>CP129448.1:15000-4815000 GCA_030445155.1 Quercus variabilis | reverse complement strand
AAATTAGAAAAAAAAAAAAAAAAAACATAAGTAGTATTAAACTTGGGTAAGAATTTTAATATGTGACTAATTGTGTTTACTTTAAAAATAATAATTTAACTAATAATTTATATTTTTATAATAAAAATGTGTTTAATTTTAAAGGTATCCAGATGTATGCATGTATTACATGCTATTTTTTTAATAATTTGATTAATTATTTATATTTTTATAATAAAAATTATATTTAATTTTAAATATATTTATGTGTTTACATAAGTTGCGTGTTAGTTGATATAAATAGAAATCAGACATGGGAGTGAGACTCCATATTATATTATTACATGGCAGGCAGCCCTCCACTTGTAAAAAATTGTTTAATTCCCACAAATGGTTTGTCAAAGGTCAGATCACTAAAATGATTCCCCATTGAGTTTTCCCAACTCAACCACTCCTGATTGTTGACAACTTCACAATTTGGTCTAATCACTATCACCAAGTGTCATTGTCCTCTTGTGCAGGACATATACTCCCCAGCTCTCCAAGTCCAATGACCCCAACACAACGTTCACACACAGCTGCTTAGAGCATCCACAGCCGGAATGCTAATCTCATCCTATTTTACCATCCCAAAAAGTCACTTTATCAATTATACAATACCATTTTACTATACATCCAGCATCCCAACTTTTATTTTCTTATCTTACTTATTAAAATAATATATTTACACATTAAAATATATTATCCAACAAATGCACTCTTCTCACAGACTCTCACAGAAAAACGCAGCAACCCTGTTCCAAAAAAAGAAAAACCCAGAACCCACCTTGCCACCACCACGCCACCGGCCAGCAACCACCACCACAACCAAACTCACCACCAACAACAACCACAAGAAACAACCACCAAGAGGAAAGGAAACACAAAAAATTGCCAAAAACTACCACCACCGATCGAGGAAATTGCCAAGAAACACAAAAAAATTGCCAGAAACACACCAAGAAGAAAAACCACTTCAAACCCACGCTCGAGGAAATCACTTCAAACCCACCACGCCGACTCGCCGAACTCCATAAGCCACCGATCAGCAACCCCAAGCCACCGATCAGCAACCCCAAGCCACCAATCAGCAAACCCACCCCGCCGATTTGAAACCCAGGCCATCGAAAATACTCTATCACTGATTTGAAACCCACGCCGCCGATTTGAAACCCACGCCATCACCGATCAGCAAACGCCATCGCCGCCACGCCTTCAACGGACCTTGCTTCCACCAATAGCGAGTCAGAGAGTGAGAGAGCGTAGATGAGAAAACAGAAAGAGAGAGTTGAGAAAGAAAGAAACGTCTCAGCCCCAGAGACAAAGAGAAAGAGAAGACAGAGGAGAGAGAGAATAAAAATGATTAAAAAATTTATACAATTGTGCTACAGTGCGATTCTACATGTAGAATCGCACTGTAGCACAATCCTAAAATTTTTTAGGATTCTTCAGTTTTACAATCCCAGCTGCTGACTCTTTTAAGCTTAAAATGCCAAAATTTCCTTAGATTTAGCATTTACAATTTCCACTGCAGATGCTCTTATCCTGATTTGCAGGCCGGCCATTTCTTGTTCCATTATTATACTATTAGAGCATCCACAGCCGGAATGCTAATCTCATCCTATTTTACCATCCCAAAAAGTCACTTTATCAATTATACAATACCATTTTACTATACATCCAGCATCCCAACTTTTATTTTCTTATCTTACTTATTAAAATAATATATTTACACATTAAAATATATTATCCAACAAATGCACTCTTCTCACAGACTCTCACAGAAAAACGCAGCAACCCTGTTCCAAAAAAAGAAAAACCCAGAACCCACCTTGCCACCACCACGCCACCGGCCAGCAACCACCACCACAACCAAACTCACCACCAACAACAACCACAAGAAACAACCACCAAGAGGAAAGGAAACACAAAAAATTGCCAAAAACTACCACCACCGATCGAGGAAATTGCCAAGAAACACAAAAAAATTGCCAGAAACACACCAAGAAGAAAAACCACTTCAAACCCACGCTCGAGGAAATCACTTCAAACCCACCACGCCGACTCGCCGAACTCCATAAGCCACCGATCAGCAACCCCAAGCCACCGATCAGCAACCCCAAGCCACCAATCAGCAAACCCACCCCGCCGATTTGAAACCCAGGCCGTCGAAAATACTCTATCACTGATTTGAAACCCACGCCGCCGATTTGAAACCCACGCCATCACCGATCAGCAAACGCCATCGCCGCCACGCCTTCAACGGACCTTGCTTCCACCAATAGCGAGTCAGAGAGTGAGAGAGCGTAGATGAGAAAACAGAAAGAGAGAGTTGAGAAAGAAAGAAACGTCTCAGCCCCAGAGACAAAGAGAAAGAGAAGACAGAGGAGAGAGAGAATAAAAATGATTAAAAAATTTATACAATTGTGCTACAGTGCGATTCTACATGTAGAATCGCACTGTAGCACAATCCTAAAATTTTTTAGGATTCTTCAGTTTTACAATCCCAGCTGCTGACTCTTTTAAGCTTAAAATGCCAAAATTTCCTTAGATTTAGCATTTACAATTTCCACTGCAGATGCTCTTATGTTTTAACCGTTGGACTCATTTTAAAAAGTGCGCTTAAACATTCAAACGCACCTTAACCACTTATCTTATACCTATACAAATCACTTGTTTTTTTTTTTTTTCCTCTCAAATTACAAACTAATATTTTATCTGTCACCTCAGGTTTTGCTCTGCCACAACTTTCAATTATTGTTATTATCATCATTCCTCATATTTAACTTTCAGACTTTTGCCTTAACGAGTAGGACAACACCATACTACGTGATTTGTTTGAATCTTTCTACGAAAATGACATTTTGTGGTTTTTCTATACCATTCTTCAAACCCAAATTATCTATTTGCCCTCTTTCTTGGAACTTGGAAGTTTTCAAAATAAATACAGCCTATAAGGTTTAGGGTATGTTTGGATATTACTTATTGTTGAAAACTGAAAATATTGTAGTAAAATAATTTTTAAATGTGTAAATGGTATCATGAGATCCAGTTTTAATGAAAAATTTTCACGAAACTGTACTTATGGATCTCATAAATAGTGCACAGGATCCACACAAAAACGCATATGCTTACTACAAGACGCTATCCAAACCAACACTCAATATACTTTACACACTCAACCCTTTCTTTAAATGAATCTTATTGAACTCCTATTAATTTTTCATCCCATGTAGGAAAGAAAAGAAATTTCCAAAATATCTGATAATGGCAAGTGGTCCTTCATTTATTATGCAGCTAGAGTTATCTAATCTATATAAAACATATCAATAAGCTGGTTGGAAATCTGAGCAAGAGGTTAGTAGTTGATACTGTCATAGGTTTAATTATTGAGTTTTTGCCTTTGTATTGATTTCTTTTTTTAGTTGGTGTTATCAGATAGGCTTCATTTGAAACCCTTCAATCATTTTCTTACCCAGAAAAACTTTCTTCCAAGAATTCTGTGGTTTTGAAGCTTAATGGGTCAAAGCACTCAGCTGCTTCAGCTGCTGCTGCTGCTTTTCATGCAATATTTGGTTATTGCAGTGACAGCCAACGATGCCACAAATGACTGTAAGTCCACTTTAATTACTATGTCCTTTTTCATCGTTTGTTAATCAGGTTTTTCATTAGGTTTCTTGCTTAGCACCTCTTGTTTCTCCTTAGCCATACAAATAAGAGAACAACAATACATTTTGCCTGTTATTTGGCCATTCATAAATCAACATTTCTGGTTTCTGTTCTTTATTTTTTATTTTTTTTATTTTTTTATTTTTTTTTTTTTTGTGTGTGTGTGTGTGTGTCTCTTTTACACTAATTATGACCCAAATTTACTTGATTGCTGAGAGAACATGGGAAAAAAAAAATTTTGGAATTTTGAGATTTAAAATTTCTACAATTTAATCATTTGAGCAGGCAGAAGAACTCATCCAATAAAGTGATCCTTGGACAATAATTTGATTAACTTGGGCTGAATTTTCTCTTAACAACATAAAAAACAAGCTTTCGAGTTTTTTGTTTGTTTTTGGGAATTCTTTTTCCATATTTCTCCACAATACAGGGAGGATTGCTGTTTCTGTTAGTGATTATCAATGATCTTCAGAGTGAAAATTACAGATCATTGCTTTGGAGAGGCACCCTCTGTGCCTTTAAGGCATTAACTGCATGTTGTAATATTGTGTATGGAAACCTCATCTTTAGGGGGCACAGTTCTTTGGTAGTATTCAGTAGTTTGAATGACATTAGAGCTGTAAAGTCAAGTTTGATCCAAGTTACTCAGCCCTTGTTTTTTTTTTTTTTTGGTTAATGATGATATGATGGTGTATTTAATGGCTCTGTTTAGGTTAATTCTCAGCACTTGGAACTGGGAAATACTTGGTCAACCCTGACAAGAAAATTAGCTCTACTCAGCCCTTGTTTTTTTTCATTTTTGGTTAATGATGATATGATGGTGTATTTAATGGCTTTGTTAAGGTTAATTCTCAGCACTTGGAACTGGGAAATACATAGTCAACTCTGACAAGAAAATTAGCTCCTGGACAGTGCTTTCTTTTTTGTTATTTGGGTTGCTGAAATTACGGTAGTGTAATTATAACTGAACATTACTTTCCTTAAAGGAGATAAAGCTAGTCATAATCTTTTTCTTGGTTTATCTATATTTATATATTACTAAAAGAAGAAGAGTAATGTTTAATGCTGCTGCTGCTCTCACGTTGCGCCACATCAGCGACGTCATTTTTTTTTTTTTATAAATATAATTTGTCCTAGAATTTTAAAATGGTTTTTACAATTTTTAGCCCTATAAATGCAACCCACTACTTATTTATTTACTTCCACTATTACCCTATAATAAATCTGTATAATTAATTCAGCCAACCTCTTATTTATTTAGTTTCACTATCAAGCCCAACCCAAAACCTTCTCAGATCAGCTTTAGCCTGTAGGTTTTTGTGTAAGTCTTTTCAGCTTAAAGGAAGGAAAAAAAAAAAAAAAAACAAAAACAAAAACAAAACAAAACAAAACAAAACAAAATATTGAAGCCTTTCAAGTTTTAGGGTTTTTTTTTTCCTATAATTATTTTTAACATTTATTTTGTTTTAAATTTACACTTCTCCAACCTTTCCCTCTCTCTTACCGTTTCATCTCTCCACTACTTCTTCAATCTTTCTCTCTCTCTTACTTTTTCATCTCCCCACTACCCTCTATATTAATATCATTCTTCATCTTCCCTTCATCTTCCTTTATTTTTATCTCTTCTTATTCACACCCTCTTACTATACATTTGTTACTATCTATTCTATTCTATGCATAGTTTTTCCTCACAAAAAAAAAAAAAAAAAGTTCTCTCTCTCTCTAAATTTTTTGGTGGAATTTTATTTTTATTTTTCTTGCATCTGTATTTTAGGTTAGTAATTTCTTATATTCTTTAAAACTCTATTTTGGGTTATAATGCAATTTAGGTTTTTTTTTTTTTTTTTAATTGTTGTTGTTGTTTTTTTTTTTTTTTTTTTAATTCTTTTTGATTGTTAAATGTTATCCTATTGCATTCTAAACAATTAAATATAGCAATTAAAAATATATTATTATTCTATTACATAACATGATTTGGATAGTTTGGTATTTATTCTGTTACATATCATGATTTTTTGTAGTGCTCAATTTAGATGTTAAACTATGAAACTTTACTAATCTTTGTTTATTTTCTAATCCTTTGTGGTGGACAAAGTACTCTTAATAATTGTATTAGAAGTACTCTATAATACCATTCATTTAAAGAAAAGTAAAGGTTAGCCAAACGAAAATAATCAGATAGGTGACAAATTTTAACTTTTGCAATTTTATTTTAATTATTATTATTTTATAAAAATGCATGTATAGAAATTTAATTCTTAGATTTTGCTAATAATTTTTTATTTAATAATATGTTTTGGGTGGCCAAAATTATAATTTCTACAATGAAAATAACCTTAATAGATTATCAAAAACAAAATTTAATCCTAATATTGGTTCAATTAATCATTGTTTAGTTTTATTAATTTTTTTTTAGTTTATGTTTTTTTAGTGTTTTGGATTGTTCCTATATTACATTTATGATTGTTCTTATAATAAATAAAAATATAATTATGAAATACATTACTTATTATTAGATTAGTTTAAATAATTATCACACACAACGTGCAGATACGCAGCTAGTGTATGTATTCAATATTATACTTGCATATGAGCTTTAGCTCAAATGACAAATCCTCATCTTATTAGAATGAGATGGAGGATGAGATTATAAGTTCAAGAACCACTATGTACATGTGTGAGTGCAACTTTATCGATACAAATAATAAGACTTTATCCTTGAATGGTTCTGTTTAAAAATTCTAATTGCTTTTCAAACAACCCCACCCCCCCGCCTTCTTTTTCTGGTGATTCAATCATTAAAACTATCTAACAATTTCTGGTGCAGATGAAGGTCTACTGTCTCTCAAGGATGAATTGCAGAACACACCAACATCTTGGGTGGGAGCTGACCCTTGCGGTGGCAGTTGGGAATTGATTAATTGCACTAATTCACGTGTGACCTCCATGTAAATTGCACCCTTAAATACTTTTTTTTTTTAAAGGTTTCAATTCTGTCCAGTTTTTCATACTAATGTCACTTCTTTATGTCAGAATATTAATAAGCATGGGTTTGTCAGGGAAGCTAACTAGCGAAATCGGGCAGTTGTCAGAGTTACAGATTTTGTACGTCATCTATTTGCACTTAGCCACTCCTTTTTGTCATGATAATATTAACACATGCAAGTACTGAAAATCTACCATCTATTTTTGTAGATTTTCAGTACTTGCATGTATTAAGATTCAGTGCTCACATCTGAAGCAACAAATTTCTCATGTCGGGGGAGGCGCTCTTTATTTATGAGAGATGCATCCCAGAGACCAACCATTTCAAGGGATTATCATTATAACAATACTGACTCAGAAGTTTTATTTTGTTTTATTTCATAATTAGATTAATTCAATTACTCCATTATTTGATGCAGTATTTCATTAGTCGCTTCTTCAGTTAGTCTTCTGTAAATTCATTCCTGATGATCAGCTTTTTTCGTATAGGGATCTATCTTACAACATTAACATAACAGGACAACTTCCAAGTTCAATTGGGAATTTAACTAAACTTGTAAACCTGTAAGATATTATCAATTTTTGTCAAAGGATTAGCTCATACTCAACTTGTGTTTTAGATCCCTACAACTAACCTGTTGCTTTTTCTGTACACTAGAAACTTGATTGGTTGCAGTTTCTCTGGCTTAATTCCAGACACAATAGGAAACCTAAAGCTGCTAAGTTTTCTGTAAGACAATGATTTTCCCGATAAAGGGTCTATTTTTTCTTCTAAATCACAATTTGAGGCTATATCTATTGCAGTTTCGCATTTAGGCCAACATACACTGAATTTTGGAACTTTTCATTTGCTATGAATTGCAGATCTCTAACTAATAATAGCTTCAATGGACCAATTCCAGCTTCTATTGGTTCTCTTTCCCAACTTTACTGGCTTGATCTCGCCAATAACCAGCTTGAAGGAGCCCTACCAGTTTCTAATGCGACTGCACCTGGTCTTGATATGCTACTTAATGCAAAGCACTTGTATGTCATTTCTCTGTTTCAAGCTGATTACTTTGTTTTTTTCACTCAACGATGAGCTAAAATATTTTCATCATCGACAGTCATCTGGAAAATAATAAGCTCTCAGGAAACGTTCCACCAAAACTTTTCAACTCATCAATGATTCTAATACATTTGTAAGTTCTATTGGTTTACTCTCAGCTAGGTAGCAAGCTTCAGTAAAGACCGCATATTAATGGACTCTCTTTGGTTCACGTCTTTGTTTTTAATTTTCTGAGCTTTGCCTTTGCATCATTTTTTGCTCTAATGCTGTCAGCTTGAAGGTTTTGGATATGGAATCTAAGAAAAAAGCTTCATTTTGATATCCTCAATTGTATAGCAAAACACAGTCAATTTAGTCCTACCTTCCTACTGCCGCTGTATATGTTTCTTGCAGGCTTCTTCGAAGCAATAAACTCACTGGCAGGATTCCAAATACCCTTGGACTTGTGCAGACTTTGGAGGTGATGTGAGTATCTAGCTCACATAATCAAGTGATTTCAGACCAAGATTGTTGCTAGCTGTGAACTTCTTTCTAGTTATTGTACTGAATATCTTGTTTTTCATTACAGCCGCTTTGATAGGAATTCAATAACAGGACCCGTGCCTTCGAACCTCAACAATCTTGTAGAAGTTAGCGAACTGTAAGCAAAAAATACTGACACACCAAATGCAGCATTTATACTTGTTTAATGAAATTATTTATTACATCTTATGCGGGAATTTTCACTCTACAAAGAGAGCTTTTGGTGCTCTGTTTTCAGGTACTTGTCCAACAATAACCTGTCTGGTCCGATTCCCAACCTTACTGGCATGAATTCCCTCAATTATTTGTAAGTTGCGTTAATATTACTTGAGATTGAATTTAAATTGTAGTGCAGGGGGTTAATGAGCATTGTCAGACCATTATAACTGATGTTAAAAAATTTTAACCTCCAAAATAGATACCGTTTGCCACAGTCCTATTTCTATGGTTACTATATTTAACATAATTTCTATCATTTATTTTGTTTAGACTGTAAGTGTAATCTGTGGGGATATGAGCAACAATAGTTTTGATGGATCTGAAATTCCTCCATGGTTTTCAACCTTGAGTCCTTGACCTCCTTATATATTTCACCCCTTTGTCGTGCTACCCACACTCAAAATCCACCCCCCCCCCCCCCCCCCCCACCACCTTATCCCTCAAATGATTAGTCAAGTTACACAATCCTCACAATCACTTATACCCAAGATCCATCTAGTGACACTTGATGTGGGACTCAGCACACATCCGCACAACCCACACATCCAATCCAATCTAATGAAATCCAAACAATTTGGAGTATCACAGAATACACACACACACATATATACATATATATATATATATAACACTTACATATATATATATGTGTGTGTGTGTGTGTGGATAAACACATTTTTGAAATATTTATGGTTGCTCATTCTGCTTTGTCTAATATATCATTGTTTATATTAGACCTTATGATGTCTTCTCTTACAAATTTACCATTCTTTGTTCCCCTTGTTTAACTACAATGTGTCCTTGCCAGTGCAGTCATTAGTCCTTGCTGCGTGTTTGGATGAACTAAAGACAACTTGGCCTACTTTGTTCTCATGTGTAGCGATTTCTAATTTATGGCAAATTAGTAGATTTTGATTATATCATATATCATCTGCTGCACATATTTCTCAAACAATACCCATTATGATTTTGATGTAGGACAATGAACTTTAAAAATGGGACTTTGTGTTTGAAAAACAAAGAGAAGAATAAAAAAATGGATAGGACCTAGGATTTGGCACCTAGGGTTTACTTGGAATCAACACCAAGTGATGAAAACTGTGAAATTGAATCAAAGAATCACCACCAAGAGCATGGAGTCAACATCAAGCATTCAAGAATGATAGGAGCCATGCTTTCCTAGAATCACCTCCAAGCATTGGGGAAAAAAACCTTCAAAACCAAATTTCATTAATCCATGATCAACTATCTATATTAATGAACTTTGGCTATTTCTAAATAGTGTTCTCATGTTACATCAAACATGAAAAGAAAATAAACTCATAATGAGATTACATAATAGGGAATTAAAATCAAATATCTCTAAAAGCATCAATCAGTATCAAACATGATCAATCAGGTCCAACAAAATCAATAGCATGAATAGAATCAATCTGGTGTCTGCACAACTCATGGACATGATTTTGCTAGTCTTATATTGTATAAAGGATGGCTGCCTGATGGTTTCTTCTAAATTTCTTTGGGTTCAATAGTTAAGTGTTGAGAATGAACCCTTTCCAAAAAAAGCTATTGGCTCCGTTAATAGCTTTAAACTCTTTGCGCAAAAGCATCTAGATTCTTTTCAATTGATAGATTATTGAAGTGAAACATTTAGTTGGATTTCTGTTAATACCTTACCATCAATAGCATATATTCTGGTCATTCTTTTTATGTTGTTTACACTTCCAGTCTTCCATCTCCTTGTAATTTTGACTCAGTGGGTCCCATATCTAGTCTTGTCAATTAAGTTCTCAAGATAGATCATAATGCTTCTTGTGCAAGAATTTGGGTTTTTTAGGGTATATTTAAGAGTTCTCATTGTCAAACTAAACATCCTTCTTCTAGCTTGGGAATGGCCGTATGGCCCTGCATGTGAAATTGGTGGTGGTGCTCTTCTCTCTCTCTCTCTCCCTCTCTCTCTTGGGTTTGCATGTGTGTGTGAATATATTCAGGAAATTTTCAAACAGGGAAAAGGTTTAAATTCTTCAGTATTGATTTCAACCTTTAAATCTTTTATTGGCAGAGAGATGGAAAACGCACAACTTCAAGGAAAAGTTCCTGTTTCCTTATTCAGCCTTCCTAATTTACAGACTCTGTGAGTATCAGCTTGATCTCAAGTAGCACTGATTTCAATGTGAAACAAACATATAATTTCCATTGGTTTAAACACAATGAAATCTATCTAGCTATACACACACATAAAACTAAACAAAGTATGTGACTGATCTGACATGTGGGGACAGATTATTAAAGAACAACCAGCTCAATGGTTCCTTAGATATTGGCATCCCCAATAGCACCCAATTGCAACTCATTGATCTGCAGAACAATTTGATTTCTGGCTACACATTAACCGCTGGAGGGTACAACAAGGAATTGATGTAAGCCATAATTAGTTATTTGGTTGTTTAATTTTTAAATGCATTGTTGAAGAAATAACTATTTTATCATTTACTGGAAGTCAAATATCCATGATATTTCTTTTTAACTGATTTTAAAGGTCTGACATCATTGGAATAATTGTCTTTTATTATCTGCAGACTTGTGGACAACCCAGTTTGCGAGAGACTAAGTAGTTACTGCACAGTTTCCCAACCAAATAATGGCCCATCATACTCGACTCCACCAAATAACTGTCAGCCTATTTCCTGCAGTTCAGGTCAAGTTTCCAGCCCCAACTGTTCATGCGCATATCCATACAGTGGAACTCTAGTTTTCAGAGCTACTTCCATCTCAGACTTGAGGAACTCAGTTCACTACACAAATCTTGAGGCGTCTCTAATGCTATCTTTTCTGTCCCAAAAACTGCCTGTAAATTCAGTCTCCCTGAGTAACCCAATCAAAGACTTTTCTGAGGACTTTAAAATAAGACTACAAATCTTCCCGTCTGGCCGAGGTTGTTTCAATCGAACAGGACTTTCTCAGGTTGGGTTTGTGTTCAGCAATCAGATTTTTGAGCCCCCACAAGGTTTTGGACCTTACTATTTTTTAGCTGATCCTGTTCCATATGATTGCTATGCAGGTAACTTCAAATTCACTTTTAAATAGAAAGTAGTACTTCCAATATTGGATTTGTCTTATTGTGATGCATCTCTAAAAACACAAATTGTCACAATGTTAGCTTGATATTATTATGACCAATCTCTCTCTCTTACTCTCCCTCTTTCATGTCATTTTTTATGTTTCTACAGAAACAAAAAAGTCTTTGAGTATAGGCGTTATAATTGGGGCAGCAGTTGGTGGCACTATCCTGCTTCTATTATTACTCCTTGCAGGGGTCTATGCTTTCCGCCAAAAGGGAAGAGCAGAAAGAGCTTCCGAGCAATTGAATCCTTTTTGTAAGATAGCTATGATCTAAACTTGGCACTTCAGAACTGTTAATATTAAATTTTAAGGGTATATTATCACTTTCATTCCATACAAATGCAGCACAATGGGATCCAAATGGTGGCAGTGGTGGCATTCCTCAATTAAAAGGAGCAAGATGCTTCTCCTTTGAAGAGCTTAAGAAGTACACCAACAAGTTTTCTGAAGAAAATTCTATTGGATTTGGCGGATATGGGAAGGTTTGATTATGACTACTCTTGGTAGTATATTGATTGTTTGCTTAATTTGTGAGAATTTATCAGAAGATTCTTCAAGTTCTATAACAAGAAATATTTTATATTCATGCAATTTGTTTTGTTCTTCTGGCACTTCAAATGCTTAATTTCCTTTTCAAAATTTTCCTTGTTCTCCCATTAATTTCTTTCTTGTTAATAAAAGCTTCTTAAGCTTTTCACAATATTTCTGAACTATGCCTGTCTCAAAATAAAAACCAAATGTCTAATCTGTCAATATTTCTACAGGTTTATCGGGGGACTCTTCCCACTGGTCAACCGATTGCCATCAAACGAGCTCAGATAGAATCTTTGCAGGGTGGGCGTGAGTTCAAAACTGAGATTGAACTTCTATCAAGGGTTCATCATAAGAATCTGGTTAGCCTTGTTGGTTTTTGTTTTGATCAAGGTGAACAAATGCTTGTATATGAGTATGTTCCAAATGGTACTTTAAAGGATAGCCTCTCAGGTACTTCCATCCAATGCCTCACCTCCTTTATATGAATTCTAGTACCGGTTGACACTTCATGTGTGCGTTACTTTATTAAAAAAAAATATCATGGAACTCTTCTGTTTATTAGCGCAGTTAAGTTGTAAAAAATGGTCATATTAGAGTGATATGGAAAGATTATCAGAATACCCCTGTGCTAATATAAAGAAATAGCAAGGAAACTCCAACACTCACTCTCAAGCTAGAGCATACACATCAAACATGCCCAACCTTAGCACATACTAATAGTAGAGTGATATAGCAAGAATACAAGAATACTCTTACATTAATCTATATCTATATATTACTAAAAGCTGAAGCGTAGCGTTTAATGCTGCTGCTCTCACATTGCGCCACATCAGCTGCCACATCATTTTAAAAAAATATATATAATTTGTCCTACAATTTTAAAATGGTTTTTTTTTTTTTACAATTTTCAGCCTTATAAATGTATCCCACTACTTATTTATTTACTTCCACTATCACCCTATAATAAATCCAACTCACTACTTATTTATTTACTTCCACTATCACCCTATAATAAATCTATATAATTAATTTAGCCCACCTCTTATTTATTTAATTCCACTATCAAGCCCAATCCAAAACCTTTTCAGTTCACCTCCTTTCAAGCTTTAGGGGTTTTTTTTTTTTTTTTTTCTTTCCAATTTTCCTATAACTGTTTTTAACAATTTTTTTTTAATATTTACCATTTTCCAACCTTTCTCTCTCCCTTACCATTTCATCTCCCCACTACTTCTTCAATTTTTCTCACTCCCTTACCTTTTCATCTCCCCACTACCCTCTACATTAATATCATTCATCCTCTTTCCCTTCATCTTTCTTTATTTTTGGCTCTTCTTATTCACACCCTCTTATTATAAATTTGTCATTATCTCTTCTATTTTATGCATAGTTTTCTCTCACAAAAAAAGGTTCATTCTCTCTCTCTCTCTCTCTAAATTTTTTGGTGGATATTTTTATTTTTCTTGCATCTCTACTTTAGGTTGATAATTTTTATATTCTTTAAAACTCTATTTTGGGTTAATGCAATTTAGTTTTGTTTTATAAATTGCTGTTGTTGTTGTTTTTATTTTTTATTCACTTTGATTGTTAAATGTTATCCTATTGCGTTCTAAAGAATTAAATATAGCATATAAAAATATAATATTATTCTATTATATAGCATGATTTGGATAATTTGGTATTTATTTTGTTACATAGCATGATTTTTTATAGTGCTCAATTTAGATGTTAAACTATAAGACTTTACCAATTTTTGTTTATTTTCAAATCCTTTGTGGTGGACAAAGTACTCTTAATAATTGTATTAGAAGTACTCTATAATGTCATTCATTCAAAGAAAAGCAAAGGTTAACCAAACGAAAATAATTGGATAGGTGACAAATTTTAACTTTTGCAATTTTATTTTAATTATTATTATTTTATAACAATGCCTATATAGAAATTTAATTCTTAGATTGTGCTTATAATTGTTTATTTGATAATATGTTTTGGGTGGTTGAAATTATAATTTCTACAAAGAAAATAACCTTAATAGATTATCAAAAACAAAATTTTATCCTAATATTGGTTCAATTAATCATTGTTAAGTTTTATTAATTTTTTTTAGTTTACGTTTTTTTGGTGTTTTGGATTGTTTCTATATTATAATTTCTACAAAGAAAATAACCTTAATAGATTATCAAAAACAAAATTTTATCCTAATATTGGTTCAATTAATCATTGTTAAGTTTTATTAATTTTTTTTAGTTTACATTTTTTTGGTGTTTTGGATTGTTTCTATATTACATTTATGATTGTTCCTATAATAAATAAAAATATAATTACGAAATGTATTACTCATTATTAGATTAGTTTAAATTGTAATTTTTTTTTAATAAAACTACCATAAAAATAATTATCACGCTCAGCGCGGGTTTGCGACTAGTATTACTAAAAGCTGAAGTGTAGCGTTTAATGCTGCTACTCTCACGTTGCGCCACATCAACTGCCACATCATTTTTTTTAAAAATATAATTTGTCCTACAATTTTAAAATGGTTTTTATAATTTTCAACCCTATAAATGCAGCCTACTACTTATTTATTTTCTTCCACTATCACTCTATAATAAATCCAGCCCACTACTTATTTATTTACTTCCACTATCACCCTTTAATAAATCTGTATAATTAATCCAGCCCACTTTTTATTTATTTAGTTTCACTATCAACCCCAACCCAAAACCTTTTCAGTTTAGATTTAGGGTTTTGTGTGGGTCTTTTCAGCTTAAAGGAAGAAAAAAAAAACAGAAAGCTTGAAAGGCTGAAGCATAGCGTTTAATGCTGTTACTCTCACGTTGCGCCACATCAGCTGCCACATCATTTTTTTTTTTTTAAATATAATTTGTCCTACAATTTTAAAATAGTTTTTATAATTTTCAACCCTATAAATGCAGCCCACTACTTATTTATTTTCTTCCACTATCACTCTATAATAAATCCAGCCCACTACTTATTTATTTACTTCTACTATTACCCTATAATAAATCTGTATAATTAATCCAGCTAACCTCTTATTTATTTAGTTCCACAATCAACCCCAACCCAAAGCCTTTTCAGTTCAGTTTTAGGGTTTTGTGTGAACCTTTTCAGCTTAAAGGTTTTTTTTTTTTTTTTCAATTTTCCTATAATTATTTTTAACATTTATTTTTTTTTTAATATTTACATTTCTCCAATCTTTCTCTCTCCCTTACCATTTAATTTCCCCACTACTTCTTCAATCTTTCTCCCTCCCTTACCTTTTCATCTCCCCACTACCCTCTACATTAATATCATTCTTCCTCTTTTCCTTCATCTTCTTTTATTTTTATCTCTTCTTATTCACACCCTCTTACTATAAATTTATCACTATCTCTTCTATTCTATGCAAAGCTTTCCCTCACCAAAAAAAAAAAATGGTTCTCTCTCTCTCTCTCTCTCTCTCTCTCTCTCTCTCTCTCTCTCTCTCTCTCTCTCTAAATTTTTTGGTGGATTTTTTTATTTTCCTTGCATCTCTACTTTAGGTTGATAATTTTTTATACTCTTCAAAACTCTATTTTGGGTTAATGCGATTTAGTTTTGTTTTTTAAATTGTTGTTGTTGTTGTGTTTTTTTTTTTTTTCCCTCTTTGATTGTTAAATGTTATCCTATTGCGTTGTAAAGAATTAAATGTAGCATGATTTGGATAATTTGGTATTTATTCTATTACATATCATTATTTTTTATAGTGCTCAATTATTTTTTATTTTTTTTGGAAAAATAATTATAATATACTGCTAACCCCGCAGCTCGAATTTTTTCTCCTCTAGACCCCCAAGCACTTTGTACATAGGAAGGTGCCAATTCAGCTACAAGGCATTTGGCTTATAGTGCTCAATTTAGATGTGAAACTATGAGACTTTACTAATTTTTGTTTATTTTCTAATCCTTTGTGGTGGACAAAATACTCTTAATAGTTGTATTAGAAGTACTCTATAATGCAATTCATTTAAAGAAAAGTAAAGGTTAGCCAAATTTTAACTTTTGCAATTTTATTTTAATTATTATTATTTTATAACAATGCATGTATAGAAATTTAATTCTTAGATTTTGCTAATAATTTTTTATTTGATAATATGTTTTAGGTGGCTGAAATTATAATTTCTACAAAGAAAATAACCTTAATAGATTATCAAAAACAAAATTTTATCCTAATATTGGTTCAATTAATCATTGTTAAGTTTTATTAATTTCTTTTAGTTTACGTTTTTTTAGTGTTTTAGATTGTTCCTATATTATATTTATGATTTTTCCTATAGTAAGTAAAAATATAATTATGAAATACATTACTCAATATTAGATTAGTTTAAATTGTAAAAAAAAAAATTTAATAAAACCATCATAAAAATAATTATCACGCGCAACGCGCGAGTTTACGGCTAGTGTAAATAATAGCAAGCTAATATAAGAAATAACAAGACTAACTCTAAGAAGAATTTATACTGTACTCATCATTAAGGCACTAGTAGGGAGGCCATATTTCCTATATCTACCTGCAAAAGAAATAAAGCAAACCACACAATAAGATGCAATTAATAAATCTATTATATTTCAGTAGTGTTCATCCAATGACAACCTCAGAGGATTCACCGTCATTGTGTTATAATGCTTCCCTCACCTTCTGATTGCTTCTTTCCAGACAATGTAAATTAACCTATAGAGAATGCTAATATAATTCTTCATAAAGATTAAATGAGGTAGCTGTTGCTTATGCAGGGAAGTCAGGAATTAAGTTGGATTGGATGAGGAGACTAAAAGTAGCCCTAGGTGCAGCAAGAGGACTAGCCTATCTTCATGAACTTGCCAACCCTCCAATTATACACAGGGACATTAAATCAACCAACATTCTGCTTGATGAGCGCATAAATGCAAAAGTTGCTGATTTTGGTCTCTCTAAACCTATGGGTGATGATGAAAGGGATCACATCACCACTCAAGTGAAGGGCACAATGGTTAGTGGAAAATCCTTTTAATCTCTAATGTAGTAATTAATGTGTTCTTGTAAAAATGAATAGAAAAATAAAAATGATGGAGGACAACAAAACATTTATTTGTGTTCTCTACCATGTGATTTGTAATGAGAAAATAAGCATTAGGAGCTTATAATCTAATTACATTTGGTAATGGAAGAATTGGATCAAGATGTTTGAAGAAAATTGTCCCGTCACCTAGTCTTTCTTCATAGGTAGCTTCTTACCATATCTTGTTGGACCATATAGTCATATGCACGTGTCTGGAATTTAAATTTTTCTTAACAAACAGCACACATGATTTCCTATAACTAAGGATGTGAATTCAAGCCTTGAGTTCATTTTGAATTACATGGCATTGCATCAAATTCTAGCATTGAGAGTTGATTTTCTATTATGATGTAGGGCTACTTGGATCCCGAGTATTACATGACCCAACAGTTGACTGAAAAGAGTGATGTATATAGCTATGGAGTGGTAATGTTGGAGCTGGTAACTGCAAGAATGCCAATTGAACAGGGGAAATACATTGTCAGAGTGATGCAGATGGCAATGGATAAAACAAAAGTATTATACAACCTTCATGAAATTCTTGACCCCGCCATTGGTTTGCAAACATCACTGAAAGGATTAGAGAAGTTCGTGGACCTGGCAATGAGGTGTGTTGAAGAATCAGGAGCTAATAGGCCTGCAATGAGTGATGTGGTCAAAGAGATTGAGAACATAATGCAGATAGCTGATTTGAACCCCAATACTGAATCTGCGTCTGCTTCAGATAGTTATAAGGTAAGTAAGGGGAATTCTAGCCATCCTTACTACAATGAGACCTTTGAGTTTGAGTACAGTGGGGCTTTTCCAACTTCAAAGATAGAGCCTCATTAAGTGTGTGCTTTTTTACATTTTGAATGTTGAGCTACGTGCTTTATATTGGATAGGGGATGTTGTTTTCACATGGCAAAGAATCAGAATTTGTAATTGAAATGGATGATGTAATTTTATTTTTTTTATACTGAGGAGAATATTCCTAGCTTGTTAATAATATATATCGTGGAATGATTATGTTTTCGGTTTGTTAAGGAAACTAAATCATCATTGAAAGGTTGGTTCAAAAAATTGATTAAAAATGAAATAAGATGTATCCACCTTAAAAAATTAGTTTCCCCTTTGATTCTTTCAAATATTTAAACATTTCCTCCAAAATCTAAGCTCTTAATCTCAGCATGAAGTTTCAAACATCTCTATCCTCTTTGAGGATCTTCTTACTTCTAGAGAATTTGAGTGGTACTATACGGTAGGGCTATGCACGTATTAGATTGGACAAGTTAAAGGGGAAAAATTTTAACCAACCTGCCATTAACAGGTTGGAAATTTTTGAAATTGCCGCCAACCCATCAACCTCCAAAAATGACTAGTTGGTTGAAAATTTTGATAGTTTTGACTTGGCAGATTGGGTGGGTTAGCTTTAGTTATATATAATATACTAAACTTTAAAAATTATTTTTCTAATTACAGAGAAATTTAAGAAGTTATATTCATCTATAAATCACTGGAAAAAATTTAGGAATTGACTCATGTTTCCAAAAATCAATACACATAGGTCTTTAACTATGAGAACTTTCTAACTTTTTTCTTTAAAAAAAAATGTTGGGTACTACATCTATGTCAATGTGTATGTTTATAAATATGTTGGGAAAGTATTATTCATTTTTCATATTAAAATGCATAAATAATGGAAAAAACCAAAAAGAGAAGAAAAAAAAAAAAAACTTAAATTTGATATGAGATCAAGTGTAAAAAGAGATGAATATATATCTAGATGGGTTGGGTTGGGTTATGGCTGTTTAAAAAAGACTCAACCTGCCATCCAACTTGATTTGCAACTTTAAAAGTTGAACTTGTGCTAACCTACTTGAAAGTTAATAAACAGCCCCGGTATACGGGAAGTGGGCAACTAACTAGCATGACATACACTAAATCATCATTGTCACGCCTTGAACCTAACCATAAAGATAGGCACAACTCAAAATATATATATATATATATATATATATATATATGTAATTATTTTTATAATTTATTGAAATTTGATTTAAATTATATACATTAAATTATAACTCATAAAACATTTAAAATCAGGTTTTAATGTTACAAAAACATCTCAAAGCATAACAATACAATAATTAAAGATCATAAACACTCTGTTTATAACCTCAGTTTAGAACAACAAAGGTTAAGCTCTTTTGTAGTTATATTCTGATTATATAATGTATTATAAATCTGGTATAAATCACTAGTATTTCTATTTTTGTGTATATTCTAATAATTATTACTATTTACTAAAAAAAAAAAAAAAAAGATCATAAACACTTCAAATCTTAAAATATAAATAATATAAATTCAATAATACAACACAAAAAGATATTAAAAAACCAAAGTTTAGAGACAAAAAATCATCCTCTATACATATATAATCAGGTCAAGGTCCCTAACATACCTAACACATCTTAACCTAATTCAAAGCAAATATTTAACCTTCATCCTGTCTTTATCTCATTTGCGACTGGGAATAAGTTTTTATCATCCCATTCAAAGTTGGGCGAGACTGGTGCCCATGTGATGAACAAAGTCTAGATTGAGGCTATTTCCTTAGTTCCACTTTGTGGCGGTTTATAACACATATATAATATTTAAAAATTTTACATGATTAATTTAAAAATGAACAAAATTTAGCTACAAAAGAAAATAACCTTATTTAATATCGTTGATATTACTACATATTTTGAAAATCTAATCATTGAATTGCATATTTTTTAGAATTTTTACGCACTTAATACTCATGTCAAATTTTGTACCAATCAGATGGTATTTACTATATAACCTCATGATTTTGAAACCCGAACCAAACTATACAGTTCGACCGGGTTAACTAGAAACCGTTCATTAAAGTGGTTCTTTTAACCTTAATAACCGGCTTGTACAAGAAAATCTGTGAACCATGAGAACCGCGGTTTAACCTTAGAGGTTTGAAAATCGTAAATGGTTCTCACATGTAGAGTCCGACTGTTAAGAGTTTTTTTATTTTTTTGGTTACTTACAGCTTACAAGCTTATAGCCATTGTTGAAGCTTCAAGCCATCAACTTCAACCACCCACCGTGAGACTATCAGACTTAAGATCGCACCACCATCTTCTTCTTCTTCTTTTATGTCTCGCTTCGTCGCTCGCTCTCTCTTTGTGTTTTAAATTGATGCTGTATCTGCATTTTTGCCACTAGAGTCTTCTAGTTCTTCTTTAGTTCTTTGTAGATGATGTACTGCATGGATTGCTTGGTTACTTGCTTTTACTCTCAACCACTGAGGCTTGCTGTCAAGCACTTACTAAATTTTATTTAACCAACCACTCTTGTAGTTTTTTTTTTTTTTTTTTCACAAATGGTTGACTATTAAATGGGCATAAAAAGGAAAATATTGGCTTGTTAATTATGCTTAAAACTTAATATTTTTTATTTGCATAATTACGTTTTCTTAAATTTAATATTCCTTATTTGCATTATGAAATTTATTACATAAAAAATATATTAGAAATATAGATTTTTATATTAATTTGGATTATTTTTGTTAATTTTTCATTTTTATAAGTTTAATATATTTATTTATCTTTTAAATAATTATTAAATTAATTATGACGTTATTGAATAGTCTGGGTTTGAAAAACCCTTGAACCTCTCTCTTTTCCGATTCATTGAATAGTCTGGGTTTGAAAACCATGTATGACCAATAAACTTATATTTTATGCATAATTTTAACTGAAAAAAAAAAAAAAAAAAAAAAATTAAATAAAAATAGATAAAATAAAAAAAAAAAAAAAAAGAATATAACTTGTAATCTAAATAATTTATTAATGACACAGTTATTAATTTTTAATTTTAAAGAAATTTTACGAGCATGTAGAATATAAAAAGAATATGTAATCTAATGATAAATTTGTTAAAATTTACATCCAATAAAAAAAAATGTTAAATAAGACTGCATGTAACTAAATTTTGTTATTTAAAAAATCACACGAGGGAAACTACACATGAATAATATCTCTGATAGGCATAGAGTGGGTCCAGGACAATAGCTCTATTGTGATTTGGGACAAACTTTTGAAAAGTTTAAATGGGCATACCCATTCCCTTTCTAAAGTGTAACCTTTTTTTGGAATTAGAAAAGTTAGGTTTTGGATGGAGACACAAGGTCCCAAACAATTACAATTGACAGACACAGAGAGAATGGAGCAATAAAAGAAAGCATTGATTAATTCAGAATTGAATGTTCTGTGGTAACCGTAACAGAACTGCAGTCATAGTGGACTCATTTTAAAGTAAGCAGAAGACGACGCGCAATTGGATACGAATGATAATAAACGTACGTATGAATATGAACACAAGACAAACCCCATGCAGTTCCAGTCATTGAGAGTTTTCTTTGTCCGATACATACATACATACATTAATTAATTGATTAATTAATTGGAAACGGAAAAAGCTAAAGAGAAGAGGAGAGGCTAAAGCCTAAAGCTAAAATAAAGGTGGAAATGGAAATTTGTCATTTAATTTTTAACTTCCCTCCTATTCACGTAATTAGATATTAATTTCTGAGAAGAAGGTCAAGGTCCCCTATAATCAATATATTAGTCTGTATCTCCATTTAATAAGTTGCAGGCAACCTGTGGTCTCAAGGAGTAATCATTTATGATTTATTTATATACTTAAGTACTTGTGTCTTTTTACAAATACCAGCACTTTAGTCGGTCAATGGACACTGGTAATTGTGTCCTAATTAATGTGTTGTAATCACTACTTCTGCAACTTTGACTTTTTTTAGTATCAATCTTACCTCATATGGATTCACATAATTCATTATCATTCCTTATTCAATTCAGTGACTTTGAACTTTGAAGTCAAACGGGTGGAAGAACAGGAACTCTGCTGCTGCTGCTTTTCATGCAATATTTGCTTATGCCACTCACAGCCAACGACGACTGTAAGTTCACTTCAATTGCTTTCTCCTTTTTCTATCTTTGTTAATCATTTTTTTCTTGTTATCATATGTGAATGAATTGCTGAGACAGAAACATGGCAAAGACGACTATAAATTGGATTTTTTATTCTTGAAATTTCTTCTACTTAATAATTTAATCATTCTCAACAAAACTGAAAAAGACATTCAGTTTGGTGACCTTCGGACAATAATTTCACCCACCTGGGATGAATTTTTATTTGTTCTTGTTGTAGTAAGCAGATGGAGAAAGAACAAAATTATTCTAAATTGTACTGGCAAGGGCTTGGTATTCAGCCTCTGTCTATCTTTTGCAATTTCTGTACAATGAGATGCTGTACAAACTCTGTATACACACACACACACACACACGAGTTTACCTATGAGGATCCCTTGATTTTAGCACAATAAAGGGCTTACATGTTTACAACATGTGGTTCATGCACAATATGCAATTCCTCCACAGCACACAGAGGGTTACTGTTTTTGTTAGGCAATTATCAATGATCTCCAGTGTGAAGGTTATGGATCAGTGCCTTGGAGAGTTACCCTTTGTTCCATAAACTGCATATGACAATAGATTGACACATTCCCTCTTCTACAGGCACAGTGCACATTTATCTGGTAGCATTTATAAGTTAAGATTTGACAGTGTTGTATAGTTTGATTCAAGTTACATAGCCCATGATATAATGGTTTAGGTACTTTTAGAGTTAATTTGCAGCGCTTGGAATTGGAAAGTACTCAGTCAACCTTGATAAGAAAATCATCTCTTGGATGGGGCTTTATTTTTGTTCTTTGGGTTGCTGAAATAACAGTAGATTGCGACCATGTCCTGAAAATTGCTTGCCTAAAATGGAATAAAGCTAGTCCTAATCCTCCTCTCAGTTTACTACATATTCAAATATAATGCTTGCTAATGAACTCCACCTCAAATGGCACTTCCTTCTCCCATAATTACATGTGTAACTTATCGTCCAAAAATATATATAATCCTTGTATAGTTCTATTTGACTATTCATATTGATTCTATTCCCCCATCCTTTTTGGTGATTCAATTATTAATACTGTTTTATAATTTTTGCTGCAGTTAATGGTCTACTGTCTCTCCAGGAAGAGTTGGAGAACACACCAAATTGAAAGGGTAGTGCCGATCCTTGTGACAATTGGGAAGGGATTAGGTGCACCAATTCACGTGTGGCCTCCTTGTAATTTCACCCTATAATGATTTTTTAAGGTTTTTAATTCTTTCCATTCTTTTTATTTATATATATATATATATATATATATTAATGTGACTGTTCTTTATTCCAGAATATTGACAAGCATGAATTTGATGCGGAAACTATCTGGTGAGATCAGCCAGTTGTCTGAGTTGCAGACTTTGTAGGTCATTTATTTGCTTTTATTTGCACTTGGCTGCTTCTGTTTTTATGGTAATCCAATTTAACTATTGTGTTGAGGAAAAACTTGGCTA
This sequence comes from Quercus variabilis, assembly GCA_030445155.1. Lineage (NCBI taxonomy): Eukaryota > Viridiplantae > Streptophyta > Magnoliopsida > Fagales > Fagaceae > Quercus > Quercus variabilis. The sequence continues at coordinate 4,791,343 of CP129448.1, read as the reverse complement.
CCATCCGTTTTCATAGGCTTTCAGTACTCAGATGCCTAAAGATTCAATGCTCAACAACGTCTGAGGCAGCACATATCTCATGCCTGGGAGCCCTTAATCTTTGAGACATGCATCCCAGAAATCAATTATTTCATTGATGATTATCATAAATATAGTGACTACGAAATTTTAATTTTTGTTTTATTTCACAAATAGATGAAATCAATTACTCCATTATATGATGCAGTATTCACTAGTTGCTTATTCAGTCAGTCATCTGCAAGTTCATTCCTAATTATCAGTTTTTTTTTTTTTTTTCCCACACACAGGGATCTCTCTTACAACAAGAACATAAAAGGACAACTTCCAAGTTCAATTGGGAATTTAACGAACCTAATAAACCTGTAAGGAAATATCAATTGCTGTCAGAGGATTAGCTCATACTAAACTTGTGTTTTAGATCCTTGCAGTTAACCTGTTGCTTTTTTCTTGCACACCAGAAACCTGATCGGTTGCAGTTTCTCTGGCTCTATTCCAGACACAATAGGAAATTTACAGCAGCTAATTACTCTGTAAGGCTTTGACTTAGTTTCTTACTATTGTTTTTATTTTTAATGCGTGTCTGCAATTACTTATGTCTCTTAAGTTATCATCCATTTTGCACAGTGTTCTGGATGAAGGATCTATTTTTGCATCATGTAAATCTCCCATATTAAGCTATATCTATTACAGTTTCATTTTTGAGCCAATGTACACTGAATTTTCTGGAACTTTCATTCTCTATCAATGCAGATCTCTGAATAATAATAGTTCAGTGGAAGTATTCCTACTTCTATCGGTCGTCCTTCCAACCTTTATTGGCTAGACCTAGCTGAAAACCAGCTTGATGGACCTCTACCAGTCTCTGATGGGAATACATCTGGTCTCGATATGGTAGTTAAGGCAAAGCACTTGTATGTCAAGTCTATGTAATTTCAAGCTAAATAGTTCATTTTCTCCAATTAATCACAATCTAAGATTCTTTCATCATCTACAGCCATCTCAAAAAGAATAAGTTCTCAGGCGAAATTCCATCTAAACTTTTCAGCCCAAATATGGTTCTGAAACATTTGTAAGCTTCTTGAATCCGAGCCATTGTCTAGAATTTGTCGGTACAGATATGTTGCAAGCTTTATGAGACTTCATTTTTGACATTTGAAATATGTCTAACTGACCTCTCTTTGGTTATGTTTTTGTTTTTCGCATGTATGGCTTGAATTCAATTGTGTGTACTTCATGTTCAAAGGTGTTAACCGGACTTTCACATAGTTTACTTGGGTTATAGATAATCTAGGGCAATGATACTCTCACACTTTTTTTTTCACGTCCACTTTTTTACATCCATTTTCATGTTTTATACGTGGAGAATAGGTGTTTCTCTATTCTTTGATGCTTGAGATAGAGAGTTATTTGTGTGTATTTAAGGTTTTGGTTTGTGAGCATGCTTTTGTGGCACCTTTGTGATATTCCTATTTTCTTAGTGAAACTTTCTCCTAGATGCCGCCGCCCATGGACACAGGCCTAAGCCAAACCATGTAAATCTTTGTATTCCTGTGTGATTGTCTTTTCTATTTTTCACAAACCACTATTATTTGGTTACACACACAACATTGTTTTCATTTTTGGAGTCTCCACCTCTAATGCCAAATATGAACTCAAACGTCTTTGATATAGAAGCTAAGAAGTTCACTTTGATATTCTCAATTATATAGCAAAACATTGTCAATTTAGTAGTTATTTTCTAACCCTACCCCCCCCCCCCCCCTCTTACAGGCTTCTTAGCTGCAATTTTCTCACTGGCAACATTCCTGAAACCCTTGGATCTGTGACGCATTTGGAGGTGATGTGAGTATCTGGCTCACATGCTAAAGTGAATTCAGTCTAAGATTGTTGGGGCTATGAAACTCTTTCAAGTTACCGTACTGAGTATCTTGTTTTGGTTACAAACGCTTTGATAGGAATTCATTAAGTGGGCCCGTACCTTCGAACCTCAATAATCTTGTAAACGTTGGCGAGCTATAAGTAAAGATGATAGACATATCAAATACAGCACTTATAATAAATTTTTTTTTTTTTTTAAATAATCTTTTGCGGGAAATTTCACTTTACAAATAGAGCTGTTGATGCTCTTTGTTCAGGTACTTGTCCAACAATAAGCTGACTGGTCCTATACCTGACCTTACTGGCATGAACAACCTCCATTATGTGTAAGTTGCAATAATATTACTGAAAGACTACAAATTTCATTTGTGTTGCAGGGGTAAGTGAGTAGTGTCAGACCATTATAATTTATGAACAATTAATTATCCTATTTTTTGGGACTAAGGCCTTTGTTGTTGTTGATGTATTTATCCTTTTTTTTGAGCTCCAAAGTGGATAGTATTTGCCATCTTCATTTTTCTATGTTAAATTTATTTAATATTACTGCTATCAATACGTTTTTTGTTGAGATTGTAAATGTATTCTGCAGGGATATGAGCAACAATAGTTTCGATGAGTCTGAATTTCCTCCATGGATTTTATCCTTAGTCTTTGACAACATCGTAAGTTTCATTTTCCATTCTCCATATCCCTGACCCCTTTCTGTGTCATCAACACATTGATAGCTTATTTAGTCTAGTCTCACAGTTTTGACCTTGCTATGCTGTGGTTCCTTAAGAGAGATTGGCTTCTAATATGCAGTTGTTGGTATTTTCTGCACAACTGAATGAACTCACACAACTTCGTCTACTTAGTCCTCATCTGCAGCCTGCAGCTATTTCTAGTTTCTGGCAGATTTGTAGATATTTGTTATATCATATCTCATTTGATGCCCTCTCAACAATACCCACTACTATTCTCATCGACACAATGCATGGATTTTTTTTTTGACTTAATTATGTAGGTTTGGCTGATATGATTCAGTTAATGGAATACTTGCTGGATCGGGTTGAGTTACAAGGCATGGAGATTGTGTTAGTCCAAGCATGACTGATTTGGCATCAAACAAACCAGGTTGTACATGGAGGTAAGTTCCATGGTCCGGGGTGGTTGATCAATCATGTAAGAGAGATGTTAGAGGAGTATTGGACTGCACAAGAATTGATGGGACCTGAACATGTGATGCAGCCTACTTGGGATACCTGGCAGCCTCCTCCACAGTCGGTCTTCAAGCTTAATTTTGATGCAGCGGTGTTCTTAGGCCTCAACAGATCCGGCTATGGTGCAGTCATACGAAATGAGAAAGGAGAGGTTATGGCAGCCAAGGGACCTAAGGTATTTTGTAGCAAGGAGGCTGAACTACTTGCATGTAGAAAAGCCATTGAGTTTGCCGTGGATGTGAGCTTCTCTGAATTAGTCATTGAAAGGGATAACAGCTTTGCCATGAAAGCTATTTCGACTCTGAAGGATGATCAGTCAACGCTTGGGAATGTGATCGGGGATATTCAACACTTGCTTAGAACTTTACAATGGGAAAGGATTGATTGTATTAGGAGAGGGGGGAACTGTGTAGCTCATGTATTAGCTCAATTTACTAGGAATATTATTGAGGATATGTATTGGATGAAGGATGTTCCTCCGATAGCCAGGGAAGCTCTGTACCAAGATGCTAATTTTTCTGATTAATTGAATGACATGCTTTTGTTTCAAAAAGAAAAAAAGAGAGATAGAGATAGAGATAGAGAGATCTTTTTTACAGCGATATATACATAGGCCTAAATTATTAATTAATTAATTAAGATGAAGTTACGTAGGACCATTATAATAATTAATTATATCTGCATCAGGAAACTGCTCTTTGACAACGTCACTGACCACACCATGTCATGTATATTCGAAGTGGCATCGTGCCCTGCATTAAGAATCAATTCCTATCTCCTTGTAACACACAATGAGTTCACAATGCATTTGGTTTGGTTCCTTCCATCTATGCTCATGCTCGTGCTTTGGCTCCCGGAGCACCTCATGCACCTACGACTAGCCTGAGTTTTGCACCCTTAGCTGGGTAGATGAATTCTACCCTTAGAGAGACTGCTTCATTTGGACAGATCTCTACCCCATCCTTCGGTTAATTAAGCACATTTAATGTACCTATGTCATCAATTGAATATGTATATTATCTGATTAATGTACAGATCTTGTTCACAAGCACAACATTAGTACATTACTGCATTATCCAAGCAATGTTGGCTACTTGGCTTGTTTTGGCCAGACAAATGTTAGTCTTGAAACTCAAAGAAGCTCTATTTTTTAGATGTTACATGTGTTGCATTGCTGTTTTTTACTTCTTATTCACATAATGCTAATCCTCATTTGCTCTAGAGATATCCTGTCCATCAGTTTTAGTCTTTAACGTTTTTGGTTTTAGTATTTGACTGAAGGTTTATTATATGTCCTTCTATCTTTGCAGCCCTTTTTTTGCACTCTTCATCTGCCCGTAAGCAATGTTGCGCGTGCACCATAGGAAACTTGAACTCCATCCATTTTTATTTTACTTCTTGTTGTTTTTATTGTCTTTTAGAAGCCTTTGACTGTGGCTTTTATTTCATTTTTTTTTTTTAAATAAAATTTTGGCTGTGTCAAACATCACTGGAGGCGTGGGAGTTGTTCTTGCTCAGGCTGCCCCATCAATCAACTACATAATTGATTACCATCTTTCAAGGATAACCTTTTTTTTAGTGATGTTGATTTAGGAAGAGGATAAGAATTTGGTTCAGATGTGCTCTTGTCAATACATCCTTGGACAAGTATATAATCAATTCCATTGATTGAAAGATTTAACTTTTGCAAATTGATTTTACAGCTTGTAATGATGATTATCAGCAATACCTCAATTTGAAAGCAACCCATTTTTTCATGCACATTATACTATTCTTATATTCATGCCTGCTTAATTTACTCTGTTTTCTGCAATGTACTTGATTATTAGTGCTTGTTTGGGAGAACTTATTTTCATTGGCTTTGTATATTTGGATTAACTTTTTATTGAAAACTTGTTTGATTATTACCTGGAAAAGAATAAGGTTTTAAAAAGTTGTACAAAAGTAAATAAGTTAATGAACTAACAAATTAGTAGCTTACTTTGCATTACTTGGTGCTTTTCTAGTTATCTGGATCCCTACCACCCTTTCTTCATCTCAATCATTTCCAAAATAGTTTGCACCAAACAAACCTCTAACCCAGTTTTCGCTAAACCATGATAAATGACTACTCAATAGCAAGTTCAAGTTAGATTAATTGGTGGTTTTTTTAATCAAATAAGAGACCATAAGCAAAACGCAATGAGTGAATGGCATCATGCAAAATGGGAGCGTATTGTAGTTCAATTTACACTTCTTAGTATTTTCAACCTAAATATCTAGGGTTTGAATCCTCACACCCCAAATTATCGATGTAAAAAAAAAAAAAAAAAAATTACTTGTTAAGTTCAAGACCTTTTACAGGCCAACCATATCCAACCTAACTAGGTGGGCCTAATCGACTTCCCTAGTTAACTAAACAAAAATCCCTTTCTGAAAAGCCCATCACATTGTCATAACATTGAATTAAATTACAGAGTTGAATGTCAAAAACGAGGCCATAGTTGTTGTTTTTGATGAATGCCGATTGTAACAAGTACAAAGAACACTAAGGATTTTACGTACAGAACTACAGTGTCATCCATTGGTGCTATATTATAACAAGAGTTTAAAAAAGTAACATCATATTCTATGATAAATGAAATATAAATCACAAATAAAATGAAATTATAATACCTTCTTGAAGTGGTTCATTTAAGTCAAAGCAATTTTTTGGGAGCAAAGTAGTGAGCGTCACTTGCAATTACATTCACATCTATTGGTGGTATAATATTCATGTATTAAAAATAAAAATTAACATCATATTAATTTTAATATATTTTTAAAAAAATAAATATGAATCAAATAAAATACTATGAGGGAACTTATTTAATAATTTCTTTAGAAATTCATACCCGAATGTGGGGTGTTTTTTGAAGTTTTGGTTGTAAAATTGCAATTGGAGTGTGTTAAAAAAGCAATTTTAATTGTTTAAAAAGTAACATATATTCATGCCAGTAAGTTATGTTCCTCTTTTTCATTCATTTATCACAATTTTTTATTAAAAAGAAGAAGAAGAAAAAAAAGAAAAAGACATCAAGATATCCCATTGATCTTTTGAGATAAACGGGATAATAAGAGAACGAATTGAATTGTTTGGTGTATCATCATAAGTATAAATTCAAAAGTCTCTTACGGTGTTGCATAGCAGTAGCATCTGGTAGCCAAAAAAAAGTTTTATTTTACATAAAAAAATATATATATTTTATTTATTTTACCATTTCATTTTACAATTCTCTCACCATCTCAATTTCTCTCACCAAAACTCAACTACATTCTTTTGTCACCACCAAAATTATCCAAAAAAAAAACCCCACATCCCAGAGCCGCCGCTGCCTAGCCTTAAATAACCGGATTTTATTAAATAATAACCATAAAAGTCAAAGTATATTATTAGTTAGGTAAAGTTTGAAACAAATTTCATTTCTAACAAATCGAGTCCAAAGGACTCGATTTCCAAGTGAGTATGGAAATCGAGTGTAGAACACTCGATTTTCAAGTGCAAATTCACTAGGCAAAATCGAGTGCTTAGAACTTGAATTGTTAGTTAGAAACCAAATATATTTGAAACGTTGCCTAATTAATAATATAAATCGAGTTTTATAGTTATTTTTTAATAAAATCCTAAACAACCCACCACAAACCCATTGGAAAAACAATCACATACCCATACCCGAAAAACAATAACATAACCACACCAGCACAACCGATTCAACTCCACCACTGCCGCCCAACCCAGCAACCACCGAATCAACCCAATGCACCAAACCCCAAACCCCAAACCCACAGCCAAACCAAAACATACAGTCACCACCACAATCATACCCACTTCTAAAATCTCAAACCAAATACCAAACCCTCACCACCACAATCCCACTTCTCAAATCTCAGACCCGCACCACCACAATCGTACCCACTTCTCAAACATCAAACCAAATACCAAACCCATGGACAAGAAAAAAAAAAAAGGGCGAGCTCAAGGTGAGTCACAGCTGTGGAGGCTTGGAAAGTGGCAGAGCAAGCTCGAGCCTTGGTGGTCTGTGAGCTTCGGCCCGGAGAGAACAGAGAGTTTGAGAGAGAGCCTTCGGTCCGGAGAGAACAGAATGTTTGAGAGGGAGAGCGCCAGGTTTTTGTGAGATGAGAATGGTTTTTTATTAAAAAAAAAAAAAAAAGGAGAGAGATTAATATAGTAATGAAAAATAAGTTTGCATCCTAATGTACAGCAGGTTCTATAAACCCATGTCATAATCATAAATAAACACTCTCTTCAATATTCCTTGGGTACCATGTGTCAATATTCTTTTGGCCGCATTGCTTAGGAGAAACATGTTTGGTGAAATACATGAATTGCACAATAAGATGGTATGTAGAGGAATTAGTGGCAATTGCTATACTGTACATGTGATGATGCGTGCGTGCTTGAAGGACGGGAAGCCCGAGGAGGCAGAGAAGTATTTTCGAGGGGCCAAGGATAAGGGGATAGAACTTGATGCGGAAGTGTATAGTATTGTTATTCAGGCTGTTTGTAAGAGACCCAATTTGAGTTTGGCTTTTGTGTTATAGGAGCTTGTGTGAAGCATGGGAATATGGTAGAGGCATTGAGGCTTAAGGATGAGATGGTTTGTTGTGGGAAGTCAATGAATTTGATTGTGGCGACAAATTTGATGAAGGGGTATTGCATGCAAGGGAATTTGGATTGTGCTTTGGATTTGTTCAATAGGATTGGTGAGGATGGACTTTCACCGAACAAGGTTACTTACTCAGTTTTGATTGAATGGTGCGGTAAGAATGGGAACATGGAAAAGGCCTATGAGCTTTACACCCAAATGAAAGAAAAGGGTATCCAGCCTAGTGTCTTCAATGTGAATTCCTTAATACTTGGGTTCTTGAAATCTCGGTCACTGGAAAATGCATTCAAGCTATTTGAAGAGGCAGTTGAATGTGGAATTGCGAATGTTTTTACATATAATTATCTTTTGTCATGGCTCTCTAAAAGAGGTAAGGTAAATGAGGCTCAAGGTATATGGAAAAAAATGATTAGCAAGGGTGTGGAATCTTAATGTAGTGTCTTACAACAACATGATACTTGGCCACTACAGAAAGGGGGATATGGATATTGCAAATAGTTTATTTTTGGAGATGATAGAAAAGGGCATAAAACCTAATGTGATAACATATTCTGTTTTAATGGATGGATATTTTAAGAAAGGTGACCCCGAACGTGGCTTTGATGTGTTTGACCAAATGGTGGGTGTAAATATTATTCCCACAAACTTCACATTTAACACTGTTATCAATGGTTTGTGCAAAGTTGGCCGCACATCTGAGGCAAAGGAGATGTTGAAGAACTTTGTTGAGAGGGGTTTCGTTCCCATCTGTTTGACTTACAATAGCATTATAGATGGATTCGTCAAGGAGGGTGCCATCAATTCTGCATTGTCTGTTTATAGAGGGATGTGTGAAAGTGGAATTTCCCCCAATGTGGTCACTTACACCAGCTTAATTAATGGGTTTTGCAAAAGCAATAATATTGATCTTGCTCTGAAAATGCTGAATGAGATGAAAAGCAAGGGTCTTCAATTGGATATTATGGCATATTGCGCTCTAATTGATGGGTTTTGCAAAAGGCGAGACATGGAAAGTGCACATGAACTTTTTTCTGAACTTCATGAAGTCGGTTTGTCTCCAAATACAATTGTGTACAATAGCATGATTAGTGGCTTTAGGAATCTAGATAACATGGAAGCAGCCCTTGACTTGCACAAGAAAATGATAAACAAGGGAATTCCGTGTGATTTGCAAATGTACACTACATTGATTGATGGATTGTTAAAAGATGGGAAATTACCACTTGCATCAGATCTTTACTTGGAGATGCTTTCCAAGGGTATTGTGCCAGACATTATTACATATACAGTTCTGATCAATGGCCTTTGTAACAAAGGACAGCTAGAAAATGCACGCAAGATTTTGGAAGACATGGATGGGAAGAGCATGACTCCTAGTGTTCTTATTTATAATACATTGATTGCTGGACTCTTCAAGGATGGGAATCTGCAAGAAGCTTTTAAACTACATGATGAGATGCTTGACAGAGGTCTTGTACCTGATGAGATTACTTATTATATTCTTGTAAACGGTAAAGCAAAAGCAGTAAATACTCTTGCTCTGTAGAAACTACAAACTTACTGATTCCTAGGCTTATCTTGTGCTCTGTAGAAACTACAAACTCATTGACTAGCCTGCTATGCTCTGACCCTGCTCTCTCTAAATTTATAAATTCATTTGGGTTTAACTTATTGTCTTCTTGATGCAGTACAGAATTCTCAAAGAATTTCAGAAAAAGACAAGAACAGAAAAATTAAAATTAACCTAGGAATCAACATATAGACTTGCTTGGAATTAACGCCAAGTAAGAGAAAACAGAACTTAGGAATTAGCACCAAAGTATCAAAGAAGAAAGGCCAACAATAAATTTTACTACTCAAGCAAATTGTAAACAATGCTATAGTACTGAGCCTTAGGTTCTTCGTACAGAGTTTCAACCTTATTATCTTAATAAGGAAAGGAACATTTCTAACCAATGATATTAAATCTACTAACCTAGTAAGAAAACAAATTAAATCCTTAAGGAAAAAAAAAAAATTGCTAGGTAAATAGGGGGTAGGGGGGCTGGTGGGACTCAAACCCTAGTACCCAGCCTACACAAGAGGTACTGAAACCACTGGGGCATCCCTTGAAATTAATTGACTAAGCCTTAGGCGCAAGTGGTAGTAGGCTCATCAATAAATTCACTGATGAGGCTGTCTTCTTGCGTCTTTAAGTACGTGTAATTAAAGGCCAGTATCTTGTGTTCATACCACCTTCCCCTTTCTGGCTTCAAATATCATAGAGTTTTACCTAATTTTTGAGAAACAAATGGGGTTTTATTCTATATTATTCATTGCTTGATAGTGAATGGTATGGCACAAAATTGGCAGTCTACCGTTTTGTTTACCTTTCAAATTTCTGGATGAATGTGCAATATGCTCCTGTATGAAATGCTTGGGTACATTCTTTTGTTTATTCTATGAAACAAGGTTGTAAACCTTGAACAACCTTTTAGTAAAATCATTTGTAATTAGGGCTATTATTTTAATCATCAAATATATTTTACTCTCTCTAATTATCAATCAATCCGAAGTGTTGCTATTTATCCTCTTCCATGTTCTAATTTTCTAGATATGCTTGAGCATTGTAATTTGAATAGTCTGCTTATTTTGTTTGTTCTGCTCCCCGCTTCCTTTTTTGATCAATAAACTTTCGTTACTTATAAAAAATTATCAATGAATGTGAGTTTAAGAATGCATGTTTGATTGTATTTTTAGAGCACATAGACTGTAAATGTATGTAATTAATAGTGGTTGTTTCTACTTATCAAAAAATACTGGTTTTTTTTTTTTCTTTTGGAGCCTATAGGGCATGCGCATACGTTAATTGTTCCAGTCATTAAGTTGTCTTTCTCTGTTACTTTGATGATACATACATTAATTTGGAAACTGAAAAGCTAAAGAGAACCAAGCCAGTCACAGAAGAGGAGAGGCTAAAGCTAAAGGTGGAAATGGAAATTTGCCATTTTTAACTTCCCTCCTATTCATGTAATTAGATTAGTTATTTCTGAGAAGAAGGTCCCCTATATTATATTATATATGTCTATATCTCCATTTAATAAGTTGCAGGCAACCTGTGGTCATGGAGTTATCATTTATAGTATGGGTCCGGTTAATGTGTGCCCTTAGGGCACACATTAAACTTTCTATTTTTAGAAATATTTTCTCGGGAATTGAAAAAGCTGTCATTACTTTTTCAATTCTCGAAAAAAAATTTCTAAAAATGGAAACTGTGGGGCCCGGAGGCCCAGAACCCCCGGCCCACCTTTAGGCTGGCCCAGGGCCCAAGCCGAGGAGGGTAATCTCCCCAGATGGTCGGCTTAAAGGTTTTAGTTCTTCCAAGACCCAAGCCGAGGACACACCCCTCCTCGACACCCCTAGTCTAATCTAGGTAAGGGGCAGACCCAGAGTAGGTGGTCACATCCACACTTAACAATTCTGCCTGGCCCTCCAGGCTCCATTAATGATGACAAGACCCTTCGCTGAGAAACCTTGGAGGCAGCAACCCCCAGTATGGGAAGGAACCTGTCTGATGGGACAAGTCCTAAACCATTAGTCCGGATGGCCAACAGCTGTAAGGCCAGGATCGAGCTAAAGAGAGTATATAAGGCAAGGAACCCCCCTTGTGAAGGGGGGCCTCCTCGGACACCAGCCGAGGAGCAACCCCAGGCGTAGAGCAATAAACGAGAAGTTCAAGGAAGACCGGCGAAGGGCCGGCCGGAGCCAAACCCTTTGCCCCACTCTCTACAAATTCATTGTCGAGAGCCCACCTCCGAAAAAGGAGCCCCTACAATTGGTGCCGTCTATGGGGAGGGTTAGTGCGCCGGCCGGCGCAACCGGCGATCGTTCTAAGGCAGTTATTACTCAGAAGTTGGCGGTGCAAAAAAAGAGAAAGAAAAAGAAAAGAAGAAGAGAAAAATGGCAGTGCGAAAAGAAAACTCAACAACAAGTAAAAGAAAAGTCCTTTATTATTTCGGAAAAGATTACAAAAGATTACAAGTACATCAATCCTCATTATTTCATAAAAGAAAAGCTACAAATACAATCAGAGGCTCAGACAGGCATGTTTTACAAAAATTCCTACCAACTAATCCTACAATCAGAGGCCCAGGCGGACCGACGTTGGAACTGGCCGGGCAAGAGGCTCGCAAAGAATCAATATCAGGAATGAGGGAAGTGTCAACCCGTGCTTTTATTGGCGTCAAGAGAATGGGAGAACTTGACAGTAAAAGCACGGGAAGGGGGGCTAGGGGCTGGCTCACCTTCAAACCAAAGCTTGAACAAAGTGAGGAGCCCCTAGACCCCGGAACACCCTCCCTCATGATGCTTCCTCGATCCCCTCCGAACTGCACGAGCATTGACCATCGGAGACGGCAATACTCGGGCACCAGCCATGACGAGAGTTCGCGTGCCCCCTTCGTCGGAGGTGCGCTCTGGGGAAAGACGCTAGGTACTTCGACGACGTCCCCCTGGCCACCATGCAAGACTCGGCCAGTGTTACGCCTAAACTCTGCCGCGCCGGCGGCCCAGTGGGGGCTGCGGCCACGGCGGCACTTAACTCCAGGTCTTCTAACTGCGGTCACAACCCTGGTGGCGGTATCAAAGGGGCTCAGGAAGGCGAAGGTGTATGTGTCTGTTCGTGGGTAAGAATTCATGAAATGAGGAGAAACACTTCCCCCAGAATGCCTTTTATGGAGGGTGAAAACCAGCGGGAGTTGAACCGCGCGGAATTCGAAGGGGGAATTGTCAAAGGGAATTAATTCCCACCCAATTCCAAGAGGATTGCCAGCTGCCTGATTCGTGTTAATTCACGAGGGCATTAATGGAGGCGCGTTACGGGCACCGAAGCGTCAAACAGGGAGCGCGGAAGGCAAAGCGACGCCTCGTAAATCAGAAAGATGAGGAACACGAACCAGAAGCGGGATCAGCCCACGTGCGAAGTCACAATCCGACCCGAGGAAAAATAGCTCACAGGGAAAGACCCGTGGACGTCCTCGCACCAAAAACAAGGTCCTCGGATCCGAGGACAAACTCCTATTGGAGGCAAACCGTGCAGTAATGGTACAATGACTCTCGCTCCAGCATCCTACAAAGGGCTAAGTGGAAGGACTTCTACCCGACGTGAGACTGAGTTGCCCAAAGAGGTGAACACTGTGTCCTCATGCTCGGGGCCCACTTGGAAACGATGGCAGCAATTGTACCTAGGTCTTGCATGGTCCTCGGACTCAAGCCTACGGGGAGCTGGCCACTCGTACTTAAGGCAGCAACTGTACCTAGGTCTTGCATGGTCTACGGACTCAAGCCTATGGGGAGCTAGCCACTTGGAAACGATGGCAGCAATTGTACCTAGGTCTTGCATGGTCCTCGGACTCAAGCCTACAGGGAGCTGGCCACTCGTACTTAAGGCAGCAACTGTACCTAGGTCTTGCATGGTCTACGGACTCAAGCCTATGGGGAGCTAGCCACTTGGAAACGATGGCAGCAATTGTACCTAGGTCTTGCATGGTCCTCGGACTCAAGCATACGGGGAGCTGGCCACTCATACTTAAGGCAGCAACTGTACCTAGGTCTTGCATGGTCTACGGACTCAAGCCTATGGGGAGCTAGCCACTTGGAAACGATGGCAGCAATTGTACCTAGGTCTTGCATGGTCCTCGGACTCAAGCCTACGGGGAGCTGGCCACTCGTACTTAAGGCAGCAACTGTACCTAGGTCTTACAGGGTCTACGGACTCAAGCCTACGGAGAGCTATCTATTTACGACGGAGCCAAGGTACTGCTCGGTCCGAAGACCTATTCCCGTGAAGAAACTAACTACCTATTGAAGAGCCTAAGGGACGATCCAACCACTCAACGAAGAACCAGCCGACTGAAGGCCTTCCGGACCATAGGGGCCGAGGTTTGCAAAACCCTCCTCTCCATCCGAGGATACGTGCAGCAGGGTTTTGAGGGGCTATTGTGGGGCCCGGAGGCCCAGAACCCCCGGCCCACCTTTAGGCTAGCCCAGGGCCCAAGCCGAGGAGGGTAATCTCCCCAGATGGTCGGTTTAAAGGTTTTAGTTCTTCCAAGACCCAAGCCGAGGACACACCCCTCCTCGGCACCCCTAGTCTAATCTAGGTAAGGGGCAGACCCAGAGTAGGTGGTCACATCCACACTTAACAATTCTGTCTGGCCCTCCAGGCTCCATTAATGATGACAAGACCCTTCGCTGAGAAACCTTGGAGGCAGCAACCCCCAGTATGGGAAGGAACCTGTCTGATGGGACAAGTCCTGAACCATTAGTCCGGATGGCCAACAGCTGTAAGGCCAGAATCGAGTTAAAGGGAGTATATAAGGCAAGGAACCCCCCTTGTGAAGGGGGGCCTCCTCGGACACCAGCCGAGGAGCAACCCCAGGCGTAGAGCAATAAACGAGAAGTTCAAGGAAGACCGGCGAAGGGCCGGCCGGAGCCAAACCCTTTGCCCCACTCTCTACAAATTCATTGTCGGGGGCCCACCTCCGAAAAAGGAGCCCCTACAGAAACTAATGTGTGCCCTAAGCGCACACATTAGTAAAATCCTTATAGTATATATACACTTGTGTCTTTTTTCTTTAAAAAAAAAAAAAAAAAAAAAACCAACACTTTATTCAGTCAGTGGATACAGGTGGTTGTGTCATAATTAATGTGTTGTAATCACTAGTTCTGCAACTTTGACTTGTTTTAGTATCAATCTTACCTCAGATGGATTTACATAATTAATTATCATTCCTTATTCAATTCAGTGACTTTGAAGCAAAATGGGTGGAAGAACAGGAACTCAGCTATTTTTGCTGCTTTTCATGCAATATTAGTCGCGGACCCACGTAATGTGTGAGAATATATAATTATTTTAGTATATAATACAATTCATATTTTATTCTCTAAATTTTATTGAAGATAGTTTTCTCCTAAAAAGTTGAACTATTTCTAAAATTATTTTCCAACTCTCTATCTCTACAAATATATCATTATATTATTATTATTATTATTATTATTTTGATATGATATTTGTAACCCAATAATGGAGGGACATGCCAACACAACATTAGATTTCTTATTTTTCTTCCCATGATAAGATTGTATCATATTTTAATTCTACTAAATTTTGAGGTGCAACCTTTGTACCAGTTGCTAAATTCTTAATTCCTAAAAGTGATGTCTAGTTAGTTGCCAACAAAAACGAATAAGACCACAAAAAAATAAAAATAAAAATAAAAATAAAGTGAAGTTTTATAGGTTAGAATCATCATGTACAAAAACTTATTTACAATAAGGTAAATAAATAAAATGCATACTAAATAAACCTTACTTCAGCAACATGATCAAATTTAATAGACCATCACTTATATCAATTTCCATCAAAGACCAAATTGTCAAATAGTAATGTGCCATTGATTTCACCCATGTCCACTACAGACATTTATCGATGTGTCCATATATAAACCACTCAGTCGTCATTGTTTTGAATTTCCAGAGAAAATCAAAATAGTGCATGTATAAATTGTAAGTAAGTGAGTCACTTGTATTGCCATAACATGGTCAAAGTTGGTGGCAAACTTGCTAAACTCGGCCAATTGTTCTTACATCGGAGAAGATGTCTATTAACATTCCAGGTTGTGAATTTCAAATGGTTACAGAAAGTTATTAGTTTGTATCAGTTGCTATGCCCCAAGAATAGCAATTGCTTTTGCCTTTATCGGAACACATCAACTATATCATTTTGTGTTTAATAAGAAAAGAAATAGTATTGTTAAGCTTTGTCTAAAACTCATGTACATAGTATTCTAGATATTCAAGAAGAGAAAATTCTAAAAAGAAAATCAAGTTGTTGAAAAAATAACATAATTCAAAATCTAAAACTAAAAACCCAATTATTGTTCATGTACATAGTATTATAGATAGGTATTCAAAAATCAAGAACCAATTAGTTTTTCTATCCA
This sequence comes from Quercus variabilis, assembly GCA_030445155.1. Lineage (NCBI taxonomy): Eukaryota > Viridiplantae > Streptophyta > Magnoliopsida > Fagales > Fagaceae > Quercus > Quercus variabilis. Next base: position 4,775,620 of record CP129448.1, on the reverse strand, counting down.
CACAACAATTAGCATAAAGCTAGGTACTAATGAAATTTAAAAATAATTCAGTTCTTTGAATTTCGTCACTCCTAAAATACCAAAAAATTTCTCATAAGCTAAACAATCCTCGAAGTTATTCGTCAACCAAACTGGCCAACTAAGGTCCCAAACACAAAAATTCTAGCCACAACACAACAATCTACTTAAACTAATGTACTTTGAAGAATTAGAGTTTTCTTTAAAAAATTAAAATAAAAAAATTTAAACTATTACATCCAAGTTCCATACACTGATACACATACAAAAAAAAAAAAAAAAAAAAAAAATTTAAGGTTCAAACTTTACTCTCTTTTCTCTTCCATTTTCCCATAGTTTCTAAGACACAAAATAGTCAAATTAAACAATAAACAACAAATTATTAGTATAAAGAAATGAAAATCTAATATAGTTGATGTGTATTGAACCATAAAAAGCAAATTATCAAGCACCGCCCAAGAAAAGCAGCAAATTTATTCCTCTTTCCTTCAAAAGGTTCTAAGAAAAGAATGGTTACCAATTGATTAGTATGACCTTCAATAGATTAAAAAGCCTCCAGTGATTGTGAGTCTTGATCATTGACATCTGTCGAGAAATTGACAAACAAAACATAGATAAAAATGAAATTTAGTTTAGCATATAAGACGACTGGAGAAAAAGAACAATAGCAATTTCTTTTTGATGAAAATGAATAACACTTTTACTATAAAACAAAGACCAAAATAAAAACATCACATTGAAATTAATTATCATACATTGTAGCAAACATATTGAGAGTAACATTTTTACAGTCTAGAGATGGGCAACCATAAAACAATTTATAACAAACATGATCAAATGCCTAACTCAAAGCAATTTTAAAAAAGAAAAAAATATATATTTTTTAATAGTTTTAAGAGCATGAAAACTCAATCTCGTTCATAATGAAATCCAAAAATTGAACCACGTTTTCTTCTTCCTAGTAATGAGATAGAAATAAATAAATAAAAGAATAAGAATAATACAAATAGCATAACTCATTTTTGAGTTTATACTCTTTGGACCTAGGCTACCAATGTTCACCTCTCATTTGCTTCAATTTCATCTGCAAGCTCTAGAGTCATTGTCTATATCTTGCACTCATTTGATTGGGTTTTGGTAGATGAATTTGAGCCATGACCAAAAGAACAAAAAAAAAAACACTCAACAACGCATTAAAGGTCATACCGACCAATTTGTAAAAAGAGAACAATTGAGAATTCATAGAAAAAAAAAATGAGAGGTGAGGAGGTTGCAATCTATCGGTGACTATAAGAATTCCATATAGTAGCAGTATCTCAAGAGTTTGGGTTAATGGAAAGACACACAACAGATTTGGAGATAAAGTATCGGTGACTATAAGAATTCAATATAATATCGGCATCTCAAGAGTCTAGGTTAATGGAGAGACACATGATAGATATGGAGATAAAGTTACACCTGAAATTAAGAAAAGACTCAATAAATGGCAATTAGTAAAAAATAAAAAATAAAAAAGAAAGAAAGAAAATAAATAAATGATGACATGGCACTGATGTGGCTTAACTAGAACGTAGCAACAATAAATGCTACGCTTCAGCTTTTAGATATATATAGATTTGGTTATAGCACTGACAGCCAACAATGCTTCAAACGAAGACTGTAAGTTCACTTCAATTGCTTTCTCCTTTTTCTTTCTTTGTTAATCGATTTTTCGCTGTTATCATATGTGAATGAATTGCTGAGACAGAAACATGGCAAAGACTATAAATTGGATTTCTAATTCTTGAAATTTCTTCTACTTAATAATTTAAGCAAACCGAAAAATACATTCAGTTTGGTGACCTTCGGACAATAATTTGACCCACCTGGGATGAATTTTCATTTGTTCTTGTTGTAGTGAGCAGATGGAGGAAGAACAAAATTGTTCTAAATTGTATTGGCAAGGGCTTGGAACTCAGCCTCTGTCTATCTTTTGCAATTTCTGTACAATGAGGTGCTATACAAACTGTGTGTGTATATACAGACACGCGCACGCGCGTGCACACACACACAAGACTTTGCCTATGAGGATCCCTTGATTTTAGCACAATAGCATGTTTACAACACTAGGTTCATGCGCGATATGCAATTCCTCCACAGCACACGGAGGGTTACTGTTTTTGTTAGGTGATTATCAATGATCTCCAATGTGAAGGTTATGGATCAGTGCCTTGGAGAGTTAACCTTTGTCCCATTAACTGCATATGACAATAGATTGACACACTCCCTCTTCTACAGGCACATGGCACATTTATCTGGTAGCATACATAAGTTAGGATTTGATAGTGTATAGTTTGATTCAAGTTACTTAGCCCATGATATAATGGTTTAGGTACTTCTAGAGTTAATTTGCAGCACTTGGAATTGGAAAGTACTCAGTCAACCTTGACAAGAAGATCATTTCTTGGATGGGGATTTATTTTTGTTCTTTGGGTTGCTGAATAACAGTAGATTGCGGCCATATCCTGAAAATTTCTTGCCTAAAATAGAATAAAGCTAGTCCTAATCCTCCTCTCAGTTTAGTACATATTCAAATATAATGCTTGCTAATGAACTCCACCTCAAATGGCACTTCATTCTCCCATAATTACATGTGTAACTTATCATCAAAAAATATATATAATCCTTGTATAGTTTTATTTGACTATTTTGGTGATTCAGTTATTAATACTACTAGCTGCTAACCTGTGCGATGCACGGGATAGTTTAACAAAATTAAATTGTTGCACATCAATTATTGCAAAATGGTAGAAGAACTAAGAATAGTACATTGTACTCATATTTTGCATGATGACAATAAGGTTATAAAATAAGAGTTGAAGGGAAAAATATCAAAAGAATACAATTTGATTGGAGAGAGAGAGAGAAGCAACTCATATCCAATATCAATTATCAAATAACTCTTGTATGTAAATATCATACACTACAGCATTAGAGGGATAGATATCATAACGATGATAACCGACTAAATCACATATAGTGGAAAGTCTTGTGCCACTCAGTTGTAAGCTAACAAACATTAACAACCTCCACATCATTAAGTTTTACATGGATTGAGGCATTGTGTACACCATATAAACTTATCAAGAATTACCTCACGATTCTCCTAATTGGCATTGGTTTGGGGTAACCTCTAGCAAAATAAGAAAAAATAATATCTATCAAAATAAAAAGTTAAGTCAAAAAAATATAATAGAAGCCATGAAGTCAATAAAAACAAATTTTAAGGATAGTTCAAGCTCAAAATTAAATATGTGTCAGTTTTTTCCAACTTAATTTTGTCATTAAATATCCCTACTCAAAATTGAAAATATTAATGTTGTCTACTATTCAAATTTGTGTAGTAGTAAGTTAAATATTCTAGAGCTATATCCAACCAAAAACCATAAAGAAAGGCAGAGGGAGGCAGACTAATTTAAATGAAGAAAAATGAAGGCCTCTAGCATATTCAAACTCGTAACAATAGTGAGCATCACCTCCAACTTAAACATTAGAGCCCTTATGTATGCTAAAATTATCATACATGAATATGTTTATGGAGTGGTCTCACACCCTTGACCCAAATGATATGCATTTGGCTATAGTTTTTATTGAGGTCTTTGACCATATAATTCCTCAAGGGTTTACTTTTGGGTGGTTATACAGTCATGAGGCCTCTCCCAAATTTTCAATAAAACCCAAAAACCGCTGCACTATCATGAGCTTTCAAGTGGGAAATCATAATTTCAGCTATAATACTTAAGCTTATAACTTTAAATATACATGCAAAATCACTACTTCTCTTTTGCATAATTGGATGCCAAGCAAGCATCAAAATGTGATTTGATTAGGTCTTTTCTTTATTCTACTTGATAAAACATGTATTTAGTGCTCAATGTTTGTTTTGTAATTAGAAACTCTTCTCAAAATAGTTTATGAATTGAAGTATAGCTCATGTTTCCTAGAATGCATGAGCACACAAATAACATTAAATCTCATGCTCAAACATTATGTCCAGTTTCATAGTAATTACCTGTAAAACTATAGAATCTTTGACTTGTATAATCCTTTTCATGGCCAATTTTGGTTATCACTATCACTTCTTCTACCTAAAAAACCAACAAATTCCAAATAAGAAATCTTAACAACAGCAAACCCATGTCTCCAAGACATTTAATCAAACAGGTAGTATGTACAAACTTAGAAAACATAAATATTAACTTAAAGGGAATCCAAAACCATGTTATATGAAAACTGATATTTTTCACTATAAACAATACATCACCAACAACAATGACGATGAAGACACAATTAAGGACATCAAACATGCTTAGAATAACATGTGTTATATCATACCTTTACCAAGTGTAATACAAGACAAATTATTGTATCTGTCCAAAAATATGTCTAATTCCTCTATCAGAATTATTCATTGACTGCATACCTTTGCACACAATCAATTCTCTGCATACAAAACTCCTCAGCAACCATCTATTATTTTGTAATACAACTCTACAAAGTTAAGTTGATAATCCACTTCTTAAAATTTTAAAAAATCTAAATATTTTCTAAAACAAAACCAATAACTATATAGCATCAAATCAACTGTGCCTAAAATTTTTATTGAACCCCATAAACAAAATCTATTTGCAACACACAGCCCATATATATCACTGAAAATTCTGAAACCACAATCTACATCAATGCATCAACTTCAATTAAAAATAAAAATAAAAATAAAAAGAAAGAAGAAGAAACCAAAGACAAAACAAATGGAGAAGGAGAGATACTTTTACAAGAGTGGCAGAACTTGAATAAATTACAAATCTAACAAAATAAATTTAGAGTGACCCTCCAATGAAATAAATTTAGCCCAAATAATCCATTTAAAATTTGAAATTTAATCCAAATAATTAAAAAAAAAATTAATCACTAGGCCCATTCTTAGGCCCTTCAAAAACATAGGAACAAAAAAACCCTTAAAAAAAACACACTACGGCTTTTGCCAAAACCTACAGCATGAACTCTAATGGCATGACCAGCATTGGCCTCTCTAAACAGGCCAAACATGTGATAAAAATAGAGATTAGTGCAACAAAGATCTCCTCCACAATGGCATCGAGAGTATAAGCATTATCAGCACCACTAGCCTATGCGATTGGTGCATGTAATTTTAGAATTAAACTGGCCTATCTAAGTAAAGCTAAATCAGATTTGCTAAGAAAACCTAGATATCAAAATTAAGCTATCTCCACTATGAAACCCATCCATATCCACAATATTTTCCTACAAAACTAGTAGAATTTGATTTTCTATGATTGTTTCCCTCACTTCAAAAGAAAAAAAGAATAGAGAGGGAAAAGGGTTAGGAATTGAAATCCCTAAATTGACAGAAAACCTAATTGAAGACATAATTAAAACACAACTTCAAGCCTATTTTCTATTTTAAAAAAATTTTATTTGAATTTTAAACCATATCAATAAAAGAAAATTGAAACTTGAAAAAGATCAATAATTCATCAAATGAATAGCATGCGAATTTCATCATTTAAATTGGAAAAAGTAGCTACTTGGAAAAGGTAGTAACTATCATCAATATACAATTTACAATAAACAAAATGACTAAAATTGTATTATTAGTAAAATCTAACAAATCACTACTAAACTATTCCAATACCAGAACTTATCTTGTTCCTAACAGAGACATAAAACATGGTCTCAATCAACACACCACATTCTCCCTCAAATCTACATTTTGGTAGAAGGATCCCATTCCTAGCCAAATCATTTTTCCTTTAATACCAAGCAAAACAAAAACAAAAAACAAAAGGTATATTATGTCTAGATAAAAGCAATCCTCAAGATTATTAAAACCTGATGACAGTAAGAGCGCCTCAATATAATTCCACACATTCAACGACTATGCAACAATATTGGTTTCAAAGGGGGAAAAAAATGCACAACCCAAATGTATAATCCAACAATATGCAGAAGATGCTCTTCTTTTTTAATAAATCAGATCATTCAAATAAGAAAACTGAAGAAGGGAGGATGGGGGGGCAAAATAAGAATTAGAAATCTGAATAAAGAAATACAAATAAGAAAACTCAAGACAACCTAAAAAAGATGTAATCATTATTTTTCTTTAAAAGAAGGGAGGATGGGGGGGCAAAAAAAAAAATGCAAACAAGTGAAGGCATTGCTTCCCATAAGGGCCACAACATTTTGCACAACATTCGGCAGGAAAATCAAAAGATTCCACCAACAAATTTCTCAAAACTTTCAGGTGATTCACGGTTATGGTGATTTTACAACATAAAACTGCATAAGCAATAAATTCTTTGAAAGTTTTAATCAAGAAAATTGTACTTCAATTTATGAGGTTATGAGGTTAAAAGAAGTACAATGCATGGTATTAAAAGATTGGTTATGAGGTTAAAAGATTCCATGAACAAAAAATGCATGTATTTAAAACTATTACTGCCAATACTAACAAAGAACAAACATCTGATAGTATAACAGGCATTCTATCAAACACCTATTAGGAATCTCAAACAACTATAGTAACCAACCCCAACCTTCAAAACAAAAATAAAATTCCCACAAAAACACAAATATTTCAGTCAAATAGCAATATGCAACAACACCCACAAAAAGAAATTTTGAATTTTGGGGTTATACCATCCTCCTTTCCTCTCATCCTAATAATTCCAATTCTCCAACACTACCAACCATGAACGGGCTAAATAAAAACAAATCTCAAGAAAAACCCAAAACCTAAATCATAATGTCCAAAATTTTAAAACAGAAAATAATTACCAACAGTAGTCTGACAGTGGAGGAACAAATGCCTGACAGTGGGTGGTGGCTCTCTGCCTTACAGACTTGCTTCGCTTGATCTCTCTTTACTTACTGACTTTCACTCTCAGTGTTAGTTATTTTTCTTAATATATAAGACACTCCGAAGATTACTCTCTCAATTTCGTTTTTTTTGTCTCTTTTTGTCTGATGGTGAATGATCCTCATATTAACTTCTCTCTTTCTACGTTTCACGGTTTATGGGTTCTCTAGTTTAGGTGAAGGCAAAGGGCGAGAGTGGCTCAAGATCGCCCACATCCCTTGCGTTCAGACTGATGGCAGGTCTTTCAATGAGTTGGAAGAGGAGGAGCTATAATTGTGTAAAACAGAGACGAAAAGAAGTCTAGATATATCCAGGAACAACATTTAAAAAGGAAAGAAAAAAAATATTTTAAAGAATTTTTACATAATAGTGTTCATTACATTGTGGATGAAGAAAGCTGATTAAAACAATAAATCCAAATGAAAGAACAAAATCAGTACTCTATGTATGTAATTACACAAATATGATTGTGAAATTTAGAACCCTCAATCTAGCTAATTCTTGCAGTGATGTAAGCTCGTGGAATCTGTACTCCTAAAAATTATTCTCAAATTATCAGAACGGAGAGGTAAATTAAATTTTGGGTAGTATGATCTCTTATAGTTTGTAATTTAGTTGAATTATATGAACCTTTTATGTAAGAACACACACCTGTTCAATGAAATGCCTGAAAGAGATTTTGTATTGTGGAATTTGATGATTGCAGGTTAGGAAACATGGTTTGGGACATGATGATCAGTGGATATGCACATAATGCTGGTTGGATTTTTAATACTATACCCAAGAAGATTGTCATTTCAACCAAAGATTATGATTTGCACAGATAATTGATGCATTGTCATCTTTGCTGCAGTTGGCAGTTATTCCATAGATATAAGGTATTGGTCAAATGCTCAATCTATAGTTACCACTACAATCTCTAATGAATCATACTTTTTTTTTTTTAATGATCTGATATTGATTTTATTATACCCATTTTCCTTGTCTGATTGAAAGTCCATAAATAAACAGCTTCCTATCTTTTGTGTTTAATTTATTCCTCATTGCCAACCAACATATGAATGCATGTTTGGGGATTGATTTTGAAAACCAAATCACCTTCCACCAGTCTACAACTGTAGCCTTGGTTCTTAACTGATTCCAAGTCTCAGCACAAGTACGTTCCTGATTGTGAAGCAGTCCACACAGCCTTATCATAGTCTCCAAACTCAACTAAGAACAGTTTACTCTGTATTTTGACAAGGTCTTCAGACCTAGCAGGATTCCATTACCATTCTTTATCCTTTGTAGATTAGCATTGATGGAACTAGCAGCACCATAAGCCACACAATGACCTTAAATTGGGTAGAGAGGACTATCAGTGTGCCAATCTTCTATACAGGATAAAATAAAATGATCTTGACCATTCCATAACTTATGTCGATCTTGGCCACTTCATTAAAATGCAATTGCCCTTTAGTTTGGATTGTATCTCACTGTCAGATCTAAATTTATTGAATCAAATTCCATTGGCTCTCTATTTGGGTGCAGAGATGCTTACTCTGATGCTGATCCTTTTTCTTCTGTTATTCTTGTTATTGCAGCCACTCTTTGGGCTATTTGAAAATGCAAGAATATGACCACGTTTGGTGGGAAGGTTGTCAATGCCTCTCAAGCTCTTAACTACTGCAGCCATATGGTCACGATTTGTCAAGCTCCTGCGTGCAACTGGATATGGTTTGTTAATTGTTGATTGTCAGGTGTGGCAAATGCTGATCTTAGTGGAAGTTAGTACCAAAAGAAAGAGTTTCTGGTGAGATACAAGCTTTGTAAGACAATTTGTGAAGCCTTTTCCTTTGTACTTATGAAAGGGATGATGGCTGTGCTTGTACTTACGAGTAGCTTTGGGGTTTGTAGCCTTTCTTATGGAATGCAAACACCAAGCTGCAGCATTGTTGTGCTGCATTTGAAATTTTATAAACTCTGGTTTCGTCAACTCCCTAGGAGAATTCTCACTAATGCTGGTAAACTTGCCAATTTTGTAACTTCCTCTTTTATGCATATGGCTTGGTCCTTCTTTTTTTTATGTAACATTTATGTTAAACATCATATGTATTAATGATGTTTTTTCCCTGATTTTTGGCATGGCATTTAAAAAATAATAATAATAATTAAAAACAAAGCCCTATCAAGCTTACCAATTTATAGAATATAGTTGGTGATGCGGATGACTTGTAAGCAGTTTGACCAAAAATTGTTTTTGAGACTTTATTTTTAGCAAACAAATTATCTTGGCTAAAAGAATCACTTAGCATTACACATTGCGCATTAAAAGTTGAAATCATAGCTTTAAGATTGACCTACCACCATAGTGAGTACTATAATTTACTACCTAGAAAGACTACCATCTTTTTTTTTTTAATTCTAAACTTTTCTTGATAGTGAAACATGGAAATTTTAGCTTCTGATTTGTAATTTTGTCTAACTCAATTTCATTTCAAAATTTCAGCTACTTTACTATTGAAACTGAATTAAGTGTACTATTTACCCAGCATTACATTGATTTATTGGAATCGTTTGGAGAAGGTCAAATTAGTGAAATTCTGAGATCAGGTGATAAACTTATGTGTTGTCACAGTTTCTTATCATTGTTAACTATGAAGGTCTATTGCTATTCAAAATTTCATTAATGAGGAAGACACATGGATTGAATTGTGCTATTTTATTTATTTATTATAAAGGTTTTAATTGATTGTTTCTTCTTCTTCTATTACCCCCCCCCCCCCCCCCCCTCCAAAAAAAAAAAAAAAGATCATGTCCACTTCCTATAAAAGAAGGGACACAACAAGAAGGGAGGTTTGTGTCATAGTCTAAAAACTTTCTTCTCAGTTTGCACATGCCCTCTATGAAAAGTTGTTTCATATTTAGGATATTTACTAATCTCATTTTATTTATATTTATGATACTTCTTAACTTGTATCGACCTATCCGGGCACATATTAAACCCTTTCAACTACCCGAGCCATCAATTTTATCTTATTTAATGGTTCCATTTAGTTAATGTGTATTAATAGGAGGAACTTTGTTGCAGAAATTGAATGAAAAGAAGCAGCCTAGCTATTTGTAAGGATACATCCTCTAACACAAGGTATAATATTGAAAACAACACCCTGGAGAGAATTTATATCTTGCTGAATATACAGAGATTTTTAAAACAAATTCTAATTATAGGTTAAATATGAGATTTAGATAGAAATGGAAAACTTTGGATTCATATTTCTACTCATCTAGGAGAATGCTTAAGGCATGCATTATTTGCTGATTGTTTGATCCTTTTTTTTTTTCCTTTTCCATTATATTTTTCCATATTCCTCTCTGCTGCGCATTTTATGGTCTGCTTGGAATTGTGGCTCAATCTCCAGTGAATTTATAGATGAGTAAAGAAGGCATTCTGGTTTCAAAGCACAAACAACCAATGAACTTTTCATGTGTTCATGTAAATTGCCCCTTTCTTTGGTCTTATTCATCTTTTGAAATAATAAGCAGTTGTTAACTCCTAGAAAATCTAATTTGTTTTATTTTAGTGTATGCCATGGTACCTTTATTTCCATAAATGTCACATAGCAGTATAGAACAAAAACAAACCAAGGTCTTATTCGTCACTTAATTTTTATTTGTAAAATTTCGGGCAAGTTTTTTCATTGGTCATTCAAGCTAAAGGAGGTTAACCAGTTGTCACAGATGTTCAGAACCAGTGAGAACATGTAAATGGTAAAGCCATTCAACTCATTTGGCAAATCTGGTGATTACAATTATTTTTCGTCTTCATTTCAATTTAGGTATCTATGTGCCACTGCTCTATGATCTGTTTTTTTTTTTTTTTTTTCTTTCTTTCTTTTTTGGTCTTGGTGAATAGGATAATGCCTCCACTTCCTTACTAACTGTTGATATTGAATTTCTCCACAGGCATCTGCAATTCCTTTGACAGACTTTGCGAAGCAAGAACTTCATAATGCCATAACACTTATGTGATTTCCCTGCCCTTCAGTCCTAAGGATCATACACTACCTACCAAACTTTATCAACTTGTAAATTGTAATTTTTCTCCTTTTAAGCATATTCTTTAATGAGAAGACTTGTTAGGCTTACTTCACAGCTTTAGATCACAGTAATGATGGAACTTATATAGTTTTTGAAAAAAAAAAAAAAAAAAATCATGTGAGGGATGTATGAGTCTTCGAAATTCTTTTTTATGTGAGGGATGTATTATAATGTTACTGCTTGCTTCTTTCAGTAGCATTTCCTATGGATTCAAAAAACAGGCTCTTTTTGACATATGAAAATCAAATGAATGTTTAAATTTTACTTAGTTGTCATGGAACTAAGCCATGTGCTTATTTGACAGTAAGCTTCGTTTAGCTTACCGCATTAAATGTTTACAGGTATACACCCAGTCTATGTTGAACACTCTCTATTTTGTTTAACAAAATTTTATGAGGTGTATTATAAGACTAACTAATTTAGTTCTTACTCTTTTTTGCTAAGTACCTATGACTAAAGGCATGTGATAGCCCATATTGCTATGTAAACGATACAGGTTCTCTTTATTTGTTACCAGAATCACAATGCTTAAGGGCTCTCTTTAGGTGGATACATCACATAGTTGGGCAATTAAATCAATTGGTGATTTATAACATGTAGCTTGACCTCTCCCTCACAAAAGTCAGAAGTGCCAAAAATTAGTCAGTCTCTAACGGCCGTTTGGTAGCAGTATTTAAGTACTAGTTTGAAATGATGTGAAAATTTTGATTTAATGAACATTGTAAAGATACTGTTTAAAGTACTTATAATGCAAAAAATGTGGTAGATATTTTAAAATGTGAAAAAATATAATTGTGAGTTTAGTAGGTGTATGTGTTTTTTTTTTTTTTTTTAAGTGATTACTATACCATAAAAGTATGCCATTTTATTGAGGAGGGAGAAAAGGAAAGAAAAAGAAGAGAGAATGATAGATGATGTGAAAGAGGTTGGACCATGGGAGAAAAAGAAAAAAGAAAGAGGTTGAAGCATGAGACCACTGTTTCGGTTATGTTTGGTCTTGTCAAGTGGGTCATATGATGTTTAATTTATTTATAAAAAGACCACTTAACAATATTACTTGAAAACAACAGTAATGTTACTTGAAAACTAAAAATAAGTTCTCAAAATACATGTTTTAAACAACCTAATTTGAGAATTGTAACTCAGTTTATTCTTAATAAAATATCATTACCGAACACACTTTTTATTTTTTAAACCTAAACAAGCCTTGACGGTTTGTAATTGAAATTTTATACATCTTTTTTTCTAATTTTATTTTTCTGTTGTCCAAACAATTGAATTGTATTTTAGGAATTGGGAACCTTATCACTTTGCATCGCAGAGTAGCTACTGAAGTTTCTGAAGACCAAACCGGAGAATTGGTTGAGAATAAAAGTGAATTTTTTACCTGCCAAAGTGCTAAAGCAATAATGCAGAACAATGTGCCTTCTAGCAAAAATTCTAATAGGCAGTTATAAACACAACTTGTACGACAGCTTTAGGGTATAAAAAATGATTTTATTGATGACAAACTAGGAATATAAATAACTAAAAAAAAACAACTCTAAAACCAAATTCATAATTCATTATTGCACCTAAATTCTAGACAAAACTAAAAAAAAACCACCGAAAGTCACTTCAAAATCATAGTCATAGCTTAATTATGCTCTTCTTTTGGATAAGTATGTCTGTTGAAGAGCCAAATTGAATCAGCAGCAACGGCATCATTATCGTCATTACGGTGCCAAGTATAGTGGGCATGAGTGCTATTTTTTATCTCAAGAATTGCATGCCCAAAGCTTGCTTCTCTATATGCAGAATAACTTGGTTGTGGTTCAACAAAACTGCACAAAAAATAATCATGTATAAAATAAGTACAGCTACTTAGTTTTATTTTAGTGGGTGACAGAAATCATTTTTAAGTCTAAATGAATGAGGCTCACCCGGAAGCAAGGCCTTCAATGTTTCCTCCATCACCAATGGTTATGTACACTGGTGCAGAAGGGTCCTTTACTGGGGCGCTCAGTCCATTTGTTATGTTGTACTTCACATTCGATATGCGCTCCTGCAATGCATTAGAATGACTTAGAAAATTGAATCATTGATTGACACAAATCTACTGAATGTAAATTAGAACAACTTACCGAGCGTTCATAGGAATGAACATGACCAGCAAATACTAGATCAACTTTGTGTTGAACAAACCAAGGTTCAAATGTCACTCTCATGGCTTCCCCTTCCATGTAATGGTAGCTGTTGCTGTTGTACCATGGTGAGTGCAGAAGAACAATTAGCCATGGAGTCTCAGCTCTATTAACCTTTGAGAGCTCTGTTTCAAGCCATTTGTATTGAGGAGTGTATTTGGCTGTAAAACAAGATATATATCATTAATATCAAACTGCTTTATTTCAATAATTTTATCACTTTGTAGGTAATATCATATACAAATTGGAGGAAAATTTCTTACCAAATGAAGAGTATGAAGACAAGACGATGATGTGTGCAGATGCTCGCCTAATAGAATACCAAAGCGGTGATGTACTTTGTGATTCCTGATAGGGTGTATGGTACCTATGCAAATATGGCTTGAAAGGAACATTTTCTTCCTGAAAAATTACATGAACAGGAAACATCATTAGTACCATCAACAATTAAAACCAAGATTATCTATATATTAGAAGGCAAACATTGATAAAGCTCTTACCAACTCTGGCGCAAAATCAATCTCATGATTGCCAGCAGCCCAAATCCATGGTTGATATGCAGTACTTTTCTCTACGAACCGGCCCCATTCATCCCATCTCTCATTGTCATGGTGTGGGTGATCATCAGCATAAGAAAGATCTCCCACAAACAGCATAGCTTGGCCTTTTGGATTGGCCATATAATGCTTCAACGTCCCATAAGAGTCAAATGTTTGTCCCAAATCACCTGCACAATACACAATACAAATGTTACATCTTATAGCTAGCTAGCACTAAATTAAGAAAATAGATCAACAATGCAATTCATAACATGTAATTTTTGGTACTGACCGATAACGCCAAAAGTGTATGGAACATCTGGCCCTATTTTTGGTGGAGTTGTGAAATGAAATTGGCGAGCTGAATTTCCTTGCCCGATCTCATAAAAGTATTTAGTGTCATACTGAGGATCATACAAACAAGAATATAATCAAAATCATGTCAATTCCCAAAGCACTACTACAAGTATGGCCTGAAATGAACCTATCTTTCTTAAGCATGTAAAGTAACATCTGCTGCTATAGGCAATGTCAAAGTAAATCCAATCCACCAAGACTGATGGAATTGGCTTTTCAATGGGAAAAATAAATATAAATACATTAGAAACACAATGCATGTATAGTATCCAAACATACTAAGACTTGAAAATCAATCACTTACTTCCAATCCTTTAATGGTAGCATGGTGAATGTAGCCAGAGTTATAATTATAGTATTTGTAAGTAGTGGTTACAGAATGAACTGTATGCTTATGCTTGCGCTTGCCCTCTGCACCTGCAGCCCAATAAGACACAGCATTTGGGTGTTTCATAACAGGCGTCACCCATGAAATGATCACGCCTCGCCCATCATAATCTCCTTGAGTTATATGAACCTTCACGTATAAAAAATCTTTTAGCTAACAAAAAATTAAAGGCACACCACATATAATTACATAAATATGATTTAAAAAAAATTAATTTCAAATTTTAAATATGAAAAAAAAATTATTTATATTTTATGCAAAGTTTTTTTTTTTTTTTTTGGAGAGAGAAAGTTTTAATCTATGGCGTTGAGCTATCAAAGCGTTAAGCTAACTGGAACCTACTTATGCAAAGTTGTGTATCTTATAGGAATATTTTTGACCGATTTATAATTTTTATTTAAAATTATGATATTTTAAATAGGATTTTATTAATGTGTGCCCTAAGGGTACACAATAATTTTCATTTTTGGAAAAAATTTTCTCAAAAATTGAAAAAGTATTAACAGCTTTTTTAATTCACGAGAAAATATTTCCAAAAATGGATGAACTGAACCCTTTCAAATAAATAAATACTGAAAATATAAAAGAAACATATATAATTATGATTTGATAATTGTACGTAATTTGATGCATAGCAACTTAACTAAAAAAAAAAAAAAATCGAAGAATGCGAATTTAACTTTTTGGCATATAGTATATAAAACTAATTAACCTTAGAGTAGAAAAATATATGCAATAAGCCACTTTTCAAATCATAAACAAGTTTTATTATAAAAGATGTGATCCAAAAAAATATCTAAGGCATAAAGAAGCTTTTCTATTTTTAAAAAGAACAACCAAGATGGGAACATGCATGGGAAATCAGTTTGCTATTACAAAATCTATATTCCAAAAAATAAATACTAAATATACAACTATGAAGTAAACTAATCAATAAAAAGAATAGGTCATGATTTTAAATACAAATTTAACTAATGCATATATCAAAATAGTTTTAACATATTGTAAATAACACTAACAATCTATACTAAAAAAGATAATCTTGAGTAGAAAAATATATGCAATCGGTACATTTAAATAAAAATATGAGATCCGATCGAAAACATTTCAATCTATGAAGAAACTTTTTAATTGCTAAAAAAACATGAAAAAACAGTAATAAAACATGAAAAAAGTTGATGATAATACCTGCTCTGGTGCATTGAAACCTGGAGGAGATGGAAAAGTATCCTTTGGCAAGTCTTCAGAGGCGTACAGTTTCCTAACATAAGGGCTTGTTTTCCCTCCATTGCAAAAACCAATATTCAGCAACACAAACACCATAGCTACCATCCACAGTGCACTCATATTTCTGGAACCCATATTTTGCTTTAGAGAGAGAACAAGTTAAGTGCAAGTTAAGTGAACAGTGTATGTGTTGTAAAGCAAGTTACGTGAACAGTGTATGTGTTGGTATACGTGAATATTTTTATATATATAGAACAAGGTCGAATAGTAGATGACTAAGGACTCTAAAGATCGACGAGGAATCAGAGATAACTGATAAGATTTTAAACTTTTCGAATTTGATAAGGAAATCACTTTCTCTAATACAGTTTAGAAATTGATCATGATGAGTTGTGAATTGGATCTCTTCAGAATATTTTTTTTCTTCTTAGAAAGTATCCCTTCCGAATATTATTTTGTTCTGTTTTTATTTCTTTTGATCTTTTTTTTTTTAATATTTTTTATAGGTTTTTTTTTTTTTTTTTTGGTTGGACTATTACGGATGGACGAAATTTTTTTCTTGCTATGTAAACAATAAAATTATGGCACATAAAAAAAAATTATGGCATATAATAAGCAATTAACTACTATAGAATAATTTACCCCCCTTACAACAACAACAACAACAACAACAACAAAAAAAAAACTGCTATAGTATGATGTTTTTCTAACTTTTAATAATTTTTTTTTTAGAGAGTTTCAATTTATAGCATCCTTTCTTGATGATAATTCTTTTTTGGGTTAAATAATGCGTTTGAGCTTAATTAGAGAGTGTGATTAAGTGTGCGTATGTGTGTTTAACAATTAGTTTGTTTCAAAAAAAAAAAAAGGCACTAGTCTATTTTTGATGTAAATAGAGATTAAACTCCACATCTCTTATTCAACCATCAGAAATTTTACCAGTTGAGTTAGCTGAAACCCACAACTTTTGATAATTAAGTATACTAACATTTATTACCTCATTGAAATAAAGTTACTAAATTTTAAAAAAGCATTTCTTTAAAATATGAAAAATGCATGCAATCTAATCTTTTTACATGGTAACTAAGGGCCAGATTGGTAGGAGGGTTTTTGTTTTTGTTTTCAAAACAATATAAAAACAATTTTCAAAAAATTGAACTTGAAACTAGTTTTTAGATAATAATTTTTTTTTTTACATGTTTGGCTTCCACTTTAACAACAATTTTTAAAATACTAAAAACAAATAATAATTGTTTGGGAGACCATTTCTATTTTTGACATTTAAAAAAAAAATTACAAAAAGTAATGTGTAGAATTTGTAGTTACTTTTTTCTTTTATGGATAATGATAAAGGAATAGAGTTCATCACATACTTTCTTTCTTTTTTTAATGATAAGTTTCAAATTTAAAGTGTAAGAATTCTTTTTGTGATAAAGATAAGTTTTTTTTATTTAAGAGATAAAATAAATCATGTTTCTAAACTAGGAAAATATGATACAGTTTTAAAAAAAATTGTATTTTGAAAATATTAGCCAACAATAAATTCAAGTGTAAGATCCGTCATTTTATGGATTGCAAAACAAAAAATTATAGTTAAATACTCTTACCAAACAAGTCCTAATAATTTTAATGTTTAGTTTTGAAGTTTTTGTGCTCAAGATTGATTTTGGTAGGAAGAACCATTAGGAGAAGCTTGGTAGTGTCTCTCTAGAGATCTAGATATGTAAGTTGTTTATTTCAAAGAGATTTTATTCAACAGGTGCTTCTGTTATTGCAAGTTTGCGATGTACTCCAATGGATTAAAAATATAATTAGTGTAATATTCAGTTAAATTTGTACTATTGAATTGTCCTTCCATGAATGTGAGAATGCATTAAGCCATGCTCAAAAATGTTTTTTTTTTTTTTAACAATTGATTTGGAATTTATGACATTAGCTTGCTCATATTTAGTTTCTTCGGCAACATTTGATACATATACAATCAAGAGTACTAAAAAAATTATGCCCTTCCCATTGTATTCCAAACAATGGATATTGATGTTTTAAATTAAACCAAAAAACTTAAATCTTTAATATGCCTTTATTATTTTAAATGATTTAGATAGAGTCAATTGATGACTTTTCAATGTAGAATTGCAAGAGTCAAATTCAATGGATTGAGTAATATGATTATTTGTCTCTACACATTTGACCAATCAAGCATAATTAGCAACCTCCTTAATGTGGCGTTTGGTACAGGGTAATGTTTTAGGATTCTTAGGAATGTTTAAAGATTCCCATGTTTTGTTGCAAATCATGCTAGAAAATTAGATGCCAGGGGAATCTGGATTCTCCCCTTAAACCCCTCTCAGTAGGAATGTGGATTTCCTTTAAAACAGGTGGGAATCCAGATTCCCAAATTTAAAGGAAATTGTATTTTTTATAAATTGACAATTTTAACCCTTTTTTTTTAAATGACTTAGTAGTTCACATTCAAATCTAAGGATAGAATGAGAAAAATAAATAATTCATTTAAGATTCCTGGGAATAAACCAAGCATAAGAATAGCTACATTCTTAGGAATGTGATTCTTATGAATCACATTCCTAGGAATCTGGATACTAGGAGTAATGTGGATTCCCCCGCACCAAACGCCACACTAGTTGTCCTTCAAGAACTAAGTTCAATGGAGAATTGCATGAGTCAAATTCAATGGATTTGGGTAATATAATTATTTGTCTCTACACATTTGTCCAATCAAATATAAATAGCAACCTCCTTAAGAGTTGTCCTTCAAAACAAATTTTGATGGCGCTACTTTTACAGAATAAAGGAGAAGTAGGAGTTTTGACTAATTGTGATAACAAGCCACTCATTGCAGCATTGAGCTGCAACGAGAGAGAAATTCGGATTTAGGGGAAGCAAAACCAGCAACGGCTGTCTAGGTAACTAATTTTGCAATTGAAATATGCTTATGCAATTAAGATATGTGTAAGATATATCATCTTAAGGAGATTTAGCATATGTTATTGACAAGTTTCAATATAAGGAGGAAGATAATTCATGGTTGGGGGCGATGGTAGAGGCAACAATCATATAACTTTTATTAAATATTTTAAAATAAATTTATTCGGTACCCGTGCATCACACAAGACATTTACTAGTATGTGATAAAAGTCAAGTCCTAGAAACTGTGGTGTTACCGATGGACTATCTTTTCTTCATGATAAGTGATTAGTAGTTATGCTCTATTTTTTTCTTTTCTTTTTTTGAACAACATTAATTATTAAGCTAGTTTAGTTTAAATGAAATTCTATTATCAAAATATCAAGTGATAATAATTAATTGATGATAGGAAAGTTTATTCTTGTTAACTAAGTTTCAAAAAATTAATTAAAAACAAACATTTCAAAAAAATTTAATATTCAACTCCAACTAAAAATCTTGTATCATGGAAAATAATCAAAATTTACATTCCGCCCATTTACCGGCTAATTTTTTTTAAGAAGGATTTACCAGCAAAATTTGGACAAGTGAAATTGATTTTTTCTTAAAATTATTAGTTATAACAAAGAGGCAGAAACACTTGCACAATTTAAGCTAGTTCTTTGGATTTGGTTGATAGATTGCGTAGCAATTTGAACTTCAGTGACAGTTGGTGCATTGAGATTGAGTTTCCACACCTGTGTCACAAGCATGTGTTCTCCATGATCTTAAAAGTACGTACAGGACATAAAACTAGAAGAATAACTTCTTAAATCACTATTACAGTGATTTTTTTCTATAAATTACTTGAACAACTATGGGAGCTATGTTTTATTTCTTTTGCTGTATAAATTTCCTTCAGTTAGTATGAGGGCCTCATTCATATCATATTTTTCAGTGATTCTGTTTGAGAAAACACTATTATTAATTTATTGTTTTATCTGTGTTTTATACTGTTCGGTTCAATGGTACTAAATCTTGATTTTTTTTTTTTTCTTTTTTAATTTGATTTATGAAATACCATTGTTCATGCTTCGTAATTCTGTCCATGAAATATGTACAGTTGTATTTCTTTGACTTACTGTTTCCTAATCATATTGATGAAATACTGTATTCTCGATACTCGATATGTATGGGCCAGAGAGAGTTCATGAAATAAAGTAAATTTCATCAAAATGAGCTCTTTTCGAGCATTAACAGCCTCTAGTTATAATGCTATATTGTTAAAATTTAACTTCACAACTACAAAAATCATGCTACAGCAATGGAGACAAAAGCTAAAATTTTAGATGATTTGCTACAGTGCACATCTTTATATAGATGTGCACTATAGTGAGAGCAAAAAAAAAATATATATATATATATATATTTTTTATTTGGCTGGTTGATTAAAATAATACACCTTCCCTTTTTTATTTTTTTCATTCTTTCATGCCTCTCTCTCTCTCATTCACTCTCATCTCTCAAGCTCACTCTTTCAACTTCGGTCTCACTCTCTCAACTCCGGTCACCGATCCACGAAGCTGGACTCAAGCTCACTCTCTCAACTCCGGTCTCACTCTCTCAACTCCGATCACCGACCACGAAGCTCGCCACCGATTGGAGTGCCTGACTGGGAAACCCATGGAGCTTGCCACTGATCGGAGTGCTTGCTTGTGGATATTGGTTCTTTCACGCCGCCAATGGATGTATCACGCTACCGATCAGAGATTTGGGTTTTTTTTTTTTTTTTTTTTTTGTTGCTGTGGACTGGTGGTGGTGGTAGTGTTGATGGTCGTTGTGGCTGTGGTTGTGGTTGTATCTGATGGTGGGATATATTATTTTATTATACTGATTATATTATTTTATTGTGATGTTTATATTATTTTATTGTATTGAAAGCTAAAATAGATACATTGTTGCAATATGTGTGTAGGTAAAATAGATAAAGTGCCTTTTTGTGTAACTAAATAGTTACAATTTTGCCTTCACTGCTTTGAATGCTCTTAGGAGTTATTATGGCTACGAAAGCCACACTAATCACCTTTTCCTAAACTTTTTTTTTTCCTACCAAAAAATAAAGAGAGTCCATTTCGATCACTCCAAAGAATTTATGGTAAGGCTGATACCCCCAATTTATGCATTTTATTTATTTATTCTTCATATGCACTAAAACTTATAAGTTGGTAAACAAAATATTAATCTGAACTTCTTCACTTTTCAAATATATAAACAGGCCAACAATTTAAATTAAAGTTGTAGTCAAATGGTATTGATGATACAAAATATCAAGTGTGACACTATGTTATGCGTGATTTTAAAATTTTATGGTTATACATGAACATTTAGTCAATAAATCATTAGAATGAATAATACTCTTTTTTTAATAGGAAGAGTGGATAATACTTTAAGTGTGTTTAAAGTTTCTTTGCACTTATGTTGTTTGAAATATTAATTTATGTCATTATTTTAATTTGTTGACCCAGCTTATGAATGTTAAAATGATTGGAGATTTGCTATAGCATATTAAGGCATGATAATAATAATATAAAAAATAATTTTCAATGAAAATTCATAATTCATAGTATATTGGCATATATTCATAAAGAAAAATAGTATAGTGGTAATTAAATCATGAAGATAGTGACTTTGTCCCATAAAACAGTAATTATTTTTATGATTTAAATCATACTGTTTTTTCAAAGCCATTTTGTGAATCAATACTACTGAAAAGGTATGTAAACCTTTAATTTTGGTAGCACATCCTCTTTGTACACAATATATATTCACTGAATTTGTTTTCTGTTCATGCAGATTTTTCACTAGTCATTTTATGATAGAATTGCACAAATCATCACAGTTGAAAATGAACATATGCAATAGTAAACCTTAAATTTTGGTAGTCATTAAATTTATTCTTACGGTTCATTACATTTTGGTTGACACTTTTTCTTTTTTTTTTTCTTTTTTTTTCATGCAGATTTTTTGCTAGAGTCATTTTGTGATAGAGCTGCACAATCAACACTACTGGAAAGGAAGGTATTTAACCATAAACCTTAAGGGTGTGTTTGTTTGAAGGTAAAATAAGGTGGATAGAAAACTTTGGAAAAAAAATGGGAAGAAAAAATTTTTTGGAGTGTGTTTGGTTGGGTGAAGAGAAAGGAAAATAAATGGTGGAGTTTAAGTATTTTCTCTCCGGACCTACTAAAAAGTTTTCTCCCCAAAATGGAGAGAAAACTAAAGGGAGAAAATAGGGCTACTTTATGAACAAAAATGCCCTTGTGCACTTGCACATGAGCTTTGTCCGTACATTGCTCTTCTTCGCTTTTTTATTTCTCATTTTTCTTGAACGTTGTTTCCTCTTCTTCCTCTTTTTTTTTTTTTCTTCCTCCTAGACATTGCCTCCTCTTCTTCTTCTTCTTCTTTTCCTAGACATTGCCTTTTTTTTTCTTTTGATTTATTGAGCAGGCTTCGTCTAGAGTATGTTGCTCTTATTCTTTCTTTTTTTTTCTTTTTTTGCTTTCTTTTGTGTTTTTTTTTTTTGTCACATTTTTGGTTTTAATTGAGCATCATTTTAAACAAGGATATATGATTAAATTTATACAAACTCACTTTTTCTATTTCTCAACTTTTTCACTCCCAACCAAACAAAAATGAGGGAAATTAAAATTTTTTCTATCCTCTCACTTTTCCATCCTTCTACCATTTTATATCCTCCCACTTTTCCACTCTTCCAACCAAATGAACCCTAAATTTTGGTTGACAAAGTGTTCACTAAATTGTTTTTTTTTTTTTTTTTGGAGAAAAAAAAATACAAAATTCATGCATATTTTTTGCTAGATCTGATAGAGTTGCACAATTAACATTGCTGGAAAAAAATTCATGCAGATTTTTTTGCTAGATCTATTTTGTGACAGAGCTACACAATCAACATTGCTAGAAAAGAAAATGAAAAAGAAAAAAAAGAAGGTATGTAACAGTAAACTTTAAACTTTGGTAGTTATTGAATTGATTATTATTGTTCATTTGAGTTGTACAGTAATGGATTGGATGATCTTTTATCCAAATTATTGTCATATGATTTCTTCATCTTGGTTTGGAAAGAAAAAGAGCGAGGGCTTTCTTATAAGCAGGTAGCCAAAACAAAACCAACACGTCTACAATGCCAGAACACAACACACTACAACCTATTAAGGTATATACCATAGACCTCTTAGTGCATTTACGTCCGATTCTGTATAGTTGGTGTACTTAAGAAAAATACCTTAATAGGTTACACTCTCTATTCTTTTACCACGCTTCATCATATAAATATTATTTTGTTCTCTGTATATGTAGACGGTGAAGAAAATATTGCTTCTTTATATATTTTATTTTTCCATACATAAATAGCTAAGAGCATAAGTGTTTATTATGGCAAAAACTTTTTGCTCTTTTTTTTTTTTTTTTTATCCTTCTTATAATTCAATAGTTGCCAATAAATGATTTAAACCGTGGATGCTTTCTCTTTATATATTTAGTGAAAAAACTATCGAAAACTACAATATACTAAATGTAAACTAGGTATTAACTTGGTCAAAATGGGTAAATACACTTAATTTTAAAATTATGTAGCAAAATACCTCACTTTTCAATCTATTTAGCAAAATATCCTTGTTTTCGAATTTGATTTTAACGAAATCTAGTTCTATGCAAAACTCGATATTCTCAAAATCGAGTTCTAAGTGTAATGTTAAGTAGAACTCGACATTAGCAATGTCAAATTTTACTTAAATTTTCAAAAAAAAAAATTAAGTGGTAAAATATGCATAGAACTCAAGTTCTACCTGTAACTCGATTTTGTTAAAATCGAATTTCAAAAACAGGGATATTTTGCTAGATAGTTTCAAAATAGGGGCATTTTTCTACATAGTTTTAAAAGTAAGGGTATTTACCCATTTTCCCCATATAACTTGATGAGTGAATAGATGATGGTATCAACTCAACAATGTCAAACTAATAGTATTGACCCAGGCAATACCATTGATGAGAGAGAGAGAGATTTTAGTTTAAAATACTCTTTATTTTGAAATTCAAAGAATCGAGTGTGAATGCTTTTATGGAAGCTTTTAAATCACATGATTTTGCCTCTTGTGCTAACCATCTCATAGATGACTATAATTGACCCAGAACCATTAGTTGACATTGATCAGAGAGAGACAGAGAGAGAGAGAGAGATTCTAATTTACAATACTCCCTATTTTGACTTTAAGAATTGAGTGTGAATGCTTTTTTATGAAGTATTTTAATCACATCAATTGTGCCTCTCATGTTAATTGTTTAGTAGATGACTATAGTCAGGGGCGGAGGGAGGGGGGGGGCGAGGGGGGGCACCTGCCCCCCCTCAACTTTCAAATGTTTTGACCCCCCTCCCCCCCTCTCCTACACAAAAGACAAAAAAAAAAAAAAAAATCCCAATTAAATGAATTCACGTTACCTTTTCAACTTTTCTAGTAGTAGTAGACTTCTACTCCTAGTACAATTCTACATATATAAAATTAATAGATCCCACTTAGTAAACTTGATAGACTAGATAAAGCCACCTGTAGAATTTTTTTATGTGTCAAGTTTCTTTCTTGGATAGCCAACTTGAGATATACATCCATGACATGCAATCCACTGAAGAGTTTTCAGCAATTAAAAGAATTGGATAGCTTGCTAAAAAGATGGTAGAAATGAAAAAGAATGTTTCATATCCATTGGTTTACTCATTAGTGACTTTGGTATTGATCTTACTAGTTACAATAGCTACTGTTGAAAGAGCTTTTTCAGTAATGAACATAATTAAAAATCAATTACGCAATCAAATAGGAGATCAGTGATGAATGATTGCTTAGTCACATATATTGAGAAAGATATATTCAAGACTATTGAGTGTGAATAAATCATGCAGCGGTTTCAAAATATATAAAATCGCCAAGGGCAATTGAGTAAAATAAGCTAGATATGAAAAAATAAATTTAAGTTTACATTTTATGTTAGATTCTGTATAACAATTACGTTATCATATAGTTGTTTACTTATTTTGTTATTAATATCGATTAATTTTTTTTAGATTAAGTTTTTACTTCCAATCTTGTCTTTTAATCTTGCCCCCCCTGACCTAAATTCCTAGCTTCGCCACTGACTATAGTAGAGAGAGAGAGAGAGTCTTGTTCTCCATACTATCTATTTTGATTTCGAAGAATTGAGTGTGAATGCTTTTATGGTATCTTTTTAATCACATAATTCGTGCCTTCCATGTTGACCACTCTGTATATGACTATAGTGGACCATTAACCACCAGTCGTCGTTTATGAGAGAGAGAGAGAGAGAGAGAGAGAGTTTACAATACTCTCTATTTTGACTTTTGAAGAATCGAGTGTGAATGCTTTTATGGAAGCTTTTTAATTACATGATTCGTGCCTCTCATGTTAACGATCTAGTAAATGATTATAATGGACCTAGAACCACTAGTCGGCATTGATGAGAGAGAGAGTCTACGTTATAAAACTTTTTGTTTTGGCTTTTGAAGAATCGAGTGTGAATGCTTTTATGGAAGCTTTTCAACCACATGATTTGTGCCTCTTGTTCGGGGCCATTTTTTGGTTGCCTAGCCACGTATAATTTGTTAGAGGGATAACCTTACTAGGCCCCGGTTCTTTTTAGGGAGTTGCACCCGAAACTCAACATTGGGCCACGTAGTCCAACGGCTACCAGTGTATTATTTAGCCTAACAATCATTAAGGCCAAAATCTAAGAATCATGACAATTGTTGAGTAAATATGTAATATGTGTTTGATATGGTAGCTTTGATTAGCTGTAATAACGGTTGAAATAAAGTAATATTTATTTAGAGGTAAAGTAATCGTGTACTCAATGATGTAAATTTAAAGATAAGGAAACAAAGTCACTTATATTTGTATGGTTTGTAACCTCAGCTATACAACTTCTATGAGTTGATAATATCCCAGCAAAGTGCCAAAGGCAGAGAGGCAGTTTGCTAGCGGTTGAATGAGTTTAAGCCCTTTGTATGGTTTATAGCTCCAGTTATGTAGCATTAATGAGCTAACAAGATTCCAGCAGAATGCCAGCGGTAGAGGCTAGTTAAGCTTGCCCCTCTTGTCATGCATTTAAATGAGTTTAAGCCTTGGTTAACAGTTGTAATAGTAATTGGAATAAAGTAATATGTATTTAAATCTGAAGTAATCATGTAATGATATAAATTAAAAGGTAAGGAAACAGAGTTACTTATCTTTAATGGTTTGCAGCCCAACTATGTAGCATCAGTGAGCTGATAAGATTCCGGCAGAATGCTAACGATAATTTGCCATGATTATTTCAAGATTGAAGGGAAAAAATGGATGCAACTGGAGGGAGAGAGAATATGTCCAGCTGTGTGTAAGTGCTGGTTAAGCTTGCTCCTCTTATCATGCACTTAAATGAGTTTTCCCTTGACAATGCTCTTTTAGTTTTTGTGAAGTTATGAGTAGTATTGCCTTCCATGAGAATGGCTTTTGTATAGAGTATATGTGCCTTCTAAGAGAAGGGCTTTATGTAAGAAGTAGTAGTGCCTTCTAAGAGAAGAGTTTTGATATGAGGTCTTGGTGCCTTTTAGGAGAAGAGCTTTAGTAATAGAAGTTCATGCATTCCATGAGGAGGGCTTTTAGTATGAGTGTTTGACATCTCTTGAGAAGTATTGAGATGGTAAAATATATAGATGTATTGTGAGATGTAGTATTTGTAAGATGTGTGATATATGGAAGTATGAGAGATATAGTAGTTAAAGATGGTAAAAATATAAAATCATAACTGCTGGAGAAGTTGTGGAGATGGCTTTCCAAGATGAAAGATCTTTGTAAAAGAGGAGTATGAAGATGTATTTAGGTATTTGGAGATAGGAGCAATGACATAGGCATATTTTCTGAGTATGGAGAATGAGAGAATGAGTATAAGAGGAGTAATAGCGTTGTAGCGTGTTTAGCAAAGCTGCTAGGATTATATGAAGGCTTATGAAGGGCATTTGTGAATTAAGGGTTCAAGAGTTTAGTTCCTCATTTTGAAACTAAAAACCTAGAAACTCAGTACTTCATTAAGAGTTTTAGAAGATCATCCAGGGAGAAAGAATAGGGAAGCTTATGAGAGAGTTGTTCTCCCTTAGTCTCCTCCCTTGAAGTGTTGATGAAAGGTTCTTTTTAGCTGAGTTTAAGGGGGTATTTTAGCAAATAATCTTAGCCAAAATCTATCTCAAACAACAACGAATCTTTAGAGAATCCATCTTAAGATTTGGTCAAAAAAGGTAGGTTTAGCTTTAAGGTAGTCTTTCTGTTTCGAGTAAGAGTTGCTGGGGAAAAAGTACTAGAAAAGGAAAGTATTTTAGCAACAGAAAGGTAGTTTCTATAGTTGGTTTCGGTTTTAGCCAAAAGTAGAAAAATCAGTAATGCTCAGGCTGGTGGGTCAGCTGTTACAGCTGTTCTGAAAAGGCTGTCCCAGCTGTCAGGAAAAGCTGTGACAGCTATCATGAAAAAGCTGTCCCAGTTGTCAGGAACAGTTGTGACAGCTATCATGATAAAACTGTTTGCTTTGGGCAGAATTAATAAGGTCAGATGGGTCATTTCGGACTGCTGGAGAGGTCATTTCAAGGATTTGGCTGGAAAATGGTAAAATCTCTTTGGAGGGTATCTTGCTATTTTAGGTATAACAACTGGCTGCTGGGATTTCAGCATTAAATGGCTGATGATGTCACTCCCAACCAGGTGTTAAGTTATGAATACACTGCTGGGATTCAGCTGGAAATGCTTCCTTCTTAGGGTGTTTGTGTTTTCAGTGCAAGGTTCCATTACAACACATTTCTAATAAATAATAGAAGGATTTGTTGAAAGATAATGAAGCTTTAGAGATTTAGTCAAGGTCTCATTGTGTTGTGACATAATCTTGGTGAGCAAGAAGAGTATTTAATGCTTTGCTCTGGTAGCTGACAGAGAAATATATAGTCAGATTGTGGCAAAAAGCAGGTGGGTATTCAGAGATATCATGAATATTTTGCATAGAGAGAGATTAAAGATAGCGAATCAGATTAGGCCATGTGTGTTGAGCTGGATTTTAGCTGAAAGAAGTAATGAGATTTATGTAGAATAATATAATGAAGTTTCTAAATATGTGTAGCAACAACTAGTGATTGAATGAACAGTAATCTTTCCAGCAGTTAGATGGCTAGGGATATTGAGCATTTGTCATATGATGAATATCAAATTTTTAGGAAAAGAGCAATGGAGAATTTTATCATCTAAAGTGCTATGTGATAAGAGATGCTTACCATATGTTACCCGCTACACAAGGACTCGTCAGAGTTTAGGGAGTTGAAGAAGATACGTCAAGCAACATGTTTCTTTTATCAACTTTAAACCGCTGAAACTTTACTGAACATACCTCTTGGCCCTCCAAACCATGATTCCCAAAGTTTCCCCAAAGAGACTTATAAGCTTGGATTATAAGTCGAAGGTGAGATGACGTACCTCGGGTTTTGTTGTCATTTTGTGTAAATATGGGCTCTTGTTGAAGAAACCACTTGCCACAAGTGTAAAAGAAGTAATATGGGCCATGAGTTTTGATTCATTACTTAAGCTCAATCCATATGTTGATGTTGATAATGTCATGGGGTTATGATCCCAATTGATGAAGAGGAAATGTGGACCATGGACCCGTCTCGTGAAGTAAGGATCATATGGGCCATGTGAGCCCAATCTATGTAGTTGAATGAGATATGAGCTTATTTTGGGCTTTAAATAGATTTACCCATAAAATCAATAATATATTGATGTGGCATGGGTTGCCAATGAAGTAATGCCACGTGGGCCGAAAAAATGGTCCTCAACACCTCTCATATTGAACATTTAGCAAATAACAATAGTCAGCATTGATGAGAGAGAGAGAGAGAGAGAGAGAGAGAGAGAGAGAGAAAGTCTATGTTACAAAACTCTTTGTATTTTGGCTTTCGAAGAATCGAGTGTGAATGCTTCTATGGAAGCTTTTTAATCACATGATTTGTGCCTCTCATACTGAACATCTGGCAGATAACTATAATCAACCCAGGACCAACAGTTGGCATTGATGAGAGAGAGAGTCTACATTACAAAACTCTTTGTTTTGGCTTTCAAAGAATCGAGTGTGAATGCTTCTATGGAAGCTTTTTAATCCCAAAATTTGTGCCTTTCATATTGAACATCTGGCAAATAACTATAATCAACCCAAAACCACTAATCGACATTGATGTGTGTGTGCGCGCGCGCGCGCATGTGAGAGAGAGAGAGAGCCTACATTACAAAACTCTTTGTATTTTAGCTTATGAAGAGTCAAGTGTGAATGCTTTCATGTAAGCTTTTTAATTGCATAATTTGTGCCTCTCATATTGAATATCTGGCAAATAAATATAACTGACCCATAACCATTAGTCAGCTTTGATGAGAGAGAGAGAGAGAGAGATATTATAGTTTACAATACTCTGTGTTTTAAATTTAGAAGAATCATGTGTGAATTCTTTTATGGAATTTTTTTAATCACA
This sequence comes from Quercus variabilis, assembly GCA_030445155.1. Lineage (NCBI taxonomy): Eukaryota > Viridiplantae > Streptophyta > Magnoliopsida > Fagales > Fagaceae > Quercus > Quercus variabilis. Next base: position 4,746,387 of record CP129448.1, on the reverse strand, counting down.
TGATTTGTGCCTCTCATGATAACCGTTGAGAAGATAACTACGGACAAGAGGAACAAAATATAAAAATATTCACCAAAGACTTTGTAGTTGAATTGGTACTTCCCCATGCACAAAATGCTTGGAGGTCTAATTATCTTTTAAATATATATATATATATATATAAATATTCTATCTTCTACTTATAACAAAGTATTATCTTTTTTTATATATAAAAATAATTTTTTGTTTTTTATAAAAGATGTCATTAATAGGTTAAAACTTAGATACAATCCTTAACTATAATGCATTAGATTCAACAATTAAATTTAAATACATAATTGTAGTAACCAATAAATACAAACAACAATATATTTCTAAAAATAATTAAAATTAATGTAATAAACCGAATTTATGTTTTACTCATATTTCCAACAAAGGTGTATAATTGTAATTAAAAAAAAAAAAAAAAAAAAAAAAAAAAAAAAAAAAAAACACCTTCTTTCAAACATCACATACCTATTACTGTCTTAACAATACACAACCAATCACAAAGTAGAAGCAAAGGTTCATATCCTATCAAATTCATTTTTATTTTTTAAAAAAATTTCCCCACAATTCCACTACTACCCCTACTCTTAACCAACAACACACTCTATCTCTCTTTTTCCTACCAAGGGCCATTTCCGTAATTTCACCTCAAAAAACCCAATAACCCGAAAAAATTCACACACCGTACACAGTAGTACACGTACCGCCAAAAAGCCCTAAGTCTTCTCACAGAGACTCTCTCTCTCTCTCTCTTTCTCTCTCCTCTTTTCTTTTTCTTCTCTTTTCAGCTCCCTTAATTTCAAATCAATTCGATCTCGAGCTTTAGGGTTTCGAATTTTCTCTCTCTCTCCCAATATCTATCCATGTCCAAGAGGTGAGTGATTCTTCAATCCTATTATTTTTTCTGTTTTTATTTTTCAATTTAATTTGATATTATTCTATGCTTGATTTTCGATCTTTGTGGCATTCATAGCGATTGGATTGATTTTTTTAATTTTTAATTTTTAATTTTTAATTTTCGATTTTTTTCTTGTTCAATTTTGTGAGAAATTGATCTTGGTTGAGTATGGAATTGAATTGATTTTCTGATTATTTTGTGCTTATATGCTTGTTGGTACTGTGCTTTAATAAAAAGAATGGGTTTTTTTTTTTTTTTTTTTGGGTATGTTTAAGTTCTTAGCTTTTGTGAGGTTGATGTATTTCGAAAAGATTTAATTTTTTTGATGTTTCTGATTCTGTTTGGTTGCAAAGAAAATGTGGGAGCTGGGTTTTTATGTTTAAGTGGTTACCTTTTGTGAAAGACTATGGCTATCAATTCGTGTAACTTTGATGTGTTAGAGTTTTTTGTTGTTGTTGTTGTTGTTGAAGTTTCTGACTTTTGTTTGGTGGCAAAGAAAATTTGAGAGCTGGGTTTTTATGTTTAATTGGTTACCTTTTGTGAGGAATTATTAATGGGTTTAAAGAGGAAGATCAATTCATGTAACTTTGATGTATTTTAAAAAAAATTTTAAGAAAAAAAAGATTATTTTTTGGTTGAAGTTTCTGACTTTTGTTTGGTGGCAAAGAAAATTTGGGAGCTGAAATGAAGATTTTGTAATCAGGATTCTTTTTTTTTTCTATGGGACACCTAAATTCGGTGGGGGTAGGGGTTCTATAGAAATTAATTGATTTACTTATTTTTGGGGTTAAAGATGATTGGAATTTTTATGATCTTTGATTTTTCTTGCTCCTGCAGGGTTCTCTGCAAGTTCTTTGCTCATGGGGCGTGTCTGAAAGGGGAGCATTGTGAGTTTTCACATGATTGGAAGGATCCTCCGCATAACGTAAATCTTTTGATCTCGGCTTGATTTCATTATATCTGCCCACTAATTTTCATTTAGTAAGATTTCCTTCTTTCTTTATCATTGACTCTTGCTGGCTTTTTTGGTCACAGATTTGCACCTATTATCAGAAAGGACTTTGTGCATATGGTAGTCGTTGCAGATACGAACATGTTAAAGCTTCTCGAGGCCATTCTTCTGCTTCATCTTCATCAACAAATGCACGCCAATCTCTTGTTTTGGATATTGTTCCTCCGGGTAATAGTACTAGATCTGTATTAGGTGGTGTAACGCCTGTCCCAGGAAGTCCTATGGAGCTATCCGCATCAAGTAGACCTTTCATTCCTCCTACTAAACCTGCCTGGAATCAAGAGTATGGGCACCATGATTCTCTAGATGACTGGGATATTGGGGAAGCTAGCAGTATTAGACCATCTGACCGTCCCATCTGTTCATATGCTGCTGCTGGTAATTGTCCCCGAGGAGAAAAATGCCCTCATTTACATGGTGACTTATGTCCCACATGTGGAAAACATTGCTTGCATCCTTTCAGACCTGAGGAAAGAGAGGAGCATTTGAAATCATGTGAGAAAAAGCAAAAGCACTTGGAGGCATTAAAACATAGTCAAGAAATAGAATGCAGTGTTTGTCTAGAACGTGTTCTCTCGAAGCCCACGGCAGCAGAACGGAAGTTTGGGTTGCTGTCAGAATGTGACCATCCATTCTGTATATCCTGTATTAGGAATTGGCGTAGTAGTTCTCCAACCTCTGGGATGGATGTCAATAGTGCATTGAGGGCATGCCCAATTTGTCGTAAGTTATCATACTTTGTTATTCCAAGTGTCATTTGGTATTCTTCGAAGGAAGAGAAGCAGGACATTGTTGATAGCTACAAGGCAAAGCTCAAGTAATTTCTTAACTCTTGTCTAGACCTTCATGTTACTTGTGATCCTGTTTCTGGTTTTTGATTTGCAAATTTGATTTGTATCGCCCTTTAAATACTTCTACTAGAGTTGTAATTCACTAACATTCTATTAACACGGAGTCATCTACTACTACTCTCTTGTTTAGTTGAGAAAATATACTGTTTAGTCAATTTTCCTGAAAGTGTTGGTAGTAAATTCATGAAACTGATGAACAATTTAGATAACTAACAATTGAAGTATTGTGAACGCATATTGTTGTTCTCAGTTTTGTAATTTGTTATTGTCTTTCTTGCAGGTCCATTGATTGCAAGCACTTCGATTTTGGGAATGGAAACTGCCCATTTGGGAGTAGTTGCTTTTATAAGGTAACGTGAATGTTAATAAGATAAATAGTTATTGCGATTTTCATTTTTCAAAGGTTTCTGGTTTAACTAATCTTAAGTGCAACGGTTTTACTTGTATGCTATACATATAATCAAATTTGATTCTCTTCAGTGTAATGGTTATTGTAAGCATCCTTTACTACCTGGAAATTTATTATTCTGTGTTAGTAAAGATTTATGTCTCATTGATTCTTGATCTTCTGGGATTTTGCAGTGAAGATGTGGTGGTTTTCTATAATTGTTGTATTTTGCATTTTGTTTGTTGATGACTTGTTTTTTGTTTGTGGTTTTCTTTTAATTATCTTTTGAGTAGTTGAATGCATGCTCCGTTGCTTAATTGACCACTATGGTGTTTTACACAAGAATATAAGATAAATTATGCTTTAGTTCAGATATGCAAGTTTGGAAATCTGAAAATTTCTTATCATTTCTTCCCTTCTCTTCCCCTTTTCTAAAGAAACATAATGACTGATATCAAATTCATACAACTTTCTTACTTCTAAGGAAATCATCTATACAATTATATACAATCCTTCTCCCATCATTCCACATTCCAGTGAACGTGGCCTACGGCGTTCACCTTTTTGTTTCACATATCAGAATGGTCCTCCTTTTTGGTAGATTAGTATGCACCCTAAATTATTGAGATAAGTATTTTTTATTGGATCAACCTGGCTTTGGAAAACAGTACTACATCATAATCTTTAATGATGATTTGATGTATTATTGTTGTTGATGCTGTTGTCTTTAGTGTTATTATTGTTTTGGGTTGCATCTCTACAGCAAAACGAAGCCTATAGTCCAGTTAGTTGTGGTAAGACTTTAAGAGTGTGATTAACTGGGCTTGCTTAGTGGTAACTGGAAGACCAGGGGATAATTTATTTACTTTTTTTCTTTTTGAAGTTATAGAAGAAACCTGCCTTGGATGAACCTAGGAGATTTAGTTATGTATTATTTATAATTTTGAAATTATATTTTACATTGATTGCTATTTTGTTTAGCACTTGGGATTTTAATAGTTTGCTACCTGGTGTATCTATTTTGTTTAAACCTGTGTCTACATATATGCAACCTAAACAAGGAGTAGGGTATTATTATGTATCTATATGTAGCATTCTAATCATAAATTACTAATTAGTGTACACAAACAAGCTTATAAGTTATAAGTTCATGTCCTTGTTTTGTAAATTTATTAAAAGTGTGGAAAGAAAAAAAGAACATGTGTTAAATTACTGATTGCCCCAAAAGCTTAAGCTATTGGGATATGATAAATTTTATCATTTAACCACATACTTTTAACAACATGAATAAAATAATACCCAGAAAAGAGAATATACCCTTTTACTTCACTATGTTGATACCATCTCTACCAACACTGTGACCACACAGATTGGAATACCACCCCTTGTCTTCACAACTTACATCTTACTCTTGTTCTTCTTAGCACTCTGAGGAACCAATAACCTGCAACTGCCAGCACCTCAGGATGCTTTTGCCTGTAATTCAGACATCTGCATTCATATCCCCTTCTCACCAGATTATCCCTGAAGCATCAGTGTACCCCTATGTCACTAAGGATGTTATGGTACTAGTGGTACTTTCCTGTTTGCTTTTCACTAAGGCCTTCCAAGTTTCCCTATTGAACATGCTCCTTTCTTGCTTCGGTATATTATTATTGCATTATTTTTTTTTATTGGTTAGAAATCCTAATGCTACTGCCTGAACCCCTCCCTTCCCTATACCCCAAGCGTGTATGTGCTTGGGAGGTACCAATCCGCATAAGAGGCGGTTGGTTGCTACATTGTGCATTTCAAGTGTCCCATATCTGTATTCTGTGCCAGGAACTGATATAATCATCTACAAAATTAAAAATTGCTTACCTCACCGAAGGCGAGCATAGCAAATTAACATTTTCCATAACAAGGTGACAATTTTGTTCTCTTACACTCTCTCTCTTTTGTGCTTGTTTTTCTGAGTCTCTGTGGTTTATTTTCTGGCTTTATCGATAAGTATAGGTGGGGCACAATCGGTCTATTTCTTTTTTTGTGGCAGTTGTATTATTGATGTTCCTAGAGTTGCTGTCAGAATGGCTTCTAGTCAATGCTGTTCCAAGAATTATACACCTTTTGTTTGTAATTTACTTCCATCTAGGAGAGGGTTAGCTTTATGACTCCTTTAATGGGTAGAATGTTTGTTGTGTTCCAGCATAAGGTCAAGCCAGGCTCATACACTTGGAGACATCACAGGCCCCCTCCACGAAGGCCCCCTCCACGAAGATCTGGTTTTGTGGATGACCTGTTTGATATGTTCAACTCCATAGAAGAATTAACAGCCTCTGAGACAGCTCTCGACCCCATGGAAGAATTAACATCCTTGGAGATGGCTCTTTTATTAAGGGATCTGATTCTGGATACATCTGACTCATCAAGTGATGAAGAAGATTTTTATAGCCCATGAGCTACTAGATATAGCCAGTTGTAATCATGTTGATTGTCTGTGGGGATTTTCTAAACATTGCCATGTTGGCATTTTGTCAGCCTACTACTCTTTGCATCAGCAGAAAGACTTGCATGTAGTTTTTGAACTCTATATTATGACAAGATACTATTATTTATAATTGATATCTTGGTTTCCCTGCTGGGGTTTGATTGTTTCTGCTTGGGATGATTACTGGTATTATCGAATGTTGATGTCAATAAGCCTGGAAGTGTAGGTTCTTTGGTAGATATTTGATTGCTGGAGCACATAAAATTTTATGTTTGTCATTAATGGTGGTCAGTTTCCTTGGATACTTTGTAAGCAAAGAACTTTCTCGTAGTTTGACATGTACACTTCAATTTCCTGTTTGAAGGTCTTCCTTTTACACATTTTCTCTTTTTAGTGAGTTTATGCTCCTTACAGTTTGATATTTTAAGACATTTGACAAACATGGCCAGTGAAGTGATTACCACTGTGGTGTATAATGTTATATTTCTTTCCCATGAGTGGAAGAGGGGTTACTAAGCTTGTTGAGCTTCTTTTGGAAAACCTTCAGTAAAGGGTTCTGTGGACTTGCTTTATGAAGTGGTTTGTTTGCAAATACGGGTTATTACAGAAGGCTCATCTTTGTGACTTGTATGTCATGTTACAAATGTACTCAATTTCTGTGCTGCATCATTTTTCTCTATACAGGTTTATGAGCCTTCTCAGCTTGAAAGTACATGTATCTGCTTTTTATTTCCCCTATTTTGGTTATGGGGGTTGCATGCAATGTAATAAGTTCAGAGCCTCATTAGGTTTTTCTGTGTGGATGTTCTCTTATTGCAGCATGCATATCGAGATGGCCGTCTAGAGGAGGTAGTTCTACGTCATCTTGGGTCTGAAGATGGAGAAACTGTGATAGCTAAAAATATTAGGTTTTGTCTGTACCTTTTGTTGTTATTCTACTCGGTCCATTTTTTTTTCCCCTTAAATAATTTAATATTCCCATGCTCACTGAGTTTTGGTTATTGCCAGGCTGTCAGAGTTCCTTGGTAACATGCGTATAAGGTGAACAAATGCTGTTTTATAGTCTAGAGTAAGTATGAAGTTATGGCTTGGATTCTGCTTTCTGTACTAGTATTTTGTACATTACGACTTGACCTGTGGATTAATTTTTTGATGTTCCTTAATTTTAAGAAATTTTTTATTCCAACAAGAGCTCAAACTAATAAATAAAAGTAAATTTGTATACTGTGTACCCGTGGTGCAAGGGTTTTACCTGACCTCTACTTGGAATGCATTAGCAGTCATTGACATGCTAGGTATATTGAGTAAAAAATATCTGTCTTTGACAAATAATGGCTTTGTTGGCCATCAGGAAAGTTTTCAATGATGGCATGCTCTCGTACTCACTGAATCTAAGGGATTGTCTTGATGTTATAAACTTATAAAACCACCTTAGCACTGTGGTTTTGCCAAAAAACTGGTTATCAGTTGCACCAGTTTCATCAATTGCAAAAAGTCTCTTAATTGCTTGAACCTGTATTCATATTGCAGGATATCTAATGATATGGAGAAATCATGCGCCACTTCAATTGCTGAGTTCTTTTCAAATGCCAGTGTGGCACTCCAGTTGTTTTTGAGGTATGATGCAATAGAGATATTTATATGCTATTCTAAGATTTGTGTAAGTTGATGGTTGCTTAGTTGGACCCCAGAAGTGACCTTCAATGTCTCTTTGCTTTACAAATGTATATTTTGGTTCCATTGCCTTTGCTGCCTAGTTGTATTTATTCACCTTTCAATGGTGAGATGTTTGATTCTACCTGTTATGGGTGTTGGGAATTTTAGGTTTTGGTATTTTTTTGGTCCAACAAAGTGATTTAGAAGTTGGGTCTTGGTGCTATGTCAAGTGCCTTCCACAAAAAGTAACAAGTTGTGGGTTTGACCTTGGTATTTGACTTGATGATTGGTTCTTATTTCTAAGTTTATATTGATAACTTGGATTGACATGAAATTATTGGACAGTTTTACAACTCATGCCAAATGAAATATGCAGTAATAGTTTATAGGTCATAAGCTCTTGTTAGGATTTTCATTTACTGTACAAATCAGGTTTCAAGATTCTTCTACAAATCTGTGAATCCTAGGAATTCTTTCTCCTGTCCCTTCTTTTTAATGAATTTGTGATTAAAAAAAAACAACATGAAAAAGTCAAGATGAAGAAATTGTTTTTTGTTTCTGTTTTGTTTTGTTTTTTTTTTGTTTTTAAAGTAATATTTTTTAGTCACTGTTCTCTGAACCTCTCAATGCTATCATTAATGCAGATTTGCTTGCTGGAGGGGACCAGAACATGGAGTGTTGGGCATGCTATACTATTTATCAAGGTGCATCTTCTATCAAAGTAATAAAATCATCATGCATTGGATGGGTATGCTTGAGAGTTCTCATCAGCTGTCTATTTATGGGATAATGATTTTTAGTAATGGACGTGCAAATAGCCGTGCTGTTACCTCGCTGTATGGTTCCCCCTCACCAACAGTGATATATTTGGAACTGTTTATATAATTGTTTTTTCTGGCTTCCATTCTTGTCAATATGGAGCTGTGATGACATGTTCTGGGCAACATTGTCTGAGGTCTTTTGTATTCTAATCTGAATTTTCCTGCTGTTTGAGGACATTGCATCTTGCGGGATGTAAATGGGGTTAAGAGCTCCCTAAAATCAATAGCTTTTACAGATACTCATATCAGTTGTTATACATGAAAGACTAGCTTCCTCTCTTGCTCTCCTCGTTTACTAGCTCAAAAATGGTAAGACTTTCAAATGAACATTTCGGTGCAAAATATAATAAATTAGCCGTTTTTAATTGTATACTTCTAGTCATTAAAAATATATGAATGGAGATTAAACTCTTGATTACTGTATAATTTGGGCAAAAATATTATTTTATTGTATACTTCTAGTCATTAAAAATATATGAATGGAGATTAAACTCTTGATTACTGTATAATTTGGGCAAAAATATTATTTTCGGTCTCGAAATATAATCTATGATTCTATAATTATATTTTTGCCCTTAAAATTTATAATTTCCCTCATCTATCTATTTTTGTTATGTTTTCCATCGGTGTGTATAACAGAGTGCATATTTTGAGAATTAAAATAGAATTAAGACTATGTTTTAGAAATAAAGACTTTATCTTTGTAAAATGGTTTAGATTTTAAACCTGTAAAAAAAATTAACAAGAGTTGACGAGAACACCAGTTGTAGAACATTTTAATTGTCTGTGGACAGAAATAAAACCATATAAATCTTAAGAATGAGAATCAAAGTAGAAAGTGAGAGATAATTAAATAAAACCTGCAGGTGCCATTGGTTTCACAGGCTGCTTCCTTACATGGAAATCTTGAGCTGATTAGAATTGAGAAGGTGACAAATGCATATGCAATAGCGGCAAAAGACTTGAAATGTGCTTGTTTGTGCCATCAAAATGATCTCAATTTGTAGTTTCACAGTTCGATGTTATTAGGCCAATCTTTTATACATAAAAAACTTTAATTGGAGGGCTGCTTTAAGATATTACACTTTAATTAACACTGTTTTGAAAGCTTATATTATAGGCCAAATTTTACAAATACAAACCCTGTGAAATATTTGAAAGATAGATCTTGACCTTAAAATTCGATGCTGCTGTGAAACGATGTATAACATGCTGCAATCGCCATCTGGTTGTTTTTCTGTTTAATCTAAATGACCCAAGTGTAGTGCTAGAAGCAACCCAACACCAAATTGGCTGGCTGGACTGGCTATAGATTGACTATTGCGGGAAAGGGTATCCAAATAGCACTTCCGCATAAGATTTATTTATAAAAATATTATGGTTTTGGAAAGATCTCACAAACAAATATTATGAAGGAAAAAAATCTAGAAAGAAGAATAGCCAACCACAAATGAGAGAACACTAAAGATTTATGTGGTTCGGTCTTTGGCCTACATCCACGGCAACGATAAGGAAAAAGTTTCGTTAACAAATATGGAGAGTACAAAGGTGGTGTAGAACCACTCTCACAAACCCAAAACCCAATACACCCAAATAACTCTATATCAAAGAGTTCTCTCTCAACTCTTAACATAATTCAAGGCTAAACAACGCCATCCATGCAAAGAGGTCAATCCACAAAAAGCTAACAGACAACCCAATTCAAAGTCACATGACTCACATCAACATTGATTACCATAGTTACATAATTACTTGATTCAGGACAGCCATTGCATCATTAATGGCTTGGGTAGATCCACCAGAAATGGCATCCTTGACATCATTCACTTTAGCCTCTACATTCTCCTTGTCTAGCTAGGAACACTGTCTTCCAGCTCTTTTAGTTGCTTCTTGTTTGGTACAAAACTGAGTTAGCTTGGTTCTTTTTGTCCATGGCATCCCTCTTTTCATTGTCTTACTTTTGCAAAATTTTAAGCTTCTATAACAATACTATCCACCTGCAACATTTTTATTTTGTACATACAAACATGGGGTTTAGTAACATAATTAGGTTAGGTTTACAAGTACTAATAAAAAATGTGAACGTTTCCATTTTAAAAAATAAAAATCCAAAAACATAGATACTTGAAATGCTAAGATTTCAGAAAGAAAAGAAAGATGTAGGTTCTTTCTAGAACATGGTAGCATCATTGAAGTTACAAAAATGAAGATATAAAAGCATTTTTCAGTTTATATACAAATTAGAACAAAAACAAAGGGGGAAAGCAGCTAATTCCACTAATGGTCTAAATTTTTCTTGATATATATATTAGTTATTTCTCAAATAGATTAAATAATTATAGTTAGCTAAGATAGTTTGGGTTTTAGGCTTATTCAAACTCATTCTAATAATATCTCTAGCCATAACGTCTTCAACCACCAGATTCTAATTCATGTCTTCTGTTAAGAACTAAAACTTGCTATATCCGGATTGAACAAAAACCAATTTCTCTTCAAAACAAAAGTTTTTGCAAATACATACCTCATTAGTTGGCATGGTCTGATGGTGCTAGCACCGGTTTTAGAGTCTAAGCTCATTCATAAACAGGGCACTGATTTTCAAAATCCCGGAGACAAAGACAATGACTCAAAATTCAAGGATCATTTTAAGGTATATGGTAGTACAAATTGAAATTTAAAAAAAAAAAAAAAAAGATAAAAAAAGCATTGTACAAATTCATAAAAATAAACTTGATAGTAGAAATGAAAAAAATAAATTACACTTTATATTTAATAAGTTTGGGCTTATTTAGATTGGGATTGGACTTTAGATTTCGCCTTGCTCCAGGAGTGACCAACACCATATCGTTAGTTTACAAATTTTTTCTACAAAAGGGCAGATATGTTATTGTGTAGTTTTAACCAATGGTTTTTTTTTTTTTTTTTTAATTTCTTAATAAAAAAATAGATTAGATCTTAGAAAAATAGTTTTCTTTTCTCTCATGGTTTTAGATTTTGCTTCAATGAAACGTTCTTCTCAAATAGTAGTAGTGAGCATTGGATAGGTTGTGAAAGATCATGCTTCTAAGCCGAATCTAAAATGTAATGCCAAAGTCTACCATCCTGATAGGTCTTTTGAGCCGTTGAATACATGGAAGGCCAGAGGGATAATTTATGAACATTTTTTATTTTTTGAAGTGGCAGAAGAAACCTACCTTGGATGAACCATAGAAGATTTAGTTATATCTTCATTATTGTTTTGAAATTATTTTTTACACTAATTGCTATTTTGTTTAGCACCTGGGATTTTAATAGTTTGCTACATTGTGTATCTATTTCATTTAAAATTGTGTACACATATATGCAACCTAACAAGGACTAGATATTATTCTGTATCAAAATGTAGCATTGTAATCATCAATTACTAATTAGTGTACAAAAATATGCTTATAAGCTATAAGTTCATGTCCATGTTTTATTTTATTTTTTAAATACTAAGTATTTTAACACACACACACACATGGGGAGAGGGGAGAAAGTTTTAAAGAAACTGATAGTGGTGTATATCCAAAAGAACATATTTTATAAATGTTTTATAGTGTATAGAAAGAAAAAAAGAAAAAAGAAAAAAAAAAAGAACATGAATACATTAATACCTAGAAAAGAGAACATGAATACATCTCTTGACCATGAACATGACTTTGTTTATAGGTCCCACGTGCTGAACACGTGCATTACTAAATGTCACACTTGTATTACGACGTCGTATATTCTTTAGTTGTTGCCCTTTTATAACATATATACATACATGTTTTTGGTCCAGGTCCCATAAAGGACTGGACTGGACCTAACAATAACTAACTATATTTAAATTTTGATATTTTATATTTATAATTAAAAAAAAAAAAAAAAAAAAAAAAAAAAAAAAAACCTCTCATCTCCCATGATCTCACTCTCATTCCCTGTCTCACTTGTTTTTGTGGTGTTGCTATACATGAAAGACTAGGGGCTAGCCATGTGTAGGTAGCTGCTTCCTCCATGACTCTCTCCTCTCTCCTCGCTTAATTGCTTAAAAATGTTAAGAGTTTCAGTTGAACAATTAGATGCAATATATAATAGAAACATTAATCTTTCTTACTTGTATAAAATTCTAGACATGAAAATAATATGAACGTAGATAATTTGAAGTCTTGACAAATATATAATTTTTGGCAAAAAATGAAATTTCTTTAAGGTCTTGAAATATAATCTATATTTTATTCCTTTCACTTAAAATTTAATAGGTTCTATTCCAGTTCTTGAAAATTTATAATGCCCATCTATCTATTTTTGTTATGTTTTTTGTTTGTGTAACAGAATGCATACTTTAGGGATCAAAATAGAATCAAGACTATTTTAGGAATGAATGAAAGTTTATCTTTGAAATATGCTTTCGATTTTTTTTTTTTTTTGTCCTTTCATTAAAAAAAAAAAAAAAAAAAAAAAAAAAAAAAAAAACTTAATAAGATTGGAGGAAAATACCAATTGAAGAACATTTGAATTTTTTATGGAAGAATAAGAATGAAGATAAAACTTGATTATATTTTAACCCATAATGAATTATCTCCAACGTTCTTTCTATTCTAATGCTTGAGATATAGCATAAACAACAATGGAGACCAGCAAATGACAACCCCCCGGTACCATTGGTTTCACAGGCTTCTCCTTACATAGAAATCTTGAGCTCATAAAAACTGATAAGGTGACAAGCGCATAAGCAATATTGGCAAAAGACTTGAAATTTGCTTTGCTTGTACCATAGAAGAGACTAAACCTCCTGCCTATGCCATTAAAAACTACCATTCTCTAAATCACATTTGAAAATATACACATCATACTTTCCAAAATCACAAATCAACATAGCCGGTACAAACTAACATAAAAATTACACAAATATGCAAGTATGCACGGTCAGAATTGAAGTTCTAAGAGTAGCTCACTATTTGTGAAATCTGCATTGATCATATCATCACCGTTAACTTTTTTCCAATTGATCCCAAGTGTAATAGCAAAAGCAACCCAACACCGAGTTGGTTGGGTTGACTATAGATTGACTGTTGCAGGAAAGAGTATCCAGATGGCACTCCCGCATAAGTTTTATTTATAAAAAATATTATGACTTTAGAAAGATTTAACAAATAATTATTATGAGGAAAAAAAAGAATAAAAGAAAAATAGACAACCACACAAGAGAGAGAACACCAAGAATTTACGTGGTTCGGCCTTTGGCCTACATCCACGGGCGGTGACAAGGAGAAAGTTTCACTAACAAATATGGAGAGTACAAAGATGGTGTAGAACCACTCTCACAAACCCAAACCCCAATACACCCAAATAACTCTATATCAAAGAGTTCTCTCTCAACTCTAACATAATTCAAGGCTAACAATAGTTGCCATCCATGCAAAGAAGTCAATCCAAAAAAAGCTAATAGAGAATCCAATTCAAATTCATATCAACATTGACAACCACAGTTACATAGTTTCTTGATTCAAGACAGCCATTGCTTCTTTAATGGCTTGGGTAGATCCACTAGAGATGGTATCCTTGACCTCATTCACTTTAGCCTCTACATTCTCCTTGTCTAGCTAGTAACATTGTCTCCCAGCTCTTTTAGTTGCTTCTAGTATGGTACAAAACTGAGTTAGCTTGGTTCTCTGTGTCTATGGCATCCCTCTTTTCCTTGTCTTCCTTTTGCAAAATTTTCAACTTCGTTAACCATCCTATCCACCTGCAACATTTTTATTTTGTACATACAAACATGTGGTTTAGTAACATAATTAGGTTACTAACATAAAATGTGAATGTTTCCATTTATTTTTATTCATTTATTAATCGAAAAACATAGATGCTAGAAATGCTGAGATTTCAGAAAGAAAAGAAAGATATAGGTTCTTTGTAGAACATTGTAGCATCATTGAAATGGGTAAAAAAAAAAAAAAGAGAAGCTCCTTGTGCCACAATATAAATTATAAGAAAAAAAAATTGAAGTTACAAAAATGAGGACATTAAAGCATTTTTCAGTCTGTATACAAATTAGAACTTAAACAAGAGGGGGGGGGGGGGGGGGGGGGTGGGGGGGGGTGGGGGAAGGGAATTTGCAGCCACTGCCAATGGCTATGGTTCTAGACCAATATAAGAAAGCAGCATATTCCACAAATGGTGTAAATTTTTCTTTATATATATATATATATATATTAGTTATTTATCAAATAGATAAATTAGTTATAGTTAGCTAAGATAGTTTGGGTTTCAAGCTTATTCAAACTCGTTCTAATAATATCTATAGCCACAACATTTTCAACCACCAGATTCTAATTCATGCCTTCTGTGAAGAACTAAAACTTGCTATATCTAGTTTGAATAAAAACCAAATTCTCTTCAAAACAACAGTTTTTGCAAATACATACCTCATCACTTTGTGTGATGGTGCTAGCACCGGTTTTGGTGTCTAAGCAAAAGCTTCCAAGGGATTTGTTGTCCCTCATGAACTCTCTCTCACCCTTTTTTCAGAGAGATAAATACCACTCTCTCACCCTGATAGCATTAATCTCTTCACTGGTCTGTCCATCTTCTGCGGTGGAGAACAACTCTGATTTGGAAGTTGGTGAAGTTGTGTTCCTTGGGATAATCTGTCATTACACCACCCAAAGTTTCAAGTCTTTCTACGGTGAGACATCCAAGGGCACAATGTCAATAACTTCTCCAGCTAAAAAACACCAGTCTGGATATAAAAGAGACAAAAATAAGTATTGATGCCTCAACAGTTAGTGCAAGTTCCAATAAGTATTAAAATAGACAATATCAGAAATAGAGAGCTCTACTTGTTTTTTTATGTGAAGAAAAAATAGAATGATCCCAAAATGAGATATCATCTTAGCTGTTGACTTGTTGCACTTGTTCATATGGTTCTGAATATGCCTCAATATATACACATCCTTTCATTTTGTGTTTCCAATTCAATCTACATCCAATTCAAAAGTGATAAGAGTCAAAAACATTACAATTTGAGTTACTAAAAAGGATTAAGATTGTTAATTAACATTTTTGTGGTATATATATATATATATATGAAAACATTATGATTTGAGCAGAGTAAGGCCAACCCTCCCCTTTTTGTTGTTGACTTTGGAATATTTATTAGACTTTTTTGTTCGATTTGGCAGCAAATTGATTAACTCAAGCACCATAGTGTTGATAAGCACAAATTGGAAATCACAATGTAAGTAGAATTACCTCATCAATATCTTTGAAGTAAAGCTTTGTATCTCTTAAGGAAGTTTCAACTGGTGCTCAAAGCCTATGAGAAAGTTAATTGCAGTTGTAATCCAGTGAACTTAAGCAGGCAAGTAGACTACCAGATGACAGAAAAAGAGAGTTGAAAATCAAAAGAAAGAAAACTGAAGTGGTGGAGATAAAACAAATACAGTGATATTACAAAAAAAGAGCTATGCATTTGATGTGAGAATTCAATTGGTTAACTCTATATTTTCATTTTATTGATCCTATCTTTGTATCCAAATAGCGTGCTTAAAGTAAAATCCATCACAGCCCTTCTGCATGTCCAAACTAAGTTATCATTGTACAATGAACAAAAATCAGACATAATGTAAGAACCGAAAAACCACACTGGATATTGTTGTCTGTTGATAAAAAGAGGCAGTAATAATAAGGTGTTAAAGCTAACAAAATAACAAATACCTGAATAAAACAGCTTCCTAGAGGGCAGTTGTCAATAATGATCATTCACCAGAATGTTATTGATATTACTCTGTTTATTCAAAATCAAGAACCCAAACAAAGAAGTGTCATTTTGTAGTTTATATAAAGGCAGAAATCATTAGAATGAACAATCAAATGTGAATCATATCTAGAATGAAATTTGTACGCAAAGGGAAAAAAAGAATGAAACACAAAACAAGATAATCACCTAAGCCATGGACTCGTTGTACTTGTTCCTAAGGTTCTGAACCAATTCAAATTCACATCAACATTGACAACCACAGTTACATAATTTCTTGATTCAGGAGAGCCATTGCATCTTTAATGTCTTGGGTAGAACCACCAAAGGTGGCATCCATGACTTCATTCACTTTAGCCTCTACATTCTCCTTGTCTAGCAAGGAACATTGTCTTCCAGCTCTTTTAGTTTCTTCTAGTTGGTACAAAACTGAGTTAGCTTGATTCTTTGTGTCTATGGCATCCCTCTTTTCCTCGGTCTTCCTTTTGCAAAATTTCAAGTCCTTCTATGGTGAGACATCCAAGAGCACAATGTCATTAACTTCTCCAACCAAAAAAACACCAGTATGGAAATAAAAGTAACAAAAAAATAATAAGTTGAATTACATAATAACAAGAAAAGGACAAACCTGAACTACAGCCCCAAGAACAGAAACTTCATCCATATTTTTCAGCTCCTAAACAGCTGGGATACAAGTTGAATTACATCCGTATCTTTGAAGGAAAGCTTTGCATCCCTCATGGAAGTTTCAACTGGCACTCAGAGCTTATGAGTTGTAATCCAGTGAACTTAAGCAGGCAATTAGATGACCAGATGAGAGAAAAAGAGAGTTCAAAATCAAAAGAAAGAAAACTGAAGTGATGGAGATAAAAAAAAAAAAAAAATACAATCATATTACATATGACTAATAATTTCAATTGTCAAAAGGCATACCTGTCTAACAAATCTGAACACAGTTCTTCAAATTTGACACTAGTCAGTGTGGTGTCAATGTGTTTTGGGCCATCCGAATGGTGATAATGAAAGGTAAACTGGAAAAGCAAATGCTTTTTCTCTGTGATTATGGCAAAGAGAGAGAGATCAACTTAAAGAAAGAAGGCATAGAAACAGCCACATACCTAATATTATTGGTCTGAGTCAGAGATGACAGCTCCATCTTCACTTTCTCTGCAGTCTCTATGAGACGTTGTAGAGCTTGCCTGTCATTCAGAAGATCTATGCCTTCATCTTTCTTAATGTTTATTCTCTATTTAAAATTATAGAATGTAAGGGTGTAATTTAGTAACAGCTAACAATAAATCAGAAAACAAAGAATATAAGCTAAAGATCTACTAATTTCTCTTGTTTCAACCTTGTTGAAATCATCACCTCCTAGATTAGTATCAGCCAAGGTAGGACGTACCTCAAATACTCCATCTCCAGCCTCAAGAACTGCATAGGAAAAATATAACAGAAGTATATAAGGTTCATTACCTATTCTTTATATATTTACATGTCACAACTCGGGATTCTTCAAATTTGATTATGATCAAACATAATATTTGATTATAGACAAGTTTAACTAGTACCTTAGCTACATCAGCTTCTCAAATCCTGAAACTATCCAAGCAATACATCCCATCATCAGATTTCCACAGAAATTTCTTCAGATTATCTGATTCTTCTTGATAATTGGCATATTCTAGATGTTTAATCCCTATAAAATATTTCTCGAGATAGTTCTTATAATTAAATTCATATGGATGCTTTAAAGTACAGCTATATAAGGTTTCCAATTTGAAAAGCATTAAAAAAAAAATCAACAAAAGCTTGTTTTGTTATTGAAACAATTACACTAAGATATATCTTTGCAATCAGCGTAGGTTTAACAGAGGGTGGCTGAAAAGTCTAAGAACCAGTCACCCTGAAATTGAACTCTAACTGAAGATAGGCAGTAATCTTGTTGCTAAAACCAAGGTACAGTCTTCATCTGATTCAACCTACTAAAAATAAGTTTGAGAATTAACTTAAGGAAAAGGAAAAGATAGGAAAATAATACTATTTCTACTATCTTGCAATCAAATTTCCAAAAATTCAAAACAAGTGAACCATGTGACCTAATCTATGTAATAAGATATATAAAGATAGGAGTACGATATGCACCTATTTATCTTCTTGTAGTTGCTGTAAATTCACTAAAAACTGTCTGTTTACAAATTCAAAGTACCTGCATACAGAATTCAATAACTGGTAAATTCACTAAACCTAAAACAAAAAGGAAGAATGAAGAGAGCCAGTATTTGGTAAATTCAAAATGAACTTAGAAAGGAGATGCACGAATGTAAGGAAGTAGTGGCATTAAATCCCTCTGATCAACTGACCAGATCTTAAGATTTTTTTTTTCTTTTCTCAATAATATTGGTGTTATGAAGCATCTACCTAAGTGAAAAACAATTTTTTTTTCCCCTTCTCAGTTCCCAGATAACAATTTACTGAGATAAACTAAATAAATATTTATAGTTGCATTGTAGAGAACATGTTTTTTATTACTCATTTTATGATTCATATAGTTACAGAGTGAAGTGAGTTACGGAAACTAAAGCTACAAACTGAGAATTGTGGCCTACTTGTTTTAAGTAAGAAATAAATATAGCAAGCTGAAATATTACCTGTTTAGGTTGAAAATTTTCAATAGCTTCATTAAAAAGTGGTCAAATATCCAAGGAATCAACTGCAAGCATAATGAAGCCATTCTTGAAAGGGAACAACTCTTCTGTTAACACCTAGTTGTGATCTTTATCCATGCCAAACTACCTGAAATAAGTTTTAGAACATACAAAAATAAGCATAAAATGAAAGGGGGAAAAAAAAAAGATTTTCCAACAACTTTCTCATTAGAGGCTTACATAATTGCAGTATCGACTCACTTTGGAGATCACAAACTCTGGTCTGTTTTTATATTCCATATACTGCACAAAAATTATACTTCTAATTGAAGAAAACAAGGGGGATTTGGATAATTTATCAACAAAGAAAACTTAATTTAAAGGAGATGAATGGACCTGTAGTAATATTGGACCAGAACATCCCTCTGAAATACATTCAATTAAGGATTCGAGCAGTCTTGAACCATTTCCCACCAATTTCTGCCTGGAATCATTCCAAAAAAGTGAGGAAAAAAACATAAAACAAAGTTTCTAATATTATGTTTGATGTCAGTTTGGTTTACAGAAAAAAGGACTACACATTCGATGTGAGAATTCAATTGATTATTTTTTTGCCCTCTTTCAAATGACAAACTATGTTATGTATAACTCTATATTTTTATTTTATTGATCCTAACTTTTTATCCAAATATTGTGCACTTCTGCATGTCTAAACTCAAAATCAGAAGCCATACTTTAATCCATACTAGGTTATCATTGTACAGTGAACAAAAACTAGCAATTATGTAAGAACCCAAAAAACCATATCTGGATATTTTGTTTGTTGATATAAATAGGTAGTAATAATAAAGAGTTGAAGCAAACAAAATAATAAATAACTGAATATAAAATCGCTTCCTAGATGGTGGTTGTCAAATAATGATCTCTCACCAGATGTTATCAAAATATCAACAAGTGCCAGACTTCAATCTATTTAGTGTGATGTATGGAAGGGTGGATGTCAGTTGATTTTTCCGAAGCACCGGAAGCAAAGCACTATGCCAGGCAAGGGACAGGAAAAGAAATGGCTCCGAAGAAAGAAATTTTGGGGTTCCCAATGCTTCACCTGACCATCAAACAACAAGAGAGTGCAGCTTTTTTGAAGAAGTTAAGGGCTTGAAATTGAGTACTGCCTTCCCATGTGTACTTAGCCTAAAGAGTGCAACAGAAAAGTGTCATTTTATAATTTATATAAAGATAGAAATCAATAGAATGAACAAACAAATGTGGATTTATGCATCTTCCCTCTTGGATTCCCTCTTAGTATGAGATTCATATCTAGAATGAAAATTTTACGTGAGGGAAAAAAGAATGAACCCCCTTTCATTCTGTGTTTCCAATTCCTTCTACATCCAATTTCAAAAGTGAGAAGAGTAAAAAACATTTCAAATTTTTGATAAGTAAAAAAAAATTGAGCAGTGTAAGGCAAATTGATTAACTCAAGCACCATTGTTTTGATAAACATAATTTGGAAACCCCAATGCTATTCCAAAAAATTCAATAATCATTAGATTATAAATGAGTCTAATTGAATACCTTAGCAGCATCAACTTCCCAAATCTTGAAACTATCCAAGTTATTTATCCCATGACCATATTGCCCCAGAAACTTATTCAAATTCTTTAGATAATTATCTCCATGAAGCTGTTAACAGAACACAAAGCATGTACTTTAAAACAATAATATTAATAGTTATGATAATAACGCTTTAAAGTAGAAATCCGAAGCAATACACCGTTTAGTTGCTGCAAGATCAATAAAATTTAACAAGAAAACCTCTGATTTTTTTTTTTTTTTTTTTTTGAGAAACAAAACCTCTGATTTTTGATTACCAGAAAACCTAAACAAAATACCAAAATAAATAAATAAAAGTCTCTCATTTTTTATTACCAGAAAACCTAAACAAAATACCAATTCAATTATAACAGGGCTGAATATATATAATATTGTTTCTATAAAGAATAGAATTCGAAAAAGTGACAAATTCTAATTAAATATATGGAAATCAACGTAACATAGAGAATATAATTGTAAAAAGCTCAGTTTCTTTTGAAAGCATAGAATGCGTACCAAGTGAAAAAGGGGAGTGGCAGTTGCAGATGACGAAGTACAGCCGTTTGCTGCTGTGGTCTCACCACCGTTCCCATTTGATTTCCAAATTAGGGAAATCCTTATCGATTTTATTTTTGTATTTTTCCTCTAACTGAGGACACCCCACAATTCTCAGATTTCGTAAAGACTTGAGACAGCCATCATCAGGTAGTGTTGTGAGATTGGGACAATCCCGAATGGAAAGCGTTTCAAGTGAGATTGGATTCCTAATTGATTCGGGGAAAGTAATCAAATTGGGAAAGTCTCCAATATACAGCGTCCGTAAAGAAGTGAGACAACTAATCTCAAGAAGTGATGTCAGATTAGGTTCGCATCTGGAAATCCGAAGATATTCAAGCGAGGTGAGTTCCGGCAAAGTCATTAAATTTGGACAGTTTGGAAGGTGGAGCTCTTTTAGGGTGGAAATACATTGAAGACCCACAGGGAGAGACTTCAGTTTCGGAATGTCTCTGAAATATAACTCACGGAGGCAATTGAGGCATCGCCATTCCATGCCATCATCATGCATGTCTCTTAATGGATCGAACTCCTCACAACCGATAATTGCTAGCTCACAGAGGGAGGTGAGATTACGCACCACTCCAGACATAGATGTTAGTCTAGGGCAATCCCTAATTTGTAGATACTTGAGAGAATATAGTGCCCACTCAGCCGGAAGAGACTCTATATCTTCTATAGAATCCAAATACATATCATTTAATTTGGAGAGAGGAGAAGAAGAGGATAATGAAGAGGAGGAAGAGGGAAGTAAAAGAGTCATTGACATTGTCTCTTGCAAAGGCTTCGAACTGGCATTCTGTAAATGTAGAGATTCTTCGAGATTGGGAAACAGGGGCATGGAAGTCATTTTAGGGCAATCACTAATCCACAAAGAAGAAAGAAGAGGAAATAAAGGCAGTGAGTTGTGAGACTGATCTTGTTGATGAGCTGGTGTTGACGCAGATGTTGTTGCAACTAAATCCCTCCCTGTTCTCCCCCACCATCCCTTCAAATTAGGACATTCTTGTATTGTGAGTGACTTTAAAGATTGGAAGAACGGTGTTGATAATGTTGTGGATGAAGCAGGAACCTCTTTACTCATATCATTATCGGATATGTACTCCAAATCATTCAGCCCATAAAGCCTTAGAGATTTTAAAGAGGGGAGATGAGACAATGGTGGCAGATATCGGCATCTCTTACAACTCACTATCCTTAAATCAACAAGATTTATGAGAGATGAGACCCAACTTGAAAATTTCACACCCTTGTACTGATGCACTTCCAAATGTTTGAGATTTTGGTGTGGCTGGAGGTCTTCTAATAGCTTCTCATCTTCATTATTATCTACTTGATCTTGATGATCCCAATTTAATATCAAATTTTCAAGATGTTGCTTCTCCCTTAAATTCACAACAATGGATTCTGAGTTAGCTTCTTCCAACCGTTCTATATGTGAGATCTCTAATGTTCCTCGCAGGTTGTTTAGCTCCTTCAATTCGCCTAATCCACTACTGTGGGAGGAGGTGCTCACAATGAATAATTGTAATGTTTGAAGTGAAGTCATTTGCCCTAATCCACAAGGCATATGACTCAAATTATCACAACCATGATTATAAAGATGTTTGAGGCTAACCAATTCTCTAAACTTTTTGGGTAATTCTTTAAGACCTTCACAATCATAAAGTTTTAGTACTTGCAAATTCAACAATGTAGTAATTGAGTCAGGGAGAGTTTTAATATCCTTATTAAAAGAAACATCAAGATACTTTAGATGTTTTAACTTCTCTATAGAATTTGGTATTGATGTAATCTTCAATGCATGTAAATCTAATGCACGCAAACTCTTGAAACTCAAAATAATTGTATCCAACATTGACTCCTCCAGGGCATCGGATTCATGGTCATCATATGTAAGAAGAAATGTACGTACCTTGACCGCTTTAACCAACAAGCTTAAAGTTTCCCTAAAAGATGAGTCAATATAAGATGGACATGATACATGATGATTTTTTTCATTAATATTTTTGCCATCAAAACTAACAATCCTGCACTCCTTGCCTGCGACAGATTCCGCAAGATCATGAATTAAATCATGCATCTTGTACCTTAAGCCTTTGTAATTCTCTACTTCTTCAAAGAAGGACCTCCAAAGTAAATCCTTGAAATACTCATCACCAATATCCTCTAATTGTTGGTTTTTGTTTGATAATTGGACTAGCCCTTGTGCTATCCATAGTTGT
Organism: Quercus variabilis; assembly: GCA_030445155.1. Taxonomy (NCBI): domain Eukaryota; kingdom Viridiplantae; phylum Streptophyta; class Magnoliopsida; order Fagales; family Fagaceae; genus Quercus; species Quercus variabilis. Next base: position 4,723,490 of record CP129448.1, on the reverse strand, counting down.
ATTATTGTTTCCTTATCCATCTCATAATCTTTGGGAAACAAAGAGCAATAAGTGAAACAACTCTTTAAATGTGATGGGAGATGATCATAACTCAACTTTAAAATTGGTAAAATTTCATTCCCCTGAGTTACATTTGCTTCTATATTATTCTTCACGAATGACCATTCAGACTCTTTTTCCTTGGAGTATAACACATTTCCTATGGACTTTACAGCAAGTGGAACCCCGTGACACATGTTTACAATCTCCCTTCCAATTTTCACTAGTTTAGGCTTGTTGGCCTCTTGCCCTTTTTTAAATGCCACTTGCCCAAATAAAACCCAAGATTGTTCTTCGGACAAACCTTTGAGAAAATATGGTGAAACTGTGTGTGTAATATCTGCAACCAATCTAATACGAGTAGTTATTATAATCTTACTGCCTTTGGAACCACCCATTAAAATATCTATTAAGTTTAGCCATTTTCCACGGTCTTCATTCCATACATCATCCAATACTAGTAAGTATTTTTTTTGATCAATTTTTTCACGAAGTTGCCTTTGCAATTGATCCATTTCCAGATTTCCAGGTGCATTATCTGTTGCAGATGCTATTATCTTTTCAATAATTATTTTCAACTCGAAGACATCAGAAATGCATACCCACATTTTTAACTCAAAACAATTTTTGACTTTCTCATCATTGTACACACATTGAGCAAGTGTAGTCTTCCCTAGTCCCCCTATCCCCACAATGGGGATGACCGAAACATTCTCCTCTACATTAGAGTCCAATAATAGCTCTATGATAGCCTTTCTATCATCTTCCCTCCCAATAACTCTTTCTTCAGGTACAAATGAGTGAGTTGGATCCGTCTTCCTTCTCACAACATTTGTCTCTCCATGGTATTCTTTCAGGTTAAATTTTTCCTCTTCTGCTATCACATTTAGTTTTTGCCTCATCGCCTTTATTTTACGACTCATTTTACGACGAAAAGCTAGTTGGTTTGATTTTGAAAAGAAAGCGCGTACCTCTTTTACGACTTTATTCCCACTCACCATGCTTCGCCTTGTAGCTTCAGTGTAAAACTCGCTGAACAAGTCATCTGCATCATAAACTGCATCGTTGAGCTTTTCAAGCCAGTCCTTAACTTGATGGTTATGACTTTGCTGCTCCGCTGCATCCTGAAGTACAGCTTTGATTCTGGAAACAGTGCTCTTGATTGTTTCAAGATCATCGTTGACACCCCAGAGTGATCCAATCTCTTGGAAAGTTCGAGAGGCCAAATTTTCAATCATTTTCTGTGTAAGACCAAAGAGGATTGCGTCGGCCATTTCTTGGTAGTAGCTGAAAGGAACACTTAAAGACAGAGAGGGAGAGGAAAGCTAAGAGAGGGTTGGCTTGAAGTGATGAAGTGTGAGTGAAAGTAATGATGCTGTGAAAGATGACCGAGTTAATGCAACGTCTTTAGTTTTCTTTTTCATTTTCTTGGTCCAATAATGCAAAGAAAAAGCAACCAATACTCTCAAGAGCACATGTTGGGCCCCTTCTGCACCGAAAGAAAATGAGTGGGACAAAGGCTTAGTTGGAAATTTTATCCACTAGCTGGAAAATTTTTGTCACAGTCTTATCATCATTCTAGTGGAAGACCATGTCCAAAAGTTGGGCCCCTGAGAACTGCACTAAACTCAATGGTTTTGTAATTTTAGCTAACTAGTTTTTGTTTTTTTTTTTTTTTAAATAAAAATTATATTTTAGAAAAAGTTTTCTTTTCTTTTAATGGCTTGAAATTTTGATTTAATGGACATTGGACAGGTTGTCCAAGATCAATAGAAGTAATAATTAAGAGATTGAGAGGAAAAATCCCAAAAAAAAAGAGATTGAGAGGTATTGCATCCAGTGGAATTCCTCCCAAGTCTCTTAAAATAAAATTTTTTCTTTTTAACTTTTCACCTTTCACTTTCTTACTTTTTTTATTTTTTTATTCAACGATTGAGATTGATTTTTTTTTTTCAACTCTCAATTTTAACTATTAAAAGAAATTGAAACAGGTGCAATCTCAATCTATTATAAAAAATATAAAGTGTTCTCTAAAAATAAAACCAACTGTAATAGATTAGAAAACATAGAGTGGAAAAAGTTATAAAGAAAAAATAGCAATCATTGTTTATGTATTCCTACTTTATTTCAATGTGAACACAAGGCCTTGGGCCCCTTTTGCACGGAAAGAAAATGAGTGTAACAGAGGATTACTTGGAATTTTCGTGGAAAAGTGAAATAGTGAGCCAGTCACATCATGAATTTCGCATTAAGTCCAAGAGTTGGGCCCACTGGAAATTGCACCAAACAAGCCTTACTAATTCAAATTCAAATTTAAAATTCAACAATTAATTACGTGATAATTGATAAAATGATGTTTGCAAAAAGTTTGGGTACAAATATGTTTAAAATTATTTTATTTCAACCTATTATGTAATAATTAAAAAAACCAGTCATATATAATTTACATCACATAATATTTTTAATGAATTATATGACTTGTTTAAATAAAGAAAAAACTTATACAAAAAATAATTTGTAAGAATTTTTATGCAGTCAAATATGTGATAGTTAAAAAAACTATCCATGTATACTTATAGTTAACGACACTTTTAATAAATTATATGACTTAATTAAATAATACATGTAGTTAATCTTATAAATAGCCATGTGATAAGTTAAATAAAAATTCTTGCAACTCAAGTTTGATATAAACCTTGTACTTTAAATAATACATATGAATTATTTTATGTTTCACCATTTAATAAATTCCACCAAGCCAGTTTTGCGAAAATCTTTCTTTGTATGTGGTTTTAACCTTGTCTAAATAGTAAATACACTTGGAAAAACAATCAAGTGCTCAAAATAGCTTTTTCAATAATAAAAAAGAGTGCTAAAAGGGCTCTAAATGACCATACATAAAACTATTCATAAGTATTATTTTAGAAAAAATGTTTATATACAGCTTGGGTTGTAGGAATTTTTATTCGACTTGGTGATACTACAAGTTCTCAAAGAGATTTTTTTAGGGGGAAAAGAAGTGCGAAAATTAAATTTTTTCTAGTAGTAACATTACTTACATTGTAGACAATTTTTACAAACACAAACATTGAGATATTCAGGAAAAAAAAAAAAAAAAAAGGAATCCTCTTGATATTAACTAGCCATGGAAGAGACTAAACCACCTGCCAAGTTTTATGCCTAGACTAACTACCCATTGTCTAAATCACATTGATCACTATGAAGTACCGGGCAGGCTGGAGTCATGATGCACATCATAGCTAACAAAATCACAGCCAACAAAGCCTGTACAAACTAACATTGAAAATAAACCAATTGCCACGTAGCAAAATTGTGGTAATATTTGTTGCACCGGACTTACTCATACTACATTACCATGCACCATGAAGCACAATGATGAATGTTCGGCATTGGGCCCCTTCTGCACCGAAAAAAAATGAGTGGGCCATAGACTTAGTTGGAAATTTTGTCCACTAGCTGGAAAATTATTGTACCATTCATAACATCCTTTCTAATGGTCGACTATGTCCAAAAGTTGGGCCCTGAAAACTGATATAAATGGTACAATAATTATATCTTAGAAGAAAGTTAAAAAATTTTAGCTAACCTATTTTCATCTTTTAAGAAAAATTATATCTTAGAAGAAAGTTACAAAATCATCACCTCCACTTGAAAATAAAATTATAAAAATATCCCATTACTTTTTCATTTTTCCATCTAATAATAAGTACATGGTTAATAACAAGAGAAAAAAGATCAAAATTTACTCTCTATCATTTCAATTTTCTACATCTCTACCAAATATACATGGTGGAAAGAAAATATTTTGTACAGGGTTAATTACAAAAGAAAAAAAGATCAAATTTCAGCTCAGGTAGAAATTTTTTTTTTTTAACTGAAATTTTAGAAAAGGCAACACAGGCCAAGTGGTTATCTCTTCTTTGTTGTGGTTAATCTTATATAAGCCTTGAGATATTATTAAATGAATGAATGCATTCCTTTTTCACTATTTAGGTGAAGAGAGAAATAAATGGATAAAGTGATACATTAGCCTTAAGAGACTAAGAGAGAATAAAGACCATATGCTCAAAATCCAATTAAGTAGGCCTGGCTTTTAGTGTGATGAAATAATTCTTGCATGGATTATCTCTCTGTAGAAATGTAGGCAAATAAAAGGGTTTTGAGTCTCCTATTTTGCAAATGATAATTAGTTTATATCACTTTCAATTTTCTTTTTAAAAAATTATTTTTCTAATCTAACTTTATGATGAATTAATTTATTACTCTAAAAAAATTTATTTAAATTATAGAACATTTTTGGCTCCTTAAAATTTGGGATAGTATTTAATTTAGCCCCTTACATCTCATTTTGACTCTTTATATTTAATTTCAGTTTTCATATAGGCTTTGTCGTCCATTTCCACTAGTAATAGGGAGACAACTTCCGCAATATCGCTGACATGACTTAATAGACACCACTTTTGAGATAGCAAATGGTTAGATTACTAACAAAAATAAACCGTTAAGGCTAATAAGAAAATGGAATTAAACATGAAGGAAGATAGCTGCAAAGTCCAAACTATCTAGTTTCGAGCTAAACTTTTTCCCAATTTTTTACAACTTCTTTAACATAGCATGTTGTATTATAAAAAATAATAATAATAAAACATACGGTGATTGATGCATAATAGAATTCATGTTAATGGTAAATTTATGCAAAAGTGATGTTATTCCACTCATAATTTACCTTTTTAATAAGATATGTTGTAAAAAGAATTGTATCTCTCGTATTACTTGTTTAAAAGTCACCTTCCAATAATGATGACAAAAACATCAAATTAGAAGAAATATATAGTCATCAAATTAAAGTGAGAAGCTTCAGAATTGAACTAACACCAAAATATCAAAGAAACAAGGAAAATATAAAAACCCATGGAGCGCAATAGAAGGGAATTTTTATGTCTTATTCCTCCCATTTCCATCAACAGCTCTCAGATGCCAAAGAAATTCGTAGATGTTTTAGACATTGGATTGGTTGTGCAAGATCATGCCTTTCAGCCGAAGTATCTCAATTAATTATATACTTAAATTTTTTTATACACTTGTAAATTTTCGCAAATGCAACTATTAACTTTTAATAATTTTGTGTGTGTGTTTATATATTATACAAACAATAGAGGAACCATAATCCAAAAACACACACACACACACACATATATATATAATTAAAACCAAAATAAAGAGAAAATTCAATTAGATTCTTAATTAAATTTCAATTATTGTTTAATTTTGCGTTTTATGTCCTATTTAAGTTTTTTTAGTTTTTATTCTAAGTGAGTTAATATTGTGCAAAAAGAGTCTTTTGGCTAAATATTGCCAAAACTTAAACATTTTGACATTATAGGTACTGTTTAAAGTTTATTGGCAAAATGAGGAGAGAGGTTGAATTTCGGCAACAGCGTTGCCGAAATTCAACAAAAGTAAGAGAGAGAATTAGGAAAGAGAAAAAGTAAACAGTGACTTTGAATTTCGGCAACACTGTTGCCGAAATTCATCTGCCCATTTTTTCCTCTGCCCGTAACTGTGAGTGTGTGAGAAATGGAATAAGGAGTGCCCAGAAAAAAAAAAAAAAAAAAAAAAAGTAATTTCGGCATTGGTATCACCGAAAACCGTAGAAAAAAAAAAAAAAAAAAAAAAAAAGGTGAATGCCAAAATTTAAAGAAAAATATAATGTGCTATGTACACAATATTTTTACAATATTTTCTTTGACTATCACAATTTAAATTTGACATTGAGATTACTATTTTAATTTAACAATAATAACAAGTAACAACTTAATACTTAGAATTTGTTGTAAAAATATTGTAAAAATTATGTGCACCTATTATTTCTTAAAAAAAAAATATAATGAATTTGCTGAAAATTTTGTGGCAATTGTGACTTGCCGAAAATGGGAGATCTGGGTTTGTGGCAATTTCTGGGAAAAAAATTAAAGACTTTTTTTTTTTTTTCAATTGTCAAAATTAGTTATAAAAATAAAAAAAATAAAAAAAAACCCAACCAATTTCGGAAATACCATTGCCGAAATTGTGGGAAAAATTTTCCCACAATTTCGGCAATGGCATTGCCGAAATTGGTTGGGTTTTTTTTTTTTTTTTTTTTTATAACTAATTTTACTTTCTCTTTCCTAATTCTCTCTCTTACTTTTGTTGAATTTCGACAACGCTGTTGCCGAAATTCAACCTCTCTCCTCATTTTGCCAATAAACTTTAAACAGTACCTATAATGTCAAAATGTTTACGTTTTGGCAATATTTAGCCAAAAGACTCGTGCAAAAGACAAAAAGTCTAAAATAAATAAATCCTCAAAAACTCAATAAACAAAAAGAAGAGTAAAATTGTTTGTATATCCAAAATCTATACACACACACACACTTATATTTAAAGCCATAGTTGAGAAAATTTTAATTAGATAGTAAATTAGTTTTCACTTGTGAGTTAATTTTGTGCCATGTGTCCACTACATTTTTTTAATCTTTGTGTCAAGTGAGCTAATAAATGCAAAATATATACTAAGAGTCCTATATTAATGAAACATTATAAAAAAAAAAAAACAACTAATCATATATCTTCTCAACAAAAATCATCACATTTTCTATCTTATTAGAAATTATAATAAAAATTAGGGTAAAATATCATTTTCATCTCTAAACTATCACAAAAGTTCATTTTTCGTCCCTAAACTTTTAAAAGTTCGTTTTTCGTCCCTAAACTTTTCCAAACATATTGATTTTCGTCCTTCCGTCTGACGGAGTGTTGACGTGGTTTTGACAATGTGCTGATATGAGAGGGACGAAAATCAATACATTTAGAAAAGTTTAGGGACAAAAATAGAACTTTTGAAAGTTTAGGGACGAAAAACGAACTTTTGTAATAATTTAGGGACGAAAATGATATTTTACCCTAAAAATTATTATAAGTTGTATTAAACTTAGGCAAGAATTTTAATATGCATCCGAAAATTAATTAACATAACCACTGTAGTGTTGATTAGCACAAATTGGAGTGTAACTTAGTCACATCTGCTCCCCAAATCCTATATTGCCCAAGAAAATTCTAAACCTTCACATAATATATTTTCAATTATCTCCCTCAAAATTTAAGAGGTTCTTTTCCCTTTCTTGAAAATTTATAATGACCATCTATCTATTTTAGTTATATATTTTTTTTGTCCTTTCATTAATTAAAAAAAAAAAAAAAAAGTAATGATCCAGTTAACTTAAGGAAGACCGAGATTTAAAGCGTACGATCACTGTCACGAGTTTGCTTTTGTCAATAATACACGTCCTAGAGCACATGCAACATAATGGTAAATTTATTATGCCTGAAGCTTTGTTGGAAAATTTATTATACCAGTCATATCACCATGAATTCTAATGGTAGACCATGTCCCCGGCGCCAGAAGTGTACTAAACTTATGGTCCATCAATTTTAGCTAATCAATTTTCGTCTTAAAAAAAAATTTATATCTAAGAAAAAGGTTTTCTTTTTTTTAATGGCTTTAAATTTTGGATAGGCTGTCCAAGATTCTATGTCGAGGCCAACATATAATGCGAAAGTCTGCCGCCTTGATCAATAATTTTATATTTGACTTTTTTTTTAAATTTCAATATATAAATTTTTACGCATAAAATCTTTTAATTTTAGGGTCTATTTAATAATATTATTTTATTAATATTTTTAAATATTGTAAAAATATATATAAATAAAAAAATATTATAAAAATATATATTATATTATTTAAATAACGAAAATTATTATTTAAATATTTTATTAAACACTTCTTAATATATATATATTTTTTGTGTTTATGTATTATTATCTCACTATCTTTCACTTCTTCAAACATTACTTTTTGTGTTTGTCCCATCCGTCATCACATCCCACCCACCCACTCCCAGACGATATTTATGATAGTCTCAGTTTTGTCTTTGACTTGGTCTCCGCTTTCCTCATTGTTCTTCCTAATCCGATTTTGTTTTCACACTTCAGCCAAACCAACCTAAGCAACACTTGACCAAACCAAGAGCACTATAGTGTGTGTTTGGATTGCAAGTGTTGTTGCGGCACGTTATGCTCTCCACGTTTTCTCCCTTTTTTTTTTTTTTTTTTTTTTTGGCCGGCATTTTTGACTTTGGGGACAAAATTCACTGTTTATGTACTGTTCACATACTGTTCACGCAATATTTAATATTAAAAGTGGGTCCCACAATACTATTTACACATTTAAAAATTATTTTGCTACAGTGTTTTCAGCAACAATCAGTTTTCAGCAACTTTCAGCAATAATAAATGCTATTCAAACGGACCTATAGTAAAAGCTATGGGTTTCTTCTAAAAAAAAAATTAGTGAAAGCTATGGGCTCTTTTTATATAGTTTTTTTTTTTAGGTGGATACAACCAATACGAAAACTTACAGAACGTAATAAAAGCGCTCCACTAAGTTTTGTCCAACTGATTAATTCTATTTTGAAAATCTCATACATGGCCACGGGGCTTATAAGGAATAAATCTCATTTTTCAAAGGGAATATTTGGGCTTAACTAACCATATTTTAATACGTGTAGAAGAAGAGAATGAAAAAAGGGGAGTATAAAGTCTCTCAACATAATAAAGTATTGGGTTGAAACTTGAATGTAAAAAGGAAAAAAAAAGGGTTGAATAAAGTCTCTCAACAGACCACTAATTATCTTTAACAAAACAGTACGAAGGTCATCGATGTCATTAACTTTCTTTTGTCATTTTCTTAGTACAATCATAATGGGAGTTGGACAGAGGCTTAGTTGGAAAATTTATGGTGCCATTTAATGATAGACCAGTCCAAAAGTTGGGCCCCCCGAGATTTGCACTAAACTTATGGTACATCAATTTTAGCTAACCAATTTTTATCTTAAAAAAAAATTATGGCTTCGTTTGGTTTGTCATTTTAAACAACATTTTTTAGTTTTTAAACAGTATTTTACACATTTCAACACATTTTTTCACCCACACGTATTTCAAAAAATAATAAACAACAATTTTCAGACTACCCTACCAAACACTCCCTATATCTCTGGGAAAAAGTTTTCCTTGCTTTTAATGGCTGTAAATTTTGGATGGGTTGTACGAGATCATTCCTCCATGCCGAGGCCTACATCACTAAATGTAATGCCAAAGTCTGCCGTCCTGATCAATAATTTTATATTTAACTTTTTTTCCTTTTTAATTTTCAATATATAAATTTTTGCACATGCTATCTTTTAATTTTAACATTTTTTTTTTTTTGTGTTTATATATTATCATCTCACTGCATTTCTCTTCCTTCTTTTTCTCCATAATCTTATTAAGCCAATCGAACAGTTTTGGCTGGACAAAAAGCAACCCTTGACCAAACCAAGAGCACTATAGTTAGAGCTATTGGCTCTTTTTATATAATTAGTAGAAGTAAAAGTAGGTACAATCAATAGAGAAACCATAATTAAAGAAGTCAATATTATACTAGAAGTTGTTTCGATTTGATTATAAGTACGAAATATTTCGATACAAATTAATATTAGTGTATTGTTTCAAAATTATCACTAATTATATATATATATATAATATTACATTCTAACTCAACTCAACATTGTAATTGTAAAATTATAATAATAATATAGATATTCAAATACATATATAAATTTTTTTTAATCTTTGATTAATTCCCAAAAATATGTAGTCTTATAATAAAAAATATATAAAAAGTAAAAAAAAAAAAAAAAAAAAAAATGAAGGCTTAATTCTTGAACAACAAGCGGAAATGTCATATCATATGACTACAATTCAATCAACTAATAAATGAAGAAAAAAGCTTAAATTTTAAATTTCAAAAAGTCTGTGGCTGTCATTCACATTTAAAAAGACAAAACCCAAAGCTTTTTTCAACTCTTAACACCGTTCCATCAACCACGTGTCCTAGAAACTCACTTTTAATATATATTTTTTAACTTTTGGATTAAGAAGAGCACTGGTCAGCGTACAAAACAAGAAGGAAATAAACTTGGCATGCCTTCCAGCTAGTTCTTCAGTACACCCACAAGAAAAACATGTAAAACAGAGAGGAGAAGAAGTAGGGGTGAGAAGGCTGTAAAACTAAGAGATCTCTAGCAAATTAGTTAAATTTTTTACTTTTATACCATTTGAACAATAAGAGCATTTGCATTAGAAAATGTTATTCAATTTTATTTTACCATTTCAAAAAATTATTTTATCAATTATATCATACCATATTATTTTCTAACACTCAACATCTTAACTTTTATTTTCCTATTTTACTCATTAAAATAATATATCTCTCAATCACCTTCATTTACAATACAATACATTATTTATTCTTTCTCTCTCATTATTTCTGTTCAATAACAATCACAATTTTACTGAAACCACCGTCACCACATGCCCACCACCACTAGCAACTCATAATCTACCATTAACATCCAAAAAATAAATAAAAAGCAACCTACGACAGCAAACCCAGACCCATACCAGTAAACCCACTCCGTCACCACCCATGGCAACCCCCACCTCCACAACTCCACCATCATCAATCACCACACCACCACCAAACCAATCCAAGATCTCCACTGCCGATCAAAACTCACAAACCACGCGCAATCTCCACTGCTCGACCCACTCAATCAACCACCACGCCGAACCCAAACCCACAAATGCATCGATCCATGTCTCCCGCTGTCAACTAAAGAGAGAGAAAGCAAGCCACATCGCTGCCATCAGCCAAGCTGATCTGCAATGAGAAAGAGGATAAACAATGAGAATGGTGACTCGCCGTGGTCTGGTGGCTATGGGTTTTGGGTCTAAAGAGAGAGGAAAGAGAGCAGAGAAATAACGAGAAAGAGAGAGAGGAGAGAGAACCAATTCGAAATTGTTTAATAAAAAATAAGAGAGAGAGAAAATTAAAGATTATTATTTAAATTTATAATTGTACTACAATGCAATTCTAAAAGGTAAAATTGTACAGTAGCACGATTCCAATTTTTTTTACAATTCTACCTTTTTACAATCCAAGATGCTGAGGTCTTTTGGGCTTAAATTGCCAAACCCATTTTACATTTGGCATTTGCAATCTCCAGTGTGAATGCTCTAAATAGTGATATTTATTTTTACCTATTTACTTTTTTAAATACATTTTCTAACATATTCTTTATCATTTTCTCCATCTCATTTAAATATTATTTTTTTCATTCATTATTATTATTATTTTTTTAATAACTACACATCTTCCAATATTTTTTTTATTCAATACCTAATTATTATAATTGAAAAAAAAAAACATTTGAAGTATGAATAATATAAGCCATAGTGTTCTCTATTTGCAGAGAAGCACTATAGCAAATCTAATCTAAAAAATGGAGATGAAGAATCTGTTGGAGTGTGAACAGTGGTGTTTTTGTTCCAAAAAAAATAGCTATAGAGCATCTATTGGAGATGCTCTAAAAGGGTGATTGGTAAGGTATTTTAAACCGAGTCCAAATCTTCTGTCTCATTTTTCCTGCTTCACTCTATACTTCACCAATAAAAATTTGCCACATGTTCACCTACTTAATTAAATAATATCATTAATTAATAATGGTAGTATTAATAATAGGGGTGTGCAAAACTTCACCGGAGCCGACCCAACCGACTGGCGTTGACGACACCGTCCCGACTATAGAGCCGACTGACTGAACCGAGGCCAACGTTCGGACTTCGCCTTCCATTCTGATGCCAGTGCGGTGAAATCATCGGATTGAGAAATCCGAAACCGAGATTGTGCCGAACCGAACCGATATAGATTTGATTTGTAGTTCTTTTTTTTTTTTTTTTTTTTTTTTTTTAATGTAGCTGATAAAACGACGTCGTATCATGTATGAGTGTTATAATAAAATCAAAACGGTGCGTTTTATGTTAGGTTTTCAGATTCCCATGAATATATAAGTTCATATTTGTCTTAGAATATCTTTTAACTCTCTCTCTTGCTCTCAGTCTTGAGTCTCGCCTACGCAGAACAATGGTAAGCTTCTTCATGTCTTCGTGTTTTATTGTTTTTTCCTTTCATTTATTTTGGAAAGCTGAAAGCATGAATGATTAAGTATCTAAGTTGGTTTGAATATTTGATTAGGTTTAGCAGCTAAGCCTCACTGAGTCACTGTACCAGGTCCAAAACTTCCTTTGCCTACACACTTCCCTCTAACCCGAGAAAGTAGAATGTAAAAACTATGGTAATTACTTATTTGTCTGAGTAAAGCTTTAGCAGCTAAGCCAATACTATTGCTTTAACTTTTAGCACCTTTTAAAATCTCTCAAAGCAAAGCTGGTGTGCGTGTGAGTGTGTGATTGCGTCTGTCTTTCTATTTTGTGGGGGTCCAAGTAGCTGCTTACAGCCTTACATATATAAATATTATATTATATTAAGGTTGGATGCTTACATATATAATATTAACTATTAACTATTAAGGTTGGCTGTAGCTGCTCTTACATATATAATATTATATATACATGGATGCTTACAGATTTTTTTATGTGAACATATTGGGCTTAAAAGCCCAATTTTTTTATTATTAAAAAAAAAGTTTTTTTTAAAAAAATTTTAAACCGACCAAACCGACTAAACCGACCGCAAAAAACCGCACTGCTATAGGTCGAAAAACTGACTTGAGGCGGTGTGCATCGGTTCTAATTATAAAAAAACCAATCTCTATCGATTCGGTAATAAATTTAGAAAAAAACCGCTCCTACCGAACCGCGCACACCCCTAATTAATAAGTCAATAATAGTAGTATTTAGTTAATTAGGTGAACGTGTTGCAAGTTTTTATTGGTGGAGTATAGAGTGGAGTAAGAAAAGTGAGACAGAATATTTGGACTATTTTAAACCATAATTTTTAATGTTTAAACAACATTATACATTTTTTTTTTACATATTTTTTTACTTATATATATTTTAAAAAAATACAAATAATGTTACTAAAATAACGTTACCAAATGCCTTCTAAAATAGTGCAAGACACGTTACATTTTATCTGAAATTATGTCTTAAAAATACAAATACGATTTTAACAGTCCGTAACTATCACCATTTTTTTTTTATAAATAAAACATACTATATAATAAAGTATTGGGTTGAATGTTAAAAGAAAAGGGAAAAAAAAAAAAAAAAAAAAGAAAAGAAAAAAGGTTGAATAACCTCTCTCAACATACCACTAATTATTTATCTTTACCAAAACAGTACGAACGTCGTCAATGTCAATAGTTTTCTTTTGTCATTTTCTTGGTACAGTCATGATGGGAGTGTCGGGCCAGGGCCCCTTCTACACCAAATAAAATGAGTGCAACAGAGGTTTAGTTGGAAAATTTATTGTGCCATTCATATAGTCATGAATTCTAAACTTATGGTACATCAATTTTAGCTAACCAATTTTTGTCTAAAAAAAAAATTATTTCTTAGGGAAAAGTTTTCTTTGCTTTAACGGATTTAAATTTGGGATGGGTTGTCCAAGATTCTATAATTTTATATTTAACTTTTTTTTCTTTTTTAATTTTCAATATATAAATTTTCGCACATGCAATCTTTTAATTTTAACATTTTTTTTTTCTGTGTTTATATATTATCATCTCATTGTCCTTCCCTTCTTCGAACAGTTCTTTATGCTGAATTAATTTTATTATTCTAAAAAAATTTGTTTTAACTAAAGACATAAGTTTGGGTAGTTTTTAATTTTAGCCCCTTAGAGCAACTGTCTCAGCTCATGTAAAATCTTGTAAAATACAAAGAAATAGTTCGTTTTATACATTTTGAGAAAAAAAATACCTACATTAGTAAATGTAAAATTGTACATAAATACATAATTGTCATAATAACCGTGCACTATAAAATAAATAAACTGATATGAATGTTTTATAAAAATAGATATATAAAATAAAAAAAATAATTTTTTAGTACAAAATAGATTAAAAGTTTGCAATAACAGATGCGCTTGCTGCATCTCATTATTATATTGGTTTTGTCGTCTATTTCCACTAGACACTAGTAATCTAGTGACAATTAGTATAATGCCGGTGATGTGACACAATAGACGCCACATATTTGATAGTAAATTTACTAACAGAAATAAACGGCTAGGCTAATCTCTTCAAAAAAAAAAAAAAAAAACGGCTAGGCTAATATGATGAAAATATAACGTACTAGATACATGGCTAGGATTTGTTGAGCCAGATACAAATTCCTCAATAGAAGTCCATATCAAAGTCCACCCAATCTCATTCATAAACAGAGCACTGATTTGTTTAGCAAAAAAAAACAGAGCACTGATTTTCGAAATCCTGGAGACAATAACTCAAATTTCAAACATCATTTTAATATATACGGTAGTACAAATTGAAATTAAAAAAAAAAAAAAAAGCATTGTACAAATTCATAAAATAAACCAAAACAAATGTAGATTTTTTTTTTTGAAAAATTTCAGGTTGATAGTCAACATTTAAATGTTTATACAATGATTTATTTTCTCAATTTACTCTTAAGTAGTCAAATTACTTGTTTAAATTTCTTTTATTTGAATTTCTCTTTTTAAGTTATTATGTTAATGAAAATGTATAAATTATTTTTGTTAATATCTATTTTTTTTGAGAATGTTGTTAATATCTATTAGGATTGGATTAGGATTGGACTTTGAATTTCGCTTTAATCCAGGAGTGGCCAATGTGACTGTCATCATATCATTATTTTACAATTTTTTTTTACAAAAGAATATATATGTTATTGTAGTTTTAGCCCCTTTTTTTTTAATAAAAGAAATAGATTAGATCTTAGAAAAATAGTTTTCTTTTCTCTCGTGGCTTCTCAAATATTACTGGGCATTGGATAGGTTGTGAAAGATCATGCTTCTAAGACGAATCTAACATGTAAATGTAATGACAAAGTCTACCATCCTATTAAATAATTATATATTTAATTTTTATTAGATACTCTAAATATAAATTTTCCAACATGTAAACATCAAGATTTTATAGTTTTTTTGTGTGTGTTTTAATTAAAGTGCAGGCCAAGTGGTTTATCTCTTTAAATTTTAAACCTTGATATATTCAAAAAGAAAAATGCTAAAGCTAAAAATCTGGTTTTGAACCCTATGTATTCAAATTGTTCTCATGTCAATTGAAAAATATGTTTCAGACCCTTTTATAAAATATGTAGCAAAATTATTAATTAATTATCGATTTATCTCAATTATATGATCAACAAAATAATTGTATTTTATCACAATTACATACACCAAATCATAAAGTAAGCAATATAAATAATAACAATAATAAAAATAATAATAACACTGGATTGGTGAGGGCTTGTAAAACCAAATTTTACATATACAAACATTGTGATATATTTTTTAAAAAATTAATCATCTTGTCATTAACTAGCCATAGAAGAGACTTAAAAAAATAAGTCGTGAGACTTGTTTAAATAAGTTTATGAGTTATGTGACTTAATACACGTGAATAATTTTATGAATAATGATATAATAGGTTAGAGAAAATTCCTTCGAAGTCGTTGGTAGTTAAACTATAATAAACTTTTTTTTTTGTTGTTTTTGGATAATTCTAGGTTTGGGGGCATCCAGTGCTTTGGGAGTATGAACTCCACGAACCAATGTTCTGAAGGAGGCCCATCCAGTCCTTCAAAGTGTAGATACGGCCATTCCTTTTTGTCCAAGCCCACATGGCCACGTTGTCTTTTCCTTGCCATAAACCTCAAAGCAAACGAAAAGGTTGAATTGAGGCAAATAAGATCGCAAAAAAATATTGAACTGGTAATAATTAGTTAGTTTCCAGTCCACTAATTTAAGTAGTTCTACTGCTCATTAAAACTTGAAAGTAAGACGTTTGATGCACTTGTATGGCGCTAAAAATTTATTTCATACACACTGTTGATACAAAATCATCATGAAAAACTAAAGATAAATAAACCTTGGTAACACTGATTATACAAATCAACCACCTACTTGACCAAATGTAGAAATTTAAAAAAACGTACAAACTCCAATTTTTTTAATTAATTCTTTCAAGAGGATGCCCCGTAGACTACCCATTTTCTAAATCATATTGAAAATATACACATCATACTTTGCAAAATCACAGCCAACATAGCCTGTACAAACTAACATAGAAAATACAAATATGCAAGAAGTTCTATCAATGAAATTTGCATCAATCACATCATTCCCACCAATTGTTTTCCCAGTTGATCCAAATGACACAAGTGTAGTGCCTAAAGAAACCCAGCATTGGGTTGACTGGATTGGCTATGGATTGACAATTGTGGGAAAGGGTTTCTAGAAAACACGTTCACATAAGTTTGAATGTTAAAATATTATGGGTTTTAAAAAGAACTCAAAAAAGAAAAAGAAAAAGAAACCATAGATAAATAGACAATCACACACATGAGAGAACGCCAAGGATTTACGTGGTTTGGCCAACATCCATGGACGAAGACAAGGAGAAAGTTCCACTAATAATATGGAAAATACAAAGGTGGTGTGACAGAATTCTCACAAAACCCAAATCCCAATGCACCCAAATTACTAAATATAAAAGAGATATTTTGTCATACTACAACTACAACAGCAGCAAAGCTGTAGTCCTAAAATTTAGGATGGACAATTGTTGCAGTGCATGCAAAGAACTGAAGAAGTCAATCGGGAAAAGTTAATAGACTTTTAATAGGAATCCAATTCAAAGCCACGTCATGTTGAAAGCTCCAATTACATAATTTCTTGATTCAGGTCAGCCATTGCATCTTTAATGGCTTGGGTTGATCCACCAGAGATGGCATCCTTGAGGTCTTCCACTTTAGCTTCTACTTTCTCCTTGATTGGGTCAGAAACTTCGGTCTCCCTGCTCTTTAAGTTCCTTCTCAATTTGGTACAAAATTGAGTTAGCTTGGTTCTTTGTGTCTATGGCATCTCTCTTTTCCAGGTCTTCCTTTTCAAACTTTTCAGCTTCTCTAACCATCCTATCCACATGCAATTTTAGTAACATAATTAGGTTAGGTTTACTGGTACTTATAGAAGCTTCAATTCTTCAACCATAACAAGCAGTAGAATATAAAATGTGAATGTTTCTTTTTATGTTGGTTCACATTTTGATACAGTATGGAAACTTGAATTGCTGAGATTTCAGAAAGAAAAGAAAGATACAAGTTCTTGAAGACCATGGTAGCATCATTGAAAGAGGTAACAATATAAAAAAAGAAGCCCTTAAGCTATAAAATTAAAATTAAAGATTAAGAAATAAAAGATTTTTTTTTTTAATTTCAATTTTTATTTAGAAAATGCAAATCAGCATATAAACAAGAAAAATCATTTTCTGCCAACAATGGCTACCGTAATAGGACTATAAAATATCTAAGTAGTATAATGCACTAATACAGAAATGAGACTTGATTTACTTGGAGTTTGGTGATGCAATATCTTATAGTTCTATAGTTGCATTTGTTATATATATTCAATTATTTCTCAGATGGTTAGATAATTATAGTTGGCTCAGATGGGTTGGATTTCAGGATCATTCAAGCCCACAAATTAACCAAAAATTCTAATTTCTAACTCATTCTAAAAATATCTCTAGCTACAACAAGCTTCAACCACTAGATACTAATTCATGTCTTCTGTTGAGAACTAAAACTTGCTATCTCTAGTTTGAACAAATACCAAACTCTCTTCATAACAACAGTTTTTTGAAACGTACCTTATCACTTGGCAAGGTGCTAGCATTAGTTATGGCAATATCCTGCTTCTTTCCAATTCCCTTGTCAACAGCAGTGACTGAAAGGTACCATCGGCATCAATATCACATTTCACCTCAATTTGAGGAACTCCATGTGGCACATGTTTGATGACATCTAAGTGAAAGCTTCCAAGAGATTTGTTGTCCCTCACAAACTCTCTCACCTTGATAGAGGTTAATCTCTACACTGGTCCATCCATCTGCAGCAGTGGAGAACACCTCTGATTTGGAAGTTGGCAAAGTTGTGTTCTTTGGGATAATCTTTGTCATTACACCACCCAAAGTTTCGAGTCCTAGAAACAATGGAGTGACATCCAAGAGCACAATGTCACTAACTTCTCCAGCTAAAACACAATCCTGAAAAAAAAAATGACCAAAATAAATATTGATGCCTCAACAATTTATGCAATATCAATAAGTATTACAGCAGATAATATCAGAAATAGGGATACATAGTCATTTATCTTTCAAATAGACTAAGAAAAAAAAAATTAGAGCGTGTTAAAATAATTGTTAAATAATTTAATTCACCATTTCTAGTAGCTTAAGCTATTAGAACAAGTAGTAACTTATCTTCATATCAAAGAGCTCAACTGCTCTACCTCCTATTAAAAAAAAAAAAATTAAAAAATCCTACATGTTGCAACCCACTTAAGTGGTAGTTTATCTCAACAAGATAAGGACAAACCTGAACTGCAGCCCCAAGAGCAACAACTTCATCAGGATTTACAGTCACATTGGGCTCTTTTCCAGTCATCTTCCTCACAAGCTCCTGAACAGCTGGGATGCGAGTAGAACCACCACCAAGGATTCCTAAGAAATAAATAGATTTCAGTTGTAATCCACTGAACTTATGCAGGCAGATAGGTATTCATATTGACAAAAACATACTGTTTTAAATCAAAAGGCAGCAAACTCCAGTAATGGAAATCAAACACACACAAATATTTCATATGAGAATTATTCCATTTTGGAACATGCATAGAAGGCAACCACAGAGTAGCAGTTTTCAACTTACATACCTGTCTAGCAAATCTGAACATAATTCTTCAAATTTGACCCTTGTCAGGGTGGTGTCAATGTGTTTTGGGCCATCTGCAGTGGTGGCAATGAAAGGTAAACTGTAAAAACAGAAAGCTTTTCCTCAGTGATCATGCTAAAGAGAGAGATCCATTCATAGAAAGAAGGCATAGAAATTGTTACATACCTTATACTGGTTTGAGTCAGAGATGACAGCTCCATCTTTGCTTTCTCCACAGTCTCTGTGAGATGTTGTTGAGCTTGCTTGTCTTTTAGAAGGTTTGTTCCTTCATCTCTTTTAAAGTTTTGGGCAAGCCAATCAACTATTCTCTATTTAAGATTATAGAATATAGACGTGTAATTTTAGTAACAACTAACTAACAGACCAGAAAACAAAGAACAGCAAAAGCTATATTCATTTGTCTTGTTCAAACCTTGTCAAAATCATCTCATCCTAGATGATTGTCCCTTGATGTGGAAAGTACCTTAAATACTCCATCTCCAACCTCAAGAACTGCAGATTTGAAACATAATAGACCACAACAATCACTGACTAACAATTGCCTTGTGCACCAAAAGAAAACAAGTGAAAAATCACATCTGATGAGTATTAGTGTCCTCTTTTTAGAAAACTACAGTCCATATATTCATAATTCTAGTAAAACTATCTCTTCTATATGCCGTTTAATTTAATTAAAGGACTGGGATCCAATAGCAATGGTAACAAAAAGGTAAAAGTAGTGAAAGGGCATAGTGTTGAAATGATTGAATGCTACCTAATTACTGTTGTGTTAAATCAAAAACCTTTTAAGAGATCAGATGTTTCAGAATCACAAGGTTCAGGTCACTCTTTTAATCTATAAAACTGCTTTTGGAAGATTGAATCTCGGGAATCATAAAATATCACATGTTCACTGAATGCTCATTGACGCATGTATGGATTGTCACATTACCACCTTGTGCTTGTTAATTTGTTTCATATGTATTCCTAAGAGGCTAAGACTTTCCTCAATTATTTTGGCAATCTCCCCCAACATAATAACTTAATATAATACTTAAAATTACAGTTGGGGAGCAGATGCCAATGCAGCAAGATAGGTAAAACCTTTTACAACACTAAAAATAGAGCTTCCAAACTGCAATTGAAAGAACAACATCTGAACCTGAGCTATATTTCATGCAACAGTATAATCCCACAAACTAGAAAAAATGAGCTATGCCTTGTAAAGATCGGCCAACATTTATCTAAAGACAATGACACCAAGAAATTCCTGAACTAAAAATCCATTTCAGAAATTTCTCCTAAAAAAAAATAGCTTGATTTCAAATTACATTACAGGGCATAGAAAAATCAATTAAAACGTTCAAATTGTTGCCCAAAAATCCCAAAATGCTATAGAGAGAAGTCCTGACTTAATTCATGAGAAAATTTGAGGCATGCTGGTTATTTCTGATTGGTCCTGGTTTGTTTTTTGCAATTTGGTTGTGTCAGAAATATATATATATATATATATTATGTGTGTGTGTGTGTGTGTGTAATTTGTAGAGGATGATTGAAGCTTTGATTTGTTCTTTTGTTAACAGCCAAGATGCTTGTTGCTCTTTATCAACAGTAAGTCCCCAGGGGCTCATTCAATTTTTGTAAGTCTCAAGTGGTCAATGTAGCCATCAAGTTGAACTAGATTGAGGAACCCAATGTACAACACCAAAGGAGCTGTACCTAAGTGTTAAGGAATAGTTTGCAGCAAAGCTGCTAGTTCTCTGTAATCTACCCTGAAGAATTCCTCTGGTTTGGATAAAGATCTTAACATCCCCCAAAGAACAAATGAATAAGAGAGTGAACAAGAGTAAATCTGTTATTGTTAACCTATGGTCAAGCATGTAAGTTATCAACAAAGCATCCATCTATATCTATATATTACTAAAAGCTGAAGCGTAGCGTTTAATGCTGCTGCTCTCACGTTGCGCCACATCAGCTGCCACGTCATTCTTTTTTTTTTTTTTTTTTTTTTAAAATATAATTTTCCTACAATTTAAAAATGATTTTTACAATTTTTAATCCTATAAATGCAGTCCACTACTTATTTATTTACTTCCACTACTTATTTACACTTCTCCAACTTTTCTCTTTCCCTTACCATTTCATCTCCCCACTACTTCTTCAATCTTTCTCTCTCCTTTACCTTTTCATTTCCCCACTACCTTCTCCATTAATATCATTCTTCATCTTTCCCTTTATCTTCCTTTATTTTTGTCTTTTCTTATTCACACATTCTTACTATAAATTTGTCACTATCTCTTCTATTCTATGCATAGTTTTCCCTCACTAAAAAAAAGGTTCTCTCTCTCTCCCTTTCCCTCTCTCTCTCTCTCTCTCTCTCTCTAAATTTTTTGGTAGATTTTTTTTATTTTTCTTGCATCTCTACTATAGGTTGATAATTTTTTATATTCTTTAAAACTCTATTTTAGGTTAATGCGATTTAGCTTAGTTTAGTTTTTTAAATTGTGATTTAGTTTAGTTTTTTAAATTGTTGTTGTTGTTTTTTTATTTATTTTTTATTCTCTTTGAATGTTAAATGTTATCCTATTGCATTCTAAAGAATTAAATATAGTATATAAAAATATAATATTATTTTATTACATAGCATGATTTGGATAATTTGGTATTTATTCTATTACATAGCATGATTTTTTATAGTGCTCAATTTAGATGTTAAATTATGAGACTTTACTAATTGTTGTTTATTTTTTAATCTTTTGTGGTGGACAAAGTACTCTTAATAGTTGTACTAGAAGTACTTTATATTGCCATTTATTTAAAGAAAAACAAAGGTTAGCCAAACGAAAGAAAAGCAAAGGTTAGCCAAACAAAAATAATCGGATAGGTGACAAATTTTAACTTTTGCAATTTTATTTTAATTATTATTATTTTTTAACAATGCATATATAGAAATTTAATTCTTAGATTTTGCTAATAATTGTTTATTTGATAATATGTTTTGAGTGGCCGAAATTATAATTTCTACGAAGAAAATAACCTTAATAGATTATCAAAAACAAAATTTTATCCTAATATTGGTTCAATTAATCATTGTTAAGTTTTATTAATTTTTTTTTAGTTTTTTGGTGTTTTGGATTGATCCTGTATTACATTTATGATTGTTCTTATAATAAATAAAAATATAATTATGAAATACATTACTCATTATTAGATTAGTTTAAATTGTAAATTTTTTTTTAATAAAACCATCATAAAAATAATTATCACGCGCAACGCGCGGGTTCGCGGCTAGTATTATCTAATACCTAAGACAGCTAGGAATAGATACAAGAATACAAGGCACACCAAAATGCGGAGGAATCACTCACAAATGTAGTCATCTCATTTGTGTTATTACATACCCCGACCTCTCAGAAAGTTAACCTGGGAAGAATTTCAAACATTAATATTTGTCAAACTCACTGAATTATAACACATAGAATGAGTGACTTGGAACTTGTAAACCTCCAATTTAACAGGCATTTGAGGCAATGACCAGAACTAATACATAGTGGATAACCCAAAAGATTCTACTTGGCATATGCAAATGGAACAGCTTGACTACCTCTTATTGGATAATTCTCTACCACCTCCAAGTCCAAGGTCAAAAACTAGAATGGTCTCATTGTTTTTCTTCTCAAACCCATAAGCAAGTGAAGCAGCAGTAGGTTCATTGATTATTCGTAGGATGTCTAACCCTGCAATGCGACTTGCATCTTTCGTAGCTGTCCTCTGCAAATCATTGAAATATGCAGGCACTGTGATCACTGCTTTACTCACCTCATCATTCAGAAACTTGGATGCATCCTCCACAAGCTTCCTCAAGACCTATGCAGAAATCTCCTCAGCTGCAAATTGCTTGTGGACTGGAGATAGAGATAAAGATTATTATTATTATTATTATTATTATTATTTTTTGAGAATGAGATAAAGATTAACAATAGAGATAAAGATTTTTTTTTTTTTTGGAGAATGAGATAAAGATTAACAATAAAGATAGGGATTAATTTTTTTTTTTTTTTTGGAGAATAAGATAAAGATTAACGATATAAGCTTTTTTAATAAGTTATAGTTTCTCAATTTTTTTTTGAAACTAAGTAATAGGTTCTCATGATATAAAACATAAGAGGATCGAAATTCAAATTATCTCCAACATACTAATAATTAAATGATTTTATTAAACATTATATGTCATTACATATGAACATGTGCTAAAGTCGCCATTTTTTTTTTTTTTTTGGGTTTATTATTTGTAAAGACTTATTTGTAAGAGGATCAGCACTGAAAGCTCATGTGCTAATTGCGTGCTTCATATAAGCACACGGCGTCGTTTGCAAGCCCCACATGGAGAACACGCTTTGCATTACGGCGTCGTTGTTCTTTTGTTTAGTAGTTGCCCTTTTATTAGGCTTTTAAAAAACCCAACGCAACCATACAGGTTTTCCGTTCAGGTCCCAGACTGGACCGGTAGAAATTAATTGATTTATTCATTTTTGGGTTGAAGTTTCTGACTTTTGTTTGGTCGCAAAGAAAATTTGGGATATTTTTGGTGGCATATGGTAGTCGTCGTTGCTGATACGAACATGTTAAAGCTTCTCGAGGCCATTCTTCTGCTTCATCTTCATCAACAAATGCACGCCAATCTCTCGTTTCGGTAATAGTTATTCCAAGTGTCATTTGGTATTCTTCGAAGGAAGAGAAGCAGGACATTGTTGATAGCTACAAGGCAAACCTCAAGTAATTTCTTGACTCTTGTCTAGACCTTCATGTTACTTGTGATCCTGTTTCTGGTTTTTGATTTTCAAATTTGATTTGTGTACCCCTTTAAATACTTCTACTAGAGTTGCAATTCACTAACATTCTAGTAACACGGAGTCATCTACTACTACTCTCTTGTTTAGTTCAGAAAATTCTATCAGAAAGTTTTTGAGAACTTGCGGCTTTCAGATACTGTTTAGTCAATTTTCCTGAAAGTGTTGGTAGTAAATTCAAGAAACTGATTAACAATTTAGATAACTAACAATTGAAGTATTGTGAACGTATATTGTTGTTCTCAGTTTTGTAATTTGTTATTGTCTTTCTTGCAGGTCCATTGATTGCAAGCACTTCGATTTTGGGAATGGAAACTGCCCATTTGGGAGTAGTTGCTTTTATAAGGTAACGTGAATGTTAATAAGATAAGTAGTTATTGCGATTTTCATTTTTCAAAGGTTTCTAGTTTAACTAATCTTAAGTGCAACGGTTTTACTTGTATGCTATACATATAATCAAATTTGATTCTCTTTAGTGTAATGGTTATTGTAAGTATCCTTTACTACCTGGAAATTTATTATTCTGTGTTAGTAAAGATTTATGTCTCTTTGATTCTTGACCTTCTGGGATTTTGCAGTGAAGATGCGGTGGTTTTCTATAATTGTTGTATTTTGCATTTTGTTGGTTAATGACTTGTATTTTCTTTGTGGTTTTCTTTTAATTATCTTTTGAGTGGTTGAACGCATTCTCCGTTGCTTATGGCATGTTTGGATGTTTAAAAAAGGAGGGGGAGTAGAGTAGAGAGAGGGAGAGTAATGCAATTACCTTGTTTGGAAGTTTTTTAAAGAATGAGAGGAGGGTTTGGAGGAGTTTGAAAGGGTTTGGACTCCTTCTAACCCCCCAATTTTAATTCCTCCAAATTGGAGAGATTTGGAGGGGGAGTAAAGTATATAAACTATTGACCAAGTAAATTACCTAATTTACCCTTATTATATTAACAAAATTACATAAGGGGAAGGGCTAATTACTCCCTTCCCCCTTACTAATTTTAAAAACATCCAAATAAGGTGGAGGTGAATCATTCTCCTCTACTCTCCTCTCCACTACTCCCCTTTCCTCTATTTCCCTCTACTCTCCTCCCTCTCTAAACTTCCAAACAAGCCATTAATTGAACACTATGGTGTTTTACACAAGAATATAAGATAAGTTATGCTTTAGTTCAGATATACAAGTTTGGAAATCTGAAATTTTTTTATCATTTCTTCCCTTCTCTTCCCCTTTTCTAAAGAAACATAATGACTGATATCAAAACCATCCAACTTTCTTACTTCTAAGGAAATCATCTATACAATTATATACAATCCTTCTCCCATCATTCCACATTCCAGTGAACATGGCCTACGGCGTTCACCTTTTTGTTTCACATATCAGAATGGTGCTCCTTTTTGGTAGATTAGTATGCATCCTAGATTATTGAGATAAGTATTTTTTATTGGATCAACTTGACTTTGGAAAACAGTTCTACATCATAATCTTTAATGATGATTTGATGTATTATTGTTGTTGATGCTACTGTCTTTAATGTTATTGCCAGGCTGTCAGACTTCCTTGGTAACATGTGTATAAGGTGAACAGATGCTGTTTTATAGTCTAGAGAAAGTATGAAGTTATGACTTGGATTCTGCTTTCTGTACAAGTATTTGTACATTAGGACTTGATTTGTGGATTAATTTTTTGATGTTCCTTAATTTTAGGAAAGTTTTTATTCCAACAAGAGCTCAAACTAATAAATAAAAGTAAATTTGTATATTGTGTACCCGTGGTGCAAGGGTTTTACCTGAGCTCTACTTGGAATGCATTAGCAGTCATTGACATGCTAGGTATATTGAGCAAAAAATATCAGTCTTTGTCAAATAATGGCTTTGTTGGCCATCAGGAAAGTTTTCAATGATGGCATGCTCTCGTACTCACTGAATCTAAAGGATTGTCTTGATGGTTAGAAACTTATAATCCCACCTTAGCACTGTGGTTTTGCCAAAAAACTGGTTATCAGTTGCATCAGTTTCATCAGTTGCAAAAAGTCTCTTAATTGCTTGAACTTGTATTCATATTGCAGGATATCTAATGATATGGAGAAATCATGCGCCACTTCAATTGCTGAGTTCTTTCCAAATGCTTGTGTGGCACTCCAGTTGTTTTTGAGGTATGATGCAATAGAGATATTTATATGCTTTTCATAGATTTGTATAAGTTGATGGTTGCTCAGTTGGACCCCAGAAATGACCTTCAATGTCTCTTTGCTTTACAAATATATATTTTGGTTCCATTGCCACTGCTGCCTAGTTGTATTTATTCACCTTTCAATGGTGAGATGTTTGATTCTACCTGTTATGGGTGTTGGGAATTTTAGGTTTTGGTATTTTATTGGTCCAACAAAGTGATTTAGAGGTTGGGTCTTGGTGCGATGTCAAGTGCCTTTCACAAAAAGTAACAAGTTGTGGGTTTGACCTTGGTATTTGACTTGATGATTGGTTCTTATTTCTAAGTTTATATTGATAACTTGGATTAACATGAAATTATTGGACGGTTCTTACAACTCATGCCAAATGAAATATACAGTAATAATTTATAGGTCATAAGCTTTTGTTAGGATTTACATTTACTGTACAAATCAGGTTTCAAGATTCTTCTACAAATCTGTGAATCCTAGGAATTCTTTCTCCATGTCCCTTCTTTTTAATTAATTTATGATTTAAAAAAACAACAGGAAAAAGTCAAGATGAAGAATTGTTTTTTTTTTTTTTTAAAGTAATATTTTTTAGTCATTGTTCTCTGAACCTCTCAATGCTTTCATTAACGCTGATTTACTTGCTTGAGGGGACCAGAGTGGAGTTAGGCATGCTATACTATTTATCAAGGTGCATCTTCTATCAAAGTAATAAAATCGTCATGCATTGGATGGGTATGTTTGAGAGTTCTCATCAGCTGTCTATTTATGGGATAATGATTTTTAGTAATGGACATGCAAGTAGCGTTGCTGTTACCTAGTTGTATAGTTCCCCCTCACCAACAATGATATATTTGGAACTGTTTATATAATTGTTTTTTCTGTCTCCATTCTTGTCAATATGCAGTTGTGATGACATGTTCTAGGCAACATTGTCTGAGGTCTTCTGTATTCTAATTTGAATTTTCCTGTTGTTTGAGGACATTGCATCTTGCGGGATGTAAATGGGGTTAAGAGCTCCCTAAAATCAATAGTTTTTACAGATACTTATATCAGTTGTTATACATGAAAGACTAGCTTCCTCTCTCGCTCTTTCCTTGTTTACTAGCTCAAAAATGGTAAGAGTTTCAAATGAATGTTTTGGTGCAAAATATAATAAATTAGCCGTTTTTAATTGTATACTTCTAGTCATTAAAAATATATGAATGGAGATTAAACTCTTGATTAATGTATAATTTGGGCAAAAATATTATTTTCGGTCTCGAAATATAATCTATGATTCTATAATTATATTTTTGCCCTTAAAATTTATAATTTCCATCATCTATCTATTTTTGTTATGTTTTCCATCGATGTGTATAACAGATTGCATATTTTGAGAATCAAAATAGAATCAAGACTATGTTTAAGAAATAAAAACTTTATCTTTGTAATATGGTTTAGATTTTAAACATGTAATAAAAATTAACAAGAGTCGACGAGAACACCAGTTGTAGAACATTTTAATTGTCTGTGGACAGAAATAAAACCTTTTAAATCTTAGGAATGAGAATCAAAGTAGAAAGTGAGATAATTAATTAAAACCTCCAGGTGCCATTGGTTTCACAGGCTACTTCCTTACATAGAAATCTTGAGCTGATTAGAACTGAGAAGGTGACAAGTGCATATGAAATAGTGGCAAAAGACTTGAAATGTGCTTTTTTGTGCCATCAAAATGATCTCAATTTGTGGTTTCATAATTCAATCTTATTAGGCCAATCTTTTATACATAAAAAAACTTTAACTGGAGGGCTGCTTTAAGATATTTTACTTTAATTAACACTGCTTTGAAAGCTTATATAGGCCAAATTTTACAAATACAAACCTGTGAAATATTTGAAAGATAGAATCCTCTTGACCTTAATATCTGATGCTGCTGTGAAACAATGTACAACTTGCTACAATTTGCCGAAACCATTTAGGCAACATCACTCATGCATGGACTGAGAATCTGGGTCGATGTAAAAGGTGATCCTTTTTGGATTGAAGCCAAAGCGACAATCTTGGTTGTTTCTAGTGCATTATATGCTGGTTTGGAGTTTGAACTACATCATTTTTGTTGAAGGCAACACCCTAAATGTTATTGAATCCATTCAAAATTCATATTATTTTGCAATATATATATATATATATAACTAGCTATAGAAGAGACTAACCGTTCTCTAAATCAAATTGAAAATATACACACCATAACTATATAGAAATTACACTAGTGTGCATGGTCAGAAGTTCTATGAGTTACTCGCTATCAGTAAAATCTGCATTAATTATATCATCGCCATCTGGTTGTTTTTCCGTTTAATCTAAATGACCCAAGTGTAGCACCAGAAGCAACCCAACACCGGGTTGGCTGGACTGGCTATAGATTGACTATTGAGGGAAAGGGTATCTGGATGGCACTCCGGCTTAAGATTTATTTAGACAAATCTCACAAACAAATATTATGAAAGAAAAAAAATCCAGAAAGAAAAATAGCCAACCACACACGAGAGAACACTAAAGATTTACGTGGTTCGGTCTTTGGCCTACATCTATGGCAATGACAAGGAAAAAGTTTCGCTAACAAATATGGAGAGTACAAAGGTGGTGTAGAACCACTCTCACAAACCCAAAACACAATACACCCTAATAACTCTATATCAAAGAGTTCTCTCTCAACTCTTAACATAATTCAAGGCTAAACAACATCATCCATGCAAAGAGGTCAATCCAAAAAAAGCTAACAGACCCAATTCAAAGTCACATGACTCACATCAACATTGACTACCACAGTTACATAATTACTTGATTCAAGACAGCCATTGCATCATTAATGGCTTGGGTAGATCCACCAAAAATGGCATCCTTGACATCATTCACTTTAGCCTCTACATTCTCCTTGTCTAGCTAGGAACATTGTCTCCCAGCTCTTTTAGTTGCTTCTAGTTTGGTACAAAACTGAGTTAGCTTGGTTCTTTTTGTCTATGGCATCCCTTTTATCCTTGTCTTCCTTTTGCAAAATTTTAAGCTTCTTTTAACAATACTATCCACTTGCAACATTTTTGTTTTGTACATACAAACATGGGGTTTAGTAACATAATTAGGTTACGTTTATAGTACTAATAAAAAATGTTAATGTTTCCATTGTAAAAAATAAAAATCCAAAAACATAGATACTTGAAATGCTGAGATTTCAGAAAGAAAACAAAGATGTAGGTTCTTTGTAGAACATGGTAGCATCATTGAAGTTACAAAAATGAAGATATAAACGCATTTTTCAGTTTATATACAAATTAGAACAAAAACAAAGGGGGAAAGCAGCTAATTTCGCTAATGGCCTAAATTTTTCTTGATATATATTAGTTATTTCTCAAATAGATTCAATAATTATAGGGCCTATTTGGTAATGTTGTTCAAGTAACGTTGTTTAAGTGTTGTGAAAATACGTGTGGATAAAAAAGTGTTGTGGAAATACGTGTTGTGTTGTTTAAACAACGCTAACAAGCAGACCCATAGTTAGCTAAGATAGTTTGGGTTTCAGGATTATTCAAATGCATTTTAATAATATCTCTAGCCATGACTTCTTCAACCACTAGATTCTAATTCATGTCTTCTATTAAGAACTAAAACTTGCTATATTTGGATTGAACAAAAACCAAATTCTCTTCAAAACAATAGTTTTTGCAAATACATACCTCATCACTTGGCATGGTGTGATGATGCTAGCACCAGTTTTAGTGTCTAAGCTCATTCATAAACGGAGCACTGATTTTCAAAATCCCGAAGACAAAGATAATGACTCAAAATTCAAGGATCATTTGAAGGTATATAGTAGTACAAATTGAAATTAAAAAAAAAAAAAAAAAAGGATAAAAAAAGCATTGTACAAATTCATAAAATAAACTTGATAGTAGAAATGAAAAAATAAATTACACTTTATATGTAATAAGTTTGGGTTCATTTGGATTGGGATTGGACTTTAGATCTCGCCTTACTCCAGGAGTGACCAACACCATATCATTAGTTTACAAATTTTTTCTACAAAAGGGCATATATGTTATTGTAATTTTAACCAATGGTTTTTTATTTTTTGTTTTTTATTTTTTAATAAAAAAATAGATTAGATCTTAGAAAAATAGTTTTCTTCTCTCTCATGGTTTTAGATTTCGCTTTAATGAAAACTTTCTTCTCAAATAGTAGTAGTGAGCGTTGGATAGGTTATGAATGATCATGCTTCTAAGCCGAATCTAACATGTAATGCCAAAGTCTACCATCTTGATAGGTTTTTTGAGTCGCTGAATGCATGGAAGACCAGAGGGATAATTTATGAACATTTCTATTTTGAAGTGACAGAAGAAACCTGACTTGGATGAACCATAGGAGATTTAGTCATATGTTCATTATAATTTTGAAATTATTTTTTACAATGATTGCTATTTTGTTTAGCACTTGGGATTTTAATAGTTTGCTACATTGTGTATCTATTTTGTTTAAAAATATGTCCACATATATGCAACCTAACAAGGACTAGATATTATTTTGTATGAAAATGTAGCATTCTAATCATTAATTACTAATTAGTGTACAAAAATATGCTTATAATTTACTAGCCTCTATGCGTGCACATTGCACGTGCTCAGATACTTTTCAATATTTTTTTCTAAAAATTTTTAAGCAGTAATTGTAATTTCTTTTTTGAACGTGTGTTTAAAAGTTTAAGAGTTTTCTTAGTCAAAAAAAAAAAAAAAAAATAGTGGTGTTTTATTTGGATGAAAAAGGAATTTAAAAAATGCCAAATTTTAGGGAATAAAAAGATTAAAATTAAAGGGGAAAAAAACCTAAATTTTAGGAGTTCTCTTTTTGAATTTAAAAGGATAGTAGCTATATGTGTTGTAGAGAGTATAGATAGATTGGTTATTTGTTTGACATTCATGACCCAATTTTTAAGAGAAGTTACCCTTTATCAATGAAAGTATTTTTGAATCACATAAAATTTCAATTTAAAGAAGAGAATCTTCTTATATATAGTATAGATAAGTTCATGTCCCTGTTTTATAAATGTTTTAATAGTGTGTGGAAAGAAAAAAAAAAAGAAAAAAGAACATGATACATTAATACCTAGAAATAGAACATGAATACATCTCTTGACCACGAACACAACATTGTTTATAGGTGCCACATGCATTACTAAATGTCACACTTGTATTACAGCGTTGTATGTTTTCAGTCCTGGTCCCATAATGGACTGGACTGGACCGGACCGAACTGGACCAAAAAAAACAGTAATTAACTATATTTAAATTTAATATTTTGTATTTATAATTTAAAAAAAAAAAAAAACCCAAAAAAACCAAAAATCTCATCACCCATGATCACACTCTCGTTCTCTGTCTCACCTGTTTTTGTGGTGTTGTTATACATGATAAACTAGGGGCTAGCTATGCTTAGGCAGCTGCTTCCTCTATGGCTCTCACCTCACTTAATTGCTTAAAAATGGTAAGATTTTCAATTGAACAATTAGATGCAAAATATAATAAAAAAATTGGTCTTTCTTACTTTTATAAAATTCTAGACATGAAAATTATATGAAAGTAGATGATTTAAACTCTTGACTAACATATAATTTTGACAAAAATATTCTTTTTGGTCTTGAAATATAATCTATATTTCTATTCTTTCTCTTAAAAGTTAAGAGGTTCTATTCCTGTTCTTGAAAATTTATTGTGTCCATCTATCTATTTTTGTTATGTTTTTTTTGTCTGTGTGTAATGGAATGCATATTTTAGGGATCAAAATTCAAAATATAATCAAGTCTATTTAGGAATGAAAAAAAGTTAATCTTTGAAGTATGGTTTTGATTTTTTTTTTTTTTGTCATTTCATTAATTAAAAAAAACCCTTAATAAAATTGGAGGAAAATACCAATTGTTTATGGAATAATGAGAATGAAGATAAAAATTGATTATATTTTAACCCATAATGAATTATCTCCAACGCTCCTTCTATTCTAATGTAAGAAATATAAAATAACAACAACAACAACAACAACAACGGATTTGGTGAGGGCTTGGAAAACCAAATTTTACAAATACAAACCTTGTGATATATTAAAAAAAAAAAAAAAAAAATTCCTCTTGACATTAATTAGCCACAGAAGAGATTTAAAAAAATGAGTTATGAGACTTGTTTAAATAAGTTCATGAGTCATGTGACTTAATACACATGAATAATTTTGTGAATAATGATATAATAGGATTTTGTGGGAAAGGGTTTCTAGAAAGCACGTTTACATAAGTTTGAATGTTAAAATATTATGTGTTTTAAAAAGAACTCAAAAAAAAAAAATTGGGGGAAAAGAAAAAACCATAGATAAACAGCCAATCACACACAAGAGAGAACGCCAAGAATTTACGTGGTTCAGCCTTTGGCCTACATCCACGGGCGAAGACAAGGAGAAAGTTCCACTAACAAATATGAAAAATACAAAGGTGGTGTGACTAAATTCTCACAAAACCCAAACCCCAATACACCCAAATTACTCAATATAAAAGAGATATTGTCATACCACAGCTACAACAGCAACAAAGCTGTAGTCCTAAAATTTAGGATAGACAATTGTTGCAGTGCATGCAAAGAACTGAAGACTCAATTCGGAAAAGTTAATAGACTTTTAATAGGAATCCAGTTAAAAGTCACGTCATGTTGACAGCTCCAGTTACATAATTTCTTGATTCAGGTCAGTCATTGCATCTTTAATGGCTTGGGTAGATCCATGGCTTGGGTAGATCCACCAGAGATGGCTTGGGTAGATCCATTGCATCTTTAATGGCTTGGGTGAATTCACTTCAGCCTCTACATTCTCCTTGTGCAGCTAGGAACATTGTCTACCAGCTCTTTTAGTTGCTTCTAGCATGGTACAAAACTGAGTTAGCATGGTTCTTTGTGTCTATGGCATCCCTCATTTCCTTGTCTTCCCTTTGCATAATTTTCAGCTTCATTAACCATCCTATCCACCTGCAAAATTTTTATTTTGTACATACAAACATGGGGTTTAGAAACATAATTAGGTTACTAATATAAAATGTGAACATTTCCATTTATTTTTATTTATTTATTAATCGAAAAACATAGATGCTAGAAATGCTAAGATTTCAGAAAGAAAAGAAAGATAAAGGTCCTTGAAGACCATGGTAGCATCATTGAAAGGGGTAACAAAAAAGAAAAGAAAAAGAAGCCCTTGAGCTATAAAATCAAAATGAAAGATTAAGAAATAAAAGAATTTTTATTTTATTTTTTTATTTAGAAAATACAAATTAGCATATAAACAAGAAAAATCATTTCCTGCCAACAATGGCTATGGTAATAGGAGTATAAAATATCTAAGTAGTAAAATGCACCAATACAGAAATGAGTCTTGATTTACTTGGGAGTTTGGTGACGCAATCTCTTATATTTCTATAGTTGCATTTGTTATATATATTCAGTTATTTCTCAAAAGGTTAGATAATTATATTTGGCTAAGCTAGGTTGGATTTCAGGATCATTCAAGCCCAAATTAACCAAAACTTTAATTTGAACAAATACCAAACACTCTTCATAACAACAGTTTTTTCAAAACATACCTTTTCACTTGGCAAGGTGCTAGTACCAGTTATGGCGATATCCTACTTTTTTCCAATTCCCTTGTCAATTGCAGTGATCGAAAAAATACCATTGGCATCAATACCAAATTTCACCAAAATTTGAGGAACTCCAAGTGGCACATGTGAGATGCCATCTAAGCGAAAGCCTCCAAGAGATATGTTGTCCCTCACAAACTCTCTCACCTTGATACTCATTTATATTCATCTGCTGCAGTGGAAAAGAAAACAAGCCTAATTTGGAAATTGGTAAGGTTGGGTTCCTTCAGATAATCTGTCATCACACCACCTAAAGTTTCAAGTCCTGAAATGAAAGTCAGAAAAATAAATATTAATGCCTCAACTATCTCATCAATTAATGCAAGTTCTAATAAGTACTACAGTGGACAACATCAGAAATAGAGAGCTTAAAATGAAAGTAATAAGTGACATCCAAGAGCACAATGTCACTAACTTCTCCAGCTAAAACACTGGCCCTGAAATGAAAGTCACTAAAATAAATATTGATGCCTCAACTGTCTCAACGATTAGTGCAAATTCTAAATAAGTACTATAGTAGATAATATCAGAAATAGAGAGCTTTACGTTTTCTTCCATAAATAAAAAGGAAAAAAAGGATTTACAGTCTTTGCTAGTTATTTGCTAGAAATAGAGAGCTTTACGTTTTCTTCCATAAACCTGAACTATAGCCCCAAGAGCAACAACTTCATAAGCATTTACAGTCACATTTGACTCTTTGCTAGTTATTTCCTCATGCTCCTAAATGGCTGGGATGCGAGTTGAACCATCAACAAGATTACTTCATATATATCTTTGAAGGAAAGCTTTGTATCTCTCAAGGCAGTTTCAACAGGTGATAAAAGCCTAGGAAAAAGTAGATTGTAGTTGTAATCCACTGAAGTGATGGAAATCAAACGTTCATTGATATTTCATACGAGAGTAACAATTGTCAGTAGGCATATCTATCTAGCAAATTTGAACACAATTCGGAAAACTTGACCCATCAGTGTGGTGTCAATGTGTTTTGGGCCATCCCAGCAGTTGTAATGAAAGGTAAACTGGAAAAGCAAATGGTTTTTCTATGTGATCATGGCAAATGGAGAGATCAACTTAAGAAAGAAGGCATAGAAATAGCCACATACCTAATATTACTCTAAGTTAGAGACGACAACTTCATCTATGCCCTCTTAGCAGTCTCTGTAAGACCAGAGCTTGCTTGTCTTTCAGAAGATCTGCACCTTCTCAGCAATCATCTGTTTTCTATTAAATTTTATAGAATATAATGGTGTAATTTAGTAACAACTAACAATAAATCAGAAAACAAAGAATATAAACTAAAGATCTACCAGTT
Organism: Quercus variabilis; assembly: GCA_030445155.1. NCBI lineage: Eukaryota > Viridiplantae > Streptophyta > Magnoliopsida > Fagales > Fagaceae > Quercus > Quercus variabilis. The sequence continues at coordinate 4,688,552 of CP129448.1, read as the reverse complement.
TCTCTTGTTCCAACCTTGCCAAAACCATTGCTTCTTGGATTAGTGTTGCCCAAGGTAGAACATATCTTAAATATTCCATCTCCAACCTCAAGAACTGTGTAGAAAAAACGTAACAGAAGAATACAAGTTGCATTTGATCACAACTCAGGATTTTTCAAATTTGATTATAATCAAACATAACATTTAATTATAGACAAGCTAACTGACTTACTTACATTGGCTTCTCAAATTCTGAAAGTATCCAAGCGGTACATCCCATAATCATATTTCCACAGAAGATTCAAATTCTTCAGATAATTGTCATTTGCTAGATGCTTAATCCCTATCAAATATTTCTCATGATAGTTCTTGTACCAAAGTTCAATTGGATGCATTAAAGTACTGTTATGCATATAGGTAAAAGAGTTACAATATCGAAAGCATTAAAAAAAAAAAAACAATAAGCCTGTTTTGTTATTGAAACAACTACATTAAGATGAACATATTCAATAAGCTTATGTTTCACAGAGGGAGGTTGAAAAGTCCAAGAACCAGTCACCCTGAAATTAAGCTCTAACTGAAGCTAGGAAGTAATATCATTGCTAACACCAAGCTACAGTCTTCGTCCTTTCCAACCTATCAGAAATTAGTTTGAGAATTAAATTAGAAAAATAAAGAAATTAATACCACTACTACTACAATTTTGCAATCAAATTTCCGAAAATTCAAAACAAATGAACCATTTAACCCAATCCATAATGTAAGATATATAAAGATAGGCATCAGATATGTACCAGTTTATCTTTTTGTAGTTGTGGTGAATTTCCATTCCCCGTATGGTTAGAAGACACATGAACTATTAAACTCTTGCCTGTTTCCAAATTCAAAGTTCCTGTTTATCAGAATCCAATAACTTAGACTCACTAAACCTGAAACAAAATGGAAGAATGAAGAGAGTCAAATTGGTATTTGATAGATTCAAAGTGAAGTTAGAAAGGAGATGCATGCACATAAGAAAGTATAGGAGTTAAATCCCTCTAAATGAACTGACGCAAGATATCTTTTGTTCTTTCTTTTTTCTTCATATTGGTGTTGTGAAGCATCTGCTGAAGTGAAGAACAATTTTTCTTCCCTTCCCAGATAACAATATAATGAGATAAAAGATTATAGTTATATTGTAGACAATAACATGATTACTCATTTTATGATTCATATGGTTACAGAGTAGAAAGTGACAAACTGAGAATAATTAGAGTTAAAAATAATTACCTGTTTTGGTTTCAAAATTTTTAATATAAACAAAAAAGCCTAAGGCTTCACTTAAAAGTCATCAAACATCCCAAGTATCAGCTGCGCGCAAGATGAAGCCATCCTTGAAAAGGCACACCTCTTACTGTTAACACCATGTTGTGATTTTTATCCATGCCAAACTACTAGATATAAGTTTGAGAACATACATTAATAAAATAAAAAAGAAAGGTCAAAAAGATATTTACCATTCTCATTTGTGGCATCATAATTGCAGTACTGACTCTCATTGGGGAATAACTAACTCTTGTCTGTTGCCATATTCCAAGCTTTTCAATACTCTGCTCACAAAATCAAATTAATGGAAAAATCATTGCACTTTTAATTGAAGGGAAATATAAGGGAGTTGAATACTTGATTAAACAAAGTATTGAATTTTAAAGGAGATATATGGACCTATAGTATCGTTGGTCCAAATCATCCTTCTGAAACACTATCAAATCTAGGGATGCGAGAGTCTTGGATCATTTCCCAACAATTTCAGCCTGGCATCATTCTGAAAAAGTGAGTAAAAGAACACATAACAAAGTTTCTAATATTATCTTATGTCAGTCTGGTTTACAAAAAAAGAACCCTCATTCAATGTGAAAACCCAATTGATTTTCTTCTCCTCTTTCAAATGACAAGCTTTACATAACTTTATATTTTTATTCATTCTAACTTTGTATCCAAATCTTGTGCATAAATTAAATTCATCCCAGCATTTATACATATCTAAACTCAAAATATGAAGCCATACTTTTAATCCAAACTAAGCTATCATTAGACAGTGAACAAAAATCAGTAATTATGTAAGAACCCAAAAAACCACATCTGGATATTTTTGTTTGTTGATATAAATAGGGAGTAATAATAAAGAGTTGAAGCAAACAAAATGATAAATACCTGAATGTAAAACTGATTTCTTGGAGGCTGGTCAATAATGATCATTCACCAAAATGTCATCAAAATATCAACAAGTGCCAGACTTCACTCTATGTAGTGTGATGTATGGAATATATATGACAACGGTGGAAGTCAGTTGGCTTTTCTGAGTCACTCTATTTAGTGAAGCGCTATGCCTGGGCGGGGGATGGAAAAGAAACAGCTCCGAAGAAAGAACTTGTGGTTCCCAATGCTTCTCCTGACCATTAAACAACAATAGAGGGTAGCTCTTTTGAAGACGCTAAGGGCTTGAAACTGACTACTGCCTTCCGAGTGTACTTCGCCTATAGAACACAACAGAAAAGTGTCATTTTATAATTTATATAAAGATAGAAAACAATAGAATGAACAAACAAATGTGGATTTATGCATCTTCTGTCTTGGGTCCCCTCTTAGTATGAGAATCATATCTAGAATGAACATTTTACATGAGGGAAAAAAGAATGAACCCAAAACAAGATAATCACCTTAGCTGTTGATTTGTTGCACTTTTTCACATGGTTCTGAATATGCCCAGATACATACACCTCCTTTCATTCTACATCCAATTTCAAAAGTGAGAAGAGTCAAAAACATTACAAATTTTTTACAAGTAAAAAAAAAAAAATATATATATATATATATATATATATATATTTGAGCAGTGAAGGCCAACCCTGCCCTGTTCATTTTTTGATTGATTTGAAAGCAAACTGATTAACTCAAGCACCATTGTTTTCATAAACACAAATTGGAAATCCCAATGCTATTCCGAAAAATTCAATAATCATTAGCTTATGAATGAGTCTAACTGAATACCTTAGCTGCATCAACTTCCCAAATCTTGAAACTATCCAAGTGATTTATCCCATGACCATATTGCCCCAGAAATTTGTTCAAATTCTTCAGATAATCATCTCCATGAAGCTGTTAACAGAACACAAAGCATGTACTTTAAAACAATAATATTAATAGTTATGATAATAACGCTTTAAAGTAGAAATCCGAAGCAATACACCGTTCAGTTGCTGCAAGATCAATAAAATTTAACAAGAAAACCTCTGATTTTTGATTACCAGAAAACCTAAACAAAATATCAAAATAAATAAATAAAAGTCTCTCATTTTTTATTACCAGAAAACCTAAACAAAATACCAATTCAATTATAACAGGGCTGAATATATATAATATTGTTTCTATAAAGAATAGAATTCGAAAAAGTGACAAATTCTAATTAAATATATGGAAATCAACGTAACATAGAGAATATAATTGTAAAAAGCTCAGTTTCTTTTGAAAGCATAGAATGCGTACCAAGTGAAAAAGGGGAGTGGCAGTTGCAGATGACGAAGTAGAGCCGTTTGCTGCTGTGGTCTCACCATATGCTCCATTTGATTTCCAAATTAGGGAAATCCTTATCGATTTTATTTTTGTATTTTTCCTCTAACTGAGGACACTCCACAATTCTCAGTTTTTGTAAAGACTTGAGACAGCCATCATCAGGTAGTGTTGTGAGATTGGGACAGTCATAAAGGGAAAGCTTTTCAAGTGAGATTGGATTCCTAATTGATTCGGGGAAAGTAATCAAATTGGGAAAGTCTCCAAGTTGCAGCGACCGTAAAGAAGTGAGACAACTAATCTCAAGAAGTGATGTCAGATTAGGCTCGCATCTTTCAATCCCAAGATATTCAAGTGAGGTGAGCTCCGGCAAAGTCATTAAATTGGGACAGTTTTTAATGGTGAGCTCTTTTAGGGTGGAAATACATTGAAGACCCACAGGGAGAGACTTCAGTTTCGGAATGCCATAGAAATATAACTCACGGAGGCAATTGAGGCATCGCCATTCCATGCCATCATCATGCATGTCTCTTAATGGATCGAACTCCTCGCAATTGCTAATTGATAGCTCACAGAGGGAGGTGAGATTACGCACCGCTCCAGACATAGATGTTAGTCTAGGGCAATTCCGAATTCGTAGTTCCTTGAGAGAATATAGTGCCCACTCGGCCGGAAAAGACTCTATATCTTCTATAGAATGCAAACTCATATCATTTAATTTGGAGAGAGCAGAAGAAGAGGATAATGAAGAGGAGGAAGAGGGAAGTAAAAGAGTCATTGACATTGTCTCTTGCAAAGGCTTCGAACTGGCATTCTTTAAATATAGAGATTCTTCGAGATTGGGAAACAGGGGCATGGAAGTCATTTTAGGGCAATTCCAAATCACCAAATAAGAAAGAAGAGGAAATAAAGGCAGTGAGTTGTGAGACTGATCTTGTTGATGATCTGGTGTTGACGCAGATGTTGTTGCAACTAAATCCCTCCCTGTTCTCCCCCACCATCCCTTCAAATTAGGACATTCTTCTATTGTGAGTGACTTTAAAGATGGGAAGAACGGCGTTGATAACGTTGTGGATGAAGCAGGCACCTCTTTACTCATATCATTATCGGATATGTACTCCAAATCATTCAGCTCATAAAGCCTTAGAGATTTTAAAGAGGGGAGATGAGACAATGGTGGCAGATATCGGCATCTCTTACAACCCACTATCCTTAAATCAACAAGATTTATGAGAGAAGAGACCCAACTTGAAAATTTCACACCCTTGTACTGATGCACTTCCAAATGTTTGAGATTTTGGTGTGGCTGGAGGTCTTCTAATAGCTTCTCATCTTCATTATTATCTACTTGATCTTGATGATCCCACTTTAATATCAATTTTTCAAGATGTTGCTTCTCTCTTAAATTCACAACAATGGATTCTGAGTTAGCTTCTTCCAACCGTTCTAAATGTGAGATCTCTAATGTTCCCCGCAGGTTGTTTAGCTCCTTCAATTCGCCTAATCCACTAGTGTGGGAGGAGGTGCTCACAATGAATAATTGTAATGTTTGAAGTGAAGTCATTTGCCCTAATCCACAAGGCATATGACTCAAATTATCACAACCATGATTATAAAGATGTTTGAGGCTAACCAATTCTCTAAACTTTTTGGGTAATTCTTTAAGACCTTGACAATTATAAAGTTTTAGTACTTGCAAATTCAACAGTGTAGTAATTGAATCAGGGAGAGTTTCAATATCCGAACTAAAAGAAAGATCGAGGTACTTTAGATGTATTAGTTTCCCTATAGAATTTGGCACTCTTGTGATCTCCAATTTATGTAAATCTAATGCACGCAACTGTTTGAAACTCAAAATAAGAGTATTCAACATTGACTCATCCAAAGCATTATGTCCATACTTTTCACATGTTCGAAGAAATGTCCGTATCTTGTTTGATTTAACCGATGACTTTAAATTTTCAATAAAAGACATGTCAATAAAAAATGGACATGATACATGACGATTTTTTTTTTCATCAATATTTTTCCCATGAAAATCAATGAGCATGCACTCCTTGCCTGCAATAGATTTTGCAAGATCATGAATTAAATCATGCATCTTGTATTTTAGGATTCCATGGACATTTGTTACTTCTTCAAAGAAGGACCTCCAAAGTAAATCTTTGAAGTAATCATCACCAACATCCTCTAATTGTTGGTTTTCGTTTGATGATTGGATAAACCCCTGTGCTATCCATAGTTGTATCATGGTGTCCTTATCCATTTCATAATCTTTGGGAAACAAAGAGCAAAAGGCAAAACAACTCTTTAAATGTGATGGGAGATTATCGTAACTCAACTTTAAAATTGGAAAAATTCCATTCCCTTGAATTACATTTGCTTTTATTTCATCCTTCACCAATGACCATTTAGACTCTTCCTTTAAGTATAACACATTTCCTATGGACTTTATAGCAAGTGGAACCCCTTGACACATGTTTACAATCTCCCTTCCAATTTTCTCTAGTTTAGGATTGTTGGCCTCTTGCCCTTTTTCAAATGCCACTTGCCTAAATAAATCCCAAGATTGTTCTTGGGACAGACCATTGAGAAAATATGGTGGAACTGTGCATGTAATCTTTGCAACCAATCCAAGACGACTAGTTATTATAATCTTACTGCCTTTGGAACCACCTATTAAAAGACTTTTCAATTCACGCCAGTTTTCAGGATTTTCATTCCATATATCATCTAATACAAGTAAGTATTTTTTTCCATCAATTTTTTTACGAAGTTGACTTTGCAACTGATCTAGATTACCAGAAGTAGATGCTATTATATTTTCAATAATTACTTTTAAATCAAAGACATCAGAGATGCACACCCACATTTTTAACTCAAAGTATTTTTGAACTTCCTCATCATTATACACATATTTAGCAAGTGTAGTTTTCCCTAGGCCCCCGATCCCCACAATGGGAATGACCGAAACATTCTCTTCTACATTAGAGTCAAATAACAGGTCTATGATATTCTGTTTGTCCTCGTCCCTCCCAATAACATCTTCTCCCAGAACAAAAGAGTGAGTCTCCCTCTTCCTAGTCCTGCTCATAGCATTGTTCTCTACGTTGACTACTTTCAAGTTAAAGTTGTTCTTATCTTCTGCTATTGCATTTAGCTTTTGCCTCGTTGCCTTTATTTTACGACTCATCTTACCATGAAAAGCTAGTTGGTTCGACTTTGAAAAGAAGGTGCGTACCTCTTTTGTGAGTTTATTCCCGCTCACCATGCTTCGCCTTGTAGCTTCAGTTGAGAACTCACTCAACAAGTCATCTGCATCATAAACTGCATCGTTGAGCTTTTCGAGCCAGTGCTTGACTTGATGGTTATGACTTTGCTGCTCCGCTGCATCCTGAAGTACAGCTTGGACCGTGGAAACGGTGTTCTTGATTTTTTCAAGCTCATCTTTAACACCCCAGAGTGATCCAATCTCTTGGAAAGTCTGAGAGCTCAGATTTTCAATCATTTTCTGTGCAAGACCAAAGAGGATTGCTTCGGCCATTTCTTTTTAGTGGCTGAAAGGAATGCTGTGAGAGAGAGAGAGAGAGAGGAAAGCTAAGAGAGGATTGGCTTGAAGTGATGAAGTGTGAGTGAAAGTAATGTTGCTGTGAAAGAGGACTGAGTTAATGAAGACGAATGTCTTCAGTTTTCTTTTTCATTTTCTTGGTACAATAATGCAAAGAAAAAACAACCAATACTATCAAGAGCACATGAAGCACAATGTGAGTGTTGGGCCCCTTTTGCACCGAAAGAAAATGAGTGGGACAGAGGCTTAGTTGGAAATTTTGTCCACTAGCTGGAAAATTTTTGCCGCAATCTTATCATCATTCTAATGGAAGACCATATCCAAAAGTTGGGCCCCTGAGAACTGCACTAAACTCAATGGCTTTGTAATTTTAGCTAACTAGTTTTTGTTTTTGTTTTTTTTTAAAATAAAAATTATATTTTAGAAAAAGTTTTCTTTTCTATTAATGGCTTGAAATTTTGATTTAATGGACATTGGACAGGTTGTCCAAGATCAATAGAAGTAATAATTAAGAGATTGAGAGGAAAAATTCAAAAAAAAAAAAAAAAAAAGAGATTGAGAGGTATTGCACCTAGTGAAATTCCTCCCAAGTCTCTTAAAATAAAATTTTATCTCTTTAACTTTTCACCTTTCACTTTCTTATCTTTTTTTTTTTTTTTTTTATTCAACTATTGAGATTGAAATTTTTTTTTTCAACTCTCAATTTTAACTATTAAAAGAAATTGTAACCGGTACAATCTCAATCTATTATAAAAAATATAAAGTGTTCTCTAATAATAAAACCAACTGACAACTGTAATAGATTAGAAAACATAGAGGGGAAAAAGTCATAAAGAAAAGATAGCAATCATTGTTTATGTATTCCTACTTTATTTCAATGTGAACACAAGGCCTTGGGCCCCTTTGCACCGAAAGAAAATGAGTGTAATGGAGGATTACTTGGAATTTTCGTGGAAACGTGAAATAGTGGGCCAGTCATATCATGAATTTCGCATTAAGTCCAAGAGTTGGGCCCACTGGAAATTGCACCAAACAGGCCTTACTAATTCAGATTCACATTTAAAATTCAACAATTAATTACGTGATAATTGATAAAATGATGTTTGCAAAAGTTTGGCTATAAATATGTTTAAAGTTATTTATTTCAACATATTATACAATAATTAAAAAAATCATTCATATATAATTTAAGTCATAACATTTTTAACGAATTATGTAACTTGTTTAAATAAAAAAAAACTTATACAAAAATTTATTTGTAAGAATTTTTATGCAATCGAATATATGATAATTAAAACAACTATCCACGTATACTTATAGTCAACGACATTTTTAATAAATTATGTGACTTAATTAAATAACACATAATTAATCTTATAAATAGCCATGTGATAAGTTAAATAAAAATTCTTGCAACTCAAGTTTGATATAAACCTTGAACCTTAAATAATACATATGAATTATTTTATGTATCACCATTTAATAAATTCCACCAAGCCAGTTTTGCGAAAATCTTTCTTTGTATGTGGTTTTAACCTTGTCTAAATTGTAAATACACTTGGACAGTTTCACGAAAATCTTTCTTTGTATGTGGTTTACTGGTTTTAACCTTGTCTAAATAGTAAATACACTTGGAAAAATAATCAAGTGCTCAAAATAGCTTTTTCAATAATAAAAAAAAGTGCTAAAAGGACTCTAAATGACAATACATAAAACTATTCATAAGTATTATTTTAGAAAAAATGTTTATATACAGCTTGGGTTGTAGGAATTTTTATTCGACTTGGTGATACTACAAGTTCTCAAAGAGATTTTTTTAGGGGGAAAAGAAGTGCGAAAATTAATTTTTTTCTAGTAGTAACATACTTACATTGTAGACAATTTTTACAAACACAAACATTGAGATATTCGAAAAAAAGGAATCCTCTTGATATTAACTAGCCATGGAAGAGACTAAACCACCTGCCAAGTTTTATGCCTTGACTAACTACCCATCGTCTAAATCACATTGATCACTATGAAGTACTGGGCAGGCTGGAGTCATGATGCACATCATAGCTAACAAAATCACAGCCAACAAAGCCTGTACAAACTAACATTGAAAATAAACCAATTGCCACGTAGCAAAATTGTGGTAATATTTGTTGCACTGGACTTACTCATACTACATTACCATGCACCATGAAGCACAATGATGAATGTTCGGCATTGGGCCCCTTCTGCACCGAAAAAAAATGAGTGGGCCATAGACTTAGTTGGAAATTTTGTCCACTAGCTGGAAAATTATTGTACCATTCATAACATCCTTTCTAATGGTCGACCATGTCCAAAAGTTGGGCCCTGAAAACTGATATAAATGGTACAATAATTATATCTTAGAAGAAAGTTAAAAAATTTTAGCTAACCTATTTTCATCTTTTAAGAAAAATTATATCTTAGAATAAAGTTACAAAATCATCCCTCCACTTGAAAATAAAATTATAAAAATATCCCATTACTTTTTCATTTTTCCATCTAATAATAAGTACATGGTTAATAACAAGAGAAAAAGATCAAAATTTACTCTCTATCATTTCAATTTTCTACGTCTCTACCAAATATACATGGTGGAAAGAAAATATTTTGTACAGGGTTAATTACAAAAGAAAAAAAGATCAAATTTCAGCTCAGGTAGATTTTTTTTTTTTATAACTTAAATTTTAGAAAAGGCAACACAGGCCAAGTGGTTATCTCTTCTTTGTTGTGGTTAATCTTATACAAGCCTTGAGATATTATTAAATGAATGAATGCATTCCTTTTTCACTATTTAGGTGAAGAGAGAAATAAATGGATAAAGTGATACATTAGCCTTAAGAGACTAAGAGAGAATAAAGACCATATGCTCAAAATCCAATTAAGTAGGCCTGGCTTTTAGTGTGATGAAATAATTCTTGCATGGATTATCTCTCTGTAGAAATGTAGGCAAATAAAAGGGTTTTGAGTCTCCTATTTTGCAAATGATAATTAGTTTATATCACTTTCAATTTTCTTTTTAAAAAATTATTTTTCTAATCTAACTTTATGCTGAATTAATTTATTACTCTAAAAAAATTTATTTAAATTATAGAACATTTTTGGCTCCTTAAAATTTGGGATAGTATTTAATTTAGCCCCTTACATCTCATTTTGACTCTTTATATTTAATTTCAGTTTTCATATAGGCTTTGTCGTCCATTTCCACTAGTAACAGGGAAACAACTTCTGTAATATCTCTGACATGACTTAATAGACACCACTTTTGAGATAGTAAATGGTTAGATTACTAACAAAAATAAACCGTTAAGGCTAATAAGAAAATGGAATTAAACATGAAGGAAGATAGCTCCAAAGTCCAAACTATCTAGTTTCGAGCTAAACTTTTTCCCAATTTTTTACAACTTCTTTAACATAGCATGTTGTATTATAAAAAATAATAATAATAAAACTGTGGGGGAGGAAAAAAAGTCAATGAACTCTGCCTTACTCCTTTAATAAAAAGGGCTATGGGTGTGCATGTAACTTACCAATAACAAAGAAAAATCCAATAAGAGGAGTAACAAAGCAGTTGGCATACCTGAAACGTCAAAAGTACAACCTCCAAGCCCAAGGTCAAAAACCAAAATGGTCTCATTGTTTTTCTTCTCAAACCCATAAGCAAGCGAAGCAGCAGTAGGTTCATTGATTATTCGCAGGACGTCTAAGCTTGCAATGTGACCTGCATCTTTCGTAGCTGTCCTCTGCGAATCATTAAAGTTTGCAAGTGTAGGGGCCTTTTTTCATTGTATTGGGCTAGGCTGCCTCCTGCGGTAACAGGCCTTAGTATTCTAAGTAAGGAAGTTGAGACCGGTCCAACTGTAACTCAATTTGGGCCGGCTTGTGCACAAACTATGTATCGTCTGCCAGGAGTATGCTTACGGCAAGCAGAGCTGTTTTAGATGGGTTATGGCAGACAGATATGATAATAATAACAAAATAGAGTACTCTAACTATTTAATAAGAAATGACCAAATAATCCCTATTTAAGCAACGTAGTCGCAATGATGATAATTATTTTACAAAGAGAACAAAGGGAACAGAGTAATATATGAGTTAATCAAAAGAGAAAAGAAATAAAGTTAAATCTGGTCCACAGGAGCAGATCCAAAGAGGAAAGAACGCTTTTTCTCAACACAATCAATCTCCCAAGTAAATCCTGCTGTGGAAATTGATCATTTTGAGGGAAACAGACTTGAATGGTTAGTGCTCAAAGGAACCCCTTTTTGCTTTTGGCAGATAGCATGATTTTGAGAAGGAGAGAGGGAAAGAAACCTATCGATGCATGCCGGACTAACTCTCTGTTTTTTCTTTCTTTGTGTTAGTTTTCTTTTTCTATCTTTCTTTTCCTTTTCTATTTTGTGATTTCTCTCTGTTTCCCCTATAACTCCCTTATGTTGTCCACCTCCCCCTTTTTGCGCATGGCAAAGGCCTCCATTTATAGCGCTTGCTATGGCCAGATTTTACTGTTTTAGCCCTTAACCACCTTTATCTAGTCTGGGTGTACTGGCCAACCACCACTGGACTGTCTGTATGCCACTCCCCATCACTAGTCAAAGAGGGCTATTTTGTTTGTTTGTTTGCCGTGGGACCTCTTCCTACCATGGCGCGGGTACTCTCTCTCTCTCTCTCTTTCTCATGGCATGTACCTAGTGGTTCCAACTTAGCTTTGCTTCTTTTGGGAGGTATGTCATCTCAGCGAGACGTATCCCCCAAAAGAGCTTAAGTAGGAACCTCGAAACAGGTTTTCCCCTCTCCCCACTACCAAACCATCCCCTCTTACCTCTGACTCATGACCTCACCATGTCCCATATTGGTTGGGTACAGGCTGGTGGTGTCTGGGCCTTACGCGTGCCTTCTGTTCGTATGTGTCCAAAGTCTGCTTGCTGCTCATGCATTCGCCGTGGTCTTGAGGCTTTGTCTGCACAGTTTGCCGTCCGTTCTTGACCTTTTATGAGCTGCTTTTTGACTTCCCGCTCCTTTTGGGGCTAGGCTTTATTTGGTACTGGGCTTTGCATTTCTTTCAGCCCATTTCTTGATTGCCTTGATTTCCTGCTACATCACTTGTCATTCCTGCCGTAATGACTTACTCCTATTGGGCCTCTTTTAGGCCTGCCATTTTATTCTTTCCCCTAGTGGCTCAGCGTGGCCACTGGTGTTCCTACTCATGGGCTCCTGTGTCCCTTTTCTCTTGGGCATCCTTGGCCCATTTGCTTTCCTTGAGCTTCCTTGGCCCCTTTGCTAACTCTACATTTTCATGGGCTTTTACTAATTTCATTGAGCTTCCCTGACCCAATTTCCTTATTCTCATTCTTAGGGCTTATGGACTTGCCATTAACCCCTTACTTTCCTTGTTTGCATTACTTCGGGCTTGCTGTGGCCTATTCTCACTTTTCTATCCCATGTACTGTCCATGGGTGCTATTTCTCTCTTTCCAGGCCTTTTTAAGCCCATTTGCCTCCTCAAGACCCATTTGTTTATATTATGAACCTGTGATCCATTATTCCTGCCGCTTGGGCTTAATGGTTTTACTCTATGTTTGTCATTTCTTTGTTGCCCGTGTTGCTAGGTTGGGCTTCCTTCCTTCTATTCAGATTCCACAAAAAATGACCCTCAATAACAGGCATTGTGATCACTGCTTTACTCACCTTGTCATTTAGAAACTTGGATGCATCCTCCAAAAGTTTAATTAAAAAAAAAAAAGAAACAAACTTTGCTGGTAACCATACTCTCTCTCTCTCTAAAAAAAAAAAAAAAAAACCTTCTTAAGCCTGTGAATTCTATAAATCAAATTGTTAATTACCAAGTCAAAGGTTAAAAAATGGGTTGGTCCTATAAGTTATCAGTCTCATAAGCCTGAACAAAAGGCCGAACTTAGTGAAAACTCATATACCTAATAAAGGAACCATTCGATAAAACCCAGGCCCAGCTTTACCTTATCAGTGTAGGTCACTTGCCCGCACTATATACTTTTACCTTTTTAGTACATGCAAAAGCTGCCAAAATTGTTACCAAAATTAGCACTACGCATTGCCGTTTAACAAAACACAAATGCACTTTAAAATGCAACAATTCCACGCGCGCTCACATTTTGTGGTCACCTGGCTTCTAAAATCAAAATATGACAAATTTCAGTCCAAAGTAGAAAAAGAAAAAGAAAAAAGAAAAAAGAAAAAAAAAAGAAAAAGTAGGTATCCATCGATTTCATCGAACGTCACGCGCCGTAAGCACTCGTAAGGAACTTCAAAAATACGTTGTTTTTCTGAAATTTACTGCAACAATTAAAAAAAAGAAAAAAAAAGAAAAACGTTTCCACTTTGCCAGCACATACTACTTCTATTCTCTCACAGCTTTATGTTTTTCACTTTGCAACCACGTGATACCTAAAATACCTTCTCTCTTACATAAACCTCTCACTCTTGAGCTCACATAGATAGCGCTCTCTCTCTCTTTCTTATATGAAATTTCGACGGAAAACAGCTTTTGGGATTGTCCGAAACCGTCATTACAAAACAAGCATGTAGAAGGGAAGAGATAGGAATAAAGATTTTTTTTTTTTTTGGAGAATAAGATAAAGATTAACGATATAAAGCTTTTTTTAATAAGTAATAGTTTCTCATTTTTCTTATCAAAAATAAAAAATAGTTTCTCCTTTTTTTTTTTTTAAACTAAGTAATAGTTTCTCAGGACACAAAACATGATCCAAATTCAAATTATCTCCAATATACTAATAATTAATTCATTTTATTAAACATTTCCTATCATGATATCTGAACATGTGCTAAAGTCGCCACTTCTTTTTTTGGCTTATTATTTGTAAAGACTTATTTGTAAGAGGATCAGCACTGAAAGTTCATGTGCTAATCGCGTGCTTCATTTAAGCACACGGCGTCGTTTACAAGCCCCACATGCAGAACACGCTTTGCATTGCGGCGTCATTTGTTCAAATTGTTCTTTTGTTTAGTAGTTGCCCTTCTAGGCTTTTAAAAAACCCAACGCAACCATACAGGTTTTCCGTGCAGGTCCCAGACTGGACCGATAAAAATTAATTGATTTATTCATTTTTGGGTTGAAGTTTCTGACTTTTGTTTGGATGCAAAGAAAATTTGGGAGCTGAAATGAAGATTTTTTAATCAGGATTCTTTTTTTTCTTTTTCTATGGGACACCTAAATTGGGTGGGGTAGGGTTTAAAGATGATTGGAATTTTTATGATCTTTGATTTTTCTTGCTCCTGCAGGGTTCTCTGCAACTTCTTTGCTCATGGGGCGTGTCTGATTTCATAATCATATCTGCCCATTAATTTTCATTTAGTAAGGTTTCCTTCTTTCTTTATCATTGACTCTTGCTGGCTTTTTTGGTAACAGATTTGCACCTATTATCAGAAAGGACTTTGTGCATATGGTAGTCGTTGCAGATACAAACATGTTAAAGCTTCTCGAGGCCATTCTTCTGCTTCATCTTCATCAACAAATGCACGCCAATCTCTCGTTTCTGATATTGTTCCTCCGCGTAATAGTACTAGATCTGTATTAGGTAGTGAGAACTTGCGACTTTCAGATACTGTTTAGTCAATTTTCCTGAAAGTGTTGGTAGTAAATTCAAGAAACTGATAAACAATTTAGATAACTAACAATTGAAGTATTGTGAACGCATATTGTTGTTCTCAGTTTTGTAATTTGTTATTGTCTTTCTTGCTGGTCCATTGATTGCAAGCACTTCGATTTTGGGAATTGAAACTGCCCATTTGGGAGTGGTTGCTTTTATAAGGTAACGTGAATGTTAATAAGATAAATAGCTATTGCGATTTTCATTTTTCTAAGGTTTCTGGTTTAACTAATCTTAAGTGCAACCGTTTTACTTTTATGTTATACATATAATCAAATTTGATTCTCTTTAGTGTAATGGTCATTGTAAGCATCCTTTACTACCTGGAAATTTATTATTCTGCGTTAGTGAAGATTTATGTCTCATTGATTCTTGATCTTCTGGGATTTTGCAGTGAAGATGTGGTGGTTTTCTATAATTGTTGTATTTTGCATTTTGTTGGTTGATGACTTGTATTTTCTTTGTGGTATTCTTATAATTATCTTTTGAGTGGTTGAATGCATTCTCCGTTGCTTAATTGAACACTATGGTGTTTTACACAAGAATATAAGATAAGTTATGCTTTAGTTCAGATATACAAGTTTGGAAATCTGAAATTTCTTTATCATTTCTTCCCTTCTCTTCCCCTTTTCTAAAGAAACATAATGACTGATATCAAAACCATACAACTTTCTTACTTCTAAGGAAATCATCTATACAATTATATACAATCCTTCTCCCATCATTCCACATTCCAGTGAACATGGCCTACGGCGTTCACCTTTTTGTTTCACATGTCAGAATGGTGCTCCTTTTTGGTAGATTAGTATGCATCCTAGATTATTGAGATAAGTAT
Source organism: Quercus variabilis (assembly GCA_030445155.1). NCBI lineage: Eukaryota > Viridiplantae > Streptophyta > Magnoliopsida > Fagales > Fagaceae > Quercus > Quercus variabilis. The sequence goes on along the minus strand of CP129448.1, from coordinate 4,672,964 downwards.
TTTTTATTGGATCAACTTGGCTTTGGAAAACAGTTCTACATCATAATCTTTAATGATGATTTGATGTATTATTGTTGTTGATGCTGCTGTCTTTAGTGTTATTGCCAGGCTGTCAGACTTCCTTGGTAACATGTGTATAAGGTGAACAGATGCTGTTTTATAGTCTAGAGAAAGTATGAAGTTATGACTTGGATTCTGCTTTCTGTACAAGTATTTGTACATTAGGACTTGATTTGTGGATTAATTTTTTGATGTTCCTTAATTTTAGGAAAGTTTTTATTCCAACAAGAGCTCAAACTAATAAATAAAAGTAAATTTGTATATTGTGTACCCGTGGTGCAAGGGTTTTACCTGAGCTCTACTTGGAATGCACTAGCAGTCATTGACATGCTAGGTATATTGAGCAACTTCAATTGCTGAGTTCTTTCCAAATGCCTGTGTGGCACTCCAGTTGTTTTTGAGGTATGATGCAATAGAGATATTTATATGCTTTTCATAGATTTGTGTAAGTTGATGGTTGCTCAGTTGGACCCCAGAAATGACCTTCAATGTCTCTTTGCTTTACAAATATATATTTTGGTTCCATTGCCTCTGCTGCCTAGTTGTATTTATTCACCTTTCAATGGTGAGATGTTTGATTCTACCTGCTATGGGTGTTGGGAATTTTAGGTTTTGGTATTTTATTGGTCCAACAAAGTGATTTAGAGGTTGGGTCTTGGTGCGATGTCAAGTGCCTTTCACAAAAAGTAACAAGTTGTGGGTTTGACCTTGGTATTTTGACTTGATGATTGGTTCTTATTTCTAAGTTTATATTGATAACTTGGATTGACATGAAATTATTGGACGGTTCTTACAACTCATGCCAAATGAAATATACAGTAATAATTTATAGGTCATAAGCTTTTGTTAGGATTTACATTTACTGTACAAATCAGGTTTCAAGATTCTTCTACAAATCTGTGAATCCTAGGAATTCTTTCTCCATGTCCCTTCTTTTTAATTAATTTATGATTTACAAAAACAACAGGAAAAAGTCAAGATGAAGAATTTTTTTTTTTTTTTTTTTTTAAAGTAATATTTTTTAGTCATTGTTCTCTGAACCTCTCAATGCTTTCATTAACGCTGATTTACTTGCTTGAGGGGACCAGAGTGGAGTTAGGCATGCTATACTATTTATCAAGGTGCATCTTCTATCAAAGTAATAAAATCGTCATGCATTGGATGGGTATGTTTGAGAGTTCTCATCAGCTGTCTATTTATGGGATAATGATTTTTAGTAATGGACATGCAAGTAGCGTTGCTGTTACCTAGTTGTATAGTTCCCCCTCACCAACAATGATATATTTGGAACTGTTTATATAATTGTTTTTTCTGTCTCCATTCTTGTCAATATGCAGTTGTGATGACATGTTCTAGGCAACATTGTCTGAGGTCTTCTGTATTCTAATCTGAATTTTCCTGTTGTTTGAGGACATTGCATCTTGCGGGATGTAAATGGGGTTAAGAGCTCCCTAAAATCAATAGTTTTTACAGATACTTATATCAGTTGTTATACATGAAAGACTAGCTTCCTCTCTCGCTCTTTCCTTGTTTACTAGCTCAAAAATGGTAAGAGTTTCAAATGAATGTTTTGGTGCAAAATATAATAAATTAGCCGTTTTTAATTGTATACTTCTAGTCATTAAAAATATATGAATGGAGATTAAACTCTTGATTAATGTATAATTTGGGCAAAAATATTATTTTTGGTCTCGAAATATAATCTATGATTCTATAATTATATTTTTGCCCTTAAAATTTATAATTTCCATCATCTATCTATTTTTGTTATGTTTTCCATCGATGTGTATAACAGATTGCATATTTTGAGAATCAAAATAGAATCAAGACTATGTTTAAGAAATAAAAACTTTATCTTTGTAATATGGTTTAGATTTTAAACATGTAATAAAAATTAACAAGAGTCGACGAGAACACCAATTGTAGAACATTTTAATTGTCTGTGGACAGAAATAAAACCTTTTAAATCTTAGGAATGAGAATCAAAGTAGAAAGTGAGATAATTAATTAAAACCTCCAGGTGCCATTGGTTTCGCAGGCTACTTCCTTACATAGAAATCTTGAGCTGATTAGAACTGAGAAGGTGACAAGTGCATATGAAATAGTGGCAAAAGACTTGAAATGTGCTTTTTTGTGCCATCAAAATGATCTCAATTTGTAGTTTCATAATTCAATCTTATTAGGCCAATCTTTTATACATAAAAAAACTTTAACTGGAGGGCTGCTTTAAGATATTTTACTTTAATTAACACTGCTTTGAAAGCTTATACTATAGGCCAAATTTTACAAATACAAACCTGTGAAATATTTGAAAGATAGAATCCTCTTGACCTTAATATCTGATGCTGCTGTGAAACAATGTACAACTTGCTGCAATTTGCCGAAACCATTTAGGCAACATCACTCATGCATGGACTGAGAATCTGGGTCGATGTAAAAGGTGATCCTTTTTGGATTGAAGCCAAAGCGACAATCTTGGTTGTTTCTAGTGCATTATATGCTGGTTTGGAGTTTGAACTACATCATTTTTGTTGAAGGCAACACCCTAAATGTTATTGAATCCATTCAAAATTCATATTATTTTGCAATATATATATATATATATAACTAGCTATAGAAGAGACTAACCGTTCTCTAAATCAAATTGAAAATATACACACCATAACTATATAGAAATTACACTAGTGTGCATGGTCAGAAGTTCTATGAGTTACTCGCTATCAGTAAAATCTGCATTGATTATATCATCGTCATCTGGTTGTTTTTCCGTTTAATCTAAATGACCCAAGTTTAGCACCAGAAGCAACCCAACACCGAGTTGGCTGGACTGGTTATAGATTGACTATTGAGGGAAAGGGTATCCGGATAGCACTCCGGCTTAAGATTTATTTAGACAAATCTCACAAGCAAATATTATGAAAGAAAAAAAATCCAGAAAGAAAAATAGCCAACCACACATGAGAGAACACTAAAGATTTACGTGGTTCGGTCTTTGGCCTACATCTATGGCAATGACAAGGAAAAAGTTTTGCTAACAAATATGGAGAGTACAAAGGTGGTGTGGAACCACTCTCACAAACCCAAAACACAATACACCCTAATAACTCTATATCAAAGAGTTCTCTCTCAACTCTTAACATAATTCAAGGCTAAACAACGTCATCCATGCAAAGAGGTCAATCCAAAAAAAGCTAACAGACCCAATTCAAAGTCACATGACTCACATCAACATTGACTACCACAGTTACATAATTACTTGATTCAAGACAGCCATTGCATCATTAATGGCTTGGGTAGATCCACCAAAGATGGCATCCTTGACATCATTCACTTTAGCCTCTACATTCTCCTTGTCTAGCTAGGAACATTGTCTCCCAGCTCTTTTAGTTGCTTCTAGTTTGGTACAAAACTGAGTTAGCTTGGTTCTTTTTGTCTATGGCATCCCTTTTATCCTTGTCTTCCTTTTGCAAAATTTTAAGCTTCTTTTAACAATACTATCCACTTGCAACATTTTTATTTTGTACATACAAACATGGGGTTTAGTAACATAATTAGGTTACGTTTATAGTACTAATAAAAAATGTTAATGTTTCCATTGTAAAAAATAAAAATCCAAAAACATAGATACTTGAAATGCTGAGATTTCAGAAAGAAAACAAAGATGTAGGTTCTTTGTAGAACATGGTAGCATCATTGAAGTTACAAAAATGAAGATATAAACGCATTTTTCAGTTTATATACAAATTAGAACAAAAACAAAGGGGGAAAGCAGCTAATTTTGCTAATGGTCCAAATTTTTCTTGATATATATTAGTTATTTCTCAAATAGATTCAATAATTATAAGGCTTACTTGGTAATGTTGTTTAAGTAACGTTGTTTAAGTGTTGTGAAAATATGTGTGGATAAAAAAGTGCTGTGGAAATACGTGTTGTGTTGTTTAAACAACGCTAACAAGCAGACCCATAGTTAGCTAAGATAGTTTGGGTTTCAGGCTTATTCAAATGCATTTTAATGATATCTCTAGCCATGACTTCTTCAACCACTAGATTCTAATTCATGTCTTCTATTAAGAACTAAAACTTGCTATATTTGGATTGAACAAAAACCAAATTCTCTTCAAAACAACAGTTTTTGCAAATACATACCTCATCACTTGGCATGGTGTGATGATGCTAGCACCAGTTTTAGTGTCTAAGCTCATTCATAAACAGAGCACTGATTTTCAAAATCCCGAAGACAAAGACAATGACTCAAAATTCAAGGATCATTTGAAGGTATATAGTAGTACAAATTGAAATTAAAAAAAAAAAAAAGGATAAAAAAAGCATTGTACAAATTCATAAAATAAACTTGATAGTAGAAATGAAAAAATAAATTACGCTTTATATGTTATAAGTTTGGGTTCATTTGGATTGGGATTGGACTTTAGATCTCGCCTTACTCCAGGAGTGACCAACACCATATCATTAGTTTACAAATTTTTTCTACAAAAGGGCATATATGTTATTGTAATTTTAACCAATGGTTTTTTATTTTTTTTAAAAAAAATAGATTAGATCTTAGAAAAATAGTTTTCTTCTCTCTCATGGTTTTAGATTTCGCTTTAATGAAAACTTTCTTCTCAAATAGTAGTAGTGAGCGTTGGATAGGTTGTGAATGATCATGCTTCTAAGCCGAATCTAACATGTAATGCCAAAGTCTACCATCTTGATAGGTTTTTTGAGTTGTTGAATGCATGGAAGACCAGAGGGATAATTTATGAACATTTTTATTTTGAAGTGACAGAAGAAACCTGACTTGGATGAACCATAGGAGATTTAATTATATCTTCATTATAATTTTGAAATTATTTTTTACAATGATTGCTATTTTGTTTAGCACTTGGGATTTTAATAGTTTGCTACATTGTGTATCTATTTTGTTTAAAAATATGTCCACATATATGCAACCTAACAAGGACTAGATATTATTTTGTATGAAAATGTAGCATTCTAATCATTAATTACTAATTAGTGTACAAAAATATGCTTATAATTTACTAGCCTCTATGCGTGCACATTGCACGTGCTCAGATACTTTTCTATTTTTTTTTTTTCTAAAAATTTTTAAACAGTAATTGTAATTTCTTTTTTGAACGTGTGTTTAAAAGTTTAGGAGTTTTCTTAGTCAAAAAAAAAATAGTGGTGTTTTATTTGGATGAAAAAGGAATTTAAAAAATGCCAAATTTTAGGGAATAAAAAGATTAACATTAAAGGGGAAAAAAACCTAAATTTTAGGAGTTCTCTTTTTGAATTTAAAAGGATAGTAGCTATATGTGTTGTAGAGAGTATAGATAGACTGGTTATTTGTTTGACATTCATGACTCAATTTTTAAGAGAAGTTACCCTTTATCAATGAAGGTATTTTTGAATCACATAAAATTTCAATTTAAAGAAGAGAATCTTCTTATATATAGTATAGATAAGTTCATGTCCCTATTTTATAAATATTTTAATAGTGTGTGGAAAGAAAAAGAAAAAAAGAAAAAAAGAACATGATACATTAATACCTAGAAATAGAACATGAATACATCTCTTGACCACGAACACAACATTGTTTATAGGTGCCACATGCATTACTAAATGTCACACTTGTATTACAGCGTCGTATGTTTTCAGTCCTAGTCCCATAATGGACTGGACAGGACCAGATCGAACTGGACCAAACAAAACAGTAATTAACTATATTTAAATTTAATATTTTGTATTTATAATTAAAAAAAAAAAAAAAAAAAAACCAAAAATCTCATCACCCATGATCACACTCTCGTTCTCTGTCTCACCTGTTTTTGTGGTGTTGTTATACATGATAAACTAGGGGCTAGCTATGCTTAGGCAGCTGCTTCCTTTATGGCTCTCACCTCACTTAATTGCTTAAAAATGGTAAGATTTTCAATTGAACAATTAGATGCAAAATATAGTAAAAAAATTGGTCTTTCTTACTTTTATAAAATTCTAGACATGAAAATTATATGAAAGTAGATGATTTAAACTCTTGACTAACATATAATTTTGACAAAAATATTCTTTTCGGTCTTGAAATATAATCTATATTTCTATTCTTTCTCTTAAAAGTTAAGAGATTCTATTCCTGTTCTTGAAAATTTATAGTGTCCATCTATCTATTTTTGTTATGTTTTTTTGTCTGTGTGTAATGGAATGCATATTTTAGGGATCAAAAATCAAAATATAATCAAGTCTATTTAGGAATGAAAAAAAGTTAATCTTTGAAGTATGGTTTTGATTTTTTTTTTTTTTGTCATTTCATTAATTTAAAAAAAAAACCCTTAATAAAATTGGAGGAAAATACCAATTGTTTATGGAATAATGAGAATGAAGATAAAAATTGATTATATTTTAACCCATAATGAATTATCTCCAACGCTCCTTCTATTCTAATGTAAGAAATATAAAATAACAACAACAACAACAACAACAACGACAACAACGGATTTGGTGAGGGCTTGGAAAACCAAATTTTACAAATACAAACCTTGTGATATATTAAAAAAAAAAAAAAATTCCTCTTGACATTAATTAGCCACAGAAGAGATTTAAAAAAATGAATTATGAGACTTGTTTAAATAAGTTCATGAGTCATGTGACTTAATACACATGAATAATTTTGTGAATAATGATATAATAGGATTTTGTGGGAAAGGGTTTCTAGAAAGCGCGTTTACATAAGTTTGAATGTTAAAATATTATGTGTTTTAAAAAGAACTCAAAAAAAAAATGGGAAAAAAAAAAAAAAAAACCATAGATAAACAGACAATCACACACAAGAGAGAACGCCAAAAATTTACGTGGTTCAGCCTTTGGCCTACATCCACGGGCGAAGACAAGGAGAAAGTTCCACTAACAAATATGAAAAATACAAAGGTGGTGTGACTGAATTCTCACAAAACCCAAACCCCAATACACCCAAATTACTCAATATAAAAGAGATATTGTCATACCACAGTTACAACAGCAACAAAGCTGTAGTCCTAAAATTTAGGATAGACAATTGTTGCAGTGCATGCAAAGAACTGAAGAACTCAATTCGGAAAAGTTAATAGACTTTTAATAGGAATCCAGTAAAAAGTCACGTCATGTTGACAGCTCCAGTTACATAATTTCTTGATTCAGGTCAGTCATTGCATCTTTAATGGCTTGGGTAGATCCACCAGAGATGGCTTGGGTAGATCCATTGCATCTTTAATGGCTTGGGTGAATTCACTTTAGCCTCTACATTCTCCTTGTGCAGCTAGGAACATTGTCTACCAGCTCTTTTAGTTGCTTCTAGCATGGTACAAAACTGAGTTAGCATGGTTCTTTGTGTCTATGGCATCCCTCATTTCCTTGTCTCCCCTTTGCATAATTTTCAGCTTCATTAACCATCCTATCCACCTGCAAAATTTTTATTTTGTACATACAAACATGGGGTTTAGAAACATAATTAGGTTACTAATATAAAATGTGAACATTTCCATTTATTTTTATTTATTTATTAATCGAAAAACATAGATGCTAGAAATGCTAAGATTTCAGAAAGAAAAGAAAGATAAAGGTCCTTGAAGACCATGGTAGCATCATTGAAAGGGGTAACAAAAAAGAAAAGAAAAAGAAGCCCTTGAGCTATAAAATCAAAATGAAAGATTAAGAAATAAAAGAATTTTTATTTTATTTTTTTTATTTAGAAAATACAAATTAGCATATAAACAAGAAAAATCATTTCCTGCCAACAATGGCTATGGTAATAGGAGTATAAAATATCTAAGTAGTAAAATGCACCAATACAGAAATGAGTCTTGATTTACTTGGGAGTTTGGTGACGCAATCTCTTATATTTCTATAGTTGCATTTGTTATATATATTCAGTTATTTCTCAAAAGGTTAGATAATTATATTTGGCTAAGCTAGGTTGGATTTCAGGATCATTCAAGCCCAAATTAACCAAAACTTTAATTTGAACAAATACCAAACACTCTTCATAACAACAGTTTTTTCAAAACATACCTTTTCACTTGGCAAGGTGCTAGTACCAGTTATGGCGATATCCTGCTTTTTTCCAATTCCCTTGTCAATTGCAGTGATCGAAAAAATATCATTGGCATCAATACCAAATTTCACCAAAATTTGAGGAACTCCAAGTGGCACATGTGAGATGCCATCTAAGCGAAAGCCTCCAAGAGATATGTTGTCCCTCACAAACTCTCTCACCTTGATACTCATTTATATTCATCTGTTGCAGTGGAAAAGAAAACAACCCTAATTTGGAAATTGGTAAGGTTGGGTTCCTTCAGATAATCTGTCATCACACCACCTAAAGTTTCAAGTCCTGAAATGAAAGTCAGAAAAATAAATATTAATGCCTCAACTATCTCATCAATTAATGCAAGTTCTAATAAGTACTACAGTGGACAACATCAGAAATAGAGAGCTCTAAAATGAAAGTAATAAGTGACATCCAAGAGCACAATGTCACTAACTTCTCCAGCTAAAACACTGGCCTTGAAATGAAAGTCACTAAAATAAATATTGATGCCTCAACTGTCTCAACGATTAGTGCAAATTCTAAATAAGTACTATAGTAGATAATATCAGAAATAGAGAGCTTTACGTTTTCTTCCATAAATAAAAAGGAAAAAAAGGAGAACAAGACAAACCTGAACTATAGCCCCAAGAGCAACAACTTCATCAGCATTTACAGTCACATTTGGCTCTTTGCTAGTTATTTCCTCATGCTCCTAAATGGCTGGGATGCGAGTTGAACCATCAACAAGATTACTTCATATATATCTTTGAAGGAAAGCTTTGTATCTCTCAAGGCAGTTTCAACAGGTGATAAAAGCCTAGGAAAAAGTAGATTGTAGTTGTAATCCACTGAAGTGATGGAAATCAAACGTTCATTGATATTTCATACGAGAGTAACAGTTGTCAGTAGGCATACCTGTCTAGCAAATTTGAACACAATTCGGAAAACTTGACCCATCAGTGTGGTGTCAATGTGTTTTGGGCCATCCCAGCAGTTGTAATGAAAGGTAAACTGGAAAAGCAAATGGTTTTTCTATGTGATCATGGCAAATGGAGAGATCAACTTAAGAAAGAAGGCATAGAAATAGCCACATACCTAATATTACTCTAAGTTAGAGACGACAACTTCATCTATGCCTTCTTAGCAGTCTCTGTAAGACCAGAGCTTGCTTGTCTTTCAGAAGATCTGCACCTTCTCAGCAATCATCTGTTTTCTATTAAATTTTATAGAATGTAATGGTGTAATTTAGTAACAACTAACAATAAATCAGAAAACAAAGAATATAAACTAAAGATCTACCAGTTTCTCTTGTTCCAACCTTGCCAAAACCATTGCTTCTTGGATTAGTGTTGCCCAAGGTAGAACATATCTTAAATATTCCATCTCCAACCTCAAGAACTGTGTAGAAAAAACGTAACAGAAGAATACAAGTTGCATTTGATCACAACTCAGGATTTTTCAAATTTGATTATAATCAAACATAACATTTAATTATAGACAAGCTAACTGACTTACTTACATTGGCTTCTCAAATTCTGAAAAGTATCCAAGCAGTACATCCCATAATCATATTTCCACAGAAGATTCAAATTCTTCAGATAATTGTCATTTGCTAGATGCTTAATCCCTATCAAATATTTCTCATGATAGTTCTTGTACCAAAGTTCAATTGGATGCATTAAAGTACTGTTATGCATATAGGTAAAAGAGTTACAATTTCGAAAGCATTAAAAAAAAAAAAAACAATAAGCCTGTTTTGTTATTGAAACAACTACATTAAGATGAACATATTCAATAAGCTTATGTTTCACAGAGGGAGGTTGAAAAGTCCAAGAACCAGTCACCCTGAAATTAAGCTCTAACTGAAGCTAGGAAGTAATATCATTGCTAACACCAAGCTACAGTCTTCGTCCTTTCCAACCTATCAGAAATTAGTTTGAGAATTAAATTAGAAAAATAAAGAAATTAATACCACTACTACTACAATTTTGCAATCAAATTTCCGAAAATTCAAAACAAATGAACCATTTAACCCAATCCATAATGTAAAGATATATAAAGATAGGCATGAGATATGTACCAGTTTATCTTTTTGTAGTAGTGGTGAATTTCCATTCCCCGTATGGTTAGAAGACACATGATCTATTAAACTCTTGCCTGTTTCCAAATTCAAAGTTCCTGTTTATCAGAATCCAATAACTTAGACTCACTAAACCTGAAACAAAATGGAAGAATGAAGAGAGTCAAATTGGTATTTGATAAATTCAAAGTGAAGTTAGAAAGGAGATGCATGCACATAAGAAAGTATAGGAGTTAAATCCCTCTAAATGAACTGACGCCAGATATCTTTTGTTCTTTCTTTTTTCTTCATATTGGTGTTGTGAAGCATCTGCTGAAGTGAAGAACAATTTTTCTTCCCTTCCCAGATAACAATATAATGAGATAAAAGATTATAGTTATATTGTAGAGAATAACATGATTACTCATTTTATGATTCATATGGTTACAGAGTAGAAAGTGACAAACTGAGAATAATTAGAGTTAAAAATAATTACCTGTTTTGGTTTCAAAATTTTTAATATAAACAAAAAGCCTAAGGCTTCACTTAAAAGTCATCAAACATCCCAAGTATCAGCTGCGCGCAAGATGAAGCCATCCTTGAAAAGGCACACCTCTTACTGTTAACACCATGTTGTGATTTTTATCCATGCCAAACTACTAGATATAAGTTTGAGAACATACATTAATAAAATAAAAAAGAAAGGTCAAAAAGATATTTACCATTCTCATTTGTGGCCTCATAATTGCAGTACTGACTCTCATTGGGGAATAACTAACTCTTGTCTGTTGTCATATTCCAAGCTTTTCAATACTCTGCTCACAAAATCAAATTAATGGAAAAATCATTGCACTTTTAATTGAAGGGAAACATAAGGGAGTTGAATACTTGATTAAACAAAGTATTGAATTTTAAAGGAGATATATGGACCTATAGTATCGTTGGTCCAAATCATCCTTCTGAAACACTATCAAATCTAGGGATGCGAGAATCTTGGATCATTTCCCAACAATTTCAGCCTGGCATCATTCTGAAAAAGTGAGTAAAAGAACACATAACAAAGTTTCTAATATTATCTTATGTCAGTCTGGTTTACAAAAAAAGAACCCTCATTCGATGTGAAAACCCAATTGATTTTCTTCTCCTCTTTCAAATGACAAGCTTTACATAACTTTATATTTTTATTCATTCTAACTTTGTATCCAAATCTTGTGCATAAATTAAATTCATCCCAGCATTTCTACATATCTAAACTCAAAATATGAAGCCATACTTTTAATCCAAACTAAGCTATCATTAGACAGTGAACAAAAATCAGTAATTATGTAAGAACCCAAAAAACCACATCTGGATATTTTTGTTTGTTGATATAAATAGGGAGTAATAATAAAGAGTTGAAGCAAACAAAATGATAAATACCTGAATGTAAAACTGCTTTCCTGGAGGCTGGTCAATAATTATCATTCACCAAAATGTCATCAAAATATCAACAAGTGCCAGACTTCACTCTATGTAGTGTGATGTATGGAATATATATGACAACGGTGGAAGTCAGATGGCTTTTCTGAGTCACTCTATTTAGTGAAGCGCTATGCCTGGGCGGGGGATGGAAAAGAAACAGCTCCGAAGAAAGAACTTGGGGTTCCCAATGCTTCTCCTGACCATTAAACAACAATAGAGGGTAGCTCTTTTGAAGACGCTAAGGGCTTGAAACTGACTACTGCCTTCCGAGTGTACTTCGCCTATAGAACACAACAGAAAAGTGTCATTTTATAATTTATATAAAGATAGAAAACAATAGAATGAACAAACAAATGTGGATTTATGCATCTTCCGTCTTGGGTCCCCTCTTAGTATGAGAATCATATCTAGAATGAACATTTTACGTGAGGGAAAAAAGAATGAACCCAAAACAAGATAATCACCTTAGCTGTTGATTTGTTGCACTTTTTCACATGGTTCTGAATATGCCCAGATACATACACCTACTTTCATTCTACATCCAATTTCAAAAGTGAGAAGAGTCAAAAACATTACAAATTTTTTACAAGTAAAAAAAAAAAATATATATATATATATATATTTGAGCAGTGAAGGCCAACCCTGCCCTGTTCATTTTTTGATTGATTTGAAAGCAAATTGATTAACTCAAGCACCATTGTTTTCATAAACACAAATTGGAAATCCCAATGCTATTCCGAAAAATTCAATAATTATTAGCTTATGAATGAGTCTAACTGAATACCTTAGCTGCATCAACTTCCCAAATCTTGAAACTATCCAAGTGATTTATCCCATGACCATATTGCCCCAGAAATTTGTTCAAATTCTTCAGATAATTATCTCCATGAAGCTGTTAACAGAACACAAAGCATGTACTTTAAAACAATAATATTAATAGTTATGATAATAACGCTTTAAAGTAGAAATCCGAAGCAATACACCGTTTAGTTGCTGCAAGATCAATAAAATTTAACAAGAAAACCTCTGATTTTTGATTACCAGAAAACCTAAACAAAATACCAAAATAAATAAATAAAAGTCTCTCATTTTTTATTACCAGAAAACCTAAACAAAATACCAATTCAATTATAACAGGGCTGAATATATATAATATTGTTTCTATAAAGAATAGAATTCGAAAAAGTGACAAATTCTAATTAAATATATGGAAATCAACGTAACATAGAGAATATAATTGTAAAAAGCTCAGTTTCTTTTGAAAGCATAGAATGCGTACCAAGTGAAAAAGGGGAGTGGCAGTTGCAGATGACGAAGTAGAGCTGTTTGCTGCTGTGGTCTCACCACCAATTCCATTTGATTTCCAAATTAGGGAAATCCTTCTCGATTTTATTTTTGTATTTTTCCTCTAACTGAGGACACTTCACAATTCTCAGTTTTTGTAAAGACTTGAGACAGCCATCATCAGGTAGTGTTGTGAGATTGGGACACTCCACAATTCTCAGTTTTTGTAAAGACTTGAGAAAACCATCATCAGGTAGTGTTGTGAGATTGGGACAATCCTGAATTATCAGTTCTTGTAAAGACTTGAGAAAACCATCATCAGGTAGTGTTGTGAGATTGGGAAACTTGAAAATGGAAAGCTTTTCAAGTGAGATTAGATTCCTAATTGATTCGGGGAAAGTAATCAAATTGGGAAAGTCTCCAATTTGCAGCCACCGTAAAGAAGTGAGACAACTAATCTCAAGAAGTGATGTCAGATTAGGTTCGCATCCGGAAATCGAAAGATGTTCAAGCGAGGTGAGTTCCGGTAAAGTCATTAAATTTGGACAGTTTGGAAGAAGGAGCTGTTTTAGGGTGGAAATACATTGAAGACCCACAGGGAGAGACTTCAGTTTCGGAATGCCTTGGAAATGTAACTCACAGAGGCAATTGAGGCATCGCCATTCCATGCCATCATCATGCATGTCTCTTAATGGATCGAACTCCTCGCAATTGCTAATTGATAGCTCACAGAGGGAGGTGAGATTACGCACCGCTCCAGACATAGATGTTAGTCTAGGGCAATTCCGAATTCGTAGTTCCTTGAGAGAATATAGTGCCCACTCGGCCGGAAAAGACTCTATATCTTCTATAGAATGCAAACTCATATCATTTAATTTGGAGAGAGCAGAAGAAGAGGATAATGAAGAGGAGGAAGAGGGAAGTAAAAGAGTCATTGACATTGTCTCTTGCAAAGGCTTCGAACTGGCATTATTTAAATATAGAGATTCTTCGAGATTGGGAAACAGGGGCATGGAAGTCATTTTAGGGCAATCACTAATCCACAAATAAGAAAGAAGAGGAAATAAAGGCAGTGAGTGGTGAGACTGATCTTGTTGATGATCTGGTGTTGACGCAGATGATGTTGAAACTAAATCCATCCCTGTTCTCTCCCACCATCCCTTCAAATTAGGACATCGTTGTATTGTGAGTGACTTTAAAGATGGGAAGAACGTTGTGGATGAAGCAGGCACCTCTTTACTCATATCATTATCGGATATGTACTCCAAATCATTCATCGTACTAAGCTGAAGAGATTTTAAAGATGGGAGATGAGACAATGGTGGCAGATATTGGCATCTCTCACAATTCTCTATCCTTAAATCAACAAGATTTATGAGAGAAGAGACCCAACTTGAAAATTTCACACCCTTGTATTGATACACTTCCAAATATTTGAGATTTTGGTGCGGCTTGAGGTCTTCTAATAACTTCTGATCTTCATTATTATCTACTTGATCTTGATGATACCATTTTAATATCAATTTTTCAAGATGTTGCTTCTCCCTTAAATTCACAACAATGGATTCTGAGTTAGCTTCTTCCAACCGTTCTAAATGTAAGATCTCTAATGTTCCTCGCAGGTTGTTTAGCTCCTTCAATTCGCCTAATCCACTAGTGTGGGAGGAGGTGCTCACAATGAATAATTGTAATGTTTGAAGTGAAGTCATTTGCCCTAATCCACAAGGCATATGACTCAAATTATCACAACCATGATTATAAAGATGTTTGAGGCTAACCAATTCTCTAAACTTTTTGGGTAATTCTTTAAGACCTTCACAATCATAAAGTTTTAGTACTTGCAAATTCAACAATGTAGTAATTGAGTCAGGGAGAGTTTCAATATCCTTATTAAAAGAAACATCAAGATACTTTAGATGTTTTAACTTCTCTATAGAATTTGGTATTGATGTAATCTTCAATGCATGTAAATCTAATGCACGCAAACTCTTGAAACTCAAAATAATTGTATCCAACATTGACTCCTCCAGGGCACCAGATTTATGGTCATCATATGTGAGAAGAAATGTACGTACCTTGATTGCTTTAACCAACAACCTTAAAGTTTCAGTAAAAGACGAGTCAATAGAAAATGGACATGATACATGACGATTTTTTTCATTAATATTTTTGCCATCAAAACTAATGAGCCTGCACTCCTCACCTGCAATAGCTTCTGCAAGATCATGAATTAAATCATGCATCTTGTATTTTAGGTCTCCATATACATTTATTTCCTCAAAGAAGGACCTCCAAAGTAAATCCTTGAAATACTCATCACCAATATCCTCTAATTGTTGGTTTTTGTTTGATAATTGGACAAGCCCTTGTGCTATCCATAGTTGTATTATTGTTTCCTTATCCATCTCATAATCTTTAGGAAACAAAGAGCAATAAGTGAAACAACTCTTTAAATGTGACGGGAGATGATCATAACTCAACTTTAAAATTGGTAAAATTTCATTCCCCTGAGTTACATTTGCTTCTATATTATTCTTCACGAATGACCATTCAGACTCTTTTTCCTTGAAGTATAACATATTTCCTATGGACTTTATAGCAAGTGGTACCCCTTGACACATGTTTACAATTTCCCTTCCAATTGTCATTAGTTTAGGATTGTTGGCCTCTTGCCCTTTTTTAAATGCCACTTGCCTAAATAAAACCCAAGATTGTTCTTGCGACAGACCTTTGAGAAAACATGGTGAAACTGTGTGTGTAATCTCTGCAACCAATCTAATACGAGTAGTTATTATAATCTTACTGCCTTTGGAACCACCCATTAAAAGACATTTCAATTTACGCCAATTTTCAGGATCTTCAGTCCATATATCATCTAATACAAGCAAGTATTTTTTTTTATCAATTTTTTCACGAAGTTGTATTTGCAACTGATCTATTACAAGGTTTCCAACTGGTGCATTACCAGAAGTAGATGCTATTATTTTTTCAATAATTATTTTCAAATCAAAGACATCAGAGATGCATGCCCACATTTTTAACTCAAAGTATTTTTGAACTTTCTCATCATTGTACACATATTGAGCAAGTGTAGTCTTCCCTAAGCCCCCAATCCCCACAATGGGAATGACCGAAACATTCTCTTCTACATTAGAGTCAAATAACAGGTCTATGATATTCTTTTTGTCCTCATCCCTCCCAATAACATCTTCTCCAGGAACAAAAGAGTGAGTCTCCCTCTTCCTACTCACATCATTTGTCTCTACATGGAATTCTTTCAGGTGAAAGTTTTTCCTGTTTTCTGCTATCGCATTTAGTTTTTGCCTCATTGCCTTTATTTTACGACTCATCTTATAACGAAAAGCAAGTGGGTTTGAACATGAAAAGCAAGTGCGTACCTCTTTTGCAACTTTATTCTTACTCACCATGCTTCGCCTTGTAGCTTCAGTTGAGAACTCACTCAACAGGTCATCTGCGTCATAAACTGCATCGTTGAGCTTTTCGAGCCAGTGCCTGACTTGATGGTTATGACTTTGCTGCTCCGCTGCATCCTGAAGTACAGCTTGGATTGTGGAAACAGTGTCCTTGAGTTTTTCAAGCTCACCTTCGACACCCCAGAGTGATCCAATCTCTTGGAAAGTCTGAGAGATCAGATTTTCAATCATTTTCTGTGCAAGACCAAAGAGGATTGCTTCGGCCATTTCTTCTTAGTGGCTGAAAGGAATGCTGAGAGAGAGAGAGAGAGAGAGAGAGAGGAAAGCTAAGAGAGGATTGGCTTGAAGTGATGAAGTGTAAGTGAAAGTAATGTTGCTGTGAAAGAGGACTGAGTTAATGAAGACGAATGTCTTTAGTTTTCTTTTTCATTTTCTTGGTACAATAATGCAAAGAAAAAGCAACCAATACTATCAAGAGCACATGTTGGGCCCCTTTTGCACCGAAAGAAAATGAGTGGGACAGAGGCTTAGTTGGAAATTTTGTCCACTAGCTGGAAAATTTTTGTCCCAGTCTTATCATCATTCTAATGGAAGACAATGTCCAAAAGTTGGGCCCCTGAGAACTGCACTAAACTCAATGGTTTTGTAATTTTAGCTAACTAGTTTTTGTTTTTGTTTTTTTTTTTGTAAAATAAAAATTATATTTTAGAAAAAGTTTTCTTTTCTTTTAATGGCTTGAAATTTTGATTTAATGGACATTGGACAGGTTGTCCAAGATCAATAGAAGTAATAATTAAGAGATTGAGAGGAAAAATCCAAAAAAAAAAAAAAAAAAAAAAGAGATTGAGAGGTATTGGACCTAGTGGAATTCCTCCCAAGTCTCTTAAAATAAATTTTTATCTCTTTAACTTTTCACCTTTCACTTTCTTACTTTTTTTTTCCTTTTTTTTTTTTAATTCTACTATTGAGATTGAAATTTTTTTTTTTCAACTCTCAATTTTAACTATTAAAAGAAATTGTAACCGGTGCAATCTCAATCTATTATAAAAAATATAAAGTGTTCTCTAAAAATAAAACCAACTGTAATACATTAGAAAACATAGAGCGGAAAAAGTCATAAAGAAAAGATAGCAATCATAGTTTATGGATTCCTACATTATTTCAATGTGAACACAAGGCCTTGGGCCCTTTTGCACCGAAAGAAAATGAGTGAAATAGAGGATTACTTGGAATTTTCGTGGAAAAGTGAAATAGTGGGCCAGTCACATCATGAATTTCGCATTAAGTCCAAGAGTTCGGCCCACTGAAAATCACACCAAACAAGCCTTATTAATTCAAATTCACATTTAAAATTTAACAATTAATTACGTGATAATTGATAAAATGATGTTTGCAAAAAATTTGGCTACAAATATATTTAAAGTTATTTTATTTCAACCTATTATGTAATAATTAAAAAAATCACTTATATATAATTTAAGTCACATAACAATTTTAATGAGAATTATGTAACTTGTTTAAATAAAAAAAAAGTTTATACAAAAATTGATTTGTAAGAATTTTTATGCAATTGAATATGTGATAATTTAAAAAACTATCCACATCTACTTATAATCAATGACATTTTTTTATGAATTATGTGACTTAATTAAATAATACATAGTTAATCTTATAAATAGCCATATGATAGATTAAAAAAAATTCTTACAACTCAAATTTGATATAAACCTTGTACTTTAAATAATACATATGAATTATTTTATGTATCACCATTTAATAAATTCCACCAAGCCAGTTTTGCGAAAATCTTTCTTTATATGTGGTTTTAACCTTGTCTAATTAGTAAATACACTTGGACAGTTTTGCGAAAATCTTTCTTTGTATGGTTTTAACCCTGTCTAAATAGTAAATACACTTGGATAAAAAATCAAGTGCTCAAAATAGCTTTTTCAATAATAAAAAAGAGTGCTAAAAGGGCTCTAAATGACAATACATAAAACTATTCATAAGTATTATTTTAGAAAAAATGTTTATATACAGCTTGGGTTGTAGGAATTTTTATTCGACTTGGTGATACAAGTTCTCAAAGAGATTTTTTTAGGGGGAAAAGAAGTGCGAAAATTAAATTTTTTCTACTAGAAACATACTCACATTGTAGACGATTTTTACAAACACAAACATTGAGATATTCGGAAAAAAAAAAAGAAAAAGAAAAAAAGAAAAAAAAAAAAGGAATCCTCTTGATATTAACCACCTGCCAAATTTTATGCCTTGACTACCCATTGTCCAAATCACATTGATCACTATGAAGTACTGGGCAGGCTAGACTCATGATGCACATCATAGCTAACAAAATCACGGCCAACAAAGCCTGTACAAACTAACATAGAAAATAAACCAAGTATGCATGGTTGAAATTTTTCCCACCACCAAGTTATGCGATTTACTTGCTGTCAGTAAAATCTGCTTCAATCACATCATCACCATCAGCTGTTTTCCCAGTTGATCTTGATGACCCTGGTGCAGTAGCAGAAGCAGGATCAGCATCCGGTTGGCCAGGCTGGCTATAGATTGACTGTCCTAGTTGCATAACTTCTTGATTTAGTGCAGCCATTGCATCTTTAATGGCTTGGGTTGATCCACCAGAGATTGCATCCTTGAGCTCTTTCACTTTAGCCTCTACTTTCTCCTTGACTGGGCCAGGAATTTTGTCTCCCAGCTCTTTAAGTTGCTTCTCAGTTTGGTACAATACCGAGTCTGCTTGGTTCTTTGTGTCTATGGCATCCCTCTTTTCCTTGTCTTCCTTTGCAAACTTCTCAGCTTCCTTAACCATCTTATCCACCTGCAGTTATTTTTATTTTGTACATCCAAAGTTGGGATTTAGTAACATAAATAGAATAGGTTTATATGTGGTAATAATAGCTTCAACAATAACAAGTAGTAGAACATCCTTTTATCATGGTTGATATGTGAAAAAGCATAGCTACTTGAAATGCTGAGATTCAGAAAGAAAAGAAAGATATAGGTTCTCTGGAGAACATGGTAGCATCATTGAAGGGGATAACTAATAAAATTAAACATAAGAAAAAAAAAGACCCCAAAGTTAAAGATCAAGAAATAAAAACAATTAGCATCATTTATCAACAAATTAGCATAAAAACAAGAAGAAAAAAAAAATCATTTTTTTGCCAACAATGGCTATGGTTCTAGGAGTATAATATATGTAATCAGCAGATCACTCTAATACAATTTTTTCTTGATTTACTTGGTGTGTAGTGAATCTAGTGATGTTTATTCTTTTGAGCTATTATGAAGGTTGAGGAATAGTTATAAGGGTCCTTATGGTAAGAAATATTTATTCCTCACTGTAAGGGAATCCTTGTAATGAAAATGCAATCAAAACTAATTAGCTATTTTGTTTTATGGTTCTAGGAGTATACTATATGTAAGCAGAATATAGCAATAATACACAAATTATTCTTGATTTACTTGGTGTTTTGTGACAAAATCTTTCATAGTTCTGCAGCTGCCTTTGTTATGTATATTCAGTTATTTCTTATGTAGTTAATTGATTATAGTCAGCTAAGATAGGTTATGCTTAGTCTATTTACCCACAAATTAACCACACACATTGATTTCAAACTCATTTAAATAACAAATCTAATTTGAACTACAACTTGCTATCTCAAGCTTGCAATATCAATAGTTTTTAGAAACATACCTCATCACTGGGCAAGGTGCTAGCACCAGTTATGGTTATATCCTGCTTCTTTCCAGTTCCCTTGTCAATAGCGGTGACAGAAAGGATGCCATTAGCGTCAATATCAAATTTCACCTCAATTTGAGGAACTCCTCGTGGGGCAGGTGGGATTCCATCTAAGCGAAAGCTTCCGAGGGATTTGTTATCCCTCACGAACTCTCTCTCACCCTGACAGACATTAATCTCTACACTGGTCTGCCCATCTGCCGCAGTGGAGAACACCTCTGATTTGGAAGTCGGCAAAGTTGTGTTCTTTGGGATAATCTTTGTCATTACACCACCCAAAGTTTCAAGTCCGAGAGACAATGGAGTGACATCCAGGAGCACAATGTCACTAACTTCTCCAGCTAAAACACCAGCCTGAAAAAAAAAGTTGACCGAAATAAATATTGATGCCTCAACAATTTACGCAATATCAATAACTATTACAGCAGATAATATCAGAAATAGAGAGTTATAGTCATTTATTTTTCAAATAAACTAAGAAAAAAATTTAGAGCATGTTAGAATAATGGTTAAATAATTAAATTCACCATTCTAGTAGCTTAAGCTATTAGACCAAGAAGTAATTTATCTTCATATCAGAGAGTTCAACTGCTCTACCTCCTATTAAAAAAATTAAAAAAATCCTACATGTTGCAACCCACTTAAGTGGTAATTTATCTCAACAAGATAAGGACAAACCTGAACTGCAGCCCCAAGAGCAACAACTTCATCAGGATTTACAGTCACATTGGGCTCTTTTCCAGTCATCTTCCTCACAAGCTCCTGAACAGCTGGGATGCGAGTAGAACCACCAACAAGGATTACTTCATCTAAATCTTTGAAGGAAAGATTTGCATCTTTCAAGGCAGTTTCAACTGGTCTTCGTAGCCTAAGAAAAAAATAGATTTCAATTGTAATCCACTGAACTTATGCAGGCAGATAGGTATTCATATTGGCAAAAACATACTGTTTTAAATCAATAAGCAGCAAACTCCAATAATGGAAATCAAACACACACTGATATTTCATATGAGAGTTATTCCATTTTGGAACATGCATAGAGGGCAACCACAGAGTAGCAGTTTTCAACTTACATACCTGTCTAGCAAATCTGAACACAATTCTTCAAATTTGACCCTTGTCAGGGTGGTGTCAATGTGTTTTGGGCCATCTGCAGTGGCAGTAATGAAAGGTAAACTGTAACAAAAGAAAGCTTTTCCCTCAGCAATCATGACAAAGAGAGAGATCCACTCATAGAAAGAAGGCAAAGAAATTGTCACATACCTAATACTGGTCTGAGTCAGAGATGACAGCTCCATCTTTGCTTTCTCCGCAGTCTCTGTGAGACGTTGTAGAGCTTGCTTGTCTTTCAGAAGGTCTATTCCTTCATCTCTTTTAAAGTTTTGGGCAAGCCAATCAACTATTCTCTGTTTTTAAGATTATAGAATATAGACGTGTAATTTTAGTAACAACTAACAGACCAGAAAACAAAGAATAGCAAAAGCTCTATTCATTTGTCTTGTTCAAACCTTGTCAAAATCATCTCCTCCTAGATGAGTGTCCCCTGATGTGGAAAGTACCTCAAATACTCCATCTCCAACCTCAAGAACTGCAGATTTAAAACATAACAGAGTACAACAATCACTGACTAACAATTTCCTTGTGCACCAAAAGAAAACAAGTGGAAAATCACATCCGATGAGTATTATTGTGCTATTTTTAGAAAACTATAGTTCATATATTCATAATTCTGCGCTTATATATGCTGTTTAATTGAATTAAAGGACCAGGATCCAATAGCAATGGTAACAAAAAGGTAAAAAAGTAGTGAAAGGGCATAGTGTTCAAATGATTGTATGCTACCTAACTACTGTTGTATTAATTCAAAAACCTTTTAAGAGATCAGGTGTTTCAAAACCACAAGGTCCAGGTCACTCTTTTAATCTATAAAACTGCTTTTGGAAGATTGAATTTCAGGAATCACAAAATACCACATGTTCACCGAATGCTCATTGACACATATGGATTGTCACATTACCACCTTGTGCTTGTTAATTTGTTTCATAATTCATATGTATTCCTAAGAGGCTAAGACTTTCCTAAATTCGTTTTTGGCAATCTACCCCAACACAATACCTTAATATAATACTTAAAATTACAGTTGGGGAGCAGATGCCAATGCAGCAAGATAGGTAAAACCTTTCTCAACATTGTAAATAGAGCTTCCAAACTGCAGCTGAAAGAACAACATCTGAACCTGAGCTATATTTCATGCAGCGGTATAATCCCACAGAATAGAAAAAATGACTATGCCTTGTAAAGATCGGCCAACATTTATCTAAAGACAAAAACACCCAAGAAATTCCTGAAATAGAAATCCAATTCAGAAATTTCTCCTAAAACAAAAATAGCTTGATTTCAAATTACATTAAAGGGCATAGCAAAATCAATTAAAACGTTCAAATCATTGCTCAAAAAATCCCAAAATGCTATAGAGAGAAGTCCTGACTCAATTCATGAGAAAATTTGAGGCATGCTGATTATTTCTGATTGGTCCTGGTTTGTTTTTTGCAATTTGGTTGTGTCAGAAATGTGTGTGTGCACGCGGGCTAATTCTCTGTAATCTGCCCCGAAAAATTCCTCTGGTTTGGATAAAGATCTTATCATTCCCCAAAGAACAAATGAATAAAGAGAGTGAACGAGAGGAAATCTGTTATTGTTAACCTATGGTCAAGCATGTAAGTTATCAACAATGCATCCGTGTAATCTAATACCTAACACAGCTAGGAATAGATACAAGAATAAAAGGCACACCAAAATGTGGAGGAATCACTCACACATGTAGTCATCTCATTTGTGTTATTGCATACCCCTACCTCTCAGATAGTGAAGCTGGGAAGAATTTCAAACATTAATATTTGTCAAACTCACTGAATTATAACACATAGAATGAGTGACTTGGAACTTGTAAACCTCCAATTTAGCAGGCATTTGAGGCAATGACCAGAACTAATACAGACAAAAGATTCTACTTTGCATATGCAAATGGAACAGCCTGACTACAATCCATAAGGATAATTCTCTACAAAATAAGTAAAAAAAAACATATGAGGCGGACTAGCAGGAGAAAAGGAAAAAGGTCAATGAACTCTGCCTTACTCCTCTCATAAAAAAGGGCTATGGTTGAGATTTTTTCAACTGGGTTTGCATGTAACTTATAAATAACAAAACAAATCCAATAAGAGGAGTAACAAAGCGATTGGCATACCTGAAACATCAAAAGTTCCACCTCCAAGGTCAAAAACCAGAATGGTCTCATTGTTTTTCTTCTCAAACCCATAAGCAAGCGAAGCAGCAGTAGGTTCATTGATTATTTGCAGGACGTCCAGCGCTGCAATGCGACCTGCATCTTTCGTAGCTGTCCTCTGCGAATCATTGAAGTATGCCGGCACTGTGATCACTGCTTTACTCACCCCATCATTCAGAAACTTGGATGCATCCTCCACAAGCTTCCTCAATACCTGTGCAGAAATCTCCTCAGCTGCAAATTGCTTGCCTATGGCCGGACACTCGAGCTTCACATTGCCATTTTCGTCCCGCACGACCTTGTATTCGTTTTCCCACCCCTAACCCATACTCATTGATCTGCCTTACCTTGCCTCACTTCCCACTTTGCTTATGGTAGGCAAAATTCTATTTTTTTTTTTTAGGAATTTCGTCAAGCACATAGTCAGCAAATCAACCAAATAACCAATAGAAGTACAGAACAATAATCATTTCACAAACCCAAATCATAAAGTTCTACCCTAATACCATATCCACCACAATTGTGCAACTTCTAAAATAAATGAAAAGCAAAAGCCAAATACACACTGACACGCACAGAGAACTAAAGGGATGCTTGAACTTGAAGGAGATAATGGCCGTGGATTTCTCTGCTACTGCTTTAGCAACAACGGTGTCATAGAAGAAATTTGTTTTATTTATTTATTTATTTTAAGAACTGGGTTTAGAGCTATACTTGTTGCCTTGGGAATTGATGCGTGGGATTCACCGGCAGATTGTGACGACCGGAAAAAACCACCGGTGGATCGGCGATGTGGACTTGCCGGCGAGGGTGGTGTGGTTGATGGGAATTTCTTGGGTTGGGTCGCCAATCGCCAATTGGGGGAGGGGATTTTTCACAGTTGGACTAGAGCGCTGGGGTTTCACGTTGGATATTTGATTTTTACCGGAAAGCTCCACTGAAATAGTGAGGGGTATTGTTGTCCCAATGGAATATGTAATCCACATGTGCCTATAATAGAATGCCATGTGTTCATACTTTTTAAAATTAAATGATTTGGTTTAACTCATAAGCCATGTAGCATAGGCCATGTAGAACATAAACCATCAGAGATTGACAAAATGATGAAAAATATAACATTTTGTAAAGTTTAAGGGGGATAAAATAAACTTTTGAAAGTTTAAGGGCAAAAAACAAACTTTTATAAACATTTAGAAATAAAAATGATATTTTACCCTTATTTTTATTAAGTCTCACAAAATGATGCTAATCCAATTCTATCATGTTGGGTTGCTTTTAAAAATAATATGAATTGGATTAGTTTGAAGATTTTTCAACTCAAAAAGGATGGGTTGAGTTGAAAATACTACAAATCCAATCCAACCTAACTTACATAAACTCCAACTCAGTCAGTTGAAAGAAATTTATGAGGTGTTTGGTACATGCATTTAAAAACTGAAAACATTTGTAAAAATATGTGTGGGTAAAAAAAATGTATAAAAATACGTATAATGTTGTTTAAAACTGAAAATATGCGTTTGAGTGGGTGTACCAAACGGGGCCTAAGCCTTTTTATTCAATAAATATGAGTTAATAATGTTCTTTGAGCTAAGATTTTCCAATTTCCACTAAAAACAATTCTTGAAAATTTAAGGCCATATGCAAAAGATATTTCTTTTAATAGTTAGATTCAACTTAAATATCGTATGCTAGAAAAATTGAAAGAAGTAAGAAGTAAAATAAAACAGAAATAAAAATTAGAGTATGAAGTATGAACCACTGGCATAATACACTTACATACCTTCTAATGGAGATATATTAATACTAATAATAGTACAGTATAATGTAATTGGTACATTAGATTGAGAATGCATGATGATATGCAAAAAGTGAAAGGGAAATTAAAAAAAATTAATATGATTCGTTCTAATTCAAACTTTGCACGTTAAAATTGCCAACACGATATTAACCCTTAACGATTACGGTATGTGTTTTTAAATAAAAACAGAGCTTAGCCCCATGACTCAAAAAAGTGATGATGATATAGCTTTAATCAAATTAATTTTTAACAAATTAGTATTTGCAATTTCTGAGGGGCATTTTGGGTGGCCCCTTCGTCCATTATCTAAATTGTGCGAGAAAAGTGTTGGGTGCATGGCACCTAAAGGGTCTAGCCCCCTTGCTTGTCACACTAGTCAAAGCTCATTTATGACCCTGGTTCCAAAAGTCGCTGACATTGCTTCTGCATGAGACTTGACTCAAGCATGTTTAACATGCTAAAGGAAGAAAGAAATTGGGTGAGGCAAAAAAGCAAGGTCTGACTATTGAGAAGTGAAGCTAAGCATGTTGTACACGCTGAAGAGAAAGGAAGAAAAAGAAAAGAAAGGCTATTCGGCCTAGAGAGCTGAAGCAGTGTGTTATTCTTGGCTATTGTGTGTGAGTTCAAGAGAGAGCAAAAACACAGAGCAAGCGAGAGCCATTCGGCCATTGTGAGAAAAACACAAGTGAGAGCTCGTGCAGTTTGAATGAAGAGATAGAGAGTGAGAGTGTTGAGAGAGTGAAAAAGAAAAGGAGACATTTTTCTTTGCTCAAGTTTCACACAAAGAAGATAAATTGGTGGAGTTCTCATAGAATTTTTGAGTATTACAACCATGGAGAGTTGGAGTATTCAGAGGAAGATTTTGCTACTGGCTTTGTGGTGAGATTGTATTTACTCTTTGAGATTTATTTGTTGTATATCTAATTTATTGTGAACTCAAGTTGCTAAACTTGATAGTTGTAATCTCTATTTTATTGTGGATATTTTTCGGAGCTACCTCATGGTTTTTCCCTCTATACTAAAGGGTTTTCCACGTAAGATTTGGTGTTCTTGTGTAATTGTGTTTATGTGGTGCTTGTTGAAATTTTTTTTGTTTTCATAATATTGCTATTACTTGATAGTTATATATTTTTGATGATTCAAGGAAATCCACCAATATGCCGCAAGATACTCCTCCACTCGAAAGGTAACCTACACGAAACAAAGAGAAAAAACCTGTCGAAGGACACCGGTGTGGTGCCGGCCGAATACCCTCCGAAGGTCAAGTTAGGAACTTCTATTCAACTCTAGAGTGCTAGAGAGGGTTAAATTGTGCGTACCTTCTTTTGTGAGAGCATTAGGGCTTTTATAGTAGTAGATGGTTGATCTCCCTTTCTTGGTTCGGAAGTCTTTTCCTTATAGGACTCTTCTTGTAGCAATCCCAAACGTGTTGGTCAAGTCCCCCCTTAAAGGGAAGATTTTTACCAAATATAGAAGATCTCCGGAGTCACACAGGCACAAGGACTCTATTTGGGCCTTTATGAGAGTGGGCCAAATTGCCCCCCTTGAGGGGTCCAGCAAGCCCATGGCCAAGCAGCCCGTTCAACCAATCCATGTATCCAGCCAGTTCAGCTAGGGTCCGTCTGTGTTGAGGCCCAATTAACCACACGAGGCCTTCAGAGTATTTCTTCCCTTTCAGTTGCCCCCTCACCCCATGAGTCCGCGAAGAACAACTGAACGGACCCATGGGGCGACGGATAAAAACGAAGACGTACCTTTTGCAGGCATATGTTTGTCAACAACTGAACGGATCCATGGGGTGACGGATAAAAATCAAGGACGTACCCATTGTATACCTGCGTCTGCGAATTTCTATCCGTACGCTGCTGGATCAGAAGATAATTAATGCGCCGTGCCAAATGTCACTCTGTCAGTGGTCGTTGTCTTGGATCGAGGCGACGCTTCATCTTCCGTGCACCCTTCTTATAAATATCGAGCCCTCGCCCTTCATTTCTCAGTTTGTTGCTGGAGAAGATTTGTCAGAGCGAGTCCGTCGGCCTTGTCAGAACGCAGCCCGTTCGCTTTATCAACCGTCGTCCTCCAGATCTTGCACTAATCTTCAGGTGAGTAGTTATGCCTCCGTTCTTTATCCTTTAGTTTTTATGTTCGCACTTTATGCGTCTGTCGATCTTTTCAAAACCGTCGGAGTCTTAGGTTCTGTAATTGCCTGTAGGCTATGTCTAGTGCGTCGAGTAACCAGTCCGTCGTTCGTGACGGAGTGGACTATGAAGGGATATACCCGTCAGGTCACAGAGATCGTGATAGCACGAGCGATAGTAGTCCGTCATCATCTTCCTCGTCCTCAACACATGAGGGCCTGGAGATGGTCGAATTCCAAGAGGGATCAGATGAGGAAGATCCATTGGTTAGGTCCGTCGTAGGGGCAGATGGGCTTAGGGAGTTCGTCTTGCCCCCAGAGTGGACGGTGCATGCGTTTGTGTCTACCATCAAGAATGGGCACTTTAATACCCTTAGGGACCGCTACCAAATTCCAGAATGCATACCCCTCCGTCTACCATTTGTGTCAGAAAAGTGCTATTATGAGGGAGTCGACGGAGTGGGTGTGTACGAGCCGGTGTTCAAGGCTGGTTTAAGGTTCCCGCTGAGTTCATTACATCGCGAACTTTTAAGCTATCTAGGTATCTCCGTCAGCCAGGTGTCTCCTAATGCCTGGAGAGTTTTTATTGCCATGGAGGTCCTATACGGAGCCATGACTGACGGAGCGAGGAGACTTACTCTAAGAGAATTCTTCCATTGCTACCGTCCTGACGAGATTGATAAGTCGAGGGGAATGTACAGTTTTGTTCCTAGGAGTCCCGTCCTGAAGGTCATTTATGAGACCCCGGACTCCAACAGGGACTGGAAAAGTAGATATTTCTTCATGGAAGGTCAGGAATGGATGTGTCATCCAAGGGAGACGGACTTCTTGCCCGTCGACACAGTTTGAGGCATTTTAAACCCGTCTGGTATGGTTTGTCACTTAATGATTCCGTTCACTTTTCTAATGTTGTGGTCTCTAACCTCCGTCTTTTGTGTTGCAGTTCGACGTCGTCCTCAAGTTACACTTGAAGAATTCAGCTTTCTTGAAAAAAAATTTTCAAAGACCAAACCAGAGGAATGGACGTGGGCCAAGCTTGTCAATCTTAACACAATCCACTGGTACTGTGACGGTCCGGCACCCACCCCGGCTGCCTTAAAGTACGAGAAACAAACCCGTCTGCGTAAGTCCGTCTCTCCTCGTCACCTCTTTTCGTTATTTTCATCATTCGTTTCTTATTCCGTCATCTTTATTCCAGAGATGGAGGATGCGAAAAGGAGAGCAGCCATAAGACTCCAAGCTGCTAAGAACAAACAGACGGGGACGGACCCCATGGGGACGGGCCCAAGTAAGCAACAACTGAAGAGGAAGCTGCCGGTGAAAAGTGACCGTCCTCTTAAGCAAACAAAAGTCCCCCTCGACCCGGTTATTGGCTTGTTGGCTGAGGGGACAAAGTCCATTACTCCGTCCAAGCACGGTGCGGGAAAAGGGTTGATGACGGGTGCCCCTGGAGAGCAGCAAAAACCACCCGTCTTACTCCGCGAGGATTCCAAGTACGCCTTGGAGAAACTATCTTCAATAATTTCCCCTGAGGACTACGAGGACCTCGGGAATCACTCGACGGAGGCTATGGGGGAGACGGGCCTCTTCAATGTTGCCCAGGTGATTACTCTGTTACCTCTTAGTCCATCCGTTCACCTTTCTTTTTTTTTTTTTCTTTTTTTTTTTTTTTTGATTGCTGCTTGCTTACCTCCGTCGTTTCTCAGGCCATGGTCATGATGAAGGGCCTAATGGGACGGTGTCTCAAACACGAGACCACCATTGGCCGGATTCGTGGTAAGGCTAAGGTGATGGAGGATGAGCTGATCGACCTCAAGGCTTGGAGGGTAACTCAAGAAAAGAAACTCAAGATGGCCGAGGAAGCTCGGGACGAGGCCGCTCAACTGGTGGAGGGTCTGAAGAGAGAGCTGGTCGAGAAGGACGACGAAGCCCGTCAGGCTAGGGTGGAAGCCGTACGCGAGTATCGTGACTCCGCCGACCTGATCGCGGAACTGAGTGTCGTTTACAATGACGGGTTCGACGATGCTCTCCGTCAGGTTAAGAAGCTGTACCCGGAGCTCGACCTGTCCTCCGTCAGTGTTTCTGCCCCCGAGCCGTCCACTGTTCAGCCCGTTCAGTCGGAGGACACCGATGCTTTATTCAAGAATGCACTCGTCCATGAGATTCCGACGGATCATGCTGCAGTGGATAGCCAAGCCAAGGTCGTTGAGGACCCCCAAGCCGGAGAGGGAGACGGAGCGGACCAGAAATGATTCTTTTTGTAATAACTTAGATTTTTTTTTTTTTTTTTTTTGTAAGTGCTGAACAATTTATTGGATCCGTCATGTTTGCGGGTTTTGTACGTACATTGACTTTCAACTGGTTTTCCTTTTTTTTTTTTTATGCAAGATTCGTTGCCTTTTTACTCAGCTTTATGGGATGTATTTTTTAAGTGAGATCCGTTCTGCCTAGTTGGCTGTCCGTTGGGTAATTTATTTTGCTGAAATATTCCGTCTGGCGAAATAGTTTTTTTGAACCCATCCGTCGGGTAGTTGATTCCTCTTTAGAACGGATAGTTCGATTAGCGAGTGCTTCCATGGGTCCGTTCATTATGTGGATGTTTGTGTTTTCATCCCTTTGGGATGATCCGTCCACTTTGTGGACTTAGTGCCTTTCATCCCTTTGGGATAATCCGTCCACTTTGTGGACTTAGTGTTTTTCATCCCTGTGGGACGATCCGTCCACTTTGTGGACTTGGTGTTTTCATCCCTGTGGGATGATCCGTCCACTTTGTGGACTAAGAGTCTTTCATCCCTGTGGGATGATCCGTCCACTTTGTGGACTAAGTGTTTTTCATCCCTGTGGGATGATCCGTCCACTTTGGGATGATCCGTCCACTTTGTGGACTAAGTGTCTTTCATTCCTGTGGGATGATCCGTCCACTTTGTGGACTAAGTGTCTTTCATCCCTGTGGGATGATCCGTCCACTTTGTGGACTTGGTGTTTTCATCCCTGTGGGATGATCCGTCCACTTTGTGGACTAAGTGTCTTTCATCCCTGTGGGATGATCCGTCCACTTTGTGGACTAGGTGTCTTTCATCCCTGTGGGATGATCCGTCCACTTTGTGGACTACCTGTCTTTCATCCCTGTGGGATGATCCGTCCACTTTGTGGACTTGGTGTTTTCATCCCTGTGGGATGATCCGTCCACTTTGTGGACTAAGTGTCTTTCATCCCTGTGGGATGATTCGTCCACTTTGTGGACTAGGTGTCTTTCATCCCTGTGGGATGATCCGTCCACTTTGTGGACTACCTTTTTGAATACTAAAGCAGAAAAAAAAAATCTTGTTGCCTGAAAGAAAGAGTTTTTATAGGAAAACGGTGCCTGCCCCCTTGGGCTTAAAAGGGCACTAGTAGAAGTAAAAGACATAATTGTTCAAAACAGCAGTATAGAAAATTTTAAAAGTAAAAGACATAATTGCTTGAAACATTAAGAATGAGCTGGAGTCTATTGGTAGTACTTCCGAAGGTGTTCAGTGTTCCACGGGTGTTGCAGCTTCCGTCCATCCATGGTCTCTAGATGGTAGGTTTCCCTTCTCCGCTAGGATGAGATTTTGTAAGGTCCTTCCCAGTTTGGGCCAAGTTTTCCTTCCGTGGGGTCTTTAGCTGTTCCCATTACCTTCCGAAGCACAAGGTCCCCGATCTGGAAGTCTCTGTGTCTGACTTTGGAGTTGTAGTGCTTCGCCATGAGGTTTTGGTATCGAGCTATCCTCTGTTCGGCTGTGGCCCGGACTTCGTCGACTAGATCTAGCTGTAGCCGCAAAGCTTCTTCATTCTTGCCTTCGTCGTAGCTCTCCACCCGATAGGTTGTGAGACCTATTTCTGCTGGAATGACGGCCTCGCTCCCGTACGTCAGTCCGAATGGCGTTTCCCCTGTTGGTGTTCTTACCGTCGTGCGGTATGCCCATAAGACACTCGGTAACTCATCGGGCCATATGCCTTTTGCCCCTTCGAGCCGGGTCTTGATGATTTTAAGCAGGGACCGGTTCGTGACTTCAACTTGGCCATTTGCCTGCGGATGCGCGGGCGACGAGTAATGGTTCTTAATGCCTAACTCTGAGCAAAAATCCCGGAACGCCCTGTTGTCAAACTGTTTTCCATTGTCGGAGACAAGGACCCTTGGTATCCCGAACCTGCATACTATGTTCCTCCATACGAAACCTCTGATGCTCTTCTCTGTGATAGTCGCCAGAGCTTCCGCCTCGACCCACTTAGTGAAGTAGTCGATTCCTACGACCAGGAATTTCAGCTGTCTTGCGGCCGTTGGGAAAGGGCCCATGATGTCTAGTCCCCATTGGGCGAACGGCCAAGGGGCCGCCATAGGTGTCAGCTCTTCTGCTGGTTGCCTAATCAGGTTACCGAACCTTTGGCATTTGTCGCAGATTTTGACGTAGGCTTGCGCGTCCTTCTGCATTGTAGGCCAGTAGTATCCTGCTCGGATCAGCTTGTGTGCCAGAGACCGTGCCCCCGAATGGTTTCCGCAAATGCCTTCATGGACCTCCCTCATCACGTAGTCGGCTTCCTCGCGACCCAAACATCTTAGATATGGTCGCGAGAATCCCCTCTTGTATAGGACATTGTTGATTATTGTGAACCGTGAGGCCCGGACTTTCAATTTTCTGGCAGCGTCCTTTTCCTTTGGGATAGTGCCTTCCTTCAGGTAGGCTATTAGGGGCGTGGTCCAATCGTACTCTGAATTTACCTCCCGTACTTCCGTTTCATCGCTAATGGTTGAGGAGTTCTGTATGAATGATAGCACTCGGACATGGGTCGTCATATTCGCAGCGGAGGCGGCTTTGGCAAGCCGGTCGGCACATTCATTCTCTTCTCTCGGGATCTGGACGAACGTGACCTGGAGGGAGTCGGTCCGTCTTCTGACTTCATCCAAGTATTTCTTCATTTTTTCCCCCTTGCATTCGTAGACGCCACTAATTTGACTGACTATTACCTGTGAGTCGCAGTGTATAACCATAGCCTCGGCGCCTGCCGCTTTTGCTAGGTCTAACCTTGCCAACAATGCCTCATTCTTTGCCTCATTGTTGGTCGTCGGGAAGTCTAAACGGATCATGAACTCGATCGTGTCTCCGTCAGGGGTTCGAACCACTACTCCGGCTCCTCCAGCAAGTTTATTTGATGATCCATCCGTGTGGACGTTCCACAGTCTGAGTGCTTGAGGCTCCTTCCACCCTGTTCGTGTAGATTCGGCGATGAAATCAGCTATAGCTTGGCCTTTTATTGCGGTTCGCGGGCGGTAGTGTATGTCAAACTTGCTCAGCTTTATTGCCCATAGGGCCATCCGCCCGGCTGCTTCGGGGCTGCTCATTGCCCTTTTTAGGGGTTGATCCGTTAGGACGATAATGCTATGGGCTTGGAAATATGGTTTCAGTTTTCGAGCTGCGGTTATCAGTGCGAAGGCTAGCTTCTCCATGTAGGGGTATCTTTCTTCAGCCCCCCAGAACCCTCTGCTTACAAAATAGACAGGTCGCTGCGTCCCTTCTTCCTCCCTCACTAGGGCCGCGCTTACCGCCACATTCGAAGCGGCTAGGTATAAGTAGAGATCTTCTCCTGGTTTGGATGGGCTGAGCAAAGGTGGCGAGGAAAGGTATTTCTTTAGGTCCTCAAATGCCCTTTGGCACTCCTCCGTCCACTCAAAAGATTTCTTCAGGACCCGGAAGAACGGTAGGCATCTGTCTGTTGCTTTTGACACGAACCTGCTCAGGGCGGCGATTCTTCCGTTCAAGCTCTGTACCTCCTTTGTTGTCCTTGGCGGTTCAAGTTCTATGATGGCCCGAATTTTCTCTGGATTGACCTCTATTCCTCTTTGGGATACCATAAAACCCAAAAATTTTCCTGTCGTCACCCCGAATACGCACTTGTCCGGATTTAGCTTCACTTTGTATGATCGCAGGGTATCGAATGTCTCCTAGAGGTCGCTCAGATGGTCTCTTTCGATTCGGCTCTTTACCAGCATGTCGTCAACGTAAACTTGGATGTTTCTCCCCATTTGATGTGCGAACATCTTGTCCATTAATCTCTGGTATGTAGCCCCGGCGTTCTTGAGTCCGAACGGCATCACCTTGTAGCAAAAAAGGCCTTGGCTGGTAACGAAGGACGTTTTCTCCTGATCGGGTTCCTCCATTTTGATCTGGTTGTAGCCCGAGAAGGCATCCATAAAACTTAAGAGCTGGTGTCTGGCCGTCGAGTCTACCAGCGCATCTATCCGTGGGAGGGGGTAGCTATCCTTCGGGCACGCTTTGTTGAGGTCCGTGAAATCGACGCACATTCGCCACTTTCCATTAGCTTTTTTAACCATGACCACATTCGCCAGCCACTCTGGGTAATATACTTCCCTTATGAAACCTGCCTCGAGTAGCTTCCTGACCTCTTGTGCTATTGCTCTGTCCCGTTCAGGAGCGAACACCTGCTTTTTCTGCCGGACTGGAGGGTGTGAAGGGTTCACGTTCAGCCTATGGACTATGACAGATGGATCGATCTCGGGCATGTCTTCATGGGTCCATGCGAAGATGTCTTGGTTCTTCCTGAGGAATGTTATGAGGGCCTGTCGCACAGGTTGGCAGGCTAACGTGCCAATTCTGGTGGTTCGCTCTGGTTTGGACTCGTCGAGTGTTACCACCTCTAGTTCTTCAGCTGGTTCTACCACCGCCCGCTGTTCTTCTACGCACATTGCCTGATGGTGATCTTCCATTTCCAACATGGCAACGTAGCACTCTCGTGCGGTTGCTTGATTTCCCCGTAGTTCTCCAACCCCATGGTCCGTCAGGAATTTGATCATTAGGTGATACGTGGATGTTACTGCTTTCCACGAGTTGAGTGTAGGCCGTCCGAGGATCCCATTGTAAGTGGAGGAGCAGTCTACTACGAGGAACATCACGTTCTTCGTGAGCTCTTGTGGATAATCACCCACCGTCACCGGGAGTACGATGGAGCCTATTGGGAATACCCTGGTCCCTCCGAAACCGACGAGGGGAGCGCTCACTGGCATCAATCGGGCTCTGTCTATCCCCATTTGCTGGAATGCTGGATAGTATAGAATGTCTGCTGAGCTACCGTTGTCGATTAGCACCCGGTGGACGTTGTAATCCCCTACACGTATACTGACGACCAGCGCGTCGTCATGTGGGTGATGAAGTCTCCTTGCATCTTCTTCGGTGAATCCAATTATAGGGCTTTCCATCCGTGGGGCATGGGGCCTTGGGCCCGTTGTGTGGACGTTTAGGACCGATCTGAGGTATGTCTTTCGAGCCTTTTTGGATGAACTGGTAGGTGCGGTTCCCCCTACTATCATCCTTATGTCTCCAATGGGGGGTCTCGGGCGCTCATTGTTCCGCCGAGGGGCCGGCTCTTGACGATTGTTATCCGTCTTTTCTTTGTTGACGAACTTCTGCAGCTTCCCTTGTCTAATGAGGGCTTCAATCTGATGCTTTAGATCGTAGCAGTCGGCCGTGTCGTGTCCATGATCTCGGTGAAAACGACAATATTTGTCTCGCGACCGTTTGCTGGGGTCGCTTTTTAGCTTTCCCGGGAATGTTAGCGCCTCCTCGTCCTTGATTTGCATTAAGACTTGGTCAATCGGGGCGTTCAGGGGGGTGAAGCTTGTGAACCTCCCGTTCGGGGGTTTAGGACGTCTTTCGTCCTTCCTGTCTCCTGTTCTAGGTCTCTTCTGCCCTTGGTCCTGACGCGTGTCCGCTTGGCGTTCTCTCTTCTTGGGCCTTTCTTCCCGTGCAAGCAGCGCGTCTTCTGCGTTCATGTACTTGGTGGCCCTGTAGAGCACTTCTGACATGATTTTGGGGTCGTTTTTGTATAGTGAGAACAGAAACTTGCCCGTCGTCAATCCGTTTGTGAAGGCTGCCACCAGTATCTTGTCGTCCGCTTCATCTATTGAGAGTGCTTCTTTATTGAAGCGGGTTATGTAGGATCTTAGCGTCTCGTCGTCCCTTTGTCTGATGCTCATCAAGCACGCCGTAGACTTCTTGTATCTGTGTCCCCCTATGAAGTGTGAGGTGAACTGAGCGCTTAGTTCTTTGAAAGTGCTGATGAAATTCGGTGCCAACCGACTGAACCAAACCCTCGCCGAACCCTTCAGTGTAGTTGGGAAGGCCCTGCACATAATCTCGTTTGGTACCCCCTGCAGATGCATCAAGGTTTTGAAGGTTTCCAAGTGATCTAGAGGATCTTTTACCCCGTCATAGCTATCTACATTCGGCATGCGAAACTTGTGGGGTAGGGGGAAAGAGTTCACGGCCATAGTGAAAGGCGAATCGGTACGATTGACCAGGTCGTCAAGATTGCTGGAGACCCGCCCCTTGAGGGCATTCATCATGACCTCCATCTGTTCTTTCATTGCCTGCATCTCGGCGGTAATGTGTGGCGGGGTTGTATCCATGAGGGATGGCATGCTCACGTGCTGTCTCTCCGGTCCGCTGGGGGCGTGGCTGCCCTCAGGTCTCTCCTGATTCCTGTTCGGATTGCTATTTCCTTCCTGGTCTTCTGGACGGTTGTTTTGCGCTGCAGTCTTCTGGCGCAGCTGTTCTTCCAAGTCACGGTTCTGTTTGGTGAGGCGCTCCATGGCAGTACTAAGGGTTCGAACCTGTCTCTCGAGGGTAGTCGTGGGCGGTTCTTCTCCTTGCACGTCATTAGTAGTTGCCATTGAGCGGGTGAGTACCATGCAAGCTCTTTAGTTCGGGAAGCGATAGTATGGCTAATTGCTCGCTTTCCCACAGACGGCGCCAACTGATGATTCAAGGAAATCCACCAATATGCCGCAAGATACTCCTCCACTCGAAAGGTAACCTGCACGAAACAAAGAGAAAAAACCTGTCGAAGGACACCGGTGTGGTGCCGGCCGAATACCCTCCGAAGGTCAAGTTAGGAACTTCTATTCAACTCTAGAGTGCTAGAGAGGGTTAAATTGTGCGTACCTTCTTTTGTGAGAGCATTAGGGCTTTTATAGTAGTAGATGGTTGATCTCCCTTTCTTGGTTCGGAAGTCTTTTCCTTATAGGACTCTTCTTGTAGCAATCCCAAACGTGTTGGTCAAGTCCCCCCTTAAAGGGAAGATTTTTACCAAATATAGAAGATCTCCGAAGTCACACAGGCGCAAGGACTCTATTTGGGCCTTTATGAGAGTGGCCCAAATTGCCCCCCTTGAGGGGTCCAGCAGGCCCATGGCCAAGCAGCCCGTTCAACCAATCCATGTATCCAGCCAGTTCAGCTAGGGTCCATCTGTGTTGAGGCCCAATTAACCACACGAGGCCTTCAGAGTATTTCTTCCATTTCAATTTTAATTCACACATAGACACAAAGAGGACTAAGATTTTTTCACCAACAAAAAGCCCAAAGCCAATCTTAGGAAATAGTGAAACTTCATAGGGTTCTTTTGTCTAGATGTAGGTAACCCACATCTTGTTTTGGGTTTTTTAATTATATAATCATTTTCCATTCTCCCCAGAAAATTGTTTACACAATAATACATCCAATCCAAATAATTTTTTCCACGTCCAAATTTGCAGCGTGATACGTCAAAATGAAGATATGGATCATTACCATAATAAGACCATTTTTATTGGTTTGACATTTTTTTTTTTTTTGAGAGATACTGGTTTGCATTTTAATGCTTCATTGTTGGGAGTGTGTCATGGCCTGTAACGAAATAAGTTTTGAGATTGTAACTTGTAACCCAAGCCTCTCCACTCCAACAGTAAAAGTCTACATTGTCTCTCATTGCCACTCTTTTCAAAATGACTTGCATTTTATGCTTGTGTCCAATATATCAGTGTACTGGATGCGTTGAAATTTTAGACGTGAGTTCAATTATGGACACACGTCCAATATATTAGTGTACTATGATTATTGCTTTACTCACCTCATCATTTAGAAATTTGGATGCATCCTCCACAAGCTTCCTTAATACATGTGCAGAAATCTCATCAGCTACAAATTGCTTGCCTATGGCCGGATACTCGAGCTTCACATTGCCATTTTCATCCCGCACAACCTTGTAGGACACCTATATTGGAATATTGGAATAATGGACACCTATATTGGCTTTTAAGCATTGTTTATCATAGTATCAAACAATTGATCCAAAATTCCTATCTCTAATTAGTCAGCTAATAGTTAAAATATTATTAGCCTCATCACACGTGCTCCACACATGCGATAAAACTCTTTTTTATTTTGAATTTAATGTAATTTTTCCTTTTTAATTTATCTATTATTAGTAAGGTTACATAGAAATGGATTTTTAAGAGATTAAAATTTAGGATTTGAAATAGAGTAAACTCCTAAGTTTAGTGCATGCTAGTTTTTAAGAAAAAATATATCCCACTTGGTTGAGATATATTTAAAAAGAAAGTGCTAATTTTTAGGAAAAAAAGTTCCTTTGGTAGTTTTTTTTATTATAGATTTTGTTGAATTACAATTTTAACCATATATTTTATTTTTTTTTAAATAAATATTATCTAATTAGCTTAGGAGTATTTTTGACATTCTCTGAAAGCATAACTAACTGAATTCTCTTAATATATAGAGATAAAATATATATATATATATATATATATATATTTTAGAATGAGATAAAGATTAACAATATAAGCTTTTTTTTAATAAGTACTAGTTTATCATAATATCAAACAATTGATCCAAAATTCCTATCTCTAATTAGTCAACTACTAGTTAAAATATTATAAAGATTAACTATTTAAGTTTTCAGACATCAGATGATCCAAATTCAAATTATCTCCAACATACTAATAATTAAATGATTTTATTAAACATTTTCTATCATGATATCTGAACATGTGCTAAAGTTACCATTTTTTTTTTTTTTGGGTTTCTTATTTGTAAAGACTTATTTCATTTGTAAGTGGATCAGCAGATTCAGCACTGAAAGCTCATGTGCT
Organism: Quercus variabilis; assembly: GCA_030445155.1. Lineage (NCBI taxonomy): Eukaryota > Viridiplantae > Streptophyta > Magnoliopsida > Fagales > Fagaceae > Quercus > Quercus variabilis. The sequence goes on along the minus strand of CP129448.1, from coordinate 4,634,660 downwards.
AATCGCGTGCTTCATTTAAGCACACGGTGTCTTTTACAGGCCCCACATGCTGAACACGCTTTGCATTACGACGTCGTTTGTTCTAAGGAAATATGAAAATTTCTTATCATTTCTTCCCTTCTCTTCCCCTTATCATTTAATCGGGTGGGATATGGGTTCTATAGAAATTAACTGATTTATTTAATTTTTAGGGTTAAAGATGATTGGAATTTTTATGATCTTTGATTTTTCTTGCTCCTGCAGGGTTCTCTCATCTCTGCAAGTTCTTTACTCATAGGGCGTGTCTGAAAGGGGAGCATTGTGAGTTTTCACATGATTGGAGGGATCCTCCACATAACGTAAATCTTTTTGATCTCAGCTTGATTTCATTATGTCTGCCCATTAATTATCATTTAGTAAGGTTTCCTTCTTTCTTTATCATTGACTCTTGCTGGCTTTTTTGGTCACAGATTTGCACCTATTATCAGAAAGGACTTTGTGCATATGGTAGTCGTCGTTGCAGATACGAACATGTTAAAGCTTCTCGACGCCATTCTTTTGCTTCATCTTCAACAACAAATGCACGCCATTCTCTCGTTTCAGATAAGTTATGCCTTAGTTCAGATATGCAAGTTTGGAAATCTGAAAATTTCTTATCATTTCTTCCCTTCTCTTCCCCTTTTCTAAAGAAACATAATGACTGATATCAAAATCATACAACTTTCTTACTTCTAAGGAAATCATCTATACAATCCTTCTCCCATCATTCCACATTCCAGTGAACATGGCCTACGGCATTCACCTTTTTGTTTCACATATCAGAATGGTCCTCCTTTTTTGTAGATTAGTATGCATCCTAGATTATTGAGATAAGTATTTTTTATTGGATCAACCTGGCTTTGGAAAACAGTACTACATCATAATCTTTAATGATGATTTGATGTACTATTGTTGTTGATGCTGTTGTCTTTAGTGTTATTATTGTTTTGGGTTGCATCTCAACAGCAAAATGAAGCCTGTAGTCCAGTTAGTTGTGGTAAGACTTTAAGAGTGTGATTAACTGGGCTTGCTTAGTGGTAACTGGAAGACCAGGGGATAATTTATTAACTTTTTTTCTTTTTGAAGTTACAGAAGAAACCCGCCTTGGATGAACCTAGGAGATTTAGTTATGTATTATTTATAATTTTGAAATTATATTTTACATTGATTGCTATTTTGTTTAGCACCTGGGATTTTAATAGTTTGCTACATGGTGTATCTATTTTCTTTAAACCTGTGTCTACATATATGCAACCTAAACAAGGAGTAGGGTATTATTATGTATCTAAATGTAGCATTCTAATCATAAATTACTAATTAGTGTACACAAACAAGCTTCTAAGTTATAAGTTCATGTCCTTGTTTTGTAAATTTATTAATAGTGTGGAAAGAAAAAAAGAACATGTGTTAAATTACTGATTGCCCCAAAAGCTTAAGCTATTGGGATATGGTAAATTTTATCATTTAACCACATACTTTTAACAACATGAATAAAATAATACCCAGAAAAGAGAATATACCCTTTTACTTGACTATGTTGATACCATCTCTACCAACACCGTGACCACACAGATTGGAATACCACCCCTTGTCTTCACAACTTACATCTTACTCTTGTTCTTCTTAGCACTCTGAGGAACCAATAACCTGCAACTGCCAGCACCTCAGGATGCTTTTGCCTGTAATTCAGACATCTGCATTCATATCCCCTTCTCACCAGATTATCCCTGAAGCATCAGTGTACCCCTATGTCACTAAGGATGTTATGGTACTAGTGGTACTTTCCTGTTTGCTTTTCACTAAGGCCTTCCAAGTTTCCCTATTGAACATGCTCCTTTCTTGCTTCGGTATATTATTATTGTATTATTTTTTTTTTTATTGGTTAGAAATCCTAATGCTACTACCTGAACCCCTCCCTTCCCTGTACCCCAAGCGCGTATGTGCTTGGGAGGTACCAATCCGCATAAGAGGCGGTTGGTTGCTACATTGTGCATTTCAAGTGTCCCATATCTGTATTCTGTGCCAGGAACTGATATAATCATCTACAAAATTACAAATTGCTTACCTCACCGAAGGCGAGCATAGCAAATTAACATTTTCCATAACAAGGTGACAATTTTGTTCTCTTACACTCTCTCTCTTTTGTGCTTGTTTTTCTGAGTCTCTGTGGTTTATTTTCTGGCTTTATCGATAAGTATAGGTGGGGCACAGTCGGTCTATTTCCTTTTTTGTGGCAGTTGTATTATTGATGTTCCTAGAGTTGCTGTCAGAATGGCTTCTAGTCAATGCTGTTCCAAGAATTATACACCTTTTGTTTGTAATTTACTTCCATCTAGGAGAGGGTTAGCTTTATGACTCCTTTAATGGGTAGAATGTTTGTTGTGTTCCAGCATAAGGTCAAGCCAGGCTCATACACTTGGAGACATCACAGGCCCCCTCCACGAAGATCTGGTTTTGTGGATGACCTGTTTGATATGTTCAACTCCATAGAAGAATTAATAGCCTCTGAGACAGCTCTCGACCCCATGGAAGAATTAACATCCTTGGAGATGGCTCTTTTATTAAGGGATCTGATTCTGGATACATCTGACTCATCAAGTGATGAAGAAGATTTTTATAGCCCATGAGCTACTAGATATAGCCAGTTGTAATCATGTTGATTGTCTGTGGGGATTTTCTAAACATTGCCATGTTGGCATTTTGTCAGCCTACTACTCTTTGCATCAGCAGAAAGACTTGCTTGTAGTTTTTGAACTCTATATTGGGACAAGATACTATTATTTATAATTGATATCTTGGTTTCCCTGCTGGGGTTTGATTGTTTCTGCTTGGGATGATTACTGGCATTATTGAATGTTGATGTCAATAAGCCTGGAAGTGTAGGTTCTTTGGTAGATATTTGATTGCTGGAGCACATAAAATTTTATGTTTGTCATTAATGGTGGTCAGTTTCCTTGGATACTTTGTAAGCAAAGAACTTTCTCATAGTTTGACATGTACACTTCAATTTCCTGTTTGAAGGTCTTCCTTTTACACATTTTCTCTTTTTAGTGAGTTTATGCTCCTTACAGTTTGATATTTTAAGACATTTGACAAACATGGCCAGTGAAGTGATTACCACTGTGGTGTATAATGTTATATTTCTTTCCCATGAGTGGAAGAGGGGTTACTAAGCTTGTTGAGCTTCTTTTGGAAAACCTTCAGTAAAGGGTTCTGTGGACTTGCTCTATGAAGTGGTTTGTTTGCAAATATGGGTTATTACAGAAGGCTCATCTTTGTGACTTGTATGTCATGTTACAAATGTACTCAATTTCTGTGCTGCATCATTTTTCTCTATACAGGTTTATGAGCCTTCTCAGCTTGAAAGTACATGTATCTGCTTTTTATTTCCCCTATTTTGGTTATGGGGGTTGCATGCAATGTAATAAGTTCAGAGCCTCATTAGGTTTTTCTGTGTGGATGTTCTCTTATTGCAGCATGCATATCGAGATGGCCGTCTAGAGGAGGTAGTTCTACGTCATCTTGGGTCTGAAGATGGAGAAACTGTGATAGCTAAAAATATTAGGTTTTGTCTGTACCTTTTGTTGTTATTCTACTCGGTCCATTTTTTTTTTCCCTTAAATAGTTTAATATTGCCATGCTCACTGAGTTTTGGTTATTGCCAGGTTGTCAGAGTTCCTTGGCAACATGCGTATAAGGTGAACAAATGCTGTTTTATAGTCTAGAGTAAGTATGAAGTTATGGCTTGGATTCTGCTTTCTGTACTAGTATTTTGTACATTACGACTTGACCTGTAGATTAATTTTTTGATGTTCCTTAATTTTAGGAAATTTTTTATTCCAACAAGAGCTCAAACTAATAAATAAAAGTAAATTTGTATACTGTGTACCTGTGGTGCAAGGGTTTTACCTGATCTCTACTTGGAATGCATTCGCAGCCATTGACATGCTAGGTATATTGAGCAAAAAATATCAGTCTTTGACAAATAATGGCTTTGTTGGCCATCAGGAAAGTTTTCAATGATGGCATGCTCTCGTACTCATTGAATCTAATGGATTGTCTTGATGGTTATAAACTTATAATACCACCTTAGCACTGTGGTTTTGCCAAAAAACTGGTTATCAGTTGCACCAGTTTCATCAATTGCAAAAAGTCTCTTAATTGCTTGAACCTGTATTCATATTGCAGGATATCTAATGATATGGAGAAATCATGCGCGACTTCAATTGCTGTGTTCTTTTCAAATGCCAGTGTGGCACTCCAATTTTTTTTGAGGTATGATGCAATAGAGATAGTTATATGCTTTTCTAAGATTTGTGTAAGATGATGGTTGCTCAGTTGGACCCCAGAAGTGACCTTCAATGTCTCTTTGCTTTACAAATATATATTTTGGTTCCTTTGCCTCTGCTGCCTAGTTGTATTTATTCACCTTTCAATGGTGAGATGTTTGATTCTACCTGTTATGGGTGTTGGGAATTTTAGGTTTCGGTATTTTTTTGGTCCAACAAAGTGATTTAGAGGTTGGGTCTTGGTGTGATGTCAAGTGCCTTCCACAAAAAGTAACAAGTTGTGGGTTTGACCTTGGTATTTGACTTGATGATTGGTTCTTATTTCTAAGTTTATATTGATAACTTGGATTGACATGAAATTATTGGACGGTTCTTATAACTCATGCCAAATGAAATATGCAGTAATAATTTATAGGTCATAAGCTTTTGTTAGGATTTACATTTACCGTACAAATCAGGTTTCAAGATTCTTCTACAAATCTGTGAATCCTAGGAATTCTTTCTCCATGTCCCTTCTTTTTAATTAATTTATGATTAAAAAAAAAAACAACAGGTTAAAGTCAAGATGAAGAAATTGTTTTTTTTTTTTTTTTTGGTTTTTTTTTAAAAGTAATATTTTTTAGTCACTGTTCTCTGAACCTCTTGATGCAATCATTAATGCAGAATTGCTTGCTGGAGGGGACCAGAACATGAAGTATTGGGCATGCTATACTATTTATCAAGGTGCATCTTCTATCAATGTAATAAAATCGTCATGCATTGGATTGGTATGTTTGAGAGTTCTCATTAGCTGTCTATTTATGGGATTATGATTTTTAGTAATGGACATGCAAATAGCCGTGCTGTTACCTAGCTGTATGGTTCCCCCTCACCAACAGTGATATATTTGGAACTGTTTATATATTTGTTTTTTCTGGCTGCCATTCTTGTCAATATGGAGCTATGATGACATGTTCTGGGCAACATTGTCTTTGGTCTTTTTGTATTCTAATCTGAATTTTCTTGCTGATTGAGGACATTGCATCTTGCGGGATGTAAATGGCATTAAGAGCTCCCTAAAATCGATAGCTTTTACAGATACTCATATCAATTGTTATACATGAAAGACTAGCTTCCTCTCTCAGTCTCTCCTTGTTTACTAGCTCAAGAATGGTAAGAGTTTCAAATGAACGTTTTGGTGCAAAATATAATAAATTAGCTATTTTTAATTGTATACTTCTAGTCATTAAAAATATATGAATGGAGATTAAACTCTTGATTAATGTATAATTTGGGCAAAAATATTATTTTCGGTCTTGGAATATGATATGATTCTATAATTATATTTTTGCCCTTAAAATTTATAATTTCCTTCGTCTATCTATTTTTGTTATTTTTTCCATCGTTGTGTATAACAGAGTGCATATTTTGAGAATCAAAATAGAGTCAAGACTACGTTTTAGATTTTAAACCGAGTGCATGTTTTAGATTTTAAACTTGTAAAAGAAATTAACAAGAGTCGACGAGAACACCGGTTGTAGAACATCTTAATTGTTTGTGGACAGAAATAAAACCTTTTAAATCTTAAGAATGAGAATCAAAGTAGAAAGTGAGAGATAATTAAATAAAACCTGCAAGTGCCATTGGTTTCACAGGTTGCTTCCTTACATGGAAATCTTGAGCTGATTAGAATTGAGAAGGTGACAAGTGCATATGCAATAGTGGCGAAAGACTTGAAATGTGCTTGTTTGTGCCATCAAAATGCTCTCAGTTTGTAGTTTCACAATTCGATCTTATTATGCCAACCTTTTATACATAAAAAACTTTAATTGGAGGGCTGCTTTAAGATATTATACTTTAATTAACATTGTTTTGAAAGCTATACTATAGGCCAAATTTTACAAATACAAACCTTGCGAAATATTTGAAAGATAGAGTCCTCTTGACCTTAAAATCCGATGCTACTGTGAAACAATGTATAACTGGCTGCAATTTGCCGAAACCATTTAGGCAACATCACTCATGCATGGATTGGGAATCTGGGATCAATGTAAAAGGTGATCCTTTTTGGGCTGAAGCCTAAGCGACACTCTTGGTTGTTTCTAGTGCGTTATATGCTGGTTTGGATTACATCATTTTTGTTGAAGGCAAAACCCTAAATGTTGTTGGATCCATTCAAAATTCATTTAATTCATATTATTTAGCAACATATATATACGAGTTGAGTTCAATTTACACTTAGTGTAACTTTAAATAATGTTATACCACCTAATAACTTGTTACATAATTCATATTTTGAAAATCCTAACGATGAATTACATGTTTCATATGTTCTTAACATTTACGCTAATTTTCACGACGATTGGATATTATTTACCATTTAATCCATAAACTTATTTTTTATGCATTATTTTAAATTACAAAAAGTTAAAGTTAAATAATTGATTGATAACATAACTATTAATCTTTGATTATCTTGAAATTTTGCAAGGATGAAAAATACAAGAAGATAATGTAATCTAATGGTGGATTTGTCAAAATTTGCATTCAATTAAAAAATATTGAGTGATGTAACATTATTTAAAGTTATACCATGTGTAACTTGAACTTATTTCCATATATATATATATATATATACTAACCATAGAAGAGACTAAACCTTCTGCCAGCTTGTATGCCATTAACAGCTAACCATTCTCTAAATCAAATTGAAATTATACACACCATAACCATACTTTGCAAAATCACAAGCAACATAGCCTGTACAAACTAACATAGAAATTACACAAGTATGCATGGTCAGAATAGAAGTTCTATGAGTTACGCACCGTAACTCACTGTCAATAAAACCTGCATTGATTAGATCATTGCCATCTGGTTGTTTTCTCGGTTAATCTAAATGACCCAAGTGTAGTACCAGAAGCAACCTAACACTAAGTTGGCTGGACTAGATATAGATTGACTTTTGTGGGAAAGGATATCTGGATAGCACTCTCGCATAAGATTTATTTATAAAATTATTATGGCTTTAGAAAGATCTCACAAGCAAATTTTTTGAAAGAAAAAAAAAAAAAAAGAAAAAAGGAAAAAAGAAACCCGATAGAAAAATAGACAATCACACAAAAAAGAGAACACTAAGGATTTACGTGGTTTGGTCTTTGACCTACATCCACGAGAGGAGACAAGGAGAAAGTTTCACTAACAAATATGGAGAGTAAAAAAGTGGTGTAAAAGCACTCTCACAAACTCAAACCCCAATACACCCAAATAACTCTATATCAAAGAGTTCTCTCTCAACTCATAATTCAAGGCTAAACAATAGTTGTCGTCCATGCAAAGAGGCCAATCTGAAAAAAGCTAACAAACAACCCAATTCAAAGTCACATGACTCACATCAACATTGACTACCCCAGTTACATAATGGCTTGGGTAGATCCACCAGAAATGGCATCCTTGACATCATTCACTTTAGCCTCTACATTCTCCTTGTCTAGCTAGGAACATTGTCTCCCAGCTCTTTTAGTTGCTTCTAGTTCAGTACAAAATTGAGTCAGCTTGGTTCTTTTTGTCTATGGCATCCCTCTTTTCCTTGTCTTCCTTTTGCAAAATTTTAAGCTTCTTTAACAATACCATCCACCAGCAACAATTTTATTTTGTAAATACAAACATGGGGTTTAGTAACATAATTAGGTTAGGTTTACTAGTACTAATAAAAAATGTGAATATTTCCATTTAAAAAAAAAAAAATCCAAAAACATAGATACTTGAAATGCCGAGATTTCAGAAAGAAAAGAAAGATGTAGGTTCTTTGTAGAACATGGTAGCATCATTGAAGTTACAAAAATGAAGATATAAAAGCATTTTTTAGTCTATATACAAATTAGAACATAAACAAAAGGGAGGGAGGGGGGGGGGGGGTGGGGATAATATAAGAAAGCAGCTAATTCGACTAATGGTCTAAATTTTTCTTTATATATATATATATATATATATATATATATATTAGTTATTTCTCAAATAGATTAAATAATTATACTTAGCTAAGATAGTTTGGGTTTCAAGCTTATTCAAACTCATCTATCTATATCTATATCTATATATTACTAAAAGTTGAAGCGTAGCATTTATTGCTGCTGAGCTCCTGTTGTGCCACCTCATCGCCACGTCATTGTCCACATAATTATTATTTTTCTTATTTATTTTTTAATCTTATTTTTTAACAAAAAAATATAAATAGGTTATTGACTTTACATATTCATCTTGGGCAGTTTTAACATTACATATAATTTTGTCTTTACATATTCATCTACTTTAATTTATAATTTATTTTTTATTCCTATTTTTTTTACCAAAAAAAAAAAAATAATAGATTATTGACTTTACACAATAAATTTATTATTATTATTTAAAAAAAAAAAAATCACTTGCATTTGAAGCCCCCGTAATCATTGCATAAAATCTTTAAAAAAATATTTTGAAAAAATATAATCTATAATCTATTATAAAAGTTGAATCCTTAGAACTAATTGATGCACAAAATGGTAACACGTGTCATTTTATTGAAACATAAGTGAATCTCATTCTATTCTCTTTCTTTTCTCCAGCTCATCTTTCTTCAAATTGATTAAAAATTTGGCGTTTTAGATTTTCATCCCAAAAGGATGGCATTTCAAATTAATTGGAAAAAAAAAATAAAAATAAAATTTGGCGTTGTAGATAACAACAGTCACCTACACTCCGCTCAAAGCGTTTTAGATACTTTTACTCCCTCACCCTTTCCACTTCTCAATTAAATTTGAGTTCTCACGCCCAGGCACAACACAAAACCCACCTAAATTAGCTCTCTTGGCCTCCCTCTACACTTATTTAAAAGGGGAATATCAATGCTTTTTGTGGAGCTTCGGGGTCACAAAAGTAAGCTCCCGCTAATTCTCTACACATGTAAAGTTTTATTAATAGCACTAAAAGTTATCCATTCCTTGCCCGTGGGGTTGAGCTTGACTTCCCAATTTGTTTTTTCCATCTTTGTAGGACCATTATTGGTTGTTCAGGGGAGTTGAGTACTGCTTACACCCTCAAGTATTTGGAACAGGCTAGATGTGCACAGTGCCTTCATGTCAACATCTCTCATATTCCTCATAAGTTAAATTGGAAAGCATGTAGAATTTTTTTGGAATGCAACCAAGAGAGGTGACCAGGTTCTTGCTTCTTTCAGAATTTGTAGTTCTTATCCGCGAAGTTTAGGGCATTATAATCTATTCAAATACTCCTCAAGGTATAGGTCTCGCTGTCTTTTTTTCCTATCTTCTTTGACATTATACAGCAACATATCATACACAAACTTGACACAGATATATAAACCATCTAAGACTAAGAGCATTGGATTTTCATTCAAAGGTTTGTTAGTTTTAGACAATTTCTCATCATCCTATCATATTCAATCTGAAAATAATTGTTATGTTTTTAGCTGCATGCTTTTTTAATTTCAATAAGACAAAAAAATAATTTTGCTTGACGAGCCACTTGCTAAAAATAACCTCTTTTATGGACTCATGATCAAAATGTGAGATTTATAAATAGACTTGATGAATCATTATCACATTTAGTCTAATGCATGAACTAACATTATTACATATTCTCCATTGAAAGAAAGAAAAAAAAAAGTTATTTGTGTTTTGTATTTAGCTAAATGGTTTGTTAATTTTTTATTTTTTATTTTTTAAAATTACAACTTTCATTGTTACATTTGAAATTTGTACCCCATTGCGAAATCCTCCTATAGAAATATAACATTGTAACATGTTCTCTTTTGTTTACCTCAGTGACATTGCTATTACGTTATTTGTTGATTACTTAATTATTGCCATTATTGTTTTGTTAGATGGTTCAATTGTTGAATTATTATTATTCTATTATAGGTTAAAGCATCTAGCTATCTAATTTATGTTGGTTTCAGAGCTTAAACAAACAACAATCTTATCTGGATAAATCTCTTAATGATCATATGCAGCAAAAAACAATTTAAATTTTGCCAATAGGCGAAGGAAGATCACATGTTGGATTGAATTGGAGAGAAGTAACTGGAAAATTTGTGTCTAAAATCAGCTACCACCAGTTATAAGGAGATCAATTCATATAATATGAGTACTCCATGTGATTTGAGAAATTTAACTAGATAACCGAATAGTTTTTAATTCTTATATTGTTTGGATTTGTAATGTTTCACCCATAAATAAGTAATTAAGTTTTCATGATTATTATTGAAATCTGTTTGGTGATTTCAACAAATGTATAACATAGTTTATGTATATTCATTTCACTAATACAATTAACATTAAACTATATATGTCACATATTGTGTGGTGGCAAAATTACTAATAATCTAAATCTATATCTATATCTATATATATCTAAAAGTTGAAGCGTAGTATTTATTGTAGCTAAGCTCCTGTTGTGCCACCTCATTGCCATGTCATTGGCTACATAATTATGATTTTTCTTATTTATTTTTTATTCCTATATTTTTTTTACAAAAAAATATAAATAGATTATTGACTTTATACATTCATCTTGGACAGTTTTAACATTACATATAATTTTGTCTTTACATATTCATCTACTTTAATTTATAATTTATTTTTTATTCATTTTTTTTTTACAAACAAATATAAATAGATTATTGACTTTACAGATTCATCTTGAGCGGTTTCAAACTTCACATATAATTTTGCATTTATATATGCATCTACTTTAATTTAGAGGGTAATTCTAGATGTTTATAACTAAATAATGAAATCAATGAAGTATCAAAAATCAAAAACAATGTCTATACATATCTATACTATATATATATATATTAATGGAAGTTTTGTAATAAATTTTATAAAGCTCTTTATGCACTACATCTTTTTTTTTTTTGTGCAATTCTTATTTAATTTTTCCAACTTTTAATCTTCTTCAATCATTGTCTTTTTAGTTCAATCTTTCATCCCCTCCAATAATTTTTTTTTTTTTTTTTAATTTTCATTTGATTTCCTTTAGATTTTTAAAAGTTTCCCTTATATCCTCTTAAATTATATGGTTTCACTTTGTTCAATCTTTCATCTACTTCCACCATTCCTCTGCCATCTTAATTTTCATATAAATTTCTTCTTACGTCATTTCCGCCTCTCTCTCCTATTCCTTCCAAGTGGCCCACGACAAAAAGGTCAATACTCTCTCTCTTTCTCCCATTTTGTTTTTTCTTTTTTGGTGGATTTTTTTTTTAATTGATTCAACCATTTTTTTTTCTACTAATGGTTTTTTATTTAATTTTTATTTTTGATTTAATTGTCACATCATCAACAACAAATTGTTTTGCTAATTGGTTCAATTAATTATTGTTAAGTTTTTTTTAATTTTTTAGCTACATTTTTCTGTGTTTGGATTATAGGGTAGGAAAAATAGAGTTTTAGAAAGTTTTTTTAAAAATAAAAGAAAATTTTCCAAATTTTATATTCTTTTTAATGATTCACAAAATGTTATAAATAACTTTTATTAAAAAAATGAGTATTTTTGTTAACTTTCCTTTTGAATTTTTGAGATTTTTTTTTTTTTTTTTTCATTTTGGTACTACAAAATTTATATTTATGATTTATGATTGTTCCTATAATGAATAAAAATATGAATGTTCAAATTTATATTTATGTCTATGATTGTTCCTATATTACATTTATGATTGTTCCTATAATAAATAAAAATGTTATTATGAAATACATTACTATTTATTAAATTAATACAAATTGTAAAAAATAAATTTAATGAGACCATCATAAAAAATTCATCACGCGTAACGCGTGGGTTCATGGCTAGTTCTAATAATATCTCTAGCCATATCGTCTTCAACCACCAGATTCTAATTCATGTCTTCTATTAAGAACAAAAACTTGCTATATCTAGATTGAAAAAAAAAAACCAAATTCTCTTCAAAACAACAGTTTTTGCAAATACATACCTCATCACTTAGCATGGTGCTAGCACTGGTTTTGGTGTCTAAGCAAAAGCTTCCAAGGGATTTGCTATCCCTCATGAACTCTCTCTCAACTTGATAACTAGAGATTGATTTCTTCACTGGTTTGTTCATCTGCTGTAGTGGAGAACACCTCTGATTTGGAAGTTGGTGAAGTTGACACCACCCAAAGTTTCAAGTCCTTCTATGGTGAGACATCCAAGAGCACAATGTCATTAACTTCTCCAACTGAAAAACACCTGTCTGGAAATAAAAGTGACAAAAATAAGTATTGATGCCTCAATAGTTAGTGCAAGTACCAATAAGTATTACAACTGACACTATCTGAAATGGAGAGCTCTCCTTTTTTTTTTCCCCACAAATAAGTGTATAAAAAAAGTAATAAGAAGAAAAGGACAAACTTGAACTACAGCCCCAAGAAGAAGAACTTCATCCATATCTTCCAGGTCTTAAACCGCTGGGATATGAGTTGAATTACATCAATATATTTGGAGGAAAGCTTTGCATCTCTCAAGGAAGTTTCAACTGGTGCTCAAAGCCTATGAGTTGTAATCTAGCGAACTTAAGTAGGCAATTAGACTACCAGATGACAGAGAAAGAGAGTTCAAAATCAAAAGAAAGAATATTGCAGTGACGGACATAAAAAAAATACAGTGATATTACATAAGAGAGTTATTCTATTTCTGATCATGCATGTGCGATGCCTGTCTAACAAATCCGAACATAGTTCTTCAAATTTGACACTAGTCAGGGTGGTGTCAATGTGTTTTGGGCCATCTGCAATGGTGATAAAGAAAGGTAAACTGTAAAAGCAAATGTTTTTTCTCTGTGGTTATGGGAAAGAGAGATATATCAACTTAAAGAAAGAAGGCATAGAAATAGCCACATACCTAATATTGGTCTGAGTTAAAGATGACAGCTCCATCTATGAGATGTTGTAGAGCATGCCTATCGTTCAGAAGATCTATGGCTTCGTCTTTCTTAATGTTTTCAGCACGCCAATAAACTATCCTCTATTAAAAATTATAAAACGCAAGGTTGTAATTTATGGCATGTTTGGATGTTTAAAAAAGGAGGGGGAGTAGAGTAGAGGGAGGGAGAGTAATGCAATTACCTTATTTGGAAGTTTTTTAAAGAATGAGGGGGAGGGGTTTGGAGGAGTTTGGAAGAGTTTGGAGGGGTTTGGACTCCCTCTGGCCCCTCAATTTTAATTCCTCCAAATTGGAGAGATTTGGAGGGGGAGTAGAGTATATAAACTATTGACCAAGTAAATTACCTAATTTATCCTTATTATATTAACAAAATTACACAAGGGGAATGACTAATTACTCCATTCCCCCTTACTAATTTTAAAAACATCCAAATAAGGTGGAGGTGAATCACTCTCCTCTACTCTCCTTCCCTCTACTCCCCTCTACTCTCCTCCCTCTCTAAACTTCCAAACAAGCCATTAGTTTCAACTAACTATAAATCAGAAAACAAAGAATATAAGCTAAAGATCTACTCATTTCTCTTGTTTCAACCTTATCGATATCATCGCTTCCTGGATGAGTGTCAGCCAACGTAGGATGTACCTCAAATACTCCATCTCCAACCTTAAGAACTGCATAGGAAAAACATAACAAAAGTATGTAAGGTTCATTACCTATTCTGTATATATTAAAATACCACAACTCAGGAGTCTAACTGAGTACCTTAGCTACATCAGCTTCTCAAATCCTAAAACTATCCAAGCAATACATCCCATCATCAGATTTCCACAGAAATTTCATCAGATTATCTGATTCTTCAAGATAATTGGCATTTGCTAGATGCTTAATCCCTATAAAATATTTCTCTTGTAATTAAGTTCATATGGGTGCTTTAAAGCAGTGTTATGTATATAGGTAAAAGAGTTCCAATTTGAAAAGCATTAAAAAAAAAAAAAAAAAAATTCATCACAAGCTTGTTTTGTTGTTGAAACAATTACACTAAGATAAATGTTCGCAATCAGCTTAGATTTCAAAGAAGGTGGCTGAAAAGTCCAAGAACCAGAAACAATTACACTAAGATAAATGTTCGCAATCAGCTTAGATTTCAAAGAGGGTGGCTGAAAAGTCCAAGAACCAGTCACCTTGAAATCGAACTTTGATTGAAGATAGGTTGTAATCTTGTTGCTAACACCATTCAACCTATCAAAAATAGTTTGAGACCTAACTTTAAAAAAAGACAAATAGAGGAAAATAATACTAGTTTCTACCCGCTTGCTATCAAATTTTCAAAAATGCAAAACAAATGAACCATGTAACCTAATCTATGAAATAAGATATATAAAGTCTGCAACATTTTTATTTTGTACATACAAACATGGTGTTTAGTAACATAATTAGGTTAGGTTTATAGGTACTAATATAAACTGTGAGCGTTTTCTTTTATCTTGGTTGACATGTGATAAACATGGATTTTTTATTATTAAATTGAAAAACGTAGATGCTTGAATGCTAAGATTTCAGAAAGAAAAGAAATATGAAGGTTCTTTGTAGAACATGGTAGCATAATTGAAAAGGGTAATAAATAAAAAATATAAGAAAAAAATTTGAAGTTACAAAAATTAAGACATAAAAGCAATTTTTGTCTATATACAAATTAGCATATAAACAAAGGGGGGGGGGGGGTGGGTGGGAATTTTGCTGCCTTTGCCAATGGCTATGGTTCTAGAACTATAATATATGTAAGCAGCATATTCCAGTAATAGTGTAAAATTTTCTTAAATTACATGGTGTTTGGTGGTAAAATATCTCTTATATTTCTGTAGTTGCATATATATTAGTTATTTCTCAAATAAATAAATATTAGATTTAGCTAAGATAGTTTGGGATTCAGGCTTATTCAAACTCATTAATTGTATCTCTGGCCACAACATCTTCAACCACCAGATTCTAATTCACGCCGTCTGTTAAGAACTAAAACTTGTTATATCTAGTTTGAACAAGAACCAAATTCTCTTCAAAACGATAGTTTTTGCAAATACATACCTCATCACTTGGCATGGTGCTAGCACTAGTTTTGGCATCTAAGCAAAAGCTTTCAAGGGATTTGTTGGCCTTCACGAACTCTCTCTCATCCATTTTTTAGATGGATAAAGAACTCTCTCTCACCCTGATAGACTTTAATTCCTTCACTGGTCCGTACATCTATTGTGGTGGAGAACACCTCTGATTTGGAAGTTGGTGAAGTTGGGTTCCTTGGGATAATCTCGGTCATTGCACCTCCAAAGTTTCAAGTCCTTCTATGGTGAGACATACAACAGCCCATTGTCATTAACTTCTTCAGCTAAAAAACATGAGTTTGGAAATAAAAGTGACAAAAATAAGTGAAGAAAAAAAAAAAAAAAAAAAACAGAATAACAAGAAAAGGGCAAACCTGAATGGCAGCCCCAAGAGCAACAACTTCATCTACATCTTTGAAGGAAAGTTTTGCATCTCTCAAGGAAGTTTCAAATGGTGCTCGAAGCCTATGAGAAAGTCAATTGCAGTTGTAATCCAGTGAGGCAAGTAGACTACTAGATGACAGAAAAAGAGAGTTCAAAATCAAAAGAAAGAAAACTGAAGTGATGAAAATTAAAAAAAATACAGTGATATTAAATATGAGAGTTATTCTATTTCCGAACATGCATAGGGTGAAATCATAAGAGTAATAATTTCAATTTTCAAAAGGCATACTGGTCTAACAAATCTGAACACATTGCTTCAAATTTGACACTTCTCAAGGTGTTGTCAATGTGTTTTGAGCCATCCGCAATGGCGATGATGAAAGGAAAACTGGAAAAGCAAATATTTTTTCTCTGTGATTATGGTAAAGAGAGAGATCAACCTAAAGAAATAAGGCATAGAAATAGCCACAAACCTAATATTGATCTGAGTAGAGATGACAGCTCCATCTTCGCTTTCTCAGCAATCTCTGTGAGATGAAGACCTTGATTGACGTTCAGAGGATCTGTTAGAGATATATATTAAACATATATTAGCCTAATGTAATAGGCCCAAGCCCATTCCTGCTTGTACTAGTAGTCTAGGGTTAGTCGCCTATATATACTCATGTTAGGGTTCATTGTAACATAGGTTATTGTACTACACTCCTACACAATAAAGATGTAGCCCTTAAGGGATTCCTCCGTGGATGTAGGCCGTCAAGGCTGAACCACGTAACTCTCGTGTTCTTGATATTCCTATTCTATGCTTCCTCTTCCGCATCCACTCTAGCATACACAACATGGTATAACACATTGCGTTTGATAATATTCTCCATTTAACATGGTATCAAAGCTAATATTCAACATGGTATCAGAGCCAAACTCCGTTCTTGGCATTAAACAAAATCTCTACCAAGCAAAGAAGATTCTTATGTGCACACCACCATCAGAAGTCACATGTGCTTCGTTGCTGAATCTAGACTCCATGGCATCTTGCAGCCACCGTGGCTCAATGTTGTGTCCAAGATCCACAAACTCAAGCAACCGTGACTCAACTTCTCAGATTTGTGCAAATCTAAGCCTCGCTTGATGAAACCAACACCACAGGCGTGATCCACGACCTCCCGCGACCAAAACCTAGGAACTCGGACACCAAAGGAAGCCTCACGCGCCGCCACGCGCCGCCAACAACTTCGGCACCTCCCACACGCGCCGCCTCAGATTCCTGACATCCAGATCAATTTCTTGGTACACGCGCCGCTTTGAAGGCCTACTCGTTCAACGATCTACAAACCTTGAGTTTCCGGCAACGATCTGACCATACACGCGCCCTCACGCGCGGGTAGAATTTCTGGCATGTAATCCACGCGCCGGTGAACTTCCCACGTGCCATCCACGCGCCGGACAAATTCAGCTGATGTCATCATGATGTCAAGTGATGACGTCATACCGTGACGTCATCACCACGCAGGCTGTTGCCACGTCAGCCCTAATCCAGGTCAGCACCACGTCATTAGGATGAGTCAGCGCTCTGCAGCCCGATCCGTGACCCGACCTGGAAAACCCGGAACCGACCCAGTCCATGTAGCCGTTGACTTTGACCCGGATCTGTTGACTTTGACCAGTTGACTTTGACTTTTTGCGTTGACCTTTGACCAAAAGTCAAAATTTCTGAAAGGGCCTATCTTGCTCAGTTTTTCGCGTAGATTCCAATTTTGGACTCTGTTTCTTCATTTGAAGTTCTGAAATTGGTCAATTGGCACATTCTTCATTGTGGTTTCTTCAAAGGCATTCTTCAAGGCATCTCCAAGTGATCTTCTCATGCTTATCCAACCTCAAGCCTTCATCGAGCTTCCGCCTTGAGTTTGAGGGAGGGTGTTAGAGATATATATTAAACATATATTAGCCCAATGTAATAGGCCCAAGCCCATTCCTGCTTGTACTAGTAGTTTAGGGTTAGTCGCCTATATATACTCATGTTAAGGTTCATTGTAACATAGGTTATTGTACTACACTCCTACACAATAAAGATATAGCCCTTAAGGGATTCCTCCGTGGATGTAGGCCGTCAAGGCTGAACCACGTAACTCTCGTGTTCTTGATATTCCTATTCTATGCTTCCTCTTCCGCATCCACTCTAGCATACACAACATGGTATAACACATTGCGTTTAATAATATTCTCCATTTAACATGGTATCAAAGCTAAGTCTAGGGTTAGTCGCCTATATATACTCATGTTAGGGTTCATTGTAACATAGGTTATTGTACTACACTCCTACACAATAAAGATGTAGCCCTTAAGGGATTCCTCCGTGGATGTAGGCCGTCAAGGCTGAACCACGTAACTCTCATGTTCTTGATATTCCTATTCTATGCTTCCTCTTCCGCACCCACTCTAGCATACACAACATGGTATAACACATTGCGTTTGATAATATTCTCCATTTAACATGGTATCAAAGCTAATATTCAACATGGTATCAGAGCTAATATTCAACAGGATCTATGCCTTCATCTTTCTTAAATTTTTCAGTAAGCCAATCAACTATTCTCTATTAAAAACATTAGAACATAAGGGTGTAATTTAGTAACAAGTAATTATAAATCAGAAAACAAAGAATATAAGCTAAAGATCAACCTATTTCTCTTGTTCAACCTTGTCAAAATCATCGCCTCCTAGATGAGTGTCAGCCAAGGTAGAATGTACCTCAAATACTCCATTTCCAACCTCAAGAACTGCACAGGAAAACGTAACAGAAGTGTTTACAAGGTTCATTACCTATTCTGTATATATTTACATGCCAAAGCTCAAGATTCTTCAAATTTGATAATAGACGAGTCTAACTGAGTACCTTAGCTACATCAACTTTTCAAATCATGAACTATCCAAATGATACATCCCATCATCAGATTTCCACAGAAATTTCTTCAGATTATCTGATTCTTCTAGATAACTTGCATTTGCTAGATTCTTAATCCCTATAAAATATGTCTCATGATAGTGCTTGTAATTAAGTTCACATGGATGATTTAAAGTACTGTTCGGTATATAGGTAAAAAGAGTTACAATTTGAAAAGCATTAAAAAAAAGACATTCCTCACAAGCTTGTTATGTTATAGAAAAAATTACACTAAGATAAACGTTTGCAATAAGCTTAGGTTTGACAGAGGGTTGCTGAAAAGTCCAAGAACGCATCACCCTAAAATTGAACTTTAACTGAAGATAGGTAGTAATCTTGTTGCTAACACCAAGCTACAGTCTTCATCTGATTCAACCTATCAAAAATAAGTTTGAGAATTAACTTTAAAAAAAGGAAAAGAGAGGAAAATAATACTATTTCAACCATCTTGCAATCAAATTTCCAAAAATTCAAAACAAATGAACCATTTAACCTAATCTTTGAAATAAGATATATAAAGATAGGAGTGAGATTTGCACCACTTTATCTTCTTGTAGTTGCAGTAGATTTACTATAAACTGTCTGTGTCAAATTCAAAGTTCTTACATACAGAATTCAATAACTGATAAATTCACTAAACCTGAAACAGAAAGGAAGAATGAAGTGAGCTAGTATTTGGTAAATTCAAAGAGAACTTAGAAAGGAGATGCATGAATGTAAGAAAGTAGTAGTGTTAAATCCCTCTAAATCAATTGACCAGATCCCAGATGGCAATATAATGACGATAAAACTAAATAAAATTTTATAGTTACATTGTAGAGAACAACATGATTTTTAATACCCATTTTATGATTCATATGGTTACAGAGTGAAGTGAGTTACAGAAACTAAAGCCACAAAATGAGAATCATGGCCAACCTATTTTAATTAAGAAATAAATATAGTGAGTTGAAATAATTACCTGCTTAGGATTGAAATTTTCAATAGCTTCACTAAAAAGTCATTAAATATCCAAGGAATCAGCTGTTCGCATAATGAAGCCATTCTTGAAAAGGAAAAACTCTTTTGTTAACACCTTGTTGTGATCTTCATCCATGCCAAACGACCAGAAATAAGTTTGAGAACATACAAAAATAAGCATATAAATGAAAGGAAAAAAAGGATTTACCACTAATTTTTTCATTAGAGGGTTACGTAATTGCTGTATTGACTCGCTTTGATGGAAATTATATAATGCCAAACTCTGGTCTATTTTTATATTTCATGCTTTTCCATATTCTGCACACAAATTATAGTTCTAATTGAAGGAAACAAGAGGGATTTGGATAATTTATTAACAAAGAAAACAAGAGAAATTTGGACCTGTAGTAACATTGGACTAGAACATCCTTCTGAAATACATTCAATTTAGGATGCAAGCAGTCTTGGACCATTTCCCACCAATTTCAGCCTGGATGCGAGCATCATTATACAATGAACAAAATCTTGTACATAAATTAAATTTATCCCAGCATTTCTACATATCTAAACTCAAAATATGAAGTCATACTTTTAATCCAAACTAAGCTATCATTATACAGTGAATAAAATCAGCAATTATGTAAGAACCCAAAAAACCACATCTGGATATTTTTGTTGTTGTCTATATAAATAGGTAGTAATGATAAAGAGTTGAAGCAAACAAAATGATAAATACCTGAATATAAAACTGCTTCCTAGAGGCTGGTTGTCAATAATGATTGTTCACTAGAATGTCATCGAAATATCAACAGGTGCTAGACTTTGCTCTATTTAGTGTGATGTATGGAATATATGACAAGGGTGGAAGTCAGTTGATTTTTCCAAAGAACCGGAAGCAAAGCACTATGCCAGGGCAGGGGACAGGAAAAGGAACGGCTCCGAAGAAAGAATTTGGGGTTCCCAATGCTTCTCCTGACCATCAAACAACAATAGAGGGTAGCTCTTTTGAGGACATTAAGGGCTTGAAACTGACTACTGCCTTCCTGAGTGTACTTCGCCTAAAGAACGCAACGGAAAAGTGTCATTTTATAATTTATATAAAGATAGAAAACAATAGAATGAACAAACAAATGTGGATTTATGCATCTTCCCACTTGGGTCCCCTCTTAGTATGAGAATCATATCTAGAATGAACATTTTACGTGAGGGAAAAAAGAATGAACCCAAAACAAGATAATCACCTTAGCTATTGACTTGTTGCACTTTTTCATATGGTTCTGAATATGCCCAGACACATACACCTCCTTTCATTCTATGTTTCCAATTCATTCTACATCCAATTTCAAAAGTGAGAAGAGCCAAAAACATTACAAATTTTTGATAAGTAAAAAAAAAAAAAAAAATTGAGCAGTGTAAGGCCAACCCTCCCCTGTTCATTTTTTGATTGATTTGAAAGCAAATTGATTAACTCAAGCACCATTGTTTTGATAAACACAAATTGGAAATCCCAATGCTATTCCAAAAAATTCAGTAATCATTAGATTATAAATGAGTCTAACTGAATACCTTAGCTGTATCAACTTCCCAAATCTTGAAACTATCCAAGTGATTTATCCCATGACCATATTGCCCCAAAAACTTATTCAAATTCTTCAGATAATTATCTCCATGAAGCTGTTAACAGAACACTAAGCAACCTAAGTTGTAAGCAATATATTGTTTGACAGAAAAAATAATAGTTATGATAATAATGCTTTAAAGTAGAAATCCGAAGCAATACACAGTTTGGCTGCTGAAAGATCAATAAAATTTAACAAGAAAACCACTGATTTTTGATTACCATAAAACCTAAACAAAATACCAATTCAACTATACCAGAGCTAAATATATATAATATTGTTTCTATAAAGAATAGAATTCGAATAAGTAAATGAATATATATAATATTGTTCCTATGAAGAATGCATACCAAGTGAAAGAGGGGAGTGGTCGTTGCAGATGATGAAGTAGAGTCGTTTGTTGCTGTGGTCTCAAAATACCAAGTTCTTTGCCCATGGGGCGTGTCTGAAACTGAAAGGGGAGCATTGGGAGTTTTCACATGATTGGAAGGATCCTCCACATAACGTAAATCTTTTGATCTCAGCTTGATCTCATTATATCTGCCCATTAATTTTCATTTAGTAAGGTTTCCTTCTTTCTTTATCATTGACTCTTGCTGGCTTTTTTGGTCACAGATTTGCACCTATTATCAAAAACGACTTTGTGCATATGGTACTAGTTGCAGATACGAACATGTTAAAGCTTCTCGAGGCCATTCGTCTGCTTCATCTTCATCAACAAATGCACGCCAATCTCTCGTTTCGGATATTGTTCCTCCGGATAATAGTACTAGATCTGTATTAGTAACATTCTAGTAACACGGAGTTATCTACTACTACTCTCTTGTTTAGTTGAGAAAATTCTATCAAAAAGTTTTTGAGAACTTGTGACTTTCAGATACTGTTTAGTCAATTTTCCTGAAAGTGTTGGTAGTAAATTCAAGAAACTGATAAACAATTTAGATAACTTACATTAAAGTGTTGTGAACGTGTATTGTTGTTCTCAGTTTTGTAATTTGTTATTGTCTCTCTTGCAGGTCCATTGATTGCAAGCACTTCGATTTTGGGAATGGAAACTGCCCATTTGGGAGTAGTAGCTTTTATAAGGTAATGTGAATGTTAATAAGATAAATAGTTATTGCGATTTTCATTTTTCAAAGGTTTCTGGTTTAACTAATCTTAAGTGCAACGGTTTTACTCGTATGCTATACATATAATCAAATTTGATTCTCTTTAGTGTAATGGTTATTGTAAGCATCCTTTACTACTTGGAAATTTATTATTTTGTGTTAGTAAAGATTTGTGTCTCATTGATTCTTGATCTTCCGGGATTTTGCAATGAAGATGTGGTGGTTTTCTATAATTGTTGATTTTGTTGGTTGATGACTTCTTTTTTCTTTGTGGTTTTCTTTTAATTATCTTTTGAGTAGTTGAATGCATGCTCTATTGCTTAATTGAACACTATGATGTTTTACACAAGAATATAAGATAAGTTATGCTTTAGTTCAGATTACAAGTCTGGAAATCTGAAAATTTCCAAACTTGAGCTATTGAAAGAAATTGCAACAGGTGCAATCTCAATCTATTATAAGAAAATATAAAGTGTTCTCAAAAAATGAAACCAACTATAATAGATTAGAAAACATAGAGAGAAAGCAGGAGTGGAAAAAGTCATAAAGAAAAGATAGCAATCAATGTTTATGTACCCCTACTTTATTTCAATGTGAATATAAGGCCTTGGGCCACTTCTGCACCGAAAGAAAATAAGTGGGATATAGGATTACTTGGAATTTTCTTCCCTAGTTGGAAATTTAGTGGGCCAGTCGTATCATCAATTTTGCATTAAGTCCAAGAGTTGGGCCCATGGGAATTGCACCAAACAAGCCTGACTAATTCAAATTCTCATTTAAATTTCTACAATTTTTTTTAGAAAGAAATTTCTACAATTAATTGCATGATGATTGATAAAATCATATTTGCAAAGAGTTTAGCTACAAACATGTTTAAAGTTATTTTATTTCAATATGCTGTGTAACAATTAAAGAGGCCATTCATATATAATTTAAGTTGCATAACATTTTTAACGAGTTATGTGACTTGTTTAAATAAGAAAAAAGTTTATATGAAAATTGAGTTGCAAGAATTTTTTTGCAATCAAATACGTGGTATTTGAAAAAACTATCCACATATACTTATAGTCTACAACATTTTTAATGAATTATATGACTTGATTAAATAATATACGTGGATAGTCTTATAAATAGCCATGCGATGGGTTGAATAAAAACTCTTGCAACCCAAGTTTGATATAAACCTTGTACTTTAAATAATACATATGATAAGTTCCACCAAACTAGTTTTGTGAAAATCTTTCTTTGTATGTGATTTTAGCCTTGTCTAAATATACGGGATAATATTCAAGTGCTCAAAGAGATTTTTTAATAATAAAAAAAGTGCTAAAAGAGCTCTGAATGACAAATAATAAAATAACAAACATCATATGAAATAAATAATAAAATAACAAATCTTCCTATTGAGAAAGTCTAGAGACACAATAAAATCTAACAATATTTTCACAATACTCTTGTTTTTTGTTAAGATGAATCTCAAAATAATTTATTTTATTTTATTCTGACCAATGATGTACTAATATCTCAATTTTTTGTAAAAATATTGTGAAATTTTGTGGTGTTATGAAAACAACTCCTTCCACTTTAAACAATTTGACACAATAAATGCAACCAAACTAAACTTGTTAAAGCTATTTACACTTTTGACCAATATTAACTCTTTTTATCTTTTTCTTTTTTCACTTACATAAATTTCCTTCTTTTCTAGCTTGAAGTTCTACCCGTGGAGCTCTAATAACACATAATAATAATAATGTCTTGTATGGTACTAAAGCATTAAAATGTCCATTATTTTTTTCTCCTTCATCTCTTGCATTTTCATAGTTTCAAAATTTGAGTTTCTACCATAAATCCAAAATTTTAAATAATTAAAAGAATAGAGAAAAGTTGAAATTTATTTTCTCAATTTATTTTGAGAAATCAAATTAGATCTCTAAACTTTATGTATATAGATTAATCTCTTACTTTGATGATTGATTGTCAAAAACTATGAATTAGATGTTTTACCACTGTTTATTTATTTCACAATTTTTTAAATTTTAATAGGTTTTGTATGACAATTATTGTTTGTTTATAAATTTATTATTAATATCAATTAATAATTTTAGGTTATTTTGTTATTATTGTCTTTTGATCTTCTCCCCCTAAACTAAAATCCTGGCTCTGCCACTGATTTGAACCCATTTTTCCAAATTCCAGCAACCTTCCTTCCAATTGACTGAGCTCTCCTCACCACATTCCAAGTACTCCTAACAATTAGAGTCACCGAAAGACACATAATTTTTCAGAAATTTTGAAACAAGAGAATTGTATAGAAAAACTCCATGAATATCTTTGTAAATGTGGTTAATGACTACATGCAAACATATATGCCAAAACCCATAAATTCTGCCAACTGGGTAACCAAAATAAATCAAATGTTGATGGGCTAGAGTGACTGAGTGAGAGTGAGAGCCAGAAATCTGTCATACCTGAGCTTTGAAGCGTGTGAGAGAGAGGGACAGGGATAAAAACAAAGTAATGTGATTGATTGTGACTCTGTATTAATTTACAAGGTAATCAATTTCAGATATATCAATTACCATTGAAAAAAACCACTTTTAGTTATCACCAGGTCCTGTGCTATGATCCAGGGGCAGATTCGTCCATTATCAATAGCTCTAAACCAAAATAGGCTCCACCATTCTAAACTCTCACTTTGGCCCATCAAAGGGTAGAGAGTTGAGAGCCTACTGGACATGAAAATCTATTTTCGAACCAAACTAGTATCTTATCCTAAAAAAACAAAATTAGTATTGCTGTTGAAAAAATTTTAAAAAAAAAAAATTCATGATTAAAAAAAAAAAAATTTCATCATCTGACTTACCCTTTTTTTTTTAATGACAAAAAGTTTTTTTTTTTTTTTTTTTAAAGAAAATTTAATGATAAAAGGTAGGATATACATTTTATGTTATAACATGGAACTCAACGATATTAATGCAAATGACCCAACCATGTAACTATTGGCAGTTTAGGCCTAGTGAAAAGGTATAGATAGACTCGAGCATGCTAGGAAAAATCTTGAACAGATGATCGAGCTATGAAAAATATATAAATAATTAAATCTAACTAGGAATTACTTTCCCAGACGTTGTAGCATGGAAATTGATATATTGTTTACTTTATTCTATTTAAGATTTTTGTTATCAAAAGCCGTAACTAATATATATTGATATTTTTTTCTTTCCTCTTGTCAAGAGTCATTTTTTATGTAACAAATATTTCAAATCAATGAAGCATATCTACCTTCTTCTTCTTTTCCTTTTTTATTTAATAATAGCCCCACTGATAGAGATCTCTCATCTGAACTTGAATTAAGATTAATTTTTAAGAGTAATTTTATGTTTACAACATTTTCACAACAAGTTCTAAGCTATTGATTATAATTGATTCTAATCTAGGCTCACTGTTGACATCACTTTTTTACTTATCAATAGCAGTCTGCTACCTAATATTTGTTGAGAAAATATTATTGATGTAATGTTACATTTTTAAAGGAGGTCTATGATCACTAAGAAAAACATCAAATTCATAAGGATTTTTGTGCATAGAGCACCCACAAAAGATGAGTTTATCCAAATAATCACATTATCAAAGTACAAAAAACTACAAGCTTTTGGTTAGTTCATTACAAGCTCCACGGGTCAAATTCACATTCTTAAGGCACGTTAGGTAAACTGTAATGGTAATTACATAGGAATATGAACAGATATTACAAGGAATATAAAATGCTGTAATGTAATGCTTATTACTATTCATTTGTTTGGTGACAACACAATAATAGAACCTTGAAGATAATGGAATGAAAGCATTTTAAATCAAACTTAAGATATATTTTAAGAAATATCTTACTCATATAATTATATTTCCTAAAAAATAACATTTTTTTTTTCAATTTGAAAGAAAGATTAGTTATTTTTATGATTTTTTTAATTTTCTTAATTGTTATGTGCATATGGAAAGTTTGTTTATTTAAAATATATTAATTGTAGAGCAGTTGAGAGCAATTATGGCATGGAAGATCTGTGCTGCACAATTTCAACTGAGGCAGGCAGGTACACTCCTTATGATCCCACAAACTACAATCTCATAAAGCATGAGACTCAGCTTTTAGTGATGCTCAGAACTTTGAAAGTACAACACTCGCAAGAAAAATGTGTTTGATACAAGAATATATATTTGAAAAATAAGGTCCGATACGTAGGGACATGACAATTAATTAATTAAAAGTTTGATACATTAGTTATTAAGATGGTACTAAAATTTTATAATACATCTAACGTGTCACTTGTTCTTTAATTTTAACTTTTTTTTGTTTTTTGATTTTTTACGCTTGACATATAAAGTTGATTAAGTGTGCACAAGGGCAAGCAATTCCACATGTACAGGGAGTTGCTGGTGCTAGGAAATGTAAATTCTTATTCTATAGGTTCATTGATGGAGAAGTAAGTGTTGAATGACACAAAGAGCTTTCTTTAACTTGCTTATCCAGCCTTTCCTGTAAGATTTATTAGATTATTATTATTTTTTAATGAATTATGGCCTTGAGTCTAGTTGAAGCATAGCATTTATTGTTGCCACGCTCTAATTAAGCCATATCAGCAGCCATGACATTATCATTTTTTTCCCATTTTTTTATCATTTAAAGTGAATTAAAAACTCTATTATATTACAATCAAAATATCACATTTATCTTATTTTTAACTATTCTTATTAAATTTTTAATTTCATTTTAACTTTTCATATTTCCACTACTCTCTATCTTAACTTTCTTCAGCCTTTCTCATTCCATTTTAATTTTTCATATCTCCACTACTCTCTAACTTATTATCATTATTTTTCACACACAAAAGGTTCTCTCTCTCTCTCTCTCTCTCTCTCTCTACAACTATCTTGTTACCTTGAATAGTTCACAAAGTTTTATTGTAATTAAGAAACGGATATGGGATGGTGGAGGCAACAAATATCTTCTGACGCTACTACCTCCACATTAAATGCTTCACAACTAACTCTCTGGCCGCATTAATGTGAAAGTGATGCCTGAACAGTGATCAAGCAGCCTAATGGTTGCTAATTGGAGACTTTGGGGGTGGTTAGATGGGACAGAAAGGAGTTCCTAGGATAGAATCTACACGTGTACAGTGAAAATAAGGGAAGGAACATGGTATATAACGTGAAAGGGGATGACATTAGGGGGGACTTTTTTGGGAGTTGCATAAAGATCATAGCCTTTTTTGTCGAGTAAAACTAGTTCTTTCTCCCACTCTCTAAAAATTTATTGTTTGAGGCTTATTTGATCATTTTCCTTCCTATTTTTGAGGGCCTTTCCAATTTGAGTCCTTACAATTGGCGCCATCTGTGGGGAGAGCTTGATCTATTGGTAAGGAAAGGCAAGTGCAGCGGTCGCGATGGAAGGGGGAGCACTGCAACAGCCAGTGGTGGACCCATAGCAGACAGATGTTAATCCACACCAGGCAAAGTCTAAGGGGTCTTAGCATGATAACCCGTTGGTAGTCTATGAACAAAGTGGGGATCGCAAGGGAAGTGTGCGGACAACCCACATTGAGAGAAGTCATTCTCGGGGGAAAAGCCATATTTCCCATGTAAAGAACGATGAGGACATGCAACATGAGCTTAGCAAATTGTAAAGGCAATTACGACACGAGCGACGAAAGCGTAGGTCTCACCACTCCAGGCAATCTTCTGAAGAGTCAGATGACACCAGTTATAGGCAGATGTCAAGAACTCCACCCAGTGAATCTTTTTCCTATAATGAGGAGCACCACCGCAAGCAAGAGGATAAGAGCTCACCTCGCTAGGGTTTGGGGAATGATGCCCTGAACAAAGCTTTGAGTCAGGTTTCAAAATCACCTTTCACGCAACGCATTGAGGATGCAAATCTTCCTCGGCGATTCCATCAACCCACATTCACCATTTATAATGGTTAGACAGATCCGATGGAACATGTTAGCCATTTCAGTCAAAGAATGGTTGTTCATGCTAAGGACGAGGCCTTGATGTGTAAGGTCTTCCCATCTAGCCTAGGCCCGGTGGCGATGAGGTGGTTCAACGGTCTGAGAGCAAATTCCATAGGCTCTTTTGAGAAGCCCAGCCAAGCTTTTGGTGCCCGCTTTATCACCTGCAAGAGGTTGTTCAGCCCTTGGGATCGTTATTATCCATGTCTACGCGGGAGGGAGAAACCCTGAAGGCCTATTCTGATAGATATTGGGAAATGTTCAACGAAGTAGATGGAGCCTATGATGATGTGGCCATTAATACCTTTAAGGAAGGCCTTCCAATCGAGCATGATCTGAGGAAATCTCTGACTGGTAAACCTGTTACCAATGTGCGCTAGCTTATAGATCGGATTGACAAGTATAGAAGGGTAGAGGAGGATCAGATACAGGGTAGAGGAAAGTCCAAGGTGGTCCCTCAGGAGAGGAGTGATTTCAGGTCAGACCGATACAATAATAACAGACCTCGGAAGGACTTTGGGGGGTCAGCCAGGATCTGCTAATTCCCAGGTAGTTAACGCCGTTTTTCGAGAACCAGTGCAACGGGTTCTGGAGAAGATAAAGGATGAGCCGTTCTTCAAATGGCCCAACAAAATGATAGGGGATCCTGCGAAACGTAATCAAAATCTTTACTGCCAGTATCACCAGGATCATGGACACACTACTGAAGATTGTAGGAATTTGTGGGATCACTTGGATCAGCTGGTCCGAGAAAGGAGATTGACCCAGCTTCTGCATCATTCCAGTGGCCGAGAAAGTTAGACAGGTTCGACATTTCGAGGGGATGCTTTTTCAGGACCCCCTTTAGGTACAATACACATTATATTTGCTGCCCCGGGTAGAACCAGATCCTGCCCTTCCAGGGTAATGTCTGTGTCTCATTGTCTAGATGAGGGATCCAGCTCGATGCCGAAGAGAGCTAGATTGGATGCATCGCTAGTTTTGGGCTTTTCAAAGGAGGATAAGAGAGGAACCATACAACCACATGATGATGCTTTGGTGGTTACACTTAGAATCATGGGGTATGAGGGGAGAAAGGTGATGATTGACGAAGGGAGCACAACCAAGGTGATGTATCTTGACCTGTATAGGGGGCTAAATTATAGACCTCAGGATCTGACAGCCTATAGCTCCCCGCTTGTAAGTTTTGAAGGTAGATCGGTCATTCCAATGTGCATGATTAGATTGCCTGTGCAGACTAGCTCGGACGTGTTGGAGGTGGATTTTATTGTAGTAGATGCTTTTTCTCCGTACACGGTGATCTTAGGTAAGCCTTGGCTGCATACCTTGGGGGCTGTCTCATCTACACTTCACCAAAAGGTGAAATGTCCATCGAGAGGTCAAGTATAAGAGATATTGGGAAATCAGACCATGGCTAGGTAGTGCTTAATAATGGCTATTCAACATCGGCCAAAGGCAGACACTTCGGCCACGGCCGAGAATGATTTATAGCAGTCAAAGGCTCCGACGACCCTCTTAAGCACGTCTGTTGGGGGAATAGAGTGTGAGAATTTGGAGAGGGTAAGTATTGGTGATGACCCAGATAAGTTCTTTCAGGTCGGGGCGCAGTTGCCTGTGGCAAAGAAGGAGCAGTTAGTTAAGGTCCTTAGGAGAAACATTGATGTGTTTGCATGGGATGCTTACGAAGCCCCAGGGGTGGATCCAGACTTCATTTGCCATCATTTGAATGTTAACCCCTCTGTTATTCCGAAGAAACAGCCACCTCGGCGTCCATCCAGGGCGCATGCCGTGGCTATCAGGGACGAGGTGACCAGACTTAAATAGGCAAAGGCTATCAAGGAGGTGTTTTACCCTCAGTGGTTGGCTAATACGGTCGTGGTGAAAAAGAAAAATGGAAAGTGGCGCGTATGTGTTAATTTTACGGACCTTAATAAAGCTTGTCTAAAAGACCCTTTCCCTATGCCCCGTATAGATCAGTTGGTGGACACAATAGTAGGCCACCCTCAGATGAGCTTCTTGAACGCCTTTCAGGGCCATCATCAAATCCCACTAGCATTGGATGATCAAGAAAAGACCGCTTTTCTCACTCCCATTGGAAATTATCACTACAAGGTGATGCCCTTTGGCCTGAAGAATGCAAGGTTTACTTGCCAATGGATGATGACGAAGATGTTTGAGCCACAGTTGGGAAGGAGCATCGAAGTCTATATTGATCATATGGTTGTGAAGAGTAGGGTAGTGACTAAGCACGTGACAGACCTTACCAACACTTTTGAGATTCTAAGGAAACACCAATTGCGACTGAACGCGTCCAAGTGCACATTCGGGGTGAGCTCGAGGAAGTTTTTGGGCTATATGGTGACTCACTGTGGAATTGAGGTGAACCCCGATCAAATTAGAGCCATAAGTAGCTTGCAAGCACCTTGGAATCCTAAGGAGGTCCAGAGATTGACTGGGATGACCGCTGCTTTGAATAGATTTATCTCCAGATCGGCGGATAGGTGCAGACGTTTTTTCCTTTTACTCCACAAGTGGAAGGGATTCGAGTGGACAGAGGAATGTGCCCTAGCATTTTGGCAGCTTAAGTAATATCTATCTCGGCCACCCATTATGTCTAGCCCCGAGGTGGATGAAGTCATTTTTTCCTACTTGGCAATAACCACTTATGCAATTTGTTTTGTTCTGATACGAGTAGATAATGGCGTACAACGGTTAGTCTATTACGTGAGCAAATCGCTTCATGAGGTTGAGGTACAATATTTGCCGTTGGAAAATGCCATTTTGGCAGTGGTACATGCTACAAGGAAACTTCCCCATTATTTTCAGGTGTACACAGTGGTCGTCCTCACTCAGTATCCGCTCAAGGTAGTACTTCGAAGTGTAAACTACACTAGTAGGGTTGCCAAGTGGGGCACAATTATAGGGGCTTTTGATATTAAATATATGCCTTGTACCTCTGTGAAGGGACAGATTCTCGCCGATCTGGTGGCCGAATTTGCTAAAGGCCCTGAAGAAATAGAAACAAGTCCACAAGACATGGATGAAAAATCAGTTGGGCTTATCTCCGTGCAACATGCCTCACCCTGGAAAGTGTATGTGGATGGAGCAGCAAACTAGTAGGAGTCAGGAGTGGGGCTGGTTTTGATATCTCCCGAAAAGGTCATTATCGAGAAGTCTTTAAGGTTGAGATTTTCAGCTACTAATAACGAGGCAGAGTATGAAGCTTTATTAAATAGGATGGCGATGGTCAGGAAACTAGGTGGAAAAGTAGTGGAGATTTTCTCGGATTCGAGACTGGTCATAGGTCAGGTTAGAGGTGAGTTGGAAGCTCGGGACACCAGAATGCAGGAGTACTTGGGTCAGGTTAGACGTATGCAAGTAAATTTTGAATGTTTTGAAGTAACCCATGTCCCTAGGAGTGAAAATGCCCATGCAGACTCTTTGGCTACCCTTGCTACCTCCTCGACGTAAAACTTACCCCGAATGATAATAGTTGAAGACTTAAACACACCTACCCCAGTAACAGGTGACTCGCTCCAGGTCAATCAAGTCAATTCGGCACGCAGCTGGATGGATCCTCTATTGCTATTCCTTGAGAAGGATATATTGCCCGAGGACAAATCAGAAGCTAAAAAGGTACGAAGGAAGGCTTCTTGGTTCTAGCTGTTTGAGGAAAAAAAGTTATATAAACGCTCTTTCTCTGGGCCATATCTACTTTGTGTACATCCCGAAGCATCAGAGACATTATTAGAAGAGCTACATGAAGGGATTTGTGGAAGTCACACTAGAGAGAGATCTTTATCTCACCGGGCTATTACTCAAGGGTATTGGTGGCCAGGTATGGAAAAAGAAGCACAGGAGTATGTTAGGAAGTGTGATTAGTGTCAAAGATTTGCACCGAATATCCATCAGCTGGGGGGAGTTCTTAATCCGCTTTTTAGTCCTTGGCCTTTCACTCAATGGGGCTTAGACATCGTTGGCTCTTTCCCTAAAGCAATAGGAAATAAAATATATTTACTGGTTGGCACAGACTATTTTATGAAGTGGGTCGAAGCTGAGCCTCTGTCCAATATTAGGGATGTAGATGTCAAGAGGTTTGTTTGGAAAAATATCATTACTCGATTCGGGATTCCTCATGCTCTCATCTCAGATAATGGTCTTCAATTTGACAGCAAAGCTTTTAGAAAGTATTGTTCCGATCTGGGGATAAAGAACAGATATTTCACTCCGACCTATCCACAGGGAAATGGGCAGGCCGAGGCTGTCAACAAGGTCATAGTGGGTGGACTCAAAAAAAGTTTGGATGATGCAAAGGGAAGATGGGTGGAGGAGCTGCCACATGTCCTCTGGACATATCGAACAACACCTTGGCAGTTAACAGGGGAGACCCAATTTTCAATGACTTCTGGGGCTGAGGCTGTGATTCCTCTTGAAATGGGTTTTCCCACACTAAGGACCAGTATTTTTACCTCGGATGGAAATGATGAGCTGTTGAAGAAGAATCTAAACTTGATAGACGAACGACGGAAGAATGCGATGGTTCAATTGGCCTACTATCAACACAAGTTGAAACAAGATTATGATGCAAATGTTAGGTTGAGGCCGTTAGCCCAGGAGATTTGGTATTGAGAAAAGTCTTGGGAACTACCAAAAATCTAGCCTGGGGAAAGTTGGGGCCTAATTGGGAAGGACCGTATCGTATCACATCTGTAGCAGGAATAAGTGCTTATTACTTAGAAGATTTGGATGAAAAAACTGTACTCCATCCCTGGAATGCAAGCAACCTAAGGAGGTACTATTATTAATAAGAACAATTCCGTTTTACTTTTTTTTTTTTACAATTTGTCCTAATTTTGCAACTCGTGCTTCTATGTCTATTGAAGTATTAAACAGAAACTAAGTTATGTCAGATCCTCGGACTACAAACTTAGTGAAAATTAATAAACTATGACATCTATTGAAGTATTAAACAGAAACTAAGTTATGTCAGGTCCTCGGACCACAAATTTAGTGAAAATTAATACACTATGACATCTATTGAAGTATTAAATAGAAACTAAGTTATGTCAGGTCCTTGGACCACAAACTTAGTGAAAATTAATACACTATGACATCTATTGAAGTATTAAACAGAACCAAAGTTATGTTAGGTCCTCGGACCACAAACTTAGTGAAAATTAATACACTATGACATCTATTGAAGTAGTAAACAGAAACTAAGTTATGTCAGGTCCTCAAACCACAAACTTAGTGAAAATTAATACACTATGACATCTATTGAAGTATTAAACAGAAGCTAATTTATGTCAGGTCTTCGGAGCACAAACTTAGTGAAAATTAATACACTATGACATCTATTGAAGTATTAAATAGAAATTAAGTTATGTCAGGTCCTCAGACCACAAACTTAGCAAAAATTAATACATTTTCCTATCCATCGAGGTGTTGAACAGGAAATAAAGTACAATAGATTGTTCAGACAACAAACTTAGTAGAAGTCAATGCTTCTTAAATGAGGTCTGTGCAATTAAAGTAGTGTATCAAAGCAAACTCCATGAGCATCACTTAAAGCATTCTAAGGTGCCCAATACCTCACTAGCTTAAACATTTAGAATGTCTTCTCCAATTTTGGACATCTTTTAATGAATTAAAAGCAAGCATTGGTAGTGTTGTAAAATTCATGAGTATGGTCTACTTTGGTTTCTAACTAGCAGACATAAAGTTAAGTTTTAGCTTGTGGTATTAGGTTTCCCTTTCACGCGATCATATAAGAACAGAGAATATTTGTACCAAGAATTGCACAAGTAATCGATAAAACAATAACTTCTTATATAAATGTAATAAAAGGAAAAATATACATCACCTTTAAAATGTCCTCAAAAGATAAACAAAATGGAAAATAAAGAGAATTTAACTAAGTTAATTATGGTTTTAATCTTATTTGGAGCTTGGGTTAGGGAGCTTTGCCAGTTGCTTCTAGAGGAACATCTTTTTCTTTTTCCTTTTGAACTCCTCCAGTAGGCAAGGTGGTTGAAGCTAAAGCCTGCTCAAAGCTTTGAAAAGCTGCTCCATCTTTAGGCCCCTGTACTGCCTTGTTCAAAGAGATATCTTTGGCAACTTCAGGCCCCTTGGGTTGCTCTTGCTGAGTGGGAGGGGAAGGATTCTGAATTTGGGCTTCTTTGGTCGAATCAGCAGCCGTGGAGAATGCATCCTATGGCTGAGAAGAAGGGCTTGAGGCTCGTATAGCTGGAGGAAAGTAGACATTTGCTGGCTTTCTCAACACGAAAGAGGCTCAACCCTAGCTTGGTTGAGAGCTTCTGTCCAAGTCTGGGCACAGTATACTCGGCACACAACTGGCACCTCAGACCCGAATTTGTCCTCTGTTTCTGCTACGTCGATGTCATATCCTTCTTGTTCGACTTTGTCTTTTTCTTTCTCAGCCTCAGCTTTTGCTGTCTCCTCCTTTGCCTTTACTTTTTCAGCCTGGTCTTTGAGCCTCTGGGCTTCCTCTAGTTGCTTCTTCAGTTTTGATATTTGTTCCTTGGAGGTTGCTAGCTGGTCATTAGCATCATGCAGAAGCTTCCTCTGGTCCTCGGCCTGCTTGTGAGAGTTTTCCAGAGCCGACTTAGCATTCTTACGAGCGTGTTCATCCTCGGATAACTTCTTCTTCAACTGCACATTGCTTTGTTCAGCAATAGTGAGTGTTTACACAGTTGTGGCCCACTTCTTCCTCTCATCGTCTAGTTGCTGGCCATAAGAATTAGTTATCTCCTCCATCCTGAAAGTGGCTTGGACGGCCTAGAAGAAAGGGAGTCAGAAATGCAATAAATAAAGTTATGTATGACGTTTATAATTAAAGGAACAAAGTTAAAAGGGTATCATACCATGCCCAAATATCTCTTGGCATTCAAAAAAACCTCATTCTTCTTTATGCCTCTCAGCTCTGTCATGTCCTTGTGAAGTAGGAGAGTTTCCTCTAGAACTGAGGCAACATGACACCCAATTCCACCGTTGAAATCCCTAAGTAAGGCATCCTCCCTTAGGGGTTCACCGCTGAGCATGGGTGCAGGGAGCCAAGCCTCGGGCTCCGAGGACTAAGTGGTGGTCTTTCTCGCAACTCGTTGGGTTCCGTGGCTAACTTTTTACTGCTTCGTGGCTCGTTGAGCCTCATCTTCAAGAGTCGGACGAGATCTCCTGGTTTCCACCACTTCCTTATCTTTGGAATCCCTTATCCTTTCGGATCAGTAGGTTCGGTCACAGCTGGTTGGGATGGTTGAGGAGGGGGGAGAGGAGATTTGGGAGGAGGGGGAAGCTTGGGTTGAGTTGACCTCCCCGGCGCACCCTTTCCAGGCTGGCCTTCGATCACATCCATCAAACTTCTCTGACTCTTCCTCTGGATGCCCATTTCGTCAGAAACTACCTCGGGAGATGGGGGTTGGTTGAATAACTCGAATTCGTCAGCAGAATCCAACAGTTCTACGACCCCCTCTGAAGTTTCTTCTTCTTCTCTTTCTTCTTCCTCTCCTCTTTCCTGAGAAGTAGAGCGTGATGAAGAAGCCCTCACAGAAGGTGTGGCCATGTGTAACGGTTAGGTAAAAGGAGTCCTTGCAGGGATTGGAATGCCCTCGGGAACAATAAATCCTTCAAAAGCTACGCCGATACGGTGAAGCCGAGGATCCTTAGCCTTTATCACGCACTTGGGAGCTTGAAATGCTGTGGAGATAGGCTTGTACCCAAGGATGATATGTGCTGCTCTAAGTTGGCTGTCAGATGGGTTCACATACACCTCGGATCGCAAGAGTCTGTCCAAACTCTCCCTGTTGACTAGTCTGAACTGAGGTCTGGTAGCGCGTTTATCTGCAAGGTCATTAAAATAGGAAGAAAACTTTGTTAGAAACAAAGATAATTTGAACTAAAAAGTACAATCCAAACTATATAGGCTCACAGCCAAAAACCTCACCTGGTTTTCCCTCTCTAGTCGGACAGGGTAGACCATCATGCCACTCTCCAAAAAAGATTAAAAAGTCATCTTTTAAGCCCTTATTTGATGTAGGGAGACATTGGATTAACCTGACTTCAGGGTGCCTAGACTTAAGATAATAACCCTGACCTTTTAGATGATTAAGATTGTACATCCAGTTCATATCGTGATGGGTTAGACCTAGGTTCATCTTCTCGTTTAGGAATTCTATACTCCCTAACACCCTGAACATATTGGGGGCACACTGTGTGGGAGATAACCTAAAGAATCCGAGATAGCTTCTGGTAAGACTACCTATAGGAATGGTCATCCCTCCCTCTACAAAGGCGATCATAGGGATGACCATTTCTCCTATCTTCCTATCGTTTACCCATGTTTCTGGGGAGGCATATCTCATACCCACTGTTGGGGGAATTCTATACTTAGATCTAAATGCCTCCATATTCTCCTTGGACTCAACTAGACTTTTAGACCTACCCATTCTCTAAAAGTTATGAAGAAATAAGAATTAAGAAGGTTCGAGGAGACTTACAGGTTTAAAAGGAGGTCCTCAGACAGGGTTGTGGTATTTATGAACGCACGATGAGGCAAAAGAAGGTGACAGGTTCAATGAATGTACGCTATGATAATATGATTGTTGTAACTGGAAAGAAAGTTGATTTGAAAGGCTATTTATAGTAGCACAGAAATTGTAAGCGGGAAAAATCCTGCTCATAAATATTGAAAACCCTCCACCGTTAGATTGGCATCTTGCCGTTGAACGTGGGGGACAGAGAGGCCACCATAATTTAATAACGACATGCTCCTGATGCCAAAACATCATAAGTGCGCCTTGGGCAGGTAGAAAGGCGTTCTAGAGATTAGGAAAAGGGGATGACGGCAAGATATCAAAATCTCCCTTCTGTCGAGGTGACAAAAAGTGAGATTTTGAAGGGCTATTGTGGGGCCAGCTATGTAAGGAGGTATTGGTAAGTTTGTAGAAATTGGGCTTGCGGCCCAATGGCCCAGTCTGAGGATGGCAACCTGTCCGAGGATGATTTAATAAGAACATGGTATGAATAATATGAGAAGAAGAGGTGAGGATCGCATATGAAAGTTCAAAGTGTGCCCGAGGAGAAGGTTCACCTCGTACTACAATCCGAGGTGGATACAACTATCTTGTTACCCTGGATAGTTCACAAAGTTATATTGTAATTGAGAAACGAATATGGGATGGTGGAGGCAACAAATATCTTCTGACGCTGCTACCTCCACATTAAATGCTTCTCAGCTAACTCTCTGGCCGCATTAATGTGGAGGTGATGCCTGAACAGTGATCAAGCAGCCTTATGGTTGCTAGTTGGAGACTTTGGGGGTGGTTAGATGGGACAGAAAGGAGTTCCCAAGATAGAATCTACACGTGTACGGTGAAAACAAGGGAAGGAATATGGTATATAACGTGAAAGGGGATGACATTAGGTGGGACTTTTTTAGGAGCTGCATAAAGATCATAGCCTTTTCTGTCTAGTAGAACTAGTTCTTTCTCTCACTCTCTAAAAATTTATTGTTTTGGGCTTATTGGATCATTTTCCTTCTTATTTTCGAGGGCCTTTCCAATTTGAGTCCTTACAATATATATATATATATATATATATATAATTTTTTTTTTCTTGTTTTTGTTTTTTTTCCCCCCGCATCTCTACTTTAGGTTGATGAACTTTTGTATTCTTTAGAATTCTCCTTTGAGTTGATACGATTTAGTTTTGAGTTTTATGTTGTTATCTTTTTCTATTCTCATTGATTGTCAAATATTATCCTATTGCATTATAAAAATAGTATATAAAATAATGTTATTTTATTACATAGTATAACTAAAATAATTTGGTGTTTATCGCTATACATTTCATTTTTACTATTTTTTCTTCTCATCTTATTTTATTCAACATTTAAATTTAGCAACATCATCCATATCATTAAATTATTTATATTTTTTCTCTTTTTCTTTTAAATTAAACATATAATATTTCATTTAAATTCAACAAATAAAAAATTATTCTTATTTGTTTTGAATCCAATACATTGAAACATTGGACCTAAATCTAAACCCAATTTAACAAATAAAAAATGCAACAAATAAGCCTATTTAAACCAACTTTAGATATGCATCTTTGGTTCAATATGTCAAAGAAAATGATAAGATGAGGCATTGAAACTCAATGATCCAACCCAATCAAACACCAAATTAGTGTTTATTGTTACAACAAATTGTTGGATAATATATCTGCAAAGGCACTAAAAGAAAGTTTACAACAAATCAACAATTCTAGCTACCATGAACTCTGTAGTTTAAGATCTAATAAACCATAGGGATGGGGGTGAATGCCACGATATTTATATATTGCAAATAAAAGTGTTGAATTCATGAATTATTATAAATTTATAATTTGTTTTTTTTTTCCTATCATTTATTGGAGGGTTATTCCAGCCTTTAGGCCCATGCAAGGTATCACTACAATGTAATAGGCCAATGGCAAAATTTGAGGGCCCAAAAGTCATTGCAAAAAAAAATGTTATAGAACTACTAATTTTATTAACAAAATAAAAGTAATTCAATGTGACAGTAAATATAATTTGTGTTACATCAACAATAGGAACAAGGTGGACTGAATTAGAACGAATGGATGGAATAGGTCCCAAGTGGACAAAATGGACCGAACGAGATCAAATTGGACTGAATAGGACTGAGGTGGACATATTGGACCGAAGTGGACTGAATAGAAGTAATGTGGACTGAATAGGACAGAAGTGGACAGAATGAACCAAATAGAACCAAAGTGGGCAAAATGGGCCGAATCGGACTAAAGTGGACCAAATAGTCCGAATAGGACTGACATGGATCAAAGTGGACAGAAGGGACCGAATAGGACCAATGTGGACCGAAGAGAGCCAATGTGGACTGAGTAGACCGCAATAGACCGAAGTGAACAAAATAGGACTAATGTGGACCGTATAGGGCCAATGTAGACTGGATGGACCGAATTAGACCGAAGGAATGAATAAGACCGAATGGACTGAATTGGACCGAATATAATTTTAGTGCACAGAGTGGACTAGGTAGGACTGAATGGGACCAAATTGGACCGAAGAGGACAAAATGGACCAAATAGAACCAATATGGACCGAATTAAACATTTGAATATTTATCATTTTTATTGCATTTTTAGGTTCATATTTCTAATTTCTAATGTCTATTTTAGTTTATTTATTTATTTATTCAAAACTAAAGATTTTAGCCCAAATATAATAAATTTCATACTTTTCAACCCAAAAATAAAGATTTTTTTTTTTTTTTTTTGGGAGCTAAACTTGAAAAGAAAACCTACAAAAAGAATCAAGTTAAGGCCCAATTAGTCTAAAATGGACTGAAGGGGGACTGAAATTGACTAAATGGACTGAAGTAAACCTAATCGGACTAAATAGAAATTTTTTAATCTTAAGGAAGAACAAATTATCTTCAAAAAATTTTAGAGAAAAAATTATACATTATATTACAATATAAAACAATTATTTATTCCCAAGCATTGCGTGGGTCTACGACTAGTTCATATAATATTGAGTGTGGTCCAAACTTGTAGATTTTTTCTTATATTAGCTAAACTGATCATTTTACCAAAATTTGTAAATGTGTACAGTGAAGTTGATTGAGTGAACAACAAACTTTGTCTTCATTCTCAATTACACAGAACGAACGATTACAAATAAAAGTTCTTAAACAAATACTTGTAACGAATACAAAGAAATTTTTAACTAGTCCACTTGTTGGGTAATTATCATGTTCTACTTTGTACCAGTGCCATTCCCATTTCCTCTAATCCTACCATTCTTTTACTGGTGGAGAAGGTAGACGGGTTAGTCCATCTTCCTCTTAATAAATTCGTATTATTCAGGGGGAAAAAAAAGAAAAAGAAAAACCTAGCAATAGAAGAGACTAAACCTTCTGCCAAATTTTATATCATTAACAACTACCCCATCTCTAAATCACATTTGAAAATGTACTGATCATACTTTGCAAAATCAAAAACTAACATAGAAATTATACAAGTATGCAAGTATGCGCGGTCAGAATTGAAGTTCTAAGAGCTGCTCGCTATCCATGAAATCTGCATTGATAATATTATCACCATTAGCTATTTTCCCAGTTGATTTAAATGACCCAAGTGTAATACCACAATCAACCCAACATCGAGTTGGCTAGGCTGATCATAGGTTGACTGATGTAGGAAAGGGTATTTGGATACCCTCCTGTATAAGATCTATTTATAAAAATATTATGTCTTTAGAAAAATCTCACAAACAAATATTATAAGCGAAAAAAAGAAAAAAACTCAAAAGAAAAATAAACCATATACAAGAGAGAACACCAAGGATTTACGTGGTTCGGCCTTTGGCCTACATCCACGGCCGGCGACAAGGAGAAAGTTTCACAAATAAATATGGAGAGTACAAAGGTGGTGTAGAACCACTCACAAACCCAAACCCCAATACACCCAAATAACTCTACATCAAAGAATTCTCTCTCAACTCTAACATAATTCAAGGCTAAACAATAGTTGCCGTCCATGCAAAGAAGTCAATCCGAAAAAAGCTAATAGACAATCCAATTCTAATTCATATCAACATTGACTACCACAGTTACATAATTTCTTGATTCAGGACAGCCATTGCATCTTTAATGGCTTGGGAAGATCCACCAAAGATGGCTTGGGTAGATCCATTGCATCTTTAATGGCTTTGGGTGAATTCACTTTAGCCTCTACATTCTCCTTGTCTAGCTAGGAACATTGACTCCTAGCTCTTTTAGCTGCTTCTAGTATGGTACAAAACTGAGTTAGCATGGTTCTTTGTGTCTATGGCATCCCTCATTTCCTTGTCTTCCCTTTGCAAAATTTTCAGCTTCATTAACCATCCTATCCACTTGCAACATTTTTATTTTGTACGTACAAACATGGGGTTTAGTAACATAATTAGGCTACTAATATAAAATGTGAACGTTTCCATTTATTTTTATTTATTTATAAATCAAAAAACATAGATGCTAAAAATGCTAAGATTTCAAAAAGAAAGAAAGATAGAGGTTCTTGAAGACCATGGCAGCATCATTGAAAGGGGTAAAAAAAATATAAAAAAAAAAAAAGAAGCCCTTGAGCTATAAAATAAAAAATAAAGATTAAGAAATAAAAGAATTTTTATTTTATTTTTTTATTTAGAAAATACAAATTAGCATATAAACAAAAAAAAATCATTTCCTGCCAACAATGGCTATGGTAATAGGAGTATAAAATATCTAAGTAGTAAAATGCACTAATACAGAAATGAGTCTTGATTTACTTGGAGTTTGGTGATGCAATCTCTTATATTTCTATAGTTGCATTTGTTATATATATTAAGTTATTTCTTAGATGGTTAGATAATTATATTCGGCTAAACTAGTTTGGATTTCAAGATCATTCAAGCCCCAGATTAACCAAAAACTTTAATTTGAACAAATTCCAATCACTCTTCATAACAACAGTTTTTTTTCAAAATATACCTTTTCACTTGGCAAGGTGCTAGTACCAGTTATGGCGATATCCTGCTTATTTCCAATTCCCTTGTCAACTGCAGTGACCAAAAGAATACCATCGGCATCAATACCAAATCACCAAAATTTGAGGAACTCCAAGTGGCACATGTGAGATGCCATCTAAGCGAAAGCTTCCAGGAGATATGTTGTCCCTCACAAACTCTCTCACCTTGATACTCGTTTATGTTCATCTGCTGCAGTGGAAAAGAAAACAACCCTGATTTGGAAATTGGTAAGGTTGGGTTCCTTCAGATAATTTGTCATCACACCACCTAAAGTTTCAAGTCCTGAAATGAAAGTCACAAAAATCAATATTAGTGCTTCAACTATCTCAACAATTAATGCAAGTTCTAATAAGTACTACAGTGGACAATATCAAAAATAGAGAGCTCTAAAATGAAAGTAATAAGTGACATCCAAGAGAACAATGTCACTAACTTCTCTAGCTAAAACACTAGCCCTGAAATGAACGTCACTAAAATAAATATTGATGCCTCAACTCTCTCAACAATTAGTGCAAATTCTGATAAGTTCTATAGTAGATAATATCAGAAATAGAGAGCTTTACGTTTTCTTCCATAAATAGAGGGGAAAAAAGAAGAAGAACAAGACAAACCTGAACTATAGCCCCAAGAGCAACAACTTCATAAGGATTTACAGTCACATTTGGCTCTTTTCCAGTCATTTCCACATGCTCCTAAACGGCTAGGATGCAAGTTGAACCATCAACAAGATTACTTCAAATATATCTTTGAAGGAAAGCTTTGTATCTCTCAAGGCAGTTTCAACAGGTGATAAAAGCCTAGGAAAAAGTAGATTGTAGTTGTATTCCACTGAAGTGATGGAAATCAAACGTTCATTGATATTTCATATCAGAGTAACAATTGTCAGTAGGCATACTTGTCTAGCAAATCTGAACACAATTCTGAAAATTTGACCCATCAGTGTGGTGTCAATGTGTTTTGGGCCATCCCGCAGCAGTTGTAATGAAAAGTAAACTGGAAAAGCAAATGGTTTTTCTATGTGATCATGGCAAATGGAGGGATCAACTTAAGAAAGAAGGCATAGAAATAGCTACATACCTAATATTAGTCTAATTTAGAGACGACAACTTCATCTATGCCTTCTCAGCAATCTTTGTAAGACCAGAGCTTGCTTGTCTTTCAGAAGATCTGTGCCTTCTCAGCAAAGTCATCTATGCCTTTTCAGCAATCTACTGTTTTCTATTAAAATTTAGAGAATGTAAGGGTGTGATTTAGTAACAACTAACAATAAATTAGAAAACAAAGA
The DNA here is from genome assembly GCA_030445155.1 of Quercus variabilis. Lineage (NCBI taxonomy): Eukaryota > Viridiplantae > Streptophyta > Magnoliopsida > Fagales > Fagaceae > Quercus > Quercus variabilis. Next base: position 4,591,438 of record CP129448.1, on the reverse strand, counting down.
ATATAAACTGAAGATCTACTAGTTTCTCTTGTTCCAACCTTGTCAAAACCATTGCTTCTTGGATGAGTGTCAACCAAGGTAGAACATATCTTAAATATTCCATCTCCAGCCTCAAGAACTGTGTAGAAAAAATGTAACAGAAGAATATAAGTTGCATTTGATCACAACTCAGGATTTTTCAAATTTGATTATAATCAAACGTAACATTTAATTATAGACAAGCTAACTGACTGACTTGCATTGGCTTCTCAAATTCTGAAAGTATCCAAGCGATACATCCCATCATAATATTTCCACAGAAGATTCAAATTCTTCAGATAATCGTCATTTACTAGATGCTTAATCCCTATAAAATATTTCTCATGATAGTTCTTGTAACGAAGTTCAATTGGATGCATTAAAGTACTGTTATGCATATAGGTAAAAGAGTTACAATTTCAAAAGCATTAAAAAAAAAAGGAAAAAAGAAAAGAAAAAGAAAAGAGACAATAAGCCTGCTTTGTTATTGAAACAACTACATTAAGACGAACATACAATAAGCTTATGTTTCACAGAGGGAGGTTGAAAAGTCCAATAACCAGTCACCCTGAAATTAAGCTCTAACTAAAGCTAGGAAGTAATACCATTGCTAACACCAAGCTACAGTCCTCGTCCTTTCCAACCTATCAGAAATTAGTTTGAGAATTAAATTAGGAAAAAAAAAGTGAAGAAATTAATACCACTACTACTACCATTTTGCAATCAAATTTCCGAAAATTCAAAACAAATGAACCATTTAACCTAATCCATAATGTAAGATATATAAATATAGGTGTGAGATATGTACCAGTTTATCTTTTTGTAGTTGTGGTGAATTTCCATTCCCCGTATGGTTAGAAGACACATGAACTATTAAAGTCTTGCCTGTATTCAAATTCAGAGTTCTTGTTTATCAGAATCCAATAACTGATAGACTCACCAAACCTGAAACAAAAAGGAACAATGAAGAGAGTCAAATTTGTATTTGATAAATTCAAAGTGAAGTTAGAAAGGAGATGCATGCGCATAAGAAAGTATAGGAATTTAATCCCTCTAAATGAACTGACACCAGATATCTTTTGTTCTTTCTTTTTTCTTCATATTGGTGTTGTGAATCATTTGCCGAAGTGAAGAACAATTTTTCTTCCCTTCCCAGATAATAACATAATGAGATAAAAGATTATAGTTATACTGTAGAGAATAACATGATTACTCATTTTATTATTCATATGGTTACATAGTAGAAAGTGACAAACTGAGAATAATTAGAGTTAAAAATAATTACCTGTTTTGGTTTCAAAATTTTTAATATAAACAAAAAAGCCTGAGGCTTCAGTAAAAAGTCATCAAACATCCCAAGTATCAGCTGCGCACAAGATGAAGCCATCCTTGAAAAGGAACACCTCTTACTGTTAACACCATGCTGTGATTTTTATCCATGCCAAACTACTAGATATAAGTTTGAGAACATACATTAATAAAATACAAAAGAAAGGTCAAAAAGATATTTACCATTCTCATTTGTGGCAACAGAATTGCAGTACTGACTCTCTTTGGGGAATAACCAACTCTTATCTGTTGTCATATTCCAAGCTCTTCAATACTCTGCTCACAAAATCAAATTAATGGAAAAATCACTGCACTTTTAATTGAAGGGAAACAAAAGGGAGTTGAATACTTGATTAAATAAAGTATTGAATTTTAAAGGAGATATATGGACCTATAGTATCCTTGGACCAAATCATCTTCCTGAAACACTATCAAATCTAGGGATGCGAGAGTCTTGGACCATTTCCCAACAATTTCAGCCTGGCATCATTCTGAAAAAGTGAGTAAAAGAACACATAACAAAGTTTCTAATATTATGTTATGTCATTTTGGTTACAAAAAAAGAACTCTCATTCGATGTGAAAACTCAATTGATTTTCTTCTCCTCTTTCAAATAACAAGCTAGACATAACTTTATATTTTTATTCAAACTTTTTATCCAAATCTTGTGCATAAATTAAATTCATCCTAGCATTTCTACATATCTAAACTCAAAATATGAAGCCATACTTTTAATCTAAACTAAGCTATCATTAGACAGTGAACAAAAATCAGCAATTATGTAAGAACCCAAAAAACCACATCTGGATATTTTTGTTTGTTGATATAAATAGGGAGTAATAATAAAGAGTTGAAGCAAACAAAATGATAAATACCTGAATGTAAAACCGCTTTCCTAGAGGCTGGTCAATAATGATCATTCACCAGAATGTCATCAAAATATCAACAAGTGCTAGACTTCACTCTATGTAGTGTGATGTATGGAATATATATGACAAGGGTGGAAGTCAGTTGATTTTTCCGAGTCACTCTATTTAGTGAAGCACTATGCCTGGGTGGGGGACGGAAAAGAAACAGCTCACAAGAAAGAACTTGAGGTTCCCAATGCTTCTTCTGACCATCATACAACAATAAAGGGTAGCTCTTTTGAAGATGTTATGGGCTTGAAACTGACTACTGCCTTCCCAAGTCTACGTCGCCTAAAGAACACAACAGAAAAGTGCCATTTTATAATTTATAAAAAGATAGAAATCATAGAATGAACAAACAAATGTGGATTTATGCATCTTCCCTCTTGGGTCCCCTCCTAATATGAGAATCATATCTAGAATGAACATTTTACGTGAGGGAAAAAAGAATGAACCCAAAACAAGATAATCACCTTAGCAATAGACTTGTTGCACTTTTTCATATGGCTTTGAATATGCCCAGATACATACACCTCCTTTCATTCTGTGTTTCCAATTCATTCTACATCCAATTTCAAAAGTGAGAAGAGTCAAAAACATTACAATTTGAGTTACTAAAACAGTATAAGATTGTTAATTTTGAGCAGTGTAAGGCCAACACTCCCCTGTACATTTTTTCCAATTGTTAGACATTTTTTTATTGATTTGAAAGCAAATTGATTAACTCAAGCATCATTGTTTTGATAAACACAAATTGGAAATCCCAATGCTATTCTGAAAAATTCAATAATCATTAGATTATAAATGAGTCTAACTGAATACCTTAGCTGCATCAACTTCCCAAATCTTGAAACTATCCAAGTGATTTATCCCATGACCATATTGCCCCAGAAACTTGTTCAAATTCTTCATATAATTATCTCCGTGAAGCTGTTAACAGAACACAAGGCATGTACTCTAAAAAAATAATAATATTGTTTTTATACTGGGGCTGAATATATATATATATATATATATAAAATATTGTTTCTATAAAGAATAGAATTCGAAAAAGTGTCTGATTCTAATTAAATATATGGAAATCAACGTAGCATAGAGAATATAACTGTAAAAAGCTCAGTTTCTTTTGAAAGCATAGAATGCGTACCAAGTGAAAGAGGGGAGTGGCCGTTGCAGAAGATGAAGTAGAGCCGTTTGCTACTGTGGTCTCAACACAGTCTCCATATGATTTCCAAATTAGGGAAATCTTTATCGATTTTATTTTTGTATTTTTCCGATAACTGAGGACAATCAACAATTTCCAGTTTTCGTAAAGACTTGAGACAACCATCATCGGGTAGTGTTGTGAGATTGCGACAGAACCAAATGTTAAGCGTTTCAAGTGAGATTAGATTCCTAATTGATTGGGGGAAAGTAATCAAATTGGGAAACTGATTAATTTGCAGCGACCGTAAAGAAGTGAGACAACTACTCTCAAAAAGTGATGTCAGATTAGGCTCGCATCTTACAATCAAAAGAGATTCAAGTGAGGTGAGCTCCGGCAAAGTCATTAAATTGGGACAGTTTGAAATGGTGAGCTGTTTTAGGGTGGAAATACATTGAAGACCCACAGGGAGAGACTTCAGTTTCGGAATGCCTCTGAAACATAAATCACGGAGGCAAATGAGGCATCGCCATTCCATGCCATCATCATGCATGTCTCTTAATGGATCGAACTCCTCGCAATTGCCAATTGTTAGCTCACAGAGGGAGGTGAGATTGCGCACCGCTCTAGACAAAGAGGTTAGTTTAGGGCAATTCTTAATTATTAGTTTCTTGAGAGAATATAGTGCCCACTCAGCTGGAAGAGACTCTATATCTTCTATAGAATCCAAATCCATATCATTTAATTTGGAGAGAGGAGAAGAAGAGGATAATGAAGAGGAGGAAGAAGGAACTAAAAAACTCATTGACATTGTCTCTTGCAAATGCTTCAAACTAACATTCTGTAAATATAGCCCTTCTTCGAGATTGGGAAACAGGGGCATGGAAGTCATTTTAGGGCAAAAATAAATCCGCAAATAAGAAAGAAGAGGAAATAAAGGCAGTGAGTGGTGAGACTGATCTTGTTGATGATCTGGTGTTGACGCAGATGTTGTTGCAACTAAATCCCTCCCTGTTCTCTCCCACCATCCCTTCAAATTAGGACATTCATTTATTGTGAGAGACTTCAAAGATGGGAAGAAAGCTGTTGATACTGTTGTGGATGGAGCAAGAACCTCGTTACTCATATCATTATCAAATATGTATTCCAAATCATTCATCATAACAAGCCTTAGATATTTTAAAAAGGGGAGATGAGACAATGGTGGTAGATATCGGCATCTCTCACAATACTCTATCGTTAAATCAACAAGATTTATGAGAGAAGAGACCCAACTTGAAAATTTCACACCCTTGTACCGATGCACTTTCAAATATTTGAGATTTTCGTGTGGTTGGAGGTCTTCTAATAACTTCTCATCTTCATTAATATCTACTTGATCTCGATGATACCATTTTAATATCAATTTTTCAAGATGTTGCTTCTCCCTTAAATTCACAACAATGGATTCTGAGTTAGCTTTTTCCAAATGTGAGATCTCTAATGTACCTCGCAAGTTGTTTAGCTCATTCAATTCGCCTAATCTACTAGTGTGGGAGGAGGTGCTCACGATGAATAATTGTAATGTTTGAAGTGAAGTCATTTGCCCTAAACGAGGCATATGACTCAAACTATCACAACCATTATTATAAAGATGTTTGAGGCTACCCAATTCTCTTATGTCTTTGGGTAATTCTTTAAGACCTTCACAACAACAGAGTTTTAATGTCTGTAAATTCAACAATGTAGTAATTGACTTAGGGAGAGTTTCAATATCCAGATTAAAAGAAAGATCGAGGTACTTTAGATGTATTAATTTCCCTATAGAATTTGGCACTCTTGTGATCTTCAAGTTATGTAAATCTAATGCACGCAAGCGTTTGAAACTCAAAATAAGAGTATTCAACGTTGACTCATCCAAAGCATTAGATTTATACATTTCACATGTTTGAAGAAATGTACGTATCTTGTCGGATTTAACTGATGACTTCAAAGTTTCAATAAAAGACAAGTCAATAAAAAATGGAAATGATACATGACGATTTTTTTCATTAATATTTTTCCCATGAAAATCAATGAGCCTGCACTCCTCGCCTACAATAGATTCTGCAAGATCATGAATTAAATCATGCATCTTGTATTTTAGGAGCCCATATGAATCTATTACTTCTTCAAAGAAAGACCTCCAAAGTAAATCTTTGAAGTACTTATCCCCAACATCCTCTAATTGTTGGTTTTTGTTTGATGATTGGATAAACCCCTGTGCTATCCATAGTTGTATCATGTTGTCCTTATCCATTTCATAATCCTTGGGAAACAAAGAGCAAAAGGCAAAACAACTTTTTAAATGTGATGGGAGATTATCATAACTCAACTTTAAAATTGGAAAAATCTCATTTCCTTCAATTACATTTGCTAGTAAATTATTCTTCACGGGTAACCATTCAGATTCTATTTCCTTACAATATAACACATGTCCTATGGACATTAAGGCAAGGGGTACCCCTTGACATATTTTTACAATCTCCTTTCCTATTGTAACTAATGTAGGATTATTGGTCACTTGCCCTTTACTAAATGCCACTTGCTCAAATAAAAACCATGACCGTTCTGCGGAGAGACCTTTAAGAACATATGGTGAAACTGTTTGTGTAATCTTTGCAACCAGTCTACTACGAGTGGTTATTATAATCTTACTTCCTTTTGAACCACCCATTAAAATATCTATCAAGTTTAGCCATTTTCCACGGTCTTCATTCCATACATCATCCAACACTAGTAAGTATTTTTATTTATCAATTTTTTCACGAAGTTGCCTTTGCAAATGATCAATTTCCAGATTTCCAAGTGCATTACCTGTAGCAGATGCTATTATCTTTTCAATAATTATTTTCAACTCGAAGACATCTGAAATGCATACCCACATTTTTAACTCAAAATATTTTTTGACTTTCTCATCATTGTACACATATTGAGCAAGTGTAGTCTTCCCAATTCCCCCTATCCCCACAATGGGAATGACCGAAACATTCTCCTCTAAATTAGAGTCCAATAATAGCTCTATGATAGCCTTTCTATCATCTTCCCTCCCAATAACTTTTTCTTCACGTACAAATGAGTGAGTTGGTTCCCTCTTCCTACTCACAACATTTGTCTCTACATGGTATTCTTCCAAGCGAAAGTTTTTCCTATCTTCAGCTATCGCATTTAGTTTTTGCCTCATTGCCTTTATTTTACTACTCATCTTACCACAAAAAGCTAGTTGGTTTGACTTTGAAAAGAAAGTGCGTACCTCTTTTGTGACTTTATTCCCACTCACCGCTCTTCGCCGCATAGCTTCGGTGGAAAACTCACTCAACAAGTCATCTGCATCATAAACTGCATCGTTGAGCTTTTGAAGCCAGTCCTTGACCTGATGGTCATGACTCTGTTTCTCCGCTACATCTAGAAGTACGGCTTGAATTGTGGACACTGTGTTCTTGATTTTTTCAAGCTCATCTTTGACACCCCATAGTGAGCCAATCTCTCGGAAAGTCTGAGAGCCCAAATTTTCAATCATTTTCTGTGCAAGACCAAATAGGATTGCTTCCGCCATTTTTTCTTAGTAAGCAAAAGGAAAGCTGAAACTGAAAGAGCAAGGGGAAGCTAGAGAGGGTTGGTTTGAAGTGATGAAAGTGTGAGTGAAAGTAATGATCCAGTAAAGGAGGACCGTGTTTTAATGTGGACGATTGTCATCGATGTCATTAGTTTTCTTTTGTCATTTTCTTGGTACAATCATAATGGGAGTTGTTGGGCCTTGGCCCCTTCTGCACCAAATGAAGTGAGTGGGACAGCGCCGGAGGGAGAATTGCACTAAACTTACATGGTACATCAATATTAGCTAATGAGTTTTCGTCTTAAAAAAAAAAAAGAATTTATATCTTAGAAAAAAGTTTTCTTTTCTTTAATGGCTTTAAATTTTGGATGGGTTATCCAAGATCATGCCTCTATGCCGAGGCCAACATGGAATGCCAAGGTCTGCCGTCTTGATCAATAATTTTATATTTATTTTTTTTTTTAAATTTTCAATATATAAATTTTCATACTTGCAATCTTTTAATTTAGGGTCTGTTTGGTTAGAGATTTTTAGTAACATTATTTAAGTGTTGTAAAAATACATGTGGGTGAAAAAATATTGTAAAAATATGTATTATGTTGTTTAAATAACGAAATTGCTGTTCAAACAACATTACCAAACCGTTTGGGCTGTTTGGTAGTGTATTTTGAACAACAGTTTTTAGTGTTTAAACAATATTACACGTATATTTACACATTTTTTCACTCACACGTATTTTCAAAAAATACAAATAATGTTATCGAAACAACATTACTAAACAGTCCTTTTTGTGTACTTTTTGACATATTTATCGAAGTATCAGTTTTGTCTTTGACTTGGTCAGTTGGTCTCCCCCTTCCTCCTTTTTCTACCTAGTCCTATTTTATTTTCACACTTCAACCAAACCAACGATTTTGGCTCAACAAAAAGCAACAGTTGACCAAACTAAAGAGCACTATAGTTAAAGCTATTGGCTCTTTTTATATAGTTAGTAGGAGTAGAAGTATAAGTAAAAGTAGATACAACCAATAGAGGAATCATAATACAAAAACTTATAGAACATAATAGAAGCGCTCCACTAGGTTTTGTCAAACTGCTTAATTCCATTTTGAAAATCTCATATATGGCCGCCGGGCTTATAAGGAATAAATCTCACTTTTCAAAGGAAATATTTAGACTTAACTAACTATATTTTAATACGTGTAAAAGAAGAGAATGAAAAAGGGGAAGTAAAATGAGTTTGGGAAGAAAATGGGAAGAGAAATGAGTTGGAGAAGAAAATTACAAAATCATCTCTCCATTTTACCGTCATTCCACATTTTTTTTTTTTTTTTGAGAATCTCTGTCATTCCACTTAATAATAAGGATGCTAGTAATTTACTCTCCATCATTTCAATTTTTATGTGTCTACCAAATATACATGATGGAAGGCAAATATTTTCTACTATCCTAATATATATATATATATATATATATATTTATATCAAATATACATGATGAAAGGCAAAATAATAATAATAATAAAACATTTGGTGATTGATGCATAATAAAATTCCCGTCAATGGTAAATTCATGCAAAAGTGATGTTGCTCCACTCATAATTTACCATATTAATAAAATATATTGTAAAAAGAACTGTGTCTCTGTTATTACTTGTTTAAAAGTCACCTTCCAATAATGATGATAAAAGCATCAAATTAAAAGAAATAGTCATCAAATTAAAGTGAGAAGCTTGAGAATTGAACTAACACCAAAATATCAAAGAAACAAGGAAAATATAAACCCATGGAACGCAAAAGAAGGGAGTTTTTATGTCTTATTCCTCCCGTTTGCATCAACGGCTCTCAGACGACAAAAATGACTTTTGTTAATGATAAAAAGAAAGCTATTTAAGAATTAGGAAAAATAGTCAACAATATTGGTCCCCTTAATATCAAGAGAAAACCGTGTGGACTCTTATACCTTGCATTATTTTCATTTCCCCGTCTTGAATTGAAATTTGAAAGTGATCTTTACTCAAATTCTTGAATTTCAGTAATCTTTACTTATATTTTCATGTGAAGATAAGGCCTTAGTCCCTTTCTACACCAAAAGAAAATTGTGTGTCCTCTATTATTTTTGTTTCTCCATCTTTTATAAAAAATAGTCTAAAACATTGAACATGTGATGTGAACATAAACCTTTTAGGCTTCTATAAAACAAAGAAAACAATGTGTACCTCTATTCTTTCCTCACATTATTTTTATTTCCCCAGCTTAAATTGTCCAAACCCACTAGATATTTTAGTAGGCTTAGTTGGGCCAGATACAAATTCCTCAATAGAAGCTCACAACAAAGTCCACCCAAGCTCATTCATAAATGGAGTACTGATTTTGAAAATCCTGGAGACAATGACTCAAAATTCAAGGACCATTTTAAGGTGCACAGAAGTACAAATTGAAATTAAAAAAGAAAAAAGAAAAAAGGCATTGTACAAATTCTTAAAATAAACCAAAACAAATGTAGATTTCTTTTTTGAAAATTTTCAAGTTTATAGTCAACATTTAAATGCTTGTACAATGATTTATTTTCTCAATTATGTTAATGAAATATCTGTTAATTGATACTTGAAATGAAAAAAATAAATTACAATTTATATTTTTTTTTTCTTAGAAAAATATTTTTCTTTTCTCTCATAGCTTTAGATTTTGCTTTAATGAAACTTTCTTATCAAATAGTACTGGGCATTGGATAGGTTGTGAAAGATCGTGCTTCTAAACCGAATCTAACATGTAAATGTAATGACAAAATCTACCATCCTATTAAATAATTATATATTTAATTTTTTATTAGATTCTCTAAATATAAATTTTCCAACATCTAAACATCAAGATTTTATAATTTTGTGTGTGTGTTTATATATTACATTAATTAAAGTGCAGGCCAAGTGGTTTATCTCTTTAAATTTTAAACCTTGATATATTTAAAAAGAAAAATGCTAAAGCTTATAAAAATCTGGTTTTGAACCCTCTGTATTCAAATTGTTCTCATGTCAATTGAACAATATGTTTCAGAAACTTTTATTAAATATGTAACAAAATTATTAATTAATTGTCAATTTATCTCAATTATATGATTAACAAGATAATTGTATTTTATCACAATTACATACACCAAATCATAAAGCAAGCAATAAAAAAAATAATAATAACACTGGATTTGGTGAGGGCTTGTAAAACCAAATTTTACAAATACAAACATTGTGATATATTTTTTAAAAAATTAATCCTCTTGTCATTAACTAGCCACAGAAAAGACTAAAAAAAATGGGTCATGAGGCTTGTTTAAATAAGCTCATGAGTTACATGTGAATAATTTTATGAATAATAATATAATAGGTTGGAGAAAATTCCTTCAAAGCCGTTCGTAGGTAAACTATAATAATTTTTTTTTTTTTTTTTTTTTTTTGGGGGGGGATAATTCTAGGTTTGGATGACTCCAGTGCTTAGGGAGTATGAACTCCCCAAACCAATGTGCTGGAGAAGGCCTATCCAGTCCTTCAAAGAGTAGATACGACCATTCCCTTTTGTCATAGCCCATGGCCACATTGTCATTTCCTTACCATAAACCTCAAAGCAAACGAAAAGGTTGAATTGAGGCAAATAAGATCGCAAAAAAATATTGAACTGGTAATAATTAGTTACTTTCCAGTCCACTAATTTAAGTAGTTCTACTGCTTATTAAAACTTGTAAGTAAGACGTTTGATGCACTTGTATGGCGCTAAAAACTTATTTCGTATACACTGTTGATGCAAAATCATCATGAAAAACTAATGATAAATAAACCTTGGTGGCACTGATTATACAAATCAACCACCAACTTGACCAAATGTAGAAATTTAAAAAAAATGTACAAACTCCAATTTTTTTAATTAATTCTTTCAAGAGGATGCCCCATAGACTACCCATTTTCTAAATCATATTGAAAATATACACATCATACTTTGCAAAATCACAGCCAACATAGCCGTACAAACTAACATAGAAAATACAAATACGCAAGTTCTATCAGTGAAATTTGCATCAATCACATCATTCCCACCAATTGTTTTCCCAGTCGATCCAAATGACACAAGTGTAGTGCCAAAAGTAACCCAACATCGAGTTGACTGGATTGGCTATAGATTGACCATTGTGGGAAAGGTTTCCAGGAAGCACGTTGACATAAGTTTGAATGTTAAAATATTATGGGTTTTCAAAAAGAACTTAAAAAAAAAAAATCGAAAAAAAAAAACCATAGATAAATAGACAATCACACACAAGAGAGAACACCAAGGACTTACGTGGTTCAGCTTTTGGCCTACATCCATGGATAAAAACTGTTTGTTTCCGAATTCAAAGTTCCTACATGCAGATTTCAATAACTAATAAATTCACTAAACCTGAAACAAAATGAAGAATGAAGAGAATTAGTATTTAGTAAATTCAAAGTGAACTTAGAAAGGAGATGCATGAATGTAAGAAAGTAGTGGCGTTGAATCCTTCTGAATCAACTGACTAGATCTCAAGATTTTTTTTCTCAATAAGTGAAAAAAAAAAAAAAAAAATTCCCTTCCCAGTTCCTAGATAACAATTTATTGAGATAAAACTAAATAAAAATTTATAGTTACATTGTAGAGAACATTATTTTTATTACTCATTTTATGATTCATATGGTTACAGAGTGAAGTGAGTTACAAAAACTAAACCCACAAACTGAAAATCATGACCAGCTTGTTTTAATTAAGAAATAAATATAGTGAGTTAAAACAATTACCTGTTTAGGTTTAAAATTTTCAATAGCTTCACTAAGAAATCGTCAAATATCCAAGGAATCAGCTATGCGCATAATGAAGCCATTCTTGAAAAGGAACAACTCTTCTGTTAGCACCTTGTTGTGATCTTTATTCAAGCCAAACTACTAGATATAAGTTTGCGAACATACAAAAATAAGAATATAAATGAAAGGAAAAAAATAAGATTTACCACTGATTTTTTCATTAGAGGCATACATAATTGCAGCAATGACTCGCTTTGGAGATCACAAACTCCAGTCTGTTTTTATATTCCAAGCTTTCCATATTCTGCACACAAATTATACTTCTGATTGAAGGAAAACAAGCAGAATTTGGATAATTTATTAACAAAGAAAATTGAATTTAAAGGAGATTTATGGACCTGTAGTTAAATTGGACTAGAATATCCTTCTGAAATACATTCAATTTAGGATGCGAGCAATCTTGGACCATTCCCTAGCAATTTCTGCCTGGAATCATTCCAAAAAAGTGAGGAAAAGAAAGTAAAACAAAGTTTTCAATATTATGTTTATGTCAGTTTGGCTTACAAAAAAAGAACTACGCATTTGATGTGAGAATTCAATTGATTTTCTTTCTCCTTTTTCAAATGACAAACTATGTATAACTCTATAATTTTATTTTATTAATCCTATCTTCTTATACAAATATTGTTCATAAAGTAAAATCCATCACAGTACTTCTGCATGTCCAAACTAAGTTATCATTGCACAGTGAACAAAAATCAGACATAATGTAAGAACTCAAAAACCACACTGGATATTGTTGTTTGTTGATAAAGTGTTAAAGCTAACAAAATAGCAAATAGCGGAATATAAAACAGCTTCCTAGAGGGTAGTTGTCAATAAAGATCATTCACCAGAATGTTATCGAATTTAACAAGTGCCAAATTTCACTCTGTTTATTCAAAATCAAGAATGCAAACAAAGGTAAGAAATCACTAGAATGAACAAACAAATGAGAATCATATCTAGAATGAAATTTTATTGCAAAGGGAAAACAGAATGAACACAAAACAAGATAATCACCCAAACCGTGGACTCGTTGCATTAGCTTCCCAAATCTTGAAAATTATTCTAATCCTTCAGACAATTTTCTCGATAAAGCTGTTCACAGAGCACAAAGCATGGACTTTAAAACAATAATAATTATAGTAATAACCCTTTGAAGTAGAACACTGAAGCAATATTGAATAGTTTGGTTACTGGAAGATAAATTAAATCTAAGAGTTCCAAAATAAATAAATATAAGTCTCTGATTTTTTATTACCAGAAAACCTAAACAAAATATTGTTAAAGAATAGGATTCAAAAAGTGTCTGATTCTAATTAAATATATGGAAATCAACGTAGCATAGAGAATATAATTGTAAAAAGCTCAGTTTCTTTTGAAAGTATAGAATGCGTACCAAGTGAAAGAGGGGAGTGGCCGTTGCAGAAGACGAAGTAGAGCCGTTTGCTGCTGTGGTCTCACCACTCCCATCTGATTTCCAAATTAGGGAAATCCTTTTTGATTTTATTTTTGTATTTTTCCATTAACTGAGGACACTCAAGAATTATCAGTTTTTGTTATCAGTTTTTGTAAAGAATTGAGAAAACCATCATCAGGTAGTGTTGTGAGGTCGGGGCATATCCAAATGGTAAGCGTTTCAAGTGAGATTGGATTCCTAGTTGATTCGGGGAAAGTAATCAAACTGGGAAAGTCAACAATTCCCAGTGACCGTAAAGAAGTGAGACAACTAATCTCAAGAAGTGATGTCAGATTAGGCTCGCATCTTATAATCAAAAGAGATTCAAGTGAGGTGAGCTCCGGCAAAGTCATTAAATTGGGATAGTTTTCAATGGTCAGGTGTTTTAAGGTGGAAATACATTGAAGACCCACAGGGAGATACTTCAGTTTCGGAATGCCTTTGAAACATAAATCACGAAGGCAAATGAGGCATCACCATTCCATGCCATCATCATGCATGTCTCTTAATGGATCGAACTCCTCGCAATAGCCAATTGATAGCAAACAGAGGGAGGTGAGATAACGCACCGCTCCAGACATAGATGTTAGTTTAGGGCAATTCGAAATATATAGTTTCGTGAGAGAATATAGTGCCCACTCAGCCGGAAGAGACTCTATATCTTCTATATAATTCAAAATCATATTATTTAATTTGGAGAGAGGAGAAGAAGAGGACAATGAAGAGGAGGAAGAGGGAACTAAAAAACTCATTGACATTGTCTCTTGCAAAGGCTTCAAACTGACATTCCTTGAATATAGCATTTTTTCGAGATATGGAAACAGGGGCATGGAAGTCATTTTAGGGCAATTACAAATCTCCAAATAAGAAAGAAGAGGAAATAAAGGCAGTGAGTGGTGAGACTGATCTTGTTGATGATCTGGTGTTGACGCAGATGTTGTTGCAACTAAATCCCTCCCTGTTCTCCCCCACCATCCTTTCAAATTAGGGCATTCTTTTATTGTGAGTGACTTTAGAGATGGGAAGAACGGTGTTGATAATGTTGTGGATGAAGCAAGCACCTCTTTACTCATATCATTATCGGATATGTACTCCAAATCATTCATCGTGTCAAGCCTTAAGAGATTTTAAAGAGGGGAGATGAGACAATGGTGGCAGATATTGGCATCTCTTACAATTCTCTATCCTTAAATCAACAAAATTTATGAGAGAAGAGACCCAACTTGAAAATTTCACACCTTGTACTGATGCACCTCCAAATATTTGAGATTTTCGTGCGGTTGGGGGTCTTCTAATAACCTCACATCTTCATTATTATCTACTTGATCTTGATGATACCATTTTAATATCAATTTTTCAAGATGTTGCTTCTCCCTTGAATTCACAACAATGGATTCTGAGTTAGTTTCTTCCAACCGTTCCAAATGTGAGATCTCTAATGTTCCTCTTAGGTTGTTTAGCTCCTTCAATTCGCCTAATCCACCCGTGTGCGAGAAGGTGCTCACAATGAATAATTGTAATGTTTTAAGTGAAGTCATTTGCCCTAATCCACAAGGCATATGACTCAAATTATCACAACCATCATTATAAAGATGTTTGAGGCTAACCAATTCTCTAAACTCTTTGGGTAATTCTTTAAGACCTTTACAATCGTAAAGTTTTAGTACTTGCAAATTGAACAATTTAGTAATCGAATCAGGGAGAGTTTCAATATCCTTATTAAAAGAAACATCAAGATACTTTAGATGTATTAACTTCCCTATAGAATTTGGTATTGATGTAATCTTCAATGCATGTAAATCCAATGCATGCAAGATCTTGAAACTCAAAATAATTGTATACAACATTAATTCCTCCAAGGCACCAAAGTTCTTCTCACTAAATGTCATAAGAAATGAACATACCTTGACTGCTTTAACCCAAAACCTTAAAGATTCAATAAAAGATGAGCCAATGTGAAATGGACATGATACATGACGATTTTTTTCATTAACATTTTTGCCATCAAAACTAACAAGCTTGCACTCCTCGGCTGCAACAGCTTTCGCAAGATCATGATTCCATATTTAACTAATCTAGGATTATTGGTCACTTGCCCTTTACTAAATGCCACTTGCTCAAATAAAAACTATGACCGTTCTTCAGAGAGACCTTTGAGAATATATGGTGAAACTGTGCGTGTAATCTTTGCAACAAATCTACCATGAGTGGTTATTATAATCTTACTTCCTTTTGAACCACCCGTTAAAATATTAATCAAGTTAAGCCATTTTCCACGGTCTTCATTCCATATGTCATCCAATACAAGTAAGTATTTTTTTTTTTTTTGATCAATTTTTTCACGAATTTGACTTTGTAATTGATCCATTTCCAGATTTATAGGTGCATTGCCTGTAGCAGATGCTATTATCTTTTCAATAATTATTTTCAACTCAAAGATATCAGACACACATACCCACATTTTTAACACAAAATAATTTTTGACTTTTATCATTATTGTACACATATTGAGCAAGTGTAGTCTTCCCTAGTCCCCCTATCCCCCCCTCCCAACGGCGCCCACATCTGCTCCTCATCCTTCTTAAAATAAATTTTTTGTGAAAAAATTTAAATTTTATATTCTTAAAAATTTGATTAGTTCAAATGCTTTATAAAAAAAGAAAAGAAAAAAAAGGTAAGCTAATCTATAACTTGTAACTCTATACTAAATATGAAACCTTTTAACATAAAACGTTTTTAAAAAAATCGTATTCTACATTATTTGGTATTTTAAGTGGCTAAAAAAAAATACTTACATTGTAAACAATTTTTTCAAATACAAACATTGTGCAATATTGAAAAAAGGAATCCTCTTGATATTAACTAGCCATGGAAGAGACTAAACCACCTGCCAAGTTTTATGCCTTGACTAACTACCCATTGTCCAAATCACATTGATCACACTATGAAGAACTGGGCTGGCAGGAGTCATGATGTACATCATAGCTAACAAAATCACAGCCAACAAAGCCTTTACAAACTAACATAGAGAAGGTTTAGTATGCATGGTTGAAATTTTGCCCACCACCAAGTTATGTGATTTGCTTGCTGTCAGTAAAATCTGCTTCAATCACATCATCACCATCAGCTATTTCCCAGTCGATCTTGATGACCTTGGTGCAGTAGCAGAAGCAGGATCAGCATCCGGTTGGCAAGGCTGGCTATAGATTGATCGTCCTAGTTGCATAACTTTGATTTAGTGCAGCAATTGCATTTTAATGGCTTGGGTTGATCCACCAGGGATTGCATCCTTGAGCTCTTTCACTTTAGTCTCTACTTTCTCCTTGACTGGGTCAGGAACTTTGTCTCCCGGCTCTTTAAGTTGCTTTTTAGTTTGGTACAATACTGAGTCTGCTTGGTTCTTTGTGTCTATGGCATCCCTTTTTTACTTGTCTTCCTTTGCAAACTTCTCAGCTTCTTTAACCATCTTATCCACCCGAAAGTTTTTTTTTTTTTTTTTTAATTTATTTATTTTATTTTTTATTTTGTACATCCAAAGTTGGGATTTAGGAACATAAATAGAATAGGTTTATATGCGGTAATAATAGCTTCAACAATAACAAGTAGTAGAACATCCTTTTATCATGGTTGATATGTGAAAAAGCATAGCTACTTGAAATGCTAAGATTCAGAAAGAAAAGAAAGATATAGGTTATTTGGAGAACATGGTAGCATCATTGAAGGGGATAACAAATTAGCATAAAAACAAATATAAGAAAAAAAGACCCCAAAGTTAAAGATCAAAAAAGAAAAACAAATTAGCATAAAAACAAGAAGAAGAAAGATATCATTTTTTTGCCAACAATGGCTATGGTTCTAGGAGTATAATATATGTAACCAGCAGATAGCTCTAACACAATTTTTTCTTAATTTACTTGGTGTGTAGTGAATCTAGTAATGTTTATTCTTTTGAGCTATTATGAAGGTTGAGGAATAGTTATAAGGGTCCTTTTGGTATGAAATATTTATTCTTCACTTTAAGGGAATCTTTGTAATGAAAATGCAATCAAACAACTAATTAGCTATAGAATAGGTATTCCATTTTTGGGTCCATTCCTATTCACCAAACATGCAGTCAATGTGTGCACAGTGCACTAGTCAAATTGGTTACTGATGATGGAGTCAAACAAGATTGTGTTTTATGGTTCTCGCACTACAATACATGTTAGCAGCATATAGCAATAATACACAAATTATTCTTGATTTACTTGGTGTTTGGTGACAAAATCTCTCATAGTTCTGCAGTTGCATTTATTGTGTATATTCAGTTATTTCTTGTGTAGTTAATTGATTATAGTCAGCTAAGACAGGTTATGCTTAGGCTATTCAAACCCACAAATTAACCACACATATTGATTTCAAACTCATTTAAATAACAAATCTAATTTGAACTACAACTAGCTATCTCAAGTTTGAAAAGGTAACTCTTCATAACAATAGTTTTTAGAAACATACCTCATCACTTGGCAAGGTGCTAGCACCAGTTATGGTTATATCTTGCTTCTTTCCGGTTCCCTTGTCAATAATGGTGACAGAAAATATGCCATTAGCGTCAATATCAAATTTCACCTCAATTTGAGGAACCCCACGTGGGGCAGGTGGGATTCAATCTAAGCGAAAGCTTCCAAGGGATTTGTTATCCCTCACGAACTCTCTCTCACCCTGACAGACATTAATCTCTACACTGGTCTGCCCATCTGCCGCAGTGGAAAACACCTCTGATTTGGAAGTCAGCAAAGTTGTGTTCTTTGGGATAATCTTTGTCATTACACCACCCAAAGTTTCGAGTCCTAGAGACAATGGAGTGATTCCAAGAGCACAATGTAGCTAACTTCTCCAGCTAAAACACCATCCTGAAAAAAAAAAATTGGCCAAAATAAATATTGATGCCTCAACAATTTATGCAATATCAATAAGTATTACAGCAGACAATATCAGAAATAGAGAGTTATAGTCATTTATTTTTCAAATAGACTAAGAAAAAAATTTAGAGCATGTTAGAATAATGGTTAAATAATTAAATTCACCATTTCTAGTAGCTTAAAGCTATTAAAACAAGTAGTAATTTATCTTCATATCAGAGAGTTCAACTGCTCTACCTCCTCTTAAAAAATTTTTAAAAATCCTACATGTTGCAACCCACTTAAGTGGTAGTTTATCTCAACAAGATAAGGACAAACCTGAACTGCAGCCCCAAGGGCAACAACTTCATCAGGATTTACAGTCACATTGGGCTCTTTTCCAGTCATCTTCCTCACAAGCTCCTGAACAGCTGGGATGGGAGTAGAACCACCAACAAGGATTACTTCATCTAAATCTTTGAAGGAAAGATTTGCATCTTTCAAGGCAGTTTCAACTGGTCCTCATAGCCTAAGAAAAAAATAGATTTCAGTTGTAATCCACTGAACTTATGCAGGCAGATAGGTATTCATATTGGCAAAAACATACCGTTTTAAATCAAAAGGCAGCAGCAAACTCCAGTAATGGAAATCAAACACACATTGATATTTCATATGAGAATTATTCCAGTTTGGAACATGCATAGAGGGCAACCACAGAGTAGCAGTTTTCAACTTACATACCTGTCTAGAAAATCTGAACATAATTCTTCAAATTTGACCCTTGTCAGGGTGGTGTCAATGTGTTTTGGGCCATCCGCAGTGGCGGTAATGAAAGGTAAACTGTCACATACCTAATACTGGTCTGAGTCAGAGATGACAGCTCCATCTTTGCTTTCTCCGCAGTTATTTCACGCAATGGTATAATCCCACAAACTAGAAAAAATGAGCTATGCCTTGTAAAGATCGGCCAACATTTATCTAAAGACAATGACACCAAGAAATTCCTGAACTAGAAATCCATTTCAGAAATTTCTCCTAAAACAAAAATAGCTTGATTTCAAATTACATTAAAGGGCATAACAAAAAGGAATCCAATAATTAAGAGGAATAACAAAGCAATTGGCATACCTGAAACGTCAAAAGCATCACCTCCAAGTGCAAGGTCAAAAACCAGAATGGTCTCATTGTTTTTCTTCTCAAACCCATAAGCAAGCGAAGCTCCATCTAACCCTGCAATGCGTCCTGCATCTTTCGTAGCTTCGTTTAAGCACACGGCGTCGTTGACAGGTCCCTCATGCTGAACGCGCTTTGCATTACGGCGTCGTTTTTTTTTTTTTTTTTTTTTTTTTTTTTTTTTTTTTAAGTTGTTGTCCTTTAGGCTTTTAAAAAATCCAATGCAACCATATAGGTTTTCAGACTGGACCGGTCCAGACCAGAACGAAAAGTTACTATATATAAATCTTAATATTTTATATTTAAAAAAAAAAAAAAAATCCCCAAAAACACACACACTCTCTCTTGTGGTGTTGTTGTACATGAAAGACTTGGGGGTAGTTATGCTCTGGCAGCTGTTTCCTCTATGGCTCTCTTCTCACTTACTTAATTACTTAAAAATGGTAAGATTTTCAAGTGAAAAATTAGAAGATTGGTCTTTTTTACCTATGTAAAATTCTAGACATGAAAATACTATGAATGAAGATGATTTAGTCTCTTGACTAACGTATAACTTTGACAAAAATATTCTTTTCGGTCTTGAAATATAATCTATATCCTATTCTTTCCCTTAAAATTTATGAGGTTCTATCCCCATTCTTGAAAATTTAAAATGTACACTATCAATTTTTGTTATGTTTTTTGTTTGTGTGTAATGGAATGCATATTCTAGGGATCAAAATAGAATCAAGACTATTTTTAGAATGAAAGAAAGTTTATCTTTGAAATATGGTTTAGATTTTTCTTTTTTCTTTTTTTTGTCCTTTCATTAAATATATATATATATATATATATATATAACTTAATAAGATAAAACTTTATTATATTTTAACCTGTAGGGTTAGTTTTTGTAGCCCAAGCCCAAGAGGAATGGATTATGAGCCCAATGAACCCAAGACAATGAATTTGTAGAGAGTGGGCAAAAGAGCTGGGCTGATTGAAAATTAAACAGTGATTAAATATGGTATTTAAGGATGCATTAGCACAAAATCATGCTTGACTAACTGGACAAGTGTATGTCCGAAGAGGTGTATTACTGAATGAAAGGTGATTACAACTCTTGGAGCTATAGTAAAATTATTTCCTACTTCTCTCCCTTTTTCTCTCGATCCCCCATTATTAGAGATCTCTTCTCCTTATATAGCACCCTTTCCCATCATCTTCATCATCCACTTGTTCTTCATCTAAGCATCCACTTGAGTGCATGTCCCATCAGGTGTCCTCTTTAACTCTCTGTGAGTGGTGGTAACTAAGATTACACTGTTCAGGGTCTTCTCCACATTAATACGGCCAAAAAAGTAGTTGCAGTGCATTTAATGTGGTGGTAGCAGCTTTTTCTTGAGATATTTTCTCGTCTTTATCATCCCCAAGTATGCCTAGAGCTTATCTTTGTCGTTAGGATTGCCAGGAAGGTCATTCGGACCTTCCATTTGTCTGCTTGATCAAGACTATTCGTATCTGAGGAGTAGAACCTCTTCGGACAAAAGGTGACCTCTTTGGATGATACTCTTCCTCCATTTCTGGGTTGGTTGCATTCAAATGAACTCTACCCTAACCCGTTATTCCTCTTCGAATATACAATAATCCTCAAAACAGGGCCCCCGACCCAATAGGTATGTTTGGGCTTTTACCTCCCTACAATAGCCCTTCAAAATCTTAATTTTTCCCTCGCATCCGAAGAGAAAAAGTGGGATTTGACTTGTCACGAGGTAAGAAGCTTGAGAATAGACAAATATCTGAACTGGCATATGTGTAGGCGTAGATATAAGCGCTTCATCATTGCCGCTGTTGTTTTCGTATTTCCAAAGCGCTGCATTAATTACTCTAGGCGACATCTTGTCCTTTGTATCCAACGGTGGGTTGTTGATCTAATGAGTGTGGTTCTTCCCCAGGATTAGGGCGAGATAACTTCTGCCCCTTCGTTTGACCTCGTATAAAATCTCAGGAGAAGTTAATCCTTCTTTACTTTGCAAACTATCAAACCACCCAGCGAGAACAAGCACATGACTCCATCACACTCTTTCAATCATCGATCCCAGTCTTCTCCAGAATCTTTAAGAATCCTTGTGCAAGTTCGAAGATTAATCTCCAGTTTAGTTCCTGTAAGTTCTCATCTTTTCGATCCTTCAGTCTTCTCTTCGGCCAGTTTTCTCAACCTTTGAACAATCACTCCTTGGTTGCTACGCTCAGTGCTTCCATCTTTCCGTTTAAGTGTGATGGGTAAACTCCATTATCTAGTGGACAATCCTGCCCAGTTGGAGGAATTTAGGGCCACATATCGCATACCCCTAAATGTGGGTGTGAGGTATTGCCTTCCAAAAAAAATACTAACGGATCGAAGAACGGGAGAAGTCGTAATCCCCGTCATCGCTTTCCTAGAAGGGGGGATGACAATCCCTATGGGCCCCATCACCACTAACTACCTTCGAAACCATAGGCTTAGTCCCAAACAGTGTGCACCCAACGTATTTAGGATCTTAGGAGCAATTGAGGATCTTAACTGTCACCTAGGATTAGGGCTCACCTGGCTGGACGTGGTACACATGTATGAGTGTCACAGCCAACAAGGGGCGAGATATTATCTAAAATCCCGGTCCGACATTGTTAGGCTTGTCTCCTGTCTTCCTAAATCTAACAAAGGGATGAAGGATGACTATGTGATCGTCTCGGGCGCATGGCACGACGGTCATCATTGCCCAACCAAGCTAGGTGGGATGTGCTAGACTTAGGTTCACTAACAGTAGGCTTAGGATCTTTGACTTTTAGCAATTTTTAATTCTCTTCGCACTATTATTTTCAAGTCTCTGACTGAATTCTGCTCTGATTTTTAACAGATAGAGACCATGTTACTCCTCGGCTCAACCTCATAAACATTGCCGCCCTCAATTACTTGTTAAGATCGGAAATCTTTGTAAGTGAGGACGGGCAACTCCAGTCGGTTCCGCTTATCCTTGGGTATACAGCGAAACCGAAGGATTATCAGCCGATCGGCAACACGATAACGCAGGGAGATTATCGTCTCAACCGCATAGACATTGCTCGGAAAGGCTTCTTGGCATCGTATGACCTCGCATCATATGACCTTGCACCCGTACCACATCCAAACCCTCAGGGTGTACCCCCACTTGTCTAACTGATCCAGCAAATTCCCCTTGAACCGGCAATTGTAGGCGAAAGGGTTGGCTCTTCCACCTCCTCACTAGAGGAGCAGATAGATAAATTTAAGTTCAGGGGAGAAGCTTCAGGAGGGGATCGAGTGATAGAGGTTTCGAACGCCGAAGAAGAAGTCGACAGGCAGTCCAGTATCCATCCTGTTTTGATAACTGCCCATCTCGAAGACTCTTCGGACGAAGATATGGTGGACTTAAAAAGTTTAATGAAAAATAGTGACAAAAAGGCGGAGACCAAAGGGACTGGTACGTCCCAACCAGCTACGAACCTTCCACCACCACCTCCTCAGATTCCTCTAGATTTGGGCATTAAGCAAGTGTTAGATTCGAAGAACATCGGAACAAGAGGGCCTCTTCTACTGAGAGCCGAAAGGACCTTCATGGAGCCAAGGTGTGCTGAAGGCCCCGCACTTGGTCCCCAAGGCTAGAGCTAAATGGCGCTCCAATCCCCTAGGACACCTCCCTTAGAAACTACGATGGGGGAAGGGCAAGTGTTGTTGTCGAGGCTCTAGAGCAGCCACTTTTCCTCCCAAAGGATATGGACTCGTATCGGCGCTTCAACCAATACGACCTCTTCCTATCCCTCAAGAGGGATATAGCCATGGTGAGTGAACTGATCCTCTTAATTCAGGTGCTGCTTTTTACTTTACCTCCTGTCTTTACTCTATGTTGAAAATTCTTGTCATGCAGATTACTCAGCAAATATATATGGCTGAGGAGTGGAACAAGAAATCCAACCTTGAAGCCCAAGCTGCAGCCCAATCTTAATCAGAGGTAGAAAAATCTCTAGACAGCTTGAAGGAGGATTATTCTCTACTCTCCGAGCAATTGAAAGAGACGACCAATCAGAGGAATAGCCTTAATGCTGGACTAAAAAATGCTGAGACTCAAGCCGAAGAGCAGCGTAAACTGTTGAACATGGCAGAGATCAACCTGGTGACCGAGAGGGAGCTGGTGAAGGGTCTCAAGGCTGAATTTCAAAAGGCCAAGTAGAGCACCCGAATAGCCGAGCAAAATGCTCAACTGGCCAAGGAGGCAATTGAGACTGAGAGAAAAGTAGCCTACCAGCTGGGGGTGGATGAGATCGGGGACCAGCTTATGGAGCAATTTGCCTCGATTAGTCGAGACTACTGCGACATAACCTGGAAAAAGGCATTGGATGCTGCTGAAGTCCCCCTGGAATCTGACTTAAGATTACCTGGAAATATATACTACGATCCTGAAATCCGAGAGCTCCTAGGGTCTGATCCCCCTCCTCCTACACAACTCCCAGAGGCTTTGAAGCCATCCTTGATCAGCTAACTCCCACCAGTCAACCTTGAGGTTTCCAAGGAATCTAGTCGGCCTAATGATCAAAACAAGCTGGTTGAGGCTCCCAAGGACAAGGACAAAGTTTTGGGGGAGAAGAAGACCCTCCCAGAATCCAAGGACCAAGCTGTTGATCCCTTAGTCTCTCAGAAGAAGACCTAAAAATTTAGGGGCTTCCATTTTGTACTTATAATAGTTTCTTCTGTTATGCAAGGATTTTGTAAACTCTTTTCTCTTAATCAATGAAACTTTTTCCCTTTTATTTCTTGTGTCTTTGTTGCATATCTTATGACTTATTATTGTTGCAAGCAACTGTCCCTTGTAATAATGGTGACAATATAGATAAATTTATCCACCATATCTTGTAGATGACGTAAGTAGTTAAAATCGGTACTAAAAGGAACAGTTAGTATAAGGCTTACCAACAAGCCATGAAAGCAGCAAGTGATTATGGGAGCTTCACAGGTCTTTTCAAATATGCGTAGAGAGCATTATTACCCCTTCTTTTTGAATTAAATATGACTAAGGAATCCTATCACAAATTTGAATTAACTTAAATACATTCGAGAATTTCAAGCATGGCTCATCATAAAGTCATATTTCAGTAATAATAACTGTATGGGGGGTGTTGACTAATCCATATCATCCGGTCTGAGGACTAGAGGCGAGAAAGGTTTTGAGTTGGAACATTTAGAGGAATTGCAAGGGAGTGTTAAGTAACCCATATCATTTGGTCCGAGAACTACAGGCATGAATAGATTTAAGTTTAAACACTTAGAAAAATTGTAACAGAGTGTTAACTAACCTAAATCATCTGATCCGAGGACTACAGGCATGAATGGATTTAAGTTTAAACACTTAGAGAAATATAGCGGAGTGTTAACTAACCCAAATCATTTAGTCTGAGGACTACAGGCATGTATGGATTTAAGTTTAAACACTTAGAGAAATGTAGCGGAGTGTTAACTAACCCAAATCATTTGGTCTGAGGACTACAAGCATAAATGAATTTAAGTTTAAACACTTAGAGAAATGTAGCGGAGTGTTAACTAACCCAAATCATCTGGTCCGAGGACTCCAGGCATGAATGGATTTAAGTTTAATCACTTAGAAAAATTGTAACAGAGTGTTAACTAACCTAAATCATCTGGTCCGAGGATTACAGGCATGATTAAGATTTAAGTTTAAACACTTAGAGAAATGTAGCGGAGTGTTAACTAACCCAAATCATTTGGTCCGAGGACTACAGGCATGAATGGATTTAAATTTAATCACTTAGCAAAATTGTAACAGAGTGTTAACTAACCTAAATCATCTGGTCCGAGGATTACAGGCATGATTAAGATTTAAGCTTAAACACTTAGATAAATGTAGCGAAGTGTTAACTTACCCAAATCATCTGGTCTGAAGACTACAGGCATGAATGGATTTAAGTTTAAACACTTAGAGAAATGTAGCGGAGTGTTAACTAACCCAAATTATTTGGTCCGAGGACTATAGGCATGAATGGATTTAAGTTTAAACACTTAGAGAAATGTAGCAGAGTGTTAACTAACCAAAATCATCTGGTCCGAGGATTACAGGCATGAATGGATTTAAGTTTAAACACTTAGAAAAATTGTAACAGAGTGTTAACTAACCTAAATCATCTAGTCCGAGAACTACAGACATGATTAGATTTAAGTTTAAACACTTAGGAGAATTGCAAAGGAGTGTTAACTAACCCATATCATCTGGTCCGAGGACTACAGGCATGAATGGATTTAAGTTTAAACACTTAGGAAAATGTGCTTCAAATGACGAGTCAGCATGCTGATTAAAGGGAAGATTCGATTAATAATAGTATCTTTTGAGTTTATTTACATTCTAAGGTGGGGTATCACATGGCTATCTAGGTCTTCAAGAAAATACACCCTAATGCCAGCCCTTGAAGTAATACGATATGACTCCTCCCAATTAAGCCCTAATTTTCCCCAAGCTGGGTTCTTTGCTGTGCCGACAACTTTCCTCAGCACTAAATCACCAGGTTCCAAAGGTCTTGGCCTTACGTTGGCGTCGTAGCCCTACCTGAGCTTTTGTTGATAATGTGCCAGACGAACCATTGCACTTTTCCTTCTTTCCTTAACCAGGTCCAAATTCTTCTCTAGCTGCTTATTGTTGTCAATCGGATTGAATGAACTAGTTCTTAACGTCGGGAACCCAGTCTCCAAAGGTATTACAGCTTTAGCCCCATAGGTCATTGAGAAAGGGGTCTCCCCAGTAGATCTACGAGGCGTAGTTCTGTAGGCCCAAAGTACATGCGGTAATTCTTCTACCCATTTGCCCTTTGCGTCGTCCAATCTCTTCTTTAGGCCATTTACAATGACCTTATTGATAGCCTTCGCTTGGCCATTACCCTGGGGATAAGCTGGGGTGGAGTATCTATTCACAATTCCCAATTCGCTACAATAACTCCTGAATGCTTTGCTATCGAACTGCAGGCCATTGTCCGAGATGAGAGTATAAGGAACCCCAAAACGAGTGATTATATTCTTCCACACGAACTTTTGTACATCTACATTTCAGATGTTGGCAAGAGGTTCAGTTTCGACCCATTTGGTGAAGTAGTCAGTGCCGACCAACAGGAATTTCCTGTTCCCCGCGGCCTTAGGGAATGGCCCCACGATATCTAAGCCCCATTGAGCGAATGGGCATGGACTAGATAGTGGGTTGAGGTTCCCACCTGGTTGATGTATATTCGGCGCAAATCGTTGATATTGATCACATTTCTTAACATACTCCTGGGCTTCTTTTTACATGTTCGGCCACCAATAACCTTGAGTAATGGCTCGATGAGCCAAAGACCTACCCCCAGTATGATTCCCACAAATCCCTTCATGCAACTCTTCTAGTAGCAACTCAGCCGCTTCAAGATGAATGCATAGCAGGTACGGTCCTGAATAGAAGCGTTTGTATAGTCTCTGGTCCTCAGATAGCCAGAATCTGGTCACTTTCCTTCGGACTTTATCAGCTTCTCCCCTTTCTTTGGGCAAAATATCACCCTGCAAAAAGTTAATGATAGGATCCATCTAACTAGGGTCGGCCCTGATTTGGTGAACCTGTACTGCCTCTGTTCTTGCTTCTATAGGCCCATGCAGGTCCTCGACGAGGATGACTCTCGGCAAGTTCTGCGTTGAGGAGGTAGCAAGCGTGGCTAGAGAATCAGCATGTGCATTACCATTTCTGGGAATGTGCAGCAAATTAAAAAAGTCAAACCCCGACCGCAAGCACTTAACTCGACTCAGGTATCCCTGCATTCTCTCATCTTTCGCTTCAAATTCACCTTGCACTTGACCGACTACCAATCTCAAGTCCGAGAATGCTTCCAATGACTTTCCTCCCATTCTCCGAATCATGGCCATTCCTATTAGCAAGGCTTCGTACTTGGCCTCATTATTTATGGTTGTGAAGTCCAGTCTTATTGATTTTTTGATAACTATCTTCTTTGGAGATATTAATACCAGTCCTACACTAGAACCTTTTTGATTTGCTACGCCATCTACGTACATTTCCCAATGGGAGGGGCTTTGTTGAGAGATCATGCCAACCGATTTTTCATCCATGTCCAACGTAGGTATCGCTTTTTCTAAATAGGGTTCCGTGAACTCGGCCACCAAATCCGCAAGGATCTGGTCTTTGACCAACGCGCAGGGCATATATTTAATGTCGAAAGCCCCTAAGATCGTACCCCATTTAGCAATTCGTCCGGTGTAGTCAGCGCTTCGGAGTATAGCCTTGAGTGGAAGCTGAGTGAGGACGATGACTGTATGGGCCTGGAAATAGTGAGGTAGCTTTCGTGTACCAAGCACTATTGCTAGGATGGCCTTCTCCAGTGGCAGGTAACGGATCTTGACTTCATGCAGCGACTTACTTATGTAATAGACTGGTCTTTGCACACCGCAATCTACTCGAATCAACACCAAGCTCATAGCATAGGGAGCCACCGTAATGTAGGCAAACAAGACTTCATTCGGCTCAGGGCTAGACATGATTGGTGGCCAAGCTAGATAATCTTTGAGTTGCTGAAAGGCCACAACACATTCTTCAATCCACTCGAATCCCTTCCACTTGTTGAGCAAAGAGAAGAAGGGCCGACACCTGTCTGCTGATCGGGAGATAAATCGATTCAGGGCAGCAGTCATTCTAGTCAGCTTCTAGACTTCCTTCGAATTTCGAGAAGCTTGTAAATTGTTGATGGCCTTTATTTGGTCGGGGTTAACCTCAATTCCCCTGTGAGTCACCATGTATCCCAAAAACTTGCCAAATCCCACATCAAATGAGCACTTGGAAGCATTTAGGCGCAGCTTGTACTCCCTAAGGACTTCAAAGGTACTTTCAAGGTCCTTCACATGCTCAGCAACAACCTTGCTTTTCATCACCATGTCATCTATGTAAATCTCGATATTTCTACCGAGTTGTGGCTTAAACATCCTCGTCATCATTCTCTGATAGATAGACCCCGCGTTTTTTAAGTCAAATGACATCACCTTATAGTGGTAGTTACCAATAGGGGTGACAAAAGCGGTCTCTTCCTGGTCGTCCAAGACTAAGGGTATCTAGTGGTAGCCTTGGAAGGCATCTAGGAAGCTCATCCGAGGGTGGCTGATAGTGGCATCCATTAGCTAATCGATTTTTGGCATAGGGAATGGATTTTTAGGGCAAGCCTTATTTAAATCGGTGAAGTCCACACATACTCGCCATTTCCCATTCTTTTTCTTCACCATCACAGCATTCGCTAGCCACTCGAGGTAGAAAACTTCCTTAATAGCTCCAGCTTGTTTGAGCTTTGCTACTTCTTCCCTTACTGCATCAGCGTGTTCCCTGGATGGGTGCCGATGAGGCTGCTTCTTAGGGGTTATTAGTGGGTTGACTCTCAGATGGTGACAAATGAATTCTGGGTCCACCCCTGGGGCTTCATAGGCGTCCCAGGCAAATACGTCAAGGTTTTTCTTAAGGAACTCTACTATCTCTTCCCTCTCCCAAAGAGGCAGCTGAGATTCAACTTGAAAGAATTTTTCCAGATTGTCTCCGATGGTGACTTTTGTCAAATCCTCACACCTAGCTTTCTCTTCTAGATCCTTGGCGGGCAATTCCCGAGACTTTAACTGCTATAAACCCCTTTCGGCCCTGGACGAGGACTCGGCTTTGGGCTCATGTTGGATGGAAGCCACTGAGCACTGTCGAGCTACAGACTGATCCCCTCGGATCTCATAAACTTGTCCTTCAGATGGGTATTTGACTTTCTAATGCAAAGTAGAGGAAACAGCCCTTAGTGTATGAAGCCAAGGTCTAGCTACGATTGTCGTATAAGGCGAATACACATCCACGACTACAAAATCCACCTCCACCACTTCAGAGCTGGTCTGCACAGGTAGGCGTATCTGGCCTTTCGGGGTGACAACCCTTCCTTCAAAACTCACAAGGGGGGAGTTGTATGGCATTAAGTCTTGAGGTTTTAGGCCTAGCACTTTGTAGAGATCGGGGTACATTATCTCCACAGGGCTGCCCTGGTCCACCATCACCCTCTTCACATCATATCCCCCAATTCTGAGGGTAATTACTAAGGCATCGTCATGGGGTTGGATGGTCCCCATCTTATCCTCATCCGAGAACCCTATAACCAGTTGAGCAGCCACCTTAGCTCTCTTCGGATCTTGCCAGGAACCCATTGCGGGTGAACGGACAATTGACATCACCTTCGATGACAAGGATCCTGTTCTTCCCGGTGCGGCAAAGACGACGTTAATAGTTCCTAACGAAGGCTTGGACAGGTCGTTTCCTCGGGGTTCTGAGTTCATCTGACTTCTTCGGCCACTAGAGTGGTGCAGAAGGTGTCTTAATTTACCATCCTAGACCAATTGGTCCAAGTAGTCCCACAAGCTCCTGCAATCCTCTGTGGTATATCCATGGTCTTGATGGTAGTGGCAGAAGAGATTATGATTACGCCTTTTAGGGTTTCCCACCATCTTATTCGGCCATCGGAAGAATGGTTCACTCTTAATCTTTTCCAAAACTTGGTGTACTAACTCTTTGAATATAGTGTTGACTGCTTAAGGGTTTATTAATCCTATTTGCGCAGAAAAATCTCTCCACGGTTTATTGCTGTTGTATCGATCCGACCTGAAATCCCTCCTCTTTAGGGGATAACCTTTTCCTTACCCTTCCCTTATTGTTGATCTTCTTTAACTCTTTTATACTTTTCAATACGGTCCATCAGCTAACGCATGCTAGTGACTGGCTTACTAGACAAGGATGTCCTTAAGCCGTGGTCGATAGGGAGGCCGAGCTTGAATGTGTCGAGGGCCATCGCGTCAAAGTTGCCCTCCATATCGTTAAACATCTCCCAGTACCTATCCGAATACGCCTTCAGAATTTCACCCTCTTGCATGCTCAAGGATAGCAGAGAGGACAAGGGCCTGGACACTCTTTGGTAGGTGACAAAACGTGAACCAAAGGCTTGAGTGAGCTCTTTGAAGGAACTGATGGAGTCTACCTTCATGCTGTCAAACCACCTTATTGCAATCTGTCCAAGACTGGAGGGGAAGACCTTGCACATCAAAGCTTCGTCCCTAGAGCAAACTGCCATTCGTTGATTAAAATGACTGACATGTTCCACCGGGTCCGTTTTACCATTATAGATGGTGAACGTAGGTTGGTTAAAACGCCGGGGGAGTCTCGCTTCTTCGATCCTGCGTGTGAAGAGTGATCTAGAGATTTGGTTTAAGGCCTTGCTCATGGCATCTTTCCCTACACCTTCGCATGGTGGGCTCTGAGGTTGCCTCTCACGACGACGCTCCTCCTCGTAGGAAAATGACTCACTGACTGGCATTCGCGATCTTTGTTAGTAAGTGGAATCCTGTTGGTCATCAGACTCCTCATCATAATATGAAGGAACTCGTTTCTGTTTTGCATGACGCAACTCTTTTTTTAGCTTTTCAACCTCCAGCTGCAAATCCCGGTTCTTCTCTGCATGGGACACATGACTCCGATCACGTGACTGGCTTTGCCAGTGTGCACGATGTGCGCACTGCCCTCATGATCCTGTCTTCGCTCCAAATTAAGGAAAGGGTTCACGTGCTGGGATGCCCTAAACTCTACTCGTTGTTGACTTCGTTCAGCCATCATCAACTGTTGTTTTCACCCCTGCACAAGCTCTTCCCACAGACGGCGCCAATTGTAGGGTCAGTTTTTGTAACCCAAGCCCAAGAGGGATGGATTATAAGCCTAATGAACCCAAGACAATGAATTTGTAGAGAGTGGACGAAAGAGCTAGGCTGGTTGAAAATTAAACAGTAATTAAATATGGTATTTAAGGATGCATTAGCACAAAATCATGCTTAACTAACTGGACAAGTGTATGTCCGAAGAGGTGTATTACTGAATGAAAGGTGATTACAACTCTTAGAGCTACAGTAAAATTATTTCCTACTTCTCTCCCTTTTTCCCTCGATCCCCCATTATCAGAGACCTTTTCTCCTTATATAGCACCCTCTCCCATCATTTTCATCGTCCACTTGAGTGCATGTCCCATCAGGTGTCTTCTTTAACTCTCTGTGAGTGGTGGTAGCTGAGATTACACTGTTCAGGGGTCTTCTCCACATTAATGCGACCAGAAAAGCAGTTACAGTGCATTTAATGTGGTGGTAGCAGCTTTTCCTTAAGATATTTCCTCGTCCTTATCATCCTCGGGTATGCCCAGAGCTTATCTTTGTCGTTGGAATTGCCAGGAAGGTCATTCGAACATTCCATTTGTCTGTTTTATCAAGACTATTCGTATCCGAGGAGTAGAACCTCATCGGACAAAAGGTGACCTCTTCGGATGATACTCTTCCTCCATTTTTGGGTTGGTTGCGTTCAGATGAACTCTATCCCAACTCCTTATTCCTCTTCGGACATACAATAATCCTCAAAACAGGGCCCTCGAATAAAATCATTTTTAACATAAATTTACAATTTTCATATTCATATTCATATTCATATTTATTGATGTGAAAGAATAATTCTTGAACAAAAAAGGAAAAAGAAAATACTATTAAGTAAATAGTGATAAAACTAAATTCAAAACTATTAATCTTGTAAAATTAAAATAAATAATATATAAATTTCTAGTAGTACGCAAGAAAGCCAACTAGTTCAGTGGTTAGTGTGTTGGACAAAGGTCCAAAACATTTAGGAGGTCACGAGTTCTATACACGCTTTGTTTGTTCCATCACAATGCTCTCGGTTTGTAGTTTCTTTCATAATTTGATCTTATTAGGCAGATCTTTTATAAAGAAAAACATTACTTCAGCCATAGAAGAGTACTATAGGAAACACGAGGAGTAATGTGATCTTTTAAGATATTACACTTTAATTAACATTGTTTTGAAAGCTATATACTATAGTCCCATCTTTTATACAGAAACAGAGGGCTGCATTAACCAATTTGAAATGTTCCCCTGCAAATTAACATTACTTCAGCCATAGAAGAGTACACTATAGGAAACACGAGGTGTAAATATTACACTTAAATAAATTAACATTGTTTCGAAAGCTATATACTACAGACCAAATTTTGCAAATACAAACCTTGTGAAATATTTGAAACACGGAATCCTCATAACCTTAAAATCTGATGTTGCTGTGAGACCAAACAATGTATACCTAGCTGCAATCTGCTGAAACCATTTAGGCAACATCATTCATGCATGGACTGGGATTGATGTAAAATGTGATCCTCTTTGGGCTGAAGCCTAAGCAGCACTCTTGGCTATTTCTAGTGCAATTATACAAGTGTTTATGGTCAGAAATCGCCCTCAGTTGCTTTTCCATTTGATCTAAATGACCCAAATGTCGTACTAGAAGAGATCTCACAAATAAATATTATGACGGAAAAAAAAACAAAAGAAAAATAGACAACCACACACAAGAGAGAACACCAAGGATTTACATGGTTCAGCCTTTGGCTTACATCCACAGGTGGTGACAAGGAAAATGTTTCACTAACAAATATAGAGAGTACAAAGGTGGTGTAGACCCAATCTCACAAGCCCAAACCCCAATACACCCAAATAACTCTATATCAAAGAGTTCTCTCTCAACTATAACATAATTCAAGGCTACACAATAGTGGCTGTCCATGCAAAGAAGTCAATCTGAAAAAGGCTAATAGACAATCCAATTCAAATTCACATCAACATTGACTACCACAGTTACAAAATTTTTTGATTCAGGACAGCCATTGCATCTTTAATTGTGCGGGTAGATCCACCAAATATGGCATCCATGACCTCATTCACTTTAGCCTCTGCATTCTCCTTGTGTAGCTAGGAACATTGTCTCCCAACTCTTTTATTTGCTTCTAGTTTGGTACAAAACTGAGTCAGCTTGGTTCTTTATGTCTATGACATCCCACTTTTCCTTGTCTTCCTTTTGCAAAATTTTTGGCTTCTTTAACCATCCTATATACGTGCAACATTTTTATCTTGTACATACATGGGGTTTAGTAATATAATTAGGTTAGGTTTACAGGTACTAACAAAAAAGAAAAAGAAAAAAAGTGAACGTTTCCATTTTTTATATATATTTTTTAATCGAAAATATAAATGCTTGAAAGTTGGAATGTTGAGATTTTTGAAAGAAAAGAAAGATGTAGGTTCATTGTAGAACAAGGTAACATCATTGAAAGAGGTTATAAATATAAAAACAAGAAGCTCCTTGTGCTGCATAGAAATTATAAGAAAAAAAAAATTGAAGTCAAAAAAATGAGTCAAAAAAATGAAGACATAAAAGCATTTTTCAGTCTACACACTGATTACAACATAAACGGGGGGGGGGGGGGGGGGGGGTGGGTCCTATGGTTCTAGAACCATAGTATAAGAAAGCAACATATTCCACTAGTGGTCTAAATTTTTCTTGATATATAATTAGTTATTTCTCAAATAGATAAATTAATTTTAGTTAGCTGAGATAATTTGGGTTTTACGCTTATTCAAAATCATTCTAATTATAACTCTAGCAACAATGTCCTCAACCACCAAATTCTAATTCATGCCTTCTGTTAAGAACTAAAACTTGCTATATCTAGTTTGAGCAAAATCCAAATTCTCTTCAAAGCAACAATTTTTGCAAATACATACCCTATCATACTTGGCATGGTGCTAGCACTAGTTCTCCCTCATGAACTCTCACTCACCCTGATAGACATTAATCTCTTCACTAGTCTGTCCATCTGTTGCGGTGGAGAACACCTTTGATTTGGAAGTTGGTGAAGTCGACACCACCCAAAGTTTCAAGTCCTTCTATGGTGAGACATCCAAGAGCACAATGTCATTAACTTCTCTAGCAAAAAAACACCAGTCTGGAATTAAAGGTAAGAAAAAAATATTAACAAGAAAAGGACAAACCTGAACTACAGTCCAAAGAACAAAAACTTCATCCATATCTTCCAGCTCCTAAACAGTTGGGATATGAGTTGTAATCCAGTGAGCTTAAGCAGGCAATTAGACTTCCAGATGAGAGAAAAAGAGAGTTCAAAATCAAAAGAAAGAAAACTGAAGTGACGGAGATTAAAAAAAAATACAATGATATTACATATGAGAGTTATTCTATTTCTGAACATGCATAGTGTGAAACCATAGAGTAATAATTTCTATTGTTAAAAGGCTTATCTGTCTAACAAATCTGAACACAGTTCTTCAAATTTGACACTAGCCAGTGTGGTGTCAATCCGAAAAAAGCTAATAGACAATCCAATTCAAATTCATATCAACATTGACTACCACAATTACATAATTTCTTAATTCAGGACAGCCGGCTTGGGTAGATCCACCAGAGATGGCATCCTTGACCTCATTCACTTTAGCCTCTACATTCTCCTTGTTTAGGTACATTGTCTGCCAGCTCTTTTTGTTGCTTCTAGTTTGGTACAAAACTGAGTCAGCTTGGTTCTTTGTGTCTATGACATCCCTCTTTTCCTTGTCTTCCTTTTGCAAAATTTTCAGCTTCATTAACCATCCTATCCACCTGCAACATTTTTATTTTGTACATACAAACATGGGGTTTAGTAACATGATTAGGTTACTAATATAAAATGTGAACGTTTCCATTTATTTTTATTTATTTATTAATTGAAAAACATAGATGCTAGAAATGTTGAGACTTCAGAAAGAAAAGAAAGATATAGGTTCTTTGTAGAATATGGTAACATCATTGAAATGGGTAATAATAAAAAAAATATATAAAAAAATTCCTTGTGCCACAATATAGACTATAAGAAATAAAAAATGAAGTTACAAAAATAAAGACATAAAAGCATTTTTCAGTCTATTTACAAATTAGAACATAAAAAGGGGGGGGGGGGGGGGGGGGAGGGAATTTGCAGCCACTGCCAATGGCTATGGTTCTAGACCAAATAAGAAAGCAGCACATTCCACAAATGGTCTAAATTTTTCTTTATATATATATACGTTATTTATTAAATAGATAAATTAGTTATCGTTAGCTAAGATAGTTTGGGTTTCAGGCTTATTCAAACTCATTCTAATAATATCTCTAGCCACAACATTTTCAACCACCAGATTCTAATTCATGTCTTCTGTGAAGAACTAAAACTTACTATATCTAGTCTATATCTATATAATACTAAAAGCTGAAGCGTAGCAATTTTTTTTTTTTTTTTTTTTTTTTTTTGAGAGAGTTTTAACCTATGGCATCCGCTCCTGATGATAGCTCTTTATCATCAGACCAAGACACCAATCAGTTTTTGGTGTAGGCGGGGATTGAACCCCAGATCTCTTATACAACCATCAGAGACTTTACCAGTTGAGTTGCTACGCTCACGTTGAGCCATGTCAGCAACCATGTCATTACCATATTTTTTCTTAAATTTCTCCTACAATTTTAAAATACTAAAAAAATGAAAATAATTCTGTTTTATCTCGACTATAAAGCCCAATCTTTATAGCTTTAATTCCATAATAAAGCTTAAGCCCAAGCCCCAGCTTGTTTCACGGTTTCAAATGCCCTTCTGTCTCCTCACCTTTTGGTTTATTGTGTTACACGATTCTGTCTCCAACTTTTAAACAGCAACCCTTCATCAGTGTTAATTTTTCAATAGTTTCAATTCCTCAACGGCAGCCCTTCAACTTTTGCTAACGCCAGCCTATAACAGCAGTCTCTCTGTCTTGCCTCCTTTGTCTCTTCCTCTTCTCATAATATATTAATACTGACAAAAGGTGGATGATTCAATTCAGGTATTTGTGCTCTATTCTCATGACTGCCCCACATAATTATTCAATGTAAGGATTTGATTTTTTTTTTCTTTTAAAAATTTGTTCCTGCCTCTTTCATGCTCTAATATGGATGATTGTTATGTTGATTTTTCTTCGTATTTGATTTTTTAAAGGATGATGAATTTTTGATTGTTGTGTTTTTTAATTGGAGCTCTACCTCTTTTGTATTGTGGGTTGTACATGGGTCAGTGTGATTCTGATTTCTTTGTGTAGTGTTGTTGTGTGGATACCTCAACAATTTGGTTTGGTTAACATATGGGATAGCTCTTGCTAGGGATACGCCAACTGGGTGTTTTAATTGGAGTTCTAACTCTTTTGTGTTGTGGGTCATATATGGGTTTATGTAGATATTGTTTAAAGAGAGAGGCTAAACAGTTCATGTAGACTTATTTCCCATATGATATAAGGGGTTGCCCCAAATTAATAAAAAGTGAATCAGAGTGGTCCAAAATTTCCCATATTCGATGTTTTGGTATTGACGCTATTAAAATTCGTCCCTAGCTACGCATATTGGTCCAAGATAGATCCTAGCCGTAAGTTTTCTCATATTGAATCAACCAAACAATTATCAAAGATTGCCAAATTCACTTTCAATTTCTTTTTCTTTTTTTCTCTCTTAAATTTCCAGTTATACTTTAAAAAGTAATAATAAAATAGAATGTTCTGTTCTCTTCAGCCGCAAATGATCGAAATTCAAGAGCTGCATGTGATGACAAACCAAATAAGAGAAGCTCCAGATTTGTTTGTGCAATGGTAATACAAAAACAATGTAATTAGTCCATCTTCTACTCTCTCTTTTCTTTTATAGATTTCTTTTTTTTTTTTTTCTTTGTTTTATTTCCAAGTGTAATTCCCAAATTTTGAATGTGCCTGTAGGGTTATTTGATGATTATCCAATTGGGGAGAGGTGAGAAATTTTTTTACCTGCAAACAAGTTGAGAAATTTTTTTACCTGCAAACAAGTTCAGGTGTTTAAATTTCTCCTTCTGCCCAAGTCATTATTTTCTTTCTCAGCATAACACAATGCAAGACTTATGCAATGATATATTTGTCTAGCTTAGATTATTGGGAGAATTTATGTGAAACAATCTTG
Source organism: Quercus variabilis (assembly GCA_030445155.1). Lineage (NCBI taxonomy): Eukaryota > Viridiplantae > Streptophyta > Magnoliopsida > Fagales > Fagaceae > Quercus > Quercus variabilis. Next base: position 4,554,192 of record CP129448.1, on the reverse strand, counting down.
GACAATATTAAGGGTCTACTTAGATCCATAGGAAATTTTAGGAAACATATGCATAATTTTTCAAATCTATAAAATTTTCATTTGCCCAAACTCAAACACTCAAAAAAACCTCATACAGTCTAAGTTTCATATACTACAAAAAATCTTTTTTTTTACAAATTCCTGATGCAATATACTATTCTTGATATAAAGTATGCATAATAAAAGAACACCAAAATCAGCTTAAAATTCTGCAGGCAAAGGATTCTGTTATTATAAAGAAAACAAACTTGTCCCTATCCTAGCTGCCTTGACTAAGTTAAGCAGGAAGTATCATATTCTTTTTTCCTTTTCTCGTCTTGGATTTTTCCATTTTGCATGATAAGTAATGTCTATAATTCTATTTATCAAAAGCAAAAAAAAAAAAAAAAAAGTCTCTAATTCCGTTGTTTTACTATTTCATTTTTCTATCTACTCTACTTAATAGAGTGGAGAGTGGCCCCATTTATGATGACTCAATTCTTGATAGAGCCTTACGCAGGAATTGGAGTCTCAATTCTAATATCCCTTAAGTCCAAGTAACGGAATGGACTGGATTCATCTGTATAGTTTTGTACAAGTGATTTTGCTGTAATTTGGATTCTCCTTTTCTATAACAGTATCAGTCTTTGTGTTGTACATGGAGGTTGCAAGTTGCAGCTAAAGTTGCAATATGCAATACAGAATGATGCAGAGCTTGCTCTACTATCTGGTTGTTTGGGTTGGGTCTTCTTCTGTGTGATTTCAACGACTATTTGTGTAGGCATGTGGAAGTATTTTCTGTCATTTTTGTGTGTAAGTATTTGGGTTGGGTCTTATCCTATGTGATTTCAACAAACATGTAGTGTAATAGTATAACTTTTGCTGTCATTTGTCAACCACTTTGTTTTATGGCTATTGAAATTGTTGTATAACTTAATTTGGTCCTTTGAATTGATTCTATTATAGACCTATTTTACGTGTAATTTAATAATTTTGCAAAATTTGAGTTTGATTCATTTCTATCTGTTTAAAAGATTTAGTTTTTGGAAATTCTGAGAATTGGGGTTTTATATATCAAAATTTTTTTTTTTTTTGAGATGTGGATTTGTTTATAAATCTATTATAGGATGCTGGGTCTTGTATATTAATATTTGAATTGTTGTAATCTAAGACTTTTTAGGGATTTTTATAGGTTTGGGGTCACTGGGAAGATGGGTTTGATTGAATAAAGAAAAGGGCTGTTTGGCACAATATATGTGAATTCATAAGATTTCAGCAATAATTATGTTTTGTTTGGTTTTTGAGATAAGGTTGGAATATAAAATTAGTTTGGGTTTTTTACTATGGTTTGATTTTGATGGTCAATGTAACAAAGCCTTGTGCTATTAGGGAGCTTGGTACAACTTTTCATTTTAGTCCTAGAGTGGCTATATATCATTTCAATTTTCTATGTCTCTACCAAATATACATAGTCGAGAGCAAATATTTTGTACATGGTTAATCGCAAGAGAAAAAATATCAAATTTCAGCTCAAGTGGATATATATATATATATATATATTTTTTTTTATTAATAAAAATTTACTCTCTAGTATAATAGTACTTTATTCTCTAGTATTATAATAGTTCTTTACTCTCTAGTATTACTTGTTTAAAAGTACGTTACTCTCTAACACAGTATAATAGTACTTTACTCTCTAGTATTACTTGTTTAAAAGTCACCTTCCAATAATGATGACAAATGCATCAAATTAGAAGAAATATAGTCATCAAATTAAAGTGAGAAGCTTGAGAATTGAACTAACACCTAAATATCAAAGAACCAAGGAAAATATAAACCCATGGAACTCAAAAGGAGGGAAGTTTATGTCTTATTCCTCCCTTTTCCATCAACAGCTCTCAAATGCCTAAATGGCTTTTGTTGATGATAAGAAAGCTAAGGAGGAGGAATGGCCTGATATATTGGTCCCCTCAGGCCTCAACATCAAGAGAAAACCGTGTGGACCTTTATACCTTGCATTATTTCCATTTCCCCATCTTGAATTGAAATTTGAAAGTGATCTTCACTCAAATTCTTGAATTTTAGTGTTATTTACTTAAATTTTCATGCGAAGATATGGTTCCTTTCTACATAGGAAGAAAATTGAGTAAACTCTATTATTTTCCTGCATTATTTTTATTTCTCCATGTTGTATCAAAAACAGTTTAAAACGTTGAACATGTTATATCCAAACCTATGCCTTAGCATTCATATAAGTTTTTGTATAATAGAAGAAAAGTGTAGAATATTCGCAGTTTTGCCTTGAAATTATCCACATCAATTCAAGTATAATTGTGTAAATTTATAAGTTTGCTATAGTAATTATATAACTTTACACTACCCCTATCCATTTTGCATTTAGTTGCATATTCTTTCTTTATGTATCTCGAGGATGAAATAAGAGAGTCGATAGTAATTGTTGTGTGTGAAGAAAGAGAAATAGTTTTAAAAAATCAAGAAAAATTAATATTTTAATGAAATATAGTGTAAAATAGATAATCTGATGTGAATAATTTTTAAAAGTGAGTATATAAAATAGAAAAAATAAGATATTATTCTAAAATAAACAGTGCGAGCTGTTTGTAAATAATGATCATGCTTCTATAAACCAAAGAAAGCCATGTGGACCTCTATTTTTATTTCTCCAACTTGAGCTGTCCAAACGCACTAGATATTTGAGTTGGTTTAGTTGGGCTAGATACAAATTCCTCAACCGAAGCCCACAACAAAGTCCACTCGAACTCATTCATAAACGGAGCACCGGTTTCCAAATTTGACTCCAAATTCAAGGATCATTTTATGGTATACAGTAGTACAAATTGAAATAATTATAAATAAATAAATAAGCATTGTACAAATTTATAAAATAAACCAAAACAAGTGTAGAATTTTTTTTGAAAAATTTTTAAATGCTTGTACAATGATTTATTTTTTCAATGGACAAAATTTAGCTACAAAATTGGTTATAACCTTAGACTATAACCTTATTCAATAAAACAAAAATTACTATGTATTTTGAAAAATACGTATTTTGAAAATCTAACTTTACTCAATAAAAACAAAAATTACTACGTATTTTGAAAATCTAACAGTTGAATTGCATATTTTTTACTCTCTTAATACATGTCAAATTTTGTGTCAATCAAATATTAACTACTATATAATCTATAAGTTTATATTTTATGCATAATTTTAAATTACAAAACTTAGAATTTAAACAATTTATTGATGACATAATTATTGATTTTTAATTTTCTAGAAATTTTGCAAGCGTGGAGGTTATAAGAAAAAGATGTAATCTAATAATGAATTTGTCAAAATTCACTTCCAATAAATAGATATTGAGTAAGGTTGTAACTTTAAGTTACAACTAATTTTGTAGATAAACTTTGTCATTTCTCAATTTATTGTTATTTAAGTATTCAAATTTATACCAAACACTTAATTTTCTCATTTTTGGCAACACAATTTTCGTACTGACTTGCTTTAGGGAATCACCAACTCTTGTCTATTGTTATATTCCAAGCTTTCCATTATTCTGCACGCAAAATCAAATTATTGAAAAATCACTGTACTTTTAATTGAAGGGAAAAAAGAGAAAGTTGGATACTTAATTAAAACATACAATTGAATTTTAATGGAGCTGGATGGACCTATAATAACTTCATACCAAAACCTCCTTTCGAAATCCATTCAAAAAAAGTAAGGAAAATTCATAATTAAGTATGCAAGTATGCATGGTCAAAATTGAAGTTCTAAGAGTTGCACGCTATCTGTAAAATCTACATTGATCATATCATCACCATTAGCTATTTTCCCAGTTGACCCAAGTGTAATACCAAAATCAACCCAACACCGAGTTGGCTAGGCTGACCATAGATTGATTGTTGTGGGAAAGGGTATTTGGATACACTCCCACATAAGATCTATTTATAAAAATATTATGGCTTTAGAAAAATCTCACAAATAAATATTATGAGAGGAGAAAAAGAAAAAAAAAAAAAAACTGAAAGAGAAATAAACAACCACATACAAGAGAGAACACCAAAGATTTACATGATTTGGCCTTTGGCCTACATCCATGGGCAGCGACAAGGAGAAAATTCCACTAACAGATATAGAGAGTATAAAAGTGGTGTAGAACCACTCTCACAAGACAACGATGAAGAAAGAGCCTTTCTTTGCCACTAATGTGATCTTGTATTGCAAAAGTTTGATTTCAATATGCAGGGTAACTAACAATTCAATAAACAAAGAAAAGCATTGACAACAGCAGGATAATCAAGTGTAGACCTTTAGAGAGTGTCCCAACTAGCAACCAATCCTGTTGGAGTTGAGCTGCAAGGGTAGGAGAAGGAAATGCAGGGGATCCAAGCTTCTTTTGAAAAAATAAACAAGGTGCATGTCCATGGTTGGTTGTTTCAACTAAACCTTTTCTTCCTTCTTAATCCTTTTGTGGATATTCACAAAATAAACATGACACTCATAGATTTTCAAGAATAAATTCCATTAATTGCAATCTCAAAAAAAAAAATTCCATTAATTGTATGTGCATGCATGAAAGTCAACTAAATATTATACATGAATAGAAGTTCTACGTAGATATTGCATTCACCTTTGAACCTTCTTAAGTCCTAACACCAAGCGACTTTGTACCTATTCATAGCTTTGTAAAATGAATGCTATTCACATATAAATTGATAGGCATCACACCTAGAAGTGATCCCCACTGCTATAATATCAAAAAAGCATCGTAAATAACATAAAAATAAATAAATAAATAAACAAAATTTTAATTTTTAAGCAAAAGAATCTATTATTGATCTAGAAGCTCTAGGAAAGCCTTCTTGACATACCATCCGTTCTCTAACTTCAAACTATTGGAACGGTCGAAATGACAACCTTCCCTTAATAAAATGTGAATGTCTTTGTATTTAATAAATTGATTAAAAAAAAAATGAAAGGAAAAATCAAATGAGAAATGGGGATCATGAGAATGGCACATATCAACTATGCGGTAAAAATATATATTCTAGCTTTCAGGATGTTCCCTATTGGCTATTACATAGCATCTTCTAGCTTTGAGATTTCTCTCTGTTAGTATTTTTAGAATTTAAAATCAGGTGGCAGAGTTGGCCAATAGAGAGGCTGTGGTGAAGGACATTCAACAGTTTTACAAATGTTTGAGTGTGACAGGTGGATGGATGTCCTGGGAGAGTCTGGATCCCTAGCAACCCTTTACCGTAAGTTATTTATGAACATTAGCTTGGATAACGGGCAGCGAACTCTGAATCTTATACTCTTTTTCTTCTTGTACTATTTTGGTTCCTTCATTTCAATGAACAAAAAAAGAATGGCAAGACAAAGGACATTGTTGGTGTTTGAAAAGCAGTAGAAATCATGTTCTGGAAAGCAAGAAAACATCAAAACGAGAAGCTTTTATAGCAAAAGGTATATCGATTTATTGTTCTATCCCATGTTCTTTTCTTCCATTTAGAATTAGGCTTATGGGTTTTCCTTATTTAAAAGTCCTTAAGTACAAGCTCATTAGTTCAAATTGAATAAACTAGAACTCTAATTCTTATATATTTCCTTCTTGTCCTTTCCACATAACATGATTTGCTTTATGTTAAAGTATGCAAGGAGGTTTTATTTGTTTGCAACTGCTAAAAGGCTTTTTTTTTTTTTTTGCTTGGTTTGATCTGTCCAATAGAAATGATTTCATTCACCCTACTCAATTCAGGCATGGATCAAGAGCTGGCTGAAGGATATCAGGGGAAATTTAAAGAACTTAAAGTACTTATAGCTGTCGTTTGTCTTTATTTTATGGTCTATTTGAACTAAATGTTGAGTTCTGTCCAAACTTCTAAATTTTTTCTTATATTCACTCAATTGATCATAAGTTCGTTTAACCAAAACTTGTAAATGTGTACAATGAAGTTGAGTGAACAACATACTTTTGTCTTCATCATTAATTACACCGAATGATTACAAATAAAAGTTCTTAAACAAAATATAATGAAACTTTTCATTAGAAAGAATTTTTATCTTGGAATTTAGCTTTCACAAAAACCCAAATAGATTGCTTAAGGCTTTAACAACTTGTGGCTAGAGTATGGATTTGATTTGGACTTTGGATTGCTTGTGTTGTGGTTTGTCATGAAGTATCAAAGTATGACTAATACTACATGCTGAGTATGACCAAATTTGCTTTCTGGTACAGTCCGCAACAAAACTGCTAATAGCATCAATTAAGAATTTTAGGTTACTGGTAAAGATTAAGAATGCACCATGAGGAGTATTTGGTTCCTTTGGTGGCCTTTCTCTGAAGGTACTTGAAATTTCCCCCTTTTAATTCCAAATGTGAATTTTCTCCTCTACTCATGATATGAAATATGGAGAGTTAACTATCCACTTAAAATGGATTTAGGCCAATTGCTTATCGTTATGTAAATTTAGCAGAGACTTAGTGCTACTATATCTTAGAGGTAATTTTAGTTAAAAGATACATGTGCTTACTATACTATTATTTGTTGATGCAGGTTAAGATTCCCCTGAATACTCTCTTGCTACAGGTTATGAACAAGTCTCTGGAATAGCATAATGGGGATGATAAAAGGTGAGAAAATCTTAATGTATTTTAATTCCAAATTAACAATAACATCAAGAAACTATTTCACTAACTTTATGTTTTTTATTTTTTTTTTGGTGGAGATTATGTACTCTTTGATTTGTAATAGAAGAAATATGAGATGGAATATATGAAGTGATAGTCGCTTGTTCAATGATTTTATTGACAGGGAAGAGAAACAAGATGGAGAAAGCAATGTAGGTATTTGAGTCCAAAGAAGAGTACTTCATCCACAATGGAGCAATCTTACTAGAGAAGCAAATCTCCTGCAACCAAGGTAGAGATATAGAGATGATCGGGATTTTCTCTGCCAAGGACATCTGACAAGCTGCAAATAACTATGATCCTGATCTAATACTTGGTGCTGAAATTGGAACTGTCTACAAAGGAATACTAGATGATTGGCAAGTTGCTATTAAAGTTAAAGGCCCTCTTAGACTTTGGTCCTTTGAGAAGATAATAGATTTCTTCTTAAATCAAGTTGCAATAAAACAATCGATCAGTAACAAGAATGTTTTGAGACTCTGGTTGCTGCCTGGAAACTGAAATTCCCATCCTGGTTTTTGAGCTCATCTCCAACAACACTCTTTTTGATAATCTCCATGGTAAAGGCAAATGGGTTCCTCGCTTGATCTCATGGCTTGACTGTGTGAGAATTGCCATGGAGACATCCTATGCTATTTGTTACATGCATTGTGGCAGGTCAAGACCAATAGTACATTTGGATAACTCTTTCACTGCCAAACTATCTAATTTTGGTTTTGCGGTCTCAATTGCACCAGGAGAAAGACTTTTTTCAAGGTAATTCAGTTTTGGATAAGAGCAGCTTATAAAATTCAATTAACCCCAGGTTAGCACAATTAGTTGGTGATCACGATTCAATTCTTATAAAATTCAAGATTTGTGGCTTTCTAGGTAAGTCAAATGAATGGCCAGACCTGTGGTCAATTAGCATAAGAGCAGCTTGAGAATACTGAAATGTTTTGGATTAGGTTGATTGGATTGAATTGTAATTTTATGCAAGTATCGTTTGGCATGTACTTTACTAGGTTGAATTTATTGTGTCTTGATTTTTTTTTTTTTTTTTTTTTTTTTTGTTTAGTACCTAAAAGAAAAAAAGAAAAAAAAACCTTTTTTAGTTAATAGTATTTAATTAAAAAGCGCAAAAAGGTGGTGAAACCCCTAAAGAAAAAAAAGAAGTAAAATACCAGAAAAACTATTAAAAGTTCAATGAATCCAAGAAGTCTAAGCGGTTCCCAGTAGAGAAAATATTGGAAGTCGAAGGCAACACGGACATAAGCCTTGTTGGCCCTGTTTCAATAATAATTTGATTTTTTTGAATCCTACAATTTATGTAGTGTTCTTAGTGAAGTATATACAACGAAATTTTTCATTACAAAGAAACTTCTATCTTTTGGATTTTAGCCTTAATAAAAATACTAATAGATTGTATAAGGCTTTAACAACTTGTGGCTGGATGGAGAGGTTTTGTTGTGGGTTTTGGTCGTGAGTATGGATTTAGCACCCATACTCATGTGGTAGTAGCACTCATTTCCATTCAAACCCAAATGACATAACACACAATCTCATTGCAGAAAAGTCCAATAATCTTCCAAGAGGTGAGCAACTAGCACAAATAAGTAACACAAATCACTGAACCAAAATGACCCCAGTCGCAACAATAATGAAGAAATCCAATGACTTGCAGAGTATTTGAACCCATTTTTCCAAATTCCAGCAACCTTCCTTCCAATTGACTGAGCTCTCCTCACCACATTCCAAGTACTCCTAACAATCAGAGTCACCGAAAGACATAGAATTTTACAGAAATTTTGAAAGAAGAGAATTGTATAGAAAAACTCCATGAATATCTTTGTAAACGTGGTTAATGACTACATGCAGACATATAAGCCAAAACCCATAAATTCTCTCAACTGGGTAACCAAAATAAATCAAATGTTGATGGGCTAGAGTATCTGAGTGAGAGTGAGAGCCAGAAATCTGTCATACTTGAGCTTTGAAGCGTGAGAGAGAGAGGGAGGGATAAAAACAAAGGAATGTGATTGATTGTGACTCTATTAATTCACAAGGTAATCGATTTCATATATATCGATCACCATTGAGAAAAATTCAATGTTACCCTTCTACCCCTTTTAGTTATCACCAAGTCCTGTGCTATGATCCAGGGGCTGATTCGTCCATTAACAACAGCTCTAAACCAAAATAGGCTCCACCATTCTAAACTCTCACTTCGGCCCATCAAAGGGTAGAGAGCCGAGAGCGACATGAAAATCTATTTTCGAACCAAACTAGTATCTTATCCTAAAAAAAAAAGGAAAATTACTTTTGCTGTTGAAAAAAATTAAAATAAATTTCATGATTTAAAAAAAAAAAAAATCATCATATGACTTACCCTTTTTTTTTAATGACAATTTTTTTTTTTTTTGAGAAAATTTAATGATAAAAGGTAGGTTATACATTTTATGTTATAATATGGAACTCAACGATATCAATGCACATTCTCAAAATAAAAAATAAAAGCGATATCAATGCAAATGACCCAACCATGTAACTATTGGCAGTTTAGGCCTAGTGAAAAGGTACAAATAGACTCAAGAGCATGCTAGAAAAAATCTTGAACAGATGATCGAGCTATGAAAAATATATAAATAATTAAATCTAACTAGGAATTACTTTCCCAGAAGTTGTAGTATAGAAATTGATATATTGTTTACTTTATTATATTTAATATTTTTATTATCAAAAGCCGTAACTAATATATATTGATATATTTTTTTCTTTCGGGAGTCATTTTTTATGTAACAAATATTTCAAATCAACCAAACATATCTACCTTCTTCTTTTCTTTTTTTATTTAATAATAGCCCCACTCTTTATTTATGTGATAGAGATCTCTCATTTGAACTTGAATTAAGAGTAATTTTTAAGAGTAATTTTATGTCTACAATATGTTCACAACAAGTTCTAAGTTATTAATTATAATTGATTATAATTTGAGCTCACCATTAACATCACTTTTTTACTTATCAATAGCAATTTGCTACCTAAGATTTGTTACGAAAATATTATTGATGTAACGTTACATATTTAAAGGAAGTCTACAACCATTAGGAAAAACAACAAATTCGTGAGGATTTTTGTGTGTAGAGCACCCACAAAAGATGGGTCTATCCAAATAATCACATTATCAAAGTACGAAAAACTTCAAGCTTTTGGTTAGTTCATTACAAGCTCCACGGGTCAAATTCACACTCTTACTCTTACTCTTACTGATTTGGCTGTGTAGTGAACTAGCGGCCCCTGTTACTTTCTTTAACGAGCTCATGTGCTCGACCAGTCCACCGACTATTCTAATGTCTATGTCACATTCTAAAGAGTAAAGAATAATATGCTGCCTTAGCTCTGAAGCATGCGTGACAATTTGCCTATACTCTCTCTTTTTGGCCTCTTCTCAACTCAAGCAGTTGAGAGCAATTATGGCATGGAAGATCTATGCCACACAATTTCAACTGAGGCAGGCAGGTACACTCCTTGTGATCCCACAAACTACAATCTTACAAAGCATGAGAGTCTCATGAGCTTTTAATAATGCTCAGAACTTTGAAGTACAACTCTCGCAAGAAAAATGTGTTTGATATAAGAATATATATTTGAAAAATAAGGTCTGATACGTAGGGACATGACAATTAATTAATTAAAAGTTTGATAGATTGGTTTGTTTATAATACATCTAATGTGTCACTTGTTCTTTTATTTTAACTTTTTTTTTTTTTTGTTTTTTGATTTTTTATGCTTGACATATAAAGTTGATTAAGTGTGCCCAAGGGTAAGCAATCCCACATGTACAGGGAGTTGCTGGTGCTAGAAAATGTAAATTCTTATTCTATAGGTTCATTGATGGAGAAGTTAAGTGTTGAATGACATCAAAAGCTTTCTTTAACTTGCTTATCCAGGGTTTCTTGTAAAATTTATTAGATTATTATTTTTTTAATGAATTTTGGCATTGAATCTAATCTATACATATCTAAAAGTTGAAGCATAGTATTTATTGTTGCTCTGCTCTAGTTAAGCCATATCAGCAGCCATGACATTATCATTTTTTTTCCCAATTTTTTATATGATTTTTTTATCATTTAAAGTGAATTAAAAACTCTATTATATTACAATCAAAATATCGTATTTATCTTATTTTTAACTATTCTTATTTATTATTAAATTTTCAATTCTATTTTAGCTTTTCATATTTCCACTACTCTCTACCTTAACTTTCTTTAACTTTTCTCATTCCATCTTAACTTTTCATATCTCCACTACTCTCTAACTTAATATCATTATTTTTCTATCCCTTTATCTTCCTTTTTTTTTTACTCTTCTTATTCTTATCCTCATACTATAAATTTGTCATTTCCTCTCTCATTCTATGCATAATTTTCTATTTTTTCACATACAAAAGGCTCTCTCTCTCTCTCTCTCTATATATATATATATATATATATTTTTTTTTTTTCCTTGCATCTCTACTTTAGGTTGATGAACTTTTGTATTTTTTAGAATTCTCCTTTGAGTTGATATGATTTAGTTTTGAGTTTTATGTTGTTATCTTTTTTATTCTCATTGATTGTCAAATATTATCCTATTGCATTATAAAAATAGTATATAAAATAATGTTATTTTATTACATAGCATAACTAAAATAATTTGGTGTTTATCGTTATACATTTCATTTTTACTATTTTTTCTTCTCATCCTATTTTATTCAACATTTAAATTTAGCAACATCCTCCACATCATTAAATTATTTATATTTTGTCTCTTTTTCTTTTAAATTAAAAGTATAATATTTTATTTAAATTCAATAAATAAAAATTGTTCTTATTTGTGTTGAACCCAATACATTGAAACATTGGACCTAAATCCAAACCCAATTTAACAAATAAAAAATGCAACAAATAAGCCAATTTAAACCAACGTTAGATATGCATCTTTGGTTCAATATGTCAAAGAAAATGATAAGATGAGGCACTAACACCCAATGATCCAACCCAATCAAACACCAAATCAGTGTTTGTTGTTACAACAAATCGTTGGATAATATATAGTTCTACAAAGTCACTAAAAGAAAGTTTACAACAAATCAAAAATTCTAGCTACCATGAACTCTGTAGTTTAAGATCTGATAAACCACAGGGACTAGGGTGAATACCACGATATTTATATGTTGCAAACAAAAGTGTCGAATTCATGAATTATTATAAATTTATAATTTGTTATTTTGTTTTTCTATCATTTATTGGAGGGTTATTCTAGCCTTCAGGCTCATGTGAGGTATCACTACAATGTAATGGGCCAATGGCAAAATGAAGGCCTAAAAGTCATTGCAGAAAAAATGTTATAGAACTACTAATTTTATTAACAAAATAAAAGTAATTTAATGTGACAATAAATATAATTTGTGTTACATCAACGATAGGAACAAAGTGGACCGAATTAGAATGAATAGACGAAATAGGACCTAAGTGGACAAAATGGACCGAATAGGATCAAATTGAACTGAATAAGACCAAGGTGGACATACTAGACCGAAGTGGAACAAACACGAGTAATGTGGACTGAATAGGACCGAGTGGACTGAATGGATTGAATAGAACCAAAGTGAGAAAAATGGACTGAATCAGACCAAAGTTGACCAAATGAACCGAATAAGATTGACGTGGATCAAAGTGGACAGAATGAACCAAATAGGGCCAATGTGAACTGAATGGACCGCAGTAGACCTAAGTGGACAAAATAGGGCTAATGTGGACCGAATAGAGCTAATGTAGACTGGATAGACCGAATTAGACCGAAGTGGACTGAATAAGACCGAATGGGCTAAATTGGACCGAATATAATTTTAGTGCACAGAGTGGACTAAATAGGACTGAATGGGACCAAATTGGACCGAAGAGGACAGAATGGACCAAATAGAACCAATATGGACCAAATTAAATGTTTGAATGTATTTATCATTTTTATTGCATTTTTAGGTTCATATTTCTAATGTCTATTTTAGTCTCTCTCCTTTTTTCTTTTTTCTTTTTAAACTCAAAACTAAATATTTTAGCCCAAATATAATAAATTTCATACTTTTCAACCCAAAAATAAAGATTTTTTTTTTTTTTGGAGCTAAACTTGAAAATAAAATCTACAAAAAGAATCAAGCGAAGACCCAACTAGTCTAAAATGGATTGAACGGGGACTGAAATTGATTGAGTGGACCGAATTGGACCAAAGTAAACCTAATTGGATTGAATAAGAAAATTTTTAATTTTAAGGAAGAACAAATTATCTTCAAAAAAATTTAGAGAAAAATTATACATTATATTATAATATAAAATAATTATTTATCCCCATGCATTGCGTGGGTCTGCGATTAGTTCGTATAATGTTGAGTTTGGTCCAAACTTGTAAATTTATTCTTATATTAGCTCAACCAATCATTTGACCAAATTTTGTAAATGTGTATAGTGAAGTTGATCGAGTGAACAACAAACTTTTGTCTTCATCCTCAATTACACCGAACGAATGATTACAAATAAAAGTTCTTAAACAAATACTTGCAACAAATCTTTTCATTATAAAGAAATTTCTAACTAGTCCACTTGTTAGGTAATTATCATGTTTTGCTTTGTACCAGTGCCATTCCCATCTCCTCTAATCCTACCTTTCTTTTACCAATGAAGAAGGTAGATGGGTTAGTCCCTACGTCTTCCTCTTAATAAATTCGTATTATTTAGCAAAAAAAAACTAGCAATAGAAGAGACTAAAGCTTCTGCCAAGTTTTATGCCATTAACAACTACCCCATCTCTAAATCACATTTGAAAATGTACTCATCATACTTTGCAAAATCAAAAACTACCATAGAAATTATACAAGTATGCAAGTATGCGTGGTCAGAATTGAAGTTCTAAGAGTTGCTCGTTATCCGTGAAATTAGCATTGACAATATCATCACCATTAGCTATTTTCCCAGTTGATCTAAATGAGCCAAGTGTAATACTAGAATCAACCCAACACCTAGTTGGCTAGGCTGACCATAGATTGACTGATGTGGGAAAGGGCATCTGGATACACTCCTGCATAAGATCTATTTATAAAAATATTATGTCTTTAGAAAAATCTCACAAATAAATATTATGAGTAAAAAAGAAGAAAACCCGAAAGAAAAATAAGCAACCACATACAAGAGAGAACACCAAGAATTTACGTGGTTCAGCCTTTGGCCTACATCCACGGGCGGCGACAAGGAGAAAGTTTCACTAACAAATATGGAGAGTACAAAGGTGGTGTAGAACCACTCACAAACCCAAACCCCAATACACCCAAATAACTCTACATCAAAGAGTTCTCTCTCAACTCTAACATAATTCAAGGCTAAACAATAGTTGCCGTCCATGCAAAGAAGTCAATCCGAAAAAAGCTAATAGACAATCCAATTCTAATTCATATCAACATTGACTACCACAGTTATATAATTTCTTGATTCAGGACAGCCATTGCATCTTTAATGGCTTGGGTGAATTCACTTTACCCTCTACATTCTCCTTGCCTAGCTAGGACCATTGTCTTCCAGCTCTTTTACTTGCTTCTAGTATGGTACAAAACTGAGGTAGCATGGTTCTTTGTGTCTATGGCATCCCTCATTTCCTTGTCTTCCATTTGCAAAATTTTCAGTTTCGTTAACCATCCTATCCACCTGCAACATTTTTATTTTGTACATACAAACATGGGGTTTAGTAACATAATTAGGTTACTAATATAAAATGTGAACGTTTCCATTTATTTTTATTTATTTATTAATCGAAAAACATAGATGCTAGAAATGTTGAGATTTCAGAAAGAAAAGAAAGATATAGGTTCTTGAAGACCATGGTAGCATCATTTAAAGGGGTAACAAATATAAAAAAAGAAGCCCTTGAGCTATAAAATCAAAATTAAAGACTAAGAAATAAAAGAATTTTTATTTTATTTTTTTATCTAGAAAATACAAATTAGCATATAAACAGGAAAAATCGTTTCCTGGTAATAGGAGTATAAAATATCTAAGTAGTAAAATGCACCAATACAGAAATTAGTCTTGATTTACTTGGAGTTCGGTGATGCAATCTCTTATATTTATATAGTTGCATTTGTTATATATATATATATATATATTCAGTTATTTTTCAGATGGTTAGATAATTATATTCGGCTAAGCTAGGTTGGATTTCAGGATCATTCAAACCCCAAATTAAACAAAAACTTTAATTTGAACAAATACCAAACACTCTTCATAACAGTTTTTTCAAAACATACCTTTTCACTCGGCAAGGTGCTAGTACCAGTTATGGCCATATCCTGCTTCTTTCCAATTCCCTTGTCAACTGCAGTGACTGGAAGAATACCATCGGCATCAATACCAAATTTCACCAAAATTTGAAGAACTCCAAGTGGCACATGTGAGATGCCATCTAAGCGAAAGCTTCCAAGAGATATGTTGTCCCTCACAAACTCTCACACCTTGATACTCGTTTATATTCATCTGCTGCAGTGGAAAAGAAAACAACCCTGATTTTGAAATTGGTAAGGTTGGGTTCCTTCAGTTAATCTGTCATCACACCACCTAAAGTTTCAAGTCCTGAAATGAAAGTCACAAAAATAAATATTAATGCCTCAACTATCTCAACAATTAATGCAAGTTCTAATAAGTACAACAGTGGACAATACCAGAAATAGAGAGCTCTAAAATGAAAGTAATAAGTGACATCCAAGAGCACAATGTCACTAACTTCTCCAGCCAAAACACTAGCCCCGAAATGAAAGTCACTAAAATAAATAATGATGCCTTAACTGTCTCAACAATTAGTGCAAATTCTAATAAGTACTACAGTAGATAATATTAGAAATAGAGAGCTTTACGTTTTCTTCCATAAATAAAGAGGAAAAAAGAAGAAGAACAAGACAAACCTGAACTATAGCCTCAATAGCAACAACTTCATAAGGATTTACAGTCACATTTGGCTCTTTTCCAGTCATTTCCTCATGCTCCTAAATGGCTGGGATGAGAGTTGAACCATCAAGAAGATTACTTCATATATATATCTTTGAAGGAAAGCTTTGTATCTCTCAAGGCAGTTTCAACAGGTGATAAAAGCCTAGGAAAAAGTAGATTGTAGTTGTAATCCACTGAAGTGATGGAAATCAAATGTTCATTGATATTTCATACAAGAGTAACAATTGTCGGTAGGCATACCTGTCTAGCAAATCTGAACACAATTCTGAAAATTTGACCCATCAGTGTGGTGTCAGTGTGTTTTGGGCCATCTGCAGCAGTCATAATGAAAGGTTAACTGGAAAAGCAAATGGTTTTTCTATGTGATCATGGCAAATGGAGGGATCAACTTAAGAGAGAAGGCATAGAAATAGCCACATACGTAATATTAGTCTAAGTTAGAGATGACAACTTCATCTATGCCTTCTCAGCAATCTCTGTAAGACCAGAGCTTGCTTGTCTTTCAGAAGATCTGTGCCTTCTCAGCAATCAACTGTTTTCTATTAAAATTTATAGAATGTAAGGGTGTAATTTAGTAACAACTAACAATAAATAGAAAGATCTACAAGTTTCTCTTGTTCCAACCTTGTCAAAACCATTGCTTCTTGGACGAGTGTCACCCAAGGTAGAACATATCTTAAATATTCCGTCTCCAACCTCAAGTACTGTGTAGAAAAAACGTAACAGAAGAATATAAGTTGCATTTGATCACAACTCAGGATTTTTCAAATTTGATTATAATCAAACGTAACATTGTCTTCTCAAATTCTGAAAGTATCCAAGCGATACATCCCATCATCATATTTCTACAGAAGATTCAAATTCTTCAGATAATTGTCATTAGCTAGATGCTTAATCCCTATAAAATATTTCTCATGATAATTCTTGTAACAAAGTTCAATTGGATGCATTAAAGTACTGTTATGCATATAGGTAAAAGAGTTACAATTTCAAAAGCATTAAAAAAAAAGAAGAAGAAAAGAGACAATAAGCCTTTTTTGTTAATGAAACAACTACATTAAGATGAACATATTCAATAAGCTTATGTTTCATAGAGGGAGGTTGAAAAGGCCAAGAACCAATCACCCTAAAATTAAGCTCAAGCTGAAGCTAGGAAGTAATATCGTTGCTAACACCAAGCTACAGTTTTCGTCCTTTCCAACCTATCAGAAATCAGTTTGAGAATTAAATTAGAAAAATAAAAAATAAAAGGGAAGAAATTAATACCACTGCTACTACCATTCTGCAATCAAATTTCCGAAAATTCTAAACAAATGAACCATTTAACCTAATCCATAATGTAAGATATATAAAGATAGGTGTGAGATATGTACCAGTTTATCTTTTTGTAGTTGCAATGAATTTCCATTCCCCGTATGGTTAGAAGACACATGAACTATTAAACTCTTGCCTGTATTCAAATTCAAAGTTCCTGTTTATCAGAATCCAACAAATGATAGACTCACTAAACCTGAAACAAAAACGAATAATGAAGAGAGTCAAATTGGTATTTGCTAAATTCAAAGTGAAGTTAGAAAGGAGATGCATGCGCATAAGAAAGTATAGGAGTTTAATCCCTCTAAATGAACTGACACCAGATATCTTTTGTTCTTTATTTTTTCTTCTTATTGGTGCTGTGAAGCATCTGCCTAAGTGAAGAACAATTTTTCTTCCCTTCCCAGATAGCAATATAATGAGATAAAAGATTATAGTTAATTATATTGTAGAGAATAACATGATTACTCATTTTATGATTCATATGGTTACAGAGTACAAAGTGACAAACTGAGAATAATTAGAGTTAAAGATAATTACCTGTTTTGGTTTCAAAATTTTTAATATAAACAAAAAAGCCTGGCTTCAGTAAAAAGTCATCAAACATCCCAAGTATCAGCTGCACGCAAGATGAAGCCATCCTTGAAAAGGAACACCTCTTACTGTTAACACCATGCTGTGAGTTTTATCCATGCCAAACTACTAGATATAAGTTTGAGAACATACATTAATAAAATACAAAAGAAAGGTCAAAAAGATGTTTACCATTCTCATTTGTGGCAACATAATTGCAGTACTGACCCTCTTTGGGGAATGACCAACTCTTGTCTGTTGTCATATTCCAAGCTTTTCAATACCCTGCTCACAAAATCAAATTAATGGAAAAATCACTGCACTTTTAATTGAAGGGAAACAAAAGGGAGTTGAATACTTGATTAAACAAAGTATTGAATTTTAAAGGAGATATATGGACCTATAGTATCGTTGGAACAAATCATCCTTCTGAAACACTATCAAATCTAGGGATGCGAGAGTCTTGGACCATTTCCCAACAATTTCAGCCTGGCATCATTCTGAAAAAGTGAGTAAAAGAACACACAACAAAGTTTCTAATATTATGTTATGTCAGTTGGTTTACAAAAAAAGAACTCTCATTCAATGTGAAAACTCAATTAATTTTTTTCTCCTCTTTCAAATGACAAGCAATACATAACTTTATATTTTTATTCATTCTAACTTTGTATCCAAATCTAGTGAATAAATTAAATTCATCCCAGCATTTCTACATATCTCAACTCAAAATATGAAGCCAACTTTTAATCCAAACTAAGCTATCATTAGACAGTGAACAAAAATCAGCAATTATGTAAGAACCCAAAAAACCACATCTGGATATTTTTGTTTGTTGCTATAAATAGGGAGTAATAATAAAGAGTTGAAGCAAACAAAATGATAAATACCTGAATGTTAAACCGCTTTCCTAGAGGCTGGCCAAAAATGATCATTCACCTGAATGTTATCAAAATATCAACTAGTGCCAAAGCCAGACTTCACTCTATATAGTGTGATGTATGGAATATATGACAAAAGTGGAAGTAAATTGGTTGTTCCAAAGAATCGGAAGCGAAGCGCTATGCCATGGTAAGGGAACAGGAAAAGAAACGGCTCCAAAGAAAATATTTGGGGTTCCCAAATGCTTTAAGAAACTGACTACTGCCTTCCTGAGTGTACTTCTCCTAAAGAATGCAACCGAAAAGTGTCATTTTATAATTTATACATAGAAATTAATAGAATGAACAAATGAATGTGGATTTATGCATCTTCCCTCTTGGGTCCCCTCTTAACGTGAGAATCATATCTAGAACAAACATTTTATGTGAGGGAAAATTGAATGAGCCCAAAACAAGATAATCACCTTAGCTGTTGACTCGTTGCACTTTTACATATGGTTTTGAATATGCCCAGATACATACACCTCCTTTCATTATGTGCTTCCAATTCATTCTACATCCAAGCTTGTTTTGTTATTGAAACAATTACACTAAGATATATCTTTGCAATCAGCGTAGGTTTAACAAAGGGTAGCTGAAAAGTCTAAGAACCAGTCACCCTGAAATTGAACTTTAACTGAAGATAGACAGTAATCTTGTTGCTAAAACCAAGGTACAGTCTTCATCTGATTCAACCTATCAAAAATAAGTTTGAGAATTAACTTAAGGAAAAGGAAAAGATAGGAAAATAATACTATTTCTACTATCTTGCAATCAAATTTCCAAAAATTCAAAACAAGTGAACCATGTGACCTAATCTATGTAATAAGATATATAAAGATAGGAGTACGATATGCACCTATTTATCTTCTTGTAGTTGCTGTAAATTCACTAAAAACTGTCTGTTTACAAATTCAAAGTACCTGCATACAAAATTCAATAACTGGTAAATTCACTAAACCTAAAACAAAAAGGAAGAATGAAGAGAGCCAGTATTTGGTAAATTCAAAGTGAACTTAGAAAGGAGATGCACGAATGTAAGGAAGTAGTGGCATTAAATCCCTTTGATCAACTGACCAGATCTTAAGATTTTTTTTTCTTTTCTCAATAATATTGGTGTTATGAAGCATCTACCTAAGTGAAAAACAATTTTTTTTTTCCCTTCTCAGTTCCCAGATAACAATTTACTGAGATAAACTAAATAAAAATTTATAGTTGCATTGTAGAGAACATGTTTTTTATTACTCATTTTATGATTCATATAGTTACAGAGTGAAGTGAGTTACGGAAACTAAAGCTACAAACTGAGAATCGTGGCCTACTTGTTTTAAGTAAGAAATAAATATAGCAAGCTGAAATATTACCTGTTTAGGTTGAAAATTTTCAATAGCTTCATTAAAAAGTGGTCAAATATCCAAGGAATCAACTGCATGCGTAATGAAGCCATTCTTGAAAGGGAACAACTCTTCTGTTAACACCTAGTTGTGATCTTTATCCATGCCAAACTACCTGAAATAAGTTTTAGAACATACGAAAATAAGCATAAAATGAAAGGGGAAAAAAAAAGATTTTCCAACAACTTTCTCATTAGAGGCTTACATAATTGCAGTATCGACTCGCTTTGGAGATCACAAACTCTGGTCTGTTTTTATATTCCATATACTGCACAAAAATTATACTTCTAATTGAAGAAAACAAGGGGGATTTGGATAATTTATCAACAAAGAAAACTTAATTTGAAGGAGATGAATGGACCTGTAGTAATATTGGACCAGAACATCCTTCTGAAATACATTCAATTAAGGATTCGAGCAGTCTTGAACCATTTCCCACCAATTTCTGCCTGGCATCATTCCAAAAAAGTGAGGAAAAAAACATAAAACAAAGTTTCTAATATTATGTTTGATGTCAGTTTGGTTTACAGAAAAAAGGACTACACATTCGATGTGAGAATTCAATTGATTTTTTTTTTTGCTCTCTTTCAAATGACAAACTATGTTATGTATAACTCTATATTTTTATTTTATTGATCCTAACTTTTTATCCAAATATTGTGCACTTCTGCATGTCTAAACTCAAAATCAGAAGCCATACTTTAATCCATACTAGGTTATCATTGTACAGTGAACAAAAACTAGCAATTATGTAAGAACCCAAAAAACCGTATCTGGATATTTTGTTTGTTGATATAAATAGGTAGTAATAATAAAGAGTTGAAGCAAACAAAATAATAAATACCTGAATATAAAATCGCTTCCTAGATGGTGGTTGTCAAATAATGATCTCTCACCAGATGTTATCAAAATATCAACAAGTGCCAGACTTCAATCTATTTAGTGTGATGTATGGAATATATGTCAAGGGTGGATGTCAATTGATTTTTCCGAAGCACTGGAAGCAAAGAACTATGCCAGGCAGGGGACAGCAAAAGAAACGGCTCCAAAGAAAGAAATTTTGGGGTTCCCAATGCTTCACCTGACCATCAAACAACAAGAGAGTGCAGCTTTTTTGAAGAAGTTAAGGGCTTGAAATTGAGTACTGCCTTCCCGAGTGTACTTAGCCTAAAGAATGCAACAGAAAAGTGTCATTTTATAATTTATATAAAGATAGAAATCAATAGAATGAACAAACAAATGTGGATTTATGCATCTTCCCTATTGGATTCCCTCCTAGTAAGAGATTCATATCTAGAATGAAAATTTTACGTGAGGGAAAAAAGAATGAACCCAAAACAAGATAATCACCTTAGCTGTCAACTTGTTGCACTTTTTCATATGGTTCTGAATATGCCCAGATTGTACACCTCCTTTCATTCTGTGTTTCCAATTCCTTCTACATCCAATTTCAAAAGTGAGAAGAGTAAAAAACATTTCAAATTTTTGATAAGTAAAAAAAAAAAAAAATTGAGCAGTGTAAGGCAAATTGATTAACTCAAGCACCATTGTTTTGATAAACATAATTTGGAAAACCCAATGCTATTCCAAAAAATTCAATAATCATTAGATTATAAATGAGTCTAATTGAATACCTTAGCAGCATCAACTTCCCAAATCTTGAAACTATCCAAGTTATTTATCCCATGACCATATTGCCCCAGAAACTTATTCAAATTCTTTAGATAATTATCTCCATGAAGCTGTTAACAGAACACAAAGCATGTACTTTAAAACAATAATATTAATAGTTATGATAATAACGCTTTAAAGTAGAAATCCGAAGCAATACACCGTTTAGTTGCTGCAAGATCAATAAAATTTAAAAAGAAAACCTCTGATTTTTGATTACCAGAAAACCTAAACAAAATACCAAAATAAATAAATAAAAGTCTCTCATTTTTTATTACCAGAAAACCTAAACAAAATACCAATTCAATTATAACAGGGCTGAATATATATAATATTGTTTCCATAAAGAATAGAATTCGAAAAAGTGACAAATTCTAATTAAATATATGGAAATCAACGTAACATAGAGAATATAATTGTAAAAAGCTCAGTTTCTTTTGAAAGCATAGAATGCGTACCAAGTGAAAAAGGGGAGTGGTAGTTGCAGATGACGAAGTAGAGCCGTTTGCTGCTGTGGTCTCACCACCACCATTTGATTTCCAAATTAGGGAAATCCTTATCGATTTTATTTTTGTATTTTTCCTCTAACTGAGGACACCCCACAATTTTCAGTTTTTGTAAAGACTTGAGACAGTCATCATGAGGTAGTGTTGTGAGATTGGGACAGTTGTAAATGTAAAGTGTTTCAAGTGAGATTGGATTCCTAATTGATTCGGGGAAAGTAATCAAATTGGGTAAGTCTTCAATCCACAGCCACTGTAAAGAAGTGAGACAACTAATCTCAAGAAGTGATGTCAGATTAGGTTCGCATCCGCAAATCCAAAGATATTCAAGCGAGGTGAGTTCCGGCAAAGTCATTAAATTTGGACAGTTTTGAATGCTGAGCTTTTTTAGGGTGGAAATACATTGAAGACCCACAGGGAGAGACTTCAGTTTCGGAATGCCTTCGAAACGTAACTCACGGAGGCAATTGAGGCATCGCCATTCCATGCCATCATCATGCATGTCTCTTAATGGATCGAACTCCTCACAACCGGTAATTGTTAGCTTACAGAGGGAGGTGAGATTACGCACCGCTCCAGACATAGATGTTAGTCTAGGGCAATTCCGAATTCCTAGATGCTTGAGAGAATATAGTGCCCACTCAGCCGGAAGAGACTCTATATCTTCTATAGAATCCAAAGTCATTTCATTTAATTTGGAGAGAGCAGAAGAAGAGGATAATGAAGAGGAGGAAGAGGGAAGTAAAAGAGTCATTGACATTGTCTCTTGCAAAGGCTTCAAACTGACATTCTTTAAATATAGAGATTCTTCGAGATTGGGAAACAGGGGCATGGAAGTCATTTTAGGGCAATTACTAATCACCAAATAAGAAAGAAGAGGAAATAAAGGCAGTGAGTTGTGAGACTGATCTTGTTGATGATCTGGTGTTGACGCAGATGTTGTTGCAACTAAATCCCTCCCTGTTCTCCCCCACCATCCCTTCAAATTAGGGCATTCTTTTATTGTGAGTGACTTTAGAGATGGGAAGAACGGTGTTGATAATGTTGTGGATGAAGCAGGCACCTCTTTACTCATATCATTATCGGATATGTACTCCAAATCATTCATCGTGTCAAGATTTAGAGATTTTAAAGACGAGAGATGAGATAATGGTGGCAGATATCGACATCTCTTACAATTCTCTATCCTTAAATCAACAAGATTTACGAGAGAAGAGACCCAACTTGAAAATTTCACACCATTGTATTGATGCACTTTCAAATATTTGAGATTTTGGTGTGGCTTGAGGTCTTCTAATAACTTCTCATCTTCATTATTATCTACTTGATCTTGATGATACCATTTTAATATCAATTTTTCAAGATGTTGCTTCTCCCTTAAATTCACAACAATGGATTCTGAGTTAGCTTCTTCCAACCGTTCTAAATGTGAGATCTCTAATGTTCCTCGCAGGTTGTTTAGCTCATTCAATTCGCCTAATCCACCAGCGTGGGAGGAGGTGCTCACAATGAATAATGGTAATGTTTGAAGTGAAGTTATTTGCCCTAATCCAAGAGGCATATGACTCAAATTATCACAACCATGATTATAAAAATGTTTGAGGCTAACCAATTCTCTAAACTTTTTGGGTAATTCTTTAAGACCTTTACAATCATAAAGTTTTAGTACTTGCAAATTCAACAATGTAGTAATTGAATCAGGGAGAGTTTCAATATCCTTATTAAAAGAAACATCAAGATACTTTAGATGTATTAACTTCCCTATAGAATTTGGTATTGATGTAATCTTCAATGCATGTAAATCTAATGCACGCAAGCTCTTGAAACTCAAAATAATTGAATTCAACATTGACTCCTCCAAGGCACCAGATTCATGATTATTATATGTAAGAAGAAATGTACGTACCTTGACCGCTTTAACCAACAAGCTTAAAGTTTCCCTAAAAGATGAGTCAATATAAAATGGACATGATACATGACGATTTTTTTCATTAATATTATTGCCATCAAAAATAACAATCCTGCACTCCTCGCTTGCAATAGTTTCTGCAAGATCATGAATTAAATCATGCATCTTGTATTTAAGGAGTCCATATGAATCTTTTACTTCTTCAAAGAAAGACCTCCAAAGTAAATCTTTGAAGTACTTATTACCAACATCCTCTAATTGTTGGTTTTTGTTTGATGATTGGATAAACCCCTGTGCTATCCATAGCTGTATCACGGTGTCCTTATCCATTTCATAATCCTTGGGAAACAAAGAGCAAAAGGCAAAACAACTCTTTAAATGTGATGGGAGATTATCATAACTCAACTTTAAAATTGGAAAAATCTCATTTCCTTCAATTACATTTGCTAGTAAATTATCCTTCACAAGTAACCATTCAGATGCTGTTTCCTCACAATATAACACATGTCCTATGGACATTATGGCAAGGGGTACCCCTTGACATATTTTTACAATCTCCCTTCCAATTGTAACTAATGTAGGATTATTGGCCACTTGCCCTTTACTAAATGCCACTTGCTCAAATAAAGACCATGATTGTTCTTCGGAGAGACCTTTGAGAACATATGGTGAAACTGTGTGTGTAATCTTTGCAACCAATCCACTACGAGTGGTTATTATAATTTTACTTCCTTTTGAACCACCCATTAAAATATCTATCAAGTTTAGCCATTTTCCACGGTCTTCATTCCATACATCATCCAATACTAGTAAGTATTTTTTTCGATCAATTTTTTCACGAAGTTGCCTTTGCAATTGATCCATTTCCAGATTTCCAGGTGCATAACCTGTAGCAGATGCTATTATCTTTTCAATAATTATTTTCAACTCAAAGACATCGGAAATGCATACCCACATTTTTAACTCAAAACAATTTTTGAGTTTCTCATCATTGTACACATATTGAGCGAGTGTAGTCTTCCCTAGTCCCCCTATCCCCACAATGGGGATGACCGAAACATTCTCCTCTACATTAGAGTCCAATAATAGCTCTATGATAGCCTTTCTATCATCTTCCCTCCCAATAACTTTTTCTTCACGTACAAACGAGTGAGTTGGTTCCCTCTTCCTACTCACAACATTTGTCTCTACATGGTATTCTTCCAAGCGAAAGTTTTTCCTATCTTCTGCTATCGCATTTAGTTTTTGCCTCATTGCCTTTATTTTACTACTCATCTTACCACGAAAAGCTAGTTGGTTAGACTTTGAAAAGAAAGTGCGTACCTCTTTTGTGACTTTATTCCCACTCGCCGCTCTTCGCCGCATAGCTTCAGTGGAGAACTCACTCAACAAGTCATCTGCTTCATAAACTGCATCGTTGAGCTTTTGGAGCCAGTCCTTGACTTGATGGTCATGACTCTGTTTCTCCGCTGCATCCAGAAGTACAGCTTGGATTGTGGACACAGTGTTCTTGATTTTTTCAAGCTCACCTTTGACACCCCATAGTGATCCAAGCTTTTGGAAAGTCTGAGAGCCCAAATTTTCAATCATTTTCTGTGCAAGACCAAAGAGGATTGCTTCGGCCATTTCTTCTTGGTGGCTGAAAGGAATGCCGAGAGAGAGAGAGAGAGAGAGGAAAGCTAAGAGAGGATTGGCTTGAAGTGATGAAGTGTGAGTGAAAGTAATGTTGCTGTGAAAGAGGACTGAGTTAATGAAGACGAATGTCTTTAGTTTTCTTTTTCATTTTCTTGGTACAATAATGCAAAGAAAAAGCAACCAATACTATCAAGAGCACATGTTGGGCCCCTTCTGCACCGAAAGAAAATGAGTGGGACAGAGGCTTAGTTGGAAATTTTGTCCACTAGCTGGAAAATTTTTGTCGCAGTCTTATCATCATTCTAATGGAAGACCATGTCCAAAAGTTGGGCCCCCTGAGAACTGCACTAAACTCATGGTTTTGTAATTTTAGCTAACTAGTTTTTGTTTTTTTTTTAAATAAAAATTATATTTTAGAAAAAAAATTTCTTTTCTTTTAATGGCTTGAAATTTTGATTTAATGGACATTGGACAGGTTGTCCAAGATCAATAGAAGTAATAATGAAGAGAGATTGAGAGGAAAAATCCAAAAAAAAAAAAAGAAGAGATTGAGAGGTATTGCATCTAGTGGAATTCCTCCCAAGTCTCTTAAAATAAAATTTTATCTCTTTAACTTTCTACAAATAAAACCAACTATAATAGATTAGAAAACATAGAGCGGAAAAAGTCATAAAGAAAAGATAGCAATCATTGCTTATGTATTCCTACTTTATTTCAATGTGAACACAAGGCCTTGGGCCTCTTTTGCACCGAAAGAAAATAAGTGGAATAGAGGAATACTTGGAACTTTCTTCCCTAGATGGAAATTTAGTGGGCCAGTCATATCATGAATTTCGCATTAAGTCTAAGAATTGGGCCCTGGGAAACCAAACAAGCCTTACTAATACAAATTCACATTTAAATTTCAACAATTAATTGCGTGATAATTGATAAAATGATGTTTGCAAAAAATTTGGCTACAAACATGTTTAAAGCTATTTTATTTCAACCTATTATGTAACAATTAAAAAAACCATTTATATACAATTTAAGTCACATAACATTTTTAATGAGTTATGTGACTTGTTTAAATAAAGAAAACGTTTATACAAAAATTGAGTTGTAAGAATTTTTATGCAATCGAATATGTGGTAGTTAAAAAAACTATCCACGTATGCTTATAATCAATGACATTTTTAATGAATTATGTGACTTGATTAAATAATACACGTAGTTAATCTTATAAATAGCCATGTGATAGGTTGAATAAAAATTCTTGCAACTCAATTTTGATATAAACCTTGTACTTTAAATAATACATATGATGACCATAAAAACCTCCATTTTTTCCTTCTCAAAAAAAAATTAAATAATACATATGAATTATTTTATGTATCACCATTTAATAAATTCCACCAAACTAGTTTTGCAAAAATCTTTCTTTAGATGTGGTTTTAACCTTGTCTAAATACACTTGGAAAAATAATCAAGTGCTCAAAATAGCTTTTTCAATAATAAAAAAGAGTGCTAAAAGGGCTCTATATGACAATACATAAAACCATTCATAATTATTTTAGAAAAAATGTTTATATACAGCTTGAGTTGTAGGAATTTTTATTCAACTTGGTGATACTACAAGTTCTCAAAGAGATTTTTTTAGGGGAAAAGAAGTGAGAAAATTAATTTTTTTTTCTAGTAGTAACATACTTGCATTATAGACATTTTTTACAAACACAAACATTGAGATATTCGAAAAAAAGGAATCCTCTTGATATTAACTAGCCATGGAAGAGACTAAACCACCTGCCAAGTTTTATGCCTTGACTAACTACCCATTGTCTAAATCACATTGATCACTATGAAGTACTGGGCAGGCTGGAGTCATGATGCACATCATAGCTAACAAAATCACAGCCAACAAAGCCTGTACAAACTAACATTGAAAAAAAACCAATTGCCACGTAGCAAAATTGTGGTAATATTTGTTGCACTGGACTTACTCATACTACATTACCATGCACCATGAAGCACAATGATGAATGTTGGGCCTTGGGCCCCTTTTGTACCGAAAGATAATGAGTGGGCCATATACTTAGTTGGAAATTTTGTCCGCTAGCTGGAAAATTATTGTACCATTCATAACATCCTTTCTAATGGTCGACCATGTCCAAAAGTTGGGCCCTGAAAACTGATATAAATGGTACAATAATTATATCTTAGAAGAAAGTTAAAAAATTTTAGCTAACCTATTTTCATCTTTTAAGAAAAATTATATCTTAGAAGAAAGTTACAAAATCATCCCTCCACTTGAAAATAAAATTATAAAAATATCCCATTACTTTTTCATTTTTCCATCTAATAATAAGTACATGGTTAATAACAAGAGAAAAAAGATCAAAATTTACCCTCTATCATTTCAATTTTCTACATCTCTACCAAATATACATGGTGGAAAGAAAATATTTTGTACAGGGTTAATTACAAAAGAAAAAAAGATCAAATTTCAGCTCAGGTAGATTTTTTTTTTTTTTTTAACTTAAATTTTAGAAAAGGCAACACAGGCCAAGTGGTTATCTCTTCTTTGTTGTGGTTAATCTTATATAAGCCTTGAGATATTATTAAATGAATGAATGCATTCCTTTTTCACTATTTAGGTGAAGAGAGAAATAAATGGATAAAGTGATACATTAGCCTTAAGAGACTAAGAGAGAATAAAGACCATATGCTCAAAATCCAATTAAGTAGGCCTGGCTTTTAGTGTGATGAAATAATTCTTGCATGGATTATCTCTCTGTAGAAATGTAGGCAAATAAAAGGGTTTTGAGTCTCCTATTTTGCAAATGATAATTAGTTTATATCACTTTCAATTTTCTTTTTAAAAAATTATTTTTCTAATCTAACTTTATGCTGAATTAATTTATTACTCTAAAAAAAATTATTTTAATTATAGAACATTTTTGGCTCCTTAAAATTTGGGATAGTATTTAATTTAGACCCTTACATCTCATTTTGACTCTTTATATTTAATTTCGGTTTTCATATAGGCTTTGTCGTCCATTTCCACTAGTAATATGGTGACAACTTCCATAATATTGCTGACCTGACTTAATAGACACCACTTGTTTGATAGTAAATGGTTAGATTACTAACAAAAATAAACCGTAAGGCCAATATGAAAATGGAATTAAACATGAAGGAAGATAGCTCCAAAGTCCAAACTATCTAGTTTCAAACTAAACTTTTTCCCAATTTTTTACAACTTCTTTAACATAGCATGTTGTGTTATAAAAAATAATAATAATAAAACATACGATGATTGATGCATAATAGAATTCATGTCAAAGGTAAATTCATGCAAAAGTGATGTTGCTCCACTCATAATTTACCTTCTTTATAAGATAAGTTGTAAAAAGAACTGTGTCTCTCGTATTACTTGTTTAAAAGTCACCTTCCAATAATGATGACAAAAGCATCAAATTAGAAGAAATATAGTCATCAAATTAAAGTGAGAAGCTTGAGAATTGAACTAACACCAAAATATCAAAGAAACAAGTAAAATATAAACCCATGGAGCGCAAAAGAAGGGAATTTTTATGTCTTATTCCTCCTATTTCCATCAACAGCTCTCAGATGCCAAAATGACTTTTGTAAATGATAAAAGAATTGTCAGCAATATTGGTCCCCTAAACATCGAGAGAAAACTGTGTGGACCCTTTCACCCTTATACCTTGCATTATTACCATTTCCATTTCCTTTTTTTATAACTAAAAACAATTCATTTGTCACAAAAATTATATAAATACACACACACACACACACACACACATATATATATATGTGGGGGGGGGGGGGGGGGGTAAAAGCCTAAACCTACGTATTGGGTCTGGGGCCTTATTTGAAGATTACTATGTGTCCGAAGAGAGAAAACTGGTTGTGATAGAGTCCATCTGGAAGAAAGAAACCCGGAAATGGAGGGAGGGTACAATCCGAAGAGGTCGCCAGTGGTCCGAAGAGGTCTTACTCCTCGGATACGAATAGTCTTGATCAAATAAGCGTGTGGAAGGTCCGAATGACCTTCCTAGCAACCCCAACAATAGGGATAAGCTCTGGGCATGTCTAGGAATGATAAGAATGAAGAAATATCTCAAGGAAAAGCTGCTACCATCGCATTTAATGCACTGCAGCAACTTTTCTGGCCACATTTATGTGGAGAGGATCCCTGAACAATGTAATTTCAGCTACCACCACTCACAGAGAGCTAAAGAAGATACCTAATGGGATATATACTCAAGTGGATGCCTAGATGAAGTACAAGTGGACGATGAAGATGATGGGAGAAGGGGTTATATAGAGAGAAGAGACCTCTAGTAGATGGAGGAGGAAGACAGGAGAAAAAATAACTTTACTGTAGCTCTAAGAGTTTTAATCACTTTTCATTCAATAAAACATCTCTTCGGACGTTCATTTATTCAGTTTTTCAAGCACTATCTCATGTTAATTCGTTCTTAAGCACCACAGTTAACTACTGTATAATTCACAACCAGCCCAGCTCTGTCACCCACTCTCTACAAATTCATTGTTTTGGGTTTGTTGGGCCTATAATTCGAATCTTTTGGGCCTGGGCTACAAAAGCTGACCTTACAATTGGCACCGTTTGTGGGAAGAGCTTATGCAGGGGCGAAAACAACAATTGATTATGGCTGAATGAAGTCAACAACAAGCAGAATCTAGGGCATCCCAGCATGTGGACCCTTTCCTTAATTTGGAGCAGAAACAAGATCGTGAGGGCAGTGCGCACACCGTGCACACTGGTCAAAGCCAGTCACGTGGTGGGAGTCATGTGTCCCATGCAGAGAAAAATCGGGATTTACAGTTGGAGGTTGAAAAACTAAAAAGAGAGTTGCGCCATGCAAAACGGAAACAGGTTTCTTCATATTCTGATGAGGAGTTTGAGGACCAACAGGATTTCACCTACCAACAGAGATCGCGAACGCCAGTAAGTGAGTCCTTTTCCTATGAGGAAAAGCATCATCATAAGAGGCAACCTCAGAGCCCACCACGTGGAGGCGTAGGGAACGATGCCATAAGCAAGGCCTTGAATCAAATCTCTAGGTCGCCCTTCACACGCAAGATCGAAGAAGCGAGACTTCCCCGGCGTTTTAACCAGCCTACGTTTACCATCTATAATGGTAAAATAGACCCGGTGGAACATGTGAGTCACTTTAATCAAAGAATGACAATCTACTCCAGAGATGAAGCTCTAATGTGCAAGGTCTTCCCCTCCAGTCTTGGACCGGTTGCAATGAGGTGGTTTGACAGCCTGAAAGCAGACTCCATCAATTCCTTCAAAGAGCTTACTCAAGCCTTTGGTTCACGTTTTGTCACCTGCCGAAGAGTGGCCAGGCCCTTGTCTTCTCTGCTATCCTTGAGCATGCAGAAGGGTGAAACCCTGAAGGCATATTCGAATAGGTACTGGGAAATATTTAACGATATGGAAGGCAACTTTGTTGCAATGGCCCTCGACACGTTCAAGCTCGGCCTTCCTACTAACCATGGTTTAAGGATGTCCTTGTCTGGTAAGCTAGTTACTAGTATGCGTCAGCTAATGGACCGTATTGAAAAGTATAAAAGAGTTGAAGAAGATCAACAACAAGGGAAGGGTAAGGAAAAGGTTATCCCCCAGAAGAGGAGGGATTTCAGGTCGGATCGTTACAATAACAATAAACCGCGGAGAGATTTTTCTGGGCAATCGGGATCAACAAATCCCCAGGCAGTCAACACTGTATTTAGAAATCCAGTCCATCAAGTTTTGAAAAAGGTTAAGAATGAACCATTCTTTAAGTGGCCGAATAAGATGGTAGGGAACCCTGAGAGGCATAATCGCAATCTCTACTGCCAATACCACCAGGATCACGGGCATACAACTGAAGATTACAGAAGCTTGTAGAATCACTTGGACCAACTGGTCCGTGATGGTAAATTAAGACACCTCTTGCACCACTCCAGTGGTCGAGGAAATCAGATGAACTCAGAATCCCGAGGAAACGACCTGTCAAAGCCTCTATTGGGAATTATTAACGTCTTCTTTGCCACACCAGGAAGAACAGGATCCTGGCCATCGAAGGTTATATCGGTTATCCGTTCACCCGCAGGGGATTTCAGCCAAGGTCCGAAAAGAGCTAAGTCAGGCGCTCATCTAGTTATAGGGTTCTCGAATAAGGATAAGATTGGGACCATCCAACCCCACGATGATGCTTTGATAATTACCCTCAGAATTGTAGGATATGATGTGAAAAGGGTGATGGTGGACCAGGGTAGTGCTGTGGAGATAATGTACCCTGATCTCTACAAAGGGCTAGGCCTAAAACCCCAAGACTTAACACCATACAATTCCCCCCTTGTGAGTTTTGAAGGAAGGGTTGTCACCCCGAAAGGCCAGATATGCTTACCTGTGCAGACCAGCTCTAAAGTGGTAGAGGTGGATTTTATAGTTGTGGACGTGTATTCGCCCTATACGGCAATTGTGGCCAGACCTTGGCTTCACACACTAGGGGTTGTTTCCTCTACTTTGCATCAGAAAGTCAAGTACCCATCTGAAGGGTAGGTTTATGAGATCCGAGGAGATCAGTTCGTAGCCCGACAGTATTTAGTGGCTGCCATCCAACATGAGCCCGAAGCCGAGTCCTCATCTAGGGTCGAAAGGGGTTTATAGCAGTTAAAGTCTCGGGAATTGCCCGTCAAAGTTCCGGACGAGAGCGCTAGGTGCGAAGATTTGACAAAAGTCACCCTTGGAGACAATACAGAAAAATTCTTTCAAGTTGGATCTCAGTTACCTTTGTAGGAGAAAGAGGAGTTAGTAGAATTTCTTAAAGGAAACCTTGACGTATTTGCCTGGAACGCTTATGAAGCCCCAAGGGTAGATCTGGAATTCATATGTCACCATTTAAAGGTAAACCCATTGATTATTCCCAAGAAGCAGCCTCCTCAGCGCCCATCTAAGGAACATGCAGATGTAGTGAGAGAAGAGGTAGCAAAGCTCAAACAAGCTGAAGCTATTAAAGAAGTTTTTTACCCGGAGTGGTTAGCGAATACTATAGTAGTAAAGAAGAAAAATAGGAAATGGCGAGTCTGTGTAGACTTTACTGACTTAAATAAAGCTTGTCCTAAGGATTCATTCCCCATGCCAAAAATTGATCAGCTTGTGGATGCCACTGTTGGCCATCCTCGGATGAGTTTCTTGAATGCTTTCCAAGGTTATCATCAGATACCACTAGCCTTGGAGGACCAAGAGAAGACTGCTTTTGTCACCCCTATTGGTAACTATCACTATAAGGTGATGCCATTTGGCTTGAAAAACGCAGGATCTACCTATCAAAGAATGATGACAAGGATGTTTGAGCCACAGTTGGGTAAAAATATTGAGATTTATATAGATGACATAGTGGTGAAAAGCAAGGTTGTGGCCGAGCACGTGAAGGCCTGGAAAGTACCTTTGAAGTTCTCAGAAAATACAAGCTGCGCCTAAACACTTCCAAGTGTTCATTCGGTGTGGGGTCAGGCAAGTTTTTAGGATACATGGTGATTCACAGAGGAATTGAGGTCAACCCCGACCAGATAAAGGCCATCAACGAGTTACAAGCTCCTCGAAATCCCAAGGAAGTTTAGAAACTGACTGAAATGACTGCCGCCCTGAATCGATTTATCTTTCGATCAGTAGACAGATGTCGGCCTTTCTTCTCTTTGGTCAACAAATGGAAGGGATTCGAGTGGACTGAGGAGTGTGTTGTGGCCTTCCAGCAGCTAAAAGATTATTTAGCTTGGCCACCAATCATGTCCAGTCCTGAGCCAGATGAGGTTTTGCTTGCCTACTTTGCTGTAGCTCCCTATGCTGTGAGCTTGGTGTTGATACGAGCAGATGAGGGTGTGCAACGACCAGTTTATTACGTAAGTAAATCGCTACATGAAGCCAAGATCCGTTACTTGCCACTGGAGAAGGCTATCCTAGCAGTGGTGCTTAGTACACGAAAGCTACTGCATTATTTCCAAGCCGATACAGTCATTGTTCTCACTCAGCTACCACTCAGGGCCGTACTCTGAATTGCTGACTACACTGGAAGGATTGCTAAATGAGGTACGATCTTAGGGGCTTTCGATATCAAATATATGCCTCGCACATCGGTCAAGGGCTAAGCCCTCGCGGATTTGGTGGCCGAGTTCACGAAGCCCCAATTAGAAGATGTAACACCAACGTCGGACATGGATGAAAAATCAGTTGGCATGATCTCCCAACAAAGCCCCTCCCGCTGGGAAGTATGCGTAGATGGCGCAGCAAACCAAAAAGGTTCTGGATTGGGACTAGTGCTGATATCCCCCGAAAGAATCATCATCAAAAAATCATTAAGGCTGAACTTATCGGCAACAAATAATGAGGCGGAGTATGAAGCTCTACTGATGGGAATGGTTATGGTTCGAAGAATGGGAGGAAAGTTAGTGGAGCTATTCTCGGATTTGAGATTAGTCGTCGGTCAAGTACAAGGGGAGTTTAAGGCGAAGGATGAAAGAATGCAGGGATACTTGGGCCGAGTCAAATGTCTGCAGTCAAAGTTCGAATCTTTCAGTCTACTACACATCCCCAGAAGTGGTAACGCACATGCTGACTCTTTGGCCACTCTCGCCACCTTTTCGGCACAAAATTTGCCGAGAGTTATCCTCGTCGAGGACTTGCATGGGCCTACCGAAGTAAGAAGAGAAGTAGTTCAAGTTCACCAAGTCAGGGCTGAACTCAACTGGATGGACCCTATAGTTAAATTCTTGAAGGAGGATATTTTGCCCGAAGAAAAGGGAGAAGCTGACAAAGTTCGGAGGAAAGCAACCAGGTTCTGGTTATCGGAGGACCAGAAGCTATACACACGCTCCTACTCAGGACCGTACTTGTTATGCATGCATCTTGAAGCGGCTGAGTTGCTGCTAGAGGAATTGCATGAAAGAATCTATGAAAGCCACACTACAGGTAGGTCCTTGGCTCACCGAGCAATTACTCAAGATTATTGGTGGCCAAACATGCAAAAAGAAGCCGACGACTATGTTAAAAAATGCGATCAATGTCAGCGATTTGCCCCAAACATACATCAACCAGGGGGAACTCTTAATCCGTTATCCAGCCCATTGCCTTTCGCCCAATGGGGCTTAGATATCGTGGTACCATTCCCTAAGGCTGCAGGAAACAGGAAATATCTTCTAGTCGGCACAGACTATTTCACCAAATGGGTCGAACTTGAACCTCTGGCCGACATCAGAGATGTGGATGTATAGAAATTTGTGTGGAAGAATATTGTCACTCGGTTTGGAGTTCCTTATACTCTCATCTCGGACAATGGCCAACAATTTGATAGCAAAGCATTCATGAATTATTGTAGTGAACTAGGAGTCATAAACAGATACTTCACTCCTGCGTATCCCCAAGGTAATGGGCAGGCAGAAGCTGTCAACAAGGTCATAGTAAATGGCTTAAAGAAGAGGCTAGACGACGCGAAGGGTAAATGGGTGGAAGAATTACCACACGTACTTTGAACTTACAGAACTACGTCTCGCAGATCTACTAGAAAGACCCTCTTCTCAATGACCTATAGGGCTGAAACTGTCATACCTTTGGAAACTGGATTCCCAACACTGAGGACCAGTTCATTCAGTCTGACCAGCAACAATGAGCAGCTAGAGAGGAGTTTGGACCTGATTGATGAAAGGAGGGAAAATGCAATGGTCCGACTAGCATATTACCAACAAAAGCTCAGGCAGGGCTACGACGCCAACGTAAAGCTGAGGCCTCTGGAACCTGGTGACTTGGTGCTGAGGAAAGTTGTTGGGACTGCAAAGAACCCAACTTAGGAAAAGTTAGGACCCAATTGGGAAGGGCCATATCGTATTACTTCAAAGGCTGGAATTGGGGCGTATTTCCTAGAAGACCTAGATAGCCATATGATACCACGCCCGTGGAATGTAAATAACCTTAAAAGATACTATTATTAATCGAATATTTTCTTCAATCAACATGCCAATTCGTTATATGAAGTAGTCTCTTAAGTGTTTAAACTTAAATCCAATCATGCCTATAATCCTCGGACCAGATGATTTGGGTTAGTTAACACTCTATTACAGTTCTCTTAAGTATTTAAACTTAAATCCAATCATGCCTGTAGTCCTCGGACTAGATGATTTGGGTTAGTTAACACTCAGTTACGGTTCTCTTAAGTGTTTAAACTTAAATCCAATCATGCCTGTAGTCTTCAGACCAGATGATTTGGGTTAGTTAACACTCAGTTATGGTTCTCTTAAGTGTTTAAACTTAAATCCAATCATGCCTGTAGTCCTTAGACTAGATGATTTGGGTTAGTTAACACTCTGTTACAGTTCTTCAAGTGTTTAAACTTAAATCCATTCGTGTCTGTAGTTCTCGGACCAGATGATATGGGTTAGTCAACACCCCCATACAGTTATTATTATTGAAATATAACTTTATAATGAGCCACGCTTGAAATTCTCGAATGTATTTAAGTTAACTCTAACTTATGATAGGATTCCTTAGTCATTTTTAATTCAAAGCCAAGGGGTAATAACACTCTCTGTGTATATTTGAAAAGACCTGTGAAACTTCCATAATCACTCGCTGCTTTCATTGCTTATTAATAATTCTTATACTAACTGTTATTTTTAGTACCAATTTCAGTTACTTACGTCATCTGCATGATACGGTGGATAAGTTTACCTACATTGTTACCATAATTACAAGGAACAGTTACTTGCAGCAATAATAAATCATAAGATCTATAATAAAGACACCAGAAATAAAAGGGAAACAGTTTCATTGACTAAAAGAAAAGAGTTAAAAATACTTACATAACAGAAGAAATTATTACAGGTACAAAATAGCAACCCCTAAATGTCTAAGCCTTCTTCTGAGGGACCAAAGGATCAGCAGCCTGACTGGACTGAGCTGCAACCACTTCTGGGGCTCGGTCCTTAGAGTCTGGAAGGGTTTTCTTTTCTCCCAGGTTTTTGCCCTTGTCCTTGGGAGCCTCAACTGGCTTGCTCTGATCACCAGGCTGACTAGATACCTTAGAAGCCTCAACTGGCTTGCTCTGATCATCAGGCTGACCAGATTCCTCGGAGGCCTCAAGGTTGACTGGAGGAAGTTGGCTGACCAAGGATTGCTCTGAAGCCTCTTGGAGCTGTGTGGGAGGAGGGAGATCAGACCCTGGGAGCTCTCAGATATCAGGGTCGTAGTATACACTCCCAGGTAATCTTAAGTCAGATTCCAGGGGGACTCCAGCAGCGTCCAATGCCTTTTTCCAGGTTACATCACAATAGTCTCGACTAATCAAGGCAAATTGCTCATTAAGCTGGATCTCTGTCTCATCCACCCCCAGCTGATATGCTGCTTTTCTTTCAGCCTCAATTGCCTCCTTGGCTAGTTAAGCGTTCTGTTCGACTATTCGGGCATTCTCCTTGGCTTTTTGAAGTTCGGCCTTGAGTCCTTTCAGCAACTCCCTCTCTATCGCCAAGTTGATCTCGGTCATGTTCAATAGTTTACGCTGCTCTTCGGCCTGCTTCTCAGTGTTTTTGAGGCCAGCATCAAGGCTATTCCTCTGGTTGGTCATTTCTTTCAACTGCTCAGACAATAGAGAATAATCCTCCTTTAGGCTACCCAGAAATTTTTCTACCTCCGATTGAGATTGGGCTGCTGCTTGGGCTTCAAGATAGGACTTCTTGTTCCAATCATCGGCCACATATATTTGCTGAGTAATCTACATGACAAGGATTTCAACATAGAGTAAAGAAAAGGGGTAAGTAAAAATCAGCACCTTAATTAAGCGAACTAGTTCACTTACCATGGCTATATTCCTCTTAAGGGATAAGAAGAGCTCATATTGGTTGAAGCACCAATATGAGTCCATATCCTTTGGAAGGAGAAATGGCTGCTCCAAAGCCTCAGCAACAACACCTGCCCTCCCCCCATCGTAATTTTTGAGGGAGGTCTCCCAAGGGATTGGAGCGCCATCCAGCTCTAGCCTTGGGGACCAAGTGCGAGGCCCTCGGCGCACATCGGCAACATGAAGGTCCTCTCAGTTCTCAGTAGAAGAGGCCATCTTGCTTCGGTGGTCTTTCGCCACCTTTTGCTGCTTGGCCCCTCTTGGAGGAACCACTTCCCTCTCCTCAGTGTTAATGAGGGGTCTCTTCTTCTTCGAATTTGGTATTTGCTTGGTGCCGAGATCTAGAGGAATCTGAGGAGGTGGCGGTGGAAGGTTTGCAGCTGGTTGGGACGTACCGGTCCCTTTGGGCTCAGCCCTTTTGCCCCTGTTTTTCATTAGGCTCTTCAAGTCCACCATGTCTTCTTCGTCCGAAGAGTCTTTAGGAAGAGCAGTTATCAGAATAGGATGGACACCAGACTGCCTGTCGGCTTCCCCTTCGGCGTCCGAAACCTTTATCACCTAATCCCCTCCTGAAGCTTCTCCTTCAAACTTGAACCTATCGATCTGCTTATCGAGCGAGGGGGTTGAAGAAGAAATTCTTTCACCTGTCGCTACTGGTCTGTGGGGAACCTACTGAATTGGCTAGAAGAGCAAGGGTACACGCTGTGGATTGGGATGTGGCACGGGTGCAAGATCGTACGGTGCTAAAAAGCCTTTCCGAGCAACGTCTATGCGATTGAGACAATAATCTCCTTGTGTTATCGCGTTGCCGATTGGCTGAAAATCCTTTAGTTTCGCCGTGTACCCAAGAATAAGAGGAATCGACCGGAGCTGCCCGTCCTCACTTACAAAGATTTCTGATTTTAATAGATAATTAAGCGCGGCAGTGTTTGTAAGGCTGAGCCGAGGAGAAATGTGGTCTTTATCTGTTAAAAATCACAGCAAAACTTAGTCAGAAACTTGAAAATAGTAATACAAAGAGAATTAAAAATTTTTAAAAGGCGGAGATCCTAAACTTACTGTTAGTGAACCTAAATCTAGCATGTCCCACCTGGCTCTCCTAGCTTGGTTGGGCAATGAGGACCGTCATGCCATGCGCCTGAGACGATCACATAATCGTCTTTCATCCCTTTATTGGATTTGGGAAGGTAGGAGAGGAGCCTAACAATGTCAGATCGAGATTTAAGATAATATCCTGCCCCTTGCTAGCTATGACACTCATACATGTGTACCACATCGAGCTAGGTGAGTTCCAATCCTAGGTGGCGGTTAAGATCATCAACTGCTCCTAAGATCCTAAAGACATTATGCGCACACTGTTCGGGACTAAGTCTATGGTCTCAGAGGTAATTACTGGTGATGGGGCCCATGGGGATAGTCATCCCCCCTTCTAGAAAAGCGATGATGGGGATTACAACTTCGCCCGTTTTTCGATCTGTTAGTATTTTTTCTAGAGGGCAATACCTCACACCCACATTTTGGGGTATGCGATATGTGGCCCTAAATTCCTCCAACTGGGCAGGACTATCCACCATATACTGGAATTTACCCGTCGCAATTAAACAGAAAGATGGAAGTACTAAACGTAGCAACTAGGGAGTGACTGTTCGAAGGCCGAGAAAGCTGGCCGAAGAGAAGACTAAAGGATCGAATAGATGAGAACTTACAGGAACTAAATCGAAGAATGATCTTCGAACTCGCAGAAGGATTCTTAAAGACTTTGGGAAAGACTAGGATTGTTGATTGGAAGAGCTTGGTGAAGTCGTGTGCTTGTTCTTGCTGGGTGGTCTAAGAATTTGCAAAGTAAGGAAGAAATAACTTCTTCTGAGACTTTATACGGGGTCAAGCAAAGGGGCAGAAGTTATCTTGCCCAAATCCCGGGGAAGAACCACGCCTGTTAGATCAACAACTCACCGTTGGATACAAAGGATAAAACATCGCCTGGAGTAATTAATACAGCACTTTGGGAATACAGAAACAACTGCGGCAATGATGAAGCGCTTATATCTATGCGTACACACGTGCAAGTTCAGATATTTGTGTATTCTCAAGCTTTTTACTTCATGGCAAGTCAAAATCCTATTTTTTCTCTTCGGATGCGAGGGAAAAATTAAGATTTTAAGGGGCTATTGTGGGGGGGGGGGGTAAAAGCCTACACCTACGTATTGGGCCTGGGGCCCTGTTTAAAGATTACTATGTGTTCGAAGAGAGAAAACTGGTTGTGGTAGAGTCCATCTGGAAGAAAGAAACCCGAAAATGGAGGGAGAATACAATCCGAAGAGGTTGCCAGTGGTCCGAAGAGGTCTTATTCCTCGGATACGAATAGTCTTGATCAAACAAGCGTGTGGAAGGTCCGAACGACCTTCCTAGCAACCCCAACGATAGGGATAAGCTCTGGGCATGTCTAAGAATGATAAGAATGAATAAATATCTCAAGGAAAAGCTGCTACCACCACATTTAATACACTGCAACAACTTTTCTGGCCACATTTATGTGGAGAGGACTCCTAAACAGTGTAATTTCAGCTACCACCACTCACAGAGAACTGAAGAAGATACCTAATGGGACATATACTCAAGTGAATGCCTAGATGAAGTACAAGTGGACAATGAAGATGATGGGAGAAGGGGCTATATAAAGAGAAGAGACCTCTAGTAGATGGAGGAGGAAGACAGGAGAAAAAATAACTTTACTGTAGCTCAGAGAGTTGTAATCACTTCTCATTCAATAAAACATCTCTTCGGACGTTCATTTATTCAGTTTTTCAAGCACTATCTCATGTTAATTCGTTCTTAAGCACCACAGTTAACTACTGTTTAATTCACAACTTGCCTAGCTCTGTCATTCACTCTCTATAAATTCATTGTTCTAGGTTTGTTGGGCTCATAATTCGAATCTTTTGGGCCTGGGTTACAAAAGCTGACCCTACAATATATATATAGGTAAAGTTTAGAGAAAATCCAATTAGATTCCACAATAGACAAAATTTAGCTACAAATTTAGTCGTAACTTTAAGCTACAAACTTATTTAATATTTTTTTTATTAGAAGTGAATTTTGACAAATTCACCATTGAATTACATCTTCTTCTTATATCCTTCATATTTGTAAAATTTCAAGAAAATTAAAAATTAATAGTTATGTCATCAAGAATTTTTTAAAATTGCAAGTTTTTGTAATTTAATAATGCACAAAATATAAACTTATAAATCATATAGTAAATAATATCCGATTAACACAAAATTTAACATGTGTATTAAGGGCATAAAGAACATGTAATTCAATGGTTAGATTTTCAACATATGTTGTAATATTTATTTTATTAAGTGAATTTGTAACTTTAAGCTACAACTAATTTTGTAGCTAAACTTTATCCTTTTATAATTGAAGTCCAATTTTGCGCTATGTATCCTAAATTATTTATTTTTAGAGAGAGTTTTATTTCTTAATTTTAAAATCAAATATGGGACTATATCATAAATATCCATTCAAGTGAGTTATTATGTACAAAAATCAAAAAGTTTAGAATTAATGAACATAAAAATATTTTGAAAATTGACAATTTACATTTTCTACCTAATAACATTCTTACAAGACTTTTTAAAGAGTTAATATATATATATATATATATATATATATAAGAATGACTATCAATAATATTTAAATTATATATGTAAGATTATTATACTATATATCTTAATGTATATCTTTTAAGTATATCCGTGCAAATGTATGGGATTACAAGCTAGTAAAGATATAATAGTAATTTACTCCTCATCAATTTATTTTTTCATTCTTGTTATCACATATACTTGGAAACATGCCAAGTGCTTATCTTTTCTTTTTTGAGGTATAATAAAGGTTATTTATAATCTTTTTATAAAAGCCTTGAGATATATCATGATATGAATAAATTCATTTCTCTTCCACTATTTAGGTGGGGAGAAAACAAATAGATAAAGTCATAAATCAGCATTGAGAGAGAACAAAGACCATATGTTCCATACAATTATATTGCCTTTTTTGAGTGGGATGAAATAGTTTTTGCATGATCTATTTGTAACAATTTTGGCAAAGAAAAAAGAAAAAAGAAAAGGATTGTGAGTCTTATTTTGCAAATGATAATTAGTTATCACCTTCAATTTTCACTTAATTTTGTTTCTAATCAAACTTTAGGCTGAATTAATTTTGTTATTCTAATAAATTTTCTTTTGACTAAAGAACATTTTTGGCCCCTTAAGTTTGAGATTGTTTTCATTTTAGCTCTTTACGTCTCATTTCAAAACTTTTAGTTTAATTTTGTTTTTATATTAGCAATTTTATTCATTTCTCTTAGTAATCTGGTGACACCTGGCATTATATCGGTGACATGATGTAATTGACACAACTTATCTAGCAGTTAACAATTAGATTACTAATAGAAATAAATAACAAGATCAATATGAAAACGCAATTAAACAGAAAAGCCTGAAAATAAAAACTTTGATACGTAAATCAGTTTTAAGTGTCAAAATAAAAATAAATTTTAAGGTCAAAATTTTAATCAAACCAAGATAAAACAAAAATGTTTTCTACCATAACTGAGAGAAGAGGAAAAATTGTAAACATGATACAATAGAAGATTAAAAAAATAAATTTATAATCTCGCATTATCATATATGTAGCATGCACTAGTCACACACATGGACAATAATCTGATAAACTTGATATGGGCTTTTTTTTTTTTTTTAGTATGTTGATTTTGTAGATTAAAAAGTAAATATATATTATTTGAAATTGTACTTTTAACAAATGTCAACATCATTAGA
This sequence comes from Quercus variabilis, assembly GCA_030445155.1. Classification (NCBI taxonomy): domain Eukaryota; kingdom Viridiplantae; phylum Streptophyta; class Magnoliopsida; order Fagales; family Fagaceae; genus Quercus; species Quercus variabilis. Next base: position 4,511,800 of record CP129448.1, on the reverse strand, counting down.
TTACTTTATTTTATTTTATTGGTACAATCATTCAATCATGCAAAGCAAAAGCAAGTAATTTGTCAAGAATCTACTTTACTTTGGAGCAATGTAATGATCAAGGAATTGTGAGGTATTGAACCTGGTGGAATTCCTCCCAAGTCTCTCGTAATAAATTTTTATCTCTTTAATTTTTTTTACCTTTCATTTTCTTACTTTAAAAAGAAAAAAAAATTAATTCAAGAATTGAGATTGGAAGTTGTTTATCAACTCTCAATCTCAGCTATTGAAAACTATTACAACAGGTGCAATCCCAATCAATTATAAAAAAATATAAATGTTCTCCAAAAATGAAACCAGCTATAATAGATTAGAAAACATAAAGGGAAAGCAAGAGTGGAAAAAGTCATAAAGAGATGAGAGCAATCAATGTTTATGAACTCCTACTTTATTTCAACGTGAATATAACGTTGAAATATAAGGCCTTGGACCCCTTCTGCACCGAAAGAAAATGTGTGGGACAGAGGATTCATTGGAGTTTTCTCACCTAGCTAGAAATTTAATGGGTCAGTCATATCATCAATGTCGCATTAAGTCCAAGAGTTAGGCCCCTGAGAATTTCACCAAACAAGCCTTACTAATTCAAATTCCCATTTAAATTTCTAAAATTTATTTTAGAAGGAAATTTCTACAATTAATTGTGTGATGATTGATAAAATCATATTTGCAAAGAGTTTAGTTACAAACATGTTTAAAGTTATTTTATTTCAACCTATTATATAACAATTAAAAAAGCCATTCATATATAATTTAAGTCACATAACATTTTTAACAAATTATGTGACTTGTTTAAATAAAAAAAAAATTATATAAAAATTGAATTGCAAGGTAATTGAAAAAACTATCCACGTATACATAATCAATAATATTTTTAATAAATTATGTGACTTAATTAATTAATATACGTGGATAACCTTATAAATGTGATGAATTGAATAAAAATTCTTGCAACCCAAGTTTGATATAAACCTTGTACTTTAAACAATACACCCACTACCCTCTACATAAATATTATTATTCTTATTTCTCTTCATCTTCTTTTATTTTGTCTTTTCTTATTCACACTCTCTTACTATAAATTAGTAACTATCTATTCCATTCTATGCATGGGTTTCTCTCATAAAAAAAGGCTCTCTCTCTCTCTCTCTCTCTCTCTCTCTCTCTCAATTTTTTGATGATTTTTTTATACATTCTTCTATTTATGCCAAATTACTAATCTTTGGGAATCCTTCCTTTTCCTTTTTTCTTCTTTGTTTTTCTACACTAGAATCATTATGCTCATTTCTAACTTAATTTAATCAGGTAGTTTGTCAGAGTTCAAAAAAAGGTTCTCTCTCTCTTTCTCACTCAATTTTTCGATGAATTTTTTTATACATTCTTCTATTTATGACAAATTACTAATTTTTGGGGATTTTTTTTTTCTACACTAGAATCATTATGCTCATTTTCTCACTTAATTTCATTGGGTAGTTTGCAGGAATTCAAGTAAAACCAGACAATAATGAATTTTACGGCATTGGAGAATGCCTAAATATATACTAGCCAAAAGTTGAAAGTCAGCAAATTAGTGGAGTTATGATTAAGCTTCAAACGGGATTGATGGTATTGCCAATGTTTTTTAATTAGCATCCTTATTTCTATTTCTCTATATATATTTCCTGGAATTAGTATTAGTCTCATTTTTATTTTCTCTATTATATTCTAGGTAAACCAAGAGTTCTTTAAAACTCCACATTGGTTAATGCCATTTAGATTTGTTTTTTTAATTTTTTTTTTCTATTTAATTGTTAAATGTTACCCTTTTTTTGCTCTTTCTTATAACTCTAATTAATGTTGATGGTTTTTTTTTTTTTTTTTTTGGTTAGTTAAGGTTGATGGTTCCTTCTTACAAAGAAAAGAAAAAATTGAAAATAATTGAATTCTGTATAAACCTGTACCTAAAGGGGATAGGAGCATTTGTTTATTTGATTAGAGACAATATATTAAATGGGCATATCCTTTGGCCATTGCATTGCATTTCTTAGAGGTTAAAAGATAAAACTTGTCATTATAGGAAAACATTTTGGGTGGGGATAAGAGCGTCATTTTGTTTGCTCTAAGAGTAACAAAAGATCCTATTATAAAGGGAAGCCCATATCACATGCTTATTACACTAACCATGAGCACAACCCATTATTCTCTCTCATCATGTTTCTACTACATTTGCATTTAGCAACCTAAGATTAGAATTTATTCCCAATAGAAGACTTGTAGAATCATTCAGTTTTTATAGGAAACTAGCTGCAGACTCACATGATGTGTGGGAATATAAATATTATGCAGTGAAATGTAATATATAAAAAGTAACAATTACTTCAAACATTGTCTTTTTTTCAAAAAAAATATTTTTACACTTTTTTTTTTAATCTTTTTATCTCTACAAATATATCATTTCAATATATATATATATATATATATATATATATATTTTTTTTTTGTGTATTTCATTAATAATTTTTAAGGTGAACCATATCCTTCTAACTTTGTTGTTTTGTGTTGCATTTGCTTAATATACAACTCATCTCTTAAGGAATAAGGAAATTATCATAATAATAATAAATCATCACAAAGTTACAATGTTAACTTAACCAAAATTAAAATAAAACTAAAGAAATAAAAAATATATTTTATAATAATTTATTAGTCAAAAAATTGGCAGGCATATTCAAATTTCTATTTCCAAAAACAACTAAATATTAATCCAAACCAAAATTCAATCAAAATTATAAAAGGGAAAGAAAAGACTTTCTTATGGGAAATTAAAAAAAGCACAATCCTAAAACACATTAAAAAAAAAAAAAAAACCCATCAATCTTTATTTGAGTTATAAGAAAGAACAAAAATCTTTTATGTGCAATTGTTCTCTTTATTGGTATTTATTGTTGTGGGGGGAAAAACTCAGAGCTGCTTAATGGGCCCGGGACACCCTGTTAAGGACTATTATATTTCCGATGAGCAATAGGTGGTTGGGGCGGCCCATCTGAAGCAGGAAGCCCAGAAGTAAAGGGGGAGTACCGTTCGAAGAGGTCACTACTGGTCCGAAGACGTCTTACTCCTCGGCCACAAATAGCCTTGATCAAACAAACGTGTGGAAGATCCGAATAATCCTCCTAACAATCCCAATGATAATGATAAGTTCTGGGTGGATCCGGAGATGATCAGAACTAAAAAATATCTAAAGAAAAAGCTGCTACCACTGTATTTAATGCACTACAACAGCTTTTCTGGCCGCATTTATGTGGAGAAGACCCCTGAACAATGTAACATCGGCTACCGCCACTCACAAAGAACTAAAGTAGACACATGACGTGACATGCACTTAAGTAGATACGCAGATGAAGAATAGGTGGACGATGGAGATGATAGGAGAGGATGCTATATAAAGAAGAAGGGTCCCTGATAATAGGGGACGGAGGAGAGAGAGAAAAAGGAAGAGAAAAGCTTTACTGTAACTCTGAATATTGTAATCACTGTTCACTTAATAAAACATCTCTTCGGACATTCATTCATGGAGTTGTTCAAGCATTAGTTCATGTTATCATCACTGTAAGTAACCTAGCCAACCATTGTTTACTTCATAACCAGCCTAGCTCTTTCGCCCACTCTCTGCAAATTTATTGTCCTGGGTCCGCTGAGCCTTCAACCCATATCTTTTGGGGTTGGGCTACAAAAACTGACCCTACAATTGTTATATATTTTATTTTTACTTTTTTTTATTCTCATCTTATGTTATTCAACATTTAAATTCAGTCACATTTTCTACACCATTAAATTATTTATATTTTCTCTCTTTTTTATTTTTAATAATTAAACATGGAATATTTTATTTAAATAATAAAATTATCCTTAAAAAATTGTACTCTTTTTTCTTTTTTTTTTCTTTTTTTTACATTTACACTTTGTCCAAGCTTTTTCCTTACCTTTTTCTTTTCATCTCTCCACTACCTTTTACCTTAATATCACTATTCATCTCCCCACATCTTCCATATCATTAAATTATTTATATTTTTCTCTCCTTTTTATTTAAAAATTAAAAATTAAAAATTTTACTTAATTTCAATAAATAAAAGTGTCATCATAAAGTGGAGTAATACTAGGGACACACTCATTCTCAAACCCAATACATCAAAGAAAAAATATAATACAAAACAAATGCCAATTAGGAAACACTAAATAATAATAATAATAATAATAATAATGAGGATATCAAAACACATATAATATAAAGAAACTAATAGTTATGGATATACTAACTTAAGGGTAGCAAAATTAAATGAAAAAAAAAAAACTACAATGCAAATTTAATGTAATAAAATCATCACCAAATTTTGGAAAACAGTAGGTTGCCTATGGAGAGAGAGAGAGAGAGAGAGAGAGATGGTAAAGAAAAAAAAAATCAAATGTCAATTAGTAACTATTAATTAGAAAACAAAGAGGTTGTAAGGAGAAGTAAAAATAAAAAATAGATATGATCAATATAGAGAACATTAAAAACTTTACAGTGCAATAAAATCAATTATTACATTCACTTAAAAAATTGAATCAATAATCAATAATTATACACAATCACAGCAATATATTTAAACTAAAAACCAATCAAACTTTAATTCATAACTAAAATGAGATGTTCTCATGTAATAATAGAAATTACATAAGAAATAAAGTTAGAAAATTTTAAGATCCCTTTTTTGACATTTCATTTAACTTTATATATAATTTAATGTAATAAAATCATCACCAAATTTTGGAAAACAGTAGGTTGCCTATGGAGAGAGAGAGAGAGAGAGAGAGAGAGAGATGGTAAAGAAAAAAAAAATCAAATGTCAATTAGTAACTATTAATTAGAAAACAAAGAGGTTGTAAGGAGAAGTAAAAATAAAAAATAGATATGATCAATATAGAGAACATTAAAAACTTTACAGTGCAATAAAATCAATTATTACATTCACTTAAAAAATTGAATCAATAATCAATAATTATACACAATCACAGCAATATATTTAAACTAAAAACCAATCAAACTTTAATTCATAACTAAAATGAGATGTTCTCATGTAATAATAGAAATTACATAAGAAATAAAGTTAGAAAATTTTAAGATCCCTTATGTAATCTTCATACACAATTGCATTTAAAAATCTAATAAACAATGCTATATCTTATTTAACACCTTTGTTATGAAAATCATTAGTCAGTAAATATATGATAATAGTAAAAAATGTTATAAATGAAATTATAAAAAAAAAATGATAAAAATAATTAGCTACTATCATTATGAAGTAGTAGTTTATGATTTTACATATCTAAAAAAGTGGAATATATAAAGTTTACTTAAGGTATATGTAAAGATCCACATTAAAAAAAAAAGATATGTAAAGTTTAAAAAATATGTATATTCTATAAATAAATAAAAATGTATATGTAAAGTTTTTATTAACTTAAAAGAAAATAAAAAAATCAATTATTAACAAGAAGAAGAAGAAGAAGAAGAAGAAGAAGAATAATAATAATAATAATATAGGGGTAATTACATTCTCATTCCTTAGAGTTTGAAGAAATGACACTCTACCCTAAACTTGAAAAGAAAAAATATTTTCACTCTTTACATTTATTTAACCAAACTTTGTTTAATTAATATCAAAATATTGTGTACTAACCTACCTGTGCTTAGGATAGGTTTCGAAATTATCCTTAATTTTCTAATTAAATTCTCTTATTTTAAAATTTTAAATTAAAGTGTATTTCAAAATATTAAGTAATGTCTTTTGTTTTTTTTTTTTTCCCCTTTTCTTTTTCCAATGAGTTATGGAAAGATTTGTCATTTCAAATATTTTGGTATTTTATAAATTTGTATTTTAATTCTAAAGTTATGAGTAATGTCTTTACTAACCATGGTTAAACATTTATAAACAAATTCTTAAATAAATTTAAAATATTTTTTTATTAATATAAACAAAATGAAAGAGTGTTATTGCTTATTATCCCAAATGTATTCAATAAGATCACCCTAAAAAAACTTATCTCACGCAATGCACGAGTCTACGACTAGTACATGGGATAATAATCAAGTGCTCAAGGAGCTTTTCCTATAATAAAAAGAGTGCCAAGAGAGTTCCGAATGATGATGATTCATAAAACCAATCATATGTGGGGAATGTGTTTATTTACAACTTGTGTTGTAGGAATTTTTATTCAACTCGGCAACACAAGTTCTCAAAGAGATTTTTTTAGGGGGGGAAAAGTGCTAAAATAAAAACTGTTCTAGAAGTAACATACTTACATTCTATATTACCAAAAAAAAAAAAAAAAATACATTGTAAACAATTTTTTCAAATACAAACATTGTGAGATATTGAAAAAAGGAATCCTCTTGATATTAACTAGCCAAGGAAGAGACTAAACCACCTGCCAAGTTTTATGCTTTATCTACCTACCCATTGTCTAAATCACATTGATCACTATGAAGAACTGGGCTGGCAGGAGTCATGATGCGCATCATAGCTAACAAAATCACAGCCAACAAAGCCTGTACAAATTAACATAGAGAATTTACCAAGTATGCATGGTTGAAATTTTGTCCACCACCAAGTTATGTGATTTACTTGCTGTCAGTAAAATCTGCTTCGATCACATCATCACCATCAGCTGTTTTCCCAGTTGATCTTGATGACCCTGGTGCAGTAGCAGAAGCGGGATCAGCATCCGGTTGGCCAGGCTGGCTATAGATTGACTGTCCTAGTTGCATAACTTCTTGATTTAGGGCAGCCATTGCATCTTTAATGGCTTGGGTTGATCCACCAGAGATTGCATCCTTGAGCTCTTTCACTTTAGCCTCTACTTTCTCCTTGACTGGGCCAGGAACTTTGTCTCCCAGCTCTTTAAGTTGCTTCTCAGTTTGGTACAATACCGAGTCTGCTTGGTTCTTTGTGTCTATGGCATCCCTCTTTTCCTTGTCTTCCTTTGCAAACTTCTCAGCTTCCTTAACCATCTTATCCACCTGCAGTTATTTTTATTTTGAACATCCAAAGTTGGGATTTAGTAACATAAATAGAATAGGTTTATATGTGGTAATAATAGCTTCAACAATAACTAGTAGTAGAACATCCTTTTATCATGGTTGATATGTGAAAAAGCATAGCTACTTGAAATGCTGAGATTCAGAAAGAAAAGAAAGATATAGGTTCTTTGGAGAACATGGTAGCATCATTGAAGGGGATAACTAATAAAATTAAACATTAAAAAACAAAAAGACCCCAAAGTTAAAGATCAAGAAATAAAAACAATTAGCATCATTTATCAACAAATTAGCATAAAAACAAGAAGAAAAAAAAAAAAACATTTTTTTGCCAACAATGGCTATGGTTCTAGGAGTATAATATATGTAATCAGCAGTAGCTCTAACACAATTTTTTCTTCATTTAGTTGGTGTGTAGTGAATCTAGTGATGTTTATTCTTTTGTGCTATTATGAAGGTTGAGGAATAGTTATAAGGGTCCTTATGGTAAGAAATATTTATTCCTCACTGTAAGGGAATCCTTGTAATGAAAATGCAATCAAAACTAATTAGCTATTTTGTTTTATGGTTCTAGGAGTATACCATATGTAAGCAGAATATAGCAATAATACACAAATTATTCTTGATTTACTTGGTGTTTTGTGACAAAATCTTTCATAGTTCTGCAGCTGCCTTTGTTATGTATATTCAGTTATTTCTTATGTAGTTAATTGATTATAGTCAGCTAAGATAGGTTATTATTAGTCTATTTACCCACAAATTAACCACACACATTGATTTCAAACTCATTCAAATAACAAATCTAATTTGAACTACAACTTGCTATCTCAAGCTTGCAATATCAATAGTTTTTAGAAACATACCTCATCACTTGGCAAGGTGCTAGCACCAGTTATGGTTATATCCTGCTTCTTTCCGGTTCCCTTGTCAATAGCGGTGACAGAAAGGATGCCATTAGCGTCAATATCAAATTTCACCTCAATTTGAGGAACTCCTCGTGGGGCAGGTGGGATTCCATCTAAGCGAAAGCTTCCGAGGGATTTGTTATCCCTCACGAACTCTCTCTCACCCTGACAGACATTAATCTCTACACTGGTCTGCCCATCTGCCGCAGTGGAGAACACCTCTGATTTGGAAGTCGGCAAAGTTGTGTTCTTTGGGATAATCTTTGTCATTACACCACCCAAAGTTTCGAGTCCGAGAGACAATGGAGTGACATCCAGGAGCACAATGTCACTAACTTCTCCAGCTAAAACACCAGCCTGAAAAAAAAAGTTGACCGAAATAAATATTGATGCCTCAACAATTTACGCAATATCAATAAGTATTACAGCAGATAATATCAGAAATAGAGAGTTATAGTCATTTATTTTTCAAATAAACTAAGAAAAAAATTTAGAGCATGGCAGAATAATGGTTAAATAATTAAATTCACCATTCTAGTAGCTTAAGCTATTAGACCAAGAAGTAATTTATATTCATATCAGAGAGTTCAACTGCTCTACCTCCTATTAAAAAAATTAAAAAAATCCTACATGTTGCAACCCACTTGAGTGGTAATTTATCTCAACAAGATAAGGACAAACCTGAACTGCAGCCCCAAGAGCAACAACTTCATCAGGATTTACAGTCACATTGGGCTCTTTTCCAGTCATCTTCCTCACAAGCTCCTGAACAGCTGGGATGCGAGTAGAACCACCAACAAGGATTACTTCATCTAAATCTTTGAAGGAAAGATTTGCATCTTTCAAGGCAGTTTCAACTGGTCTTCGTAGCCTAAGAAAAAAAAAATAGATTTCAATTGTAATCCACTGAACTTATGCAGGCAGATAGGTATTCATATTGGCAAAAACATACTGTTTTAAATCAATAAGCAGCAAACTCCAATAATGGAAATCAAACACACACTGATATTTCATATGAGAATTATTCCATTTTGGAACATGCATAGAGGGCAACCACAGAGTAGCAGTTTTCAACTTACATACCTATCTAGCAAATCTGAACACAATTCTTCAAATTTGACCCTTGTCAGGGTGGTGTCAATGTGTTTTGGGCCATCCGCAGTGGCAGTAATGAAAGGTAAACTGTAACAAAAGAAAGCTTTTCCCTCAGCGATCATGACAAAGAGAGAGATCCACTCATAGAAAGAAGGCAAAGAAATTGTCACACACCTAATACTGGTCTGAGTCAGAGATGACAGCTCCATCTTTGCTTTCTCCGCAGTCTCTGTGAGACGTTGTAGAGCTTGCTTGTCTTTCAGAAGGTCTATTCCTTCATCTCTTTTAAAGTTTTGGGCAAGCCAATCAACTATTCTCTGTTTTTAAGATTATAGAATATAGACGTGTAATTTTAGTAACAACTAACAGACCAGAAAACAAAGAATAGCAAAAGCTCTATTCATTTGTCTTGTTCAAACCTTGTCAAAATCATCTCCTCCTAGATGAGTGTCCCCTGATGTGGAAAGTACCTCAAATACTCCATCTCCAACCTCAAGAACTGCAGATTTAAAACATAACAGAGTACAACAATCACTGACTAACAATTTCCTTGTGCACCAAAAGAAAACAAGTGGAAAATCACATCTGATGAGTATTATTGTGCTATTTTTAGAAAACTATAGTTCATATATTCATAATTCTGCGCTTATGTATGCTGTTTAATTGAATTAAAGGACCAGGATCCAATAGCAATGGTAACAAAAAGGTAAAGAAGTAGTGAAAGAGCGTAGTGTTCAAATGATTGTATGCTACCTAACTACTGTTGTATTAATTCAAAAACCTTTTAAGAGATCAGATGTTTCAAAACCACAAGGTCCAGGTCACTCTTTTAATCTATAAAACTGCTTTTGGAAGATTGAATTTTGGGAATCACAAAATACCACATGTTCACCGAATGCTCATTGACACACATGGATTGTCACATTACCACCTTGTGCTTGTTAATTTGTTTCATAATTGATATGTATTCCTAAGAGGCTAAGACTTTCCTAAATTCTTTTTTGGCAATCTCCCCCAACACAATACCTCAATATAATACTTAAAGTTACAGTTGGGGAGCAGATGCCAATGCAGCAAGATAGGTAAAACCTTTTACAACACTATAAATAGAGCTTCCAAACTGCAGCTGAAAGAACAACATCTGAACCTGAGTGCAACGGTATAATCCCACAAACTAGAAAAAATGACTATGCCTTGTAAAGATCAGCCAACATTTATCTAAAGACAATAACACCAAGAAATTCCTGAACTAGAAATCCAATTCAGAAATTTCTCCTAAAACAAAAATAGCTTGATTTCAAATTACATTAAAGGGCATAGCAAAATCAATTAAAACGTTCAAACATTGCTCAAAAATCCCAAAATGCTATAGAGAGAAGTCCTGACTCAATTCATGAGAAAATTTGAGGCATGCTGATTATTTCTGATTGGTGCTGGTTTTTTTTTGCAATTTAGTTGTCAGAAATATGTGTGTGTGTGCGTGCGTGTAGAGGATGATGGAAGTTTTAATTTGTTCTTTTGCTAACAGCCAAGCTGCTAGTTGCTCTTTATCAACAATAAGTCCCAAAGGGGCTCATACTATTTTTGGAAGTCCCAAGTGGTCAATGCAGTCATCAAGTTGAACTCGATTGAGGAACCCAATGTACAACACCAAAGGAGCTGTACCTAAATTTTAAGGAATAGTTTGCAGCAAAGCTGCTAGTTCTCTGTATTCTGCCCTGAAAAATTCCTCTGGTTTGGATAAAGATCTTATCATCCCCCAAAGAACAAATGAATAAAGAGAGTGAACGAGAGGAAATCTGCTATTGTTAACCTATGGTCAAGCATGTAAGTTATCAACAATGCATCCATGTTATCTGATGATACCTAACACAGCTAGGAATAAATACAAGAATAAAAGGCACACCAAAATGTGGAGGAATCACTCACACATGTAGTCATCTCATTTGTGTTATTGCATACCCCCCCCCCCCCCCCCCCCCTTCAGATAGTCAAGCTGGGAAGAATTTCAAACATTAATATTTGTCAAACTCACTGAATTATAACACATAGAATGAGTGACTTGGAGCTTGTAAACCTCCAATTTAGCAGGCATTTGAGGCAATAACCAGAACTAATACAGACAAAAGATTCTACTTTGCATATGCAAATGGAACAGCCTGACTACAATCCACAAGGATAATTCTCTACAAAATAAGTAAAAAAAACATATGAGGCGGACTAGCAGGAGAAAAGGAAAAAAGTCAATGAACTCTGCCTTACTCCTCTCATAAAAAAGGGCTATGGTTGAGATTTTTCAACTGGGTTTGCATGTAACTTATAAATAACAAAACAAATCCAATAAGAGGAGTAACAAAGCAATTGGCATACCTGAAACATCAAAAGTACCACCTCCAAGGTCAAAAACCAGAATGGTCTCATTGTTTTTCTTCTCAAACCCATAAGCAAGTGAAGCAGCAGTAGGTTCATTGATTATTCGCAGGACGTCTAACCCTGCAATGCGACCTGCATCTTTCGTAGCTGTCCTCTGCGAATCATTGAAGTATGCCGGCACTGTGATCACTGCTTTACTCACCCCATCATTCAAAAACTTGGATGCATCCTCCACAAGCTTCCTCAATACCTGTGCAGAAATCTCCTCAGCTGCAAATTGCTTGCCTATGGCCGGACACTCAAGCTTCACATTGCCATTTTCATCCCGCACAACCTTGTATGACACCTATATTGGAATATTGGAATAATGGCTAAATGATTAAATTCACACTAGTTTATCATAGTATCAAACAATTTGATCCAAAATTCCAATCTCTAATTAGTCAACTACTAATTAAAATATTATAAAGATTAACAATTTAAGCTTTTCAACAAGTAATAGTTTCTCATGATATAAGACATCAGATGGTCCAAATTCAAATTATCTCCAACATACTAATAATTAAATGATTTTATAAACATTGTCTATCATGATATCTGAACATGTGATAGCATACTAATGGTTATAAGAATATAAAATTATCAAAATTTACCATTTAAGTGATAGTTTATTATGATTGCATAACAAGTAACATCTAATCCAAATTCATATCCTATCTATAATCTACTAGTATTTAAATGATTTAACTTACAATCATTAATAATAATAATAATAATATATGTTTGATTCCCCGCCCCACCCCCCACAAAAAAAAAAAAAAAAAAAAAACCATTCAAGATTAATCTAAAAATTGGGTTTTGATCAAACAATACCAGAACAAATCATGGTATCCAACAAAGCAATTTTAAGTTCCTGTCTCCAAATAGCATACTAAGACTTGAAAGATCATTAAAACTCACATTATAAGCTCTAGTGGACACTAATCCAAATACAAATTCTGTCTCTAATCTACGAATTCTGCCTCCAATTTACAAATGGTCAAATTAAAACACTGACTTTACAGTCTAAACTTATAATAAAAGTGATAAATTTACCAACCTGCTTGGCCTCCTCATCAACTTCAGACATCTTCCTCCCAATAAACCTTTTGACAGAAAAGAAAGTGTTCTCAGGATTCACCACAGCTTGTCTCTTAGCAATTTGCCCCACAAGCTTATCACCATTCTTAGTGTAAGCCACCACAGATGGTGTCGTTCTCTGCCCCTCAGCATTAGTCACAATCGTTGGCTTCCCACCTTCCATGGCTGCCACTGCACTGTTAGTTGTCCCCAAGTCAATACCAACCACTTTCTCACACACCACCACATTGTTGTTCCCATTTCTCCTCCTCCTTCTACTACTACAACCATTCCATTTCGTTTTTGGTTGCTGACCCAAGAACAAGTTTCTTGAGCTGGTTATGGTACACCAAGTTTTTTTGCCTGGCTTATGGGAACATGAAGGATAGAAGTGAATATGGGTTGGTGTTAAAGTTGCCATTTTTTTTTTTCTTTTGGGTTTGTTATTTGCAAAGACTTGAACCTTTTGTGTTTATGTGATAATGCAAAGAGCGTTTTGGGTTTTGTAATAAGAGAGAGATATCCATGTGGGCACTTCTGGAATGCTCTGGGTTTGCTTAGTTTTGTCACTTGTTGAGACTGTGTAGAAGGTTTGGATTTTTTGGAAGGAACAATAAAGAAGCACCTAGAAAGTCGAAAGCTTGGGACTTTGTTCTAGTATTCTCGTTTCGCACGTGTGACATGGTTCAAGGATTCGGAAGTGTAAAGATTAAAAATATATATAAATAGAATTTTTATTTTTATTTTTATTTTTAGATTGAAATAGAAAATCTCTTGGACATTAGATTAGATGGTAGTAAAAGAGAACTAGAGAATGTTAAGGGTTCGTTCAACCCAAAAACTTGGCTAATTTGGCCCAATCCAATATCTTGGATTTGGATTAGTAAGATTTTTTACCCAAGTAATCTAACCCAATCAATATTAATAATTGTTTTTAAAAATATATTTTTTAATTTATTAGTTTGATTTGTTTTGGATTTTGGGATTTAGTTTAAGCTTTAAAGTGAAATAGTTTAATTTATTTTGGTATTTTTTTAGACTTAGTTTTGAAGAAATTGGAATATATTAGGCTCAATTGTTGTAATTATTAATTAATTAAAAGACATGAATTATTGTTGAATAAAAACCTATTTATTTTTAGGATAAAATACTATTTTTGTCCTTGAACTTTTAAATTTTTTTTTTAATCTTTAAACTTTGCAAAACATTTTGTTTTTCGTCATTCTATCAATATTCGTTAGTTTATGTTCTATGCAGATTAATGGTGTGCTGACGTGGCATACGAGTTAAACCAAACCATTTAATTCTAAAAAGGATAGACACTTGGCATGCAATTATTGGCACACGTAGAATAAATATTACAGTGATTGCCTACTCAGACGTTGCCGTCTTAGTCCTTCGCTTTCCCACCCCTACCCCGTACTCATTGATCTGCCTTACCTTGCCTCACTTCCCACTTTGCTTATGGTAGACAAAATTCTATTTAGTTTTTTTTTTTAGGAATTTCGTCAAGCACATAGTCAATAAATCAACCAAATAGCCAATAGAAGTATAGAACAATAATCATTTCACAAACCCAAATCACAAAGTTCTACCCTAATACCATATCCACCACAATTGCGCAACTTCTGAAATAAATAAAAAGCAAAAGCCAAATACACACTGACACGCACAGAGAACTAAAGGGATGCTTGAACATGTAACAACGGTGTCATAGAAGAAATTTGTTTTATTTATTTATTTATTTATTTTAAGAACTGGGTTTAGAGCTATACTTGTTGGATATTTGCTTTTTACCGTAAAGCTCCACTGAGATAGTGAGGGGTATTTTTGTCTCAATGGAATATGTAATCCACATGTGCCAATAATTGCATGCCAAGTGTACGTACTTTTTAAGATTAAATGGTTTGGTATAACTCATATGCTATGTCAGCCCACCGTGGCCTAACTTAGAACAAAAATTAACGGATATTGATAGAAAGATGAAAAATATAAAAGTATTTGGTAACTGTTTTTTTCTTTTATTTTTTGTTTTTAAAAATAATTTTCTATTTTTAAAATTAAAAAATTTGTTTGGCAACTCAAAATGAATAGAAAATAAAAACTATTTTTAAAACTTAATTTATAAAGAAAACTGAAAATATGTAAAAAGACTGTTTTCAGTTTCTAATTTTCAAAAGTTAATGCAAACACGCATTTAATTTAATGAATCTAACTTATTTAATAAGTTAGCATTAGAATTCAAATCTTAATAACAATATATTTTAGTATTTTCTATTTTTTTCTTCAAAAAAGTATCTTTTTAATTTCAATTAATCAAACATGTTTTTGATTTCAAAAATACAATTTTTTTTTTATATTTATATTTCCAAAAACAAGTTTTTGAAAATAGAAAACAAAAACTATTACCAAACATAACCTAACATTTTGTAAAGTTTAGGGATGAAAAACGATCTTTTATAAAAGTTTAAGGATGAAAATGATATTTTACCCTTATTTTTATTAGGTCTAACCCAATTCTCACATGTTGGGTTGCTTTTAAAGATAATATGAATTGGACTAGTTTGGAGATTTCTCAACTCAAAAAGGATGGGTTGAGTTGAAAATACTACAAATCCAATCCAACCGGACTTACACAAACTCCAACTCAGTCAATTGAAAGAAATTAAGCCTTTTTATTCAAGAAATATGAGGTAATAATGTTCTTTGAGCTAAGAT
Source organism: Quercus variabilis (assembly GCA_030445155.1). Classification (NCBI taxonomy): domain Eukaryota; kingdom Viridiplantae; phylum Streptophyta; class Magnoliopsida; order Fagales; family Fagaceae; genus Quercus; species Quercus variabilis. The sequence goes on along the minus strand of CP129448.1, from coordinate 4,496,497 downwards.
TTTCCAATTTCCACAAAAAAAAAAAAAAAAAAAAAAAAAAAAAAATTCTTGAAAATTTAAGCCCATATGCACAAGAAATTTCTTTTAATAGTTACATTCAACTTAAATATCGTACGCTAGAAAAATTGAAAGAAGTAATAAGAAGTAAAATAAAATAGAAATAAAAATTAGAGTATGAAGTATGAACCACTGACATAATACACTTACATACCTTCTAATGGAGATATATTAATACTAATGGTACAATATAATATAATTGGTACATAAGATTGAGAATGCATGATGATGTGCAAATAGTGAAAGGGAAATTAAAAAAATTAATGTGATTCGTTCTAATTCAAACTTTGCACATTAAAATTGCCAAGACGATATTAAGCCTTAACAATTACAGAATGTGTTTTTAAATAAAGACATAGCCCCATGACCCAAAAAAAAAAAAAATGATGATGTAGCTTCATCTAAGTTGCGCAAGAAAAGCCCAAAGCTAATCTTAGAAAACAGTGAAACTTCATAGTCTTTTTGTCTAGGTGTAAGTAATCCGCATCTTGTTTTGGGTTTTTTAATTATGTAATAATTAATTTTCCATTTTTCCAAGAAAATTATTTACACTATAATACATCCATATAATTTTTTCCACGTCCAAATTTGTAGCGTGATACTTCAAAATGAAGATAAGGACCATAATAAGACCATTTTTACTGGTTTAACATTTTAATGCTTCATTGTTGGGAGTGTGTCATGGCCTGTAACGAAATAAGTTAATTTAGAGATTGTAACTTGTAACCCTAGCCTCTCCACTCCAACAGTAAAAGTCTACGTTGTCCCTCATTGCTACTCTCTTCAAAGTGATTTACATTTTATTCTTAAACAAGAACAGTTCAAAGAAAATATTTTGGGTTAAGCTTGGGTTCAGTAATTAGTATATACTGGACACGTTAGGATTCAGACACGTGTCCAATTATGAACACACGTCCAAATTCCACCGTTTCTAAGGCATTCTTGCTCTAGACACAAGCCGTGTTCATCTTGTAAAACATGCAAGTGACAATAATGTGAAACTTCTCTATACAAAAGGAAAAAAAAAAAAAATTCATGACATGTTAGATGATAAAAAGCTTGTACCTAACCCTATAAATGGTAACAATCTTGTAAGCCAAGTGTCTAACACTTCGTATACACACGAATGTCCTCATAAATATTAGAAAAAAATAAAACATCTGAAGAGAATGCCTACTTAATAACTTATTAAACCTGTTTCTCAAAAAAAAAAAAAAAAACTTATTAAACCTAGGGAACAAGCTAATATGTGAACAATATTATTTATCTTGGCGTGTTTTGACCAACTCAATATTAGTTGTTAATCAACATATCTGTACTAAATTAATCATGATATCATATAGGTTGCTCCTCAAAAGATTAATTCGATCATGAAAATTAAAAAGCTAAGATTTTATGTGGCCTTGGCATTAGATATATATATATATATATATATAAATATATATTTTTTTCTGAAATTATCACATTCAAGCTAATTCACGTAGAGTCATAGGAACTAGTATGCATTTGACCTATTTATTATGTCAGTGGTTTATCCTATGACTAATATATAGGTTATATACAAATCTATTATTATATTTTTTAAAAAAAAAAAACCATAGTTAACTCATCCTTATAATCTCATTGGTAAACAAAATTAGTAATCAAACTCAAAAGGATGAACCATTGACATAACACAATGTATTCCACCTCTTAGATAGAAATAAAAACTAAGATACGAAATTTACATGATATCTTAGCCTCTAATGTACGTACCTCTATATATATGGGCTAATTTCTCTTTTCTTCTTACATTCTCTACTTCCTCCTTGTTAGCACTTTCTTCCTTCATTATTTCTATTCTCCTTCATCAATGGCTTCTGTCTTAAAGTTGTTCATCATCTTACTTATATTCCTTTATTCTTCCAACCCATGCAAGAGCTCTAATGATAATAGTTTTAAGTTGGATGTTGATTCTCCTACCTTCAAAGATTCATTGAATTTAGCTATGAGTATTCTTCAAAATACAACCTCTACCATATCAAATTTTCAAAATATTGTCAAAGATTTTCGGCTCTCCAACATTCTCTCTGATTGTGCTAAGTTGTTGGACTCAACTCAAGAAGTTCTAGATTGGTCCCTTACCAAATTTCAGAATCCACATGGTAAGTATGCATGCATGTATATTAGTTACTCTTTTTTTTTTTTTTTTTTTTATTATTTATAATTATTTATTTTTACTTTGGTGTTTATTTAGATTATAAGCCTTAATGTGACAACTTATACTTGGACTGTTTCTATTTGGTAACAATTGTGTTCTAACAATTTTTTTTTTTGAAGGTTGGCAAAAAAATAAAAGGAGAATGGTATTGGAATCTATAATGTCAAAAGGAAATTAATGTTAATGTGGCAACAGTTATTAGCTTGCAACAGAAAACCATGACATGTTAACGATGAATATTAGCATTGGAACGAAAATCCTTTGTAAAAGGAAAACTAAAGGAGCATGCATATATACTATCCTTTGTATATTTTTGTATGGCTGATAGTGTCTCAAAAATTGTTATATAGTCTCCGCTGCAATCTTTGGCTATAATATCCTTTGAATCTCTGATCCTCACGGGTCATCCAGGTGGCCACCGTAACGTTCTTCTATAGAGTTCATACAAAATAAAGGAGCATTCATGTTTATCATGGTCCCTCTCATGTCTCACCACATGTATAAACTCAAAACCACAAGCCTTAAAATTGATTTTGTGCTGTCAAAAAAAAAAAAAAAAACTGACGTTGTTTTTTAGAATTGTTCACACCATTTTCTTACAATTACATAAGATGATAAATCGTTATTCGAATAATGTTATTTTAACAAGGGTACACCATGGATTTTACTTGGTAGTTTATTTTATTTACAGTTGATCTTTAGCAATTCTATATTTTCAGTGTCTGAAAATTTTTAATTGTTCAATAATGAGGGAGTTTTTTTGTTTTTAGTTTTTGTTTGTTTGTTTTTTTTTTTTTTTTTATAAATAATTTGGAAACCATGATAAAGCTATTAAAATGAATCAAACTGCAAATGATCAAAACTACACTTTTAATTAATAGATGACGGCACTGCTCAATTAGAAAATTTTCATTGACATGAGTTTTTGTTTCTATTTTTGGTTTTACAAGAAAAGATATACTAACATGTAAAGTTCCATAACAATTACAGATTTTGGCACCAGTAATCTAAAGTTTGATCTCCAAACATGGTTGAGTGCGGCCATCACAAGTATTGCCACATGCAATGATGAACTTGTTGGCACTAACATGAGTATTATCTTGAAAGAAAGCATAGTAATGAGCTTAGAGAAAGTAACCACATTGGTTAGCAATCAGTTGGCTTCTGTGCAACAATTACTTAATGAGACAGTCGATGATGGTTTTCAATCCTGGTTTACTTCACTTGACTGGAAACCCATGCAAGCAAGTGAGATTTCGGTCAACATTACAGTGGCTTCTAATGGATCTGGTGATTACAAGACAATCATGGATGCAGTAAAAGTTGCGCCATCTCAAAGCTCAGAACGTTTTGTGATTTATATCAAGAAAGGTATCTATAGGGAATACGTGTCTATTCCAAGTGACAAATGGAATATGATGATAGTTGGGGATGGTATCGACCAGACTATCATCTTAGGAAATCGAAGCAACACTACTGGTTGGAAAACATACGAATCAGCCACATTCGGTAATTAAAAAATATCAATATGTTTATATTATATTCTCTTAATGCATGATTAATCCTAAATCAAAAAATATATATAGAACAATTAACTCCTTGTTTTGAAATGATAAATATATTTTTTGTATCACGTCTCATATGTATTTTGTACATCAAATTGATTTCTATACAAGGTAAAACTAATTTGGCCAAGCACCATTAGTGCTAAAAACTAAGCTTATGCAAGGACTAAGATAAGATACTAAAGATTTATACAATATTACAAAACATAGTTTATTCTAAGATTTTCATATTGTATATTCTCTTGTGCAGGTGTTGATGGTAAAAACTTCATAGCAGTGAACATGACATTTGAGAACACTGCAGGACCAGAAGAAGGCCAAGCTGTGGCACTTCGATCAGACTCTGACTATTCAATCTTCTATCGTTGTGGTATAAGGGGTTACCAAGATTCATTATATGCACACAAAAACCGCCAATTCTACAGAGAATGCCAAATAAAGGGCACCATCGATTTCATCTTTGGTGATGCAACCGCAGTCTTTCAAAAATGTGACATTCTTCCAAGACAAGCTTCGCCAGGACAATCCAACACTATCACAGCTCAAGGCCGAGAACAAGCAAATGCCACAAGCGGCTTTTCTTTCCATATGTGCACTATATCCGGGGATTCAGATTTAATTTCCTCAAACAACCCAACTCCTACGTACCTTGGTCGACCTTGGAAGACGTATTCAAGAACTGTATTTTTGCAATCATACATGAGCAACATCATAAGGCCAGAAGGGTGGCTAAGGTGGAATCCGGCCTTTGAATCCACTTTGTTTTATGGAGAGTACAACAATACCGGGCCAGGTGCAAACACAGACAAGCGGGTCAAGTGGCCAGGCGTTCGTATTTTAGATTCAACTCAAGCTCAAAATTACACAGTCGATCAGTTTCTCCTTGGCAACACATGGTTGCCTTCCACTGGTATCCCGTTCGATGGAGGATTAGTAGGCTAAACAAATCTATTACCAAAAACTATGATAATAATAAATAAAACATGTTTAGAACTTTAATATGCAATCCAAATGATAGTAATACTATTCGTCGCTTTAATGCTTTTGTTCATATATATATCATAATGTGTTTGAAGTTTTAATGCTTTCTGGTTGCTTTTGGTTAGGCAATGTAGCAATGACAACCATATGGGGGTAACAATTTAACTGCGAGTATACATTCACTTAAAAGACTACTCAAATCAAATTCTAATTAATTAACTCAATTAGTGATTTTTTTTTTTTGTTGTTAAATAAAAGATTTTGGATTAAATCCTAGATATTAATGATAAAAAACAATCATTATAGAGCAAACACACTTCAAATCCTATAATATCTATTAAAAACTATAAATGTGAATCAAATACTAGTGGAATTACCCTTCCTATCACCAGAAACCTTCTTTCTAATTCAGCAACAAAAGAAATAAGTAAAGAAAATAAAGAGAAAGAAAACAAGACAAAAATTATACCTTTTATCATATTTTATTGAACAGAATGTGACCGATAATATCAAATATTTTATTTTGCATGGCCACATGCACATGATGATTTAGCTAAGACCTGATAGGCGTTTTGAAACAAGCAAAAATGTCTCACAATAATAAGACACTACTTTATTTTCTCGTAGGAGAGGGGATGCATTAGTTGTTATTTCATCTCTACAGTCACCAGTTGAAGTGAGGCAACTATCAGCTGCAACAACTACAGTAAAGTAGTCACCACCTTTCCATGCATCCTTTGCATATTCTATATCGCCAACAAGAGATTCATAGAATTGGTGGCAGAATTCATACTGCGGTTTTAACTTGGGGTCCGAGGTTTTGTTGACGAGTGAGCCAATGAAGGCAAAGGTTTTATTAGCAGCAACATCTGCTAAGTGGATTGAAATATTGGTAAGGCCAACAAGGTCGATTGTGATTGTTCGATGATCGGATTTTAGGGCTTTCAAGCAAAAGGGAGGATCTCTATGGGGAGAGCAAATATCATGAAGCACACCCTCATCAGCCTTCACACTTAGCCGTGCACTTGTTGGACAAATCAATAGGATTGCTAGCATAAGAGAGAGCAACAAGTAGGCACAAATGGATGGGGCCATTTCTTTCATACTTTACTATGACCAATTTTTGGGTTTGATATGTAGGGTTTTGAGGGAAGCTTATGTAGGAGTTGTTATTCTTTCAAAATGGGAAAATTATGACAAGAAATCTGAGGATATGCTTATTAAGGAAGTGTATTTAGCTTGATTAGGTCTGTTAGGAAGAGAAACCATTTATTTTAGGCACATAATTAGCGTCAATTGGTGCAAAAAAAAAATGTCAATTGCATTGTACCATAAACGGAGGGGTAATTCTTTTTCCTTTCTTTTAAAAAAAAATGAATAAAAAACAATATTATTGATTGTGGTATGGAAAATGTCTTGCAAAATTCTACCCCTTTTTTTTATAAGCCAAGGAAATAAAATTGTATTTAAAACTAAACAACCAATGAAAAGACAAAATATAAGCCGCAAATTCGAATTATGGATATAGGAGTTTTAGGTTCCTACATAAAATCATTAAATTTTTATATTCAAAATTGTTTTGAACTTCTTTTTTTGAGAGAAAATTTCAACTTATGATGTTTACTCTTAATGATAGCTCTTTATCATCAAATTAAGACACCAATAAGTTTTTAGTGTAGGTAGGATTGAACTTCAAATCTTTTATTCAAATTTTAAACATTAGTTATGGTTGTATCAACAGAGTAGATATCAAGGACAATCCAAAAAAAAAAAATGAGCCGCTAAAGATGCCACCACTACATGGGCATAAGATTTTTGGAAGGTGCCAATTCATTTGACCTGCCAATAAAAAGAAGAAAATTTTAATTAAAACAATCAAAGAGATTTAGCCAGAAGTATATCATGAAATTTTCTATAAAAAATTTGAGATTTTTTTTTTTTTTTTTGTTTGATGAAGAGAATTGCTTCTTTTGTGGGTAGAGAAAATCGTGTGAATTAGCAATTGTTAGCTATGCTAACGTTCACGTGGTCATTTTCTATCTCTTTCAAATTCATATCCCATGATTTTCTCTACAACTAAACAGGAATTAAGTGATTTTCTCTTCCTATATAAGATACATAAATAACCCTTTGAATACCCAAAACCATGTATCATAAACCTTAAGAAGTCTACAATTCTTATCCATAATCGGTGCATTTCATCTGGTTGTAATTAATCTGTGCAATTCTTTTTAAAGGAAGTCTACAATTCTTATCCACATTAATTACAAATCGGGGCAATTTTTATCCATAAAGAGAAAATGATTGTAATTAATGAATAATTCTTTGAAATGCACCTCCTTTGGAAAAGAAAATAACAATTGTAGACCTCTTTTCCATCCATGTGTGCATCCATAGTGCATTTTTCATCGGTCTAAAAAAAGTCAAATAACACATTTGCACAAATATTTAAAAAATTAAATTAGAAAATTGGCGCAAAATTGGACTTTAATTTGAAATTCTAATTAAATTTTCTCTAAGTTTTACTTATTAATTCTATACTACCTTGTAACTTCATTTTTTTTATTTTATTTTATGGGACTAGCTTGTAACTTCATGCATATGCATAGATACACTTAAAGATATACAATAAGATGCATAATATAATTTATATATATATATATATATACACATATATAATTTAAGGACAAAACTTAAGTACAGTATCTTAGGTGTTGTTCCTTAAGTTTCTCTCTTAAAATTCAGCCATGTGGCTACTTAACTTAAAAATACATTTCCATCCCATGAGAAAAAATCCATAAGGCAGAATCTTAAAAGGAGAATTTAAGAAATAGCACTTAAGTACTGTACTTAAGTCTTGCTTATAATTTAAATACTATTAATAGTCATTTTTATATTTTTTTTAACTCTTTAAAAAAATTGTAAGGATATTATTATGTATAAAATGTAAATTGTCCATTTAAAAAAAAAAATTATTATGAAGCAATTTTTTATTTATTTTTACAATTCATTTATTCTAGACTATTTGGTTTTTGTACTTAATAACTCACTTGGATGAATATTTATGATGTGGTCTCATATTTGATTCTAAAATTAAAAATAAAACTCTTTAAGAATAAATAAAGACACATAATGCAAAATTAAAACTCTAATTTGGAATTCTAATTTAAATTTCTTTCAGTTTCATCTATTATTATATATATAGACTATATATAAGAAGATTTTTCTATTTCAACTGGATTTTTATGTTATACAAAAATACCCTTATTAATTAAGGGTAACTTCATTTATAAATAGAGTCATATAATAAATTTCATTTTGAATTTAAAAATAAAACTCTTAAAATTTAGGATTTTCCCCCCCATCACATTCAAAAGAGAAATTACATAGCTTGAAAATACCCAAATTAATGAAATACGCTCATAAATATCAAATATCAAATTTCATTTTGAATAGTCAAAGGCCTTGTAGCTTAATTAATATATTTTCATGTATAAAGTGCTTAGGAGTCTAGGGAGAAAGAGTTTAAGCTGTTGGGTTAGCAGCATGTTGTAATTATCTCTAAAAAAAAAATCATTTTAAATTTAAAAGGAAAACTCCTAAAATTTAGGATTTTTTCCATAGCTAGTGCTTATCTCTAAAGTTTATCCTTATTATTTGTTTGAAAGAAAATATTTATTATAAAATATGCAAATTATTTACCTTTACTAAAAAAAAAATAAAAGAGCCTAATGCGCGTGTTCAAATGTTAGTACATATATAAGGCATTAATTAACAATTTAGTGCCTAAAATAAACAGTTTCTCTTCCAAACAAAATTTGTCAAGTCAATACCACTCCCAAGATTTCTTGTCATATTTAGCCCATTTTTTAAAGCATAACAAACTACTGCTACACATGTTCGTTTGATTAAGCGTTTTGGGAGTCTAAAATTACGTTTTTAAAATTTAAAATTCTGTTTTGCAACAACCCCTCATACTTCTTTTTACAAACACTCATTTTAAACAAAAAAAAACACCATTTTGCAACCGCTAATACAAATGCACCTTACATTCCATTAAAAAAAAACAAACTAACAAACTACTACTACATAAATAAGCATCCCTCAAACCCCGTCAATACATCCTCAAAAAATCAAACCCAACCATTCGTGCTAGGTGCTAGTACAGGAAGAAAGAAATGGCCCCCTCTTTTTCTCTCTCCTTGTTGCTCTCTTTTATGCTAACAATCCTATTGATCATTTGCCCAACACATGCACATAAAAATGTGCAGGTATCAGAAAAAGTGCTTTATGATATTTGCCATAACCATGCAGATTATTCTTTTTGCGTGAAAGCTCTCAAATCCGATCCTAGTGCACCCTTACCCGACCTTGTTGGCCTTACCAATGTTTCAATTAACTTGGCTGATGTTGCTGCTAAAAAAACCCTTGAGCTTATTGCTTCACTCAAAAGCAAGACCTCGGACCCCTTATTAGCATCGCAGTATGAAAGCTGCCGCGTATTCTATGGAAATATTGTTCACATTATAGAAGATGCAAAGAAAGCATGTAAAGCTGGTGACTACGAAACAGTTTTTGTTAAAGCTGGTGGTATCCTCACTTACAATGTTGATTGTAGCGATGCATTAACGTTTAAAGAAGCATCCTCTCTCCGAGAAGCGAATAAAGAAGTGTATAATTACTTCACGACACTGTTGCGTGTTTCGAAAAGCCTAACAAAAGATGGCTAAATCCTCATGTGCATGTGGCCATGCAATATAGAATGTTTGATGTTAATCCCTTTGTTTCAAAACAATTATCAGGAGATAGCTAAATCCTCATGCGCATGTGGCCATGAAGTATAGAATATATGATATTGTCCGTCATCTTCTATTGAATTAATATAATATAAGTTTAAAATGCTGCTTTGTTTTTGTTTTTGTTTTTGTGTGTTTTATACAAGTCTGGTTTTCTTTCTAGATTCACATTTTGTAATTTTTTTTTTTAATAAATGCATTAGGATTTGAAATCTGTTCACTTTATAATAATTTTTTTTTTTTAATCATTTAACCAACAAGCATATGGGTTCCTTTTAGGCATAGGTGCGATTTATACCCAAATTGGCCCGATCCTTTGGATACTAATGATTTGCTCTAGCATCTGCGTTTATCAGTTTTTTTTTTAGAAGCGCATTTCAATAACTATTCTGCTTTTTCAGTGGATCCCGTATACTGTTCACAAAACCCACAAACCTCTTTTTTTAACAAAATTTTCATTAAAAATAGATCCCACAGCACTATTTACATATTTAAAAATTATTTTGTTATAGTATTTTCAATTTTTAGTGGTATTCAAACGAACCTTTAGAATCCATCCCAAGCAACCTTTTGACATGAATTAATAGAACCACAAGATCACACTTATAATATTATTTAATTGCTTCATATATATATATATATATATATATATCAAAATGTCTTTGAAGTTTTAATGCTTTCTGGTTGCTTCTGGTTAGGCAATGTAGCAATGACAACCATACGTGGCTAACAATTTTACTGTGAGAATACATTCACACACAAAAGAAAAATAAAAGATTTGTGACAGGCTAGGGTTAACGTGGTTGAGGAGGAACCACCCATTAGCGTTATGTCTACCACCTATGGGCACATCCCTTTCCACACCTGTGCTTATGTGATTGTAGAGGCTATTAATTTATGTCCAAAGACTACTCAAACCAAATTCTAAGGCTGTGTTGGGTAAATATTTTTGTTTTCTATTTTCAATTTCTTGTTTTTAAGGAAAAAAGCAAAAAAAAAAAAAAAATATTTTGTTATATTTTTAAAATGGAAAGCATGTTTGGTTAGTTGAAAAGAAAAAATAATTTTTTATTTTATTTTTTTGAATTACATGCTCTCATTACATTCCTTTGTCAACACTATTATGGAAGCAGCACCTTGTTAGAGCTTCATTACAATTTACGAGACAAAAATAGAGGGATCAAAGCAACACAAAATTCAACCCCAAAAAACGAAAAAAGAAATAACAGAATTCAAATGAAATTTATTCTGGTAGTTGCGGTGTAGCTCGTTAAAATGAGATTGAGCCAAGAAGCCTGAAGAGATTCCCCATAGTAAAATCATATTACGTGTTATTGTAAAACCATGGAAATAGATCAATATGCCCACCACTAGCTACTTCCATTCCACATATTATAAAATTACTGTTTCACAATAAAAATTAATAATAGAACCAATCCCAAACACTAGCCCTGCAATTAGTCAGAATATAGATTTTGTTTTGTTTCTTACATGGGTTTCAATTGATACTCTTGAGGTATTACGTAATAGAAGTTTGAACAAATGTGAAATACTTGCAGATCTGCTCGATAGATGTGTATCTATGATTGATGGGCTTCCAAAATCTGTGAAAGACTTGCAGATCTGCTTCTAGAAAAATAGAAATCTGAAATTAGGAAGGGAATGGTGTGAAGAAGACGAATAACAATCTGGAAAAGATGTACAAGAAGAACAAGAAATCTGAAATTATAAGAGGAGAGAGAGAAAGGGGGATGGGTCTCCGGGAAAAAAGAAAAAATATTGTCAATAAAAATATGTTTAGTTGCATGGTTAGAACTAGGGCACTGGTTCATTAAAGTGGTAATAGAAACTATTTTCTCTGTGTTTTCACAAGTGTGAAAAATACAACACTAAAAATAGCTCTTTGGTTGTTTTCATTTTCCTTTATAAATTGAAAACAAAAACTATTTTATAGTTCTCAATGTTTTCAGCTTACCAAACAAGTTTTTTGTTATTGAAAACAGAAAATAGTCACTGGGAATAGAAAACTGAGAAAAAAAAAATTGTTACCAAATATACTTTAATTAACTCAATTAGTGAATTTTTTTGTTGATAAATAAAATATCTAGGATTAAATCCAAGATATTAATCATAAAAAAATACCTTTATAGAGCAAACATGTTTCAAATCTTATAATATCTATTAAAAACTACAAAATGTGAATCAAATACACATGGAATTACCTTTACTATCACCAAAAACCTCCTTTTTTATTCAACAACAATATACCTTTTATCATATTCGATTGAATAGAATGTGACCGATAATATCAAATATCTTATTTTGCATGGACACAAGCAAAAGATGTAGTTGAAGCTTTCCTTTTTCCCCCTCACAACAAAAGACGGAAGGCCATGTGATTCCTGCAAACCCATAGCATCCTTAATATGCAGTCTGGTGCTCTCTGTAGTGGATTTACTAAGGAAAATTGCCGTCTTATTTCAGTTCACTTTTTGGCCCGAAGCTTTTTCATAGGTGTCCAAAATATTCAAAACTTTTTGCACATTCATCAGAAGTAGCCCTATAAAAAGCAAATTGTCACCTACAAAGAGTAGATGGGTTAATTTTGGGCCTCTTTTATAGAGAGAAAAGCTCTGTATATCCCTAGTTTGTGTATTTGTTTCTCAAAAAAAAAAGTCCAATCTTTTTTGGTGTGTAAACCAAGAATATTATTTATAAAATAATTAAGTTCATTAGCCATAGTTGTGAGACATTGATGCTTGTTTCCATACGTCTATCTTAAGCTAGTGAAATCCTTGTTTGGAGATATATATATATATATATAAGTTATATTTTTTGTGTTGTTCTGTTTTTCTTCATTTACATTTTCCTTTTCCTTTTCTGATGTGTCTTGATTTACATTTTATTTTCCAACATAAGAGTTATGATGATTGTCAATTGAATGTTAAACCTTAATTTTTTAACCTAAAATTTGGGAGGAATTATAGAGATCATTTCTTTTCATAGATTAGTTGCTCTAACTAGTTGAGACTTGAGAGGGTAGCTTGAACAAAGGGATCGATTTTGAGGTTTGCTCGACTCATCATCATCCAGTACCGCGAGCTGACTTGTGAAACCGAGTTCACATATGCTATGTCATCATCATCTTGCTCATCAACAAATTATGTACTACCCTTTTTTGTTATAAGGGTATGGTAATGTTGACAGAAGAGAAGTATTTTCTATTCACCATACCATCACTTTTGTTGTTGTTGGTTATTTTTTTTTGCCTGTCATAATACCGCCACTTTTTATATACAATTTAAATGGAAAATCACACACACACATATATACATTTACACACACTTAAATCATATATGCTTCTATCAAGTTTTTTTTTTTTTTTTTTTTTTTTTTTCTCGAAAAAAAAGGTATATATTTTTTTAGGATAAAACTTAGATACAGTACTTTAGATACTGTTCTTTAAGTTCATCTCTTAAGATTTAGCCATGTGGCTACTTAATTAACTAAAAAATATACTTCTATCTCATGAGAAAAAATTCAAATGACAGAATCTTAAAAGAGGAATCTAAGAAACAAGACCTAAGTACTATATCTAAGTCTTACTCTATTTTTTAATTGGGGGGGGGGGGGGGTGGGGGTGGGAGGAGTTTGCTTAATTAATGGTCAGAATTTAATACCATTTTTTTAATAATACCCTAAACTACCTTTAGAAACTTTTAGTATTTTTGAAGTACACTTATTTGATTAAAAAAATCACTTACGGAATACATTCTATTCTCTCATTGTCATAAATTAACCCCCAAAAAAAAAATGGTGATCGATTTCTAAAAATTATATGACCCTTTAAATTTGAAAAATATCTTAAAATGCATGTGACAATTTTTCTTTTTCACTAATATTTAGGGTGACTTTATGAGTATTTTGTGATGAACAACACCTACTGAAAAAAATTATCTTTCTTGTTATACCCTCTCTTACTTGCACTCCTTTTTTTTAGTATATAAGGCACTAATTAACAATTAGTGTCTAAAATAAATGGTTTCTCTTCCAAACAAATTTTGCCAAGTCAATACCACCTACTTAATTAGTATATTCCTGGATTTCTGGTCATATTCAGCCCATTATTGAAAGAATAACAAACTGCTACTGCACTGGCTGGTTTGGTTATGCATTTTGGGAGTTAAAAATTATATTTCTAAAACTTAAAACTCTGTTTCGCAACAACTCCTTATATCTTTTTTAACAAAACACAAATTTTAAACAAAAAACAATGTTTTGCAACAGATTGTACAAATGCAACCTACATTCCATTAAAAAAAAAAGCAAACAAACAAACAAACTACTACTACATAAATAATCTTCCCTCAAACCCCATGAATACATCCTCAAGAAATCAAACCCAACCACTGGTGCTAGAACAGGAAGAAAGAAATGGCCCCCTCTTTTTCTCTCTCCTTGTTACTCTCTTTTATGCTAACAATCCTATTGATTTGCCCAACACATGGACAGAAAAATGTGCAGGTATCAGAAAAAGTGCTTTATGATATTTGCCATAACCATGCAGATTCTTCTTTTTGCTTGAAGGCTCTCAAATCCGATCCTAGTGCATCCTTACCCGACCTTGTTGGCCTTACCAATATTTCAATTAACTTGGCTGATGTTGCTGCTAATAAAACCCTTGAGCTTATTGCTTCACTCAAAAGCAAGACCTTGGACACCGTATTAGCATCGCAGTATGAAAGCTGCCGCGTATTTTATGGAAACATTGTTGACATTATAGAAGATGCAAAGAATGCGTGGAAAGCTGGTGACTACGAAACAGTTTTTGTTAAAGCTGGTGGTATCCTCACTTACAATGTTGATTGTAGCGATGCATTAACATTTGCCGAAGCATCTTCTCTCCAAGAAGCGAATAAAGAAGTGTATAATTGCTTCACGACACTGTTGCGTGTTTCAAAACGCCTAACAAAAGATAGCTAAATCCTCATGTGCATGTGGCCATGAAGTATAGAATATTTGATATTATCCATCATCTTCTATTGAATTAATATAATATAAGTTTAAAGAGCTGTTTTGTTTTTGTTTTTGTGTGTTTTATAAAAGTCTGGTTTTCTTTCTAGATTCACATTTTGTATTTTTTTTTTTTTTTAAATTAATGCATTAGGATTTGAAATCTGTTCACTTTATAATAATTGTGTGTGTGTGTGTTTTTTTTAATCATTTAACCAACAAGCATATGGGTTCCTTTTAGGCATAGGTGGGATTTATACCCAACTTGGCCAAATCCATTATCTCACGACAACAAAAAAACTCACCAATTGAGTAAATTAGAATCCATCTTAAGCAACCTTTTGACATTAATTAATAGAACCACGAGATCACACTTATAATATTATTTAATTGCTTCATATCATTGGAGGAACAAATAAATTACTATCATTATCCAAAAAGTTTAAAAAATACAAAACATGTTGTTGAGAACTCTAATATGCAATACAAATGATAGTAATAGTATTCGTAGTTTTAATGCTTTTGTTGGTATATGTGTGTGTGTGTATATATATATATATAAGTTTTAATGCTTTCTGGTTGCTTCTGGTTAGGCAATGTAGCAATGACAGCCATATATGGGTAACAATTTTACTGTGAGAATACATTCACACACAAAAATAAAAAATAAAAGATTTGTGACAGGCTTGGGTTAAAGTGGCTGAGGAGGAACCACCCATTAGCGTTATGTTTACCACCTATGGACACATCCCTTCCCACACCGGTGCTTATAATGTGGTCGTGCGAGGCTGTTAATTTATGTTCAAAGACTACTCAAACTTGATTCTAAGTCTATATTAGGTAAATGTTTTTGTTTTCTATTTTCTATTTCTTGTTTTTAAGAAAAAAAGAAAAAAAATTTGTTATGTTTTCAAATTGGAAAACATGTTTGGTTAGTTGAAAAGAATTTTTTTTTTTTTTTTTTTTAATTACATGCTCCCATTACATTCCTTTGTCAACATTATTATGGAAGCACCTTGTTAAGAGCTTCATTACAATTTACAAGACAAAAATATAGGGATCAAAACAACACAAAATTCAACCCCAAAAAAGGAAAAAAGAAATAACAGAATTCAAATGAAATTCATTCTGGTAATTGCGGTGTAACTCGTTAAAATGAGATTGAGCCAAGAAGCTTGTAGAGATTCCCCATAGTAAAATCATATTACGTGTTATTGTAAACCCATGGAAATAGATCAATATGCCCACCACTAGCTACTTCCACTCCGCATATTATAAATTTACTGTCTCACAATAAAAATTAATAATTGAACCAATCCCCCAAAGACTAGCTCTGCAATTAATTAGAAATAGATTTTTTTTTTTCTTACATGGGTTTCAATTGATACTCTTGAGGTATTACGTAATATTCTTTTTTGTTTTTTTTTTTTTGGGGGGTGGGGGGGAGATGGGCATTGGCTCTTAATTTATAAACTATGCAGCAACGTATCCTTATCTTGAAACTATTTAGCAGAATACTTCTATTTAATCGGGTTACAAGTGAAACCCGACATTAGCAATGTTGAGTTCTATGCATATTTTTTTACTTTTTTTTTTTTTGAAAATTTGAGTAGAACTCAATATTACTAATGTTGTGTTACAATTAAAAATATACACAGGACTCGATTTTGAAGATATCGAGTTTTACATAAAATTCGATTTTGTTAAAATTGAGTTTCAAAAATAAGGATATTTTGCTAAATAATTTTAGAACAAAGCCATTTTATTGTATAGTTTTAAAATTAGAGGCAAATGCCCATTTTCCCCCAATATCCTTGTATAATTGAAAAAAGAAATTATGAAGTTTGAACAAATGTGAAATACTTGCAAATCTGCTAAATAGATGTGTATCTCTGACTGATGGGCTTCCAAAATCTGTGAAAGACTTGTAGATCTGCTTCTAGAAAAATATAAATCTGAAATTAGGAAGGGAGAGAAAGAGGAAGGCAATGGTCTTGGTGTGAAGAAGACAAATGCCGATCTGGAAAAGATGTAGAAGAAGAACAAGAAATCTGAAATTTTGAGAGGAGAGAGAGAAAGAGGATGGGTCTACGGGAAAAGGGAAAAAATATTGTAGGTAAATATAAAGATATGTTTAGTTAAAAAAGAAAAACTTTAAACACCTTGTAGAAAAGGGAGGATTTACTATGCAATAACCTCCACGCTTGTTTAGCGAGCAAAGAATCATTAAAATGAGCCAAGTCTCTGAATCCCATTCCTCCATCCATTTTTGATTTAGTCATCTTCTCACACTTAAGTCATTGGATTTTCTTTCGATCACTCTGATATCCCCACCAAATTTTTTTGATCAAAGCTTCTATATCGTGACACAAGCCAAGTTAATTTAAAGCACCACATGGCAAAGGTTAGTATGGCCTATATTATTAATTTGAGAAGAATTTCTCGTTCTGCTCAAAATAAAAGTTAACCTTCCCAGCCTTGCAGTTTTCTCTATACCTTTTCCTTGATGTAATTGAAGCTTTCCTTTTTTCCCCCTCTCGACAAAAGACAGAAGTTCCAAATATTTTTCATACTGTGTAATCTCTAGCAAACCCATAGCATCCTTAATATGCTATCTGGTGCTCTTTGTAGTGGATTTAGTAAAGAAAATTGACGTCTTATTTCTATTCACTTTTTGGCCCGAAGCTTTCTCACAGGTGTCTAGAATATTTAAAATTTTTGCAAATTCATCAGAAGTAGCCCTATAAAAAGCAAAATGTCATCTGCAAACTGTGGATGGGTTAGTTTTGGGCTTCTTTTATAGAGAGAAAAGTCTTGTATATCCCCACCCTGTGTATTTGTTTCTCAAAATAAATAAATAAATAAAAGTCCAACCTTATTTGGTGTGCAAACCAAGAATATTATTTATACAATAAGTTTATTCACCGTAGTTGTGAGGCATTGATGCTTGTTCACATTATATATATATATATATATATGTATGTATGTATGTTATATGTATTTATGTATATGTGTATATATATACACACATATACATATATATATATATATATGTATATAAAATAAAAGTTAAATTTTTTGTGCTGTTCAGTTTTTCTTGATTTACAATATTTCTTTTTCCTTTTCTGATGCGTCTTGATTTACATTTTTTTTCCCAACCTAAGAGTTATGTCGATTGTCAATTGAATGTTAAACCTTTTTCAACCTAAATTTTGGGAGGAATCATAGTGATCATTTCTTTTCATAGATTAATTGCTCTAACTAGTTGAGACTTGGGAGGTTAGCTTGAACAAAGGGATCGATTTTGATGTTTGCTCAACTAATGATCATCCAGCCGAACTGACTTATGAAACCGAGTTCACATATGCTATGTCATCATCTTGCTCATCAACAAATTATGTACTGCCCTTTTTTGTTATAAGGGTGTGGCAATGTTGACAGAAGAGAAGTATTTTCTATTCACCATACCATCACTTTTGTTGTTGTTGTTTTGTCATAATACCGCTCCTCTTTCTTTTTTTCTTTTTTTTTTCTACAGCTCTTCTTTATATACATTTTAAATGGAAAATCGTGTGTGTGTGTATATATATACATATATACACGCTTAAATCATATATGCTTCTATCTAGTTTTTTTTTTTTTTTTTTTTTTTTTTTTTTTTTTTTTTTTTTCTCGAACAAAAAGTATATATTTTTTGATTTGGGAGGGGGGGGGGGGGGTGGGGGAGTTTGCTTAATTAATGGTCAGAATTTAATACCATTTTTTTAATTATACCCTAAACTATCTCTAGAAATTTTTAGTATATGACCCTTCAAATTGGAAAAATATGTTAAAATGCATGTGACAATTTTTCATTTTCACTGATATTTAGGGTGACTTTATGAGTATTTTGTTACTAATAACACCTACTGAAACGAATTATCTTTCTTGTTATTTCCTCTCTTACTTGTGCTCCGTTTTTATGGTATATAAGGCACTAATTAACAATTTAGTGCCTAGAATAAATGGTTTCTCTTCCAAACAAATTTTGCCAAGTCAATACCACCCACTTAATAAGTATATCCTTAGATTTCTGGTCATATTCAGCCCATTTTTGAAAGAATAACAAACTGCTACTAGTTTGGTTAAGCATTTTGGGAGTTTAAAATTGCATTTTTAAAACTTAAAACTCTGTTTCACAACAGCAACTTCTCACACCTTTTTTTTACAAACATTCATTTTAAACAAAAAACACCGTTTTGCAACAGATTATGCAAATGCACCCCACATTCTTATAAGAACGCAAACAAACAAACAAACTACTGCTATATAAGCTTCCCTCGAACCCCATGATCGAATACATCCTCAAGAAATCAAACCCAACCATTGGTGTTAGTACAGGAAGAAAGAAATGGCCCCGTCTTTTTATCTCTCCTTATTGCTCTCTCTTATGCTAACGATCCTATTCATTAGCCCAGCAGATTCTCATTACACTTTATCAGAAAAAGTGCTTCATGATATTTGCTCTAAACACAAACATTCTCCTGTTTGCTTGAAAGCCCTCCAATCCTATCCTATTACACCCTTAGCCCACGTTATTGGCCTTACCAAGATTTCAATTAACCAAGCTGCTGTTGCTGCTAATAAAACCATTGAGCTTATGGCTTTACTCAAACGCAAGACCATGGTCCCCTCATATGTAGCGCAGTATGAAATCTGCCATGAATTGTATGTAAATATTATTGACCAGACAGAAGATGCAAAGAAAGCATTGAAAGCTGGTAACCACGAAAAAGTATTTGTTGCTGCTGCACGTATCCTCACTTACAATGCTGATTGTAGCGATGAATTAGGATCCCCCGACTCAGTCCCTCTCCAACAAATGAATAAAAAAGTGTATAACTACTACTTCACGACACTGTTGCGTGTTTCAAATAGCCTAACAAAATATGTCTAAAAAATCCTCATGTGCATGTGGCCATGCAATATGGAATATTTGATATTAATATCCCTTTGTTTCAAAATTCCTGTCAGGAGATAGCTAAATCCTCATGTGCATGTGGCCATGAAGTATAGAATATTTGATATTATCCATTACCTTCTATTGAATTAATATAATATATAAGTTTAAAATGTTGTTTTGTTTTTGTTTTTGTGTGTTTTATACAAGTCTGGTTTTCTTTCTTGATTCACATTTTGTAATTTCTTTTAATAAATACTATTGGATTTGAAATGTGTTCACTTTATACTATTTTTTTATTTATTTTATTTTTATCATTTAACCAACATGGCATATGGTTCCTCCTTTTAGGCATAGGTGGTATTTATACCCAAATTGGCCATATTCTTTATCTAACAACAAAAAACTCACCAATTGAGCTGATTAGAATCTATTCTGCTAGGCAACCAATTGACATGAATTAATAGAACCATGAGATCACACTTAATTATAATATTGTTTAATTACTCCATATTATAGGAGGAACAAATAAATTACTACTATAAAACCTTTATTCGATTAAAAAAAAAAGATTGTTTATTACTACCATGAAGCCTTGATTTGATAAAAAAAAAAAAAAAAATACATATCTTTGTATCCATGGATTTGTCAATCTAACTAGTTAATTGGGAGGGTAACTCAAACAGAGGCTGCTCGTTAAGAGATCAGCAAGACTCATCATTATGCCATGTCATCATGCATGCAAATAATACATTTTTTTTAGTTACTATAATTTCTTTTGTCAATAAAAATAAAATCATAAGTTAAGGTTTTATTATTGACATAAGACAAGTATTTTTTTTTTCTTTATCATTATAATAGTCAAGAGCCTTGTAGTGGGCACTTTTTAGTGTTTCTAAAACATACAGGGGTCAACTTCCTCCTCTCCTGCTAATACTAATGAATTATAAAGGGGGAAAAATCTTCACCATTATTATATATTGTCATACAAGTGTTGATTTTTTGTCCATTGTCTAAAATAATTTTTTTCTATTTTTAAAGATTAAAAAAAAAAACATTTGTTTGTTATGAAAATAACCAAACTTTAAAACCTTCTATTCTTTTATTTTTCATGATACATACGATTACTCTTTAAATCCAATAAAAATGAAAAAAAAAATTGATAAAAATTGCAGGACTGAGGATTTTTTTGTATTTATTTTTCAAGATCAAAGACTGAAAGACACTTTTTTTTTATTACAACAAAGACACATTTTTCCCAAAACCAAAGTAATTTATTGGAATTCTCTCTCACGTTGGTTAGAAACAAGAGCCACAACGTTGGAGTCCTCCGGCACAAGGTTGGTATAAAGTGAACGTTGTCGAAGCGGTTTTTGCAGATTAAGAGAAAGCTTACTAGCCCCTTCTACAATCAGTATTATCATCAGCAGTGTCCTTGCTCAACTACAATGCTTCTGTGAAGAGTATAAGAATTTCTCATACTAGGTGAGGAAGCAACACACTTGCTCCCTAGCAGAAGTCTCCATATTTTGTTGTTTCGGATTTATCCCGTGACGTAGAACATTTATTTTCCCATTAATGAAAATTACAATCTTACTTTCCATTGAAAAAAAAAAAAAAAAAAAACATTTTCCCCATTTTTTATTTGAGTGAGTTTTCTTCCCCCTAATTAATAATTGAACAAAGTTTAGTTACAAAATCGATCATAGTCTTAGGTTACAAACTCACTTAATATCTTTTTATTGGAGGTGAATTTTGGCAAATCCACCATTGGATTACATCTTCTTCTTATATCCTCCATGTTTGCAAAATTTTAAGAAAATTAAAGATCAATAGCTATGTCATCAATAAATTTTTAAATTGCAAGTTTTTGTAATTTAAAATTATACATAAAATATAAGATTATAGATTATATAGTAAATAATATCCGATTAACATAAAAATTGACATATGTATTAATAGCATAAAGGACATGTAATTCAATGGTTAGATTTTCAAAATATGTAATAATATTTATTTTATTAAGTGAGTTTGTAACCTAAGGTTACAACCAATTTTGTAGCTAAACTTTGTCCTTAATAATTTTGTAAAAGTATTCACAATAGTTGCTACTAATATATTTTTGGCTAAAATCATAATGGTAAGGTTGTAATTTTCACAACAGCTATTATATAAAACAGTAAAATACTTTGTCCTAACTTAGTCATTAGTGTGGAAAAGACTAGATGTAGCTATGAAGCTATTAGCGTTGTCCTCCTTTTAAAGGAAAAAAATATGTCCCTGATATCAAAGCCAAAGTTTAAATCCTTCTCTAACTTTTTTATTTTTTATTTTTCACAATATCATTCCTCTCTAAACAAAATTTAAATAAAAAAATATATTATATATAATTGCATGGGTGTGCCTTTTTTTTTAACCCAATCAGACCTTGTTTGGTTGAGAAATTCTCAACCTATCATGTGTAGAAACCAACCTAACCCACATGGGTCAAGTTGTGTTAACATGTTTTATACATTATAAAAATTTGGACAGACATTTGTAGACTGATTAATCACTTTTTTTCAATAAATTATTATAATTCTCATAATATACATAAATTATATTCCAAATTTTCATATTCTTCGCAACTAAATCTTAAAATACCAAAATAAATCAAATATAAATATTAAAATAAGGATAATAGTATAAATTAATATATATGGTTGGTCGGATTGGTTGAAAAAACTATCAACACAACATTATACCATGTCTATTTACACACAATTTCTTTCTAAATAAGAAAAATAATAAACCCAATTTCTCAAAATGTGTGTTTCTTACACCTTTTACAAAAAAAAAAAAAAAAAAAAAAAAAAAAAAAAAAAAACAATTTTAAAGTGAGACACTTTAAAAAAAAATGGATAACATTTTCGTATTAATTTCACAACAAAACTTATGTGGAAAATTATTAATGGTTTTTGTGGGAACAATTTTTGCTTCAAAGGCCAAGGGCTAGACTATGTTGGAACCTTAGGTAATTTTGTTGTCCCACAGTTTTATATCAAAATCAATTACAAATTATGATTAAAACTTTATTGTGAGAATGTTGTAGATGTAGAAATTGCTAAAAATAAAGATATTGCTAATGAGTGCCTTAAGTGGACAATATTTTTTCACAAATTAAGAATTAATCAATGCTCAATTATAAGTTGTATGTGCACTTAAGGCACTTGTAGTAAATCGACTAAATTCTATTGTGATTGTTACAATTTGAAAATTTTAATCAAATTATATTTTTTTTTTCTTCTTTCCCTTTCAATTGCTTCTCCTTTTACTGAAAAATACATTAATTGACATTTAAGGTTATGTTTGATAACAGTTTTTGTTTTCTATGTTCAAAATTTTTTTTTTTGGGAGTATAAAAAAAACAATTTTCTTGTATTTTTTAAATCAAAAACATATTTGGTTATTTGAAATTAAAAAAATATTTTTTTGAAGAAAAAAAAAATACTAAAATATGTTTACTAGGATTTGAACTTTAGTACTAACTCATTAAATAAGACAAATTCATTAAATTAGTCGCGTGTTTTCATTGACTTTTAAAAACTAGAAACTGAAAATAACATTTTTCATGTTTTTTAATTTCCTTCACAAATTGAGTTTTGAAAACAGTTTTTGTTTTCTATCCATTTTGGATTGTCAAATAAGTTTTTTAATCTCAAAAATAGAAAATTGTTTTTAAAAAAAAAATAAGGAAAAAAAATAGTTACCAAACATATCTTAAGTGTCTTAAATAAATGGTTTCTCTTATTAAAAAAGAGCAACGTAAAACACTGCATCCTTAGATTTCTTGTCATAATCATCCAATTTTGACCAAAACGCTATAAATCCTCAAGAAATCAAACTTAACATACAAATTAGCCCCCTCATTTTGAGCTTTCTTGTTGCTCTCTCATATGCTAGCAATCCTATTGATTTGCCCAAAATGCACAGATAAGCGTGAAGGTATTTGAAAATATTTATTGTGTAAATATATATAGATATATATATTTTGAAATTTTGAAATACATAGTACTATAGATAAAATCTCATTTTTAATAGTACTATAATTTAACTGTGCATTATTCCATATTCCAGAATAGAATCGGACAATTTGTTCAGGTGACTCTGGAGAAACTCTTTGTTTTAAAATACCACCATAACCAATATCAGAGGCATCAGTTTCAACAATTTTGAAGGCATCAACAGTTGGAATACCAAGACATGGCAATGTCTTAACATGAGACTTAATTTGTTTAACAATAGAGGTATGGACATCAGACCAAGGTGAAGGATTGCTCTTTAACCGATCAAAGAGAGGTTTACATTGTTTTCTCATATCTTTGTAGAAATCAGCAACATAATTTAATGACCCAAGAAATCTTTGGAGCTGAGTTTTATCAGTGATAACATCAGGAAATTTATCAGCAAATTGAATGGCTCTATCAATAGGACGAATTTGTCCTTTAGAGATGTCATAGACAAGGGAATGGACTTTTGTTTGAAACAATTTGATTTTCTTAGCAGAGACAACGAGACCATTTCTTTTAATAGTATCTAGAAACGAATACAAATGTTTCCAGTGTTCATCAATGGAATTGGAGTAAACAAGAACATCATCAATATAAACAATGGTGCAGTGGCTAAAGGAGTTGAAAATATCATTCATAATGTTTTGGAACTCACTAGGGGCATTCTTAAGACCAAAAGGCATAACATTCCACTCATAATGTCCAAAAGGAGTGGTTAAAGCAGTTTTGTACCTGTCATTCTCACTAATCTGGATTTGCCAGAATCCTGATTTCATATCAAATTTTGAGAATATTACAGCCTCACACAATCTATGGACCAGGTCATTCTTGTTGGGAATAGGATACCGAATCCATTCCAAAACCTTGTTCAAAGGTTTATAGTTAATAACTAGACGAGGAGTTCCTCTCTCTATTTCAGCATTCTTTTGAACATAGAAAGCAGAGCAAAATTGTAATGAAACATTTCAACTGTTTCTACAAACCTTGATAATAGTATAAATCAAGGTTTCAGAGTCACCTGTTTCCTCTCTCTATCTCTGAATCATTTCAACTGTTCTCCTGATATTACTCTTACTTAGGATGATTCTAATGTTGCTAAGACTTTGGCCTTGAATACTACTTTATTTGGTTATCATATGAAAGAAGATGATACTAAAATTGTTTCTGATTTTCCTTCCATTGAAAATAATGTTAACCAATTAAGAGCTTTGACTGTTTTAAATGAAAATTTTGAAATTGATATGGTTTCTTTGTTCAATGAGTTCATGCTTTCAAAAAATAGACCAAAAAGGAAATATTTCCAAAATAATTTCGCTCAGTCTGAAAAAGACCGTGTTAAAAGAAAATGGAAAGAAAAAATGTTTCAATTGAAAAAGCATATTATGTTTTTTGATTTTCTTGAAAATTATTATGTTTCAAAAGATGAAACTTCAAAAAAGCATTTGAATGTAATAAAGAAGTCAAATTTTGTTAAAAGTAACAAGACTATTGTTAGGACTAGCCATCCTCCTCTCGAAACTATTTTGATAAATACTGGTAAAACAGATGTTAAACCTTCTCCTTTCAAAATTGCTGATGATCAAACTCCTATTGTTAGTCTTATTGAACAAAACAATTTTATTAATGAATCTTTGCATGTTATCAGTCAACAGCCTGACCGCACTGAAGAAAAAATTGTTGAAAAAACTATTGAAAAGCTTGCTTCTGTTGAAAAACCTATTTTTATTAAAACTGAGAAGCCTTTGATTAATTTATCCACTTTTGATAACAAATCCAAGTTTAAAACTTCTCAATCCAAAACTCTGGATACTGTTGAAAAAATGCTTGCTGATTTAAAAGTTAAAACTGAGGGTACTTCTACAAGTACTCATGCTGCTTGCACTATTTCAAGAAATGAAAAAGAAATTGTTTCTGATGAAAATACAGATTCTGATACTGTTTCTTCTATTTTTGCTAAAAATGTTTTTGATAATGATTTTCCAGAAATCAAAAGATTTGTTGGAAGTTCTTCCAAACCTATGTTTCTCACAAAAAATTGGTATTCAAAACCTACTCCTCCTAATATTTAGTTTGAAGAGAGACATTTTCAAACCCAATTTTCTGTTTCTACTGATAAAATTTATGAATGGAATATTGATGGTTTTTCTGAACAAGAAATTATTAACAAAATGGGACATATGTCCATGGTTGGTATTGCTTATCAAAATAATCATGAATTTGATCAACCTGAAATTGTTGACTTGCTTGCTACTGGTTTTTCTAGTACTCTTCATGGATGGTGGGATTCATATCTCACTGAAGACTCCAGAGACTCTATTAAACATGCTGTTAAAAAGAATGATAAAGGTTTGCCTATTTTTGATGATCGTATTGGTCGAGGTATTCCTGATGGTGTTAATACCTTGATTTATACTATTATCAAACATTTTGATGGTGCCCCATCTAATGTTTCATCTCAAATTTCTGATTTACTGAATAATTTGAGATGCTCTACTATGTCTGATTATAGATGGTATCAAGATGTTTTCCTTTCCAGAGTTATGCAGCTGAAGGATTGTTACAAACCTTATTGGAAAGAAAAGTTTATTGACGGTCTGCCTCTTATCTTTGCTCATAAGGTAAAACAAGAATTAATTGGTAAAAATGATTCTATTGATTATGATAATTTAACTTATGGTGATATTTTAAGCACTATTAAAAAACTTGGTATTAATATGTGCAATGATGAAAAACTGTTAAAACACTAATTAAAAAATAAAAGAAAAGCTAAATATGAGATGGGTAATTTTTGTGAACAATATGGTTTGCCCCCAATTGCTCCTTCTCGGCAAAAGGGTAAAAAATATGATAAAAGTCACAAAAAATACAAAACTAATGTTAATGATTTTTATGCTAAAAAGAAAAATGTTTCGAAAAAATATGTTAACCAAGAATTTGGAAAAGGTAAATGTTTCAACTGTGGAAAACCTAGTCATTTTAGTAAAGATTGCAAATAGAAACCTGGTAAGTTGAAAAACAAGTTTAACATGTTAAACATGGGAAATAATGATCAAGAAGAATTATTCAGGATCCTTGAATCAAACAATTCGTCTGATTCATTAGAAGATGATTTTTCTTCTTCAACTAAATCTTGCTATCAATCTACTGATGAATCTTCTGATATTAAACTTGGTTGTAGAAATTCATGTTGTAATGCTACTAAAACTATTAATGTTCTCACTAGAAGTGGAGAAAAAACTTTGGAAAGATTTAATAAAAAGAAACCTAAAGATTTAACAGTTAATGATTTCCGACATGAAATTAATGTTGTTAAACAAGAGATAAGTGAATTAAAACATGTGTTTAAAAATAAAAATGATAAAAATAGTGACAATTTACAAATCCTTTATTGCAAATCCTTTATTACAAATCCTTTATTGCAACGAATTTATTGCACAAGAAGCTTATCGCAATAATTTTTTTTTTTTTTTTTTTTGTAATAACTTACTGCTTTAGGCTTAATTGCAACAGTTTACATTTTACAACCAAAAAAAAAAAAAAAATGTTGCAAATAAGGGTAAATGATTTATGTTAGTCTCTCAAATATGATCTGTTGGAAAATTTGTTGACCTTTTACTCACTTGCACACCCAAACACTCACATTATGTCAGTTAATTGTTTTCTATCAATAGATTGTTACATTTTAAAATTTTGGACCATACATAACAAAAACCATATTTAAGAAGAAAAAAAAATACAATTTAGTCTTCACAAGAAATCGTTTATAAGAGTAAGAAATCAGTTAGCTTGAAGAAGTAAAATTAATGACAATTTCTCTCTACACAACATTGGATCACTTTGGAAAAACGTTTTTCTCTAAAATTCATGGCACGTGAATTTGAAGGACGGTGCATATTCTGTCTCTTAAAATTTTCATATAGGCTATAGGCAAAATTTTCCTAATATTCATTCTTTTTCATTGTGAATATTGCATCAATCTTGTTAAATTGTATTTGATACGTTAAACTTAGCATCTTTCATAGCAGAGCAAATAAAATGTTATAATAGCCTTGGGGTTACAATCTTACTTATGTGAAGTAGATGATACCCAAAAGTTAATATATAGCATAAAAAGAAAGTTAATAATTAAACTACTTAATCTCTAAAATTAGCCTTGTGAGTTGTTTAAGAATTATGTAGGATTTAGGAGTATTTTAGAGTTATTGCAGGACCTTATAGTGTGACCCATAGCAACTTAATTAGAATTTTACCAATCTAAACAAGATTCAAATCATTTTTGAAAATTAAGTTGTGTTTACTTGAATTGACATGACTCATTGACATTGTACTTTTGTGTTTGTTTCATAACAATTACAGAACTTGGCACCAACAATCTGAAGTTTGATCTCCAGAATTGGTTGAGCAATGCCATGACGAGTCTTGCTAGATGCAATAAGGAACTTGCTGCCACTAACTTCAGTACCGTTGTGAAAGAAAAAATGGCAATGAACCTTGAGAAAATTACCAAAATAGTCAATGTTCAATTGGCTTCTATTCAAAAAATACCAACAATGGATCATGGTTTTCAATCATGGTTTGATTCAAATGATTGGAAACTCATACAAGCAAATGAGATTTTAGATAACATTATGGTGGCTTCAGATAGATTAGGTAATTTAACACCAAGTAAAAGCTCCAGACGGTTTGTAATTTACATCAAGAAAGGCACCTACAAAGAATATGTGACAATTCAAATGGAAAAATGGAATATCGTGTTGGTAGGTGCTGGCATTGGTTGGGCAATAATCTCAGGTGATAGAAGTCACGCCAAAGGTTGGAGTACATCTCAATCAGCAACAATCGGTAATTAACAACTACCAATGCCCAAAATTTTCTTTTTAATGCAATTGAGTTCTAAAAAATTTAAAACAATTAAGCTATATATTGAATTATAAGTTAATATTTCCTTTTGTTATGTGCAGATGCTGAGTGTCAACAGTTCATTACGGCGAACATTACCTTTGAGAACACAGCAAGACCAAATGGAGGCCAAACTGTGGCACTTGTATCTAACTCCAACCTATCAATCTTTTATCATTGTGAATTAAGGGCTAGTAGCATACCTTATGTCCACAATCTAAGCGTCAATTCTACCATGAGTACCAAATAAGTGGCATAGTGGATTTTATCTTTGGAGATGCCACAATCGTCCTTTAAATTTGTGATATCCGACCAAGACAATCATTGCCCTGACAATTTAACGTCATGTTCAAGGCCGTCAATTTGCATTGAAAACCACACACTTCTCTTTCAATAGGTGCAACATATCTAAGGATACAGACCTAGTTTCCTTAGCCAATCCAACATCCACATACCTTGGTAGAGCATGGAGGCCTTATTCTAGAACATTGTTTATGCAGTTATGCATGAGCAACATCATAATGCTAGAAGGGTGGCTACGATGGAATGAGAGCTCCGAATCAACATTGTTTTATGGAGACTACAAAACTATGGGCCAGGTGCAAGCACAAAGAAGCCGGTGAAGTGAAAAGGTGCTCAAATTTAGTTTCCTCTCAAACCAAGTAGTACACAGTCCCTTAATTTCTCTATGGAGACTCTTGGTTGCCCTTTCTTGGGGACCCATACAATGGAGGTTTGGCCAATTAAAAATTTTAATTTATTACCAACATTATCAAAAAAATCTAGCATACAATAAATTAAACCAAGTAGTTGTTATGAACTCTTATCTGCTCAAGATAGTATAATTGTTGCATATTGCTTTTGAAGATGCACTATTACAGTCTGAATATATATTATAGTTTTCTTGATCTCATGAAACTCATCCCAAATTGTTGATAATTAGTATTATACTAGTGTTCTGTTTGTTTTGATGGCCCCCCTCCTTTTGAGCTTCCTTGTCACTCTCTCTTATGCTAGCGATCCTATTGATCGATTTGCCCAACAAACGAATGGATAAGCGTGAAGGTATCCGAAAATATATATTGTAAATATATATTTTTGTTGCAAAATTTTTGTTTCAATGGTTCTTGATGAATTAGGTGTGGCCATACCCATTGCAACAAAAACTAAGTTGGAATAAGTTATCGCAATTATTTTATTTAGTTGCAATGAACTAGGTGTGGCCATACTTATTGCAACAAAAACTATGTTGCTAAAAGTTATCACAACCATTTATTTTGTTGCAATAACTTTATTTTAATATTAAGGATACTGGTTATGAAACCTTAATATTATATTATTAGAACACACTTGTTACCAAATAGAAACAATCCAAGTATGTTTAAGGCTTATAATTTGACAATATAAACACTGAAATATAAAAAAGATTAATTAATATACATTCATACTCACCAAGTAGATCATCAAATTTGGTAAGAGACCAATCCATAACTTCCTGAGTTGATTCCAACTTAGCACAACCAGAAAGAATGTTGGAGTTTTGAAAATCTTTGACAAGATTTTTTAAATTGAATATGATAGAGGTCTCTTTTTGAACAATATTCATTGCTAACTTCAATGAATTTTTGAATGAAGGAAAATCAACATTCAACTTTATAGTTTTGTCATTAGAGCTCTTGCATGGCTTCAAAGAATGTAGGAATATAAGTAAGGTGAGGGACTACAACTTTAGGATAGTTGCCATTAGTTAGGGAAAATATATATTGCATATATATATATATATATATATATATAAATATTTTTTTTTTTTGGTTACAAAATTTTTGTTGCAGTGGCTCTTAATGAATTAGTTGTGGCCATACCTATATTGCAACAAAAACTATGCTTCAATAAGTTATTGCAATTAATTTATTTAGTTGCAATGAACTAGATGTGGCCATACCTATTGCAACAAAAATTGTGTTGCAATAGTTATTGCAACAATTTATTTTGTTGCAATAACGTTATTTTAATATTAAGGCTACTAGTGATTTCTTGTGAAGACTAAATTGTATTTTTTTTCTTCTTCTTAAATATGGTTTTTTTTTTTTTTTTTTTTTTTAATGTGTTGTCCCCAATTTTAAAGGAGTGCAAGTGAGGAAAAGCTCACCAAATGTTCCAACAATAGAGACCATATTTGAGGGACTTTAACTTAAATCATTTACCCATCTGCATTATAGGTCTATAAGTACTTTTCACGTTACTTATTTCTCCTCTTTTATCAATAAGAATTTATTCTTTTTTAACAACTAGGCTTCTCCATTTTTGTTCTTATAATTGATAATAAAGTATAGGTAACATATAGGTGGAAGATAATGAGATTATTTCGTCAGCCCAGGTAATCCCAATTTTGAATTCTTTTCAAGAGAGGCATGAAGCTTATGAGATAAGTGATATGGAGGGGAATTTTGCAAATAATGGAAATTCAGTGTTTTCAGAAATAGATGGGGATGTTGAAAATGTATTCTATGAGAAAAATGGAAAACTCTCTACAGCTAACCATTCCAATAAACTCAAAACTACACTTATTGAAAAAAAAAATTGTTGCAAAATGTTGCAATAAAGTCTAAAGCAATAGGTTATTGCAACAAAATATTTTATTGCAATAAGCTTTTGTTGCAATAAATGATTTTTAATAAATTTTAAAATAAAGGAATTACAACAAAATAAATTGTTGCAACGACTTTAACAAGATTTTTTACAAGAGTTTTGAAAGTCTTTGACAAATTTTTTTAATTGGATATGGTAGAGGTTTCTTTTTGAACAATACTCATCGCTAATTTCAATTAATTTTTTAACAAAGGAAAATCAACATCTATATCTATATCTATATATATCTAAAAGCTGAAGCGTAGCATTTATTGTTGCTACGCTCTAGTTGAGCCACATCAGCGTCCACCTCATTATCATTTTCTTTCCAATTTTCCTATAATTGTTTTTAACATTTACTTTTTATTTTATTTTAATATTTACAATTTTTCCAACCTTTCTCCACCCTTAGCTTTTCATTTCCCCACTACCCTTTGCATAAATATTATTCTTCTTCTTTTCATCTCCCTACTATCCTCTACATAAATATTAATTTTCTTCTTTCTCTTCATCTTCCTTTATTTTGTCTCTTCTTATTTGCCCTCTTTTACTATAAATTTGTAACTATCTATTTCAATCTATGCATGATTTTCTCTCACAAATAAGGCTCTCTCTCTCTCTCTCTCTCTCTCTCTCTCTCTCTCTCTCTCTCTCTCTCTCTCTCTCAATTTTTTGAAGAATTTTTTATGCAGTCTTCTATTTATGCCAAATTACTAATCTTTGGGAATCCTTTCTTTTCTTTTCTTTTTTCTTTTTTTCTACACTCGAATCATTATGCTTATTTTCTCACTTAATTTAATCGGGTAGTTTGTTGGAATTCAAAAAAAAAAAAAAAAAAAAGGGTTCTCTCTCTCTTTCTCTCTCAATTTTTCGATGAATTTTTTTATACATTCTTCTATTTATGCCAAATTACTAATCTTTGGGAATTTTTTTTTTCTACACTAGAATCACTATGCTCATTTTCTCACTTAATTTAATCCGGTAGTTTGCCGGAATTCAAGTAAAACCAGATAATAAGGAATTTTACGGCATTGGAGAACGCCTAAATATATACCAGCCAAAAGTTGAAAGTAAGCAAATTAGTAGAGCTATGATTAAGCTTCAAACGGGATTGATGGTATTGCCAATGTTCTTTGAAATATGTAATTTGTTAATAGAATATCACATTGCCTATTAATTTCAAAGTTTTTCCTTTAATAGCCTTGTAACTGAATCAGCGCCTCTCACACACTAAGTGCTTGGAGATTTATAGGGGGAAAAAGTTCGAACTGCGGAATTAACAGTATACTATATGTAAAATTGTGATTTCCAACTATGTTATGTAGGCTTTAATTTCATGTCAAATTTTATTGTAATTTTTTCAATCATTTTTCCTTGTATGTATGTGGGTTTATAAGGATGAGTATAAGAAATTGGTGAAGAATCAAGCTTTAAGAGTTGAATCAGTAGATTTTGCGACCAGCTCCCGAGTAGCTCACGAGAAGTAACCCGCAAAAAGGTCATGTGTGGAGCACATGATTGGAAGATGAAGAGTCATGTCAAACTGTCGTTTTCACGATTGTTTCGCGAGAAGGGCCTTTTGCGAAGGACTCACGAATGTTTTTGTTTGGCAAAAAGTTGTGTTTACTTTACCAAGTTTACGCACACTATATATACCATCATTACTTACAAATTGTAAATAGTGTTTTTCAGAAAGCAAATCCTAGAAAATACACTTGAGAGTTAGAGATTATTATACCTACAATCATCTACATATTTCCTTGTGGTTTTTCTCAACTCCTACCTCTCAATCTTTAAATTTTTGAGAGGTTGGTAGCCCAAACACTTACCACACCCATTCTGAGTGTAAAGTGAGATTTTGGTGATGCTGGGAGGCATTGGAATAAGCCATTCATTGGCAAATGCAATCGGACTGAATTGCAAGATCCGGAAAGTTAGAGAAGATAAGGCTCTAAGAAGTAAGTTGGTAGCAGGAGCTTGGAGGGCTCAAGTACATGGGGTAGACTAGGCTTAGAGGGTCTTTTGTTGTTCGTATACTCTAACTTTATTCTCTAATGGATCGATAACACGTCCCGGTATTATCTTGTATTTGCATCTCTCTTTCCTACCCTTTAATCTTTTACTTTATTGTTAATGATAGATAAATATGGCTTAAGATAGTGTTATCAATTCTTTGTGCTTATTTACTCTTGTTCCGCACTTAGTCTAACTTAGAGTAAAAGCAGTCTAGCCATTTTTTTATTTTGGGGTCTGAACAAACTCTTGTATTTTAGCACAAATCCAAACTTTCACTATAACTATCTCAAAAAATAAAAATAAAAAATTTTCCTTTTAAAAAAATGCTAGAATCTACCAAAATGTCAGAATAGTCCCATTTTGACAGTAGAGCAAATTGATGTATAAGTATAGATTTCTTGTCATAAATTTTGACAGAAACACAATACATCCTCAAGAAATCAAACTCAAAAATATGGCCCCCTCCTTTTGTACTTCCTTGTTGCTCTCTCTTATGCTAGCAATCCCTTTGATTTGCCTAACAAATGCCCAGCTAAGCGTGAAAGTATCAGAAAATGTGCTTAAATCTATTTGCTTTGTGCACGAAGGTCCTCCTTTTTGCTTGAAAGCCCTCAAATCCGATCCTCGTACACCCTTAGTTGACCTTGTTGGCCTTACCAATATTTCAAGATGTTGCGGCTAATAAAACCTTTGCCCATATTAGCTCACTCGTCAACAAGACCACCAACCCCAATTTGAAAGCATCATATGAAGTTTGCCTCAAATTCTATGATAGTATTTTTAGCAATCAAGAAGAAGCAAAAACTGCGTTTAAAGCTCGTGACTATTTCTCGGTAAAATCTTATTGTGGCGAGTGCTACTGAATATTGTGGCGATGAATTAACAACTAATGTATCCCGTCCTACAACAAGAGAATAAGTTGATGGGTTATATTTGTGAGACAGTTTCTTGTTTCTTGTCATCTAAGTTGAGATTTTATGGTTAAATCCTTATGTACATGTGGCCATGCAAAATAGTATTCATTATGTTATTAGTCCCCTTTTATTGAATAAATATATTACTGTGTGAGCAAGTGCTCAAAGGCTCTTTTATTTTTTTTCCTTAAAAATTAATAAATTTCAGCTTATTCTTTCTTCTTATTTCTATGTATGAAATGACAATTTGAAATGTATACAAATTTTAGATTAGAAGAGTGTTTCAAGTTTGAACACCTAAAGAGAGTTGACGAAAATCTTTTAAGGACTATATGTAAAATAAAAACAAATATACAAACACATGACCAAGAAAACATAAAAAATGTTGAGAAATAAGAAGATTACCTCTACATATGCCTTAAGATGAAGAGAGGGAAGGGAAGAGAAGAGAGGACATTTATTTATGTTTTATTTTGGCAACTAGTCTATTAAAAAAAAATAAGCATGATGAGAAGTTTTAGTAGGAATGTGTAAAATACTCATTACATAATATAATATTACAATTTTTTTTTAGAGAGTTGCAAATTTATGACATCTGCTCCTAATGATACATCTTTATCATCATATCAAGGCATCAATCGGTTTTTTGTGTAGACGGGAATTGAACTCTAGAACTCTTATTCAACCATCAAAAACTTCATTGTTTATAAATTAATTCTAATTATATTAGACTTCATTGTTGGAAATGTAAATTTTTATGATTATTATAAGGGCAAATTACAATTTACCCACCTTTGGTTTAGTCAAAATTTAAGTTACCTACCTGTGGTTTAGAATTTGACACTTTGTCCACCTAAAGTTTACTCCGTTAGGGGTCCATTACCCATCTATGGACTTTCTCCGTTACAAACTTAAAAAACATAACAAAATTTAAAAAAATAAGATCAAAAGGTGGCTTTTTAAAAATTTAGAAACTTGCTCAAGAACTTTAGAACACAAAAATTATCCAACTGGGCTCTTGCTAACACTCTCCACAAACAATTATACATATCTAAAACCCACTAATCTTGCATACAAATTAGAACAACAACACAACAAAATTAGCCAAACACAAAGAATAATCACTAATGAGAGATAATAAATGGAAAATTGGACGAAATTGGTGAAGAAAATGAAACCCAAAACATGAAACCCCAACCCCACCTCTTTGTTCCTTCCTCCTGCAATCTTTTCTATCAACAAAACAACAAAGCCAATACAAAATTCCTAGTACTGTCCATTTTTTCTGTCAACAAGCCCACAAGAAAAATCCAAGCTTTTTACATCATCTAGTTAAACAAAAAGAAAAATAAAAAGTGAAAGTGAGTTCTAAATTTACTTAGCAGACAGTAGTAGCATTGTGAACTGAACAACATTTATGGATGGCTTGGCTTTTGCCTGGTTAATGGGTTCTTCACAGCTAGTGAATGTGAAGAATATTGAACTATATATTTCTGGTTTGGTGGTGGGTGAGGGGTCTTGTGAGTTGTAAATGTGATGGGTATCCGTATATCTTTGAACTCTCTAGGTTTCTCTTTCCCAAAAACAAATGAAAGAAAGATGAAATATTTTTGAAGATTTGAGCTACAATGTTGTGAACAGAACAACATCATTTTTTTTTTTATATATATGTGTGTGTTTTGTACCATAAATTATTATTCAAAATTAGAACACCCAAATAGAACCCAAAAAATTCCAACTCGATCTTCACACAGCACATCTTCAACAACTCAAACCTTCATGCGCAACCGTTAAACCTTCAAATGCCATATCGATGAAACAGAAATTATAGATAGAGAGAGAAAGCTTGAGGTCATGGGCTTTGTTTAGATTAGAGAATACAAAAGCGTTTCAAAGCAAAATTGACGAGGAAGAACTGCCTATGGTGGTGGGTCCGGTGACAAATGGTGAGATAGAAATGTCCTGTTGGTACAAATTGATATGAATATATGATAGAGAGAGAATAAAACATCATCTTACAAGCATGGTATTTAAACCCGGACCGGACCGTACGGTCGGACCGGAAAACCCGTGAACCTTTCATATTTACGGTCCATTTAAGGCTACGAACCGTTCCATGCGAAAAAAGCATGGAACCGCCCGAACCGCGGTCCGACCGGCCGGTTCTGTGAACCGTGCCCGGTTCTCACGGTTCAAGCGGGTGGGCTGTTTTGCCTAAAACGGCGTCGTTTCGTCCGTTTGTTTTTTTTTTTTTTTTTTGCCTTTTCCCTAATACGGCGTCGTTTTGGGCAATACCTGAAGTCAGGTCTTGAGCTCCCTCAACGATTTCTAATTTCTAAAGTCTAAACCTAAAGGCTAAAATCTCAAAACTCCTCTCTGCCTCTTCCTCACTCTCTCGTCCCTGCCTCTCCCTCATCGCCGCTGGATCCTCGTCGCCGTTGCAGCTCGCCGTTGCAGCTCGCCGTCGCAGCTCACGCATCGCCGATCTCGCCGTCGCAGCTCACGCATCCCAAATCGCAGCTCAGCCGTCGCAGCGCAAATCGCATCGCAACTCACGCATCGCCGCTCCGTCGTCGCAGCTCCCGCATCGCCGTTCAGCCGTCGCAGCTCCCTCATTTCTCTCACGCTCATCGCCCTTCACCGTCGACCAGCACACAGATTGCTGAGGGTTGCGCCAAGGTATTGAAATGCTAATACTGTTTGCTTATTTCTGATAATGAAATGTAATTATATTTAGTTCTAGTGTATTTGGAATGTGAATTTAGAGAATGTTAACTATGATTTTTTGATTTGTTGTCATATAATAGATGTTGGGCTTTTGATAATCAATATTCAGTAATGGAAATGGTGATGTTAGTTAATTTTAGAATACTATTTGAGTATGGATTGTAGTTAGAAGCTTCACATGCTTGATATGACACTGGCAGTGAATTCCACTCTGGCAATGAGTTCTCCATTGTGTTTCGTTAGTTATTCACTGTCACTGCCTTTTGGGTAACTTGAATAGGGATGTTTTGGATATTGAAGGAAGCCCAATGTTTAAAGTTGAGTTTTTGGTCAGTTACTTTTATTTGATAATGCCACATGAAATAATTTTTTTGAGATGAGATGGGATGCTGTAAGAATTTTTTTTTTTTTTGTTTGCATTACTATTCTTATAATTTTTCTTGTCCTAGAGAATATTAGAAATGCCTTACAATTGTACTGCTTTCCTTCTTATGAAGTTATGATCCCATTGGCAATTTGGCAATGCTAGAAGCTCCACTTGTGTTTGGGCAGAGCTAGAGCTAGTTTCATTCTATAACAATTGATGTTACATAATCATTATGCAAGTGAATTTAGTTCAATTAAATTGGGAAGCAGATTAATATGCCCAGCCTCAAATTTAGGTATACAAATGGCTGTATATGGTGGCTTAATATGCTGGCTTAATGTGTAACTGTCTAAGGTAGCAATAGAAATGCTAAGGCATGATAATTCTTGTTACATGATAATTCTTTGACTCTGACTTTGTGTATATTAGTTTGTTAATTTGACTGTGTATAAAGTTGTGATTCTTTAACTATATGTATTTCAAAAATTGATGGGTCTATGCATGTTTGATTGGTTGTTTAGTCTTTTAGATTAAAATGGAAACAGAGACCGGGTCTACTCCATCACATGAAGTTGATTCCAATGCAATGGAGTCTAGTTCAAGAGTAAGGGAAAAGGTTGATCCGGCTTGGGAACATTTTAGCCTTGGTAAGGATGAGAAGGGACGGAATACCTTTACATGTGTGTATTGTAGGCAAACATATAAAGGTGAGGGTATTAATAGGATGAAACGACACCTTGCGGGGATAAAAGGTGATATTGGATCATGTAAAAAGGTTTCTCATGATGTGAGATACCAAATGTTGGAATATTTGAAAGAATTTGAGTTGAAGAAAAAAGCTGAGAAACAACGTCAAGAAGAAATGTTTAGTGTGCCTTCCACAAATAGTGATATACAAGAAGATGAAGATGTTCAAGAAGTGTTTAGTAGTGGGTTGCCTAAAAAATCTGTTTTAGGTAAAAGAAAAGGTACAAGCTCAGGAGATAATTACTTTGCTCCAAGAACTACCCCAGGAGCTCAACCCGGTCTTAAAAGTGTATTCCAAAGCAAAGAGAGGGTGAGGCAGGCTGATATGGCTATTGCAAGGTTTTTGTATGACAACTGCCTTTCTTTTAATGTAGTGAATTCAGTGTACTACCAAAAGATGATTGATGCCATAGCTGCTGCTGGTCCTGGTTACAAAGGTCCATCTTATCATGCTGTACGGGTCTCTTTGTTGAGGGATCAAAAGAAAGAGGTTCAGTTGTTGGTTGAGTCACAACGTAGGCATTGGGCAGAAGTTGGATGTACACTTATGGCTGATGGTTGGACAGATACTAGACATAGGTCATTGATTAATTTCCTTGTTTATTGTCCTAGGGGAATGGTATTTGTAAAATCAGTTGATGCCTCAGATATTGTGAAGAGTACCAGAAACTTGTTTAAATTGTTTGATGAAGTAGTTACATGGGTTGGTCCAAAAAACATAGTTCACATTGTTACTGATAATGCTTCCAATTATGTATCTGCTGGTAAATTGTTGTGTGAAAAGTATAAAACTATTAGTTGGTCTCCTTGTGCAGCACATTGCCTGAATCTTGTGCTGCAGGATATGGGAGACATGCCTCATGTGGAGAGACTCAAAAGCCGTGCAACCAAAGTTACAGTTTTTGTTTATAATCATGTGGCTTTGATTGCTTGGTTGAGGAAGAGGCCTGGTTGGACAGATATTGTACGCATGGGAGCAACAAGATTTGCTACTACTTTCCTTTCATTTGGAAGCCTTCATGTGCATAAGCATGACTTGCAAGCCTTAGTGACTAGCAAGTTCTTTGTGAACAATAGATTGGCAAGAGAGTCAAAGGCAAAAGAAGTAGTTTCTATCATTTTGGATAATTCTTTTTGGGATGATATTAATGTTCTTGTCAAGATTTCATCCCCACTTATCCGTTTGCTACGGATTGTTGATTCTGATCAAAGGCCTGCAATAGGATATGTGTATGAGGGCATGCATAGAGCACGGTTGGGAATTAAGAAGATCTTCCGAATGAAGAAGCACTTGTACAAGCCATACACCTCAATTATAAAAAACCGTTGGGACAAACATTTGCGTAAAGATCTTCATGCTGCTGCATATTGGTTAAATCCCGCTTTTCAATATGATGAGGAGAATTTTTGTCGGAAACCAGCAGTAAATATGGCTGTTTTGGACTACATTGGGACAAAATATGATGGTGACAAAGAGAAAGTAATTAAGGAAACTCAATACTTTCGAGATCGTATTGGGAGCTTTGATAGAGATCTCGCATTGTCGACAAGCACGACCACTCATCCAGGTGAGAAGTAATTAGTTTACTTTAATAATATAAACAAATCTTAGTTTTTTTGTTCATGTTGAAAGTTAGTTTTGTTATTATAGTTAGAAACTTAGAATAATTGAAGTGATTATTCAATTGAAATTTTTTTTGTTTATGTTAATTAATATTAGATTACATTGTGTTATGAAAATCAGATGAATGGTGGAAGTTGTGGGGTGCTGATGCTCCAAACTTGCAAAAATTGGCAATTAGAATCCTTAGCCAAACTTCAGCCTCTTCTGGATGTGAGCGTTGTTGGAGTTTATTTGACCAAATACATTCTAAGAGGAGAAATAGGTTGGAGCATCAAAGGCTTAATGATCTTGTGTTTGTTCATCATAACTTGCGATTGAAACATAGGTAACTAAATGTTATATCTTGTCATTATATTAATTTTTAAGAAGTCATTTATATAATGTAATTGTTAGTTACTAGTTATGTTCAAATTCCAATAATGAGCATGACATTTTATGATGCAGGCTTTATAACAAAAAGTTTAATTTTGATCCCATTGATTATGCAAGTATCGACAAAACTGATTTTTGGGTATATGTGGAAGAGGAAGACCCATACCTTAATTATGAAGAGTTGGAGAATGCAATTTATGAAGAGGGTGCATATCCAGCAGAGCCTTCTTCTAATATTGAAGGTTAGTTTATATGTAAACAATTTGATAACCTATAATGATTTTTCTTTTATTTTTTTCAAACTTGTGTAAACATTATAATGATTTTTCTTTTTATTTTGTTCAAATTGTGTGTAGAATCTGTAGATGATAGCAGTGAGGTTGAAGGAATTGAGTTGGGAATATTTGGACAGCCTATTAGCCCTCCTCCTGGATTTGCAGGGAATGATGATGAGCATGCTAACTTTCATGACATTGATGATTTTTCATCATAATAATTATGTTTGAACTTTGAAGTTCTATTTTGTATTTTAGAGATAATTTCTATATCTTTTTGTAAGACATAATGTGTAACTTGGAGTTTGAAGTTTTGTTGTTGTTTTTTAGAAGTAAGTTTTATGTATTTTTGTAAGAAACAATGTGTAATTGTGTACTGTAACTTGTATGCTTGTTTATGTATTTTTATTTTGTACTTTTAAGTTTTATGGATTACATTTACTTTTAGGTCTTCTTGTGCATTTGTAATTGAAGCAGGAATATAGAACAATGCCTTAGAACATCAGCAGTTGCTTATATAATGCAGTTGCTCATTTTGATTTTGCATGGGCTTATATACTTTTGGACTTGTATTATTGCCTTTTGTTGTGCTACTTACTTTGGTTTCATTTTTAATTTTTTGGGATCAATTTATTCTTTAATGATCCCTTTTCATGGATATGTTGTTCAGGTTGCAAAAGAAAAGATAGTGCTAATGTCATTATATTGGATGAAAACTTTATGACTATTTTAGTTAATTTTTCTAAATTTTATTAATTTAATGTTTTTATATATATTTAAAATAATTATTAAATTAATTATGACGTCATCACGGTTCAACCCCGGTTCGACCTCGGTTCGACCTTAAAAACCTTGAACCTCTCTCTTTTACGGTTCAATGAACGGTCCGGGTCTGAAAACCATGCTTACAAGTCTAAAATGCCAATTTATGTGTTCTATTGAAATTCTTGAGCAAGCTTCTAAATTTCAAAAAGCCACCTTTTGATCTTATTTTTTAAAATTTTGTTATGTTTTTTATGTTTGTAATGGAGAAAGTCATAGGTGGGTAACGGACCTTTAACAGTACAGACCTCAGGTAGGTAAAGTGCCAAATTTTAAACTACAGATAGGCAACTTAAATTTTGACCAAACTACAGGTGGGTAAATTGTAATTTGCCCTTATTATAATTAAGAATATGAACTTATATCTTAAGTGAATTGAGAAATACTAATTACTTCCACCATGTGAGGTACACGGTAATTATATTCTCTTGATCACATGTTTTCTTAAATGAGTTTTTCACTTTTTGCTTGATTATATTTCAATTATTGTCAAAATTACCAAACTTAAGCACGAATATCATATTCCTTTTTGATAAAATGATAGGCTTTCATCCTATAGTGTCTATCTTATGATGATTGCTCTTTATCAAGCTAAAATACCAATTAATTTTTAATGTAGATGGCATTTGAATCCAAAATCTCCTATTTGACAACAACAGATTCTACTAGTTAAGTTAACTGGAATCTAGAAAATATTATTTTCCTAATCAATAGTTTCTCATATAAATTTTATAAAAATAACTATGAAAAATTGTTTTATATAAATAATTAGTTCACCATATATAATAAAATTGTGAAATAAATGCATGTACATCCTTAAACAATTTAAACTATTCTTAATGACATTAATAAATTTTATTTTTAAAAAATATTTTAAATTAATATATGCATTTACTCCATTGATACATTCAATGAACTACATAAACTCAACATTTAGTGAGGTGAAACCCTAAATGAAAAAAGTTTTAAGAAATGTGTCACATGACAAAAACATAGGTTAATACAACCATGTAAGATTTGTATTCTTCTCAAAAAAAAAAAAAATGTAAGATTTATATATAAGCATACAAAATTGTTGATGTGTCATGGAAGGAATTTAAAATATGTAATTTGTTAATAGAAGATCACATTGCCTCTTTAATTTCAAGTTTTCCCTTTAATAGCATCGTAACTAAATTTGCACCGGTGCTTAGGGGTTTAAAGGAGAAATAATTCAAGTTACGAGATTAAGAGTATATTACAACTATCTCATTATAAAAAATGCTAGAGGCTACCAAAACGTCAATAACATAGCGTGCCTAGTTCACAACAAATATTTATCTCACATGGGTGGCTTTCAACAATATCAACAAGAAAATATTGACCGTGTGGCTCTAATCATTCAAGCAAACAGAGAGGGATTTTAAAATTATAGATACCAGTCAACATGAAGCTCTTTTTTTTTTTTTTTTTTTCAAACTGGGGTGGAGGACCATGGCCCCCACTATAGCTTCTTCTTCTTTTCTTTTCTTTTTTTTTTTTTTAAATGCCCCTCCCCCCTATTATCATGTCAAAACATAAATTTAGGTAATGGCCCTCTTCATTTAAAATATATATATATATATATACTTTTTATTTATTATTATCTCATTTATTTTCATTTTAATATTGACTTTTGATCATAAATAAATCATTAATTTTAGGAGTATTTCAAGTATAGATTTATAAAAATATATAAGTAAATCTCTTTAGCAATTTTTTTTTTTCCGAAAAATAAAGTCATACAAACTTATATTGAAAGAATTAAGGATACCGAAATATAAAGATATATTTAACTTGGCCTTTCTTGAAAAAAATTTCTAGCTCTGCCATTTGCATATTGTATTCAGCTAGTGCTGACAACAGAATGCAATAGAGAAAAGAAAGTAGGCCTAAAAGACAGCACAAAGAAGCAAAGAATTGAAGGAAAAGCAGAGAGAGAGAGAAGGGGAAAAAAATCCAACACATGAAGGCAACCAAAATAAATAAAGAAGAAAAAAATAACCCTGAAAATAACAAAAGAGTCTTGAAACTTTAAATAGAACAGCAAACAATAGGGAAGTTTATGTGCAATTCAAACTAAAAGGGAGTTCAATGTAGATAGTGTAAACCTCAGGATATGACAGTGCAATGTCCACCTAGATTTTAAAAGTTCATCTATTTGATCCCCAAAAAAATTTTTATTTATTGACCCATCCTCTATTCTATCATTCTCAAAATTTAACTCATAAAATGTCAAGAGTTTTGTAATTCAATTTGTCGATATTTCTTAGTATTATAAGACGTAAATCCTCTCTCTCATATCATTACTGTTAAATTATCAAAATAATAATAATGTTATCAATTTTTAAATACCACATTATCCCCAATTTTCTATAATTATCTTTAGATTGACTTTATAAAGGTAGATTTTGATATGAATGTTACCCATCGAAAATTCCTTTCCTTTTGAATTGTTCCTCCTTTTACTAAACATTGCATGAACATTCTTTTTTTCTGGAATACACGCCTTTTATCATCTACCATAAACATTCTTTTTTTTCTTTTGTAAAGAGAAATTTCATATTATTATCACCTGTTTTACAAGATATCTTTTAGCAACTGTTCTTATGCAAAAATAAAATGTAAAATAAAATAAGCCAAAATTTTGAACTTAAGTGGACAAAAAAATAATAACCCAAAATTTTAAAAGGGTCCAATTTGCAAATCAGTACCTTGAATGATTTGGGAATGAGTAATGACCCAAGTCACAAATCATTCAGGTTACTACTTTTTGGGTAACGACCCGTTACTGTGATCGATATAATACATGCAGGTCTCAGGCCCATTATGGCGGATATCTCCCCAGGTTCGATGGGCTTCAAAATTTTGTCAACCCTAAAGGTAAAAAAGCAAGTAAAAATAGCCTGGCTAATAAAAGGATTTTTTTTTTTTTTTTTTCAGGATTTTTCTCCGGTGGACAGTTGAGCATCTACAAATATAATATTTATCAGGATTTTTTCTAACAATTATTGAAATAGTTTATTGTAGTGTACATAATTAAAAATGATATTTTAGTAGGATTTGAATGAAAGTGATGTTGCTTGAATTGAATCACAAAAAGCCATTTTAGTAATTACCACACCAAAAAAAAAAAACCATGGAAAACATGGTAACGTATCCCATTATTAATTTATTATTATTGCTCTCATTGTTCATTAACTCGGGGGGAAAAAGAGAGAGAGAGAGAGAGGTTATATATGACAATAAACGGTGTACCATCCAATTAAAAAAAAAAAAAAAAACAATCTTGTATATAACATATGTATCATATATCATAAATCATGAAAAAATAAAAACAAGTATACAATAACCATATATATGAATCTCCTTTATTCTCTCTCTAACCTAAATAAATAATATATAAGTAACAAATGAAATACCCTCACAGCCCATCTCTCTAAACACCAAAAGAATAATCAATCAAATCCATAACAGATCCAATCTTAATGCTTCAACATAGCCAGCATAGACAAAACCAGAGACCCAAAAATCATAGCTCCAGAGACAGCATTAGAGTAAGCTGCACCTTTCTCTATTCCTGGTGGTGGTGCTGATGCTGGTGCAAAATCTTGAGCCATCACACTTGAAGAGAAGATTGCTACCACAGCAAATACAATAGCCAAAGCCTTGAATGTGATTTCTTGTGCCATTGCTAACAAAAATCAAAGTTATAATACCAAAAAGATTATCTTCCTCTTAATAAAAGCACTATTTGTATGAGATTGAACTCTGATGAATGTGAATTATGATTTATGAATGAGAATGTAATGGTTAGGAGGGTCATATATATAGTGGTTTATGAAGGCGTGTGGGTCCAAAAGAAAACGAGGACTTTTAGGTAGGAGAACTAGCCACGTAAAGGGAAGAGAGAAAAGATCAAAAGAGAGACTTCTTGGAAAGTCTATAGAAGGAAACAGCAA
This sequence comes from Quercus variabilis, assembly GCA_030445155.1. NCBI lineage: Eukaryota > Viridiplantae > Streptophyta > Magnoliopsida > Fagales > Fagaceae > Quercus > Quercus variabilis. The sequence goes on along the minus strand of CP129448.1, from coordinate 4,451,526 downwards.
CTTGGTCTCTATGGTTGGCGAGCGAGGTGGTGAAATTTTGTCAACACGTTCTTCTCTAAAATTCATGGCATGTGAATTCGAAGGAAGGTGCATATTCTGTCTCTTAAACATACAAAATTGTTGACATGTCATGCAAAGAATTTAAAATATAAAATTTGTTAACAAAAAATCACATTGCCCCTTTAATTTCAAGTTTTTCTTTTAATAGCCTTATAACTGAATTGACATCAATTATTGAGGTTAGAGGAGAAAGAGTTCATATGGCATATTATATTTCATTTAAAAAAAATTGCTAGAGGCTACCAAAAATTGCATCTAATAGTTGCATGATTGATACAGAAAACTGAAGGAATGAATTAAAAAGTAGTGCACCCCCTTTCCTATACAAGAGAAAATTATTGAGAGGCGTTATATTTGTGAGACACAGGTTATTGTTTCTAGTCATCTACCTTGAGATTGTCTGGTTAGATTCATAATGTTATAAGTCACTTTCAATTGAATAAATATAATAGAAGTAAAATTTTTGCCTATGCTTTCTATGATTCATGTTTTTTGTAAATCTTGTTTTTCTTGCTTTTATATTTAACTAACTGATGTATTTACTATAACTTCCATATTAAAATATTAATTAATAAAAATTTATTTTTACAACTGAAGTAAAATACAAATTACATACTATAATATTTAGAAATTAATTCTAATTATATTAGACTTCATTGTTGGAAATGTATGAACTTATATCTTAAGAGAATTGAAAAAAACTCAATTATTTCGACTATGTTGAGTACACAGTAATTATTTTATACTCTTGATCACTTGTTTTCTTAAATGTGTTTTTCTCTTTTTGCTTGATTATGTTTCAATTGTTGTCAAAATTACTGAACTTAAGTAAGATATCATATTTCATTTTGATAAAATGATAGACTTTTTGTCAGAGCTCTCTGTGTGCGAACGTGTTGATGTTAGAGCTCTCTGTGAGTCTGTGTGCGAACACGTTGATGTTAGAGCCATGCGTGTGAACGTGTTGTGTTGTAGCCGAATTGTAGGACAGCTGGGCCTCCAGAAGTTAGAGAGAGAAGAGAGGAAGATTCAAGAAAGGATAATAGGACAAATTGTTATTAAAGTTCTGATTGATTCCTTGTGTTTCCAATTACACCCTTTACACAATCTGTAACTAATTCTTTAACTAACCCTTCCATTCTAACTTTGCTAACTGACCCTCCCAAACCGTGTTTACTGTTTACACAATTGGCCAATTACCAACTCACTCTAATACAACAATAGCTATAACAGCCATCACATCAGCCCTCACATGAATGAACTAATGAACCAAACAATTCAATGAATTAACTAATCCTCGTAATCCTAACACTTTTATTTTATAATGTCCGCTCTATGATGGCTGCTTTTTTCATATCAAAATATTAATTAATTTTTTTTATGTAGATGACATTTGAATCCAAGATCTTTTATTTGACGACAACAGACTCTACTAGTATTTAAGCTAACTAGTGTCTAGAAAATATTATATTCCTAATCAATAGTTTCTCATATAAATTACAGAAAAATAAATATGATAAATTATTTTATATAAATAATTAGTTCACCACATATAGTAAAAATGTGAAATAAATGCATGTAATTCCTTTAAAAAATTTAAACTCTTCTTAATGACATTAATAAATTTCATTTTTTTAAAAAAATGTTTCTAATTAATATATGCACTTCCTTCACTAGTACAATGAACTACATAAATTCAACATTTGGTAAGGTAAAAGCCTAAATGAGAAGAATTTTAAGAAATTTGTCACATGACAAAAACTTAGATTAATACAACCATGTAAGATTTATATATAAACATACAAAATTATGTAAGATTTATATATAAACATACAAAATTGTTGACATTTCGTGCAAGGAATTTAAAATGTGTAATTTGTTAATAGAAGATCACATTCCTCTTTAATTTCAAGTTTTTCCTTTAATAGCCTTGTAACTAAATTGGCACTAGTACTTGAGGTTAGAAGAGAAAGGTTTCGTACAGTAATTATATCTCATTAAAAAATAATTTTAAAAAAAATTGCTAGAGGCCACCAAAATGTCAAGAACACAGCATGCTTGGTTTGACAACAAATATTTATCTCACATGGGCGGCTTTCAACAGTATCAAAAAGAAAATATTGACCATGTGGCTCTAATCATTCAAGCAAACGGAGAGATATTTTAAAATTATAGATTTATTCGTCCTCGTTTGCTAAAGTATGGGTTTTCAAACAGGGGTGGAGAGAGGAGGTGGGGGGCCGAGGCCCCCACTAGTTTTTCAAAAATGCACCTCCCCTCTGTTATAATGTCAGAATTTTAAAAATATGAATAAATTTTAGGTCATGGGAATTCATTTTTGTTTTAAGTTTAAATACTCTTTAATTTATTGTTGTCTTCTTTATTTTCATTTTAATATTGACTTTTGGTCATATATAAATTATTAATTTTAGGAGCATTTAAAGCATAGATTTATAAAAATATATAGGTACTTCTCCTTAGCATTTTTTTTTTTTTTGGGCTTTCCAAAAATAAAGTCATACCCACTTTCTTTTTTATTTAGAGAGTTTCAGTTTATAGCGTACACTTTTAATGATACCTCTTTAATATCATACAAAGACACTAATCAGTTTTTGGTGTAGGCGGAAATTAAAACTCAGATCTCTTATACAACTATCATAAACTTTTACTAGTTGAGTTAAATGGAACCCACAAAGTCATACACACTAATATTGAAAGAATTAAGGATATAGAGATATAATGATATATTTAGCTTGATCATCTTTAAAAAAATTTCTGGATCTGCCACTATTTGTGTATTGTGTTCAACTAGTGCTGGTAGTAGAATGCAACAAAAAAAAAAGAGAAATTTGGTAGATTTTGTTATGACTGTTTCCCATGGAAAATTTCATTCCTTTTGAATTGTTCCTCCTTTTACTGAACACGGCATGGACATTCTTTTTTCCTTTTTTTTTTTTTTTTTCTGGAATTAATACATGGCTTTTAAGTTTTATTATCTACCATAAATACTCTTTTTTTTTTTCTTTTGTAAAGAGAAATTTCATATTATTGTCATCTGTTTTACAAGATATCTTTTAGCAACTGTTCTTATGCAAATATAAAATGTAAAATAAAATAGGCCAAAACTTTAAACTTAAGTGGACAAAATAAAAATAACCCAAAATATAAAAGGGTTCAATTTGCAAATTAGTACTGTGAAATAAGGGAGAATGATTTGGGCAATGGGTAATAATCCAAGTCATTCAGGTTACTATTTTGTTGCTGATCAATACATTACATGCAGATAACAGGCCCATTATAGTTGATATCTCCCCAGGTTTGATGGGCATCAAACTTTTGTCAGCCATCAAGGTAAAAGCAAGTAAAAATAGCCTGGCTAATAAAAGGATTTTTTTTTTCAGGATTTTTCTCCAGTGGACAGTTGAGCATCTACAAATATAATTTTTTCAGGATTTTTTTCTAAAAATTATTAAAATAGTTTATTGTTGTTAGTACATAATAAAAATGATATTTTGGTAGAATTTGAATGAAAGTAATATTACTTGAATTACAATAAACCGTATTAATAATTATGAAAAAAAAAATGAAAAACATGGTAATTTATCCCATCAATATTGTTGTTCTTATTGTTCATTAGCTAAAAAAAGAGATAAAAAAAATAATATAAAAAAAGGAGGTTATATAAGACAATAAACAGTGTACCATCAAATTTAAAAAAAAAAAAAAATCTGGATAAAAGTCTTGTATTTTTTTTTTTTTTTGATGGGATAAAACAGTCTTGTATATAACATATGTATCACATATCATTAATCATAAATTATGAAAAATAAAAACAAGTACACAATAACCACATATATGAATCTCTCTATTTTTGTAACCCAAAACAAAAAAAATAAATAATAGTATATAAGAAACAAACGAAATACCCTCACAGCCCATCCCTCCAAACACCAAAAGAATAGTCAATCAATGATCAATCAATCCATCATCATAGATCCAATCTTAGTGCTTCAACATAGCCAGCATAGACAGAACCAGAGACCCAAAAATCATAGCCCCAGAGACTGCATTAGAGTAAGCTGCACCTTTCTCTGTTGCTGGTGTTGGTGCTGCTGCTGGTGCAAAATCTTGAGCCATCACACTTGAAGAGAAGATTGCTACCACAGCAAATACAATAGCCAAAGCCTTGAATGTGATTTCTTGTGCCATTGCTAACAAAAAATCAAAGTAAAAATACCAAAAAGATTATCTTCCTCTTAAAAGCACTGTTTGTATGAGATTGAACTGTGACGAATGTGAATTATGAATGAGAATGTAATGGTTAGGAGGGTCATATATATAGTGGTTTATGAAGGCGTGTGGGTCCAAAAGAAAAGGAGGACTGTTGGGTTGGAGAGCTGGCCCCGTTGAGGGAAGAGAAAAGTTCAAAAGATAGACTTCTTGAAAAGTCTATAGAAGGAAACAGCAACTCGGTCTCTATGGTTGGTGAGCGAGGTGGTAAAATATTCTGAACACGTTCTTCTCTAAAATTCATGGCATGTGAATTCGAAGGAATGTGTATATTCTGTCTCTTAAACTTTTCATATAGGATATAGGAAAAATTTGCCTAATTTTCATTCTTCTTCACTGTGAGTATTGCATCAATCTTGTTAAATTGCATTTAATATGTTAAACTCAGCATCTTTCGTATGGGAGCAAATAAAATGTTATAATCGCCTTGGTGTTACAGTCTGTCTTATGTGTAGTAAATGATACCCAAAAGTTAATAGCATAAGAAGAAAGTTAATAATTAAACTACTTAATCTCTAAAATTAGCCTTGTGAGTTGTTTAAGAATTTTGTTGGATTTAGGAGTATTTTAGAGATATTGCTGGACCCAATGGTGTGACCCATATGAACTTAATTAGAATTTTACCAATCTAAACAAAATTCAAGTCATTTTTGGGGTTTCTTTCATTTTGACAAACTAAAAATTAAGTTGTGTTGACTTGAATTGACATGAGCCATTGATATTGTACTTTTGTGTTTTGTGTTTCATAACAATTAGAGCATTCGCATCAGTCCGTGTAAATTTTCTGCCTATTTTACACGAAAAAACCTACTTTTTCTATTTTACACATCTAATTTTACAAAACACACACATCAGTTTATCTATTCTACACATTTATTCAATAAAATATTCATTATTTTACATTTTTTTATTGCTCACTCCTTCATTGCCCCTCTCTCTCTCATAGACCCACGGCCACCATCACCACCATCATCACCACCCAGCCACCATCATCACCACCCAACCAGCATCATCAAAAGGAAAACCCACTCAAGCCAAGCCGATCAAGATCAAAACCTATTGACCCACACCCACAATCAACAAAAAACCAAAAAAAAATGGATCGAAAAAAATGCAGCTCTTTGCTTGCTGCTTTATCAATCAGTGATGGTAACAAGCGGGCCATTGGTGGTTGTATGGGGTCGTTGGTGAAGCTAATGGAGTCACCGAAGCCGGTGGGGCTACAAGGGTCAATGGTGGAGGCGTTGGTGTCGCTTTTGACTGTCAGATCGAATAGGAAAGAGTTGGCGAGGGACGAGAAGAGTGTCATGAGGCTTATGCAGATGTTGGACCCTAAGAATAAGCTGGTTTGTAAAAAGTTTCCGGTGATGGTGGTGGCGGCAGTGCTCGGTGGAGGAAGCCAGGGGTGCAGGAAAAGACTGGTGGCTGCTGGGGCTCAAAACCACTTGCAGAGGCTGGCGGAGATGGAGGTTGCCAGAGCCAAGAAAGCCTTGCAGAAACTCTCCGGGAATAGGCTCAAGACCATTTTCAGCAGGACACCGAGAGAGAGAGAGAGAGAGAGAGAGAGAGAGAGAGAGAGGGAGGGAGCAGAGAGGATGAGAGAGAAAAAAATGATATAAACATGCTACACTACCCGTGTATATTTACACGGATACTGTAGCAACTGATAAATATAAACAAGTATACACCCACTGATGTGGGTGGTTTTTTTGCTCAGATTGTGTAAAAGTGATGACTTTTTCTATTTTTCACATTTATACACAATTATGCAAACACTGATAGGAATGCTCTTACAGAATTTGTATTGGGGATATTACACAAAGTAATAATTGAAGCACAAGGTTAATACAAAAAACAAACAAAAAATAGATAACTTTAAGGCACTATATCATTTTCCTTAAACAATATTTTTCTCCTACGCTATTGTGCTAAAGGGTTATTGCAAATTTGTCCCTATGATACAACTAAGATGTTAGGTTCTACAGATAGCAATTTTGAAAAATTGACCACATCAATTCAAGTGAACATAAGTCTCTATTTATACCCATAGGGTTATATTTCATCAAAAGGCATGTATGGAGAGTTAAAATGTTTTATAAAACCATTAACAATGCTTGAAACCTCTTCAACCTTTCTGAACAGTTACTAGACAATTCTATTTCACGATTGTCAATTGTTCAAAAGTTACTTTCGATCGATTGAGTGCTCTTTTCGATCGGTTGAACAGGAATCGAACAGCAATTAAGAAATCCAAAAACTCCAGGATTTTTTCTTTACCATTTTCGATCAATCGAGCCAAAGCTTCGATCAATCAAAAATAATGATTTTCGAATTTTCACTTAGAAAATTCTAGAACTTGAATTTTTAATTAATGAAACCATATTCTTCAAACTCAAATATCATTATTACAACCTATCCTTATATATACCTATATATACAACAATTTGGCACCGACAATTTGAAGTTTGATCTCCAGAATTAGTTAAGCAGTGCCATGATGAGTCTTGCCACATGCAATGAGGAACTCACAATTTGAAAAATTACACAATTTTTTACAACATAGATTTCTAAAAAGTCAAATGATTAAAATGCTTTGTCATTATTGAATATTACTTATTGCTTTCCACCTAAGCTTGCTGTGGACGACTAAATTTCTCGGTTCGAAATAAGTCAAACAAGTAAAATAGTGTCACAAATACGAATTTGTATTGATGAATGTGTGGTACAATTCTTTGTAATTATAAAAGAGTGATCCTCTGATTCGATCTCCTTAAAAGATTTGTTGATTGGAATTGTGGTAATGTAATTTCGATTTGAACATAAGATATCCTTCAATTTGGCTGAAGAATGGATCGAAGATCTTCGAAACGGAATTACAATGGATCTCTGGCTATGAGCTTGTTAGAAATCCCTTGTTCTTCACATTCTTCATGTTCTTCGTGTTCTTAATGTGTTCTTCGTTTTTGAAGATTTGTGGTGGAAGTTCTTCGAGGCTTTAGAGGCTTGAATCCGTAGAGCTTCGCTGATTTGTGGTTTGTGATGTTTCTGGAGGTTTTTGAGCTTGATTCCAGTGAACTTTGAGATCTAGGAATACAATTTGGATGATTCCTCTTCGAATGTTCTTTGTATTCGAAGGTTTGTGATGGAAGTTCTTCGGTGCTTTAGAGGCTTGAATCCGCAAAACTTCACTGATTTGTGATTTGTGATGTTTCTGGAGGCTTTTGAGCTTGATTCCAGTGAACTTTGAGATCTAGGAATACGATTTGGATGATTCCTCTTCGAATATTCTTTGTATACGAAGGTTTGTGATGGAAGTTCTTCAGTACTTTAGAGGCTTGAATCCGCAGAACTTCACTGATTTGTGATTTGTTGATGTTTTCGGACACTTTAGGCTTGATTCCTGCAAACTTTTGGATCTAGGCGGATGATTTGGATGATTTTCTTTCGAATGTTCTTCGTATTCGAAGTTGAAGTTCTTGGAGGTTTTAGAGCTTAATTCCGGCAGAGCTTTTGGACTTCTGAGTGCTTCAAATGGTTTTGGTGTCCTCTCCAAATCTCTAGATCCCCTCAGATCTCCACAAATGCCTTAGGAAGGCTTCTATTTATAGGAGTTTAGGGGTAAGTAAGCAACACGTGGCGGAGTCTGATTGGTGACACATGGCAGAGCTTGATTGGTCCGCTTATATCATCGCTTGCACATGCTAGAATGATTGTGTCATCGCTTACACGTGCGAGGTTGCTTAGGTCATTGCTTACACGTGCGAGGCTACTTATGTCATCGCTTGCACAAGTTGATGCATGATTGGTTCTTGCATAACACTTGGCAAATTTATGTTAGTTTCTGAATACTAATAGTAAAACCTAGCAGCAATATGTGGCATTTTGTAATTGGCTGTATTTTGTGGACTTGGTAGTATGACGTGTCAGCTTGTGATAGTTCGGGAATTTTCCTTCTCTACGCTTGCCTCGTGGTTTTTTTTTTTTTTTTTTTTTTAAATATCTTTTTTTTTATTCGGAACTAAGTTTAATTTTTAACACCCTACTAGAGGAGAAAAGCAAATTATTCTGCCATTGAACTAAACTATCCGAATACTCTGCTGGAAAAGAAATGTGGAAGTCCAAGAACACCAAGCCATGTACTTACTACCCCCAAGAAATGATCTTAACATTTTTGAGACAACACAAGAGATCAAGAGTTTCTTTTACAATAGTACATCCATCTTCTTCCATAGCATAGAGCACAACAGGAGGAAATTGAACAAATAAATAACAATATTAGTCACTAGAACTTGTGAACCTTGTGCTTAAATCAATAAATTCTTTTTAAAATTTATTTATTTATTTAATGAAAAGACTAGTAACTTTATTAAAATGAAAATAAATTTCATACATTGTGAGCTAAAGCCGACCCAATGATAACCGAATTTTTCTTTATCCAATCTACATAACTATCTAATCCCTTAGTATATTAAGCTAAAATATGCACTGGTTTATTCCCTGCTCGCTTAACATGCGAAATCTGCACAAAGTGAAAATCAAACAAATGAGAGTTTTTAAAATATATCATCCAATTGAAGTGGGCAATTTTTTTTTGGAGAAACAATTGAAGTGGAAAGTTAAACGAAAATCGTTAACAATACAATTATGTATTGATAAGTGTTGGGAAAGTGAGGGTTAAACTACAAATGATTAAATGTACCAATTTTCGTTAGTGGATTTAATGGTGTTTAGTTGCATGGGGTGAGTTTAGTGGGTTTTTTTTTTTTTTTTTTTTTTTAAAGGAAGATGTATGTACAATTCAAAATTAGTAGGGAAATTAGTGTAGTTAGTGTAAACCTCAAGAAATGTCAGTGCAATTTTCCCATAGATTTTAGAAGTTCACCTATTTGATAAATAAAAAATAAATAAATCACTTATGGACTCCATCCTCTATTCTCTCATTCTTTTTTTTTTTTTTGAAAGGACTATTCTCTCATTCTTAAAATTCTATAACTTAAAAACTCGTAATCATTTTCCCAATACTACATTACCCTTAAATTTGAACAAATAGTTAAAATGTGGGGGGCTTTTTTTTTTTTTTTTTTTTTCCCTTTTCTTTAGTGTGACTTTATGATAGATTTTTTTATGAATGTCACCTATTGAAAATTTAAAATGGATTTTTTTGTCTCTTTAAATTGCTCCTCCTTTTACTAAACAACTAAAATAAGGAATACTATCACGCATCCTTTGCGTGATAGCCACTCCATAAGTATAAATGTTTGTGGGATGTGAGGGGTAAGGGCCAAAATTCAAATTTCCAAGAGAGATCTTTATACACATGTATATTTAGATTAAGTTAGAATAGAATTTCTATCTTTTATTTATAAAAAAAAAAATAAAAAAATAGAAAAATAAAAAAACTAAAGTAAGGCATTAATTGACATTTAAGTATCATAAATAAATAAATAAATAAATTTCCTTCCAAAAAAAAAGTATCTCAAATAAATGGTCTCTCTTCCTTAAAAGATCAAACTAATCAAAATAGTCCCAATTTGACAGAAGAGCCAACCAATATATACATATAAGAATATCCTCAAATTTCTTGTCATAATTGTCCCATTTTGACAGAAACACTATACATCCCCAAGAAATTAAACTCAACATAATGGCCCCCTCATTTTGTGCCTCCTTGTTCTTCTCTCTTATGCTAGCAATCCTATTGATTTGCCCAACAAATGCATGGCTAAGTGTGAAGGTATCAGAAAATATGCTTATTTCTGTTTGCTCTTGGCATGAAGATCCTCCTTTTTGCTTGCAAACTCTCCAATCCGATCATCGTGCATCCTTAGTCGACCTTGTTGGCCTTACCAGCATTTCAGTTCACTTAACAGATGTTGCTGCTAAGAAAACCATGGCCCTTATTCGCTCACTCGTCAATAAAACCACAGACCCCGTGTTAAAAGCGCCATTTGAAGTTTGCCTCGAACTCTATAACAGCATTCTTGGTGATCTAGAATATGCAAGAACTGCATTGACAACTAATAGTTGCATCTAATAGTTGCATGATTGATACAGAAAACTGTAGGAATGAATTAACAAGTAGTACACCCCCTTTCCTACAAGAGAAAATTATTGAGATGCGTTATATTTGTGAGACACAGGTTATTGTTTCTAGTCGTCTACCTTGAGATTGTTTGGTTTAGGGGTGTCAATGTTCGACCCAACCCGCGAACACGACACGAACCCCGACACGGGTTTTTTCGGGTTAGGGTTGGGCCTTAATGGGTTTGGGTTATAAATGGGTCGACCCGAAAGCGACACGATAAGAAACAGGTCATAAACGGGTCAACCCACGTAACCCGCAATAGACACGTTTGACATGCCAATTTATTTGTGTCAACTCGAAATGACCCACTTAACACAACCCGTTTAAATCATATAACAAATAAATATTTATTTTATTTTAGATTTGTCAAATACCTTTTATATCCAACATATATTTTAAATTTAAAAAGAAAAGTGAGTAATTACAAAAATTTACAAGGGATATAATTGGAAATTGAAACTTTACAGACCTTAGAACTACTAATACTTTTTTTTTTTTTTTTTTTGGTGGCATAGAACTTACACAAATGAAATTGGATGAGCTTGTGGAAGATGTTATGAATTTGAACATCAACAGAGAATCTATAGATGATAATTGTGGTCATAATTAAGATTAGTTTACTGTTTGCTTAAATTCTTTCAATATTGATACTTAGCATTTGGCGAGTTCCAAGAATATTATATTTTTGTTGAACTATGTTATTTTATTTTGTAAAACTTTGTTATTTTGAATTTGAGTTGAAGTGTATGCACTTCTTTTGGAGTGTAAAGAACTTATTTCTAGATGAATGTTATATTTTTATTGAATTATATTATTTTGAATGTGGGTTGAAGACTTGAAGTGTATGCACTGCTTTTTGGGATGTAAAAATAATTATTTCTAAATAAATGTTATATTTAATATTATGCAGGTTGAAATGAGTTATGTTACATTCGTGTCAACCCAACACGACTCATTTATTAAGTGTGTCAAATGGGTTGAGTCAGGTCAACTCGCTTATTAATAGGTCGGGTTCAGGTTGAAGGATCATGACACGATTATTAAATGGGTCGGGTTAGGGTTGAGCCATTTAGTCGAATACTCCTACCTCGACACGACACGAACCCGACACGCTAACCTGAATTGACACCCCTAGTTTGGTTAGATTCATAATGTTTTCGGTCCCTTTCAATTGAATAAATGTAATAGAAGTAAACTTTTTTGTCTTGGTTTTTCATGATTCATGTTTTTCGTAAATCTTGTTTTTCTTGCTTTCATATTTAGCCAACTGATGTATTTATACTATAAGTTCAATTTTAAAATCTTAATAAAAAATTATTTTTAATACTTATAATGTAAAATACTCATTACATAGTATATATATTATTTAGAAATTATTCTAATTATGTTAGACTTTTTTTTGAGAATCAATTATGTTAGACTTCATTGTTGGAAATGTAAAATGTTATGATTATTATAATTAAGAATATGAAATTATGTCTTAAGTGAATTGAAAAATATTAATTATTTCCCCTATGTTAAGTATACATAGTAGTTTTACTCTTGATCACATGTTTTCTTAAATGTATTTTGCTCTTTTTGCTTGATTATGTTTCAATTGTTGTCAAAATTAATAGACTTAAGTAAGAATATCATATTTTATTTTGATAAAATTATAGACTTTCATCCTATAGTGTCTGCTCTATGATAACTGCTCTTTATCAAACCAAAATATCAATGAGTTTTTTATGTAGATGACACTTGAATCCAAGATCTCTTATTTGACGACAATAGACTCTACTTTTTTTTTTTTTTTTTTTTGAGAAAAACAACATACTCTACTAGTTAAGCTAACTAGTATCTAGAAAATATTATATTCCTAATCAATAGTTTCTCATATAAATTATAGAAAAATAAATATGATAAATTATTTTATACAAATAATTAGTTCACCATATATAGAAAAAATGTGAAATAAATGCATGTATATCCTTAAAAAATATTTTAACTCTTCTTAATGACATTAATAAATTTTATTTAAAAAAATGTTTCTAATTAATATATGATTTACTCCATTGGTACAATAAACGACATAAATTCAACATTTAATGAGGTGGAAGTCTAAATGAGAAGAATTTTAAGAAATGTGTCACATGACAAAAACTTAGGTTAATACAACCATGTAAGATTTATATATAAATGTACAAAATTGTTGACATGTTGTGCAAAGAATTTAAAATATAAAATTCGTTAACAGACGATCACATTGCCTCTTTAATTTCAAGTTTTTCCTTCAATAGCCTTGTAACTGAATTGGCACCAATTATTGAGGTTAGAGGAGAAAGAGTTCATATAGCATATTATATTTCATTTAAAAAAAATTGCTAGAGGCTACCAAAAATTGCATCTAATAGTTGCATGATTGATACAGAAAACTGAAGGAATGACTTAACAAGTAGTGCACCCCCTTTCCTATACAAGAGAAAATTATTGAGATGCGTTATATTTGTGAGACACAGGTTATTGTTTCTAGTCATCTACCTTGAGATTGTCTGGTTAGATTCATAATGTTATAAGTCACTTTCAATTGAATAAATATAATAGAAGTAAAATTTTTGCCTATGTTTTCTATGATTCATGTTTTTTGTAAATCTTGTTTTTCTTGCTTTTATGTTTAACTAACTGATGTATTTACTATAACTTCCATATTAAAATAATAATTAATAAAAATTTATTTTTACAACTGAAGTAAAATACAAATTACATACTATAATATTTAGAAATTAATTCTAATTATATTAGACTTCATTGTTGGAAATGTAAATTGTTATGATTATTATAATTAAGAACATGAACTTATATCTTAAGTGAATTGAAAAATATTAATTATTTCGACCATGTTGAGTACACAGTAATTATTTTACACTCTTGATCACTTGTTTTCTTAAATGTGTTTTTCTCTTTTTGCTTGATTATGTTTCAATTGTTGTCAAAATTACTGAACTTAAGTAAGATATCATATTTCATTTTGATAAAGCTTAGGTTTGGATAGCCCTTCTTCTTGCTGAAAGTAGAGTTGCGTTTTCATTTTTTTTTTCATTTTTTTTTTCTTTCGGTTTTGTTGACTTTTGAGAGACAAAAATTACTATGCATAAACAGTATATACACTGTTTGCCTACTATTTACATACTGTTTGCATATTAAAAAATATTAAAAATAGATTCCACGATACTATTCATAAATTTAAAAATTATTTTGTTACAATGTTTTCAGCAACAATCAGTTTTCAATAACTTTTAACAACAATAAGTTGTATCCAAATAATAGACTTTTTGTTAGAGCTCTCTGTGTGCGAACGTGTTGATGTTAGAGCTCTCTGTGTGCGAACATGTTGATGTTAGAGCCATGCGTGTGAACGTGTTGTGTTGTAGCCGAATTGTAGGACAGCTGGGCCTCCAGAAGTTAGAGAGAGAGAGAGAAGAGAGGAAGATTCAAGAAAGGATAATAGGACAAATTGTTATTAAAGTTCTGATTGATTCCCTGTGTTTCCAATTACACCCTTTATACAATCTGTAACTAATTCTTTAACTAACCCTTCCATTCTAACTTTGCTAACTGACCCTCCCAACCCGTGTTTACTGTTTACACAATTGGCCAATTACCAACTCACTCAAATACAACAATAGCTATAACAGCCATCACATCAGCCCTCACATGAAGGAACTAACGAACCAGACAATGCAATGAATTAACTAATACTCACAATCCTAACACTTTTATCTTATGATGTCCGCTGATGATTGCTTTTTATCATATCAAAATATCAATTAATTTTTTTTTTATGTAAATGACATTTGAATCCAAGATCTTTTATTTGATGACAACAGACTCTACTAGTACTTAAGCTAACTAGTGTCTAGAAAATATTATATTTCTAATCAATAGTTTCTCATATAAATTACAGAAAAATAAATATGATAAATTATTTTATATAAATAATTAGTTCACCACATATAGTAAAAATGTGAAATAAATGCATGTAATTCCTTTAAAAAATTTAAACTCTTCTTAATGACATTAATAAATTTTATTTTTTAAAAAAAAATTTTCTAATTAATACATTCACTTACTCCACTAGTACAATGAACTACATAAATTCAATATTTGGTAAGATGGAAGCCTAAATGAGAAGAAGTTTAAGGAATGTGTCACATGACAAAAACTTAGATTAATACAACCATGTAAGATTTATATATAAACATACAAAATTATGTAAGATTTATATATAAACATACAAAATTGTTGACATGTCGTGCAAGGAATTTAAAATGTGTAATTTGTTAATAGAAGATCACATTGCCTCTTTAATTTCAAGTTTTTCCTTTAATTGCTTTGTAACTAAATTGGCACCAGTACTTGAGGTTAGAGGAGAAAGGTTTCGTACAGTAATTATATCTCATTAAAAAATAATTTAAAAAAAAAAATTGCTAGAGGCCACCAAAACGTCAAGAACACAGCATGCTTGGTTGACAACAAATATTTATCTCACATGGGTGGCGTTCAACAATGTCAAAATGAAAATATTGACCATGTGGCTCTAATCATTCAAGCAAACGGAGAGAGATTTTAAAATTATAGATTTTTTTTTTCGTCCTTGTTTGCTATAGTATGGGTTTTCAAACAGGGGTGGAGGGAGGAGGTGGGCGGCCGAGGCCCCCACTAGTTTTTCAAAAATGCCCCTCCCCTCTATTATAATGTCAGAATTTTAAAAATATGAATAAATTTTAGGTAATGGGAATTCTTTTTCTTTTTTTAAGTTTAAATACTCTTAAATTTATTGTTGTCTTCTTTATTTTCATTTTAATATTGAATTTTGGTCATATATAAATTACTAATTTTAGGAACATTTAAAGCATAGATTTATAAAAAATATATAGGTAATTCTCTTTAGCCTTTTTTTTTTTTTTTCCAAAAATAAAGTCATACAAACTTTCTTTTTTATTTAGAGAGTTTCAACTTATGGCATCCGCTCCTAATGATATCTCTTTAATATCAGACTAAGACACTAATTAATTTTTGGTGTAGGCGAAGATTGAACCTTAGATCCTTATACAACCATCATAGATTTTACTAGTTGAGCTAATTGAAACCCACAAAGTCATACACACTTATATAGAGATATAACGATATATTTAGCTTGATCATCTTTAAAAAAATTTCTGGACCTGCCACTATTTGTATATTGTGTTCAACTAGTGCTGATAGCAGAATGCAACAAAAAAGAGAGAAATTTGGTAGATTTTGTTATGACTGTTTCCAATGGAAAATTTCATTCCTTTTGAATTGTTCCTCCATTTACTGAACACGGCATGGACATTCTTTTTTTTTTTTTTTTTCTGAAATTAATACATGGCTTTTAAGTTTTATCATCTACCATAAATACTCTTTTTTTTTTTCTTTTGTAAAGAGAAATTTCACATTATTGTCATCTGCTTTACAAGATATCTTTTAGCAACTGTTCTTATGCAAATATAAAATGTAAAATAAAATAAGCCAAAATTTTAAACTTAAGTGGACAAAATAAAAATAACCCAAAATATAAAAGGGTTCAATTTGCAAATTAGTACAGCGAAATAGGGGAGAATGATTTGGGTAATGAGTAATAACCCAAGTCATTCAGGTTATTATTTGTTGGTGATCAATACATTACATGCAGATCTCAGGCCCATTATAGTGGATATCTCCCTAGGTTTGATGGGCTTCAAACTTTTGTCAGCCATCAATGTAAAAGCAAGTAAAAATAGCCTGGCTAATAAAAGGATTTTGTTTTTCAGGATTTTTCTCCAGTGGACAGTTGAGCATCTACAAAAATAATATTTTTCAGGATTTTTTTCTAAAAGTTATTAAAATAGTTCATTGTAGTTAGTACATAATAAGAATGATATTTTGGTAGAATTTGAATGAAAGTGATATTATTTGTATTACAATAAACCGTATTAGTAATTATGAAAAAAAAAATGGAAAACATGGTAATTTATCCCATCAATATTGTGTTCTTATTGTTCATTAGCTCAGAAAAACAGATCAAAAAAAAGAAAAAAAATGTTATATAAGACAATAAACAGTGTACCATCAAATTTTTTTTGTAAAAATCTGGATAAAACAGTCTTGTATATAACATATGTATCACATAACATTAATCATAAATTATGAAAAATAAAAACAAGTATACAATAGCCACATATATGAATCTCTTTATTCTCTCTCTAACCCAAAACAAATAATAATAATAGTATATAAGAAACAAACGAAATACCCTCACAGCCCATCCCTCTAAACACCAAAAGAATAAACAATCAATGATCAATCAATCCATCATCATAGATCCAATCTTAGTGCTTCAACATAGCCAGCATAGACAGAACCAGAGACCCAAAAATCATAGCCCCAGAGACTGCATTAGAGTAAGCTGCACCTTTCTCTGTTGCTGGTGGTGGTGCTGATGCTGGTGCAAAATCTTGAGCCATCACACTTGAAGAGAAGATTGCTACCACAGCAAATACAAAAGCCAAAGCCTTGAATGTGATTTCTTGTGCCATTGCTAACAAAAAAATCAAAGTAAAAATACCAAAAAGATTATCTTCCTCTTAAAAGCACTGTTTGTATGAGATTGAAATGTGATAAATGTGAATAATGAATGAGAATGTAATGGTTAGGAGGGTCATATATATAGTGGTTTATGAAGGCGTGTGGGTCCAAAAGAAAACGAGGACTGTTGGGTTGGAGAGCTGGCCCCGTTGAGGGAAGAGAAAAGATCAAAAGAGAGACTTCTTGAAAAGTCCATAGAAGGAAACAGCAACGTGGTCTCTATGGTTGGTGAGCGAGGTGGTGAAATATTCTGAACACGTTTTCTCTAAAATTCACGGGATGTGAATTCGAAGGAATGTGCATTCTTAAACTTTTCATATAGGCTATAGGAAAAATTTGCCTAATTTTCATTCTTTTTCACTGTGAGTATTGCATCAATCTTGTTAAATTGCATTTAATACGTTAAACTCAGCATCTTTCACAAGGGAGCAAATAAAATGTAATAATCGCCTTGGTGTTACAATCTTACTTATGTGAAGTAAATGATACCCAAAAGTTAATAGCATAAAAAGAAAGTTAATAATTAAACTACTTAATCTCTAAAAATAGCCTTGTGAGTTGTTTAAGAATTTTGTTGGATTTAGGAGTATTTTAGAGATATTGCTGGACCCAATGGTGTGACCCATATCAACTTAATTAGAATTTTACCAATCTAAACAAGATCCAAATCATTTTTGGGGTTTCTTTCATTTTGACAAACTAAAAATTAAGTTGTATTGACTTGAATTGACATGAGCCATCAATATTGTACTTTTGTGTTTTGTGTTTCATAACAATTACAAAATTTGTGTTGGGGATATTACAGAAAGTTATAATGGAAGTACAAGGTTAACACAAAAAACAAATAGAAAATAGATAACTTGGAGGTACAATATCGTTTCCCTTAGACAATATTTGCTCCTCACACTATTGTTACTAAAAAGTTATCGCAAATTTGTCCCTAGGATATAGCCAAGATGTTGGGTTCTACAGATTGCAATTCTAGAGAATGACTACAACAATTCAAGTGAACATAAGTCTCTATTTATACTCATAGGGTTATATTTCATCAAAAGGCACGTATGGAGAGTTAAAATGTTTCATAAAACCGTTAACAATGCTTGAAACCTCTTCAACCTTTCTAAACAATCACCAAAAAATTTTGTTTCACAATTTTCAATTGGTCGAAAATTACTTTCAATTGATCGAGTGCTCTTATCAATCGGTCGAACAAGAATGGAACAGCGATCAAGACATCCAGAAACTCCAAGATTTTTTCTTTACCATTTTCGATCAATCGAGCCAAAGTTTCAACCGATCGAAAATAATGATTTTCGAATTTTCACTTAGAAAATTCCAGAACTTGAATTTTTAATTAATGAAACCATATTCTCCAAACTCAAATATCATTATTACAACATATCTTTGTATAGACCTATATATACAACAATTTGGCACCGACAATCTAAAGTTTGATCTCTAGAATTGGTTGAGTAGTGCCATGATGAGTCTTGCCACATGCACTGAGGAACTCACAATTTGAAAAATTACACAATTTTTTACGACATAAATTTCTAAAAGATCAAATGATTAAAATGCTTTGTCATTATTGAATATTACTTATTGCTTTCCACCTAAGCTTGCCTCGGAATTTTTTTTTTTTAATATATATATATATATATATATCTTTTTTTGAGTCGGAACTAAGTTTAATTTTTAACACCCTACTAGAGGAGAAAAGAAAATTATTCTACCATTAAACTAAACTATCCGAATACTTTGCTGGAAAAGAAATGTGGAAGTACAAGAACACCAAGCCATGTACTTCCTACCCCCGGCCAAGAAATGATCTTAACATTTTTGAGACAACACAAGAGATCAAGAATTTCTTTTACAATAGTACATCCATCTTCTTCCATAGCATAGAGCACAAGAAAATAAATAACAATATTAGTCACTAGAAACTGTGAACCTTGTGCTTAAATCAATAAATTCTTTTTAAAATTTATTTATTTATTTAATGAAAATACTAGTAACTTTATTAAAATGAAGATAAATTCCATACATTATGAGCTAAAGCCGACTCAATGATAACCGAATTTTTCTTTAGCCAAGCTACATAACTATCTAATCCCTTAGCATATTGAGCTAAAATATGCGCTGATTTATTCCTTGCTCACTTAACGTGCGAAATCTGCACAGAGTGAAAATCAAATAAATGAGAGTTTTTAAAATATATCATCCAATTGAAGTGGACATTTTTTTTTTTTGGGAGAAACAATTGAAGCGGAAAGTTAATCGAGAATCGTTAACAGTACAATTCTGTATTGATAAGTGTTGGGAAAGTGAGGGTTAAATTACAAATGATTAAATGTACCAATTTTCGTTAGTGGATTTAATGGTGTTTAGTTGCATGGGGTGAGTTTAGTGGGCTTTTTTTTTTTTTTTTAAAGGAAGATGATGTAAAATTCTATAACTTAAAAACTCGTAATCATTTTCCCAATACTACATTACCCTTAAATTTGAACAAACAGTTAAAATGTGGGGGACTTTTTTTTTTTTTTTCCTTTTCCTTTTCTTTAGTGTGACTTTATGATAGATTTTTTTAGGAATGTCACCTATTGAAAATTTAAAATGGATATTTTTTTTTGTCTCTTTAAATTGCTCCTCCTTTTACTAAATAACTAAAAAATGATATACCACTACGCACCCTTGGTGCGATGGCCACTCCATAAGTATGAATACTTGTGGGGTGTGGTGGGCAAGGACCAAGATTCAAATTTTCAAAAGCGAACTTTACACACATATACACTTAAATTAAGTTAAAATAAAATTTCTATTTTGTATATAAAAAAATTAAAATTAAAAAAAAAAACTAAAGTAAGGAAATATTGACATTTAAGTATCATAAATAAATAAATTTCCTTCCAAAAAAAAAGTATCTTAAATAAATGGTCTCTCTTCCTTAAAAGATCAAACTAGTCAAAATGGTCCCATTTTGAAAGAAGAGCCAACCAATATATACATATAAGAATATCCTCAAATTTCTTGTCATAATTGTCCCATTTTGACAGAAACACTACACATCCTCAAGAAATTAAACTCAACATAATGGCCCCCTCATTTTGTGCCTCCTTGTTCCTCTATGCATGGCAATCCTATTGATTTGCCCAACAAATGCATGGCTAAGTGTGAAGGTATCAGAAAATATGCTTATTTCTGTTTACTCTTGGCATGAAGATCCTCCTTTTTGCTTGCAAACTCTCCAATCCGATCATCATGCACCCTTAGTCGACCTTGTTGGCCTTACCAACATTTCAGTTCACTTAACAGATGTTGCTGCTAAGAAAACCATGGCCCTTATTCGCTCACTCGTCAATAAAACCACAGACCCCGTATTAAAAGCGCCATTTGAAGTTTGCCTCGAACTCTATATATAACAGCATTCTTGGTGATCTAGAATATGCAAAAACTGCATTGACAACTCGTGACTATTTCTCGGTAAAAGTTGTATCTAATAGTTGCATGATTGATACAGAAAACTGTAGGAATGAATTAACAAGTAGTGCACCCCCTTTCCTACAAGAGAAAATTATTGAGATGCGTTATATTTGTGAGACACAGGTTATTGTTTCTAGTCGTCTACCTTGAGATTGTTTGGTTAAATTCATAATGTTATCGGTCCCTTTCAATTGAATAAATATAATAGATCGAAGTAAACTTTTTGTCTAGGTTTTTTATGATTCATGTTTTTCGTAAATCTTGTTTTTCTTGCTTTTATATTTAACTAACTGATGTATTTACTATAAGTTCAATTTTAAAATCTTAATAAAAAATTATTTTTAATACTTATGTAAAATACTCATTACATAGTATATTATTTAGAAATTATTCTAATTATGTTAGACTTCATGGTTGGAAATGTAAAATGTTATGATTATTATAATTAAGAATATGAAATTATGTCTTAAGTGAATTGAAAAATATTAATTATTTCCCCTATGTTAAGTACATAGTAATTTTTTTATACTCTTGATCACATGTTTTCTTAAATGTGTTTTTCTCTTTTTGCTTGATTTTGTTTCAATTGTTGTCAAAATTATTAGACTTAAGTAAGAATATCATATTTTATTTTGATAAAATGATAGACTTTCATCCTATAACGTCTGCTCTATGATGATTGCTCTTTATTAAACCAAAATATCAATGAATTTTTTATGTAGATGACATTTGAATCCAAGATCTCTTATTTGACGACAACAAAATCTACTTTTCTTTTTCTTTTTTTGAGAAAGACAACAAACTCTACTAGTTAAGCTAACTAGTATCTAGAAAATATTATATTCCTAATCAATAGTTTCTCATATAAATTATAGAAAAATAAATATGATAAATTATTTTATACAAATAATTAGTTCACCATATATGGTAACAATGTGAAATAAATGCATGTATATCCTTAAAAAAAAAAAAAAATTAACTCTTCTTAATGACATTAATAAATTTTATTTAAAAAAATGTTTCTAATGAATATATGATTTACTCCATTGGTACAATGAACTACATAAATTCAACATTTAATGAGGTAGAAGCGTAAATGAGAAGAATTTTAAGGAATGTGTCAAATGACAAAAACTTAGGTTAATACAACTAGGGGTGTCAATTCGTGTTCGCGAATCGGATTCGTGTCATGTCAAGCCATAAGTACTCTGCTATATGGATTGACCCAAACCCGACTTGTTTAATAAACGTGTCAAGAATCATCAACCCTAACCCGACCTGTTTATTAAACAGGTTGACCCAACCTGACATGTTTAACCTGTTTAATTAATAAGTCATATAAAAATTAATACTAATAACCTGTTTGATTAATAAGTCATACATGATCTAAATAATCTATTATTAATTTCTATATATCTAAAATTAAAATACAATTACAACTATAAATATAATAATAAACATATAATTACAACAACAAAAATTAAGCAATAATAACAAAATTTAATTTAATACCTTTATTGCCTAAACGGGTCAAACGGGTTCACATGTTAAACACGAACACGACCCGTTTATTAAACGGGTCAGCCGTGTCGACCCGAATATGACCCGAACCTATTTAGCCTCAACCCATGACCTGTTTATAAACAGGTTAATTGTGTCGGGTTCGCGAGTCGTGTCAAATTTTGCTACCCCTAAAAACAACCATGTAAGATTTATATATAAACATACAAAATTGTTGACATGTCGTGCAAAGAATTTAAAATATAAAATTTGTTAATAGAAGATCACATTGCCTTTTTAATTTCAAGTTTTTCCTTTAATAGCCTTATAACTGAATTAGCACCAATACTTGAAGTTAGAGGAGAAAGAGTTCATACAGTATATTATATTTCATTAAAAAAAAAATTTTAAAAATTGCTAGAGGCTACCAAAACGTCAAGAACACAGCATGCTTGGTTGACAACAAATATTTATCTCACATGGGTGGCTTTCAACAGTATCAAAAAAGAAAATATTGACCATGTGGCTCTAATCATTGAAGCAAACGGAGAGAGATTTTAAAATTATAGATTTTTTCGTCCTTGTTTGCTATGGTATGGGTTTTCAAACAGGGCTGGAGGGAGGGGGTGGGGGCCGAGGCCCACACTAGCTTTTTGAAAAATGCCCCTCCCATTTGTTTTATAATGTCAAAATTTTAAAAATATGAATAAATTTTAGGTAATGGTCTACTTTTTTTTTTTTTAGTTTAAATACTTTTTAATTTATTATTATCTCCTTTATTTCATTTTAATATTGACTTTTGGTCATATTATATAAATTATTAATTTTAGGAGCATTTAAAGCATAGATTTATAAAAATATATAGGTAATTCTTTAGCCTTTTTTTTTTTTTTTGGCTTTCCAAAAATAAAATCATACACTCTTTTTTTATAGAGAATTTCAATCTATGGTGTTCGTTTTTAATTATACATGTTTATCATTAGATCAAGACACTAATCAGTTTTTGGTGTAAGCGATGATTGAATCTCAAATCTCATATACAGCCATCAAAGATTTTACCAGTTTAGTTAACTAGAACCCACAAAGTCATACATTGAAAGAATTAAGGATACAAAGATATAATGATATATTTAGCTTGGCCCTCTTTAAAAAAATTTCTGTCTACCACTATTTGTATATTAATTGTGTTCAGCTAGTGCTAATTGCAAAATGCACCCTAAAAAAAGGGTAGATTTTGACATTTTTGTTGTGACGGTTTCCCATCAAAAATTTCATTCCTTTTGAATTGTTCCTCCTTTTACTGAACCTGGCATGGACATTCTTTTTTTTTCTGAAATTACTACATGCCTTTTAAGTTTTATCATCTACCATAAACACTCTTTTAGCAACTGTTTTACAATATATCTTTTAGCAACTGTTCTTATGCAAAAATAAATTGTAAAATAAAATAAGCCAAAATTTTGAACTTAAGTGGACAAAATAAAAATAACCCAAAATACAAAAGTGTTCAATTTGCAAATTAGTACTGTGAAATAGGGGTGAATGATTTGGGTAATGAGTAATGACCCAAGTCATTCAGGTTACTATTTTTTGGGTAGTGACCCGTCCTTGTGATCAGTACATTACATGCAGATCTCAGGCCCATTATAGTTGATATCTCCCCAGGTTTGACGGGCTTCAAACTTTTGCCAGGCCTTAGGGAAAAGCAAGTAAAAAACTAAAAATAGCCTGGCTAATAAAGGATTTTTTTTTTTTTTTTTTTTTTTTTGGGGTGATGTTTCTCCAATGGACAGTTGAGCATCTACAAATATAATACTTTTCAGGATTTTTTATAAAAATTATTAAAATAGTTTATTGTAGTTAGTATATAATAAAAATGATATTTTAGTAAAATTTAAATGAAAGTGATGTTACTTGAATTACAATAAGTCGTATTAGTAATTATGAAAAAAGAAAAAAGAAAAGTATGGTAATGTATTTCATCAATATTGTTGTTCTCATTGTTCATTAGCTCAGAAAAAGAGATCAAAAGAAAAGAAGAAGCAAGTTATACATGACAATAAACAGTGTACCATCAAAAATAAAAAATAAAAAAAATCTGGACAAAACAATCTTGTATATAACATATGTAACACATATTATTAATCATAAAACATGAAAAAATATAAACAAGTATACAACAACCATATATATGAATCTCTTTTATTCTCTCTCTAAGCTAAAACAAAAAAATAAGTAACAGTATATAAGAAACAAATGAAATGCCCTCACAGAGTCACAGCTCATCCCTCTAAACACCAAAAGAATAATCAATCAATGATCAATCAATCCATCATCACAGATCCAATCTTAGTGCTTCAACATAGCCAGCATGGACAGAACCAGAGACCCAAAAATCATAGACCCAGAGACAGCATTAGAGTAAGCTGCACCTTTCTCTATTGCTGGTGTTGGTGCTGCTGCTGGTGCAAAATCTTGAGCCATCACACTTGAAGAGAAGATTGCTACAACAGCAAATACAATAGCCAAAGCCTTAAATGTGATTTCTTGTGCCATTGCTAATCAAAGTTAAAATACCAAAAAGATTATCTTCCTCTAAAAAGCACTGTTTGTATGAGATTGAACTGTGATGAATGTGAATTATGAACGAGAATGTAATGGTTAGGAGGGTCATATATATAGTGGTTTATGAAGGCGTGTGGGTCCAAAAGAAAACGAGGACTGTTGGGTTGGAGAGCTGGCCACGTTGAGGGAAGAGAGAAAAGATCAAAAGAGAGACTTCTTGAAAAGTCTATAGAAGGAAACAGCAACTTGGTCTCTATGGTTGGTGAGCCAGGTGGTGAAATATTCTGAACACGTTTCTTAGCTATTTGGTTGAGACTGTTAACCAACTAGCTATTTGGTCTTCTTTGCGTCGGAGTAAAACTATAAACTAGGCTAAGCTTGGTTCTATTTGGGCTAGACATACGTCAGGTTGTGGTATGTGACACCAAGATGATATGTACATGATGAAATTGATGTCACACCTTTATTTTTATTTTTTTTTAAGAGATGTAATAGGATTTGAAATATATCACATCAATTTCATTACCTAGGTGAAGTTGATAAACATGATGAAATTTGAATCATCATGTGAATATATTTGTTTTACGATGACGGCTAATGTCTATCACGTGAATTTGTTATTAAGAATTAAGGCACTAAGAAGTTTCTTTTTTATATAAATGAGATTCAAATTTAAACTTATTCAACTATTTAAGATTTTTTTTTTTTAATAAATGAAGTTAATTAAAATCCATGTGTCTCACATTATTATTATTATTATTCAGAAAATATAAATCCTGGTACAACTATGACTTTCGGTTTGGGACAGAGAAATGGTGCTTTTAGTAATAAAGGACCTTTAGCTTGTAATCTATATTGAGAGTAGCTTTGTTTATTTCATCTTTTGATTTAAAAATTAAAATTGAAAATAAAATTAAAATTAAAATTAAAAAAAAAAAAAAAAAAACTCAACGTATTCTTAAAATTAGTACATGTTTAAAAAGGATAAAAGATTAAATTCCACTAATATTTATTTCATCCAATCCATAAAGTCAAAGTAATATTTCGATTATAGTGATAGGCTAGTAGTAATGACATATTTTTTTAGTATCTGATGTTTGTAATCCAAATCCTACCCTCACCTCCCTACTAACTACTTATAATCCAAAAAAAAAGGGGCAATGTTTTACAACATTATGGTTATATTTTGCATGAAGAGTATTAACATGCCAATAACATGGCAAATGTTTCATGACTTTGGAATGATGATCGTGGGATTAGCGCAAAGGAACAAATTCAATTGACACATAAAGTTATAATTTGTACAAAGAAGTGGCCCACTATTGGGGTATTGGAAGAAATTAAAAATTTATTATCCAAGATCGTTGGTGTATTCCTCTTTGATCACTTTCGAGATATGTAATTCAACTTAAAGTTTAAAGGAATTTTGGGATATGGATATTCTTCTTCTCAAGTGAAGAGACTAGTTACTAGCAACCCTTAAAAAACTCTCTATAAACAATTGTCCAAAATTAGAGCCAATAGCAGATAAGTTATAAAATAATGTGTCTCTTGAACATTTTGACATTGAGCATTGTGAAATGATCAAATTCTTCTTCGAGGGGCAAACATACTCTGCGGACTTAATGAAATCGACATATATAGTTGTTTCAATTTGGTTTCCTTCCCTGATGGAGGTTTGCTCCTAACTAGCTTGAAAGAGCTTTCGATTTGTGATTTCAATAAATTCAAGATCTTGCTTAACCACATGCACAACCTCACATCTCTTCAACAATCGATTATAGGTGAATGTTGACCAAGAATCATCTTTTATTTTTTTTTCAAAAGAGAGTTACCATATCTTTCTATCATAAGTAACTATCTGAGTAGAAATTGCATAGACTCACATCTCTTAGACATCCCCATATTTCTTATGTACTTCCACATTTGTTGTCTCCTGAAGAGAAAGATGGGAAATTGATGATGTTGCCAAGCTGAATGTTGTAAATTTTCCAAATTTAGTATTCCTATCTTCGAAGGGCTTACAAAACCTCTATTATGCACTTGAAATAATGTATATTAGATTTTATCCTAAACTTGCATCCCTTCCAAAGATTGATCTGCCTCACTCGCTTCTAAAACTTACTTTTTATTTATGATTGTTCTCTGTTGAAACAACACTGCATTGCAAAGGGACGAGAATAATTCCAAAGAGCAGATATTCCTTACATTCATATTTATTGGTAGTAACAAGAGGAGCAATAATTTTGCAAAACAAAAGGGAGATGTTTGTACAATAATTACATTCACAAGATGTCAATTTAAGAATTTGTACAATAATGAAAGAATATAATGTAGACAATTGAATACAATAATATGCCTAAATGAAAGAATATGATTTTAAATTTTGAATCTTAATCGGTACATCAAAAGTCAAAATTAATGGAACTGATTTTGAATTCTAAGAGATGACAATTGGGTCAAGTGGGAAAAAAAAATGATGGTTTAAATAAAATTTGGAAGTTTTAAATATTTAAAATTTAAAAAAAAAAAAAAACTACATGGCACAAAAGGGGTGAGCATGGGTCGGGTTGGGGGGATTTTTCAACCCAACCTACCATGGTGGGTTAAAAAAAATTCAACTCAACCCAACCCATCACATAAATCCAACCTAACCCAATGGGTTAGGTAGGGTTGGGTTGAACCCATGAGTTGGACAATATTTTTTTATTACTTTTATTATTAAATTGAACAGAAAAAAATATATCACACTTGCCACCTGAGTTGATAAACAAAATATACATTAATATATAAACTAATATTCCAACTCAGTTGTAAACAAAATATGTATAAGTATCTAACTGAGTTGATAAACAAAATATAAATGAACTAGTATCCTAATTCACTTATAAACAAAATATACATCAGTTCCCAACTCAGTTATAAACAAAATATATCTAAAATTTTTAAAATTTTTTTATTAATTATATAATATATTTAAATATATATTAAAAGAACTAATAGGATTTAATATTATATATGATAGTAGAAATCGAGGAAGTGCTCTACAACTGGTTTTTTTTTTTAAAAAAAATTATTAAATATATATTAAAATATGGGTGGGTCGGGTTGGATTTGGCGGGTTTGTGATTTTATGACCCAAACCCAACCCAACTCGCTATAAATTTAAAAAAAAAAAAAAAAAATTGTATCCCAACTCAACCCACCAAGCCCTAAAAACCAACCTAACCCGGTGGGTTGGGTTGGGTCAAGTCGGGTTTGGCGGGTTGGCGAGTTTTCTGCATACCCCTAGCACAAATCTATATAATAATAATAATAGGTGAAACTAAGAGAAACTCAAATTAGAATTCCAAATTAGAGTTCTAATTTTGTGTCATGTGTCCTAAATTATTTATTCTTAAAGAATTTTATTTCTTAATTTTAGAATCAAATGTTGGACCACATCAAAAATATTCATCCAAGTGAGTTATTAAATACAAAAACTAAAGAGTCTAGAATAAATAAACCTTAAAAAAAAAAAAAAAGTGCTTCACAATAATTTTTTTTTTTTTAAACGTGGACAATTTACATTTTATACCTAATAATATCCTTACAAAATATTTTAAAGAGTTAACAAATTTTAAAAATGATTATTAATAGTATTTAAATTATATATATATATATATATATATATGAATTATATTATGCATCTTATTGTATATCTTTAAGAGTTTTTATGCATATATCGCCGCACACCCTTAGTGCGATGATCACTCCACAAGTATAAGTGCTTGTGGGGTGTGGGGGGCAAGGCCCGGGATTCAAGTCTTCAAAAGGGAATTTCGCACACATATACACTTGGATTAAGTTAGAGTAGAAATTCTATCTTGCATAAAAAAAATTTTAAAAAAAAAAGTTTTCATGTATATACATAGGGTTACAAGCTAATAGTAAAATTAAAAGCTAAGGCTTCATTTCCATATTATATATATATATATATATACACATAATTTTGAAACATATGATATCAACTCATAATGATTGCTCACATCTATCAAGATAGAATTTGTTAAGACATTAATAAATTTCTTTTTAGCATAGGTGAAATTTAAATCTAATTTTTTTTTATTTGATGGTAACTAGCTGAGAGTGTGTACGAAGAGAAAAAAAAAATTATAGGTAATGTCTATTACACACATAACACGGTTACTTCATTAAAATGTAACCATTACTTGAAGTCAATTTTAGTTAAAATAATGTATAATAGGAGTGTAGGAAAAGGAAAGTAGATTGCAAGTGCTTTTCATATACACAGTTTATGATTGACATTCGTTGGGCTGTATGTATCAAAGTGTAGACGGTGGATTAGCATTCAAACATTACATGCAATGGCTGCTTTTGCTGGCATATTTCTTGGTTATTGGTTGGCCGCGTTATATACATTCGAGTAATAAGAATTCTTAATGCAGCAAAAAAAAAAGAGTAATAAGAATTCTTAATGTGAAAGAGAAAGAGACTTCTGGCCCTGTGATTTGTCATTTGTATTATAGTTGTCGGCCAATTCAGCCCAAGATCAGAAGAAAGAGATAAAACAAACAAAACAGAACAAAAAGCGTTTAGCCATGCACTCTCTCTCTCTCTCTCTCTCTCTTATTTTAGGGTTTTTTTTTTTTTTTTTAGTTCACATATTAAGAGTGTCAATATATATTTGATTGGACCCGTGAACAAGTAAGATTTGTTGCAAGTTTGTGTCCAATGTCAAATTTTCATGTTAAGGCAGGTTCGCCCTCTTTGACACGATTAATAAATTGGCCAATTTTGTGTTGACTTGTTTTACCTATAAGATAACTCAAAATGACTCCGTTCGAAGACTAAAGCTCGACAGGATTAAGCTTACTGCGGTGGCATATTTTAGGACAAAACGTAAAATACAAAGTGCTTGCTATAATACTACATTTGATCTATTGTGGCTGAGATGGCTTCTTCAAGATATAGGAGCTTCTTCATTTCCTGCCTCTCCTATCAAATGCAATAAGCCAATAATTGAAGCAGAATACAGATCAGACACAATAATGCCTTTCCTGAGCGAACCAAGAACAGTTTGAGCTGTTGTCACTTAATTTATTCAATTTCATCGTCACCAACTTTATAGTACTTAACAGTTGCAAATATTCCCTTTCATGATCAACTACCCGAAATGTTCACCAAATTTCATCCATTTGGCCAATTCTATGATCCTATTCTTGTATCTAAACTCAAGTTGGTTTTCGACAACACATCTTAAATTTGAATGGGGCTGTTAAATTACAAGTTTTAGGTTCATCTAGAGGCTCAGTCCAACCCATCTTAAATTGTATTGAATATTAGAATTATGGTTAAATAATTAAGTTCATTGTTTTCTAACTGTTTAAGTTTTTGGACAAATTGGTAATTTAGCACGGAACTCATGTTTCATTTTTCTTTTTTTAATCTAAGATAGAATTTTACTCTAACATAATCTAAATGTATGTGTGTGAAGCTCTTTTGTGAAGCCTCTACCCTCACAAACACTTGTATTTATGAAGTAACCATCATACCAAGAATTCATGGTAATATTTCTTTTGTGGTGACATTTCTTCTAATCTACTCAGAGTGTGCGCTTCTATATAGGCTTCTTTTTTTTTTCTTTTTCTTTTTTTTGTACAGTTTATACATAGTTGAATAAAATATAATTATTCTAACCCAAAGCAATGGTGAAAGATGAAGTATCTCCGTCAAAAGGCAATGCCCATTTGCAACATGTTAGCATAATATGATGGTTTACCTATTGAGACACTGAAGTTTGGCAAAAGGATTCGTTATCTTTGAATGAAATTAAAATTGAAATGGAATATATAAAAATATGAAAAAGATTTACAATCGGATTTCTGTTTATTGGAAGAGAAAGTATGAAAAGACTTTTCAAGAGCAGCTTTTGGGTGGAAAATATTGTATTAATATATACATTTTATATGAATTAATTCAACTTCAAATCTATCGTAAAAGTAGTGGGTAATTTAGTTAACTTAACTAATAGAGTTTTTTATGGTGGAATAAGAGATTTAGAATTCAATTTCTACCTACATCAAAAATCAATTAGTATCTTAACCTGATAATAAAGAATATTATCAAAATAAACGACATAAATTAAAACTTTCTAAAAAAAAAAAAAAAAACTGCGCTATTTGAACTTTAAAATATATATATATATATATATAAACAAAAACAAAAAATCAAAACGAAAAAGAAAAAGAGTCACTAAAAACGAAAATATCATTGTTGATTACTATGAATGGTAAGAAACAGACAAAAAAGCTTACGGATTCCTGACTGCTGTGTCCTCGTGGTCCTTCTCTTCCCTCTTTAATGAAGGGAGTGATCCCTCCCATTTGGCACTGGCTAAAGTATTCATATGAGATGCTATATTACATCTCATGCACTAACAACTTTATTGTTGGACAGTAAGCTGGGTCTTTCTACCATAAAATCAATGAGTGATAATAAAAATACACTCAAATTTTTTATTGCATTTAATATCACGCTCTGTGGGCCTATTTTTAAAATAATTGAAGGGAGTTAAATTGTGGACTCCTCAACAATTCGTCCCTCACAATAATACTCTCATGACTCAATCCCATAACCTTGGCTTTAATATCATTTGTCAAACTATGAGCTATGTTATTTCACCTCAAAAATCAATTAGTGATATAAAAAAGACACTTATATCTTTTATGACATTCGACATAATATCCCACAGGCCTATTTTTAAAATGGTTGTAGGGAGTCAAATTGTGATCTACTCAACACTTATCTTATGTACAAATCTTAGCTAGAGACCTTTTTTTTAAGGATAATAGAAAAATAGTAAGAAAGAAGTGGCAAACATGGCTTTCCTACCTAAGCATGACTATAATAACATCCTAACCAATACAAGGAGTCGCAACATGCTCTTAGTAGAGAACTCGAAACAATGTCATGGGATATGTTGTCCCAAGTCCAACCAGCATGTCGGTAGTTTATATTAGTTGGAGACTTAACTAATATAAAGCAGTAACTTACATATTTACCACACCAAAAATAAAACTAGTAGCTTACATAATACTTTCTATTTAAGAAGTTGGGAATTAATCAAAGAGAGATGCATGGCTTCGAAAGTCACTGCATTACAAACTAGATTTCTTTCTTTTAATCATTAGACTAGGAGTTTTTTTTTTTTTTTTTTTTTCTAAGGACTAGGAGATTTTTTTATGCTAAATAAAATAGTTAATAAAATATGTGCACCATATCATATGTATTACACTAAGGACAAAACTTACGTACAATATCTTAAATGTTGTTTCTTAGGTTTTTCTCTTAAAATTCTGTCATGTGACTACTTAACTTAAAAAATATATTTCCATTCATGAAAAAAAAAAAAAAAAAAAAAAAAAAACCACATGATAGAATTTTAAAAGATGAACCTAATGAACAGTACTTAAGTGCTGTATCTAAGTCTTACTCTTACACCAATGTAATGAATGGAATGGATGTTACATATGCATGCTTGCAGGATATAAATATATATATATATATATATAGGAACAACATTGTTTTAATTATTTACTCGGAATTACAGATATGTTAGTTGGAGACTTGAAGTAGGAATTCAAATAGTACTTTCTATTGAGGGAATCATTCAAGACAAATGCCTTGGACCATTATTAAACAACTTGAAGTTGTTTAATAAAATAAAAATAAAAATAAAACAACAAAACAACAACAACTTGAAGAGTAGCATTCAAAAGACACATTATTAATTACTAAAACTAAAATGATAATAGCAGTTGTCTTGCCCTATGTGCAAGCCTTTTTAAATAATGAACTCTTTTCTTCTTCTTTTCTTTTTTTTTTTCTTTTTTTTTTTTTTTCAGAGGGAGTTCTTACTTAAACATTAATTATGAATCCAACAAGTGAATTCTTTAACTAGAATAAATCATGGGTTGCTTAAAAATAGATAAATCATGGAAAAGCCTTGAGACCTTGGGTGAAGAAAGTGGTGAAAGCATCCATTTTTGTTTTGGGTAGAGATAGGCCTATCTCAATGCCACCCTCCACATCCCTACTCTCAGTGAGTGAAATAGCTCTCATGCAATCAATTGAAATCTCCTCTATCTTCTTGGCTCTTCCCCACCCAAAATCCGTTTCATAAAGATCCAATTTTGGTGACCCGGCAACCATAACATTGAGATCCGACCCGAATAACACCTTCCAATCCGAGATCCACTTCTTTGCATCTCCAAAAATTGCCTTATCCAATGTCTTCACAGTGCTTCCAATAGCTCTTGCCGCGACAACAACCCCATCTTCTCCCATTAGCTCCTTCCTAATCGCCATCGATCGACCAAAACCAACACAATTACCAAAATATGAAGCGGGTACCGGAAAGTCCAAACGGGTAATACCACCTGCAATGAACCCGAAGTAATTTGGATCCTCCCCACAACATTTCTCATTGACATCATCTTGGGCCTTAACCAAACAAATCCATATAAATGCACATGTTAGGACATAGGCTGATAAATGAACCGGGAGTGACTTATTTTCCTCATTGCATTTAGCAATAGTCCATGATTTGATCCTATTCATGTCACTCAAGCCCACCACAAATGTTGCTCTCACCATGTTGGACAAATCTACATTGGCTTCACTTCCAATAACAATATCTTTTAAAGATTTTCTTCTCCACCACTCCTTCAAGAAAATATCCTCTAGCCCAAGTGCATCCACAATGACCTTCCTATCATAACTAGGTAATGATTTCATAGAGAAAGAGTCACCAAAGCTACAAAATGAGGCCCAAGTCTTCATGAAATTGTTGAAAGTCCTTCCATCAGCTACAACATGTTGGTAAGCAAGTCCTATACAAATGCCTGCCTTTGGAAAAACTGTAACTTGAATAGCTAGCAAAGGAATAAGCACTTGCTTATCATCTAGTTGGGGCACAAGTGAGTGAAACTCATTCACATCTCTTGGATAATTGCTAGAGAGATGGTTAAAATGCCCATTTGACTCAGCAATAGTTAATGAAACCGAGTCACCTTGGCTATATATAATCTCTGGCTTGCATGGCTCAAAGTGTGACATTGTGAGGTTCCCAGCTAAGGGATAGAAGTGTTGAAGAGTGAGGGAAAGGGAGTTCTTGAGGTTTGGGAGGGTTCTGGATGTGAAATGAGAAGTGGTGTAGGGATAATCATAGAAAAACAATGGTTGGCTTGGAGAGAAAAATAGCCATGGTATGTCTAAGAATGTTAGAGGGAGTGAGATTGGTGAAGCTGAATTGAGTGGGGGAGAGACATTGCAGTGCTCAAGAACTTTGATTGTGGAGGATTTTGCCATGGGTGAGAGAGAGAGAGAGAGAGAGAGAAGAATGACTGATTATTGCCTAATACGCGCAACAGGACTGACTCAGTAAGTCATACTTTACAGGACTCGGTGGTACCCATGGTTTGCCTGTACCAAAAAGGGAATTGGATCACTTGTTTTTACACGTATAAAAATGGAAAATGCAGAACATGATGCATATAAAATTGATGCCAACCAGGTAGAAGGAAACTTAGATATAAAAATAAAATTGATGCCAAATAGTTAGATGGTAACTTGGACTTGGGAAATAATTAAATTAATGTCACATGTTTCATGTAGGAAGCGTGATGAAGTTGGGAAATAATTAAACTATGCTTTTTGTACAAAGTAATTTATTCTATTCTTTTCAATAACAAAATAAAAAGTACTTTATTCTATTAAAATAATTATATTTTAATCCCTAACGCGCCCCTATAAGTCAAGCTTTTATTTGAAGCTAGCTGAAAATGGATGCGTGCTACTAGTGCAGCTCGCTTCGCTTTTGTTGCGGAGTGGGTGCTTGCCCTTAGAAGGGTTGGGGGAAAAGGGTATTTCCATCACGAAGGAAGGATTCAATCCAGCCACAAGAATTCCCTTATGGCAACCTTGTTACGACTTCACCCTAGTCGAAGACCCCACCATGGTACACCAATAAGACCACCAAAAACCTTTGCGGCACTAGTGGTACATAGAAGTCTATAATAATTTAAACCCTATAGTTTTAAAAATAATAAATTAAACTATACAGTTTTTAAAAAATAACAAATTAAATTTTATATTTCAAAAAAAAATGTTACAAACTAAACTCAAATATTACAAATTAAACCCCTATTATTACAAATTAAACCCCTAGCCTATGTTGAATCTCTAATACAATGTCGTTACACTTAAATAAGCGGACATTTAATTTGAAATTTTTAAAAGGTTTACTAACGTATGCCCTTAGATTATATGTTAGTAAATCATTTTTTTTTTTTTAAATTTATCGGAAATTGAAAAAATTATCAAAAAAGTTTGACAACTTTTTCAATTCTCGATAAAAATTTTCTTAAAATGTATTGTTAATATATGCCCTAAGGGCATACATTAATTAGACCCATTTTTTAAAATATTGAGTTTAATTTGTTGCTTCTAAAACAATAGGCTTAATTTGTACTTTTTAAAACCTCAATGTTTATTCGTTTCTTTTAAAATTATAATGCTTAAAATTTAATTTTGTATATTATATTTTATTTTTGCTAAAATGTACAGAGTGATCATGATTGTACTATAAGGCCATTCAAGCTGTATAAGTATCCCATGCTACTCGAGTTAGAGCATAAGCTAGCAAAATGCTTTCGACTATTGGACTCTCACCATATATGGTACAATATTCCACTATTTCACATAACAGCATGACGCTTGTATTGCCCTCTCACAAAATGTCCATAATTTTAGTTACTTCCATTTTGCTCGCCGCTACTACATAAATCATTTTTGCTTTCTTTTCTCTTGATACTAAAATATGGATTCTTCGCATGTCCCTCCCCCCTCCCCTCCCTTCTCTCTCTCCAGGTCCATCCCCGGGGAATCAAAAATCAAGATTTATTTTATCTAATATCAAATGCTAGTTACAAGCAAATAGAGCACCTTTTAGAAATATCAAATAGTGTTGCATAAATCGTAAATACATGAATGTAACGTACTAAAAAAAAAAATTTTTATTCCTAATGGAATAAGTAACAAAGTAACTCTTCCGCCCATTACCACTAAGTACGCAACACCCCCCCCCCCCCCCCCCAAAAAATATATATATATATATGGTTTTGGGTGCCTTTGAAATTTAGAAAACTACATGACCATGTTATTAGTTTCTTTCTTCTTATTCATTTTTTTTTTAAGACAGTAAATCTTTTATATTAAAATGCGGCAGGTGCTTATAAAGTGTAAAGCAAAAATAAGCCAAGGCAATAATTCACATATTAGTAAAAGCTGATAAGGACTAGGCACTACATTGTGAATAGCAACTAGCAAGTATCACGTTTTGATAAGTGAGTGCATGAGGACCCATAAAATTTGTTCGATAGTGAGATATATGCCTTAAAATTTTGAAAGAGTTCACAAATGAAATAAATTCATATGGCTCACATGAGATTAGAGTACTTGTTGGGGCCACCTCCTTGGACTTATCTTGCCAATTGCCTGGTCTAGCTATACCTATATTAAAAAACTGAGGATATCTCAAAAGGATAACAACAAAAATTTCGTACAAGATTTTTACTTTTGAGGGACAGGCTATGGAGTATGGACCATGGAGTTCTCTAAAAAAAAATTCCCAAGACTCGTAGTAAATTGAATTCATCGCTTCATAGAATCCTCCAATGATTTTTTTTAATCATTATTCAATCATTAGCTTACAAATCTATATTATTTTATTCCTCTACATAATTAGTTTAGGCATTTCATTCATCTAACATTCCCATACATGTATGACATTCTAGTTTTTTTTTTTTTTTTTTTTTAATATGATAACATTCTAATTAATAAGTATGTTTGAGGTCCTTTTTTTTTTTTTTTTCACTATTAGGTCACGTGGCATAATCTCATTAGTCAACTCATGCCATCTCAAGCATGATTTATTTTTTTTTTTTAAATGATAGGTTTTGGGCCAAGCTCATTTTTGAAGCCCAACATTCATCAAACTACATCAATTGGGCTTTTTTTCCTGAAATTCTTCATTTAAATGAGTCAGGTTATGGGCCAAAAATTTCATTTACTTCATGAATCAGGCTTACTGCCCATATTTTTTTACATCACAAGATGGGCTTATAG
The DNA here is from genome assembly GCA_030445155.1 of Quercus variabilis. NCBI lineage: Eukaryota > Viridiplantae > Streptophyta > Magnoliopsida > Fagales > Fagaceae > Quercus > Quercus variabilis. Next base: position 4,414,730 of record CP129448.1, on the reverse strand, counting down.
TTTATATTATTTTCTTGCTCAACAAATTGGGTTCATTGACTCAATTTTTTTTTATTGTTACTTATAGTCTGTTTGTTTCCTCAATGAATTAAAGCTCATAGTCCATATTATTTCTCTCATCCCTCATGTCCCCCCCGCCCTCCTTTTTTTTTTTTTTTTTTTTTTTTTTTTTTTTTTTTTTTCTTTTTTTTTTTTTTTTTTTTTTTATCATAACTTCATCTATCACATAAAACTATCTTGTTGTCCAAGCTCAAATACACTTAAAAATAATAATAATAAAAAATAAAAAATAAAAAATAAAAATAAAAATAAAAAAAAAACCACTTATTTTCCTTCTTTCACTTCACTTCCCTCGAAACCCCGTCAAGCAAAGAAAAGTGTTTATGTGGGAAAAGCCCACTCCACTTTGGCTAGTGATTGACAATAGAAACTAACCAGTTTACTCTTGTGCATCACTGGTAATCATGCCCTTTCTCTTTATCACACTCAAATTTACTCTCATTTTATAAAAAATTATGCTAACAGCTGTTGGATCCATATGTTTTATTACTGCTGGACTTATATATCGTGTTATTGTTATTCTATTTCATTTTATTTTTTATAATTATTGTTACTATATTGTTGAACACAAGTTACTTTATTATTATTATTTTTTTTTTTTTGGAGTAAAAAGTTACTTTAATGTTGTTTTACTGATATTAGCAAAAAAAATAAAATGTTGTTTTACTGATGGATCTACAGATTCTACACTATGTTGTTATCTGCTTTACCATTAGATATAAATCAAAGTACCTTTGTCTGCATGCCCTTGAAGTTTAGGCTTTAATTCCTTTTTGGGCTTAAAAATGCAATGATAAGTGATAAACTTGGTCTTCTTTGTGTTGGTATTGAATTCCAAACTTGACTCTAAAAACAATCTCAAATCTAACAAGACCAGCCTCTAATGACTGACAAATATGGCTATGAAGCATAGTACTTAGTACAAGGTCCTTGAGTACAACAAATGTTCTCACCCACAAATGATAAGAAATAAGGTAAGAGCATTTTTAAAGGAGGTGAAGATAAAAAGTAGATTCTTATCTTAAAAATAGTGAGAAAATTTTAAGGAATTTGACATGGATCCTCCTCTGCCTAACCTTAGAAAAATACTGGCAAGTTATTTTCAAAAAATAACAAAGTAATACTGCTGAGTTGTGCCAATGAATAATTATAGTGAAAGGAACATAATTATTGAAACTTTGACTGGAACATGTCTTCGTGGAGTCCTCTTTGTAAAGTGTATTCTCAAATGCAAATATGGTCAAATTAGAACATGTTAAACATCTTACCTAGAAAAGAAATAAGGGACTTGTTGCACACTCAAGCCTAAAGAAAGAAGAGCAATGCTAGGATACAAATTTTTTCACAACTCATTGATTATATACATGAATCACAGTAGGCACAAGCAATTGAGAAAAATTAAAATGCCTATTTGCAACATGTTAGCATAATATGATGGTTTACCTATTTAGACACTGAAGTTTGGCAAAAGGATTCGTTATCTTTGAATGAAATTAAAATTGAAATGGAATATATAAAAATATGAAAAAGATTTACAATCGGATTTCTGTTTATTGGAAGAGAAAGTATGAAAAGACTTTTCAAGAGGAGCTTTTGTGTGGAAAATATTGTATTAATATATACATTTTATATGAATTAATTCAACTTCAAAAACCTTAATGTTTATTCGTTTTTTTTTTTAATTATAATGCTTAAAATTTAATTTTGTATATTATATTTTATTTTTGCTAAAATGTACAGAGTGATTGTACTATAAGGTCATTTCAAGCTCTACATGTATCCCATGCTACTTGAGTTAGAGCATAAGCTAGCAAAATGCTTTCGACTATTGGACTCTCACCATATATGGTACAATATTCCACTATTTCACGTAACAGCATGACGCTTATATTGCCCTCTCACAAAATGATCATAATTTTAGTTACTCCCATTTTGCTCGCCACTACTACAAAAATCATTTTTGCTTTCTCTTCTCTTGATACTAAAATATGGATACTTCGCATGTCTCTCCACACCCCCCCCCCCCCTCTTTTCTCTCTCTCCAGGTCCATCACCGGGGAATCAAAAATCAAGATTTATTTTATCTAATATCAAATGCCAGTTACAAGCAAATAGAGCACCTTTTAAAAATATCAAATACCATTGCATAAATCGTAAATGCATGAATGTAATGTACTAAAAAAAATATTTTATTCCTAATGGAATAAGTAACAAAGTAACTCTTCCGCCCATTACCACTAACTAAGCACCCCCCCCCCCCCCCCCACCCAAAATGACTTCATTGGTTTATGGATTTAGTCAATTAAACTCCATGATTCATAGGTTAGGCTTGATATATATGGTTTTGGGTACTTTCGAAATTTAGAAAACTACATGACCATGTTGTTAGTTTCTTTCTTCTACTTCTTCTTCTTCTTCTTCTTTTTTTTTTTTTATAAGACAGTAAATCTTTTATATTAAAATGCGGTTTTGCTTATAAAGTGTAAAGCAAATATAAGCCAAGGCAATAATTCACGCATTAGTAAAAGCTGATAAGGACTTGGCACTATATGGTGAATAGCAACTAGCAAGTATCACGTTTTGATAAGTGAGTGCATGAGGACCCATAAAATTTGGTCGATAGTGAGATATATGCCTTAAATTTTTGAAAGAGTTTACAAATGAAATAAATTCATAATGGCTCACATGACATTAGAGTACTTGTTGGGGCCACCTCCTTGGACTTATCTCGCCAATTGCCTGGTCTAGCTATATTAAAAAACTGTGGATATCTCGAAAGGATAACAACAAAAATTTCGTACTAAATTTTTACTTTGGAGGGATAGGCTATGAACTAAGGGTGTACAACCAACCCATCAAAACTAATTCGATTCAACCCAACCCGTCGGGTTGGATTAGTTTTTAGTGGTTGGTGGATTAGATTGGATTATGAAATTTTTTTTTTAATAGTGGGTTGGGTTGGATGCGGGTCATAATAATCACAAACTCGCCTAACTCGACCTGACTCACCTATATTAATTTAAATTTTAAATTATATATATAGATAGAAATATATTATATAATTAATAATGTTTTCTCATATTCGGCTCTTCCTATTTAAAACACAATTACATTACAAACTCTAACAATCTTATTTCTCTCTCTGTTGCCTCCCACTCCCACTCTCTCATTCCACTCCTATTTGTTTATAACTGAGTTGGGATACTAGTTCATGTATATTTTGTTTATCAACTTAATTAGAGATGTTTTGTTTATAACTAAATTAGAATACTAGTTTATGAATATTTTATTTATCAACTCAGGTGGTAAGTGGGATATATTTTTCCTGCTCAAGTTAACAATAATAGTAATAATAATAAAAACTGTCCAACTCTTCGGTTCAACCCAACCTGATCCATGTGAGTTGGGTTGGGTTGGATTTTTTTTAACCCACCATAGTAGGTTGGGTTTGAAAAATCCTCTCAACCCGACCCATGCACCCCCCTGTGGACTATGGATTTCTCTAAAAATAATTCACAAGACTCATAGCAAATTGAATTCATTGCTTCATAGAATCCTCCAATGATTTTTTTTTAATCATTATTCAATCATTAGCTTACAAATCTATATATTTTTTTCCTCTACATAATTAGTTTAGGCATTTCATTCACCTAACATTCCCATACATGTATGACATTCTAGTTTTTTTTTTTTTTTTTTTTTTTTTAAGAAAAAAAATGACATTCTAGTTAATAAGTATGTTTGAGGTCTTTTTCCTTTTTTTCACTCTTAGGCCACGTGGCATAATCTCATTAGTCAACTCAGGCCATCTCAAGCATGATTTTTTTATAAAATGATAGGTTTTGGGCCAAAGCTCATTTGAAGCCCAACATTCATCCAACTACGTCAATTGGGTTTTTTTCCCCAAGATTCTTCTTTTAAACGAGTCAGGCTAATTGCCAAAAATTCCATTCACTTCATGAAACAGGCTCACTACCCATATTTTTTTCCATCACAAGATGGGCTTATAGTTTATATCATTTTCTCGCTTTACAAATTGGGCTCACTGACTCATTAATTTATTGTTACATGGATGATTGGACTTGCGGTCCATTTGTTTCCTCAATGAATCAAGGCTCACAGCCCATATTATTTCTCTCATCCCCTCATGTCCCTTTTTTTTTTCTTTTTTTCTTTTTTTTTCTTTTTTTTTTTTTTTTTTTTGTCATATCTTCATCTATCACATAAAACTACCTTGTTGTCCAAGCTCAAATACACTAAAAAAAAAAATTAAAACCACTCATTTTCCTTCTTTCACCTCACTTCCCTCGAAACCTCTTCAATCAAAGAAAAGTGTTTATGTGGGAAAATCCCACTCCACTTTGGCTAGTGATTGACAATAGAAACTAACCAGTTTACTCTTGTGCATCACTGGTAGTCATGCCCTTTCTCTTTACCACACTCAAATTTACTCTCATTTTATAAAAAAAATTTATGCTAACAGCTGTTGGATCCATATGCTTTATTACTGCTGAACTTATATATCGTGTTATTGTTATTCTATTTCATTTTATCTTTTATAATTATTGTTACTATATTGTTGAACACAAGTTACTTTAATGTTGTTTTACTGATATTAGCAAAAAAAAAAAAATGTTGTTTACTGATGGATCTACACTATGTTGTTATCTGCTTTACCATTGGATATAAATCAAAAGTACCTTTGTCTGCATGCCCTTGAAGTTTAGGCTTTAATTCCTTTCTGGGCTTAAAAATGCAATGATAAGTGATAAACTTGGTCTTCTTTGTGTTGGTATTGAATTCCGAACTTGACTCTAAAAACAATCTCAAATCTAACAAGACCAGTCTCTAATGACTGACATTTATGGCTATGGACAACAAAGCATGGTACTTAGTACAAGGTCCTTGAGTACTACAAATGTTCTCACCCACAAATGATAAGAAATAAGGTAAGTGCATTTTTAAAGGAGGTGAAGCTAAAAAGTAGATTCTTATCTTAAAATAGTGAGAAAATTTTAAGGAATTTGACATGGATTCTCCTCTGCCTAACCTTAGAAAAATACTGCTAAGTTATTTTCAAAAAATAAAAAAGTAATACTGCTGAGTTGTGCCAATGAATAATCATGGTGAAAGGAACATAATTATTGAAACTTTAACTGGAACATGTTTTCGTGGGGTCCTCTTTGTAAAGTGTATTCCCAAATGCAAATATGGTCAAATTAGAACATGTCAAGCTTCTTACCCAGAAAAGAAATAAGGGATATGTTGCACACTCAAGCCTGAAGAAAGAAGAGAAATGCTAGGATACAATTTTTTTCACAACTCAGTGATTATATACATGAATCACAGTAGGCACAAGCAATTGTGAAAAATTTTGGTGATCCTAGACTTACATTGAAGCAGGAGTGAGTCAAGGAAGGGCCTTGAGACCTTCAGTGTACAAAGTAACAAAAGCATCCATCTCAGGTTTAGGTAGGGCTAAGCCAACCTCAATGCCACCCTCCAAATCTCTACTCTCAGTCAATGAAATGGCTCTGGTAGTGTCAATTGAAATCTCCTCAATCTTTTTGGGTCTCCCCCACCCAAAATCAGTCTCATAAAGATCCAACTTTGGAGACCCAGAAACCATAACATGCAGCTCAGATCCAAACATCACCTCCCAATCTGAAATCCATTTCTCTGCCCGTCCAAAAAATGATTTGTCTAACCTCTTAACAGTGTTTCCAAACACTTCAGCTGCAAATATAATTCCATCTTCTTCTAGTAACTCATTCATCTTTGCCATTCCCCTGCCAAACCCAATGCAATTTCCAAAATATGTTGTGGACACTGGATATTCCAAACGAGTAAGACCTCCAGCATTAAAGCCAAAATAAATTGGTTCCTCACCAACACATTTCTCATTCACACCCACTTGGGTTTTAAGCAAACAAACCCATACAAATGCACAAGTTAATACACTTGGTGATAAATGTATTGGGTGTGACTTATTTTTCCTTTTGCATTGAGCTAATATCCATTGCTTGATCCTCTCCATATCATTCAAACTCATCACAAAAGTGGCTCTAACCATGTTGGACAAATCTACATTGGTTTGAGTACCAACAGCAACAATTTCTTGTGAAGAATTTCTGTTCCACCAATCCTTCAAGAAAATAGCCTCAAGCCCACATTTGTCAATGATGACTGACCTATCATAACAAGGTAGAGACTTGATGGGAGAAGAGTAATCTCCAAGAGGACCGAGACTATAATACCAAGCCCAAGTCTTCATGAAATTGTTAAAAGTCCTTCCATCACAAGCAACATAGTGGTGTGTGAGTCCAATACAGATTCCAGCATTTGGGAAAACAGTAACTTGAACAGCAAGCAAAGGAAGTAATTGTTTTTCACTTGAGAAACATGTTGGCAAATATGGCACAAGTTGGTAGAATTCATTAACATCTCTTGGATGATTACCTGAAAGATGGTTGAAATCCCCATTTGACTCAGCAAGTGTGAGCTGAACCTTGTCACCTTCTGTGTAAACAAGCTCAGGCTTGCCAGGTTTTGGTGGTGACTTGAGGTTTCCAGCAAAAGGGTAGTACTGCTGGAGGGTCAAAGAGAGGGAGTGCTTGAGGTTTGGAAAGGCATTGGATGTGAAATAAGTAGTTGAGTAGGGATATTCATAGAAGTACAAAGTTTGGCCAGGAGAGAAGAAAAGCCATGGTATGTCAAAGAAGGTTAGAGGGAGAGAGGTTTGTGGAGCCGAATTAGGTGGGGGAGAGAGATAGCAATTATCAAGAACCTTGACTGTGATGGAGTTAGCCATGAGATAGAGAAGGGAAATGAAATTGATGCTAGATAGCAAGTGAAACATTCAAGTATATATGCCCAAGTCAAAATTCCAATTTCATCTTGTTTCAACAAAGACTTGGGAATATATACTTATATAAGTTATAAGAAAAAGAATTTTACAAATTTATCATGCCCAAAGACGCAATATTGTGGAAGTTATAATGAAATTGAAGAGGCAGAGAAAAGACACTGTTCTTATATAAGCACAATTCAATTATTAAACGTACATTTATTGTCTTTTATGATCAATCAACCAACAGGATATTGAACTTTTATTGAGCTGATAAAGATATGTCGGGGTTGGGGCCTTGGGGATGGGGGTTTTACTTTCAAACAGTAGTGCGGATTAGGCCGTACGGTACCAAACTTATACAACCACCATTCAAATAATCCTAGAATCCACTAGTAATTATGGGAAAAGTTAATTGATACCTAAGGATATTGTATTAGAAAATATTTTAAAAAATAATACAGGTAAACTATGATTCTTATCTTTTACACTATATTTTAATTTGGTTTATAACCTTTTAATTTATGTCGTTATTTTTTGAATGAAAATTACTGACTTGACAAATAGCCAAAATAAAAAATTAGTTTATTGTCACATCAACGAAAACTAATTTTCTATTTTGGTCATTTGTCATGTTAGTAATTTTCATCCAAAAGACAATAGCAAAGACTAAATTAACACGATACAAAAAGTTAGAGACTAAATTGACACAATTAAAAGATTTGGGACTAAATTAAAATATGGTATAAATGATAGGAATCAAATACGCAGTTTACCCAAAAACTTTTATAAAACTTTTTAAAAAAATTTTCATGAATTTTTATATTTTCATACTAGTATCTAAAATTTCTTAAAAGAGTTTATTAACAAATACCATAAGAGCACCCGTTCTCAATAACCCTCAAATTAATCTAACTATAACTATAGAATACAAAATATGATGTATTAAATTTACGCTAACAAGCTCCAACGGAATCTTTGACATATAAAATTGATGCCAACTACCTAGGTTGAAAATCTTAAAAACAATTAAACTTTTATTTTGATGTGATTTTTTTTTTTTTTTTTTGAGAAAAAAACAAACACACGCACACAAAAGAGAGGAAAAGGGGGTTATAACACAAGAGCACGCCACAACTCTACTCAAAAGTCATTATTTTGATGTAATTGAAAACAATTAAACTAATGTCACATCTAGGAAGCGTGATAACATTGGGAGACAATTAAACTATGCTTTTTGTACGAAGCATTTTACTTCCTTTTGTTTTTGCTAAAATGTACATAATGATTCTACTGTGAGGGAATCTCCATATCTACATAGAAGCGTGCATCCTAACTCCTAATTAGTTTAATTGATAAAATTTCATGTGGTCTTTAATAAAATCAATCTTAATATGTTTTGTCCTTTCATTAAAAAAAAAAAAAAAAAAGTTATTGTGACCAATCTAAATATAGCCCTACATTTTCCCTAAAAAAATTAATATAGCTCTACTTTTTTTTTTTCCTTTTTGTATTTTTTTTATGGTTACAATAATAGAAATGATGAAATGAGAAATTCAAACACAGACTCTCTTAATTAAGGAGAATTAACCATGTTATTAAACTAAAAAACTCTTGACCAATCTAAAGAAAGGAATCTAAGGGGCCACTACCATCGTCATGCTAGCTGGCCTCCCACCACCACCATGCTAGCTGGCCTCCCACCACCATCAAGCCAACGAAACCTCTACAGTTGTTTTCTTTTTCTTTGTTTTCATTTTTTTTTTCTTTGTTAATTCTTACCATGACCTCATTACTAACAAAATTCTATAACAATTAAGCTATATTATATGTATAACATTCTCAAAACCATCAGTAGTATGTGATGTTTATAAGAATTATAGCAAAAGTGCATTATCTGAACTATGCTAACCTTATTTAAACGGTTAAAAATTAACTCTTTTTATTAAGATCATAGTCCTAGAGACAAAATTCCAGGGTTAAGTTCTTGTGTTTTTGTACAGATAAATTGCCAGTGGTGGAGCGTAATACTCTAAGAGCCCGTTTGGATGGAGAGGGGAAAGAGGGAGTGAAGAAGAGTAAAGTAGAGTTGACTAAAAATAGACTAATTTTTTGCCAAATCTACTCTATTCACCCTCCCTCCTCTTCAATCCAAACAAATCATATAGCAGACACCTCATACGGGAGTGCATGAGGTCATATCATGTGGCGCTCTAATTTTGCATTTAGCATTTTTTACCTTTTTTTCATTAAGTTTTTTTTTACTGTTACCAAAAATATCAAATTAACTTATTTTTACTATTACCTCATTAATTGACTAAGCTTACACCACACCTTCCTCTTTTCTTCATATCTTTTAGGCTTTAGCATATCCACCATTTTAGTATTAAAAACAAAAGCACCAAAAAAAAAAAAATAAATAAGGACTGATATAACTAACCCAATAAGGTAATAGGGAGAGATAGAGAGACACAAAAATATTTTTGATTGTTAAATGAAACACACTATTTCACAATTACTAAAATAAAATAAAATAAAAATTGAGATTAACAAAGAATTTGTAAGAGAGAGAAAGAAAAGAATCTGAGGGGCCACCACCATCGTCATGCTGGCTAGCCTCCCACCACCACCATGTTAGCTAGCCTCCCACCATCATCAAGCTGGCGAAACCTTTATAGGTTTTTTTTTTTTTTTTGGTTAACTTTTATCATGAACTCATTACTAACAAAATTCTATAACAATTATTCTATAATATATGTATAACATTCTCAAAACCTAAACTATGCTAACCTTATTTAAATAGTTAAAAATTAACTCTTTTTATTGAGATCATACTCCTAGAGACAAAAGTCCAAGGTTAAGTTCTTTTGTTTTTGTACAGATAAATTGCCAATGGTAAAGCATAATGCTCTAAAGGCCCATTTCGATTGAGAGGGAAAGGAGGAGAAGTGGAGAAGAGTAGAGTAGAGTTGGCTAAAAATAGGCTAATTTTGGGTCAAATCTAGTCTGCTCCCCCTCAATCCAAATGGACCATAAAACATTGAAAGATAATCACAAGCAGCATATGCAATTAGTGCTTCCCTAAATCCAACACATTCTTTCTTCTATTTTTGCCCAATTAAAATAAGTGCTTCTCCTATTTAACTTCAGGTCAGTTAGTGCTTCTTTTTTGTTTTATTGCAGTCATTCATAATTTGTAGAGTTAAAGATAAAAATTATGTTAATGGAAATAAATAAATAAATAAATAAAAACAAAGACCTCATGCGAGAGTGCATGAGGTCTTGCCGTATGGTGCTCTAATTTTACATTTTACATTTTTTTACCTCTTTTATTAAGAATTTTTTACTCTTACCCAAAAGTTTACATTAACTTATATTTTATTATTATCTCATTAATCTCCCATTGATTGCCTTAACTTATACCACGCATTTTCTCTCTTCTTCATGTCTTTTAGCATACCTACCATTTTAGTATTAAAAACAAAAGAAAAAAAAAATTAAGGACTAATACTTATAACTAACCACGTAAGTCATTAGGGAGAGATAGAGAAACACAAAAATGTTATGTTCAATTAAGTGAAACACATTGTTTCACTATTACCAAAATAAAATACTTGAGTTTGACAAAGCATTTGTAAGAGGAATCTAAAGGGCCGACACTTCTTTCATATTGGCCTCTCCTCACTATCAAGCCGCTAAAATCTCTATGGGTAATCTTTTTTACCGTAGTTTTAAATCATTTATATGATACATGCATATGCACTTACTCACACCATCTATTATGTAAGGTTGAAATTTATCAACCATCTTATTGGTTTTATTCCATGCCAATTTGCTTGTAATTTAGCATTTAATAACTCTGTATTTAGGTGAGATTCATGTAAGGGTAATATGTGAAAAGAGTGCGAAGAATTGCTCATCTGTGTGCAAAGAAGCAGGGACTCGCGGCTAGGACTCGCGACTAACTTGCAGCTAGGACTCGCAATTGACTCGTGGCTTGCAAGCTGCCAAATGCTGTGCACATGAGAAGCATGCGGGGAGGTGAAGGGTCACGCCAGCTGTCGCACTACAGGACAAAAGTCCCAGACTGGCCAGGCCGTTATCTCGCAACTTTAACTCGCGACTTGGATCAGCCGCGAGGCCAAGCCGCCAACCAGCCATGTTTGGCAAAAATTGACTCTTTGTATTTCAAACACACACCACTATTTATAGACCCTTATACCCACGAAATATAGAGAGTTTTAAGAGAGAATTTTGTGAGAGAAACCCTAAAGAAAAACAAGATTTCCTTATCCCCAATCTTCACTAAGAGACTCTTCAAATTCCTCTACTCTCTTCCTCTCCATTAATACATCCTTGAGAGTTTCTTGATCAAATCCTTTTCTCATCACACCCACGTCTATGAGAAGGTTCATTTGGTGCTAAAGGAAGCAGTTTGGAAGGGACCAATGGTTATTGGTTGATGCCATGGGTTATAGCAGAATCCGGTAAGTTAGAAAAGAAAAAGGTTCGACGCAACTTCGTTAGAGCAAGAAACTTGAAGTGCTTAAGTACCTTGGTAGATTAGGCTTGGATAGTCTATTGAAGTTCATGTATCCCAACTACATTTTCCAGTGGATTATTGACCGCTTGGAAGGTGGCGAATAGGTTTTACACAGAGAGTTTCGGTTTCCTCTTCGATAACATACCGAGTGTTGTCCTTGTGTTTGCATCTATCTGCCTTTATCTTTGCCATTTATTTTATGTTGTGGATGTGATTGTATTTGGTTTAGATTGTTTATCAATTCTGTGTTTGGTTTATGTTTATGTTCCACACATTAATTGTTTGATAATAAGCTTGAATTGATATTTTGTAATTTGGGATCTAAACGTTCAAGGGTGTTTTACACACATATTGAACATTCATATTAATATTGCATTATCGATGAGTGGAAGGTAGTGAGAGAGTTGGGCGTATTTTCATTTCAAGGTTGTTTTACACACATATTGAACATTCATATTAATATTGCATTATCGATGAGTGGAAGGTAGTGAGAGAGTTGGGCGTATTTTCATTTCATGGTATGCAATATGTGAATACAACACAGATTAGTTGATTTTCATGGTCCTATTACTCTTTTGTATTTATTTTTGATTTCATGATTTAAAAAGAAAAATTAAACTTACATTTAGAAGGCTACAAATGTGCAGTGAAATTACAAATCTAATTTTTAATATCTCACAATGTATATGTTTCTTTACTCAAATTTAGATTATTTTTTTATTTTAATATATGTATAACATTCTCCAAAAACGTATTACATAAAATATTACAAAATTATACGTGCATCGCATGGGAAACTTACTAGTTATTACTAATTAACATGAACCACATAAATTTTTTTTTTAGAAAGTCTATAGATACAAAAAATTTGACAAAACTTTACTCACCTATTAATGTGGTAGATTAATAGTGGTAAGTAAAAGAATGATGTTAATGGTGGACCTAAGTGAGAATTAGTAAAAGTTTTCCTACTTAACTATTGTGAAAAATGTTGTGAACTTTTGTTTTTTGTGTATTGCTTGCTTTTTAATTTTTTGAGAAGTGCCACATTCACAATATTTTTTACAACAAATCCTAGGTGTTAAATTGTTACCGATTCTAATTTGAAGCTACTACTAGAATTGTTTTTTTTTTTTTTCTATCAATAACGATCTGTAACGACTTGCTACTTAGGATTTTTTATAAAAATGTTGTGGATATAGCATTTTTCTCTCTTTTTTTCTTGTCTTTCATTTGATAAAAAAAATAGCTAATATTTGGGCTTAATTAATTTTATAAAAAAATAAAATAACCTATTGTTTAAAATTTTGGGGCTTTTTTTCTACTTGGGACCTTAGATGACTGCATCAACTATGTATACTGTAGGGCTGGCACTGTGGTTGACTTTCATTAATTTCATCTAAAAAGTTGTTTTTAATTCACTCTTAATTGGATTTGGATCAAGTGCAATTACTAGGGTATTGCACTCATTGCAATTACACCCTCTTCACTCAAGATAAATTTTTACTACTTTTACTTTTTTAACTTTACTTTTTTTTTTTTACCTTTTTCACTTTTTTATTTAATGGTTGAGAATCAATTCTCAATTTCAACCATTTAAAACTATTGCATCAAGCACAATTCCCTAAGTATTGCACTTGATCTCTACTCTCTTAATCATTTAATTCCCTATTCAACCCATTTTTCTCTAACAAACGTTACCACAAAACACGCTTAAACCAATAAGCTAAATCACTTTCATTTTAACATCCTCATACATGCAAAAATAGATTAACATCATCGAGATTGTTAGGGTAACGGCATCATATAGTTCCTAAAATTCTATCAATTCATTTTGAAGTGACTGGGTTTGATTTTGTCATTTCGTCAATAATTTAAATACATATGAAATGTTAACAACGTAACAAAACTTAATCTACTCATTTTACAATAGGTGGGCAATATTTTAAGAATTTCATATAATTATTCTAAAAATTCTAGACAATTCTGATATGTAAAAACAACCCGCGTAAATGAAGTCCTTCCAAAACAAAATTGTTAAAAATAGAAGGCTGGGAAATCAAACAACCACAACCTTTCATTCCAAAAAAAGCTCAACCCTCTCCCTATATATGCCTCTCAACCCCAACTCATTGAATAGGCTGCGAATTCCAAAGGCATCAATAGGTGAAAACTCTTCAAATTAATCTGTATCTGAGTTTCTTGCCGATCACGCTTCACCACAATGGAGATGAAGAAGATCGCTTGTGCTGTGCTCTTCGCCGCTGCCTCACTTAGTGCAGTGTTGGCTCATAACCATCATCATACGAGCTCACCAGCTCCTGCACCTGCACAGGCTGCACCTGCACCTGGACCAAGCAGTGGAGCCTCAGCTGGCTTGCCTGTTGTTGGTTCTTTGGTTGGTGCTTCTCTTGTGTCATTTGTGGCCTACTACTTGTACTAGATTTAGATATTTATGAAAGAGAGAAAATGGGAAATTGAAGAAAGAGGGAGCTTCAAGAAGAAGAATATTTTACAAGATTAATGAGAATATATTACTAATTTTTTGGTCTAATCTTCTCTTTAGATTTCCTTTTAACTTTTCTTTCTTAGAGTTTTTTATATATTTCTTTTATGCACGTACTATGCATGAATGATTTGATACTATGGAAAAACATTCTAATAGGTTATAAAATCTTGGATTATGCATGACTTCTTTTAATTTATTTTTTGTACAAGTTGTGCATGCTTTTCAAATGTCGTTAAAAATCATATACTTTCAGAAAATTCCTTTCTCAACATTTGAATGCATTACTCATATGAAAAGTAACTCCTAAAATTTTATTCATCCATTGTAAAATGAGTATTTTAGATTTTATCATGTTAGTTAAGGTTTTAGGAATTTTATAGCCCATTTGAAGATCTTAATTCAATTAAATTATCCAATTTATAGATTTTTTTTTTAAAAAATCGTGGTTAATTTATTGTTGAGGATAAAAATTAGGGAAGACTCTTAATTGAGTAATTAATATAACATTACATAACATTTTATTGCAATATTCATATGAATAGTGAATCACAAAATTGTATTCAACCATTATAAAAATCAGTATGCTGGATTTTGTTGATTAAGGTTTTAGGAATTTTATAGCCTTCTTGAGGATTTTTATCTAAATTATCAAATTTATAGATTGTTTTAGGGACTCTCCAAAACATAATATATAGGAACATCATTTAATGCAAAAGCTTAAACCAATTTTTTTGGGACTATGTTTTATGGGTCATTTTAATGGTGCCCTTTGGGCAATTATTAATAAATTGTGTTAGGAAAATTTTGACACCATTTTCATGGAAAATATAAAAAAAAAAATGGTCAAAAAAATTAATTGTTTTTTATTCCCATAAAAATTTTATAAATTAATGTCCTTAGGACATCCACTAACTTTTTTCATGTTATATTAACTACCCACACTTGTCATTAGCATATATTTTATGTGAGATTTTACTCACATGTGTATGCGCAACATTTATCCAACTTTTAAAGCTGTTTGTTATCCTCTTTGTTGGATAAGTGGCTGGCTAGCATAGAGTAGACAAAGACTAAGACACCACTTTCATAGAAAATATATTAAAAAAAATGTCAAAAAAATTAATTATTTTTTATTCCCATAAAAATTTTATAAATCAATCCTTAAGACATCTATTAACTTTTGTCATGTTATATTAACTACCCACATTTGTCATTAGCATATATTTAATGTGAGATTTTACTTACACGTGTATGTGCAACATTTATCCGACTTGTAAACCTGCTTGTTATCCTCTTCATTGGATAAGTAGCTGGCTAGCATAGAGTAGACAAAGACTAAGCCTCAGAACAAGCATTTGCTCTGGGGAAAATTTTGATGAGGACCCATACTATAATAGGCTGCAAAACACTCCATTCTATTCAGCCTTTTAAAAGTGCAAGAACACAAAACATATGACACTTCCTGGGAAATGCCCCAATTATCACATAAAGACTATTTTTATTATTTTCTTAAGTTGTGATCTTGGAAGTTGGAACAACCATTACGAATGAATTTAACGATTGGAAAAAGAAAATTCAGCACAAAATCAACTATCCAAGTCGATTTTGTGCATCCTTAAGATTCACAAGATTCTCTCCTAGTGACCAAGAGACTTTCGATTCAGTGTTATCACAGAAAAGCTTGGGTTCCCTCCTCCCTTGTAGTAAGCAATTAAAAAATAAAATGAGTAACTAATTTGTTACTTTTTTAAATGTTACTGTAAAATTACAGGATTTATTTTATTTTATTCCTAAATTAGAGGTTTAAACTTCAAAGTATAATTTTCCACACACACACTCAAAAAAAAAAAAAATGTAAAGAGATCTTTTAGTTGTAACATTTTTAGAATAAAAGAGTAATTTTAAACGGAATTCCCTTCATAGCTTATTGGAAGAGAAAAACATGTCCCCACCCCATCACCTCACCAAATAAAATAAAATAAAATAAACCGAGGTAAGTGAGTCTAACAAGATAAGATCATTCTCATCAGCTCTCTCATAAAAAATGTCATTTTGACACACCAAAAACTTACTTTATTATTTTAACACATCATTTTACAACATACCATTTATCAGATGTTCTATTTTTCAATTCTATACATTAAAATAATATTTATTACACATTAAAATAATATATTTACTTAAAACCCAGCAATATACAATCACAGAGCCCAGTGGCAATCGCCACCAACCAAGAACCAACAACCACCGCTACAACCACTGCCACAACAACAACCACCGTTACAACCATCGCCACAAACTACAACCACAATCACTGGATCCTCCAACAAATTCCAAATTCAAAAACCACAACAAATGGGGAAAAAAAAAAACTCAAAATCTTCAACAAAACCCCACCATACATAGCATAGCCGGCCACCACCATACACAAGCACAGCCCATAATCACAATCACATGGAATCCACAACCAAAGGAAAAAAGAAAAAAAAAAAAAAAGAGGGAGATCAGAATAGATCGCTCCACGATGACGGCCTCAGCGGTGAGGCTAAACTCCAGGGCGAGGCCAAACTCCACGGCAGTGGGCTGTGATAGTGATAGGGAGGCCGATAAAAAAAAAAGACAGAGAGGGAGAGTGACAGGGAAAAAAAAAGAGATAGAGAAGGCACAAAGAGAAAGTGACATAAAAGAAAATAGGGGAAAAAAAAAAGAAAGAAAAAGGGAGGGGCGGGGGTTCTGGAGAAAGAAAGAAGAAGAAAAAAAAAAGGAAAAGAGGTGAAACTGAGAAAATGAAGTGAGGCGGAGAAAGAAAGAAGAAAAAAAATAAAGAGAGAGAAGAAAGAGTGATAAATGAAGAGAGAGAGAGAGAGAGAGGAAAAAAAAAACGAATTAAATAAGCCAAACAGTGTTTGGCATTCCAGTCCATACCATGTCAAAAATGAAAGCATACTGTAGCATGTCTCAAATTTTTAGCACATATAGCACACCTCATGATGCTCTGTTTTTTGTATTTGGTGTGTCAAATGCCAAATATTTGGCATTTGACACACCTGATGAGAATGCTCTAAGGCATTTTTTACATCTATAGAAGTTCTCATAAATGGCTTAATCAACACTTTAGAGCTTGTTGAGATACTACTTATTTGCAAAAAAATTAAAAACTTATCATTGAAAATACTATAACAAAATAATTTTTAAAGGTGTGAATAGTGTTGTAGGACCCAAAAATACATCGGTATGCGCTATTTGTTGAATTTGGTAGTCCCATGAACAATGTCGTGTGACCGAAAAAAGGCCAAACGCAGTTGAAATATAATTTATCCTGTTGGCAAATGCACACTTAGTGTGAGTCTGGATTGCACGATGTGTTTCCCACATCTGCGTTCTGTGTTTCCCATGGCTACTGTTCATGTTTAAAATGAAGACCTACAGTAATGTTTTAAAATTGAATACTGTTCACGGATCCACAAAAGTCATTCAAATACAGATTTCAATATAAATTTAGGTCTCACAACACTATTCACATATTTAAAAATTATTTCGTTACAGTATTTTTAGCAATAAGTTTTCAGTTTTCAGCAATAAGCGGTATCCAAACAAAGTTTAATTATCTTATTAAAATTATGTGATAATCATCTTTTTTTTATTATTTTAAAAGAGTTTTAACTTATGATGTCCAATTCTGATAATTGTTCTTTATTATTAGATTAAGACACCAATTAGTTTTTACTTACTTGACAATTATCTTATATACTAAAGGAATTCGCATTCATGAACGGCCCAAACAGATACATATGAGATGAAATTCACATTCACAAATCCCAAATGTAAATATGACGAATGTTGTTTACATTTATTACTGAGATACCACTCAAGATAATTAAAGGCATACCGCACACCCACCAAATTTTTTTTTCTTGTACAAACTTTACCAGAAATCAAGTTTAAAACCTCAAAATTATCTATTTTTCTTCTCAAAAAGAATTTTAAAACCTCAAAAATCATTAATTTAAAAACCTTTTATATCCTTGACCCCCTTACCAAACAAAATCAAGTAATCATTACCCTACCAAATAAAATGTTTAAAAAAGGAAACTTAAAATCAGCTCCTTTTTTCCTTCCAAAAAAAAAAATCTCAGTTATCTCCTATAAAATTCCCCTCAATCCCAACCCTCATTCAACAGCCCCCAAATACCAAAGGTGAATTGTTGGTGATATAATAATCCTCACATTTATTTGCAAGATTTTTGCCTTTCACGCACTCCTGCCTCAATGGAAATGGTGAAGATCCTGTGTGCTGTTCTTTTCTTTGTTGCCTCAATGAGTGCAGTGTTGGCTCATGAAGGCCATCATCACCATCATCATCATCATTACTCCCCAACTCCAGCTCCAGCTCCAGCACCAGGACCAAGCAGTGGTGCCTCAGCTACTTTCCCAGTTGTTGGTTCTTTTGTTGGTGCTTCTCTTGTGTCACTTGTTGCCTATTACTTGTACTAGATGTTTAATAAAAACTAGTTAAGGTATAGAGCTTTAGTGAGGGAATAAAGATTACATCTTTTTTGGGTGTTCTTGAGTTTTCTTATATTTGTATTTCTTTATTCTTGGATTTCTAATTCCAATTTATTGTATGCCTTATGTGATGATCTGATTTATTAAAAAAGAAGAGCATTTTGTGCACATTATTTGGATTATATATTTGGGTTTTCTTTTTTGGAACCAATCGTGTTTGATGATTTTAGATGTGCCTATGGTTTGTATATTGGTTATGCAAATTCTTCTCAATATTCCAATTTAGACTCAACTTGAAACAGAGATGGCAATTGTGATTTCAAGTTGGCTAAATAGTAAATAGGTTTTTTTAATGAAATTTTTGAGAGTTTGATAATAATATTCTTTCAAATTCCAGTCACTGTAACTGTTCTGTAAGTCTATACAAAGAATTTTATAACTCAAAACCTTTGATATTGTGGACTGAATAATCATATCCCATGATGAAAGGAATGCTAGTATGGAAATCGGAAATCAAATTAAAATTCAACTTTAAATTAATTATCTTTCTCAAAAAAAAAAATTTTAATTAACTATATACAAATGTATCTGGCAATATCCAGCTAAATATTCATTAGGCAACATCCCATTTATATCTAATCCCTTGATTCTTGTTCTCCAATTAATATTACCATATGGAGAATCGCATCAAGTTCCAGAAAGATTTGTTTTCTAGTTTTTTTTTTGTTCATATAACTAAAAATCAGCTCTGCCTCTCTGCCTTATTATTTTGGCCTACAAGAAAAGATAAAAAGGCAAAAGAATTGACAGATTTATTTACCATTGTTATGTACGTTGGCATAAATGGGAGGACATTTAATTAGAGCCATAATAGGATAAAGTATAAGGTAGAATGATCTCTCATTGTTTCCTTTTTATACTAACTAGCTGCAGCTCCTCTTATGGTCACATTATCCAGGATATCAAAGCTGTTGCCGCTGTTTTCCAGGATATTCTTTTCTGTCATGTTCGTTGATTAGGAAATTGTGTTGCTCATATGCTTGCTAGATGAGCCTTTGAGACTGAATCATTTGTAGTCTGGATGGAGACTATTCCTCCAGACATTTCTGCTATTTACAACTTTGATTTGAATAAGATTTAATAATACTCTCACGGTTGGGTTAGTTTTCTCAAAAAAAAAAAAAACTAGTTGCAGGTATGCATGGGAATATATATATATATAATTTATTCTCTAAATTTTATTATAAATAATTTGTTCTCCCTTAAAATTAAACAATTTCTAAAAGTAATTTCTATCTCTCTATTTTTACAAATATATATATTATATAATTTTATTATTTTTAGTGTTTTTTATTGATATTATTTTTTTTGAAGTGGTCCATATTCTTCTAAATATTAGTATTATGAATTTTATTTTTCTAATTTTTTTGGTACAACTAAAACTTTTTCTTCTAAAAAAAAAGGATTTTTTAGATTTTTTAGAATATAACTATAAAATCCAAACAATATCATTAGTTAGGCAACGTTTGAAAGTAATTGGGTTTCTAACAATTCGAGTCCAGAGGACTCGATTTTGGAGAGCTGAGCTGGACAAGCTTCTCACATAGGCCTAAAAATCGAGTTCATTGAACTCGGTTTTTGTACAAGAAAATCGAGTCTGCTGGACTCGGTTTTTGTTCACACACGAACACCACGCATGAATAACTTAACCCCTGTTTTACTCTCCACAAAACAGAGCATACCGAATCATTGAAATTATGCCAAGCATTCTAATTTTTTTTTTTTACCGTGGCTGCAAAGCATTCTAATTTGACTCTACAAATAAATAATAATAAAAGAAAATCTGAGATGAGTAATTTACTAATTTTAATTCCCAAGTGTGCAATGTAAAGAGAGAAATTATTAGAAGCTATTGCGACATGCCGACATGTATTGATTTGCAAATGAAAACATCCAGGGGTCCCTTTTAATTTTTATTCCGAATTTTGTCCTATTTTATACATGCCATACATGAGGATTTCTTTTATTTTCCTTTGATTTTTTCCTTTGTGAATTAAGAAGTGGTCCATTTTAGTAGTCTCTGACCCAAACCCCAAAACCACACTTAACACAAAAAATTTATACAAAGAATTTTTAGTGGTACATTTTACTTGGCGTAATTTCAGTGATTCGGTGCTCTGTTTTGTGGAGAGTAAAACAGGGGTTAAGTTATTCATGCATAGTGTTTGTGTTTAAACAAAAACCGAGTCCAGACTCGATTTTCTTGTACAAAAACCGAGTCCAATGAACTCAATTTTCAGGCCTACGTAAAAAGCTTGTCCAGCTCAGCTCTCCAAAATCGAGTCATCTAGACTCGAATTGTTAGAAACCCAATTACTTTGAAACGTTACCTAACTAATGATATTATTTGGGTTTTATAGTTATATTCTAAAAAAATCCAAAAAAAAACTAAAATTTTAAAGTTTTAAATTTCTCATTCTTCGGACTAGACCAAAATAGACCGAATTAGATTTAAATGGACCGAATACTTCAAAGTGGACCGAAGTGGGCTTTGGACCAAATTGGACCGAACTGGATCAAATATGACCAAAATGGATCAAACTGGACCGAATAAACCAAATTGGACCAAAATGGATGGAAATAGACCAAAGTAAACCAAATGGATCAAAGTGGACTGGAATAAATCAAAGTGAACCAAAATACTACACTGATGTGACTTAATAAGAACGTAACAACAATAAATATTAGGCTTCCATTTTAACAGGCTCTAAGATGTTAATAGATTTTTATATATATATATATATATATATAAAAGAAAAACTCAAATTCTATTTCTATTGAATTGAGCTAATTGAAACCACCCTTTCACAAACTTAATACTTCTCTAGTTGCAGCATTGGCCTATTGGCCATCATGATATTTAGGGCATAAGGAATCTTCTAAACACATTCTAATATTCTCTACACAAATCACAAATGTAGTATGAGACACAACGTGGCATATGAGACTATTTAAATGAATGGCAACCTGAAGCTACAAGGACTAATCCTCACAATACATGTCAACCATGCATTCCCCTTACTTTTTAACCCTTTTAATAAATCTTCTTCTTCTTTCTTTTAGCAAATCACACTATAAATTATTACCAAGTCCAAAAGTGTCACCCACATATATATCTCAATTGCTAATTAAGTTTTGTGTCACTGCCATTATCGCCTATTGGCCTCCATGATGGTTTCCTTGGTTACAGCCATTTGGCTCGGTGCAATGTTTTGCTCACAGTTGATGAGAGCTCGTGCTTATGAGAACGAGATTGCTCCATCGCCAGCCATGGATGATGGATCAGCCTTTTCTTTCTCAGCTTCTATTGTGGCTGTAGGGTGTTCTCCTCTTTTTTATGTTGTTAGTGTTTGCATCCTTTAATCTTGCTATAACAAAATTTCAGTATGTACTCGTCAAAAAAAAAAAAAAAAATCAATATGTTGTGTTGATTTTTTTTTTTTTTCTTTTTTTTCTTTTGAAGAGATGTTGTACTGTTAGCACTATCAATTTTGTATTGATGAACTATTATCTTTATATTATTCAAGTAATGTATTAAGGTTAAGATTTCCCATTGATTTTCTTTGTTTGGCTCATATATGTGTGTGGGGCCCGTGGGCCCGGAATTCCCGGCCCACCTTTAGGCTAGCCCAAGGCCTAAGCCGAGGAGGATAATTGTCCCAGATAGTCGTCCAAAGGCTTTTTAGCCCTTTTCGGACCCATGCCGAGGACAGACCCTTCCTCGGCATACCTAGTCTAATCCTGGGTAGGGGGCAAACCCAGAATAGGTGGTCACATCCACACTTAATGTGTTTGCCTGACCCTCCAAGCTACATTAATGATGACAAAACCCCTTAACAGTGCAACCTTGGAGACCGCAACCCACGGTATGGTGAAGAACCTGTCTGATGGGACAAGCTCTGGAGCAGTAGCCTGGATGGCCAACAGCTATAAGGCTAGGATCAAGCCAAAGGGCGTATATAAGGCAAAGAGCCCCCTCGTGAAGGGGGGGCCTCCTCGGACGCCCGCCGAGGAGCAACCCTAGATGAAGAAAAACTAAGGAAAAGCTCAAGGAGGACCGGCGAGAGGCCGACCGGAGCCAAACCCTTCGTCCCACTCTCTACAAATTTATTGTCAGGGGTGCCCTTCCAAAAACGGAGCCCCTACAATGTGCATCTTTATGGTGTGTTTGGATGACAAGGTTTGAGTAATTAAAATCCAAATATCTTGTTTGGACAGTTTGCAAAAGGTGAAGGATTGGATTTGACATATCTGCATCCTTGAATTAGAAATAAATTCTTAACCCATAGAATTTTAAAATCCATATGACATACTTAAATATTTATAGATTTGGAATTAAGACATTTCAAATCCATCACTTTAAAATTCAAATTCAAATCCAAATTCAAGTATCCAAACACAATCTTAGGATGTTTATAAATTTTCTTTGGTAAATGTGCGATTTTTAAGTTAATAGTGAATTTACTTTTAGGAACTTGTTGTATAATGAGCAACACAACATTTTTCACCATCTTGTTCACCACATGTTAACATGGTGAATTGTGTTTAGAGCAATATCTACCCATCACTAACATTATTTTCATTCTTATCAAAGAACATGTCAACTGTATATAAAAGGGGGAAAAATCATTTCAACTGTTTTGTAATAAGTTTGAGGATTGGAGCAGAGGGGGGAAAAAATTAAAGAAAGGTCAAGACAAGGTCCGCTCATTACAATTTGAGGTTTAGGACAATAAGTTTAAATAAAAATATTCTTATATTAAAAAAAATTAAGGAATATATATTTCACTTTCTATATTATATTTCTCAACAACAACAACAACAAAACTTTCCATATTATAATTTTTTTTTTTTTTTGGGTATACATAATTTTTAATTTAAATAAATATCTTTTGTCACTTTTTGGATGTAGCATTAGAGTTTGTTTGAATACCACTTATTTTGCTGAAATTAAAAACTTATTGCTGAAAGTACTATAGATAAAAGTAAAAGTTAATTGAAATAATATAGTGAGGCTCATGAATAATACTAAAAAGTACAGTGTAACCTGTGAATAGTAGCAAAAATAATCTGAATAGTAAAATAATTTTCATTTTTCATTAGTATCCAAATAGAGGTTTAGCGTGCGTTTGGATTGGGCATTTGTAGAGTTAAATGTTGTGTTTGGCATTTTGACTAGCGTGCCATGCATTATTCATGGACCAGGGGGACAAGGAAAAACGCAGCAAGTGTTATACATAGTCTTTTCAGCTTTAAAAATTATTTTATTACAGTGTTTTTAGTAATAAATTTTTAGTTTTCAGCAAAATAAGCGATATCTAAACAGTTCGTTAGTAATAAAGTTTTTGCATTTACATTTTGTTAATCTTAGATAAGATTTTTTTTCCCTGTGTAGAAACATATGTAATCACATCTGGAATTATATTGCACTCGAAAAAAAAAACATTTGGAATTATATTATTGTTCTTATATAATTTAGTTTGCCAATTTTATTTTAGAAATTTATTTTTTATTTTTTTAGTTTTCTCATATATGGACAATTAAAAGAAATGTGATCTACAATACAAAACTAATACAAAATAAGTTTCACACAAAGAACCATAGGACTTAATTTATAAAGTAATATTGTAGATTAGTTAGATTTTGATCCTTTTACAAGGGGGAAAAGTGAAAAATGGGAGTAGTTTTTTGATAATCGAAAGGGTAGGACCTATTAGAGTGACTTTTTTTTTTATTTGCAAAATTATCATTCTAGCATCTTATCCCCTAGGTTCAAGCATGCAAGCAAGAACATCAGTGAGTCATAGGTCTTATTTCAGTCCCAAATGGTGACACTTGTCTTCCTCTTCTATTCTTCTCTAGACTTAGTTTAGGTCTAGTGCTTTAAACTCGGTCAGCTGATAACATGTGTTCACTTTTAGACACGTGTTTAAAAGTGCACACATGTCATCATCTCAACGAGTCCAGTAATACTAGACACTAGAACTTAAGTCTGATCCTTCCTCTCAATGGGTCTCACTCAATTTACCCAATAATAATAACCCCTGTTTACTAGGGTCTGTAACATAAGATTCAAATATCCAAAAAAAGAAAAGATGGAATGAATACAACCAAAGTCAAACCGACATACCAAAGTTTTAAGAGAACTCCTTCAACAAGTGCTACAAGTCGTTGCGCTAAAACATAGTAGTTGGCCAAACCTTGTGTCTCCTTACAAAAACCTTGTCCCTTGTCCCTCTCTCACCCACAAATGGCCGCCACGATTTCACGCAGGTTTAGCTCTAGGCTTCTAAAAACACCTCATTTATTCTCATCATCCTCCACTTCCCTCATCTCTGCCAAAACACTTTCCAACTCAAGCTTCAATCTTATTGAATTTCAAGCCCCAATACAGCCAAACCCCAAAAGTTCCAATCTTGGTTCCATTGGATCATGGTCAAGCTCTGCTACCAATTTCAAAAACCCTGATCTTTATTGGTCACCAAATGAAAAACCCAGAAATATTTCAGCCTATGATTCATTGATACACACTGGGAAAGCCCTAAAACCTGTTAAAAACCCTCAAAGTTTCAAGCTTGGTTGGTTTCATGGAGGAAAACCCAGATTTTATTCAACCTCTGAACCATCCTCAGAATCTGAGAAACCCCAAAAGCCTAGTGAATATCCAAGTCAAAACCCGGATTTCAAGCACCAAGAAATTGAGGGACCAACAGTGGAACGTGACCAATCTGCTTTAGCCAATGAGAGCCGAGAAGTTCTAGAAGGGATGATGAAGACCATCTATAGTTTGAGTAAAGCTGTGGCTTTTCTGGGTCTGATTCAGCTTGGCCTTGGAGCTTGGATTGCTTATATCACCAAGTCTTCGCCTATTCCTGAGGTTTCAATGATGAGTGCTGTGGCATTTGGGTTTCCATTCTCTTTGGCCTTCATGTTGAGGCAGTCATTGAAGCCAATGTACTTCTTTAAGAAGATGGAGGAGCTAGGTAGGTTACAGATTTTGACTCTGACTCTCCAGGTTGCTAAGAATTTGAATACATTATTTGTTCGAATTCGCGGAATTTCCTTCATTTGTATTGCTGGCTTGTCGGTTGGATTATTGTTCACTCTGCTGTCAAGATGACTTAGCTTTTTTTCAAAGATTAGTTTACTAATGATATAAAGTTATACATTGGTTTTCCATTGAGTTGGATTTTCATGTATTAATGTTTGATTCTCCTTGGATGGCATATGTTTTTCTTTCATTATATAAAATGACCATTTTGGTTGAAAAGCTGGGCAGTGTCTTCTTATTTTAAGAACTAGTCCAACGGTGACTTTCAATTTGATTGCTAAATCAAAATGTTATGAATGTATTTGTCTCAAGGTCACATGTTAATGTTCAATGGTGATTTAGTATCAGCCATAGCATTTGACACATTAATTAGTTTACTTGTGAAGTGATAAGCTAACGGCAGTTTGGTGGAAGAGTATCTTCTTATGCCATTCCTTTAGAAGACAAAATGTTTACACTTGACATCAATTTTGTTGTTTCAGAGGGTTGGTAGTATAATGACTGATAATTATTCATTTTCATTCATTTTATTTTTCTTTTGAGTCATCAGATTTGACCCATTAGAAAGATGGGCGATTGGTTGCAATAGCAAGGTGTGTAGTATTGTGAATGAGAAGTTGCAGAGATTAAAGCAAACATTTCATTCAAATGGGAAAGAACAATTCATATAAAGATTTAATATGGCACATATATGATTAATTAGTTGGATTAATTAAGAGGCACTTGAGAAAGTGATTATTGTGTGAAAGGATATAGGAGGTAGTAGAATTCATTTATTCATAGTTTTTCATTGATTTCAAGACCGGTACTTTTCTGAGAATCTGAGATGCTCTTTCATGTTGAGTAAAATACAGTTCTGAAGAAATGGAACTTTGTTTGTTATGTGCCAACATAGAATGTATCCTGTTATTTAGTTCTTAGTTTGATAGAGAATTCAGGGAAGTATGCTTCAATCTTCTGAGAGCTGTGTAATTGTATGTGTATTCAGACATGGTGAATTTTCAATTCCATCAAAGACATGAAACTAATAAATATCTTGAAGCAAAACTTTCTGTCAGGAGGTAGACACTGTAGTGGTGGTGTCATCCATTGCCCACTGGGAGACATGAGAGGTTAACTGAGTTTTTGGCTTTTCTGATGGTTAGAAAACTAGCAGCTTTTTGCAATTCTCAAAAGAAGAAAGTTTATTCAATAGCAATTAAGAATTCATGAAGGCATTGTGTGCACTGTGTTAGATTGCATTGTTTGGGAACCCATCATTGTCATTCTAGAATTATTTGGAAGTACCAGGATGTGTTTTAGAATCATCTTTGGGATGCTTATAGTAAGGACAAGTGGAGCTTCAGCAAGCTTTGTGATAGTTAACTTATATTTGTATGGTAGGGTGACAAAAAAGTGGAGAAATAATTTGAATTAACCTTTTGTTGTGCATTGAAACTGACACACTATACACCCATCAGGCCTACTTTCTCATTAGTGAGAGATATTCTCTGCTACAAAGAGAGCTTAGGAGGAATAACATTACAGAATGACCACTATTTCATTTGCTATGAAATTCTTAAGACGTTTTGATGTAATATAAATTATATAATGTTAAGCTGCTGATGGTCTAATTTGCAACAAGCAGAAGCCATACAAGGCATTGCAGATGTGCAAAGGAAGCATGTTTACCAACTACCACAATTCTGTATGCGCTCTCTATTTGTCATAGCTATAAAATGGAAAATAAGAAGTTGAAGTAGAACAAATGATAATGCGTTTAGGAAATCTGGAAATGATACTCATCGGGAAAATGCTGGTGATATGGACTTTGAAACCAAAAACAAAAGTACGAATACTCAAAAGAATACATATTGGGAAGTCTTTGATAAAACGCCACAAACATAGAAGGAAAACATTTTTCACAACAGCTAACACAGCATATTGTGATTGATGCATAATAAAAATATTGTCAATAATAAATTTAAGTGAAAAACAGTGTTGCGTCATGTCAACAATTGTAAAAATGTGCCTCTAGTATTACTATATTTAAAACAGCTTAGCTCTTCAAATGTGGCCGCCAACAGTAATCAGACAGTTAACAGTTTACTATTCAAATTTCTTTCTCGTTTGATTTATGTAGAGCTAGAGGCGGCATATAGAAGAATCCATGGTATTCCCGAAAGTCCTTTTAGGTCCAAGCCTAAGAGTGTGTTTGTTTGGAGGTGAAATAGGTTGGATGGAAAATTTTGGAGAGAAAATGAGAAGAAAAATTTTTTGGAGTGAGTTTAGTTAGGTGGAAAGAAAGGAAAATAAATTGTGGTGTCCGAGAAGTTTTCTCTCCAGACCCACCAAAAAGTTTTTTCCTCAAAATAGAGAGAAAATTGAACAGTTTAATGGATAAAAATGCCCATATTTAGGTTTTTTTTTTCCTTTTTTAGTTTTTTTTTCTTTTTTTGGCTAGGAACGTTGCCTCTTTCATCTTCTCTTTTTTATTTTTTTTATTTCCTGGGCTGAGTGGGCACGTTGCCTGTGTCTTTTCTTTTTTCCTTTTTTTTCCTGAAAGTTCCTTTTTTTTTCTTTTATATATATATATATATATATATATATTTCCTGGATTGTGGGCGTGATAGTTGTTTTTTTTTTTTTTTTTTTAACTAGACATGATTTTTTTTTTTTTTTTTTGGGTGGGACATAATTTTTTTTTTTTAATAAATTGGGTGATTTTTTTTTTTTTTTCATTTTTTTGTTTTAATTGACTATCATTTTTTAACAAGAATGTATAAGTAAATTTATACAAACTCACTTTTTCCATTCCTCCACTTTTCCACTCCCAACCAAATAAAAATGAGAGAAATTAAAATCTTTTTTATCCTTTCACCATTTTCTATTCTTCCACTTTTTCACTCCTCCAACCAAACGGATCCTAAGACTGCATGCTTTCTTTCTTTTTTCTGCTAGTGAACCTTAAATGAATAAGAGACAAAGGGCTGTAAGTGCATCTTGAAGTGGTTTTAGCACTTCTCAGCCTAGGGTTCTAACACTACCAGCCCCTCGCCCTCAAAACAAAGACAAACACAGACAAAAGAAGAAGAAGAAAAGTGCATCTTGAACACTTCCTCTCTCTGTGCCTAGGAAAACCGGGCACTCTGATGGACGAGATAAAAGGACTGTAGAACATACAAAGGACTAATCTTTTTTGAGCCTAAATAAAGCATGCGTATATATTTCTGATTAACTCAAAGACAATTACCATTAAGTTGGCAGACTAAACGAGAGAACATGCACAAACAGTATATAATATCAAAAACTCAAAATGATAAAAGGCACATACCCTACATATATATAAGATAAAAGGCACACCAGGATGTACATAAAGAGGCAACTGATCCAAATCTTTCCTCTCTTTTTTCTTTTTTTCTTCTTTCTTCATCTCTTTTTTTTTTTTTTCTCATTTTATCATTAAAATAATAGTAACCAATACAAAACAAACAAAGATATTCTCCTCCAAATTAATAAATATTCCATCCATCCACCCTATTCACAGATTACAACCATAGGCATCGAAAGAAATTGGTCCAAACCACTTTCTCTAAACTTCTTCCATCTTGGATCCACCAGAACTATATCCCAAAAAAAAAAAAATCCTGGTCTTCTCCAGCCAAAAATTTAAACCAGGAAAATTATTACACTTCTTCAGACCTCAACCCTTCAAAACATTCATGTACAGAAGAATGATATTCCAAAATATAGAGAACTGGTAGGGTCTCATCTGGCCTGCAAGTGCACTTTGGTGCATTGTAGTTGAGAATTTTGAAAAAAGGTGAGGCTGTTGAACTAGGTTGTACTGGGATTCCCATCTGGCTTAGGTTCTGTTCTGACATAGGTGAGACTACGAGCAGTGGGTGACGGAATAGCATTTCCATAGACAGAAGCACCACTCTCAGCTGGTGTGGCCTGAGCATCCCGCTTCCACTGCATGCTCCTAGCACCAAGTTTTAATGGAGGGCGAGCCCTAAATGCACCAGACATGCCTCTTGGAAAAGGAACCCTGGCAAACCTAGCAGCAGCAAATGGATTGGCCCGAGGCCATGTCATGATAGGGGCAGCGTCTTGATTGGCAGCGCTTCTCCTCACAACCTACGGTAAGAAAAATGGAGAGACATTGCTTGCTTCAGAAACCAAATGTTAAAGGAACTGAAGAACATCATGGATTTCATGGCATTGTACAACTATTCTGCCAGGGTTTGGCTTGCATGATGCACCTATTAGCCCCTCCAATAGAAATGTAAAGCTTAATTTATCTTTTTATAAGTAATAAAATTTTACTAATGAAAGGAAAGCTCAAATGGGAAAGCTTCCTATACAATTACACAGGTAAATTTCAAATGATCCATAAAATTAACTATAGAGAGTTACAAGAAACCCAACCCAACATACTTATCCCAAAGAGAAAAAATAAAAACCAACCCAACATAGTGCAACATTTAAACAAGAGACGCAACAATACTTAATTTGGACTAAGATCCTCTAGACTTCTTAGGGTGACTCCACTATAGACTTCCTAAAATCCTCTCCATTCATTGTGAAATGAGTGAATTAGATTTTTGCCACATTATCAACATTTAATCAAAGGTTGGCTATCACCAATTTAGTATATATTTATATTATTGATGATGTGACAAAATCCAATCCACTAATTTCAAAATAGACGGATAGGATTTTAAGAACTCCATGGTGTTGTTATCGTAGGAACTCCAAGGGATCTTTTTTTTTATTTTTTGATAGCTGAATCATCATTGCTTGAAACTCCAAAGGATCTTTATCCACTTAATTCATACTGTTGATGCTTAGTAAGATATGTGTCTGTAAATTTAAAATGCTACCCTGCTTTGAGCAAATAACAAGACTTTAACAGATAATGATGATTTCAAAAAAATTAATAGACTGTTGATCCTTCCAACTTCCTCAAATGATGTTTTCAATGTATAGCAAATCTAATGTCAATACCAGATGGGAGAAATACAATAGCACATACACATCTTAGAATGTTCTAGAATTGGACCTATCTAAATCTCTAATTATTTATCTGCTGCTTCTCTTGACTTTCCGGCTTTCATGTAGTTGTAATTCACATAAGCTTTGAAGAGTCACTCAGATTGCAATCCTAAACATTAATATGCCAGGTTATGATGCAGCATCTATGATTCCATTTCTTAAACAAATCTAGAAAACAAAACATGACAAATGCGGAATGCCACAAGTGACTTTCGCTGGAAATATTGTAAAACTTCTTAACAACATTGAACCACAATGCATGAAAAGCCAGCC
Source organism: Quercus variabilis (assembly GCA_030445155.1). NCBI lineage: Eukaryota > Viridiplantae > Streptophyta > Magnoliopsida > Fagales > Fagaceae > Quercus > Quercus variabilis. Next base: position 4,383,844 of record CP129448.1, on the reverse strand, counting down.
TAAGATGGGTCCCATAATACAACTTGAACTCTGAATCAGTTTAACATATCTATCAAAAGCAATTAAGGGGTGCCATATATGGCCTCTAACTCACATCTTATGCCTTACCAGTAAATAGTAGCAAATTCATGATGCCCGGCAACCAAAGCATTTAGTGCAAGCTTAGCCACCACTCATGGAAGGAGGTGGTAGGAGTTATGGGTATTCTAACAGTCTGACCACTTAACACAGCTATCTTTTATCCAAGTGCTATACCATAATTTTCTCTTTTTTATTAGCATATGCAAGACCATAATAAATTGTTCAAACTTTTGGACAACTGCTATCTAGTAACCCATTACAATATTCTCAACTTATTGGTATGTTACACACGCAAAAGGAAAAGAAAAGCCACTCATGCCACAAGCAATCCAACAGAAACACGAAAAGACTATCATTTCAAGTAACATAAGAAAGCCAGCTTCTACAAGCAATATACCTTAAGAATCCGTGACATGAAGGAGGTCCCGTCCAAAGATAAAGCATTGTCTGCCGCCTCTTTTCTCATGAACTCTACATAAGCTGACCTGCTCAAACAATGTTATAGTAAAATGTTATTAAAGAAGAAAAAAAACATCTTTCCCAAGAATAATAGGAAAGATTTGGACAAACAAATTAGAAAGCAAAGCATCTGAAATATCTATACCCTTTTGGTTGCCCTGTTGCTGCATCAGTCAGTATGACCACTTTTAGTACTTCCCCAAATTTATTGAAGTGCCGAGAAAGACTATCCTTAGAAGCACCAAAATGGACCTGTTAAGGACAACAAATGTAACATGTGAGGAACAGAGCTACCCTTCTATCCCCAAAGGACAACAGTATGAAATATTACATTGCTAATAAAGATGGTTCGAGAATCAGCATCCTCTAGAGGTCGACCGGCAGCATATAAACCTGCAAATACCACACAATAGAACATTTTAAAAGGCAAGTACAACAGAGGGATCACATTATATCCACAACAGAAGAGAGGAAAATCATCAAGGAGTTCGAAACTGAAAAGGCTAACTATCTTAATACACACCCAATAAAGGAGAAGAAATAACAGAAAGTAAACGTGTTGTATATCAACTTAGAATCTTAAATTTTAGGAGCGTTCACCACTCACCAGGAGTGACTGACAGTGTCTTCAGGGACTCTTTCTGAGCATCCACAGCAGGTTTTGCCTGTTTATCATCAACAACTACGAGTTTACTTCTAGGAACCCAGTATAAAGAATAAAGGAAAATTACAAATTGAAGACAAGCAACAACACACACACACATTAGATTTTAGACTTTTGAATTGTGTATTCATGCATGAGGACATATATTTATGCACACAAGCATCTTACATTTCCATTACCAACTTTGGCCGGCTCCATCATAAGACGCACACCCGACTTGCCAGATCCTGTGTCACTGTCTAGTAGAGATTTCCTATTATCCACTTCTACAATCTCCCTAGGCTCCTGATAATGAGGCGGCTTCCAAGTGTTTACATTCACAGAGATGTTCACTATCTTACTACGAGAAGTATTTGCTGCTGCCATGGCTTGATCATGATCCTTATTTCGTCTAACAACATCATCAGCATTGTTAGCTACACTATACTGCACCATCATTGAATCCTCACCCTTGCTTCCAGCAGACGTGCCAGTCTGAGAAACATCCATCACTCTACGGCCCATGACATTGACATCATCATATCCTTCATTGTCAGATGTAGAATCAGATGCCAAGCCAGTTTCACTTTCCAACATAGTCATATCGCCAACATACTGTCCACTGTAGTTGCTTCTTTGATGATAGCTCGGCCATGTTTGCTGCTGAATTTGGTTAACATCCCCATATTCCCCATCTTCAACAGCGGCTTCTCTAAATTCTGTATGCTGGACACTGGTCTCTGATACATCCATACCACGACCAAGTCGGTCAAACACACTTCCAGAAGGTTTAACCTTTATTACATCTTCTGCAGCCTCTGCCACAGCTTTAATTACAGTTGACATGGGATTTAGCACTCTGGCAACAGACTGAATCCGCTGAGGATGATCAACAAATGATGAGTCCCCAGTGGATGTTGAAACCACAGAACGAAGTCGCTTCAGTCTGGGTTCCTTTGCCAAATTGGAAGGCCTCGAAGTTCCCACTGCATCTCGAACTGCAAACTGAAGTAGACGCCTCGGGGCATCAATATTTACTTGAGAAACTGCCTCCCTCTGCCAAAACGTTCATTAAGGATCAGAAGGTTTGGAAGAACAAACAAAGCACATATGAAAAAGGAATAGCAAGAAAAAATAATGCTGATCTACAACACCATTTGTATGACTACAGCATAATTTCTTAGTCTATTTTTTATCTCCTAATTAAGTACATAGTCATAAGATTCTTAAGAGAGGGAGAAAAAAAAGTAAAAACAGAAAGCGTAATACCTTCCCAACAAGATTGAATCAACAAATCATATATTAGTTAACAACTAATAGTAAGATATGAAAGATACTAAATTTAACAAATATCCAAATTAACTAATAGTACCTTTGATTCCATACATCAAACAACTATATTGTAATACATGATGACACAAATGAGCTAAAACTTCAATTCTTGTGCTTTTGGATATAAACATGGTAGTTATCAAAACATGAATCATATCATTAATTTTTTTTTTTTTTTTTTGGTGGATAAAATAAAATTTATGAATGATTTGGCTAAAATTTGTATTTCACTGTTTCAAGGTCTAAAATTCACAATTTTACTTGAATCGTAACAATCATTGTATTGTGTGTATCATCCAATTTATGAGATTGAGCCACATCACGTTGAGCCCAACACATATACACCATAGAAAAGGCCACTGATCATAATACAACTTTTTTTTTAATAAGTAAAGAAAATGCAGAAAAGCATGAAGCCCACCAGTACACAAGCTGTGTACTGATTGACAGCCTCAAGCTGTAACAGAAATCAAGAAAGTCTAGAAAAGGGGAAGAGGAATGGCATGGTAGCACGGCATGTCATTCCTCCATGCGAACACCATAAAAAAGTGGTCTTTTTGTTCTCTTTCACTCCATCGTCTTTCTCACATGTACAACATAGAAAAAGACTTGAAGTGAAGAGAATGGCAATGGAGAGAATGAAAACAGAAGGACCACTTTTTTTTGTTGATGACATGGAACCTCACCAAGGCAGGCCCTTTAGACCCACCCCTTGGGAGTAAACCATGGACACATAACCACACCCGCCAGAACCGTGTGCCAGGTAATCCAAGGAAACTCTTCCTAAATCACTTTCCCATTAATCCTCGACAATTAGTTTGACAAAAACTGGAACAAAAGATTCCACTGTATTACTCCCACATAGAGCTACCAAAACAAAATATTTCCTAACAATAAATGTATCTAGTAATTAGCAAGCAAACTGGCATTGAACCAAGGCAATAAATTGAAACTAGCCTGAGGTGCTCAAGCAAGACGTGTGAATAATATCAAAATTTCTATTTGAAATTTAATCCAATGAGAACTAGAGCAAATAGCACCTCCTCCCATGGAAGAGCAAGTTGGAGGGTGAGGTCATGGGTCCAAGACCCACTAGATGCATGTAATTAACAATAAAAAATAAAAAATAAAAAATTAATTCAGCAAGAAAAAGAAGAAGAGGAAACCAAGTGTAGCTAGATTTTTTGTATAAGAAAGCTACAGAGTAAGAAAAGCACCAAACATGATAAGATTTAGTGGAACGAAGAAGCTATTGAAAGTTTATTTGTATAAATTATCAAATCACTTTGATTTTAATTGTTTTATTTAGGAAGCTGCTGAATTTGTACATACATATAGTGAACTGCAAATGCTCAAATATACAAAGAAAATAACATTCATTTTATATTCAGGAAAAAAATAGAAATTCAAACCTTCTTGTTCTCACGCTCATCCGGCTGACTCCTTTTCCTCTGAAAAGAATGGGGAGAAGGAGACCTCTTTGCACGACTTACTCTGCGATGAGGTTTTTCTTCATAATGAATTTTGTCAATATCAGAGCTCCGAAGAGGAGGGGGTTCAGCTGCATCCCTCACTAGTCCTTTCCATTCCCTATTGTGCCGGCTTCTAGATAACGTATTAGATTTCTCTTTTTCTGATTCAGAATCTGAACAATGAGAATCATTTTTTCCACCTTCGTCCCACAATGGGGGTTTTGTCTTGGGAGCTTCTTCCATATAAGACTCTTCATGTTGTACATACAAATCCAAATTTATAGCAAGATGATCCCACAGCCTGTTAAACAAGGAGGCATATAAATAAATAAATAACATTAAAGCTAACTATGAACAGAGATAAGTTGTTGAAAATTTTATTAGGCCTCAAATTTGCACACAAAAGGGACTAAGTTTTACCAAGATACAAAAGAATCAGTGTCCCCATCCAAAAACACACGCAACTCATTCCTTGCATCTTCCTTGCGCTTGCCATTCTTTACTAACACAATCACATATTCCTGCCCATACAAATTGAATAATCACGTCAATTTTGTAGTTGCAATACCAAACCCTTCTTTTCAAACAGGTGACGAAGTGGTTAAATCTATGTCAGATCATGGCATCATGCAAAATCTTCTCTTTTTTTTGGTTGAGTAATCATGCAAGATCTTCAAATATGAAAATCATAAAGCAATGGCAATACATCAACATTCATTTCTGCAACCCACTAAAATTCAACAGAGATGGAAGATGTTAAACACAATATAATATAGCAAAAAAATGCACAGAATGAAAACAAAAAATGATAAGCAAAAGAACCATTTAGAAGCACTGAAGAGATATACGAACAAACATAACTTTAAAAAACTTTATAATCATCATTAATTCCATGGAACCGATTAGATATATATAATAATGAAGGGTCAAATGGAATACTTATTTGTTGAAGCCTCATTAAAATCACGTTACATTCTGATTGTGTTACTTTGTACATACCTTCTGGTTTCATCAGCAATACGACATCCACCATAACTAAAGCACACTTTTGTCCAACACCAGCAAAAACATGACAACAAACTCTAATTACAGTGACTACCCAAACTATTAGAAAAATGGATTTTTTTTAAAATACCAATAATAAAGCCTGATTCGATTTTTTTTTATCAATTTCACACCAGGAAAAACTATGAATAGCCCAACCAAATAGTACTAATAATTCATAGATATCCAGATCCTAAATTACAACCAATTATTCATTCATGAAAGAACATGCACGATTACAACAAAATTTTATAATATGAATGCAAATATAATACACCAGAAACATTCTACAAGGAGCAATGTGTTCTGTGATATAAAGAACTTCAGTATGGAATCTCTCCAACCATTTTCTCATCATTACAGGTTTACCAGAACAAAACGACACATCATACCATCATCCAAAAGGTAAATAGTCTTCACGGAACCAGAAGCTGCTTCCATCTTAAAATACCAAAGATTCAAGAACTAGCTAACTTCTTCATTGACACAAGGCTCAGACTTTTCTCAGAAATAACAATAATTTTCTTCGTGGAAGAATGAAAACAACTACCACACCAAGTTCTGTACGAAAGAAAGAAAACAGCCCAAGAACCCAATAACCTGTTTTATGTTAGACAGCACCTCTAAACCTCATAATCTACACAACCACATCTCTGTTCCACGAGCTCCACAACCCACTACATCAAATGCCAGACCTCCATGCAAACCATGGCATCCAAGCCTACAAAACCCCTATTCTGATTCACCTCTGCCAACCAAATGTCAATTCGCCTACCCGGTTGGTAGCAACTAGCAAGTCTAATCCAACTCAAGTCAAACCTATGCCCAACATAAGGCTCAATCCAAGCATGCAAAACCCAAGCGACCCCATACAGCCACCCCAAAATAGATCAAAATGTCAACTAAACCCAATCAGAGGATATTAAATAATATTCAAATGTGATGCAAAGTATCCCAATTGCGTACACCTACTCAAGCCATTTAAAACCATCTAAGCTTTGGCAACAGCAGCCTAGTCTCAAACATTCAAGTACCCATTCAGGTAAAACCTAAATAAAAGAATATTAACTAAATAGAGAGCAAGTAGAAACCCCATGGACCAATACTGTGGTGGATTAAACCTAGAACCTCTAGAGCAATGAGCCCCCCACCAGGGTTAACTCTCAACAATCTTGAGCACACTCTTCTTGCCCTTATTCCAAATACACAACAACAAACATACTGGAAAAACCCTCACTAGGCAGCAACACCCATTATTTTCCGACCCACCCCTCTCCACGTTCCAAACTCCTCAATCACGAAATTTGCTATAAACAACAAGATATACCAATAGCAAGTAGAAAATGAAATTGAGTCACAAAATTGCTAAAGAAATAGTTGAACTACCATTCACCTCTTCTTTACACCTCATACTTGGCAATTCTATTTTTTTTCTTAAAACCAGACGCTGAAATAATACATAACTTCTTTAGTCTCTCCCAAGTTTACAGCATCTCTGCTCTACATTCCTTCCCAACAGTATATTCAAATGAATCAAACAAAATATAACAACATAAACAACAAAGAACCAATCCAAATGCCCATATCCCAAAACCAATCAAAAACCAAATTTTAAATCACAAATTCTCTAAAACACACAAAACCCAATAGATAAACAAACCATTACACATATAATACAAATTTTATAGCATACCCAGATTCCAAAAAAGCCAAATAAACAATAAAAACTGCTCATACCACAAGATGATCATCGCTGAAATCCGTGAACTCCATCAGCTTCTCCTTCACTACCTCCCTCAGCTTCCCAACGCCATCGGTAGTAAAATTCACATTGAATGTCTGATCATCGACGCTTCCCATCTCGAACAACTTTCTCAATCCCAAAAAACACACACACACACACACAAAACCCTAAATAATTTTTCCCCAAATTCCAAAACCCAATTCAAAAATCTCGATCCTCCACAAAACCCTTAAATCTCCACCGCGGATTCAAACCCCTCTGAAACTCGGCAAAAAACAATTCGAATACATATATAGAGAACCGTTGAGATTTTCACCGAAAGTGGAAACAACAAAACCTAACAAAAATTGCCCAATACGATTTTGCTCAATGCGAAAACGATTCCAGCGATTTTCTCGGGAAATTGAAAAGGGAAAGTGTGGTAGAAAATATTTAAGGGATTTTGTTTTTTGGGTTTTTTCTACAAAATTAGGTTAATGGAATTTTGGGTACAGAACTAATGTCGGTGAAGGATTTTTAGCAGCAGAGAGACACGAGAGTGAGTGGAGATATATTGTGGGTTTGGGTTTCGGCTTTGTTGTGGCTAAGGTTTTTGGGCTTCATGGAACGGGAACAAAAGCTTTTGTTGAGAGAATGAGAAAGAAAAGGGTTTTGAAGCTAATATATACGTTTTTTTTTTTTTTGCAAAGCCAATATTATTAATACAATTATTATTATTATTATTATTATAGCCATATTTTCCATAATTATTTGTGTGTGTATATAGGCAATGTAATATAAATGGAAAGCTATTTGTTATCACGTTAATTGTGAAAAGCTACAGCCAAAATAAGAAAGAAATGTTGAAGGGGACAAAAATCAAACCAAATTATATGAGAAACCTATAAACATTACAAATTTCACGGTTGCTGTCTTGCTGATGTGATAGAGTATTAGTGGAAATTAAAAAAAAAATGTTTATTGTGGGTGAAATGAAAATCAATAAAAATTTGACTAAACACAGCAGTCTCGTCATAGGCTAAAACTAGCAAAAGTTTTGACTAATCAACTAAAAAATACTCCACATCATGAACAATGTAATATCGAGAAAATTTGCAATCACACGAGACTTAACTGGCATTGTTCATTGCCAATGCTAAATTAAATTATTTATTTACTCTCTCTCTCTCTCTCTCTCTCTCGTGCACAGATCTATTCAATGATGGTGGTGGATGGATTTCAAAGGCAATCGGTGACTGGTGGGTTTGGTAGTGCTTGGTGATTGAAAGTGGTGCAATTGGGTTTGGTGCTTGATGGTGGGTTTCATAGATAATTGGGTTTGGTTATGCTTGGTGGTTGAAGCTGAACCTCAGTTCACGACGAAGTAGTGATGGTAGGGTTCATGGTGGAGCTCACAATGAAGGATGTCAATTGTTGATTTAGGTTGTAATGGAGTTATGTTGAGAGAGCGGGGTTTTAAAGTGGTTTAGAGAGAGAGAGAGAGAGAGAGAGCAAAAAGTAGCGAGTATGGAGAGAGAAACATATTAAATAATGATAGAATATTGAATTCGATGTAAGTGTATTTGCAAATTAGTTAGCTAAAATAACTTTCTTGATCAAATTTAACTAAAAAGGCTCTTAGTCTGATGTGAATGCTCTTATACTTCAAAGGTTGGTTCACGGAGATGGTAAAAATTTATCAACCCACTTAACTTGTCTTGTCCCGCACGAGTTTTTTCGTATTAGAGGGGTGAGGAGGCCAAGGTTTTCCTCTCTATGGCCCATGTCCTACCTCACCCCACCGCAAATAGGAATATATATTTTTATTCAATATATATTGCAAATTATTTATATTTACAAGTTAATTTTTTCTATACAAATCTTAATCATTACTATTTTTTACATGTTCTATTACTATCTCCTAAAACATTTTTTTTCTTCTCCCATTTAGAACTTTCACTACTAGTAATACATTCTCTTTCATCCCTACATTAATGTAAAAAATGTTTCATTATGAATGACAATATCTCCAACTCACCCCTCTCTTATCCCGTACAGATTTTCTTTGTCTCAAATAGTGCACAAGACGAAGACAAGGCACCCTTGATCTAACTCTATCCCGCCTCATATTGTTATCCCCAAACTCTAGTTCAATTAAACTATATGCTATTTCGTTTTTCTTTTTTGTTATGCTACACATATATCTAGCATGAGCAAGGCAAATATCGCACAAATCATCAAAGTGAACAAGGACAGAGTTAAACGGAAAAGGTGCAAATTTCATTGGTTTGTGTATACTTTTGGGTTTTGTTTTATTTTTTGGAATAGTGTATACTTTGGGTTTTGAAAAGCAACTACTGGTTTCCAAATTGTATTACACATGTATAGTTCTATGAATAGTAACTAGGATGCTTAGTTTTTTCCAATTTAATAAGTCTAGTGACACGAGTTTTCACAGGTATTTTCATAATCAATGTTATGCTCATGCTTAAATTAAAAAATGTTATGCTTATGCTTTGTGCATTATTAAATCATACTTATTATTCATAAGTCATAAGCAAATAAATTAAAATCACAATTGTTCCAATGAAGTCATTAAAAGCCAAGTCAAAGGTCTTGTAGCTGAATTGATACCTCCTCATGTACAAAGTGCTTAAGAGTTTAGGAGAAAAGGATTCGAATTGTGAATTAGTAGTATATTGCAATTATCTCTAAAAAAAAAAGTCATTAAAAGCCAAGAATGATTCATAGTTAAAAAGGTACAATAAAAAGTTGTTTCTATTTTTTATTAAACACTCACTAATTGAAACAAACAATCCAAACTCACAAGACAAGATGAAAAAAAGGTAAAAGGGAGAAGCATTATTTTGGCATTAATCTTTTATTTTATTTTTTTGATTAAAAATAGACAACTTGTTTTTGTTAAAAAAAAAAAAAATCTTTCTTCTATAAAAGGGCCATTTGAAAAAAAAAAAAAAAAAAAAAATAGGACTTTGGGCAGCAAGACCTTTTTTTGGAGGCGAACTCTTTTTTTCTTTTTCTTTTTTTTTCAATTGAATGCTTAATTTTTTATTTTTTATTTTTTGGGAAAGCATTGAATGCTTAAAAGTTTGTTACAATATATATAAAAACACACATTACAAACTTTTTAACAAATTGTGGGGGAATGCCCCTAAGTCCCTAACCCAGCTCCGTTGTTGCATTAAAATTTTTAATTTAAATATTGGAAAATTATCATAAGTTTATAATTTATGATTTTCGTTAATGTGACAGGTTTTTCCACATGTAACAGACTGGGAAAATATAGACATAAATATTATATATGTATTATAAACATAACCATTATGTGTATGTGTGTGTGTGTGTAAATGTGTGTTTATGTGATAGCTAGCTAAATAATATTATTGAAGTTCACATTATGATATATTGGTATCCAACCTAAAAACAGAAATAAAAAATATTAAAAAAAAAAAAAAAAACCCTCATTACAAGATTGTTTCTTATAGGGGTTCGATTACTCATCCATAGAAGAAGTTCGTCCATGTTAAAATGGGACTTTGAACATATGAATGAAAGAAATTTTATATTAACACTTATAAATAAACAAAATACGTTTCTTGAATTGTATCTATGAATTTAATTGTAAGTGTACTGCTAACATATGGATTCTAGATCTTCTCAAAAAAAAAAAAAAATATATATATATATATATATAAATCACACATTAGTCTCATTGCACGCGCTCTGCAAGTGTACGAGGCTAGTATATTATTAAGTGGGAGTGTAAAATAAATAAGGTGTTGTAAAGGACTATTATTTTAGTAGGGTCTATTTAGTTGTTTACTTTTTTTTTTTTTTTTTGGTGAAAAAGCTGTTTACGTAGTTGAACTATATTTGTTAGTAGGCCAATTAAATATGACTCTTCATGTCCATTTTTCCTTAATTTCAACACTATTATTAGTATCCAAAATTAATTAAGATAGCTTCACAAAAAAAAAAAAAAAAAAAAAAAAAAAAAAAAAAAAAAAAGAAGAAGATATATTGCAAAAAACAATTAAGGACAAAAAAATATTTTTAAAATATCTAACCCATGTTATGTGTGTGTGTGTGTGTGTGTTGGGGGGGGGGGGGGGGGGGGGGGGGGATTCTAGAAGCATAAACATTTCTTGTTCATAATTGTAAGAGTGGTAATTAGAACCTCATCCCACCAAGAACAATGGAAGCTAGTCTAATAAGCCTAAAACAGTGAATTTGTTAGAGAGTAGGATTCATAAGAAAACTACTTAGCCATTTAAGTGCAGGCCTTAACAAATAGGATCCAAAATAACATGATTAAACGCGCAAATTGATGAAAACAATGTTCTCAGACAAGTTCGAGGATGAAATGTTCTTATATTAATCAAGTTTTATCTATTTTACAAAGTATTCTCTTTTCTTCTCAAATTCCATGTCACATTTTTATGGTGGCCATTTCCATATAAAGTCTCTCTCCCTCTATATCTCAACGCTCCACCTGTTTACTTTCGAGGAAATCCCCTAAATGCTTGTCCCATCAGGATCTTCCTAGAAGATATAAAGGGAGTTGTGAGCTGAGATGACACTATTCAGGTGTCATTCCTTCATAAATGCGGCCAGTTCATTTGGTGTAATGCATTTAATGTGGTGGTGACAATCTCCTTTCCAGATATTTCTTCTTTTGTTGTTGGTTCAGCTTTGCTACTTCCTTTAAGGCTTATCTTTCCAAAATGGTTGACTCCCAAAAGCTCTCCCGAGGTGGTTTGGCTCCTCAGAAACCTCAGTTGCTTCGTCACTCTCCTGCTTTCTCCTCGGCCTATTGGATTAGGTTTATACAAACCCTTTAACCATCCTCAGGTATCTGCTCGTCCTCGAATGTGGCCCATAACCAAATAAACATGCTTGGTTTGCCTGTCCTCACAATAATTATATCACAAATATGTTCCTCAAAAAAAAAAATCACAAATATATGATATAATAAAATTGAGTGTTCACATTAAGGACAGAATAAATAAGATACAAAATAAGTAATTGTTTGGTAATGTAACTCAAACAACAATTTTTAGTATTTAAACACTAAAAACCGTGATTAAAAAAAAAAGCATTTGTTAAGGTTGTTTTTTTTAGACTGTTTGAATAACATTACTCAATTTAGGGTGTTTAAAGTTTGAACACTGATTTTAGAAAAATTCTCTTTAGAAGTTTTCAGTTTTTAAATAATGTTGCTTAGTGGCATTGTTGAAAATATTCTAAACAACTTGTGCTCCACATGATTAGACAAGTCAGCAACAAAATTATCTCTCCTCTAATAAAAAATAATAAAGTTGTACCGGATTCAACTTTTTAAAAATAAAACCCCTACATATCAAACACACCCTAAGCCATTTGTTTCAAGGTATTAAAACACACATTTGAAAGGAATTAAATATAAATAACTTTATAAAATTTTTTATAAATATTAACTTTCCACCCATATGTCTAACAAACACCACATGGAACAATAAAAATGTGATTGCTTTTATTTTATGTATTTTTTAAAAAATAAAATTTCTATGTTAATTCGTGATTTTCCTTAGTGTGGAGGGATGAGGATCAAAGGAAGTTAATGGAGGTAATTAGAGTAATTCCAAAGAGGGGAACTAAACGGAGAGGACTTGTTTAACTAGTAAGAAGTTTGGGATGATGCTACTATTGACAATGCCAAGGGGGCCTACTTGACCTGGGGAAGGCCAAGACTACAGAATGAAGGTAACACAGTGCGACCCTATGGGAGACAATGGTAATTTAGTTCTAAACAAGGAAGAGAAGAAAAAGGAAGGACAAAGAAGCTATCCCCTCCGCATTAAATGTACTGCAACCACTTAATTGGCCACATTAATGGAGAAATGACCATGAACAGTGTCCATCACAACTCATATTTTATTGTAGAAGTCTTCTAGCAAGACCTTAATGGGACAAGTATCAAGAAAATCTGATCTCAACCTTATAAATGTAAGATTTAGATGCATCCTTGCAACTTACATAAAGCCAAGGAGCACCTGGATCAAGGGGAGGTTGAAAAAAGGGAAAGAGAAAGAAAAAAGATCATTTAGTTGTAATTCTATCCCTGGACTGAACCTAAGGACGAACACTTAACAAATTTCAATGAGAATTCAAATTGATTACTTATACTCATATCAAAGTTTAACTCGAAAATTTCTTTTTACATAATGGGTATTTTAAAGTTAACATTGCATCCCATCTCTACAAATTAATTAAATGAGTGAACTGTAGTAAAATCAAAAACTATCATTTACTGATTGCATTTTCGCTACTTTTCGCCTGCCACACTTTTAGTATGAAGTTTTACTTCATATCAAAAATATAAAATTGTAAATACACATATTGTTATATAGGTGTGTGGAAAATATAAAAACAAGATTTATGAGCTACATTGTAAGGCGAGCAATACTCAAATTATACAAAAACCATAGCCAGGAAAATTAAAACAATCCACAATGTAAATAAAAATATAAAAACAAAATATTTATGTTTAACCATGTAGATACTGAAGCATGGAATTTGAAATATTGATTTTCTAGTTTTTTAGTGATGTTAACTGAAGTTGGGTAATTTAATATTTTTAAGGTGGGCTTAATTTACATTAGCAAACAAAATTTGAGGCAAGTGTTTATGCACCAAAAAAATTTCTAGACTTACAAGACTAAATTATAATTAGTTTAAGAAAATTATAATTAGTTAAATAAACGTATATGTTGAAATATGAAATTTAAAAGCAAAATCTGTTTACATAAAAAATGTCCAAGCAAGATTTATGAAAGAATATAAATTTTGGACAAGTTTGTGGGACCAATAATAAACGCCCTCTCCAAAATTAGCAACGTCAATAGCTGAAAAAAAAAAAAAAAAAAGAGGATGATACACACACACATATATTAAATAACCTCACACTTGCAAAAGAAGTGAGGTTAAGTCTTGTCAAATTGATGGCTTAATGTCATTACCCATAAAAAATAAAATAAAAAAGAGAGAGAAGAACACACACAGCAAAAACACAAAGAGAAGAAAAAAGAGAGGCACAGAAAGAAAGAGCAACATCAAGCAGAGGAGGAATATGGAGCATAGGTTTGTGTATGGGATTTCATCAATCTCTTTCTTCTCTAAATCTCTCTCTCCCTTATTCTCAAATCTGAATTTTTTTTTTTTTTTTGGTAAAAGCAAATAGGGTCGGGTTTCATGGGGAGTTCCTGACTCCATTCTAAAGCTTTAGATACAAGTCCCTGACTCGTATATCCTATTTGAGAATTACCAAATAAAAATTCTCTCATCTTGGCATTACCAAAATCTCTCTCTCTCAACCTTCTTCAAATATGAATTTTTATTTGGTAAAATAAATAAGGTTGGGTTTCATGAGGAGTTCCTAACTCCATACATGAAGCTTTAGATACAAGTCCCTAACTCATAAATCTTATTTGAAAATGATCAAATAAAAATTTTCTCAAGTTGTGGTGTAATGTCTTTTTAATTGGAATCCTTGATTCTACCAAATTAATTGGAATTCTTGATTCTACCAAATTAATGGAGTCCTTAACTCATTCTACCAAATTAATAAAGTCCTTGACTCTACCAAATTAATGGAGTCCTTGACTCTACCAATTTAATTGAAATTCTTGATTCAACCAAATTTATAGAGTCCTTAACTCTACCATTTTAATGGAGTTCTTAACTCTACAATGGAGTCCTTGACCCTACCATTTTAATGGAGTCCTTGACTCTACCAAATTATTGGAGTCCTTGACCCCCAAAATTATTTTAAATAAAGTGAGGATTTTAATTCCTTCAAAATCCAACATGACTAATTCTTTGGGATTCATAATTTCTTAATCAAGATTGGAGTTAATAATTCACAAAATAACCATAAAAAATGAATTAAGGACTTTTTCTATTTCCCAATGTTTATAACAAAAAATATAAATAATAAAATTGCTTCAAAAGAGTTTTCTTTCCCTTAATTAAATTTGGGAACCTCAATCAAAATTCCTACAAAGAAGTAAATGACAGAAAGGAAAAATTGCTTGGGCACTCAACGTCTCAAAGAGAGAATCATTGGTTCAATTTCCATAAAAACATGGACCTTGATTTATCCTTGAGATTAAAATCAATTATCTCACCCCAAAAGCAAAATTAAGTCAATGCTTAATTAAATACAAAGTATTTGACTTAAATGTCCATCATTTAAATTGGACAAAATCAATTTAAGGACTTTAAATCTAAAACCTCAAATTAGGAACTACGAATTGGCTTGATTCCCATCAAGGGTACGTAGGCAACCTAAATAAATTATGGGTTATGCTAATGAGTGCCTTTAGGGCACTAGTTAATAATCAATTTTAGGAAAGTTTTGATACCACTTTTATGGAAAATGAAAAAAGTTGTCAAAGTATTAATTACTTTTTTTTTTTTTTCATTTCCCATAAAAGTGATATCAAAATTTTCTTTAAATGGATTATTAACCAGTGCCCTAAGGGCACTCGTTAGCATTTCCCATAAATTATTAGGTGTAGCCACAAATAAATAAAAACACATATCCCCTTAAACATGAAAATAAATAAACTTATGTATAAAGACGACGTGGTTGGAATTAAATGGTCTTCCCCTTGAAATAAGGGATTGTAATTAAGAGATACATTATCTTGAATGGGCACTACTCACATCAATAAAACTCACAGGCCAAAAGGCTTATGGGTGAAATTATGTTTGATGAATTTGACTAATTTGACAATTCTTGTTAAACATAATTTAACAATTCTTGTTAAACATAATTTGACAATATCTGTTAAACATAATCTAACAATTATTGTTAAACATAGGTTAACAATTTTCGTCAACAGTATATAATCCAAATTCGGATATCTTCTAAAGGTTCACTGTTCATATTTTCCAAAACATGTATTGATTCAAACATTCTAAGCTATCAACATAAGAAAAAGAGAAAAATAGATTTTTTAGAAACTTAAGAAATCAGGACTATAATTTGGAAAGGGAAAATGTTGGGTTTAAGTGGTCCTAAAGATTTAAACTCTACTAAATTTTTCAAAGTGTCAACTACTAATATAATTTTAAGAGTATTAATAAAATATTTTATTTTATAATTACCACTTGTAATATATATATATATATATATATATTCTTATTTTTGTTTACTTTAATAGAATAGCCCTTAAATTTTATTCTAAAGTTGTGCAATGCACCATACTTTAAATTGTATTAAAATAATTTGGTAGTAAATCACTATATTAATTGGTATGCAATTGGAAAGTTAATCAACTCTTCCATGCTAAACATAGATTGGAATGGGGAAGGAAATCACGCCTAAGGAAGGCAAGACAATCATCCAATTAGTTGATCTGGAACTGGAAAGTCAATCAGCCCTTAATCCACACTATTGCTACGGAAATTACATCCAATTAAGCAAGATCAGCCCTATTAATAACTTGGATTAAATTTATTACTCTTTCATCTTCCTTTGGGCCAAGCCTGAAATGCCCCGTTTTAGAATCAACCCAAATCTCTTGTATCAACCCATTAAGGGTCCGTTTGGATATAGCTAAAAACTGAAAACTGAAACTGAAAACTGAAAAACACTGTAGCAAAATAATTTTTAAATATGTGAATAGTACCATGGGACCCATTTTTAATGAAAAAGTTGTTAAAAAGTGAAATTTGTGGGTCCGTGAACAGTGTGCACTGTTCACAGGAAAAGTCAGTTGTTTCGGCTGAAAAGGATTTTTTTTTTTTTAAAACTGAAGAAATGCAAACGTGCGTTTAGGAAGTGCAAACGTGCTTCCCAAACACACACTAAATGCTTCTTTGATCTTCTTGAATCTAGTTCTAGTAATAGGCCTAACTGGAACATACAATGGATCCTTTAATGGTGCTTGTTGATTCTCATTATTTATATTCATGAATCCATTTAGCATTAATTGAAATATATATATATATATATATAATTTTAATTTTCACAATTCAATATTTACATGGTTACACATAAACATAAACATTGTATATTTTTATTTACATTGTTGAATTATTTTTTTTCCCTTTTTGTTACTTATTTATATAATTCAAATTATATGAATGTCACATGGTAAAAATCACATATCTTATTTAGTTAAAATATAATTAAATATACTTTTTTCTAGACATTCACACATATAAACGCACATAAAAAGAGAATTTATGTCTGTTCTTATGGATATTATTACACAATGGGCTACCGACTAGAATGAAGCTAATTAGAAGACAAATTATTGTTAGCCCCAAATGTGTAATGTGTGATCAAGAAGATGAAACATTGGACCATCTTTTCCTCAAATGTCCTTTTGCTCGAGCTTTATGGTTTGCCTCGCCACAAAACTCTCGATCTGATGCTATTCCATCTGTTCGACAATGGTTGATAACCACTGTTGAAAAATATAAAGCAGGTAATGGACAGGAAGATAACGTTCTTACAGATATTAGTGCCACTCTTTGGGGGATTTGGACCTATAGAAATAAGGTTCTGTTTGAAAATGAAACTAGTGATGCTCAATAAGCCATTTCAAGCACCAGATACCTCCTGACAGATTGAAAAACAGATTTAGATGACCGTATCCAAATTGGTTCAACAACTGCCGCAACTCTTGGAAACCAATGTTACATGCCAATATCAGAATTGGCAAGCAATAATTATAGTTGATTCAAAAATGCATTCTCGCAAAGCTAATTGGAATGGAGGTGCCTTTGTGATAAAAAATCGTTTAGGCCAGTCCGTTTGTAAAGGTTGTTATTCATGGCATTCCTGCAATGATGAGAACAACCTACTATCCACAACCAGAGAAGCATTATATGAGGCGTGGAAGCAATGTTTCAGGGAGGTAATCCTTGTTCTAGAATCAAATTAAGGAGTGAAGCCAATTCAGACACATCGCTTGACTAGCTTGGAGAACGTCCCCATCATGGATGATTTTGCGACACTAAAAAACATGATTAAACATATTCACATCCAAGTTGCTCCTCAACTAGTGCTTTAAGAAGTTCAGGGACTAGCAAACATGGCGACAGTATGTTTTACAAGGCTTGCTTGGATGTGATTTTTATTTGGTGGTAACAAAAAAAAAAAAAAAAAAAAAGAGAATTTATGTGCATCAGTGTACGTATGTATTTGTATATTCCACACACATATATGACAATATATGTACATATACATCTATATTTTTCATGTTTTTTTGTTTGTGAAGAAACAATCATATTTTTATTGTTTTATGCTAAACTTATTAGTTAATAAACAATCCTACCAAAGTGATTAGGGAGGGAGTTAATTGAAAAAGGTGCAAACTTTATTGGTCTTTGTATTCTTTTAATGATGAGAATCAATAAGCACCATTGAAGGATCCATTGTATGTTCCAATTGGGCCTATTACTAGAGCAAGATCCAAGAAGATCAAAGAAGCACTTAATGGGTTGATTTAAGAGATTTGGGCTGATTCTAGAACGGGGCATTCCAAGCTTGGCCCAAAGGAAGATGAAAGCATAATAAATTTAATTCAAGCTATTGATAGGACTGATCTTGCTTAATTGGGCATAATTTCCGTAGCAATGGTGTGGATTAATGGCTAATTGACTTTCTAGTTTCATACCAACTAATTGGATGATTGACTTGCCTTAGGCATGATTTCCTTACCCATTTCAGTCTATTTTTGGCATGGAGGAGCTGATTGACTTTCCAATTCCATACCAATTAATTGGCTGATTGACTTGCCTTCCATAGGCATGATTTCCTTGCCCATTTAAGTCTATTTTTGGCATGGAGAAGTTACTGATTTCAGACCAATTCAACCTTAATTTTAGGTTTCTATGATTTAGTCTTTTTTTTTTTTTTTTGTCTACTTTCCTATTTTTAGCCATGTTTTATAAATAGCATGCACTCATTGTAGTCAAGGGATTAATTTTGGGATGAAAATCAAGAAAAACATGAGGTTTGCTTCTTCTATTGGTTCTTCAAAAAACTTGTGAACTTGTCAAGGATTCTTCCTTGTGGCATTCAAATTTTATTCCTTTTGTTCGTGATTCAATTATAATCATTGGGTCGAGGTTTGTTACTTTATACTTTTGGTTCGCGTTTCATTTATAGACGTTAGGTCGGGGTTTTCTATCAAAAATCTGAATTTTAACTTTCTTAGGCAAGTATTCCAATATTGTTTGTTGAGTCTCAAAGCGTGTCTATTGAGTTTCACATCATTTAGTTTTGAAAAGCAACTAGTCGAACATTTAAAACTCCATGGTTTCTAAATTGTGTTACACGTGTATAATTTTATGATTTCTAAATTGTGTTACACCTGTATAATTTTCTGGTTTCTAAATTGTACAATGATTAAACAATTACTCATGACACAATCATCATAGATTTTTCTGAATTAGTCTCTTTAAAAAGGAGAAAAATAGGGAGATAATCAAAATATTATGACACATTCCCGATATTGAAGTCCACGTTTTGATATTTTCCATACCACTGACAAGCAGCATGCTTAATGGTCCGTTTGGATTGAGGGGAGGGAGGGGGAATAGAGTAGAGTAGAGTAGATTTAGCACAAAATTAACTTATTTTTAGTCAACTCTACTTTATTCCCCTCCACTCCCCCTCCTTCCCCCCTCTATCCAAACAGGCCATAAATGTTTGTAACTGCATTATTTATTATGAGATTATCTTCAAATGCGTACTTGATTATACTAATAAAGGAAGAAAATAGAATGTTTTTAATCATTTTTTTTTAGAAACATGTTTTTAATCATAGTAACTAATGTAAATGTAAACTTTGTTTTAGCATGTTATCTTATAAATTGCATGTTTGTAAGTGTTCCTTATTATGAGATTATCTTCAATTGCTTGATTCTGCCAAGAAAAGAACAAAATAGATTGTTTTTAATCATAGTAACTAATGCAAATGTACACTTTGTTTTAGCATTGCAATATATCTATTTTATTTTACAAATTGAGAATTTGAACATATGAATGAAAGTAATTTGATATAAAGCTTAAAAAAGATTAACAAAATATTTTTCTTGAATAGTATTTATAAATTTAATTATAAGTGTATTATTAAAATGTGGATTTTGGAAGCATAAAAATTTTCTGTAAATATATACTGTAACCAGATCAAATTACACTCAAATCTATGACATACTAAAAAATAAATATAAATGCTATAAAATTACCATATAACCATTAAATATAATTTAGGTTATGTTCCCGACTCCATTTAGCATTAATTGAATCTATATAAATTCTCGCTACTCAATATTTACATGGTTAAACATAAACAGTTGATATTTTTATTTATATTGTTCAATTTTTTGTTTTTCCTTTTTGCTATGATTTTTATATAATTGAAATTAGATGAATATCACATGGTAAAGTTCATATATTTTATTTAGTTATAATATAATTAAATATACTTTTGATAGACATGCATACATATAAATGCACTTATATTATCAATATTATTTATATATTCCACACACATATAAAATGATACATTTATATATGTATGCATACATTAATATTTTTCATTTTTTTAATAGAGTTCTAACCTATAACGTCTGCTTCTGATAATTGTGCTATTAATTGTCAAACCAAGACACAAATTGATTCTTGGTATAGGCATGTAGGGATTTAACTATAAATTTCTTATTCACCCATCATAAACTTACCAGTTGAGTTAATTGCAACCCACGTTTTTCATGTTTTTTGTACGCGAAGAAAACAAACATATTTTTCTTGTTTGATGCTCAACTTATTAACTAATAAATAATCCTACCATGAATATCTTTTATGGGATAACCTATTTTAAATATTATAATTACTTTAAACAAAATCATAGTACTTAAGGCCAAATCGTACTTAATGCTATTTTAGATATTATTAATTATATTGCAGTTCTTTTTTTTTTTTTAAGGATAATTATTGCAGCTTAAATAATAATCATCAATATATTATTATTTAATGTTATTGTCTTTATTATGCAAAAAAAAAAAAAAATGCTTTGGTCTTTCATTTCTCTATATTTTTGTGTACTTTCATTAATTCTTTTGTTTGGAAATTATGTTCCATGTCTCTCAAATATGGGTCAAGCATTATTTTAATCCCTTAAAACTAGAAGAATCTTTTATTGTCCTTGAAATAGCCATCCAACTTAAAATATAAGCGAAACTACACTGTTGTTCTTTGAAATTTGCCACATGAGTGCTTTTGACCTCTCGTGTTTCAAACAAGTACTATTGGTCTTTGAAATTTAAAAAAAAAAAAAATGAGCACTATTAATCTTTATGTTAACTACTCTTTGTCTTAATATCTATGTAGCTAACAGAACAATGACATGATGTTTTTTTAAGTGATGTCCAAATTTCTTTAATTAAAAAGTTACACCTTTAGAGAGAGGGAGAGAGTTGATCCCTAATCCACACAACGTCTCTACCTCACAAATCATCTAGCTCAATTGAACATATAATTTTGAAATCGTAGTTGAAGATTACACTCTTTATGTATAAAAACAAAAAATATTAAGTTGGTTTGTATTATATTTAATACCTTGTCAGTTGCCATGTTTGTGTGATAGGTGGGGACTCTTTTTTTTTTTTTTTTTTTTTTCCTTCTGTTTTTTAGAATGATAGATGATGAACTTCAACTGCAATTTCATTACAAATGGTTTTAATGATGGCTTTGCAGTCAATAATGCAGGACTTGTGATCCAAAACCTTTGTCCAATAGATTCTATGGCTGGTCTCGAGTTAAAAGACTAAAAGTACCAACTTGAACTTAAAAGTAGAGTTGCGAATGGAGCTGTTCAACTGTTACAAACCCATGGGTAGAATTCACCATTGAAAACCGACTTGTAAGGGGAGGGTGCCCAAGAGTTTATAAGCACATAGTTAAACTTATACTTATTCCATATGAGACACTAGGATCATAACATGAACTATGCTATGCAATTTGTGAAGCAGAGCTGTCGCGTGGGGTGAAGCCCTGCATGGGTTAGAGCTTAGTTATCTCTCTATCACTCACCGTCAAGTTAAGCATCATATTCAAACTATTGGATATAATTTGGGAAAACCCATATTAGAATGCATTGTCCATTAAATCAATACATGTTTAATTTTTTAATTAAAAAAAAGTTGTCATCGTCACATGAAAAGATGTCACGTCATTGTTTAATAGTTATATAAGCATTAAGACTAGCGATTGCTAAAATAGAAGGGCCAATAATGCATATTTTTGAAACCTCAGGAATTAATAGTGCTTATTTGAAACTCAATGGACAAAAAATGGCTCACGTAGCAAACTTCAAAGATTAGTAGCGTAGTTTCAACTAAAATAAATCCTATATATATATATATATATGTGCGCACCGAAAATGGAGCTGATGGGCTTGGACTCTTTCGGACTCACAACTTACTTGTATGGTGGGTTTAGGTTTCCTACACTGGGTTATCCTCGGTGCGAAAACTTAATGAGATCACTTTTCTCTTCTCTATTGCCCTAACCACCTTTCTGCTACCTTCCCTCTCTTTCTCTATCTTCTTGCTCTGACGTAAACTTTTCCAACCTCCACTTCTCCCCAAGCTTCTCATATTTATAGTTCTAAATTAGTGGTGAGGTTATGATTACTCTCTGATTTAGTGCAACGGGCGGTCCAGTGTTATCGAACATAAGTGGGTGGTTAGGTGGGAGTGGGAAACGATGAATATGGCTTCAGAACTTGGTTCCCACTTCTGTAGATATGCTCGGCGGAGGTGCGCCGAAAGGAACTGCCAAGCATACCCTGCACATTATGCTTGGCTGCCGGCCGCGACAGTAACTAGTAAGGATTTACCGAGCATAAGCAGGAGGCGACCCTTGGGCCAGTGTTCTGTAGAGTTTCGAGATAGGCCTGCAGAGAGAGAGAATAGGCGTATGGGCCATATCTTCTCATGAGAATAAATGGCCCAAGTGGGATTGGGTACAAGTGCCGTACAATATATACATATTTTTTTTGTGTGTAAATGTGGGCTATGTTTAGCTGAAAATGGATGAAACCTCTCTCTCTCTCTCTCATATTTTAAAATGAAATTCCATCTTCTCATCATGGTTTTTTTTTTTTTTTAAATCATCTCTTGAAAATCAATCATTATTAAACTACTCTTTTTCTCTTTTGCCCATAAACTTATTCCCACGTTGTATATTTAAGGTAAATAATCTTATTTATTAGTATCATATATAATTCTTAACTTTTAATTTTTCATCCCAAAAATGAAAGTTTTTTTTCTTTTTTTTGAAAGGCAAAAATGAAAGTTTAAAATAAGAACTTTAAAACATAGAATTTTTTTTTTTTTTTTTTTGAGTAAGTTATAATATAGAAAGTTAACATATATGTTAGCTTCTTTTTTTTTTTTTTTGGGGATTAGACATAAGAAAAAAAAAATTCATTTAAACTTGTTATATTATGTCTTGTATTGTATCAAACTGATTTTGAATTGAAATAACCCTAAAATAAAAGAGTGAAACCCGCTCCTCCATTCTTTTATAACTCATTATTTTCATCATAAATTTATACGAAATTGTCTTGAATGAATAAATGAACGAAATTGAATTTTTTATCCCCCCAAAAATTAGGGTTTTAAAATATATTGCTATTTATGAATGCAACACTTCCCTTTGCTTGTTAAGACAACAAATACTCCACATTATAAAATAAATAAATAAATAAAATTTAAGTTACAAAAGTGAATCTAGTGGGATTTATCACATCTAAGTCAAAACAAACTAAAAAGTCTATAAACCTTTTTTTTTTTTTTTTTAACTAAACTAAACTTGAGGCCTTAAAATATCCTAAACTTAGGTTGGCTTAACAAACCTAGGTGTAGGTTTTACTCACTTAAAATCTCTTTCTAGCGAACATCTTTATTTTTTTCTTAATTCATGTTATACAAGATGTTACATCTATTATGGAATCTACGTGTGATTTTTTTCCTTAGGTTGGCAATATCTACATTATCTTTCTAGTGATTTTTTTTTTTTTTTTTCTAATTAAAGGTTACATCTATTATGGAATCCACGTGTGGGTGTTTTTCCTTTAAATTTAGCAAGAACTAACCCCACTAGTTGCTACCCCTAAATTGAGGCAAAATGGCTATAGGAACCAAAGTTCCAAAATAATGTAGATATTGCACTTTCTTGTTTTCTTTTTTAAAATTTTTTTTCATAATGTACCTATCTCTACAAGTTGAGGAATAATATCAAAATAGGTCACCACTAAAAATCTTGTAACTTACTTAATTAACACTTCCTGACACTACAAGAAATCTAGGTTTAGGTGGCATTATTTTTAGCGACGTTTTAAAATTCACGCACTATAAGTGGTATACTGTGATGTTTTTGAAAAACACCGCTAAAGAATGAGCTTTTAGTGATAGTTTTTTAAAAAACATCGCTGTAACCCAAAACAATAGCAGCGTTTCTTAAAATGCCGCAACAAGTATAGTTTTAGCAGTGCATATTTGGTTTATAGGGACGTTTTAAGTAGTGATTAAAGACAGCATATCAGGGAAAAACTCTATCCTTCGTCTTTTCAACATTTCACCAATAGTTTCTATTGAATTCATACAAGTTCCAAAGATTCATCAATGGAGGAAAACACATACACTAAGAGAGAGAGAGGGATATGACAATATGAATCTTGTGAAATGAATTCTATATCTCAACTTGGAACACTCTGTTCTTTATATAAGGAGAACAGAGGCGGGAAAATGAAAACAGAAAGAAACAGTAAAATAACTAACTGTAACTAACTCATTAATCTAACTAACTATAAACGACAGCCGTATGATAACTATTATACTAGGCTAGTGCTAAACTACTTGTAGTTCACTTACATATATATACAAACTATAAGCAACAGATACAAAACTACAACAGAAACTACAACACTACAACAGATATTAACAGCTGCTATTTAACAAATGTAAACTCAATACTCCCCCTCAAGATGAACCATAAATGTTGATGAGGTTCATCTTGGATAAGAGGAAGTAGAATTGCTTGTAACCAAGTGCCTTTGTGAAACAGTCAGCAATCTAATGGCTTGTAGGAATATGGAATGTCTTAATCACTCCATCTTGAAGCTTACTTCGAATGAAATGGCAGTCAACCTCTATATGTTTCGTACGTTCATGAAATACTAGATTGGCAGCAATGTATAGAGCTGCCTTGCTATCACAATACAGAGAGGCAGGTTGATTATGATCTAAACCAAAAGTTTGAAGCAAGGCCAACAACCAAACAACCTCACTGGTGACAGTAGCCATTGCTCGATACTCTGATTCTGCAGATGATCTAGATACCACTTGTTGTTTCTTGCATTTCCAGGATATGAGAGACTCACCAAGAAAGACACAAAAACCTGAAACTGATCTTCTTGTATCTGGACAAGTCGCCCAGTCAACATCACAATAGGCTTTTAACTTTAATTCAGAACTTGCTGATAAAAACAAGCCTTGTCCTGATGTCTTTTTAAGATACTTTAGTACCTTGTAGGCTGCCTGCAAATGTGGTAATTTGGGAGAACTCATAAACTGACTCAGTTTATGCACTGAGTAGCAAATGTCAGGCCTGGTTAAGGTGAGATAAAGAAGCTTGCCTATAATTCTTCTGTATAAAGATGGATCTGGAACATCTTCTCCCATAGAACTTCTAAATTTTGCAGATTGATCCATGAGAACATTTGCAGGCTTACTTGCAAGCAATCTTGTATCAAAAAGTAACTCTAAAACAAATTTTCTTTGACATAAATTGATGCCTTTGTCAGTCCTTGCAACCTCAAGACCTAAGAAAAACTTCAAGGTACCAAGATCCTTGAGCTTGAATTTGTTATCCAGAAACTCCTTGAATGTATTGACTGCCTCCACATTATTGCTAGCTATTAGAATATCATCTACATAAACCAGCAATATGTTAATGGAACCCTTGCTGATCTTGGTGAATACAGAATAGTCTGACTTGGATTGGATAAAACCATGTTCAATGAGGGTGAATGAAAGCTTGGCAAACCACTGCCTACTTGCCTGCTTCAAGCCATAAAGTGACTTAGTGAGCTTGCACACCTCCCCCTTGCTGCCAAACCCAGGAGGAGGAACCATATATACTTTCTCATTCAACTCTCCATGCAAGAAGGCATTATTGACATCTAGCTGGGACAAATGCCAACCAAACACAGCAGCCACAGCCAAAAGAGTCTTAACTGTCACAAACTTCACAACAGGAGAGAAGGTTTCATAGTAATCAACACTTTCAGTTTGATTGAATCCTTTAGCCACTAGTCTAGCCTTGTACCTTTCAATGGAACCATCAGCTTTAAGCTTGATTTTGTAAACCCACTTGCACCCAATAGGCACCTTACCAGGAGGCAGATTGGTCAACACCCAAGTGTGATTAGCCTGAAGAGCTTCAATCTCAACCTTCATGGCAGCTTGCCACAAGGGATCAATGGAAGCTTCAGCATAGGAAGAAGGTTCTTTGGTAGTGGACAAGGCAACAGAAAAGGCTTTATGTGCAGTAGACAGTTTAGAATAAGAGAGAGTGGAAGAAAGTAGATATAAAATACCTGGATTGGCAATGGAATCATGGGAAGGCATGACAGAAGCTGAAACCATATTGCAGTGATAATCATGAAGGTATGAAGGAGGTCTATGAGGCCTAGTTGACTTTCTAACAGCAGGTAAAATAGGTAAGGAAGTGGGAAGTTCAGAAGGTTCAAGTGGAGTATTAGAAACAGGAGAAGAAGTGGCCAGATCAGGATGCACAAGATCTGGGAACTCATCAGGAGGAACAGCAGTGTCAACATGACTGAATGGCAAAGAAAACTCAGTAGAAATAGGAGAAATGGACTCTGAAAAGGAAGGCTAAGATGAAAACATATTGTGAGAAGGGATAGAAGGACTAGGGACAGATTTAGACAACCAATGTTTGAAAGGAAATGTAGATTCTTTGAAGATGACATTTCTAGATAGGAAGGTAGTTTTAGTAAACAAATCATACAACTTGTATCCTTTGGTTCCAGAGGGATATCCAAGAAATATGCAAGCCTTGGCTCAAGGATCAAATTTGGATATGTTTCTAGCTAAAGTAGAAGCATAACACAAGCAACCAAAGGATCTAAGATGGTGATATGATGGAGAATGGCCCAAAAGTTTCTGGTAAGGAGTCATATTGCCTAGAAGAGGGCTAGGAAGCCTATTGATAAGATAAGTGGCTGTAAGAACACAATCCCCCCAGAATTTTAAAGGAAAATTTGCATGAAACCTTAAAGCCCGAGCAACATTCAACAAATGCTGATGTTTTCTCTCAACAACAGCATTTTGTTGTGGAGTTTCAACACAAGACAGCTGATGTAAAATGCCATGTGCAGCATAAAAAGAAGAAATGGCAAATTCAAGACCATTGTCACTCCTTATCACCTTAATGGGCATCTTGAATTGAGTAAGAATCATTTGAAAAAAAATTTGAATCAAGGAAGAAGCTTCAGATTTAAGTTTCATTAAATAAACCCAAGTACATCTACTATGATCATCAACCAAAGTAAGAAAATATCTTGAGCCATTCAATGAAGGAGTGGAGAAAAGACCCCAAATATCAGTATGAATTAAGTCAAAACAAGATAATGAAACACTTGTGGACTTAAGGAAAAGGAAGTTTATGTTGCTTAGCCAATGGACAGACAAGACAATCAAATGAATTGTTGTTATTGCAAGAAGTTAGATCAGGTACAAGATGTTTCAACAAAGCTATTCTTTGTGTAGATGGATGACCCAATCTGTAATGCCACAATCTAACATTATTATTTGAATTCTCAACATCATTAGAAGAGTTAAGATGACAGGCATTGACACTGACATTCTTATTACAGAAAAAGGAAGGCAATTTGGATAGAACCTCAGAAACAGATTGAGGTAAGGTGAAGGAATCAGTGCACTGCAAGATGTACAAGCCACCATGTCTCTTACCCAACCCAATCATCTTCCAATGTAGGAAGTCCTGAAGAAAACAATAATGAGAAAGGAAAACACAACAACAAGATGGGTTTTGGGTCAGCTTGCTTATAGAAATAAGATTGAAGGAAAAAACTAGGAAGGCAAAGAACATTCTCTAAAGTCAAGGTTGCTGAGACTTTAATAGTTCCAATGTGGGTTACCTTAACCATTTCACCATTAGGAAGCCTAACAGAAATTTGAACAGAAGAAGTAATGGAAGTAAAGAAGTGAAGAGAGTGAACCATGTGGTCTGTTGCACCACTATCCAGAATCCAGTCAAATGAGCTAATGTGAGAGGTATTTGCACTGGAATAAAAAACTGAATGCTTAAGAGAAGGGGAAAAACAAATACCTGAAAAGGTTTGGGCCTGAACATCCATTGAAGGCTGAGAAATGATGGTGGCAACTTGATGAGGATTGTCCAAACATACTTCTGTTGGTGCTTGGGTGCCAAAGTGACATTGAGAGTTCAATAAACCAACCAACTGCTGATATTGAGCCTTGGTGAAAGCAACAGGTTCACTGAGATCTTCAGCAGCAACAACATTGCTTGCAAAAGGTGAACTACCTTTGTTTTTGAACTTATATCCAGAGGATAACCGTGCAGTTTAAAGCACTTGTCAACAACATGCCCCATGGCTCCACAATGTGTGCACTGTGGTCTGCCATTCTTAGACTTAACAAAGGTCTTGGTGTTGCCAAATTTAGACCCAAAAGCTGCCAAAGCTGTTGATGTATCAATTAAGGCCTTTTTCCCAGCACTTACTTTTCTTTGTTTCTCATCTTGCAATAAAAGAGAGAACACTTTGCTTAAAGGAGGCACAGGTTCTATCAACAGAATTTGACTTCAAACAGCTGTATATGTCTCATTCAGCCCCATCAGAAAAGACATGGTACATT
Source organism: Quercus variabilis (assembly GCA_030445155.1). Lineage (NCBI taxonomy): Eukaryota > Viridiplantae > Streptophyta > Magnoliopsida > Fagales > Fagaceae > Quercus > Quercus variabilis. The sequence continues at coordinate 4,355,076 of CP129448.1, read as the reverse complement.
CCTCAACTTGATGACCACATGTACATGCCCTATAATTCGAAAATTCATCCCAGAGACCTTTGAATTTGGCATAGTATGCATTAATGGTTAAGTCCTCCTGAGTCAAGGAACTAATCTCCTTTCTTAAATCAAAGATTGTAGGTCCATTCCCTTGACCAAACCTGTTTTGCAAATCAATCCAGACATCCGTGGCAGTCTTAAAGTAGACTATACTTGATTGTAAATCCTTAGAAACAGAATTAAACAACCAAGCTAGAACAGTACTGTTACATTTACACCATGCTATGTAATGTGGGTGATCAACAGACTGAGGTTTGGAGATAGAGCCATCAATGAATCCCAATTTAGTTTTGGCATCCAAAGAAATGAGAATTGCTCTACTCTAGGTATTATAGTTTTCTTCGGTGAGATGTTGAACCACCAAAGAAACTCCTGGATTGTCTCCACTAGATAGGAAATATGGACTGGATGTATTTTCCCAAGGCTGGACAGTGGGATTAATAGCACTTGATGTACTCTCAGTCATAGCTAGATGTATTGATAAAGAAAATCAAGAACCAATTTTCTCGAGAATCGATCAAGAGATATAGGAAATCGAGATTTAGCTCTCAATCTTGATCAGATTAAAAAAAAAATGATTGGAAACCCTAAAATCAAAGAAAGGGAATTGAAACCCTGAGAATGGAATTTCAATTATGAACAAGAAAAACACAATCAAGATTTTCAACACACAAAGGAAATCAAGACCTAGAAGATGATGATCCTAATGCAAGAATCAACAGAAATACAATAAGGTAAATTTCTAGTTGATCTGAATGAAGCATTAAAGAATCAAGAAAAACGTAATTGAACTAGGAAGAATCAGAGAGTACCAGAAGTGAATGATCTCTGAAACTAGTTCTGCTCTGATACCATATTGAATTCATACAAGTTCCAAAGATTCATCAATGGAGGAAAACACATACACTGAGAGAGAGAGAGAGAGAGAGAGAGAGAGAGATATGACAATATGAATCTTGTGAAATGAATTCTATATCTCAACTTGGAACACTCTATTCTTTATATAAGGAGAACAGAGGCGGGAAAATGAAAACAGAAAGAAACAGTAAAATAACCAACTGTAAGTAACTCATTAATCTAACTAACTATAAACGACAGCCGTATGATAACTATTATACTAGGCTAGTGCTAAACTACTTGTAGTTCACTTACATATATATACAAACCATAAGCAACAGATACAAAACTACAACAGAAACTACAACACTACAACAGATATTAACAGCTGCTATTTAACAGATGTAAACTCAATAGTTTCATTTCCCACACTTTTTTCCTACACTTTCTTCTTTCTTTTCCTTTTTTTTTTTTTTCTCTTTTTCTTTTGTTCACTTCGTGTCCCACTTCTTCTTTTCTTTCTTCACTTCGTGTGTCCCACTTTTTCTTTTCTTTGTTTTCTTTCTTCACTTCGTGTGTCCCACTTTGTCTTTTCTTTGTTTTCTTTCTTCACTTCGTGACCCACTTTCTCCAACGCCACCACACCTATTTTCCCTTCATGCCGCCACACTTAGCCGCCCCTAGCCACCACTCTCACCACTACCGTAGCAACACCAACCCACCATCATCATCTACTCCCTAGCCACCACCCATTGCTACCATCATAGCCACCGTGGCCGTCGTCGACCTCCACTACTACACACTACCACCGCCATACTCTTTTCCCTCTTTTTTGTTGTTCAAATTTCTTTAGAGTGTAAGTCTTTGTTTTTGGCTTATGGGTTTGCTTTGATTTGGCTTTTGTTTAATGGGTCATGAATTTTTGCTCTTTTTTTGTTTTGGTTGGAAAGTTTTTATTGTTCAAGTTTCTTTAGAGTGTAAGTCTTTGTTTTTGGTTTATGGGTTTGCTTTGATTTGGTTTTTCTTTAATAGATCATTGAGTTTTGTGCTAATTTTTGCTCTTTTTCTATTTTAGTTGGAAATTGGTGCAGAATGCTCTTATTCAGATTTGACTTCTTAAGCAAAATGACCTAAGGATCAAGGACCAAATCATTGTAAGTTTATGTACAATTTTGTAAATCTTGTATTTTTTTTAGGGAGCTTAACCCCACCCATACGTATAGCCAAGGGTGGGCGAAGGGAGCCTGACCCCACCCAAGGTACCTCATTTCCCAATATTTAAAAAGAAATTATATTCCAATTTTTAATTAATATTTCAAACTCACAGTTTGTTTGCATCGAAAGTACTTTTTAACTCCCCTAACGTACTATAGTAAAAAAAAAAAAAAAAAAAAAAAAACTTAAAATAGTATATTATATCAATATCTCCTAACTATTGTGCATAATTGTATATATTATTTAAAATTAAATCTTTAACAATGATCTATATTTTTTAAGTTATTTTGTGATCAAATCACCGGTTATGATAGTTGGAAATGTTATTTAAGATAGAAAAAACAAATATTGATACTTTTAAGTTGATTCAAAATAAAACATCATACATCTTTTAAAAGCAAGGCATACATAAGACATTTTAAAATTTTGAGTGATTTTTTTTATTTTTATTTTTTTACTTGTTTGAAAAAAGAGAGAGAGTAAGTTTTAAAAAAAAAAATATATATATATATATATATATATACTAACTCTAATATTAGTCTTGAAAAAATAAGTTGAAATCAAACATGAAAAAACAAATTATAACTTACAAAATAATTCTATATTAATCAAATTTTTTGTTCAATAAATCAAGTACTTTTTTATTATATTAATAAATATTTTGGAAGTTAATTTTTTTTAAAGAAAGTTTCAACCTATAGCGTCCGTTCCTAATAATACTTATTATCATTAGACTAAGACACCAATCAAAATTTTTGGTGTAGGCAGGGATTGAATCCCAGATTTCTTATTTAACTATCAGAAATTTTACCAAGTGAGCTAACTAGAACCTACTTTTAGAAAATAAATTATCTTCAATATTTTTTCTCTCAAACCAAAATTTTGGCTCTACCACTATTAGTTAGTGTTTTTACTTATTAGTTTAAATCCCACAGTTAATGAGTAGCATTAAAACCATATCTTCCTAATATGAAGTACATTGAAAAATAATAATCATATGGGTTTTTTTTTTTTTTTGAGAAAGTAATATTTCAAATTTATAATGCGAATGATTGCTCTTCATCATCAAGTTAAGATACTAATAAATTTGTTGAGTAGACAAAGATCAAACCCGAAATCCTTTATTCAACAATAGGCGGAATATATTATTATCATACAATTTTTTTAATAGATTCATAAATAAAAAAATCTAGCAATGTTGCTACCACCACCACCCCTTCACCAACAGCAAACAACTCTCCCCTCAACACGCCACGTGTCTCACACCTATTCTGTGACTCACACAAAACAACAACAAAAAAAATTAATAAAAAATTCATGGAACTCCAACACGCCAGTTCTAGAGAGTTTTGACTCCCTAACCCAAAGGTCAAACAAAAAAACAATCGCCTCCCTCACATTAACTGCTCCATCACGAACCAATAAAAATCATCCACGTGTTATCATCCACAAAAATATCTACCGCACACGAACAGAACCCCTTTCTCTCTCTCATTGCGGCTATAAATATCGATCTCGATCTTCTCTTTCTAAATTCTTCTCTCTCTGACACACACAGCTCTCCTTTCCTCTTCGCTTTAGGGTTTCTCTCTCTCTCTCTCTCTCTCTGATTTATTTATTTCTATTTTTTAATTTTAAATTCAAAAAATTTATATATATATATATATTTATTTGATTTTTGATGCGAATGTTTTTTTTTTTCTTAATTTGCAGGGGGAGCTAAGAAAGAAAATCTGTGTGTGAACAGGTCAGAGTTCTGTTCCTTTTTAATGTTTTATGTTTTTTAATGTAATTGGTTTTGTTTGTGTTCTTTGTTGTTTAGGCTGTGTTTGTTTCCTAGGAATTTTTATTGTTTTTATTATTTTGGGGTTTGCATAGGTTGAAATATCTGGAGAATTATGTGGGTTTTTGAAAATTTTTTTGTTGTTGTTGATAATTTGATAGTTGGGGGAGCTGAGATTCGGGCCTCGACGGCTTCGTTTGAAACGCTAGAAGGTGCCAGTTGAGCTAGCTTTTATGTTTTTGATGATGTATAGAAAGAGTCACAAGGATTGTTATTACATATATATGTTTGTGTATATTTATAAGGAGCCATTTGAGCTAGCTTTTTTTCTTTTATGGGAACTTATTTGATGTGTACAAAGAGACACAAGGATTGTTATTGCATACCCAGTGTACAAAGCTCCCACTTTTGCAGGGTTTGGGGAAAGAGGATAGAGATAAATTTATGGGTGTATTTGATGTCGTTGTAAAATTCGATAAAAATATGATCTTGGGTGAGGATGGAGATAAAAACATTAAAAGAAAAAGGTGGAAGCTTTATGTCTGAAAGCATGTTGTAATAGTGAATATTGCAAATAAAGAGCTGACATCGCTAACCTTAACTAGATGAGTTGTAATTAAGGTTGTGGTCAAAGATGGGGGAGATCTGAGTTGATGTTAAAGTGAATAAAGCTGAGATTAGTGAAAGGTACCATAGAGTTGATTTAGAGCAATATGTAACTCAAAAAAGAACAATAATTGATGATTTGTTTAATTTTTGGGAAGTTGTCGTGTCGAAAGTGGTGGTTTTTAGTAGGTGATGGCTGAGTAGTCATTAACTAGAGCTAGGCTAGTCTTATATGGGGATTGAGATGGAAGAGGCATGTTTTGCTTAACCATAATTAATGTTATTTTGCTGAATTATTGTTAACTTGCAGTACGAGAAAGTATTTTAAAGACAATTAAACAAGTTCTGTATGAAAGTTGTCAAGGTTCTTTGGTTTTTTTTTTTTTTTTTTTAATCATTGAAGGTCCTTCTGTCTTCCAGTTTAATCTGAGGTGTTTTCTTTAGTTGACTTGGCATTCGTGGATATTTTCTTTTGCATAACTTTGGCCATGTATTAGTGAAGGGTGGTGTGGGTGTTATCTTCTGGATGTCGTTGGTTTTGTATCTTCATGGGTCTTGGCTGGTAGTTTTAGCTAAAGAGATTTCTTCAGTTGAGCCAGGCAGTGGCTTTTGGGTGTTTTTTTTTTTGGTTGAGCTGCTTTACAGGAGTGGCTCTGTGTGTATTCTGTACATTTTATTTTCCAAGTTTTTCCTGTAAAATCTAAATCATGGTCACCTTAAAGGCCCCAAATAGCTGCTGCTAGGCAAATCCTTAAAAAAAAAAAGGTGTGTATGCATCCACTGGGTTTTGAACTTGTGAACTCGCCCTCCACCTAGGTCCCAGACTGTAGAAGAAATTACCATTTGAGCTAGAGTTTTTTGGTTACCACTAGAAAAGTCCTGTAATCTAAGGCTTAATACTTTCAACCTGTCCAATCAAAACTTTTCCCTTTTTATTCCTATCCCATCTACAGTTGGAGTCTCTCTTCAGTCCTTCCCCTATATTGATTCTAGGCCCAGCCTGTAATCTTTGAAATTATGGGCTATCCTACGTGAATTGAGTTGATGAACATTCTAACTGTGATAAGTCTGCCCTGGCCATAAACATTAATGGGCCAATGAACTCCGACTTAAATGACACATCCTCCTCTCACAAGAATGGGTAGAGGGTGAGATCATGGATTTTCAAAACCTATAAACATCCATAAAAGCATGGAAATTTAGAGGAGGGGAAAAAGGAACATGGTAGACCTCTATTAAGAAGATATACTAGTAGATCCTATATGGGAGATTCATTAATCATTGATGAAGGTGTAGAGGAGGCCTGCATTTGCTGAGTTTGAATTCCTGTTTAGGAGAACTAAATTCAATATGAAGAGGAGAAGAAATGAAGTAAATGGCAAAATTTAGCCACTTGTGTCTCTCCTTTGATAAGGACGCTAGGGCAATTAGCCCTTCTAAACTTGAGAAAGAAAGAAAAGGGGAGGCGCGGGGGTGTGCCGGGGGGAGGAGAACCCTAGAATGCACCTCTTGCTGCGTTGTAGAAGAGGTGGAGAAATAAAGCTTCTTATTTTCTTTTGTGGATTTGGATTTTGCTCCTTGTGCCTTCTACTTTTTTTGAAAGGTATTTCATTTATTAGAATTCTGTGTTTAGGATTTCATGTTGGTGATCTGTTTTTGTATTTTTGATTAAAAAATAAAACTGCTGAATATCATATTTACTAGTTGCTGCATTCTTGTTTATTTATAGCGAGATTGCTCTGTCAAACAATAAGATGTTTTGTTCTCTTTGTGTTCTTGTTCTATCCACCTTTTCCTTTTGTTTACATTGGGGTGGTGGGGATGGTGATTGTAGATTTGATCTATCTTCATTTGTTGTTGAATCAACATTTATCTCTTGTGATGGATAGAATTTTATTAGGACTTGCTAATGGATTGGAAGTTGATTTTTAATGTTGGTATATTCATACTAAAATGCTTGCCTTGTGCTCCTAGGATTAATTGTTTTTGTCATGAAGGTATCTTGTTTTACTGGTTAAGGATTCATATAAATTTTGGATAATGTCTCTAACCAATCATGAAAAGGGGGTAAGTTTGAAAATATTCTGTGCATTGTGCTGCGTCTCACTAAAATGGATATCCTAGGTAACTAATTTATACTGTTGCATATTCTAAGTTCACATCTTCATGTACCAATGTATATTATTGGGTGACCAAGGAGTCCATGTCTCTTTCATTGCATCTTAGGTCTGGATAAGAGTTCGCTAGCCATACATTTCTTGTGTCATGAGTCTTTTTTTCTAAATCTTATCATGATTGTGGTTCCTGTTGGTAGAAAGGGAAAAACTTGTGATTTGTTTTATTCTTTACAATTTGATTTGACCTACTATACTCTAGGAAGCACAGGTACGGGTACAGTACAACAACATGAGAAATTTCTGAAAAATTATAACATAAAACGGCTAATACGACATCGGTACAACACAGATATGATACCCTAATTGAAGTGTCAATGCTTCCTAGATTATACTGTGTTTGCATGTATCTCCTGTCTGTGCATAATCAAGTATGCCCTGTGTTTGTGTTTGCACATGGGCACATTCATCTTTATGCTGTGCATGTTTGTTCTTGGAAACTGTGAACATGTCATGGTTGAAAACTTACAGTACTGATGCTGCAGGGAACTTTTAAGAAAATGGATCACAACGAGACAGGATGCCAGGCACCTCCTGAAGCACCTAAGCTTTGTGCCAACAACTGTGGCTTCTTCGGAAGTGCAGCAACCATGAACTTGTGTTCCAAGTGCCACAAGGACTTGGTTTTGAAGCAGGAACAAGCTAAACTTGCAGCATCCTCTGTTGAGAGTATTGTGAATGGCAGCTCTAGCTCCAACACAAAGGAGCCTGCTGTTGCTGCTGCTGCTGCTGCTGTTGCTGCTGTAGAGCTGCCGGCTGGTTCACTGGAGTCCATGGTCATATCAACTGAAGCATCCTCTACTTCGTCATTGAATGTGAAGGGTGAGGAAAAGGTGAAGGAAGGTCCAAATAGGTGCAACACTTGCAGGAAACGTGTTGGTCTGACAGGGTTCAACTGTAGGTGTGGAAATCTTTTCTGTGCTGTTCATCGATACTCAGATAAGCATGAATGCCCCTATGATTATCGGGCTGCTGGTCAGGATGCTATAGCAAAAGCCAACCCTGTTGTCAAAGCTGAAAAGCTAGATACCAAAATCTAGGGGTATGTCTCTGGAACAATCTGTGAGGCATCTATTAAGTTAAATCTTGTCTGTTGGTGTCCTGTGTTATAAATGGCTGGAAGCATGTGAGGACATCTTGCCTAAGAAATTACACCTTATGATCCGACTTGTGTGATGATGTGTACTGCTTGGCTCTGCTATGTGATGCTTGTTTGTGCTGGTTTATTGGAATGTGGTTAGTTTCTAATTTTGTCCATTTGTTTCAAATTCTCTTACTCTGGATGTGATTTATGTACATTGTTCTCGCAGAAGTGAAACCACGTGTTTATGATTTTTCCCCCCCTAAATAAAGGAAGGTGAGAAGGAGCAGTCGGGCTACCCTATTTGGGCGTGATCATGGTAGCTCCTCTTACTGTTGGGGAACTAATGCCTGAGAGGGGCCTTGACAAGGACTGGGAGCCGCAAGTGCTCCCTTGAGTAAGTTGAGCCAGTGCCTGATCTCAGTTCCACCTAGACCACTAATTTCATGTGGTGGGAGAGGATAGCTTACCCTTTCGTTTTTACTCCCATTGTAAATCCATGGGGCATGATGGTTGCATCACATGGTTTCTCAACCTCTAGACTTCCCATAAAGTGCTCTCAACTTTGCTTCTTATTTCTAATGGTGGGATGTTTTTTTTAGGTACCTTATACATGGTGTGCGTTGACACACAGAAACATATGTACCAAATTAGTGGTATGTATAGTTATTTAGCCAGAAGAAGACATTCCAACCTTTTTTTTCCCCTTCTTTCCACATGGGCTGAGCAGATTGGAGCTGAACTTTTGATTTGGAAATGAATTAAAAAACAAGGGGACAATGTGATTTTGATGTTAGGACGGTATTAGATTAGGCAAATAATAATAATAATAATCAAAGTCTTAGTCTCAAAAATTTTGGGTTGGTTATGGATATTAAACAAATGAATTAGGATTGGTCATATGTATGAAGACATTAGATTAGCATAAATCACATTCTGCTTCCTATGTTTTTAGGTGTGATCTGTGTAACTGAGTAAAAATTGGCATGGGGTGTGTTATTGGGGTAAAAGTTTTGGAGAAAATTTGAGTCTTGCAAGCACATTCCGGGAGCTAGTTTTGTTGTGCTGGCCAAAGACTAAAAGAAAAAAAAAGAAGTTGAGTCACCAAATGACTCTGATTGGTGCAAGGAAAGCTAGCTTTGTTCAAATCATCCTTCCCTTCTTCTCCGACAAAAGTCATTCATTAGAATTTAGAAAAAGGGAAAAAGCTCCTCCGACCAAACTCACTTGTATATTTTTTTTTCCAAAAAAAGGAAAAGATAATGGGAAAAAAGAAGTGTGATTAGTGGTATAGGGAAAAGCTCAAGGCAAAGAAAATATTCTTGTGACAACCATATTCCTTAGGCTAATTTCAAAAAGAAGAGTGATTAGTGCTAGGAAAGCTCATGTCTGGAGAAATGTCTCCATAGGCTGCATGTGCTTAAGCAATGCCTAGGTGCTAGAATCTTTAAATATATTATGAGTTAAAACAATGCAAAAATGGGGGAGGAGGAAAAAAAAGGTTTTTTTTTCCTCTCTCTCTCTCTCTCTCTCTCTCTCTCTCTCTCTCTCTCTCTCTCTCTCTAATTTCCTTGAAGAATAACCTTGAAAAACAATCCACAGAAAATTGATTGATTTTAGGACCCCTAACCTAGGGAAGAAAAGGGAAAAATCATTGTATTACTAAAGTTGGTAGAGAGAGATGGTTTCTTTTGAGTGGGTTTATTCTCACCTCAAAAGAGAATATATGCCTTTTTAAATTATGTAAACCATATTTTGTCTCCCTTATTGAATGATTGTAGGACGTTGGCCACTCGGTTTCGTTGTATCTGCTTCAAGCACTGTTTACGTGAGGCGAATTGTTGTGCTGACAAGCTTGCTGGTCTAGGAGCAAGTCAGTCTGCAGATTTTGTTGTGTTTCAAAGTCCACCTGTGGACATTTTAACTTCCCTTGAGGAAGATGCTAATGGGCTATTTCGTCCCAGGCTTTGCTCTGTAGTTTCTGCGGTTTAGTTTTATGAAATTCCTCTGTTTACCCAAAAAAAAAAAAGTACAATTGTACTTTTTACATAATAAACAAAAATAAATAAAACAAGCTGAAAAGAATAAGCTTATATGAATAGAGAAGAAAAATCAATATTACTTATTAGGAAGGACAACATTTGGCACAATGTATATTACTTGCTAGTTAATCTCTTTTATCTAGCATTATTAGTTTATAAAAATGAAAAGAACCTGATTTTACCTATGTAAAATATATTAAATCATTGGAATATTGATTTGAAACATTTAAAGCAAATATTTGAAAAAACATGAAGCTGATGCTATATAGAAAAAGAGAAATGCTATGTCTACAACATTTTTACAACATTTCTACAACATTTCCTAAGTGGCAGGTTGTTATTGGTTGTTATTGTTGGGCCAAAAAAGTAATCTTAGTGTTAGTTTCAAATTTGAACCAATAACAACTAACCACCTGTGATTTGTTGTAAAATTGTTGTAAAATTGTTGTAGACGTAGCATCTCTCATAGAAAAATAGCATAAGAAATGATATATCTACAATATTTTTACAACATTTTTACAACAAATTCTAAGTAGCAGGTTGTTACTAGTTGTTATTATTGGGGCAAAAAAGTAATCTTAATGTTAGTTTCAAATTTAAACCAATAACAACTAACCATTTGTGATTTGTTGTAAAATTATTGTAGACATATCATCTTTCAAATAACATATATTAAACATACTTAAAAATAATAATCATAATATATATATATATATAAATCTCTCAAAATCCTAGTATTTAATATCATCTTACAACTTAAATTTTACACCATCAATTATTATTAAAATATCAATCTCCCTTTTATTATGATTCGTCATGTATTCATTCTTAATTTTGTCTAAAAACAATATATATATATATATATATAACCGCAAGTGTGGCAATTGAGTTATGGCTTTAAGAGATGGCTTTTGCTTATGTCTATCTCTAAACCTCCCTGCAGTGGAAATTGAGCTTGATGCCAAACTCATTTTTAATCTCTTAAGAAAGGAGGATGGCAGCTTGAATGGGAATGACACCATTGTGGCAGATTGTAAGGAGGGACTCTTAACAAATCCCTATGGTCAGAATTCAACATAATTACCGTGAAGCCAATAGATGTATTGATGCTCTTGCCCAATGGGGAATCCATAATTTCCTGAGTTGATTCCAAAAATCAAAAAGAATATTGGTGTTTTGAAAATCTTTGACAAGATTTTTTAAATTGGGCATGGTAAAGGTTTCTTTTTGAACAATATTCATGGCTAACTTCAATGAAATTTTGAATGAAGGAAAATCAACATTCAACTTTATAGTTGTCACCAGAGCTTTCGCATTGGTTCAAGGAATGTAGGAATATAAGTAAGGTGAGGGACAACCTTAGGATAGTTGCCATTAGTTAGGGAAAATGAGGATAATGGAGGAGAGGGTTGAAAGTTGTAACTAGGAGAATGAAGATAGTGTAAACATTAACCCACACACACACACACATATATATATATATATATATTCAATTGAAGTTGGGGGAAAAAAAAATCCCAACATTCTCATTAACCTACCTAGCGTGCGTGCAAACCATCATGTACCATACAAGATACTTTAACAAAGTTTTTTTTTTTTTGGGTAAGTTTTGATGTAACTGATTTATCACTCTTATAAATGATTTCTTGTGAATACTAAATTGTTTTTTTTTTTTTTTCTTCTTCTTCTTATTCTTAAATATGGTTTTTGTTATGTAGGGTCCCCAATTTTAAGGGAGTGCAAGTGAGTAAAAGGTTACCAAATGTTTGAAGTTTAATCTAGATTCTGCTAAGATTTTAATAAATTAAATGTAAGATTTTAATTTTATTTACATTGATAGAAGGAACACATCGAAATATTATAAAGTCAAGTTATGTTAAAAGAATCATTCTTCAAACCGGATGAAACCAAGTTTTTAGATTGTTTAAGTAAGTCGAGTAGCGTCTCACTGTTTTCGGTAGAATGAGATGTAATAACATCGAGAATCTCGCAATCCACCGCCTTGGAGGATAAACTTAAATGCAATCCCAAATTTAGATGGCTTAAATAATATAGTAACCTTAATATTTCTTCTTTTATAAATTTTTAACTATATATATATATATATATATAATTGGCATGGAAGTAGGCTGCGGTGGTGGAATTGTTCTATACAAAGAAGAAAGGTCGCGACTTATACTGACTTTCCTACTTGGGATGTGGGACCCACTAATTTTTTTTTAATGGAAAGGGCCCACTTGCACAACTCATCCTAGGCTTAGGCTGATGAAAGTGAACCCCACATAGTGGCTCACTCGTGTGTGGGCCCACCCACAATGTTCATCCGCCACGTACGGCCACGGCAGCATTTAGGAGAATCAGAACCGTTGATCTAGTCTAAATGTAATCTAATTCCTACCACCTAGTTTTGACTTTTAGTAACATCACATCCTAATCCCATAGAGTATGGACCCAGTCAAGTGGGTGGACCCTGCACCGACCGTCCAATCCATTATCTCTATCCAGTCTCTTGTTTAGCCGCGTAGATAGTTCCAAGTGAAACAAATTGGGGCCAATCGGCCCAATATCAATGAACCACTTTTTTAATATTATAATTTACAAAAACAAATTTTTCTTTTTTTGTTGGTAAGAACCAATTCTATTACTACCATGTGATTAAAGTTCTCTATTTTTTGGTAAATAAAAAACGTTGAAGGAGAGAGAGTGTCGTCTCTTATGTAGGTGTTTCCACACGTGGGTCAGAGACGCCAGACACATATGTTATGTGAGTGTTTTTACATGTGGGTTAAAGTTGCCAGACACAAGAGTGTTTTAAATCTTTAAATTTAGGCTTGCCCATCCCACCTATTGGTGAGACTCAAACACAAACGCTTATGGCAAGGAATTTAAGCTCATACGACTCCATTGATAAACTTCGGTAATTAATATTAATGTATGCTTTTGACCTTTTAAATATTTAATTTTAGTCCTTAAATATTGTTATGATGTAATAAAAAGGGACATGGTTTTAGCGTATTTAGTTTATGTGGTATTTATCAATCATTTCATTAATAGGTCAGATTATTAAAATCCAACTTTTAAATTTGAGAGACTATAATAAAAATCACTTGTAAATTACAATTTGATATTGATATATTAATTTGTAAGATCTAATAATAAATTCTATTGAGCTATCAATACTTCAATATATGAATTACAAGTGATTACATGTTTTATGCATAACATTAGTGATTTTTTTTCTTCAACTATACGTGTGTGTATATATATATATATATATATATCAACATTGGTTTGCATTTTACCATTTTACGGCAAGATACATTGTCACATTTATGGCAATACCATGCTCAAGAAACCAATCCATCTAGAAACCTTAAAATGACTTAAATCTTAAATAAAGGAATGAGAACAACCCTTGAGGTTAAACTCACTCCAGTAATTAGTCAATTTCTCTATTCAAATACACGATAAAGAGTTCTAGAAACTCACGTTCGGGAAAAAAAAAATCATTTAAATGGGAACAATCTTGCATTTTATCAATTAAACTTATTTGTATTGCTTTCACATTTGTTCATTTATCTATCAAAACGCAAGATTTTTCTTTCATTTAACAATCTTTCTTTCCACTAAGTAAAATCCAACCAATCAAAACGAAATTAAAAATATTATTGACACAACTCCTAAGATTGATGACATTAAAACTTCAAATCCGTACCTTTTATTATTTTTTGCTATTTATTAGGTTTTTGCATACAATTTCATTAAATAATTAGGAGCTCAAGTATTTGAGAATCAAGTTTTAAGGAGTAACTCGAGATTAGACTCGAATTCCATTGAGAAAAAAGTTTGGTTAATTTTTTTTTTTTTTTAAGTTTATAAAACTCAAGTTTCAAAAAATCAATTATTTTTACATTAAGGGCCTGTTTTGTAAAATATTTTAGCAACATATTTTTAGTTTTTAAACAACATTACACGCATTTTTATATTTTTTTTTTACTCACACATATTTTAAAAAAATACAGATAACATCACTCAAACTTTTCTACTAAATAGGCCTTAAAACTTGTTGCAAATAAAATTACTTAATAAAAATAATTCTTAAATACACTCAAAATCATCGACGTAAAGCAACATTTTTCTCTAGCACTAGTGAGTTTTCAACTTGGAGCAACATAGCATGTGTATGTGTTAAAGTCGTAAGTCGTTTACTATGGTCAGTTCAAAGGATACGATAAATCACGCGCAGGACATTGAAATGACAGGTTGAAGAGGAAGCAGAGCCACGTGTAAATTACACGTGTACGTCACGGCGAGTAAGAGAGCGACTGGTAAAGAAAACGATAGGGTGGCCGATGATGCGGTCTGGTCTGGTCTGGTCAGATAGGGCGGCTTAAAAGGCTCAGACCGTCAATATTGCCATTTCACTATGTGTCCTCATTTCATACTTCCCATTTCCCATTTTGCCCCTCTTCTCTTACCACCCAAAATATACTATTTTTTTTTTTCTGCTTTGCTCATTCATGTCGTACCACACCCACGTTAATAATATACTAACACATGCTTTAAAATAATTTTAATATTAATAATATCTTTCAATGGAATGGAAGATACTATTTTTTATTGTTTACTATGGAGAGTATGTAACACAATCTTATTTTACTACTAAGGGTGACCGTCTAATGGTAGAAATCTCTTGAATTATCACTCTTGTAAGTTTAAGGGTTATGATTTGAGTTATGACACTTCAGTTTAAAATGTTGTGCCTACATGGATAGCTCCAAACAGTTTTGATGGTCTCATACTGTAAAATTTAGATTTAAATTGGTCAATAAAATGATACTGCTCCATATGAGCCATTTTTTAGTTATAAAAAAAAAAAAAAAAAAAAAAAAACAATCTTATCTTATTTATAACTTAAAAAAAGAAAATCAAGATTATTTTATTAAAATAGCGGAAATTGTACAAAGTACATTAAATTTCCAAGTAACGTGTTAAGCTATAACTACATTAGAGATAACTTGAGGTATAGAGTCTAAAACCAATCCTCCTCAAAAAAATAAAATAAAACAAACAAATCAGCCAGCTTGTTCGATAAAGACCAGATTGCTAAATAGTGGACTGCACTATTTACTTTTCTTGGAACCCAGTTAAACGGTATATTTCGAGAGAGATTTGTCAACCTAATTGTATTATAGACTATTAGCAATCAAAACGGCAATTCTCCATGAATGGCCTCCACACAAACTTTGGCATCACTTTCCATAATTATATAGTAGACGTCTAGCTTCAAGGCTCGTTGAGTTGCCCAAGTGATGGTTTCAGCTTCGGCTTGAAGTGGGATAATGGTTAATTTCCACCCTTTTGGTCATAGCAAAAACCAATATCCCTCTCCAATTTCTAGCCACAATAGCCATATAAGACCTGTTTTGATTGACTGTAGCATCACAATTTATCTTAATGACTCTTTGCTCTAACTTGGACCATCTTATCTTACATCAGCTCAACTGGTAAAGTCTTTTATGGTTGAATAAAAGATTTAGGATTTAATTCCCGTCTACACCAAAAATTGATTGGTGTTTTGATCTGATGATGAAGAGCTATCATCAATAGCAAACACCATAAATTAAAACTCTCTCTCAAAAAAAAAAAAATTGTTGGAAGACATTCAATTGGAGTATTAAGTGGATTTAAAAGACATGTTGTAAATTTACAGTCTCAATTTCATGTACTACATTATTGATTTATGAGATTTTCGAGTGTCTCATGGTCATGAATATAAAGCTGCATGCACGTCAGCACACCCACAGTAATGTAAGGTTGTTTTGTTTACATGGGGTTTGTGTTAGCTTTTTGTCACTTTTACCTCATTGCTAGAAAAGTATGGAGATATATAGTGTGATACACTGATACCACAGATTATATCCAGTTTCAGATGCTTTGCTAACCAAACAGAAAAAGATTAGGGTGTGATGAAACTTGATAGACATAAAAGGAAAGATCCCATCACTTTATGTACAGCTTAAAGTATTCGGATGTTTATAGTATAACCCTAAACAAAAACAAAAACAAAAACAGAAATTAAAAAAAAAAGAAAAAAAAAAAAGAGAGGAAAAGATTGAGTTTGTTTATACTTTATTGCAATATGGAGACAACAGGATTCCAAATGCATTTTCTATAGCATAAAACATAAAATATTTTGAAACTCACTATCAAAAATAAAATATGTTCAACTTGTTTCTAAATTGGATCGTTCTGAAGATTTCATTGCACTATGCAATGATGAACTTACACATATGATACCACCAGCAAGCACCTACTCCAACTATAAGATAAGATCGCTTGTGTATTAAGCTGACTAGATTTTTCACCTTTCATGTTGTTTCTGCCCAAGAAATTTTGTCAAGTCTCTTACCTACTTAATAATTTATCATAAATTTTGTTACTTGAGCAATGCATAAATAATATGCATTAACGAGGGAAAAAAAAAATCAACAAGTACGTACGAATCCAAGTAAGAAAAAGAAGAAAGAAAGAAATAGAAAAGGTGATTACTCGTAGTTCTTATTAATTATTCAGCCAGAAAAGAAAAAAAAAGTTGATTACTATATTTACTGCCACATTTACTTTTTCTTTTTCTTTTTTTATGTTTTCAAACGAAAGGTGAGCCTAATATCTTATTAACAAAACGTGACTATAAAAAAATAAAAAGAAAAAGAAAAAAAAGCAACTTCAATTAATCTGATGATGGCTTACCTTTTTTTAATGTTTATTTTAACCATTATATAATTAAAAAGAGTATGTTGTTTATTTTTAAATGAAGACATGATTTGTGAACTAAATGTGTACAAGATCACGCTTTGTTTTAATGATTAAAAGGGAATAATTTTCTATAAATTAAGGTCTCCTCTAACCAATTTCTTAAAAGCATAGTTTAAGAAATATTCTCAAATGCATATTTTTTTTAAAGACAACAAAAAATAATACCCCGTAACTCATTAATGGTTCATTAAATCTTTTCTTTCTATTTTGGTACAATTTGGCTTTACATTTTAAAATAGATAAAAAAAAAAATATAATGTTCACCTTAAATTTTAGGTGTTATCAAAGCTTTTTGATAAAATTGAAGGAGACACCCTGATTAAAGTAAGCTAGCAGGTCCAGTTCATCTTGAAAAACTATGTCTCAACACAGTGGCAATTTACACCTCAGACCCAAATATGAAAGAAAAATCCTATCAATAATTTTGTCTCAATTTAATTTTAAAAAATAAAACATTAAATACATTTAACTTGTAAAAGTTAGAGGCAATTGTTAGCAAATTCATTTGATTATAATGGAGGATGGGAAGGAAATTATATAATACATTTTTTTTAAAAAAAGTACTAAGGTTATATGGAAATATAACTTTGTCATATCTATAAGTGATTTATGTTACATTAAACAGTAAATTTTTTGAACTTTGTCAATTGTCAGATTTATTGGTAATTCATGTCACATTAAGCAATAATTCTAATGTCTACATAAAATCTAAGAGTGTGTTTGGAAAGTGATTAAACCCACAGTTTGTTAACAAATACTACTTCACGAGACACTAGACAATAACTTGAGGGTGGTATCATATCTGTAGGGTCAGGTTTGGCGGCCCAAGCCCAAGGAGGGATGGATTTGGAGCCCACTGAACCCAAAACAATGAATTTTGTAGAGTGTGGGTGAAAGAGCAAGGCGAACAGCAAAAATAACAGTATGCAACAGCCACACTAGTGAAGGAATTCTAATTAATAACTGCTCGGATGGGTATAAGAACAACGTCCGAAGAGGTGACTTCCCTTGGAGGGTTACAATTCTTGCTACTACAGTAAGAAATACACTTTTTTCTCTGTGAACTCTCCCCCTCTTCCATCAGGGGATTTTCCCACTTATATAGTACTTCATCACTCTATCTTGATCGTCCACTTGTTCATCACCCAGACATCCACTCGAGTGCTTGTCCCATCAAGGGTGTTCCCCAGACTTATGTAAGTGGCGATAGCAGGTTGATACTGTTCAGGGGTCTCTTCCACATTAATGCGGCCAGGGAGGTAGGTGTGGTGTAATTAATGCGGTGGTTGAGGTCTGTCTTTTAGATGCTTCTCTGATCCAGTTATGTTTCCCCTGCGTCCGAGGCCCATTCTGTCACTACACCTGCCGAGAGAATCGCTCGGGCTGCAAAAAGTTGAACGTCAGATCCGAGGGTATTGGACTCCTCGGATCGTCGAACCCATCCTCGGATCGTGGACACCCTTCACCAGATGTTATCCGAGCCTTTAACCAGGCTTTTTCAGCTCTTCTGGAAACGGTGGGCCGTAGGTAGGGCCTTGGGCCCAATGCCTTTGGCTGGGTTTTCTCCCCTCACAATATCTTAAAAGGAAAAATCATAACCATTACAAACATGCTAATAAACATGATAGGTGATACCACAACCACATAATAAATAAATAAATGTAGAAACTTTTTTTTTAATTCCTGATTACACATTAATTTAAAATTTTGGACTTAAATACTAACATTTGTAATCTCACTAACATGACTCAACTCTAAAAACATTGAAAGTAAAATTCAATTAGGATTAATTTAATCGATGCACTTATGAGTAACATATAGTAATTAGCAAAAAAAAAAAAAAGTAAAAAAATGTGTTCTTCTTTATTAGAAAGATCAGGATTTGAATACCCTCTATTAATCTCCTTAATATTGTAATTTTCCTTCAACCTATTTATGTAGCAATTGAAAGAGCTCGTCCATGTGTAGTTATTTAAATAATACATATAGCTAGTCTTATAGATTACTAAGTAATGAGTTCGAAAAGATAACTCCAGATTGATTTATGGCCAACATTTGACCTTCTTATAAATTATTTATAGAATTTTATGACAATAGAAAAATAAACAACATTAAAAGAGAGAGGATATGAGTTATTTCTAACCTTAATTTAAAAAAAAAAAAAAAAAAAAAAAAAAGAACAAAAGAGATGATATCTATTATATTTATAGGAGGATTTCTTCTTTGGACTAAACTTTGATATGGTTTAAAAATATCTTTAAGTCTTACCTTTAATAGAAAAAAAATTTGAGGACAACTCAGTAAAAATATACCAACCCCCGAGGAACATATTCGAGGAAGGCCGGCCCTCGGGCGTCCGAGACCTCGAGAGAACACAACGACCATCCCACCAAAGGAGACTCCTTGGCTGTCCGAGGAGAAGAGGGCCCAGTGCCACGCGTCGGCGACAGAAGCACAGCGAAGGGGCAAGCCTTAGGTGAACTGTCACCTCTGCATTGAATGCGCTCACCTAACCCTCCTGGCCGCATTAATGGGGATGTAACCCCTTAACAGGGCAACATCGGTTAAGGTGAGCCACTTGAGCACGGATAAGATCTCTGATGGGATTGACGGTCAGAAGAGAAACCAATAGATAATCAACAGAAGAAAGAAAGGGATAAGAGGAAGAGAGATATATATAAGAAAGGTGAGCAAAGAGTAAAGGGGGAAGGGCATAAAATGGATGTCAGTTGGGGGAGGGAAACCCTCCTCGACCTATGGTCGAGGAACTTTCCTAAGTTGTAAATTGGGCTTAATACCCTTCAATAAAAGAAAAGTGGTTTGTGCTCCGTTGAAGCCAGTGAGCGCCTAAACCTTCGATCCAATCTCTAAAAATGTATTGTTGGGGAACTTGGGCTACAAAAACAGTCCCTACCCTTCAAAACAAATTCATCCAAAATTTTTTTAAAAAAATATAACACTAAACGGCCAAAAAAAAAAAAAAAAAAAAACCACATCACACATGTAAATGATGTGTATAAGCTGATCTTAATAAGGACAAGAAATTAACACGTCAGAACCCAATCTACAAGCAGTACTATCTTCAAAGGATAAAATTAAAAAAAAAAAAAAAAAAATCTAGTTAAATCAAAGGACATTCAAGTAAATTCACGTACTTCAAAAAAAAAAAATGTTGGCTACGCGTCTCTATGAGGCCCATATTCCATCGCCATTACCGACCTCTCAATCCCTTCAAATCTCCCCTCATTTCTCTCTCTCTCTCCCTAAAACTCAAACCCCCAAACCCAAATCTCTCTCTCTCTCTCTCTCTCTCTAAAAAAAAAAACTCTCTCTCTCTCTCTGTGAAACTCTCAAAGCTCGTTCCGATCGTACCGATCCAAAACCAACCATGGCTCAGAAAACCGGAAAAGAAGAGACCGAGTTCAAGGTACACGAGAAAATCCCTCTTTGTATCAACAACTGCGGTTTCACCGGCAATCCGGCCACCAACAACATGTGCCAAAACTGCTTCAACACCTCGAATTCACCAACAACAGCAACCACCACCACCACAACAAACACAAACGCATCATCAACAACAAATTCTTCATCAACCACCACATCAACGATGGCCGTTACAACAACGGTGTCTTCTTCTTCGGCTAACAAGTTGTTGAAGGTTCATCATAGATCTAGTGCGAGTTCGTTCAGATCTGGTACTACTACGGAGGTGTCGAGCGATGACGTAGTTGTGACGGCGGCGGCGGCGGCGGATCGGGTTAGATCGGAGGGGTTCAGTTTCGGATTCGGATCGGAGGTGAAGAGAGAGGTGAACCGGTGCTTCGGTTGCAGGAGGAAGGTAGGGTTGACCGGATTCCGGTGCCGGTGCGGCGAGCTCTTCTGCGCCGAGCACCGGTACACCGATCGCCACGTGTGCAGCTACGATTACAAAGCCGCCGGCCGCGAAGCGATTGCGAGAGAAAATCCGGTTGTCAAGGCAGCCAAAATTGTCAGAGTCTGAAATTATTAAATAATAAATTATTATTATTATTATTTTGTAGAAATATTCAAAAAAAAAAAGGTTGAAAAAGTTTCATAGAGATCGAGATTCGATCGCTACGATCTCTCTCTCTCAATCCTAGAGAAAGAGAGAAAATCTTAGAAGAAGAAGGGAAAAAAAAAAAAAGAGAGAGAAAAATTGTTGTAAAAGAAAATCAAAATTCTCTCTGATTTTCGTTTTCTCTATCAATCTTTAATTATCTTCTTTTTTTTTTTTTAATTTTTGTTTTTGTTTTTGTTTTTTTTTTTTTTTTTTTTTTTAAATTTTTGCTTTTTTTATGGGGTTGGAAATCAAAATTATTGTGTCTCTGATCTTTGTTTTTTTTTTTTTTTTTTTTTTAATTTGATAAATTTGTATGATGGTATTATGGTAATTTCGCTTGTTTGTAACTGGAAAATTCCGTTGTGGAGGTTAAAAAGTCGGTTGGTCCCACTTGTTTTGTGTCATTGGTTGTATCGCGATATTATGGGTTTAAACGAAACGAGTTATCGTAGCGGAATTTTGCTACGTTGACATGATTGGTACTAAGCTGGTCGAATGGGGAATTGACACGTGTGTGGAGCGAAACTGGGGAACAAATAAAGTAAATATAAAAAAAAAAAAAAAAAAAAGCTGTAAAGTTGGAGTGATAGGAACGTTTGCGTGTGGTATTGGGGGATAGGGGATCTCGGGGAACGTGTATTGATTGGACGGTTGTGATTGAGAGATGGCTGGTGCAATATGACGTTGATGATGATGATGATGATGATGAACAGGTTGTCATGGATGATAGATATAGATATATATTATGGTTGCGGGATAAAACTATTGTAACTCTTTGAATTTTGAAAGGGTGGTTTGTGAAGCCGCAAATTGCGAGTATGTTTGGCCTTTGAGGGACATGAAATTGAAAAGCTATTTGTGTTTTTGATTGAAAAATATGCCCTCAAAAAAGTTAAAATTATATTGGGTCTGGTTAACGAGTACCCGATACGATATTTGTTGCGATTTTTTACAATAATAGAAAGGACTTTTTCTAAGGAACTAATGAGTCTCTAACATTACTCTTGTTTGGTGGACGTGAAATTGAAATGCTATTTGTGGTGTTTTCGATTGAAAAAATATGCTAGCAAAAAAGGTAAAATTATATTGGGTCTAAGTAACGAGTACCGATGTTTGTTGCGATTTTTTGCAACAATAGGAGGACTTTTTCTAAAGAACTAAGTCATTCCCAATTAAAAAAAGGAATGAGTGTGTTCCTAAAATTACTCTTGTTTTTGAGTTTTTGTTATTTGGTGAAGCTGTAAATTGCGAGCATGTTTGACCTTTGAGGGACATGAAATTGAAATGCTATTTGTGTTTTTGATCGAAAAATATGCTCCCAAAAAAGGTAAAATTATATTGGGTCCAATTAATGAGTATCATTGTTTGTTGCGATTTTTTTCAAAGATAGAAGGACTTTTTCTAATGAACTAAAAACCATTCTCAATTAAAAGAGGAGGAATGAGTGTTTTCCTAATATTACTCTTGTTTTTGAGTTTTTGTTATTTGGTGAAGTTGCGAATTGTGAGCATGTTTGACCTTTGAGAGACATGAAATTGAAATGCTATTTGTGATGTTTTGATTGAAAAATATGCCTCAAAAGCAAAAATTATATTAGGTCTGGTTAACGAGTGCTAATTTTATCGAAAGACTTTCTTTTTAAGGAATTAAGTCATTCTCAATTAAAAATAGAATAAGTGTATCCCTAACATTACTCTTATTTTTTAGTTTTTGTTATTTTATTGAACTTGTACTTCGGCACTTGTTCACAAAAGCCTATTAGATGGTCAAAGTCAACAAGTTCTACATGAGACTAACAAATTTATAAGGTTTAATTTGAAAGTATCTGTTAGCTGTGATCTAAATTTTTGATTCATTTAGGATTATTACTATTATTATACAAGATTGCAAGTTCTAGACGGAAGTTAGCCAATGGGAAATGGGTCCCAACACCTAAATTCAACTTGCTTGCTCTTATTTTATTTGTTATTAGGCACAAGAATGCGAGTTCTAGACCTAGAGGGAAGTAGGCCAATGGGCAATGGGTCCTAAACACAACTTGCTAGCCCTTATTTGTTTTTAAAGTGACCCATGTTTCTATTAAATTTTTTTTTTTATTTTTAAAAAATTAACCCTTGAGATTGCTGGTTGGGTGATTATTAGCAAAAATGCTAAATCCACAATATTTTCAAAACAAATTTTAGGTGACAAATTATTATTAGTACGTAAAAAATAATACAAATGATAAGTTTAGATTAGAATTAATAACAGTTTGTTATTTAAGATTTATTGTGAAATTATTATTAGACGTAACATTAGTCTATTAGTGCATTTGTAATACACGATGGTGTCACAGTACCTGGGATTTCTATATACATTATGGACCACTTCCCTATTGTGACTCTTTGAGCCACTCTTTGCATGCAACGTGTACCCTAAACTCTGTTTTTAAATAAGGAGATTTGGTTCTTTCAAATTTATGTTAGAGATGGCATATAAGAAATATTTGTTGTTTTGCATCTTTTGGTGAGATTCATGCATCTATAATCGATGGTCAATTAATATATTTAAGAAAGTACCGTACATGATAAAGCAAAGAAGAACAAACGTAAGGGAGTATCTTATCAAATATCTTCCTTAAAGATTAAGATTATCCAAAGTTTTTAGAGTAACTCTACTGTAAAATTCTTAAAATTTTAATTATTTATATGATCAAAAGAATGGTTTATTTCTAATCGTATCATCAAAATTTAGAAAAACATTAAGTAGCATTATTTTGATTTACACTTAAAATTTTAATTATTTTGACCCCTTTTTTTTTTGAGATAGCTATACAATGTGGCTAATCTCGCAGGTTGAATTATTTCTCTCTTAAACCTCCAAACATTTGTGCATAAAGAGGTGTCGATTAAATTATAAGGCTTTTAGTATTTCGACTGTTTTATTTTGTATGGTTATTTTGGTTAGAAAAAAAAGGGGACTGTTGGAATATATGCATTAAGACACTAATTGGGGTCAAATTCAAGTTGTGTACTCAGTGGTGTTTGGAAATGAAAATGTTGTTTTCTAGTGGATATGGGAAATCTTTTTATGAGAGGACCATGAAAGCACTATGTCTAGGCGGTGGATTCTTCCCCATCAAAATTCCAAAAGGTTGCTAGTTACTATCGAGTTGATCAATAATTCATTTTCTTTGGATGAGTGCTAGCTAGCATCAATTTCGATACTCTGCAACTATTATTTATCTCAAATGAAATTTTTGACTATGCATAGATGTATCTTAGCTTAGGTATTACTATTTTTTTTTTCAAGAAAAATGCTAACGAGTGCTCTAAGGACATAGGTTAATAATTTATTTTAAGAAAGTTTTGATACCACTTTTAACAGTTTTTTTCATTTCTCATAAAAATTTTCTTTAAATGAATTATTAACTAATGTCTTAAGAGCACTCGTTAACATTTCTCTTTTTTTAATAGCTGAATGTATCTTTTAGGCATCTATTGAAAACAAGTCAAGACACGATTGGTATAGAAGTGTCTGTTCTTTCTTTTTCCCTCTTTTAACAAGTATTATATAGGAAAGTTAACTTTACCTACTGAAATTCAACCATATAAATGGTTGGATTAGGAAAGAATCTATAGCTTTTTTGTGGAAAATGATAATATATATATTATTTGAAACTCTAATTTGCACTCAACAATATACAAGCCAGCTAGGATCCTACAAGAAAGTAGCTTTAGCAACCTAATATGCCTAGAAACTTCTTCCCAAATGAAATGTTAATGTGACTTATCTTTGTACCTAATTTGGTGTTGCTAGTACCTTTTTATCAAGGAATTGACCCAAATATGAAATAATTCCATCCAAGCGTATTTATAACAAAAAAGTTAAAGGATTTTTTAATGGCATTAGTTTAGAAAATATTTTAAAAAAATTTTATTGAAAAAATTAATTATTTTGACAGTTTTTTTTATATATATTTTATTAAAATTGTGTCAAATTTTTTCTAAAAGTGTTTATTAATAATTGCTCTAAAGGCACTCATTAACCTATTTATAATGGTCAATTAATCAATTTACATCCTTAAAGTTTAAGATTAGTTTAATTTTAAACCCTAAAATTTTAAATTTTGGACCCATAAATAAAGATTAAGATTCATAAACTGTTATTTATTATATTATCATATTTAAGTTTTATAATTAAGAGCCTTGTAGACCAATTATACTGTCTAAAGGAATAAATGCCTTCTGAGGTGGGTTCGAGATTTTCACCTATAAAATTTACACTATCTTCTCAATTTATTAATTAGAAAAAAAAACAAAAACATATCACTTTTGCACAACATTAGACTCCTTCCACTAAAACCAATCCTTGAGCTTTGACTGTAAGTTATTCTTCTTTTGCAACATTTGTAAATAAATTTGGCTTTTGCAATTTTTAATGTTGGTGTCACATAAGACATGGTTTTCCATACAAAGAGACATTGTGATTGCCATGCAAGTATTGATAATGACAAAAAAATATTTTTTGGGGACCAGCTAATAATGGTACTTATTAATTTTCTTATAAAAAAGTGAAGCATGCTTGAAGAATAATGAGAATCTACCCACCCGTATAAAATATGGGAACACATTGAATTAATACTATATATAAGAAATACATTTCTCAGTGGCTGTTTGTCAGAAATTATTATTTTGCTCAGTATTATAGATGTTGTCTAATCATTTGCTCTACAGAAAACTATTCTTTTTTGGGCAGAGGGTTTAAATTAAATTATTAATTTCAATAAAAGTTTCACCCACAAACTATAAAATGATGGGTTGTTGCTGTCCCACCTAGCTAGATGTAGCCTTTGGCCCTTGCTATATATGCATTTAGAATTTTGAGGAAATTTGGGTGGGTGGCAAGTAAGATAAGTATAAATTTTTTGAATTTTTTTTTATAGATAACTATATTATTTGGTAGAATACAAATTTAAATTGACAATTAAATTAATATTGGAAGTCATAACTAGTATGGATCAAACACACATGTGAATAGTGTTTAGGTCAATGATCTTGTAGTTGAGTAATATTATCTAATTCTTTAGATGAAAATAAACAGGGTTCAAATTCCTCTCATTCTCTCTACAGAACTCTAACCGAATAATTGTAAGCAAAAAATTAGTGCCATATAAGTTTTTCTCCATTAAAAAATGATTAATGCAAAGTGTATTAGATGTATATGTTTTTTTTTTTTTTTTAAAAAAAACAAAACAAAAGCTAGAATCTATTTGGAGCTACATATAGTTCCAAATTGTGGCTACAAAAGGATTCTTTACAATTGTGGTATAATTGGCTTAATGTGGTTGGTATCAGGTGAGTGGATCTTTCATGGAGAAAGAAGTCAAAAAACAATTGTTTAAGCAAGTTTAAACACACCCACAATTAAATAGGTATATACAGGCCAACCTAGTTGCAAAGAGATTCAATATTGGTGTTATATATCCTCAAGTTGTCACCAGTGATATCAGCCATACAATATGATATTATTGTCAAGATGACTAGTTTGATAGATAATTAATGAGTAATTACATCAATATTTCTTATCACCTTAATGTTTGGAGCAAGCGACAATCTAATATGCGATTAGAGCTTGCTTTATTTATCTTTATTTTTGGTCTTGGTCAAATCATTGGGCTATTTATCTTTGATTCCGATTTTTGATAGACTTGGGCGAGAGATGAGTTATTAAGAAATTTCATTTTATTTGGATTTAAGGATCGTTGTAAGTTTATTTGGCTTAAATTTTTAGTTTAGATAATGAAATATTATTAACTATGGTGCTTGCTTTCATTAGAACCTAAATTTATCATTTTGAGAAATTAAAAAAAGATGAAGTAAAAAAGAAAAAATAATTGAATTCTTTAATATCTATAAAATTTTAAGTTCGAAACCTCTTGCTAGTATTTTAGGGCCACCCTTAAGAAATTCCTCTCTGTAATAATTTGGTGCATGGGGCACGGGGACTACGTATGTCTAAGAGAATAATTAGATACTCGAAGAAGTCTGAATTAAAAAAAAAAGAAAAAAAGAAAAGAAAAAAAAAAGGGTTAGATAGTAGAATAGTTGTACTAACTTTGAATCAAATTTAACATTTTGGAAAATTAAAAAAAGAAAAAGAAAAGATGAAGTATAAAAAGAAAAAAAAAAGTGTCATTTTCGTACTAATAGTAGTTTTACTGTTTGTTTGTTAGTTCTAGTGATGATCGTATGCTTGATTTGGACTTTTGCTTCATGTATGGTCCGTGACAAGAATGGGATCAACTTGTATTTGTCCATGAAAAATCCAAGTAGCCAACTGGTTTGTATAGGAACTTTCTTGGTGATAAGTGATAACTTATCTGCTTTCTTTGGTCTTATAACCTTGTTACAGCAAGGTCTTCAAGGACAAAAATTGATCTGATAATCTGATTTAATTGGAATGGAAAAAAGGAGTAGATCATAAAGCCTTTTATTTTTTAACAGGCTAAACTTAACGTATTTTTTATTTCGAACACAAGTCGAGTTTGAAATCATCATCAAAAAATATTACATGTTTAATTTTAGTTTATATATTTGTCAAACAAGTTTAAGCTTGTTTATGAACTATTTGATTAACTTATTCTTTTATCATATATATATAGTAAAAGTGTAAAACCATGACTTAAATTTTTTACTCCTTCATATATAAATTATTGATTTTTTAGTTTTACTACAAATAAATTAGTTATATTATTAATAAACTATAAATCAAAATTTGATATCATATGAACCTATTTACAAACTTAACACAATTCAATTTTAAGTTTGTTCACTAAACAAACGAACATAAGTCACTCTTTTCTCAAATCAAACTCAAGTTGTTCATAAACAATTTAATTCAATTATAGCCTTATTTGTACAAAATAAGATTTTTATCTACCTCAAAACCAATATTTTCCTCTTCTTTTTGGTAATTCACTAAAAATTGAACCAAAAAATTCCCATTATAGTTTTAACTTTTAATGCAAGTTGTTTGACAAACATAATTATTGATGACTACTTCTCCAACTTGTAGAGCAAGTTAAGCCTACCAGATTTAATCTTTCTCATTGTGCAGATGAAAAATCAGGGGGAAAAAAAAACCCAGAAGCTTTAACCATTTATACCGTTTTTAAAAGTCAATAACTTGAAAATCTTCAAGTAGCCCAAGTTGTTCACAATTGGAACATAGGCATGCATATATTGCTAACGAACAAGTTGGCTCACTAATAAATTATTATGGTCAGCCAAAAAGGTAAACGATAAGTTTAATGACAAAGCGATTTTTATTTTTTATTTTTATTGAAATCACATATTGTAATTAGCACGTAATAAAAAAAAGAGATATCAAAAGTCAATATCGTACATGAGAACACCATAATAAGTAATAAAAAAATATTGTGAAAATTTGTGTCTTACTAGCATTACCAAAAAAATAAAATGAACTTAGTTTAATGCATTAATTTGAAGGAAGAGGAACAACATGACAATTAACAAAAGGTAATTCACAAGAGTCAACAAATGTTTCAATGTCAAAGAATCAAAACACAAGTGGATGGAAAGGATAAACTCCCTATCACAATTTATAGTTTGAAGTTTGAACAGGTACAAAACTTACTTAATGGTTCAAGGAAATAAGTGTATAAAATGTATAATGGTAAGGTCAAACTCTTTTATTTATTTATTTAGTAATTTATTATTGTAATTACTTACCACAAACGCGAAAGGGAAATTTTAACTCGAATTGAGAAGAATCGGACAATGTTAATATGTCAATAAACTACAAAACATATTACACCTAATTAATTTCTAAAAAAAAAAAATTTGTACATACACCAATGAAAAGAAAGAGAAGAAAATGAATACTCCTAACTCCTAACAATTTGTATTATGCTTGTAAGGTTCATAGCTTATGAGTATCCAATATGTGTGAAATTTTAATAGAGAAAAGGAAATCATATTCAGTTGTCATTTTCATAACAAATGCAAAAGAGAAATTTTAACTCGGATTCTTCTCATGAAAAGAATCGGATAATATTACTAGTATGTCAACAAACCACAAAACTCTTAATCAAATGTCAAACTCACTTGAAAATAATTACTCCTAACTCCTAACAATTTGTATTATGCTTATAAGGTTCATAGCTTATGAGGTATCCAATATGTGTGAAATTTTAGAGAGAAGAAAATCATATTCAGTTCTAGTCATTTTCACAATTAAATTCAATTCCAATGAAAACCACGTTTTTTTATAAAATAAAAGTTATTTGTTGGAATCTTTCTTCCACGCTTCCAGCCGAACTTGGTCATGAAAAAATGGATCCAAAGTAGCTTTGCCCCCACAGGCCACAGCCCTAAAGAAAACCTGGTGGCAAAGGGACCCATTGGTTTATTGGCATCATAATCAAGTCAGCTACTGGTGGTATTAGCCGTCCAAATCAATATGAAAAAAAGCTGCATTGGCCCAATGACATGGAAATTGGAATGGTCACTTTGAGAAATTTTTGATTCCAAGACTTAACCTAAATATAATAGCCTTAAAACCATCCAAAAAAATCACCTCTTGAGTCTTGATTCAACCCCCTAATCTCTCCACCTATAATAAAAAAAATAAAAACGTTGATCAATGAAATGACTTAAAGGTATTGAAAATTTGAAACTGATTATGATTTGCTAACAAATTTGGTCAAAAGACGAAAACATCTTATGAATTTGACATATTCTCTTTAATAAGAAATAAATGGAGGTTGAGGTCATTGTATAGATTTTTGTTATTGATACATGGATTTTGTTGTTATATATGAATTTTTGTTAGTGTGTCTTGTAGTGTGTATTTCTAAGAGGGGAGGGGAGGGGAGGGGGGGAGATATTTATAGGGATAGGAGAGGGACAACCGGTTCTTATTTTGTTGAGCACCAACTGTAGTATCAGCTATCACATTTAGAAACTTCACCATTCTTCTTTTCCAATTAAGAGAGAAATTCTCTCTCTCTCTCTCTTAGAAGAGGGACTATCGGCTCTCATTCTATTGACCACTAGCTGTAATGTCAGCTGTTACCTCTAAAAACTTCTCCATATTTATTCTCCATTAAAAAGAATGGAGAAACTTTTAGAGGTGACAGTTGATATTACAGCTGGTGCTCAGCAGAATGAGAGTCGATTGTCTCTCTCCTGAAAGAGAGAGATATTCTTAATTAAAATAGAAGAATGGAGAAGCTTCTAAAGGTGACAGTTGCCATATATATATATATATATATATATATACATATGTGTGTGTGTCTGATTTACCACTTTTAGCTAATGAAAATTAAAAGAAACTACTCCTAACAGTTTTGCTGTTACTTTTGTCTGGTGAAGGCCATAACTCGTAGTGCTCAATTGGATCATGAATCGACCCTTACAAGAACGGGTCAATTGCAATTAGTCCACAAAATAGCCAAGTTGCCTATCAGTTGTCTAGTAACTTTTCGGTGATAGATATAATTATCTTGCAAGAGGTATGCTAAAATCCAAGACCATAATTTGTCATAGCAATTGGCTAATGTCATTGAGAAGTTATTTCTAATGAACCCCAAAGAGGATGGTGTAGTGATTCTTAATACGGTGTGATATCTATGAGTTCTTAGTCTTTAAACTTCTATATAGCATCTTAAGGTCACTTTAAGAGATTTTTTACTTGTAATAATTTAGGAAGGAATAGTTAGATGCTTGAAAAACTTTGAATACTCTCATTTCTCCCAAAAAAAAAAAAATTATCTCATGCATCCCTATTATATAGCATATTCAATTACTAAATCAAAGTAGTATTTACTGTAAATTTCATTTATAATGGGAGTTTGTGATTGACATTTGAGATCCATATATTGTGAGCATAAGATCCATATGTTGTGAGACACTTACTACATAAAGCAGACGGATGATATTTTCAATCAAAATATAGGTTTTTCTTTTTCCTATTTACCCTCTGGACAGATTTTCTTCTCCCTTTATTCTAACAATTTGTTTTCCTTATGAGAGAGAGAGAGAGAGAGACAACTAAGCATCCCACATGTTTCACAAGTTTCTTTTCCCCATAGAAATGTCCCCTTCTGTTTTGTTTTTTGGATTATTTGTTTGAATAAAAAGCCACCTTGACTCCATTCCCTAATCCCATTATGAATATTTTATATGAAGTATTGGGAATGCATTATTCTAAATAATTAGATGGGTGGTCCTTGATTTTGGCTCGTGCCAACTGCCAAGTTTGTCTTGCAAAGTTAACCATCAAACCAGAATCAATCACATAAACATTTCTCAGTATTCAATTACAATCCCATACCAAAAAAATCAGAAAATGCATCAAAAATTGCTGAATTATGCAGAGAAATATCTTTAATTTTCTGTCAAATAATTTGAAATAGGAGAAAAATTCACATGACCCATTAAGCACGATTCCAAGTTCATCATAGTTAACTCAAAAACAATTAGGACAGCCATACATATATGTCCAAGAATCAGTAGACACTAGACAGTAGTCTTAATGAATAAAGGAACGGTATAGTTGAAGAAGTCCAAGAAATTTCAATAATACATTATTTGAAAAAGAACTTTGTTTTATTTAAGGAAAATTCTTTATAATATTTTAAGTAACAATATATCCAATGAGAGAGTGGGCATCAAAACAGCAATACAAACAATTTTCTATTCAACAAATAGCTGTCAGAAAACCTAAAGTGTCTCATTACCCCATTGGCTTCCCCACCATCAAAAGCAGTCTTTTATGAAATCATTGGGCAAAGGAACAATAAATAAATAAACAAACATATTTCCCAACTAAGAAAAGTCGCATCTAGACGGCTTAACTTGCCATCTAAACAACAAACTACTTCATTGATAAGATCTTCCACAGTCTGCCCAACTGTGTATTATTTCTTAAAGAACATCCAACTTGAAAAGATAAATGCACAGCTTTGTAAGTTAAAATACTCCTTTTCTAACCGATTTACTCACTTTCATGCTGCATCTTCGGTGGCTTTGTCAAGTTTGAGACAGTTGTAGTACTCAATGTATATATCCGATGCTTGACATACATTGTCCATACTGAAAACCTAGATTCAAATTCACATGCTTCGAGGAAATATGTATCTTTCCTTTTATCAGAAAGATAAAGCCATAGCAAAATTTTATATCTAAACAATAGTTTAAATGTGGTAACAATGAAATAACTTTTTGAGGTAAAATTATTTTGTACACCTTGTACGATACTCCTTACTCTCACATAAAAATAGACTTTACTTCACATGTGGATCCCTATGCATGAGTCCCACATTTATGTGAAAGAAATGTATGGTACACAAGGTTTGGAATATTTCTTCCAACTATGAGACATTTGATTGTAGTGGGGAAAAAGAGGTAACTCTACTTTCTTTCCTGTCATTTTCTTTCCATGTGGACAACTACAGTCTGCAGACTAGAGCATTAACATGGGGCAAAACCACAGTGAGTTTGTCAATTTCCAGTGGGCCTTCAAACCACCTCTATAGCATATACATCAATGCAGTTCAAAAGAAAACAAAGAAAGATAACGATCTTACTACTTTAGTTCAGAGATGACAACATTCAAGTTCGCAAAGTAAGCCTTTAAAATGAGGCTCATCACTAACTTCTCCCCATTAAGGTTTCTTAGAATTAAACTGGTTAAAGCATACAGATTTAGATCACTGATTAAATTACAAAAAGATATATGTCTAGGCCCCTTCTGGCTGGATAAAAGGGTTGGCAATCTCATCTGTGCCGTCTGTCGGGGACACAAGCATTACAGCGGTTCCCCTGCAAACCTGCAGCACGATAACTCACCATCAAAGATTGTTTTACCCCCAACAAGAAAACAAAATTGAAAGAACAAAAATCATTGAAGATTGTTTAAAGTTTTTGCTAGTGTCTTTCTTCCTCACATATATTCAGGAAAATAATGACTGAAATTATTTCCTTTCTCCACCCAATATTTAAATTCAATGCTCCAACATTACAATAGTTGCTATTTCTTTCTTAAATTTGAGTGACCAGTCACTGATCCAGCCTTTTATTTTTCCTCATATAATGCAGTATTGAACAAAAAGCTGCTAGATTGAGCTTTTCTCTTTCTTAATGCAACAATGAATAGAAAAGAGCTACAGTGAATTTTTCTCTTTCTTAATGACTCAGAATCCATGTTACTGTTACCAGCATTCTCTTTTTGGTACAAACTTCAGAATAAAAAGCAAGCAAGTTGGGAAGCCGGTTATATTGAAAACGATAGGGCACTCATCAAATAATTCACAAGAACACAAAAGAATCTTGAAAAGTATTGATGTACAGTATTAAAACACGTCCTATTGAATCATACCACTTTAAAGAGATTCCCGGCAATTCAAAGATGTCTTGTCTTGTACCAAGTAATGCCAATGGCAGCTTATTATTACATTATAGAGAATTGTGCCAAAAACTTAAGTTACTTGCCGTCAGTAGGCTTTTTCACAAGAAATGTGGCTTAAGCAGTATCAGAAAAATATTTATTGAGCATCATGTTTGGATCCTATAATTAAAGTCTCTATGACAAAAATATCTTTTATGCAACTACCTTACAGTAAAAAAATTGACATGATAGTTATGAGGTTGATCTAATGTTATTGGGCAGTTCAAATCTCACTGTCATTTAACCAATTCAAACTTCTGAGAATAAGTAAAAGGGCAAGCTTTTTTTTTTTTTTTTTTCATATTAAATGGTCTAGTAAATTCAGAAGATGATGATTTTCATCACAAATAAGTTAGAGGGCGTGGTAATGTGTCTTGTAACACCAATATTTAAAATCCATGCTTTGGGTTACACACTGACATGGTAGATGCTTATATTCATGAACAAATGCATATGCTGGAAGAGAACATACTATTAGGCCCAGGCGCCTGGTTTGATCAGTAGTCTTCAGTGGATCATCCGGATCTGCAGAACAAGGGCAAAATATTCCAAGTTAATTTGTCTAGAAACTTCAAAAAGTTGTATAAATTACAGTATATCACTACAAGGCTTCTTGGCAAAGATAAGGCAAATATATAAAGGTGCTTGACAATTACAATCGAAAAAAACAACACTACACGATACAAAAGAAGTCCAGAAATGAATTCAAGAAAATATACGTCTAATGTGGGTTGCTTTTAGGCTTTTTGGCTCTCTTATTGACTACTTGACATTGATTACTGTCTAAAACTGTTCAAATTAGAACAGATTGCTATCATTGTTCAACAGCTGCAGGTTAGTACAAACCTTGAGGAAGATACTTGCTAAAAGTGGGTGCCTACATGCATATGAACTAAGTACTGATAACTACTACAATCTTCTGCATTATGGAAATTTCTTCATACAGCTGCAAACAACTGGCACCTAGGCCTTCTAGATCCCTGTTATCTAGCCATCAAATTTATGAAACTTCTGAATCAGTTAAGTGTCAGATACAAGATGTGACTATACATCTTCTAATAAAGATAGCCATCAAACTGTTTAAATGGACCTTTACTTTTTACTTTTTAGACTATAACAATTTGAAAGCATGCAACTTAGCATATTACACCTTTAATCACATATAATCATTTGGAGTCAAATCGAACTAATGAAGGCAAGGCCAAAACTCACTCTCCCTTTTTTAATGGTAAAAGCCCATCTGAACTACAAGGCCTTGACATTTGGAATAGTCAAGCTGCCCAAATACCCGAAAATGATAGGATAGAACATGAAGTCTCACCATGGTGGTTCACCCCATATGGTGTCTCACCACCTGAATCAATGGGATTTGCAAAAATGTCACAATTAAGCAAAGAGGTTCATATCTTTTAATTGGCATTCACTACCTGTTAGCCTTCTAAATAAAAACTAAACAGAACACTAAAGGATAGGCCAAAGATCACGTTCCTTGTGTTTTGATAGGTTATAGGCACACAGTAGCCTTTATTTAATTATTTTAACACTGTTTATTTCAATATGCCTTGTATATAAAGTAGGACAATCCATGATGGGGCAGTGCAGCATCAAGATTGATAGCGCATCATCCATTTTTGCATGGTTTGGTTAGCATTTCCAATATTATCTAGAAGAGGAAATTACATTGAAATGTAAACATAATGCTTCTTGTCTCTTTTTTCACCTTTTGTTTAAAGTCTTACTTCTTTTGGTTTATGGATTTAATGTTATCCACCACTCAAATATAATAAAAGAATTAATTCAATTAGCTCTAGTAACTCTTGCAAATGAAAAAGATTTCAACCATTGTCTAACCAAAATATGTAAAAGAAGGGTGACACCTATCAATCCTGACAAGATGGTTCCCTATCATAGTTTATCATTTTTTGATAAGTCCTAGCATAGTTTATCCTTATAAAATAAACTTCGTTTTTTTAAACTAGTAAATTACATACGAACTCAGCCGGCCTTAAACTCATGACCCCACCCTCCACCTTACTCTTACACGGGGAAGAGGTATCATTTAAACTAGTGTTCATTGGCAAATCAAACTTAAAGTTCTCCTTGTACGCTTACTTTTGTTAGAAACAATGAACATTTTTTTAGGTGCTTAGACTCTGCAGTCGCTTCAATTCTTATGGTGTGTACCTGAACTTCATCACTCTCCACTTTGTCATCACCCATCACTGTTCTAGTTGACTCTACAATTTTCTCAATGAATATATCCTTTTATAAGTAAGAGCTAAATAATCTCCATATGGCAATAGCCCCCCATAACAAAGGGCCATGGAACTTAACAGGGATCATGTTTAAAGTGACCAAATTAACATAACAAATGGCTCATGTAACTCGACCAAAATGTATTACCATATTTATATATAAAAAATAAAAAATAAATAAAAAGATCTAGATTTCAAAGAATTAAGAACCAGAAGCACAAACAGCAATAGAAAGAGCATACATACCTAAAGCTAAATTAATCTAATGTCATTCTGTTGCTATTAAATCATATGGGAAGAAAAGGAATTTGAAAGTTTCCATCTGTAAATTCATCATAGCTTTTGTTCCTTCCTGTATTCTCTTGACAGTTGGGTGCAGATTGTAACAACATATCTTAATTTGAGATCATCTTGAGCACTTATCACATGAAGCATAAATCTTAGTTACATTAAAATGTGACACCCTACAATGGAATTCAGTTCTCTCTTGTGCTGGAGAGAAGCCACCTACATTTTGGATACTGCTCCATCCAGCATGGGAAGGAACAGGAGGAAAAAAAAAAGCCATCATGTCTCATGCAAGTCCCACTTAGGGCCCTGTGAAGTGAAACATGATGTTCCAACATCCAATGCGATGTTATATTTGTTTTTCTTTTGTAATTCGCTCTCTTGGGTTGAGACAACTGGTATCTGAAATTAAAGGACTCATATTGTGCACAATGCGTGGTTGATATGACATCGATGATATAGAAGATTAGCTTAGGTATCAAATCTGATGCAAAATTATTTAGAATTCAACATCATAATAATAATTATCTTTTGTGCTTTGATTTATAATGATTTTAACAGACAATCATGGCTCAGTCGAAGAGTCAGGGAATAAAGTTAAGGATTTCTGTAAGCTTAGTTGAACAAAAGGAACATAAAACTGACGATGATCAGCATGGCAACATCAATGACCTTTAGGTTAACTAGACCTCCTGGTGTTTCCATTGAAGACATAATTCTTACTCCGCCCTCTCCCACTTGAAATGTATCAAAAAAATGATCAGCATGGCAACTTTGATTAGTTTCCATTCTAAAGAATGATAATATTAGGAAGAGTTAATATTAACATTATCTTTCCCACTAAGCATAGATGAATAAATGTTTAAAAAGATCAAAATACAACCATGACCAATAGTTTGAACTGATGCATCAAAACCACAGAACTAACTAGTTACACCCACACACACACATACACAGTCATAACAATTGCCTGTAAGCCATGAAGTTACGGCCTCTCAAAAATTTATGGCTTCATCCAAAAAAAGGTTTAATAACTGATCAAATTCTACCACAACCATTTGATCAGTTTGAACATAAGCATTAAAACCATACACACACAAAACCTCATAAGCAATTGTCAGTAAGCCATGAAGTAACTACCTCTCAAAAACTCTACAGCTTCATCCAAAACAAGGTTTAGTAACTGATCATATCCTTTTAGAGTCCCTGTCACTGCAACCCAAAAAAAAAAAAATCAAAGGTTACATAGTCATACATAATCAGTAATGACAATATTTCATTTAATTATAGACCCAACATAGTTGCTGTTCGATATAAATTGTCAATATTCAGAGCATCGTAAACACCAGTAAAAGGAATCCAATAAAGAAAAGTTAGATGTAAATTGAATACAACAGGGTCCAATCCATCCTAATGACCCCCCAAAAAACTACCCCAAAGAAATAGGATTGATAAGGTCAATTTTAGTCAACATGGTGGCTCCTTCTGCTTTCAAGAGTCACTGCCATAGTTAAAATCACTCTAGTTTCTGCTTTCAGAAGCCAAAAATTGCTAGTGTTGAAGCTCTCAAGAGCAATAAATATATTTCATATTCCTCATGAAACTAAGTTATGTGGATAGATATCCTATTGGATTCAAATATTTTCACACTGAATGTGCCTATTTTAAACCACATCTCTAAGTTATTAAATTTGGTATGCAAATTTTTATTTTAATTATAATTTTATTCTCTTGCCCAAGTGATGTGTTGTGGGTTTGAGTTTGGTAATCAGCTAGAGCTAATTGGCATATGCTATTCAGTTTTATACAGATAATTAACTCAAAAAATGAAAGTTATGTAACAATAACCTTGTCTACCACCAGTGAGCTTGACTTGGACACCTTTGTCCACAAACTTTGCCAAGTCCAAAACTGTTTCTTTCCTGCTTCCTGACTATAACAAAATCACACATCAATATATATGTATATATATATATATATATAAGCAACCCCAATATAAAATTCCAACAAATCTAAAACTGAAAAAAAGAACATAGAGGAGAGAGATACTTACCATATCTTAAACTCGGGTTTTCTCAGCTAACTCTTTTAAGATTATTCTGTGTCAACAAAAAAAGACAACCTTTTTTCAAACAACCTTGAAAAATCAAACCCAAGTGAGGAAAAAAGCAATTCAACAAAAGGGTTATCAAGCAAATACTAAATTTGCATATGAGAGACAAAGATACAAGTTGGGTTTTGATGAAGAATTGGTTTTACTGGCTTTGGACTATAAAAAATAAAAAAGTTTGTGTTTGTGTGTGAGAGTATAAAAGAAAATTGTACCTTAAATGAGATTCTGGGAATGAAGAGTTGTAAAGGGAAGGAGCAAAGAGAGAGAGAGAGGGAGCCCTTGATTTTCGCTGATCCTTTCCCGCTTTTGATTTGCAGCAAGACGCAAATGTTGAAAGTGAAGAAAACAGAAATAAGTTTTGGGGAATAGAGAAGCATGGGCTGTTTGTTGCTTGGCCCAACCGAGAATGGGATCTGGATTTTTGAGCTCCTAGTTTAAGTGCTAATAAACCCACAAAAAGTCTGACCCAATAAAGGAAGGGGGAAGTGGATAGAGGGAGAGAGGAAGCCCAACATGCTAACTAGGGTTTTGGATTATCTATTATATTGTTTTCATTTTTTTATAGAAGGAAAAAAAATAAAAAAAGGGTTCGTGAGTAGGATTGTGAATGAGTCGAGTTTAAGTTTGGCTAAACAACGAAAGTAAAATGTTCAAACTCAACTTGAGCTTGAACTAAATTTATAAATGATGTTTAAGCTTGAACTCATAAAAAAATCTTAAAACTTGAACTAGACTTGATTAATGAATCAAGTTAAGTTTGAGTTTAAGATCCAACCCAAGTACATTATCAAACCAAACTCTAGCTATTTATGAACAAACAACACTAATGCGTTTTTATTAAGCCAAATTTAAGTTGTTTATGAATGATTTGGTTCATTTACAAGTATAGTCATTACCCCCACCAATATTTAAACCCTTGCATTACTTTATGACGTGGGACCTATGAGACACTAATGGGTATCGTCACTATTCGAACTCATAACTCCCAAACTCATACACGTGATAGGTAATCGTCATCTTAAACCTGAAAAAGAAAGACAAAAAAAATGAATGATAGTATCAAATATCAATTTATCCAAAAATATACAAAACTGGGTGTCGATCCTTGTATGAAGAGAATAAAAAAATTGGAACGACAAACCGTTTAATATCTTCCCCTTTTTACCTAATTACCCCTGCGTTTACAGCACACATTGGCTTTATTTGTGAACCCACATAGGAGGACATTTCGGTACTTTAACCGAAAGCCCAGGGCTACACCAATAAAACACAGCCCACTATATATATTTCCTGTGTGGTGCCCTAGTTTTTCCTTCGCAGCAGCAGCCGTAAGAGCAAGGCTTTGGAGCTTTAGAGAGAGAGACAGAATCCAAAGCTGCAAAAATGGTGGACAAGGGCAGCAAAGGAAGAAAGGAAGAGGTTGTCACCAGAGAGTACACCATCAACCTCCACAAACGCCTTCATGGATGGTAACACAACCCTCTCTCTCTCTTTCTCTATGTATTTATTAGTGTTTGTGTTACATCGTTTTGGTGCTTGTTAATGGGTTAGATCTGATTTAAGTATGATTAGGTTTAATGGGTCAAAGCTGTTTTTTTGGTTATTGCTTCGGTGCATTTTGAATTATTTTTTTTTTTTCATTTCCTAGTAGAAAACAAGGTTTTTTTTTTTTTTTTTTTTTGGACTCAATTGGGTTTTATTTGGATTGCTGAGAATTAAGTGAATGAAAAAGAGATTGATTTTTGCAAATTGGTGTTGTAGATTTGAGATTAATGTATTGTGATGTGTAAATATCTTATGTCAATGATACACAGTCTCTGTTTATGATGGCGGAACTTGTTTGCACTAGAAACTAGTATATTCTAGGTGTGAAAGAAATTTATATTGTTTAGAGTTTTGCTGAGATGATATGATTTTTGTAGATTGGTGACTTGTATCATACATTGAAAAATCATGAATCTTTGAAGGTTTTATCTATTGAAATGGGAAGTATACATTAACTTCTTAGTGTGATTAATGTGTTGTTATCTGACTGATTCTCCTTTATCAAGCTTAAACTGTGCACTGAATCATGATACCTGACTTCTTAATGTATTGTGGTGGTATATTTTTAGTATAATTGGAGATACTTAGGTATTATAGAGATGCAAAGAAATGTATTGTTATGTGTTGCAAGGAATATTGACATTCCTTTCACTGATATAAAGGTGGTGATGCTTCTGAATCATGAAAATATGTGTGTTTGTAGTCTTGGGTCCCTTTCCTTTCCTGTTCTGAACTAATTATGTTGGATTACATATGAATTCGTTGATTAGGCCCATAGGGTAAATTGTGTCTATAAGAGTACAAGTATAATGTGGGTAGCATTTGGAATACTGTTCACTGTTGTCCAAAATTTTTGAATACCATGTCAAGCCGGTCATTGACTAAGTGCTTGTAGGTGCACCTCACCAATTCTTAGGGAGTGTAAGGATTTGTTGAATTCCTTTCTTTTCTCCCGAGTATGCACATCGCAAAAAGTTGGCTGTCATTTTGGTACAAATGTAGATAGTCAGCTGCCATGTGGCTAAAAGTAACCCTAAAGAGCTTAAGCTCCTATATTAATTCCACTTAGAAACTCTGATCTTATAAAAGATGCCACTCTAGACACTACAAAGCTTTTTCTGTTTCTTAAAATCTTTTATGTTTTACCATCTACTCACTGCTCTCTCTGTCCTTGCTGATGTTGTTTCTTTGATGTATCCTAGTTAGCTAATGCATTGTATTTTGGACACCTCTAAGTAACCTTTCCACATTTTTCCAATCCTATGTGCAGCACTTTCAAGAAGAAGGCTCCAAAGGCCATAAAGGAAATCAGGAAGTTTGCCCAAAAGGCCATGGGAACAACTGATGTCAGGGTGGATGTTAAGCTTAACAAGCATGTCTGGAGCCGTGGGATTAGGAGTGTGCCAAGGAGAGTTCGTGTCCGCATTGCCCGTAAGAGAAATGATGAAGAAGACGCGAAGGAGGAATTCTTCTCACTAGTCACTGTTGCAGAGATCCCTCCGGAGGGCTTAAAGGGATTGGGCACCAAGGTCATTGAGGAAGAAGATTAAACTAGCCTACTTCCCTAGATCATAGTTAGGTTGCTCCAATTTTGGCTACACTTGTTTCAGAGATTTTTTTTTGTTTGGCTTTGGATTTTCTGGGGACTATCTCCAGTGGAGAGGAAAGCATTATGGAATTTTATTTGATCTACTTATTCCCCCTGTTCAAGTTATCAGTATTTCAATGAGAACTTATAAATTGTGTTATGATGTGAAACATAGTTTATGTTATATTCCCGTGGCCTCTGCTTCTGAATTTGTAGCCAAATGCAAATGCTGTATTACTGTGATGTGTTGAAGATAATGGAGTCTAGGACTGATTATGTTTGTTAAAATGTTAATCCGTCATATTATAGCATGAGGCTGCCGTTTGTAGCCTGTAGCATGTAACTGATATTTCCATCTCACAATAGTCTCACATTGTATCATATAGCCCTGTGGGACTTGCAGTTTGTGACAAGGGTATACATGTATTGCATGAGATACCAGAGGTGGTTGTGGTTCCTTTCTTTTGTTCCCTGTTTCATCAGCCACTTTAAAGGATATAACCAGCCTTTAGTCATTGTGGCTAGGCTAGGGGTGCTTTGAAATCCTATCTAGAAACCCAAGAATTGGGCACCGCCTATCAGCTCAGATGTTAGATGTATACACTCTTGGTCACTAACAGGTTAAATATTTGTAAACTTCATTTGTTTCGATGTAAATGTAATTGGGATGTAAATGTCATTGGGTAGGACATATTAGATCTTATATACTGTATTCAATAAAAATTTATTTAAAAAAAAAAAAAAAAAAACCTTGGTGTACCAAATCATCATCAAGTGGTGATATAGGTCTGTGGGTTCCAAGTAATTATCCGGAGTAATGATTTTTTATGCCACATAATAGTCGATTCCATGAAAATACTTTTTTTTTTCTTGAGAATCAAGACTAATTTTAATCAAGCAAAAACTAGCCTGCATCTGCAAACAAAATGCACTCAATTTTTAGAGGAACTGATTCCATCCGCACAATATAATCCTATACTATAGCCTTAAACTATGGACTGTAGACCAACTTTGTGGAACACTGGAAGTCGCCAAAACTATTGAAACAATGTACCCTCCTCACATCAATGGAGTATTTTATTGAAGGGAATGCCGTTAGCTCATTCTACTTTTAGGGATAAAATTTGAAGATTGCTTTCATCAAGGTATTTTTCTCTCATTTTCCTTCTTATTTTTTTTTTGGTTTGCATTTTCCATTTCTGCCGTTTTAGTTTTTTGCCAAAATCTTAGCTTGGATAAGTTTGGTTCTGTATTTGTGTTGGGTGACCTGTGCAGATAGCATCAGTTAACTTTCGTGAGTTTTGGTTTTCTTACACCCATTTTCGCATGGGTTAGTATAGTTTATATCTAATAAAGAATCAATTCATAATTCTAAGTTTTTAATTAGATAGACTAAACTTGCATTTTAGTCTTTTTTATTATTAATTGATTAAATTCTGGACTTGAGCTAAAACAAATTGGTACGTTTGAAGTTTTTGTGGAGAATTACGTAGTCTCATAGAAAAGCCTGTGAGTTGATCCAATCTCTTGGCTTAGAATATCAAATTAGAGTTATATTCATTCTAAAATAGCCATTAGTCAAATAAAGCCTACTTTCAAGTTTGAAACTAAGGTCCAACGATCTCAATCCTGCAGATCAAGAAATTGTAGTCTCCACCGGGTTGGTTGAAATGAACTCACCAAAAAGTCATGAAAATTCTAATAAGGTGGTTTATTGCTGAGGTAGTGAGGTCTCAAACTAAAGCTGACTTCAGTAAGGGAAGGTGTAACGATAGTAAAATTGCACAATAGTAATAAACAAATAAAAAGAGCAATATTTAATCATATGAGTTTAATGAGCGTGTGCCATGACAAATAGCTCGACAAAGGCAACTATTATGCAGCATTGAGGAACTTAGATAATTCTATGGTTTATTGCTGAGGTAGTGAGGTCTCAAACTAAAGCTGACTTCAGTAAGGGAAG
Source organism: Quercus variabilis (assembly GCA_030445155.1). NCBI lineage: Eukaryota > Viridiplantae > Streptophyta > Magnoliopsida > Fagales > Fagaceae > Quercus > Quercus variabilis. The sequence goes on along the minus strand of CP129448.1, from coordinate 4,312,173 downwards.
GCGTAACCGTAGTAAAATTGCAGAATAGTAATAAACAAATAAAAAGAGCAATATTTAATCATATGAGTTTAATGAGCGTGTACCATGACAAATAGCTCGACAAAGGTAACTACTGGTGTGGTCCACCTTACCGGTTAAGACTTCTGTCATTGCCTTTCTCATCAATAATGCAGGTTCATCAATTATCATTTTTCTGTGGACTCGTTCATACATTATCTTATATTTTTTAATCTGCAATTATTCTTTGTATAGAGTGGATATTTGATCTACAGGAGCTCAACCTCAGGCAATATTTGATCACAGGGAGGAGCCAAAAATTCAGATGAAATAAACGTTGGAGTAAGAAGATAAGCTACATGGCAGAGGGGGTAGTATCCCCTCTTATTGACAAGCTGATTTCCTTGTTAAGCGGAGAAGCAACACTGCTACAGGACATCCATGAAGAAGTAGCTGACATCAAAGATGAACTGGAGAGCATTCAGTCCTTTCTCAAGGATGCAGATGCAAGGGCCGCAGCAGAGGAGGACATCAGCGAGGGTGTCAAAACTTGGGTGAAACAAGTAAGAGAAGTAGCTTTCCGCATAGATGTTTTCATGGACGAGTACTTGCTTCACGTGGCTCAACATCATCATCCTCATCCACGTCATGGATTCAGTAGTTTCCTCCAAAAATCTGCTCGCTTGATTACCATGTTAATACCTCACCATGAAATAGCCGTTAAAGTTCAAAAGATCAAAGCATTGCTCCAGAAAATCAAGGAAAGAAGTGAAAAATATGGCTTCCAATCCACTGGCCTAGGATCAAGCAATAGTGCTCGGAATGTTAGGTGGCATGACCCTCGAAAGGATTCTCTTTATCTTGATGATAGGGACGTTGTAGGAATTGAATCTCCTAGAGATGAATTGATTGGCTGGTTGGTAGAAGGACCGTCTCATCGTACAGTGGTTTCGGTGGTGGGAATGGGGGGACTGGGCAAGACCACTCTTGTGAAGAAAGTCTATGACCATCAAATGGTGAGAGGATACTTTGACTGTCATGCTTGGATCCCAGTGTCTCAATCTTACAATATCGAGGATCTACTTAGAAGCATAATAAAGCAATTTTGCGATTCCAGAAAGGAGCCTCCTCTATTGGGAATTGACGCAATGGAAGAAGAGTCGTTGGTCAATAAATTGAGAGATTACTTACGGCAAAAGAGGTATGTGGTTGTATTTGATGATGTATGGAAAATTGACTTTTGGGAGGGTATAAAACATGCCTTACTCGATAGTCATATGGGTGGTAGAATTTTGATCACAACACGTAATAGGGAGGTTGCTAGTTTTTGTAAAAAATCATCACCTGTTCATGTTTACGAGTTGCAAGCACTACCTTTCAATAAGGCCTGGGAGCTCTTCTGCAAGAGAGCTTTCCAATTTGATTTTGGAGGACAATGTCCCCAAGCATTGAAGAATTTGTCTGTTGACATTGTCAAGAAGTGTGAAGGATTACCACTTGCAATTGTTGCTATTGGTGGCCTTTTGTCAACCAAAGACAAAACTGTCATTGAATGGCAAAACTTACATGATAGCCTTGGCTTTGAGTTTGGAAGAAATCCCCATCTTGCAGGTGTCAACAAGATTCTATCTCTAAGTTATGAAGACTTGCCTTACAACCTTAAATCTTGCTTTTTATACCTTGGTATATATCCAGAGGACTACCTTATTAATAGTGCAAGATTGATTCGGCAATGGATAGCTGAAGGTTTTGTAAAAGAAGCTGAGGGTAAAACACTAGAACAAGTTTCACAAGAATACTTGATAGAATTAATCCATAGAAACTTGGTTCAAGTATCTGCAGCTGACTCTGATGGAAAAGTTAGACAGTGCCAACTCCATGATCTTTTGCGTGAGATCATCCTCCAAAAGATGAAGGATTTGAGTTTTTGTTATAATTTCTCAAAACACGAGTCTAGCTTTGAAGGACTAACTCGACGCATGTCAATAGTCGGAGTTTCATATGCTGTACTTAAGAGATTTGAGGACACTCACATTCATTCTCTTTTATTGTTCAATCTTGATGAATTGCCAAAGTTCTATATGAATACTTTTTTGTGCTAATTTCAAGCTTTTGAAAGTAATGGATTTTGAAGATGCTCCACTAGACTGCATTCCTGAAGATGTGGGAAATTTATTTCACTTAAGATATTTAAGTTTGAGAAATACCAAAGTAAAAATGCTTCCAAAATCCATAGGAAAGTTGCAAAATCTAGAGACTCTAGATCTAAAGCAGTCCCTAGTGTTTGATATACCGGTTGAGATTAACATGCTTCATAAGTTGCGCCATCTTATAGCCTTCCATTTGAACAAACGAATAGATTTTACTTTGGCTTGTGAAAAAGGGGTAAAGATACAAAAAGGGGTTGGGTGTTTAAAGGACTTGCAAAAGTTATGTACTGTGGAGTTGAATCATGGAGGGGTTGATCTAATTGAAGAGTTGGGAAAGTTGAGACAATTGAGGAAGCTAGGCATAAAATATGTATCAAAGGAAACCATGAAGGCTTTGTGTGCCTCTATTGAAAAGATGAACCACCTTCAATCACTAGATATAGCCTCAATAAGGGAAGATGAGATAATTGATTTACAATCCATTTCATCTCCACCTCAATGTCTCCAATGCCTCTACATAAAAGGGCGTTTAGAGAAGTTACCAGATTGGATTCCAAAGCTTCAGCATCTAGTTAAATTAAAGATTTTTTGGTCAAGGTTGAATGAGGACCCATTGGAAGTCATTCAAAATCTACCTAGCTTATGGGAGCTCAGAATCTCACACCAAGCATACAATGGAGAGCAATTGCACTTTAAGGTAGGAGGGTTTCCAAAACTCAAGGAGCTACGCCTTGACTGTTTAAATGCAGTGCATTCATTGTTGATAGATGAAGGAGCATTGCCTCTTCTTGAAGATCTTATCATGGGGCTTAGTCCGCAACTAAAAGAGGTGCCTTCTGGAATCCAACATCTGAGAAACCTCAAAGTATTGAAAATTATGGACTTGCCTAAAGAATTAAAAGAAAGTTTGGATCCTGAACAAGGGTCACATTACTGGATTGTTGAGCATGTTCCAGCCATTTATCTCCACAACAAGGTGCCCACAGGATATTATGGCTATGACACCCACATTCTCCGTTCCAAGCATTTGATGCTGTCAAGAGTGCAAACAACCAACTAGGATGATGATCATAACGAGAATGACTGCAACAGTATCAATGTTTTAGTTGAGAAAGGTTAGTGCTAAAAAAATGGCTTTAGATTTGGTGGTAAATATTTTTTTCTCTGGTGAATAATATCATGGGAGTTTTGTAGATTTGTAGAGGTAGTGATGCTTTTGAATCATGAAAATATTGTGTGTTTGTATTCTTGGGTGCTTTGCCTTTCATGTTCAGAGCTAAGTATCGTTGGGTTACATATAAATCCTTGATTAGGCCCCTAGGGTGAATTTTATAGTCTATACGTACACTAGGGGTAGCATTTGGAAGGCTGTTTGTTTTTGTCTAAATTTTTGAATACCATGATAAGAGCTAGAGATGTGAGGTCTAATGTTAATAGCTTGCAAACTTTTAGTTTCTCTCGTGCGTGCCTTGGCTAGGAGAGCTTGGTTGTCTTCCCCTCTGTTTGTGTGGATGGATTCTTTGCCACTAGACATCCATAATGTTGTTGTAAACGATTTTAGATCATGATTTGATTGAAAGTATTTCAGATTGATTCTATTAAAATAAATAAAATAAAATGTTAAAGGGCCAGAGAACTAGTAACTCCTTGTCAAGCCAATCCTTGACAAAGTGCTTCTAGGTGCACCTCACCTCTTTTTAAAGTGTGGGAGTTGTCAAACTCTTAATTTTTCTCTTGAATAGATACACATCACCAAAAGTTGGATGTCATTTTTGGTACACATTTAGATAACTCCTTGTCAAGTCAATCCTTAAGCTCTTTTATTATTAGCTTCATTGAGAAACTATAATCTTAAATAAGGCTTCATTTGTTCCTGATTCTTTGATGTATCCCAGTTAGCTAATGGATTGTTGTTTGGACAACTCTAAGTAACCTTTCAAATTTGCCAATCCAATGTGCAGCACTTTCACTTTCAAGAAGATGGCTCCAAAGGCCATAAAGGAAATCAGGAAGTTTGCCCAAAAGGCCATGGGAACAACTGATGTCAGAGTGGATGTTGATTGTAAAGCTTAACAAATAACAAGCATGTCTGGAGCAATGAGATTCAGAGGGTGCCAAGGAGAGTTTGTGTCCGCATTGCGTGTAACAGAAATGAAATGATGAAGAAGATGCAAAGGAAGAGTTTTTCTCACTATTCACTGTTGCAGAGATCCCTCCAGAGGGCTTAAAGGCGTTGGGCACCATTGTATTTATGTAACAGAGTTGTTATTTCTACAAATTTGTGGGTTACTGTTGTTTCTTAATACCTCAAGGAGCTTCCTATAAAATTCTCTTTAGAATTTTATGAATCATCATGCAATATCTCTATTTTAGATTCTTTCTTTTATATGTGTGAGCTGTGCATGTGTGAAAAAGAGAAACATGAAAGAAAAAATTATGTATAATTTCCTAAATATTGTACCTTGAGTTTTTTCAACTAAATATGGTCATGTAATTATATTAATTAATTCAATAAAAACAATATTATCTCTAAATAATTTATATCTTTTGACCAATATAGCCACATAATTAAATTCAATCTAGAAATATAATATTTCTAACAAACGGCAACTTTTGCTTTACGAGAAAGTTTAAGAATACAATTTTAACTTGTGTCATAATTATGACATGGTTGACTCTTATTCTGCTATTAATTAAGAAAAAAATGGTGATTTATCTATAAGTGACATGGTTGACATGGTTGACATGGCTGTGTTTGTTTCGCGTAAAATATTCTCCGGAAAATACATATTTTCCGGAAATGTTATTTTCCGAAAAAGGAAAATATTTTGAAGTGTTTGGTGGAATTATGAAAATTGTTGTGGAAAATATTTTCGTGTGTTTGGATGTATTCTAAAATGCTATTTTCCGGAAAATTTTTCACATTATTACAAAAAATTTCAACATCTCATCCGATTCAACAACAATTTCCGGTAGCAAATTCCGGCGGCGGCAACAACAACAACAACAACAACAACAACAACAACAACAACAACAGCAACAGCAATACTCAGCTCATCCAAAAAAAAAAACAACAACAACAATACTCAGTTCATCAAAAAAAAAAAAAAACAACAACAATCAAATTAAAAAAAAAAAAAAAAAACCGGAGAGATCGAGGAAGAGAGTGTGGAGGCGACGGGTCTGGGTCGGCGACGAGGTCGAGGTTCGTGGGTTGCTCTGGGTCGTGCGATTGCTCCGGGCTTGCGATTGCTCTGGGTCGTGCGACTGCTCTGGGTGGTCGCTGGTCTGGGTCGCTGGTCTGGGTGGTCGTGCGACTGCTCTGGGTTGCGATGGGTTGCGCTGAGTCGAAGGTCGTGCGATTGCTCTGGGTTCGTGGGTTGCGCTGGTCGCCGGCGGTTGCTCGTGCGAAGGTCTGGTCTGGGTCGCTGGTCCGGGTCTTTCTTCACGCTCTCTCTTCCTCTGTTTTCCGAAAAATACCATTTGAAGTGAAAATAGAAGGTGAAAAGAATTTCACCCGTTGGAGCCTTATTTTCCGGTCAAACCTGAATTGATTTTCAGTTGACCGAATTTTCCAAATTTGCCAAACACCCAAATTTTACAGAAATGGTTTTCCGGAAACACTTTGAAGTCAATTCAAACACAGATGACAAATGTTGTCATCTTCTAAGAACTGTTTGACCTTTACTATAGTAACAACCCATGTTAAATTCATTTCAAACAACCCCGCTTCAAGGTTTCCCCAAAAAAAAAAAAAAACAACCCCGCTTTAAGAAAAAGACCGCACACCCTGTGTACTCTCTCGCCAGTGGACTTCGAAAGTGTTTGCATATATATAGGGCTAAACACATTGTCATAGCCGCAAGCCCGCAACAAAACAAACCCCAGCAGCGAAACAGCTCCATAGCTCCAATGGTACTCTCCCTCTCTCTCTCTCTCTCTCTCTCTCTCTCTCCATATATATAATATGTGTATGAAATGTGTTGAGCCTTGATGTATATCTTATGCTAAAGTTTGATTTCTTACCATTTTTGTATCCCAATGAGGAAAAGTTTAGTAATCTGAAAATGGTGGATGGAATTTATACCACAAAAAAGAAAGAAACATGGGGCTCCCTTTTGCGAGCTTGTTGCAGAGGTTGAGGAACCATGGTTTCATGCCCTGCCAGGTAGATACTAGGCATTCTGAGGGATCTTTTGATTTTACACATGTTTCCTGATCTGGGTTTTCTTTTTTATCAATCTCTAGAAGATTTTGAACTAGTTTTGCCTTAAAAATTTTACATGGGTATAGGGATGTTAAATAATTATTACTCTCCTTTTTATTTTTATTTTTTATTTATTTGTCCTTTTTTTTTTTAATAAAGGTTTTTCCTCTAAACTGATTTGGAGGAGAAATCCAACCAATGCATGGTGATTGAAATGAGAATCTATGTATAATTTTTAATTATATAAAATAGTGATATTTACTTCTTTTCGTGTCTGTTTGAGTTACAATTGCAATTTAAAAATACAGTTATTTTAATTAGTAAAATTTGTGCAAAATGTTGTTGTGAAAAACTATATATAACAAAAAAAAGGGGAAAAACACCCCCAGGTATGTGACCATTGTCATGTATTTAGCTCACACAACTGGGTTTTAGTAACCCATTTGGCTTGGGGTTGGGGATACTATGTTTTGCGCAAGTGTGTGTTGAGTTCAACATTAAGCTTATACTAGGTTGATTTGGGCTATATATGAGGAATCTTAATTGTAACTAGACTAGGTATAACGCTAGATGTGATTAGAGCTTTCCTCAAGTCATGACAGGAGGAATGGTCATTTTGTTGGAAGGGTTGGATAGTGCCAATGAGTCATAAAGTTCTTAGCAAAATTGCACGAGATTTAAATCTGGTTTTATATACTTCGTTTTGCTGGCCTTGTTAATTGGTTATTAAATTCTATCTTTGAAGTAGGCTATGTTCGAACTTAGAACCAAATATAGTTTGGTACTACAATTGTATCTGTATTTCCTTGTACTGTTTATACCTAACTTTTGTACAACTATTGGCAATTCGGCATAAAATTATATAGAGCATATTTTTCTCAAGTTTATTTATCTATTCATTTATTTTGAGTTATGGCCCCAAGGAGAGTGAGAAGGCAAAGTTTGAACTAGTGACCTTTACTTCATGGTCTTTAGTTCTACTCTTCGGGGTATTTTTTCCTCTCTCAATTGTCTTAGAGGTTGAATCACTAGTTGGAATCAGGTTTTTCTTAGTTTACATACCTTTAAATTGGACTGATAATGTTGTTATTAAGAGTGTCATTACTCAATATTCATAATGTAAGTCATAGACTAACTTCTCAAGTACGGTAATTGAGTTAGTTAGATTAATTTGGAAGTCCAGGACAGGCTTAGTTTATATATTAGTCTATTGAACTATGTGATGGTGAGGTTATGGCCTCAAAAGAATCAAAGCTTATTGGTGTGTGTAAATTACAAACCCCCCACAAAAAAAAAATAGAGGAAGAAAAGAAAGAATAAGTTGTTGTAGTAATAGCTGACATGGTAATTACTGATTAAATTCAAAATTATCAATTTAATTTTTGTTGAAGTCCGAACACCAAAGTCCTATGTTGATGATATCTTATCTAACTAGGCGCCTGTACTTTTTTTTTTTTTTTTTTAAAGCTAGAGATGGAAGGACACCTTCAAAACTCTCCTAAACAAGGGTATCCTGCTTACAGAGAGGATGAAAACATTGAAAAGTGTGTCTCGGGCCTTGGAACTACACTGGTTGCTACAATTGAGGAAGCAAAAGATAGGATTTCTCAAATAGAACATTCTGCCGCCAGGTTTTCCCTACTTTCCAATTGAAATCTGAAAACCTGCAGAACTTTTTTCCTGAGGGCAAGAAAGCCAGGGAAGATGTGTGTAAAGAAAAGGAAAATGATCTCATACTCCCAATAGAAAGACTTCAACGCGAAAAGCAAGAGAACCAGTCTCTCAAGCTTGAATGGGGTACCTGCCAAAATTAAATGTCAACTACTTGAGATTGGTGAGCAAATGGAATTGCAGAATAGGTTTGTGCAATTGGTTCCCAAAGGCAACTCTGCTATTGTAAATAAGGGAAAACAACTTCTAGAGTATGAAGAAAAGACAGAGCTTCTTGTCGAAGTGAATGGCCTTGAGAGAAAAGTCAATGAGCTCCAAGATGAGCTTAGAAGAAAGGACGAAAAAGTAGTAGACTGGAAGACGTTGGTTCAAACATTAGCCAAAGATAATGAATGGCTTAACTGTAAATTTTCAGTTGATTATCAGCTGTTGAGAGATAATAAAAAGGAGAAGAATATACTTGTGGTTGAATTGGAACATTTCAAAGATAAAACTGGTAGACTCCAAGAGGAGCTTCAGAAAAAGACTCATGAGGTTGAGGAAGGAAGACAATTATGAGCCCAATTGCAGCAACAGATTATTTGGAATGACAATGAAATGTCAAAGAACAAACAACATTTGAAGGAGTATGAGGAAGAGAATAACCTGCTGATGTACAAAATAATTAGTTAAAATTGAAAAATAATGAATTGATGGTAAATCATGGAGGTAAAAGTGGTGAGGTGGCAGAAGGAAGGGATTCAATAACTTAACCTGGTAAGACTATTTCTTTTATTCTTTATTGTTTTTCTTTTAAACTTTATCTTTTATCTCTATAATTGTAAATCATAAGTAGCTGCATTAAGTTTGGTGAAGTTTCTTATAATCTTCTGGCACTTCTGGTCTGATTTAGAAGTGGATTATGTACTGGGTTGTCACTACATATAAGTTCCGGATTTGTTTGAATTGGTGAATTTTGCTAATTTGTGATTGTGGTTAGTTCAGCTCAGGTCCACGATTGGCTATGCATTCAAATGATTAAATTAATTCTTTTGTAACAGCTTAAGTTTATGGACAACTGGGTAGTTTATCATGGTATATCATAATAGATGTTGTGTTGCTTTCATTGTTTCTAAACTATTATTATCTATTGCCTGGTATTGTAGATCATGGAAACAAAGTTTCAGACACTTCTGAGGCTCCTTGTGACACAGCTGAAGTGAATAACATCTGTTTTAATGGAAGCTTGGAGGATGTGAAAGAAGCCAACTTAATTCAAGCCCCAAGATCTGACTCTCCTACTTCTAGTTTCCTCATTGCATCAAATTCTCCCTCCAATGTAAAATTTGCTACATTTTCTGGCACAAAGCGAGCTGCACCCTGTTTGAGAGATACATGGTCCTGTCAATGCTTTGTGGAAAAAGTTGACGAGCTCGAAGATGAGCTTAGAAGAGGAAAGAAACAAAAAGTAGCAGATGGAAAGGTGTTTGCACAAAATTTAGTCAAAAAGATTGATTGGATTCTCTTAGAAACTTCAGGTAATCTACATCTATTGAGAGAGAATATAAAAGACAAGGAATTACTTATGTCCAAATTGGAATGCTTGGAAGATAAAGTTGGTAGAATCCAGCAGGAGCTTCAGAAGAAGAGTCGTGAGGTTGAGGAGGGAAGCAAATTACAAAACCAATTACTTAAACAGGTTTTGGCTAACACTGAAATGTCAAAGTACAAAGAGAAGTTGGAGGAGTGTGAGAGGTGCTTCATGTGGAAAATATAATTAGTTTAGAAGGGAAAAGTAATGAGTTGCAAGTAAATCATGGAGAAAGGAGTGAGGTATAAACTTGTTAGCTTGGATGAATTTCATTATTAGACATATTGACTTGATTTTGTGACCTATAATGTTATGGCATAGTAATCAACTCCAAATCTGAACTTTTAACTGTTCCCCAGGACCCCAGCCATGGTGCTTGCTGCTTAGAAGATCATTATCAAATGATGTAAATTTTGATAGGCAGTGTAATATTTTCAGAATGAAAGTTTGAGCTTTGTGTTAAGGTTGAATGTAGAGTGACAACCATGAAATCGGTACTTGTTAAATTTTCAGGATAAAATTGTGATTTTCTATAAATAACAAAAATCAAATTTCAAAATCAAATTGTGTTTCAGTTTTTTTTTTTTTTTTTTTTTGGGGGGGGAGGGGGTGTTGGGGTCATCCAGGATTGCAGTTCCAGTAAACATAGAACAGTAGTGAACTTTAAGGGTATTTAAAACTTTTTATCAAAATTTACCATGTTTTGGCAATTTTACTAACCTTAATTTTGAATGAGTAATGCTACCAACACAAACTTTTTTATCACATCTTTACAAAATTTAAATGTAGCAATTTTTACTAGTTCTCATTTGTAAAATTTTTTTTAAAAAAAAAGTTTTTAACTTTAGCCTTTTCCATTTTGGATAAAGGAAGAGTAAAAAAAAAGGAAGGGGTAAATCGTCGTAATACATTGAAAATTGGGACATTCTGGCTGTCTTTCCGTCTTGCTTTTCTCCATCTATATATCCTAAAAAAAGTTTCATCTTGCCGTTACAATTGAAAAACACTTTAAAAGTAAAAACAATTTATAGTTTCTCTTAAAGAGGCTATTTGGTTTGAGAAAAAAAGAGGTGTTTTATGTGTTAATTTTCAGTTTCTATGAGACCCACCAAAAAAAAAACAGTTTTGGTTTGCAAATTTGTTTTCAATTTTCATTTTCAATATCTTAAAAAGTAGATTGCCGTTTATCCTAAAAAGTAGACTTGAATGCTAAAAATGAATACATGTTTAGGGTGTTTTTAGAGTAAGTGAAAATGAATATAATGACATTTTTGTTATATTGTTGAAAACAGCTAGGACCCACCAAAGAAGAGTTTAAGTGAAAAAAGTTATTTTTCCTAAAATAAAGAACAAGTGCCAAACCAGAGAATGGTGTATTTTGTACTCAAATTTTGTATTCAAAACAGGTTTAGAACCAAATATGCTCTAAATTCTTTAGTGCACTTTTCCAACTTTAAATTGAAATAATGAACATAAAAATCTTGTAATTTTTCCCATAATTTTTTTTAATGAATTTGATTATTAAAATGGTTTAGTTTATCAAATACAGCAAATATTAAGGGTCTGTTTGGAATCTTTGGATACTACTTGTTGCTGAAAATTGAAAACTTATTACTGAAAATACTGTAGCAAAATAATTTTTAAACTATGAATATTGCTTATGAATATTGCCGTAGGACTAGTCTAGACTCTACAAAGCTTTTTCTGTTTCTTAAAATCTTTTATGTTTTACCATCTACTCGCTGCTCTCTCTGTCCTTGTTGTTATTGATTCTTTGATGTATCCTAGTTAGCTAATGCATTGTATCTTGGACACCTCTAAGTAACCTTTCCACATTTTTCCAATCCCACGTGCAGCACTTTCAAGAAGAAAGCTCCAAAGACCATAAAGGAAATCAGGAAGTTTGCCCAAAAGGCCATGGGAACAACTGACGTCAGGGTGGATGTTAAACTTAACAAGCATGTCTGGAGCCGTGGGATTAGGAGTGTGCCAAGGAGAATTCGTGTCCGCATTGCCCGTAAGAGAAATGACGAAGAAGACGCAAAGGAGGAATTCTTCTCACTAGTCACTGTTGCAGAGATCCCTCCAGAGGGCTTAAAGGGATTGGGCACCAAGGTCATTGAGGAAGAAGATTAAACTAGCCTACTTCCCTAGATCATAGTTAGGTTGCTCCAATTTTGGCTACACTTGTTTCAGAGATTTTTTTTTTTTTTTGTTTGGCTTTGGATTTTCTTGGGAACATCTCCAGTGGAGAGAAAAGCATTATGGAATTTTATTTGATCTACTTATTCACCCTGTTCAAGTTATCAGTCTTTCAATGAGAACTTATAAATTGTGTTATGATGTGAAACATAGTTTATGTTATATTCCCGTGGCCTCTGCTTCTGAATTTGTAGCCAAATGCAAATGCTGTATTACTGTTATGTGTTGAAGATAATGGAGTTAAAATGTTAATCCATCATATTATACCATTAGGCTGCCGTTTGTAGCCTGTAATATATAACTGATGTTTCCATCTCACAATAGTCTCACGTTGTGTCATAGAGCCCTGTGGGACTTACAATTTGTGACAAGGGTATGCATGTATTGCATGAGATATCTTGCACGCAGGGGCGGAGGGAAGGGGGGCATTTGCCCCCCCTAATGCCCCAAAAATTCTCAAGTAATATATAGTACCAGGTCTTATTTGCATACACTAGGACAATCAGCTTTTTTACATACATATTGTACTTGTACCGTGTATGAGTTTATTGTAAGAAAACAATTTCACATTGGGGCCACTGCAACTCTTTTTAAAAAAATAATAGGTCCCACGTTATAATAATATTATAATAAAATAAAACCACTTGTACAGCCTACTTTTCCACCACTATTTTGCTGAAAAGAATTATGAAAAAAAAAAAAAAAAACTACTTTCATTCACTAGTCATTATAGCACCTCAAAAAAGTTGACGTCCACAATTTTTCACAATTTTTGTCACAATTATTGCGTGGCAGAGTGTGATTGTTGAAAAAAAAATTGTGAGTTTATGTGTTAGTATTTATTAATCACTCACAATCTGCCATATCAAAATTTTGGCAAAAACATTGTAAAATAATTTATGGTTTAGTACTACTCATAGCACATTTGTTACGTATAACACTTTTTTCTTTCCTCACTAACATTTTTCAGTCTCAAACCCAAGTATTTTTTTTTTTTTTTTACAAATCCAAATTTTAATTGTATATGAAAATTACATTTGCATATAGTTGTTTATTTATTTTGTTATTAATATCAATTAATTAATTTTACTCTCTTTTGATCTTGCCCCCTCTAACCTAAAATCTTGGCTCCGCCACTGCTTGCACGCATAAGAGGTGGTTGTGGTTCCTTTCTTTTGTTCCCTATTTCATCAGCCACTTTAAAGGATATAACCAGCCTCTTGTCATTGTGGCTAGGCTAGGGGTGCTTTGAACTCCTATCTATAAACCCAAGAATTGGGGTGCTCAGACGTTAGATGTATGCATAATAGTCGATTCCATGAAAATGCGCTTTTTCTTTTTTTTCCTCTCTGTGTTTTTGTTTTGTTTTGTTTTTTTTTTGTTGTTGATTTATTTTTTATTTATTTTTGAGAATCAAGACTGTAATTTTAATCAAGTAAAAACTAGCATGCATCTGCAAACAAAATACACTCAGTATCTAGAGGAAGTGACTCCATCCGTACAATATTATCCTACACTAAAGCTTTAAACTACGGATTGTAGACCCTTGATCATCAAGGACTCTAACCCAAAAGACATGGTGAGGAAGACCAACTACCAACTTTGTGGAACATTGGAAGTCACCAAAACTTTTGAAGCAGTGTTCCCTCACATCAATAGTGTATTTTACTAGGGGTGTATTTTAATGAAGGGAATGCCGTTAGCTCATTCTACTTTTATAGATAAAATTTGAAGTTTGCTTTCGTTAAGGTATTTTTCTCTCTCATTTTCCTTTTTAATTGTTTTTTTTTTTTGGTTTGCATTTTCCATTTCTGCTGTTTTAGTTTTGTGCCAAAATCTTAGCTTGGATAAGTTTGGTTCTGTATTTGTGTTGGGTGACCTGTGCAGAAAGCATCGGTTACTTCGGTGAGTTTTGGTTTTCTTACACCCATTTTCACATGGGTTAGTTTAGTTTATATCTAATAAAGAATCAATTCATAATTCTAAAGTTTTTAATTAGATAGACTAAACTTGTATTTTAGTCTTTTTTATTATTAATTGATTAAATTCTGGACTTGAGCTAAAACAAATTGGTATATTCGAAGTTTTTGTGGAGAATTACGTAGTCTCATAGAAAAGCCTGTGAGTTGATCCAATCTCTTGGGTTAGAATATCAAATAAGAGTTATATTCATTCTAAAATAGCCATTAGTCCAATAAAGCCTACTTTCAAGTTTGAAACTAAGGTCCAATGACCTCAATCCTGCAGATCAAGAAATTGTAGTTTCCACCTGGTTGGTTGAAATGAATTCACCAAAAAGTCATGAAGATAGGCCAATTATGCAGCATTGAGGAACTTAGATAATTCTAATAGCAGAGAGAGGAATAGGAAGGAGAGAGAGTTTTGGGAATTAAAAATTCTAATGAGAGGTGGTTTATTGCTGAGGTCTCAAACTTAAGCTGACTTTAGTAATGGAAGGCGTGACTGTTGGTTTTTTATTTATTTTTTGAGTAAGGGTGTAACTGTAGTTAAATTGCACAATAGTAATAAACAAATAAAAAGAGCAATATTTAATCATATGAGTTTAATGAGCGTGTACCATGACAAATAGCTCGACGAAGGTAACTACTGGTGTAGTCCACCTTACCGGCTAAGACTTCTGTCATTGCTTTTCTCATCAATAATGCAGGTTCATCATGTTAATAATCATAAGAGTTTCAGTTCAAAGAACCAAAACAAAGATGACAATGGCTGAGCTGGTGCGAGGTTGAAGATGAAGTATTAGAGCTCAGTGCAACGCACCGTTTCATTTAAAGACAAAGACCATAAAACGCACCGTTTAATTAATGTGCAGCGCACCGTTTTAAGAGACAAAATACAAAGCCTCTGAAGAGTGGAAACGGTGTCGTTCTTATCCTTGGAGCCGTTAGTTCTGGCGCCAAAGTCAGTTAGCATTTCTGGTGCAGAGTTAGTTACAAGCTCCGGAAATTCTGGGTTTAGTTATCAAGCAGTTAGAGAAGCTTCAGTGTAATATAAATATATATATACTTGTATCCATAGTTTTAATCATTAAGCAAAAGAATATAGATTTGCTCTCTTTGTTAAAATTCTCTTTCTCTCTTCCTCTTCTTCTCTGTCTAGTACTCTTTCTTTCCTTTTTCATTTTCCTATCTCTCTTTCTTACTTCACAAACAAAGTTTATCTTAGCAAACTGTGTTCTACAAATCAAACTCAGTTTTCTTCATGGTATCAGAGCAGGAAAATCCTGAAATTCCTGTACAGAATCCTTCTATGGCGTCCTCAAATTCAAGTGCTGCTACTTCTTCAACAACCTCTGGTTCCATAATCAACGTAATGAATCAACCACTTCTTCTTCTGTCAAATATGTCAAATATGATGACAATCAAACTAGACAATGCCAACTATATTGTCTGGAAACACCAAATTTCAATGATTTTGGAGACCTACTCTTTGTTTGAGTTACTCGAAGAACCACAATTGATTCCAGAGAAATTTCTCAAGGATCTGAGTGGTGATTTTACCTCAATAGTGAATCCAGATTACACTCTCTGGAGATCAAAGGAGAAAGCTTTATTGACTTTCATTAGTTCAACTCTCTCACCATCAGTTCTAGCACTAACTGTTGGGTGTACTTCTGCATTAGAAGTCTGGAAGGTATTGGAGAATAGATTTTCTTCATTCTCTAGATCTCATGTGATGAATCTTAAAGGTGAACTTCATAACCTTAAGAAGGGAACAGAATCTGTTGATGCTTTCTTGCAAAAGATTAAAGCAGTGAGAGACAAACTACTAGCTGTTGGTGTTCTAATTGATGATGAAGAGCTACTTCACATCACCCTGAAGGGGCTTCCCAAAGATTTCAATACATTTAGGTCAGCAATTCGAACCAGGAACACTAAGCTGAGCTTTGATGAGTTATCTACTATGCTTAATGCAGAAGAGGAATCCTTAAATGAAGGATTGGATATTAAAGAATCAATCTTTGCAATGGCTGCAACTGCTACTCCAAAATCAAGTGGGAATTTCAATCCAAATCAATTCAATAGAGGAAGGGGCAGAGGTAATTTCAATCATAGAGGTGGAAGAGGAGGCAGAGGTGGTTATCACTCATCTCAATACAATCAATACAACCCTTTTACTTCTCCTTTTCCACCAAATCAGTCAAATTCTAGTTCCTCAGTTCCTAGATCAGATAGACCATCCTGCCAAATCTGTGGTAAACTTGGTCATACAGCAATTGATTGCTATCATAGAATGGACTATGCTTATCAAGGCAAGCATCCACCTACAAAACTTGCTGCCATGGCCACTGCTTCCAATGCTTGTCTTGCACAGGCACAACCTTGGCTAGTTGACAGTGCAGCTACTGATCATGTCACTGCCAATCTGAACCAGCTCAGCCTACCTCAGCCCTATGGTGGTCAAGATCATTTGACAGTTGGTAATGGACAGAATCTACCCATCACCCACATAGGTAAAACTCTTCTTCCTTCACCTTATTCCACTCTTACATTGAACAATGTCCTTAGGGTCCCTTCTATTTCTTCTAATCTGGCCTCTGTCCATAAAATTTGCCATGACAACCACTGCTGGTGTTATTTTGATGAGAATTTCTTATCCATTCAGGCTTTGGACACGGGGAAGGTCCTTTACCAAGGCAAGAGTGAAGATGGTGTTTATCCCATCTATCCTCACCAAGCCTCACATCTAGCTTTAACCTCCAAAGTCTGCAACACTGTTTCAAATTCTGTCAGTGTAAATAAAACCTTGTGGCACAGAAGACTTGGTCATCCAAATGATCAAGTTCTTCAGGTTGTCTTTCCTAATGCAAAGTTTTCTTTAAATAAATGCACTCCTTTTGTTCAATCTTGTGTTCATTGCTTACATGGTAAAATGCACAGGTTACCTTTTCCAAACTCTAAATTTGTTGCTTCTTCTCCTTTTGAGTTGGTACATTCTGATGTGTGGGGTCCTGCCCCTGAGATATCTGTTGATGGTTTTAGATTTTATGTTCTATTTGTTGATCACTTCACTAGATTCACTTGGTTATACCTTCTTAAGTCCAAATCTGAAGTTTTTTCAAAGTTTCTTGAGTTTAAAGCTATGGTTGAAACCCAATTTTCTACTAAAATCAAAACTTTAAGGTCAGATGGTGGTGGTGAATACACCTCTTCTGCCTTCAAGTCTTTTCTCATTCAACATGGCATTCACCATCAAATTTCCTGCCCTTACACTCCCCAGCAAAATGGACTTGTAGAAAGGAAGCATAGGCACCTGGTTGAGACAACTATTACCCTATTGTCTCAAGCTTCAATGCCTACTGCTTATTGGTCTTATACCATACTCACCAGTGTTTTCTTGTTCAACCTTCTTCCTACTTCTGTGCTTCACTTCCTATCCCCTTGGTCCAAATTATATTCTTCCTCACCTGATCTGTCTCAGTTAAGGGTCTTTGGGTGTGCTTGTTATCCTCTCCTTAGGCCTTACACCTCTCATAAACTTGACCCTAGAACCAAGGAGTGTTTGTTTTTAGGCTATTCTTCTAGATCAAAGGGGTATCTCTGCCTTGATTATTCTACACACACTCTCTATGTGTCTAGACATGTTTTGTTTAATGAATCCAAATTTCCCACCCTTACATCTTCCAAACCCTCTTCCTCCCCTTCAATCTCACATCTGTCTCATGCTCTCTGGTTGTCCAATCTTCTTTATCTTCATGCTTCCAATCAACCATCTCTCTTAGGTACTTATTCTTCCAATACCACATCTTTGCTTCCTGCCACCCCTTCTCCAAATGTAGTCTCTCCTTCCACTGATCTACACAGCACTACCCCACCCAATATTACTGCCATACCACCCACTACTCCTCCTAGCCATGCCCATTCAACTTCTGATTCTTCCTTACCTACTGTCTCTTCCAATGATACTTCTCCATCATTACCACCTCCACCACCTCCTGTTATTGTGGAAAATCAACATCCTATGCAGACTAGATCCAAGAGTGGTATAGTCAAGCCTAAACTCTGCTATAAGGCCATATTAGATTACTCTAAAACTGAACCTCCCTCTTATAAAGTGGCCTCCAAATATCTTGTCTGGTGTACTGCCATGGATGCAGAATTTCATGCTTTGCAAAACCAACAGACCTGGACACTGGTTCCAGCACCTCCTCATGCTAACTTGGTGGGTTGTAAGTGGGTATTCAAGATCAAACTTCACAGTAATGGGTCTATTGCTCGTTACAAAGCAAGACTTGTGGCCAAAGGCTTTCACCAACAAGCTGGCATTGATTACTCAGAGACTTTCAGTCCTGTTGTCAAGCCTGCCACAGTTAGACTAGTTCTTGCCATTGCTGTCAGCTGCAATTGGCCTCTGAAGCAGCTTGATGTGTCCAATGCATTTCTCCATGGCTACTTTAAAGAGGAGGTCTACATGCACCAGCCTCCAGGTTATGAAGATGCAGCCCATCCTTCCTATGTCTGCAAACTCCATAAGTCTATCTATGGCCTCAAACAGGCCCCCAGGGTCTGGTTTGAGAGATTTACCTTCCACCTAATTCATCTGGGCTTTCAGGCTTCTTTTGCTGATAGCTCACTGTTCATTTTTCAATCCAAGAGCACCATCATTTACCTTCTCCTTTATGTAGATGATATAATCATCACTGGCAACCATTCCCACCATGTGTCATCTCTAATTGCTGCTCTCAGTTCTGTGTTTGAACTCAAAGACTTGGGTGACCTCAATTATTTTTTGGGAATTCAAATTTCCAGAACTCAGTTTGGGCTTACTCTTTCCCAATCAAAATATGCATCAGAGGTTCTTCATCGTTTTCACATGGAAAACTCCAAGCCTACCAAGACTCCTTGCTGCCCTTCATCTAGATTACTTCCCACTGATGGTATTGCTCTCTCTGATCCTTCAGAATTTCGCAGCATGGTAGGTGCTCTTCAGTATCTCACCTTTACACGCCCAAACCTTGCCTTCAGTGTCCATCAATTATGTCAATTTATGAGCACTCCTACCACAGTGCATCTAGAGGCTGCTAAGAGAGTTCTACGATATCTCAGAGGTACTCTTTCTCATGGGATTTCCTTTTCCCCAGGGCCCCTTACTATCACTGCCTTCTCTGATGCAGACTGGGCTGGAGATCCCTCTGATCGCCGTTCTACAACAGGGCTTCTTGTGTTCCTTAGACCTTCTCCCATTTCCTGGTCTTCCAAGAAACAGAGCACGGTTTCTCGCTCCTCCACTGAAGCTGAGTATCGTGCTCTGGCCACTACTGCTGCTGAGGTCTCCTGGCTACGCATTCTCTTCAAAGAACTGCGAATTTTTCTATCTCATGTCCCCGTTCTGTGGTGTGATAACGCTTCAGCCATTGCCCTCTCTGCCAATCCTGTTTTCCACTCTCGTACGAAGCACATTGAAGTTGACTATCATTATGTGCGTGAAAAGGTGTTGCGTCGCGATCTGAGTGTGTGCTTTGTCTCAGGCAAGGATAACCTTGCTGATATCTTCACTAAGCCCTTGCCTTCTCCTTCATTTCTTCTTCAACGCAGCAAACTCCTGTTAGATGCTTCCCCCAGTAGTTTGAAGGGGGATGTTAATAATCATAAGAGTTTCAGTTCAAAGAACCAAAACAAAGATGACAATGGCTGAGCTGGTGCGAGGTTGAAGATGAAGTATTAGAGCTCAGTGCAACGCACCGTTTCATTTAAAGACAAAGACCATAAAACGCATCGTTTAATTAATGTGCAGCGCACCGTTTTAAGAGACAAAATACAAAGCCTCTGAAGAGTGGAAACGGTGTCGTTCTTATCCTTGGAGCCGTTAGTTCTGGCGCCAAAGTCAGTTAGCATTTCTGGTGCAGAGTTAGTTACAAGCTCCGGAAATTCTGGGTTTAGTTATCAAGCAGTTAGAGAAGCTTCAGTGTAATATAAATATATATATACTTGTATCCATAGTTTTAATCATTAAGCAAAAGAATATAGATTTGCTCTCTTTGTTAAAATTCTCTTTCTCTCTTCCTCTTCTTCTTTGTCTATTACTCTTTCTTTCCTTTTTCATTTTCCTATCTCTCTTTCTTACTTCACAAACAAAGTTTATCTTAGCAAACTGTGTTCTACAAATCAAACTCAGTTTTCTTCACATCATTCATCATCTTTTGTGGACTTGTTCATATTTTATCTTATATTTTTTAATCTGCAATTATGCTTTGTATAGAGTGGATATTTGATGTACAGGAGCTCAATCTCAGGCAATATCTGATCACAGGGAGGAGACAAAAATTCAGATGAAATAACGTTGGAGTAAGAAGATAAGCTACATGGCAGAGGGGGTAGTATCCCCTCTTATCGACAAGCCGATTTCCTTGTTAAGCGGAGAAGCAACACTGCTACAGGACATCCATGAAGAAGTAGCTGACATCAAAGATGAACTGAAGAGCATACAGTATGCAGATGCACGCAGTGGCGACGCCACTCAAAGCCTAGGGTGTTCCCAAGAACACCCTGACTTGAAAAAAAAAATTTATATATAATGATTAAAATTTTTTTATTTGTTTACCCTTAAAAAAAAAAAAAATAGGAACACCCTCAAGCCCTATCAAGAACACCCTCAAAATTTTTACGCCAAACAAATTTTGAACTAAAATCTAAAAAAAAAAAAAAATTGTAACAGAAAATCTAAAAAAAAAAAAAAAATTTGTAACAGAACAAGCCCAAAAAAAAGCCCAACTTCAATCCTAAACAAATACCCAACAAGCCTAACCCAAACGTATTCTCAAAAAAAAAAAAAAAAAGGGCGTAAATGCACTTTTAGTCCCTACATTTTGACGTTTTTCCATTTTAGTCCCTGCATTTTATTTTTTCCACTTTTAGTCCCTAAACCAATTAACGCGTTCCATTTTAGTCCTTTCCGTCAGTCAACCGACAGAAATAGCTGAGGTGGCAGCCGGAGCAATTAAAATATTATAAAAATACCACGTCACCCATGACACATCAGCATATAAATTTAAAAAATTAATTTATTAATTTTAACTAAATAATAAAAATAAAAACAAAATTAAAAACAAAATCTCATTGTTCCGTCGATTGCTCTTTTCTACAGAACTAGATCTCATTGTTCTTTTCTTCTATGGAAATTATTATAACACCATATCAGACATATTGAAGCAAACCCCAAATCATAAATTTACACCCACAACAACACAAACAACAAAATCTAAGAAAATTTCAAACCAAAATCCACCATACCCATTGATTCACAGAATCCAAACCCAAGAGAAAAAAAAGAAGAATGATAGGCCACAATCTGAATGACCCCTTGTGATTAAACCAATTAATTAATTAGCCAAGTTGTTAATTAATCAATTAATCATGCAAACGCGTGGAAGCACAAACAAATCACCAATAAACTAGTTATGCAGCGGAAAATAAATAACACGGTGATTTGTTTACGAATGGGGAAAACCCTTGCGGCAAAAACCCCACCGGGTGATTTTCAGGTCACCACTCCCGAAACTCCACTATTATCAAATCAAGCGGTTACAAGTAAAGGAATCCCAAGTACCTTACCAACCTACAGTTGAACCCTTACCCCAATACCCAATTGGACTTGATCTGTAGTGACAGTTCCCCCTTTTGATGCACGGCTCCTAAGTACGTAACTAACCAATGCGTGGATCCCAGTACGCGACTTCAAACACCAACTTAGAAGGAGAGGTTGGCTGCAAAGTTCTTCAGTTCATCCTACACGATGAAGAACAAGAAGATGCTTGGTCACAAAACCCTTTGGTGTAAATACACAGCAACTTCTTCAGAGAAGATGAACTAGGTCAAGAACTTCATCTTTGATCACAAATTGCTTGAACAGAGTTTGCTCAATGCTTGTGCAACTTGTGTACAATTTGACGGCTCTTAAAACAATCTTTTTATATGTTTAGGGTTAGGAGAAAAGAAGGCCTAAAAGCATATTCACAGATCCCAAGAAATCAGATCAGAAAATCTGATTTTATAAATCTCGACAGATAGCAGGTGTCGAGGAGCTATCGAGCAGGTGTCGAGCTTTAATGATTTTGCACTTCAGCTTGTTTTTCTTGGACAGAATTGATGACTTCAACACTTGATCTTGAAACCTTGTTTCTTGAAGTATTAAAAACACCTAAAACTACCCAATTACAAGTAGAGTGCATTTTGTCAAAGGATTAGCCAATTTACATAAATATGTGACATATGTTCTTAACAAGTGAAAACACATATGTCCTAACAAAGAAGAAGAAAGTGAATAACCTCGGTGGCGGTTGTGGCGGTTGTGGTCCGTTGTGGTTCAGCTGTGGCTAACCTTGGTGCAAAGCAAATAAAGAGAGTTGGGTGAGATCAAAACAGGCTTTACGAGATTTTGATGGGTTTGCTTGGTGGGTTTAGGGCTGAGGATTATGGTGGATTGGTGTGGTGGGCCGTGGGTTTCTGGCGGTGGAGATCGGTGAGTTCTTGTGGGTTTCAAGCAATGGAGATCAGTGCGTTCTTGTGGGTTTCAGGTGATGGAGATCGGTGCGTTCTTGTGGGTTTCTGACGGTGGAGATCAGTTGGGTTTCTAGGTTTCTAGATCGGTGTGTTGTGGTGGTGGGTTGTGGGTGATGGGTTTTAGCGTGGATTGGCATGGTGGTGTTGGCCGTGGGTGATGGGTTTGCCTCTTGAGTCTCTTGACTCCTTTTGTTATTATCCCTCAAAGCTTCCATGGCCGGACCTTGACCAAGATGATCTCGCCTCTATAATCGTCCCTACAAAACTCTCCTTCATCGCCGCTCTAACACCTTTTAGAACACAGCACCCATTTTTTATTTAATTTACAATTGATTTTTGGTGGAAGAATGTATACAAATTTTGGAATAGAAATTTTTTAAGTACTGTTCTTGTTATCTAGGTTTGTGTTCTTATGCTCTGGGTTCATATTCTTGTGTTCCTGGTCTGGGTTCATGTTCTTGTGTTCCTGATCTGGGTTTGATGATCTCTTAGGAGTTGAATTTGGGTTTTTTCTTCTTGTTTTCATTTATGTCCTAGTGATCTGGGTTTGAGTTCAATTTGAAGAACATGAAGAACAATCTTAATTTATGTGAATTTTAATTTTTAATTATGTTTTAATTTTTATTATTTAGTTAAAATTAATAAATTAATTTTTAAAATTTATATGTTTATGTGTCATGGGTGACGTGGCATTTTTATAATATTTTAATTGCTCCGGTTGCCACCTCAGCTATTTCCGTCGGTTGACTGACGGAAAAGACTAAAATGGAACGCGTTAATTGGTTTAGGGACTAAAAGTGGAAAAAATAAAATGTAGGGACTAAAAGTGGAAAAAATAAAATGTAGGGACTAAAATGGAAAAACATCAAAATGTAGGGACTAAAAGTGCATTTACGCCACCAACCAACCAACCAACCAAAACAGCAAAACCCAATACAAAATACAAATACGCGTCCACCTCAATCATCAAATGGTAAATAAAAACCTAAAATCAGAAACCTCTCCTAACCTAAAGAAAAAAACCTCATCTGATGAGGCTCATCAACGACAACACGCGCTCCGCCTAAAACCTCATCATCAAGCACATAGGTGCGACGCGGCAACGGCGCCTCCGCCTGAAACTCGAGCAATAGAGCTTGGATGATGGAGCGGCCATCGGAGATCAGAGATTGGTCCAATCAGATCAGAGCTTGCGATGCCGACGCTTGGCCTCGAATCCTTCCTCGCCTCCGATGCCTCGACATGCTGCCGCGGCCCTCAGCGCCGGCCCTCAAGCCTCCCTCAACGTATTTTACACTACTTCCCTCTCTTTTTCTCTCTTAATCTTTGGGTTTTGCTCATTTGCTGAGGAGTGTGGACTGTTTTGTTCTGAGAGAGAGAGAGAGCTCTCTTTCTTTTTGAACTGATTCTCTCTCTTTAAGTCTTTATAATTATTCAATTTATTTGCCCCTTTTTTTTTACTTTATCTGTTGGTGTGTCACTGTGTTGGTTAGTTGGTGTTGGTAAGTTTGTCTTTAAGTGTTGAATTTATCTAATTGACTCCTCTTGTGTGAATCTTATCTGTTGAGTGGGGGTAGATAGGGCCATGGGCCGTGTGGTGTGGGGTCAGGGGTGGGATATTTGAATTAGGGAAGTAAAGGCATGCAGAGGCAGGAGTGTGTGCTAGTGTGTGCTAATGCACAGTGGGGTGTGTGCTAGCTAGACTGCTAGTAGTTAGTAAAAAAAAAATTAATGAAGCAACTAAACACCAATAATTAATAATTTAATTAACTAATACATTATAAAAGACAAACAAATTAAATTATGTTAGGCTAAACAATAATTAATAATTTAATAATTAATGAAACAACAATACAACAAATTATAGTTTATAAAAGACAGACAAATTTATGAAACAACTAAACAATAATAATTAATAATTTTATTAATATTTCAAATGAACTTATAGTTTATTGTACAGATACCTTTGTTCATTTCTTTTCTTTTCATTTTTTTTCCTTTTAAGGTTTTTCGGTGTATAGAATACAAATTTGTTTTGGTTTTAAGAAATTTTTTTTTTTTTTTTTTTTTAAGGCCAAATCTTGAATTTCGGCCGGTATTTACCGAAACGTCCCAAAATGACCCGAAATTTTTTCAAAGTGGAATAAGAACACCCTGGACAAAATTCTTGGAGTCGCCACTGGATGCAAGGGCCGCAGCAGAGGAGGACATCAACAAGGGTGTCAAAACTTGGGTGAAACAAGTAAGAGAAGTAGCTTTCCGCATAGATGTTTTCATGGACGAGTACTTGCTTCACGTGGCTCAACATCATCATCCTTATTCGCATCATGGATTCAGTAGTTTCCTCCAAAAATCTACTCGCTTGATTACCATGTTAATACCTCACCACGAAATAGCCATTAAAGTTCAAAAGATCAAAGCATTGCTCCAGAAAATCAAGGAAAGAAGTGAAAAATATGGCTTCCAATCCACTGGCATAGGATCAAGCAGTAGTGCTCGGAATGTTAGGTGGCATGAGCCTCGAAAGGATTCTCTTTATCTTAATGATAGGGACGTAGGAATTGAATCTCATAGGGATTCTCTTTATCTTTACTGTGATGTGTTGAAGATAATGGAGTCTAGGACTGATTATGTTTGTTAAAAGGGGTAATTGCAATTAGCCTACCTGTGGTTTGGCCGGTTTTGACTAAGCTACTTGTGTTTTGAAAATTGTCACTTAACCTACTTGTGGTTAACTCTGTTAGATAATCGTTAATCACCTCGCCCATTGCCCTTAAAAATAATGTTAAATGTGTCTTTTTCATTATATTTTATGTCTCTCTCCTCTTTTCCCTCCTTCTTCACATAAAACATAAAAGAAAAATATCAAAAAGCAAGTCAAGATAAAATTTGTTTTATCATTTTTCATATACATAATTAGCACAAAGTTTTACGAAAGAGGGTAGATAAAGCAATTTTTCAAACCATAAAGTAAATTTTACAAATTTGAGTTAATAATCTCCATTACAAAATGGGGTGCTCATTTTTTGGGTTGAATGAGCTAAAATCAAAACCCAGAATTGTATATGGAATGATGCGTTTAACGTTCTTACCCAATGGTTTCTCAAAAAAAAAAAAAACGTTCTTACCCAATGCCCACTGCAATTGCCAAACAAGGCTGGCTTAATACATTGTGGAGCCTAAGGCGAAAATGTTATGTGGGGCATTTTCACATATTGTAATGTTTAATTAATAAATTTTTATTTAACTTTTTATGTCAATTTTTATTTAAATATATTTTTCCTACTTTTTTTTTTTTGATAACACACAAACATACAACACGCCAACTCCAAAACTACTAGTGGCAGTTAGAGTGAGCTGATTTTTCCTACCTTTTAAGATACAAAGTTATTGAAAAAAAATTTGTATTCAAGTTTCCTTAATATTTTCTTCAATATAACTAGTCCACTTATTTTTTTGTGGCATAATTGATTAGTTATACTTTTTTTTTTTATTCGCAGAATTAATTTTTTTTAGTTAACAATTAGAATATTATAATAAGAAACTGAAAATATATATATATATATATACATAGAAACATAGAAGAGATTGAACGTAAAATTTTATTTAAAAAAGACATAAACAAATTGACTATAAAAAAAAACCTAAGAGAGAAGTACGTAGTTGCCTATGCTTTGTCAGAAGGTACAGTGAAGCAAGTATCAAACAACCAAGTAAACACTCTGAGAAAGTAAAACAAAATAGCAAGAACCAAATAATAACATAAGTAAGCAAAGAGGGCAACACTCAACGGAGAGGAGGGTCCAATGCATTGCTAAGAACGTATGAAAAAGTCACTTTCCAACAATTCATTAAAAATATTTGAGGTTTAAGATTGATTTTTATTTTTATTTTTGTCTTTTGATTTATGTTTTGTTTTGTTGAGAGAGAGGGAGAGAATGATTTTTTCAAATTCTAGGTGTGGGAGATTAATGACTCACATAGAGAATCGAACACTTTACTTGCACATTCAATGTTTTGTTTCTAATTTTTTATATAAAAATTAATAAAACTTTCGATTTATTGGTTAATATTTTGGGCTTAATTAATACTCTCAATGATAAAGAAATATCTCTATTACTTAAATTTGGGGGCTTTCTTTTACTTTTATTGGTTAATATTTAAGGTCTAATTAATCTCACAATGCCCCTCAAAAAAAAAAAAAAAATTCTCACAATGGCAAAGAAATATTTCTATTGCTTAAATTAGGGGGGGCAATGAGTCAAAATTTTCTATCTCAAACTCTCTATGCCACTCTATACTCCACGAACAAAAATGTGCCACGTGTTCACTAATTCCTAAATTCATGCTTCTTATGTCACTTACCAAAAAGAACTTTTTTACAAAATAAATAAATAAAAACTCACATTATCCCATCAGGCCATCACCATCAATTCTGGCAACACCACTACTAACAGACAACCACCGCCAATTTCACCGGCATATCTTGGTTTTTCACGCTTTCGTCTTCATACAAGATGTGCTCCTCGGTGGCATTGTTGGCATAAGAAGAAGAGGAGCAAGTCAGAGGTGGTGGTGGAGTTTCTAAGAGCAAGGCAGATCTGAAAAAGATGGGGATGGGACTGGTGTTGCTGATAAGAAAACAGAGAGGCCGAGGTGGTGTCAGTGGCGAGGCAACTTGTTGTACCTTTCTGAGAACAAGTTAGAGTGAGCAGTGATAGGTTCGTGGGGTTTTCAGACCAGCTTTGAACCACGTGAACCTAGAGGCGAAGCCATGGCTGTGACAGCCTCTGATGGGGTTGGCAAACACATGTCAATGGGGTGAGATGACGTTGGGTGTTTTTTCTTTTTTCTGGTAAGTAAAATAAGAAGCATAAATTTAAAAATTAGTGAACACATGGCACATTTTAATTCATGGAGTACAGAGTGGTATAGAGAGTTTGAGACAGAAGATTTTGACTCGCAGTAAGCAAAATAAGAAGCATAAATTTAGGAATTAGTGAACACGTTGCACATTTTAATTCGTAGAGTATAGAGTGGTATAGAGAGTTTGAGACAAAAGATTTTGACTCTTAGGCGGTTGGCTCAATTGCATCATGCATTGAGCCGGCCCTGTTGCCAAACATACTTTTACAATGACAAGAAAACCAATACACCTATGGTCACAAACAAAGCCACAAATCCACGTGAACATACACCCACAGATTCATTAGCCTTCCCACTACTAAGTGTGCGTTGGGAGAAAGTATACTATGTTTCGATAATACTAACTCAACATCTATTTTGGTATTTCTTAACCAATAAATGAGTGACACATGTTTTAAAAAACTACATCAGACTACTCCAATAAATTAATCACAATCTTCTGTACTATCGGGAAGATAAATTAATCATTTATTGGAGTAGTCTGATGTAATTTTTTGAAACACGTGTCACCCATTTATTGGATAGGAAATACCAAAACAGATACTGAGTTGGTATTACCGAAACATAGAATACTTTCTCGTGCGTTGGAGCTAGAATGAAAAATGAAAATTATTTTACTAATTAGCTTATTTTTACTATTATTCATGAGTTCCATTACACTTTTTGGCACTATTCATGAGCTCAACTGTACTATTTTAACTAACTTTTACTTTTATCTATAGTACTTTTAGCAATAATTTTTCAATTTTAGTAAAATAAGTAATATTTAAACGCATCATAAATTCACAAATTAACTACTTTATTTATTTATTTTTTGATGAACTGACTACTTCTTCTTTTTTTTTCTTTTTTTGGGGGGGGGGGGGGGACTGAGATGAACTGACTATTTCAAGTCTTCGCAGAACAATCGCAACATAAAATTAATTAAATACAAAAATCAATTATCTATATATTACTAAAAGCTGAAGCATAGTATTTAATGTTGCAACACTCACGTTGAGCCACATCAGCAGCCACGACATCATTTTTTTCTTTTCAATTTTTCTTATATATTTTTTAAACATTTTCTCATTTAAGATGACTTAATTATTATTTAAAAATTAAAAAGATCTATTAACCATTATTTTTATTATTACTTTCCAAAACTCTCATTTCCTTTTACCTTTTCATCTCCCCACTACTTTCTACCTTAATATCATTCTTTCTCTACCTTTATATCTTCCTTTATTTTGACTCTTCTTATTCCTAACATCTTACTATAAATTTGACATTTTCTTTTTCATTCTATGCATAGTTTTCTCACACAAAAAAGGTTAGTTCTCTCTCTCTCTCTCTCTCTCTCTCTCTCTCTCACAAAATTTGTTTTTCATTTTTTGTTTGATTTTTATTTTATTTTTATTGCATCAATTCTTTAGGTTGATGAATTTTTGTGTTAATTAGAATTCTACCTTGGGTTGATGTAATTTAGTTTTGTGTTTTAAGTTGTTATCTTTTATAGTCTCTTTGATTAAATATTATCCTACTACATTATACATATAGTATATAATAATATAACGTTATTATATTACATAGAATGACTTGGATAATTTGATGTTTATTGCTATATATTTTATTTTTACTCTTTTTTCCTCTCATATTATTTTATTCAACATTTAAATCCAATCATATCTTCTATACTATTAAATTATGTAGCACAAATCAAGAAAATGGCTAGACACAAACCTGCCTTCCTTTACCATACATTAGAGAAATCAAAATATTTGTGTGATAAAGGGTCATATAATTTATAATTTAGATAGCACCCTTTGAATGTGTCTAGGCCCATAGATTGAGCAATTTGTAGACTTAAAAAGCTATTGAGAATGAACTTTTGAATCAAGTCTAAAAAAATATGAACTACTATATATCATTTAGATAAAAACTTTTATCATAGATACATTAATATATTTTTTTTGACACAAATTTAAATTACGCAAAATTAATAATTTTATATTATGTGTTAGCATAGTCTTTGCTTCTTCTTCTCAAAAATATTATGTATCATCTTTAAAGGATGTTAACAATATTGATCTTATAGGAAAAGTTACATAATATTGAAAAAAAAAATGTTTTATATTACAATCCACTAATTAAAAATGTTTTTTTTTTTAATATTTAAACCTTTCTATTTTTCATATCACTGACATGTTTTACAACTAACACATGTGTTAACTTAAGTCTTAATATTCTTAAGTTGTTTTGGCAAAAAAAAAAAAAAAATTGTCAAAAAAAAGGAGTTCATGTAAAGCTTTTTGCAAAATGAAATATTTGTTTTGTAAGGCCACCAAACTTGATAATTTGCAAACGTGGAACCATTCGCAACAATATTTGCATAGTTATATAGTTCCAACTAAAGCAATTGTGTATACTTCAAGTTTTCAAAAAACACATATCTATCGGTGGTTAAACGTTCACCTTTACATTTTCATCTATTTTCATTTAGATTTTGTTTTTCAAAAAAAAAAAAAACTTTAATTTAGATATTTATAAGTAAAAAAATGAAATAATGATTCATGAATTAAAAAAAAATTATTTATACATATTTATCTTGTGTGGTTGTAACTTTATATATAATTTTGCATTTATATATTCATTTACTTTAATTTTTATGTTCATAACTTAATAATGAAATCTATAAACAAGGTAAGTAAAACAATCATATTTCTACAATTCAAAAAGTTACAATTTCTTTTTTTCTAAAAAAGGCCTTTTACGTTTCCTTGGAATTATTTTTAATTTTTTTTTATGAAACCTTTGACATGCCACTAACCTAACCACTTCATACATTAAAAATATTTAAGGCTCATTATTACTTCTGTTAATATATTATGGATATTTAATTGATTGAGACCAAACTAAAAAAATGCTTTTCATATTTCCTTGAAAATTCTGACAAAAAAAAAAAAAAAAAAAAAAAAAAAAAACCTGGACATACCACTAATGTAACTATATCTATAACTATTTAAGCCATCCATGATATCTATTTTTTATTGATAACCATAAAATTTACAACTAGCAAGGGAACATACAAAGTAATAAAGAATAAATGAAGGAAGAAAAAAAAAATGAAATCAAACGTCAATTAATAACCATTATTTGGAAAATAAAAAGGTAGTAAAGAGGAATAAGAAATAAAATAGAGATGACTATGCAGAGGATATTGAAAATTTTATAGTGCAATAAAATCAACCATTACATTTACTTAATTAAATCAATAATCAACAATTAAATACAATAATACAAAATTTAAACTTAAAACTAATCAAACTCTAACTAGGGAAATTATATATATATATATATAATCATAATTATCATGCACAATGAATAGTTTTACCTCTTATTTAATGTCTATGTTATGCAAATCATCGACCAATAAATATATGATAATGGAAAAAATGTTATAGACAAGATTATGAAAAATATGATAAAACTTTTTTTTTTTTTTAACTCTTTATAAAGTCTAGAGACTAAAATAGTATTTTATCTAAAAAATTATTACGCGCAACGCGCGGGTTTGCGACTAGTATATATAAAAGCAGAGACCATATGCGGGAGTGCATGAGGTCTTGCCAAGTGGCACTCTAATTTTGCTTTGTGCATTTTTTTTTTCTTTTTACCTCTTTCATTAAGTATTTTTACTATTATCCAAAAGTTCATATTAACTTATTTTACTGTTAGCTTATTAATGTCTCATTAATTTACTAAACTTACACCACACCTTTCTCTATTCTTCATGTCTTTTAGTACACCCACCATTTTAGTATTTTTAAAAAAGCAAAAAAAATAATAATTAAGGACTAATAATAATAACTAACCAGATAAGGCCTTGAAGAAAGATAGAGAGACACAAAAATATTGTGGATTGTTATATAAAATGATATATTACCAAAATAAAAAAATCTAAGACTGACAAAACATTTGAAAGAGAGAGAAAGAGGAATCTAAGGGGTCACCACCTTTGTTATACAGGCCACCTACTACCATCAAGATACCGAAACCCCTAGGAGTTTTTTTTTTTTTTCCCCCTTTTTCTTTTTAAAATTAAGGGCTTAAATATGATTTAGGTTTACAAATATGAACATTAACATGAGCATGAACATGAAGGTAGATTTCTATTCATTTTCTTGAAGAAAAAATATACTTACAAAAAAATTCCAAACTTTATTAGGTAAAGAAGAATCGAGTTGTAGATAGCAAAATCAACAAACCAAAAATTTTAGGAGCTTAAGAGGAGCCATTACTCATTTGAAACAACCCAAAATACTCAAGGACTAAAAAAAAAAACCATCCACTCCACACATCCATCACAACTGCTTTAGCTCAAGGAAAACAATATATATATATATATATATTTTTTTTTTTTTATTATTATTTAGAAATAATTACAGTATCTATGCTAACCCCACAACTTAAACCTTTTTTCCTTGACTCCCACAATTTGAACATTTTCTCCCTTAAACCCTAGACACTTTGTGTATGGGAAGGTGCCAATTTAGCTACATGGCCCTCGACACACACACACATATATATATATATATATCTCATTCAATAAATATAGAACTTCCCTTAAAAAAAATTTAATATGTTTATCATAATTAAGGGAAATCCTAATGGGTAATTCACTTGAGCATATGTGAAAAAGGCATATACATACTATAAATGGCAAAGGAGAAAGAAAAAAGTTGCTAATCCCTTTTAATATGGTTAATTGCTTAGCCTTAATTACTCGCCCAAACAACATACCGCTTATTCATTCCACAACCACAAATGACAATGCAGCATTGGCCATCGGTAATTGCTAATCTGAAAGTATAGATTTCTTTAATAGCTCTACCTTTGTTTCTTTTGGCTAATATGTCTTTACTAAATCAAATATTAAACCACAAAAATCATATAAAAATCACCAAATTAGAGTTTAAAATTATAATTAAATTTTTAAAAGAAATTTAGGCACAATTGCACAAAAATTCCATGTAACTAAGTTATACTCAGGAATATTGGACCCTTTTTCCTTTGTATAAATAGGGGGGTCCCAATGGGATGAGGGGGCTAACAATTTTCTCTCCAAAACATTTATTGTAGGAACATAAAAGTTTTCCATCGTAGACTTTTCACGCTTAAAGAACATGACTTGCCAACTAATCAGCTTATAGTTTTTAGTACCTACAGCAATTTCACAACATCAAGAATAAATCCCAGTAGAATAAATCCCAGTGTATACAACGTCGAATTCCATAGTCTCCTATTACATCAAATGAGTGTTTAGTTTTTCTCGCAAAGTATTGAATAGTAAAGCTTCTGGGTTATAGTCTCAACTATAACTCTCAATCATGTTGGATTTGGATGACACCTTTTCACAACATATCATTATGAGATGCAGAAAAAATTTGGAGTGTACACAACGTTTAGTGTGGATGGGAAGAAATTTCATACTATTCCAATTGGTTAAGTCAAAAAGGGACCTATTCCAATTTAATGATCTTGGAATTTTGTATACAAGTAATAACCAAGGAAACTTCCGCCTAAAAGTTGGACTTTTGGCAAGAGAGAAAATTGATGTCTAGACAAATCAAGCCAACCAAAATGGACCATATTCTTAATTTCTTATCTTGATTTGTTCCACGAACAAGATTTACAGTCAATGCTTGGCGTATAAAAGTTGAACATCTTATCTAAAGTTCATTCTTTGAAAGCTTGAGAAAAAATTCATTTAAACCAACACAATATATAAATTATAAAGGAATCAAAGAAAAATTGTCAAAAATAATGAAAATTTAATCTGTGCTTAAATTCTTATAAGGATGAACACAATAGCAATATCCTTTTTTTTTTTTTTCTAAAAGATAAAAAAAATATATGCTTATTTTGTATGTTTGATAAAGTCCTATCACAAAGTTTTTTTAGACTCATGCTGATTAGTAATTAGGAGTTATAAATGAATAATCATCAATATATATATATATATAAAGTAGAGATCTCATGTATGAGTGCATGAAGTCTTGCCAAGTAACGCTCTAATTTTGCATTTAACATTTTTTTTTACCTCTTTTGTTAACTTTTTTTTTTTTTTTTTTTTCTGTTATCCAAAAGTTCATATTAACTTATTTTACTGTTAGCTTATTAATGTCTCATTAATTTACTAAGCTTACACGACACTTTTCTCTATTCTTCATGTTTTTAAGCACACCCACCATTTTAGTATTTTTAAAAAAAGAAAAAAATAATAATTAAGGACTAATAGTAATAACTGACCAGATAAGGCCCTGAAGAAAACAAAATTGTTGTGGATTTTTATATAAAACGCTGATGCAGTTGAGCTAGCTTTGATTTTCTCACACACAGAGAAGTATCCAGATGAACCTCCGCTTTTAAATGTAAAGAGGTTGGTATATTCTTCATGAGGATATCGTTGCACTGACAAGCAGTCTACCATTCTCTACTTTTATAAGCTTTAGCAGTTATTCTATAATAACTATAACTCAAATTTTTACCTTTGTTTTTTTGTTTTGTTAATTTCTCTTTTCAACTTCGACCTTAATTTTGATTGGCTTAGCTTTGCTTTCAACTCATTGAACCCACCTCTACTGCATACAAGCATACAACACAAAAAATCATTATTCTTAGAACTACCTTCATTTGGTGAATGCACAATTAAAGTGGCATCATATGGATTCTCCCAAAAAAAAAAAAAGTGGCATCATATGGTTGCAACTTTACTCTGTTATATGCCTGTATCTACTGCCATGCCTATGTTCTGTAAATAAGTTGTAAACCATCCTTCATATTGACTTTGGTATCTATAATCTATAACATATAAATTTTCACAATACTTATGCTACTATGTTGCTAAGGGGTCACCTCTTTTGTTATACAGGCTACCCAACACTATCAAGACACTGAAACCCCTACGGATTTTTTTTTTTCCTTTTTCTTTTTAAAATTAGGGGTGGGTAATTTGGTTAGATAGTGTTTGTTTTGGGTATATAAGTAGAAAGAGTATTTGGTGCACAATGTAAAGCCATATTCTACCATGGTTCAATTTTAAATCATCTATAAGACACATGCATACACATTTGTCCAAACCATGTCATAATGTCGCACAATCAATAAGGGGAAGACGATCAAAGAGTTGGACAAACTTTCATTTTATAGTATGAAATATGTGAACACAACACAAATTTGTTAATTTTCATGGTCCCGTTACTATTTTGCATTTATTTTTGGTTTCATGATTTAAAAATAAATAAATAAATAAAAAATCGTACCTTAAGAAGGGTACAAATATGCAATGAAGCTATTAAACTAATTTTTAATACCTTAAAATGTATATGTTTTTTTACTCTAATTTAGTTTACTTTTTCTTTATAATATATATACACAATATTATCCAAAACCATCTTACATAAAATATTACAAAATTATCCGTTCATCGCCCAGGCAATTTACTAGTTAAGTATAAAAGGTATCCGCCCACCAGTTTGCTGAATTCTATCTTTACCGTAGGCTCTCTCTCTCTCTCTCTCTCTCTCTCTCTCTCTGGGTTCTCTAAAAAAAACCCAGATTTGCAAGTAAAAAAAAAATATCTGCAAAAAAAAAAAAAAAACCAGCAATCTACCACCTCCAACACCACCACCGTTGTTAGCCACCGCCCAAAACCCCAGACCGGAAAGCAAAATCAAAGAAACAAGAAAAACGAAATCGTGAGAAGAGGAAGCATTCAACTCACGAGATCGGAGCAGCGGCGAGCAGCAAGAGCAACCTGATTGTCTAGATCTAATCTTGTGTTAATGAGCCCCAAGAAAATAGTGTAAGAAAGTTTTTCTTAAGAGGTGTTTGATGCGTTTTCCTTTATTTTTTTTTATGATTATGAAAATGTGTTTTTTCTAACGAGGTGGGTAACGATTGTCTAACAGAGATCACCACAAGCGGGTTTAAGTGACAATTTTCAAAACACAGGTGGCTTAGTCAACACCAGCCAAACCACAGGTAGATTTACTGCAATTTCCCCTTGTTAAAATGTTAATCCATCATATTATAGCATTAGGCTGCCGTTTGTAGCCTGTAGTACGTAACTGATGTTTTCATCTCACAATAGTCTCACATTGTGTCATATAGCCCTGTGGGACTTACAATTTGTGACAAGGGTATACATGTATTGCATGAGATACCTTGCACGCATAGGAGGTGGTTGTGGTTCCTTTCTTTTGTTCTCTGTTTCATCAGCCACTTTAAAGGATATATCCAGCCTTTAGTCATTGTGGCTAGGCTAGGGGTGCTTTGAACTCCTATCTATAAACCCAAGAATTGTGTACCACCTAACAGCTCAGATGTTAGATGTATACATAATAGTCGATTCCATGAAAATATGCTTCCTTTTTTTTTTTTTTTCCTTGAGAATCAAGACTGTAATTTTAATCAAGTAAAAACTAGCATGCATCTTCAAACAAAATACACTCAATATCTAGAGGAAGTAACTCCATCTGTACAATATAATCCTACACTGAAGCTTTAAACCATGGATTGTAGACCCTCGATCATCAAGGACTCTTCTGCTATAACCTAAAAGACCATGGTGAGGAAGACCAACTACCAACTTTGTGGAACATTGGAAGTCGCTAAAACTATTGAAGCAATGTTCCCTCCTCACATCAATGGTGTAATTTACTAGTGGTTTAATTTAATGAAGGGAACGCCGTTAGCTTTGCTCATTCTACTTTTATAGATAAAATTTGAAGTTTGCTTTCGTTAAGGCATTTTTCTCTCTCATTTTCCTTTTTATTTATTATTTTTCTTGGTTTGCATTTTCCATTTCTGCTGTTTTAGTTTTGTGCCAAAATC
Source organism: Quercus variabilis (assembly GCA_030445155.1). Taxonomy (NCBI): domain Eukaryota; kingdom Viridiplantae; phylum Streptophyta; class Magnoliopsida; order Fagales; family Fagaceae; genus Quercus; species Quercus variabilis. The sequence goes on along the minus strand of CP129448.1, from coordinate 4,276,053 downwards.
TTAGCTTGGATAAGTTTGGTTCTGTCTTTGTGTTGGGTGACCTATACAGATAGCATCAGTTGCTTTTGTGAGTTTTGGTTTTCTTACACCCATTTTCACATGGGTTAGTTTAGTTTATATCTAATAAAGAATCAATTCATAATTCTAAAGTTTTTCATTAGATAGAGTAGACTTGCATTTTAGTCTTTTTTATTATTAATTGATTAAATTCAGGACTTGAACTAAAACAAATTGGTACAGTTGAAGTTTTTGTGGAGACTTACGTAGTCTTGTAGAAAAGCCGTGAGTTGATCGAATCTCTTGGGTTAGAATATCAAATTAGAGTTATATTCATTCTAAAATAGCCATTAGTCAAATAAAGCCTACTTTCAAGTTTGAAACTAAGGTCCAATGACCTCAATCCTGCAGATCAAGAAATTGTAGTTTCCACCTGGTTGGTTGAAATGAACTCACCAAAAAGTCATGAAAATTGGCCAATTATGCAGCATTGAGGAACTTAGATAATTCTAATAGCAGAGAGAGGAATAGGAAAGAGAGAATTTTGGGAATAGAAAATTCTAATAAGAGGTGGTTTATTGCTGAGGTAGTGAGGTCTCAAACTTAAGCTGACTTCAGTAAGGGAAGGTGTAAACGTAGTAAAATTGCACAATAGTAATAAACAAATAAAAAGAGCAATATTTAATCATGAGTTTAATGAGCGCGTACCATGACAAATAGCTCGACAAAGGTAACTACTAGTGTATTCCACCTTACCGGCTAAGACTTCTGTCATTGCTTTTCTCATCAATAATGCAGTTTCATCATTTATCATCTTCTGTGGACTCGTTCATACATTATCTTATGTTTTTTAATCTGCAATTATTCTTTGTATAGAGTGGATATTTGATCTACAGGAGCTCAACCTCAGGCAACATTTGATCACAGGGAAGAGCCAAAAATTTAGATGAAATAAGCATTGGAGTAAGAAGATAAGCTACATGGCAGAGGGGGTAGTATCCCCTCTTATTGACAAGCTGATTTCCTTGTTAAGCGGAGAAGTAACACTGCTACAGGACATCCATGAAGAAGTAGCTGACATCAAAGATGAACTGGAGAGCATTCAGTCCTTTCTCAAGGATGCAGATGCAAGGGCCGCAGCAGAGGAAGACATCAGCGAGGGTGTCAAAACTTGGGTGAAACAAGTAAGAGAAGTAGCTTTCTGCATAGATGTTTTCATGGACGAGTACTTGCTTCACGTGGCTCAACATCATCACCCTCATCCACGTCATGGATTCAGTAGTTTCCTCCAAAAATCTGCTCGCTTGATTACCATGTTAATACCTCACCACGAAATAGCCGTTAAAGTTCAAAAGATCAAAGCATTGCTCCAGAAAATCAAGGAAAGAAGTGAAAAATATGGCTTCCAATCCACTGGCCTAGGATCAAGCAGTAGTGCTCGGAATGTTAGGTGGTATGACCCTCGAAAGGATTCTCTTTATCTTGATGATAGGGACGTTGTAGGAATTGAATCTCCTAGAGATGAATTGATTGGCTGGTTGGTAGAAGGACTGTCTCATCGTACAGTGGTTTCGGTGGTGGGAATGGGGGGACTAGGCAAGACCACTCTTGTGAAGAAAGTCTATGACCACCAAATGGTGAGAGGATACTTTGACTGTCATGCTTGGATCCCAGTGTCTCAATCTTACAATATCGAGGATCTACTTAGAAGCATAATAAAACAATTTCGCGATTCCAGAAAGGAGCCTCCTCTATTGGGAATTGACACAATGGAAGAAGAGTCGTTGGTCAATAAATTGAGAGATTACTTATGGCAAAAGAGGTATGTGGTTGTATTTGATGATGTATGGAAAATTGACTTCTGGGAGGGTATAAAACATGCCTTACTTGATAGTCATATGGGTGGTAGAATTTTGATCACAACACGTAATAGGGAGGTTGCTAGTTTTTGTAAAAAATCATCACTTGTTCATGTTTACGAGTTGCAAGCACTACCTTTCAATAAGGCATGGGAGCTTTTCTGCAAGAGAGCTTTCCAATTTGATTTTGGAGGACAGTGTCCCCAAGCATTGAAGAATTTGTCTATTAACATTGTCAAGAAGTGTGAAGGATTACCACTTGCAATTGTTGCTATTGGTGGCCTTTTGTCAACCAAAGACAAAACTGTCATTGAATGGCAAAACTTACATGATAGCCTTGGCTTTGAGTTTGGAAGAAATCCCCATCTTGCAGGTGTCAACAAGATTCTATCTCTAAGTTATGAAGACCTGCCTTACAACCTTAAATCTTGCTTTTTATACCTTGGTATGTATCCAGAGGACTACCTTATTAATAGTGCAAGATTGATTCGGCAATGGATAGCTGAAGGTTTTGTAAAAGAAGCTGAGGGTCAAACACTAGAACAAGTTTCACAAGAATACTTGATAGAATTAATCCACAGAAACTTGGTTCAAGTATCTAAGTTTGACTTTGATGGAAGAGTTAGACAGTGTCGACTCCATGATCTCTTGCGTGAGATCATCCTCCAAAAGATGAAGGATTTGAGTTTTTGTTATAATTTCTCAAAACACGAGTCTAGCTTTGAAGGACTAACTCGACGCATGTCAATAGATGGAGTTTCATATGTTGTACTTAAGGGATTTGAGGACACTCACATTCATTCTCTTTTTTTGTTCAATCTTGATGAATTGCCGAAGATCTATATGGATACTTTTTGTGCTAATTTCAAGCTTTTGAAAGTAATGGATTTTGAAGATGCTCCACTGGATTGCATTCCTGAAGATGTGGGAAATTTATTTCACTTAAGATATTTAAGTTTGAGAAATACCAAAGTAAAAATGCTTCCAAAATCCATAGGAAAGTTGCAAAATCTGGAGACTCTAGATCTAAAGCAGTCCCTAGTGTTTGATATACCAGTAGAGATTAACATGCTTTGTAAGTTGCGCTATCTTATAGCCTACCATCGCAACAACCGAATAGATTTCAGTTTGGCTTGGAAAAAAGGGGTAAAGATACAAAAAGGGGTTGGGTGTTTAAAGGACTTGCAAAAGTTATCTGTTGTGGAGTTGAATCATGGAGGGGTTGATCTAATTGAAGAGTTGGGAAAGTTGAGACAATTGAGGAAGCTAGGCATAAAAAATGTATCAAAGGAAACCATTAAGGCTTTGTGTGCCTCTATTGAAAAGATGATCCACCTTCAATCACTAGATATAGCCTCAATAAGGGAAGATGAGACAATTGATTTACAATTCATTTCATCTCCACCTCAATGTCTCCAATGCCTCTATATAAAAGGGCGCTTGGAGAAGTTACCAAATTGGATTCCAAAGCATCAGCATCTAGCTAAATTAGTATTATATTGGTCAAGGTTGAATGAGGACCCATTGGAAGTCATTCAAAATCTACCTAGCTTATGGATGCTCGAAATCTCATGCCAAGCATACAATGGAGAGCAATTGCACTTTAAGGTAGGAGGGTTTCCAAAACTCAAGAAGCTACGCCTTGAATATTTAAATGCAGTGCATTCATTGTTGATAGATGAAGGAGCATTGCCTCTTCTTGCAGATCTTCTCATCGGGCTTAGTCCGCAACTAAAAGAGGTGCCTTCTGGAATCCAACATCTGATAAACCTCAAAGTTTTGGGAATTCTGGACTTGCCTAAAGAATTAGAAGAAAGTTTGGATCCTGAACAAGGGTCACATTACTGGATTGTTGAGCATGTTCCAGTCATTTATCTCCACCACAAGGTGCGCACTGGATATTATGGCTATGACACCTACATTCTCCGTAAGCATTTGATGCTGTCAAGAGAGCAAACAACCAACTAGAATGATGATCATAACGAGAATGACAGCAACAGTATCATTGTTTTAGTTGAGAAAGGTTAGTGCTAAAAAAATGGCTGTAGATTTGGTGGTAAATATTTTTTTTCTCTCTGGTGAATAATATCATGGGAGTTGTGTTGTAGATTTGTAGAGGTAGTGATGCTGTTGAATCATGAAAATATTGTGTGTTTGTAATCTTGGGTGCCTTGCCTTTCATGTTCAGAACTGAGTATCGTTGGGTTACATATAAATCCTTGATTAGGCCCCTAGGGTGAATTTTATAGTCTATACGTACACTTGGGGTAGCATTTGGAAGGCTGTTAGTTTTTGTCTAAATTTTTGAATACCATTTTAAGAGCCAGAGATGTGAGGTCTAATGTTAATAGCTTGCAAACTTTTAGTTTCTCTCATGTGCGTCGAAATGGCAACAAGGTTACCCTTTCCTTGGCTAGGAGAGCATGGTTGTCTTCCCCTCTGTTTGTGCGGATAAATTCTTTGCCACCAGACAGCCATAATGTTGTTGTAAACGATTATAGATCATGATTTGATTGAAAGTATTTCAGATTGATTCTATTAAAATAAAATAAAATAAAATGTTAAAGAGCCAGAGAACTAGTAACTCCTTGTCAAGCCAATCCTTGACAAAGTGCTTCTAGGTGTACCTCACCTCTTTTTAAAGTGAGGGAGTTGTCAAACTCTTAATTTTTCTCTTGAATAGATACACATCACCCAAAGTTGGATGTCATTTTTGGTACACATGTAGATTACTCCTTGTCAAGCCAATCCTTAAGCTCTTTGATTATTAGCTTCATTGAGAAACTAAAATCTTCAAATAGATGCCACTCTACAAGGCTTCATTTGTTCCTGATTCTTTGATGTATCCCAGTTAGCTAATGGATTGTTGTTTGGACAACTCTAAGTAACCTTTCAATTTTGCCAATCCAATGTGCAGCATTTTTCACTTTCAAGAAGATGGCTCCAAAGGCCATATAGGAAATCAGGAAGTTTGCCCAAAAGGCCATGGGAACAACTGATGTCAGAGTGGATGTTAATTGTTAAGCTTAACAAGCATGTCTGGAGCCATGGGATTCAGAGTGTGCCCAGGAGAGTTCGTGTCCACATTGCGCGTAACAGAAATGATGAAGAAGATGCAAAGGAGTTTTTCTACACTAGTCACTGTTGCATAGATCCCTCTAGAGGACCTAAAGGGGTTGGGCACCATTGTATTTATGTTACAGAGTTGTTATTTCTACCAAATTTGGGTTACTGTTGTTTCTTAATAGCTCAAGGAGCTTCCTATAAATTTCTCTTTAGAATTTTATAAAATCATCATGCAATATCAATTAAATTATTATTTAGTTAACCTTATTTCATATCTCTATTTTAGATTCTTTCTTTTATATGTGTGAGCTGTGCATATGTGAAAGAGAGAAACATAAAAGAAAAAATTATGTATAATTTCCTAGATATTGTACCTTGAGTTTTTTCAACTAAATACAGTCATGTAATTATATTAACTAATTCAATAAAAACAATATTATCTTTAAATAATTTATATCTTTTGATCAATATAACCACATAATCAAATTCAATCTGAAAATATAATACCTAAAGACAGCAATTTTTGCTTACAAGAAAGTTTAAGGATACAATTTTAATTTGTGTCAAAATTATGACATGGTCGACTCTCATTCTACTATTAGTTGAGAAAAAATGGTGGTTTATCTGTAACTGATTGTCATTGACTAGTTCTAGTTGGGCAAGTTGTGACAAATGAAGTTGTCCTATAAGAACTGTTTGACCTTTACAATGGTAACAACACATGTTAAATTCATTTCAAACACACCTGCTTTAAGAAAAAGAAAAAAAAAACGACACACCCTCGAATACTCTCTCCCCAGTGGACTTCGCGAGTGTATGCATATAAGCATATATATAAGGCTAAACACTCTGTCACAGCCACAACAAAACAAACCCCAGCAGCGAAACACTTTGTAACACTCACGAGACATAGTTCTAATGTTACTCTCTCTCTCTCTCCATATAAATAATATGTGTATGAAATGTGTTGAGCCTTGATGTATATCTTATGCTAAAGTTTGATTTTTTACAATTTTTGTATCCCAATGAGGAAAAGTTTAGTAATCCGAAAATGGTGCATGGAATTTATACCACAAAAAAGAAAAAAACATGGGGCTCCCTTTTGCAAGCCTATTGCAGAGGTTTGAGGAACCATGGTTTCATGCCCTGCCAGGTAGATGCTAGGCATTCTGAGGGATCTTTTGATTTTACACATGTTTCCTGATCTGGGTTTTCTTATTTATCAATCTCTAGAAGATTTTGAACTAGTTTTTCCTTGAAAATTTTACATGGGTATAGGTTTGTTAAATAATTATTACTCTCTTTTTTTTCTTTTGTCATTTACTTGTTCATTTTTTTTAACAAAGGTTTTTCCTCTAAACTGATTTGGAGGAGAATTCCAACCACTGAATGGTGATTGAAATGAGTATCTGATTCTATATATAATTTTTAATTATATAAAATAGTGATATTTACTTTTTTAGTGTCTGTTTGAGTTACAATTGCAATTAAAAAATACAGTTATTTTAATTAGTAAAATTAGTGAAAAATGTTGTGAAAAACTATATATAACAAAAAAGAGGGAAAAACACCCCATGAGCAGCCTGCCTCCTTTTTCCCTGGTTTTAAAAATGTAATTTTCTTATAAAAGAGTAAAGCCAAATTGCTGTTTTGTCCCTTGAAATCATAGAGCCAAACGGGCCTATGATTTAATGTGCAATGTGTTTGAGGAATGGTTGATATGGTTACCATGTGGTTTACACAAGTGGAATATAATGGAAGCCTATTCAGAGTTTAAGTGGTTTTAGGAATATTTCAGAACCATATTGAACTAGTTTTGTGGTTTGCCAAATACACTAATTTGGAGGGAGTGTGCCATTGGAAGGTTTTCTGGCATGTGTGCCAAAATGCTGTTTTAGCTTGGTAGAACCAGATGATCCATAATCTTCTAATCTTCTCCCTATTTATAATGTACATTAGATGCTAAGCAAATAGCTAATCTTAAATATCATGTTACATGTATGAGCATATATGTTTGAACACCCTGCAGGAACTTGTTTTGCAACCTGGAAACACAATTGGAGCATTAGGCAATATGTGTTGCTTCGGCAATCAAAGCCAGTGCGTGTCCAATGGATTTTTTAAATGTATTTTGTGTTGTCTATGAATTTTGTAGTAACAAAAGGCACTGGTATTGGAATCAGCTTTTGGATACACGAAATGCAACTTAATAGTTTTTGAGCTCTATGCCTTTATTCTGTCCTCAAGCAATGTGGGTTGACTGGGTTCTATTTGTTGTTGGTGCATTTGAAATCTATAATTTCAGTGGCATGATACATTCTTCAAGCTAAATGACCATGGCCAGCGGAATATTTTCATAAATTTCTTGCAGTAGTTCCCATTTAAGCAATGGGAAACACAATACACAAAATGTTCAAAGAGCTTCAATTAATATTCTGTATGCTCCCAGCCACACGATACAATGATGATAAGCTCTAATACTGTTTAACTGTGGTAGAAAACAAGATAATAACATTGAAAAAAAATAATATTTTTAGAAAATATAAAGCCAAATTTGATTATGAACCCTCCTATATTATTTGGTTTGGTACCTGACATTTGTATATATAAGTAGTTATGTAAGTTTTTTTTTTATGTGGTTTTATATATGTTTCTTGGCTTTGTTAATTGCTTATTTGAATTATATTTTGAGCTTTGGTCCAGCTCAGGTCATGCAGTTTCCTTGTTGGAATTGAGTTTAACTTTGTCTATGTAGGGTTAGCTTGGACTGATAGTGTTGGTATGACGAGTAGCTATTACGAGCCTATTCCCCGTGTATAGTTCATAGCTAGGTGGAATTTTGATATTTGAAGCATTGAGAACAATGGAAAGCTTTTGTTTTTGCTTTATGGCAATATTGGCAGTCTGATAGTCTTATGGTGAAACTCTCTTGAAGAATTTGTCAATGAACTTTGGCTCAATCCTCTTACTACTAGAATAAAAGAATCAAAGCTTACTGGTGTGTGTGTGTGTAAATTACAACCCCACACCCCACCCCACCCCCTCAAAAAATAAAGGAAGAAAAGAAAGAATAAGTTGTTTGTGGTAATAGCTGACATAGTAATAATTGATTAAATTCAAAATTATCAATTTAATTTTTGTTTAAGTCCGAACACCAAAGTCCTATGTTGATCATATCTTATCTAAGTAGGCTGCCATACTTTTTTTTTTTAAGCTAGAAATGGAAGGACACCTTCAAAACTCTCCTAAACAAGAGTATCGTGCTTACACAGAAGATGAAAACATTGAAAAGTGCGTCTTGGGCCTCGGAACTACACTAGTTGCTACAATTGAGGAAGCAAAAGATAGGATTTCTCAAATAGAACGTATATTCTGCAGCCAGATCTTCCCTACTTTCCAATTGAAATCCGAAAACCCTTGAAGAGAACCAGTCTCTCAAGCTTGAATTGGGGTACTTGCCAAAATTAAATGTCAACTACTTGAATTGATGAACTAATGGAATTGCAAAATAGGTTTGTGCAACTGGTTCCCGAAAGCAACTCTGCTATTGTAAATAAGGGGAAACAACTTCTAGAGTATGAAGAAAAGACAAAAGAGCTTCTTGCCGAAGTGAATGGCCTTGAGAGAAAAGTCAATGAGCTCCAAGATGAGCTTAGAAGAAAGGACGAAAAAGTACTAGAGGGGAAGAAGTTGGTGCAAAGCCAAAGATAATGAATGGCTTAACTCTAAATTTTCTGTCGATTATCAGCTGTTGATAGATAATAAAAAGGAGAAGAATATACTTATGGTCGAATTGGAACATTTCAAAGACAAAGCTGGTAGACTCCAAGAGGAGCTTCAGAAAAAGACTCATGAGGTTGAGGAAGGAAGACAATTACGAGCCCAATTGCAGCAACAGATTGTTTGGAATGACACTGAAATGTCAAAGAACAAACAGCATTTGAAGGAGTATGTGTAAGAGAATAACCTGCTGATGTACAAAATAATTAGTTAAAATTGAAAAATAATGAATTGGTGGTAAATCATGGAGGTAAAGGTGGTGAGGTGGCAGAAGGAAGGGATTCAATAACTTAACCTGGTAAGACTCTATTGCTTTTATTCTTTATTGTTTTTCTTTTAAACTTTATCTTTTATCTCTATAATTGTAAATCATAAGTAGCTGCATTAAGTTTGGTGAAGTTTCTTATAATCTTCTAGCACTTCCGGTCTGATTTAGAAGTGGATTATGTACTGGGTTGTCATTACACATAAGTTCGGGATTTGTTTGAATTGGTGAATTTTGCTAATTTGTGATTGTGGTTAGTTCAGCTCAGACCCACAATTGGCTATGCATTCAAATGATTAAATTAATTCTTTTGTAACAGCTTAAGTTTATGGACAACTGGGTAATTTACCATGGTATATCATAATAGATGTTGCGTCACTTTCATTGTTTCTAAACTATTATTATCTATTGCCTGGTATTGTAGATCATGGAAACAAAGTTTCAGACACTTCTGAGGCTCCTTGTGACACAGCTGAAGTGAATAACATCTATTTTAATGGAAGCTTGGAGGATGTGAAAGAAGCCAACTTAATTCAAGCCCCAAGATCTGACTCTCCTACTTCTAGTTTCCTCACTGCATCAAATTCTCCCTCCAATGTAAAATTTGCTACATTTTCTGGCACAAAGTGAGCTGTATCCTGTTCGAGAGAAGAAACAAAAAGTAGCAGATGGAAAGGTGTTTGCACAAAATTTAGTCAAAAAGATTGATTGGCTTCTCTCAGAAACTTCAGATAATCTACATCTATTGAGAGAGAATATAAAAGACAAGGAATTACTTATGTCCAAATTGGAATGCTTGGAAGATAAAGTTGGTAGAATCCAATAGGAGCTTCAGAAGAAGAGTCACGAGGTTGAGGAGGGAAGCAAATTACAAAACCAATTACTTAAACAGGTTTTGACTGACACTGAAATGTCAAAGTACAAAGAGAAGTTGGAGGAGTGTGAGAGGTGCTTCACGTGGAAACTATAATTAGTTTAGAAGGGAAAAGTAATGAGTTGCAAGTAAATCATGGAGAAAGGAGGGAGGTATAAACCTGTTAGCTTGGATGAATTTCATTATTAGACATATTGACTTGATTTTGTGACCTATAATGTTATGACATAGTAATCAACTGCAAATCTGAACTTTTAACTATTCCCCAGGACCCCAGTCATGGTGCTTGCTGCTTAGAAGATCATTATCAAATGATGTGATTTTTGATAGGCAGTGTACTATTTTCAGAATGAAAGTTTGAGCTTTGTGTTATGCTTGAATGTAGAGTGACAACCATGAAATCGGTACTTGTTAAATTTTCAGGATGAAATTGTGATTTTCTATAAATAACAAAAATCAAATTGTATTTTAGTTTTTTTTTGTTTTTTTGGTGGGGTGGGGGGTCATCAAGGATTGTAGTTCCAGTAAACATAGAGCGGGAGTGAGCTTTAAGGGTATTTAAAACTTTTTATCAAAATTTACCATGTTTTGGCAATTTTCCTAACCTTAATTTTGGATGAGTAATGCTACCGACACAAACTTTTTTACCACATCTTTACAAAATTTAAATGTAGCAATTTTTACTAGTTCTCATTTGTAAAAAAAAAAAAAAAAAAAAAAAAAAAAAAAAAAAAAAAAAAAAAAAAAAATTTGTATCTTTATCCTTTTCCATTTTGTATAGAGGTAGAGTAAAAAAAGAAAGAAATGAAGGGGTAGATTGTCATAATACACTGAAAATTGGTACATTTTGGCTGTCTTTCCGTCTTGCTTCTCTCCATCTACATAACCTAAAAAAGTTTCATCTTGCCTTTACAATTGAAAAACACTTTAAAAGTAAAAAAAAAAATTATAGTTTCTCTTAAAGAGGCTATTTGGTTTGAGAAAAAGAGAGGTGTTTTATGTGTAAATTTTCAGTTTCTATAAAACCCACCACACACAAACCAAAAAAAAAAAAAATAGGGTTTGTTTTGCAATTTTTTTTTCAATTTTCATTTTCAATATCCTAAAAAGTAGACCACTGTTTATCCTAAAAAATATCCTAAAAAGTAGACTTGAATGCTAAAAATGAATACATGTTTAGGGTGTTTTTAGAGTCAGTGAAAATAAATATAATGACATTTTCATTATATTGTTGAAAATGGCTAGGACCCACCAAAGAAGAGTTTAAGTGAAAAAAGTTATTTGTCCTAAAATAAAGAACAAGTGCCAAACCAGAGAATGGTGTATTTTGTACTCAAATTTTGTATTCAAAACAGGTTTAGAACCAAATACACTCTAAATTCTTTAGTGCACTTTTCCAACTTTAAATTGAAATAATGAACATAAAAATCTTGTAATTTTTCCCATAATTTTTTTTAATGAATTTGATTATTAAAATGGTTTAGTTTATCAAATACAGCAAATACTAAGAGTTTGTTTGGAATCTTTGAATACCACTTATTGTTGAAAATTGAAAACTTATTACTGAAAATATTGTAGTAAAATAATTTTTAACTATAAATAGTGTCGTAGGATCCAATCTAAACTCTACGAAGCTTTTTATGTTTCTTAAAAATTTTTATGTTTTACCATCTACTCACTGCTCTCTCTGTCATTGCTGTTGTTGATTCTTTGATGTATCCTAGTTAGCTAATGCATTGTATTTTGGACACCTCTAAGTAACCTTTCCACATTTTTCCAATCCCATGTGCAGCACTTTCAAGAAGGCTCCAAAGGCCATAAAGGAAATCAGGAAGTTTGCCCAAAAGGCCATGGGAACAACTGACGTCAGGGTGGATGTTAAGCTTAACAAGCATGTCTGGAGCCGTGGGATTAGGAGTGTGCCAAGGAGAGTTCGTGTCCGCATTGCCCGTAAGAGAAATGACGAAGAAGATGCAAAGGAGGAATTCTTCTCACTAGTCACTGTTGCAGAGATCCCTCCTGAGGGCTTAAAGGGATTGGGCACCAAGGTCATTGAGGAAGAAGATTAAACTAGCCTACTTCCCTAGATCATAGTTAGGTTGCTCCAATTTTGGCTACACTTGTTTCAGAGATTTTTTTTTTTTGTTTGGCTTTGGATTTTCTTGGGACTATTTCCAGTGGAGAGAAAAGTATTATGGAATTTTATTTGATCTACTTATTCACCCTGTTCAAGTTATCAGTCTTTCAATGAGAACTTATAAATTGTGTTATGATGTGAAACATAGTTTATGTTATATTCCCGTGGCCTCTGATTCTGAATTTGTAGCCAAATGCAAATGCTGTATTACTGTGATGTGTTGAAGATAAATAGATAATGGAGTCTAGCAAGGACTGATTATGTTTGTTAAAATGTTAATCCATCGTGTTACAGCATTAGGCTGCCGTTTGTAGCCTGTAGCATGCAACTGATGTCTCCATCTCACAATGGTCTCACATTGTGTCATATAGCCCTTTGGGACTAAACAGTTTGTGACAGGTGCCTTGCACACATAAGAGGTGGTTGTGGTTCCTTTCTTTTGTTCCCTGTTTCATCAGCCACTTTAAAGGATATAACAAGCCATTAGTCATTTTGGTTAGGCTAAAGGTGCTTTGAACTCATATCTGGAAACCCAAGAATTGTGCACCACCTATCAGCTCAGATGTTAGATGAATACCTTATTGGTCTTGAACAGGTTAAATATTCGTAAGCTTCATCCGTTTCGACTTAAATGTAATTGTGTAGGACATATATCTTAGAGGATCATATATTCTGTTTTCCAATTAAATTTTATTTATTTTAAAAAAGTCTTGGTGTACCAAATCATCATCAAATGCTTGCTCATGTCACATAATAGTCGATTCCATGAAAATACACTTTTTTTTTCCCTTGAGAATCAAGACTCTAATTTTAATCAAGCAAAAACTAGCTTGCATCAGCAAACAAAATACGCTCAATATCTAGAGGAACTCAAATCATCCGTACAATATAATCTATACTAAAGCCTTAAACTATGGATTGTAGACCCTCGATCATTAGGGGACCCTTTTGCTATAACCCAAAAGACATGGTGAGGAAGACCCACTACCAACTTTGTGGATCATTGGAAGTCACCAAAACTATTGAAGCAACGTTCCCTCCTCACATCAATGGTGTATTTTAATGAAGGGAATGCCGTTAGCTCATTCTACTTTTATAGATAAAATTTGAAGATTGCTTTCGTTAAGGTATTTTTCTCTCTCATTTTCCTTTTTATTTTTTTTTGGTTTGCATTTTCCATTTCTGGCATTGTAGTTTTGTGCCAAAATCTTAGCTTGGATAAGTTTGGTTCTGTATTTGTGTTGGGTGACCTGTGCAGATAGCATCAGTTACTTTCGTGAGTTTTGGTTTTCTTACACCCATTTTCACATGCTTAGTTTAGTTTATATCTAATAAAGAATCAATTCATAATTCTAAGTTTTTAATTAGATAGACTAAACTTGCATTTTAGTCTTTTTTATTATTAATTGATTAAATTCTGGAGTTGAGCTAAAACAAATTGGTACATTTGAATCCATCCAAAAAAAAAAATTGGTACATTTGAAGTTTTTGTGGAGAATTACGTAGTCTCATAGAAAAGCCTGCGAGTTGATCCAATCTCTTGGGTTAGAATATCAAATTAGAGTTATATTCATTCTAAAATAGCCATTAGTCAAAAAAAGCCTACTTTCAAGTTTGAAACTAAGGTCCAATGATCTCAATCCTGCAGATCAAGAAATTGTAGTTTCCACCTGGTTGGTTGAAATGAACTCACCAAAAAGTCATGAAAATAGGCCAATTATGCAGCATTGAGGAACTTAGATAATTCTAATAGCAGAGAGAGGAGTAGGAAGGAGAGAGAATTTTGGGAATAGAAAATTCTAGTAAGAGGTGGTTTATTGCTGAGGTAGTGAGGTCTCAAACTTAAGCTGACTTTAGTAAGGGAAGGTGTAACTGTAGTTAAATTGCACAATAGTAATAAGCAAATAAAAAGAGTAATATTTAATCATATGAGTTTAATGAGCGTGTACCATGACAAATAGCTCGACAAAGGTAACTACTGGTGTAGTCCACCTTACCGACTAAGACTTTGTCATTACTTTTCTCATCAATAATGCAGGTTCATCATTCATCATCTTTTGTGGACTTGTTCATACATTATCTTATATTTTTTAATCTGCAATTATTCGTTGTAGAGAGTGGATATTTGATCTACAGGAGCTCAACCTCAGGCAATATCTGATCACAGGGAGGAGCCAAAAATTCAGATGAAATAAACGTTGGAGTAAGAAGATAAGCTACATGGCAGAGGGGGTAGTATCCCCTCTTATCGACAAGCTGATTTCCTTGTTAAGTGGAGAAGCAACACTGCTACAGGACATCCATGAAGAAGTAGCTGACATCAAAGATGAACTGGAGAGCATTCAGTCCTTTCTCAAGGATGCAGATGCAAGGGCTGCAGCAGAGGAGGACATCAGCGAAGGTGTCAAAACTTGGGTGAAACAAGTAAGAGAAGTAGCTTTCCGCATTGATGTTTTCATGGATGAGTACTTGCTTCACGTGGCTCAACATCATCATCCTCATCCACGTCATGGATTCAGTAGTTTCCTCCAAAAATCTGCTCGCTTGATTACCATGTTAATACCTCACCATGAAATAGCCGTTAAAGTTCAAAAGATCAAAGCATTGCTCCAGAAAATCAAGGAAAGAAGTGAAAAATATGGCTTCCAATCCACTGGCCTAGGATCAAGCAGTAGTGCTCGGAATGTTAGGTGGATGACCCTCGAAAGGATTCTCTTTACCTTGATGATAGGACGTTGTAGGAATTGAATCTCCTAGAGATGAATTGATTGGCTGGTTGGTAGAAGGACTGTCTCATCGTACAGTGGTTTCGGTGGTGGGAATGGGGGGACTGGGCAAGACCACTCTTGTGAAGAAAGTCTATGACCACCAAATGGTGAGAGGATACTTTGACTGTCATGCTTGGATCCCAATGTCTCAATCTTACAATATCGAGGATCTACTTAGAAGCATAATAAAGCAATTTCACGATTCCAGAAAGGAGCCTCCTCTATTGCAATGGAAGAAGAGTTGTTGGTCAATAAATTGAGAGATTACTTACGGCAAAAGAGGTATGTGGTTGTATTTGATGATGTATGAAAAATTGACTTTTGGGAGGGTATAAAACATGCCTTACTCGATAGTCATATGGGTGGTAGAATTTTGATCACAACACGTAATAGGGAGGTTGCTAGTTTTTGTAAAAAATCATCACCTGTTCATGTTTACGAGTTGCAAGCACTACCTTTCAATAAGGCATGGGAGCATTTCTGCAAGAGAGCTTTCCAATTTGATTTTGGAGGAGAGTGTCCCCAAGCATCGAAGAATTTGTCTGTTGACATTGTCAAGAAGTGTGAAGGATTACCACTTGCAATTGTTGCTATTGGTGGCCTTTTGTCAACCAAAGACAAAACTATCATTGAATGGCAAAACTTGCATGATAGCCTTGGCTTTGAGTTTGGAAGAAATCCCCATCTTGCAGGTGTCAACAAAATTCTATCTCTCTACCTTACAACCTTAAATCTTGCTTTTTATACCTTGGTATGTATCCAGAGAACTACCTTATTAATAGTGGAAGATTGAGTCGGCAATGGATAGCTGAAGGTTTTGTAAAAGAAACTAAGGGTAAAACACTAGAACAAGTTTCACAAGAATACTTGATAGAATTAATCCATAGAAACTTGGTTCAAGTATCTAATGTTGACTCTGATGGAAAAGTTAGACAGTGCCGACTCCATGATCTCTTGTGTGAGATCATCCTCCAAAAGATGAAGGATTTGAGTTTTTGTTATAATTTCTCAAAACAAGAGTCTAGCTTTGAAGGACTAACTCGATGCATGACAGTAGAAGGAGTTTCATATGCTGTACTTAAGGGATTTAAGGACACTCACATTCATTCTCTTTTATTGTTCAATCTTGATGAATTGCCGAAGTTCTATATGAATACTTTTTGTGCTAATTTCAAGCTTTTGAAAGTAATGGATTTTGAAGATGCTCCACTGGATTGCATTCCTGAAGATGTGGGAAATTTATTTCACTTAAGATATTTAAGTTTGAGAAATACCAAAGTAAAAATGCTTCCAAAATCCATAGGAAAGTTGCAAAATCTAGAGACTCTAGATCTAAAGCATTCCCTAGTGTTTGATATACCAGTTGAGATTAACATGCTTCATAAGTTGCACCATCTTATAGCCTACCATCGCAACAACCGAATAGATTTCAGTTTGGCTTGTGAAAAAGGGGTAAAGATACAAAAAGGGGTTGGGTGTTTAAAGGACTTGCAAAAGTTATGTACTGTGGAGTTGAATCATGGAGGGGTTGATCTAATTGAAGAGTTGGGAAAGTTGAGACAATTGAGGAAGCTAGGCATAAAAAATGTATCAAAGGAAACCATGAAGGTTTTGTGTGCCTCTATTGAAAAGATGAACCGCCTTCAAACACTAGATATAGCCTCAATAAGGGAAGATGAGATAATTAATTTACAATCCATTTCATCTCCACCTCAATGTCTCCATCGCCTCTACATAAAAGGGCGTTTAGAGAAGTTACCAGATTGGATTCCAAAGCTTCAACATCTAGCTAAATTAATGATTTTTTGGTCAAGGTTGAATGAGGACCCATTGGAAGTCGTTCAAAATCTACCTAGCTTATGGGAGCTCATAATCTCACACCAAGCATACAATGGAGAGCAATTGCACTTTAAGGTAGGAGGGTTTCCAAAACTCAGGGAGCTACAACTCGACTGTTTAAATGCAGTGCATTCATTATTGATAGATGAAGGAGCATTGCCTCTTCTTGAATATCTTGTCATGGGGCTTAGTCCGCTACTAAAAGAGGTGCCTTCTGGAATCCAGCATCTGAGAAACCTCAAAGTATTGGGAATTGTGGACTTGCCTAAAGAATTAAAAGAAAGTTTGGATCCTGAACAAGGGTCACATTACTGGATTGTTGAGCATGTTCCAGTCATTTATCTCCACCACAAGGTGCGTACAGGATATTATGGCTATGACACCCACATTCTCCGTTCCAAGCATTTGATGCTGTCAAGAGTGCAAAGAACCAACAAGAATGATGATCATAACGAGAATGACATCAACAGTATCAATGTTTTAGTTAAGAGAGGTTAGTGCTAAAAAATGGCTTTAGATTTGGTGGTAAATATATTTTTTCTCTTTCTGGTGAATAATATCATGGGAGTTGAAATGTAGATTTGTAGAGGCAGTGATGCTTCTTAATCATGAAAAAATTGTGTGTTTGTAATCTTGGGTGCCTTGCCTTTCATGTTCAAAACAAAGTATCGTTGGGTTACATATAAATCCTTGATTAGGCCCCTAGGGTGAATTTTATAGAGTCTATACGTACACTAGGGGTAGCATTTGGAAGGCTGTTAGTTTTGTCTAAATTTTTGAATACCATGTTAAGAGCCAGAGATGTGAGGTCTAATGTTAATAGCTTGCAAACTTTTAGTTTCTCTCATGTGCGTCGAAATGGCAACAAGGTTACCCTTGCCTTGGCTAGAAGAGCTTGGTTGTCTTCCCCTTTGTTTGTGTGGATGGAGTCTTTGCCACCAGACATCCATAATGTTGTTGTAAACAATTTTAGATCATGATTTGATTGAAAGTATTTCAGAATGATTCTATTAAAGAAAAAATGTTAAGAGCCAGAGAACTAGTAACTCCTTGTCAAGCCAATCCTTGACAAAGTGCTTCTAGGTGCACCTCACCTCTTTTTAAAGTGTGGGGGTTGTCAAATTCTTAATTTTTCTCGAGTAGATACGCATCACCAAAAGTTTGTCATTTTTGGTACACATGTAGATAACTCCTTGTCAAGCCAATCCTTAAGCTCTTTCATTATTGGCTTCAATGAGAAACTATAATCTTAAAATAGATGCCACTCTACAAGGCTTCATTTGTTCCTGATTCTTTAATGTATCCCAGTTAGCTAATGGATTGTTGTTTGGACAACTCTAAGTAACCTTTCAATTTTGCCAATCCAATGTGCAGCACTTTCAAGAAGATGGTTCCAAAGGCCATAAAGGAAATCAGGAAGTTTGCCCAGAAGGCCATGGGAACAACTGATGTCAGAGTGGATGTTAATTGTTAAGCTTAACAAGCATGTCTGGAGCAGTGGGCTTCAGAGTGTGCCAAGGAGAGTCCGTGTCCGCATTGTGCGCAACAGAAATGATGAAGAAGATGCAAAGGAGGAGTTTTTCTCACTAGTCACTATTGTAGAGATCCCTCCAGAGGGCTTAAAGGGGTTGGGCACCATTGTATTTATGTTACAGGGTTGTTATTTCTACAAAATTTTGGGTTACTGTTGTTTCTTAATACCTCAAGGAGCTTCCTATAAATTTATCTTTAGAATTTTATAAAATCATCATGCAATATCAATTCAATTATTATTTAGTTATTTCATATCTCTATTTTAGATTCCTTCTTTTATATGTGTGAGCTGTGCATATGTGAAAAAGTGAAACATAAAAGAAAAATTTATGTATAATTTCCTAGATATTGCACCTTGCGTTTTTTCAACTAAATACGGTCATGTAATTATATTAACTAATTCAATAAAAACAATATTATCTCTAAATAATTTATATCTTTTGATTAATATAACCACATAATCAAATTCAATACCTAAAATACAACAACTTTTACTTACGAGAAAGTTTAAGGATACAATTTTAATTTGCGTCACAATTATGACATGATTGACTCTCATTCTACAACTAGTCGAGAAAAAATGGTGGTCTATTTATAAATGATTTTGTGTGATATGTTGACTAGTTCGGCAAGTTGTGACAGATGTTGTACTATAAGAACTACTTGACCTTTACAATAGTAACAAAACATGTTAAATTCATTCCAAGCACCCCTGCTTTGAGGAAAAAAACGACACACCCTCGTATACTCTCTCCCCAGTGGACCACGCGAGTGTATGCATATCAGCATATATATAAGGCTAAACACACTGTCAGAGCCGCAACGAAACAAACCCCAGCAGCGAAACACTTCATAACACTCTCGAGACATAGCGCCAATGGTACTCTCTTTCTCTCTCTCTCTCTCTCTCCATATATAATATGTGTATCAAATGTGCTGAGCCTTGATGTATATCATTATCTTATGCTAAAGTTTGATTTTTTACTATTTTTGTAACCCAATGAGGAAAAGTTTAGTAATCTGAAAATGGTGCATGGAATTTATATCACAAAAAAGAAAAAAACATGGGGCTCCCTTTTGCAAGCTTGTTGCAGAGGTTTGAGGAACCATGGTTCCATGCGCTGCCAGGTAGATACTAGGCATTCTGAGGGATCTTTTGATTCTACACATGTTTCCTGATCTGGGTTTTCTTTTTTATCAATCTCTAGAAGATTTTGAACTAGTTTTGCCTCGAAATTTTTACATCGGTATAGGTATGTTAAATAATTATTACTCTCTTTTTATTTATTTATTTACTTGTTCATTTTTTTTCATAAAGGTTTTTCCTCTAAACTGATTAGAATTCCAACCACTGAATGGTGATTGAAATTTGAAATGAGTATCTATATAGAATTTTTTATTATATAAAATATTGATATTTACTTTTTTAGTGTCTGTTTGAGTTACAATTGCAATTTCAAAATACAGTTATTTTAATTTGTAAGGTTTGTGAAAAATGTTGGTGTGAAAAACTATATATAACAAAAAAAATAAGAGGGGAAAAACACCCCATGGGTAGCCTGCCTCCTTTTTCCCTGGTTTTAAAATTGTAATTTTCTTATAAAAGAGTAAAGCCAAATTGCTGTTTTGTCCCTAAATCATAGGGCCAAACGAGCCCATGATTTAATGAGTAATGTCAAGGAATGGTTGACATGGTTTCTATGTGGTTTGCACAAGTGGAATATAATGGAAAGCTATTCAGAGTTTAAGTGGTTTTAGGAATATTTCAGAACCATATTGAATTAGTTTTGTGGTTTGCCAAATACATTAATTTGGAGGGAGCAGGCCATTGGAAGGCTTTCTGGTATGTGTGCCAAAATGCTGTATTAGCTTGGTAGAATCAGATGATCCATAATCTTCTCCCTGTTTATAAAGTAAATTAGGTGCTAAGCAAATAGCTAATCTTAAATATCCTGTTACATTTTGCAACCTGGAAACACAATTGAAGCATTAGGCGATACATCTTGCTTCTGCAATCAAAGCTGGTGCATGTTAAGGTAGATTTAGGAGCTCCAATGGAATTTGAAGGGGCTCAAATGTATTTTGCATTGTCTATGAATTCTGTAGTAACAAAAGGCACTGGTATTGGAATCAGCTTTTGGATTCATGAAATGCAGTTACTAAAAAATTGGATTTATGAAATGCAACTTATAGTTTTTCAGCTCTATACCTCTATTCTGTCCTCAAGCAATGTGGGTTCTATTTTTTGTTGGTGCATTTAAAATCTATAATTACAGTGGCAGGGAAAAGGAAAAACTACCATAGAGACATTCTTCAAGCTAGATGACAGTGGCCAGCAGAATATTTTCGTAAATTTCTAGCAGTAGTTTCCATTTAAGCAATGGGGAACAGAAAACACAAAATGTCCAAAGAGCTTCAATTATTATCATGTATGCTTCCAGCAACATGAAACAATGATGATAAGCTCTAATACCGTTTAACTGTGGTAGAAAATAAGATAATAACAGGGAAAAAAAATAATTTTTTTAGAAAAGATAAAGCAAAATTTGATTATGAACCCTCCTAAATTATTTGGTTTAGTACCAGACATCTGTATATATATTAAAGACGGTAGTTATATAATTTTTTTATGTGGTTTTATATATTTTTGTTGGCTTCATTAATTGCTTATTTGAATTCTATTTTGTGCTTTGGTCCAGCTTGGGTCATGTAGTTGCCTAGTTGGAATTGGGTTTAACTTGGTCTATGTAGGGTTAACTAACTTAACTTGGACTGATAGTGTTGGTATGACAAGTGCATTGATAATAAGATTAGTTTAGAAGTTTAGGTGAGGCTTTAACTTATATGTCTATTAAACTATTTGTTTGAAATCAATTTCTAATCAAAGGCGAGGAGATAAAAGCTTAAATGGGTTCATAAGTAAATGGTAAGAAATAATTATATAACAAAATTCATTCCCATGTTATGCTTCATAGCTTGTTGAATGCATGTGATTGATCCCTATTGGTCTGGTTGAGCATTCATAGCTGAATCTAAAGTTTTGGGCCTGAGACTTTGTTGTTGTACTCATAGTTGTAGTATATACTTCATAGCTTGATAGAATTTTGTAGCACTTGGAAAAATGGAAATTAAAATAGAAAGTGGTTATAAAAGTTGTTTATAAGGTTTTGCACATTTTGTTGGCTTTGGTTTTTGCTTATTGAACGCGGTCTTGACCTATGGCTTAATTCAGTTTCAGTAGTTATCTTTTTGGAATTGGGTTTTCTTTGGTCTATGTATAGTTAACTTGGACTGATAATGTTGGTTTAAAGAGTAAATTTACTAAATAATAATAATGTAAAAGAAGGATGTACTGGGGTGATCTTATATATTTATTAGCATTTTATTTGTCACTCTAAGAACTAAGAATCAATGCAAGTTTTTGCTTTGCGAAGATAGTAAATGGTGCATTATGGTAATTTAGAGTTGGTTTGTCCCAACTGGATGGTAGAGAATCATTTGACCTAACTGATCAAGGATGAAAATTGAGCTAATGAGATTGATTTTTGTAGACTGACTTTTAGACCAAGCTTTCATGCAGCAAAATACCTTAAACTGAATCTTAATAATCTTTTAACTATCAGTAGACTAAATGGAGATAGGAACTTAGGATTGCTTGTTTGATACCATGACATGTTCTGATATTATTTTAAATCACAGTTAATTCAGTCATTTAACTATTAGTAGATAATGGATAGGATTTGAATTTGGGTCCTCAAGTTATAAAGCTATGCTTGGTTGTTGAGGAAAAGAAAAAGAAAAGTTTTGAGTTTTTTTGGTTGAACTAGGGATTTTAATTGATCTACTTATTCACCCTGTTCAAGTCATCTGTGTTTCATTGAGACCTTATAAATCATGTTATGGTGTGAAGCATCTTTTATGTTATATTCCCATGGCCTTTGCATCTGAATTTGTAGCCAAATGCAAATGCTGTATTACTGTGATGAGTCGAAGATAATGGAGTCTAGGACTGGTTTTGTTTATTAAAATGTTAATCCATCATATTACAGCATTAGGCTGCCATTTGTAGCCTGTAGTATGCAACCAATGTCTCCATCTCACAATAGTCTCACAGTATGTTATATAGTCCTGTGAGACCTACAATTTGTGAGAAGGATATACATGTATTGCATGAGATACCTTGCACACATTAAGAGATTGTGGTTCTTTCTTTTGTTCCCTTAATTCATTGCGGCTAGGGGTGCTTTAAACTGCTATCTATAAACCCAAGAATGGTTCACCACCTATCAGCTCAGTGTATACATTACTAGACACTTTGGTCATGGTAAAGTAAGCAATTCAATGCATAGGTGAGTTGTTAACAATTTGTAAGCTTCATTTGTTTCGATGTAAATGGGTACAACATATAAGATTTTATATACTGTTTTCCAATTAAAATTTGGTTTTAGTAAAAAAAAAAAAAAAAACCCTGGGGTTTACAGCTTACCAAATCATCATCAAATGGAGATATAGGTCTGTGACTTCGGAGTAATTATCCGAAGTAATGCTTGCTTATGGAACATGATAGTGGATTCTATTAAAATAACACCTTTTTTTTTTGGGAGAATTAAGACTGTAATTTTTAATCAAGCAAAAACTAGTCTGCATTTGCAAACGAGTCTGACTCCCTCCATACAGTATAATCCTCTACTTCTGAAGCATTACTAATATTAGCTAAGACATAAGTAAAGGCACTCCCTTCCTGATGAATATGTTGGAAGTTAGGAAGCACGAATACTCCATTTTTGCTAATGTACTTGTATCCGATACGTATTGTACTGGCATCATACTAGATACTTATAACATACGTACTAATACGTCTGTGATACAGCTTGGATGCTATTCTAACCCAATTCCTGATAGTGAGAAATAGCCCAAACTAGTAAGAACTTTTTATTTATATTTTTTATATACTGGTTTCTATGTTGAATGCTTACCTTTTTTTTTTTCTTTTTCTTTTTTTAACAAAAAGGTTTGTAAATGTTGAACACTTATCTTGTGATATTTTATTTACACTTTAAGATCTTGATTTGTATTCTAAACATCATTTAATACCTATGAATTCACTTTATTATCTATTTTTGCTTTTAAATTGATGTATGCTTAACAATATATAAAAAATTAAAAAAAAATTATTTAATAAGTAATTAATACAAAATCATACCCTAGGTTTTTCAAGAAATGTAGTAACTTCATACCTGTACCTATATCACATTCATACTTGTATCCCTACCCATGCATCCTAGGTTGGAAGACTGATTCCCTCAAAATACCCCATTGATGTGAGGAAAGAGGGAAACATTGCTTCAATAGTTTTGGTGAGTTCCAATGTTCCACAACATTGGCGGGCAGGGTCTGAAACTAATAAGTTGGGCCTCCTCTCCATGTCTTAGTTTTGAGCCAGCAAAAGTGTTCAAGTGTCCCAGATGATGATCAAGGATATACAATCAGCAGCACTTTAAGCGTTACAGTACACTCTACCGTATTGTAAACTAAAAGTCCTCGGTCAGAAATAAATAATATAAAAGTAAAATAAAAAATCTTCCCACCACTCCAGTCATGAAAATGAAGGGTACAGTACTATTGTTTAAAGTAACAGTTTTCAGTGTTTAAATAACATTATACGTATTTTCACACACTTTTTTACTTACACGTATTTCCAAAAAATACAAACAACATTACTAGAAATCTCTTACCAAATGGATCTGAAATCACAGAAACTCCCTTCTTAAACCCATCTTCAAACAATATTTTCATCTTCAAATTTGTAGATGAAAATTGAAGTCCACTTTCAATAAGGTATTCATCTCACTCATTTTGAATTTTGTTTTTATTTTCTTGGTTTGCATTTTCCATTTTCCATTTCCCTTATTTCTATTTCTCTTCCATTTTCAAATTTAGGTTATTATAGGGTTGTTTTGCCCGTTAAGCTAATTTTGCAAACACATTAGTTATGAGATTAAAATTGAAACAACTTTCGAAACTCGAGTATTTGAAGTTCCACTAGAAACTTAAAAAAATATATCATATTAGGTTTTGGTCAAATGATTAATGTTTGCAAAATTAGCTTAATGAGGCCGCCCTCTGAGACAAGCTAGCCGCATGTCCATATCACTGACAAAAGTAACGAAGCCATTCAATGCAACCAATAATATCCCAAGCGGTTACAAGACTAGCTATATAGATTGTTGGAAGCCTCATTAAGGTCCACATTACTGAGGCATAAAGCGTTACCAAGAGAGACATTAAAGCCACATTAACAACCATAACGGCTAGGGGCTATAGAAACATATATAAAGCCTTCACAGCACCAATACAAGGTACGTAGACACTTAAAATCACTCATAGTTACTTTGATATTTTGTTATCCTCTAAAAGGCTTCTTAATACTGACTTTGGCATCGGAGGCGTTGTGGTAGGCACCATACCAGTGACCACCTTGAGGGAGCCCCTTTCTTATGTTTACAGGGACACAGATGAGGACTCATCTCCAGCTGGACTAGGGGTGTCCATGTAACTCGGTCACCCGACCAAACCAAGAAACCTACACAAACCGACTCGCTCGTCGCCCGATCCGATGACTTTGGCGGTCGGCGGTGGGTCTCAACCCTCCAAACCCAATTCTGGCGGGTCGAGTGGTGTGTTTTCTCCTCTGAAACCGTAGCCACCCAACCCGCCTGACCACCACTTCATATGAAAGCCTCCCCCGTTCAATCCGACAACGATTACCCATCTTTCGCTTAGATCCGGTAATGAAATTTCTCAGATGCACTTAAATCCGATGATTTTAGCTCAGATCAGGCAATATTTTTCAAAAAATCGCTTACATCGGTGACGTTTAAGCTTAGTCGGTGACATGTAAGCTCAAATCGGTAACTTTGGCTTAGATCTGGTGATGTTTAAGCTCAGATCGGTGACGTTTTGCTGTCCTCCAACCAGATCCGACGACATTTCGTTCTCCACCGCTCGTCTCCGCCATTCGTCGGTTTCAACTGAACCGACCGATCTTTTTTAGAATTTGATCCGACTCGACCTGTGGTGATCGGTGTTCGATTGTGGGTCTGATTCTCTCCCACCCGACCTGTGCGATTCGAGTCCGAGTTGGGCACAAACTCAACCCGTGGATAGCCTTAATCTGGACGCACTTACGAAGATTGACGATTTACACTTCATCATTAAAGATCACTCCTAACAATGTAATATTTAAAGAACACATTGCATCTCATCAACATTGAAACTGAAAAATAAAACTAATGATATCGATGAAATTCATCAACATTGAAACTTGGTCCTACTTTTCTTGTGTGTAGTTAATATCAAGAGGATTCCTTTTTTCTTTTCTTTTTTTTTTTGATATAGAAGAGGATTCCTTTTTTCAAATATCTCACGATGTTAAAGATCACTCTTGACAGTGTAATATTTAAAGAACACATTGCATCTCGTCAACATTGAAACTCGATCCTGCTTTTCTTATGTGTAGTTAATATCAAGAGGATTCCTTTTTTAAAATATCTGATGATGTTAAAAATCACTCCTGACAGTGTAATATTTAGGGTTTGTTTGGTTTAGAGGAGTTTTGAGTGATATGATCCAAAACTCATAATTGAATTATCAAAAAACGTGGGACCCACATAATTTTTTTTATTTGGCTTGATTTCCTAATGTTGTTTTCATCACTCAAACTCAAAAATTTTGAGTTTAAGTGATGAAAACCAGAAACACCAAATTGGTGTTTTTAGGAGTTGAAAATTGAGTTTCAGTGGCATAATGGTAAATATTGTGACTTTATGGGACCCACGGTCATACACTCAAGACCACTTTTTCTCTCCACCGGTACCTCTTTTCTCTTTTCTTTCTTTTCTTCTTCAAGTTGGGTTCTTTCAGTTGCTTCCCTTTTTCTTATCTTTTTTTTTTCTTCTTCACGGTTGGGTTCTTTCACCTTGTTCTTTTTTTTTTTTTTTTTGCTTTCTTCACTCTAGTTTCTTTTCTTTTTTTTCTTCACGCGATGATGGCAAAGATGGTAGAGGGCTTCAATTTTAGTTGTGATTTGCGTTTTAATCAGGTTAAGGTGTGCTTTTGGGACTTCGATTTAAAGACTTTTTTTTTTCCTCATCTTCTTCTTTATTTTTCTTTCTTCTTCAAACCCACTCCAACGTTTTTTTTTTTTTTTTTTCCTTCTTCTTTCTTTTTCTTTCTTTCTTTCTTCTTCAGACCCATTCCACCATTTACATACATGCATAAATTTATACACAGAAACAAAAACCCACACCTCATTTTCGTTATTTTGGTTTTTGATCTAAGGATTCTTGGGTTTTTTGGTGGAGGTTGTGGTTGTGTTGAGGGCTATTGTTGGTGGAGGTTGTGGTTGAGGATTTCTAGGTCTGCCGTTGGTGGTGGTGGAGCTGGGTTTCAGTGTAGCTGGGTATTGATGCGTGAAATAGGTTTCTAGGAAAAGAGATGTTAATGGGTATTGATGAAAAGCATAAAGAAATAGAAATAGAAAGAAGAGTAAAGAAGACCGAACTTGTTTTTGATCTGAGCCGGCGACAGACAGGGAGGTCTGTGCAGTGTTTTTCGCTTCATGGGGTTTGGGTTTGTTTCTGGATTGAGTGTGCTACATTGGGAGAAAATGTCTTGTGAGAGGTAAGAGAAATCCCCTGCGGGTACCAACCATAAGCAAACAGTACGGTGTCTGTGGGTGGGCTCCACCATTTGGCAAAAAGTAGGCTTAAATTTTGAGTTAGTTGACTGGGTTATGTTGCCAAACAAGAATATTGGAGTTTTTGAGAGAAAGTGAAAATTGAGTTATGAGTTATGGATTATGAGTTTGAGTTATAAGTATTGAGTTATGAAAATTGAGTCATGGCCAAACCAAACAGGCCCATAAAGAACACATTGCATCTGGTGTTTCACTGTTTCCCAGCAGTGTAGTGTCTGGACTCTGTAATATCATCCATACCATCTTGTGTTTCCCAGATATTTGTTAGGCGTAAATGCACTTTTAGTCCCTACATTTTAGCATTTTTTATATTTTGGCCCCTACATTTTAATTTTACCACTTTCAGTCCCTAAACCAATTAACGTGTGTTATTTTCATCATTTCCGTCAGTCAACCGATGGAAATAGTTGAGGTAGCTGCCGGAGGAATTAAAATATTATAAAAAATGCCAGGTTAGCATCTAATTTTTTTAAAAATAATTTATCAATTATAAAAAAGAAAAAAAAAGAATTAAAAACAATAAGAACACAAAGAACACAAACAAATCCATAACCAACCTAGAATCAAACACAACCTTAAATTTAAAAACACAAAGAACACAAAAACTAACAAAAAAAAGAAGGAATTCAAAATCCCAAAATGGTAGAACACACAAGAGCACAAACCTAAAAAAATCATACAAACCCATAAATTAAACACAGAAAATTCATAAAAAGATTATTGTAATAATACTTGATTGCTCAACAGAACCCAGCTCAACCACAAACCCAGCTCAAACACAAACCCTATCCTCCAATAAGAACCTACTTTGCCTCCCTATATAAACTCTCCCAAACCCACCAACCTCTTCGTCACATTTTTTTCATTGCAAGCTTTTTCACATTTCGAATCTCTCTCTAGAATTTTCACTCTCTCCAAAAGATCAATGACATCCACAAAGGCAGAGAAGAAGCCAGTGGCAGCGAAGAAGGCTCTGGCAAAGGCCGAGAAGAAGATATCGAAGAAAGGCGATAGCAATTTGAAGAAGAAGGAGAGGGTCAAGAAGAGCATTGAGGCTTACAAGATCAACCTCTTCAAGGTTCTCAAACAGGTTCACCTCGATATTGGGATTTTGAGCAAGGCTATGGGGATCATGAACAGCTTCATCAACGATATCTTCGAAAAGCTCGCCTTGGAGTCATCGCGATTGGCTCGATACATCTCCATCATTGCGAGGAAGAGATGGGGTTTCTAAAGTCTCTAATTTACAAGCTAAGAGCATCTAGAATGGCGCTTGATCTACAAAAATGAGATGTGAAGGTTAAAGGGCAAAACAGAGGGATTAAGCAGGGTTTGTGTTGGTATGGTTGAGCAATTGATTATAATATTACAATATTCTGGGTTTGTGTTTAGTTTTGGGTTTGTGGTTGAGCTGGGTTTGTGTTGAGCAATCAAGTTTTATTACAATATTCTTTTATGATTTTTCTGTGGTTGAGCTGGGTTTGTGGTTGGTTCTGGATATGTGTTTGAGTTTGAGTTGGGTTTGTGGTTGAGCTGAGTTTGTGTTGAGCAATCAAGTTTTATAACAATATTCTTTTATTATTTTTCAGTGTTTGATTTATGGGTTTGTATGATTTTTTTGAGTTTGTGTTCTTGTGTGTTTTGCCATTTTGGGATTTTGAATTCCTTCTTTTTTGTTTGTTTTTGTGTTCTTTGTGATTTTAAATTTGAGTTTGTGTTTGGTTTTGGGTTGGTTCTAGGTTTGTTTGTATGTTTTTAATGTTTTTAATTATGTTTTTTCTTTTTTTTTTTATTTAGTTTAAATTGATAATTTAAAAAAAAAATTAGATGTTGATGTGGTATTTTTTATAATATTTTAATTCCTCCGACAGTTGCTTCAATTATTTCTGCCGGTTGACTAATTAAAATGACAAAAATGATAAGTATTAATTAGTTTAAAGACTAAAAATAATAAAATTAAAATGTAAAAATTAAAATGAAAAAAAAGTAACAATATAACAGTAAAAGTGCATTTACGTTTATTTGTTATTACTTTCGACGCACCTCTCTTTTATTCACGAACACATATAATATTGCATCTCGTGTTTCACTGTTTCCCAGCAGTGTACTGTCTGGACTCTGTAGTATCATCTATACCGTGGATCTATATTCCGTGCAATACCTAAAATCTCAGCCATAGAATTAATCTAATGGCTTCAGCAAATGACACCTCACCCAAGAACAAAACCACTACTTTACCCTTAAATAATTTCACGGTTTCACCCGCCCACTGTTCAGTTTCAGCCCTAACTTTTCATAAGCTCAAATTTTCACTCTCTCTCCCCTGCGCAGCTGCCTCTCCTTCAACCCATTCTCTGCCTCTCCTTCTATCCGTTGTCACCGGCCTCACTGGGATCAGCGTCAAGATCTTGTTCTTGTGGCCCAACATCATCGAGGTGGGCAGGGATGGTGATGACCTTTACTTCTCTGTTGGGATTGCTTCTGCTTCTTTTCCTATCGATAATTTCTACGAGTGTCCTCAGTGTGGCTGTGGATTGAACTGCGGTAGTCAGCAAGTAAGGAAATTTAGATTCAACCCTTTTGTTTCTTCTAGTTGAAGATCAATTATTTTGAAATTGTAAAGTAAAAAAAGCCTGGGTTTTGTTTTAAATGAAATTATTGGAACTGGGTTTCGGTTATTTCATCAAAATGATGGGATTTGAAACTTGTTTTTGTTGGTTAAAGATCGATTTTTTTTTTTTTTGTGCTTGTCTTGTATGTCTTTAATTTACGAGTGTGTCTGTGGCTTGGACTGCGTTAATGGGCAAGTAAGGAGAGTTAGAATGAACCCTTTTTGTTTCTTCTAGTTGAAGATCAATTTTTATGGAATTGTTAAAAAAAAAAAAGGAAGAAGAAAAGGTCTTTGTGGGATTTTGGATGTTGGGTTTCTTTTGATTTGAGATATTGGATATGTGTTACTGTTATTTTTTCCAAATGTGTTATTAGTTGGCTAAAGGTTGAATTTTTATTTTGTGCTTGTTTTATGTCTTTCATGAGAAATCTGATTTGTAAACAGTGGCCAAATGGATGTGATGGTGGCGATCAGCAGTTATTATTACCATTAAAGTAATGCATGATAGGAAAATTTTTTGGTCTTATTATCATTTATCAAGTTTCTTTACTGCTAGATCAAGTTTTTTGGAAATTTTGATATATGTTTATCAATGAAATCACTATTTTCTTCTTTTGTCAGGTTGAATGGCATGAATATAGGTATGCTATTCTTCTTTTGATCACTGAGAGTGAGAAAAGGCGGGTGCTGGAGAGATTAGTGAAGACCATGAAGCTGGCTTTGTTCATGATTTTTTTTTTTTGGAGAAATTGTTAATGAAATTTTAGATATAAAAAACATGACTCATATCTATTTTAGTTGGGATCAAAGTCAAGATGTAGCTATTTTGGCTTTCTTGAAACACTGAAATCGCATATTTATATTGTGAAGCTAATTTAGCTAAGCTATAAAGCCTTTTTGTTATGGATGCACTAGCAAGCTTTTATGGTGGACAGGGAGGCTCTTCCTGCCACAGACAGAGTAAGGTCTGGCCGTGGAGGAAAAGTCGCTGACTGTGTGGGGAAGGCTCTTCCACTTCCCGCATGAAGTACTGGGCAAAATGGGATGATGACAACTTGCTGCTGAACATGAAAAGGGCCTTCCCCATCATGTTCAGCAGCAAGTTGTCATCATTCAATTTTGCCCAGTACTTCATGTCCTCGGGAAGTAGAAGAGCCTTCCCCACACAGTCAGCCACTTTTCCTCCACGGCCATCTCTCCACGGCCTTACTCTGTCTGTGGCAGGAAGAGCCTCCCTGTCCACCATAAAAGCCTTTATGTAGGTTGGTGCATCCGTAACAGAAAGACTTTATAGCTTAGCTAAATTAGTTTCACAATATAAATATGCGATTTCAGTGTTTCAAGAAAGCCAAAATAGCTACATGGAATCAAGATTTGAGGTTTAAAATTTTAGAATGTTGTACAATGTCCAAGGAAAAAATTGGTAGTATTTTGTGGGATTCCTTTTGTAGTCAACCTTTTGATTAAAAAAAATTCCACTGCAATATCAATACTGAGTCACTCATAGCATTACTATACCTTCACTTTTCATTGCGGGTTGGTTTTTCATCACTCCTTGTAATTAATCATCAGGTAAATGTTGTGGATTCCAAGTTATTCTGTCTGTTCTCAGCCTTGTTAGAATCATTTATGTGATTGGTTAAATGGACACCAGGTATTAAAACTCAAAATAGTTCCAAGTCTGCCCTGCTGTTGATTGCATATCATTGATAGCTATCTATATTTCTCATTTTCATAATTGTACTTCATATTGTGTTATCTTTGGTTGTTCATATCAATCACTACTCAAAGTACCATTCTCTTATAAACTTCTATATCTCCTTTTGATTTATATATGAAATTGATTCTTGAAGTTTGTGCCAAAACCGACAATGCTAGATATCTTAGTTTTCTGTGTATTTCTTCTTTTGCTTTCCTTTTAGGCAATCATAGCATGTCTTATTTAGAGAATCTGAACTCTTGGTATTTATGCCCTTATGGTCTAGGATTCTCCAATCTCATTATTCCACAATTCAGTTTGAATACTTTCTGATCCTTTTAATCCGTTTGCCCATTAATCAGCATTAGGTTTGAAACTGAACTTATATATTTTTAGCTTACTTCAATCGCTTTGAAGCTTCAAAGTTGCTGTAACTTTAGACTCTTTCATAATTCTCTTCATTTGCTATATAGTTATGCAGCAGTTGACATGCATTTGATTCCAACACCTGGTACATATTGGTAATTAGAATTTGAAAATAATGACATCTTTTAGTCATCCTAATTCTTTCATTTTTGTGTTCTTTGTTCATAAATACACTGATCTAATCAATTTATTGTTTCAAATTTTCAATATATATATATATGTATGTATGTATGTATGTATGTATGTATGCATGGGAATTTTTGGTTTAAGACAAGTTTAGCAAATTATTGGAGAAATATAATATTGATTTAAGCAATCTACAAAAAATGAAGGGATCGGTAGTAGACTAGTAGTATAATATGCAACTAGCAGTAACAATATATGGCTCCCCTCCTTTGGTCACAAAGTGATACTTGTGTCATTGATAAACTTGGGAGAAATTGAGATGATGTGAAATTCTCTGTTTTTCTACCTCAAGTGAATAAAATCGAGTATACTAACCAAAAAAAATAAAATTACTTCCCACTACTATACCTCAAAAATAGATTCAACATTCCTGTCTTGCTTACCCCATAGGAAATGATAGTACCAAAATCCCAATATATATAAAATGGGAAGGGTGATATTCTTCTACACCATTTCTCTCTACCTTGTGAATTGGTAGTAGTTGGGTTGGTATGATTATGTCACAGTTTGAACGAGTAGAACCGGCACCTAGACTGGATGCACACCCACCCACATGATTGCAGAGGCCCATGCAATCAATGTTTGTGGGTAATCTTTCACACTGGCATCCTTAATAGAAATAAGTTTATATGGTGGTAAAGGATGCTTAGTGTAAGCTAACATGCTACTAGTAGTACTCTTTGATTTGGTTATTAAACTAAAAGTTAAATCCTATGTCTACTATTTTTTCTTGTAGGGTAAAATTCTGAAATTCTCTATGGAGAGTTAACCTATTTATAAAATTGTATAGTTGGAAATGAGAACCTGGCTAGATGTCCATGAGAAACAAATATATATCAGGATTTTGCTAGCTTATTTGTTTGAAGTTGAGATTAAAGTCACTGCCTTACTTGAAAAACAGCTAGCTTAAAGTCTTTTTTTTTCTTTTAATCTGGCAACAAATAAGCTAAAAAAATTTTGAGATAGTTACAACATGTTGTTAATTCCGCAATTTAAATTCTTCCCCTAAGCACTTTGTGTATGAAAAAGTGACAATTAAATTACAAGACTTTTAAAATAAACTAATATTTTAATAGGCCAATGAATGCTAAGTTTATTGAAATTGCCAAAAACTGATTATAAAATTGACATATCAAGAAATGTTCAGAGGGTTCACCATATGACTACTGACATATTGGATTGCAGGATTGGGAAGACATCTCTATTGCCGTATTTATGGAGGGTAATTGAGAGGGTTCACCATGTGATGTTTGTTTTTTTTTTTTTATGTTTGTTGGATCTAGGTTCCCATCAGTTTCTATTTGGGGTTTACTGCGGAATCCAGACTAGGTCTTGGGCCTCTTGACCTTTTAGGTTGAGTAAGAGTTATAGCTAATGCTTATCAAAAAAAAAAGAGTTATAGCTAATGGTAGAGTAAACTTTACTATTCTTTTGCTACAGTGAGTTACTGAGTTAACATATGGATATGTCAGTGAAGTGGTGCTACATTTTTGACATTTTTCTTTAACTAGAAGAAGTGGACCATGTGACCGACATTTATTTCTATAAGAAGGGATCGTAATTTGTCAGAAACATGCATAGCTGTTTGGGACTTGGACCTCTGCTTTATCATTGCATGTATCAAAGATAAAAATTAATGCTAGGATATCAATGCTCACAGCTCAACTTGTTCCCGTTGTACACTAAAATTCATTAAATGCATTAATATAACATTGCATACTTTTCTTGGTTTTCTATCAACCTCTTTTTTGTTTTTAAAGATTTTCTTGGTTGAAGTATTTAAAATAGAAAGAATTCCATCCAATATAAGTTTTAATTTTAACCCATTTAAAATGACATTGTGATTTTTAAGACAACTAAAACATTCTCTTTATGACAATGGGAGAAAGAACATAGGTGGAATTATTAGGTATACTAGAGGGACTGTTGAATTGATTTTCCCAACTAATGAAATAATATCACTTATGCAAATGTGTGAATTAGATTTTTAAGCAACACAAGAATTAAAAATAAAAACAATTTTATTATATCACATTTACATAAATGATAGTGTTTAATTGGTTAGAAGAATTAGGAGGGCGACAAAAAGTGAACCTAATAATTTCTCAAAATATAGAACCTAAAGCATTTCTCACTCTTATATTAACATAATGGAAAGGAAAAGAGGAGCATATAAACCTTTTGCAATTAGATCAACAGTATTCCACGCAGCACAAAGGTAATGTACCTAACCTTCCCAACAGCTTTCAATTTTCGCTAAAAAGCTAATGCTTTTCAGCTTTTCTTTTCATGTGAATGAAACTTTCTCCCTCAACCTAATAATTTGATCTTTTGCCCCAATTAAATAATGTAATACACCTTCAAAAGCATAACCCAATATCTCTCTTTGATTGCTGCATCATCCGCATAATAAATGAGTCCAGTTAATGTGTGCGCTTAGGGCACACATTAAGTTTTCTATGGTCGAATTGGAACATTTCAAAGATAAAGCTGGTAGACTCCAAGAGGAGCTTCAGAAAAAGACTCATGTGGTTGAGGAAGGAAGAAAATTACGAGCCCAATTGCAGCAACAGATTGTTTGGAATGACACTGAAATGTCAAAGAACAAACCGCATTTGAAGGAGTATGAGGAAGAGAATAACCTGCTGATGTACAAAATAATTGGTTTAAAATTGAAAAATAATGAATTGATGGTAAATCATGGAGGTAAAAGTGGTGAGGTGGCAGAAGGAAGGGATTGAATAACTTAACCTGGTGAGACTCTATTGCTTTTATTCTTTATTGTTTTTCTTTTAAACTTTATCTTTTATCTCTATAATTGTAAATCATAAGTAGCTGCATTAATTTTGGTGAAGTTTCTTATAATCTTCTGGCACTTCTGGTCTGATTTAGAAGTGGATTATGTACTAGGTTGTCACTACACATAAGTTCCGGATTTGTTTGAATTGGTGAATTTTGCTAATTTGTGATTGCGGTTAGTTCAGCTCAGACCCACAATTGGCTATGCATTCAAATGATTAAATTAATTCTTTTGTAACAGCTTAAGTTTATGGACAACTGGGTAGTTTATCATGGTATATCATAATTCGCTTTCATTGTTTCTAAACTATTATTATCTATTGCCTGGTATTGTAGATCATGGAAACAAAGTTTCAGACACTTCTGAGGCTCCTTCTGACACAGCTGAAGGGAATAACATCTGTTTTAATGGAAGCTTGGAGGATGTGAAAGAAGCCAACTTGATTCAAGCCCCAAGATCTGACTCTCCTACTTCTAGTTTCCTCACTGCATCAAATTCTCCCTCCAATGTAAAATTTGCTACATTTTCTGGCACAAAGCAAGCTGCACCCTGTTCGAGATATACATGGCTCCGTCAATGCCTTGTGGAAAAAGTTGACGAGCTCGAAGATGAGCATAGAGGAAAGAAACAAAAAGTAGCAGATGGAAAGGAATTGGCACAAAATTTAGTCTAAAAGATTGATTGGCTTCTCTCAGAAACTTCAGATAATCTACATCTATTGAGAGAGGATATAGAAGACAAGGAATTACTTATGTCCAAATTGGAATGCTTGGAAGATAAAGTTGGTGGAATCCAACAGGAGCTTCAGAAGAAGAGTCATAAGGTTGAGGAGGGAAGCAAATTAGAAAACCAATTACTTAAACAAGTTGATTTGGCTAACACTGAAATGTCAAAGTACAAAGAGAAGTTGAAGAAGTGTGAGAGGTGCTTCATGTGGAAACTATAATTGGTTTAGATGGGAAATTTAATGAGGTGCAAGTAAATCATGGAGGGGTGAGGTATAAACCTGTTAGCTTGAATTTCATTATTAGACACATTGACTTGATTTTGTGACCTATAATGTTATGGCATAGTAATTCATTACAAATCTGAACTTTTAAGTATTCCCCAGGACCCCAGCCATGGTGCTTGATGCTTAGAAAATGATTATCAAATGATGTAAATTTTGATAGGCAGTTGGTACTATTTTCAGAATGAAAGTTTGAGCTTTTTGTTATGGTTGAATGTAGAGTGACAACCATGAAATCAGTACCTATTAAATTTTCAGGATGAAATTGTGATTTTCTATAAATAACAAAAACCAAACTACCAGTGTCTTGGAAAATTTTCTAACCTTAATTTTGGTAAATTTGTGTTGGTGCTACCAACACAAATTTTTTTATAACATTTTTACAAACCATTGATATGACAAATTTTTACTGATTCTCATTTAAACCCGCTAATTACATACAAAAAATTGTAAAATAATTTTTTACTTTAACTTTTTCCAAGAGAGTAAAGGAAAGGGAAGGGCTAGATTGTTGTAATATATTGAAAATTGGTACATTTTGGCCATCTTTCCCTCTTGTCTCCCTCCATCTGCATAACCTAAAAAAGTTTCATCTTGCCTTTACAATTTTTTTTTTTTTTTTGGGGAAACCTCTTGCCTTTACAATTGAAAATTACTTTAAAAGTAAAATTGGAGTTTTGAACTTGGATACTAAAATTTTTATTGCACTTTTTCCAACTTTAAATAGAAATAATAAATATACAAATCTTGTAATTTTTCCCATTAAATTTTTTTTAATGAATTTAATTATTAAATCGGGAGCCTTATAATTCAGTAACAGATATTATTCTAATTTATTAGAAGAATCAGGATTTAAATCCTTAACCACCTATCAATCTCAAACGGGCTCATAATGGCTCAAATATCCATGTCCCCAATCTTTGGGCTTAGGGTAGGATGAAGTGGGCCACACCCCACAGCAATTCACAACGTACACTTCAACCGTAGTGAATCAAATCCCTCTTTTGTTACAAATCTTCTGCGGCAAGTTTTTTCATTCAAAACAATATCCCGCCATTCCCAAAAACACTTCGACCAGTTTTCTCTCACCAAAAAAAAAAAAAAAAAAAACACACTTCCCAGTCTTAATCCCCGCATCCAAACACACCCCCAAAACCCTAGCCACCAACCAAGCAAGAGAGAGAGAGAGAGCTTCGTAAATTGAAGTTTTACTTTCAATGAGGTATTTCTCTCTCACTCATTTTCATTTTTTAGTTTTTTTTAAAAAATATTTTTTTACTTTCTGTTTGGTTCTCGGTAAAATGAGAACCAAGAAAACCTAATATTTATTTATTTTTTGGTTTGCATTGTTCTGGTTGATGTGATTATTTTCTGTTCAATTCTGATTCGTTTTAATTTTTCAAATTTACTTTGCCTTAAAAAAAAAAAATTCCTAATTTATTATTATTATTTTTTTTACCATTACATCATTTTATAGCAATGGCTAATGAAAATTTGTATGATATTGTTAAGTTTTAATCTACAATGCCTTTGTTTTTAGTCTCTCAGCTTGTTTTTGTTATCTTGTTTGGTTCAGTACCAGAAATTTGAAAAACCAACAGGAAAATTATGTTTAAAAAAAGTAGTTATATGGGTCTGTTTGGTTAGGCGATTTGAGAGCTTAAAAGTGTGTTTTTAAAACCCAAAATTCCATTTCGCACACCGTTTTTGCAACAGCTTATACAAATGCACCCTATAAGTTGTCAATGTGGTTTTACAATTTTTTTTTGGTGGGCTTTGTTAATTGCTTATGTGAAATATATTTTGAGCTTTGGCTGAGCTCGGTTCGTGTAGTTTACTTGTTGGGAAGCGGGTTTAACTTGGTCTACGTGGAGGGCTTAACTTGGACTGATAGTGTTGGTATATGAAGAGTAGCTTTGGTTTATATGTCTATTCAACTATTTGATTGAAAATCAATTTCTAATTGAGGACACAAAGAGTAGCTTTGGTTTATGTGTCTTTTCCATGTTATGCTTCGTAGCTAGGTGAATGCATGTGGCCGATCCCAATTAGTCTGGTTGTGCATTTGAAACCGAATCTAAAGTTTTTGGACTAAAGCTTTGTTGTTGTTGTTGTATAGTTTACAGCTAGGTAGATTTTTGAAGCATTGGTAAAAATAATAATGTAAAAGGAAGGATGTACTGAGGTGATCTTATATGTTTATTAGCATTTTACTTGTCATTCTAAGAGCTAAGAATCAATGCAAGTTTTTGCTTTGCAGAGATATGGTAAATGGTGTATTATGGTAATTTGGAGTTGGTTTGTCCCAATTGGATAGAAGAGAATCATCGACCTAACTGATTGAGGATGAAAATTGAGCTAATGAAATTGATTTGGTAGTCTGGGTCTAGCTTTAGCTTATATGTCTGTTGAACTATATGATTAAAGTCCATTTCTAATTGAGGGCATGGGGATAAACTTTCAAATGGGTTAACAAGTATCTGATAAGAATTAATTATATAAAAATATTTTTTTTTCTTGTGTATGCTTCATAGCTAGGTAGAATTCTGAAGTGTTGTGGACAATGCAAACATTTTGATTTTTTTCAGTTGTTTGCGGTAATTCCTGGCATATTAATAACTTGTTATATTTGAAACTACCTATTGCTTATTGTTTTGTTGGAGTCCAATACTGATGATGTGGTAAATCTTGCTTGGGTACTGTTCTGTGTTTTCCAGAGATGGCGGGGCACCTCCCAAACTCTCCTAAACTAGGATATCCTGTTGACAGTGGTGATGAAAAGTACGTCTCTGGCCTTAGTACCATTCTGGTTGCTACTATTCAAGAAGCAAAAGACAGGATTTCTCAGATAGAATATATATTCTGGAGCCAGCTCTACCCTAATTTCCAATCAAAGTCTAAAAGCCTGCAGAAAGTTTATTTTGAGGCCAGGAAAGCTGCAGAAGATGTGTGGAAAGAGAAGGAAAATGATCTCTTAATCCAAATAGAAAGACTTCAACTTGAAAAGAAACAAGCCCTAGAAGAGAACCAGTCTCTCAAGCTAGAGATGGAAAAACTATCAAAGGAGCAGGAAGAGAAGACAAACAAGTTACTTGCCAATATTGAATGTCAAAAACTTGAGATTGATCAACTAGGATTGAAGCTGAAGAATAAGTCTAAGGAAGTTGATGAGGGAATGGAATTTTATAATAGATTAATCCAATTGGTTCAAGAAAAAACCTCTGATAATTTAAACATGGGAAAACAACTTAAAGACTATGAAGAAAAGACAAATGAGCTTCTTGCCAAAGTGAATGGCCTTGAGAAAAAAGTTGATGAGCTCCAAGATGAGCTTAGAATAAAGCAAGAAAAAGTAGTAGAGGGAAAGGAGTTGACAAAAAATTTTGTTGAAAAGATTGAAAGGCTTACCTCTGAAATTTCAGATGATCAACAGCTATTGAGAGAGAATAAAAAAGAGAAGAAATTACTTATGGGCAAATTGGAACATTTGGAAGACAATGCTAGTAGATTCCAGAAGGAGCTTCAGAAAATGACTCGTGAGGTTGATGAGGGAAGAAATTTACAAAACGAATTACTTCAACAGATTGATTCAACTAATACTGAAATATCAAAGAACAAACTGCAGTTGGAGGAGTGTGAGAAAGAGAAGAAGCTGCTTGTGGACAAAATAATTGTTTTAGAAGGGAAAATTAATGAGTTGCAGGTAAATCATGGAGGGAGGAGCAATGAGGTGGCGGAAGGAAACGATTCATATGAAAAATTACTTCAACAGATTGACACAAAAGCCTCTGAGTTACGAGCTGAGAAGAAGAAAATAAGGCATTTTGTTGATCTTTACAAAAAGCTGAAATCTCAATACGTGTCAAAGTATGGTCTTACCACCGATAATATGATCCCCCAAAGTGATTCTATAAGGCATAATCAGAATATATTGACTTCACCTGGTAAGCCTACTGCATTTATAATGCATTTTCTCTTTATGTAATTCTAAACCATTAGCTGCATATGTATGAATCAAAAAAAGTTTCATGATGATCTGCTGGTAGTTAGTCTTTAGTTTAAAAGTGGGTTATTTACTAGGTTGTCACTTCACATGAGGTCCAAACTTGTTTGAATTCACTGATTTTTTGAATTTCATATTATGGTTGGTTCAACTTAGAATCACAATGGGCTAGATATCTTTTACATATTGCATCCTCTGTTATTCTTTCTAAAGAATTATCTTTTGCCTGGTATTTTAGATCTTGGAAAGAAAATTGCAGACACTC
This sequence comes from Quercus variabilis, assembly GCA_030445155.1. Lineage (NCBI taxonomy): Eukaryota > Viridiplantae > Streptophyta > Magnoliopsida > Fagales > Fagaceae > Quercus > Quercus variabilis. The sequence continues at coordinate 4,236,178 of CP129448.1, read as the reverse complement.
CTGTGACTCCCAGTGACAAAAATAAAGTGAAGAATGACGTCTGTTTCAATGGAAGCTCAGAGGATGAGAAAAGCACCAAATTAATTCAAACTTCAAGTTCTGACTCTCCTCCTTCAGGTTTCCCTATTACAACAAAATGTCCCTCCAATGTAAAATCTGCCCCGGTAGCTGGTACAAAGAGGCCTGCATCTTTTTGGAGAGAAACAAGGTCCCGTCAGTGCCAAGGTGGGCCTGATCCTCATGATGATTTTCTTGATACTCCTCTTGAGAACATCAGAGGTAACTTGAACAAGACCTTGAAAGAACAAGAAAATGATCCTCCAGTCCCTATTCAGAAAGACATGAATTTTGACATTAACAATACACTAATTTGGGGGGAGTAGGCCGTTGGAAGGCTTTCTGGTATTTGTGCCGAAATGCTGTTTTAGCTTGGTAGAATCAGAAGATACATAATCTTCTCCCTGTTTATAAAGTACATTAGGTGCTAATCAAATAGCTAGTCTTAAATATCATGTTACATTTTGCAACCTGGAAACACAATTGGAGCATTAGGTGATACATGTTGCTTCTGCAATCAAAGCTGGTGCGCGTTAAGGTAGATTTAGGTGCTCCAATGGAATTTGAAGGGGCTCAAATGTATTTTGCATTGTCTATGAATTCTGTAGTAACAAAAGGCACTGGTATTGGAATCAGCTTTTGGATTCATGAAATGACGTTACTAAAATATTGGATTTATGAAATGCAGCTTATAGTTTTTCAGCTCTGTAGCTCTATTCTGTCCTCAAGCAATGTGGGTTCTATTTTTTGTTGGTGCATTTAAAATCTATAATTACAGTGGCAGGGAAAAGGAAAAACTACCATGGAGACATTCTTCAAGCTAGATGACAGCGGTCAGCAGAATATTTTCGTAAATTTCTAGCAGTAGTTTCCATTTAAGCAATGGGGAACAGAAAACACAAAATGTTCAAAGAGCTTCAATTATTATCATGTATGCTTCCAGCAACATGAAACAATGATGATAAGCTCTAATACCATTTAACTGTTGTAGAAAATAAGATAATAACAGGGACAAAAAAATAATATTTTTAGAAAAGATAAAGAAAAATTTGATTATGAGCCCTCCTATATTGTTTGGTTTAGTACCAGACATTTGTATATATAAGTAATTATATATGTTTTTTTATGTGGTTTAATATATGTTTGTTGACTTTGTTAGTTGCTTATTTGAATTATATTTTGAGCTTTGGTCCAGCTCAGGTAATGTAGTTTCCATGTTGGAATTGAGTTTAACTTTGTCTATGTAAGGTTAGCTTGGACTACTGTTGGTATGAAGTATGAAGAGTAGCTATTACAAGCCTATTCCCCATGTATAGTTCATAGCTAGGTGGAATTTTTATTTTTGAAGCACTGAGAACAATGGAAAGCTTTTGTTTTTGCTTTATGGCAATATTGGCAGTCTGATAGTCTTATGGTGAAACTCTCTTGAAGAATTTGTGAATGAACTTTGGCTCAATCCTCTTACTACAAGAATACGAAGATGGTGAGGTCATGGCCTCAAAAGAATCCAAGCTTACCGGTGTGTGTGTAAATTACAACCCCCCACCCCCTCAAAAAATAAAGGAAGAAATGAAAGAATAAGTTGTTTGTGGTAATAGCTGACATAGTAATAACTGATTAAATTCAAAATTACCAATTTAATTTTTGTTGAAGTCCGAACACCAAAGTCCTATGTTGATGATATCTTATCTAACTAGGCTGCTGTACTTTTTTTTTTTTAAAGCTAGAGATGGAAGGACACCTTTAAAACTCTCCTAAACAAGGGTATCCTGCTTATAGAGAGGATGAAAACGTTGAAAAGTGTGTCTTGGGCCTTGGAACTACACTGGTTGCTACATTTGAGGAAGCAAAAGAGAGGATTTCTCAAATAGAACATATATTCTGTAGCCAGATCTTCCCTACTTTCCAATTGAAATCCGAAAACCTGCAGAACTTTTTTCCTGAGGGCAAGAAAGCCAGGGAAGATGCGTGTAAAGAAAAGGAAAATGATCTTATACTCCCAATAGAAAGACTTCAATGCGAAAAGCAACAAACCCTTGAAGAGAACCGGTCTCTCATGCTTGAATGGGGTACTTGCCAAAATTAAATGTCAACTACTTGAGATTGATGAGCGAATGGAATTGCAGAATAGGTTTGTGCAATTGGTTCCCGAAAGCAACTCTGCTATTGTAAATAAGGGAAAACAACTTCTAGAGTATGAAGAAAAGACAAAAGAGCTCCTTGCCAAAGTGAATGGCCTTGAGAGAAAAGTTAATGAGCTCCAAGATGAGCTTAGAAGAAAGGACGAAAAAGTAGTAGAGGGGAAGAAGTTGGTGCAAACATTAGCCAAAGATAATGCATGGCTTAACTCTAAATTTTCAGTTGATTATCAGCTATTGAGAGATAATAAAAAGGAGAAGAATGTACTTATGGTCGAATTGGAACATTTCAAAGATAAAGCTGGTAGACTCCAAGAGGAGCTTCAGAAAAAAGACTCATGAGGTTGAGGAAGGAAGACAATTACGAGCCCAATTGCAGCAACAGATTGTTTGGAATGACACTGAAATGTCAAAGAACAAACAGCATTTGAAGGAGTATGAGGAAGAGAATAACTTGCTGATGTACAAAATAATTGGTTTAAAATTGAAAAATAATGAATTGATGGTAAATCATGGAGGTAAAAGTGGTGAGGTGGCAGAAAGAAGGGATTCAATAACTTAATCTGGTAAGACTCTATTGCTTTTATTCTTTATTGTTTTTCTTTTAAATTTTATCTTTTATCTTTATAATTGTAAATCATAAGTAGCTGCATTAAGTTTGGTGAAGTTTCTTATAATCTTCTGGTACTTCCGGTCTCATTTAGAAGTGGATTATGTACTGGGTTGTCACTACACATAAGTTCCGGATTTTTTTGAATTGGAGAATTTTGCTAATTTGTGATTGTGGTTAGTTCAGCTCAGACCCACAATTGGCTATGCATTCAAATGATTAAATTAATTCTTTTGTAACAGCTTAAGTTTATGGACAACTGGGTAGTTTATCATGGTATATCATAATAGATATGTCGCTTTCATTGTTTCTAAACTATTGTTATCTATTGCCTGGTATTGTAGATCATGGAAACAAAGTTTCAGACACTTCTGAGGCTCCTTGTGACACAGTTGAAGTGAATAACATCTGTTTTAAAGGAAGCTTGGAGGATGTGAAAGAAGCCAACTTAATTCAAACCCCAAGATCTGACTCTCCTACTTCTAGTTTCCTCACTGCATCAAATTCTCCCTCCAATGTAAAATTTGCTACATTTTCTAGCACAAAGCGAGCTGCACCCTGTTCGAAAGATACATGGTCCCGTCAATGCCTTGTGGAAAAAGTAGACGAGCTCGAAGATGAGCTTAGAGGAAAGAAACAAAAAGTAGCAGATGGAAAGGTGTTTGCACAAAATTTAGTCAAAAAGATTGATTGGCTTCTCTCAGAAACTTCAGATAATCTACATCTATTGAGAGAGAATATAAAAGACAAGGAATTACTTATGTCCAAATTGGAATGCTTGGAAGATAAAGTCGGTAGAATCCAACAGGAGCTTCAGAAGAAGAGTCATGAGGTTGAGGAGGGAAGCAAATTACAAAGCCAATTACTTAAACAGGTTTTGGCTAACACCTAAATGTCAAAATACAAAGAGAAGTTGGAGGAGTACGAGAGGTGATTCATGTGGAAACTATAGTTAGTTTAGAAGGGAAAAGTAATGAGTTGCAAGTAAATCATGGAGAAAGGAGTGAGGCATAAACCTGTTAGCTTGGATGAATTTCATTATTAGACACATTGACTTGATTTTGTGACCTATAATGTTATAGCACAGGGGCGGGACATGAAAAAAAAATTATATATAATAATTTAAAATTTTTTATTTGTCTACCATTTAAAAAAAAAATTGGGAACACCCTCAATTTTTTTTTTATGCTAATAAAATTAAATTTTACTCTATTATATGTTCTATTTTCAAGCAAAAAGAAAAAGCCCTAAAAAAAATTTTTTTGAACTAAAATCTGAAAAAATAAAATAAAAATGTAACATAGCAAGTCCACTGCCTACCTCGGAAAAAAAAAGGTCCATCATCAATCCTAAACAAAACTAACCCCAAATAGATTTTTAAATCAAAATAATTAAATTTTTACTAACTAAATACTCAATCAGGCCAACCCAAACAGATTCTAAAAAAAAAAAAACCCCAACCAAAACCCAATACGCATCTGTTGATTGATCAAAATCATCAAATGGTAAAGCAAAACTGAAATCAGAAATCCTAACCTAAAGGAAAAAAACCTCATCAACAACTAAGCTCCAAGCACATCGGCACGACAGTGCCTCCGCCTTAAACTTGAGCAATAGAGCACATTGAGCTTCAAACTCGAGCAACAGAGCACATTGGGCCTCAAACTTGAGTAACAGTGATGGCGAGATCGGAGATCGGCTTAGGGATTGCTTGGCTTGGCCTCGTCACCTCGAGTCCTCGCCTTGACGTGCTGCCGCGGTGCTGCCCCTCAGGCCTCAAGGTATTTCAGTTCTTTACTTTTCTCTCTTCTTCTCTATCTCATCTTACATCTTTGGCTTTACTGTGCTTTGAGAGTGAGAGCGGAGCTCTCTCTCTTTCTCTTTGAATTGAAATGAGATTCTCTCTCTATTTCTCTATGTCTAATTGCCTTTACTTTATAACTTTATTTGACATTTTGACTTTATTAGTTTGTGAGTTTCTCGTTTTGTGTATTGTGAATTTTGTGTGTTGTGAATGTTTTATATGTTTAATGTTTTGTGGAATGTTGATTGGCTTTGGCTCTTTTGACTCTTGTCTATTGAGTGGGGTTGGATGGGGGCTGTGGGGTGGGATATTTGAATTGGGGAAGTGGACAGGGAGAGACAGTAAAGGCATGCAAAGGCAGTAAAGGACCAATACATTATAAAAGAAAAAAAATTAAATTATGTTAGGCACTAAGCTATGGGTTGAGTCGTGGATAATGCACATGGGGTGTGTGCTAATGCATAATAGGGTGTGTGCTAGACTGCTAGTAGTCAGTAAAGAAAAATAATGAAGCAACTAAACAACAATAATTAATAATTTAATTAACCAATATATTATAAAAAACAAACAAATTAAATTGTGTAATTTATGCTTCTTAATGAACACCTTGAGAAAAATTCCTGGAGACGCCACTATTATGGCATAGTAATTAATTGTAAATCTGAACTTTTAAGTATTTTCCAGGACCCCAACCATGGTGCTTGCTACTTAGAAAATCATTATCAAATGATGTGAATTTTGATAGGCAGTGTACTATTTTTAGAATGAAAGTTTGAGCTTTGTGTTATGGTTGAATGTAGAGTGAAAACCATGAAATCGGTACTTGTTAAATTTTCAGGATGAAATTGTGATTTTCTATAAATAACAAAAATCAAATTTCAAATTTCAAAATCAAATTGTATTTCATTTTTTTTTTTTGGGGGAGGGGGGGGGGGGGGGTCATCAAGGATTGCAGTTCCAGTAAACATAGAGCGGTAGTGAGCTTTAATGGTATTTAAAACTTTTTATCAAAATTTACCATGTTTTGTCAATTTTACTAACCTTAATTTTGGATGAATAATGCTACCGACACAAACTTTTTTACTACATCTTTACAAACTATAAATGTAGCAATTTTTACTAGTTCTCATTTGTAAAACTAAAAAAAAAAAGGAAAAAAAAAGAGTTTGTAACTTTAGCCTTTTCCATTTTGGATAGAGGGAGAGTAAAAAAAAAAAAAGGAAGTGGTAGATTGTCGTAATGCATTAAAAATTGGTACATTTTGGCTGTCTTTCCATCTTGCTTCTCTCCATCTACATAACCTAAAAAAGTTTCATCTTGCCTTTACAATTGAAAAACACTTTATAGTTTCTCTTAAAAAGGCTATTTGGTTTGAGAAAAAAAAAGAGGTGTTTTATGCATTAATTTTCAGTTTTTATGAGACCCACCACCAAAAAAAAAAAAAAAAGGTTTGGTTTGCAAATTTGTATTCAATTTTCGTTTTCAATATCCTAAAAAGTAGATTGCCGTGTATCCTCAAAAAATCCTAAAAAGTTAGACTTGAATGCTAAAAATAAATACATGTTTGGGGTGTTTGTAGAGTCAATGAAAATGAATACAATAACATTTTCGTTATATTGTTGAAAATGGCTAGGACCCACCAGAGAAGAGTTTAAGTGAATAAAGTTCTTTTTCCTAAAATAAAGAACAAGTGCCAAACCGGAGAATGATATATTTTGTACTCAAATTTTGTATTCAAAACTGGTTTAAAACCAAATACGCTCTAAATTTTTTAGTGCACTTTTCCAACTTTAAAGTAAAATAATGAACATAAAAATCTTGAAATTTTTCCCATATTTTTTCTTTTAATGAATTTGATTATCAAAATGGTTTAGTTTATCAAATACATCAAATGCAAAACCTCTATTCCAACCGAAATTACAAAGAGCCCTAACATATTTTATCTCAACATTTTTAGAAGGATCATAGTTCAAATCCATAACCTCTCGTCAATCTCAAAACGGGCTCATAGTGGCCCAAATATCTATGTCCCATATATTTTGGGCCTAGAATAAAATAAAAGTGGCCCACACACCAACTCACAAGCGTACACTGTTACCGCAGTGAATCAAATCCCTCTTTTTGTCACAAATCTTCCGCGGCAAGCTTTTTTTTTTCATACAAAACAATATCCCGCCATTCCCAAAAACACTTCCCGATCAGTTTTCTCAGAAAAACACCTCCCACTCTTAATCCCCGCATCCAAACACACCCCAAAAACCCTAGCCACCAAGCAAGAGAGAGAGAGATCGATCTTGGAAAATTGAAAGTTTTACTTTCAATGAGGTATTTCTCTCATTCATTTTCCTTTTTTTTTTTTTTTTATTCTTTTTTTTTTTTTTTTTACTTTCTGTTTGGTTCTCGGTAAAATGAGACGGAAAATGAGAACCAAGAAAACCTAATATTTATTTACTTTGGTTTGAATTGTACTGGTTGATGTTATTATTTTCGGTTCAATTCTGATTCGTATTGATTTTTCAAAATTACTTTGCCATAACATCATTTTATCACAATGATGAATGAAAGTTTGTGTGATCTTGTTACGTTTATTCTACGAGGCCTTTGTTTTTAGTCTCTCAGCTTGTTTTAGTTATCTTGTTTGGTTCAGTACACCAGAAATTTGAGAAAAATTAGCAAGAAAATTAATTTAAAAAAAGTAGTTATATGGGTCTGTTTGGTTAGGCCATTTGAGAGCTTAAAAGTGCGTTTTTAAAAACCCAAAATTCCATTTCACACACCGTTTTTGCAACAGCTTATACAAATGCACCCTATAAATTGTCAATGTGGTTTTACATTTTTTTTTTTTTTTGTTTGTTTTTGGTGGGCTTTGTTAATTGCTTCTGTGAAATATATTTTGAGCTTTGGCTGAGATCGGTTCGTGTAGTTTACTTGTTGGGAAGTGGGTTTAACTTGGTCTATGTGGAGGGGTTAACTTGGAAGAGTAGATTTGGTTTCTATGTCTATTCAAATATTTGACTGAAAATCAATTTCTAATCGAGGGCACAAAGACGCACACTTAAATGGGTTCACAAGTATTTGATTCTTTTCCATGGTTTGCTTCGTAGCTAGGTGAATACATGTGGCCGATCCCAATTAGTCTGGTTGTGCATTCAAAACCGAATCTAAAAGTTTTTGGACTAAAGCTTTGTTGTTGTTGTTGTTTTATAGTTTATAGCTAGGTAGATATTTGAAGCATTGGTAAAAATAATAACGTAAAAGGAAGGATCTACTGAGGTGATCTTATATGTTTATTAGCATTTTACTTGTCATTCTAAGATCTAAGAATCAATGCAAGTTTTTGCTTTGCAGGCATATAGTAAATGGTGTATTATGGTAATTTGGAGTTGGTTTGTCCCAATAGGATAAAAGAGAATCATCGACCTAACTGATCGAGGATGAAAATTGAGCTAATGAAATTGATTTGGTAGTTTGGGTCTGGCTGTAGCTTATATGTCTATTGAACTATATGATTAAAGTCCATTTCTAATTGAGGGCATGGGTATAAACTTTCAAATGGGTTCACAAGTATCTGATAAGAATTAATTATATAACAATATTTTTATTTTATTTTATTTTTTTCTTGTGTATGCTTCATAGCTAGGTAGAATTCTGAAGTGTTGTGGACAATGCAAACATTTTGATTTTTTTCAGTTGTTTGCAGTAATTCCTGGCATATTAATAACTTGTTATATTTGAAACTACCTATTGCTTATTGTTTTGTTGAAGTCCAATAATGATGATAGGGTAAATCTCGCTTGGGTACTGTTCTGTGTTTTCCAGAGATGGCGGGGCACCTTCCAAACTCTCCTAAACTAGGATATCCTGTTGACAGTGGTGATGAAAAGTACGTCTCTGGCCTTAGTACCATTCTGGTTGCTACTATTCAAGAAGCAAAAGACAGGATTTCTCAGATAGAATATATATTCTGCAGCCAGCTCTACCCTAATTTCCAATCAAAGTCTAAAAGCCTGCAGAAAGTTTATTTTGAGGCCAGGAAAGCTGCAGAAGATGTGTGGAAAGAGAAGGAAAATGATCTCTTAATCCAAATAGAAAGACTTCAACTTGAAAAGAAACAAGCCCTAGAAGAGAACCAGTCTCTCAAGCTAGAGATGGAAAAACCATCAAAGGAGCAGGAAGAGAAGACAAACAAGTTACTTGCCAATATTAAATGTCAAAAACTTGAGATTGATCAACTAGGATTGAAGCTGAAGAATAAGTCTAAGGAAGTTGATGAGGGAATGGAATTGCATAATAGATTAATCCAATTGGTTCAAGAAAAAACCTCTGATAATTTAAACATGGGAAAACAACTTAAAGAGTATGAAGAAAAGACAAATGAGCTTCTTGCCAAAGTGAATGGCCTTGAGAAAAAAGTTGACGAGCTCCAGGATGAGCTTAGAATAAAGCAAGAAAAAGTAGTAGAGGGAAAGGAGTTGACAAAAAATTTGGTTGAAAAGATTGAAAGGCTTACCTCTGAAATTTCAGATGATCAACAGCTATTGAGAGAGAATAAAAAAGAGAAGAAATTACTTATGGGCAAATTGGAACATTTGGAAGACAATGCTGGTAGATTCCAGAAGGAGCTTCAGAAAATGACTCGTGAGGTTGATGAGGGAAGAAATTTACAAAATGAATTACTTCAACAGATTGATTCAACTAATACTGAAATATCAAAGAACAAACAGCAGTTGGAGGAGTGTGAGAAAGAGAAGAAGCTGCTTGTGGACAAAATAATTGTTTTAGAAGGGAAAAATCATGAGTTACAGGTAAATCATGGAGGGAGGAGCAGTGAGGTGGCAGAAGGAAACGATTCATATGAAAAATTACTTCAACAGATTGACACAAAAGCCTCTGAGTTACGAGCTGAGAAGAAGAAAACAAGGCATGTTGTTGATCTTTACAAAAAGCTGAAATCTCAATACGACTACCTCAGGTCAAAGTGCGGTCTTACTATCGATAATATGCTCCCCCAAAGTGATTCTCTATGGCATAATCAGAATATATTGACTTCAGCTGGTAAGCCTACTGCATTTATTATGCATTTTCTCTTTATCTAATTCTAAACCATTAGCTGCATATGTATGAATCAAAAAAAGTTTCATGATTATCTGCTGGTAGTCAGTCTTTAGTTTAAAAGTGGGTTATTTACTAGGTTGTCACTTCACATGAGGTCCAAACTTGTTTGAATTCACTGCTTTTTGAATTTCATATTATGGTTGGTTCAACTTAGAATCACAATGGGCTAGATATCTTTTACATATTGCAGCTTCTGTTATTCTTTCTAAAGAATTATCTTTTGCCTGGTATTTTAGATCTTGGAAAGAAAATTGCAGACACTCCTGTGACTTCCAGTGACAAAAATAAAATGAAGAATGACATCTGTTTCAGTGGAAGCTCAGAGGATGAGGAAAGCACCAAATTAATTCAAACTTCAAGTTCTGACTCTCCTCCTTCAGGTGTCCCCATTACATCAAAATGTCCCTCCAATGTAAAATCAGCCCCGGTCGCAGGTACAAAGCGGCCTGCATCTTCTTGGAGAGAAACAAGGTCCCGTCAGTGCCAAGGTGGGCCTGATCCTCATGATGATTTTCTTGATACTCCTCTTGAGAACATCAGAGGAAACTTGAACAAGACCTTGAAAGAACAAGAAAATGATCCTCCAGTCCCTATTCAGAAAGACATGAATTTTGACAGTTCAGATGATGAAACACAGGATATGAATGCTGATCGAAGAGTACAAAAGCAGCAGATGCCAGTTCCAGTGGCTGGCAAGAAAGATTTCAAGTATGTTGAACCAGTAAGAAAGAAAGCTGATCGGGAAAACTTGAAAGGAATTGAATGCAAGCAGTGTAAGAAGTTCTATGATGCGGTTCTACCCAATGATGGGGGCAGGGACCCCAATGGTAATCAGCAGAAGTTACGCTGTGAACATCATGATGGTGTTTCTAGGCATCGATATAGGTATGCTCCTCCTTTGACCCCTGAAGGATTTTGGAACATTGGATTTGAATCTGAAATGTCATAGTATTATTGAGCTCAAACCTTTGTTTGAGCTGTTCATTTGATTTCTACTTCCAGTTTTGCAACTTTGTGGTCCTAAGTAAATTAAACAAGAGAATAGTTCCAAGAAAGCTAAAATAATCCTTCAATTACATGATATATCCCCCAAGGTTTTACCCAATGTGTTAACCCTAAAATTATTTATGATTTTAAATTCTATTGTATATCCACCCATGTACCTGATTTCCTTCTCTATTCTTTTATAAAAAATTTACTTATCAAGATAGGAAATCTATTTTTTATATGTATATATCTAGTATTCAAGAACAAATATTTGTAGACTTTACTTGATTCTGTTTTCTGGTAGTGACACTTGTCTGTACAATATTTGAGGTATAAAACTTTGGAATGTTGTACAATGTCCAAGGAAAAAATTGGTAGTATTTTGTGGGATTCCTTTTGTGGTCAAAACCTTTTGATTAAAAAAAATTCCACTGCAATATCAATACTGAGTCACTCATAGCATTACTATATCTTCCCTTTTCATTGCGGGTTGATTATTCATCACTCCTTGTAATTAATCATCAGGTAAATATTGAAAATGTTGTGAATTCCAAGTTATTCTATCTGTTCTCAGCCTTGTTAGAATCATTTATGTGATTGATTAATGGACACCAGATATTAAAACTCAAAATAGTTGCAAGTTTTCGCTGCTGTTGATTGCATATCATTGATAGTTATCTATATTTCTCATTTTCATAATTGTACTTCATATTGTGTTATCTTTGATTGTTCATATCGATCACTACTCAAAATACCATTCTCTTATAATCTTTGATTCTTTGTGCAAGTTTTGCTTTCCTTTTAGGCAATCATAGCATTTCTCATTTAGATAATCTGAACTCTTGGTATTTATGCCCTTACAGTCTAGGATTCTCCAATCTCATTATTCCACAATTCAGTTTGATTAATTTCTGATCCTTATTAATCGGTTTGCCCATTAATCAGCATTAGGTTTGAAATTGAACTTGTATATTTTTAGCTTACTTCAATCACTTCAAAGCTCCAAAGTTACTGTAACTTTAGACTCTTTCATAATTCTCTTCATTTGCTAGATAATAATGCAGTAGTTGACATGCTACTGCATTATTATATAGCAAATATTGTGGTAGTTGACAATATTATATAGCAAATATTGTGGTATATCCCTAGTTCTTTCATTATTGTGTTCTTTGTTCATATATGCACTGATCTAATCAATTTATTGTTTCAAATTTTCAATATATATATATATATATGTATGTATGTATGTATGTATGTATGCATGGGAATTTTTGGTTAAAAGCAACTTTAGCAAATTATTGGAGAAATAGAATATTGATTCAAGCAATCTACTTAAAATGAAGGGATCGGTAGTAGACTAGTAGTATAATATGCAACTAGCAGTAACAATATGGCTCCCCTTCTTTGGTCACAAAGTGATACTTGTGTCATTGATAAACTTGGGAGAAATGGAGATGATGTGAAATTCTCTGTTTTTCTACTTCAAGTGAATAAAATCAAGTATACTAACAAAAAAAATACTTCCCACTACTATACCTAAAAAATAGATTCAACATTCCTGTCCTGCTTACCCCATAGGAAATGAGAGTACCAAAATCCCAATATATATAAATGGCAAGGGTGATATTCTTCTACACCATTTCTCTCTGCCTTGTGAATTGGTAGTAGTTGGTATGATTATGTCACAGTTTGAATGAGTAGAACCGGCACCTAAACTGGATACACACCCACCCACATGATTGCAGAGGCCCATACAATCACAGTGTTTGTGGGTAATCTTTCACACTGACATCCTTAATAGAAATAAGTTTATATGGTGGCAAAGGATGCTTAGTGTAAGCTAACATGCTACTAGTAGCACTCTTTGATTCGGTTATTAAATTAAAAGTTACATCCTATGTCTACTATTTTTTCCTGAAGGGTAAAATTCTGAAATTCTCTATGGAGAGTTAACCTATTTATAAAATTGTATAGTTGGAAATGAGAACCAGGCTAGATGTCTATGAGAAACAAATATATATCAGGATTTTGCTAGCTTATTTGTTTGAAGTTGAGATTAAAGTCACTGCCTTACTTGAAAAACAGCTAGCTTAAAGTCTTCTTCTTCTTCTTCTTCTTCTTCTTCTTATTATTATTATTTTTTTTTTTCTGGCAACAAATAAGCTAGTATTTTTTTGAGATAGTTAAAACATGTTGCTAACTCCGCAATTCGAACCCTTTTTCCTTAGACCCCTGAGCATTTTGTGCATGAAGAAGTGCCAATTAAATTACAAGACGTTTAAAATAAACTAATATTTTTATAGGCTAATGAATGCTGAGTTTATTGAAATTGCCAAAAACTGATTATAAACTTGACATATCAAGAAATGTTCAGATATTATATTGTCATTGGATTGCAGGATTGGGAAAACATCTCTATTGCCATATTTATGGAGGGTCATTGAGAGGGTTCACCATGTGATGTTTGTTTTTTTATGCTTTGTTGGATCTAAGTTCCCATCAGTTTCTATTTGGGGTTTACTGTGGAATCCAGACTAGGTCTTGGGCCTCTTGGCCTTTTAGGTTGAGTAAGAGTTAGCTAATGGTAGAGTAAACTTTACAATTCTTTTGCTAGAGTGAGTTACTGAGTTAACATATGGATATGTCAGTGAAATGGGGCTACATTTTAAACATTTTACTAGAGGAAGTGGACCATGTGACCGACACTTATTCCTGTAAGAAGGGATCGTAATTTGTCAGAAACATGCATAGCTGTTTGGGACACCTCAGCTTTATTATTGCAAGTATCAAAGATAAAAATTAATGCTAGGAAATCAATGCACACAGCTCAACTTGTTCCCGGTGTACACTAAAATTTATTAAATGCATTAATATAACTTTGCATACTTTTCTTGGTTTTTTATCAACCTCTTTTATGTCTTTAAAGGTTTTTTTGGTTGAAGTATTTAGAATAGAAGAATTCCATCCAATATAAGTTTTAATTTTAACCCATTTAAAATGACATTGTGATTTTTAAGATAGCTAAAACATTCTCTTTATGACAATGGGAGAAAGAACATAGGTGCAATTATTAGGTATACTGGAAGGACTATTGAATTGATTTTCTCAACTAATGAAATAATATCACTTATGCAAATATGTAAATCAGATTCCTAATCAGCATAAGAATCAAAAAAAAAAAAAAAAAACTTGATTATATTACATTTGCATAAATGATTGTTCAGGGCCATTTTTGTAAAACAAGAAGGAGGCCCAACTCAACAACGCAGGCAGCAAATAAAAGTGGCAAGCATAGAATAAAACTATTAAGCCCAAGCGGCAGAAATAATGAGTCACAGGTCTATAAAATAAATAAATGGGCCTTGAGGAAGCAAGTGAGCTCAAAAGGCCTGGAAAGAAAGAATAATAAACTCATAGGCAGTGTATGATGTGAAAAAGTAAAAATGAGCCGCGGCAGGTTCAAAGTAATGTAAGCAAAGAGAGTAGGGGATTGTTGGTAGGCCCACAAACCCCAAGGATGAGTATGAAGTAATTGGGCTAGGGAAGCCCAATGAAGTAAGTAAAAGCCTATGGGAATACAAAGTTAAGAAAAAGGTCGAGGAAGCTCCAAGCAAGTAAATGGGCTGAGGAAGTTCAAAACAAGTAAATGAACCGAGGATGCCCAAGGGGACACATGAGCCCTTAAGTAAGAAAGCCTATGGTCATGCAAAGCCATTTGGGGAAGAGAGTAAAACGGTAGGTCTAAAAAAGGACTAGCAGGACCAAGTCATTACAGTAGGAATGACAGAATAGTATGGTTGGACATGATGACAATCAAAAAATGGACCAAAAGAAATGTAAAACCCAATATTAAATGAAGCTCAGTCCCAAAAGGGGACAATGAATTATGAAACAGCCCATGTAAAAGAACAAAGAAGCGGTAGACTGTGCAAACAAAGTTCTAGATCGCGGCAAGCGCATGAGCAGTAGGTAGATTTTGAACATACATGACAGGGAAGCACGCGTAAGACCCAAGCACCACCAGCCTGTATCCAGCCAATATGGGATGTGATGGGGCTATGGGTTAGAGGTAAAAGGTAAAGGGGGTGTGGTTTGGTGGTGGGGAGAGGGGAAAAGACCTATTTTGTGGTTCTTGCCCAAGTCCTTTTGGGAGGTGCGTCTTGCTGGGATGACAAATTGCCCAAAAGAGGCAAGATTGAGGGGGGGAACTGTTGGGTGCATGCCATGGGAGATAGAGAAAAAGCATTTACGCCATGACAGGAGAGGGTGCCATGGTGGACTAACAAAACGACACAAATCTGCCTTTGTTTGATAAGGGTAAGTGGTATACAGACGAGCTCTTGGGTGGTCGGCAAGTACGCCCAGACCAGACAAAGGCAGTTAAGGGGTAAAGTGGTAAAATTCGGACGCAGCAAGCCCTATAAAAGAACCCTTGCCGTGCCCTGTAGAAGGGATCGGAAAATAGAGGTATTACGAAGGGAAAAGAAAACAAAAGAAAAAGAAAGGAAATAAGAAAAGATAAGAGAGAAAACAGAAAGCAAAAGAAAGATAGTATAATGGGCATGCATCAGTAGGTCGGTTTCCTTTTCTACCCCTCGAAATCCCACTCTCTTGGAGGCTAGTAAACAATAGAGATTTCTTTGGGCACTAATCATTTAGGACCGGTTCCCTCAAAGTCATTATTTCCCACGGCAGGATCTTTTCCTAGGAGATTAGTTTCATTGAGAGGAGACATTCTTCCTCTTTGATCTTTGCCTCTGCGAACCCAAACTTGATTTGACATTTATTTTCGATTAACTCATATTATCACTTAATCCTTTATTTCTTTTGTAAAAGCCATTGTTATCACTGTCATTGCTATTATTGTGATTGTCATAAAAATAGAGATTACTTGGTTATTTTTCATTAAGGAAAGGTCACTATATCCTGTTTTTCTGTTGTTATTATATCTGCTTGTCGTAATTTATTTGAAACAGCTCTGCCTGCCATAAACGCACTCCTGGCAGACAAGACATAATTTGTGCACAAGCCGGCCTTAGTTGAGTTACAATTGGACCGGTCTCAACTCTCTTACTCAGAAGCATTTGGGCCCATTACCACAGGAGGCAACCCAGTCCAATGCACAACACAAAAAATGCTCCTACAATGACAATGTTTTATTGGCTAGAAGGATTAAGAGGGTTACAAAAAACCTAATAATTTCTCAAAACATAGAACCTAAAGCATTTACTACTCTTCTATTAACATAATGGAAAGAAAAAGAGAAGCATATAAACCTTTTGCAATTAGATCAACAGTATTCCATGCAGCACAAAGATAATGTACCTAACCTTCCCAACAGCTTCCAATTTTCACTAAAAGGCTTATGCTTTTCAGCTTTTCTTTTCATGTGAATGAAACTTTCTCCCTCAACGTAATAATTTGATCTTTTGCCCAAATTAAATAATGTAACACCCCTTCAAAAACATAACCCAAGATCTCTCTTTGATTGCTGCATCATCCACATAATAAATAGCTCATGCAATTTGATAAAAAAAAAAACAAAATAAAAATTTGAAATTGTGTATCCCAGTGCAAACTATATTATATAATATATACCAAGTATGAAATCCATGCTCATTTGCTCACTATAACTTGGAATCTTTTCTGCCAGTATCACACTGATTATCTTTGCCTGTTTTTTCAAAAAAATGGTGGGTTTTTTTTTTTTTTTTTTTTTTTTTGAGTTAAATTGAGAGGGAATTAGAACCTGGAATAATCGAAGATTTCTGGGAACCAGGTTGGTTGTCCATTTTAGCTATTTCCTAGGTGCTTTCTCGTACGTGTCCTGAGGAAATGGAAAAAGGAGACGACCAAAGGGAATGATAAGATGTGCGCACGTCTGGTATGGATACCTTTGTTAAGCAACACGATGCCGTATTCTATTATGCTTTCTTCTTTTTTATTACAAAATTACACCTATATGTGGTTTTGCCTTATAGCATCGCTTAGGAGTTTTTTTTTTTTTTTTTGGATTAAACAATAATATTTATTAAAACACAAAAAAAAATAGTAATATTAGTATTTTAAACCAGGTTTATAATACATTATTTTAACCAAAATACGACTATAAAAGGATCTAATTTTTATCGTTGTAGACTGAAGATTTAAACAGCGAACACTAGACATATACAATCAGTGTGGGATAAACATTTTCTTTTTTTGAGTAAACAATAATATTTATTAGAACACACACGAAAATAATAATATTAGTGTTTTAAATCAGGTCTGTAATACATTATTTTAACCAGAATATAACTACGCTTTGGTCGAACTAGTTATTGACTGATTGGAATTTTTTGTCCTTTTCCTAGTCTAAAACTATGTGGTTTTGGCCAGGAACCTAAAAACTAACCCTAAAGACTAAAGTCCTAACTCCTAAACACTCTCAAACTCTCATCTCATGCCTCAATCCTCATCTCAAGCTCTCTGCCTCCCTCTCACGGTCTCACCTCAGGCACGCCTTTGAAATTTTTTTCTTCCAATCTCAAGCCTAAGGTTTGGTTTTTATGTGAAATTCTATGGTTTTGTGGTTGATTTGTTATTGTGTTTGCTTTGTTTTTTATTTATTTTTGTGCTTAGAAATATTTTGGTGGTGTTTTAGTATTGTGCTTGGGAATTTTGTTGGGATCTGGTTGTTGTTTCCAGCATCAACGGATGAGTCCCCAAACACGATAAGTGCTGGAACTTTGGCACCAGTTCTGGCAACTAGTATTAGAAGAAATAGGGTTAAAAGGAACCATTTGATATACATGTATGCCATTTGATATACAAAGTTTGTACTACTTGTCTGAAACAACCTTTAACATTGAAGTAGAATAGGGCTGCTGTGATAGATAAATATCGGTTGGAAAATAAATGAGTCAGCTTGATTCAAAGTTTAGGGCAGATAGGTGGTTGGGAGTTTTAATTGCTATACAAACATGAAGATACTTACACTATGCTACTTGTCTTGTATAGTGGACAATTAAGTCTTATACCTACGCGCCTTCAATTAGCTGTTATAGATAATATATGGATTTTGGTTAGGGGTGAGCAAAACGTTATCGGAGCAGACCCAACCAACCGGTGCTGATGACGCCGTCCTGACACTAGCGCCGACTGACTTAGCTGAAGCTGGCATTCTGAGGGAAAAGTTCGTTCCGATGGAGAAATTATATAGTCCTCTGGTGGATCATGTCACTTGTTCACGAAAATGCTCCCACTTGTTTAAAATTGCTGAGTCAGTAATTAGTTTTTATTTAAAAAAAAATTTTAACTCATTAATTTTAAACAGATAAAAATCTTTTAGTGAAATAGTGAATCACATCAATTGCCTATTATAAGGACTTGTCAATTGTCCACCAGGACTTTATAATTTTTGATGCTGGTGCGGTGCAGTTACTGGGTTGAGAAATCCGAAACCGCTAAGATGAACTGCCCCGATACCAGGTTCTGATTTTATTTTATTTTTAATAAAACGACGTCGTATACCTGTTATTAAAAAAATAATAATAAATAAACAAAAGCAAAACGGTTCGTTTTGGCTAGGATTTCAGATTCTCAGGGGTATAAATACATTCTTTGCTCTCAAAATCGTTTTAACTCTCGCTCTCGCGTCTCGCCTCTCGCCTGACGCAACTCTCGCCGTTGCCTGAGCTCTCGCCTTCGCCTGACGCAGCGACGCCTCGTCTGAGCTCTCGCCGTCGCTCACCGGTCACGGCAAAACAACGGTAAGCCTCTTGGATAGGTGTTTGTCTTCGTGTTTTCACTTTTCAGTTTTGTTTTCCTTTTCATTTGTTTTTTGTTTGGGAAAAGCATGACTGATTAAGTTTGGCTGTTTGGGAAAGCATGAATGTCTTATGTCTTCGTGTTTGATTAAGGTTGTGATTTTTATATAAAACTTTAAATTGATTACTCCAAAATTGTGTACGGTCATAATAAATGGGCCTTGTTAATTGTTATTATGCTGTTGTGAGCTCTTTGCCAAATGGGTGGGCCTGCCTAACTCATATATAAGTATAACATTAATAAAACAAAATGGTATTTCCTTCATGCTGTTCAGATTAGAATAGATTTATTGTTTACTATCTACGCTTTGCTTCCACTATTTGGGCCTCTTTTTTGTAACTGGATCCGGCCCATTTTTGCACAGGTTTTGGATCATTACTGTTTGTGTTTGGGTGAACAGATTTTTTATTTTATTTTATAAAGTTTCTGTTGAACAGATTTTTTATATAAAAAAAAATATATATATTGTTAATGTTTAAAACCGACCAAACCAATTAAACCAAGCCAATCAAACCGTACCGTTATAAGTCGGAAAACTGACCCTAATCGGTATGCATCGGTTTCAATTTTTACAAAACCGATTCCTATCAGTTCGGTAACAAATTTGAAAAAAAACCGAATTGACCAAACAGCGCACACCCCTAATTTTGGTGGTGTTTTAGTATCGTGCTTGGGAATTTTGAGTGCTGCTTCAATCTAAGATTAAAAAGTTTAATATTTTGGTTCTGTGTTTTACATTTTATGGATAAAAATTTAGTGGTGGTTTATTATTGTGCTTAGAAATGTTGAGTGCTGCTTCAATCTAAGACTAACAGTTTGACTCTTATTAAAATTTTGGTTTTGGGGCTGATCTGTTTCTGGGTTTTGCTTTTAATTATTTATATTATTTAAATAAATAATAATTAAATTATTTATGACATCACTGGTTTGACTGTAAAACTGGTAATTAGCTTATTTTTCAGTTCTTTCACTGTACCGGTTTTTAAAACCATGTTTGCTCTTCTCTCTCTAGGGTTTCAATTCAACACAGCCATGCCTCGCTACTACTGCGATTACTGTGACACCTACTTGACTCACGATTCTGTAAGTCTCTCTCTTAAATTATTTGGTGCATGTGGATTATATGTATGTCTGTTTAAGGATTTATGTCAATATTGAACCAAATCATGCAAATGCGATGACTCCTCATATGTTTGGTATTTTTTGTTAATAAAAGTGTGGTTTTTCTTGTACACGATTTTTTTTAGTGGGAGCTGATGGGTTCATCTTTGTGAACAAGTTGAACTGTTATTCTTATTATTATTTACGAGGGAGCTTAATTTGGTGAGTCTTGTGTTGTGGGGATATTTTGGGTTCTTATGATTTTCAAAATGCTAAAAATGCACTTTACACACTCTTTAAGTTTGTGGTAGCTTTTAAGTCAGTGTCTCAAAGCTTGCAATTTGCACCCTTGAATATTATAATGACATCAATGTGCTCCTACTGTTATGGTCCGTCACATTTTCACCATTAACCTTCCTGAAAATGATGTCGTTTTTTGTGTGGGTTAATTGCAAGATTCTAATGGATGTTGATAGAAAGGGCACATTGACATTATTGTAATACTCCAGAGTGTAAATTAAAAGTTTTCATAGTCAAGGGGCCGATTTAGAAACAACCTCAAACTTAAGATGTCCTAAATAGTATTTTAGGATTTTTAAATATCAAGGATACAATATTGCTTAGAGTTTGACTCTGGACCTTGGTGTGATGGCAAGTGTCCTCCATTCAAACAGTACATTGAGGGTTCAAGTACGGGAATTAGTTTCTTAAAAGTTGTTGGTATGATTGCTTACTAACCACCTCTCTCAGTTCAAGATCCCGCAGAAAGAGGAGCTTGTGCAATGGGTACAAAGTTTTAAAGAGTAGAAGAACACTTCAGTGTTGTTCATTGCCTTGTTTATTTTTTTATTTTATTTTAATGTTTTTAGTGTTTCTCTTATGTATTCTCTGTGTCCTTGGATCTGTGTGTTTGTTTAATAAAATTTTATGTTATTCATACAAAGTGTTAACTATGAAAATCTGCATGGTTTACTGGTATTTATGTCCTTTGAAGTTTGAAATTGTTAATGTGCCTTCTCCTATATATCATAGTTACAGCTCCTAGAAATTGACATAATGAATGTTTTTATATTGCTGATGATATTGTCTTTCTATCTCAGCCATCTGTGAGAAAGCAGCACAATGCAGGTTACAAACATAAGGTACTTCACATCTCTCTCTCTCTTTTCTCTTAATTATATTTATATGCTAATTATTTTAATAAATATAGGCAAATGTTAGGTCATACTATCAGCAATTTGAGGAGGCACAAACCCAAAACTTCATTGAACAAAAGATTAAGGAACATCTTGGGCAAACTGCAGCATTCCAGCAGGTTGGTGCTGCTTACAATCAACATCTAATGGTTCAGAGGCCTCGCCTTCCTGTTCTACCTACACCTATAATGCCGATGCCTGGTAGCACACAGTTACCTGGAAGTTCACCATTACTCCCAGGGATTAGGCCTCCTGTTTTGCCAAGACCCCTTGGTGCTTCAGGTAAAATGAAACACATTTTGCATTTATCCTTATGTTAGCACATTTTGCATGTAGATTTTCATATTTTTGAATTGTTTGGCTTAATCTGTTCCTGCTATCTTTCTTTGACTTGGTGCATTGCTTTTGCCACTGCTAGTTGATATTATTGTGCACATCTGTTTTCTTTCTTTTGTTATTTGTGTGAACTAGTGAGGAAATCACCGAATTGGGATGCTATTGCTCCCTCCCATGAGCAAACCTTTTTAAACTGTTTAGACTGGGTGCCACTATCCCAGCCCTGATCCAGCCAGGATCTGTTGGTCATGTCCCCTTCCCAACTTTTTGCTGCTGTATGCTATCCATCTTTAATTAGGTTCCCAAAATTTAGGAATCAAATGGTGGATAGACAAGAACATTGGCAGATTATTATGATTTGTGTCTGCATGTTTACTACATTAAAAAATTATCACTATGTTTCATCAATCAAATGGTTCTAACCTAAACTCCTTTGTCAGACACATGGAATATAAATTTGATGCTAGTTCTCTTCCAGGTTTATATTTAATGTGTGATCTTGGTACACAATGTTTGATCCATGTGCAAGACATGCAATGCAAACTTTTCTTTGTCCATAAGCATGTAGCAACGTGTTATGTTTAATAATTCTCTTGGGTTTGGCAGGTTATATGCCTTCTCCGGCGGTGGCACCTATGATGGCTCCACCTGGTGCTCCTTCCTTACCTGCTCAATTAAATCCTATTCCAAGGCCTCCTGGTAGTGTAGCCACAACAGTTCCTGGAAGCACAGCAGCACCCACCTCTTCCAACGGTGCACCACCTATGGTCACACCACCTTTGTATCAAGCCAATCCAGCGGCATTAACAGGTTGAGGCTATGATAGTCTTAATGCTAACACTCAAGCTCCTGAGGCTAATCATTAGCCTTGATCTTTTGGTTGGTTTATTTCCATATCTAATATCTTAAGAAACTGAAATATATATTGTTTCTAACTTACAATAGGTGGGACTCTAAGGCAGTTTTAAATGAAATTCCCCACATTGTTATTTTCTTTTATCGACTCTTGTGACTATTGAAAATTAATATAGATTCTATTGTATATCCTTAATATAATTGAAGAAAATTACATAAATCCTCCACGTCTTTAATTTTTTTTTTTTTTGATAAGTACATCTGTTTGACGCTCCAAGTATCATACCCTGTATTTATGATGGTGACATTAGTGATAATGCTCGTCACAGGCAAATGAAGCAAGCCAAGAAATTCTTGTGGTTCAACTCCTATGTTGGTATTTCCATCATAAAGAGCTTGTCACCTGATGCTGAACATAAAGAATAGTTGTGCATTCTCATTTTTGTAAGAATCATGTCATAGATGCATATCTAGTTGTTGCTACTGGAAAAGAACCGTTTACAGAGAGTTATTATCTACTTTGACATGCTCTTATGCTGTAGCAGCAATTATTGCTTGAAATATGTATTCAGAAACCAATTCGCAAGCAAGTGCTGGTTGCAAGGAAAAGACATAATTTTTGGCCAATCCGTATTGTAATTTTAGCTTGGAACCAATTCTACTTTTGTTGCCTGTGATGTCACTAAAGAGTCTGACATATCCAACGCTGTTGATTTTACCATCTCTAAGTACAACCAACTTGATATCATGTACAACAATGCAGGGGTGCCCTGCAAAACTCCCCCAGGCGTTGTGGACCATGATCTGGCAGTTTTTGATAAAATCATGGACATCAACGTGCGGGGAGTCATGGCTGGGATCAAACATGCATCACGTGTGATGATCACACGTCAAACTGGATCAATTCTCTGCACAGCTAGTGTTACAGGACTAATGGGTGGGTTAGCACAGCAAACATATTGTGTGTCCAAATCTGCTGTTATTGGCATTGTTAAGTCTGGCTGCAGAGCTATGCAAGTATGGAATCTGGGTGAATTGCATATCACCATTTGCCATTCCAACTAAGTTTGTAATGTATGAAATGAGTCAGGTTTTTCCTGGTGTAGATGATCGACGGCTTGTGGAAATAGTTACTAATACTGGTGTTTTGGAGGGAACTAGTTGTGAACCCAATGATGTAGCTAATGCTGCGCTCTATCTTGTTTCTGATGATGCCAAGTATGTTAGTGGGCATAATTTGGTATTAGATGGAGGCTTTACATCTTTTAAGCATTTGGGGTTTCCTGCACCAGATGAAGTGCAGTAAAAATTTGAACAGAGAAACTAGAAACAGAAATTTGCAAGTATAAGGAGCACAAATGAATGTATTCACATCCATTCCTTTTAATTGACTCTAGTTTACATGTCCAAGCATTCTTCCTCTAGAGAGAATTCAAGCATGGATTGTTTCAAGTTGACTCTCTGCATTAAAGCTAATCTTTCATGGTGTATGCAAAAACCAACCTCATCCCCTTAAGTAACATTGTTTAGAGTGATGCATAGAGAGAGTTGAGTTCAAGTCGGTGACCTGCTTAGTTTCAGAAAGCAATATATATGGCTCAAGCAATAAAATACATGTACTACCTATATATGTTCATTCAAAACTAACTGTGCTAAACAAACAATAGGATTAGTCCTGTCTTGCACAATCATGAGAAGAAATTCATGGAACACAGCTGAACTTCCATCAAACAAATATTACTAAAAAAAAACAGTGACACAATTTGGAGCACCTGGTAATTCTAACAAACACATGGCCAAAAAATCTTTCTTTTATTATTTGGTCTCAACCGATCCTATCTATAACCTTAAGAGCCTTGTCCTTG
Source organism: Quercus variabilis (assembly GCA_030445155.1). NCBI lineage: Eukaryota > Viridiplantae > Streptophyta > Magnoliopsida > Fagales > Fagaceae > Quercus > Quercus variabilis. The sequence continues at coordinate 4,212,305 of CP129448.1, read as the reverse complement.
CATGCAACTTCATCAGAGTTGGGGGCCTTTGGATTGACAAGCTGATGACGGTGTTCGAGCTCCAAGTAGGACAACCTCAAACAAACCATGTGAGCTAAGCTAGAGTGCCATCTTCACAGATTTATTACTTCAATACCGCAGAAGAAGTGACAAAGTAGTTTATATATTAACAAATTTGTTATTGGCTTGATCGGTTAGAAGTATCAAAATTGTTATAGAACAAGCTTGCGCATGAAATCTTCTGGAGCTGAAAAGAAGTTCAAACAAAATAAAGATTAATGCTCCTGCTGTTAGAATTTAACCAAAAGAAATGAATCTTGCATGTGAACAAATTCAACAATAATATGTTGAAGAATAAAAAGGTTAAACCTATGCAGAATGATTCTTATTTGCTTTGACATTAAGAGAGCCTATTTCATGATGAAGATTTAGTTTACATGCATCTAAGGTTTAAATGGTACCATATCATTTAAATTTTTTCATTCTACCAAATAAGAAATGATATCTTATTTTAAATGACTTGGTACCTTATTCATCTTTAGATTTGTGAAATACCATGTCTTCAACCTTAAAATGGACTGTCTCCATTTCGAAGTAAATGGATCGGTAAAAATAACTAAAAAAAATAAAGCCCCTTTGTTAAATTAATAAATCAATGGTTTGACATAAGAAGAGGACTGATACCTAAGCCACCGGTGAACAGTCTGAATTGGCCTAGGGCCTTGTCTGATAAACATCTCCACTCCCCTCACTACGATGGCCCCAACCTCTGCAGCCTCTTGTAAGAGCTGTGTATTTCTAGGTGTATAAACCGCATCAAAAACCAGCTCATATGCTCTCAAGGTCTCCTAAAGAAGCATGACAAGAGGCAATACATTGTTCAATGTGTTCTTCTTAGTTATTACCTATTTGCTCAGAGAGAGTGAGAGAGAAAACCTCTGAGACAGGAGTTTGATCAGTATTTGGTTCCATTCCAACAGCAGAAGCATTTGCAAGGATCATTCCCTCCTGAGGGCAGAATCTTTTTAAGCATTCATATGGTAGAGCTTCCCCTGAAACTGCATCTGCAAGTACCTTTGCTTTCTCTTTTCAAAAGAGAAATGTCAAGATTAGAGACAAGAAAGCTGATCTTCAATTGTAATACTAAAAAGGAGAGAACAATATTGCCTTATTACCATAATTCCGGTTGAATATGACAACCTGAGCAACTCTACTTTTAGCACCAAAAGCAAGTGTTCTTCCTGCACCTCCTGCTCCAACCAATACAAATGTTTTCCCAGCTATAGGAGAAGTACGTAATTCTTCTCCATTGGCAACTCGTCTCTCTGTCCAGACAAAATAAACATAGGTAATTCTATCTAGACACCACTTGATATAACAGTCTATTCTTTTACCTATGCTATCATTATACATGGTCGTCCATCAAGTAATCATCCATTTCAGGTTGCTGGTAATTCTGTTTAAAAACATCAAATTATTAATGGTATTGCAAAACAAACATGTAGAGGTCATGAAACCTGTAACAAACAAAGCAATCAAATACTCCATTCTCCCCAAAACAATATATATTTATATTCCTGGCCAGAGTTGTACTCAACTTTAAATGATATACAAAGAATTAGAAAGATACATACAGCCATCGTCTAAATAATCAAGAAAGTGACACTTCAATTATCACAGTACCTCTTAATGCATCCTCTATTGCAGTGATAGAAGCCTCACAATCTGTGTTATAACTGATCAGCTTCCCATCAATAGGCCTCCTGACTATAGTATTTACAGCTCCTATAGACTGATTGAGAAAGCGTACCACAATTTAGAAGCTTATATAAACATGATCCTACAATTAACACAGCAATAAACAAAGTAGTGTGCCCTGAAGCTGAAACCCTGAAGTGTCATTATTAATGTCTGATATCTAGACCTCCATAGAAGATTTGTTAATGTCAACTTCTGGATTTTAATAATCCCAATTACTCAGCTGAGTTGTATATATCTAATACACCTTCATTCCAGGTCTTGTGCCATCGTCTGGTGCTCAAGACAGACTTGGATTAGTGGAATTACAGTAATGTAACAAAGGATCATAAGTGGTTTTCTTATTTGACATTAAAAATTTTCATTATATATGGCCTGATATATAGCAAATACATGTAGGGATTGTTGTTAAAGGAACAAAGTCAACAAACCTATAGCAACGTTTTTAAAGTTTTTTCCTCTTGTTCAGGTAGCAGTTCAAAAAAAGTGTTTATATTACCAAGTTTACTGACCTTAGCCAGTGGATGGACTTCATCACAACACCCAACTGCAGCTTCTTTTTGTGGGATTCCAACACTACAAGTTTCATCAAATAAAGTGAAAAAAACCTTACATTAGAGAAAAAAACATTGGCATTGTACCAAACAAGCACAGTTTATACATTTGGCCAGTGCAAAAGTGTGCACCATGATATTTGAGAAAGCAAATGCCTAATGTAACAGTTGATACCCACAAACTAAAGAGAATATTGAGCCTGTTATGAATGGAGAACAGGTGTCGTACGTAAATCATAGAAGTATCTGATACTCTAGGTGATAACATTATTTAGAACAAGTTTTTTGAAGGAGTCAAGTTGCAAAAGAACCTTACAAGACAAGCAATGGGATGCTCCTCTTCTTTTTCTTTTATGAAAGAGTGGCTGCATACCTGAAACCTGCGAAGTCAGTGCCTGTATAGGTTCTAAAGAATTCCTTGATATCATCGACCAGCATGGGAACGTAAATTCCATTATATCCTGTGTGTCTAAAGGCAGGGTTGTGCAGAATAGGACCCTTGCTATGACCTACTGGATTTGAAATGAGTCCAAAAACTTTTGTATCTGCATTCAAGTATTCAAGTTTGTAAACATGTTTAAGGCTGACTAAAGTTGGCAACCCAGATACTGATTTTCCTTCCAGAGACCCATACACTAAAAATCCACCAAATTTAGGACCCAACAGTTGGCTTGTTAGACCTCTTCTACCCACTGCAATAGCAATTAATGGCACCTGGAGATACACATAGAAGTAGTAAATGACTAATGTTGTTTATACTACAGAAAGAAAACTGAATTAATTTAATTCGAAAAAATAAGTAGAAAGAAGAATATCTGATATTCCTTTATGCCTGAAAAACTTTTGAAAACAAAGAAAGTACTAGAGGTGCAGGATGAATTCTAACTCTGCTTTTTAGTTTTTGCGTTTAAGGTTGTTTTGAAATGCTGCATTATAGTGTTCTAGAGACCACGTTATATCTTAATGAATGGAAAAAAAAAAAGAGAATGAAATTAAATAATTTTGTTTGGATTTTTTAAAATAAAGGAATGAAAAGGAATGGAAGGTAAATAATCTTATTTGGGATTGACATTTTTTAAATAATTACAATATGTTACTAACTCCGCAATTCGAATAATTTCTCTTGCCTCCAAGTACTTTTGTGCATGTGGAGTGAGAGTGTCAATTAAGCTACATTGCCCTTGACTTGTTTGAGAGTAAGTAACATAGAGGGAAATTAATAGATTCATTTTATAACAATATTACTATTAGATTCCTCTTTTAAAATAAAAGTCTAAATATATAGGGGTTATTTTGAGAGTTTTAGTAAAAAAATTTATTAAATTTAATTACATTTACTCCAATTCCTCTCAATTTGGGGGAATGAAAATTTAATATTTTAAGAGAATATAGATGAATGAATATTTCCTCCTATACATTAAAACTCCCAAACACTAGTAGGAAATTAATATTCTAAAGTTATTCTTTTAATCTAATCTTCTAACGATAATTAGTGTTTGAAAAAAATAACTTGAAATTTGTATCATATGCCCATCAATTGCGATTGAAGTCTGACATCTATGTTAGTTAACTTTAAATTTTTGGATATATACTATAGTTATCTATACTATTATTTAAGGAGTTTCTTCTGTTTGGACCAGATTTTTTTTTGTTCCAAAATACCCTTACACCTAAACAAAATTGAAGGACAATCAAGTAAAATTATATTTCTAACTTTTAAACAACCCACTATAGAATAATTTCGCATCCACTAAACCACTACTAATACAAATTTTCTACAATCACTCCTATTAAAATACGGCAACCAGCTCTCATCTTCTCCTTATTAAAAAAAAAAAAAAAAAACTTCGCATCTGCTAAACCACTACTAATTCAAATTTTCTACAATCACTCCTATTAAAATATGGCAACCAACTCTCATCTTCTTCTTCTTCTTTAAAAGAAAAAAAAAATCTCCTTTTTTTTTTTCAAGTTAAGTTAGTTTTTTTTTTTAAAAAAAACCCTTAACTTTTTTATTTTACGGGGAAAACCCCTTATTCTTATCCCTTTTTTTTTTTAATTTTTATAATTATTATCTTTATCGGGTTATTTCCCATCATTAAAAAAAAAAAAAAAATAAACTTTTTTGCAAGATCTCTTCCCCACCTCCACCCCCACCCCCCCCCCCCCCCCCCCTTCACGTACGTTAAGTTGGTTTTAAAAAGAAAACCCTTACTTTTTTTTTTTTTCCTTATCCTTATCCCAAAAAAAAAACTCCACCAGGAAAACTCTCACTCCACGAGCAAAACCGAAACCACCCTCCCTACTTACACAGTCAATTGCAATTTCCTTGCAATAACTTCCTCCTAAACATAACTAACAGCAGTTTCTCCAAAAAAAAAAAAAAATATATATATATATATATATAATTAACAGCCCAGTAACAGTGGTTACTAACCACAACAAATCTCCTAAACTCAAGCACCGTATTTTGCTTCGAAATTTTAATAAAAAAATACTAGTCTCTAAGTATACACGTCTTCTATTTTTATTTATTTTTTTTTTTTTGTAAAAGTTAATAATTTAAATCCATTATAATTTGAGATTACTACATTTTTCAATCACAAAATACCTAGGGGTGTGATGAAAAAAAATTTCATCCACAAATGCGTAACACTCATCATACCCCTAGATATTTTGTGATTGAAAAATTTAGTAATTGCAAATTATAGTGGATTGAAATTATTAATCTTTACCAAAAAAAAAAAAAAAAATAGAAAAACCTTTGAGTACGCATGTGAGCGCATGCTCAGAAGCTAGTTTTTTTTTAGATTTTCTCCCCTCTTCCTGTGTGTGTTAAAGTATTCTCAAAAAAAAAAAAAAAAATTAAATTTTTGATCCTCACATCTAACGTTATGCAGTGTTTAAAAAAAATACTTGGAGTCTATATCATGTGTCCATCAAATGCCACTAAAGCCCGACATCTATGTTAGTTAGGCCAAGTTTCTCAAAAAAATAATGTAAGTTGGACAAAATAAGTCATGTCATGTTGATTAAATTATGCCAAAACAATTAAATTAATTTTTTTTAAATAAAACAATTTTCTAAAGTTAAAATAATAAGTAAAATGAAAATAATAATATTTTTTTTCTTTCCACTTTCTCAGCAATCTCAATCTCCAACAAGAAATCTAGGAACCACTACTACAATCTCAATCTATAGTGATAAACCTGCTTTATGTTATATTTTTTTTAACTCTACATTATTATTGAAAATCATACCCAACTCAAACCAAGGTTAGATATATTAACTTCTACAAGGACTTTCTCCAAAAAAAAAAAAAAAAAAAAACCTTCTACAAGGAAACTCATGAAATTTTGGGTGGCCAATGAGTGGAATTAGTTTGGTTAACCAAACTGGTGGTACTCTTCATCCACTTGCTCATCCCTTATAAGGTATGAAGAGAAACTCTTTCTTTCCCATGTGGGACAACAAAATTGCCTAGGTTACAACATGGTTTAGCCCTTGGTCTTGAAGCAAAAATTGTCCCCACATGTACCGTTAATTGTTTATGGGTGAAGTCTTTGGTTTCTCACAATATTGTTACATGCATGATGTTCCTCCACGTGCTATGTTGTATCGCTTTAAAATGTTGATTTTTTTTTTTTTTTTTTTTTTTTTTTTTTTTTTTGTTTTAAATGACTTATGTGGGGCCAGAAAAGTGTGTAGCCTTGGTCCACTCTAAGCCAGGCCCAAATGGCTCAATCCGAAGAAGGATGACTATCCGGGACAAATTTGGGGAGAAAACTCCTTTGGATCCACGCCGAGGACCCCCTCGTCCTCGGCATACTGAGGATAATTATAAAGGGGGGGGGGCAAACCCAGAGCGAGTTGTCACCTCAACACTTAATACATTCACCTAACCCTTCTGGCCGCATTAATGGGGATGCAACCCCCAGGCAGGGCTACATCGATTAGGGTGAACCACTTGAGCACGAATACGACCTCTGATGGGACAAGCAGCCAAAGGAGAGGCCAATGAATGATCAACAGAAGGAGGGAGAGAGTAATATATAAGGGATACGAGCAAAGTGAAGAATGGGGGGAAGAAGAGAAAAAAGGAGAGAGGTTTGGGAAACAAGCCTCCTCGACCATCAACCGAGGAGCATCCCTCAGTTGTAAATCGGCCTAAGTGTTCTTTTAATAAGATATAAAGTAGTTCTAGCCCGGTGAGGGCCGGCCAGTGCCTAAACCTTCGACTCACTCTTTACAAATTCATTGTTTCGAGTTCGTTGGGTCTTCAACCCATATCTTTTGGGCTTGGGCTACGAAAATTGACCCTACAACTTATATATATGGTGTCATTTTTTTTTTTTGACATTTTAATAGCTCTAGTTGTTGAAATTTGATGATGTGGTGAAATCAAGGACCTATTTCTATGTGATATTGTGATATGATCAGTCTGCTGTGTAGTTTAGTGCAAAACTATATGGATGCATTATGCTAAGAGCGGTGAAATATCCAAGATTTCAAGTTAGAAGTGCTAGAGTATAAGTGAAAAAAAATTACAGTAAATGAGAAGTCTTGTTTTGTGTTCAATCCAGTTTGTAACACGAATTGACTTTTTAAATGAGATTTTTTTTGTGAGGCTTAGTCCATGGAACTTGGGCTGACAAGCCCAAGCTAGAGTACTTGTTTTTAGTTCACTATTTGGAGGTATTTATTTACCCTCTGAATTAGGGTTTATTGTAGTGAAAAAATTGTTCTGCTACTTTTCTTCTCGACATAGTTTTTGTAGCTCCATATGTGTAAGCAAAGTGTCAAACCACGTAAATTGTGTTGTGTGATTGTTTTTATTATAAAAAAAAAAAAATCTCTATTTTCGCATCTCATATGTTCCTAACACTCTCCTTATAAGTTCTAAAGTGAGGGTGAGGTAATAGGTTCAAAACCCATTGAATGTATGTAACTTACCAATAAATTTTTTATAATTAAAAAAAGAAAAAGAAAACTACTATATGTTTGGGATTTTTTTAAGCATTGTTTTGTGTAAAGATTGAGGCTATAGGCTTATAGCAATAAAATATATATTTGAATTTGACTGGCTATCGCATTCTAGTTTGAGCTTTAAAGTATAAGTTTGGTTTGCCATATATTAAAGAGTTGAAACAAGTTTTTATTTTTGGATTTTTATATGACCTATTGTATTGGAATGATAATTTTTAGCTAAAGGGGAAAAAATGACCATTCGTATTTTTAGTCAATTCCTTTTTGAGAGTATTTTTTAAGTTATTCTAGTAGTTTCCTATAGCTTACTTACGTAGGGATTTAAAAAAGTACAGTTTTTGATAACTTTTATATTAAATGTGTAACAAAAAATTAAGTTACTTAGCAAAAGCATTATAACTCAACTGCATGACATCCAATAATCAGCTTTGTCCCTAGCAAGAATCAGTTTTATGGGATGATCCGTAACATATAAATGTTTGTGAAAGAGATGACTATTGGGAGGATCTTCACCCAATTAACTTGCCAGAAGCGTTACAATGAAGGCATTTAAGCTACCATTGAAAGCTTCCAACAACTAGAAAGGCAAAACCCTATACAAACCACACTAGACCTCAAGCAAAGGTACGAGAGATCATTATTCATAGCATTACGAATCAATTAGCATTCTTTCCCTAGCTTTTGACTTTATCATATATATATATATATATATAGTGATGAAGGAGAAGTAGCTTACCTCCATTCGCACTACACCGACTCTTTCTGTAGTCACTCCTTTTATGTCTCTAAAAAACAATTGCTACTTTTTGAAGTTTAAACATTGAAGAGGTAGATTTATTATATATAGATATTGATTTGGGTAGAAATACGGTCAATATGGAAATACCCCAAGCCCAGGCTAAACAAGAATTTAATGTCGCTAGAAATAAAGTGGCATAAGGGAGTGATTATTGATTGGCCCTAGAAATATGGGAATATGCAAGGAAATATGAAAGAGGATTTTTAATTTTTTTTTTAAGAATAAGAAAGAGGATGTAAAGCCACGAGATTAGTAGAATGGTAATATAATTTTTTTTTGAACAATAAAAAGGTAGTCTTGCATGTGTGATCATTGACCCGACCCAATTAAACTTACAAAAATTTATGGCATGAGACATTCATGGGTGTGTTAGAGCTATCTACATTGTGTTTTCACATTTTTTAAAAGTGACTTGAACCAAGCAACTCATGGACATGCGGGTGTAAACCAAGTACTATAAAAACTTTTATAGTCCCGGTATAATGATGCATACATGTGACTTATTAAAAGTGAAGGCATTAGACTATTTTAGGAGATGCAAAGTTTTTATTAGTCTTGATACTGTTGGGCAATTATTTATTTATTTACTGAACTGATGTAGTTATGGAACCTTCATTTATTGGAACAAGATCGATTTCAGTTCCTCGTGTCAATTTGTCATTAAAATTAGTTTTAGAATTTTTCTAATGTGGGGCCACAAAGAGTTGGCATCACCGGCCCACTTACGATCAAGCCCAAAGGCCCGTGTCGAGGATCGCCTGGAGTCCGAGGACAAGGCGCAAAGGACTTTCAGTCTAAGAAGACTCGTCGAGGATGGATGTATCCTCGGAAACCCGAAGTGAGGAAACACGCAAGCTGCAGTCCGACAAGGGGAACCTCCCAGGGGACCCGAAGAGGACCTGGCGGGTGCCGAGCACTGGACGTGGAAGCATGGTGGAGGTGCAAGTCCCAGACGAACTGTCACCTCCACATTAAATGCCCTCAACTAATGTCCTGGCCGCATTAATGAGGATAGGACCTCTGAGCAGCGCCACCTTGGGCGCCGCGACCCGCAAAGAGATGGGAATGCGGCTGATAGGACAGACACTCAAGTGGAAGCCGGATTGATCGACAAATGTAGGGCTAAGATCATCTGAGAGAGGGATATATAATATAGGAAGTCCCCACTGAGAGAGGGAGGACCAGGGAGAGCGAGACATACTGTAACAGTGCATTTTCTTTGTTAAACTATGAAGTTCATTTGAATAAGAGAGGAACCACTGCTGCATTTTTAACACGTCCGAGGAGCCCTGTCGTGTCTCCTCAGCTCGCATTAGGACTACCGTGAACCATGAATAACCATGCATGGCCGTTGCGTCCTTCACTAGGGCCTAGATCTTGAGCCCACTCTCTACAAATTCATTGTCGGGGGCCCACCTCCCAAAAAGGAGCCCCTACAATTGGCGCCGTCTGTGGGAAGAACTTATGCGCTAGCAGGAACGACAGTCAGGCATGGTAGGATCCGGCCCTCACCAAAGTACTCCCAATCGACCCGAACCGGCGAAGTCGCGGCATCAGGGCAATTATGGCGACCCGGGGGGCGGTCAGAACGACAATGGGCGATTTCAGGAAGGAAGCATGCACACTTCAACGACGGGCGGAAGCCAAACCCGCCGGGAGGGGCATGTTCCCCAGGAACGCGGCGATGGCCAGGCCGCGCGATCACAAGAGGCCCACAGCCACGCCTCCCAAAGAAGGGATGACAAGGTGGCCATGCAGTGTGAAATAGATGATCTCAAAAGGAAGCTACGCCGTGTGCAGCGAAGAAGATCCGAGCCCAGCCCTGATCCATTCTCTGAAGATGAAAGTGACGATGAATACAGGCAAAGGTCAAGGACGCCCCCCAGCGAGACTTTCTCCCATGAGGAGGAGCGCTACCAGAGGCGTAGGCGTACCAACCCAACCCCCAGGGGCTTGGGAGGCGACGCCATGAGCAGGGCGCTGGACCAGCTCTCCAGGTCGCCCTTCACGCGACGCATAGAGGAGGCGGAACTTCCTCGACGGTTCCAACAGCCAACCTTCATCACCTATAATGGCAAGACGGACCCTGTGGAGCACGTGAGCCAATTCAACTAAAGAATGGCTGTTCACTCCAAGAATGAAGCGCTGATGTGCAAGGTCTTCCCGTCCAGCCTAGGACCTATGGCAATGAGGTGGTTTAACGGTCTAGGGTCGGGCTCCATAGACTCGTACAGGCAGCTGACCCAGGCTTTTGGTTCCCGCTTTGTCACGAATAGCAGGCCTCCTCGGCCCATGAGCGCTTTGCTGTCCCTATCCATGCGCGAAGGGGAGACCCTCAAAGCCTACTCGGACAAGTACTGGGAGATTTACAATGACCTGGACGGCAAATACGATGCTGTCGCAATCAATACATTCCAGAACGGACTACCAATGGGGCACAGCTTGAGGAAGTCCTTAACTGGTAAGCCCGCCACCAGCGTGTGGCAATTGATGGATCGGATTGACAAGTACAAGCGGGTGGAAGAGGACCTGCTGCAGGGCAAGGGCAAGGAGAAGGTTATTCCCCAGGAGAGGAGGGATTTCAGGTCAGACCGTTACGATAACGCCCGTCCGAGGAGGGATTTCGGTGGGCACTCCGGAACAACTACTACTCAAACGGTCGGCGCTGTGTTCCGAGAACCCGTGCACAGGGTGCTGGAGCAGATAAAGAACGAGCCGTACTTCAGATGGCCAGCCAAGATGGCTGGGGAGCCCGGCAAGCGAAATCAGAGCCGCTACTGCCAGTACCACCAGGAATACGGGCATAATACGGAGGACTGCAGGAACCTCTGGAACCACCTGGACCAGTTAGTCTAGGAGGGAAGGTTGAAGCACCTCCTCCACCATTCCAGCGGCCAGCAAAACCAGAACTTCCAAGAACCCCAGAGGGACCTCGACATGGGGCGACCCACGGGAACGATCAATGTCATCCTGGCGGCACCAGGAAGGACAGGCACGCGGCCCACGAGGGTGCTGTCTATAGTCCGACAGCCCGCCGAGGATTCTTGGACGGGGCCGAAGAGGGCCAGAAGGAGTTGTCCACCGGTCTTGAGTTTCTCGGAGGAAGACAAGGCGGGGACCGCCCAGCCCCACGATGACGCTCTAGTCGTCACCCTCAGAATTGGAGGATACGACGTGAGAAGAGTGATGGTGGATGGAGGCAGCGCGGCCGAGGTCATGTACCCAGACCTCTACAAGGGGCTGGGGCTAAAACCCGAGGATCTGACACCCTATAGCTTCCCCCTAATGACTTTCGACGGGAAGCTCGTCACCCCAAAGGGCATGATAAGGTTACCCATACAGACGGGCCCAGAAGTGGTGGAGGTGAACTTCGTGGTGGTAGACACATACTCTCCCTACACAGCCATCGTGGGGAGGCCCTGGCTCCACACCCTAGGAGGAGTTGCCTCTACCCTGCATCAAAAGGTGAAATTCCCATCCGGGGATCAGGTCCTGGAGATCTTAGGTTGCCAGCCCACAGCTAGGCAGTGCACGGTCGCCGCCGTATCCTACCGGCTTGATGCGCAGCCCTCGGCTCAAGCCGAGGAGATTTTATAGCAGTCAAAGGCCCCGGCGGTGCCTCCTAATGCACTTGCCGAGGGCGCCATATGCGAGAGCCTGGAAAAGGTGTTGATCGGCGATAGCCCGGAAAGGTTTTTCCAGGTCGGAGTCCAACTGCCTCCACAGGAAAAGGAGGAATTGCTTGAGTTCCTCAAAAGGAACCTTGACGTGTTCGCATGGGACCCCTGCGATGCTCCTGGGATTGATCCCTCTTTCATCTGTCATCACCTCAATGTCAACCCATCCGTGACTCCGAGACAGTAGCCGCCTCGGTGCCCGTCGAAAGAACACGTTGACGCGATCAAGGAAGAGGTCAATAAGCTTAAGCGTGCAGGAGCCATCAAAGAAGTCTTTTACCCTAAATGGTTGGCCAACACAGTGGTGGTCAGGAAGAAGACTGGAAAGTGGAGAGTCTGTGTGGACTTCACCGACCTGAACAAAGCATGTCCGAAGGACCCTTTCCCAATGCCACGAATAGACCAGCTGGTGGACGCCACGACAGGCCATCCTCGGATGAGCTTCCTTGACGCCTTTCAGGGCTACCATCAGATACCGTTGGCTCTGGAAGACCAAGAGAAGACAGCCTTCGTCACACCCATCGGGAACTACCACTATAAGGTCATGCCGTTTGGCCTGAAAAACGCAAGATCCACTTACCAAAGGATGATGACAAGAATGTTCGAACCAATGTTGGGCAAAAGCATCGAGGTCTACGTCGACGACATGGTGGTAAAGAGCAAGCAGGAGTCCAAGCACTTAGAGGATCTCGGCCTCACGTTCGACGTCCTGAGGAAGCACAAGCTGCGCCTTAACGCCTTAAAATGCTCTTTTGGCGTCAGCTCTGGCAAATTCTTGGGGTACATGATCACCCACCGTGGAATCGAAGTTGACCCCGACCAGATCAAGGCCATCCACAATTTGAAGCCTCCCCAGAACCCCAAAGAGATCCAAAAGCTTGCCGGGATGATCGCAGCCCTGAACCGGTTCATTTCCAGATCAACTGACAGGTGCAGGCCCTTCTACCGCCTGATCAACAAATGGAAAGGGTTTGAATGGTCCGAAGAGTGTGCCGAGGCCTTCCGACAACTCAAGGACTATCTGTCTCGTCCGCCTATCATGTCCCATCCAGAGGCCGATGAGGTCCTATACGCGTACCTGTCCGTGGCACCCCATGCGGTAAGCCTAGTATTCATACGAGAAGACGGCGGCGTTCAAAAACCAGTTTACTACGTCAGTAAGTCGCTGCACGAAGCGGAGGTGAGATACCTGCCCCTGGAGAAGGCTATCCTGGCTGTGGTGCACGCCACAAGGAAGCTTCCCCATTATTTTCAGGCTCACACCGTGGTCGTCCTAACCCGATTGCCTTTAAAATCTGTGCTGCGAACCGCCGAATACACGGGAAGAATCGCGAAATGGAATACGATTTTAGGGGCTTTCGACATCAGGTACATGCCTCGGGCCTCCATAAAAGGCCAGGTTTTGGCAGATTTGACAGCGGAGTTTGCCGAGCCGGCAGAGGAGGTTATTGCCGAGGAGGGAAGTCGTGACGAGAAACTAGTTGGGGCAATCTCCACCCCTGAGGCACCGTGCTGAAAGGTATATGTCGACGGCACGGCTAACCAGCGAGGTTCAGGGGTGGGACTAGTCCTAGTGTCCCCTGAAGGTCACGTCATGGAGAAGTCCCTAAGACTCGGATTCGCGGCCACAAACAACAAAGCCGAATACGAGGCGTTAATACAAGGAATGACCATGGTGCAAAAGATGGGAGGAAAGTCGATAGAGGTGTTCTCGGATTCCAGCTTAGTGGTAGGACAGGTGAATGGGGAGATGGGGGCCAGGGATCCACGAATGCAAGAGTACCTGAGCCAGGTTAAGCGCTTGCAGGCGGGGTTTAGCCCTTACAGCTTATCTCACATCCCTAGAAGCGGGAACAGCCACGCCGACTCATTGGCCACGCTCGCAACCTCCTCGGCAGGGTCTCTGCCTCGGACAATACTCGTGGAGCACTCGGGAAGGGCAAGTGGAGCGCCAAGGGGAGGAATCCCCATCCATCAGATTGAGGCGGGTTCTAGCTGGATGGACCCCATAGTGGGATTTCTCAAGGATGACATCCTGCTTGAGGACAAGTCAGAAGCTGAAAAAATCAGGAGGAAGGCCACTCGATTCTGGTTGTCCGAGGACCATAAGCTGTATAAACGCTCCTACTCCGGGCCGTACCTGCTATGCGTCCACCCTGAGGCGGCAGAATCGCTACTCGAAGAGTTGCATGAGGGAATATGTGGAAGCCACACAGGGGGGAGATCCTTGTCCCACCGAGCCATCACGCAAGGCTACTGGTGGCCAGGGATGCAACAGGAGGCCCAGGAATATGTCAAGAAGTGCGACCAGTGCCAGAGATTCGCCCCGAGTATCCATCAGCCAGGAGGTGTCCTAAATCCCTTGTCCAGCCCATGGCCATTCGCCCAGTGGGGCTTGGACATTGTGGGGCCTTTCCCCAAGGCGCCAGGGAATAAGAAATATCTGTTGGTGGCCACGGACTACTTCACCAAGTGGGTCGAGGCCGAGCCACTGGCCAATATTAGAGATGTAGACGTCAAGAAGTTCCTTTGGAGGAACATTGTTACGCGATTCGGGGCCCCTCACACCCTCATCTCGGACAACGGGCTCCAATTTAACAGCAAAGCCTTCAGAGAGTACTGTAGCGAACTCGGAATCACAAACAGATACTCGACGCCGGCTTACCCCCAGGGGAACGGGTAGGCCGAAGCCGTCAATAAGGTCATCGTGAATGGACTTAAGAAAAGACTGGACGACGCCAAGGGGAGGTGGGTAGAAGAATTACCCCATGTGCTATGGACGTACCGAACCACGCCTCGGCGATCAACGGGGGAAACGCCTTTCGCCATGACTTATGGCGCCGAGGCAGTGATCCCCCTAGAGACAAACCTCCCGACACTAAGGACGAGCTCCTTCACTCCAGCCAGCAATGACGGACTGCTGGAGTGGGGCCTGGACCTGGTGGACGAGCGAAGAGAACGAGCAATGATACAATTGGCCCATTACCAGCAGAAGCTCAAACAAGGGTACGACGCTAACGTTAAGCTCAGACCGTTAGCGCTGGGGGACCTGGTGCTAAGGAAAGTTGTTGGGGCGGCCAAGAATCCTTCTTGGGGAAAGCTGGGACCCAACTGGGAAGGGCCCTACTGGATTACCTCAATAGCCGGGATAGGGGCATATTACTTGGAGGACCTAGATGACAAGCCTGTACCTCGCCCGTGGAATGTAAATAACCTGAAAAGGTACTACTATTAATAAATGAATTATTCCAATTAATGTTGTTGTCTTCTTTTGCTTACGTCCTTCACCTCCTAACCAATTTAAAAAGAAAACCAAGTGTTAGACAGAACCAAGGAACTACATGGTCCTCGGACTCAGTCCTATGGGGAAACTAACCAATTTAAAAAGAAAACCAAGTGTTAGATAGAACCAAGGAACTGCATGGTCCTCAGACTCAGTCCTATGGGGAAACTAACCAATTTAAAAAGAAAACCAAGTGTTAGACAGAACCAAGGGACTGCATGGTCCTCGGACTCAGTCTTATGGGGAAACTGGCCACTTAAGATCGCTAAGCGCTAGACAGAACCAAGGAACTGCATGGTCCACGGACTCAGTCCTATGGGGAAACTAGCTGCTTCAGAAAACTTAAGTGATTGACAGAACCAAAGAACTGTGTGGTCCTCGGACTCAGTCCTGCGGGGAAGCTTTCTACTTCAAAAGAACCTTAGTATCTACTTCGTAAAATCTGCCTCTCCCTTAGGACGTGCTATAGAACTGATATAACCCACGATTGGTGGGGATATAAAGTACGTTGTAAACCACTTCACTAATACAAACTTTTCCCGGTCCAAAATTTTAAGTCACGAACCACGATTGGCAAGCAAAGTGAATAATATACAAAGCTTTTGAAGTAAAATGAATAATACACAACCGCGACGCAGGAAAGGAAACAAAGCTTTCATTTCATTAAGTTCAAGAGATTAAACAAAAGAAGTTCCCTAAAATAAGAAAAGAGGGGAAAAGAACAAAAGAAGAAGGGATGCCTCAGTCTAGTCGCCCGCTTCGCTGGGAGGCACAGCAAGAACGGCCACCCCCTCAACAGATGGGGCTTGGGTGTCAGGGGCGGACTCCACGACCTGTCGGGGATTGTCCTCATCAGAGCCACCGCCCAATTCAATTACCGGGGAGGGATCACTCCCTTGCACTGGCTCGCTAGTGGCCCCAGCATCCAGGGCCCCCAACCCTGGAGTTGCGGGAGTTTCCATGGTGGCCTCCTCATCCCCTGGCCCACCTGCCGCAGCCTCGCGGATAGCGGGGGGGGGGTAGTACACACCCTCCTCCCTCCACAGAACAGAAGAGGCCTCCACCCCGGCTTGCCTCAGGGCCTCGTGCCAAGTTTCTGAGTAATAGCTTCGACATAACCCGGGGACTTGTGATTTATATTCAGCTGCTGTCTCAGCTGCCCCTTGATCAA
This sequence comes from Quercus variabilis, assembly GCA_030445155.1. Lineage (NCBI taxonomy): Eukaryota > Viridiplantae > Streptophyta > Magnoliopsida > Fagales > Fagaceae > Quercus > Quercus variabilis. The sequence goes on along the minus strand of CP129448.1, from coordinate 4,196,077 downwards.
AAGCAGCCTCCTCAGCAGCCTCCTTGCTTGCTAAGGCCTGCTCCCTTCCCCTCTCCGCTTCAAGCCTGGCCTCCTCGGCAGCAGCCTTCTCCTTCTGGAGGTCGTCTATCAGCTCTCGGGTGATCCTGAGCTGCTGCTCGACCTCACCGAGGCACCTCGTCTGCTCAGCAGCCTGCCTCTGGGCGCCCTCGAGGCCGGATATCGCGTTGTCCCTTTCCTTGGCCATTTCCTTGAGCTGTTCCCTGGCCTTGGCAAGGTCTTCCTCGGAGACCTTAAGGACCTTGGTGGCCTGCAAACGCCTCTCACGCTCGACGTCCATGGCCCTCCCATGATCGTTGGCCGCCTCCTCCAACCTGAAAGTTGCCTGGACAGCCTGCCAAACAAAACGGGCATAAAGGAAAGTTGGCTCACAAAAAGGAAGGCAAAGCTAAAAGCAGATAAAGCACAAAGCGTCCAAAATCTTACCATCCCCAAGTACCGCTTGAGGCAGAGGAAGACCTCCCTACTCCTCATGGCTCCAAGCTGCGCCATGTCCGCAGGAAGCAGTAGGCACCTCTCCACTGCGTCGGCCACATACGCGCCCTCGCCCTCTTTGAAATCCCTGAGGGAGGCATCTTCCCTCAAAGGATTCCCACGGAGCATTGGGGCGGGAAGCCATGCCTCAGCCTCGGGCTGAACCTCGACCTGCTTCTCCTGGTCTTTGTGGCCGATCTTCAGCTGCTTTGACGGCCGGTGGGCATCGTCGCCCTCCTGTGTGGGCCCAGACTTCTCTTCCATAACCCTCTTGCCCTTATCCTTTCTCTGCTTGGGGTCGGCAGGTTCACGCCTTGACGGAGAAGTCGTCTGAGGCGGAGAAGGGGGTAGCCGAGATTGGGACGAGCTCGACCTAGTATGGGCAGTGCGTGTCTTGGGGGAAGGAGGTGGCAGCTTCGGCTTAGACTTCCCTGGCTGCCCCTCGAGCAACTCGGACAAACTTGGTTGGGGCTTCTTTTTGTAACCCATCTTGGACCGAGTAGATGGCCCTGATTCCCGTAGCACTGTTTCGGACAAGCGGGGGTCGCCCAAGTCTCCGGAGGGGTCCTCGGACTCGTGAAGTTGCTCGAAAACACTGAAGTCCTCATCGGCAAATCCGGGGTCGGCTGTTGCCCCCTCTCTCTCTATATCTTCTCCCACGGCCTCTAAGGATGTAGGGGAAGGGGAGGGATCGCTACGGTGACACCTTCGGAAGTAGATGGACCCTCGGGAAACTTAAATCCGTCCTCGGTCACTTCTATCTTTGACAGCCGAGGATCGTTTGCCCTGATCACGTACTTGGGGGCCGCAAACGACTTTTGGAGGGGGGTGTACTTCAAAATCTTGTGAGCCGCCCTGACCTGGTGGTCTGCCTCGTTCTCAAAATCTGCCGACCTGAGCACCGTCTGTAGATCTTCCTTGTTAACCAGGTTGAAGTTGGGCTCGAGGGTGTGCGGATCTGCAAAAGGAAAACACACCCGCGTTAGTTACCAAGCTGAGCAAAGGGGAATGATACGATAAGCAAGGTGGAACCTTCAAATCCCCTCCTACTCCCACTGCCCCACCTGGTGTCCCTTCTGTCGTCGGACAGTGAAGGCCATCGTGCCACTCTCCAGACACGATGAGAAAGTCTTCGTTCATCCCGGCTCATACAGGGAGACACTGTATGAGCCGGACCCTGTCGTCCCTCGTCCTCATATAGTAGGACTTGCCCTTCAGATGTTGGAGATTGTAGCAGTAATTTACGTCGTGATGGGTCAGCCTCAGACCCATCTCCTCGTTTAAGGCGTCCACACAGCCCAGAATTCTGAACATGTTGGAGGCACATTGAGTAGGGGTTAACCGGAAATATATAAGGTAATTCCTCATCACAGGCCCCATGGGGATCCTCAGCCCCCCTTCAAGGAAGGCGATAATGGGAATCGCCACCTCGCCCGTCCGCCTCCGGAGCAACCACTCCCCGTACTCACAATACCTCAAGCCCACGTTGGCCGGTATCTTGCATCGTTCGACGAATTCCTCCATCGCCTCCTCAGTAAAAACGTATTTCTTAAGTCTACCCATCCCAAACAATGCCTTAAGGGGACTAAAAGGGGAAAGCAAATCAAAAGGGGAAGAAAGGAAAAGAAAAAGCTCAGAGAGGGATAGAGCGACTTACAGGAATGAGGAAGAGCTCCTCGGATTGACTTTTTATGCTGGAAGTGTAGGTGAAGATTTGGCTGGACTCTGATAGAAGGCGCAAGAGCTTGTGACTGCGAATGGGAAGGGAAAAGCAGTTCAAATGGGTATATATACCCTAGGCGGAAGAGCTGCGCGAGTTTTCCCGCCCATAAATGCCAGATCCATCCCTACCATTTGATCGCCATCAGCCCGTTGGACGTGGGGGGCATAAAGTCGCCCGAATTTAATGCAAGGCACGACACCCACGTCGAAGCGCCAGTAACGCACCTTGAGCAGGCGAAAAGTCATCAACGCTGACAAAGGGCAGGATTCGATGGGACGTGGAATAGATCCGAGGATGTCAAAATCCTCCTCTCCGCCCGAGGATGCGGACAGCAAGATTTTGAGGGGCTATTGTGGGGCCACAAAGAGTTGGCATCACCGGCCCACTTACGATCAAGCCCAAAGGCCCGTGCCGAGGATCGCCTGGAGTCCGAGGACAAGGCGCAAAGGACTTTCAGTCTAAGAAGACTCGCCGAGGATGGATGTATCCTCGGAAACCCGAAGTGAGGAAACACGCAAGCTGCAGTCCGACAAGGGGAACCTCCCAGGGGACCCGAAGAGGACCTGGCGGGTGCCGAGCACCAGACATGGAAGCATGGTGGAGGTGCAAGTCCCAGACGAACTGTCACCTCCACATTAAATGCCCTCAACTAATGTCCTGGCCACATTAATGACGATAGGACCTCTGAGCAGCGCCACCTTGGGCGCCGCGACCCGCAGAGAGATGGGAATGCGGCTGATAGGACAGGCACTCAAGTGGAAGCCGGATTGATCGACAAATGTAGGGCTAAGATCATCTGAGAGAGGGATATATAATGTAGGAAGTCCCCACTGAGAGAGGGAGGACCAGGGAGAGCGAGACATATTGTAACAGTGCATTTTCTTTGTTAAACTATGAAGTTCATTTGAATAAGAGAGGAACCACTGCTGCATTTTTAACACGTCCGAGGAGCCCTGTCATGTCTCCTCAGCTCGCATTAGGACTACCGTGAACCATGAATAACCATGCATGGCCGTTGCGTCCTTCACTAGGGCCTAGATCTTGAGCCCACTCTCTACAAATTCATTGTCGGGGGCCCACCTCCCAAAAAGGAGCCCCTACATCTAACAATCTTTTCTTGTATGTATCATCTCCGTTCTTAATTTTGAAAATCAAATAAAACCTATGTAACAATTCTTAATTTTGAAAATCAAATAAAATCTATATATCAAGAGAGATAAAGATGATTTTATTGTAAATAAATTATGAAGAAATATTATCAAAATGACATCATTGTTAACCCTGCATCCTAGATATCATACTTGTCACTAAGACATATTTGGCTAGTTTGAGGTTTGAGTAATGCTAGGACTAAATTTTTTATTACAATTTGTTTAAGTGGCAAGTTATGAGTGGTTAAGTTGTGAACCGACTATTTTTGCTCCACTACTTATGACTTGCCATATTAGCAAGTTATGACAAAAGTTGTGATTTTAGCTGTGGGGCCCGAGGGCCCAGAACCCCCGGCCCACCTTTAGGTTGGCCCAAGGCCCAAACCGAGGACACACCCCTCCTCGGCACACCTAGTCTAATCTAGGTAGGGGGCAGACCCAGAACAGGTGGTCACATCCACACTTAACGAGTATGCCTGATCCTCCAGGCTACATTAATGATGACAAGACCCTTCACTGAGAAACCTGGGAGGCAGCAACCCCCAGTATGGTGAGGAACCTGTCTGATGGGACAAGTCCTGAACCAGTTGCCCGGTGGCCAACAGCTGTAGGGCCAGGATCGAGCTAAAGGGCGTATATAAGGCAAAGAACCCCCCTTGTGAAGGGGGGCCTCCTCGGACGCCAGCCGAGGAGCAACCCCAAGCAAGGAGCAATAAACGGGAAGTTCAAGGAAGACCGGCGAGGGGCCGGCTGGAGCCAAACCCTTTGCCCCACTCTCTACAAATTCATTGTCGGGGGCCCACCTCCAAAAAGGGAGCTCCTACAATTGGCGCCGTCTGTGGGGAGGGTTAGTGCGCCGGCCGGCGCAACCGACGATCGTTCTAAAGCAGTTATTACTCAAAAGTTGACAGTGCAAAAAGAAAAAAAAAAAAGAGAAAGAAAGAAGAAGAGAAGAAGAGAAGAATTGCAGTGCGAAAAGGAAACTCAACAACAAGTAAAAGAAAAATTCTTTATTATTTCAGAAGAAGATTACAAATACAATAATCTTTACAATCTCAAAAAAAAGTTACAAATACAATCAGAGGCTTAGACAGGCGTGTTTTACAAAAAATCCTACCAACTAATCCTACAATCAGAGGCCCAGGCGGACCGGTCTTGGAACTGGCCGGGCAAGAGGCTCGCAAAGAATTAATATCAAGAATGAGGGAAGTGTCAACCTGTACTTTTATTGGCGTCAAGAGAATGGGAAAACTTGACGGTAAAAGCACGGGAAGGGGGGCTGGGGGCTGGCTCACCTTCAAACCAAAGCTTGAACAAAGTGAGGAGCCAACCCCGAGACCCCGGAACACCTTCCCTCGTGATGCTTCCTCGACCCTCTCCAAACTGCACGAGCACTGACCGTCGGAGACGGCAATACTCAGGCACCAGCCGTGACGGGAGTTCGCGTGCCTCCTTCGTCGGAGGTGCGCTCTGCGGAGGGACGTTAGGTACTTCAATGACATCCCCCCTGGCCACCATACGAGGCCCTGCCAGTGTTACGCCTAAACTCTGCCGCGCCAGCAGCCCAGTGGGGGCTGCGGCCACAGCGGCCCTTAACTCCAGGTCTCCTAACTGCGGTCACAACCCTGGTGGCGGTATCAAAGGGGCTCAGGAAGGTGAAAGTGAATATCTCTTTTCGTGGTGGAGGATTCATGGAATGAGGAGAAACACTCCCCCCAGAACGCCTTTTATGGAGGGTGAAAACCAGCGGGAGTTGAGCCGCACGGAATTCGAAGGGGGAATTGTCAAAGGGAATTAATTCCCACCCAGTTCAAGGGGATTGCCAGCTGCCTGATTCGTGTTAATTCACGAGGGCATTAATGGAGGCGCGTTACGGGCACCGAAGCGTCAAGCATGGAGCGCGGAAGGCCAAGCGACGCCTCGTAAAACAGAAAGATGAGGAACACGAACCAGAAGCAAGATCAGCTCCACGTGCGAAGTCACAATCCGACCTGAGGAAAAACAGCTCACAGGAAAAGACCCGTGGACGTCCTCACACCAAAAACAAAGTCCTCGGATCCGAGGACAAACTCCTATTGGAGGCAACTGTGCAGTAGTGGTACAATGACTTTTGCTCCAGCATCCTCAAAGGGGCTAAGGGGAAGGACTTCTACCTGATGTGAGACTGAGTTGCCCAAAGAGGTGAACACTGTGTCCTCATGCTCAGAGCCATTTGGAAACGATGGCAGCAACTGTACCTAGGACTTGCATGGTCCTCGGACCCAAGCCTACGGGGAGCTGGCCACTCGTACTTAAGGCAGCAACTGTACCTAGGTCTTGCATGGTCTACGGACTCAAGCCTATGGGGAGCTAGCCACTTGGAAACGATGGCAGCAACTGTACCTAGGACTTGCATGGTCCTCGGACCCAAGCCTACGGAGAGCTGGCCACTCGTACTTAAGGCAGCAACTGTACCTAGGTCTTGCATGGTCTACGGACTCAAGCCTATGGGGAGCTAGCCATTTGGAAATGATGGCAGCAACTGTACCTAGGACTTGCATGGTCCTCGGACCCAAGCCTACGGGGAGCTGGCCACTCGTACTTAAGGCAGCAACTGTACCTAGGTCTTGCATGGTCTACGGACTCAAGCCTATGGGGAGCTAGCCACTTGGAAACGATGGCAGCAATTGTACCTAAGACTTGCATGGTCCTCGGACCCAAGCCTACGGGGAGCTGGCCACTCGTACTTAAGGCAGCAACTGTACCTAGGTCTTGCATGGTCTACGGACTCAAACCTATGGAGAGCTAGCCATTTGGAAACGATGGCTGCAATTGTACCTAGGACTTGCGTGGTCCTCGGACTTAAGCCTACGGGGAGCTGGCCACTCGTACTTAAGGCAGCAACTGTATCTAGGTCTTGCATGGTCTACGGACTCAAGCCTATGGGGAGCTAGCCACTTGGAAACGATGGTAGCAACTATACCTAGGACTTGCATGGTCCTCGGACCCAAGCCTACGGGGAGCTGGCCACTCGTACTTAAGGCAGCAACTGTACCTAGGTCTTGCATGATCTACGGACTCAAGCCTATGGGGAGCTAGCCATTTGGAAACGATGGCAGCAATTGTACTTAGGACTTGCATGGTCCTCGGACCCAAGCCTACGGGGAGCTGGCCACTCGTACTTAAGGCAGCAACTGTACCTAGGTCTTGCATGGTCTATAGACTTAAGCCTATGGGGAGCTAGCCACTTGGAAACGATGGCAGCAATTGTACCTAGGACTTGCATGGTCCTCGGACCCAAGCCTACGGGGAGCTGGCCACTCGTACTTAAGGCAGCCACTGCACCTAGGTCATGCATGGTCTACGGACTCAAGCCTACGGGGAGCTATCTATTTACGACGGAGCCAAGGTACTGCTCGGCCCGAAGACCTATTCCTGTGAAGAAACTAACTACCTATTGAAGAGCCTAAGGGTCGATCCAACCACTCAAGGAAGAACCAGTCGACTGAAGGCCTTCCGGACCATAGGGGCCGAGGTTTGCAAAACCCTCCTCCCCGTCCGAGGATACGTGCAGCAGGGTTTTGAGGGGCTATTGTGGGGCCCGAGGGCCCAGAACCCCCGGCCCACCTTTAGGTTGGCCCAAGGCCCAAGCCGAGGACACACCCCTCCTCGGCACACCTAGTCTAATCTAGGTAGGGGGCAGACCCAGAACAGGTGGTCACATCCACACTTAACGAGTATGCTTGATCCTCCAGGCTACATTAATGATGACAAGACCCTTCACTGAGAAACCTGGGAGGCAGCAACCCCCAGTATGGTGAGGAACTTGTCTGATGGGACAAGTCCTGAACCAGTAGCCCGGATGGCCAACAGCTGTAGGGCCAGGATCGAGCTAAAGGGCGTATATAAGGCAAAGAACCCCCCTTGTGAAGGGGGGCCTCCTCGGACGCCAGCCGAGGAGCAACCCCAAGCAAGGAGCAATAAACGGGAAGTTCAAGGAAGACCGGTGAGGGGCCGGCCGGAGCCAAACCCTTTGCCCCACTCTCTACAAATTCATTGTCGGGGGTCCACCTCCAAACATTAGCATTTTTTGGAATTTTGGTTTTGGTTACAATAGTTCACGTTTTTAATTTTGTGCCATATTTCTTTCTAACTTTACACATGATTTAGAGGTATATGTTGGTATAATCACGCCCTCTTTACTTAGACATTCACTAGATGCACATTAAACATGGTTTAGAGGAGTCAATTGTCTATTTTTTTAAAAAAAAATTTATGTTCAATAATTCTAGACTCTTTGGTTTTTGCACACAATTAGTTTTCTGTGTATTTCTTCTTTTGCTTTCCTTTTAGGCAATCATAGCATGTCTTATTTAGAGAATCTGAACTCTTGGTATATATGCCCTTATGATCTAGGATTCTCCAATCTCATTATTCCACAATTCAGTTTGATTAATTTCTGATCCTTTTAATCCGTTTGCCCATTAATCAGCATTAGGTTTGAAACTGAACTTATATATTTTTAGCTTACTTCAATCACTTTGAAACTTCAAAGTAGCTGTAACTTTAGACTCTTTCATAATTCTCTTCATTTGCTATATAATTATGCAGCAGTTGACATGCATTTGATTCCAACACCTGGTACATATTGGTAATTAGAATTTGAAAATAATGACATCTTTTAGTCATCCTAAATCTTTCATTACTGTGTTCTTTGTTCATAAATGAACTGATCTAATCAATTTATTGTTTCAAATTTTCAATATATATATATATATATGTATGTATGCATGGGAATTTTTGGTTAAAAACAACTTTAGCAAATTATTGGAGAAATAGAATATTGATTCAAGCAATCTACATAAAATGAAGGGATCGGTAGTAGACTAGTAGTATAATATGCAACTAGCAGTAACAATATGGCTCCCCTCCTTTGGTCACAAGTGATACTTGTGTCATTGATAAACTTGGGAGAAATGGAGATGATGTGAAATTCTCTGTTTTTCTACTTCAAGTGAATAAAATCAAGTATACTAACAAAAAATATACTTCCCACTACTATACCTAAAAAATAGATTCAACATTCCTGTCCTGCTTACCCCATAGGAAATGATTGTACCAAAATCCCAATATATATAAAATGGCAAGGGTGATATTCTTCTACACCATTTCTCTCTACCTTGTGAATTGGTAGTAGTTGGTATGATTATGTCACAGTTTGAATGAGTAGAACCGGCACCTAGACTGGATACACACCCACCCACGTGATTGCAGAGGCCCATACAATCACAGTGTTTGTGGGTAATCTTTCACACTGACATCCTTAATAGAAATAAGCTTAGACGGTGGAAAAGGATGCTTAGTGTAAGCTAACATGCTACAAGTAGTACTCTTTGATTCGGTTATTAAATTAAAAGTTACATCCTATGTCTGCTATTTTTTCTTGAAGGGTAAAATTTTGAAATTCTCTATGGAGAGTTAACCTATTTATAAAATTATATAGTTAAAAATGAGAACCTAGCTAGACGTCTATGAGAAACAAATATATATCAGGATTTTGCTAGCTTATTTGCTTGAAGTTGAGATTAAAGTCACTGCCTTACTTGAAAAACAGCTAGCTTAAAGTCTTCTTCCTTTTTTTCTTTTTCTTTATTTTTTGTATTTTTTTTTTATTTTTATCCGGCAAAAAATAAGCTATTATTTTTTTGAAATAGTTACAACATGTTGCTAAACTCGCAATTCGAACCCTTCCCTCTTAGATCTCCAAACACTTTATGCATGAAAAAATGTCAATTAAATTACAAGACTTTTAAAATAAACTAATATTTTAATGGACCAATGAATGCTAAGTTTATTGAAATCGCCAAAAATTGATTATAAAATTGACATATCAAGAAATGTTCAAATATTATATTGGCATTGGATTGCAGGATTGGGAATACATCTCTATTGCCATATTTATGGAGGGTCATTGAGAGGGTTCACCATGTGATGTTTGTTTTTTTATGTTTGTTGGATCTAAGTTCCCATCAGTTTCTATTTGGGGTTATACTGTGGAATCCAGACTAGGTCTTGGGCCTCTTGGCCTTTTAGGTTGAGTAAGAGTTAACTAATGGTAGAGTAAACTTTACTATTCTTTTGCCAGAGTGAGTTACTGAGTTAACTTATGGATATGTCAGTGAAGTGGGGCTACATTTTTAACATTTTTCTTTAACTAGAGGAAGTGGACCATGTGACCGACATTTATTTCTGCAAGAAGGGATCATAATTCGTCAGAAACATGCATAGCTGTTTGGGACTTTGACCTCTGCTTTATCATTGCAAGTATCAAAGATAAAAATTAATGCAGGAAATCAATGCACACAGCTCAACTTGTTCCCGTTGTACACTAAAATTTATTAAATGCATTAATATAACATTGCGTACTTTTCTTGGTTTTTTATCAACCTCTTTTTTGCTTTTAAAGAATTTTTTGGTTGAAGTATTTAGAATAGAAGAATTCTATCCAATATAAGTTTTAATTTTAACCCATTTTAAATGACATTATGATTTTTAAGACAGCTAAAACGTTCTCTTTATGACAATGGGAGAAAGAAAATAGGTGAAACTAGTAGGTATACTGGAAGGACTATGAATTGATTTTCCCAACTAATAAAATAATATCACTTATGTAAATATGTGAATCAAATTTCTAATTAGCATAAGAATTAAAAATAAAAAACAACTTGATTATAAACCTTTTGCAATTAGATCAACATTATTCCATGCAGCACAAAGATAATGTACCTAACCTTCCCAACAGCTTCCAATTTTCACTAAAAAGCTTGTGCTTTTCAGCTTTTCTTTTCATGTGAATGAAATTTTCTCCCTCAACGTAATAATTTGATCTTTTGCCCAAATTAAACAATGTAATACACCTTCAAAAACATAACCCAAGATCTCTCTTTGATTGCTGCATCATCCACGTGATGAATAGCTCATGCAATTTGATTAAAAAAAACAAATTAAAAATTTGAAATTGTGTATCCCAATGCAAACTATATCATATACTAATATACCAAGTATGAAATCCATGCTCATTTGCTCACTATAACTTGGAATCTTTTCTGCCAATATCACACTGATTTTCATGTGCATGCAACTGCCTTATCTTTTTTCTTGTCTATCAACAAGACCAAAAAAAAAAAAAACTTACAACATTGCTTTTAAAAAGTACCTTATATTAAACATTAACAAAAACAAAAACACTTATCAGTTATCACAGTTATAAAACACATATTAAACAATAACCCGATACTGCTTGTGAAGCTGAATCCGATATATCGGCCCGAAAAATTAACAAGTCTTCAATGGATTACCACACAAGCAATCATTGTTCATGAACGACACCGCTTCAAGGTGATCAAACGGTGACCCAGCAGGAATAGACCCACAAAGATGGTTGTGACTCAGATCCAAGTGCCCGATATATTTCGCCGACGATAACGAACCGGGTATCGGACCATTCAAGTTGTTATACGATAAATCAAGAGCCATGAAATACGAGTTGGACCCGAAAACGTCCGGTATTTTGCCTTGAAGACCGTTTCGGCTCAAATTCAAGATACCCATTCGGGTGTTGCTTAGCAAACCGGCCGGAATTTGACCCGAAACCGAGTTGCAATCCAAATTGAGAGTCGAAAGAACCGGCATTTTCCCGAGTTGTTCCGGTATCGGACCAGAAATCCGGTTCTCAGACAAATCCAAGTCGGCAAGCCTGTACATTTGGGAAATGGAAGTGGGTATTGAACCGGTGATTTGGTTTCGGCTCAACAATGCCCGACTCAGCATCCCGAGTTTTCCCAAATCTGCCGGTATCTCGCCCGATATTTGATTGCTTCGGAGATCAAGGTGCATCAAGCTGGACATACCAACAATCGACGCCGGAATCTCGCCGGAGATGGCATTATCGGCGATATTAAGAACGGTAAGCTTCTTGAGATTTCCGATATCGGCCGGAATTTCGCCGGTCAACTTGTTTCCGATAAGGTCTAGGATTCGGAGAGAGGAGAGAGAGGTGAGACACTTGGGTATCTCGCCCGATATTCCTTTCCAGTCAGCAACTATAAGGTTGGTGAGACGGTCGAGCTTGCAAATTTCGGGCGAAATCGAACCCGTCATGTACCCGGTACGACCCGATTTTTCGAAAATCGGGTCCTCCGATTCGCCGCGGAGGTTTATATCGGCGACTCGGTTTGTTGTTGGGTCACAGTTAACGCCGTACCATTTGGAAGAGCAACAGTCGTTGCCAGTCCAGGTGTTGAAGATGCCCAAGTAAGGCTCGGTCAGGGCGGCTTTGAAGGCTAGCAGAGCTGCCCGGTCTGACGGCGGGCAGGAGTTAACGGTGGAGATAACGGTGAGAATTAGAGTGAGTGGTACTATGAAGAAGGAGAAGAAGAAGAAACCCATGATGTGTTGGGAAGGTTTGGTTTGTTTTTTAAGAATGTGAAAATGGAGTTTGAGGATGTTTGTGTTGTGTATGTACTATGTAATATGACATCAGTGTGTTTTTGTGACAGAGGGAGAGAGGGAATGGAAGATGTGGAAGATGAGTCTGTTTAAATACATGGTGTTGGACTAAACAGCCCTTTGGTTTGGTGTGTAAAATTACAGTTCTAGAGGTTGATTTGATTGGTTCATTGCACATGCAGATTGATTATGCTAGAATTATTAAAAAGTAATTATCATGACTACAAAAGGATGCTAATGTAACCTGCATTCGGATATCCTAGCTAGTAAGACAGTAATAAGATATCAGGCCAACAAGTTTTTAGATTTGGGTACGAGCATCAATAATTAAATGGGTGTTGGTGGAGTATGAGGTCTTGGTTGAGAGTGAATAGAGTGTTACTATAGTCACGTTTAGATAGAGAAGTCACATTGGTTACCTTTCTTTACCTATTTTTTGTTTAAAAAAAAATAATAATAATAAAAAATAAAAAAAGGGATGTCATGAGTCTGTTTGGAATTCGCTTATTTTATTAAAACTAAAAATTTTTTGCTGAAAATATGGTAGATAAAGATAAAAATTTACTAAAATAGTATAACGGGACCCATGAATAATATTAAAAAGTGCAGTAAGGCCATGAATAGTAACAAAAATAAGCTGAATAGTAAAAATAAGTTGGCTTTTTAATTTCGAGCTAGACGCAAACTATATAAGTGAATTGCAGCTATTAAGAACATTCATTTCGTAGAGCAAACTCCAGCTACATTAACAACCAATTGTTGTATTAGCTAGATGATGAAGAACAATTATGATAGAGCAAACACCAAAAAATAAGACAGGATTCAGATTTGTATTAGATTTTGTAAGTTAGTGTAATGTTCTCTGATCATTAAATAAGTCTTAAGAACCAACTTTGAGAGTGACATAATCATAATACTTGTATACAAGTTTGATTATCTCTAAAGCACGTCAAAATTAAACAATTGTAAAGATATTTGTATTTTATAGTGATGATATTTGTTTTTTTAAAATTTACTACCAATTTTAGTACAAAAGACTTACAAATTAATACGATAATGAATGTGATTGGTGTTATACCAACAACATAATAAATCAATTTTTGGTGTTTTAAAAGTTGACGTACCAATCTGTAAAGTTTTGTGTAATAAGATTTATGATAAATGTTCTAGAAAAGTGAATTTGTATGGGTAGAAATCTTGTATCATCTATATAAAAAAAATAAAGATGACAATTGGCTAATTGCTGTACAATGATCAATGTTTAGGGGATTAAATTGGTCTCATAAGAATTTAGGACTTTTCAACTTCATGAATTATGAATGTATTGTATGTACCTAAATGCAAAAAGCATTTGGTTATAAAAACTTCCTTGCCAAAACTCACAAATGACCTCTCTTATGCTAAACGAATACCTCTGATCACAAGAAAAAGAAAAGAAAAGCAAATAAATTTAACATCCACATATAAGGCCAAATGTAAGAGGTGAAGATAAATTTAAGTGGCCCCTCCATAACCTTTTCCTTCATTGATTTTTACCAACATATATACTAAGAACATATTTAAAATTTTAAAACAATATCTACAAACTTTAATGTCAGATTCATATTGTCAACATCATCTTCTATTCTAGGTGCACCAAAGTCCTTACTATGATTTCACAACTATTCTGAGTTTCTGTTTCTATGATTAGAAAAGCATTTCTTTTCCTAATTCCCTTTACAGTATTTGAAAACCTATATTACCCCTACTAAGCTTTCTAATGCCCAAGGGAAAAATCTTTTCCTTGACCCATTAATTTAAATGCCCTCTATTTCATTGGTCCATTAAGAATGTGAAACCTTTTGATAAAATTTCCAGCTCATGGGCATGTCCTACGCATGTCCTGTCTAAGATTTTAGGCAAAGATTGTGAACATCATTAAGATCAGACGAAATGAAATGTCTTTGCTTTGTTCCTTGTAGGTCGGCTCTCACTAAATTCACTGACCACCGGCTTAGTTGAGAGGCCTGGCCTGGGGTCCATTTTTCTAAAGTAAAATGATGCACTGAAAACTTTAACGGGAATTATCATCTCTGCATTTACTGCTTTCTCTACCTTTTAGTTATATTGATTTTCCATATCATAAAGTGTTATTCTTTGTCTTTGTCCTTTGCACAAAATTGTAAAACAAAGTGATGAAGTTGGTGCTGGCAAAAGTTAAAACAAAAAGGATTGATAGTACCAAGAGTTATTCCTTATTTTTTGAAGGAAAAAAAAGTTATTCCTTGATTTTTATTTTTAATTTTTTAAAAAAAATTAAATTTTTTATTTTTTTATTTTTTATGTTTAGTTGCAGATTTTTTTTTATATACATTTTAAGTATGAAAGGGAGATTCAGATTTCTCCGATGAAAACACACAGAAGTACCATTTGACCTAAAGGTCATTGAATGTTTAGTTGCAATCTTAAAAATGAATTAGAAAATAGTTTTTTTGTTTGGTTTGCACAACAAATAATTAATTTTTTTTTTTTTTTGTAATTCCAAATAATTGTTTGAATACAAACTTTCATTCACAAAAACATACTCCAAATAGGAAGTCATTTTTTATTCTTTGGGTCATTTGAGAGTCTCAAATGAAAAAACAAACCCAAATTCAAAATCTACATGAAAAAGTATGGAGACAGTGATTGGTTTAAGTTAAAATGTTATTTAGGAAAAATTAACAGGAAAACGTTTTCCTTCTAAACAACCTTGTTTCCTTTTATTCAATTTTTTTTCTCATTCTTGAGTTTTGAATTCTTTCATCGAATGAAACTAGAATAAATGAAGAAAAATGCTAGGTCCCCCCCCCCCCCCCCCCTCTCTTTCTTTTAGAGAAGCTTATTGTTTTTTTTTTTTTTTTGGTTTTGTTTTTTTAATTTAAGAGTTTTTTGGTCAATTAATTTTTTGACATTATCCCTTTTTTTTTTCTTTTTTTTTTTGGCAGAACCCAGGCTCAATTTGGACACTCAAAAAGTTGTTCTCCAATAAGTACAAGTCGGTCCAATTATTAAGAATATTATTCCATCCTTTGGCCAAATGAATTAAAAAGAACCACTAAATTGGCTTCAAATTTGGAACTTTATTCCAAACTTAAGCATTGGCTTATATATTTAGAATTATAGCTAGTGATCTACATTCAAATTTGATCTGGTGATATTTTATCAATGATATCATAATGCCACACTTATCAGGGAAAAAAGGATTGATGGTACCAAAGGTGTCTGTGTTTGCACATGATATGTGTTACATAATTTTTCAATGTCAACTACTTGAGGTTCTATGTCCTTGATATAACTATGGATCTGAGAAAATTTGTGTGATGATGATAATTTGAACTTAAATAGTTTCCTCAGACAAGTTGATTAGATATCCACAAAAGCTGGCTTGAAGATTTAACCTTCTCAATGTTTTCTTGTATTTTCTTTATAGTGGAGGAAAAAAAAAAGTTTCTCACACAGACAAACCATATTTATGTACACATGCAAGAGTTCTATGTTGGTCCAACTTAAATCACTGGATGGTGACCATGTCCAATTGGCTGTCAGTAGGCCTAGCCTTGATCGGCTTGAACTTTTGAGTGGGTTCACAAATCACAAGTGGGCTAGCTTACCTAATCTATTGGGTGACCACCTTTTTTTTTCTTCCTTACATTCTTTGCTATTTATTTTTGGGAGATTCTCAATTTCATTATCTTATTAAAAATTATCTGAGCCTAAAGTTTTAACAATTAACAATAAATGTAATGTAATGACATAAAAATCAAAACTTATTTCATGATCGTTGACATTATTTGTTATCATCAGTATATACATAAATATGGTATCAGAAAAAATCAACATTGCCAGGAGTGTTGTAACTTATAACTCAACTGGTTGCCACTTCTCAGTGTTCTCAATATAAATATCCAGATCCACGTACCCAATTATCAAATTATCAAAAAAAAAAAAAAAAAACCTGTAAAAGTGATGTGCTACAATCAAAACTTATTCATAACGAGGTGTAAAAAATACTTGTAAAGATTTTTATGTCCCTAAGTAACATTATTTATTTGGAAATGAATCATATAGTCACTAAGGTAATAGAATTATAGAAGAAAAGAATGCCTAATCTAAGAGCTTTTATTAGAAAGGCCTTCACTTTCACTCTCGGGGAAAAATGTTGTATATAATGGTATTTACAAGGATAGGTTGTAATAATGATATTTGAGTTTAGAGAATATTGTTTCATAAAGTGAAAATTCAAGTTCTGGAATATTCTAAGTGAAAATTCTGAATTAAGCATTTTCGATCAGTCGAAACTTTGGCTCGATTGATCAAAATGGTAAAGAAAAAATCCTGGAGCTTCTGCTCGGTTAGATCACTAATCAATTCCTGTTCGATCGATTGAAAGAACCTCTCGATCGATTGAAACTCGAATACTGAATTTTCTACAGAATTTTCCTGGTGACTATTTGGAAAGATTGAAGAGGTTTCAAGCATTGTGAACAGTTTTATGAAACATTTTAACTCTCCATACGTACCTTTTGATGAAATATAACCTTATGAGTATAAATAGAGACTTATGTTTACTTGAGAGAGAAACACAAGAAATCCATGTAGTTGTTCTCTAGAATTGCTATCTATAGAACTCAACATCTTGATTGTATCTTAGGGACAAATTTGCGATAACCATTTAGCAACAATAATGTGGGGGGCAAATATTGTCTAAGGAAAATGATATTGTGCCTCCAAGTTATTTATTTTCTATTTGTCTTTTGTATTAACCTTGTTTTTTCATTATTACTTTGTATAATATCCCAACAAAAACAAAAGAAAAGAAAAGATAAAATGTAAGCCTTTTTCTTGTTCTAAGTTCCAACTCTCTTGAGCCATGCCTTCACTTTATCACTTTCATATTACATTAACATTTCCTACCTAATTAAGTGGACAAAGTGAAACTAATTATCCACAAATTGACCTTGTTTGATTGAAAACTCTAAAATACAAAACTTATTAGAAATAGTTTTGTCTCTATGTTCATGTTGTAGTGGGAGCAAGAATGTAAGATGGACGGTGACCCAACAATAGGATACTTGCAGGCTTGCCCATGTGAAAATGTCATAATGATAACAAACTCTAAAGCAAGAGAAATATGATTGAGCCATGAATTGAGTTTGCACTTGTTTTTTTCTTTCAAAAGATTATTATATATATCTTCTATATCTTTGTCCAAATTTCTTAATAATGAACAACTGAGCATATAGGATAGCCCATGTTGTAACACATATGAGTGAAAGTAGGTCAGAATCACTTATTCTAGAAAGAACAATATATGTTTTTCTCTTTAATCTGCTTCCATATGATTCATCATGATGATTACTTCTCATTAAAAAATTTCCTCATGAATAATCTGCCATCCATAGTATAAAAGGTACACTTCGTGTGTGTTTGGCTCTAGTTTAAGAAGTCAGCTTATTTTACTATTCAGCTTATTTTTGCTAATATTTATGAGTTACACTACACTTTTTGGTATTATTCATAAGTCCCATTGTACAATTTTAACTAATTTTTACATTTATCTACGTACTTTCAGTAAAAAGTTTTTAATTTCAACAAAATAAGCGGATCTCAAATAGACCCTTCATATATAGTTTTTTTTTTTTAAGAGATAGATTCAACTTATGGTGTCTGTTTTTAATGATTACATTTTATTTTCAGACTAAGATACCAATTAGTTTTTTTATGTAGACAAAGATTGAACCCCAAATTTCTTTTTTGACGACAAGAGATTTTACCATTTGGACTCATTGAACCCACTATTTCATATATATAGTTGATCTTTGTTACTTTGGCGCCTCTGCCTCATTAAGAAACCATAATTTAAATGGGTGCCCTTTCTATGCCGTTATGTTATTTTCCTAGAAAACTAATATTGTCAATACTATTATAAAATTATTTGAGTGCATCTTTGCACCATTTATTCAGTAATGGAAACAATTTGCAATTCAGACTGTAGTAACAGTGGTCTTGAAAGGAAGCTTAATAATATTACGGACAAAGTTTAGCTACAAAATTGGTTGTAGCCTTAGGCTACAAACTCACTTAATAAAATAAATATTACTATATATTTTGAAAATCTAACCGTTGAATTACATGTTCTTTACGTTCTTAATGCACATGTCAATTTTTGTGTCAATCGGATATTATTTACGATATAATTTATACTCTTATATTTTATACATAATTTTAAATTACAAAAACTTGCAATTTAAAAATTTATTGATGACATAGCTATTGATTTTTAATTTTCTTGAAATTTTGCAAACATTGAGGATATAAGAAGAAGATGCAATCTAATGGTGGATTTGTCAAAATTCATCTCCAATAAAAAGATATTGAGTGAGTTTGTAGCCTAAGGCTACAATCGATTTTGTAGCTAAACTTTGTCCTAATATTAAATTACTTGTTAGCTAGCCTAGTGTCTCAAAAATTAAATATTACACTCCTTGACATATTTGGATTCAATTATCTCTTAATGTTAGGGGTACTATTAATTTTACTACATAAAAAAACTTTACTTTTAAATAGAAAACAAAATACAATATTGAAATTGAGATTGTAATTTATTAATTAAGTTTATGGTGTTACACCATTCAAATAAGTTGTTTAGTTTGCAAGATTTTTGTAATAAAATCAATATATAATACCTTAGCATTTTGCCATTAGTCCTCTTGAGTTCAAATTGCACTCTCCCTTATCATAAAGATTTTAAAAATCAATGTGGAGTACGTGGCATGAAAAAGTACTTAGATTTATGGATAACATTTTCGTACTATACTGCAAACATATAGTGACAATTCAGAAATTTTGTCAACAACCATATGATCCATATATTACTCCACAAAAAACAAATGAGTTGTATGATTAAAATATGAATAGTTTTTTGAATTTGGCTCCATGTTTGTTTGAAAAATAACTTTGGGCCTTGAGGGATAGCCTTGCTCTCTAGGTACATCTCCAAATCCAGGCAATTGCAATCGAATTAATTGCTAACTCTGTTGTTGGATTGCTAAACAACAGTGATGATTCACCTGCTGACTATTCATCGATGGTTGATGATTGCAAGAATTTAATGAACCAAATTCTCAGGTGAAGCTGAATCACTGCTATAGGGAAGTCAATGTCTATGCCGATTTACTTACAAAAATAGCTGTCCACCTTCAACAAGATTTTGTTATTTAGGACACCTCTTGTCAAATTATCTTTACTTTTGTTATATGACCTTATTGGTCTTGGTTGTAATCGTTTATGTTTCTATGGTAACATAACTCTTGTGGTTTATTTAACAAATTTCCCTATTACCAAAGTAATAATAATAATAATAATAATTTTGTTTGCTAAATTCATGCTTTATAATAAAATTTTCCCTAGATTCGTAGTTGTAATTATCATAGCTAGTATTGTCCCCAATGCAATTGTCATTGCCAAAAGTGTTACTATTCTTTTATTAGCTTCTTGAACATAATTTTCAAGAAAAATATGAGCCTTCGTTCTCTAGAATTTTCACTTTTAAAAAGAAAAAAAAAAAAAAAATTGTCAAGGTGAAAAAAGAAAGTATGGAGACAGTGATCGGTTTAAGTTAAAATGTTATTTAGGAAAAATTAACAGGAAAACGGTTTCCTTCTAAACAACCTTGTTTCCTTTTATTCAATTTTTTTTTCTCATTCTTGAGTTTTGAATTCTTTCATCGAATGAAACTAGAATAAATGAAGAAAAATGAAATGCTAGGTCCCCCCCCCCCCCCCCCCCCCTTTCTTTTAGAGAAGCATATAGTTTTTTTTTTATTTTATTTTTTTTTTTAATTTAAGAGTTTTTTGGTCAATTAATTTTTTGACATTATCCTTTTTTTTTTTCTTTTTTTTGGCAGAACCCAGGCTCAATTTGGACACTCAAAAAGTTGTTCTCCAATAATTACAAGTCGGTCCAATTATTAAGAATATTATTCCATCCTTTGGCCAAATGAATTAAAAAGAACCACTAAATTGGCTTCAAATTTGGAACTTTATTCCAAACTTAAGCATTGGCGTATATATTTAGAATTATAGCTAGTGATCTACATTCAAATTTGATCTGGTGATATTTTATCAATGATATCATAATGCCACACTTATCAGGGAAAAAAGGATTGATGGTACCAAAGGTGTCTGTGTTTGCACATGATATGTGTTACATAATTTTTCAATGTCAACTACTTGAGGTTCTATGTCCTTGATATAACTATGGGTCTGAGAAAATTTGTGTGATGATGATAATTTGAACTTAAATAGTTTCCTCAGACAAGTTGATTAGATATCCACAAAAGCTGGCTTGAAGATTTAACCCTCTCAATGTTTTCTTGTATTTTATTTATAGTGGAGGAAAAAAAAAAGTTTCTCACACAGACAAGCCATATTTATGTACACATGCAATGAGTTCCATATTGGTCCAACTTAAATCACTGGATGGTGACCATGTCCAATTGGCTGTCAGTAGGCCTAGCCTTGATCCGCTTGAACTTTTGAGTGGGTTTACAAATCACAAGTGGGCTAGCTTAATTAATCAATTGGGTGACCACTTTTCTTTTTTCTTCCTTACATTCTTTGCTATTTATTTTTGGGAGATTCTCAATTTCATTATCCTACTAAAAATTATCTGCGCCTAAAGTTTTAACAATTAAAAATAAATGTAATGTAATGACATAAAAATCAAAACTTATTTCATAATCGTTGACATTATTTGTTATGATCAACATATACATAAATATGGTATTAAAAAGAATCCACATTGTCAAGAGTGTTGTAACTTGTAAGTCAACTAGTTGGCACCTTTCGGTGTTCTCATTATATATATCCAAATCCACACACCCAATTATCAAATTATAAAAAAAAATAAAAAATAAAAAAACAAAAAACAAAAAATTCATGTAATAGTGATGTGCTGCAATCGAAACTTACATTCTTAACGAGGTGTAAAAAATACTTGTAAAGATTTTTATGTCCCTAAGTAACATTATTCATTTGGAAATGAATCATATAGTCACTAATGTAATAGAATTATAGAAGAAAAAGAATGCCTAATCTAAGAGTTTTTATTAGAAAGGCCTTCACTTTCACCCTCAGGGAAAAACAAAAGAAAAGAAAAGATAAAATGTAAGCCTTTTCTTGTTCTAAGTTCCAACTCTCTTCAGCCATGCCTTCCCTTTGTCACTTTCATATTACATTAACATTTCCTACCTAATTTAGTGGACAAAGTGAAACTAATTGTCCACAAATTGACCTTGTTTGATTGAAAACTCAAAATACAAAACTTACTAGAAATAGTTTTGTCTCTATGTTCATGTTCTAGTGGTAGCAAGATTGCAAGATGGACGGTGACCCTACAATAGGATACCTGCAGGCTTGCCCATGTGATAATGTCATAATGATAACAAACTCAAAAGCAAGAGAAATATGATTAAGCCATGAATTGAGTTTGCACTTGATTCTTTCTCTCACAAGATTATTCTATGTATCTTCTATATCTTTGTCCAAATTTCTTAAAAAGGAACAATTGAGCATATAGGATAGCCCATGCGGTAACACATATGAGTGAAAGTAGGTCAGAATCACTTATCCTAAAAAGAAGATATGTTTTTCTCTTTAATCTGCTTCCATATGATTCATCATGATGATTTGGTTCTCATCAAAAAATTTCCTCATGAATAATCTGCCATCTATAGTATAAAAAGTATAATTCCTATATAGTTTTTTTTTTTTAAGAAATAGTTTCAACTTATGGTATTTGTTTCTAATGATTACATTTTATTTTTAGACTAAGACACCAATTGATTTTTTGGTATAGGCGGGGATCAAATCTCAAATTTCTTATTCGGCGACAATAGATTTTACTAGTTGAGCTCACTAGAACTCACTATTTTATATATAGTTGATCTTTGTTGATTTGGTGCCTCTGCCTCATTAGAAACCATAATTTAAATGGGTGCCCTTTCTATGCCATTATGTTATTTGCCTAGAGAATTAATATTGTCAATACTAGGACAAAATTGCTAAATGCCATTTTACGGCAAACTAAGCAGCGTTTTGCCCTTATTTTCAAACTAATTAGGGAAATTTCCTTCTTTTGAAAATTGATATTCTCAAAATCGAGTTATAAAAAAAAAAAAAAAAAATTCTAGAGCCCTATAGCGGCGTTTTTAAGGACCTATGGTGACGTTTTCAGGACTTATAGTGACGTTTTGTAACTTAACTTCTATTAAATCGAGTTATGGGCAATTTTTTTAATTTTTTTTACTTATACTATAACTCGATTTCATATAAATCGAGTTACAAAATGTTACTATAGGTCCCTTAATAATATTAAATTACTTGTTATCTAGCCTAGTGTCTCAAAAATTAAAGGCGAAAATACACTTTTGGTCCCTACATTTTGGACCTATTCTCAATTTGGTCCCTAAATTGATTTCACTCCTAAGTCCGTCCTTGATTTCAGAAAATCGTTTTTATTTTAGTCCCTGCCGTCACCCCAGTAACAGAAAATGCATACGTGGCAAACGGAATGCACTGTTTGCTGACTAGATGCTGACGTGGCTAATAAAATAATAATAATAAACCAACTCAGCATGCCATGTCATCGTCTAATTTAAAAAAAAAATTAATTTATCAATTTAAAAAAAATTAAAAACATAAAAATACATGGTTTCAGATTTGAACGGGAATACACATGAACTCAAGAACATGAACCCAGAACACAAGAACTCAAGAACACAAAATTCCTGGGCATTCAACATCTTTCCCAGAAAATTTCACTAAACACTGATAAAATTCACATCTAAAAAGCCGACGCCTATGATTTTCATCACAACATTTTCTTTCCACCCAAAACCAGAAATTTTCTTATGAAACAATCACACGCGAACCCAGCCAATTCGGCTCACAATAACAACAAACCCAACCAACCTCATAAATTTTCCTTAAACAATCATCAACATTTTCCCCAGAAAATCAAGATTTTCTTTCAAACCAAACACTAAAATAACTCACATTTAATAAACCGATGCTTAAAATACATACAAAATCCCTATCCTCCACCGAAACATCCAACAAATCAAACCCATAAACCCAGAAAAATCATCAAATCCACATGAAAAAAGACAAACCAAGCAACAAGTAAACAGATCAAAACCCACCGATCAAGCCACCAATCCTGCAATCCGAAACCCACATGAACAGATCAGAACACCAATCAAAAACAATGGTGGTGACACCCTTGGCTTGTGAAGAGAACGTGTACATGGCAAAGCTTTCTGAGCAAGCCCAGCGGTACGAGGAGATGGTGGAGTTCATGGAGAAGGTCTCGGCGGCGGTGGAGAGTGAGGAGCTCACCGTCGAGGAGCGAAACCTTCTCTCTGTGGCGTACAAGAACAAGATCGACGCGAGGCGAGCATCGTAGCGCATCATCTCCTCGATCGAGCAGAAGGAGGGGAGCCGCGGCAACGAGGACCACGAGTCCAAGATCTGGGACTACAGATCCAAGATCGAGTCGGAGCTATCCAACATTTGCGACAGAATCCTCAAGCCCCATGACACCAAACTCCTCCACCGCCACCGGCGACTCCAAGGTCTTCTACCTCAAGATGAAGGGCGAGTGAGCTCCGGCCATTGAGCGTGAAGAGAGTGAGAGAATTTTTTTTTTTTTTTTGAGATAAGAGTGAGAGAATTTGAGATTAGTGTTTAAGTGTAGGGATTTTTTTTAAAGTTGATGAAGTTAAAGAAAAATAAAAACAAAATAAAAAAGAATTAAAAAGATAATGATTTCTGATTTTTTAAGAAATGATTTTAGTTTAAATTAGATTTAAGGTTTTTTTAAAATTTAATTTACCTTTTTTTAAAAAAATTTCTGAGTTGGTTTTTTTTTTATTAATTTAAATGATGTGGCATTTAAAAAATGTTAAATATAATTTTTTTATTATTATTTTATTAGCCACATCAGCATCTAGTCAACAAACAGTGCATTCCGTTTGCCACGTATGCATTTTCTGTTACTGGGGTGACGGCAGAGACTAAAATAAAAACGATTTTCTGAAATCAAGGACGGACTTAGGAGTGAAATCAATTTAGGGACCAAATTGAGAATAGGTCCAAAATGTAGGGACCAAAAGTGCATTTTCACCAAAATTAAATATTACACTTCTTGACATATTTGGATTCAATTATCTCTTAATGTTAGGGGTACTATTAATTTTACTACATAAAAAAACTTTACTTTTAAATAGAAAACAAAATGCTATATTGAAATTGAGATTGTAATTTATTTATTAAGTTTATGGTGTTACACCATTCAAATAAATTGTTTAGTTTGCAAGATTTCTGTAATAAATCAATATATAATACCTCAGCATTTTGCCATTATCCTCTTGAGTTCAAATTGCACTCTCCCTTATCATAAAGATTTTTAAAATGAATGTGGAGTACGTGGCATGAAAAAGTACTTAGATTTATGGATAACATTTTCGTACTATACTGCAAACATATAGTGACAATTCAGAAATTTTGTCAACAACCATATGATCCATATATTACTCCACAAAAAACAAATGAGTTGTATGATTAAAATATGAATAATTTTTTGAATTTGGCTCCATGTTTGTTTGAAAAATAACTTTGGGCCGTGAGGGATAGCCTTGCTCTCTAGGTACATCTCCAAATCCAGGCAATTGCAATCGAATTAAACAACAGTGATGATTCACCTGCTGACTATTCATCGATGGTTGATGATTGCAAGAATTTAATGAACCAAATTTCCAGGTGAAGCTGAATCACTGCTATAGGGAAGTCAATGTCTATGCCGATTTACTTACAAAAATAGCTGTCCACCTTCAACAAGATTTTGTTATTTAGGACACCTCTTGTCAAATTATCTTTACTTTTGTTATATGACCTTATTGGTCTTGGTTGTAATCGTTTATGTTTCTATGGTAACATAACTCTTGTGGTTTATTTAACAAATTTCCCTATTACCATAATAATAATAATAATAATAATAATAATTTTGTTTGCTAAATTCATGCTTTATAATAAAATTTTCCCTAGATTCGTAGTTATAATTATCATAGCTAGTATTGTCCCCAATGCAATTGTCATAGCCAAAAGTGTTACTATTCTTTTATTAGCTTCTTGAAAATAATTTTCAAGAAAAATATGGGCCTTCGTTCTCTAGAATTTTCACTTTTAAAAAGAAAAAAAAAATTGTCAAGGTGATATTTTGTAGTTATTAGGTTATAATAAAAATAATATCAACCATGAGTCTGATAAAAATAATATTATATTACGTAAATCACAACTTATCATATTAATAAATTGTATAAAAAAATTCCCAATTTTTTTTTTTTTTGTGTCACTAACTAAATGTAATGATGAACCTTTAAGAAGAAAATATGGGACTTTTGTTATCTACATCAAAACATCATTCAAATGTCCTCACGGGGATGGGTCAAAACGACAAAACCTCTCATGTGCTCAGTGTCCTTGTTTTCCTTTATTTTTTATCTGTCATTATTAATTAATTTGGTGGTGAGGGGACAAAGGCATAAGATTTATTTTAGTATAAAATAGACTTGTTCTAAAAAAATTAATTACTAATAATTAAATAGTTGAAACTTTACATGTCGGTGGACTCAATTAGTAGTTAGGTGGACAACGAATATCAACAAATCTTTGCAAGTTTTAATACAAGATTGACAATAGTTTAGCTTTGCAGACACATGAAGGGTTTTTATTAGTATTATTTTTTATCAAACAATTATTCTAGTAGATCACACAATATAGTAGATAATTGTCTTCTTGTTGTAGATATTTTTTAATTTGATATATTAAACTGAAAACCTTATCTTTTAAAAAGAGAAAGGTAACCCTTAGCTAAATAGGCAATTGGGGTTGTCTTGAAAGGTCTCACTCTCAAGCCTCAAGCACTGTCACTACAACTCAAAAAAGGTCAATAGTGTATGCTGAGTCAAAAGACAAATAATTAGTGCACAATATTCTTTCTCAGCTTTTCACATTTTACTAAGATGTCAAGATCACTCATGCAACATCACTTTTTAAATAATCCACTTCCACAGTATTATCTTTATTATATATCAATCATAATATGTCACCTCAATGACTTATTGCTCATTTTTTGATAATTTGAGAGTTAGAGGTGAAGGGATTTGAATCCGAAATGTCTCTAGTAAAAACATTAGAAGCAGAGCTTTGAGAGTTAGAGGTGAAGGGATTTGAATCCGAAATGTCTCTAGTAAAAACATTAGAAGCAGAGCTTTTAATGGACTTACTACTCTTTTAATGTGCTTTTGTGTGTATTTTCTGTTTTGGTTCTAGTAAGAGATGAATGAGGTCGTGCATGAATCTAAACTGGCCCAATAACTCTTTTTGGGCCAAACAACTTGGGTTCCCAACTCAGTAAAGCTGGTTGTTTATGACCATTGGAAATAGATGGAAGGTCAAACCATATACCAACCCATTAACAGGTATTTAATTAATGGAATTCAACATCCTTCACCCTCTTTCTGTGGCTAGCAAACACTCAATTACATTCCCTATTTCCAAATCGTGTTTTTAATGAGTTAACTGTCAACAACAAAAGACCCTCATTCTGCAAGATATCTTTCAGGATTTTAAATGTCATACAATCACAATAAAACTCAGGAGGATCAAATAGTCATATAAATCATAATCTTGTCCTGTCTATGAATGAATGAACACCACAGTCTATAGTCTATAATTCTTCCAAAAATGTGATCTCCATTGGATGAAGTTCAAGTTTCCAATAAACTATGAAGCCTGATACCATTGAATTAAGCAAATATATCCTCAGTAATAAATGATTGAGATTGTTCTGTATCCATACAATTTTCGGATGGGATTTGAAGTTGTTCATAGTTTAGCTGTCTGGAAGCTTCATACAATGCGATGCCAACACTTACAGAGAGATTTAGACATCTAACGTAGGTTTCAACCATTGGAATCCGAATAGTACCCCCGCCAAGGGTTTCACTTTTGCAGTCCAGCAGAGCTTCAGGAGGTAGGCCACTAGTTTCTGAGCCAAATATGAGATAATCACCTCTTCTGTATGAAAAGTCCTGCAAAAATAGAATTGATGACGTTCAAATATAAAGACATTCCATTTAATATGAAGCTGAATGATGTATCCTGAGTTACTAAACTGTATCATGCAAATTTCCAATAAGAAAAAGAAATATAGACAAAAAACCCACATAATGATTAGATCATTAAAATGTCCCCTGAACATATTTATATACTTTTAACGGTGTGCCATTTTGAAAGATATTGAAGTAACATGAATTGTCTCACAAATTCTGCAAGAGTACTAAATATAGAGAAGTGATTCATGCATCATTGAAATTATGAGGAACAAAAGTACGGACTATAAATTCATGGTAAATCATTTTCACGAGATTGATTAAGAAAATCATATAGAGAATGACATGATAATAGAGGGAAAGGTCAAGGTCTGTACTAGTTTCACTACATTTCAGAAAACTACATGATAATACAAAGGAACTGTCCTCATGATGATACCACATCTCAACCCATTTCTCCAAAGTTCAGAAGCCCAGCTACAAAAGACATGTCAATCTCCATGCATTAACTCCTAAACTTGGGCCACCAATGGCTTCTATGGGCAATTGTTTCTGTACTATTGGCTGTTGATGCCCCTAAGCAAGTGGGAAACCCTTTTATAGATAGCTGTCTTGGCACCAAGGTTGATAGAAAAAATGCAAGCTATAAGACTATAACCTCAGGGTCCTCAACTTGCCTTAGTTACTTAAGATTTCTAGTTTCTTCCTTGAATGAGCTCCAAGTGTCTTGGCATTTTGTATCTCTCACTCTCACTATTGCATTGATTAAATATCAACATGTAACATGGATTATAGTTATGGTTTTTCCAAACTTATAATTGTAATTCACACAACCCCCTATTCATTTACATTGCATGCCTTTTTCATTTATGACTAAACCCTTTATGTTTGATGGGCAAATCCAACTCATGCTATAATGGGCTGAACCCCATGAACTAAACTTCCACCACTTTTTTATGAAGAAGGAATGCTATTTGATACAACAACCATTGGCATTTATATTTCTATTAGGTTGCATTAAACCTAAGATCCATAACCCCAATGTCAGTGAACCAGTGATCAACACATACAAATAGTTCAGAGTTCAAGTCAGGTTTCTATGAGGAAATCAACATGCCATTTAGGGACTCTAACTGAGGTATTCAATCTTTCACATCATAAATAAATCTTAGAATAATGGAGTGACACAATGCACATTTCAAACACATATAGGTATAGAGCAAAATAGAAAAAGGAAAGTTGGCAACTTACTGAATGAATTGCTGTTCCTCTTTTGGTGAACGCAAGCAACCGCTTTTCCCCATCCTGTATCATAAAGCAGAAAGCTAGAGAAAGGTTGCTGAATCTCATTTTAGGAATTTAAAAATAAAAATAGAACCTGTTGCCTGAAATAGTCTTGAAACTCCATCCATGAGTCATGAACTTTAACAACCACATATCTAATGTTGAGAGTTAGTTGTTGAAAACAAGTAAGTATTAGGACTTGATGATATAAAATATTATGTAAAGCTGTTGTAAAAAAAAAAAAACCGTTCTGCAACAAGCCTTGAGTGAATCCTGTCAATCAAACAAGTTCAAACTATTGAATCTCAAGTTGGCATGAAAGGCAAGAGTGCAAGGCAAGCATATACTTCCTAAAAAAAGTAACTTTCCAGGTTGTGAAAGAATTAGCTCAGTACTATTTTATAACCTCAAGGCAGAAAAAAATGGTTATGCTTTTGGTTTGCATACCAAATATCAGTTATTTAAAATGCTACAAGTAAATTCTTATATGTGACAGAAAGATTAGCTCAAGTAAAGAAAATTCATTGAAGAACAACAAATAGAACAGATACTTTTGGATACGGCCAATAATCCAACCCTGCACGCTTTAGCTTCGCATCATCCACCTGAAATCCTAATGGCTGAAGAAGAAAAGAAGCATGTTCAACAAGAGTCAGTAGTAACTTTTATTATGAAGGGGCAGTATAAAACAATTTAATCTTCCTGCTTATACAAACAAAAATAATAATGGAACTCAAACTGGCAGTATCTACCCCAACTAGGTGCAGTCCAACAGCTGATGCAGCGCA
Source organism: Quercus variabilis (assembly GCA_030445155.1). Classification (NCBI taxonomy): domain Eukaryota; kingdom Viridiplantae; phylum Streptophyta; class Magnoliopsida; order Fagales; family Fagaceae; genus Quercus; species Quercus variabilis. The sequence goes on along the minus strand of CP129448.1, from coordinate 4,166,935 downwards.
TGTTCTGGCAATACAGCCTGTGTTTCCAGGAATCTGCCAATGACAATAGAAATCTCAGTGCCAGCCTTAAGAAAATGAGGTTGTCTGCAACCCAAAAGAAAACATTGAGAAATTATGATTTTGGAGTCACCAAAGTCTGGAATACCCAAAATATTGTTCTCCATGATTTGGAGAAATTAATGAGAAGAAGGAAAAGTGACACACCATGGTCTTTCAAACTTTAATTATCTAACAAAAAAATTTAAGTAGTATGGTACTATATATTAAACTCCCATGTACAAATACACTTGTTAACTCACTTGGGAGTAATTAACAAACTCAACATGGCACCACCTATAGACACGAAATCACTAACCATCTTTGACACAATGGATACAAATTAACGCACAGTAAATACTGAGAATTCAAACTAAGAACTAGGCATTACTATCAATACACCTTCATTTTCACTCTAACAATTTTACAACAACAAATATCAAGTCTTCAGCCACCAATAGCATCCAATGCAGCTAAAAAACTTGAACCTGATTTTCACATGTAAAGTACTGCTTATACAGTTATACTATCAATGATTAGTTTACTACAATCACAAACTCTTCAAATCCTGTTAAATTGATAACATTTTTTTTTATTTAAAAAAAAATCCTGCTTAAAACATTGTTTTTGACTTCACATCCATTCTTAAACTTGTCTAAAGATTATTCTGCAAAAATCCTTTTTTCTTCTCCCACAGCCTACACTTGAGTGAAACAAAGATAAGTACAAGATGATTCATTAATAATTTTTAACATTTAGTGCTACTAGAACTTATATTTGGCACCTCATGTTAAACTATTATTACCAGTTTACCACTTAAAGAACTGTACTTCACCATCCAAAACATTTGCAATTTCCTGTACTCCCTATAAATTTGATACTTTTTATGTTTGAATACATAATACACTAATAAATATACAATAATACCACAAACTTTTTTTTTTTTTTTTTAAATAATAAAAACAGTTGTCTTTCTACTCAATTCACCCATAAAAGCACAACATAACCTGAATATGCCCAAACTTCTGCAGAGGAAAACTTCATCATGCGTACCCAATAAGATTGCATAAAAAAAGGGTCATACAAACTATGTACTCAACTAAAACAGAATAAATACAAACCTCTTATTTGACAATTAGATACTTTTAGTGCTACCATAACTTATACTATCCTTCAATAAGTATTGTCACAACCTTAGGATTTGCTAGCTAAGCATTTGTTCTATATACCTAAAAGGCTTAAAGGACTGCTGTTGGAACAACCCGTAATTACTTATATAGCCTAGATTGACCCATTATATGTTTGATGCAGGACTCAATACACACACGCACAACATAGACTCATACAATACAATTCAATTCAGGTTATCACAAATACATTACATATAAATAACATAAAAGTAAAGATGTAGCTTTTTAAGACTTTTTTTTTTTAATGAATCAGAAATACTATTGATCAAAAGAAATACAGAACAGAATCCAGAGTCAAATGACTCAATACAAAGCAGCGTGAGTAGTACTCAGACTGCAGAACAGATGAACCAAAACAAAACTTCTAAAATATCACAAACTCTAGCAAACACTACCAGCAATTACAAAATCTGGCAAGACAAACCAGCACAAACAGCAGCTAATAGACTAATCTTCTGAGCAGCGAGCACATTTTACTCATCTCTTCAAGGCTTAAAAACTTTTATAACCACGGCATCCCTTAAAACACATTAATGCACTATTTTCCTCTTCTCACAGTAAATTTTTTATACTGTCTTTTGTTAACGAATGTCCTTTTCATACTTTACTAAACCATGTTCTTCTACATTTTTCAAAATGTAAATTCAAATTATGCACAAATATGAAGAAAAGCACACACACAGCCGCAATGAAATTTGTGCGTATAAACTAAGGAATCATTGACAAGTACATTAAAGCTCAAAAATTGAATATTTATAACTCCTTTTAACATGTGCCCATTGGCAACTCCTTCTGGGTACCTGAGGTGAAACCAATACAACTTGAAGAAGCTTTCTTGTTGAAACCTGGCTCACTGCCTCACCAACCCTACAAGGCAAAGAACTCCCATTTCCTCTCTCCGCTGCACCATCATAACAACACATATAGTACAACACCCAATTTAATCAACAACAGTATATATAAATATACATACATATAAACATACATGGGTGCACATATATATAGAAAAAATGAGAGAGAGAGAGAGAGAGAGAGAGATTACAGAGAGAGCAGAAGGTAGGGGAGGAGAGAGAGAGGTGGAAGTGCTTGTGCTTGAGTTTGAGTTTGTGTTTGGAGTGGGCAAAGTGGGAAGAGCGAAAGGGAAGAGCTCTGGAGAGAAAATGAAAGGGGGTTATATGATTTAGCGGTTTTAGGAGATTTGCTGTGTCCATGTTTAGCTATAGTTAGCTTTGTTTGAGTTCCTTTCTTCCTCTACTTCTTGCTGCTCTCATTCCATTATCCTCGTGTTCTTCTTGCGTAATGTTTAGATCAGAACTAAAGTCTTATGTCCTATAATTTATAATTTTTATTTTTTATTTTTTATTTTTTTGGGTTAGTCCTCAATTTTATTTTATTTTATTTTTAATAAGATAGACAAATAGCTTTATTTATATGGTTTTTTTTTTGGAGGCAGGGGGCTTTATCACAAATATTTAGGATTCATTTGGTAATATTGTTTTAGTAACGTAATTTGGTGCGTGAAAATATGTGTAATATTGTTTAAAAATTGAAAACATCGGTTTAAACACATGTATCAAACGAGTTCTTAGTTTTTCTTCATTAAAAATATTTTCCATCCAATAAGAAATTTATCATCAAGCTTAATAGGGTTTTTGTTAAATCTAACCTACAAACTCCACTTATTCTATTTTAATTAATCCACCATTCATGGAAACCTACATTAGCCTTTCTACTCATCTTTATTTTATTATTATTAATATTATATGTTTCTTATTTCTTTATTCATTACACATTTACAATTCAAGACACAAAATCCAAATTACACTAATCTGATTTCCCTATTAAACCTGCATCAACTTAGAAAAAAAAAAGTCCACTCTACAATCAACCCACATTAACCTTAGTGGCCTCGAAACATCAGTTTTTGCACATGAGGTGACATCTAGCATTAGCAAACTTGATAGGTGACATTTACACACATGAACAAGGACAGTAAGTTCACTGGTGTGAGGGTCTTAAGAGAGTCAATTGATAGTTATCAGTGGTTGTACATGTTTTTGTGTGGTGGTTGAAGGTGTTTCTACTTCAGGGGTGGATTGATGGTGGTTTCTGATGAAGGTGTGGGGGTTTTATTGTTGATGGTTCTCGACAATGAGCTTGAAAACCTTCTTAATTTGACATGTCTCAACTTGGGAAAAAGTATACCCTGATATGGGTATATGAGTCATCTCCCTCATAGTTGGTGGGTCCCACTCAACTGTAAGGGTGAAGACTCATATACCAGTATGAGGGTATACTTCCTCCTCAACTTGACCTTGGTTTTCCAAGAGAGAGTGTAAAATCCAAAACCTTTTACCTTTTGAATTGAAGAAAATTATAATCAAATGCTAACCAACTATTTTAAAAGAGGAAAATGCATAGCGACTATTTTTTTTTTTTTTTAATAATCAGCAAGGTAATTATTAATGTATACTTTAACTACTCAGCCACATTTGTAATTAACAATGATTTTGAAATAAAAAAGACATTGAAAAATGTTCATAACTTACTAATGTGATAAGTTGTATGTGTGTATGTTCATAACTTACTAATGTGATAAGTTGTGTGTGCGTGTGTGTGTGTACACACACACACACATATTAATGAAATGTGATAAATTGAAATCAAAGATTTATTATTTTCCTAGGGTTCACTACTAACACAAATTTTATTATACACTAATCAAATATACTACCTTAATATATATATATATATATAAATTATAAAAATGTATTGTATCACTCATTCATTAGATTTCTTTAATTTGCAAAAAAAAGAAAAAAAAAATGCAGTACACTTGAAGTGCTTTATTTTTTGTTATTTTTTTAAGGATAATTTGCATTAAATCTTTACTAGTCTCATCACATGCGCTTTGCATGTGCGTGTGATGAGTTTTTTTTTTTTTTTTATTTGGTTTAATGGTCCTATTTTATAGCCAAAAAAGAAAGTCTGTGTCTTTATTTTTTATATATAGTTTTTATTTTTTATATATAATTTATAAGTAGATAAAGCAATTTAAAAATTAATAGAAGAGTGGTCTTATTTTTAGGCAATTTTTTAGTGGGAGTTAGAGTTTTATTTTTACCGAATTGTCATTTATTTTCGTCTCTACTTAAACATAGGTGTGTAGAGGCATTTTTGAAAAAAAAAAAAATGAAAATCTCAAGTAGAAGAAGCCTCTTTAAATAGTAATATAAAAAAAAGGAAAAACCCTAAATAGTATTGTAGTATAAAAGATTTATTATTTTCCATGGGTTCACTTTAACACAAATTTTATTATACACTAATCAAAATATACTACCTCAATATATATCAAAAAATTATAAAAGATATATTGTATCACTCATTCACTAGGGGTACGTTTGGTACACTGAATGTAGATTACATTAGGAATAGTAATCTTTATTACTGGGAATAAAAGACATTGTAATGGAATAATTATTACTATGCATAAGTTTGGTTGTTACATATGAAAAACTTGTAAAAGAATATGTATAAGGAAACTTTACATTTTTGGAAATATATTAATTTTAAAACCTATTATATACACTAAGGAATAGCTATTACATCTATTTTAAAGAGAAATAGCTATTCTTCAATTTAAAGAATAGTTATTCCAATGTAATAATTAATCCATGTAATAAAGATGCAACCAAATGACCGAATTGATATTACACATGAATAGTTATTCCATTATAGGAGCTCTATTACAGCGTACCAAACGTAACCTAGACTTCTTTAATTTGCATTAAAAAAAAAAAAAGCTTTTTTTTTTTTAATTATATTTTTTTGAAGGATAATTTACTTTAAATATTTATAACCGTCAAAAAAGGCATAATAAATATAAAACCATGAATCTACACCGCGCTTTTACCGACCCTATAAATAAGCCAGTCGTGCTTTATCTTTCTAAAAAAAAAATTCCATTCCCAAAATCCGAAATTAGGGCAAACGAGAAAATTTTCGTAAATCGAATCCGATCGGTTAGCGATCTGAGATCGAATCGATTTTCAACGCGAACATCTTCGGATTAAAGTAAGTTAATTTTGATCGAAATCGTTTCGTTTTTGTGTTTGTTGTGGCACTTTGATTTGGTTTTCATTGGAGGTATTTGTGTTTCTTAGGGTTTGGATTTTGGGCTTCGATTTGCATGAACTTTTATTGATTACAAGCTTTTTTGGGGATTTTGAATATTGGGTTATGAAAAAGTAATGAAATTAATCAGTGTTTGTGGTTAGTGATTGGGTATTACTAAATTTGACGAGTTGTTATTGGGTTTTTGGGGTTGATAGGGTTTGTGTTTGAATGATTGAAATGCTTGGAATTCTATTCAGCTGAATCTGGTGCAGAAATTGGATGAAAGTTTTGTTGTTTAGGGTATTCAAACAAATTTGAAGCATAAAATGATTAAATTTTAATACGATTGAATTGTGTATTTTTGAATGAAAGTAAAAGCTTTTCTTCTCCCTAGATTTAGGGATTTTTTTTGGAGATGTTGGAGATATTTGTTCTATATTTAGAGCTAAAATTGTACAGAATAGGAAATATATAGTTTTGGATAAATGGAATATGGGGTTTATCTCCAGCAACCTGAATTTGAATTCTAAAGGTTTTGCAATGGTGCATAATGTGCAATTTTCCCTGTATTGCTTGGGCATTAGTTTTGGACAAGTTGGACAGAATTAGAACTGCGTTTTTATGCTATCTGACTATTCACTAGTTGGGGGTGAGGGAATTTGAACCCTGGATATCTCTTTTGGAAATACCAGGATGTGTCAGTTGAGCTGCACCTACAAGGCTCTTGGCTTTATGCAATCTGCTTATCATGGGCCTTAGATGGCAATAGAAGGAAAGGGAGTAGTACATAATGAGCATTGTAGTCGCCATCTCTTTTCCCCTTTTTGCCAGTTGCTATGCATGAGTCAGCTTCAATCTGAGTATTATATTATGGTAGTTTGTAACTTGGAAGTTGGTTTTGTTTTTTCTTTATAGGTTATATGGGACAATTTTATTGTAGTTAACTAGTTATGATTTGTATTTTATGGAAAATTGCTTAGTACATAGGCTATCAGAACCTGTTTATTGCTTTTAACTTTCACATATAACATGCAACTATGTTTTTTTTGGTTGAATTTTTTGGATTGTTGATTTAAATCTTGTATTAAAAAAAGAAAAGAAAAAAGAAATGCACTCCACTGCTCTCAATGTTGTGATTTTGGTGTTTATGGGTGATCGATTTTTATTGTTGGTTAACCATACATTGCACCTTTACATTTGAATTATTTATTTATTTTTCCTGTTGGCATATGCTATCATTAGTTGATTAAGAAACGTTTCACGTTCACAAATTAGAAAGACTGGAGCTAAAGTTCCAGTTCATTTTCTAAATAGCTTGGAAGCTTGTTTGTTGAACAGTTTACCTGCTGTACACATCCTAGGCATACTTGGTTCTTTGCCAATGGACAAAGGAGTACCTCCTAGTCTCTTTGTTAATGATGGTTCATTCATGGAGAGGTTCAAACAGCTTCAACAAGAGAAGGAAAAGGAGAAGAGTGCCAAACTAGAGGAGTCTAAACCGATCAAAATTAAATCAGGGTCATTGACGGCTAATTCTACCATTAGTAGAACAAGTGTGGATAAGACCAATGATACACAGAAGAAACCCCAAACTTCTTCAGGTGGAAAACTTGCTTTCAGCTTGAAACAAAAGTCAAAGATTGTGGCGCCTCCTGTTAAGCTAGCAGATGAGGATGAAGATGAAACAGATGCTGGTAAAGTTTCAGCCGATGCACCAACGAAACGACTAAAGTTAGATCACTCAGATGCTTCCGAACATTCATCAAGACAAGTGGATGTTGGTAATTACTGAATACATAATAATTATTTTATTTTGTTAGGTTGCTATAGAAGGTCTGCAGATCTTTTGGTATTTTGATTTACTGAGGAACAAAATTAGGAAAATATTGCCACTATTTGTTGTTAGTTTTTTGTTTCAATAGCCTTTTTATAGTTCTAGAATTGCACATATTTTTTAAACTTCATTTTATGAAGGGATGATGCAAATCTTTTCTGTATCATTCCATAGCATGAGTACAAAATAGATCCATCTGCTAAATTCTTTTTTTTTTTTTTTGGGATAAGTCTAACTTCAATATTTCTACAGTCTTAAGTTTTAAGTATTGAATTTGTCTAAGTAGCTTCCATGTGAATTTATCTTATCTTTTCCTTCTCTTTCTCTTTTATTAGTATGTTATTTGTTTTGATAAGTTGTTGGCTTTGTTATGGAACTTACATTTTTTCCTGAACTTTCAAGCGGCCATCTTTTTCATGATGTTAACAGTGCATCTTGATTTTTCCATTTGTCATATGATATAAAGCTATGATGGATGGAAAAGCATTCTCAGTACCATTTTCTTTTTACTTTTGGTTGTCATTTCTCAACTACTGTGATTACATTGTATTTTCGTCCGAAGTTGGTACTCCTCTCCAGTGGAAGGTTCATTTTGTGTTGTTTACTAATTTTAAGGCACTTTATGGTCCATTCATGGTTCTTGATGAAATTAAAGTTTGATAAGCAGTGGCCACCTTACAAAATTTTAGAAAGAGTGAAAGTAGGGAAATGGAGGAGAATTGATTTTGTTTGTATTTTTATGACTTTTTTTGGGGGTGGGGGAGGGGTAAAATAGGGGAAGTTGGAGGAAGAATAAGTAGGGTTTATTGCTGAGGTGTTTGTATGTCCTAGTTGTACCTAATTTGTTTTGGAGTGGGCCTGGGATGGTAATATGTAGAACTCATATTTGATTCTCTTCATGCTCTTTTGAACTCCTAGGAAATGTTTTAGGTAGAGGCTAACTAGAGTTTGCTCCTTCCCTTTCGTCTGCCAATCGAAGTAGTTTCTTTTCTATTTTTGGTTAACCATCTTCAAAATTGTAGGTCTTGTGCATAGCCTTTTCAAAACTGTTTGATCCTTTGGTCTTTTACATTTATAGTTATTCTTGTAAATGAGCTTCATCCTTTTACATTTATAGTTATTCTTGTAAAGTTTGATAAGCAGTGGCCACCTTACAAAATTTTAGAAAGAGTGAAAGTAGGGAAATGGAAGAGAATAGATTTTGTTTGTATTTTTATAACTTTTTGTGAGGTTGGAGGAGGGGTAAAGTAGGGGAAATTGGAGGAAGAATAAGTAGGGTTTTTTGCTGAGGAGTTTGTATGTCCTAGTTGTACCTAATTTGTTTTGGAGTGGGCCTGGGATTTTAATATGTAGAACTCATATTTGATTCTCTTCATGCTCTTTTGAATTCCTAGGTAATGTTTTAGGTAGAGGCAAACTAAAGTTTACTCCTTCCCTTTCCTCCGTCAATCAAAGTAGGTTTCTTTTCTCTTTTTGGTTAACCATCTTTAAAATTGTAGGTCTTGTGCATAGCCTTTTCAAAACTTTTTGATCCTTTGGTCTTTTACATTTATAGTTATTCTTGTAAATAAGCTTCATCCTTTTCATTGGGTACACTTTTATCGAGGAAATGATATGGGTGTATGTCTCTACTCTTGAAGTGGTATGGATGAAGAGGACAAAACATTCTTGAATATTTCTTGTCTCATGACTGCAGCTTATACCTTAAATACCTATCAACATTGGTGGAAAGAGATGTTCAATGAAAGATTTGGAATATGTGGCAAGCCTGCTACAAGAGTAATTTGCATAACCTTGTTCATGCTCTCGGTATTAATCAGTTTATAAGTGATATGCAGCACCACCTTCTCCAAGTGATCCTACAGTGAAGAAAGTTGCTGACAAATTAGCAAGTTTTGTGGCTAAACATGGAAGGCAATTTGAGCATGTTACACGTCAAAAGAATCCTGGAGATACCCCTTTTAAGTGAGTTCCTTAATGACAATTGAAGCTTATTATGGGTTATTTATTAGTTTATGCTCTCTGTTGTCTCTGTTGAGGTCCTTTGCATGGCTGTTTTCCCATTTCTATTAGGTCATATAATATAATTTTGTCATTTATACTGGGGGTTATTTAATTTTCAACTTTTTGGTGTTGGCAATGCTCCCTCCCCCCAGATACATTATGAAATTTCTAATGCGTGGTGTTATATATTCTTCTGCAGATTTCTATTTGATGAAAGTTGCGCAGATTACAAATATTATGAATATCAGCTTGCTGAAGAGGAAAAGGCTCTTTCACAGACAAGTGAATCCCAATCATCTCACAGTGGTTAGTAGTTGAATCTTGACGAAATGGTTTTGGTGGTTCTTGGGTATGGAATTTTCAGCTAGGTTGCATTTGGATTTGATGATTAAAATCAGGAGATTTAAAGAAAAATTGCTAGCATAGATAGCTTGAAATAAATTTAATAATACATGGGGTTTGAGTCTTGGAGATTTTGCTAAAACAAAAATTTATTGACTTGTATGTTTTTGGGCCTTCTGCACATTGTACAATCAAAGTAGTTGAAGTGGTCCATCAGTACAATTCCTAGTATCTAGATTTCATAAGCACTTTTTATTTGGTTTTCTATAGACATATGGGTTATGATCCTAAGGGAAGAATCATTTATTTATTTGTTTGTCTACTTGTCATGGTATTGCCACATTCCTCCCTCAATATTTATTTATAATTTAGTGTTGTTATAATATCATTATTTTTTTTTACTGCCTTCCAGCCTAAGTTGTAATTTTGGTGCTTGAGTGTGTAGGTGGTACAAGTACTTCAGCTTCTAAATCCAACAGTGGTTCTCAAAGGTCTTCTCATCAGCATTTGAACTATCAAACCCCTGCCTCTGCTTTATATGCAGCCACTGAGGATCCAAGAGTTCAAACAGCATCAGCAGGAAGATATGGTAATGATATATAAATATTTCCTCTTGGCTTTTTATGGGAAATGCATTCAACTTCTACTTTCAGTTTTTCTTCCAACGTTTTCAGTAGGTGCTGTGCTTAATTAGGGTCAAGCTCTTCTATATACGGCTGATTTTAGCTACTGATCTCATTCTTAGTTGCAGTTGGCATGAATTTGTTTTTACTTTGATCAAAGGATACATTATTACAAAGAATAGTTGCATAAGAAAATATCCTAGAAATATATTTAATAGGAGAACATAGATATCCTATATTTAGCGTCAAGAGTGGGGATTTGGAAAAACTGAAGGTGCAGCAATGGGTTTTATAGGCTCAAAAGGTATATATATTAATACAGTATGAGTGTGATTGGCTATAATGATTCTGAATTGATTCAACCAAAGAGGAGCCCTACAGGGTCATCGTGATAATCATTCCATCTTTTCCTTACAGTATGTTTGGAACGGAGGGAGAGCCACCTCCCTTCCCCTCTCCTCTCCATTCCTCCCCCCCTCATGTCCCTCTATCCAAACATAGGGTTATTGTTTTCTCAAAGGATCTCCTGTGCTCTCTTGCACGTACCCTATGACTGGATTCTGAAAGACTTCCCACAGTTCCCGTTGAAAATGAAGTGACTTGCTCCATTACTTCTTGGATAAGCCTAAGATATGTTTTCTGTTTCAGAAGAAGAATTCAATGGTGATTCACAAAAATGAAAAAAGGACTAATTGAACCAGATTATTTTATGAAATATTAGAGGATAATCCCTAATTTTGTTTTTAGTACGCTGGTAAGAACTTTGTTATAATGGATGAGGAGCATATTTTTTGGTGTTCCGTTGAGAGTGAAGATTTTATCTGAGTGTTTTGGAATGTGTTAGAATGCTTAACTCAAATTTTTAAACAGGATATCAAGTGTGTCGGCAGTACCTTACAGATTTATACTTGGTATTTTGCTTGTTTATTATCATTTTATGTTTGGATGCCTCCCAAATTATGAAGTATAAGTGCTTTTGATTGATTGGTATTGAATACTTGTTTGATATACATGTGTTTATGATTGCATGTTTTTTTGTTTGTAGGTGAAGCTAGTGCACCGACAGGTGCAGATCCCATAGCAATGATGGAGTTTTACATGAAGAAGGCTGCACAGGAAGAGAAATTTAAACAACCTAAACAATCAAAAGATGAAATGCCACCACCAGCTTCTCTTCAAGGTCCCGATTTGCTCAGTAAGAGCAAATTTTCTTTGGTTTCCTTGAAGGCGTTTTTATTTGAGCCTTCATTGACCAACTATTTTTATCTGCAACTTTGGGCTTCCCCTGTGTGTTTTTTTTTTTTGATTTTGTGCTCACCATGAACATCTTTGTCCTCTTTCCAATTGTTGGTCACAGCGGCTTCTTCTAAAAAAGGGCATCACATGGGTGATTACATCCCACAAGAAGAGCTTGAGAAATTCTTGGCTGCTTGTAATGATGCAGCTGCACAGAAAGCTGCCAAAGAGGCTGCAGAAAGAGCAAAAATCCAGGCTGATAATGTGGGGCATAGGCTTTTGTCTAAAATGGGTTGGAAAGAAGGTGCCTCTCTCTCTCTCTCTCTCTCTCTATCACACACACACCACACGTAGAGGCGTGCAGACACATTTTCACATAGAGACAAATAAACACATACATGTCTTAAAATCTGATTCACGATCCAATTTTTTTTTCCCAAGATGCTGTGTTTTTGGTGAGAAACTTAGTAGCCTTTATGTGAATTTCAGGTGAAGGACTGGGGAGCTCCAAAAGTGGTATTGCAGATCCAATCATGGCAGGTAATGTCAAGATAGACAACTTGGGGGTGGGTGCTCACAATCCTGGGGATGTGACTCCTGAGGATGATATATATGAGCAGTACAAGAAGCGGATGATGCTTGGTTATCGTTACAGGCCTAACCCTCTGGTATTACCTTGATTTTTTTTTTTTAATCCTAGCATTGAATGTGTTTATTAAACAGATCACCTATGGTTATATTTACAAATGAGTTCTTATGTGTTGCCTTTTTGTTCTCTTCTTTCAGAACAATCCTCGGAAGGCATACTATTGAGCAACTATACTATGGAAGCCTACATGTCAAGATTGTCTTAAAGAAATCATTTGAAGTTAAATGCTTAAAAGTATATTCGAGAAGCAAAAAATGGATTTGGTTTCATGTGGCAGGTCATATTGAGTGGATTTTACTTTTTGTGAATTGTGAATTTCAGTGTTTGATGGATTGTAGTCTATACCCTTTCTTTTCAAATTCTTCTTTTTGGAGTATAGTAGTGTTCCTATTTACAGTTTCACACTTCAGTGACTTTTTTCTAATGAATGATATGGGCATAAGCCTTGATGTGTGTTCAAAGAAGTAACCTTTACAAACTTGTCTTGTTTTGACACAATTTGTTGGAACAACAATGTTGTGGAATAATGGAAAGTTAAATGTAACAGGTGCCTGATAATTTGATATTGTTTTAACATAACATCGGGTAGCAAAAGGTCTCTTGGCTGTGCAACCTGGCTTTCGAGCTGTTTGATCTTTGATCATAGTGATCTTCCTTATCAACCAACTTTTAATGGGTTTTAAGTATGGAAATCATTTAACTTAGTCAGAGTAAATACATGAACTTAATCAAGTTTTTCGTCGCAGTTCTACTTCTAGTAACTATTTCAACCTTGAATTTTCTCTTATCAATTTGAGAGATCAATTTTTCGAAAGAACTCTAAAACGTGTAATTCATTTTCTTGTTGCCCGACACATTCCTCTCTTTCCATGGTCTTGAATTTTTATATAAGTATAATAAAAATAGATATCCTTATTTTGAATACCCTAAGATATCTATTTAATAAACATCTATACCATCATATGTTTCAAGTTTCATATTATACTAACAGAGGTTAGGCTCTTTCGTAAGCGATAATATTGTAAGTCTTGTTTTTTCACTCCTTCCTTCTCCGTCCTTTATGTCTTTTGTCCAAGTTATTTCCAAAACAAAAAAAAAAAAGGTTTCATATTATACAATATACCTGACTCTTACCTTTTAGATTAGCCTTTTATTTTTGAGAAATGATATGTTTATAACATTTTTACAACAAATCTTAAATGACAGATTGTTACTGATTGTTATTGTTGAGACAAAAAAGTAATTTTAGTATTAGGTTTAAATTTGAGCCAATAATAACTAACTACTTGTGATTTGTTGTAAATATGTTGTACATGTAGCATCTCTCTTTATTTTTTTGGGTAGTTTGTTAGCTTAGTTATTTGTACCATTTTTTTAACTACCACCAATATTTTTAGAGTAATTCTTAGGTACACCTGGAGTACGGAAAAATTATGCTTATTCTTCTCACATTTAGAGTTCGTTTGGATTGAGGAGGGAAAGAGGGGGAGCGAAGAGGAGTAGAGTAGAGTTGACTCAAAATAGGCTAATTTTGGGGTAAATTTATTCTACTATACTCCTCCTCCTCTCTCCCTCTCAATTCAAACAAGTTATAAACATAGAGAATAATGCTCTTTCTTTTCACATTTATGGTAGGGTCTATCATGAATATGAAAGGAGGGGAGCACAATTTCTCTATATTATGAAAATACCTAAGAATTTTTCATATTTTTAGGTACAATTATAATTTTGTTAACTTTAGGTAAATACGCTTGTACACTAATTGAGACTCGCACTAATGGCAAAATAAAGCATCAAAATTCAAAAGTCTTTCTTGGCATCTTGAAAGAAAATAACTGGTCTCTTTATGACGTTCTGCTTGGTTGTAGAAGCAGAGAGATGGAAGACAGTTGGAAAGTAAACAAAGGTGGTGCCATGACAAATGTCATCAATAGTGAAGGACCATCAAAGATCTGTAGAGACTGGAAGCTAGATCACTAGCATCTCACTAGCATCTCTGGCTACCAAAAATTCTATGAATATATTCTGATCTTGTAATGATATTGCACAATAGGGGTATGTAACTTTGTTTTCTTTATGATATCAGAAAGAGAAAAAAAGAAAAAAGAAAAAGGACACGAATGGAAAAAAGCTGACCAGGAAAATGTTGGGGATTAACTGTCGAGTCAATTTCTTCAATGGTTGAATCTGATTGAAAGGTTGAGGTCCAGTATTCAATTTGGCAAGGGTCCTCACTTTCATCTTTGGAAAAAGCTTTTGTTGTCAATGCCAAACAAATATGGTACTTAGTGGCACTGGCACAATGGGACTATAGTGTGTGAAAAATATAATAACACAATTTATTTGTCTACTTTTGAGGACCATAAGCAAGGCTCATGAATTGGTCCAACAAGCATCTCACAAAAGGGTTTTTAAGATAACCTAATGTAAAAAGCTTGTTAATGTTTGTTTATTTATAAATAAGTCAAATTTGAGCTTTACTTTAGAATTGTTTATTAAACATGTTGAACCCAAAAATAATAAAAAAAGTTGTCCACAAACAGGCTTGTGAACATAGGGCTTGATGCAAAATAAGCCAAGCTTAGGCTTGTTTCTAAGCTTGATATGGGCATGAAAAAATAGACTTATAGATAATACATGTGTCCCACTGGGGACTGCTCACCCTAACTGTCACTCTTACATTTTGTTTCATCTGCGCTTCACTCTCAAACGTCTTAGTCTACACATTAATCTTCTTTAAGAAACCTTGTGTCTTCTCTTTTTCAGTCTTAGTTTAGTTTCTTCCTCTCAAAGAACATACGTATCTCTCTCTCTCTCTCTCCTTATTTTCTTGAAGCCCCTTTCTGTAATCTCATCTCCTTTGTTTCATGCCATTCACACTTCACAGTCTTCATCTATTGAAGGTAAATCTCTTCCTTGAAATTTCTTCTTTTTTTTTTCTTTTTATAATTTCTTGAATTAGCCGCCATCCAAGTTTTTCTTAAAATCTCTAATTATTTGAAGCAGGGACAGAATTAGAATTCGAAGTTGAGGGAGGAAAAATATAATTTTCTTAAGAGAGACAAATATAATTTTTCATGGACTTATTTTCTAAAATCTTAAATACATACCTATTATTTAATATTAAAAAAAAATTGTTTGTTGCGCTGGGGGGGGGGGGGGGGGCATAGCCCCAGGGCCAGCCCTAGGCCTAGGCCATTTAGGCCATTGCTTAAGGCTCCTAACATGGAAAGGCCCCCAAATATGGAGGCAGTAAGTTTATTTATTTTTTTTTATTAAAGAAAAAATGTGAATTAGGTGTACTTTTTTTTTTCCAAGGCCTAAAATATTAGAGTTATGGTAGTATATATTACAAGTTTATTACATAAGTCCTATAAATTGATATGTTATTAATCACATGAAGTAATTCAATACTCATTTATTTTTTTGTCGAAGTGTCACCTTATTATTACATCAGTTTGTAAGTTTTTATAATAAAATTTATAGTAACTTTAACATTTTCTCACACAAAAAAAAAAAAATATAAGTAGTTAATAGAAATGCAACCTAATCTCCATTAAGTGAATAAAAAATGCTAAAGCTAATACAAATTTTATAACAAAAAACTTATTAATTGATGTGACAGTAATATTATCGGTACTTAAACAGAATAATAAATGAAAGTTTGAATAATTTTTTTTTTCAATTGGTGATATGCTAGTTTATAAAACCTATATAGTAAGTATCATTAATCCACATTGGGTGAATTAATTATATTAATAAGTATGAATTAATAATAGTTTTGAAATAAAAAATATATAATAAAAAACTAAATATTATTTAAGTGATATTTAGATGTAAAAAGCTCCTTTAAAATTTCTGCCTTAAGCCTCAAACTATCTTGGGTCAGTCCTGCACAGTCCTCCTCTACTTGTACATGGTTTCGTCCCTAATTTGAAGTTAAAAAATCTAAGTGAAAGACATGTAATTTTAAAAGTGATTGATAATTGTGTAGACTCTTTCTCTCTCTTTTTCCGTGCATGTGTTCTATGTACCATGTTCTTGGGAAAATATGGATTATGTTTAAGTTTAAGCTCAAGGACTTAATATTAAGCTTGAGTTTGTTTTTGATAATGAAGTTGAGCTTTGCTAAGCCCAAAATTTTAGAATTTTTTTACAAGTTTGAATTTGAACATTGTTTGTAGACTTAGTTCGAACTTGATACAATTGGAGAGTATAGTAAGTTAGGTATGGCTCCTATGAGTGGAGACTACAATACATTGTACCGAATAATTTCAATAGATCTAGAGGATAGTGTTAAAGCTAAAAAAAAATGACAAAAATCGAAATGTTTTCTCAGCATCCTATTGGGGTTTCCAATTCTGGAAGTAAAGCAAAGTGGTGGGATCCAACTAGTGAATCCTTATCATTGTCATATATTTGGACATGACAAGGAATCTTGGTACATATGCCTCAATATTCGACTTCATTCGATTCTAGGCATTCCCTTCTTTCTCTTTCTTAGCCAAAATTGTATTTTAATGCATTTTCAGTCTCATAGCCATCTGAGGCATAAAATCTAAACTAGCTTTGAGCAAACAACAGTAGCAAAGGTACTTTCACGTGTCTGTGTTTCCTTCCACACAAACAACCATAGCTCCTTGGAGGCCTTTTGTCCTCTCTCTCTCTCTCTCTCTCTCTCTCTCATATTTAATTCTTTATTTTGAGATGCTCTCTATGTATGTGGTTATTGACAATTAGATTAAATTCAATTAAATTCAATTCATTTACATCTTAATTGAGTCTTAATTTAACTCAACTCATCAAAAATTAAATCTGACTTTATCGAATCATATTCTAATTATATTCATGAATGAGTTTGAGAGTTAACAAGATAAAATAAATTTGAAGGTCACTCTACAAGTATAAGTGCTTGTAGAGTGTGTGGCGCAATAGTCAGAGTTTAAGTATTCAGGAAGGGAGTTTCACACACATATACACTTAGATTAAGTTAGAATAAATTTTTTATCTTGTATAAAAAAAAAAAGGTAAAATGAATTTGAAGTTTGACATAAATAAATAATGAATTTGTTAATGAATATCTTAAGATTATTTGTTGTTGATTCTAAAAAAAAAAAGGAGTATTTATTGTTAAACCATTTAAAGAAAATTTTCATGAAAAAAGAAAAAAAAAAGTATTTGATTTTTTGATATATATATTTTTCCTTAATAAAAATGGTATTAAAACTTTCATAAAAATAGTTCATTAACTAATGCTTTAAGAGCACCCATTAATTCTCTCTTCACAGTAAAAAAAAAAAAAAGAGCACCCATTAATTGGATCCATAAATAATATAAAAAAATTAAAGTTATTATCATGTTCCAAGTAATATTATCTTTTTCCCCTAAAAAAAGTAATATTATCTTACTAGGGTATGCAAAGAATCCTAGATATTTTGTTCAAAGTAAAAAAAAGTAATAACACAGTCCTGGGAGTAGCAACTATCATGAATGGATTTTGGGTCTCAGACAACATTGGTGCTGCTTAATATCATCAAATCAGACTCATTGTGGCCAGGAAAAAAAAAGCATATCTCTGAAACTTGGATTTTTTTATTTAATAAACATTGATTTATATGGCAAAGAATTAAGAATACAACAAACTTGATAATCAGAATTCAGAACAGCTTCTGGCATCTATAAAAAAAGACAACATGTCATAAAAAGTAAAAGAAGAAAAAGATGATGAAACGGCTGTGGATCTCCTATAGGATATATCCCGTGAGTATAAAAGAAAAAAAAAAGGTTACAAGTAGTTGATAATAACTCATCATCATGTATGTGCATTTATTGAGAAACATAAATTCCTTTTGTGAAACGGATGAGGAAAAAAAAAAAAAAAAAAATTCTCACACTATCTTTTTTAGCTGTAGAATATTTTTCTATATTGGGAGACAGAACTTGGTCAATTCATAGGCAACAGCATATTTGCATATAGAATAGCTAGTCCTTTTGCATTTATTTGTTTATTATTTTGGCTGAGGAATTTGGAATAGCTACCAAAAAATAATTGGCTATGTCATAGATTCCACTCCAATCCATCCCTAATAAGAGATACCAATTGACCCGAAACTTAAGCTATTAGATTTGGATCTGATTTCTTCTTAAAAAAAAAAAGAAGAAAAGAAAAGAGATTTGGATCTAATTATATTCTATTGACCAATCTAACCACTCATTTTTGTAGTTAATATTTAATGTTGGACTTTATTACTTAGTTAATCATTCGGCTCATATGTGAATATTGTAATAGTTTAAATATATAAAAATACCTTTTTTAGAACTGTTGGGATGTGATAAGTTATGAATGAGAAACAATAAAGTGGTGCTAGTAGTGGGTTCATATGAAAATCAATAACAACTTATTGCCTTACTAGAGTAGGGAAAAATTGTAAAAAAACATTGTGTATCTCGCACTATTAATTTGCTTTGCGGCTATGGATTAAATAGGTCATTATCCTTATCAATCAGCTTTATGCCTAACCTCCCATCTCTACTATTGGGAATCAATGCACCCACATAGAACATTATCAAACATAGAAACCTATTATTTTAAGAGTATCAAGTTAATCTTTTTTACATTCTCAAAAAAAAGTTAATCTTTTTTAGGAGTTAAATATTGGCAAATTCAATCATATATGTACCTAAAAGTGTGGTAAAAAATCCAAATGATCGCTAATCAAGGAGTTTGCTAGGAGATTGGCCTACATAGTTTTGATTTCCAAGTAAAATAATATGTAAATTATTACTTCTTAACCCCAATTTACAGTTGTAATTTGTGAGATTGTTTTATTGGGGACTTTGGCACTTTGCCTACCAAAATGCCATCCAATGATGTCTTTGATACATGCTACCCAACATCTCTTCCCTTTTCTGAGGAGGGTACGGCTAATATTATTAGACAAATCAAATCAAGAATTCAAGATGCATAATAATAATTGCACTTTTTATTTGAGGGAATAAGTATCATTTGCATAAAATCGAGTGTCCAAATATGAGACTTTGAGATTGAAAATGTGCTTATCCCATTACAAAAAAGAAAGAGAGTAATGTTTTTGTCACAAACTATTTTATAACATTTTTATAATTTGTTGCTGTGGTAAATTTCTTACTGATTTTTATTTGGACCCACCAATAACATCATTTTTTTTTTATTTACCAATAATCACTCACCTTATCAGCAGTTTGTAAAAACTTTTATAAAAAAATTTGTATCTATAGCCTTTTTCAAGAAAAAAAAATGCTTATAAGATATATGAGACCAATTATTCCTTTCTTTGTAGAATATTCTTTCATTTTATCAAAATGGTAGTTTCTTACCCAAAACAAATTTAAATGGTAGATTCGTGAGCAATCTATCTTATTTTAAGAACAAAAACTTTATTGGATTCTTCAATAGTTTATGAGAGAGAGAGAGAGAGAGAACAATTAAGAAAATGCCACACTTTTTATCATGAAAACCTAACCTCATCCATTTAGAAAGGTCATAAAAAATAAAGTGCACGCCGAGATTACTCCAATTGATGGGTTGGTATTATTAGGCGGGTGTAGGTGAGACCTAAATATCTGTTTAAAAGTACCTAGCATTAGATGATATGTTCATCAAATTGGTCACATAGTGGTTTTTTTTTCCTCTCAAAATGATTGTAATCTTAAGTTAGATTACCTTTGCGATTGTCTGGTTTTGTTCAATTTGTAAATATATAGAAACTTATCACACTTTGATGGAAAGTAAAGGACATTAGTAGTTGTAGTTATTGGAAAAAAGACGGAAAAATTATATAAAAGTGATGTTGGGATATTATAAATTTTATTATATAGACTCTGCAGATATGTTTATTTTTAAGAACAAGAAAAAAATAATTATAACATAGTTATTTTTATTTGTTATATATTGATGTGACATCATTAACAATTATTGTTACCTTAGTTTGTAATTTTCTTTTATAGTAAAATTGGCAATAATTTTATCAATTTTTAATGAATCAATATTCATGAGAACATTTTTATTATTTTTATTTTCTTTACATGATTAGAATTATATGTTTAAAATACATTTTTAAGGATGTTTTCTCTCCACTTTCTTTCTTTCTTTCTTTTAATATATATAGTTTTCCATCCTAGGAGCAAATAGCTTGATGACTAGAAGTTTAATTTGTGAGTTCTTAGTTTACTTAAATAAATTTATCTAGACAGATGCTTGATTCTGGATTTGTTGTATAAATTTTGAACACAATTCATGTGCATATATATATATATATATATAAATTTGATCTATACTTGAAGCGACTTTTCTGAGTTTGATCTAATACCTATGTTAATATGTCAATGAAAAAAAGGATATAATAATATATAGCTTAAATTAATCCATCTGCTATTTGTGCTTGCCTGGTTTCAAGTTTAACTAATCATTTTTTTGTCTCTCTACTGTCAACTGTTGAAGCACACATAGTTCCATCAACGTGCGATGGAGTGTATATTAGCCCACTTCATGGCAATGACTTTAGTCTTTCTTAGTCATCTCCCACAATAGATGAAATTCATATTTTATGCCATTGGTAGAGACTAGAGAGGCCGAGTCCATCTTGATAATCGAAGTGCAAAGACACAATACAAGTACAGCTAAAAGCTAGGATCGAATTATGAGTGTTCCATCTCCACTTAGTCTACCTTTTGGGGTGAGAAAAACTTGCACAAGCAAGGAGTACGTGATGTGGACTGAGGTGGAGATATTTTTTTTTTCATTTCAATGAGGTGGTTATGAGTGATGCAGACTGAGGTGAAGATATTTTTCTAATCCTAATGAGGTGGTTATGGTGCTAATGAGAGATAGACGAAAGAGAAGGGGGAGGGGAAGATGGTAAAAATATTGAGAAAGTGAGTGAAATGAGTGTTTAAGGAATGAATGATAATAGAATATGTATTTAAATCATAAATAAGATGCGTATAAAAAAAAGTTCAATTATGTTAAATATATTATTAACAACGTGATGTGTTATACTATGTTGTATATGCTAGAATGGATGTGAAAAAAGAAGCATAGAATAGGAACACCAAGAACACAAGGGTTACGTGGTTCAGTCTCGTTAGCCTATATCCACAAAGGAATCCCTTAAAGACTACATTTTTATTATGTAAGAGTGCAGTACAAAACTTGTGTTATAATAAACTCTAACATGAGTATATATAGGCGACTAAACCCTACACTATTAGTACAAGTAGAATTGAGTTTTGGCCTATTACATTAGGCTAATATGTCTAATATATTTCTAACAATCTCATGTATCTCTAACAAATTAGACATATATAATAATATAAATATCTATTTAAATTAATATACACACACTTCAACAAGGCAAAATTTGTCATTGTTTTGTCCTATCTTTGAGATAGGAAAAATTCATTAGGGATGGAGTGAGATAGGAAGAGTTTTTTTAGCAACTTCTTTGTTAGATTAAATGATAAATTAACAATTTCCTAATATTTAAAGCTTTTGGACAATTAGTAATTTATCATGGTATCAAATTTAAAAAAGTTTCAAGTGTTGGGCCTCACAAAATAAGGACAATTTAAACCTATACTTAAAAGAAGAGTGTTGAATTAAATGATTAAATTTCAAATTTTCAAACAATTTATGATTTTAGAATAACTGGTAAGTTATCATGTTTAATATGAAGCCACACGCAACTTAACCTGTTTTTAGGCAGCTTGAAATTCGTCGAAGACTGAAAAAGAAAGTACATAATAAAAATTTTCTTAAGTTGACGGTGGTGATCACAGACATAGTGGGAAAGGACAGTGACACCTCTAGATGCTTCAAGGTTTTGATTGAAGTATCAAAATTGATTCTAAAACACTACGAATTGCAAAGTCAAAGCATCTCATTGTCCTATAATATATGCAATTTATCCGATGGAACAGTTTGATTTTGATCTTTCCGTTTCGTACAGGGAACATTTCTAATAAGATGACCCATTGACAAATGGTTTGTAACCCAATAGACAGGTCGTCTCACTTATGAGAACGTAGCATAATTTAAGAATCTCACAAATTCTCGCAAAAAGTTGTATTACTCTGATATTCAGTAGGGTTATTGCGTTGTAGGTTCTGATTAGTTCAATTGATAGAGGTATTTTGTTGTCAAATAAGAGATTTGGAATTCAAACTCTGCTTACACCAAATACCAATCAGTGCCTTGGCCTAGTGATGAAGATTAATTAAACATCATGCAACGTTACTAAGTTGAATCACAATGCATGACTAAATAAGGTTTAAATTGGGGGGGGGGGGAGGTCCAAATTTTCAATAAAAAGCTTCACACATATACATTTAGATTATATTAGAGTATAAATTTATCTTAGATAAAAAATTAAAAAAAAAAGGTTTAAAGTCAAATGAATTAAATCTATAAAGCTTTATTTATTTATTTGACTGGGTTCTACGAAACTTTCTTTTTTGGCAAGTAAATTGTAAGGACTTCATAAGGGGAACCGGGCTAATTAAGGAAAATTCTGCTAATCTTGGCAAAAATCCTAGATATAAAAATAGAGAAGTTGAAATAACATAGAAAGCAGCAAAAATTATTAATGCCTTTGCAAAAATAGTAAATATTTTTTTGATGGAATTTTTTTAGTAAATATGAAAACAATGATATACCAAAGATGACTGCTATTCGCCACTAATCTTTTGTACATTTTGTTCTTTAATACAGTAGTTAATACAATTCAACTTAGCAAATTAATAATTTAGCCTTTTAATTTATTTTTATAAATAACATATGATCTGAAACATATGATCAAACCCCCAATTTATTTTGGTGTACACGGGATTCAAACATAGGTTTCTTATTCAATGATAATATATTTTATCTAGCTAAGAAGTTGAAACCCACAATTTATTACTCTATGTTGAGTATTTTTTGTTGCCTTTCCATGTGTCAAATTGTCAATGTTTAATTGTTTGGCTTTCAAATCCTTGTTAAAGTCGGCAAATTCGAATCCACTACTCACGTCACAAAGAAAATGAAAAAGGCTAGTGGTACATCTTAGGATAGTGCTTGAGTCAACAAACTTGTAAAAATGAAGGAAGAGCTGATTTCAAAGCAAATATAGCGACATATAAATTTCAAATCAGAAACGTGGATACCCCAAACCTATTTGCAAGGTTTCAAATCAGAAGAAATACACATTGGCTTGGTCCATCTTTTTGGTTTATTTATTTATTATTATTTTTTTTTTATTTTTATAAACTATATTATGATATTAATAAGTATTTTGATAGATCTGTAAATGTAAAAAAAGAAAAAAGAAAAAAAAAAAAAGGTGTTCTCAACACTCTATAATTAAGGTTTCTTGTATTTGCTAATATAAACAAGATCTACTTAATAAATACTTAATAATCAATATACGGAACTTAGTACATTTTTGTACGACACAAACTTATATAATTCTATTATTATAATTTTTTTTGGGAGAAGGGTTCAATTAAATTAAATCTACACAATCTGAGAGGTATGCCCTGTACCAGTAATGCCTTTGTTAAGAAGAACTTTTACTAATGGTTGAGGGCTTACAAAGTCAGAATCATTACAAAAATCTCATGGAGAGGGTAGACTTTTTGTATTGTGTCAAAGAGCTCCACAGTTAGCCTTGGTTAAACATCACACATAACTTTCCTTTTTTCGATGGGCAAATATAAAGTCAAATGAATTAAATTTAAATGGCTTTATTTATTTATTTATTTGACCGGATTCTAGGAAACTTTCTTTTTTGGTGAGTAAATTGTAAGAACTTCATCAAGGGGAACCGGGTTAAGTAAAGAAAATTTCTGCAAATCTTTCGCAAAATCCTAGGTATAAAAAGAGAAGTTTTTTTTTTTTTTGTTGAATAAATACTTTATTAAACCGAAGAAACACCAGCTAAACAGATAGAGAGGGCCTGTGTCCATCTCTATCAAAAGCCTTTACTAACATCGGCGAAACATTAGAGATGGAAACCGGCCCACTCTAGCTCAAAAGAGCACCCCAATGGGCTAAAAGATGAGCGGTCATATTACCTTCTCTACATATAAAAGAAAATGATACATTATCAAAATATTTGACTAGAAACAAAATATCCTCTAGAACTGCTTTAATTCTCCAGTGAGAGCCAACTGCTTTGTTCTTCAATGGCCCAATAATATTCAGCGCATCTCCTTCAAGGATAATTCTTTTGAATCCTTCCTCAGCTGCCTTGTTGATAGCTAACCAAGCTGCTTTAGCTTCTCCTAACAAAGGCTCTATTTGCTCCAACTGCTCTGTCCATGCTGCAATAAACTTTCCCCTTTGGTCTCTTGCCACCGCTGCCACTGAAGCTTTATCCTCCCTAATTGCAACATCAAAATTAATTTTTATCCAATTTAAGGGTGGGGGAGACCAGATTGAGTCTTTATGCGGTTTATTTGACTGATTTCTCCACCCATTCTTGTGCTCTTCATATGTTTTATACACCTGCCTTGCCACCTGCTCTGGGTTGTTTTTGATTCCTTCCATTCTAGCCTTATTCCTTGTCAGCCAAATTTGATCACATAAAATTGCTGCATATAATTGGAAGTCTTTAGCTTCTTCTCCCTCTAAACCCAGTCCAAGCTTTGGGTTGATTATCATCTTCACCCAATCTATGATAGATACATTGTGCATATGGCTCATATTTAGTGGCCAAGGACCTGTAAACCACATTTGAACAACCCAATCACAGTGCAGAAAAATATGCTCCAAGGACTCAACGGCATTATTGCATAAATAACAATTTAGTGAGGATAGAGGGAACCTGGAATTTAAAACGGATGTTGTAGGCAAAATCTCCCAAGCCATCTTCCACAGCAGATTTTTGAGCCTTGGATGAACTTTCAGCTTCCACAATTCTTTCCAATCTTTACTTTGCAGCACAGATTGATGAGGATAATTAGACACCCTTAAGGCATTATATGCTGACTTCACAGTGAATTCACCCGCAGGATTAAGGCACCAAAAAGGTTGGTCTTGTTGTGATAATTGATTAATGTGAATGGCCATAATCTTGGATACTGTACTTGGCTCAAATAACTCATGAAGCTTTCCTCTATCCCATTGTCTAGTATCTTGATCAATCAACTCCGCCACCAATTGAGCTTCAAGAATAGCTCCATTTCTCCTTCGAGGGATTAGATTTGTTTCATCTGGAATCCAGGGATCTTCCCAAATCCATGTATTCAAGCCATTCCCTATCTTATGGCACATCCCCTTCTTTACTACGACTCTGCATTCAAAGATGCTATGGGCAGCCCAGGATGCCCCTTTGGTGAAGGCATGTTCATAAAATTTCTATGTTTTACATACTTCTTTTTAAATATTTGAACCCATCTTTTGTCTACATTACTTACTATTTCCCAAGCCATCTTTGCCACCATAGCTTTGTTCATGTCTTCAGTTTTCCTTATACCTAACCCCCCAACACTTTTCGGAGTGCATATAGAATCCCAGCTTTTAAGACAACAACCTAGCTTATTTTCATCTTTGAAACCCCACCAAAAATTTCTATTCATAGCATCAAGCTTAGAGTAGACTTGTTTAGGAAAAAGGAGAGAAGAAGCTTGATAAGATGGAAGGGAGGATGCCACTGAAGTAATAAGAGTGGTTCTACCTGCTTGTGATAAAGTCTTCATCTTCCACCCTTGAAGTCTTTGTTTCACTTTATTAATGATTTCCTCAGCTGCAAACTTTCTGTCTTTACCAGAGGCCATTGGGATACCCAGATATTTCTCTTTCCTATTTGATGCTTTTATTCCCATTAAATTTCCCAGGCGAGTTCTTACACTTTGATGCACATTCTTGCTAAACATGATCACTGATTTTAATAGATTAACTTTCTGCCCTGACCATCCAGCAAATATTTCCAGACAAGCTTTAATGCTCTCAATATTTTCCTCATTTGCTTGAGCAAATAGGAACAAGTCATCTGCAAATTGGAGGTGGGTAATAGGCATCAGGTCTGGTACTAGTTTATAGCCATTGATTTTGTTATTTGAAGCTTCCCTCTCAATCAGTCGAGCTAGAACTTCTGTTGCTAGGACAAACAGGAAGGGAGATAAGGGATCTCCTTGTCTTACTCCTCTATTAGGTTTGAAAAAGCTAAATGGGCTGCCATTGATTAAAATTGAGAAGGAAGTAGTAGTTACACATTGCATAACCCACTGTATCCAAATGCTTGGAAAGCCAAAAGCTCGAAGAACCTTTTCCAAAAAACACCATTCTAGCCTATCATAGGCCTTTTCCATGTCTATCTTCAGCCCCATCCAACCTTTCTTACCTCTTTTCTTTCTCATGTCATGAAGAATTTCTTGTGCCAAAAATGTGTTCTCTTGAATTTTTCGGCCTGGAACAAATGCTGTTTGCCAAGGAGAAATCAGTTTGGGTAGAATTTGCTTTAACTTATTAGCCAGCAATTTAGAGATGATCTTGTATAAGACATTGCACAAACTTATGGGCCTATATTGAGATACAGTTGCAACATTACTCCCTTTAGGTATGAGCACTATAAAGGAGTGGTTTAATTCCTTCAACATGTACCCCCTATGGAAGAAGGTAGTGATGGCTTCAATAATTTCACCCCCAATCACATTCCAGTAATACTTAAAGAAGTGTGCTGACATCCCATCAGGCCCTGGAGCTTTATTTGACCCAATATTGAAGACAACTTCTTTAATCTCCTCTGGCGAAGGAATTTTAGATAACATCTCTATATCCTCATCAGTAAGGCTTGGGGTTATGAGATTTTCAAGGTTACCTGGGATTGAGGGGTTAGAGGATGTAAAAAGGTTTGTAAAGAACTCTTCAAAACATTTTCCAATTTCTTCTCTTCCTGATACCCAACTACCTTGCTGGTTTTTTAGAAAATCTATCGCATTTCTTCTTCTTCTTCTAATAATAGTTGTGAGGTGAAAGAAATTGGTATTCAGATCAGCAGTTGCTAGGAACTTGGTTCTAGACTTTTGTCTCCATAACATTTCTTCTCTTTGAAGCCATTCTTGGAGTTCCACATTAATATTAGCTTCTCTGTTCAGATTTTCCTGTGTTGGATCTTCATTCTGAATCTTCTCCAATTGGACCCAGCAATCATTGATTTTCTTCTAGATATTTCCAAACCATTCTTTGTTCCACCTTTTGAATTCCCTCTTAGTTTCTTTAATCTTCCTACATACTTTAAACAGAGATGTACCTTGTACAGCAGACCTCCAGGCTTTTTCCACCACAAAGAAGCTTGTCTCATCTCTAGTCCAGGCCTCTTCAAACTTAAATGGCCTTTTGGCATTTCTTTGCTCACCCTCAGTGAATAACACAATGGGAGAGTGGTCTGAAGATGAGGCAGGTAAATTATGAACAGCAGCTCTTGGAAAAATTTGCCTCCATCTTTCATTTGCAAAAGCCCTATCCAATCTTTCTTTTATATTTGCTAAACCTTCCCTTCTATTTGACCATGTAAAAGGATTTCCTGAAAATTGGAGGTCAATGAGCCCTGTCTTGTCTATCACCTCATTCAAACCACCACTAGAAGAATTTGTCACAGGTTTACCACCTTTTTTGTCAGCCTGGGAAAATACATGGTTAAAATCACCAATACACATCCAACCCCCACCAAAAGCATCTCCCACCTTTTCAATAGCTTCCCAAAATATACCTCTATTACTGTAATTTGGAGGACCATACACAAAAGAAATCAGCCAAAGCTCATTGATTGGATCAGAAAAAATTAATCCATTAATGATATTACTAGATTTGAAAGTAATTTCCATATCTACTCCAATCTTCCAACCAACTACTAGTCCTCCTTTTTTCCCTCTCGGCTCAACACATTCTATATTATAGAAACCCAAAAACTTCAACACTTCACTACTCTTACTACTGGGAATTTTAGTTTCTGCTAAAAAAATAATATCTGGGCCAATATCCCTTATTAAGGCTCTAAGGGTTCTTTTTGCCGTAGCCCGAGCCAAACCACGGCAATTCCATGATAGAATAATCATGGCTGAGTTGGGGGCATGTGTTGGCCCGCCTCCTCAGCCATTTTGAATTGAAGGGATTAACTAATATTTAAACATACATGTTCCATATATGTTACCTCTTGCAGTGGGGAATTGGAGGCAACGACAGATTGCTCTCTGGCTAGTTCCTTGATTCTTTTCTTTTTATCCATCCTGGTCCTTCTTGAGAATTCTTTTGGAATTGGTTGTCGGGGCACGTTGAGCTTAGATTGCACATTTAAGAGACCAAAGCCCACCTTGGTCAGTTTAAGGGCCCTTCCAGTGACATTATTTTCCTCTTCTTCAAACTTCCTTTTAGCTATAGCAGCCCGCATAGATGAATCACTTGGGCCTGATTTTTCTCCTTCATTATAGTAGGCTGTCCATGACAATCTATTATCATGGGCCTTTGAGAGCCCAATAAAAAGAGATGGGTCCATAATGTTTTGTTCAGGCTGGGTGTTTTGCAGATACTTATTGGGTGAGGTTGAGTCTTGGGTAGAATTGGATTCCTCGGGTAATGGGTCATGGGCCAGTTGAAGGTTTATCGTTGGGGTTTCTGATGTGTTTCTGGAATTTGTTTTTCCTTGGGAGCTGGTGCATGGTTGGGATTGGACGGCTAAATTTAGTTTAGTTCCATCTTTTTGGTCGGTTTCCATGGGTGTAAAGGTACGTGAGTCTTTGAATAATACTGGTTGGTCTAAGATATTTTTGTTTTTGGTCTTCAGTTGTATTTTTGGTTGGTTTTGTGTAGGGCTACCTAGAAACTTCTCTGCACTTAGTTGCTTTGATGGGATGTGGTTTTCAGAATTTTCAAAGTTGGTCTGACACTTACCAGGACCATCGACCTTAGCCAGAAATGAAGTATCTGACTGAACTTTGATACGTGCACCTCCTGGCGTTTGTTCTCTACTTCCATCAGATTCTACCTGCCATTGTCTTCCTCTTTCTTCCTCATCTCCTTCTTCTTCATCTCTGAATTGATCAGCTTCATGCAAGAACTCCACCCATCGTGTGCTTCTTCTGCTCATATTTTCAGCCTTCATCCAAGGCCCAAATCCAAATGGCTCCTTAGGATTTAATTGCTTCCCAGAGTGATCTGCCCAAGAGCACCTAGCTTTTAAATGCCCCAATCTCCCACATTTATAACATATATCTGCAATTCTCTCATACTTAAAATGGATCCATAGATCCGATTGTGGCTGTCTGTCAAGGAAAAAACCACTCCAAAGGGGATTGTCCACTTTCAACTCCACTTTTACCCTTATGAATTTGCTCATACATATGCCCCCATTACCAGTAAAATCTACCTCTATCACTTCTCCGACCAAAGCTCCAATCTCCTCTGCATTCTCTTTGGACATATACTCAATGGGGAGATTATGAACCTGCATCCATATGGGAATACTCGAGAAATCCATGTCTTCCACAGACAAATTCTGATGCCACCTCTTGAGGATGATTGGACAACCTTCAAAGTTCCAAGGTCCCAACTCTAGGATCCTCTTCCTGTCTCCTTCACAAGCAAACTTAAACAAGAAAATATTCTCCTTGAGGTCCACAATCTGTACACTTCTCGAAGTTCTCCATGCTTTTAATATTATGGCTTTGATCACGTTTTTGTTGATGACTCTGTCTGATAAAAGCTTTCCCACCAACCTAGTGTTTACAAGCTCTTCTGCTGCCTTTTCACTTGCCTTTAACTTTATTATCTTGCCCGTACACTGTAGTTTCTTTGTTATTGACTCCACCAGATCTATTTGTTTATCCATGGTTTTTGGTGTGAAGTGGTTAAGGGAGGGGCCCTTAGACCACCTAGGAAGGACAAAATTCACCGAATAGATTTGAAAAGTTAACTTGAAGATATTGGATGACTGTAGATTTAGAGAGGGATAAAGTGAAAGTTACTATTTGGGAGATTTGGAAAGAGACGAAATGATAGTGCTTACAGAGAGTAGATAGAAACTAGGTAGATAATTTGATTGGGATGGGAATCTGGGCAAGAGTAACAGATATTTTCTGAAATTAGGGGATTGATTAGTAGCCAAAATTTACAGCCTCGTGCCAAAGCACAGGCGAGAGAACCCTGTCACAGTACAAGGAGAGAAAAGTTGCCAAAACAACGAGTCGGTAGGTATAAAAAGAGAAGTTGAAATGCATAGAAAGAAGCGACAATATTAATAATGCCTTTGTAAAAATGGTAAATATCTTGTTTTGATGGGATTAACTGTTTAGTTTTCATAGTAAATATGAAAACCATCATACCAAAGATGATTGCTATTCGCCACTAATCTTTTGTACATTTTGTTCATTAATAGCTAATACAATTCTTATATATATATATATATATATATATATTTTTTTTAGAAGCAAACGAAATCAACTTATATTAAAAGAAAAAAGATTAACCATGATCGGCCAAAAGTATAGAAATAACGTGGAGAGGTACCTCCTCTATCCATACAACTAAACCACTAACATGTCTTGCATGTCGAGCAAGGTTACGAGCTACAGAATTCCCTTTTTGGTTAAGGTGGGTTCACTTTAAAAGTATGGAAAGTTTCTGCATAGCTTTGCACTTCCTCGATGATATTTCCAAACGATGCTAGAGACGGTTCCTTAGCTTGAAGAGCCCGAGTTATAATAATTGAGTCTCCCTCCAAAACAATGGAATTGAATTGAAGCTCCTTAGCCAAGATAAGTGCCCTCCGTGCCGCAGCTGCCTCCACATCTGCCACTAACTAAGGGAGGGGTATTTTTTTAGCAACAGAGGCCAACACACGACCTTCGCTATCACAAACTATTGCTCGAGGCCTGCCTCGTTTTTTTCTCTAAAAACAGCCCTGTCATAATTAATCTTCACCGTGTGGGCTTGGGGAGGGGGGGAGTGACTAGAGAGCAGCTGGGCGAGAAATGGAGCTTGATGGCGTTGTTTGCATTGGCTGCACTCGATAGAAATCCAGCAGCGTCTATTGGGCTTAGGAAATGATTTGACCTAGAGGGAGGATTGAAGAACCTATTCTGAGTTGATTTCATTGATGCCAAATAGTCCATACCACCATTGAGAACATGTCCAGGTTAAGACCAGCATCAATAATGTAAAGGATTAATTGCTGAAAGTCAGTGAAGCTCCTCACATGTTTGAAGTTCTAAGCCTAATCTGACTTCCATACCTCTGTTAAACACTGGCATGACCACAAAGCATGCATGACGGTCTCTAGATAAAGGTGGCAGTGATCACAAGATGCATCAAGGAGTACTTCCCGTTTGACCATATTGGTTTTCACTGGGATAGCATTCTTTGCGGTCCCCCACATAAAGTTTCGGACTTTTGCTGGGATCGATAGACTCCATATTAGCTTCCAAAGCTTTTGAGATTGTTCAAAGGAGACAGTTCCGTCATTCAGCATAGACCAATCCTTTGAGAGGAACTAATATCCAGACTTGACCGAGAATACACTAGACTGAGAGTGAGACCAAACTATTTTGTCTCGGGAAAAACACTACCTAATGGGATACTTCTGATCAATTTCACTTCCTCGGGCTGAAACAAAGCTTGCAACAGATCCATATCCTAATTTCTAGTGTGGGAATTTATTAATGAGTTGACCTTTATTTCTGGGAAATCAATTCCCATTGGATTGTTGACTTGTGGAATAGAAGCAGATGGTACCCAAGCCTCTCCCCAAATACTTATATCCTCTCCATTACCCACCATCCACTATGCACCTTTTCATAAAATCTCCCTCCCATGCAAGATGCTTCTCCAGCCGTATGACCTCTTGATTGAATTGGATGCCTCCATGATAGAACAATCCAGGAAGAATTTAGCTTTGAAAGCCCGGTGAAAGAGAGAGTTTTCATTTTGTAAGAGTTGCCAAGCCTGCTTAGCTAATAGGGCGTCATTGAACATAGCTAAGTCTTTAAAACCCATCCCTTCTTCTGCCTTAGGTTTGCACATGGTCTCCCACTTAACCCAATGAATCTTGTGCTAGTCGCATCTTTGACCCCACAAAAACTTTCGGATAAGGCTTTCTAAATCATTGTAAAGTCCCACCAGTAGTTTGAAGCAACTCATTGTGTAAGTAGGGATGACTTGAATCACGGCTTTGATAAGAATTTCCCGGCCAACTTGTGATAGAAGCTTCTTCTCCCATCTTTGAAGTTTTCTCCACACTCTTTCTTTGATGAATTCAAAGCTTGCTTTCCTCTTTCTATCAATGAGAAAGGGCAACCCCAAGTATTTTTCATAACTTCTAATTTCAGGAACCCCCAAAG
Organism: Quercus variabilis; assembly: GCA_030445155.1. Classification (NCBI taxonomy): domain Eukaryota; kingdom Viridiplantae; phylum Streptophyta; class Magnoliopsida; order Fagales; family Fagaceae; genus Quercus; species Quercus variabilis. Next base: position 4,134,556 of record CP129448.1, on the reverse strand, counting down.
TGTCTTTTATGTATTGCTTCCTTTCCAGTATGGTAGATTTACTGGAAAAAAATGGTGGTTTTGCTTTTATTTGTATGTTGCCCCCGAGCACTAACTATATGTATCTAAGATCTCCAGTACTTTCTCACATTCTTGAGGAGTGGCCCTACAAAATAACAAGCTATCATTTCCAAAGAGAAGATGGGTTAGTTTAGGACCATTTTTGCAAAGCGAATAACCATGAAGTTCTCCTTGACTTGCTACTTGTGAGATAAGGCCATGTAAACCTTCTGTACGTAACAGGATTAAGAAAGGAGAAAGGGGATCTCCTTATCTGAGTCCTCAGGTTGGCTTCAAACCCTTGGGCTCATCATTGACCAAAATGGAATAAGACACCTTTTCGTAAATCCCATCCATCTCATGACTACCTCCAAGAAAGGCCACTCCACTGTGTGATAGACTTTGCTCATGTCTAATTTTACTGCCATATAGCATTCTTTACCGAATCTGTAATTTTGCATGCTATGAATAGTTTCAAAAGCAAATAGTATATTATCCAAGATAAGATGACTCTTTGTAAAGCACTTTAGTGTTCAGTAATTAGTGTAGGTAAGACCTTTTTTAATTTATTAGCCAAAACCTTCAAAAAGATTTTATACAAGACATTACACAGACTTATAGGCCGAAATTCAAAAACTAACTCCGAATTTTTCACTTTTGGAATTAGGGAGATAAACGTATGATTAAGGAGTGAAGGAAAAGAATCTGAATTGAGAATCTGAAGAATTGAATTTGTTACCTCATCTCCAATAAGATTCCAATAGTTTTGAAAGAAAATTGGGGGCATGCTGTCCAGACCTAGTGCCTTAAGAGGGGCCATTTGTTTTATTGCTTCCATAACTTTCCACGCATAAATTTTGGTGAGAGTTTTTCATTCATCTGAGCATTGACCAAAGTGTTAATAGATTGCAAGGTTGCTTCGGCTTGCGAGGGATTTGTCGAGGTGTGCAGGTCTTCATAGTAATTTATGAGAATTCTAGCCACTTCTTCCTTCGTAGAGCTCCACTACCCAGCCGGTTTTCTAAGCCTGTTGATAAAGTTTTTACGATATCTTTAGTTGCTCTACTGTGATAAAATCGTGCATTACAGTTTCCTTGAGTCGCCCAAAGAGTTTTAGATCTTTACAACCACATCCGGTTTTCCTTATCCATTAAGGCTTCAATCTCCAATTTCAGCTCCCTTACCCGATTATTCATCCCTGATTTCATGGATTCCCTTTCAGCGTTAGCCAACATCCTTCTTTTCGTATCCAATTCTTTCCTCATGCTTCCAAATTTCTCTCAACTCCATTTTATTAATTCCACACCACATCTCTCAATCTTTTTAAGTACCCGAGAATCTGAGTGAACAAAATTATTTGAGCACCACACTGCTTCTACTGTTTCTGTGCAACCTTTGTCTGAGAGCCACATCTCTTCGAACCTAAAGACTTTCTTTTTCCTATCCATCTCTGTACTTGAGGGCACAATCAGCAAAGGACTATGGTTAAATAATCTGAGTGAAGGTGGTAAACTCGTGCCCCTGCAAATCTTGAGAATCATTCATAATTTGCTAAACTATGATCAAGTCTTTCCCACACCAAGTGTCTTGTTGCAAAGCGTTTACTCTATGTGTATTGAGGACCTACAAAACCAAGATCAAGAAAACCACACTCATCAATTACATTACGGAAAAGTTGCATTTGAGATTGTGAACGAGTGATTCCACCATGCTTTTCATTACTCCTAATTATCCTGTTGAAATCCCCCGCACAAAGCCAAGGTAGACTAAAGCAAGAATTTAATTGCTGAAGTTTAGACCAAGATTCATGTCTTAAATGTGTCACTGGCTCCCCATAAAACCTGTAAATCTCTAAGCACCCCCCTTGCCTTTATTGATGATAGAGTCAATGTGACTATTAGAGAAAGTTTCCACAATAACATCCATAGAATTTTTCCAGAACAAAGCTAGCTTGCCCCCTCTATTGATACGAGGTACAACAAACACATGATCAAATTCCAAATTCCCTTTTATGTCTTTTAGCCTTGTTTCATCTACCCAGGTTTTGGCTATAAACATGACAGAGGGATCTTTTGCTCGAACTATTGCACTAAGCTCTTTCTCTGTATGTAGGTTCCTAAGCCCATGACAGTTCCACACTAGACAACTTATTGATCTTGGCGGGGCTGCCTTGCAGCCTTCGCCATTGAATTGAGAGAATAAGTCTCCTCAGAAAATTGAATTTTCTTGCATGGTTTAGTAAACTGATCCCATCCACATTCATCTCCTGTTCTCTTTCTTGTGTTCGTGCTTTGCATGGAAGAGTCCCTCACGTGGGCTTTTGCTTCCACTTCTTTTGATTTGGGTTGTTTCAGGGTGATGTGGAAGGAGTGAAATCAGGGGTAGGAACGTCTAGAGGTCTTAAGTTGTCCAGATTTAGTTCTCCCACAAATTCTCCTTGATCAACTTCTTTAGGGATGGTTTTGGAATAGGAATCAAACTCTTGAACTTTTGCTTTCGAATTAACCTCAACCACATGATCAAATTTATTTAGTTCCATATCAATCTCTTGAATTTGAAATTCAAAAGAGTTTTGCTCACAATGGGAAAGATAGGATACGGAATCAATTTGACTACCTGATTTGGAGGCAATATTTAAGGACAAGTAGGGAATTTTTACCCCCCAAATCTAATATTTCTAAATTTGAATCCTTACCCATTGAACTGTCTTCATCGTGGACAATGGGGAAGGGCGGCGACGGTGAAGGGGTTGCCTCGGTTGTTCTCGCTTCATGGTTATCCTATTGAGTCCTTTCGTTTGAAAGACCTTCATGTCTGGCACAGAACATAAAGTCTTCCGTTCTACATTAAACGAACTTACTCGCAACCAAGCTCCAAACTCCTACGACTCCAAAGGAAGTGATCATTTGCTTGATAACCACAAGTCGCAGTCTTTGTCATCATGGCAAACCATCCCACGCCAATAGCAAAAGTTTGGAAATTTTTCATATCTAAAGGCCACCTTGACCTCTTCTTCATGATCTAACACCACCTTCCTCCCTCGACACAATGGTTTCGAAACATCCACTTCCACCCTAATACTCAAAAAGTCCCCTGCTATCATCTCTGCCTCACATCCATAAGATAAGGTCGCTCCAATAGTTTTGCCAATTTGGATGGCAGTAGGAATGTCTAACCTATCCATAGGTAATCCATGCAACTGCACCCAAATTTTGTCAAAGTGAATTGCAAGCTTTGTATATTTTGAGACCCTTCAAGGCGATGGAATAAGACTAGATGCTTATCAAAACTCCATGGTTCATTATTGAGTACCCGTTCAGCATCTTGTCGAATATTGAACCTCTTTAGAGTCCTCCATATCGCCCTAAATGTACGACCAATTCCGTCCACATTAAGCACCCTTTTGTTCAGAAACTTTGCCGCCAATACCACTTCGTTGCTTACAAATGATTGTTGATTTCTTTCAAGCCTGACTCGTTCTCCTTCCTTGTCTGAAAGTGAAAGGCTGCTCCAGCCCTTGAGGATACGGTCCATGGGAAGATTTTTGTTTCGGAGACCACGAAAGAAAGATGAGAAAAAGTAGGTAGGTGAGAATAGGACCAAGACTGTTTCCCCACCCCAGAAGGCGAAGAACCCACTAGCCCTACTAGCAACAGTGTTACTAGAGGGAAGAAAATATCACTCCAAGAGAAAGATAAGAGGATTCCATTGTCCTAGCAGCTGCGGCTAGGGTAGAGAAAATTCAATTAACAACTAATACAATTCAACTTAGCAAATTAATAATTAGCTTTTTTATTTTTATAGATAACATATGATTTGAAACATATTACATATGCGATGATTATTCCACGCTAATAAATTTATTTTCAATACACGTGGCTCCTTATTCAATGATAATTGACTTTATCACCAGTTAAGTAATTGTAACCCATAATTAATTACTCTATGCTGGGTATTTTTTGTTGCCTTGCCATGTGTTTATAATTTAATATTTAGTTGTTTGGCTTTCAAATCCTTGTCCAAGTCGGCAAAGTCGAATCCGCTACTCACATCACAAAGAAAATGAAAAAGGGTTAATAGTACATCTTAGAATAATGCTTGAGTCAGCAAACTTGCAAAAGAAAAGGAAGATGCGATTTCAAAGCAAATATGGTGACATATAAATTTCAAATAAGAAAAGTGGATAAATTTGCCAATACCCCAAACCTATTTGCAAGGTTTCACATCAGAAGAAATACACATTGGTTGGTCCATATGTTTGGGGTCATTTATGTATTTATATTTTTTATAACTATTTTCTAAAATTAATAAGTATTTATTTATTTTTTTTTTTATACAAGATAGGAATTCTATTTTAACATAATCTAAATATATATGTGTGTGAAACTCTCTCTTAGAGACTTGAACTCTGACTCTTGCCTCTCATACCTCACAAGCACTTATATTTGTGGAGTGACTATTGCGCAAAGAGTGCATAGTGATAGTAAGTATTTTAACTTATATTTGTGCAGTGACTATTGCGCCAAGGGTGCGCAATGATAGTAAGTATTTCAACAGATCCGTAGATGTAAAAAAAGAAAAAAGAAAGTGTTCTCAACACTCTATAATTAAATCTCCTTGTATTGCTAATATAGTCAATTTCTACTTAATAAATACTCAATATATGGAGATCAGTACATGTTTGTACAACACAAACTTATTCAATTCAATTAAATTAAATCTACACCATCTAAGAGGTATGCCTGTACCAGTAAAGTCAGAATTATTACAAAAATCTCATGGAGAGGAGAGACTTTTTTATTATGTCAACGAGCTCCACAGTTAGCTTTGGTTAAACATCACACATAACTTTCCTTTTTTTGATGGGAAAATATAATTTTCTAAGCATATCATGAGGAAAGCATGTTTTTATTTAAGTCAACAATTACAAATTTGTGGCAAAGATTGCTTTCAATTCTGTCAAAACCATTGATCATCCATGTGTACAATGAAGACTAGTGGACTTTTTTTAGCAACCAGTGTTGAAAATTTTGAATTATTGAGTGATTAAGATCACCTATATACACTCCCTAATTACTGGGTAACTTAGCTGGAGCTTGAAAACATGCTTGACTAGGACTTTTTTTCTTGTTTGTTTTGTTTGTCTTGTAACAATTTTCTTCATTGATCAGTCATTGCTGTAAAACTCATTATTGTGTCTCCGTGAGGATTCTATGACCATTGACTTTGTTGATTAGAATCAAAGAGTCAATGTGTATTTACAATAAATTTTGGTAAATTAAATCTAAAGGTTGAAATGAAAATCATCTAATTTTCAAATAGAGTTATGATTATGAGACACTTATTATTAATTTATTATATAATTCATACACGTTAATTACCATTTTCATGTTTTAAACATCGCATGCGAAATTGTGCTCATAAGGAATACATTAACATTTTTGAGAGACTATTTATGATTCAAACATATTTTAATTAATTAAACTGTCATTGTATGTTTGTACTTGTCACAGAGTCTACTATAAGAAGTACTGTTCCTTTTACGGCTATAATAAATGGGTCAAAAACTAAACAATGGCTCTAGTATATTAACATGTATTTTTCTTTTATTTCTGCTAGAGGTATTGTACAGTTTGTACTAGCATGAACCCTGCGTTTCTCACTTTAAAAAGCGCATATATGTAACCTAGCTAGATGGGTCATTGACAAAGCTTTTGGCTGACATTTTTGTGAAGAACCTTGAAAATTTCCACTCTCTAGTCAGATTTTTCTTGACATCAATTAAGGTAGACAGCATGCATTTCATGACTTTTCAGTTCTTATTTAAAGAGGGAACCGTGTTTAATTAATTATGTCATTTGGTACTCATACTTTATGGATCTTATTAGCTGGATATTTTTATTGATTGGCCTAATACTGACAGAACTAGCATATCCCAGAAAAAAAGAAAAAAAATGTCACATATAAAAAGAATTTCCAGAAAACACAGAAAGTTTGTAGGTAGATTAGGTTTTTATAAGAGAAAACAAATAAATAAATAAAGAAATGAGTTGCCTCCGAGAATTTGTGATTATTTGAAACCATTTTTAATCTAGTTGACCAACTTTTGGTAGTTTTGAGTTATTGAAAATTCAAAGTCTAACTTAACAGCTTGCAAATAGTCTCAACAACATTTCTTCATTTCCCATCACGGGCGGCTCTACAGCCAGCCCGGGGGTGAACCCCCTGGCTTGGCCACCCCCACAATATATATATATATATATATAATTTTTCATTTTTTGTTTTTGTTTTAACTCTTAAAATAAAATTTTGAACATCCAGTCTCTAAATTTTGTTTAAATCCTATTGAAATAAACTTGAAGTATGATTATACTAGTGCTATTTTCACAATATTTTTACAATAAAGGTTAAATGACAATAAAAGTTAAATGACAAGTTGTAATTGAGTTTTTATCTAAACTTATATCTGACATCTTTAAACCTATGATTATTTTCTCTTTCTCCCTTCTATATTTTCTTTCTATCTAATCAAGTAGTTTGATAAGTGTTCTACAATTTTTTGAGTCCAAAAAGTCTTTTAGTGTTTGCTCCAATTTCAAGAGAATGACCACATGTATGGTTAAAAATCCATACACTACAAAAGCAAAATCTTATATAAGTTACTATTTAATTTCCTTAGTCTAACGTTTACTCTCAAACCTACGCTTAGGTATGTTACTATTCTTCTTTATCATATATTTTTATTTAATTGATATTACATATGATTATAATAAATTATTATTAATTTGACAAATATTATGATCAGTTATTTATTTATATGCATTTTATCGTTGTTTTTTTACTGATTTTTAAACTATTAATAATTTTTTAGACTATTTTACAATATAGTTGTATTGTATACTATTTAGAATACTATGTTAGATTATTATATATAATATGACAATTGTATATAAAATAAATAAATAATCATTTTATTTTTTACTCCCCAACAACAAAATCCTAACTCAAGACACTATTGACCCTCCTAAAAGAGAATTTCGGAGCCTCCACTGTTTCCCATTCTTTCTCTTTTATCTTTTACCCAGCTTTCTATCTAGTTGTTTTGTGACCTGTGCTTTTGGCTCCTGAATATGATTCTTTATTTAATTTTTTTTTATTAATTGCACCTTTTGAAACTTTTTTTTTTTTTTTTTTTTTGTGTGTGTATGTGGGTAATTCGTATGCAAGAAAAAAGCAGCTTGAAGCACATTAATAAAATTACATAACTTGAATAGCTAAAAATTATAGATCAAATAGAATAAGAGACTAGTAAGAGCATTCACATTGGGTGATGCAAAACCTTTAAAAATGCAAGTGCATTACACTATTGACACAAATGCATAAAAACCTAGCTCCATTGGATCGTGCATTTTGCATTTGAATATATATGCTTGCTACAGTATTATCTATGTTTGCCTAATATTGTAGCAACATTCTTTACCGAATTAATTGTTTTTTTTTTTTTTTAATTCTCTCCTCTTTTTGTCAATCTATTATATTATTTTAATATGATGAATTGAAAAAAAAAAAAAAAAAGATATTGGGTATGTTGTAAAGTGGTAATGTAAAATGAGCCATGTTAATGGGTACTTTTAAAACAATTGTTAATAAAAAATTTTAAGAAAAGTTTTGATACCACTTTTATAAAATAAAAAACTGTAAAAAAAATTAATTATTTTTTTATTTTCTGATGAAAAATTTTTAAAAATATTTTTTAAACCAGTGCCAATAAATCATTCATTAACTTTTTCCCCTATAAAATAAGTAAATGTGGATCGATTTTGTGGTAAAAAATGTTTTTTTTTTTTTTTTGGCACAAGTCAATGAGAATACTTTAAAAGGTAACTAATAATTACTGTTCAAAAAAAGTTGACCAATGATATGTCTAAATAATTAGGCATATGCACCGACTAGCTAGCTACAGGGTTAAAGCTAGTGACCCATCAATTTAGCCAAAGAACGCAACAAAAATTTATTCTAGGACTTTTTTTTTTAATGTTTAATAGCCACACATGTACACAAATAACTCTACGTGTTAGACTGAAGTCGCTTGGCCCATAAGCAAAGCATCATATCCGCTGTCATGCTTTCAAGCTTGGATAACGTTGCTTTCAAACTTTAAAATAAAACTTAAATACACACAAGCACATACAAAGAAAAAAATACAACAAAGACAGCAATTCTATCCACAGTAGGGGTGGCAAAATAAGCCCAAACCTATTTGCCTACCCAAACCCGCCCACTCTAATTAAACCCAAACTTACCCAATTATTAATTGGGTTAAATGGACATCAACCCAATTAAACCCAAAAATAATTGGGTTTTAATTAAAAACCCATTAAACCCCATTGAACCCCATTTAACCCAAAAATAATAACCCAACAAACTCAACCCAGCCCATCCCACCAAAATAAAAACAAAAACAAAAACAAAAAAAAAGACCCAGCCCTCACCTCAAAGTCTCAGACGTTTCTGGGTTAGTTTTCACTTTCCCTCATTTTCCCTCATTTTCTCACCCTCCAGTCACGGCTTCAGCAGCTTCAAAGCTTCGAACACATCAATACTCTTCAAAGCTTCAGCAGATTTCGCCGGAATATTCACGTTATCTCTTTCCGTTCACTACAGCACTCATCGGTAAGCTTCGAATCTCGGATTTGGTTCCTCTCTTTAGTTACTCAAAATTCTTCTTTTACTTTCCTTCGTTTTCTCAGTTACCAAACAGTTTTCATCTTCTAATTTTATCTTTTCGGTAAGCATCGGTAATGCTTTGTTGAGTAATGTGGTGATGTTCAAAGTGCACGGTTAGTGTTTGATAGAATGCCAAGGAGAGATAGTTTTCTGGGTTACGTTTCCGTTTGGTTCTCGAGAATTATGAAGTAGAATTATGAGTTTTTTATTTTATAATGCTGGGTTGAGTTGAGTTGGGTTTCTTTCTCATTGTCTCTGCTATTTGGAGTATTTTGGTCATTTTTTTGGGTTTCGGGGGTATTTTGGTCATTTTTTGGGTTTTTGGGGTATTTTGGCAATTTTTAAGTTTTGGGGTATTTTGGTCATTTTTGAATATTTTAGAGTACTTTGGTCATTTTCACTTTAGTGGCATTTTGGTAATTTTGATAAGTGGGTAATTGGGTGGGTTGGGGTTTACCCATAATAATTGGGTTGGGTTGGATTTGGGTTAAAAGCAATTAGTTAAATGGGTTTTAAATGGGTAAATGGGTTATGTATGCCCAACCCAATTATGCCCACCCCAAACTCGCCCAAACCCGCCCATTTGCCACCCCTAATCCACAGTCAGCAATAAAACTTTAAAAATAAAACTAAAATAGATAGCATTTCCTTGCCAGACGTTATGAGTCAGGTAATGAGCTACATGATTAACTTGAATCCATTTATGATGATATAGCTTCTCTTATTATGAGAGATGTATTATAATTTTTCATCCATAAATAAAACTTGGCCTTTAGGTTTGGATTCCAAAAAAAAAAAAAAAATCTCAATTAATTAGTTATGAAACAAAACTACTTATATAAAGGTCTCTCTTTCAAATTAATTCTATATTATCCCTTTTTTATTTTAATTATAAAGCTTAATTCTATATAGCTAAAGGATAAAAAAAATGTTGGTTTCATATGGGTTTAAGTTATTTTGAATTTAGAGTATTTATTTTAATGTGAATTTGAGGCTTGTATCAATAAATTTTAATAGATTTAGCTTATATATATCATTTCATTTAGTTTTGACCGAAGCTTATAAAATTTTAATATAAAAATAATGAATCTTCTAATTACTTCTATCTATCTTATAGAGGGTCTAATTGATTAAAAATAAAAAAAAAAAGATGTCGAAGAACTTTATCATACGAACAATCTCACGTGATAATAGATATAATTAGTATCACATTAACAATATAGTAATTATTATTTTCAAACTTTTTAAGTTTATATTAAAAAAGTTTGACATATCTATTTGTAAAATTTATGTAGTAAAACTTTTAATATTCATAATATCAATTCTATTCTTAATTAATAAAAAGCTTAAAGTAGGAAATGATCTTCTAAACCAATCAAACTATTATTTGAGTAAAATAAAAATATAGAAATAAAAATCTCAATATCATATTGGTTCACCTCTCTCTTTCTCAATTTGTTAATTAGCAAGAAAAATTAAGATAGCCATCCTATCTTTTTCACAAACAAAGTGATAATAAAATTGAACACTCTTTAAAAAATATATATATAAAATAAAAAATAAAACCAAGCAAAGCCTCCGGTATTTTTGAGCTTCAAATACAGGGTACTTTGGTCAACTCTCCAAATTGATGACGCGTCAAGGACCACATTTTGTCATGCAGTGCATGTGTGCATTCTCGTAATTAAGATGAACATCAAGGGTACTTACGAAACAAATCTAGTACATAAATGTGCCACATAATAGACAGACAACGTTGTTGGTTTCTGTGTGACTGTAACTCCAATTTTCACTACTCTCTCTCTCTCTCTCTCTGAGTAAGAGAGTGAAAGCGATTCTGAATCAGACCCAGAAAAGCTGAGGTACTTGGCTTGATGATCTCACCAATTTTGGAGCTCAAATGGTGCTAAATTTTCTGTGTTAAGTCGTGTTGTAACTTGTAAATTGACTAGTTAGTACTGAGATTTTTTTTTTCTTTCTATTTTTGTCTTGAAGCTACAATTCCATATATGGTAGAGGAACAAAATCCCAGAAAGATTCTGTGCTGAAAAAAGCTATTGTTCTTTTCTTTGTGCACTGGTACGAGTCCTCAGGTTCTCATATCTTTTTGTGACTTTGAGTTGGTGTTATTAGAAGAACCTTGTAGAACCCCCTTCAAAGAAAGCTATACCATAGAGTATGTGCAAATTCAAGCTGGTTCTTTTATTTATTTATACTTATTTGCTTTTGAGTTTTTGACTTTTTGGTTGCTGAATCTAAGTTAATTTGTTTTGCTTTCTTTTTTCTTTTTTTGACAGCTTTTGGGTTTGGTTTAGTTTGAAGAAAAAAGGCAGATCCTACTTGAGCTTTTTGTATGTGCTATTTTCAAGAACAAGCTAGTAACTTTTGAAGTTGAAGAAAAGTTTTTGGTGTTTGTCAAGACAATAATTCAGGTTTAAAGTTTATACTAATATCTTCGAACTTGTTTGAGAATCAAGCTCACTATATGAAAATAAAAGAACATAATGTTAGTAAGAATACAATTTATTCTAAACTTTTTAAACTAATGTATTATTAATCAGAAAAAAAAGTAATTCAGATATCGTATTTTTTCTAATAATTATTGTTGTTCCACAGCAATCTCCAGGAGAAAGTATTATGAGTCTTTTGTATAGTCCTACCTTCAAATATTCAGATGTGAAGCTGAAAAAGAATCATCTAGATTTCATGGACTCCAATACTTACCATCATCCACAACAAGAACTACAACAACAACAACAACAACAACAACAACAACAACATCAACAACAGCAACAGCATAATTCTGGTCTAATGCGTTATCGCTCGGCTCCAAGCTCATTGCTTGCAAACCTTGTTGATGGTAGCATTAATGGTGGTGGAGGTGGTGTTGGATGTGAGGATTATCGGGATCTTCGATCATCGAATCCAGAAGTGGAGACCATGTTAGCATTCATGACATCGAGCAATAGCTCAGGAGATTCAAATTCTCAAATGGTTTACCAAGCTCAAGCTGCCCAACAAGTTCAAGCTTTGCCAAATCATAATTCAGTGGGTGCTGGGACTACTTTGGATGGCTCTTTTAGTGGTTTGAACTCTGTAGGATTAGAGAATTCTATGCAAGCAAAAATGGGCGCAGGAAACCGCTCCAATCTTGTTAGGCAAAGTAGCTTACCACCCGGGCTTTTCTCTGATTTAACAATAGATAATGGTATTGTTGTTTATTCACTTGCTCTTTTTATTTTTTATTTTTTTCTTTTGAGTGCTTATTTAAATGTTCTAACTGGAGATTATTTATTGTTAATCTATTTTTTCCTCTCTAGTGTTTGATATGCTGAGTAAATTGCGGACAAAACAAAGAAAATAAAGCATAGGATATTGGAGAAATTCACTGAAAGTAGGCAAAGTAAATTGATTTAGGCCAGTCATGTTTTCTCAAGTTGCAAATGATGGGAATTTTAAGATTCAAAAAATTAGAATAACTATTCTTTTCCTATAAAATCTTGTGAAAAAATTTGTGTCCCTAGACTTCCTTAGCAACCAAACATATGTTTTTCCAAGGTGGGAAAAAAAAGTGGCAATAAAACTTGACTAGTAAGAAGGGATCTTATACTATTTTTAAAGGTAAGAGAGTTGGAGGTTGGACATGTTTTTCCTTCCTCTCACACTGAATTGTAGTTGGAGAAAGAAATTTTAAAGCATATTTCTGGGTAAACAAAAAACAATAGAAGAATATTAGGAGAATTTAGCAATAGCTGTAAGGTCAATTTCTTTTGAAAGAAGTTATGTAGGTAGTTCCAAATTATCAACTATGACAAATTAAGTTATTCAAGCTTCAATTTGATGCTAATTTGAACATTTTATCTTGAAAGTCTTCCTAATTTGAACCTTTCAATGAATAACAGGCTTTGCTGTGATGAGGGATGTGGGAACTTTTAGAGCTTGCAATGATACAAATGGGGAAGCCAGCCCATCAATGACTAAATTGAATGATCAATTAAGCTTCTCAGCCCGGCGTTTGCCTCAGATAGCTGAAATAGGGAATGAAATTACTAGCCCAGAGGATCAAAGTCTCGGAAATGCTAATGGTAGCAATCAACAGTACATCCCCAAGTTCACAAGTGATTCTTGGGATGAATCTGCATTCAATAGCCTTAGAAGAGCCAGAGACAATGAAGGAAACATGTTTCCAACTTCAAATGCATTGGAAACTCAGGTAAAATTGGCAGAATTGATTGTAGTTCTTTCTGCTTTCTGCTTGGCATTGCACTTACTTATCCTATCTTATCATGAGTAATGATTTCTCTTTCAACAGAATGCTGATTCTGGAAACCAAACCCATCGTTTGACTCATCATTTGAGCTTGCCTAAGACTTCTGTTGAGATGGCCGCTATAGAGAAGTTTTTACAATTTCAAGGTTCTGTTCCTTGTAAAATTAGAGCCAAAAGAGGCTGCGCCACTCATCCGCGAAGCATTGCAGAGAGGGTAAATCTTGTCTATTACTTAAAGCTAGCAAACATGTTGAATTTTTTTTTTTTTTTGGGTACAAGGCATATTCACCAATTATATGAAAATCACTTTATTAGCTAGAGCTAATCAAACCCGTGACACTGATATCTGTTACATTAGGTGAGAAGAACACGTATTAGTGAAAGGATGAGGAAACTGCAAGAGCTTTTCCCAAACATGGACAAGGTAGTTTACACAATTACACTAAACATTGTGACTTGTGAATGTCAAAATTGTTGTTAGGAACTCAAAAGTTTTCTCTTTTTTGGTTATTTATTTTGCAGCAAACAAACACAGCAGATATGTTAGATTTGGCAGTTGAGTACATTAAAGACCTTCAGAAACAGGTTAAGGTATTATACAAATTGCTATCTATACATCAAAATCACCTGAAACTTCTTCTTTTTTTTTTTTGCTTTCGGTAGATAAAAAATCCCACATGAACCTTCAACTACTCTTATCTTCCCTTACCAAATCTCTCTCTTTCTCGTGCAGACACTCACGGATACAAAGGCAAAGTGCTCGTGTTCAAGTAAACAGAAGCAATATTCAAATCATTCTGCCTAATTTCTTTCTGTACAGATAGTATTAGGAACAAGGCAAAGTAACCAAGAGTGCAACACTGACTTCTCTTTTTCCAATTCACTGAAGCATAATAAAATGTTAGGAGATTGTGGGTGTGACAAATATGTATCTTCTTACTTTCTTTGTAAGATAAAGATCCAATAGGCTAATGTCCTATCGTTTATGTCAAGGGAAAAAGAAATAAATAACCAAATCTTTTTTTCAAAGTCTTGATTAATACCCTTAAAATATTGTATATCAAATGTTTCAAACCATTACACTTGTATGCTATATACCAATTTTCAGCATAAAATTCAACCAATTGAGCTGTCTAATTACATATCTAATAAAAGGTCATGCACATTCCTACTTCTACGGAGTTTGAAAGAGATGATTGGTGTGCAGACTTATCTCATTTTTTTGTGCGGAGAAATTAATTTCCTAAGAAGCACAGACACGGACACGTCTATTAAATAATATAAATGTGACCGGGGGGTTGGTGTAAATGTGACCATGGAAGGGTACCATTACGATCATGGAGTTTTAGCTAGGACAGGGCATATCCTGACATCCTTGCTAAAACACTCATTCAATTGGCTCTTAGTGTAGCTGTCAATAATTGTTTACTCCTAACTTATAATCAAATCAGAATTCCAATGATACATAGAAATGTGTACTATAAAATCATGGTAATGGTGATGGAATAACTGGTGGTGGCAACTGAGGAAAGCCATCGGCTTGACAATTGTTTGGATAGTGATTTGAGTTTATTTTACTCTCTGGGTCTAGTTCTTTACTATATATTTTGAGTTATTGGAGCAATATCTGTAAAGTAACTATACTTTTAATGGAGCTTAATAAAAAATTACATGGTATATTCTTTTATTCCTATGCCAAAAATAAATTAACATAATTTCTGATTCCATTCAATCTTAAGTGGAATCGACCAAATTGGTAGGTGCTTGTTTCACCTACCGTACGGAATTTGCCATTTTGGTGTGTTACTCTAATTCTCTATGTTGAATGGTACGGTAGATATATTCAACAAGTGCTCAATTAGTGTTGTTTGGAAGAAATTACTATGTCCTAAGAAACGTTAGAAAGACAATTATCTTTCAAAATAGCAGTGGATATTCCTCCCATCTTGAATTAGGCCTCTTAGACATTAATTCTTCAGTATATAGAAATTGTTATGATTGTGAATTCTAGTTAGTTCAATTGAAAATGTCTCTTATTATCAAATAAGAGATTTGATTTGAATTTTACCTAAATAAAAAACTAGTTGGAATCTTAAACTAATAATAAAGAATAACCTTAAAGAAACAAACGTATGATTATATTTAGATAAGGTAGTTACAACTCTCGTCCTTTTTAATTCTTAGGATGATAATTACCATAGCCATCGTTATTCCTGTTGACATTGGTTCCTTAATATATAAAGATGCTATTTTGGTTATGTTCAAATAAGGTAGTCTTAACGTATTCTCTTACCCTTTTTAGAAAAGAATAGCCCTTACTATTTATGGCGTCTTTACTCTCTTTCTAATCAAAGAGCATTCATTTTAGTTTATGCAAAAATTTCTATTTATTTTAATATAAGAATATACTTTTTTTTATTTATATATTCACTTTTCAAATATTATCTATTTTATATAATGTTTTATAAATATATTAAATTTTTTTGAATTGTCTCTTTTTTTAAAGACAACAACCATCATTTACTCTCTTCATTCATCAGTGGGATACGCAATGAATAAAAACTAAATGCAAAATGAATAATGTTATTATAAATTTATACAATTACTATAGCAAATTTGTAATTTTTGACAATTATATATGAATTGATGTAGGTCATTTTTAGGCAAAATTGTGTAAATTTTAAATATTTTTCTATTATAAACGCACATGTGAGTTCTCTAAGGGTTCAAATATAGCATAACATGTAATGGTTGAACCATGTACTAACATTGCAACAACGTGAGCTTGACATACATTTTATCATGCCCCAATTTTGTTCATCTGAATTCGGTTCAATAGCGGAAGAGTATTCAAGAAATTAGCCATTTCGTTTGAGAGGGCTCTTTGGGCCGTCATTCCATGTGGAGATGTCAAGCCCAACTCTTTTTGATAAAGATTTAGCATTTTATTCAAAGCGTTAATGGCATTTTTTTTTTTTTTTAAATATGTATAATTTGCCAGAAGCATTTTTATTGAATTATATAAATTCTATATTCATAATATTAGCACAAAAAATTATAGGTGGTAAGTTGTTAAAGCATTCACAGCAGTGGAGCTAAAAATTTAGTTTTTTAGCTCCACCAAAAGTTACTTTATCTATTATACCTATATACATGCTACAGCAGTGAATCTATTTTAGTTTTCAACACAATAAAATAATATAAACATCACAATAAAATAATATATCTACAATAATAAAATAATATCTCACTATAATAAAATAATATATTCACTACACTCATAAATCACAGCCACACACAACCACAACCACCACCACCACCACCACCACCACAGCCCACAACAAAAGAAAAAACAAATAAACCAAGTCCACACATCATAGCCACACGCACACAACCACAACCACCACCACCACCACAAAAGAAAAAAAAAAACAACCAACCACCTACCACACCACCACCACACCACAGCCCACAGCAGGAAAAAAAAAAAAAAACAAACAAAAAGTGCTGATCGGCGTGGGACGGCGATGGTGTGGGATAGCAACGGCGTGGATGGCGACGGCGTGGGACGGGATGGCGTGGGCTAAGGCGTGGGCTGGGAGGGCGACGGTGTGGGCTGGGATGGCGTGGGACGGGATGGCGTGGGACGGCGTGGGCTGAGGTGTGGCATGGGACAGCGTGGGCTGAGGCGTGGCGTGGGATGGCGTGGGCTGAGACGGCATGAGACAGCGACGGCGTGGAGAGATGAGAGCTTGATGAGAGAGATGAGAGCCCTGATGAGAGAGATGAGAGCCCTCATGAGAGATGAGCACGGTAAGATTATTTTAATAGGAGGTTGAATAAAAAACTAATTTTTTTTTTAGATGTCTACTACAGTGCACATCTATTTATAGATGTGCACTGTAGCAAATCAGCAAAAAATTTTAGGTTTGCCTCCACTGCTACAAGGCTTTTTTGGTATATTAGTGGAGCTAAAATAGCATTATAGCTTTTTAGCTCCACTGCTGCAAATGCTTATTAATTCTAATTCGAATTTACTATTGAAATTACTTTTTTCTCACTAGTAACAATTAATAACAACTTACCACTTAAGATTTGTTATGAAAGTATCATGGACATAACATTTCTCAATGAATTAATTGTTATTTGTGTGCCAATGATTTTTATATTTAATGTTTCTATGCCTCGAGTTTAAACTATAGAGGACCAATGGTAACTCCATTGATTTTGAATTAGTAGTGGAAGATATTAGTCTAGTGATTTTTCTTTCACATTGAAGAGTTTTCATGTAAATTTTGGTATTGTGTATGTTGATTGTTTTTGAAAATTTTTTGTTTATCTATACTATTATTTAAGGGGTTTATCTGTGTGGATTCCTCATTTTTTAGTTAAAAAATGTCCTTAAACTTTTATGTTTAAGTAGAAACAAAACTAAAAGATAATCCGGTAAAAATGTAACTCTAACTTCTACTAAAATATTACCTAAAATACAAGACTACTCTTTTATTAATTTTCAAATTGATTTATTCACTTATAAATTAAATTTTCAAAATAAAAATTATATATATATATATATATAAACACAGTTTTTTTTTTCCCTACAAGATAGGACCACTAACCAAAAAAAAAAAAAAAAAAGACACATCTCACGTGCGAAGCACGTGTGATGAGGCTCGTATATTGATTATTATGCTTGGCTGATTTTATTGAAAGTGAAATTTTGTATTGGATTTATATAAATAGGAAAAAAGAAATATTTATGTTGCCCTTTACATCAAGTTTCTCTCAAAGTCCCAATGGCTGCTTCTCTAATTAATATCAAAGTTTATTGATTGCTCATGAATCTTGATGCATGTCAGTCCTCTCATTTCACACACAGTAAATTATTATAAGGAAAAATTTTGTTGAATTGGCCTCAAGATGTTGACTAGAGTTTTCAATCCTAAAATCTCTTAAATATCATAAGATTTTAAGAATTACTAATAATGACATCCTATTTATTTATTTATTTTTTCACATTCTTATTTAATAAAACATTATTTATCTATTTATTTATAAATCAAGAAGAGTCATATATTATATATTATTAAGGGAACTCGAGTCATATATTATAATGACATTCCTTTTTCTTTTTCTTTTTTTCTTTTTTTGGTTCAGGGAACTCGAGTTTGTGCTTTGTAGAAGTAAGAACAATTCTCCGTTATTTTCACATTCACCGTTCCAGGTGAGGATTCGATCACACCTCACTATCCTCTACAAATTGATCCCAATTACGCTTTTCCCTTTTGGGTTCGGCCTCTTGTTTTGTTTTTGCTTCAAATTCTCCTCAAAAGAAATGGATTTTCGTAGCTACGTACTTCGGTTTCTCCGCCATTTCGTTTCTCAGCTTCTTTTGAAGATTACAGATTAATAGACTCTGCTTATCACAAATCATAGAAACAAAAAAAACAACAGCAACAACAACAAGATATGATTCTCGCAGCATCGACTCACTTTTTAATCACTGTTCCGACAAGCCCATCTCACAATCACACAAAAAAATCGTACAGGCTTCACTCTCATACAACAACCTCGTCAAAATCGAACCAAGTCTCAGATTCCAAATCCGCCTCAATCATAATCAATGACCAATCAAGAACGTGAGTTTTCTCTGTCTGGCATTTTCACAAACACCGTTGGTACAAAAAAACTGACAGACATTGTGCAGGTGCGAGTGTTTCGATTTGTATAAGGAGCTGGTTCCTTACGACAAGGCATGGGATTGGCAGAAACAAATTGTTAAGGAGAAGAAGGCCTTGGTTGAGAAAAACCAAGATTGCCAGGACACACTAATCATTCTACAGCATCACCCTGTGTATACATTGGGCACAGCTAGTTCAGAAGAATACCTTAATTTCGACATCAAGGATGCTCCTTACGATGTTTACAGAACCGAACGCGGCGGGGAGGTTACTTATCATGGTCCTGGCCAGGTACTTGTCCCACATTGCTAATTACATAAACTAAAATTTATAATCTGTTGGTGTGTAGGACTTTCATTGTACAATTTGGATAGCACATGAATTGTAAGAACAGCCTACTGAATTGCAAAGATATTAGTGGTTCCACTTAGCTCAACCGGTAAAGTCTCTGATTGTACAAGAGATTTACGGTTCAATTTCTGTCTATACTGAAAATTAATTAGTATTTTGATTTGATAATAAAGAGCTATCATCAGGAGCGGAAGTTAAAATTCTCTATAAAAAAAATGCAAAAATATTAAGGACAATGTATTCATATAAAAGAACAAAGTTAAGGACAATGTACCATGACTGAAATCTTTGGTTTTTCCCTCTAATGAGGTTAAAAACAAAGTTAAGGACAATGCACGGTAACTGAAATCTTCGGTTTTCCACTCTTATAAGGTTAAAATATTTGGTTTGTCCTGCATCCCCTACTAGTGATGTTTTAAAAGAATACATATGACTGAATCTGATTACTCTTTTGAAGGTCTATAGTTGTTAACCATCAAATTTTGGGCCTAAGGCTTTGTTGCTGTTGTTTGAATTTCATTTTTATGGTGAATAAACTTACAAACTTTTTCTCACTAAGCGATAAAATTCAGTGGATTATTGGGGAATTCTGCTTTTATTTTTATACTTGCTACCTAACTTTTAATGCATGTGTGTTGGACTGTAGCTAGTTATGTACCCTATTATCAATCTCAGAAATCACAAGATGGATCTTCATTGGTACCTCAGGGCACTTGAAGAGGTGGTCATCCGTGTTCTTTCCTCGACATTCTCTATCAAGGCATCTCGACTTGAGGGCTTTACTGGTGTTTGGGTTGGTATGTTTCCTAATCAGTCCATTATGTTGTACCGGTGTGCATATTACATGTTCTCATGTTTTCTGCACTTACATTAGCTTTAATTTAAAAACTTTTATGGGCAACATACTGTATAGAACAAATCATGTTGAAAATCTCTTTACCTGTTCATGTTTGCGAATACAATTTTGAATTATTTAGCTTTTTAGTCTCTGTTATAAGTAATATGATTACTTGTAGTTTTTAAATGGTTACTTTTTCGTTCATAAAGAAAATGGTTACTTTTTCTGTTCTGCTCTATTTGGATGCCGTGAAAGGGAAATATAAATCTGGAAATTTACAACATATGTTTCAACTCAATGTTATCTGAATGTTAACTGCAAGTAATGAGCAAATGTGTGACGAATATAGTTTCTCAGTTTCATGTGGTCATTTTTTCTTGTACCAACTTATGAGTGGTTAATTGGATTCCTTTGAAAGCTTATGGTTGAATTTTTATATTATATTCCCTTTTATCTTTCGTGAACTAAAAATGGACTCTGAGATGGTGTTATCAACCAAAATAGCATACAATATAGCTCAACATCATTTCTGCTTGATTGTTAGTTGTGTAGATCCTTATTAGTATCAAGACTCTGGTGTCACTGCATATAAGGATATAATCTGAGAAAATGACTCCAGGAGCCTCACCATATTTTCATATATTTTTTCACAAATTCTATATTTTTGCTGGATTGGGAACCCAGACTTTGATTTGCTATTCTATAGATATTAATAGTTTTTACATTTTGTAAAAGAGGCAGACTCTACAGCCTTATTCCTCTCACTTTGTGTTAATTGATTTATACTGTACAGTCATGTAATTTAGCATGCTGTTCAAAAGTTACCCTCCCTTCTTTATCCTAATATAGTTTTTTTGGGGTGAATAACATGCAGAATGCCTAAGTGATTATCATTCTCGTGACTGATCTTACATTTCAATTTCACTACAGGAGATAAGAAAGTGGCAGCGGTTGGGATACGAGTATCTCAGTGGATAACATATCACGGGTTAGCACTGAATGTCAACACAGATCTAACCCCATTTCACTCAATAGTCCCATGTGGAATACGAAACCGTCAGGTTGGAAGCATTAAGGGGTTGCTAGGAGAATTTCAGCCATCCACTGGATGTGGGAAAGCAGGTGTGCTTCATTCCAATGATTGTCAATTGATTGATATCACTCACTCATCTTTGATCAAGGAATTTTCAGAGGTTTTTCAGCTCGAAATCCTTCATAAAACCACCCCCATGTCTGAATTTGAAGATACGACACCTAGAAGGTCTCTCACATGGAAACTAACCTGACAGATTCAATGCAACACTTTTGAATGGATCTGATCATGAAGCAAAATTGTTAGTGAGATACTCGAGTGTTCATGGGATTAATGCTTTGTTGTTGTAGTTATTGTTGTTTAGTTGATAGATAGGCCCAGCAGCAGTACAGTCAAGAGGATTGTGCTTTAGATTACTTATTTTGTAAATTAACTGTCATCTATATTGTAGTTTACTTTTCAAATTTAATTTAATCATGCAGAATACAACTAGTTGCTAGCAATTCTCATGACAATCTAACAGGTAGTTAATATATAAAGATGTTATTTTGGTTATGCTTAGGTAGTCACGACAGATTCTCTTACCCTTTCTAGAAAAGAATAGCCGCCACTATTTATAGTGTCTTTACTCTTTTTTAAATTTAAGGGTATTTACATCAGTTCGTGTAAAAATTTCTGTCTATTTTAGTATAAGAACTTACTTCTTTTTTATTTTACAAACTCAATTTTCAAAACACTCTAAATCATTTATCTATTTTACACTACATTTCATTAAAATATAAAATTTTCTTGATTTTTTTTTTTTTAAATTGTTTCTTTTTCTTTCTAAAAAAAATAATTACCATCCATTCTCTTTCTTCATCATTGGAACACATAAAAAATAAAAACTAAATGCAAAATGAATAGTATCATTATAAATTTACGTAACTACTAAAGCAAACTTGTAAATTTAGACAATTATATATGAATTGATGTATGTAATTTTTAGGCAAAATTGTGTAAATTTAAAACTTTTTTGATTATAAATGGCACATGTGAGTTCTCTAAGGTTCAAATATAGCATAACATGTAATGGTTGAACCATGTACTAACATTGCAACAACGTGAGCTTGACATGCATTTTATTACCCCAATTTTGATCGTCCGAATTCGATTCAACAGTGGAAGAGTTTTCAAGAAATTAGCCATTTTCGTTTGAGAGGGCTCTTTGGGCCGTCATACTATGTGGAGATGCCAGGCCTGGCTCATTTTATTCAAGATTTATGTCATCTTTTTCTATAAAGATTTAGCATTTTATATTGGTAGTTTACAACTAAGATGCAAACTTGTTATTTGTTGATTTTTATTGAAATCCAACTATTAGCTGATGAATTATAGAAATTCTATATTCATAATATTAATGCAACAAATTATAGGTGGTAAATTGTTATTAGTTTTAATTCAAATTTACTATTAAAATTACTTTTTTCTCATTAGTAACAACCAATAATAATTTACCATTCAAGATTTGTTACAAAAGAATCATGGACATAACATTTCTCGATGAATTAATTGTTATTTGTGCATCAATTATTTTTATATTTAATGTTTCTATGCCTCTAGTTTAAACTATAGAGGACCAATGGTAACTTCATTGATTTTGAATTAGTATTGGAAGATATTAGTCCATTGATTTTTCTTTCACATTGAAGGGTTTTCGTGTAAATTTTGGTATTGTGTATGTTGATTGTTTTTGAAAATTTCTTGTTTATATTGATTATTATGCTTGGCTGATTTTATTGAAAGTGAAATTTTGTATTGGATTTATATAAATTGGAAAAAAGAAATATTTATGTTGCCCTTTACATAAAATTTTTCTCAAAAGTCCTAAGGGCTGCTTCTCTAATTAACATCAAAGTTTATTGATTGCTCATGAATCATGGTGCATGCCAGATTTATTTATTTATTTTTTGGTGGTTTAGATTATAAATTATAATTTCCAAATCAATTCATTAATACAGCTTTCCTTGCTTATACCCCATTGGAAACAATGCTTAAGGAGGTCACGTTGCATAGTGTAGGTTCTATCATGACACAATCTTTAGAAACGTGAGAATAAATAATACTTATTTGGTTGTGCATGAATCATTCAACCATCATTATATAAAAGAAAGCAAATAATAACGATAATAACACTAATTAAAGTATGAAATGGCTTTCCAAATGTGTTTTCAAAACTTGTATATATATATTTTTTTAAACAAACGAACCCTTATGTAGTCCTTTCGTCCTACACATACCAGGTTATTATAATGAGAAATCTCATTGAGATAGCTTCAAGATATTGACAAGAGTTTTCGAACCTAGAATCTCATAAATATCATGAGGTCTTAGAAATCACTAATAATGACATTCTATTTATTTATTTTTTTTGTTCACATTCTTATTTAGTAAAACATCTTTTTTTTTATATCAATCAACAAAAGAGTCGGATATTGTTAAGAACAAAACCAAAGAGAGCATGGAATTAAACATTATTGCATATAAAGAGAAAATTCAAATCTCTATGATTGCCATTTCTTTTTATTAATAAGAACACAAGCAAGACAACATGGATGAAACATTATAGCATAGAGAGAATTCAAATCTCTATGATTGCATTTTCCTTTATTTTCACACAATTCTTGAGAAAGTCAAGAAATATTGTTGAGACAGAAAAAATTCACATGAACACGGTTGCACATGGCCATGATTACATTAACGCATTGATTACATAATGTCTTTTAAGAAAAAAAAAAACTTTTGTCCATCCCTTTATTACCATAATCACCATCACTTCTGTACTGCCAGCTTTGATGTCCTAATCACCGTAAGCACAATGATCCTTATTATAACACCGTTATTGTCATTTTCGTCTTGAGTGATATGACATAATTGTAAACAGATAACAAACTGTTATTTGGGTATAGTTAAATTATGCCTTTAGGACATACATTAATAATTTATTTTAAAAAATTTTTTATGAAAAAAATGAAAAAGTTGTCAAATATTTTATTACATTAATCACAATGTATCAGTTTTTAAATACAAAAAAGTAATTAAGAAATTTATTATATTATTGTCAAATTAGTTTGTAAAATTCCTGTAATAAAATTAGTAGTCCTTTTAGAACTTTCCTTCTGGCTCACTAGTAAATTTTTCAACACTAACTTTTTCTTTCCTTTTTCTTTTATCTACTTTGTGATAATTAAGTATATTAGATATAATGAAATCTCTGTTTTTATCTTGGGTACCTTAATTATTTTTTGGACTAACTTGCCATTTTTTAAATTTGAAAGAAGAAGAAGAAGAAGAAGAAGAATAACTTGCCATTGTTTAAGATAGCACTCCTAATTTATTTGTCCTTGACTTATGGATGGGGTTTCTCATTTAACCAAGTAATTCAAGAGCAAAATATAAATTCTATTGTATTTGGTATACTTTGGAATATTGTTGTTTCCTTGTACTTCAAGGGAGGTTGGCAAACATTTTCTCCAAAAAAAAAAAAGAAAAAGAAAAAGCTAATTCATTTTCCCCATAATTTTTACTTACAAAAATAATGATCATAGTAAAAGCACTTCTTTTAGATCACACAAAAAATAATTGAATGAAATCAATCTAAAAGCAATTTTCATAGCAGAGGACAAAAAAGAAAAATCTAAAATACCTTTTCTATTCTTGAAATTTGGCCTAAATTCAAATTTTCATTTCTCAAATCTAAAACTTATAATTTAGTCCAAATTTTTTTTTTCAAATAGGAATCATCAATTTAATCATCCCATCCTTCTACCACTAAAGAAATTACATACATAACATGACAAATAAATTACTAATACAATTCCCTAAAAGGTTGATCTGAATTAAGATAATTTAAACAAAGGATAAAAGATAGAAGGAAATTAACACTTTTAAGGACATGAGGAAAATATCATTGTATTAGAATGTTTAACGTCCATCATGTGAGAGAGGTAGTGCATATATTGAATATACTAGAAGTTATAACTTAATAACATTACTTGATTTTCTTCATTTGAAGAACTACTATTCAAAATCACCATTTCCTCAATTATGGTAACAATCCAATTACCCAAAAAAAAAAAAAAAAAAAAAGAAAAGGAAAGGAAAGAAAAGAAAAGAAAAGAAAAGAATAAACTATATATCTTTATAAATGAATATAATTCATATTGAGTTTGAATTTTGAAAATCTAATTATTAGATTGACTGGTCTATTATATTCTTCATGTTTGCAAAATTTTAAGAACATCAAAAAAAAATTGCTATATCATCAAAAAAATATTAAAATTTTAAGTTTTTGTTATCTAAAATTGTGTATAAAAAATAAGTTCATAGATCGAATAGTAAATAACATTTGATTTAAACGAAATTTGATATACAAGTTAAGAATATAAGGAACATGAAATTCAATAGTTAGATTTTCAAAATTCACATTAAAAAAAGAGATATATGAGAAGTCTGAAGAATTCGAAGAGAAATTTTATTCTTTATAAATTACTAGACTTGACTTATGTCTAGTACTTCTAATGCACTGGATTCGTTGCAATCATAACACGTGTTCAAAACAAACACGTATTATGTTTGCAGTGAATTCAGTGTCATAAGATAAATACATGTTATGATCGCAACGTGTCTAGTGTCACAAGACACTGAACAGGCGCAATACCCTAATTAATTACCAAATTGTAGAGATAATTTTTTTTTTCTTTCCTTAAATAATTTAAAAAAAATAAAAAAATAAAACGCAGTGTAAGAAGACCGTTTCAGAAACCGTTAGTCTCTCTCTTCTCTCTTTCTCTTTCTCTTTCTCTTTCTTCCACGCTTCTTTCCTTTTCTTTCCATTCCACCATTTCGAAAATCCCATTTCTCTTCTTCTTTCCTTCCCTTTTCCTCCAAACCCTAACTCTCTGTCTCTCTCTATCTCTCTCTTTTCCTCTCTATACACTGTAAATTTCACCAACCAATAATCCATAGCTAAAATTCTGTATACAACTAAGACTTTTGCTCTTTGAAGCTAAATCAGCTCCGATCTTGATCGATCGGCGATCGTTTCTTTCTCCTTGAATTTGATCGGATTTTGTAGATTTTGAGATTTTTGAGAGAGAGTGTGTGTGTGATAGAGATATGACGAATTTGCAGCAGAAGATCGACTACGTGTTCAAGGTGGTGTTGATCGGAGATTCGGCGGTTGGGAAATCACAGCTGCTAGCTCGGTTCGCGAGGAACGAGTTCAGTTTAGACTCCAAAGCCACCATCGGAGTCGAGTTCCAAACCAGGACGCTCCTCATCGATCACAAGACCGTCAAGGCTCAGATTTGGGACACTGCTGGTCAAGAAAGGTACCACCATCTTCTACTTTTCACTTTACAATTTGCAGTTTTGCATACTCGCATCTTCGAATCTCCTACTTTTATGTCAAAAAGCAAAAAAAAAAAAAAAAAAAAATTTTGGATTGGTATGTTACTTGTTCAATTATAAGAAACTTTATGAGTTGAGCTGACGATTAGAGGCTTTACAAGTTGGGTTTTTAGCTTTGGATATTGTTGGATTTGTGGGGATATAAATAAATGTAATGATTACTTCCATAAATTTTAAAATCTTGGTATTTGAAATATTCGGAAGATACCAAAAAATTTTTTCTTTTTTTTTGCCCTGTTAATTTATTTTCAATAAGTCTAGGCACGTGAGAATTGGTGAGATTATATGTTATGATTGGTGATGATAAATGTGATATCAGTGGTGGGTCGTGTGAAAAAGATTGTGAAATTTTATTTTCGTTCGTAACTTTAGTGATTTATTTTAGGCCGTGTCAGCTTTTTAAGATGCCACATCAGCAGATTCAGCACTTTGTCTATCATATATGCAGAGATTTGGAAAGGATTTAATAAAAAAAAAAAAAAAAAAAAATCTAGGACCACATACTTGACAAGGTACTAGTGGGGTGGACTCATGTGTAAGTGATATAATCCAATCTTACAGTGAAAAATGTGTTAGTTGTGTCAAAGTGTGTGCAAGAGTGGGGTGGACACATGTGTAAGTGATGTAATCCAATCTCATAGTGAAAAATGTATTAGTTGTGTCAAAGTTTGTGCAAGAGTGTGTGTTCGTAGAAGAACTGAGATGTAATTGATAACTTGTAACAATTTTGAGGACCAAATTATGACTTCATAAATTTGAAGGAGGAAAATGGGATTTTTAAAGATGTTTTGATCTTTTGGTATGCTTTTTATTAGTTGGTTTGTTTGAAGTGGATAAGTGTGGTTTTAGGAGCTGGAGAAGCGTGTTAAATGGAAAAATAGAATGTGATATGACTAAATGGAAAAATAGACACAGGGAATGTGTTAACTACTCTTATCATTCGAAGCAAATTATTTCATTCTGAATTAAAGAGTTTGGAATGAATCAAATCTCCCCAGTAGGTAGGACTCATTAGTAGTCAGTTGATAGCCAACTGCTCTACCATTGAGCTACTGCCGAACAAAGGGAGATTAGGGCCCCATTTGGTAATGGTGTTTAAACAATGAAAACTGTTGTTTAAACACCACAACATGTATTTCCACACATTTTTTCACCCACATGTATTCCACAAAACTTAAACAACATTATTAGAAATCTCTTTCCAGACGGTCTGTAGATCTCTTTGAATGCTATTCACGAACGCGGTGTTTTCATGGGTTTGTAGGACATAAATATATGAGCTTGAATATGTGCATTTTCTGTTTTAGGTGGATAATTGTTGAAAGAGGAATGTAAGAACTATTGGGTTGTGAATTTTGGTGTGAAGATATGACCTAAGTTGGGTGGTCTAGGAAGACGATACAAGATTATGTGGTGATATGAGCTTTATATGTTGGTGATGTCTGCAAAGTTAGTAGAACATTATCTTTTGTGAAGGGGATAACTGGGCTGTTTGATTATCTATAAAAGTTTTACTTGGGATCTTTCATTGGGGGTTGGGAGGTTAATGGCTATGGGGGAGGGCCACCCTTCATTATATGTTTGAAGTAGATGGACATGAGTTTGGAAACTACAAATGAAAGTGGCATTGACTTTGATTTTTACTAATAATATTAAGAAATAAGTTTGAGTATCTGGGCAAATTATGTTCTACCAATTATTTGGAACTAATAGGTTATGTATTTCCCATAATATATGACTGGTATATTCCTCTGTTTTCATGAGCTTGAAGATCCTCTTGTTCATGTTTACTTGAGAGTTGTCAGGAGGATGTGAGAACAATTTGATAATTGGGTTGGCAGCTTATTGGTGTGACACTATCAGTAAATTAGTGGTTAAAGATAATGGATAAAAGTTTTTAGGTGGTATTAAAGTTTTGCACAGCTTCACGGTAATGGATGCTTGAAAATGCAATTTGTTACTTGTTATGGTGAGAGGGAGGCTAGTATGTTTGAAGCCCTTATTAAAGAGAGAACCAAGTAGGTGAAGACTTCAGAGTTATATTAAAACCAAAATGTTGGTTCCATTCAGCGCATAATGTTCCATTTAGTTTCTAGAAATATCAGTCGGATTATGTATTATTCCAACACTGTTTAATTAGAGGCCGTCCATCAACACATGCATACAAGACATTGAATTTGTTGTAAGCATCGAACAAGGAAGAGTGTAGAAATTGGAATTACTATATCCAGCTGAAGCTGTTGCAATAATAACATTTCCTAGTGTTTGAGGGTCTTTCAGTTGTTATCCAAACTTTGTAGTTTTTCTCTGCTGGTGCAAGTTAGGTAGGATAGGCTTTTTTATGTTGTTACTTTTCACTATAGTTAGTGCATTTTTTTTACACAAGTTTGTGATCTTAATGAACACAATGAGAAACAAGGATGCCGTATTTTGGTTTCTGTATATTTTCCATTTCTTGTGTTGTTTTCATATATAAATAAGTCTATGCAATCTTTCTGTTATCCTTAACTACAAATGGGCTATACTTATTGCCTTGAACTATTTTTTTTTCCTGCTTGATAAACTAAGAAAAACTACTCAATATGATTTCTGTATCACTATGTTTAGGATACCCTCATTAGGATGAGTGATGATATTTAACAAGGCTAATGGTAATTTGAGGTTTTTTTTTTTTGGGGGGGGGGGGGGGGTGACTGGTGAGGGGTGGTAATGAAAGTATGCAATGAAGAAAATGTTTTGATCTATGTAGTATATTACAGTAGAGGCCTTGTTTAGTAATTATTCTTTTGCATTAGTTGTCAGATAAATTAGCAAACCATTTCCAGTATGATTGTCCTTTGGGGTGTCAATAAATTATATATGAATGTGTACAGTTGCCCTATGTATTAGAGAGTTAATATAAGCAGAAGATACTGTTAGATATTGGTTGAGATTGGAGGTGATATAGTGCTCTGTGATACCAAATAGGGATAAAAGAGCTACAGTTTCTGGAGTAGAACTCTGGTGATAGTGAATCAATTGTGTTCTAAACTAAAGCCTGTTGAGGTAAGTGATGACTGTCACGAAAACAGGGATACTAGAATCTGAGTATCTGACATTGCTAAATGAGATGGTAGGGTCATTCATTAGATAGATAAGATCAGTGATGGCCCTAGTGAAAAGTTGTAAGCTAGTGTAATAATTTATCACTGAGGTCAATACAGATCTCCTTAATAAGTGGAGACTAAAAATACTAGGTAATGTTTTTGATGGGATGAAATAGAGAGCGTGACTTACCATGGTAATAAAAAATGGTTGGACTAGACTCTTATAAAAAGAAGAAGAGAAGGTTGGACTAGAGACTGTTTCAACACCCGGGGGGGGGGGGGGGGGGAAGAGAGAGAGAGAGAGAGAGATTACATTCGATTCATTATTCACATCGTGATTCAGCACTATTATATTTGAGCCTGATTTGTAACTTTTTTGTCCTGGCTGCAAGTTACATTGCTCACATTCTTGGTGGTGATCCCAGATAAAGGTTGGACTAGGCATTATTTCAGTTAGAGAGAGAGAGTGAGTGGTTAAATATGATTTGTTACAGTTATGGCTACTTGGGTTCGCATGGTGAATCTTTACAATTATGGCCAATCCATCATTTTTTTTTTCCTGGATGCAAGTCATAATTTTATATATTTTTAATATGTTCTGCTCACATTCTTGGTGGTAATCTCAGATACAGAGCAGTGACTAGTGCATACTACAGAGGTGCAGTGGGGGCGATGCTAGTCTATGACATCAGCAAGCGCCAATCATTTGATCATGTAGCTAAGTGGTTAGAGGAGTTACGGGGCCATGCCGACAAAAATATTGTCATCATACTTGTAGGCAACAAGTCTGACTTGGGGTCCCTTCGAGCTGTACCTGTTGAGGATGCCAAAGAGTTTGCCGAAAGGGAGAACCTCTTCTTTATGGAGACATCAGCCCTTGAGGCCACTAATGTTGAATCAGCTTTCCTCACAATCCTCACAGAAATCTATCGAATCATCAGCAAGAAGGCTCTTATTGCTAATGATGAACATGAATCTGGAGGAAATTCATCACTTCTCACGGGAACAAAGATTGTTGTCCCTGGTCAGGAGCCAGTTGAACCTGTACGGAGATTCAGCTGTTGCAGTTCTTGATAGGATTGTCTCCTCTGACCTTGTGCCACATGGGCTGCTGCACTTTATAGCTTAGGTGATGCTCCTCCACCACCCTCCCTCTCTCTCTTTGGGTATAATATTTACTGTTGGTTAATGTCTGACATGGTCGCAACCTTCAACTTTCAGGAATATTGTTGTACAAAACCTTTTTTGTATTACAGGTAATCAAAAACATTTTTCCCCCTCTTGTAAGAAGTTGGTGGTGGTTAATGTGCAAATGGATTTTGGATAAGTCAAAACTTAAGATTTCTATGAATTCAACATGACAGTAGTTGTCTGTAGCTAAAATAGACTCATTTACTATCGTTATATCTTCTCGCATTAAAATGTGGCTGAAACGTACATAAACACTTCTGCCTGATTGCAATGTTCTGAATGTTGGTTTGACTCAAAACTAGTGCCTTTCTATTAGAAAATTTTAACTGAGGTTGGTGATGACTGAATATGGCATTTCTACAAGGGTATGTATATTGGTGATTTGCCCCCTGTTCGATTTTTATAACCATGGATAAAATAGATTGTGATCGAGTGATTGTGTGCAATTCAGATTTGTCTTCGTCTCATTGTTGTGGTAGCATGCTAATTATGACAGGCCTTGATGAGAAATGAGAAGAGTGCAAGAGACCAAATTTGGGGAGTGAGAGAGGAGAGGCATGCATAATGATTATGGCTGTTGGGTGGCACTGATGAGACTAGAGATGAGAGTCAAGAGATAGAATAGAAGAGCAGCATCACGGCAATGATAGAGAGGTGAAAGAGAGATGAAATTTGGGGGATTAGGCATTACCGATTTTACAAATTAGGTATAAGGGTGTGTTAGGGTGATAGACAGAGCAATCACAAGTTGCTTAGCTTGTTAGGGGTGAATGCCCTTGGATAATCTGGCAATTGCTTTTGGGGAGTGGGGTTAGTTTTTTTGTAGGTTTTACTGATTGGAGGTGGCGAGTCCAAATGGCTATTCTTTAGAAAGATTCCCTATGTTATTAAAAAGGAAAAAAAGAAAAAGAAAAGAAAAGAGAAGATAGGCCAATCACAAGTAGCTACATAAACCAAAAAAATCCCTTGTATGCATATATGTTGGTTGATTCAAGTTAATCAGGTGGATTTTTGTTTCACTTTCACCTTACACTCAGTTAACAACCATTTTTTAGGAAAAACTAGACCCAGTGTTTGTTTGACCATAGAGATTGAAACTGTCTACGACCCTTAATATGTGTTTGTTTGGAGAGATTTCAGGGAGGATGGAAAATTTAGGAGAGAAAGAAGTTTTAATGGGTGTTTGGTTGGGAGGGGAGTGGAAAAAAATGTGGTGAGTTCAGGTGTGAGAAAAGCTCACTAATATGAGCTATCCAAAATGCCCCTGTACATTCTTTTTTGCTAACTTATATATTTTTTTCTTTCTCTGTAAAAGTTCATGTTGTTTCAGGATTTTTTTTTTCTTCTTTCTTTTGTTTTTATCACTTTCTTCCGTAGTTCATTTTTCCTTTTTTCCCCTGTTACTAACATGCACGTTCACCTTGTTTTGGGGTTTTTTTTTTTTTTTTTTTTTTTTAAATAAATTTTTTATCTCACTTTTTTATTTTTCTTTCTTTTGTTTTTATCACTTTCCTTTTTTATTTATTTATTTATTATTTTTAAAACCAGTTTTCTGATCTGGCTTGTGCCTTTAAAATAATAATTAAAAAAAAAAAAGAGTGAAATGTCCATGCATAATTTTTTGTAATAAATAAATTTGCATAAAAAAATTGTATTGCCTTTTGTTTTATTTAATAGGAACATAATTATAAATTTATACTAACATGATTTTTCATAGTTTCTATTTCTTAACTTTTCTATCATCTCAATTATACATATATGAGAGAAAACTAAATCTTTTATATCTTCTCACTTTTCTATTCCTTTTTCATTTTTTATCCTCTCACTTTTTCACTCCTCTAATCAAACAGGCTCTTAGAGTGAGGTTGGAATGGTTTGTTGGGTTAGATTATGCAGGTATCTAAGCAAAACTGCTTCAAGCTAAAAATAGAGCAGTGATATTAACTGGGACTTTGATACAGAGTTGAACTTTGATATAGAGTTGAACTTCTTATTGTGAGAAATGGATTAACCATGTATAGAATCTTGGAACATAGATTGATTTCATATCACCCTTTCAATTTTAATTAGTAAAAGAAATGGCTTCAATATCATGTGGATCTCAATCATTCATGACGTAGATGTGAACTAGTCCAATTCCATTCTCCCTTGTCTATCAGCTAGTGAACAATCACACAAGGAATATTGTAAAAAACGGTCCAATATAAATATTCTTCTTTACCAAACTCTCTCTCTCATATAAATTTCTATTTAAATCTTAATCACCCTAATAATTTTTTTTTTTTTTTTTATATAACAAGCAATGATAGCTTAGCTCTCTCCATAATATATTATACTTTAATATTAAATATTTTTGCGTACGTACCGTATCATGCGTAGCACTACTACTATATATATAAATAATATAAGTGGTCTGTTTATATATTGTTTAGTAGTCTTTTGAAGTTCTAAGATTTTTATTAGTTAAAAGAAAACACTTAATTCGAGGGACCTTTGGATTCTTGAAGGGAAAGAGAAGAATGATGTACATTGTTTTTTTTTTTTTTTTTTTTTTTTTTAATATTTAAATTTCCATCGAAAGTCTTTTTTCTTGTCAAGGCAATTTCTATATCTATAGAGATAGGAGTGGGAAGCATTTAAACCAAAATTATAAAAGAAAATTGATGAAATGTCAAAAAGTTAGGCTTTATAAGTTATATATAAGCTAAACAAGCTTGATTTTAAACCTAACCCAAGACACATCTTTTCCAAATGGGAAAAACAAAATATAGTCATTTTTCTTGATTATAATTTTCTAATATAGTCATATTCCAAAATGGGTCATCAAGGCAATAACCCTGCCCACTTACACACCACTACCACTCTTAGTTTTTGGAAGAAAAAGAAACGAAATGTACCTCTCTAAAAGATAATCTATGATGGGATTAGTGCTTGTCAACTTTAAGTGATTGTCTTTCCAAACTAGATTAAGACCCTCTTTTTTTCTTTGTGAAATATTGAAGAGGTCATTCCATGTAAAAGTTTAATTTTATATATTTGAAGATATACATCATATCACATCATTTTTGTAATTATTTTCCATTAAATTTCGCATCTTGATTTGTGGAGCGAGACTTTTAAATAGTATACACCATTACCACTCTTAAAAAGTATGTGAATTAAATAAACACATACTTTGATAGGATGCTTCTCCAAAAAAAAAAAAAAAAAAAATACTTTGATAGGAAATTCCCTCGCAAATCCATCAACTTTTTGAAACACAAGCCTTTGACAACTAGTACATACCAGGGATGGAGCCAAAAATTTGGCTTAGGGGAGCCACAAAAAAAAAAAAAAAAAAAAAAATCCAAGAAAAAAAAAAAAATAATAATACATGAAAAATAAAACTAGTGTCTATTACAGTTGTAACAAAATATAAACAAAATAAAAGGCACAAATTAATAACTATTTCTTAAATCATTTCAACTCATTTAGCAAAAAAAAAAAAAAAAAAAGATTCATTTCAACTCAAATAATTTAGGATATATCAAAATGGAGCTTGATGTTAAACATCTAGACTTCATACAATTGTTAAATATGTTTGAAATGTGCCAATGACCAATAAGGACTAGAAAATTAATAGTTTACTAATTTGTTTATATAGTGGTCATACTTACTGTTCCAATTACTATTACAACGATGAAATGAACATTTTCAATCATGAATATTATTGATACTAGATTTCGCACCCAAATATAATCAAAATATTTGTTTTGTGTATTTTGTTAATAAAAAATGGATTCTTTGTTTTAGTTTCAGAAAGGGGTCACCAGCCAGCCACACATATGGGTTAGATGGCCACTTTAATTTGATATATATTTTTTTCCTTCGCTTTTTTTGCAAGTAATAATTTTTGGGTTTCTAATGAGTTGATTTTCAATTTAAGGGGAACCAAGTATGGTTTTCTTTAGCTAAAACTGCCAAATAATGCATAATTATATATATTAATATGACAATACATGACAATACATCCAAGGAAGAAACATGAGGATCATGAATAAGGGAATCTTCCCATTTTTTTTTTTTTTTTTGCAGAATCACTAAAATTTAAAGACAATTTGAGGAGAGAAGGAAAAGAAAAGAAAAAGAAAGAAAAATTAGCAGCCTCTCTTGCAATAGTATAAGCTGATCAGCAGAAAGTATAATCTATAGATATGCATATATATAGATTTCTTTCTTTTTGCATAAAATTTAACAAAACCTAATCAAGTAATCAGCTCCCTCACAAGTAAAAAGGCTTGTCTGATCATCATAGGCATAGGTATAAGCAGTAGGACAAGCAGCCTTGAACACATTCGAATAGCTTGTAGGCTTGCAAGTCTGAGCATTGCTGTATTGTCCAGTGCAACAATACTGAGGCCTATTGAATGCCAAGCACGCACTATTGCATGCAACAACACGTCCATTTCTCCTCACTTCCAAGCCATTAGGGCATCGTTGGTTCAAGTCAGAAACACACGTAGCACGCTTACATGAGCTTGAAACACCCAAAGGGATTATAGAGACGGGCATGTTATAGCCATCAACTAGGCTAACATCATAGTAATCCACAGGACTATCTAGGGTAAACTCTGCAAGGGTAGCAGGTGGTGCACCGCCTGCCCCGGAACATTGTAATTTGCCACCACAGTCTCCGGTGATGCATGTTCCCCTGCCTGACTGATCAAATGAACACAAACTGCGGCCCCAGAACCGGCCCGACCACCCTTCTGGGGCACTGATATTCACAGTTTCTCCACTTCTTAGCCGCAGACCACCATTCATTAGTGGAGCTTTGCCTTCTCCGCCTTGGATCCCTGGCCACACGGTGTTTCTACAATTGTTTTGTAACGTAAAAACGGCAGCACCAACACCTGAAAGATTTCCCAAGAATTTAAAAGTGTTAGAATAATTAATATCTTGATGCAAAAAGAACTACAAGATTTGTTGTACCTATGAAAGAGAGGACCAAGAGAAGGTGAAGCAGCTTTAATGCCATTGGAGATAATTTGAAGGATGGTAGAAGAGATGGCCTTTTGGTTGTGAAATTTGGAGTCTTTCTAATTCAAAGGAAGCAATAGAGGTATATATATATATATATATGTATATCATGTGAAGGAGGCTCAAGAACACAGCCTTTACGTGTGTTTGAGCCTTGGATTGTGTTGCGACAAGTGTGTTTATTATTTTAACAGAAAGCACAGTAACAGAATCAAAGCCTATACATATTAGAACGACAAGACTCTTGGCGAGTCATACTAGAACTTCAATCATATATTGTGTACTATTTATTTAATTATATAATCAGTAGTCTCCCCCAATTTTTGAATAGCCACAGAAACATTTAAAAAATATATATATTTTAGCTCATTCCAAATTCATGCACTACTATACGCGGAAGTATCCTATCAATCTTGAAAGCTATACATCAGCCATTAATTTAAAAATATTTTGGTTAAGGATGATTGCCGAACAATCAATTAAGATAGATTAAAAAAAAATGGTGTAAAATTATATTAAAAAAAGGGAAAGAATCATTTACATTTTTTTTGATCATTTCAACGTTAGTGCTTTTCTTAGGTTGTGACAAATTGTATCAAAGCAAAACTGGTTGTGGGTTGTGGAATTGATGAGGATGTCATAATTAAATTGGGGGAGATTATGAATGCCGAATTCGATTGGATTGGAAACTCTGTGTTGCGGAGGCGATTTGGGTTTCAAAAGCAATTATAAGAAGTTCAAATTATAACTTGACTACTCATTCTTGGGTATAAGCACAAATGTAACTGCCGTGTATATATATATATATAATTATCATATGAAATGTTTATACTTTTCGTTTTTAATGTAACCTTGTCTCAAGGGCCTCTTGATCGTAACATTCAATCTTCTTTGACATGCTTGATAATTTTATTTTTATATTTTCTGGAAAAAAACTTTTATTTAATATGGCTACATGTACGAAATGTTTAATTATCATATAAAAGAAATTCTTATTAAATTAATATTATTACATATGATGAACCCTTAAAGTATCTCCAGTAGATTCTTCAAACTTTTGTATTGTTTGGAGAATGAATAGTGATTTTTACCTTTTAGCTACATACTTTTTCAAATACACTTTCCAACAGATTCTTTATCCATTCTCTATTTCATTTAAATATTATTTCTTTATTCTTTTTTAATATTTCTTTATTCTTCCTTTATTTAGTATATTTTTCAAATTCCCAACTGCAATTTTTTTTTTTTTAAAGTTCATAACATTTTCAAATTTTGCAGCAGAAAGAGAACAAGAGGAGATAATTTTTTTTTACTTTCAGTTGTTTTATTTTGTTGGTTAACTTTAATGATCTCACGGTGTTGGAATTTGAGAAGACAACAAGAAGAATTCAAGGAAAAAAAAATATAAAGGCAGAGCCTCCTTTCACTTATTCTGTGAGAAGCAATGAAGACAGAGTATGAGAGAAAAAGGAAATTCAGAAGAAAGAGAAAGAATTGATATAATAGTAGTTGGTATAATTTTTTAATCAAAAAAATCTAATTGCTAATGTACAATAGCCCATCAAACTTGATGAGTTACTGTTCATGAGCAAAAAATAAATTGTGATTTAGAGAATTTATTGGAGACTATTTTTTTTTTTGTTTCATTCTCTATTATATCCACATTATTCCTAGAGGCTTTCAAAGGTATCCACTTCTTCGACATACAGCTCTTATTAATCAGAAATCCAAGATATTCCATACACAAGATGAAGAGGTATGGGGAGAGAGGGTCGCCTTGGCGAATCCCTCTAGACGGCTTAAAGGCTTCCAATTTACCACCATTAAATAAAATAGAGATACTAGATGGTGAAACACAGCTCATGATTAGCTCTATGAGAGCTTGGGGAAAGTGAAAAGCTCTAAGGACTTTAAGAATGAAAGCCCATTCGAGGCAATCATACGCCTTGGCCAAGTCGATTTTTATAGTCATGTAACCCACCTTGCCTCTCTTGTTATCCAAAGTATGAATAAGTTCTTGTGCAATGACAACATTATCCAAACCCCTCCTCCTAGGAACAAAGGCTGCCTGATTAGGCGAAACCAATTTATCAAGTAAGGGTTTGATACGGCCCACGATGATCTTGGTAACCACTTTGTAAATGGTATTACATAGGCTAATCGGCCTATAATTATGGACGCTTTCTGGATTAGGGCATTTCGGAATGAGGGTTACCAAAGTTTCATTCAAACCCTCTGGCATCCTTCTCATATCAAAAATGGAGAAAATTTCATTACACACAGCAGTCTTCACATCAACCCAGAAATATTGAAAAAAGCCAGCATGAAGGCCATTGAAACTAGGAGCTTTGAACGGCTTTAAAGCCCAAAGCCCTTGCCTAATCTTCGCCTCCGTAATGGGAACACTCAGACAGTTCCTTTCCTCTTTAGGTAAAAAGCAGCAAGCAAAGTTCTCAATATCCGAGGACAAAGTTGAGAAAACCATCCCAGTTTCAAATAACTTGTGATATTCCAACCAAAAGAAGTTCTTAACTCTAGCCTCATCAGTAATCCATTCACCCATAGAATTTTTAATACTCTTGATTTTATTCCTGTGTTTTCTCATGAGGGTGGAAACATGAAAAAGGGAAGTGTTACGATCCCCATAAACAGCCCAATTAAGACGAGATTTGAGTGCCTAATACTCCTCTTCCTATTGCATGATTATTAAATATTCCTCTGCCAATTCCTTTTCCAGACGAACAAGGAATTGGCTAGGCCTATTTGCAAGGGCTTTCTGGACACCATAAAGCCTAGCTAGCACTCTTCTTTTACGGGTAAACAGGTTCCCAAAAACTGATCTATTCTAGTGATTAGCACTCTTCGTGAATTTCTTAATAGCCACGTTCAAATTAGCTTCCAATTCCCACGCTTCCTTAACAATATTAGGAAATTCAGGATGATGAATCCACATAGTTTGGAATCTAAATGGTCTATTTTGATCCGTAGGGGGGGGGGGACGTGAGAGTTCAAGGAGAACAGGGCAGTGATCAGAGAACACCCTCGGCAGATGGGTCACTGAAGCCTCAGGAAACAATAATCTCTAATTCGGATTTGTAAAACAGCGATCAATACGCTCCAAAATTAAGTCTGGCACTTGCCTTGAGTTTGACTAGGTGAATTTGGGTCCAGAAAATCCAAGATTAATGAGATTATAGCTATCCAGACATTCTTAAAAATCAAGGGCTCTTTGAAGGTTAACCCCTCTTCCCCCAAATTTATCCTCCCCACAGAGAACCTCATTGAAATCGCCAAGAAGCAACCAGGGAAGGTTATGGAGTTTAGCTACTTGCATTAAATTGGCCCATAAAATTGTACGTTCATTAACACGTGGACTAGCATAAATAGGAGAAATAAGCCAAGTAAGGTTTGAGTAACATACCTTGAAAGTGGCATGGATCTCTTGCTCCGTAGCAAACAGCATAGAAACTTCAACCTCTTCTTTTTTCCATAATAGCCACAGACCACCTGCATAACCAACAGTATCGGTGGCAAAAAAACCATCAAAAGGAAGCTCCTCAATGATCTTAGCAGCTCTCACACCGCCAGCTCTAGTTTCTGTAATAATCAACATTGCAAGAAAATGGTTCACCAATATCTCCATCACATGTCTTTTAAAATCCGGGTTCAAGGCACCCCTACAATTCCACAAAATGATATTCATTTTTGCACAATGGTTGTTTGGGATTTTCGGCGGGTTAGTTCCCATCCTGGCTAAAGCCATCATGCTTCATCCCAACCTCCTCAACATGTCCTTGGATGCCACCCATTCTGGTTTCCACACTACCATGTAGCTCAAAATCCCTTGAATTTCCTCCCAGCAGCAAAGAAGAAGGTTGCAACTCTTCATATGGCTGAAAGTCTGAATCAGCTTCATGGTGGGCTGGTTTCCTAAGTGAGATGTCATTGTTCCCCTGAAATCTATCACCTTCCTTTCTTGAACAAGCCATCCGTACTCGTCCAAGTGGGGCTGCACTAATGGCCGTCGTAGCATGTTCAACTCCTGAGCTTCCATTTCTGAAATTAGTGGGGCATCCGTGAGAAACCTCCACCATGGGTTTGGGGTTGTTCCCCATGCTGGATGATCCAACGGTAAATTCCCCGTGTTGATACTGGTTTGTGTGATCGGAAACATGTGCTTCCAAGCTCTTTCCAATTCCTCCTTGAACTTGCCCAACGCTTCCGTCGGTGCTGTCTGAATTTGAGCAATCGCCACATCAGGGATGACTATGGATTTGTTGTGATACCATATTGAACACCCTGTAGTGGTCAGAGAAGGGGAGGAGGGGTTGCCGAGCTCCATGATCAGCGTGTTGGATTTGGTTGCGGACAGAGTATGGGTTAGGACGCTTCAATGCTCTACTGCTACTAGAAATGGGATTTCTTCTTTCACGAGGAGAAATAATGGGTTTTCCCCTCAGTGATCCAACTTTCTGAGGTTCAGATTTAATCACGTCAACCGAAGAGCGCAGACTGGCTTCTCCACTAATAATAGCGGTAGTATCCTTGATATGTTGCATGTGGCAGGCAATCTCACGTGACTCTGAAGTGTTAAAATCTGTCCCAACGTCTCCTTTAGTTTGGCCCGCATTAAACTTGAAGGTCACATCAGGTTTGAAATTAGTTAGACTATTGTCAAAGGGTTGGTAATATCTTTAGTTACTTTGGAACTAACTTCCTGCTGTGGGTGGGAAGTCTTGGTCCCACGGCCTCTCCCAATCTGTGTAGTACGTTTCTTTCTCTTAACTAACATCCACTCGCCAAAATTAGGCTCGGTTTGGGTGGCTTTTTAAGCATCACAAAGTTGTGAAGACTGCTCAGACTGCTCAGCATCTCCAGTCCGCTCCGGGGAAGAAACATGATAACTACAAGCCTCTT
This sequence comes from Quercus variabilis, assembly GCA_030445155.1. Taxonomy (NCBI): domain Eukaryota; kingdom Viridiplantae; phylum Streptophyta; class Magnoliopsida; order Fagales; family Fagaceae; genus Quercus; species Quercus variabilis. The sequence continues at coordinate 4,093,954 of CP129448.1, read as the reverse complement.
GCTTATGGCCCATCCTTCCACAACAAAAATACAAAGCCGAAATGCCTTTATACAGAACCTTCTGCCACAGCTTACCCACTCTAACAGCAGTAACCAAAGGTTTCAAGAGATTTATTTGAATGCACAAGCGCGCATAACTGGCCCTTGTCCCAGTGGCAGTGTAAGAATCAATTCTTAGAACCAGTCCAATGGCTTTTCCGATCTCACAGAGCACTTCAGGATCATAGAACTCAATAGGCAGTTCCGAAAATCTCACCCAAACTGCAACATCATCAAAGGAAGCTTCTGAAGCCTTGAAATAAGGCTCCCACGGTTTGATCGCAAGATAATGCTCCCCTATAAACCACGAGCCACCGCACAAAACCTTATCATAATCCAAGTCATCACTAATCTTATAAGGAAGAAATCCTTACCAAGGTTAACACAATCCATTCTGGCAGATGGATTCCACAGAGCGTTGAGTTTGGAAGAGAGGTAGTTGTAACCCACAGTCCTACCAAAAACCTTCACAATCAATGCTTTCGCCCAAGGTGCCCTCATACGAGCCTTAGTTTCCTTAGAAAGATGGACATCTACCATGCCCTCAATGATATCATCAAGATCTGAGTCTGAGTCAACGTCATCTTCCACAATCCTATCAAAGCTGAACGCTTGAGCATAGGCTCCAGGGATATCTCCGACCAAACTATCTCTATAACTTACCTGCTTACGGTGAGACGTCGTTGCCTGAGTAGTGGAACTATCCTTGAATTTTTTCACACTTCTCACAAGTTCTGCTTCTTCCTCACTAGAGCGCATGAGTTGTTGCTGTTCTACTTCCATCCTTTCCTCCTTACTACTGTCGGATTTTGACCACCCCTTATAAAAGATAAAGATCAAATCTATAGTTTACAAGGTCAACAAGAAGTTAAAGATTTTAGTTTCATATATATATATATATATATAATAAATCTCCATTGGACTGTTGGTGTGGGACATGTTGTCATGATCAACTCAAAATTCCATTTTACTATTGGTGTGGGACACATTCATATGGAGGGATTGTTACCATGACAAAATTGAAGACTGAAGTTTTATTTGGGATTCTCCATCTCCAAGAGTGAAATTAGTGGTAACTGGTAACTAGTAAGGGCTTGGACTAATATGTCTCAAGGAATAGTAGTTTGAGTTCTCCTACTAACCACGTGTTACAGTTTCTTATACCCTACCTACAGACTATTTACCTAACTCATTGACAACTATAGTATGAGGTCTTAGTTTGAAAGCAGTTAGAGTGTTACTATGGTTATTCTCTAATAAAGATATAATACTTGTCGCCCTCATCTAACCATTTTTTTATTGCCAAAAAAAGAAAAATGCCAAAATAGCTGTTACAAGTTACAACTAGAGGTCGGTAAGACTTAAAAACAAAAGTATCGGATTGATTACACCCATTTTGGCAAAGAGCATTGGTTGCTCTATTACTTTTCTAGAAGCTGTGCCAAAACTTGATTTCATGAAAAGCTTTGAAAATAGTCCTGCATTCGGTCACGACAAAGTTGGGTTGTAATCAGTTGGGAAAAATATTTTGAAAAAATCATGCTTTTTATTCATTAAAAAAAAAATTACTAAATATTTTCCCAAATATACTTGTACAAAATACTACAATTTCACTACAAATCTAATACTCTTATATTAATTATAATCGTTTATTAGTATTTCAAGTATTATTATGAAATACGGCAATACAATTATCAAAAAATTTTTTTTTTTAGTTTCATCTTTTATTATTTGAGCAAAATTTAGGTACTATTTCTTTGATGTTGTACCCTAGGTTTTTTGTCAAAATTCAATAACTTATTTGCATTGATCAATGAACCATATGATCAAGCTAAATTCCCTTTAAAAAAAAATAACAAAATTTATATTGTATTATTCAACATAGTCACCTGGTTGAATTTGATTGGAAAATTTAAGGTATAAGACTAAAATATTGAACCTAAGTTTTACCATAAGCATTTAGGTTAAATATCAATATTTTCATATTTTTAATCTTGATTTTCTATCTATTGTGATTGTTCAATGATTTAGTACATACATACATACATACATACATACATACATACATACATACATACATACATATATATATATATATATATATGTGGGGCCTGAGAATTTGGCAACCCCGGCTCACTTTGTATCCGGCTGAAGGCTCATGCCGAGGAAGAGGAAATGCTCGAGGACGAAGTGTGGAAGTCCCAAATTGCCCAGGAACCTTGTCGAGGACGGCTCTGTCCTCGGCCAACCAAGACCGTAGGAGGCAGTAGTAACGAGTCACCAAAAGCAGCTCTCCAGGGTATCAAAGGAGAAAGACCAAGTACAACACATCGGCCATGGAAGGATGCCGAGGAGTAAAGCCAAAATTAACTTGTCACTTCCACATTAAATGCGCATGACTGATGTTCAGGCAGCATTAATGAGGAAATGGCCCCTGAGCAGTGCTGCCTCGGTTGCTGCAACTCACTTGGGGTTCTGGTAAGGTGGCTGATGGAATGAGTTGTCAGAAATAAGCAAGGATGATCAACAAGTGGAGGAACGAGATCAAGAGGAGGGGTCTATATAAGGGGAAGAAACAAAGAAAGGAGGGAGATTTGCAAGGGAGGAGGAACTATCACCAAGCTCTTCAAAGTGGGTCGAGGATAAACCTTTAAGGATAATTTCCGCTCATCTATGTCGAACGATGGCCAACGCTGCATAGGGCATTGTCCGCTTGCTAGGACCTAGTTCTTGAACCCGCTCTCTACAAATTTAGTGTATTGGGTTAGCTGGACTTGAGTCCACTTACTCAACAATAGAAGTACTCAAACCCAGTCCCTACAATATATATATCTCAAACTATTAGAAAATAAATTACCACCAAAGCTTGTCAATGGAAGGGTATGAGCTCAAATTCTTTGCCATTAGCACTTGAGATAGAATCTCACCAATAGGTGGGATGAGGTAGACCTAAATCTAGGTTTTAAAATACTCTTGTATCTGCCCCATTTATGGGAACACTCATGCAGCATTGTAAGAGACACCATTATCTCTCCTTTAACATATACTTTTTTTTTCTTCCAAAAAATAAAAAGAGAAGAAAATAAATAATTTTGTTAAGTTAGACCAAATACCTTTGTTGAGGTCTAAAAAGTTATAACACCAAGGCCCAAAATAGCATAATAGGTGAACCCTATCTAAAGGGATAGAATTCATCATAAGAGAAAAGGATGGTAGGCCCAAGTCCATTACAAAAAGATTAAAACCCACAAAAGGAAAGGTCTTAGGGCCTATAAAACAAAGGAAAGAAAAAAAAGAAGCCTAGCTTGTCAAAATCAGAAAATCAAAAGGGAGTCCAGTGATAAAAAGGGGACTGGGATACCCAGGGACTGCCAGGAGCCCAGGGTCCTCGGGACATGCAGCAAAGTTAGGATGAGATTAAAACAACTCAAAAGAAGTGTCCAAAAAACACAAGAAACGAAGAACAGATACATCTTTATCAACCACCCAACGATGCAGAAAGGAATCAGAGAGCTTGGGACTAAACAATTCATGAACAAAGGGCTGGTACCTTGAGGAACCTAGAAGGAAGAACCACGAAGGGAAGTAGTTAGGAAAACTTTCAACCTGACAAAGATAGAATCAGCTCACTTAGGAAAAATGACAAAAGGAAAGGTAGCAAAAAAAAAAAAAAAAAAAAAAAAAGTTAAACCTGGAAAGGTGAGGTGTAGAAGCCTTGAAGGAAGAGAGATTAGAAGTCAGCTCTCCAGGGACACCCCAGAAAGGAAAGTCAGCAAGAAGCTTTAGGGAAAAATGTATCAAAAGAAGGAAATTATGAGAAAATAAGGAAGGGACTAGCCACCGAAGTGGCTAGCATGACATAGGTGCTAGTACCCAAGGGAATAGAGGGGGGGAATCAATGGTACCCCAAAAACCCTAGAATAACACTATAGAAGGAAGAAGCAGCCAACATTGGGGAGGAGGTTAGCAAGAGTGAATTAGAACAGAATCATTGAGAAAACTCTGCCAAAAACTCAAAGAAAGTAGTAAAAAGAAAGAAGAATATCGCCCGGTATCCTCAAACAGTCACTATAGAACACATTTGGATTCAAAGGGATTCAAATCTTGCAATTCTTAGAAGCTTGGATAGCTATCTAAGTCTGTAATTTTTGAGCTTATTTGAACCTTGTGACACGTATTAGTGAGCCCATTGTAATTTACAACTAATAAAAACTAATGAAATATTTCACAATGTTTTAAGGATCCTTAACAATTATTTTGTCTCTCTCTTTATTGCATTGTTTCTTTACTGTTTCTTGTTGTTCAAAACGTATATATTCTTGCCTGCTAGTATGTACATATTGTAGAATTTTTGCCCTGTGTACCACTTGGTTTGTAAACAACCCATTTAGCTGCGGTAAATCAAGCCTAGTCCCTTTAAACAACAACTAAAAGGCCCAGGATCCTTGCTTCAACTTGGGCTTGGACACTGTCCAAAAACGGACCCTCACAACCTTTATAATAATTTGGTCCAACTTAATTCATCTATAATCAAAATTATAGTGCGTATTATTCAAACAAATTAGGATAAATTGCATTTTCCGCCTGTGAATAATAAGGTCAATTGTTATTTCACACAATTTTTAAGATTTCTCTAAATTAAGTTATTACTAGTCTTAAAATTTGTGTGCTTTTCACAATAAGACATGATCACCTTTTATTTTTCTTTTACTTTTGTTTCCCGCACTAATCTCAAGATAAACATGTAAACGTTAAGTGTCCAGGTTGAAACAATTTATCTTGTTTTTTTTGTTAAAAATATTATAGATAAAAAGTAAAAACTAAATAAAATAATTAAGAAATTTAGGGGGATCTATAAATAGTAGGAAAAAGAGAGAGCAATAAACTAGTTTATAATCAAGATTCAAACACACTACACTGAATATAAAAAGTATGGAAAATTTGATTGTAGTACAATGTCGCAACTGGTTGAGCTAGAGTTCTTCCTTAGTGAGCAAAAATTTTAAAAAATATCTCAGTTATGTTAATAGTATTTTGAACTTTAGTCCATTGTTCAGGAAATTCAAGAAGATTTTAAAAGTTAATTTCAATACGATTTGCTTTGAACTATTTTGTTCAGTGTCATGACTTATCGTTTCTTAGATAAATGATAGTTACTTTGTCTTTGGTTTACTCTTAACAATAGCTTGATCAACCTCAAATCAATTATGGGAGTGTTTAGAATATAGGAATTCTAAGGTGAAATTTAACTCAGTTATAATTTGAAAATTCTCAATCTGTTTTTTTTTTTTTATTTTTTTTTTATTTTTTTAATTACAACAATACGGGAGGAATTGATAAGATAGGCCTAGCTCTAAGACATTCTACAACACTATTCCTATGCAGCAAATCCGTGCAAATATATACACCTATCACATTTTTCATTTTTGCAGGAAATGAAAGATATATTCAGTAAAACAACTGCATTACTTTGCCGAACAACGTGAGAGAGAATAATTCTTTAAAGAGCTAACATAAGATAAACAAGAAGTAGAAGCACTAAGAACGGCCAAAACCTTTGATTTTGGGGGGAAAATAAAATTCAAAGGCATTAAAATGGAGTATCACAAATTATTAGTGGATAACAATCCCTCAAACTTGGTATCTTAGTAGTTTATCAATAAAATTAAAGCATGTAAACAATAATTAAGCATATCTATGTGCTATCTCCAGAAGACAATGGCAAAGTTCGTCAGGCTTTGAAAACATTGGCATATGATCAGCACCTTTAATCTCCATCAAGTCTTCAGGCTCTCCATTTTTAATCAACCATTGCTGAAATTCCACAGTTATTACTAAGTCCTGATCGCAACCAACATAAACTAGCAGAACCGACCCATATCCCTCATTTGAGAAATTCTTTGCCTTGGACAAGTCATCAAGAAACAGTGATCCTGGCCTTGCTAAAGTCTCGGTTAGTTCAAAGTCCTAGAAAAATTTACACAGATTTGAAACATATCAAAAATCTTCAAACATTTCTAACTTACACAAAATAATAAATTGTATTAGAGAGAGAAAGAGGGAAGGTCAAAAGTGTAACTCGGCTGGGCTTCATCGGTAGACTATAGAGGACATGAACTCGGGGCCAAAAACTTAAATGTTGGTCGACGTTTCCATAGTCAGAAAACTGAGTGTCCATCCATGCTTCTGCTGGGGTCCTTTCATTATACTTTTCACATAGAAAAAGAATACAAAATTAGCTCAAACGCAATTTTCGGTTTAAACTTCTGATGTCTTAATTTGACAAATACCACCACCACAACTCTAGGCGGGCGGGTACCTCCCTAGGGCCTTGGCACTAAGTGCATGGGAGTAGCGTAAAAAAATAATGTCTCCCCACAATGTTTTTTACTCTCCAATTGTTTCAATATAAAATGTTTTTCGTCGACAGTAATATTATTTGTAAAATATTTTACCTTTAAATTTTTTATAAAACATTTTACAAAAATACACACCGGCTCTCTCCCACCCCCACCTTCCCAAAAATTCGGTGGCTAGATCATCGGTCTAGCAAGCGACCGATTTTGTTGTTTGTGATTGAAAAATTTTACGTGTCATACAAAACATATGAAAATATTATACTTAAAATGTTCTATTTGTAAAAATTTTACGTGTAAAATATTTTACAATAAAACAAACAGAGCATTAAGAACCTCAATTAATGTTTTCAAGAGAATTTTGTGTCATTATTGACCATTAGAGGTGTCATAGATTGGGTTTAAGGGTTTTTTTCAACCCAATAGGATAAGGGATTGAGAAATTCCTAATTCAACCCAGCTCATCACATGTGTAGAAACTAACTTAACCCCAATTCAATCAGGTCGATGGGTTGTGCATACATATTTTATGTTTTGTAAAAATTGACTTTTCATTAATTATTTAAATACTTTTTCAATAAATTATTACAATTCATATAATATGATTAAATTATATTCCAAATTTCCAAATTCATCAAAACTAATTCTCAAATTTTCAAAATCAATCAAATTTCGAATTTTAATATAAGGATAATAAATTAAACTTATATGCATGATGAGTCAAATTGGATCAAATTGGCTGAAAAAATTTTCAACTCAAACTAGATCAAGGTGTTGGGTTGGGTTAAGTTGAGTTGATTTCGTCAAATTGATAGGTTTGATAAATGCCCCAATTGATCATTATGGAGAAATTGGGATCTAACCACCATTCATCAACTGTCAATATAATTTCCTTAAAAAAAAAAAAAGAAAAAAAAAAAAAAGAATCAACCATCAATATAAGGCAGCGTTATTAACTACCAAAAAATATGATATTCATGACTGACATTTTTTTTTTTTTTTGAGGAACTCATGACTGACATGTAATGTTAAGTATTATCACAAATATTTAAGGAACTAACTCCTATGCCATAAAATTTTCCGACAATATCTTTAATTTTAGTCGTGGTTCATCTGGTCTCATGTTTTATTATTTTATTATTTTTTTTTTTTTGACTTATAAGGAGCAAACACCTCAACAATTATGACAATTTGTTATATCCCCATAAAAAATAAAAAATAAAAAAAACTACTGAACCAAAAGAAGCATATAAATATCTTTTTTAAAAAATAAAATAAAAACAAACTGATATACTTGAAGGAAAAAAAAAAAAAAAAAAAAAAAAAAAAAAAAAACACCTACTCACCACTAAAACTTGACTAAACCAAAAGCACTATCTTAACCTCTTAGCTCTTTTTATATAGTTAATAGAACTAGATAAGGAACTAACACCTTAACAATTGTGACAATTTGTTATATACGTATAAAAAAAAAAGTCCTAAACCAAAATAAGCATATAAATATTTATAAAACAAATAAAAATAAATTGACATACTTGAAGGAAAAAAAAAAAAAAGCCAACTCACCAAATTGACCAAACCCAAGCCTCTGAATAAGTTTGAAAAATGTGTTTTTTAGTAGCATTAGCATGAGTCTAAAACTTGAATAAATCAAAAACACTATTATTTAGTCTCTTGACTCTTTTTATCTTGTTAGTAGTTATAAAAAAAATAAAAATTTGAAACCTCAACAATTGTGACAATTTGTTATATCTGTATAAAATAAAAAAATAAAAAATCTCAAACCAAAATAAGCATATAAGTATTTAAAAATAAAATGAAAATAAATTACCATACTTGAAAAAAATAAAAATAAAAACCTAACTCACCAAATTGACCAAACCCAAGCCCCCTGAATAAGTATGAAAAATTGTGTTTTTAGTAGCTTTACCATGAGTCTAAAACTTGACTAAACCAAAAACACTATTATTTAGCCTCTTGGCTCTTTTTCTATTGCTAATAGATAAAAATAAATAAATAAATAACTGACACTTCAACAATTGTGACAATCTATTGTATCCGTATTAAAAAAAAAAAAAAAAAAAAAAATCTTACACCGAAATAAGCATATAAAAATTAAAAAAAAAAAAAAAAAAAAAACTAACGTACTAGAAAAAAAAAAAAAAAACAGTTCACAAAATTTACTAAACCAAAGCCCTTTAATAAGTATAAAACAATGTGTTTTTTTAGTAGCATTAGCATGAGTCTAAAACTCGACTAAACCAAAAGCATTATTTAGTTTATTTCTTAATCTTTTGGCTCTTTTTGTATAGTAAATAGATAAGGAACAAACACTTCAACAATTGTGACAAATTGTTGTATTCGTATATATATTTAAAAAAAAAAAATCATAAACCAATATAAGCATATAAATATTAAAAAACTGACGAACTTAAAATAAATAAAATAAACTCTACTCACCAAATTGACCAAACCAAAGCTCCTGAATAAGTATGAAACAATGTGTTTTTTAGTAGCATTAGCATGAGTCCAAAACTTGACTAAACTAAAAACACTATTTCTTAGTCTTTTGGCTCTTTTTATATAGTTAATAGAAATTTATAATAACTGTGGGGTCAGTTTTCGTAACCCAAGCTCAAAAGGTATGGGTTAAAGGCCCAACGAACCCAGGACAATGAATTTGTAGAGAGTGGGCGCAGGTTATGAATTAAACAATGGTTGGCTAAGGTACTTAAGGTGGTGATAACATGAAATTATGCTTGAACAACTCCATGAATGAATGTCCGAAGAGATGTTTTATTGAGTGAACAGTGATTACAACATTCAGAACTACAGTAAAACTTTTCTTTCTCCATCCTCTTCTTTTTCTCTTATTAGGGACCCATCTTCTTTATATAGCACCCTTTCCCATCATCTCCATCGTCCACCTGTTTTTCATCTGTGTATCTACTTAAGTACATGTCACGTCATGTGTCTACTTTAGTTCTTTGTGAGTGGCGGTAGCTGAGGTTACACTGTTCAGGAGTCTTCTCCACATAAATGCGGCCAGAAAAGCTGTTGCAGTGCATTAAATACTGTGGTAGCAGCTTTTTCTTTAGATATTTCTTTGTTCTGATCATCTCCAGACCTACTCAGAACTTATCATTATCATTGGGGTTGCTGGGAAGATCATTCGGACCTTCCATACGTCTAATTGATCAAGGCTATTTGTAACCGAGGAGTAAGACATCTTCGGACCAGTAGTGACCTCTTCGGACGGTACTCCCCCTCTACTTCTGGACTTCCTGCCTTCAGATGGAATGTCCTAACCAATTATTGCTCTTCGAAAATATAATACTCCTCAACATGGTGCCCTAGGCCCACTAAGTAGCTCTGGGTTTTTACCCCCCACAATAGCCCCTCAAAATCTTAATTTTTCCCTCTCATCCGAAGAGAAAAAAAGGGATTTTGACTTGTTACGGAGTAAAAGTTTGAAAACAGAAAAAAATTTGACCTGGCACGTGTGTAGGTATAGATGTGCGCATTCCATCATTGCTGCCGTTGTTTTCCGTATTCCCAAAGCGCTATATTAATTACTCCAGGCGGCGTCTTGTCCTTTGCAATCAACGGTGGGCTATTGATCCAACGGACGGGGTTCTTCCTCAGGATTTGGGTGAAATAACTTCTGCCCCTTCATTTGACCTCGTATAAAATGTTAGAGGTAAACATTTCTTCCTTATTTTGCAACTCTCAGACCATCCCACAAGAACAAGCACAAAAATGCTCTCAGCTCTTCCAATCGCTGATTTCAATCCTTCCCAGAGTTTTCAAGAATCCTTCTGCGAGTTTAGAGATCGGTCTCTAGTTCAGTTCTTGTAAGTTTTCATCATCTCAATCCTTCAGTTTTCTTTTCGGCTGTCCTTTTTTCCCTTTGAGCGACCACTTCCTCACTGCTACATCGTACTTCCATTTTTCCGTTTAAGAGTGATAGGTAAACTCTAGTATTTGGTAGACAGTCCTGCCCAGTTTGAGAAGTTTAGGGCTACATACCGCATACCTCCAAATGTGGGTGTGAGGTATTACCCTCCAGAGAAAATACTAACTGATCGAAAAACGGGAGAAGTCGTGATCCCTATCATCGCCTTCCTAGAAGGGGGAATGACAATTCCTATGAGCCTTATCACCACTAGCTACCTTTGAAACCATAGGATTACCCCTTGGCAGTGCGTGCCTAATATGTTTAGGATCTTAGGAGTGATTGAGGACTTTAACCGTCACCTAGGATTGGGACTCACTTAGCTCAACGTGGTGCACATGTACGAGTTCCACAGCCAGCAAGGGGCGGGATATTATTTGAAATCCCGGTCCAACATTGTTAGGCTCATTTCCTGCCTCCCCAAATCCAATAAAGGGATGAAGGACGACTATGTGATCGTCTCGGGCGCGTGATATGACGGCCCTCACTGTCCGACCAAGCTAGGAGAGCCAGGTGGGACACATTAGACCTAGGCACACTAACCATAGGCTTAGGATCTTCGTCTTTTAACAGTTTTTGATTCTTCTTGTGTTGCTGTTTTCGAGTTTCTAACAAAGCTCTGCTGTGACTTGTAACAGATAAAAGCCGCATTTCTCCTCGACTCAGCCTCACCAACGTCGCCGCGCTTAACTTTTTGTTACGGTCAGAGATCTTTATAAGCGAGGACGGACAACTCCGATTGGCTCTCCTCATCCTAGGGTACACGACGAAGCCAAAAGACTTCCAACCGGTCGGCAACGCGATAACTCAGGGAGATCGCCGCCTCAACCGTATTGACGTCGCGTGGAAGGGTTTTTTGGCACCGTACGAGCTTCCACCCATACCACATCCAAACCTCTAGGGTATACCCCCTCTCGTCCAGCCACTCTAGCAAGTTCCCCTCGGACTAGAGGTTGAGGGTGAAAAGGTTGGTTTTTCCACCTCCTCGCTAGAGGAGCAGATAGACAAGTTCCACTTCGGGAGGGAAGCTTCAGGGGCAAATCAAGTAGTAGAGGTCTCGGACGCCGAGGAAGAGATCGACAGGCATTCAAGCATTCACCCTGTTCTGATCGTTGCTAATCTTGAAGACTCCTTGGACGAAGACATGGACTTGAAAAGTCTAATGAGGAATAGGGGCCGAAAGGCCGAGCAAAAAGGCGCTGGGACTTCTCAACCAGTAGTGTCCCTGCCTCCAGTGCCTCCCCAGGTTCCTGACCTCGGCTTGAAGCCCGTGCCAAACCTGCAGAAGAAGAGGCCCCTCGAGTCTAAAAAGAGGGAAGTGGGGGTGCCACTAAAAATAAATAAGCAACAGAAGACGGTGAGGGACCATCGAGGCAAAAAGGCCTCTTCCACTGAAAGCCGTGACGAGGTTGTCGGGGCTGAGGTTCGCCGAGGAGGAGGGCCTCGCATCTGGTCCCCAAGGCTGGAGCTGGATGGCGCTTCCATTCCTTGGGATACATCCCTCAGGAATTATGATGGGGGAAAGGCAGGATATGTTGCTGAGGCCCTGCAGCAGCCACTCCTTCTCCCGCATGATATGGAATCCTACAGGCGCTTTAACCAGCAAGAGCTCTTTTTATCCCTTAAGAGGGATATAGCCATGGTAAATGAGCTCACTCTCTTAATTCAGGTTCTATTTTTAATTTGCTTCGCTTCCTTTCTTCACCATATGTTGAAAATGTTGTCATGCAGATTACTCAGCAAATCTACGTGGCCGAGGAATGGAACAAGAAGTCCTACCTTGAGGCCCAAGTAGTAACCCAATCTCAATCCGAGGTGGAGAAAGCTCTGGGCCAGCTGAAGGAGGAGTATGCTCGCTCGTCAGAGCAATTTAAAGGCATGACCCACCAGAGGGACAGCCTTAAAGCCGGCCTTAAAAACCCCGAGACTCAAGCTGAGGAGCAGCGCAAACAGCTGCATATGTCAGAGATCAACCTAGCGACCGAAAAGGAGCTAGTGAAAGGTCTCAGGGTTGAACTCCAAAAGGCCAGAGAAAGCGCCCGAGCACCCGAGCAGAAGGCTCAACTGGCCAAGGAGTCAGTTGAAGCCGAGAGAAAGGCGGCATATCAGCTGGGAGTGGATGAGATCGGGAATCGGCTTACGGAGCAATTTGCTTCGGTTAGTCGTGAATACTGCAACATAACCTGGCAAAAGGCACTGGACGTTGTTGGGGTCCCCTCGGTCTCTCACCTGAGGTTACCTGGGAGCACAAACTATGATCCAGACATTCGAGAGCTCCCAGGGACTGACCCCCCTCCTGCTCCACAGCTTCCTGAGGCTTCGGAGCAAAACTTAGTCAGTCAAGCTCCCCCATCCACCCTTAATGCACCCAAAGAGGCTGGTCAGCCAGGTGATAAGGGTAAGCCAGTTGAGCCAGCCAAAGACAAGGGCCAAGGGTTGGACAAAGAGAAGACTCCTACTGAGCCCAAGGGTCAAGCCGTAGAAGCTGTTGCTCAGATAGGCCAGGCTGCTGACCTTGTAGTCCCTCCAGCTCAAGAATAGACACATAGGGCTTTTTCTCATCATCATTTTTTTTTTTTAATGTAAGAGATTGTAAGCTACTTTTTTTAATCAATGAAGCAGTTTCTCCTTCACATTTATTTCCTTTGTTGTGTGTGATACCACTTACTATTGTTATTAAGTCCTGTACTTTAACTTTATGGGAATGTGGGTGATCGTGATCCTAATATCATGTTAACAACGCGCATGACTAAGATTGGTATTAAAAAGGGGTAGAATGTATGAGAACTATTACTAAACAACAAAAACTACAGGGGTTATAGTAAAAAGCTTCAAAAGCCTTTCCAAATGTGCACAAAAGAATAAGAGGCACTATAGGTTAGGGTTAATTTAAACACATTCGGGAATTTCAATCATGGCTCATCAGAGAGTGATACTTTAATAATAACCATTACATTGGATTTAGATTTAAACATTCAGAGTGCTAACTAACCCATATCGTCTGGTCCGAGGATTACGGGCATAAATGGATTTAAGTTTAAACAGTTAAAGAAATCGTAACAGAGTGCTAACTAACCCATATCATCTGGTCCGAGGACTACGTGCATGAATGGATTTAAGTTTAAACACTTAAAGAAATCGTAACAGAGTGCTAACTAACCCATATCATTTGGTCCGAGGACTACAGGCATGAATGGATTTAAGTTTAAACACTTAAAGAAATCGTAACGGAGTGCTAACTAACCCATATCATTTGGTCCGAGGACTACAGGCATGAATGGATTTAAGTTTAAACACTTAAAGAAATGCTAACTAACCCATATCATCTGGTCCGAGGACTACATGTATGAATGGATTTAAGTTGAAACACTTAAAGAAATCGTAACAGAGTGCTAACTAACCCATATCATTTGGTCTGAGGACTACACACATGAATGGATTTAAGTTTAAACACTTTAAAAAATCGTAACAGAGTGCTAACTATCCCATATCATCTGGTCCGAGGACTATAGGCATGAATGAATTTAAGTTTAAACACTTAAAGAAATCGTAACGGAGTGCTAACTAACCCATATCATCTGGTCTGAGGACTACAGGCATGAATGGATTTAAGTTAAAACACTTAAAGAAATCGTAACGGAGTGCTAACTAACCCATATCATCTGGTCCGAGAACTACATGCATGAATGGATTTAAGTTTAAACACTTAAAGAAGTCGTAACGGTTTGATATGTTGATTAAAAGAAAATTTTGATTAATAATAATACCTTTTGAGGTTATTTACATTCCATGGGCGTGGTATCACATGACTGTCCAGGTCTTCAAGGAAATACGCCCCAATGCCAGCTCTTGAAGTAATACGATATGACCCTTCCCAATTAGGCCCTAATTTTCCCCAAGCTGGGTTCTTTGCAGTGCCAACCACCTTTCTTAATACCAGATCACCAGGTTCCAGAGGTCTGAGCCTTATGTTGGCGTCGTAGCCCTGTCTAAGCTTTTGTTGGTAATGTGCTAATCGGACCATTGCATTTTTTCTCCTTTCATCAATCAGGTCCAAACTCTTCTCTAGCTGCTCATTGTTACTTATTGGACTAATCGAGCTAGTTCTCAACGTCGGGAATCCAGTTTCCAAAGGTATGACAGTTTTACCCTCGTAGGTCATTGAGAAGGGGGTCTCTCCAGTAAACCTGCGTGGAGTAGTTCTGTAAGTCCAAAGCACGTGTGGCAATTCTTCTACCCATTTACCCTTCGCATCATCTAATCTCTTTTTCAAGCCATTTACAATGACCTTGTTGACAGCTTTGGCTTGGCCATTACCCTGGGGATAAGCTGGGGTGGAGTATCTATTCATGATCCCCAGTTCGCTACAATAACTCCTAAATGCTTTGTTATGAAACTGCAGGCCATTGTCCGAGATGAAAATACATGGGACTCCAAATCGAGTAACTATACTCTTCCACACAAACCTTTGCACATCTACGTCTCGGATGTTGGCAAGAGGTTCTACTTCGATCCACTTGATGAAGTAGTTGGTGCCGACCAGCAGATATTTCTTATTTCCTGCAGTCTTAGGGAATGGTCCCACGATATCCAAGCCCCATTGGGTGAAAGGCCATAGGCTAGATAGCCGGTTGAGAGTTCCCCCTGGCTGATGAATGTGTGGGGCAAATCGCTGACACTGATCACATTTTTTAACATAGTCTAGGGCTTCTTTTTACATGTTTGGCCACCAATAACCTTGAGTGATGGCTCGGTGAGCTAAGGATCTACCTCCAGCGTGGCTTCCACAGATTCCTTCATGCAGTTCCTCTAGTAATAGCTTAGTCGTTTCGGGATGCACGCACAACAAGTACGGTCCTGAATAGGAACGTTTGTATAGTTTCTGATCTTCAGATAACTAGAACCTGGCTGCTTTCCTTTGAATTTTATCGGCTTCTCCCTTCTCTTTAGGCAAGATATCTTCTTTTAGAAACTTAACTAAAGGGTCCATCCAACTGAGTCCAGCCTTGACTTGATGTACTTGAATTACTTCTTTTCTTGCTTTGGTAGGCTTATGCAAGTCCTTGTTAAGGATAACTCTCGGCAAATCTTGTGCCGAAGAGGTGGCTAGAGTGGCCAAGGAGTCAGCGTGTGTGTTACCATTCCTAGGAATATGCAGCAAGCTGAAAGATTCGAACCCTGATTGCAGATATTTAACTCAGCTTAAGTATCCCTGCATTCTTTCATCCTTTGCCTCAAACTCCCCTTGTACTTGACCCACAATCAACCTTGAATCCAAGAATAACTTTACTGCTTTTTCCCCCATCTTTTGGACCATACTCATCCCCATTAATAAGGATTCGTATTCCACCTCGTTATTTGTTACCGAGAAACCCAGCCTTAATGCTTTTTCAATAATGATTCCCTCGGGAGATATCAGCACTAGCCCCACTCTAGAGCCTTTCTGGTTTGCAGCACCATCCACGTACGCCTCCCAATGGGAAGGGCCTTGTTGAAAAATCATACCAATCGATTTTTCATCCATGTCTGATGTCGGCTTTACCTCTTCTAGTTGGGGCTCTGTGAACTCGGCTACCAAATCAGCAAGCATCTGGCCCTTGACCGAGGTGTGCGGCATGTACTTGATATCAAAAGCCCCTAGGATCGTCCCCCATTTTGCAATTCTTCCAGTGTAGTCTGCACTTCGGAGTATAGCCCTGAGCGAAAGTTGGGTGAAAAAAACGACTGTATGGGCTTGGAAATAATGTGAGAGCTTTCGTGTACCGAGCACCACTGCTAGAATAGCCTTTTCCAATGATAAATAACAGATCTCGGCTTCATGCAGCGACTTGCTTACACAATAAACAGGTCTTTACACAACGCCATCTGCTCAGATCAGCACCAAGTTTACAGTATGGGGAGCTACAGCGATATACGCAAACAAGACCTCGTCGGGCTCAAGGCTGGACATGATTGGTGGTCGAGCTAGATAATCTTTTAATTACTGGAAGGCCACAACACACTCTTCTATCCACTCGAACCCTTTCCACTTGTTAATCAAGGAAAAGAAAGGCCGACACCTATCCGCTGATCGAGAGATAAATCGATTTAGGGTTGCCATCATCCCCATCAGTTTCTGAACCTCCTTGGGATCCCGAGGAGCTTGCAACTCATTGATGGCCTTTATCTGATCAGGGTTGACCTCAATTCCTCTGTGAGTTATCATATATCCTAGAAACTTGCCTGATCCCACACCAAACGAGCACTTAGAAGCGTTCAAGCGTAGCTTGTATTTCTTGAGAACTTCAAAGGTACTTTCTAGGTCCTTCACATGTTCAGCCACCACTTTGCTCTTCAGCACCATGTCATCTATGTAAATCTCAATATTTCTACCCAGCTGTAGTTCAAACATCCTCGTCATCATCCTTTGGTAAGTAGAACTCGCATTTTTCAAGCCGAATGACATCACCTTATAGTGGTAGTTACCCATGGGAGTTACAAAGGCAGTCTTCTCCTGGTCATCCAAGGCTAAGGGTATCTGATGATAGCCTTGGAATGCGTCCAAGAAACTCATTCGAGGGTGTCCGACAATGGCATCTACTAGTTGATCGATTTTTGGCATAGGAAATGGGTCTTTAGGGCATGCCTTATTTAAGTCAGTGAAGTCCACACATACTTGCCATTTCCCACTCTTCTTCTTCACCACCACAGTATTTGCCAACCATTTTGGGTAGAAAACCTCTTTAATAGCTCCAGCTTGTTTGAGCTTTGCTACTTCTTCTCTGACTGCTTCAGCGTGTTCCTTAGATGGACGCCAAGGAGGCTGCTTCTTAGGGGGATCATGGGGTTTACTTTCAAATGGTGGCATATAAATTCCAGATCCACCCCAGGGGCTTTATAAGCATTCCAGGCGAATAAGTCGAGGTTTTCCTTAAGAAGTTGCACTAACTCCTCTTTTTCCTGCAGAGGTAATTGGGATCCGATTTGAAAGAATTTTTCGAGATCGTCCCCAATAATGACTTTTGTCAAATCTTTGCACCCTGCGCCCTTGTCCGGATCTTCAGTGGGCAATAACCGATGCTTTGGTTGCTATAAGCCCCTTTCGGCTCTGGTTGATGACTTGGCTCCTGGCTCATGCTGAATGACCGCCACCAAGCATTGTTTAGCTACGAATTGATCCCCCCAGATTTCGCAAATTTGGCCTTCGGATGGGTATTTGATTTTCTGGTGTAAGGTGGAAGAAACCGCCCCTAATGCATGAAGCCAAGATCTGGCTCTAATTGCCGTATAGGGTGAAAAAACGTCCACAACTATAAAATCCACTTCCACCACCTCCGAGCCAGTTTGCACAGGTAGTCGTATTTGGCCCTTCGGGGTAACAACTCTTCCTTTGAAACTGATCAGCGGAGAACTATATGGTGTTAAGTCACTAAGTTTGAGGTTCAGCCCCCTGTAGAGATCAGGGTACATTATTTCTGCAGCACTACCTTGGTCAACTATCACCCGTTTCACATCATACCCCCTAATTCTGAGGGTGACGACCAATGCATCATCATGAGGTTGGATAGTGCCCACCTTGTCTGCGTCCGAGAAACCTAAAATTAGTTGATCATCCAGTTTACACCTCTTCGGACCCTGGCTAGATTCCTTGCAGGTAACTGATCTACCGACATGACCTTGGATGGCCAGGATCCTGTTCTCCCTATGGCTGCAAAGATAACATTGATAGTTCCCTGAGGGGGTTTTAAAGGATCATCCCTCAGAGACTCCGCACTCATTGAACCTCCTCGGCCACTGGCATAATGTAAGAGATGTCGTAGTTTCCCTTCGCCGACTAGTTGGTCCAAATAAACCCACAAACTCCTGCAATCCTTAGTCGTGTGTCCATGATCCTAGTGGTATTGGCAGTAGAGATTGCGATTATGTCTATCAGGATTCCCTACCATCTTATTCGGCCACTTGAAGAACGGCTCGTTCCTGACCTTTTCTAAAACTTGATGGACTGGATCTCTGAATACGATGTTGACAGTCTGGGGATTGGCTGCTCTTGACTGCGCAGGAAAATCTTTCCTCGGTTTGTTGTTGGTGTATCGATCCGACCTGAAATCCCTCCTCTCTTGGGGGATAACCTTCTCCTTGCCTTTTCCTTATTGTTGGTCTTCTTTAACTCTCTTATACTTCTCAATGCAGTCCATTAGCTGACGCATGCTAGTAACGAGTTTACCAGACAAGGATGTCCTTAAACCATGATCAGTAAGGAGACTGAGCTTAAACGTTTCTAGGGCCATTGCATCAAAATTGCCTTCCATGTCATTAAACATCTCCCAATATCTATCCAAATACACATTCAGGGTTTCTCCTTCCTGCATGCTCAAAGATAGCAGAGAAGACAAAGGTTGGGCCACTCTTCGGCAGGTGACAAAACGTGAACCAAAAGCTTGTGTGAGCTCTTTGAAAGAGCTGATGGAATTTGGGTTCAATCCATCAAACCACCTCATGGCAACTAGCCAAAGACTGGAAGGGAAAACCTTACACATCAGAGCTTCATCCCTAGAGTAGACAGCCATCCTTTGGTTAAAATGACTCACATGTTCCAGGAGTTCTGTTTTACCGTTGTAGATGGTGAACGTTGGTTGGTTAAAGCGTCGAGGAAGTCTCGCTTCTTCAATCTTATGCGTGAAGGGTGACCTAGAAATCTGATTTAGAGCCCTGCTCATAGCGTCGTTTCCCACGTCTCCACGTGATGGACTTCTGCGTTGCCCCTTGCGATGAGATTCCTCTTCATAGGTATAGGATTCCCTAGCTGGTGTCCTAGATTTGTGTTGATAAGTGACGTTCAGCTCGTCATCAGGGTCCTCATCAGAATATGAGGAAGCCCGTTTCCTCTTTGCATGGTGCAACTCCCTTTTTAGCTTTTCAACCTCCTGCTGCAAGTCTCGGTTCTTCTCTGCATGGGACATACGACTTTCGCCATGTGATTGGTTCTGACCAGGGGGCACGGTGTGTACGCTACCCTCGCGGTCTTGTCTTCGCTCTAGGTTAAGAAAGGGGTCCACATGCTGAGATGCCCTGGACTTTGCTTCGTGTTGACCGTGTCCAGCCATCACCTACTGTTGTCTTCGCCCCTGCACAAACTCTCCCCACAGACGGCGCCAATTGTGGGGTCAGTTTTCGTAGCCCAAGCCCAAAAAGTATGGGTTAAAGGCCCAACGAACCCAAGACAATGAATTTGTAGAGAGTGGACGAAAGAGTTGGGCAGGTTATGAATTAAACAATAGTTGGCTAAGGTACTTAAGGTGGTGATAACATGAAATTATGCTTGAACAGCTCCATGAATGAATGTCCGAAGAGATGTTTTATTGAGTGAACAATGATTACAACATTCAGAGTTACAGTAAAACTTTTCTTTCTCCACCCTCCTCTTTTTCTCTTATTAGGGACCCCTCTTCTTTATATAGCACCCTTTTCCATCATCTCCATCGTCCACCTATTCTTCATCTGTGTATCTACTTAAGTACATGTCACGTCATGTGTCTGCTTTAGTTCTTTGTGAGTGGCGGTAGCTGAGGTTACACTGTTCAGGGGTCTTCTCCACATAAATGCGGCCAGAAAAGCTGTTGCAGTGCATTAAATACGGTGGTAGCAGCTTTTCCTTTAGATATTTCTTCGTTCTGATCATCTCCAGACCTACTCAGAACTTATCATTATCATTGGGGTTGCTAGGAAGATCATTCGAACCTTCCATATGTCTAATTGATCAAGGCTATTTGTAACCGAGGAGTAAGACATCTTCGGACCAGTAGTGACCTCTTCGGACAGTATTCCCCCTCTACTTCTGGACTTCCTGCCTTCAGATAGACTGTCCCAACCAATTATTGCTCTTCGGAAATATAATACTCCTCAATATGGTGCCCCAAGCCCACTAAGTAGCTTTGGGTTTTTACCTCCCACAATAACTTTAATATTTTTCTCTAAAAAAATTATTTACCCCAAGACTCACTTGGGTTGGTTAACTGGTCTATTGGGATGACTTAACACGAGTCATATTATATTCCAAATCAATTGGTTGGACTAGTTTTAGTTAACTTAACTGATAAAATTTCTTATCATTAAATAAAAGATATAGAATTCACCAAAAACTAATTAAATGCCACTATTTGATGAAAAAAAAAATATTATTATAAATGGACGTCATAACTTAAAACTTTCTAGAAAACTCGCAAGAGTACTAAGAATGAAATTGGTGTATTTATGAGCGTTTTAGATAACTTATTAATAAAAATAAACTATTTTAAAATTTTTTTGATATTATTAGTAGAAAATATAAAAGAGGCATCAAAAGAATTAATTATTTTTTCTTTTTTATAAAAAATTTCTAGAAATATATATTAAATTTATGTTCTTTCCGTTAACTTTGTCCAGGATTACAAATACAAAAAATCTGAAAAGTATCATGCAACATCATCACGTTCTGGCTACGCAAATTAACATAGAAATACAAAAATTAAAAATTAAAAAAAAAAAGTCTGAAAATTAGCATAGCTGACAAGCAACATCGTCATGTTCTGGCTACTACGCAACGCAAAAGCCCTCCGCCTCTCGGTTGGCTCCGCCAAAGGAGCAAAAGGCTACCTTATCTGGAAACTCGTGTTTCGTATCTGTCATAAAGGTTGCCATGGCCAGTGCCAGATTTAATCCTCCTAGACCGTGCCCAAGGCCGACACAAGATAATTTGAAGCCTAAAGTGAAAATTTTAAAGTAGCTTTTGACCTTTGAATATTCCTTAAATAATATTTAATTTATTTTTTATTATATTTTTTTTTCAAATTTATTACTAATTTTTTTTTTTTGAGAAGAACTAATTCATACTTATTAATATGGATAATTCATCCAAGTGAGCTAACGATACTTACTAGTTACTATATAGATTGTCATTAAAGCTTTCAGTGCAAAGAGTCCAATGAGTGCTATCCAAAAGGTGATCGAAGGGATAAAAATGGACCTTAGTGTTTTTAATTCATGGGAAGTAAACCACGTATGCAGGACCAGAAATTCTGCAGCATATATCATGGCAAAGTTTGCCAAGTCTGTAACTGACTGCTAAATATGGGTGGAAGATATCCCACCTGTTATTGCAAATCAACTGTTGTTTGATGTAGCTCATTTGAGCATTACCTCAGTTTAATGAAAGTTCAATTATCTTGATTATCAAAAAAAAGTTACTATATAGATCTTACAAACTAGCATATCATCAATAAAAAAATAAAAAATTTAAACATTTATTTATTATACTGTTTAAGCGACATCGATCATATTATCATCACTCAGTTTGTAAAATTTTTATCTTAAAATTTATATTACTTTTAGCATTAATTTTTTAACAAAAGAATAAATAAGTATTTAATTATTTCATGTGATTAATGACATGTCAATTTATAAGACTTATATAATAAAATTGGTAATATACTAATATAACCCTAAAATTTTAGGCCTTGAAAAAAAAAATACACTTAACTCACATTTTTTTTAATTAATTAAAAAAAAAAAAAAAAAAAAAAAAAAAGAACCTTACTGCCCCCATATTTTGGGCCCTTTTATGATAGGGGGCTAGGCCATGGCCTAAATGTACTCGGCCTAGGGCCGGCCCTGTGCCCAACAAGTACTACCTTTGTTACTCATACATGGTATGAACATCTTGAATTGCCTTCATGTTGATACCCGAAGCCGCAAGATCAAGAGCCGTAACCTGGTAGCCAGCGGACCCTGGCAGTGGTTTGAGCTTGTACCAACTCCAGGGCATATGATATACTCCATGCACTAGAACAAAATGCTTTTGTACTTTGGAGCTGCCATTTTTTCTTTGCGCCCAATGAGAGTCTTAGCTAAGCTTTATGTTGCCAAAATTGACAAAGGTCATATGGCGGATAAAGATGGAGAAGTCCAATAAGTCTTAACAATTCAAAAAATTTGACAAAAAATTTCTCACCTACCTAAGCGTCAAATTGTTGATGATAAGTAAAAAGAAAGAAGTTAATATGTGGATTTTTTTTTGGTTAAACAGTTAATAGTGGATTAAGACCTAGGATGAAAACTCCTAAAAGCTTGCCAATTAATTATTGTAAATTATTATGCATTGATATGGACAAGTCTGGAAACATGGTCAACTTTTTCTTTTTCTTCTTGTTCGTATTAAAACTTAAAAACTCCATTAATTTCCCCTACCTTGAGTTTACTTGATTTTTTCTTGAATGACACCTCGCTATGAGGTGTCCATTTGCATGCTTCTTCAACTTCATTTACCGCCACATATTTGCTGAATTGCTTCTTTTTTTGACACCTAGGGAGCCCATGTGAATTGCAAATTACATTTTTTTAACAAGAAATGGGAGGAGAAATAGCCAATTGAGGTAGTTTACAGTTAAATCCTGTTACATATCTGTTTAGTTTTCTACAGTTTCCTGAAAATGAGGAAAAAGGAAAGAATGCATTGCATCATTGAGCAGAAAAGGTCTGCATATCCAAGTGGATGATTGAATGAAAAGCAAGAAATGCAGAAGCTAAAGAAAAGAAGAAGAAGAAGAAGAAGAAGAAGAAGAAGAAGAAGAAGAAGAAGAAGAAGAAGAAATAGAGGTAATGAATTTTTCTAACTATTGTGTAATCTGTACAAGTATAATATTTATGCAACATGTCGGCTGACTGCACTTATCGGAGAGCTCAAACTTTATCTCTAACAAATTTGTGGGTATTTATTATCTCTATCTCTTTAAGTTGATGAAAATGTCATATGGTTCTCTAAGTAGGATAGGAACTAAATCCTTCAACCTAGCTTTAAATACTACATTAGTATACAAATATGAATACTGTGTTAGAATATGAGGGTCTGTTTGATAATGTTATTCTTTTTTTTTTTTTGGTAAATAGGAAATATTATTAAAAGAAGCTAACTAGGAAGCAAGCTAATAGGACAAAGCCTATTACAACCCACACCCAGACAGTCATCTGCAACAAAGGAAGCCAACCCCACAGGAGGGGTAGAATGGACAGCAAAGTCCGGTTGCTGGGAGAAACCTAAATTAGCTAATCTATCCGCACATTTATTCGCCTCACGATAAATATGTTTAATACAAAGATGGGGAATAAGACTAGCCAAAAGCTTAGAATCATCAAAAAGAGGGGAAATAACTGAATTGCTATAGGAAGGATTTTTAAGGGCATCCACCAGAGCCTTAGCATCAAGCTCAATGATGACAGCAGAAAGATTCATTTGACGGCAAAGGAGCAGACCATCACGGAGTGCCCAGGCCTTAGCAGTAAAACTATTAATATTCCCCATTCTCCTAGTGAATCCAATCACCCAGCTGCCTTTCTCATCTCTTATCAATCCTCCACCAGCTGCCAATCCCAAAGAAGTGTTGGAGGATGCATCAGTATTAAGTTTCAACCAGCCCAATTCCGGCTTCTCCCAACGGATCTGTCTAAAAACCATACGGTTGTTGCGAGCAGGGTGCGAAGCACAAAGGAAGAACTCTGAAGCTTGCGTAGAAATGATCTTGGAAAGAAAAGGATTAATTCCCCTATTTGCGAAGACAGCTTGGTTCCGCTGTTTCCAAATTAACCAAAGAGCAAAGGAGAATAAAATGTACCAAGGAATACCTGTTGCATTTTGGGAGGACTTAAGACTTGCATTTGCTATTAGCCATTCTCTGATTCCCTGAGAGAAGAAATTGGCTTGTAAGCACTGAGATCCTAACTTGAGCCAAATAGGCTTGATCATACTACAGTCCCGGAGAGCATGAGTGATAGATTCAGACTCTAAGTGGCAAATCGGGCAGGTGGTGTCAAGAGGGATCCCCCTATTAGCAAGGCATTCCTTGACACTAATACTGAGGTGCATACATTTCCAAATAAATAATTGAATCCTAGGCAGAACAGGTAACTTCCAAATCCAAGAACCTGAAAAGGATTCATCATCCATTGAGCTCGTGGCAAGTAAATAGGCACTTTTCATATCGAATCCCCCTTTAGGAGAGAATTTCCAAGTCATCTTATCACTACACCTAGCAACAAGGGGAATGGGGACAGCCAAGATATCAGATTTCACTTCATTAGGGAGATCAAAAGGAATAGCAGCCCAATTACATCCATCGGGCGATAAGACATTCTTAATTTGCAGACCGGAGGAAGCTTGAGGGAGTGGACCTTGGATGCGAGATCTAATGGGCCTACAGTTCAACCAGCAGTCCGTCCAGAAGTTCAAGCTGCTTTCATGGCCCGGAACCCACTTTACTCTTGCCTTGAACATCCCCTCACCTTTCTTCATACCTCTCCAAATAGGGGAGCTAGGAAGATTAGCAGCATTCCTCGAGTTGACTCTCTGCCTGGTGCAATATTTGAATTTTAGCACCTTAGCCCAATGGGCATTATTCTCAGTGTACAGCCTCCAATTGAGCTTGGCCAGCAGCGCCGTATTTCTACCTTTAGCAGATTGCAACCCCAAACCTCCTGCCTCCTTGGGTTTGGTTACTTCCTTCCAATTAACCCAATGCATCTTCCTAACTTGGTCCGTTGAACCCCAAAGAAAATTTCTATTAACTCTATCAATACCATTGAGGATTTTACTTGGGAGAGCCACATATTGCATAGCATAATTTGGAACGGTAGAGGAAGAGGCAAGGATGAGAACCAGACGGCCAGCCATAGAGAGGAGATTGGCTTTCCAACCAGCTAGCTTTTTTTTAACTCTATCTAAAACAAAGCCGAAGTCATGCCTACAATCCCCTGGGTGCTTTAAAGGAAATCCCAAATAATTACCAAGATTAGAGGTTGATCTAAAACCGAGAATTCCAGACAGGAGATTTCTTTGGTCAGGATCCACATTGGGAGAGAAGAAAACGCGAGACTTAGCTTCACTCACACTCTGCCCAGATCTTAAGCAAAACTCTTGAAGGACATCATTGATGGCATGACAATTTTCCGGATCAGCACTAGCAAAAAAGACCAGGTCATCCGCGAAGAAAAGATGCGAAAAGGAAGGACCACTCCTAGACGCTTTCACCGGAGACTAACTCTTAGCAGCACATTTCCCCTCAATAAGATGACCCAAGAATTCCATGCAGAGAATAAATAGGTACGGGGACAGGGGATCACCTTGTCTAATGCCTCTTGAGGGATAAAAGGATTCAAGACAGCCACCATTAAAAAGTAAGGAAGAAGACACTGTGGAAACACAGCTCATAATAAGCTCAATGAGGCAATCAGGAAAATTGAATTTGATGAGCATTTCTCGGATAAAACTCCACTCAATCTTGTCATAGGCCTTTTCCAGATCAATCTTGATAGCCATAAAACCTTTCCTACCCTTAGTTCTCCCTATTGTATGAATTAGTTCTTGGACAATAACGACATTATCTGCTCCTCTTCTGCCCGGAACAAAAGCCGCTTGGCAGGGAGAGACAAGATTTTCCAAGTGCGGTCTAATACGAGCAACAATAACCTTAGAGATGATCTTGTAAACTGAATTACACAGACTTATGGGTCTGTAATTCCCAATAGTCTCTGGGCCTTGGATTTTGGGAATCAAGACAATAAGAGTTTTGTTGAGGTAGGCAGGAACCTTTCTAGTAGCAAAGACTCTTGTAACCTCTTCCCTCACAGAATCCCCAACCAGCAGCCAGAATCATTGGAAAAACCCCACATGAAAACCATCCAAACCCGGGGCCTTATACGGTTTCATGGACCAGAGAGCATCTTTAATTTCCTTAGGGGTGACCAAGGAGCCAATGGAAAGCTTATCCTCATCAGAGAGCCGCACTTTCCAATGAACATCCAGAGTAGGAGACCGAGGGGCTTCCGCATGAGAGGTGGTATACAAAGATATGAAACCCCTCCTAAAATGCTCCATGATTTCTCTCTTCTCAGTAATCCATAATCCCCCCTCATCTTTCACCAAAGTGATATAATTTCTTTTCCTCCTCGTAAGGGCCGACACGTGGTAGAAGGAAGTGTTACGATCACCTTGAACCATCCAGTTAATCCTGGACTTCAACATCCACAGATCCCTCTCTTGATCAAGGACTGCCCCAAGATCTTGATGCAGTTGGTTCTCAAGATTAATAAGGAAAGTGCACGGGTGGTTGGATAAAGATTTCTGGGCACCGTAGATTCTAGCCATAATTCGCCTCTTCTTTTGATGAATATTCCCAAAATGGTCCCTGTTCCAGATAGTTGCCTCCCTGGAGAAATTTTCAATGGACTCAGCTATATTCCTATTCCTGCCCCACGCATTAGAAACAATATTGGGAAAAGACATATCCGACAGCCAGAAATCTTGAAATTTGAAAGGCCTATTGAGGTTCATCACTCTGGGAGGAATGACTTCCATGAGGACCGGACAGTGATCAGAGTGACAGCGGGGAAGGTAAGTAACTTTAGCATCAGGGTAGAGAACACACCAATCTGGGTTCATGAAAAATCTATCAATCCTCTCCAAGATGAGATTATTGAGATCTCTCTTGTTTGTCCAGGTGAACCTTGGGCCAGAAAACCCCATATCCACCATACTACAAATATCCAAACAATCTTTGAAAGCCAAAGACCGATTAATGCTAACACCCCTCCCACCAAATTTATCTTCTTCAATCAGCGGTTCATTAAAATCACCCGCCATAATCCACGGCTTATTGTGAAGTTCTGCAACCTTAGATAGATTACTCCATAAAATACTTCTCTCTTCAGTCCTAGGACTCGCATACACAGCAGAAAAAATCCAGGAAAGGTTAGAGGAACGTACCTTTACTTCTACATGGATCTCTTGCTCTGTTTTGGCAAGTGCGTCAATTTCCACTTTATCATCATTCCACAGCAGCCAGAGACCACCAGCCAGCCCAATCGTATCAGTATGGATGGCTCCGTCATACGACAATCTGTCAGTGACTTCTTTGGCTCTACTACCCCCCCAATTTAGTTTCCATGACTACAAGGATGGCCGGATCATGCCTTCGAGTCAACTCATGAATGTAGCTTTGAAAGGAAGGCTTCAAAGCCCCTCTACTGTTCCATATTAAGATATTCATAATGCAAGAAGGGGTAGTTGGAGGAAAGGAGTCAATCAGTGGAAGGGACTCCATCCTCTTCCTCCGAAGCCATATGTGCATCTCCCACATCTTCATATTCTGAACCTTCTGTAGAACCTTCGACAACCTCTTTTCCATTACCCACATGGTTAATAGACTGTTGCCCATCCTTGCTAGCGGGATCCTCTTGCCGATCATCGGAAAGCTGGACATCACTACTTCCAAGTTGTTGGACAGACCCATTTTTTGCCGAGGCTGCAAACTCAAAATTAACGTCTGGAGAACAGGTGAGCTCAGAGTTTGGAAGGAAAGCATTAGCGGCTGAGAGGGTGGTAAGAGTAGCAGATGAGAACTTCCATTGATGGGAGGCAGTGGTACTCAAGTCTGACTTAGGACGAAAGCCCCTGGCAAGGGTTTTTTTTCCTTTAACGGAAGAAGATGAACGTTTAAGAGGCTGGGTTGATGGGCCAGGGTCAGAATGAAGTCTTTGTCCACAATCCACGTCATTGGATTTGCTGGGTAACGGGTTACACTTTAGTGGGCCTAAATTGGACGTATTCTCATGATCTGTGGGAGACGCCTCCCTCATTCTTGGGGCCTTGGACGACCAGCCCACTTTTCCCTTTCTCACGTGACCTTCATCACCTTTCTTTACTCCTATATGTGGCATGCTAAAAGGACGACTTGGCGACGTGCCCATCCGTTCCAGGTTTTTAGGAGGTAGTTGTGGCGTAGAATCTCGGACAGGTATGGCAGTACCCTCCGTACCTAGGCTGGATTTTGTCCCCTTGCGCCCATTCGACCTCCTCTTCACTACCATCCACGGTCCATATACCCCCTCCGCCTCTGCAACCTCACACGTAACGGGTGTGGCATCGCTGGCCGAATCACGCTCGTTGGCATGCTCATCGCGTGGAGCGCCTGCTCTAACAGCCTGCACTTTCTCCAATGAGGCCTCCTGCTCTTCTCCTTTGCGAATGGTGAAAGGACAAGCTTCCACTCTGTGCCCTAGTCTACCACATGAGAAACAAAGATTATGGATACCCTCATAGCTCACAGGTTGTTCAAACCGACCAATAAGGATGGTGTTCACCAAAGGTTTATTAATATCAATCTGAATGCATAATCTCGCATACTGGCCACGAGCTTCTAGAGCCGTGTGAGAATTAATCCTAAGGACTTTACCCACTGATTCACCAATCTGTTTAAGCACCTCAGTCTCATAGAGCTCAAAAGGAAGCTCACAGAGTCTGACCCAAACAGCGATAAGAGAGACATTTGCCGTTGATGGCTTAAAGAAAGGTTCCCATGGCCTAATGGAGAGAAAATGGTCTCCTATAAACCATGGGCCCCTCATTAGCACGACCTCTAGGTCTTCCTTGGAGAAGAACCTGACCAGAAAAAAACCATAACCAAGGTCCACACAGTCCATCCTACCCGTTGGCCTCCACAGGTAAGACAGTTTGGTGCGCATATACGAAAGACCAACAGTTCTTCCAACAAGCTTAACAATAATGGCTTTTGACTAGGTGCCTCTAAGGCGCTGCCTAGTTTCCTTTGTCAGCTGAACAGAGACCCATCCCTCTCTAAGTTTATCTATCTCTGCTTCACTATTGTCGTCAGACACTTCATCCTCGTCCATGAGGTTATTAAACTCAAAGGCTTTTACATACGCTCCTGGTATAACACCCACTAACTTGTCCTTGAAAGAGACTCTGGCAGAGGAGTCTTGCTGTTGGTGTTCCGGTGGAGGGGAATCCTCTCTGGGACCCTCACTGAACTCGGCATGATGACTATCTTTAACCTTTTTATTGCTCCGAGCCAACTCCGCTTCTTCCTCTCTAGAGAGCGTTCGTGGCTTCATTTCTTCACCTATTCACGATAATGTTATTCTTGTAATATTATTTAAATGTTATGAAAATACGTGTAAATGAAAAAGTGTTGTGAAAATACGTGTTATTTGAACGGTTGTTTAAACAACAAAACTAAACACAATCTGATTTTTTTTTTTTTTTTTGATATTATAAACTAAAAAAATAAATAGTGTATTTGTCCAAAGTTGTTTGTATTACACGCATTTTTTTTTATTATAAGTTAGATTTATGTTCAAAAATGTGTAAAATTATGGTTGTAAAAAGTGATAGTTTTACCCTGATCGGTAAGTTAAAATTTGTTAGAGATGAGTTTGTGCTCTCCGAAAAGTGCAGTCAGCCCACATTATATATATATATATATATATATTGTGGAGAGCTGTATAAATATTATACTTGTACAGATTACAAAAGAAAAAAGTTAAAAAAAGAAAAGAAAAGAAGATCAACGGACATAAACAAATGGTAAAAAAGATAACGGACCAAAATAAAAAACAAAAGTTACGGGTTTCAGCCGGCTCATTCTGACCTTCGGCTCTCTCTTCCTCCCTCAGCTCTCAGCTCCGCCGCGCCGCCACCTACCTCACCTCGCCACCGCCGCGTCCCAGCTCCTCTTCCTCATCCTCGGTTCTCTCTCTCTCTCTCTCTCTCTCTCTCTCAGCCTCGCCTCTCCTCTCCTCTCTCTCCCCTTCACCTGGCCGCACCTCTCTCTCTCCCTCACCCTTGCATCTCCGCCGCTGCCCCAAGCCTCAGGATGGGCCCACCAGTGGACAGTTTCCTTCTTTTTAGTCGGTCTTTAGTAACTAAAAGCGTAGTTTCTCGTCCCATTGTCCTCCCAATTTTCCCGAGAAAATTGAGCGTCCCAAGCTTCCATTGTCTCAGAGGAAAAACCCATTTATCCATTCTCAATGGCTTCAGGTATTATAGTATTTCACTAAATTATTCTAATTTTCCATTCGAATAGACTGATTTTATTATCAAATTCCTGAAGCTTAGTCCTTGACAATTCACTGAAATTATGCGTGAATTTATAAAATTTTTGGGGAATATTCGTTATGCCCATTTGTTAGATTGTTAAAAATTTTCTTTGAATTTTGAGATTTTACGTTATGGGTATTTGTTGTATATTCACATTACATGTACTACAATTGTTATCTGGTTGTTTCGGAGATATACTGATAGGGAATTTATTGTAGCATGCGATTAGGTGCTGAGAAATGCGAAAGTAAATTAAATTTAGAATTTTTGTGCTTCGTTTCGTTTCAATTTTAATGAGAATCACATACCTCTCTGTCCAACTAACCTCTATTGAGTCAGGTAGTTGCAGTTTGCACATTTTTGTTTGAATTTTTGTTCACTCAACTCCCATAGAATGGAAAATATAAAATGAGAAGTGCTTCGTTCACCAGGTTGTTATTGGTTCTAATTTGAACCCATTACTGAAATTAGTTTTTTGTCCCACCAGTAACAACATACCACTGAGGGTTTGTTGTGAAAGTATTTTAAACATGTTGTGGACATAGCATTTTTCATATAAAATTCAAATATGTAATTTGGTTTGAATGAGAATTGAGTTTGAAAGGCCTGTCTTTTTTGGTTATATATATCTCACTTGGTTATAATGCGTTGCAGATTTTGCGTTATCAGTTCCTGCTGAACTTGAATCTGCTTTGCGGTTGATGACAGTTCAATGCTTTGTAACAAAAAAGCGTTGGCTTGGTAATCCACTAATCCCTAATCACTCTATTAGTTTATATCACTATTAACATATGCTATCAGTGTGATCTAAATTTGTACTTTGGATTTCATATTTTTATGAGTTCTTATTGTTTCAGGTTTTATGTTTCAGATCTCTATGGAATTAATGTTAGGCCTGTTGCAACATTTGGAAGTTTTAGTAGCAAACCATATGTTGAGTCAGCATTATTACATCGCTGTTTGCCTGATTAACTTCTCTTTGAGGTATTGTATGTTAGGTTAGAAAGCTATTAAAGCTTGGCCATGACCATATATTTTAAGAGAACCTAATATGTGCTGGTAATACACCTATAGGCAATTAGGTATCAATCAAGTGTGTGAATGATGTTCCTAGTTATAGAACTTAACATGTATGGCTAGTCTGTAATCTTAGCTAATTTTGACTTAATTAGGTGTTTTAGCAATCAATTTTGATTGGTTTTGTCTTTGGAAACTCATGGGGATTTTGTTACGAAACAATTCATAGGCTCGATTGATTCTTAAGGGCAAATTTATTAGTATCGGATCATGTTTTTGATGTGATGTTAAGAGTATATGTTTCTTGGTAGCTTTTATTGACTTGGAATATTTTTAATGGTTAATATTATATTTCTTTTGTTTTTCTAGTGTTATTCCTAGTTTATTTGAAAACTTTGAATGTGTTATTATAACTTTGAATATATCCAAAAAAAAAAAAAAAAATATATATATATATATATATATTTATATTTTGTTGCTTGAAATGGTTATTATAAATTCTTGTGTTTTAGCTCCAAATAGAGTGAAGAAATACATTTTGTTGTAGTATTTCACTCTTCACTTCATTAACAAATGGGACACTTAGCTTCACATAATAAGAAAGGGGTCTCTCATCTCTCATTACTCACACATACCCGTGGCCCCCTTTTGGGTTAAAGGATTTTGGTAATAAACGTTTTCACAGATCTACTTCTTACTCCTCCTAAGATTTATTCTTGCTATTTTTATTTAAGTACAAGTCTAGGGAAGATGATATTTAGTTCTTTTGTTTTTGGTTGTGCTAAGTTACATTGGTAATTTTTAATCTATCTATATGACAATTCTTTGAGTCGCGTGTAATCAAATTTGAACTTATAGGAACTTAGATCATGTGAATGTCTCATTAGATGTATACAATACTCACTGGGCCTTGAGCTTGCATTGTGTTTGCATACCACGTTTTTGGTAAAATGCACCAATGAACGTATTGTAGTTCTTTGAAAACTGTGGCATGAACCCTTCACTAAAATTGTCTCTTCTTATGAGGAAAGTTTTACTCCAAAATCTAGACCATTCTTAATCATGTTAAGATTTTAAGGTTTTAAATGCTATTTTGAATGTCTTGTCTTGTTATGGACACCATTATTATACGAGCTTGTTATGAACCAATTTGTACATCTTTTGGAATTTTGGATAGTTGCTTTGTCTCACTTGGGTTTTGTTGTTTAGTATCGAAGGAATTTTGGATAGTTGCCTTGCTACCTCTATATTGAAGATATGTGTTTTATGTTATGCTATAAACAAAAGGGTTAATAATTTTGAAAAAAAAAAAAATTAAGAGGGAAAAGAATAGATATAGAAAGTATTAATGTGTGATTGATGTCAAAAAAAAAAAAAAAAAAAAAAAAAAAAAAAAAAAAAAACAAAAAAAAGAGATCGGAGGAAAATTTTTTCTTTCCATGACAGTCGCATATCAATTTGAACATTAAAACTTCTTAAGAAAGAAAGAGAATAAATATTGAAACTATTAAAGTGTCGAGAGAAGTGTCAACTATAAGATTAGAATAACAGTGAAGGAAATTATATTTAGTAAAAGAAATAGTTTATGGTTATGGATATGGGGTTGTGAATCTTCAATTATTTTAGTATAACTTTTCTTGATATCTTGGTTCTTGATCCTTACAATAATTGCAATTGCCAGTTTCTCACCAATCACAGGATCAAGAAACAAGATTTTATGGTAAGGAGTGCCATGCACATTCAAAACAAAATGAAAAAAGAAAATATAGGGAAAATATACAGGAAAGAATCTGACTTATATTAGGCAATAAATGTACAGTAGCTCTGACGTATATTAGGCAGTCAGCATTAAGGCAATGGCTTAGGTTCAGCCACTGAAGTACTTGATTAGAATAGGGACTTACCTTATAAACAGGTCCAAATCTTCCCTCTCCAAGCTTATTATCTGGATTAAAATCTTCGGTAGCTGTTTTTAGTTCATTGCTTGAGTGGTTTCAAGCAGAAAATGCAGTAAGGTTGTACAATTCTAAATTGAGAAAGTCTCATTTTCCAAGTATCAACCATCAATATGTAGTCACTACATTCCTAAGACTGGACTAGATCGTAATCAAGAAGAAATCAAAGAACTTCCACCTAGTTTAGGGTCAATTGTAACTCAACTACTTAGCAATCACATTCACCCTGGATTATAAGTAAAGTGCATTTTGTCCTAAGATATGTGAATTACATAAAAATATGACCCTTACACTATCATTATTGTTACACATAATAATGAAACTTTCGCATCAAAAGTTCATTTGTAGCATTTAGTAGGAGGAGATAGTAGAGTAGTTCTAATTGATTGGTATATATTGGTATTTTTTTTTGTTTGGTTATGACTTATGGTTTTGGGTACTAAAATGGTATTGTGGATGATATAATTGTAAAACCTTAATTAACTAGTTTTAGTGTCTCAGCCAATAAAAATAAGTAAAAGGTTCAAGCAAGAACCTATTTTGTAAAGGAAACCCCACCTAAACTTGGAATCTAAACCCTCTTTATCATTCAACTATTGTCACAAAGAGTTTTTATTTCTATTCATTCTTGTTCTTATGAACAATATTTAAAAATAACTGAAAGGATTATAATAAGCTTCCCCTTTATTTATTAGTTCCACAATAGCCTTTTTTTTTTTTTTAATTTGGCATCTATACAAATTTATCAAAGGGTTTATATCCAAGTTGGCCAACTTCTTACCTTCTTAGAGCATCAATACCCGCGCTGCCATATGGCATATGTTGGTATATTTTACCATCAAAGCACAAAAGACATGCTTTATCTGAGTTTCCAATTGTAAATTTTTTTACAATACTGCTACAGTACCATCTTATGTAAGATGGTACTGTAGCAGGCTTGTATAGCTTTTTATTAATTTATTTTCTCTCCATCACTCTCTCTTCGTCTCCCATGTCTCTCTCTCTCTCTCTCTCTCTCTCTCTCTCTCTCTCTCTCTCTCTCTCTCTCACACACACACACACACACACACACACATTTCTCTGGTTCTCTCTTTGTAGCAGTGTAGCCTCAGTCCTCACTCGTGCGTTTGAAATCGGCGTGGTGAAGATCGACATGGAGAGTGGCATGGAGAGTGCTTTTTTTTTTTTTTTTTTTTTCTTTTATTTATTTATTTATTTATTTTGGTGGTTGTTGTGACTAGTGTCTGGGTTTGGTTGTTGTGTGGTTTCTAGGTTTGGTGGTGGCATGGTGGCCGGTTTCTTATGGTTGTTGTGGAGGTTTTTTGGTGGTTTTTGTTGTGACTGAAGTGTTTGGTGAGTGTTTGGTCCATCTAGATATGGGGTGGTGGGTTTTGATTTAGGTTTGATTTTGCCCTATGGGTTTGATTCTCACTGTGATTGTGGCTATGGTTGTGGCTGTGGCTGTGGTGTTTGGTGGGTTTTTTAGCGGTGGTTTTGTTGGTTTTGTTGGTGGAGCTGGTGGTGGATTTTATGGGTTTTGTTCCTGACGGTAGGGGTGGGTTTTTTTTTTCATGGTGGTGGTGGTGGGTTTCTTGTGGCAGAGGTGGTGGTGATGGGTGGTTGAAAGAGAGAGATAGTGAGGAAAAGATAAAGGGAAGTGATGGGGGAGGAGAGAGAGAGAGATTAGATTAGATTATTTTATTAGGTAATATATATTATTTTAATGAGATGAATAGGAAAATAAAAGTTGGGATGTTGGACGTGTTGTAAAATGGTATGGTATAATAAATAAAGTAGTTTTTGAGATGATAAAATAATATTTTTTTTGAAGAAACCGGAACTAATGCCCTTATTAAGTCTCTTTTGTACCTTGGAAACCCAAGATTGCATAACTTGATGCCCAACAAACTTACACTTATCACATTTTCTAGAATAAAAGGATATTTAATGTTTTGTCACTCTCTATGTGAACAATAAGTATTGGGAATTTAAAACTAATAGCAATCATCATAGTGTCATAGAGACAGGGCATGGCCAATCCTTTGTTGATTTTTACTAATTGCACCAAAGAATAGGAGCAAATCTTAAAACTAATATCTCTAGACTAATATTATAATTAATAAACAAAATTTAAATAATAAAAAACTGTCTTGCCACGAACCCCAGTAGCTAATATCACTTAAACATGTCAAACTCCAGTACTTAACAGGAAGGTTTGTAATTTTAATCCAAAATTGGAATCTTAGACAAAAAAGGCTTCAAGTACATCTACTACATACCATTTATAGAGAAGGAGATCAATTAACTCTAAAGTTGATAAAATAACAAAAAACAAAACTCTTCGGTTTGCTCTATGCTTCTCTATTAAGCTAAAGAACGGGAAAGCCCCCAATAACTGAGAGAATCTAACGCAACGCAGAGTTGCCAATTTTGTCATGACCCTCTAGTCTTGTTTTAAGTTTTAGCATCTCATTTTTATTTTTGACAATTTGCTCCTCCTTTTAAAATATCACCTCCATAGAAAAAGTATCCAATAATGTCATGTAATGTGAGTTAGATTTTAACAACAGTATTGATCGCTGACAAATCACTTTATAAGTATTATGTAGTAAAATTTGTAATGTCATACAACATTTAGATAACAATTCCAAGTGCTAATACTCATCACAATCTAATTATGAAAATTTGAATTACTTTATTATGATTAGTAACATATTGATTTACAAATTTTATACAGTAAAATTTGCAATATTCTTAACATCACAAGTTTACTTATGGTCTATTTGGATATCGCTTATTGTTAAAAATTGAAAATAATTTTTAAATGTGTGGTTAGTATCATGAGACTCAGTTTTAAAGTCGTTTTTCTGAAGAAAAAAAAAAAGTACTAGCGGGTCTCGTGAACAGTGCACAAGATCCCTCAAAAACCACGGACGCTGGACGCGTAAAATGCTATCTAAATGTACACTTAAGGTCTGTTTGGATATTGCTTATTCTTGAAAATTAAAAATACTGTAATAAAATAATTTTTAAATATGTAAATAATACTTTGGAATTTATTTTTAATGAAAATTTTGTTGAAAAAAAAGTTTTGTAGGTCTTGTAAATAATGTATGAGATCCATTGCCAATCGCTTAACGCAGCTGTATCCAAAACGTGTCTCATTGCCAATCGCTTAACGCAGCTGTATCCAAAACGTTCACTTAATAATAACCAGTGCCAATGACTTTTTTTCACGATAATTGATAAATCATTTAAAAAACTTAGAAGCCATGACTTTTAAGTCTAGAGAACTTGGCAAGTGGTGCCAGTGTCACGTCGCATTTGCCCAACTAGTGTGTCCAAACTCTGAAGTATAAGATTATTCAAGTGTCAACAGTCACACGCACAACACAAGGTGGAGATGGAGAAGAGGGAGAGGTATTTTGTGCTGGTTCATGGATCCTGTCATGGAGCATGGAATTGGTACAAAGTGGTAACCCTGCTGAAATCAGCTGGTCATAAAGTAACAGCCTTGGACCTAGCTGCGAGCGGGATTCACCCAAAGCAAGCACATGAGCTCAGATCACTATCAGATTACCTTGAGCCTTTGATGGAATTCATGGCATCTCTTCCAGCAGAGGAAAGAGTCATCCTTGTGGGCCACAGCTTCGGTGGAAACTGTATCTCTGTTGCCATGGAAAAGTTCCCTGAGAAAATTTCTGTTGCAGTATATGCTACCGCCCTTATGCCTGGTCCTGATCTCGATTTCCTTGCATTAAAAGAAGAGGTACTGCTCTCATCATCTCTCTCTAACAATCGTTAGAAATCAGATCTGGGTGTATAACACTTTCCTAGATTTTCTACCGCGTAGTCGCGTAAATAATTATTTTCACAATAAACTCACTATTTACTGTACCACGACTCAAAATTTTCTGAACAGGCTTAAGGCTTTCCTTTCTTCTTAACTAAGCAAATATTTTCGGTATATTTGAAGGCTACTCCCCAAAAATAATAGGACATGTTTGAACATAGTTAGACCATTTAAGTCTTCTTCTTTCTAACTTCTCCCAAAAAAAAAAAAAAAAAAATCTTCTTCTTCCATTGGCGAGCTGCATGATTACCTGTTATTTGAATAGGTTTAGTAAGCATGCGCGGGAAGTCAGAGATAAGTGTATCCTTCTTACTTTTTGAATCATACCTACCTACACACTCTCTCTTTCCAATCATGATTTGAACCAAGTTTAACAGGCAGTTTTTTTTTACCATGCCTTACTATTGATCAAGGGTCTTCAGGAGAAGCAACAACAGCATTGCTGTTCGCTGAATTCGCATTCATGAAAGACAGGACATGAAGAAGGAGTTCATTCTGTATGGAAGGAGGAAAGGGAGGAGACCTATTCTCGACCAAAGCAAAGAAAAAGTAAAAAAAATCCAATCTTTGCGCATCATACAGCTGTGGTGGCTCGTTTCGTTTTAAACGACTCTAAACGAAACGCTCTTCCACTTCTATTTACTATATACGCTGTTCGACTGAACTCGTTCTCGTTTTGGCTCTGCGTTCATGAAATTCCAACACCAACAACAGAAGGAAAATTCTTCGATCTAAATTTCGGACGTATGGAATTCGTTCATCTCTAGTACTGAGGATAGAAAAGGAAGGGGAATCCATCAAGGTTTTTGGCTCGCAATAAAGCTCGGAATGGTATGTGGGCCTTCCTCAAGCAATCCCCTATGACTCAACCCTTGTTCTTGTGCAAAAGCGTCCTCCCCTTCCTCTTTTTCTCGCTCACTAAGGCAAGCGGCTTCCTGCCCCATTTGTGTCTGTCTGCGATCGTGCCTAGCTGGGCAGTTCATCAGGAGCTGCTATCTGGGACCAAGCACTAAGCACTCTTTCTTTTCTGGTAATATATATAAAGTCGGTGTCGGGTTTGTTAGGATTGATTGCCCCATAGATGGACACCTTCCTTGTACTGAAAGGTGAGAGAAGGGGTTCACAAAGACAAGGCTTCGGTTCTTCGCCGATTCAAGTGAGAAAGTCAGTGACATCGAAGACGTATAAGGTAGTCGAGTATGGCTAAGAGCAAACTACCTCTTTATAGTAGTAACCTGAAAGCAGCCGTACTTGAATAAGCAATTTCATAGATGGAGAGATTTCCCTACATGAAAGTCAGAGGCATAAGAAAAGGGTATTAGATATAGGCTCAACGAATAGGGTCTATGAACAAAGACCATAGTCGACTGCTCGTCCTCATGGTATGATAACTAAAAGGTAAAGACGAGTGAGTTGATCTTCCAGAGGCCAACCCTTGAGGATGTATGAGGGTTACGAACTCTTGCTATGGAGACGAAAGAAGAAAGCAGTGAATCCTAGGACCCACAGCTGACAGAAGCCCTACCGCATTCTGTCATTCCCTCTAATAGTTGATGGAGGGTCAATCTTGTCCTACCTGTAAGTAAAGGGCGGTATGAATCCACTCTACAACTATTGGATTCAAAAATCTGAATTCGTCTTATCGTAGATAGCGAAAAGTGCGTTGATTCGGAATGTGTTCAGTTTAGGGGGGACAACAACCCCCCCTTTCATTCCTTCGATCCATAATGCTTAAATCCGGGGAGGGAAGAAATCCTTTACATATCATGTAGTTCTTTGGTGGGTTTCATTATCCATAAGTAAACCCTTTCTTCGGGTATTTGCTTTCAATCTCTTATTTACGAATCTTGTTTTTTATCGTATAATAAGGAAAGAAAAGCTGCGGTGATCGCTCACTAGTTTCATCTAGCTAGTGAGGGAAAACCCATTTGTGATTAATAGCGGAAGAGCGGAAGAAAGAGGGGAGTTGAAACATAAAAAAAGATTTGCTATGAGTGCACAGAAGAATTTCTTAGATTGGGACATGAAAATGAGGAGATTCAAACGGATAGAAGAACAAAGGCTAGAAAAGGCAAGGCCCACTTTCTTACGATTATGGGCCTTCAAAAGAAAGATCACCTTAGGATTGTCTATGTGCTTAAGTCTTGCATTTCTTTCCTGGTGGGCATACATGCCCGAGAAACTACTCACACAACCATTAGCTTACTAGTATGTACTTACTAGTCTCCTATTATTAGTTGAAACTTGAAAGGGTCACGCTATTATGACCGTTCGAGTCTTTGACTATCCGTGTGGGCTGCTTTCAGATAATTCAGATAAAAGTCTTATGCATGGTGATGGGCAGATTATTAGTGGTAAGGGAAAAAAAATGAGTGAATTTAGATAACAACTAGTGAAAATTTGTCAATTTGACAAGTGCCAAAAAAAACTGTCAATTTTTTGTATGCTAAGTATTACTTTTCGCAACTTAATTAAACGACAAGTATTGGTTATTTTGTTTTTATAAAACATGAATTGATTGATTTAACATCATTTTAATTGATTACAAAAAGGAAACACCATTTTAATTAAATATTTGAGAGAAAGAGAGAGAAATGTAATCAGAATATATTATTATTATTATTATTTTATAAAGGATTATAAATCATAATGTATTAATTTATAGAATATTCTAGTGTCCTTTTTTTGGCGTCATTTTATCTTCTCTTTCCATCTAAATATAGGGTAAAAATGGAAAATCACTTTATTCCATACTCTCAATATGTCACCTTAACATTAAAAAAG
This sequence comes from Quercus variabilis, assembly GCA_030445155.1. Classification (NCBI taxonomy): domain Eukaryota; kingdom Viridiplantae; phylum Streptophyta; class Magnoliopsida; order Fagales; family Fagaceae; genus Quercus; species Quercus variabilis. The sequence goes on along the minus strand of CP129448.1, from coordinate 4,054,095 downwards.
TTGCATTTATTTTCTGTGTTAATCTCTTACTTAATAAAGAATAGTCTCATTAAAAAAAAAAAAAGTCTTATCAATGAGAGTCTTTAAGGAAACAAGTTAAAAAAAAAACAATAAATGATCAATTATAAGTTATAATGCTCATTTTTTTTGAAAAAAAAGAAAGAAAGAAAAAGAATGCACTTGTCATTTGTCTACAATGTATTGGGCTTATTGACTTGCATAATGCTTTTTTTTTTTTTTTTTTTTTTTTTTAAGTACTTGCCTATAATGTATTAGCTTGCATATGTAAATTTGTTGTAACTGTGTTTTTTTGGAATATGTGTACAAACAAATAAATAAATAAACACACACAGCCTCAAATATTGCAATGATCCAAGAAGAGTTTCAAATTTTGGACCCTCCTTACATCACACATTAAAAAAAAGTAAAAAAAAAAAAAAAAAAAAAAAAAGATTATTGTAAACATTTCCCCATTTTCTTAAGTGTTTGGTACGATTAAAAATGGTATAAAACAATTTATGCCCCAAAGCTCTTGAATAGGAGACCTCCCCCCTCCCTCTTTCAAATTTGCCACCTACCACAACCACCACACTTCTCCTATGGGTTGCACTCGTTGCTCACAACCATTGTTGACCCACGACTTAAACAACCCACATTGTTGATCCAGCATATCTAGACCTAAGGAGATTAGTGGTTCTTGTCTTGGTGGTATTGTTTGAATGGCGTCAAAGCTTAGCAGTGGTGGTGAGATCTATGACTAGAAAGACTCTCCCTCTGGTGTGATTAATTTTTTTTTCCCAATCTATGAGTAGATCGTGTAGAGATTGGCAACTGGTTCATTAGTAATTTTCCGTACAAACCAAACACCAAAAATCAAAATATTTTCCAATCAAGGAACATTTGGCGTTGAAACAAACGTAGCATTAATTTCAATATCACTAAAGTCAATTTGAGTTTTGTATCATAAAGTACGATTTGAATTAAGGATTTGGATTAAATGTAATAGTGTAGCTATGTGAGAGGTAAAAATGTATCAAGGTAAAAAAGCAAAAAGGTTTAAAAAGTTTTGATCCATGGGTTGAAATTAAAAGTGAACTTATCAAGTTTCAATCTTGTTTGTAAAAGTGGTAATGCATGGTTCAATAAGATCTCAATCCTTGAATTCATGCTCCACTTTATGATGGTTTTTAAGCACGGACACTGATATGGATACGGGTCCAAATACATGTATGACATAGGGACATGATCAGTTTCTGAAAAATTGTAACATGAAATATCTAGTGCAACACTGATATGACATGAATATAACACCCTAAATGAAATGTATGTGCTTTCTAAGTCTTTACTCACTTTGACCACTAGTTTAGTGTGATTACCAAGTTTATTTACCACATATCAAGTCACAAAAGTTATGGGTTGAGATCAGGTCCAACCATGCAATTAACTCCATATTTTCACAAGAATTTTTACATTTTAAAATTTTTAACTTTAACTTTTTACTTGCTTTTAATATTTTTTATTATTTAATGGTTGAAATTGAAAGTTACTTTTTCCAACTCTCAATCTCAACCCTTCATTGCAATTGCATCACCTGATCTCAATCCAAACAATTAACAATACTGTTGAGCTTAGGTATGTGATGTGAGTGTGACCTTGATGGTGATATGTACCTATGAGATTGACCTTACCAAGAGAGAGACTGGTTTGAGGGATGGTGTCATAGGCATATACCATGAAAAGATCACTTGAAAAATAAATGAAATTGTTATATGTTTTACTATGCATTTGATAGTGTTAATTTCATGGATTTCCAATCATCCTCTCTCATGTTTAGGAAATCCCATCATTGAATTAGTTGTCATTGCTATCTCCCTTCCTAGCTAGCTAGTTCCCAAATGTGCTTTTAATGATATCTTTAGGTATATGTAGATATCTCAAAGGTTGGATCCTCTCATGGACTCGCAATTCATATTCGATCAAGGGCCCAACAATGCACCTACCTCATTGCTATTAGGGTACAATTCCATGGCAACCAAGTTATACCAACTCTCCCCACCTGAGGTAAGATACATAATTTATGCTTAATACTTCTCTTTAACTTCATATTTATTTAATGGGTTCTAGTTAACTCAATTGATAAATTTCTAATTGTTGAATAAGAAATTTAGGGTTCAATTATTGCTCATACCAAAAACCAATTGGTGCCTTAGTTCGATGATAAAAAAAAACTATCATTAGAAAATGACGTCATAGGTTGAAACTTTCTTTAAAAAAAAAAAACTTCATATCTATTCAATAATGTCACACTTTCTTTAGGAAGAAAACATTAAATAAAAGAGCCAGAAAAGTTAGTCAGACATGCAATCATCAATTTAACAACTTTATAATTAAAGGTTGAATGTCTTAAACAATTAGCTACTTAGCTAAATTGCATTTAAAAAATAAAGGGTCATATTAATGGATACCCTTAGAGCAATTGTTAGTAAATCATAATAGGAAAGTTTTGACTCTACTTTCATGGAAAATTTAAAAATTGTCAATAACATTTATTGTTTTATTATTCTACTTGTAAAATGTTTCTAAAAATAGTTCATTACGGCATTGGTTAACAATTCTAAAAAATAAAATTAAAAAAAAAAAATCTTTAACAATGATCCTTTTTTTTTTTTTTTTTTTTGAGAAAACTTTAACAATGATCGTTGATAAATTGAACTAGGATTTGACGCTTGCCATGTCATTGGTGAGACCTTATCGTCTTTATGGTGATGATGCATTATTGTTAAAAGAATCAGAACTCACGAAGGAGAAATATGGGTCTGTTCGTAGAGTTTATATTGTGTGTGACCAAGACAATATTATGAAGGAGGATTTTCAAAGGTGGATGATCGAGAATAATCTAGCAGATGAAGTGAAGGTGATAACTGGTTCCGATCACATGGTCATGTTTTCTAAACCAAAGGAGCTGTGCTCATGTCTCCAAGAGATTGCGGAGAAATATTCTTAAATTCCTTATCTATGCCATCTGCATGTTGGACTTTGGAATATATATATATATATATATTTTTTTTTTTTCACGATATATTTGATATAATGTGTGGGTAAAATCTATTACACTGTTGTGGGTTTCAGTTAGTTCAATTAGTAAAGTCTCTAATGATTATATAAGAGATCTGGGGTTCAATTCTTGCCTACACCAAAAACTGATTGGTGTCTTGATCTGATGATAACGAGCTATCATCAGGAACGGATGCCATAAGTTGAAACTCTCTCTCAAAATCGGTTACACTGTTTGTGTAATAATTATAACCCATACTATATATTTTTTCTAAAAAGACATAATGAAAGTATTGCAAATGCACAATAACATATAATAGGAAATGGAATATATGTAATTTGCAATAACATATATTGCAAATCCACTCTTGCTATTCCTTCCAAAGTATTGAATATTATATACTTGTATCATGTGTATGTGTGCTCAATGCGATGTTGTATGTGTCGTAAAAATGACCGGTTATTCTTTGGCCCAAATGAAACTATTTTTATGGTTCTATACAACTAAAGCAAGTGAAAAAATGCTCAATATTTCAAAACTTGCACATACCAATAAAAGCTCAAGACTGTAAATATAGAATTGTCTACAAACGTAAAAGCGCACGCACATTAGTGTAAAATAGTTAATAGTATAAGATGTTAATTTTACACATTTAAGTTTAACAATCACCTACATCAATTAATTTAAAAGTGTGTAAATTTATATTGTTGTTACAATAACAATGTAAATATATGTGGTTATTATTCATATGCAAATTTATTTTTTTTATAATACTTCATATATATATATATACATATATATAACTGAAATTTCTAAAACTCTCACAATTTTTCACGTTAATACAATATTTAAATAAAATTATTTTTGTTTAGTCTAAACTTAACAAGGAGTGAAACTATATCTTTCTAACAAGTTTAACTTAAACTTAAACCCAAACTCATCATTATCTTTTTTTAAAAATAAAATTATTTTTGTTTAATCCAAACTTAACAAGGAGTGAAACTCTATCTTTCTAACAAGTCCAACTTAAACTCAAACCCAAACATTGATAATGATAGACCCAAAAAATATAATCATCAATATGAGAAGGACGAAGTACAAGAATGACTCCAGGGCCAGCATAGTTCGAGGGGATTGCCTGACGATGACTTAATCGTTGTCCTTCAATCAAGGCAAAACATTACAAAGATAGTAATAAATTTCAATACTGTTGAAGGTGTATTTGTCAACTTAACACCCTGCACGGGCATTACCAACTCTGTAATAATGTTCCCATTATTATAAAACTAACGGCTAGAAGAGGAAGAAAATAACCTATATATATCCACAAACAAAATCCGAAAAAGGTATGCTTACACAAACCAAAAAGATTTCACTTATTGGGGCTACATTATCTTCTTTTATTCCCAAGCCTTTCTAACTTTGACATCGGAGACTCTGTGGCTGGCGCCACACCGATGACCACATTCTTTGTAGTTTGTCATGTTCTAGGGTCTGGAGCAACGGTGGACAAGTATCTCAACTGACAATTAAAGCATCATCAGATAATTTATCTCCAAATTTGTGAGGTTAATTATGAAGGCTATAAAAGCAAAGCAAACTCCAATGTTTCTAATACCTTTTAAAAATTAGGAAGGATTAGGACCTTAATAGAGAAAACAAAGAGATTGTAGAGAAATATTGAATTAGTTGTTTTTTTTAATTTATTTGATTGATTGTATTGAAGTTTGTCAATTTATGTATTTGATTCAATTCGTGGACCTGAATTTCAGTTTGGATTGTATATTTGTAATATATACACCCGAACAAGCCCAACAGGCGCAGCTTTAAGGACTTTTTTCTACACCGGAACTCTAGGAATGAAAGCAACAATCCTGAATCGAATTGACTGTATAGCTGATTTGATATCTGAAGTGTATATTGTTGTCTCCTTTGGTTCTATTAATATACTAAGAGCATTCTCATTAAGAGTTCTATATGCCAAAAGATTCTTTTTTTTAGCATTTTTGCTCCAAAAGCTTGCTCCATCAAAGATTTCAAATGCTAGAATTTTTGGCATTGGTGAACAGTGCAGTCTCATATTTGAGACCGCACTGTTCACCAATTGTAAAATTTATATTGTTTTTTTATTCAAGTCTAGCTCACTTTTTTTTTCCTTCTCATTTTCCTGCTCTCTCTCCCGTCTCACCATTTCTCTGCTCCCTCTCTCTCTCTCTCCCTCTGCTCTGCCTCCAAACCCATGGTTGATAGTCAATGACCGTCCAAATCACAAACCCCAAATCAGCCACCAACCATCACCGCGGTAGCCTAAGGTGAGCAAACCGTGGTGGCCCACGGCGAGCAACGGCCCTACGGCCACTCGCGATCTGAACCAACCCACAGCCACACACGTAATCCGAAGCCACCCACGGCAATCCACGGTGATCTGAACCCACCCATGACCACCCACTGCGATTTGAACCCCACCCACGGCGAGCCACGACCACCACCGGCCCATGGCAATCTGAATCCCACGCCAATCTGAAGCCTACAAGCCGATCTTGAGAGAGAGGAGAAGCTTTCACTGCTAGTGGGTTTGCTGTTGGTGGTAATGGTGGAGGTTTTTTTTTTTTTTTTTTTTTTTTTTTTTTTTTTTTTTTTGCTGTGGTTGGTGGTTGTGGGTGGATGTGGAGGTTTTTGCTATGATTTTTTTTTTCTTTTTTTGTTAGTGGTGGTTGTGGTATGGGTGGTGGGTGGTTAGTAGTGTGGTGCAGGCGGTGCTATGAGAAAGAGAGAGACAGATGAGAGAGAGGAAAAATAAAACAATTATTGAAAAATAATAAAGAAATATTATTTAAATGAAATGCTAAAAAAATTAGAAGGTTTGATGTAGGTTGTATTGAAAAGTGGGGTATTATATGTTATAAATTTAGGTTTTGAGATGGTAAATGCCAAATTTTTTACAATCCTTGATGGGAATGCTCTAAGAATGTGGGCACCAACTTTCTATACTTTTGTAGACTTACTTTTGAGAATTAATAATAACATTCTATCTTTAAAAAATACTAATAATAATAATAAAAAATGTAATGGTTGAATGGATAATTACAATAACTTTCGGATAGTGTATGTTGCGTTTAAACTAATAAATTTTTCAATGCGTTGCCCGAATTAGTGACTAATTATTTATATATTCAAAGAAAGAAAAAGAGATAATTTGAGAGAGTAATAAATATTAAATAATCTGATTAGAGTGTTTTAAAAAAAATAGTTGCATAGAATAAAAATAAAAAAAGTAAATTCTTTTACTTAAATGGATATGGATTTTTGCTTTAGATGCTTTAACATTATAGATACTGTACTTTATCAGATATGGCGTTAATGTTGAAATTCAGTAATTACTTCAAAATGAGAATCATTAAAGATACAAATTTTTTAAATCAACAAAATCAGAGGATGAGTGGCATGACTGTTGATTATGAAAAGAACAAACACTGCTCGGCTGTCTTTGGCAAGTACCATATATTGTCCTAATGATGTGGCTATATATGGTTTGAGTGGCACATAGATGGTTAAGGTTCTAAAGGTCTCTGAGAAATAAAAGTGGGAAATGCTGGAGTAGGTGGTTTGGTGAATGTCATAGTTGGCGTTAAATTCAACAAAGGGATTTCCATTTTGGTGTTTTCTCCCCACTTTTCTTTGCCCTATTTTCCATCCCCCAATTATCACTATCACACCAACCAAACGCAGGCCATAAAGACCAAGAGAGAGAGATCCACGTTCTATATAAGAGACGCTCCAGACAGCTAGTATACTATAGGCTGACTTGACTTAAAACTTTATCACTGCAGCTTTGCTTGATTTTGATGCCAAGTCTGAATTCTGGACCGAGAGTTCAGAGGTGTATTGTTTTACACTTTGGTGCTCTTGTTTGAAACTGGAATAGTAGACGTGTCACGTAAGCCCCAACAGCAATAACTTATTTTTATAGGTTTTACTATCTCTGACCATTTTAAAAAAACAAATTTATAGGTTTTATTTATTGGAAACTGGAACATATACTCTTAAGGATATATATATATACATACATTAACTGAACCCATATATATATATATATATATATATGAGTTTTTATTGACGTATGCTCTTAGGACATATAATATTAGTAAACCATTTAGAAAACGTATTATGCAAAAATGAAAAAATAATTAACTATTTAGGCAATTTTTCAATTTTTTATAAAACATTTCTTAAAATGTATGATTAATGTATGACATATATTAACCGGACCCAATTTTACTTATTATTGTGTATTTATTTATTTGATTATAATAAGATTGGTGGGATTTGCTTTCTAATTACCTTCAACTCAATTGCATTATACTATTCTATCCATGACAAACAAAAGTATACACAACATGATATATATATATATATCTTCCCCTATCTATGTGGGAGGGAGGGGACATAATTAAAAGCTGTTATGTATGGTGACAAAACTTACTAGACTCTAGACTCTGAAGTTCTTTTGAGATACCTCATCTTCGAGAGTGAAACCACGAGCTAAAAGTTGAAGAAAAATTTACCAATGACCAAAGGATTTTTTTTCTTCCATATATTTTCATTGTTTTGGCATTGGTTTGTATTTTTGTTTTTAAGATTTTGTTTATTATTATTTTTTTTTTTGGGGTAGAACGAGATGCATATTAATCATCAATAATCCTAACACGTCAGTGAGTCAATTCAATATCATGATCCAAATTAATTTATATGTATTAGTTACAATATAGTTTAGCTATCAAATTTATCAAGTTAAAAAGAGCTTAATATGTATTAGTTAAACTAATGCTAAACAAATTCTCATTATATTAGGTAAATTCTTTTTAACAATTTATCGAATTTGACATTTCATTTATTACTATTTATTAATTAAATATTCTATTATATATCATTTTTTTTTGTCTAATTTTGTTGTACATTGCACAACTAGTCTCCTCATATTCTCTCTCTCTCTCTCTCTCTCTCTCTCTCTCTCTCTCTCTCTATGTTGGAAAGAATTCTTATATTGTGTTGATGTTTTATGATTGAATTTGTTAAGACATATGTGTTTTCACTTGTTAAGAACATATGTCACTTATTTATGTAAATTGGCTAAATCCTTTGACAAAACGCACTCTACTTGTAATTGGGTAGTTCTAGGTGTTTTTAATACTTCAAGAAACAAGGTTTCAAGATCAAGTGTTGAAATCATCAAGTCTGTCCAAGAAAAAGCAAGCTGAAGTGCAAATTCATTAAAACTCAACACCTGCTCGATAGCTACCTCAACACCTGCTATCTGTCGAGATTTATAAAATCAGATTTTCTTATCTGATTTCCTTGGGATTCATGAATATGCTTTTGGGCCTTCTTTTCTTCTAACCCTAAACATATAAAAGGACTGTTTTAAGAGCCTTTAAATTGTACATAAGTTGCAAAAGTATTGAGCAATCTCTGTTCAAGCAAATTGTGATCAAAGACGAAGTTCTTGACCTAGTTCATCTTCTCTGAACAAGTTGCTGTGTATTTGCACCAAAGTGTTTTGTGACCAAGCATCTTCCTAATCTTCATCGTATAGGATGAACTGAAGAACTTTGCAGCTAACCTCTCCTCCTTAGTTGGTGTTTTGAAGTCGCGTACTGGGATCCGCGCATTGGTTAGTCACGTACTTGGGAGCCATGCATCAAAAGGAAAATTGTCACTACAAATCAAGTCCAATTAGGTATTGGGGTAAGGGTTCAATTATAGGTTGGTAAGGTACTTGGGATTCCTTTGCTTGTAATCGCTTGATTTGATAATAGTGGAGTTTCGGAAGTGGTGACTTGAAAATCACCCAGTGGGGTTTTTGCTGCGAGGTTTTTCCCCATTTGTAAACAAATCACCGTGTCATTTAATTTTCACTGCATATTTAGTTATTTGGTGATTTGTTTATACTTTCACGCAATTGCATGATAAATTGATTAATTAATAACTTGGCTAATTAATTAATTGGTTTAATCACAAGGGGTCATTCAGTTTGTGGCCTATCATGTGGTATCAGAGCAGACACACTTTGATTAGGTTTAATCTTTGCTGTGTTGATCCATTGACCCCTATTTGTCATGGAAAGAGGACAGTCATTAATCATACATTCTTTATTTGATGGCATTAACTATGCATACTGAAAAGTACGTATGAGAGCTTTCTTGCAATCTTTAGATGAGAAGGTGTGGCAAGCTGTAAAGATTGGTTGGACTAAGCCAAAAGAAGAACCGAACGACTGGGATGACGCAAAGATCAAGGCGGCTAACTTCAACAACAGAACGTTAAATGCCCTATTTAGCGTAGTCACCAATGAGGAATTCAAGAAGATATCCTCAACTGAAACTGATAAGGAGGCTTGGACCATCCTCCAGACAACCTATGAAGGAATAAAGGCTGTCAAAGATTCAAAGTTTTAGAGGCTCACTACAAGTTTTGAAGAAATTAAGATGGAGGAGGATGAGTCGTTTGATGAGTTCTATGCCAAGCTCAAGGACATAGTAAACTCAGCCTTCAATCTTGGAGAAACCATCCCTGAACCCAAGGTTGTAAGGAAGGTGCTCAGATCTCTACCTGAGAGATTCCATGCCAAGATTACGACAATAGAAGAATCAAAGGATATTGACAAAATTCCTTTGACTGAGCTGGCTGGAAACTTGCAGACCTATGAGTTAGGACTATTTAGGATTGGCAAAACGGGTTAAAAGAAAAAGCATGACCTTGAAGGCAAAGAGCAATGATACAGATGAGTCTTCCGATGATGAAGATTTCAAGATGAAGTCCTACATTACAAGGTAGTTCAAGAAGTTTATGAAGAATGCCAATAAGAGGAACTTCGACAAGGACTGCAGACAATCCAGTTCTTCTCAATTTAAGAGTTAAGACAAAGGGAAGAAGGATACTGAGAATGGCGGTCAGTACACTGTTCCTGCAGGACCAAAGTGTTTTGGATGTCATGAATTCGGTCACATGAAGTATGAATGCCCGACATATCTCAAGAGCATTGGGAAGAGTAAGGCACTTGCTGCAACTTTGAGTGACACTAAAACCGAAAATGATTCCGACAATGAGGATGACGGAATATTAAATGCCTTCACTGCCACAGTCAATCCTACTGAAAGGATTATTGAAGAAGTGGATAAAGAAGAAGAACTTGTGGAGTCCAAATTTGAGAAGATGGATGATCAAGATGATATCCATTTAGTTTATGAAAAGCTTTACAAAGTCTCTGAGAAGCATGAGAAATTGTTTAGGTTGGCTACCAAGAAGCTCAGTGATGTGGAACTTGATCGTGAAGAGTTGTCCACAAAATTTGATGAGGCAAATTAAACTATTGGAGTACTGAGGTTTGAGAACAACTTTTTGGCTGAAAAGACCAAGAAGCTTGAAGCAGAGCTGTCTCAAGTCAGAGCTCAATTAGAGAGGACTTCAAGTGCAAAGCTTGATGAGATGCTTAGCAATCAGAAATCTGCTTCAGATCGAATAGGCTTAGGGTATGGTCTTTCTTTCTCTAATATTGCTTTTACTAGTAATATTGTTTTTGTTTCTCTTGCTAATGACACTGAAATTGAGAACACTGATGTTAAAACTGAATTAGCTAATGAGAACTTAGACAATGGTAAATCTATCTTAGGAGCACCCCTTAAATAAGATAAGAAAGATGCTAAAAACCCTAGGGTTAAGAAGACTAACTCTCAAAAGTCTAAACAAAAGAAGCAGCATCTCTGTCATCATTGTGGAGCTGCCGGTCATACTCGACCAAATTGCTATAAGTGGCTAGCCACTTAACAGAGCAACGGCATGATAGCATCTGGAAGTCAAAATCAGCTTCAATCCTCTCTTGCTCCTCTTGGAGATCTTCTGAAAGCCCTCATATTCCTTTCGAACTTGAACGAGTTCAATTCTTCCCCCTTATCGCCGGTTCAAGGGTTCAATCAAAGGAAAAGTTTTTCCAAGGTGTGCAAGAAAAAGGACTCTAAGTGATTTCATCACTTTCTTTTCCCTTCTTGTTTTCTTTTTCCTGTTTGATGCATTGCTTGTGTGTTTTGCATTTTTTGAGTTAGTCTAGTTTTATGCTTTGCTTTGTTTAACATGTTTTTGTGTGTTTACTTTCAGTTTTGTTTATTTTGATTTTAATGAAGATAAAAAAAAATTGAAAAAATCATAAAAATACAAAAACAGTATGTGTTTTGTGTACTTTGGTACTTATGTATCTTAGATGGCCAATGAAACAGAGTTTTCTAAAACTTTGTATCTCTTGTAGTTTAAATGAGCATCTCTATGCACAACTAAGCAAGTGAGATTTGTGGCTCTTATTTGTGATGAGTAAGATTAAGTTATCTCTTAAACTTAACACTCGTATCACTCTTTTTGACGGGTAGGACTAGAAAATCCTAAGAGAAAGGCATAAATAACTATCTCACCACTGTTGGCTGCCAATCATAATATGACACTTGTATGCTTCAGCATAGCAAAAGTGCAGTGTCAAAGACACATGTATGCTTCAGCATAGTAAAAGTGTAATGTCAAAGACATTCGTATGCTTCAGTATAGCAAAAGTGCGATGTCAAATGCTTAACATCTTGGATATTTCTTTTCTCTCTTTTTATGCCCATGTATGATATGCTAAAAATAAAAGAAAATATGCAAAGAAAATAAAAAACAAAAAGATAAAAAAAAATGCTTTAAATATAGTTGCAAGCGTGTATTCTAGGAGATGTGGGAGTTATAGGATGTAACTCGAAGGTGATAGTCCCCATCAAACAGTTATGATTGTGTGTGAGTTAAAGTTATTTTTTTATATCTCAGATCATCATAACATGTATACACATATGCAATTTTGCAATGTTTTTCACACACAACACGTAATATTCTTTGCTACCATTGATACATGTGCAGGTACAATGTGATCTGGCCATCATAAGTGTTTACATGTGCTGATGTATGCTCACTAAACTGTCTTAACTTGTTTTTGAAAAATAAAATTGGTTAGACTTGTTTAATGCGTGTGTGTGTTTTTAAGGATCCATGTGCTTAATTCTTTGTTGAGAGATGATTTTAAGAGCTTTATATGTTGATTGGATCAATGGTTGAGGTATATGTTGGATTGCATTCATGGCTGTATTTTTCACTTCTCAAAAAATTGCTTTTAACTCCTGTCTCGACACCTCCTCGATACCTGGTTATCTGTCGAACTTCTCAAGACTTTTCTTATCGCAATCTTGACACCTTTTCGACACCTGATGGATCGATCGAGAAAGTTCCTGTCTCCTCGATACCTCCTCAATACCTGGTCGATCGATCGAGCTTCTGTTATTTGAAACTGGTTCTTATACCTTGACACCTCTCGATACCTTCAGTTGTCGATGGCCATTTCCTCGAAACCTTACTTGACAGCATCCTCGATATCTCTCGACACCTCAGTTGCCGAGATTTACTGAGGTGTCTATTTAAGATCAGTCGCGATTTTTTCTCTCATTTCACTCGATCTCTCTCGATCTGTCCGAGGCGGTTTCTCTCCCAAACACCCTTTTCTCAATCAAATCTTCAAACCCACTTGATTTTTGGTCTCCCCTTGGTTTCAATCACTTGGTAAGATCTTATTACCCTTCCTTTCTCATGCATTTCATGTTTTGAAACTTAGGTTTTGAGATTTTTGGAAATTTTTGGGGTTTTTCAAAACTAATGAGTTTTTCTTGAAATTTTGGGTTGGGTTTTCACTTAAATGTTTTCAAAATGTCATGCATTACATTTCATGTGCATTAGAATGATATTTACATGCATTTAGATGTGTGCTTTATGTTTGTGTGTTGGTAGGATTGGATTGGACTGGGCCCATGATGTTCTTCTATTTACATGTCACATGTTCATGCATTCCCATGCATACGTACTTCTTGTTCAATATATTTGATATATGTGAACTGTGTTGGGTCTTTCTTGATTGTCTCCCTCTCTATCTCTTTTTCATTCTTTTACGTTAGTAGTGTCTATGGCACCCAAACGTAAATCCACTTTGACTCGGAACCCTCTGCGTTCTGGAGCTTCCTCTTCCTCTGATTCTGCTCCTCTTAACCTTCGGTTCCGTGATGGAGATGCCCACAAGGCATTTTCGGAGAACTTTTCTCGACGAGATGTTCATTCGAAACACCAAGTCATTTTGGCAGATTTCGCCGACACTAACCTTCCCTCTGTCATTCACAGTAAGGGATAGGAGTCACTATGTGACGTCCCGGTCATTTGTCCTCTTATGCTGATTCAGGAGTTTTACTCCAACATGAACGGGATAGATCGTTTAGTACCTTTCTTTTTCACTCGCGTTCGAGGTACACGCATCCCTGTCACACCGCAGCTTGTTTCGAATGTGCTTAGGGTTCCTAGGATAGAGTTTCCTGACTATCCTTCCTGTGAGCGTTTGAAGACTGTGTCCAAAGATGAGCTCATTTCTACCTTTTGTCAGCGCCCTGTTGATTGGAATGAGCATCAGTACACACCATGTAGGCCTTTTGCTAAAGGTCCTAGATTTCTTAACATGGTGATGACTTTTGTACTCCATCCACTCTCTCACTACAACTCCATCACAGAGCCTTGTGCTCGACTTTTGTTATCTCTTTTAGAGCATCTTACTATAGATTTTCCTTCTCACTTTATTCTTTCTATCATAGATGTTCATCTTGATTCGGCGTCCCGTGATAAGCTCATCTTTCCTTCCGCTATTACGAGGATTTTACACCATTTTTCTATTCCCTTTCCTGTGTCTGACCACTTCACACACATATGTGCCATAGATGCCACTATCGTAAAACGTAGTGAGGCTTAGTTTAGGTCGCGATAGACGGATTCCACTCCTCCCTCCCATTCAGCTCCATCCAGATCTGCTCCACCTACATCTGCTTCTTCTTCCTCTACTAGTGATGTATCTCTTGGAGATATCATGGTGCAGCTATAGCACATGTATGCTCGCCTCGATACACTCTCTTCTGAGTTGTATCAGGTGAATGTTCGTGTTGGTCGTATTACACGATAGTAGACGACTACGAGTGGTTTTGCTCCAAAGGCTACTCCTTCACCACCTTCTCCAGCGGCTTCAGACTCTAAGAATGATGATGATGGAGATGCTAACTCTACTAATGAGATGTCTACATGACACTCTACCCTTTATCACTCGTGACAAAAAGGGGGAGTAGTTTTGGTTATGAGAGTAGTCATCTTAGGAAGAGAGTTAGTATAGGACATTTTTTATAGGGGGAGTGTTGATATTTTTGAGGGATGTAGTGAGATTTTGATGTATATTTTCTTTTCTATTCTTTATAGATACATTGATCTTATATATGAGGTCTTTTGACCAGTTTTACATACATTGTACTTATTTTCTCTATATGTGGATGTATGTTTCTTTCACCTCTCTCTCCATGTGTTGTTTCTTCTCTATCTTTATACACATGTTCTTTATACTTGTATGCAATCTATTATTTCTGTTTCACACAAGATGCCTTGATGAGTTTTGTTTAAAGTATTTCAGAAATACAGATTGTCAAAGTCTACTTGTCATAAACTCTCTTCTTACAAAGTTTTTCAAGAGTTTGTGTTAGGATAGATTTTATTGTATTCAACAAGTGAATATGAGTTAAGTGATTTATGACTTCTCTCATATGTTCATTTGTTTGTTGTGGTTTTGTCACAGATTGCCAAAGGGGGAGATTGTTAGGACATATGTGTTTTCACTTGTTAAGAACATATATCACTTATTTATGTAAATTGGCTAAATCTTTTGACAAAACGCACTTTACTTGTAATTGGATAGTTCTAGGTATTTTTAATACTTCAAGAAACAAGATTTCAAGGTCAAGTGTTGAAATCATCAAGTCTGTCCAAGAAAAAGCAAGTTAAAGTACAAATTCATTAAAGCTCGACACCTGCTCGGTAGCTACCTCGACACCTGCTATTTGTCGGGATTTATAGAATCAGATTTTCTTATCTGATTTCCTTAGGATCTGTGAATATGCTTTTGGGCCTTCTTTTCTTCTAACCCTAAACATATAAAAGGATTTTTTTAAGGGCCGTCAAATTGTACACAAATTGCAAAAACATTGAGCAATCTCTATTTAAGCAAATTATGATCAAAGATGAAGTTCTTGATCTAGTTCATCTTCTCTGAAGAAGTTGTTATGTATTTGCACCAAAAGGTTTTATGACCAAGCATTTTCCTGATCTTCATCATGTAGGATGAACTAAAGAACTTTGTAGCCAACCTCTCCTCCTTAGTTGGTGTTTTGAAGTCGTGTATTGGGATCCGCACATTGGTTAGTCACGTACTTGGGAGCCATGCATCAAAAGGGAAATTGTCACTATAGATCAAGTCCAATTGGGTATTGGGGTAAGGGTTCAACTGTAAGTTGGTAAGGTGCTTGGGATTCTTTTACTTGTAATCGCTTGATTTAATAATAGTGGAGTTTTGGGAGTGGTGACCTGAAAATCACCCAGTGGGGTTTTTTCCGCAAGGTTTTTCCCCATTCAAAAACAAATCACTGTGTCATGTAATTTTCGCTACATATTTAGTTATTTGGTAATTTGTTTGTGCTTCCATGCAATTGCATAATAAATTGATTAATTAATAACTTGACTAATTAATCAATTGGTTTACTCACAAGGGGTCATTCAGTTTGTGGCCTGTCATAATTGATAAGCTAGACCTAGCTCTAAGACATTCTACAACACAATTCTTTTGTAGCAATTCCTTGCATATATACTCTGTGGGAACCAAAAACAACCAAGACAAGAACAATGAGGCTGATCTTTGATCTACACAACTAATTTCTAAGAGATGGGGAAAAGTAATCCACAATGGAAGGTCAAAGCAACAAGATGAAGATGTAAAGGATCAAATCAAGCTTTTATATACGTAGGGACAACATTCCCAAGTTACAAGAATGGGATTCTAAGATTGAAAACTCTTTCTCTAACTTTTCTCTCTCTCTAGTTCTTGCTTAGAATTTCTCTCTTTGATTTTCTCCACCCCCTTTCTAGTTCCCTTCCTCCCTCTTTTATAGTCATTTTCTCTTCTTCTCTCTCCCTGGCAGGCTTGTCCCTAGCTAGACTTAGGGGGTACTTGTCCCATCAGCCCACCACTCTGTCATCTTTTGATCATGAAGTAAGACTTTTGGGAGGTATTTCAGGCCAGTCATTCAGCATTAATATAGCTAACATTGGGTAAGGGATTTCATTAATGCAAAGGTGACTATTTCATTGGATTTTGTATCCTCTTCAACATGTCTCTCAAGGGAGAGGTGAAAGGAGAATAGAAACCATTAGGGAAATAAATCACTATTTGAGATGTCATGGTGACCTCAGGAAGCAGCCTATAAGGGACTACCTCGAATATGATCCTCCGGGGGGGGGGGGGGGGGGGGGGGTTACCACCTCGACTTTCCAGGTTAGTGACCTTGGTTGGTATATCTTCATCAATTGGCCCTTTCCTGTCTACTTGTATCCTAGGCCAAGTTGATTTCCTAGATATATATGCTTCTCGAGCTTTACTCATTAGGCTATGTTAGAGTTCAACCCCCCCCCCCCCCCCCCCCAACAACCACAAAAAAAAAAAGAAACACCTAGCTATTACATTTTTCATTTTTTTAAGAAAAGAAGATGTTATATTTAGTAAAACAAAGATTAACAAGAAGTAGTAGTAAGAATGGCTAAAGCCTTCTTGATTAGTAGGGGAAAATAAAGCCAAAGACATTAATAGCAAGCATCACAAATTATTAATGGATAACAATCTCTTACAAAATTCCCAACTATATATACTTATCTGCACTTACCAAATTATACAATTTAAATGTGTATATTATAAACACATGTTAGTTTGATTTATTAGTTAGCTTGTTAAATATTATTACGTATATATAAGTGCTCAAAAAAATTAGTCATTAGTTGAATATATTCAAATTTTATACTCTCTCCATCCTTTTTTTTTTTTTTTTTTTTGTCCTGTTTAAAAAGTCAAATTTTTAAGGGAACATTATTTATTGTCTTGTCTATCTTTTAAATATGTATAAGTTTCCAAAACTATCATTTAAAAAATTTATCAAAAAATTGAATTTGTAAATTAATAGGAGTATAATAGGAACATTAGTAAATTAATGACTTTTATTTTTAGAAACAAGAAAATATTATGGGACATCTCAAAATGGAATAGAGGACAAAAAAAGTGGAACGGATGGAGTAATAAATATACATTTTATATATGTATATCTATAACTGTTTTTATAAATTTTACAAAATATTTGTATATTTTATAATTCACAATATGATATGATATACAATAGATATTCATATATATATATATATATATTAAAAAAAATCAATTTACAATTTAAGTTTTCACAACTATGACTTTGGTTTGATCGGAAAAAATGTGGAAAATGCTGTTACTGTAGTGCTGCGACGGCTGAACCCCAAGACACATTTATTGACTCGTTGAAAATTTTGGTCCTCTTGTTTGAAACTGAACTAGTGGGCTAATAGACGTAAGCCCTGTTGGAAAAATAATAGTGAATAAACAAGTTTGATATAACAAACAATATCCCAAATAATTAACAAGAATGTAAATAAGCAATGATAATATAAATTTAAGTAAAATTTAGGAACAATCTCACAGTGCTATAGAATCACGCTGCGAAAGCGTTGTCCTTAAAGGTTGATTCGTGCCACCCAAAGTAAAACTTGGTGCGATTGGTTCTCTTGGCCAAACAACCCCCCAGGATTAGACTATAGCGTCGACCTTTGTGATGTACGCACTTCCACTCACAAAAGGTTTAAGAACAACCTTCTATTGCCTTTCCTTATAACAAATATTTTTGTAGAAAAATATGTGGGAGAGAAAGATAGTAGTGTTGTGTATCTAAAACATAGAGTAGTAAAAAGACTCTTTTGAAAATATGTTATGATGAATATTATATAGGCTATCTATGAAGATAATAGCCTATAGTTATTGGTTACTAATAACCCTTAAAAGCCCAACAGCTATATTATCAATAATTGCCCAACGGCTATATTATCAATAATTGCCCAACGGCTATTTTTCTCATAATTACCCAACGGCTATTTTACTCATAATTGCCTAACGGCTATTTTACTCATAAATTTCCAACGGCTAGAAAGTAAATAAAAATAAAAGTGTTTGGAACACACACCCACACCAACAATCCCCCACATGTTACAAACACAAAATAGGAAAGACACGCAACTAAAGAAAGCATGCATCAATATGGTACCAGAAGGTTTTAACCATACATAGGATAAATAAGTAGGAACTAAAAGACAATGGTGGAGTTAAAACTCTTTTAACCAAGCTATTAGTAAGCCAAACTTACCACCCACATAACTTTCTTTATTAAGGTTGTTCTTAAGCGGGTTGGCGCCTTATTCAGGCCATGCGCCACTGGGTTTCATGAGAGCTCTAGAGACCTACCCAAAAAGTCTCATAGGAAGCGGCACAACTTCCACTCACACATAGGTGGCATCCATCAAGAGTGCGTGCAGAACACCCCATCCCAACAGGTAGGGATATGGATCCATTAAGAGCCTAAAACTCAACCTCCAATAATCTGCAACTTAGTCGGTGGCATCCATCAGGAGTGCGTGCAGATACACCCCATCCCAACAGGTAGGGATATGGATCCATTAAGAGCCTAAGCTCATCCTCACCAAATTCTGCAACTTAGCACTGTCTCACACCATAGGGATGGACTCATCACTAATCTCCTTATCGAGATAGCGGAAAATACATAACAAATGACAGTGCCCATAGACCACTAATGACCTCTACCCATTTAACCTCTTGCGTGGAATCACCCATCATAGAGGTTGGGCATTAGTAATAGTGTCACAACTTGGGTATCAGTCCAATCTCCCAGATGTCTCACTCACCAGCCTCATTGCTAGTGGTTTGGTCAAAGGATTGGCCAAGTTCCTTTCAGACCTCACAAAGTCCAATGACATAACATCATTATCAATAAGCTGCCTTAGCCTCAATTGGATATGTCGCCTTTTCCCATTATAAACTTTGCTCTTAACACGTGTTATGGCAGTCTGGCAATTACAAGGAAAGCAAACAGAAACAATAGAGTTAGTAAAATGAGCATATCAATTAATATACTCCTAAGCCATACAGCTTCAGACCTAGCCTTCTCTAAGGCCACTAACTCTATTTCCATATTAGATCTCACTATGCAAGTCTTCTTGGTTAATTTCCAAAAGACAACCCCTCCAGCTAGTGTAAACACATATCCACTAGTGGGCTTCACCTCATTTGTATCAAAGATCCAGTTAGCATCACAATATCCTTCTAAAACAATAGGATAGCCATAATATGACAAACCAAAATCAAAAGTCCCCTTTAAATATCTCAATAATTTAGATATTGCATCCCAATGCTCAATACTAGGATTATGAGTGTATCTACTCGATCTACTAACAGCATATGCAATATCAGGACAAGTACAATTTGTCAAAAACATTAAACTACCAATAATTTGTGCATATTTATCTTGTGAAACACTATCACCATGATTTTTAACCAAGTGCACCTTTAAGTCATACATAATAGACATAGGTCACATATCAAAATGTTTATTTTATTTTATATTTTCCACAAAATTAGATTGTGATAGTACACTGGAATCATTATCCCTAAGGATCTTGATGCCTAAAATAACATTTGCCCCAACCAAAATTTTCATATCAAATTTAGAGTCAAGAAACATTTAGTATCATGCACAACATTATGACTAGTTCCAAATATAAGTAAGTCATCAACATATAAACGAATAATGACACCTTCATTATTATTTAACTTATTATATGACCATAAGTCACAAATCCATGTGTAAGCATCATATATCAAAATTTCCATGTCATTGTATATGTGCTTGTTTTAATCTATACAAGGATTTAACCAATTTACAAACTTTATGTTATTGTCCAAGGACAACACAACCCTTGGGTTGCTCCATATATATATATATATATTTTCTAATTCACATACTAGAAAAACAATTTTAACATCCATATGATGTATAATAAGTTTGTAAATAGATACAATGACAAACAACATTCTTATAGATGCAATTCTAATAATAAAAGAATAAGTATAAAATAATCAACATGATATTTTTTTTTTTTTTCTTATAGCCTTTAGCTACTGAGCATGCCTTATACTTATCTATGATCACATTCAGTTATAAATTTCTTTTGAAAACCCGCTTGCAACCATACAAATTTTGTTTTAAACACCCACTTGCAACCTATAGGCTTAACCTTAGGTGGAAGCAGTGTGATTAGACATAATCTAATAATTGTTTAAAAACTTCCAGCAATAATGGTGCATAAACAAATTTAATTGCATAATAACTTACATGCTCATCTTCAACAATATAGGTAAGAAAATTGTTACCGTAACTCTTTTTCTCCCTAGTTCGCTTACTTCTTCTCAATTCTTGCACATCACAACAAGATCATTAGAAGTATCAATAAATTCATGAGACATATTTTCCTTATTTTTCAAAGGAACCTCATACTTAAAAAATATTTTTAAGATTCAACTATAGTATTAAATTCTAAATACATCACTATTGATGAAAATAATTTTATATCATGAATTATAACAACCATAACCAATAAACACACAATCACATATTTAAGAATCAAGTTTCCTCCTTTTAGGTTCATGAAGCATAACCTAAGGCAATTACCCCCACACTACATATTTAAGAATCAAGTTTCCTCCTTTTAGGTTCATGAAGCATAACCTAAGGCAATTACCCCCACACTTTGAGGTATTCTCCTTTTAGATTTGGGTAACATCTTAGCCAACCACCCCCACAATTCGAGGTATACCAAGTTAGGCTTATGCCATTCTCAACTTCATTTTTTATATTTTATAAAAATTTCCAATACCTCATCTTTGGTTCCTAATACATAAAGTTAAATAAATATAGAATGGTCATCAACAAAGATTACATAAAATCTTTTACCATCTCTAGTCATTGTGTGTTTTAAATCATCCAAATTATTATGTACCAAACTAAGGAGTTTGATTCCTCTTGTTATGGGTTTGCAAGGTCTTTTTGTTTCAAGTTCATAAAAACCTATCCACCATCTCAAAACAACAAATATAGCCAATAAAAATATGTGTATGTATATGTGCATGTATATATATATATATATATATATTTAATATCACTCTTGCACTTGGTGGATAAAGGGAATATTTATTCCAACTAGATCTTATCCACTAGCCCAAAATACTAGTTGGATCATTTTTATTTTTTTAATATATATAAAGAAAATTTTAATTATTTTTCATAATTTCTCATTTCATATATTTGTGTCAAGAGATGCAAAAGTAATAGTTTTTTGTACATAGAGCCAATAGCCTCTAGCTACTAAAAACCACTCTTAAGAATGTCCAAAATTTTACAAGAATAAGATACTTAATATTTTGTAAAATTTGACATCATTATACCACAATTGTATAATACAAAAATTTAATCATCCACAATTTCTTTTTCACATGACCATAAATGATTGGTTGAATACTTTAGCAAGGAAAATAAAATTTAATTAAAATATAGTATCATGTATCTTCATTATACAAAAGGAGTACCAAGTTGATACGGCACTATTGATTTCACTTAACAATAGGAATGCCTTCACCATAAGTCTACACCATTTTTTTTTTTTCTCTTTCAAAATTCTACCAAAAAATAAAATTTTATCTCATTTCTCACAAAAATTATTGCTAACATTTTTTTTTTTTTTTTTTTGAATTCCAAAAAACATTTCTCAAAACACATATGTTTTTCTTCAATCTCATGTTCCTCAAATTTCAATAGACATAAAACAATCACAAAATATAATACGCATATAGTATCACATAATCGCAATTGTAATAGTTGATATCCACATATCAAGACAACGTTACATAATATTATTCACATGTTAATTTAGATTAGAGAATCAAAATCACATTTGGATAAACGTCATTTATTTTTTCTACTAAAATATTAGTCCACCAAATTGTTTAGATAAACCAGATAGCAATATAAACTCCACAAAAGATATAAGTAATTATATCTAAGAATATAACTACTATAATTTTTTCTTTATAAACGTAATATCATATCACAATATAAAATTTCATGATCAATAACTTGTTTATCCATTTTGAAGCATGAATTCAACCTTTAAGATTGTTGGAAAAATAATAGTGAATAAACAAGTTTGATATAACAAACAATATCCCAAATAATTAACAAGAATGTAAATAAGCAATGATAATATAAATTTAAGTAAAATTTAGGAACAATCTCACAGTGCTATAGAATCACGCTGCGAAAGCGTTGTCCTTAAAGGTTGATTCGTGCCACCCAAAGTAAAACTTGGTGCGATTGGTTCTCTTGGCCAAACAACCCCCCAGGATTAGACTATAGCGTCGACCTTTGTGATGTACGCACTTCCACTCACAAAAGGTTTAAGAACAACCTTCTATTGCCTTTCCTTATAACAAATATTTTTGTAGAAAAATATGTGGGAGAGAAAGATAGTAGTGTTGTGTATCTAAAACATAGAGTAGTAAAAAGACTCTTTTGAAAATATGTTATGATGAATATTATATAGGCTATCTATGAAGATAATAGCCTATAGTTATTGGTTACTAATAACCCTTAAAAGCCCAACGGCTATATTATCAATAATTGCCCAACGGCTATATTATCAATAATTGTCCAACGGCTATTTTTCTCATAATTACCCAACGGCTATTTTACTCATAATTGCCTAACGGCTATTTTACTCATAAATTTCCAACGGCTAGAAAGTAAATAAAAATAAAAGTGTTTGGAACACACACCCACACCAACAAGCCCCACCAACAATAACTACATACGTGTTTTGCTCGCGAAAGTCGAAACCAATTTGACATCTAAACTACATATTATTTGACGGGTTTTGATTCTTTTGATTAAGATCGGCGAGATTTGCTTGCTATTTATTGTGAACTACTCAAGTAAATTCCATTGTACCATCTATAATAAAAAATAAAATAAAATAAAATAAATCCATTGTACCATCTTATCCGTGTGGGACATAAGGGCTGTTAAGGTAAAGTAATTCTTTGAAGAAAAAAAATAAAGAAGGTAAAGTAGTTCTGACAGAATACTGTAAATAGCACTTTTTTCATATTTATAATAGAATTTATCTTTAATATGAGAAGGGAAAACATAATTTTATTATATTTTAAAAATATTTAAATTTTTTTCGTTATAGTGACAAAATCGATTAAGTATGAAGTTTTTTTGAGATATTCTATCTCCGAGAGTGAAACCACCAACTAAAAGTTGAAGAGTAATTGACCAAAAACGAGAGGATGTTTGTTTCATTTTCATTGTTTCTGGCCTTGGCTTGTAATATTTATTTATTTATTATTATTATTATTTTGGGTAGAACAAGCTGCATATTAATCATTAATAACCTGAACACATCTTGAGTCAATACCTCATAATTATTGATATCAAGATCCAAATTAATTTATATGTGACGAGTATTGGTGAAACAGTCATCCATTTATAAGAACAACCATAAAGCACATCTAAGTCAGGATAACTTCCATGAGCTAGCAATGAAAAACTGTCCGTATGAAAGGACGAATCTATGCACATTAAAGTCAAAAATTAACTCCATCAGGCCAGCCAACAAGAAGTAAATGCGCAAGAAAGGTTACAAGAGTTTTGATGAGCCAACGGTCATGCGTTACGCATTAAGGAAAATCATCATTGCCATTAAATGCTATAATTCATTCAGGTGAAAATGCCTAGAAGAGCATTAATGGGCATAAATGACCAACCAAAAAGCAAGCTATATAAAGCTAGCCAACCCAAGTGACTTTTCTTCATGAAAAACACAATATACTGCAATTATCCTATTAATTCAAAGCAATAATCTGACTTAGGCATCAGAGTGTCCATAGTTGACACCACGCCGGTGATCTTTCTTTCTATTTCTTGTCTTTTCAACAGGTATCGCGGTTCGTTCATCGGTAACAACGAGGAGCATACTGACGAGGCCATATTTGAGCTTCATCAATATGTATTAGTTACAGTATAGTTTAGCTATCAAATTTATCAAGTTTAAAAGAGCAGAATAATGCTAAAAAAATTCTCTTTAAATTAGGAAAATTCTTTTAATATTTTCTCTAAGGACAAAGTTTCGTTACAAAATTGGTTGTAATTTTGTGTTACAACCTTACTCAATACTTTTTTATTGAAAGTAAATTTTGACAAATCTACCATTGGATTATATCTTCTTCTTATATTTGCCATACTTATAAAATTTCTAGAAAATTAAAAATCAATAGCTATATTATTAATAAATTGTTTAAATTGCAAGTTTTTATAATTTAAAATTATACATAAAATATAAGTTTACAAATCATATAGTAAATAATATCCAATTGACACAAAATTTGACATATGTATTAAAAACGTAAAGAACATGCAATTCAACGGTTAGATTTTCAAAATATATAGTGATGTTTATTTTATTTAGTAAAGTTGTAGCCTAAGGTTACAACTAATTTTATAACTAAATTTTGTCATTTCGCAAATTTGAAATTTTATTTACTAATATTTATTAATTAAATATTGTGTGTATATATATATATATATAAATTTTTTGTCGAACTTTGTCGTACATTGCATAACTAGTATCCTTATATTGTCTCTCTTTTACCTTTTTTTTTTTTTTTTGGTTGGAAAGAATTCTTATCATATTGTGTTGATGTATATGATTGAATTGATAAGGTAGACCTAGCTCTAAGACATTCTACAACACAAATTCCTATTCAGCAATTCCGTGCATATATACACCTATCACATTTTTCATTTTGTAGGAAAAGAAGATATTGTATTCAGCAGAACAAAGATTAACAAGAAGTAATAACACTAAAAAATGGCCAAAGCTTTCTTGATTACTGGGGGAAAATAAAGCCAAAGGCATTAACAGCAAGCATCACAAATTATTTGGTATCATAGTGGTTTATAAATGAAAGCATGTAAACAACATTAAGCATATTTATGTGCTGTCTCCAGAAGACAATGGCAAAGTTCATCTGGCTTTGAAAGCATTGCCATATGGTTAGCACCATTAATCTCCATCACATCTTTAGGCACTCCATTTTTAATCATCCATCGCTGAAATTCCACAGGAATCCCTAAATCCTGATCACAAACAACATAAACTTGTGGAACCGACCCATATCCCTCATTTGAGAAATTCTTTGCCTTGGACAAGTCATCAAGGAACAGCGATCCTGGCCTTGCCAAAGTCATGCTAGTTCAAAATCCTTGAAAAATGCACACACATTTGAATCATGTCCAAAATTCTTCAATTATGTATTGCGCAGGCATATGCAATGTTGCACAAAAAGAGAAAGTGTTTTTACCTCGGTGGGGCTTAATTGATAGAATTTCAAGGACAAGAACTTGGGGCCGAGTAGCATTGACCATGAAAGTTGGTTGACGCTTCCATAGTCAGAAAACCGTGTGTCCCACCATGCTTCTTCCGGGGTTCTTTCATTATACTTTTTGCAAAGAAAAAGACTACACTATTAGCACAAATGGAATTTTCGGTATAAACTTCTGATGTCTTAATTTCACAACTACTAAATAACAAGGGCGCCCGATAATTCTAAGCAATGAGTCAAATGCAATTGGAATCAAATCCCCTCAATCTAACCTTTTTCAATATTCCTTCTCAATTTTAATTGGATGTATGATATGTGACTATTAAAAATCAAATAAATTTTACGTGTAGCAGGTCAGCTAAAAATGGGAGGCAAGTGAAGGGGATCAGTTTCACAATGTGATCAGCCTAATAATCTGATTCTCTCAATGTTTTTTTAAGAACCTCAATTTCTTCATGAAATTTATGTGCCATTATCGACCCTTATATGGAGAAACTGAGTGCTAATCATCATTCATCAATACAAGGCAGCAATATCAGTACCCCAAAAATTCTAAGACTACAAACTAACCCAAAATTTTTATCACAATTATTTATGTGGCAGACTATGAGTTGTGAAAAAAAAATTAATAAATTCTTGTGAAAATGAAAGACTACCATTTACAATCATGTGGACGTGGATAGTTGTGGTTTAGTTCATGGTACTGAAATTACTCTTTTTAAGTAACCAAAATATGATATTCATAATCGACATGTAAATTTAAGTGATATCACAAGTTATTTAAATTTAAGTGATATCATATATATTTTCTTTTCTTTTCTTTTTTCGCCAATGATAAATATCTACTATGATATATTCGGTTGAAATTCTCAAAATCCTAATTTTAAATAGTAGCTATCTATGTTATTCCTTTCGTAATGGAAATTTAGTGGGTAAAATAACAATGTCAAACCTGTTCCAAGACATATGAGGGCTCGTTTTTCGTATCTGGCATAAACGCCGCCGAGGAAACCCCAACAGCTACCTTCTCTGGATACTTGTCCATGGCTAGTGCCATATTCAATCCTCCTAGATTGTGCCCAACAAGAACCACCTTTTCATTTGGAGGAAGAGAGGCCAAAAACTCCAACAAAGGCTCAGTGTACTCATACATGGTATGAACATCTTGAATTGCCTTCGTGTTGATGCCTGAAGCCGCAAGATCAAGAGCTGTGACCCGGTGGCCAGCGGACTCCAGCCGTGATTTGACCTTGTGCCAACTGCAGGCCCCATGACAAACCCCATGCACTAGAACAAAAATGCTTTTGTACTTTGGGAGCTGCCATTTTGTTCTAAGGGAAAAGCTGTTTTTTTTTTTTCTTTCCAATATTTGATGGGAGGCAAATAGGCAATGATGTTTTCTGCTGGCCTTGGGCTGTATATGTATAGTGCAAAGTGGAGAACGGATTATTGAACGAATCAGAATGGTGGGTCCATGATACCTTCTGTGTTGTCCTTTTGAATAACCTTTAGATTATTCAACGAATCAGAATGGTGGGTCCATGATACCTTATGGGCTGTCCTTTTGTTTCATTAAGAGTTATTTCATAGTGGTTGTAATTGAAGGGCCGGCCCGGCTGTGTCTGGGCCTAAAGTGACCTTGGCATAAAGTCCCATTACCAAAAAATACATCTCAAAAAATTCGGAATGACAATGTAAATGTGTTTGTGATTTTAGCTTAGTTAAATTTTTTTGTTTTAGTTTTTTAATTTTCAAATTAAAAATACGATGAGAGTCTACATGGCAGTTCGTGTTGTATAAATTAATATTTTAGTATGACTGTTAACCATGTCAATTTTTTTTCATCCACCACTCAGCTATTTTGACACAATATCAAATGTTATAAACTAAACTGATATATTTAAGAGGTTGGAGACTATTTTGATGCATAATACAAATAGACCAAAATGGTAATTAAATAAATAATGCAATTTTTCCATATATTATCTTTAAAATAAAATTTTATAAAAAAACCTATAAAATTCCAACTCAATTAGAACATAAAATGTATAAATAAAATCTCAGCAAAATTTTTTTTGTATAAAATATATATATATATATATATACTTTTTTATGAGTGATGCTTAAAATCACTAAAATTTTTTTTATGTAAATCTTACAAATTGATATGTAAATACTCTTAAAAAATAATTAAAACACTTAATATTTTGTTAAAATGACATTTTTATAAACTTTTTAGGGAAATTATAACAGATGGTCTTAGGGTAATGATTAAAAATCCATTTAAAGAAAGTTTTTATGGAAAAAGAAAAAAAAAAACAATTAATATTTTGATAGTTTTTTTTTTTTTTCATTTTTCATAGAAAAAATGTTAAAATTTTCCTAAAATTGATTATTAACCATTGGTATAAGGGTACTTATTAGCATGGCCCAACTTCTTATAGTAAAATTTACAATATTTTTCTTTCTTTAAAAAATTTAATTAACCCAAGACTTGGGTTGGTTAATTGGTCTATTTGGGAATTTCACTTGCAAGTGGGATTTCTTGTTTCTTTTATAATTCTTGTCTTTTGCCGAAAACTGTCACCACTAGGTAAGAATGACCCCTCTGAGAGCATTCACAATAGTAGTGTTAAAAAACTAAAAAATTATTTTTTGCACTACCATATATAAAAAGGGTGCTGCAATGGTGGTAGTATAGGTAAATTTTTTACCTACATTGCTACAATGTATAGCTATATATGACTGTGTATTGTAACTGAAAGCTAAAAAATAATAATAATAATAATAATATTTTTTATTCTACCTCCTATTAAATTATTTTTTTCCTATTTCTTTTACTCATCCCATTAGATCTATCACCTTTCTCTCAACTCTCACCTCTACTGAGAGTGTCACTGCCGCCGGCCCACCCTAAAGCTCAATGTCACTGGCCCATTCCCCCGATTAACGCTGTCGACCCACACCGCTGACCTACTCTGCCGACCCACGCTGCAAACCCATCTCGCCCTTAATCTGATTTTTGGGTTCATAGGTTGCAATGTTGATATGGTTTGGATTGTTGGTCATGGTGGCTGATTGAGTTTGGTTTGGGTTTTTGGTTGGGTTGATCACTGTGGTTTTTGTCAATTGTGGATGATCTAGTAGGCTTTTCGTTGGGTTGATCATAGTGGGGGGTTTTTTTTTTTTTTTTTGATTGGTTGTTGGTAGTGGGTGATGTGAACTAGTGGGTGATCATGGTTGTTCTAATGGTTGCTATGGGTTGTGGATGATCATTGTTGTGCTGTGGGTTACAAGGAAATTAATTTTTATTGGGTTTGATATATTATTTTATTGGGTTTTATGTTAAAATAAAATATTATTGTTACACTAGAAGATTATTTGCTATCATGTGGCGTTCGGGGTGGCGGCGGTAGTGGTCATGGCAACAGCGGTAGCAGTTGTGGTGGTTGTGATTGTTGTTTATTGTAGTTGATATATTATTTTATTGTAGTAGATATATTATTTTATTGTGATATTTATATTATTTTATTGTGTTAAAGGCTAAAATAGATCCACTGATACTTGATGTTTTGTAAAGTGAATAGGTAAAATAGATAAAGTAACTTTTTGTAGTGCTAAATAACTAAAAAACTAGCTCCACCAATGTGGATGCTCTGAATGAGTGAATATTTAGAAGGATAAGGTTAAATTATAAAATTGGTTATAATTTAATACTACAACCTTACTTAATATTTTTTTTATTGGAGGTGAATTTTGAGAATTCTACCATTAGATTATATCTTTTTTCTATATCCTTCATGCTTGTAAAATTTCTAGAAAATTAAAGATTAATAACTATGTTATCAATAAATGGTTTAAATTGATAATTTTTGTAGTTTAAAATTATGCATAAAATATAAACTTATAAATCATATAGTATATAATATCCAATTGACACAAAATTTGACATGTGTATTAGAAGTATAAAGAACATGTAATTGAATTGTTAAATTTTCAAAATATGTAGTAATATTTATTTTATTGAGTAAGGTTGTAATTTTAGGCTACAACTAATTTTGTAGTTAAACTTTATCCTATTTAGAAAGAGTTAAACTCCAAACTAAATTGGAGATGCATAATTTGTTGTTTTCTTTTGTTGTAGCATTTTTATATTATGTAATTGAAATGGATAAATATGACAACATAAATAAAAAGATGTAGGAGTTAATATGAAAGATAAAAAGTTAGTAAAATATTTAATCCCACATTGAAAATAAAAGAATTTTTTTTTTATTGTTTTTAAATGTGGTGATTAAATGGCTGAAATGTATTAGAGTGGATATTGAATTAGATACATGCACAATGGGAAGGTGAAGGCTGAAGGGAGGAGATACTTTTGTCAATTTCACATGACTTATTTAAATAATACACATAAATAGTCTCCTAATCATCACATAGTGTGTTGGAAGAAATTAACACCAAATCGATTTAGAGCTAAGTTTTGTTTGGTTTATTTTCTTATAACAGTGAGGGAAAAGAGGTATGGCATGCGACGATGGTGGGCAATTGCTGTGTAGTCATGAGTCACGACATGGTGTT
The DNA here is from genome assembly GCA_030445155.1 of Quercus variabilis. Lineage (NCBI taxonomy): Eukaryota > Viridiplantae > Streptophyta > Magnoliopsida > Fagales > Fagaceae > Quercus > Quercus variabilis. The sequence goes on along the minus strand of CP129448.1, from coordinate 4,023,907 downwards.
AGTTTTGCTCTCTCCTCTCTTTTATATTTGGTTTAAATGTTTAAGTCATGACATGGTAAGGCTAATTGGTGGAATTTTTAAGGGTAGCAACAACGGAAGTGGTGGCTAATTATTTATTTATTTTTTTTTTTTGAGAAATAGTGGTTGTTAGAAATAAAGTATGATTGGAATGTGTAAAGTTTCGGCAATGAAATGGTTATTTGGGATGCGTAAAGTCTGAAATGTGTAAAGTCTATAGGGGAGATGTATATTCATAATTGTACTCATTATTGCAACCTTATTCCATGAACTCTACAAGCATTCCAAGGTTTTATATATATGTGAGATTTCTTTCTGTTATTGTTAGGGGCGGAGCTAGGTATTTTTGTTTGGGGAGGCCAAGTTGCGACACTAATATATTTATTAATACAACTTCCACACACACACACAAATATATATACATATGCACACGCTTTTTATTATATATACACACACTTTTTTATTTGATAAATTATATATATATATATATACACACACACCCAACAAAAAATAAGAAAAGAGCTTAGTATTTTCAATCAAAATTATTTTTTACGGCAATCATTCATAAAATAAAATTCATTTTTTCCTTTTTCATAGTCAAATTCTTAAAATGCTTCATTTTAAAAACAAATTATCAAATTTTATGCTAAAGTAAGTAAAAAATCTTTTAATTGAACTAATGAAATTTTCAAAAACATAAATGATCCAAAACTTGGAGGAATAAGTTAGGCTCCAAATATATTTAAAGCTAACGACCTTACTTTAACCCATTATATGACAACTAAAGACACATTTCATGTGTAGTTTTAGTGACAAAATTTTTTTAATGAGTCAATGACTTGTTAATTGTCACATAATGGGTTGAAAAAGATAGATTCAAACATGTTTCATACCAAATTTTATCAAATATTTAACAGATATAAGAGCATATTTTACAATAAAAAATAGAATTGCCAAAAATAAAGTTATATCTCTATAACTATTAGACCAATTATTTTTTTTAAGAGCATTATTGGACTAATTCAAATATTTAGGAGGGATAACTCTTTTTTTTGTAGACTAAATTTTGAAAACATTAAAATAAGTGTATATATATTTTTAAAATTTTCAAAATCATGGCCCCCCCACCCTTATTGGTACCTCCGCCCCTGGTTATTGTACATATCTAAGAGATATGAAAAGAATTGTAGATGACTACTTGAATATAAGAGTTTATCAATATATATTTCTTGTTTTCTTCTTACTCTGTTTTATCTATTTTTATGATTTCACAACACGTTATCAGCACGAGTCTCTACCTAATTTTGAAAGGAAGTTGTAATCCTATTGTTCTTGAAACATCAAAGGTTATATGTGTTGTCCTCTTAACTTATTGTAAGTTTTCTTTTCTTCCTAAGAATTAGTGTTTATCCTATCTCTTTGTTATTACATTTTACGCTTATAATTTTAGTGATTATTTTAATTGATTAAAAAAAAATTTATGGGTCTCACGAGTTCACTTAGGGTTTGTTTGGATATCGCTTATTGGTGAAAGCTAAAAATTGAAAATACTATAGCAAAATAATTTTTAAATGTGTGAATAATATCATGAGACCCAGTTCTAAAGTTGTTTTTCTGGAAAAAAAAATAAAAAAAAATATTTGCAGATCTCGTGAATAGTGTATGAGATCCACCAAAAACTGTTGGACACACAAAATGCTATTCAAACATATACTTAGGGTTTATTTGGATACCGCTTATTTTTTAAAATTAAAAACACTGTAATAAAATAATTTTTAAATATATAAATAATACTGTAAAACTTATTTTTAATGAAAATTTTATTAAAAAAAATATTTGTAAATCTCGTAGTAAATAATGCCTGTTGCCAATCCGGAACGCAGCCGAAAAAAAAATTCAGCTGTGACCAAACGTTCACTTAATAAAAACCAGTGCCAATGACTATTTTTCACGATAATTGATAAATCATTTTAAAAACTTAGATGCCATGACTTTTAAGTCCATGGAACTTGGCAAGTAGTGCCAGTGTCACGTCGTATTTGCCCAACTAGTGTGTCCAAACTCCAAAGTATAGGATTATTCAGGTGTCAACAGTCACACGCACAACACAAGGTGGAGATGGAGAAGAGGGAGAGGCATTTTGTGCTGGTTCATGGAGCCTGTCATGGAGCATGGAATTGGTACAAAGTGGTAACCCTGCTGAAATCAGCTGGTCATAAAGTAACAGCCTTGGACCTAGCTGCGAGCGGGATTCACCCAAAGCAAGCACATGAGCTCAGATCACTATCAGATTACCTTGAGCCTTTGATGGAATTCATGGCATCTCTTCCAGCAGAGGAAAGAGTCATCCTTGTGGGCCACAGCTTCGGTGGAAACTGTATCTCTGTTGCCATGGAAAAGTTCCCTGAGAAAATTTCTGTTGCAGTATATGCTACCGCCCAGATGCCTGGTCCTGATCTCGATTTCCTTGCATTAAACGAACAGGTACTGCTCTCATCATCTCTCTCTAACAATCGTTAGAAATCAGATCTGGGTATACAACACTTTCCTAGATTTTTTACTGCGTAGTCGCGTAAATAATTATTTTCACATAATCTCACTATTTACTGTACCATGACTCAAAATTTTCTGAACAGGCTTAAGTCTTTCTTTTCTTCTTAGCTGAGCAAATATTTCGGTATAATTGAAGGATTATCCCCCAAAAATAATAGGACATATTTGAACATAATTACTAGTCTCCTACTTACTAGTCTCCTACTTACTAGTCTCCTATTATTAGTTGAAACTTGAAAGGGACACGCTAGATAATTCAGATAAAAGTCTTATGCATGCCTCTGCCTTACACGTGGCTGGTTCTTATCTCTTTCATTGAAAAATGTAACCTTTTTATATTACGAGAAAATACACGAAAACACAAAATTTGACATACGGTAATGGGCAGATTATTAGTGGCAAGAAAGAAAAAAAAAAAAAAAAAAAAGAGTGAATTTAGATAACAACTAGTGAATATTTGTCAATTTGACAAGTGCCAAAAAAACTGTCAATTTTTTGTATGCTTAGTGTGGGGGAGAAGAATCCAGGCCCAACATTATTAAAGTCCAATATTATGAACCAAGGGCCCATGAAACGGCTGTCTTACACCCGAAGAAAGAGAGAGAGAGAGAGAAAAAGGGCGAAGCCTAGCTAGGAATGGGATCTCCATGAAAGATCATGGCTGTCCGAGGAAGGCATTTCCTGTCCGAGGAAAGCATTACTTGTCCGAGGAGGACACATCACTTCAGCAGGAAGTCCCAAGCCATTTGGGTACGAGAAAAACCAGTGGCTGTCCGAGGACTTCATCAGATCAGGATAAGCTCAGAACAAAGGATGAGAACGATAAGAATGAAGAAATATCTAATAGAAAGGCTGCTACCACCATATTTAATGCACTACAACAGCTTTTCTGGCCGCATTTATGTGGAGAAGACCTCTGAACAGTGCACCCTCAGCTACCGTCACTCCCAAATAACTAAAGCATACCCATGATGTGACATACACTCAAGTAGATACACAGATGAAGAACAAGTGGACGATGAAGATGGTAGGGAAGGGCACTATATAAAGGAGAAGGGGGAAAGAAAAAGAAAAAAGAATAACTTTACTGTAGCCCTAAACCTTGTAACCATTGATTGTTCAATGAAACACCTCCTCGGACACTGACAAAAGAGTTTCTTTGGTGTTATTTTATGTCTTTTTTCTGTTTAAAGTAATCCTGCCCGTCATTGTTTATATCAGACCCAGTCCAGTTCTTTCACCCACTCTCTACAAATTTATTGTGCAAGGTCCGTTGGGCCTTTGGTCCAGACTTGTGGGCTTAAACTCCAAATCCGTTCCTTACACTTAGTATTACTTGTCACAGCTTAAACGACAAGTATTAGTTGTTTTGTTTTTATAAAACATGAATGGATTGATTTAACATCATTTTAATTGATTACAAAATGGAAACACCATTTTAATTAAATATTTGAGAGAAAGAAAGAGAAATGTAATTCGAATATATTATTATTGTAGGGTCTTTTTTTGTAGCCCAAGTTTCTCAACAATACATTTTTATAGAATGGATCAAAGGTTTAGGCACTCATAGGCTTACAACGGAGTACAAACCACTTTTCTTTTATTGAAGGGTAATAAACCCAATTTACAACTTAGGGTAGCTCTTCGGCCCATGGCCGAGGAGGTTTTCCCTCCTCAAACTGACATCGCCTAGGAGCCATTATATGTCCTTCTCTCCCTCTCAAAAATCTCTCTCTACTCTTTGCTTGCTTTTCTTATATATCTTTCTTCCTCCTATCTTCTTCTTCCTTCTATTGATCATCTATTGACCTCTCCTCTGACCCTCCGTCCCATTAGAGGTCTTATCCGTGCTCAAGTGGTTCACCCTGATCGATGTTGCCTTGTGAAGGGGTTACATCCCCATTAATGCGGCCAAGGGGGTTAAGTGAGCGCATTTAATGCAGAGGTGACAGCTCGCCTAAGGCTTACCATTTCGCCGTGCTCTTGTCGCCGACGCGTGGCACTGGGCCCTCTCCTCCTCTGACATTCAAGGAGGCCCCCTCGGTGGTGGGGTACTCGTGTTCTTCCGAGGTCTCGGACGCCTGAGGGTGGGCCCTCCTCGGATATGTTCCTCGGGGGTCGATCCTCGTGCTTTCGTCCTTAGACCCCTCATGTATCCTCGGCGTGGGCCCTTGGGCCTGGTTTGGAGTGGACCGAGGCTACCTGATTTTCTGGCCCCACAATAACCCCTCAAAATTTTGCTGCATGCACCCTCGGGCGGGGAGGACGATTTTGATATCCTCGGGCCTATTCCGTATCCAGTCGAGCCTTACGCCCCCTGCTAGCACTGGGGTCTTTTCATCTGCCCAAGGCGCGTTGTTGACGTTTCGAAGCGCACAACGTGCCCATCATTAAATTCAGGCAGCTCTGCGCTCCCCACGTCTAATGAGGCGTTACCAATCCAACGGTGGAGGTTTGTTTCGCATTTATGGGCGGGAAAACCCACACGACTCTTCGATTTGGGGTATAAATACCCAAACGAACCGCTTCTTCCTGTTCCTTATTTGCAATCAAGAATTCTCGCTCGTCCTTCCTGAGTTCAAACACACTCACTTACATCTCCAGCACCAAAAAAACCTGTCCGAGGAGCTCCTCCTCTTCCCAGTAAGTTGCTCTACCCCTCTCTGAGTTTTCTCCCCCTTTACTCCTTCTCCTTCACTTGTTCTTTCTTAGTTCCTTTAGGCGTCAACTGGGATGGGTAGGTTTAAGAAATATGTCCACACTGAGGAGGCGATGGAGAAATTCATCGCCGACTACAGAATTCCCGGCAATGTAGGTTTGAAATATAGTGAAGACGGGGATTGATGCTTACATAGACAGGAAGGCAAAGTGGTAATTCCCATTGTCGCCTTCCTTGAAGGGGGGACGACGATCCCCATGGGGCCGGTGATGAGGGACTACCTCACGCACTTCCAGTTAGCCCCTACCCAATGTGGGATAAACGTCTTTAGGATTTTGGGCTGTGTGGACACCCCGAACGAGAAGATGGGGCTAAAGTTGACCCACCACGATGTGAACTGGTGCTATAACCTTCAACTTCTTAAGGGCAAGTCTTATTACCTGAAGACGAGGGATGACAGGGTGCGGCTCATCCAGTGCCTCCCTGAGTCCAGCAAGGGGCTGAACGAGGACTTCCTCATCGTGTTAGGGGAGTGGCACGATGACCTTCGCTGCCCAACAACGGAAGGGATACCAGGTGGGGCAGTAGGAGTATGAGGGGTTTTAAGTTCTTTTGCCCCTTTTTTCTTCCCTTTTTCCTTTTGTTAACATAGTGGTGTTTTCCCCTTGCAGACCCGCACGCTTTTGAGTGCCACTTCCATTTGGTCAACCGAGAAGATTTGCAGAAGGTGCTGAGGGCGTCGGTTTATATAAACGAGGACGACAATCAAGTTAGGGCTGCCCACATAATCTTGGGGTATAAACCTGTCCAGAAATCGTTCTCGGTTTCAAAGCACGTCATCCGAGCCAACGATCCTCGGCTTCAGAGGATTACTGTGACCGAGGACGGATTTTCGTTCCCCGAGGAGCCCTCCGATCAAGAAGCTGTCACGCTAGCCGTCCCCTCTTCTTCCCAAGTATTCGCCGAGGAGGATCCAGAGAGGGAAGGGGACACGTTTGACGCTTTCGCTCAGCTTGATCAGTCCGAGGACCCTCCCGGGGACTTGGGTGATCCTATTTGACCGAGGCAGACCTCTTTGCTTCAGAAGCCCCTCCTTCGCCAACAATGGGTTACAAGAGGAAGCGCACCACCAACTTGTTGGATCTGATTGAGGGCCAGCCAGGGAAGTCTCAACAGAAGCTTCCCCTTCCTCCCTCGAAGACTAGGTCGACTTCCGCTCAGCAGAAGCTCCCTCCTCCTCCTTCCCAGACAAGCCTGTCCCCTGGGTTCGTGCCTGCCGACCCCAAGAAGAAGAAGGATAAGGGTAAAAGGCCTATGGAGGATAAGACGATATCCTTACAAGAGGAGGACAATACTCTGCGGCCGTCCAAGCAGCCTAAAATAGGCGACAAGAGTCAGGATAGGCAGGTCGTCGACACCACCTCGTCCGAGGCTCAGGCTTGGCTCCCTACTTCGATGCTCCATGGGGAGCCCTTGAGGGATAACGCCTCGCTCAGGGACTTCAATGAGGGCGAAGGTGCGCGCGTGGCCGATGCACTGGAGAGGAGCCTGCTGCTCCTGGCGGACATGGCCGAGCTTAACTCTTTCAGGAGCGAGCAGGTTTTTCTCAGCCTTAAGCGATATATGGGGATGGTAAGGGCTATAATTTCGACTTTCCTCCCATTCTTTTTCTTTTGTTGGGCTTATAGCGCATTGGTTATTCTGGCAGGCTGTCCAGGCCATCTATAGGTTGGAGGAGGCGGCGAACGACCAGAGGAAGGCCCTCAACCAGGAGCGTGGTTGGCGCTTTCAGGCTACCCGGGCTCTGAAGAACTCCGAGGCTGACCTCGCCAAGGCCCGAGAGGACTTGAAGGCGGTGACCAAGGCTTGGGGCAGTGTAGCGTTTGGTCTTGAGGGCGCCCAGAACTAGGCCAAGGAGCAGACAAAGCGCTTGGGCGAGGTGGAGGAGCAGTTGCAGATCACGAGGGATCTGATCGCAGATCTGTAAGCTAAGGTGACAGGGGCCGAGGGGGCCCAGAGGGAGGCAGAATGGGCCAGAGACCAGGCGCAGCGGGCTAAGGACGAGGCGAATTTTGGCAGGGAGATGGCCCTAACTACCAAGGAGGAGGCTGAGACCGCAGCCTATGCTGATGGGGTGGCTGCGGTAGAGGTCCTCTATAAAGCTCAAGTTCCGGGGGTATGTAGGCGATACTGCTCCCAGGTCTGGGTTGAGGCCCTCAAATAAGCTGGGGTGGAGGCCACGTCCGACCTATGGAAGGCGAAGAGCGTGTATTACCCCCCTACTATCCGCGAGGCTGCCCCCGATGGCGCCCAGGTTGGGGAGATTGTTGAGGAGGTGGAGGCTGCTGAACTAAGAGAGCATCTGAGCGAGGAGGTGCTCCAAGAGACAGTGGAAATCCCTTCCGATGCTCAAATCCCCACTGCTGAGGAAGCAGCCTCATTATGTGAGCGCATTTAATGCGGTTACATCCCCATTAATACGGTCAGGAGGGTTAGGTGAGTGTATTTAATGCAGAGGTGACAGCTCGCCTAAGGCTTGCCCCTTCGCCGTGCTCCTGTCGTCGATGCGTGGCATTGGGCCCTCTCCTCCTCTGACATTCAAGGAGTCCCCTTCGGTGGTGGGGTACTCGTGTTCTTTCGAAGTCTCGGACGCCTGAGGGTGGGCCCTCCTCGGATATGTTCCTCGGGGGTCGGTCCTCGCGCTTTCGTCCTCAGACCTCTCATGTATCCTCGGCATGGGCTCTTGGGCCTGGTTTGGAGTGGGCTGAAGCTACCTGATTTTCTGGCCCCACAATTATTATTATTATTATTTTATTAAGGATTATAAATCATAATGTATTACTTTATAGAATATTTTAGTGTCCTTTTTTGTTGTCATTTTATCATCTCTTTCTATCTAAATATAGGGTAAAAATGGAAAATCACTTTATTCCATACTCACAATATGTCACCTTAACATTAAAAAAGTTGTATTTATTTTCTATGTTAATCTCTTACTTAATAAAGAATGAGAAATGCCAACGAGTGTCTTTAGGGTACTAGTTAATAATCTATTTAAAAAAAGTTTTTATGAAAAATGAGAAAAAAAGTAATTAATATTTTGACAGTTTTTTTTTTTATTTCCCATAAAAATTATATCAAAATTTTTCTAAAATAGATTATTAACCAATGCCCTAAAAGCATTTCTTAACATTTCCCTTTAATTTTAAAATCACTTTATTCCATACTCACAATATGTCACCTTAACATTAAAAAAGTTGTATTTCTTTTCTATGTTAATCTCTTACTTAATAAAGAATGAGAAATGCTAATGAGTGTCTTTAGGGTACTGGTTAATAATCTATTTAAAAAATTTTTTTATGAAAAATGAAAAAAAAAAAGTAATTAATATTTTGACAGCTTTTTTTATTTTCCGTAAAAATTATATCAAAAATTTTCTAAAATAGATTATTAACCAGTGCCCTAAGAGCATTCCTAAACATTTCCCTTTAATTTTATTTTTTTTATAAAAAGAATAGTCTCATCAATGAGAGTCATTAAGGAAACAAGTTAAAAAAAAAAAAAAACGATAAATGATCAATTATAAGTTTTAATGCTCATTTTTTAAAAAAGAAAAAGAAAAAGAAAAAGAATGCACTTGTCATTTGTCAACAATGTATTAGGCTTATTGGCTTGCATAATGCTTTTTTTTTTTTAAGTACTTGCCTAATGTATTAGCTTACATATGTAAATTTGTTGTAATTGTGTTTTTTTTTTTGGGAATGTGTGTACAAATAAATAAACAAACACACACAACCTTACATATTGCAGTGATCTAACAAGAGTTTCAAATTTTGGACCCTTCTTACATCACACATTAAAAAAAGAATCTGATTATTGTAAATTTATTGTAAGTGTTTGGTACGATTAAAAATGGTGTAAAACAATTTATGCCCCAAAACTCTCGAATAGGAGATCTCCCCCCTCCCCTCTTTCAAATTTGCCACCTACCACAACCACCACACTCCTCCTATGGGTTTCACTCGTCACTCCCAACCATTGATGACCCATGACTTAACAACCCACATTGTTGATCCATCATATCTAGACCTAAGGAGATTAGTGGTTCTTGTCTTGGTGGTACTGTTTGAATGGCGTCAAAGCTTAGCAGTGGTGGTGAGATACAAACTAAACACCAAAAATCAAAATATTTTCCAATCAAAAAACATTTGGCGTTGAAATGAACATAGCATTAATTTCAATATCACTAAAGACAATTGGAGTTTTGTATCATAAAGTAGGATTTGAATTAAGGATTTGGATTAAATGTAATAATGTAACTATGTGAGAGGTAAAAAAGTAAAAAGGTTTAAGAAGTTTTGATCCATGGGTTGAAATTAAAAGTGAACTTATCAAGTTTCAATCTTGTTTGTAAAAGTGGTAATGCATGGTTCAATAAGATCTCAATACTTGAATTCATGCTCCACTTCACAATGGTTTTTAAGCATGGACATTGACATGGGTACGGGTCCATATACATGTATGACATAGGGACATGATTAGTTTCTGAAAAATTGTAACATGAAACAGTTAGTGTAACATTGATATGATATAAATATAACACCCTAAATGAAATGTATGTGCTTCTTAAGTTTTTACTCACTGTCAACCACTAGTTTAGTGTGATTACTAAGTTTATTAACCACATATCAAGTCACAAAAGTTATGGGTTGAGATTAGATGCAACCATGCAATTAACTCCATTTCTTCACAAAAATTTTTACAATTTTAAATTTTTAACTTTAACTTTTTTCTTGCTTTTAATATTTTTTATTATTTAATGGTTGAAATTGAAAGTTACTTTTTCCAACTCTCAATCTCAACCCTTCATTGCAATTGCATCACCTGATTTCAATCCAAACAATTAACAATACTGTTGAGCTTAGGTATGTGATGTGAGTGTGACCTTGATGGTGATATGTACCTATGAGATTGACCTTACCAAGAGAGAGACTGGTTTGAGGGATAGTGTCATAGGCATATACCTTGAAAAGATCACCTGAAAAATAAATGAAATTGTTACATGTTTTACTGTGCATTTGATAGTGTTTAGTTCATGGATTCCCAATCATCCTCTCTTAAGTTTAGGAAATTCCATCATTGAGTCAGTTGTCACTGTTGTCTCCTTTCCTAGCTAGCTAGTTCCCAAATGTGCTTAATGATATTTTTAGGTATATGTAGAAATCTCAAAGGTTGGATCTTGTCAAGGATGCGCAATTCACATTCGATCAAGGGCCCAACAACCCACCTACCTCATTGCTATTTGGGTACAATATCATGGCAACCAAGTTATACCAGCTCTCCCCACTTGAGGTAAGATACATAATTTATACTTTATACTTCTCTTTAACTTCATATTTATTTAATGGGTTCTAGTTAACTTAACTGATAAATTTCTAATGGTTGAATAAGAAATTTAGGATTTAATTTCTGCTCATACCAAAAACTAATTGGCATCTTAGTCTGATGATAAAAAACTATTATCAGGAGATGACGTCATAGTTTGAAACTCTCTAAAAAAAAAAAAAAAACTTCATATTTATTCAATAATTTCACACTTTCTTTTGGAAGAAAACATCAAATAAAAGAGCCAAAAAAGTTAGTTAGGCATGCAATTATCAGTTTAACAACTTTATAATTAAAGATTAAATGTCTTATACAATTAGCTACTTAGCTAAATTGCATTTAAAAAATAAAGGGTCATGTTAACAGATATCCTTAGGGCAATTGTTAATAAATCATAATAGGAAAGTTTTGTAGGGGCCTTTTCATTGTGCGTTGGGTTGGGCTGCCTTCCGTAGTAGTAGGCCCAAGTATTCTGAGTAAGAGAGTTGAGACCGGTCCAACTGTAATTCAATTTGGTCCAGCTTGTGCGCAAATGTTGAGTCCAAGTCCAAGGGAAGAAGTTGCAAAGTGGGTTTATCCTCTGTTTCTGTTGCAGAAGGCTTTCCTACATCTTCTGCCGCAAGATTGACTTTTTTGTTTCTGCCGCTGCCAGTTTTCGCCGCAGAAGAAACTTTTCTCCAGTTTCTGCAGTGAGATTGACGTTTCTGCTGTAGAAGGAACTTTTCTCCAGTTTCTGTCACATGATTGACTTTTCTGCTGTACAACAAAACTTTTTGCCATGTAGTAAAACTGTCTGCCGTGCAATAAAACTTTCTACTATATAGTGAAACTGTCTGCTGATGCGGCAGGACAACTGATGCGGTAGACGGAATAAAAAACGTGCTACAACAGGATTACTAAATACGGTAGATATAAGTTATAATGAGAGAAATCAAATATATTTGCAATCAAAATTAAGTATTGAATCTACCTATAGAATAAGTAAACCAAGAAGGAACCCAAACTTCAATTTGAACAATCTTATCATAGGCTCTTGCCATAAAAGTTGTTCATTTTGGAGAATATGCCTAAATGGCTACTAGCTATTACTTTTAAAGACTTCAAAGAGTGGGTCTGCTAAGAAGGAGAGAAAAGATGGTCTATTAATGCATGCCCCTATTCCTGCCACATTTTCTCTCTTCTTTTTCTTTCTCTGTATTCCTTTTTTTACTCTTAGCTTCTAACTACTATCTTGCTGTGGGTTGTTTTTCTCACTTGGGTCATTTTCCTTTTTCTGGATTCCTCTCTCTGGGTATTTTCTACTCTCTTATCATGAGTTTCCTTTCTTAGGTGCTTTTCTCCCTCCTCCTGGGTATTTTTTTTTCTTCTTATGTTTTTCACTCTTTCCCCTCTTTTTTCCTCTACCTCGATCTTTTTTTTTCCTGCCGTGGTTACATTCCTTTTATAGCAAACTGATTTAATGAGATTTCTCCCTTTTACCCTTAGGGCTTCACCAGCTGTTTTTGGTTTGTTGTGGGCATCTTTTCAAGATTATCCACTAACCCATTGGTTGCCCCTACCACTGCCATATGCTCAAAACATGTTTGCTGTACGACAAAATTCTCTTTTGTTTGTTCCTGCCGTATACCTCTACCTCTAAGTTCAAAGATCAGGATTGAGCTATCTCACTACCTAGCTTTATGGCATGTATCAAATGGTCCCAACCATTTATTACTTCTTTTGGGTAAGATATCATCCCAGCAGGATATATTCCCAAAAGAAGTTATGGCAGGAAACCAAATATAGACCCCATTTTCCCCCACTACCAAATCACGTCCTCTAAATCTTTTTGACCGTGGGTTCACCTCCCTTGTATTGGCTGGGTACAGGTTAGTGGTGCCCCAACCCTTCTGTTTTTATTTTTTTTCATTCCCATGCTGTTCCTGCAGTAGCAAATCAGCTTTGTTTTGTCCTGCTACAAGTCTTTCACACGTTTCCTGCTGTGTTTGTCATTTTCTTTAGTTTGGGCTTTTCTTTCCTTCACATGATTCCTGCTACTAACACTTCCTGTTGCTCCTTGTTTCCTTTCATCATTCTTTTTCATATCAGTTTTCACGCCTGTCTTTTTTATACAAAAAGATTTGGGCCTTTGTGGGCCAAATAATGTTGACTAAATCAAAAGGGTCTTAGGTCCAGTTTATCTTTATTTGCTGAAACCATCTTGTTAGAGAACTGTATTTTGCGGCAGATCTATATTCTGCTGAAGAACTATATTCTACAGTAGATCTGTATTCTGCGGCAATAAAGCCTTCTGTCGAAGAATAGGGACTTGTGTCTTCATCTGCCGAAGTCATTCTGCCAGAGAATTATATTCTGCGGTAAAGCTATATTCTGCGGCAAATTTGTATTTTGCGGCAGATCTGTATTTTGCAGCAGATTTGCATTTTGCCATAGATTGCTTTCACTTGCCCTTCTTTCTTTGGACCTTTCTTGCTCTTCGTTCTTCTTGGTGGGTCTTTGAGCCTTGCTTCTCATTGGGCTTTCTTCCTTATGGGCCTTTGGGTACATATTTGCAAAAAGGGCATCAACATTCAGCCCCCTGAGCATATGGATTGCTCATGCAATTCGTATGCGAAAACTCATGTAGTTTTCTTTTATGGGTCATTTAACAACTCGCATGCGAATGCTTATCTTCTTTTCTTCGCGTGCCTGCTATTTCAACATTTACTCTCTTTAGGCAAGTTGTTCTCTTTCTTTCTACAATTTTACGACCCTCCAAGGGTAGCCAAGAAGTTGCTTTTCGTGAGGGTGGTGTTAGGTCTGCTGGGCTTCTTTGAGCCTGCTGTATGCTTTCCTTTTGCTCTTCATGACTTGTGCTTGCTGGGCCTTTTTGGGCTTGCTATATGCTTTCCTTTTGCCCTTCATAACCTATGCCTGCCGGGCCTCTTTGGGCCTGCTATATGACTTATGCTTGCTAGGCCTCTTTGGGCCTTCTATATGCTTTCCTTTTGCTAAATTCCATTAGCCCAGTACTATCATTGGGCTTGTACTATGTAGTTTCAAGCTTCCTTGGCTCATTTCATTACTTTCAGGCTCCTTTATCCCATTTTATTCTTTTGGGCATCCTCAGCTCGTTTCATCACTTTCGGGCTTCTTTGTTCCATTTTATTCTTTTGGGCATCCTTGACCCGTTTCATCACTTTTGGGCTCCTTTGTCCCATTTGGGCTCCTTTGTCTCATTTTATTCTTTTAGGCATCCTCGATCCGTTTCAATTCTTTACTCTCATGGGCTTTTACTAATTTCATTAAGCTTCTCCGGCCCAATTACTGTATACTTATCCTTGGGGCTCATGGGCTTGCCATCAACCCCTTACTTTCTTTGTTTGCATTACTTCGGGCCTACTGTGGCCCATTCTCACTTTTACACATCATATATAGCCCATGGGTTTGCTTTCTCTCTTTCCTGACTCCTTTAAGCCCATTTGCTTCCTCGAGACCCATTTGTTTATTTCATGGACTTGTGATCCATTATTTCTGCCATTCGGGTTTAATGGTTTTCTTCTCACTTTATTAACTCTTTTCTTCCTATATGGTTGTCATTCAAAGGGATTGATGATGATGATGATGATGTGTGCATCCTTCTCTTCATCATTTCTTTGCTTCTTTCTTGGTTTGGTTTTTGGAAATTCCTTGTGATCTTGGACTTCTACAATGGTACTCAGTTCTTTATGTTTGTGGCAATTTGTATGCTTATTTCTTCACGTTTCTGCAGTAGCACGTACTCATTTCTTTGCTTCTATAGGGATGAATACTCATTTTTGCTTTCGCAGAATATGTAGAAACTTTCTGCTGCAGTACATGCACTTATTTCTCTGTGTTAATGTACCTCTTACTCTGCTTTTGCTAGAGCATCATCTATACTGTAAGAAGTGAAGGTTATGGTAGATTCTGCCACAGAAAGATGTTGGGCTTTGTGGAAAGATAAGTTTCTTTTAGTGATGTATTTATGGAAGGTCTCCTTATTCGAAGCTACTATTGACATGGGCAAATGTATTGTTGCACTAGTAGAGGACCTTTTAGCCCCCAAGATCATTAATAGTCTGTACCTTTGCCGTTTGCATTGCGGGCTGTTTCTAATTCTGCCATAAATTCTAGTTCTGCTGCAAAATTGATCTTCCCGCGGAAGTGACTGAGTCTACCACTCATTTTAAGGCCCCTACAAGTGGTGCCACTATAGATTTTTTTCAAGGGGGAATGAGGATGCTTTCATGAGAAATTTTCACTTTCTAAACACTTTCTTTGTCATTCTGTCACAACAACTATTGATTCCTTCATGTTTGTTTTTTTTTTCTTTAACATATTCTTCTTGTCATTCTGCCACAGCCGTTGTTGATGAGGATATCACTGCCTCTTGATGAAAAGGCATAGATGTTGTGAACTAAATCTCTTAACTTTGTTATAGTCTTTTGTAGATCTTATGTCTCCCAATTCTTCTTTCTCATGTTGCTAAGCTTGGCAGTGTTTCTCCAATTATTGTGGTTTGCCATTGAATGCATTGCTCGAGAGATGCTTGGACTTCATCGCTGATTTCCACCTTTTGTTCCTGTTGTGAGTTCCTTTGTCACTCAGCTTTTCTATAGAGCACTCTTGAAGTTTTAAAGTCTCACAAAGAGCATTTTATTTTCTGCTGTAGTGGTTGTTGGTTCACCTTTACATATGTTTCTACCGTATCTTTCTTCATGGTAGGCCAGTAGTAGCTCATTTGCAGTAGGCATCTGTAAAACTTTTTCTTCCCCTGGTGCTCCCCACACTCTCCTGAGTGTACTTCTTTTATCATTTCTTTTGCTTCTTCAGGGCCCAAACATCTTAAAGGGTTTTCATCATACTCTTTCTTAAAAAGGACTGCGATATGCAAAAAGTAGCGTGTTGCCAACCTCTTAAGTTTGTATTTTTCACCGTGCTTTTGTGGCAAGATGTCTTTTGTTAATTACTGTATGAATAGGCTTCTCTAGTCTTCACTGATGAACACAACGTCACTTTCCTTTCTGTTTGCCGCAACCTGGCAGGTCCCACACTGGGTTTGGACTTGATCTGCATCTTTACCAATACTTGGCTAATAAAAGCCTGCCCTTTGGGGTCTGCAGTAAAGGCTGACTTCCCGCAGGATCCACAAGTTTTTTCATGTACTTCTTTCAACATTCTCTAGGCTTCCTCCTATTGTACGCACCTAGACAAGACCCCACCTGGCATCCTGTGGTAAAATTCTCCTCTTACCAGGGCATAGTCCTTTAGCGTCTTCAATTCTGCAGCGTCTTCTTCCTCCGTCAAGGCCTCCCTCATGGGAATCCATAGATATCCTTTACACTAATCCTCCTAGAACCTTTCTTTCAACATCTCAATAGTAGACTCTTTCCTCTTGCTGACTTCTATCCTAGTGCTATCCCCTTTGAAAATTATTTGCGAGCCTAGTGCGACCAACACATCGGCAAACCGATTTTTGTTCCTTGGAGCATGTTCTATTTCAAAAGTTGAAAACTTTTCTTCCATCTTCTGGGCCATTAATGCACCAATGGCATATGAATTGGTGGCTAGGTAAAGTAACAATAGCTTTTTGCAGATTGGGTTTGCACAGTAGTAAGGTTCATCATGATCTGCTGTAGCCTTTTGAAGGCTGCCTGCTGTACCTTTTTCCTCAAAACTTTGCCCCTTCTATCTCAGCGTGGAATACCCTGGCAAGTAGTGTGGAACACCTTGGCAGGCAGTATGGAACACCCTGGCAGGCATGTGGAACACCCTGGCAGGCTAGGCCACTAGCTTGGCCTCGGGGTCCACATACAATGCATGCACTATTAGCCCAAGATCCCATCCTAGCATTTTCACTGTAATCCCATGCAAAGATATCTTTGAATTCTTTTAGCAACAGTATCAATTCTGATTTCTCCTTTTCTGAAAGTCTTGAGCTAATTGAGATGGGTCTTGGTTCCTGTAGGTCCGACCCCAGGTTAAATTTCCTCCAATTTTTCTTCTGCCACAACCTATACATCATTTTCTGCCACAACTTCTTTGTTTTTCCCTTCATTACTTTCTTCCTTCAAACTTTCTTGAACCACGCAACACACCAAACTTTTGTAGAAGATACATGATGTTGCTGCTTCATATTGATACTTTAAGCGCCTTGCAAAAGCCTTTTCGAATTTGCTGCAGAATGGGCCTTAGCCTTTAGTATGTGAGAATGAGTCCTTAGCTTTCTGCAAAAGGCTTTTTGTATTTGCTGTAGAATAAGACAGCCCCCAGCGTATGAAAATAAGTCCTTAGCTTTTTGCAAAAGCCTTCCTAGATTTGCCACAGTATGAGACTTAGCCCCTAGTACATGAGAATAAGCTCTTAGCTTTGAGCAGAAGGCTTCCTATGTTTGTCGCAGAATGAGCTTTAGCCCCCAGCATGTGAGACAATTGGATGAGCTTGATATCACCTTCTCTTGGTGTTGATGCTCCATCATGTGGTTCATGCATTCTTCAGTAAAAAAATTAGATGCCATAGATCTACAAGTTGTCATATTATAGAAATTCTTCGTTGCTAGAGAATTTTGGGAAAAAGTTACTTCCCAAGCATGCTTTGACTTCGTTCCACTGCAAGCACAGTTGCTTCCCATGTATTTTTTGCTACATATGATTGTAGTTATAGCTCTTCTGCAGATTCTTTCCAAAGACTTGCAATCATGGCTCCTTTGCGAGTTTGATTGAGTGTAGCCCCCATTATGGGCTTTTGCCAAGAACTCACAACCATGGTTCTTTTGCTAGCTTCTAGCCAAGAATTCATAACCACAACCCTTTTACTGACTTTCGCTACTAAGACCCATAATTCATGGGTTTCTTCTTTACTTGCTTTGAGTATAGGCATATTTAAATGGAGCTTGCTACGTCTCTTACTTCATGGTTGGCAAGTAATATCCAAAAGTCAGCAGCTTCTAATGTAGAATTTTCCCATGACATACTCACATCTTTCTGGGACATCATGCTTCTTTATTCTTGAGGCAAAATTCCCTTGCAGCAG
The DNA here is from genome assembly GCA_030445155.1 of Quercus variabilis. Classification (NCBI taxonomy): domain Eukaryota; kingdom Viridiplantae; phylum Streptophyta; class Magnoliopsida; order Fagales; family Fagaceae; genus Quercus; species Quercus variabilis. The sequence continues at coordinate 4,006,260 of CP129448.1, read as the reverse complement.
AACACCTTTAATAAAAAACTACGTAATAGTTTTTTGTAGCAATAAGATAAGTAACTCTATTCACAGCAGGATGTGAGTGCTATTTCCCTTTTGTACACAAGCTAAAAGAAAGAGCTTTGATTTTGTCACTGTTGCAGAGTTCTTCTAGGATGAGACATGAGTATCAATGAGCTTCATGACTTGAAAAGTGATAGTGGAGTTGCGTAGTTTGTAGTACAAGTGATCTGATATATTCTTTCTTAGAAATATCATAAAGATCATGATCATTAATGCCACTCTAGGCATAAATCCTCTGAGGTACTTCAAAGAAAAACTTCCCAACTCTTCAAGGTTGTTAAATCAGTTTGCTAGACCCGATAATAGACAGAAGAGCAGTTTGCAAGCAGTTTGTAGATTTGGGCTTCTTTATGGAGAGTACGCAATAATTGAGTTGTTGGCTTCATCCCAAGGTCTGGATTTAATTTGTACACTTCACCACCTTGTCACATGCCTTCAATGATTGCTTTCGTTGAAAGCAGATGTTTTGATATCGCCGAACCGATTACTTCTCCCTCCTCCCTTCATTGATACTAATATATTTGCTGATGTAGTAGCAAAAGATTAATTCAGCAAAAGTGAACATGAAAGGCTTTGTATGCACCTTTCTTGCTTTGAGAACAAGCCTCAAATTTGTTGAATAAGATCTAGACTTGAACTTCTTGTTGCAGCAGAATCGTCCACTGCTTTTTTAAACATCTTCACAGTGTTGGTGTTCCCATGAATTCTTTATGGGGCAATGATCACTTTTGTCGTAGAAAATAATCATATTGGATTCGTGGTTGCACTTAGAAAGTTCAAGAATTCAATAGTGAATTTTGTGGTAGGATATTTTGCGAAAAGACCTGCTAGAATACAAAATTTTGCTGTAGAATATTCTGCGGTAGAATATTCTGCTGTGAACAATCTGTTGAGATATCTGCACTTTGGCTTTTGAAACTTTTTGCTATGAAACATTCTGCAGATGAGCATTCAGCATTTCTAAAATTCAGCAAATTCTATCGTGAACAGTCTGCCGAAAGATCTGCACTTAGTCTTCTGAAACTTTCCACTACAAAATATTCTACCAATGAACATTCTGCATTTTTGGAATTCTGCTACGAAATATTCCGCCGATGAACATTCAGCATCTCTGGAATTTTGCTGCAAAATATCCTGCCAATGAACATTCTGCATTTCTAGGATTTTGCTGTGAAATTCTGACATTGAACATTCTGCTTTTAGCAGATTCTGCTATGAGCGGTCTGCCAAAGGATTTGTACTTTCTGCTACGAAATTTCTACGGAGGGACATTCCGCACTTCTAGAAAAGTATGCTAAAGGATATTTCACAGAAGAAATATTCTGTACTTCTGAAATTCAGCAGATTCTGCTATGAGCGGTCTGCCGAAGGATCTGTACTTTCTGCCATGAAATTTTTTGGAGTATATTGAAGGATACTTCATGGAGGAAATAGTTATTCGCAGCAGTATAATAATGATGAAAGTTTTCCTTTGGCTTCTATAGTTTCATTTTTTTGTTCCTAGCTTTTGGTTCTTTGAGGGGGAAGCAGAGCTAGAATTACTATCATGAAAAAAATGATCGAAATCTTGTGAGGAAATGAAGGGATTTTTCTCCTCTAAGTGTTGAACTTAAAGGTGGAAATGTAGAGAGTTTAGAAAGCTTCTAGTGTTTTCTTGAAAGAAATGAGAGCAAAAAGGTGATAAATGGCTTAGAAAGCTTTTAGGAAAGTTGCAGTTTCAATAAATAGCTTGCCATATGTCTCACATGCATGATAAGGAGAACATGTGGCATTTAAAGGATAGGACCAAATATTATAAAGGCCTTCTATTATAGAGTTCTCAGGATATTTTTGTTCTGTTTTAACAATTGTGTTCTACCTTAGAATTCTGCTACAGTATTGTCTTATGGTAACATTGCTCTATTTTGCCATAGAATTCCACAACATTGTTTTGCTATAATGTTGCTATGATATTTCGCCATAGAATTCTGCTATAGGACTGCTATGACGTTTTGGATACTTTCCTGAGAGTATAGCTTGGAAGGTTTAAGAACATCTGCATGTCTTACTTTGGTAAGGGCTTGGAAACATGTTTACGAGGGAGAAATATCTCATTCCTCCCATCTTGATCCCAACTCCCCAGTAGAGTCGCCATTTTAATGTAAGGGCATTTTCGTTGTGCGTTGGGTTGGGCTGCCTCCCGTAGTAGTAGGCCTAAGTATTCTAAGTAAGGGAGTTGCGATCGGTCCAACTGCAACTCAATTTGGTCTGACTTGTGCGCAAACATTGAATCCAAGTCCAAGGGAAGAAGCTACAAAGTGGGCTTATCCTCTGTTTTTGCTGCAGAAGGCTTTTCTATAGTTTCTATCGCAAGATTGACTTTTTTGTTTCTGCTACTGCCAATTTCTGCCACAAAAGAAACTTTTCTCTAGTTTCTGCAGCAAGATTGACGTTTTTGCCGCAAAAGGAACTTTTCTCCAGTTTCTGCCACATGATTGACTTTTCTGCTGTGCAGTAAAACTTTCTGCCATGTAACAAAAACCGTCTGCCATGCAATAAAACTTTCTGCTATATAGTGAAACTGTCTGCTGTACAATAAAGCTTTCTGCGGTGTAGTAAAGCTTCCTGCCGTAAAGCCTTCTGCTGTGCAATAGAGCTGTCTATTGTGCTTTAAAGCTTTCTGTTGTGTGAATGACTACTCTTCATTTTTACTGCAGAAATATTTTTCCATTTCCTGCATATAAACAAATTTAAAACCCAAAGAAAATACTCATCAAACTAATGTTAGTTTAAATGGGTTGGTATATTCTCAAGTATGTACACATGTTCGTAAATAAAGATATATATATATATATATGTATACTTATGGTAGGATAATGATTAGTTTGTGTCAACAATAAAACACGTAATAACAAATAAAGAAGAAAGTTTTGGCAGGAAAGGTTTAGCTTGTATAATAATTAATACGGTAAATATAATAAAAAGGTATTACGGTAGAATAACTAGTATAGCAAGTAAAGACACCACAGCAGGACAACTGATACGGCAGACGTGATAAAAAACGTGCTACAGCATGATTACTAAATACGACAGATATAAGTTATAATGAGAGAAATCAAATATATTTGCAACTAAAATTAAATATTGAATCTGCCCGTAGAATAAGTAAACCAAGAAGGAACTCAAACTCCAACTTGAACAACCTTATCATAGGCTCCTGCCATAAAAGTTGTTCATTTTGGAGAATAGGCCTAAATGGCTACTAGCTATTGCTTTTGAAGACTTCAAAGAGTGGGTCTACTAAGAGGGAGAGAAAAGATGGTCTATTGATGCATGTCCCTATTCCTGTCACGTTTTCTCTCTTCTTTTTCTTTCTCTGTATTCTTTTTTTTACTCTTAGTTTCTAATTACTATCTTGCCGTGGGTTGTTTTTCTCATTTCGGTCATTTTTTTTTCTAGGTTCCTCTCTCTGGGTATTTACTACTCTCTTATCATGGGTTTCCTTCCTTAAGTGCTTTTCCCTCTCCCCTTGGGTGTTTTTCTTCTTCCCCTGTTTTTCACTCTTTCCCCTATTTTTTCCTCTACCTATATCTTTTTTTTTTTTTTGGCCGTAGTCACCTTCCTTTTATAGCAAACTGATTCAATGAGATTTCTCCCTTTTACCCCTAGGGCTTCATCAACTATTTTTGGTTTGTTGTAGCCATCCTTTCAAAATTACCCACTAACCCATTGGTTCCCCCGACCACTGCCATATGCTCAGAACGTGTTTGCTGCACGACAAAATTTTCTTTTTTTTGTTCCTGCCGTATACCTCTACCTCTAAGTTCAAAGATCAGGATTGGGTTACCTTACTACCTAGCTCTATGGCATGCATCAGATGGTCTCAACTATTTATTACTTCTTTTGGGTAAGATACCATTCCAGCAGGATATATTCCCAAAAGAAGTTATAACAGGAAACCAAATATAGACTCCCTTTTTCCCCCACCACCAAACCATGCCCTCTGAATCTCTTTGATCGTGGGTCCACCTCCTTTGTATTGGCTGGGTACAGGTTGGTGGTGCTCTGACCTTTCTGTTTTTCTCTTTTTTCGTTCTCACGCCATTCCTACCGTAGCAGATCAACTCTATTTTGTCCTGCTGGAAGTCTTTCACACGTTTCCTGCTGTGTTTGCCATTTTCTTTAGTTTGGGCTTTTCTTTCCTTCACGTGATTCTTGCTGCTGACACTTCCTGCTGCTCCTTTTTTCCTTTCATCGTTCTTTTTCATATTAGTTTTCACGTCTATCTTTTTTATACAAAAGGATTTGGGCTTTTGTGGGTCAAATAATGTTGACTAGATCAAAAGGGTCTTGGGCCCAATTTATCTTTATTTACTAAAGCCATCCTGCCAGAGAATTGTATTCCACGGCAGATCTGTATTCTGCTAAAGAACCATATTCTGCAGTAGATTTGTATTCTGCGGCAGTAAAGCCTTCTGCCGAAGAATAGGGACTTGTGTCTACATCTGCCGAAGTCATTCTGCCATAGAATTATATTTTGCGGTAAAGCTATATTCTGCGGCAGATCTGTATTTTGCAACAGATTTGCGTTTTGCCATAAATTGTTTTCACTTACCCTTTTTTCTTTGGACCTTTCTTGCTCTTCGTTTTTCTTGGTGGGTCTTTGGGCCTTGCTTCTCATTGGGCTTTCTTCCTCATGGGCCTTTGGGTACAGATTTGCAAAAATGGGCATCAACAAGTTTTAACACCACTTTCATAGAAAATATGAAAAATTGTCAATAACATTTATTTTTTTATCATGCTTCTAATAAAATGTTTCTAAAAATAGTTTATTAGGGCATTGGTTAACATTTCTAAAAAAAAAAAAGAAATTCTTTAACAATGATCTTTTTTTTTTTTTTAAGAAAACTTTAACAATGATTGTTGATGAATTGAACTAGGATTTGACGCTTGCCATGTCATTGGTGAGACCTTTTCGTCTGTACGGTGATGATGCATTATTGTTAAAAGAATCAAAACTCACTAAGGAGAAATATGGGTCTGTTCCTAGAGTTTATATTGTGTGTGACCAAGACAATATTATAAAGGAGGATTTTCAAAGGTGGATGATCAAGAAAAATCCAGCAGATGAAGTGAAGGTGATAACTGGTTCTGATCACATGGTTATGTTTTCTAAACCGAAGGAGTTGTGCTCATGTCTCCAAGAGATTGTGGAGAAATATTCTTAAATTCCTTATCTATGCCATTTGCATGTTGGACTTTAAAATATATATTTTTCACGATATATTTGATATAATGTGTGGGTAAAATCTGTTACACTGTGTGTGTAATAATTATAACCCATAGTATATATTTTTTCTAAAAAGACATAATGAAAGTATTGCAAATGCACAATAACATATAATAGGAAATGGAATATATGTAATTTGCAATAACATATATTGCAAATCCACTCTTGCTATTCCTTCGGAGGTATTGAATATGATATACTTGCATCATGTGTATGTGTGCTCAATGCGATGTTGTATGTGTCTTAAAAATGACCGGTTATTCTATGGCCCAAATGAAACTATTTTTATGGTTCTATACAACAAAAGCAAGTGAAAAAAATGCTCAATACGTCAAAACCTGCACATACCAATAAAAGCACAAGACTGTAAATATAGAATTGTCTACAAACATAAAAGCACATACACATTAGTGTAAAATAGTATAAGATGTTAATTTTACACATTTAAGTTTAAAAATTACCTACATCAATTAATTTAAAAGTGTGTAAATTTATATTGTCATTACAATAACAATATAAATATACATGGTTATTATTCATATGCAAATTTATTTTTTTCATAATACTTCTTTATTTATATATTCAAAGAAAGAGAGAGAGATAATTTGAGAGTACAATACCTTATTGGAGTTTGAGACTAAGTTTCCTCCCCAAGAATCATTAAAGATACAAATTTTATAAATCAAATTAAGAGGATGAGTGGTGCTGATTATGAAAAGTACGAACACTTTTCGGCTTATTGTCCTAATGATGCGGCTGTATGTGGTTTGAGTGGTATATAGATGGTTAAGTTCTAAGAATATGGATACGTATCTGTATTTTAATGTGTCCAATGGCACAGGTCAGTAGACAAAGCTCCACCCAAGTTCTAAAGGCCCCTGAGAAATAAAAGTGAGAGATGCTGGAGTAGGTGGTTTGGTGAATGTCATAGTTGGCGTTAAATTCAACCAAGGGATTTCCATTTTGGTGTTTTCTCCGCACTTTTCTTTGCCCTATTTTCCATTCCCCAATTATCACTATCACACCAACCAAACGCAGGCTATAAAGAACGAGAGAGAGAGAGAGAGAGAGAGAGAGACCCACGTTCTATGTAAGAGACGCTCCAGACAGCTAGTATAGGCTGACTTGACTTAAAACTTTATCACTGCAGCTTTACTTGATTTTGATGCTAAGTCTGAATTCTGGACTGAGAGGTCAGAGGTGTATTGTTTTACACTTTGGTCCTCTTGTTTGAAACTGGAAAAGTAGACGTAAGCCCCAACAACAATAACTTTCTTTCTTTTCTTCTTTTTTAATGAATTTTACTAAAGAATAATTATTTTAAAATTTTTTTTATCAAAAATTAAATGAATGCTCTAAGAATATATATTAATTAGACTATATATATATATATAAGTTTTTACTAACGTATACATGTAGGGCGTACAATATTAGTAAATCATTTAGAAAACGATTTTTGAAAAAATGAAAAAGAGATTAACTCTTTTGACAATTTTTCTCAATTTTCTATAAAAATTTTCTTAAAATGTATGATTAATGTATGTTATACATTAACGGGACCCAATTTGACATATTATTGTGTATTTATTTATTTGATTATAATAAGATCGGTGGGATTTGCTTGCTAATTACATTCAACTCAATTCTATTGTACCATTCTATCCATGACTATATATATACATATATACATATATATATATATATATCTTCTCCTATTCGTGTGCAAGGGAGGGGACATAATTAAAAGCTGTTATATATGGTGACAAACTTACTAAAGTCCCTCATCACTCTTATCCCTAAAAAAAGAAACCCGGAGGCATTGAATAATTATCGCCCCATTAGTCTTTGTAACACCATTTACTAGATGGTGACCAAAATCATTGTGGTTCGGATCAGGCCCTTACTGCCAAATTTAATATCTCCTTTACAATTAGCATTTGTTCCGAGGAGGCAAGGGTGGATAATGTGATTATTGTCCAAGAGTTGATCCATTCATGGAAAGGTAAAAAGGTTGGGGTGAAGTAATGGCAATAAAGCTGGATTTAGAGAAAGCTTATGACGGGTTGGAGTGGAGCTTCATTAGGGATACCCTGCACCTTTACAAATTCCCAAGCCATCTAGTTTCCTTGATTATGAGTTGTGTGTCTTTGTCATCTATTTCTATCCTTGTTAATGATGGAGCATTAGAGCCGTTCGACCCTTCTCGAGGAATCCGGCAAGGAGATCCCCTATCCTCGTATCTCTTTATCTTATGCATGGAAGTCCTTGGGGCCCTAATAGAGGAGAAATACAGAGCTAAGCTCTGGAATTCTGTAAAAGCTTCTCAAGGTGGTTCGGATTTCTCTCACGTTTTCTTTGTAGATGATCTCATGCTTTTTGCCAAAGCTGATAGGAAGAATTGCATGGCTATTAGGGAGGTGCTTGACTCCTTTTGTGAGCTATCGTGGCAGAAAATCAGCAATGAAAAGTCTCGGGTCTATTTTTCTCCAAATGTTGATCCTGATAAGAGAACTGAGTTGTGTGAGATCCTGGGATTCCGCTCCACTCCTACTCTTGGGAAATACTTGGGCTTTCCCATAAAGCATTCAGGTACACCTCAGGATTTTGGGCACATTTTGGATCGTATTAAGAGCAAGTTGGCTAGTTGGAAAGCAAACATTTTGTCTCTTGCTAGCAGAGTAGTCCTAACTCAATCGGTGACTTCAACAACCCCAAACTACACTATGCAATGTGTGGCTCTCCCATCCAAAATTCTCCAAGGAATTGACAGGCTTAGTTGAAACTTCTTATGGGGTTCTTCGGAAAATAAGAAAAAGCTCCACCTAATTAGTTGGGAGAAGATTACAAAATCTAAGGAAGAAGAGGGTCTTGGAATTCAAGCGACAAAATCAAAAAACACAACTCTATTAGCTAAGCTGAACTAGAGATTTAATTCTGAAAAATCGTCCCTTTGGGTCAGAGTCCTTTACAAGAAATATCACAAGCAGAGACATGTTTTTAGAACCCAAGCTAGGCCTTCCTCGTGTTCCCCAACCTGGACAGCTCTTAAAAAAGGAAATGATATTTTCAGCAAGGGCTCTAAGTGGATTCTTGGAAGGGATAGTAGCTTATCCCTTTGGTTTGACAAATGGATGGACAAAGGTACTCTCCGATGCCTTATCTCGGGCCCTTTAAATAAGGATGAGGAGAATATAAAACTTAAGGATGTTGTTGGGTATGTTGGTTGGAATTTGGAGCATGTATCTTTCTCATTCTTTTGGAGATGAAGGCAACTCCCCTCTCCTTCTCTTGCCAAGAAAAGGATAGACTTACCTGGCACTGTTCTTCAAATGGTGAGTTTAAGCTTAAAGGAGCATATCAGTTGGAAATTAATAAGGATGATGATTGGAGTAGAAATTCTGTCCCAGGTGCTTAGGTGCGGAAGATCCTAGCCCTTCCAAGAGTCAAGCATTTCCTTTGGCAATGTTGCCATCATAACATTGCTATGAAAGCAATCCTTAATGTGAAGGGGTTGGGAATTCCACCAGACTACCCTATTTGTAACACTGAGTGTGAAACCATTGTTCATGCTTTAAGAGATTGCCCCAAAGCCAAGTGTTTTTGGAGCTTTTTGTTGCCTCCCATTCCACTGAATATCTTTTATGGAATGCAACTTGTTGATTGGCTGAAAATCAATAGCAGAAGCTCTCGGATTAGCTCTATTTTTGAGATGGAGTGGGGTACAATTTTTACTATGGCTGTGTGGATTCTTTGGCTCCACCGAAATTGAATTGTGTTTGGTAATACAGGGCTGCAATAAAGTCTTTTGGATGAAACTTTGGCTAGAGCAGTAGAGGTAGCCTATTTGGTTAGTAATGGGAATCAAACCACAATCAGAAACAAAATCTAGGTAAGGTGGTTGAATCCCCCGAGTAATTGATTAAAATTAAATTCTGATGGTTCGACAAGGGGAAATCCAAGTTTGGCTGGCGATGGGGGGCTTGTCTGTAATGAGAAGGGTGAGTGGGTGAAAGGGTACGCTCGAGCCATTGGTATTACGACTAGTGTTGCTGCAGAGCTTTGGGCTTTACGGGATGGCATTCATCTTTGCATTGCTCTCAAGCTTCTAGCTGTGGAAATTGAGTTAGATGCCAAGGTGGTCATTGATTTAGTGAGGAAAGAGTCCAACAATCTTAACAACCTTGATGTGCTAGTGGCTGATTGCAAAGAGGATCTGAAGAAGATTCCTAATGTTAGACTCATGCACTGCTTCAGAGAAGCCAATAAGTGTGTAGACAACTTAGCTAGGTGAGGTGCTCTGTTGGACCAAGACTTTGTTGTTTTTATCCACCCTCCTTCAGAGGTGTAGCTGTTTATTAGACTAGATGCCATGGGCACAATGTATGACCGGTTTGTATCCTCCTCTTTAGAGGCTTTTTAGTTTGTTAATGAAATTCGTTTTTACCCAAAAAAAAAAAAAAAAAAATTACTAAAGTCTGAACTCTGAAATTCTTTTGAGATACCCTGTCTTCAAGACTGAAACCACTAGCTAAAAGTTGAAGAAAAATTCACCAATGACCAAAGGATTTTTTCTTCCATATATTTTCATTGTTTTGGCCTTGGTTTGTATTTTTGATTTTAAGATTTTATTTATTATTATTATGGTTTTTATTTTTTATTTTTTATTATGCATATTAATCATCAATAATCCTTTAGTCAAAAAAAAAAAAAAAAAATCATCAATAATCCTAACACATCAGTGAGTCAATTCAATATCATGATCCAAAATAATTTATATGTATTAGTTACAATATAGTTTAGCTATCAAATTTATCAAGTTAAAAAGAGCTTAATATGTATTAGTTAAACTAATGCTAAACAAATTCTCATTATATTAGGTAAATTCTTTTAACAATTTCTCTAATTTGACATTTCATTTATTACTATTTATTAATTTAAATATTCTATTATGGGGGAAAAGGAGCCAGGCCCAAGGTAATGGGCCGAGGGCCCACGAGAGGACTATCTTACATCCGAAAAGAGAGAGGAGAAAAGGGCAAGGCCCAGTTAGGAGTGGGATCTTCATAATGAAAGATCATTGCTATCCGAGGAGGGTATCTCCTGTCCAAGGAGGATGTTTCACTTTAACAGAATATCATAGATTAGTTGAGTACAAGAAAAGCCAAAATGACTGTCCGAGAACTTCACCTGATTAAGATAAGCTCAGAGCATGTTCTGGAACGATAAGGATGGGAAAATATCTGAGGGAAAGGCTGCTGCCACCGTATTCAATGCATTGCAACAACTTTTCTGGCCGTATTTATGTGGAGAAGACCTCTGAACAGTGCATCCCAACCTACCGCCACTCACACAGAGCTGAAAAGAAGATACCTAACGTGACAGGTACTTGAGCAAGTTCATGGATGAAGAGCACGTGGACGATGGAGATGAGGGTAGGAGTGACTATATAATAGAGGGAGGAGGGCACTGTAAAAGGGGGATCCATTGTTATTAATCCTTTATTGATTCTAGCTCTCTGACCCATACTCTACAAATTTATTGTCTTTGGGTTTATGTAAAGAATTTGAACCCTACAATTGGCGCCGTCTGTGGGAAAGGGCTTGAGTGTAAGGGAAGAGTAGCAGCGGATGGTTATGGCTGATCAAGGGCAACAACCGGCAGAATCTGGGGCCTCCCAACATATTGATCATTTTCTTAATCTGAAGCATAGGTAGGACCGTGAAGGCAGTGTACACACTACACACACTGAGCGAACCCAGCCTTGTGGCGGAAATCACGTTTCCCATGCAGAGAAAAACAGCATGCAAATAGAGATTGAAAGGTTGAAGACGGAGTTGCGCCATGAGAAGAGGAAACGTGCTGCACCACACCCTGATGACAACTTGGACGACGGACAAGACATTACCTATGAGCAGAACTCTTAAACTCCAATCAGCGAGACTTTTTCATACGAAGCTGAGCACCCTCGTGAGAAGCGGCCTCGAGGACTACCATATGGAGGGGTGGGCAATGATGCCATGAGTAAGGCCCTGAATCAGATTTCCAGGTCACCTTTTACACGTAGGATCGAAGGAGCGGAGCTGCCTCGGCGTTTCAATCAACCAACCTTCACTATCTATAACGGCAAAACTGACCATGTGGAACACGTCAGCCATTTTAACCAAAGAATGGCTGTCTATGCCAGAGATGAGGCTCTGATGTGCAAGGTATTCCCCTCTAGTTTGGGTTTGGTGGCCATGAGATGGTTTGACAACCTGAGGGCCGATTCCATCGATTCCTACCAAGAGCTTACTCAGGCTTTTGGCTCAAGATTTGTCACCTGCCGAAGGGTGCCCAGGCCCTTGTCCTCCCTTCTGTTCTTGAGCATGCGTGAGGGTGAGACACTGAAAGCGTACTCGGATAGGTACTGGGAGATGTTTAATGAGATGGAAGGTAATTTCGATGCCATGGCCTTGGAAACGTTCAAGTTGGGTCTCCCCACTGATCATGGTTTAAGAACGTCCTTGTCCGGTAAGCCTGTTATTAGCATGCGCCAGCTTATGGATCGCATCGAGAAGTATAAAAGGGTTGAAGAAGATCGGCAACAGGGGAAGGGTAAGGATAAGGCTACCACCCAGGATAGGAAGGACTTTAGGTCGGATCGCTATAATAACAGCAAGCCGAGGAGAGATTTCGCTGGGCACTCAGGTTCAGAAAATGCCCAAACAGTTAATACCGTGTTCAAGGAGCCCGTTCATCAAGTTCTGGATAAGATAAAGAACGAACCATTCTTCAGATGGCCGAATAAAATGGTGGGGAATCCGGAGAGACGCAATCATAATGTCTATTGTCAATACCACCAGGATCACGGGCATACGACTGAAGATTGCAGAAGCTTATGGGACCATCTGAACCAACTGGTCAGCGAGGGCAGGTTGAAGCACCTCTTACATTGCTCCAGCGGGCGAGGGCAACCAGTTTCGGATACCGAGAATGGGGATTCTACAAAACCCCTTTTAGGTGTTATTAATGTTATTTTTGCAGCCCCAGGAAGGACAGGATCCCGTCCATCCAAGGTTATGTCTGTGGCTCGGCTGTCGGTGGGAGATGCTGATAGGAGTCCGAGGAGCCCTGGGCATGCTATACCACCCATTTTAGGCTTTTCAGACGAGGATAAAGCGGGGACCATTCAACCCCATGAGGACGCATTGGTAGTTACCCTCAGAATTGGGGGATATGATGTGAAGAGAGTAATGGTAGACCAGGGCAGCGCGGTGGAGATCATGTACCCTGATCTTTTCAAGGGATTAAATCTCGTGCCCAGCGACTTAACTCCATATTGCTCCTCCTTATTTAGCTTTGAAGGAAGAATGGTCATTCCGAAGGGACAGATCCGACTGCTCGTGCAAACTAGCTCGGAAATTGTTAAAGTGGATTTCGTTGTGGTAGACGTCTATTCCCCTTATACGGCGATTGTGGCTAGGCCTTGGTTGCATACACTAGGGGTTGTCTCCTCTACTCTGCACCAAAAAGTCAAATATCCTTCCGAGGGGCGAGTTTGTGAGATTCGCGGGGATCAATCCTCGGCTAGGCAATGTCTAGTGGCGGCCATACGACACGAGTCCGAGGGTGAGCCTTCGGAAGGGGTGATCAAAGACCTATAGCAGTTAAAGGGACGGTTGTCACCTGCCGACGGGCAGAGTGAGGGTGTAAAATGCGAGGACTTAGTACGGGTCATGATTGAGTCCGATCCTGAAAAGTACTTTCAAATTGGAGCCCAGATACCTCAGTCAGAAAGGGAAGAGCTAATTGAGTTCCTTAAAAAAAATATTGATGTATTTGCATGGAGCACTTATGAAGCCCCAGGGGTAGATCCGGCGTTCATTTGCCATCATTTGAGGGTTAACCCTCTGAGCATACCAAAGAAGCAACCTCCTCGGCGGCCATCTAGAGAGCACGCTGAAGCAGTCAGAGAGGAGGTGTGAAAGCTCAAGCAGGCCGGGGCTATTAAAGAAATTTTTTATCCCGAATGGCTAGCAAATACTGTGGTGGTAAAGAAGAAAAGCGGAAAGTGGCGAGTCTGTGTAGACTTCACGGACTTAAACAAAGCCTGCCCTAAGGACCCCTTCCCCATGCCGAAGATTGATCAGTTGGTGGATGCTACTGTCGGCCATCCTCGGATGAGTTTCTTAGATGCTTTTTAGGGGTATCATCAGATCCCCCTCGCTCCAGACGACCATGAGAAGACCGCTTTTGTTACCCTCATTGGTAACTACCACTATAAGGTAATGCCTTTTGGTTTGAAAAATGCAGGTTCTACGTATTAGCGGATGATGACCAAGATGTTTGAATCACAATTAGGCAAAAGCATTGAGGTTTATATAGATGATATGGTGGTTAAAAGCAAGCTTGTTTCTGATCACTTGAAGGATCTTGATGTGGTTTTTGAAGTTCTGAGGAAACATAAGTTGCGCTTGAACGATTCGAAGTGCTCGTTCGGAGTTGGGTCAGGCAAATTTTTGGGCTACATGGTCACGCACAGGGGAATCGAAGTTAATCCTGATCAGATAAGGGCTATCCAGGATCTACAGCCTCCTTGGAATCCGAAGGAGGTGCAGAAGCTAACAGGAATGACGGCTGCGTTAAATTGATTTATATCCAGGTCTGCGGACAGATGCAAACCCTTCTTCTCCCTAATTAACAAGTGGAAGGATTTTGAATGGACTGAAGAATGTGCCTCGGCCTTCCAACAGCTTAAGGATTATTTATCTCGGCCACCAATTATGTCCAGCCCTGAGCCCGACGAGGTTTTATTTGCCTATATCGCAGTGGTCCCTCACGCTGTAAGTTTAGTGCTGATAAGAGTGGATTAGGGAGTACAGAGGCCGGTCTATTGTGTAAGAAAATTGCTGCATGAAGCCGAGGTCAGGTACTTGCCGTTGGAAAAGGCTATCTTGGCTGTAGTGCTTGGAACGCGGAAATTGCCTCACTACTTCCAAGCCCATACTGTCGTGGTGCTCACGCAACTTCCACTTAAAACAGTACTTCGAAGTGCCGATTATACGGGGAGGATAGCCAAGTGGGGCACTATTCTAGGGGCTTTCGATATCAAATACATGCCTCGCACGTCAGTTAAAGGCTAAGTCCTTGCGGATCTGGTGGCCGAATTTACGGAGCCCGGTATGGAAGATGTAGCGGTAATTCCGAGCATGGATGAAAAATCGGTTGGCCTGGTTTTTCAACAAGATCCTGCTCACTGGGAGTTGTACGTAGATGGCGCTGCGAACCGGAAAAGTTCTGGAGTAGGGCTGGTCTTGACATCCCCGGAAGGGATCATCATTGAAAAGTCGCTAAGGCTGAATTTTGGTGCATTTTTTGCGCCATTTTGAGCCTTGGTGTTACTTCATGACGTTTTAGACCTCAACACTTTATCACGGTGAAACTATGTTTCTCCTATTCTATCATTGTTATGTTTTATTTTTTCAGTATTGTTTATTAATAAATTCTATTGACAATCATTGAAATATTGTAGCTGTGAATGGTCTGATTATATTAATGTTAATATTGTATGGATGCATAATTCCACTTTTGCCTTTGTTACCATATATGAACACATGTTCTTAATGTGAATCTCACTTATTACTTTAGATCAATCAATGCATGATATTGGTTTCTCAACCAAAATTTTTTTTTTTTTCTCTCTCTTTTTCTTTTTTCGGGTTTCAGTTATTTACTTTTACTTTATGACCAGCCGATTTCAGTAGGGTTGCCACTTTGTACCAACTCCATGCTCCATGACAGGCTCCATGAACCAGCACAAAGTGCCTCTCCTTCTTCTCCATTTCCTCCACCTTGTGTTGTCAGTTGTGTGTGGCTATTGATAATTGCTTAATCTTTTATACTTTCTAGAAGAAAAACTAGAAGCCTCAATAATTGGACAACCTAGCTTGGCAAATTTTTTTTTTCTTTTTTTTTATGAGGGGTAAATTTTATGGTGACACTAAGGCACTACTCGCCAGTAGGGATGGATCTAAGACTTGGAATTGAGAGAGACAGGAGTATAAACCGAAAAAAATATATATATGAAACTCACAAATACACAAAATTATTGAAAAGAGAACTTGACTTTTTTTTTTTTTTTTTTTAAAATCTTCCACCCGGTGAAACGACATAGAAATTCTTATCTAATATTAATACACATGATGCACTCATAGGCATCTTTGATATGCTGGTTATATTTTTATTATGTACTATTAGATTAAGAAATTTATGTGAGACGATTGTGATACCTTGGGATTTAATTTGATTTGAAAAAGTGTGTTGTAATGTGTGAGTAATTTGGGCTTTATAGACAACTAGTTGCAAGCCCACACAATGTGTGGGATAGTTATAAATTTTTGTTTAGTAAAAAAGTTTGGTGTTTCTTCCAACTACACAATAGATTCATCAACATAAAGAGTTTTTTTTGTAAGATGTTTTTATTTTTTATTTTTTATTATATTAACTATTTTGAGTGCTTGTATGAAAATATATATGATTATTCTTATTAGAGAATGGATAGGACAATAAATTTAGTTATAAATGAATTTCTGCCATGGTATGTTGAACAACTTATACATTGCAAGATGAGCTTCACATGTCAATAAAAATGGACTAAATGAACCAAAGTAGCTCGAATGAACTGAAGCGGACCAAATGGATTGCAGTGGATCAAAATGGACCAAAATGGACCGAACGGACTGAAGTGGACCAAATATACTAAAGTGGACCAAATCAGATTGAATTGGACTAAATGGGTTACGGTAGACCTAATGGACTGAAATCGATCAAATATATGGAAATGAATCAAAGTGGATTGTATTGGACCAAAGTGGACCTAATGGAACTAAGTGAACCAAATAAATTGAAATGGACGGAATAGACCGAAATGGACTGAATTAGATTGAATGGACTGTAGTAGACTGAATAGACCGAAGATGACCAAATGGACTGAAATAGACCAAATGGACTGAGGTGGACCGAAGTAGACTAATGGATTGAATGGATCAAACTGGACCAAATGGACTGAAGAAAGGACCAGGTCTATCTCTTTCCACAAGTGTTGCTTCACCCTTAGACCTCTCTGATGTAAGGCAGCAAGGTGTACAATTTCATTATGTATGGTATTAGAATGGTTAGAAAATAAAAGAGGCATTTCATTAAGTTTAGGAAGGTAAATCATATATATAGATAAAGTGGAGTTGGTCAACGAGATGGAAAAAACAATGAGTATATTAATCAAATCATAATTGAGGTCATACAAAGGAGGGTTATCAAATAGTGGCTATATTTATAGCTGGAAAAAACAATGAATATTCTAAAGTTTAAAGACAATTTGAGGAGAGTAAATAAAAGATAGAAAAGATCTTCAATTTATTTAGCTAATTATATATATCCTCATACATCCTGTATCCATAAAGATTTTACATCATAATTAAGGCTTGTCAGAGTATCAAGGACATAAGTAATAGCAGTAGGACAAGCAAACTTGAACCCATTCGAATAGTTTGAATGCAAAACAAGCACTCTTTCATGCAATGCAATAACAATACGATCTTTCCACACAGCGAATTCGTTAGGGCAGTATAATAGGTTTATGTCTACATTACACTTAGTAGGCGTACATGAGCCTATACCACACAAAGCCGGGCTGTTATTGCATAGTTCCAGACTAAGCTCCCTTCCTCTCTCAGAGGATTGGGTCCTACCAACCATGGAGCCCACTCCTCTCTGAGAGGGAGGGAGTATAGTTCGGGATTATACAATAATTTTCCTATAAAACTTCTATTGAGATTGGAATATTAAAGCCTTTAACTAGGCTAACATCTAGGAGTATGCACGGATTGGATTGGGTGGATGAAGCCAATATTTTTATCCAATATGCCATTGGTGAGTTAGGAAAATTCTAATTTGTCGCTGACCTATCAAAATCTAAATCCCACGGACTGGTTGAAAATCTTGATGCATGGTTTCAACTCGGTGGGTTAAGCGGGGTTGGGCGGGTTAGCAAGAGCATTGTTCTTTTTTTATTTTTTATATTTTCTATATATATATATATATATATAAAATTAAAAAATCACATACTACAATTTTTTATTAGCAACACTCAAGCTACCATAAAATAATAAATTACATTCAAATATATAACTCATGCACACAAAATTAATGACAGATTTCATTGAATAACAAATCTCAATTACAACAGTGATATATCATTTGTAAGCTATAACAGACATATATTGTCTCCACAAAACTCAAAAAAAAAAAAAAAAAAAAAAGAATAATACAAACTAACAGTAGGCTGCTGCCTACTGCCCTACAAGTTACAATTGAGGAAAATTAAACCAACGAAGCCAAAGTCTCATACTCACTGAAAAGAAACACAAATCTAACCGAGTGAAGCCACGAAATGCATAACAAAAGTTCTTTACTAACTGTGAGCTTACAGGAAAGATGCATAAGAAAGTCTCATACCCACTATTTAGAGTATCGATTAGCTAGGTGGAGACAAGTCTATTTCTAATCATGAGATTATATACACACACACACACACACACACACACACACACACACATATATATATATATATTTTAATAAAAAATTTATAAATAATATGGGCAGGTTGGATATGTTTGTGGTGGGTTGGCAATTTTTTAATCCATTACCCAACCCAATCTACTAATTTGGGGCCCTAAACCATTCAACCCAAACTGCTCACCTAATGAAACTTTGTGGGTCGAGCGCGTCGGGCCGTTATTTTGCACAGCCCTACTAACATCATAATAATCCAAAGAATTATCAAGGGTAACAAATTCTGCAAGTGTTATAGGTGGTGCACTGCCTGCTTCTAGACATTGTAAATTACCGTCACAGTATCCGGTGATGCATGTTCCCTTATTTGACTAATCAAATGAACACCCATTACGACCCCAAAATAGGCCTGACCACCTGTTTGGGGCACTGATATTCATAGTTTCTCTATATGTTAGATCTACCCCACCATTCATTAGTAGGGGTTTTCCTTTTGCTCCTTGGATCCTCACCCACACAATGCTATCACATTTGTTTTGCTATGTAAAGACCAAAGCATTAGGATATGAGTTTGTAGTGTTGGCAAACCATGACAGAAAGTAAGTCTTGTTGGGTAGGAATATGTACTTTTAAGTCCAAGACAAAGTTTTAAGTTTAGGATAAAAAATGGATGCAACTTGGTTTTCTTGATTGCTCTTGATTGATGTTCAACTTCTCTTGATCAATCAAAGATTGCGAATTAGCAAAAATCAGCAAACGTGAAAAGCTTATAACTTGTCCATTTAAAATCCAAATTGTGATTTATTTTTGTGGTATTTAAAGCACATTATAGGCTAACCCTAGAGGGCTTTAAGAGAGAAAGAAGAGTGCTTCTTATGCCTCCTCTTGTAGATCTAGGGTTTTCGTACCCATAGTTCTCTCAAATCTTCTATTGGTAATATTCTTTAAAGGAATTTAAGATCCTGTGTTATAGAAGTTGCTGCCTCATTCTAGTCACCATGGGTGCTAGAGATCTAAACCTTTAAGGGTGGTCTTGGAGTTGTAGACTAGAGGTCTATGTTGGAGAACAAAAGCATGAACTAGAGGTTCATATATGAGCAGATCCACATCAAAGAAGTCTGAGGGTTTCAGAGTTAGGTTTCATAATCACAGTTAAGTTTACTATGAATTAAATATTCTTGACTGTAAAATTTTATTTGATAGTAGATTGTTCTTCTTGGGATTGGTCGTCCCAGGTTTTTTATCCTAAAATTCGTTTGTTTCATTAGTTTTCTGGATCGTCATATCTTGTGTTACCTATTTTTCCACTGTGCATGATATGTTTGATTATTTGTTTAACCTCTAAGACTTGCATAATTAATTTAATTAACAACTTGGCCTTAAAATTAGTTAAACACTATTTGTCCAGGGGTCCAAAAATTAATACAAAACATTATGAGCACTTGAAAATTTCTGGGAATTCAACATTACTGACCATATAAAACCTAACAATTAAAAGAATGACAATATATATTTTGAAGAAGAAAAAGAAAAGTAAAAATACGTTTTTTTTTTTCCTTATAATTTGATAACTATGGAAGGGAATTTAAAATTTTGAATTATGAACAGTTCTGATGAAAACACCAACAGATGCCGCTAGCCGGCTTGAAGTTGTTTATTTTGATCTCCAAAATTTCTTTTCCATTGTCCACTTCATGGCACCTCGTGTACACATCAAAGTAGTTAATTAGGTCGTAAAAGAACGTGTCTTTTTAATCATTAATAAAAGTTATTTAAGAACCTTATCATAAAAAGGTGTCTTTCCACTTAATATATCGATTTTGAGGAAACTCTGTCCAATAAAAAGTACCCATCACCCTACCGTTTATCAAAACACACAGACAATTAAACAGTAATTATTTTATATTATTGCACATATTTCATAACAACATTTATTAAACATGACATGCATTGGAAATACTATACAGTTTACACAACATACAGATCGTAATCTGCAGATATTGAAAATACATCTGTAATTATGTGTTATTATACAATAATTTTCAAGCACCAAAGGATATGACGTAAAGGATTCGCACAATTTAAGTAGCCCATGTGTATGAAATTAAAATGAAGAAGTAAATGGATTGAAGTGAACAAAGGGAAGGCAGATAAGTGGTTGAGCCATGGGCTTCGTAATGCCTGGTCCAACTTGCATATTAACCTTAGCATGGTCTTCTTCTCCACCAACTTTCCAATCAAAACATTGAACCATGGCTGCAATTGTAGTGTGTACCAAACTAAGTGCTAACTTTGAGCCTGGGCGTACTCGCCTTCTGCCCCAAAAGGAATATATTTCATAACATCTTCTTTTTCAAAGGAAACTAAGAATCTCTCTTGACAAAAGTCATTTGGGCAATTCCATATTTTACAGTCTTGGCAACATTCTCTTATAATAATAGGCCCTGGTGGGTGTAGCCTTAATACTTCCTTCACAACTGCTTGCAAGTAAGGGAGACTTGGGATATCTGAATCCTCCACTAGTCTACTACTATCAACTACAACTTTTATCTCTTCCCTACCTTATTGAATACATCTGTATGGTTGATTAGTTCAGCTATTGTCCATTGCAATGTCTCTGCTGATGTAGCAGTACCTCCGATGAAGAGATCCTAGACAATGGGAAACATTTGAATAGATGAACTAGACATATAGAGTTTTGTAGATTGATATTAGTTATAACATCAAACACGTAATTGATATAAGTAAATATAAAGTGAGGGATGAAACTAAGATTTTAGTTTCGACTGGGCCAAACTATGAACTAATTGATCCATAACACATGCTTACGAACAAGATGATAAAGCATCTACTAAATTATCACACAAATGATACAAATCATAAAATGTCCTCAAAAAGCCAAAAGAAAATGCATATATAAGACTGACTGAGCAATACAGCAATCATTAATCATAACCTACTAACACTTCAGGCCCCATAATATGGGTATAGAAAAGGACTCTAGCGATGGGCTTCGTTAAGGATTAGTCGACATGCTATCCATAGTAATGTGCTCTAAAGAGAGCTATTTTCCATGCAACCATATCCTGGTTGTAGTGCCAAATAAGTTCACCACTTTGCTCTATTTTTTAGACAAATTAGTGTGACCGTAAGAAAAAGCTTTATTTATTTCATTTTTATTCTTCTTTAATATCTCAAAATAACAAGGGAAAGGCACGGAAAACACCATTTACGTTTTTTGTTTTTTGATTTTTTTTTTAAAGATAATTAAAATGAAGGAATACTGAATTAAGGAGAACAAGGAACGCGTGTGACTTACGAGCAAGAAAGCCTTCTGTTAATCTTAAACTCAGCTTTGTCATCTCGATACACTTTCAATAATATATCCACGAAATCTTCATTCTCAACATTAGGGTTTTCTTCATGCTGCTTCAACACCCTTTCTAAAATCTCATCGTACCTTAAAATCACATCTATAGCCTGCTTTCCATAAAACCAAAAAGCCAAAAATTTCGGTGGCCCCAACACATCCCCAAAAGATACCTTTGCACTAACGTCTGTGGTTTCCTTCTCCAACTGCCTGATCTTCTCAGCTTCATCATTGTCATCTGAACACCTTATGCTCATGACCACCCTACAAGTAGTGTTGTTTGTTAACTTCATCAACTCAGAGCTCATATCAAGGACCTGTTTTTTCTTACCACTCTCTAACACTTTATGCAAAAACCGAATCATTTCTTCACGTCGGATATCACGTGATTTTTCAACCTGATGGGCAGAGAGTAAATCATTCTTGCAAATCTTTTTGAAGAACCTCCAGCAATCACCATATGGAGCTACGAAAATTCCATAGTTTTTATATGGTAATTTATCAACAAAAGCGAAACTTGGCCGGTTTGCAAATACAAGGTCATTGGTTTTAAATATTTCGGTGGCCATGGAGGCTGTTGAAATTGAAAGGCACCTGGAAGCGCCAAGCCGGAGATAGAGGAGTGGGCCATATTTGTTGGAGAGGTTGTGGAAGGATTGGAATAAGGAAGGACCAAGAAGGTGGAGATGACCATTGATTGGGATGGCTGGTGGGCTTGGAGGGACGTTTAGAGGGGTCTTTGTCTTGAAGAAGGACATGAGTAAGAGGGTTGAGAGGAAATAAAGGAGGAAACACAGGAAGTAGTATTTGATATCAATAATCGTGGCAATATTGAGTAGTCCATGCACGGCCATGTTTATGTAAGTAAAACTAAACTCCCAATCATAGAAAAAAGGTTGCATGCTATAATCTCAAGTTTTGAGGGAGCTTTATAATTGATCGATGGAAGCTTTGTTGACTTTGTTTTATGATAGTTTAATTAAAATTGACTGGGAATGAATGTCAGATAATGGATAGCACTACCTTTCACATCGATCTAGTAGCTCATGACAATGAAAAATTAAGAATGCTAAAAGTTTATATAAAGAATGGTTAATTGGTAAATTTGCCAACTTGAATCTCAGAAATAGTATTGATTAAAGGGTCATGCTGACGAGTGTACTTAAGGCATTGGTTAACAATTCATTTTAGGAAAGTTTTGACACCAATTTTATGGGAAATGAAAAAAACAGTCAAAATATTAATTACTTTTATTTTTTTTTTCCATAAAAAATTTCTTTAAATAGATTATTAACTAATTTTTTAAGAGCATTCATTAGCATTTCTCTTGATTAAATTTAGCCATCGACTATTACAACGTCCAAGTAATTAATTATAAGTTATAATAGTATATTCATTAATTACTTGGAAGTTGCTACGCAACTTCCAACTTCCAAGTAATTAATTGGAAGTTGCAATTGTATATTTATTAATTACTTGGAAGTTGGAAGTTGCAATAGTATATTCATTAATTACTTGGATGCAACTTCCAACTTCCAAGTAATTAATGGGGATGAGGCACCTAGCTCTACTTGACCCTTGGGTTAGGTTCCAGTCATTATATTTTACGACTTAATTTCATTAAAGACTCATTCAATATTGTAATCTATACTCACACACACTAGCATATATCTAGCAATCAACATGTCATCAATTATCTCAGAAACCCTAACATACATCTATCATGGCAACTCACATCAAGCCTAGCATACATCTATCATGCATATCATATCATCTCATCCAAGATAGCAAACAACAAGATATCACAAGGGCAGAAACATAGACATGGCAACATCAAAGAAACATGTGATTGCAATCTAGAAATCAAGAACACATCATCCAACCAAGCATGTTCAACTCATCATTGAATATATATCCAACGCATGTTCACGTGGATGCATGACTTACATTACTGTATCTTAGCACCTATGCATCAATGAATGAACATGTGAATGCATGTAAATGGTATTAAAGCAAGAAAAGAAAGGAAAACCCTAGTCTAACATGTTAAAGGCAAACAAACAATTAAACAGAGGAATAGAGACTCAAAAACATAAAAAAGGAGCCAAAATAGAGGCATATGACACATGGAAATAAAGAAAAAGAAGCAGAAAAACTCGAATTAGAGTTTCTAGGCTGAAGTATACGTGTGCATACATAAGCATGCGTATGCGGGCTAGTTGTATGTGTATGCATACTTCAAGCTTGCGTGTACATATAGAATTATGCGTGCATAGACACGCCCCCATAAACCCTAACCCAGAAACTTAGAAACACAAACAAAGCAGAAATGAAAACTAAGGAAACTAACAACCTAACATGCTTTTAATATAAAAATAAACAACCTAAAATAACAACAAAAATATCCAAAATAAATAAAACAAAATCTATTCCTTATCATGCATTGGATCAACAACAAACAAGAACACACTTAACACATCAAAACATGTTCATCAAAATATCCAAATATCCAAATATTCAACTCTCTAATCAAAATATGGTGAGACACAACAAATCAAAACCAAACAGAATCAAATCATATTTCTATAGAGTATACAATATATAAATCAATTAAGAACAAGAAGAAGAAGTTATAAAAGATCCAATTCAATGAAAAGCCATGAAGGGAGACCCATCTTACTTATGGAAACAAATGTGATTGATATTTAACCGGCTCCTCAGTGCCTACAGTACAAAGATTAAGTTGAGGGAACAAGAGAATTAAAGAATACAATAGTTTTTGATAATCATAACTCAAGCACAAGATTAGTTTTGAAAAAGGTTTTGAGAAATCAAATTGGGAAAATAGTTTCTGCTTAGAACTAACTAAAGAGAGGTTTTTAATTTTAAAAATAAAAGGTGCAAAGGTGCTGTAGGTACGCAATTTGGATCCTAAGCCCAAAAGGTAAAAGGAACTAGGCCCAAAGAGCTCAATACAATGAATTTGTAGAGAGTGAGTTGGAAAATTAGGCTCTAATAAGTTGGGTAATAATTATAGGGGATTCAAATGATAATAAAGTAAAGATAGACTAGTTTTATCTAAAGAAAATCGTCCTCGGCACAATCCAAGGAGATCAATTCTTGTATATGTCTCTTGAATTTGATTACAAGTATAGTTCTTAGTGCTATAGTATTCTTCTTTCAATTCTCTGATCCCCTTTTCTTAGGGCTTCCCTTTTATTTTATACTATCTCATCTCTACCCTCCACGTGTAGATTAGATTGTTGGTGTTGATCCTTATCCCATCAGCACATTCTTGAAGTTTTTGGAGAGTAGCTGTAATACTGAAAATTACTGTTCAAGTATCACTTCCTCATTAATGCGGTCAGAGAGTTAGCTACAGAGCATTCAATGCGGTAATAACAGCTTTCTCTTAGATATTATATGGCTTCCCTCTGTCCTGTGCTTCTAGGATGCTTGTCCTTATCAATAGAACTTCCTGGAACGTTGCCTTGAATGGTAGACAACACTGTTGGACCTTGGCTTTAATCGGCCGAAGAGGCATTCATCCTCGGACTACCTTTCTGTACTTTTATGACCAAACTTCATATTTTCATTCACTAACACGAACTCCCATAACAGTGTTTTGCCCGTCCTCGGACTACTTAATGTCCTTAGATTGGGCCCCTGGCCCAATATATTCATAGATACATATTATTAGGCCTATCACCCCTACAATAGCCCCTCAAAATTCTCCTCTCTAGCTCTTTAGGAAGAAAGGAGGATTTCGATGTCACTGCAAATGCCTCGCTCTTATCATACATCATCTCTGGCTGTGCAGGTACCTTTTTAACTACTCAACGTACGCTCTTGATGTTTTAGCATCCAAGACGCGCCTTCATTAAATTTCTGCGACTCCATGTTCCCCACGTTCTACAGTGGGATGCGGATCCAACAACTGAGGATTCCATTGAAACTTAGGTGGGAATTTTCCGGCTCGTCTCTCTCTCTCTCTCATATAAATATCACTTGAACGCTCCATTCATTCCACTTTTACACTCATTCACTTCACTTGCACACTTATTCGATTTACTCGTGCCTTTACAAATACCAAGAGCCAGTCCGAGGAGAGTTTTCTTCTTTACGTAAGTCATTATAAACCTTTCCTTTTACTTTCTCTTCTGTTTTTCTTTTCCCCGTGTCCTTTTCTCCTCGACCCTTCTACTTTCTCTTTATCTTCTTAGTACCTTCAATCCTCTCTTAGGATTGGATAGATTTGCTTACTTGGTAGACTCCACAGAGAGTATAGAGAGCTTTAGAGCTCAATATAGGATCTCGCCAGGAGTCTCCATTAGGTATTGTAAGGAAGGAGATTGGCACATTGATAGGCAAGAGGGAGAGGTGGTAATCCCAATGATTGCCTTTATAGAAGGAGGGATGAGAATCTCCATGGGCACAGTTACTTGGGATTACTTTAGAGCTCACAGATTAGCTCCCACTCAATTTTCCCCAAATATGTTTAGGATTTTGGGTAGTGTAGACGCCCTTAATGAGAAAATAGGCCTAAACCTTACCCACCATGATGTCAATTGGGTCTACAACTTTTACCACCTGAAAGGGTAGGGATACTACCTCAAAACTAGGTACCCCAAGGTTAGGCTCATTTCATGCCTCCTTGACTCCAACAAAGACATGAATAAAGACTTCCTAATCGTTTCAGGGGAGTGGCATGATGGCCTCCCTTGCTCGACGAGAGAGGGACAACCAGGTAGGGTTTTAGGTCTAGGCTGATTACTTGAAAATCACCTCCTTTTCCTTTGACATATTCTGTTCCCATTAGTCTATGTTTATGCTTGCAATTGAATTTTTCCTTGTGCCCTTTTTTGCTAACAATGTTTTTCTTGTTTTTTTAATGGTTTCGTAGAAAAGCACACCGACTTCAATCTTGTCAACCAGGCGAGCTTGGATAAGATACTGAAGGCCGAGATGTTCGTTCACAAGGATGACCAACTAAGAACGCCCACCTAATCCTAAACTACACCCCGATCTCGTCCAGTTTTCAAGCACCGAAGTGTCAGATAAAGGTAAAAGATCCCCGCTTGCATCTAATCAACGTCACCGTGCCTGGCTTTCTCAACCGAGGTTTGGGACCACAAGGCATATTGATAGTAGAACCCATCATTCAGTGCAAGACCGAGGACGTAGCCACCCCTTCACAACCAACCATCGAAAGGGAAGAAGAAGAAGAAAAAGTAGTTGAAATTTTTGATTCTGAGGACGATTTTAAGGTGTTCAATCAACCTCAATCTCTAGAAGTCTTCACTGGTGATTTCAATCATTTGCCTCCTGGCAAAGTAAGCCAAACGCAAGGAGATCTCTCCATTCTAGAAGCCATGGGGATATAACATAAGCCCAGAGCTAGTTCGCTGGACATCATGGAGTCTCAGTCTGGGAGTAAGGCGCCCAAGAAGACTACTCAGGTCAAGCTCCCCTCTCCTCCATCCTTTTTGCCTCCCCGACCTGATCCTGTGAACCACAAGAGGTCTTGAAGTAGTGGAAGGAGGGAGGGGTCCCTTCCCTATGGAGGCCGAGCTTTAGAGGAGACAAGCCAAGGTAGCACAAACCTTGGCGGATAAGATTGGGGTTAAGTTTGTTTTATTTAAGTTCTTGGTATTGCTATTGTAGGAGCACATTCGAGGCATGATATATGTTTTAATACATCTTTTTTCACATAATTTAAATTTGTAATATAATTAATAAAATACATAACAATAGTCACTTGCACTTTTAAAATCTTGTAATTTTAGGTGCACTATTAAAATATTGCAGCTTCAAGTGAACTATTAAAATTTTATAACTTCGATTGATTAGTTAATATAACATATATGGACACTATGAGTTTAGGCCTAACTATGTTATATTATCCATTTAGTTTTATAATTATTATTCAATGTGGGACTTTACTCATACGTGGATACCCAACATAAATTATGCCATAAGTTTAGGAGATATTTTATTGTAAGGTACTTAATTTTTAATTCTTCATGAAAATGATAGAAAAAGGAAACATTGTTGCTTTTAAGCAAGGATGCTTGGTTGCCATATATATAATGATATCTCCAAGATTCGTTACATTGGATACGACTTGTGTCTAGTGCATTTTTGCACTAGACACGATACAATAAGAACATATGCCCATGTCTAGTCCGCTGCATCAAATTGGATCTCATCAAGGATCCATGATTTATATTAAATATGTAAATAATAATTAAATAAATGGTAAAATCCAAAACTGACATTCTAAGTTTCTTCAGATTTCATTTCAGTCCTCTAACTTTGCCTTTGTTCATTTCAGTCCTCTAACTTTCAAGTTTATTCAATTAAGACTTTTCCATCAAATTTTGTTATATGTTGTGGTTAATTTTTCAATTTTATAAAAATTTCTTCAAATTTTTTAAATTAAAAAAAATTCAATTAATGATTAAAAAATATTTTCCTTTTTTTTTTTTCAAATTTTTTTAATAAAAGTTAACGGAAATGCCTTAATTGAATAAATCTAAAACTTAGAGGACTGAAATGAATGAAAGCAAAGTTAGAAGAATGAAATGAAATCTGAAGAAAGTTAGAGGGTTAGTTTTGCATTTTAGCCTTAAATAAATAAGCATCTATATAATGTCAAATTTGTCTAAGTAATGCTATATTCAATTTTATCTATTTACAGTTTCTCAAAAAAAAAAAAAAAAAAAATATATATATATATATATATCTATTGACACGTAACCTTATTATGAGAATAAAATAATCTAAAAAAAAAATTATCTATTAACACATAAACTTATTATGAGAATAAAATAATCTATCAAAGCATGAAAAGAAGCACACGTATAATCTTAATATCCTTAAAATAAAAAGTAACATGTGTAGTGGCATTGCTTAATTTATCACTAACCATATTTAATAATATTACAAGATACGCTATGTTTAGATTGAAATCCATAATATTTTTTAACCAAAAAAAGAAATCCATAATATTTTAAATCTATTAAAATAAGCGCAAAATTTTTAAGCATGAATTAGTGTGTTTAAAAATAAAAGTTAGGTAATAAAATTATCAATTTTTACAGAAAACTTACTGTAGGTTGCAGGATCAAAAGTCCACACACACACACACACACAAAAACTTTAATTTTGAAAGACAAAGGGCCCGTTTGGTTTGTGTTTTGACTGTTTTCAAACAACATTTTTTAATTTTTAAACAGCATTTCACGTATTTCAACACACTTTTTCACCCACATGTATTTCAAAAAACTACAAACAACAATTTTCAAACTACTTTACCAAACACCCCCAAAATGAAGACAACTGTCATCTTAGAATTGACTAGAATTTCGTGTTGATGACGTGGTGTAAAATAAAAGAAATATAAGAATAATATATATATATATATATATATTTTATAGAGTTTCAACATATAACATTTGTTTTTGATTAGAATTCGTGTTGTAAAAAAACAAAAAGAGAATAAGAATTTTTTATTATAGAGTTTCAACTTATGACATTTGTGTTGATAAGATGTTGTAAAATAAAAGAAATATAGAATAAGATTTAAAAAAAAAAAAAGAGTTTCAACTTATAGTACACATCAATTGATTTTTAGTGTAGTTAGAGATTAAACTCCAAATTTTTTATTCAAACATCAAAAACTTTATAAGTTGATCCAACTAAAACCCATAAGATTATATCTAAATTTATTTCTTTCTAATGCCCATCAACCATGTTATATTATTTTTGATACTGAATAAAATATATATGCCTTTCTCTCTCAATTTGTGTCGTTTACAACACAACAGGGTATTGCACATATTGTGTGGAACAAACTTTTCCATTTGAGGGAATGTGATTGAGGTTACAATGTGTTTGGAAAGGGGGGAAGGGAAGAGAAAAGAAGGGAAATGCAAGGAGGTAGATCATTTATACTCTTTTGTTGTCCAAGGGAAAAGAAAAGTTGACGAGGTGGAGTAGTGATGCTTTTTTCATGAACCCCACTGTCTTTGTAGGGATAGAAATAATTATTTGAGATCCACCACTTTATACTCTAAATGACTAATTATATGCCCTTAACACTTTTAAGAAATTGCAAGTGTTTTAATATATAAAAGCATGCACTTTTCCTTTTTCTTCTCTATGCAAACCAAATAAATGAGAGATAGAATTTTCACAGTTTCTTCTATCCTTTCTTTCTTATATCCAAACACATCAAAGGAAAATATTTTCTTCTCTTTTTCCTTTCCCTTCCACTTTTTCTTTCTCTTCCATTTCCCTAACTAAAACCAAACGTAGTGTTAAAGTCAAAAGGGCAAAGTCCCTATTTGGGGTCCTAATTGTCTCCTATAGAAATGTACCGTGGGTTGTTGGCAACCAGCCACGTGAAAATGGAGATTCTTTTTTTATTATATGATATTATTTTTAACGAACACGTGTAAAAAATCGAACTGCATGATGAGAATTTTCCAAATTTCCATATAAAGAAAGTCAAACAATGAAACAATGGAGACTAATGGATCTCTAGGCTTGATAAGAATAAATATCCTATTATATAATTGATGTATAGGACGTATAGTGCATTATCAAACTGTATTCTATAATTAAATAACAGTCACATGGTTGTTAATATTGTCAGATTAGGGTAAAAAAAGTAAATAAGGTTCCTTAATTAATGTACTAAATTTGCCCTAGTTTTACACGTAGCTACAATTTTCCTTTGGCTATTGGCTGGCTCATTAAATTTCCAGCTAATGGGGAGAAAATAAATGTGTACTTGTTTGGAAAAAAAACCAAAGAAAAAATTGACATGGTTAGAGACTAAAATCATTGATCTACTAGAAGTCTAGAATATATACATAATATTACTTTCCTATGCATGAGCATGATGAAAATACATGACGGTCTGTTGGGAGGAAAAAGAAAGAGAAGTGAAGAAAAGGAAATGGTGATGTTGAGATATATCACTAGCGGTAAGGATGATGATCGATTGATCCATACTATTCAAATGGCGTTGTTTCTCTTGACTAGTTGGAATGTGCCATCTTTTGGTGCATTTCACAGTTTTATAGTGAGATCCATCATTCACGAGAAGGGAGAATATTACGTCATCCTATTTTCTATAAGAGTGTTTAATAATATTTTATTTTGAGTAATTATTTAATATTTTAAGATTATAGTCACGTGGTACTCTCTCGTTACACAAATAATCAAATGTTACATATGATCTAAAGTTTTGACCCATAGTGGTATTCCACCAATAGTCACAATTTCTCACAAAAGTGAAATGTAAAAGAAACAATGAACTATTCCGTCTTAGTCTCCTAAGCTCAGTGTAAAAGCAACGTGTCAATTTGTTTTGCTTTTCGATTGTGATGAGATAATAATTAGGCTACTTTAGTCATTGTCTTATTTTATATTAATAGTTTAATTGAATATAAAGTTAAGAGTCCAAAGAAGATTATGAGCCATGGACCATTGAAGAAGTTATAAATAGATAATTTGGAGATTATTTCCAACTGCTAAAAAGAATACGTTCAGACTTACGTTACTCAAATATTTCATGTGGTAATAGACAATGCATATATACCCTTTATTCCAATTTGTTTGTCATATTTCAAAAATTTTATTTCTTAAAAGAATATTATTTATTGTCTTGTCTGTTGTATAAAAAAGTATAAGTTTTCAGAACTACATTCTTTAATTTAAACTATAGAAAAGAATGACATTGACTTTTTAAATAAATTCTATTTATTAAATTTAGAAAGAGGACTCTATTTTGGGACATCTCAAAATAAAATAGTAGACTAACAAATTAGGACGAAGGAAGGATGTATGAATAGTCTTATACTTTGCCATGTAATAAGTTGGAAAAATATGTTTAGAGTTATTTTACTCATATCTCTAAGAAAGAGTTTCACATATATATACATTTAAATTATTTCAGAGAATAATTCTATCTCAAATAAAAAAAAAGAAAAAGAAAAAGAAAAAAAGTAAGTATGAAAAGAATTATGAGAAATTATTGTTACACCCACTCTATTTCACAGTGGCCCATAGGCATCGCTAGCTTACATATATTGGCTTCTAAGTTTCGGTTAGATTCAAAAAAGCCTTTGAAAAGTGCCAATTGTAGTACTCATGGTTATGGCCACCATGACTGATACCCAATACTACTTTCTTGCCTTTGAAAAGTGCCAATTGTACTACTCATGGTTATGGCCACTATGACTGATACCCAATACTACTTTCTGTGCTTCATCCTTTCCTTCATTTCAATCTTCCAACTCAAGCCCTTATTCAAGAAACCCTCCAAGACAAAGACCTCTCTGCACCTCCCTCCAAGCCCACCAGCCCTCCCAATCATTGGTCATCTCCACTATCTTGGTCCATCCTTATACAAATCACTAACCAAACTCTCCACCAAATATGGCCCTCTCCTCTATCTAAAGCTAGGCGTTTCAAGGTTTCTGGTTGTTTCATCAGCCTCCATGGCCAATGAAATATTTAAAACTCATGACTTAGCTTTTGCAGAACGTCCAAGCTTCCCTTTCAGCGATAAACTGCCATATGGAAGCAGTGGATTTTTCGTTGCTCCGTATGGTGATCAATGGCGGTTCATCAAAAATCTCTGCATGACAGAACTTCTATCTGCCAAGCAGGTTGAAAAGTCACGTGTTGCCAGACACGAAGAACTTGTCCGTTTTTTGCTTAAGGTATTGGAGAGTGCTAAGAAAAAACAGACCCTTGACATGAGTGTTGAGATAATGAAGCTTACAAACAATTCTACCTTCAGATTGGCAATGAGCATGAGGAGTTTAGATGAGCCTCATGAAGCTGAAAGGATTAGGAAGCTGGTGAAGGAGTCCAATGAAGTTGGTGCAAAGGCATGTCTTGGGGATATGTTTGGGCCACTGAGCAAGTTGGCCTTTTGGTTGTATGGACAGCGGGCCATAGATGTCACCTTGAAGTATGATGAGATTTTAGAAAGGTTTTTGAAACAACATGAAGAGATTAGTAACGAGAGAGAGAATGAGGACTTGATGGATCTGCCATTGAAGGCCTATCGAGATGACAAGTTTAAAATTAACAGAATACATCTCAAGGCTTTCTTGCTAGTAAGTCTCTCTTAACGTGTTTTTCTCTTTTCCCACCTCATCTTGCATGTGTTTGTATTTTTATTTTGGGAAAAACGATTACACATCTTATTATAGTATTATACACCACCCAAACTATTATTTTAGCTTTCCCTATTCTGATGAGTCTTTCACATTCATGAATTATTTATCCAAAGAACATGAATAATAATTCTTCCATTTATTTCAAAGACCTATAAGATTATAGACCATTTCTTTATAAACCAATTTCGACTGCTACATCACATTGATAGCAAACAAACTTTGTAATACTACTAAAAAAACATTTCAAGGTTTATATAGGGTCAAACTAATCTGTATGAAGCAAAGAGCTTAGTGGTTTAAGTGGTTGGTGTTTCCAATAAAAGTATCTAGGATTTAAATTCCCCAACTCCCAATTAAAATAATCACACTACAATATTTTCACCACTTTCGTCAAACATATCAAAGATAATTTAAAACAAGTTTATTTTCTATGTCTATGTCTGTTTCATCTATTTAAAAGTTTCCCTTTTCCTCAGGATCTATTCCTTGCGGGTGTAGGTACATCAGCAGAGGTAACACTATGGACATTAGCCTAACTCATCAACAATCCTGATGTTTTCAATAAGGTCAGAGAAGAGATTAAATATGTAGTTAGTAATACTAGACTTGTGGAGGAATCAGATGTCCCAAGTCTCCCCTACTTGCAAGCAGTTATTAAGGAAGCATTAAGGTTGCACCCAGCATTGCCTGTGGTAGTAAGGGAATGCCGCGAAGCTTATAAAATCTAAGACTTTGATGTACCTATGAAAACTATGGTCGCAGTCAATCTGTATGCAATAATGAGAGATGAAAAAATATGGGACTATGCAAATGATTTTCGGCCAGTGAGGTTCTTGGTTTCCTCTAAAGGAAAAGATGGTACGGAACATATACCTTTTGGGGCTGGAAGGCGAGGATGCCCAGGTGAAAAGTTAGCATTCAGTATCATACAAATTGTAGTTGCAGCAATGGTTCAATGTTTTGATTGGAAGGTTGGTAGAGAGGGAGACAATGTCAAGGTTAATATGCAAGTTGGACCAGGCATCACTAAACCCATGGCCCAACCACTTATATGCCTTCCCATTGTTCACTTCAATCCATTTACTTCTTCCAAGTGATTTTGTAAACTTAGGCCACTTAAATTTTGCATGCCTTCCTTCCGAATAAGAATCCTTTATCTCTTTTTTGTATTTCACTTTATGTTTCACCAATCATAATTTGTCACAAAAAATAGGAGAGAAGATTTCATATAAAAGTTATTGAATAAAGTTGCATAATTATATATGCATTTTTGTTCTCAATATAAGATTACCATCCATATGTAGCGTGTGGTGTTTTAATGCACGCCACATATATTTAATAAAATGTTGTCATAAAATATGTGGAATAGTATGAAATAGCTATTTCTAATTGTGTTTCTTTGAAATAAGACAATTTGATGAGTTGTTGTTGGTTTTTTTTTTTTTTTTTTTTTTTTTTTAACATACCC
This sequence comes from Quercus variabilis, assembly GCA_030445155.1. Taxonomy (NCBI): domain Eukaryota; kingdom Viridiplantae; phylum Streptophyta; class Magnoliopsida; order Fagales; family Fagaceae; genus Quercus; species Quercus variabilis. The sequence continues at coordinate 3,972,346 of CP129448.1, read as the reverse complement.
TAGTTCATTAAATTTTAGTTATTTTCTAGGTTTTAATTTCATTTATGATTGTATTATTTCTTTAAAAAAAATTATTTTGAAGTTCAAATTTATTGTTTAATTCATGATCTATCAATCATCATTCGTTTTTACGCTCTGTTTGTTTCAGCATTAATAGGAGCATTTTTTAGAAAACTATCACATTTTCCGATATTTGGTAACGACCTTAAAAATGAGCTTGAAACAGAATGTTTTCTGGTGTTTGGTATGCACAAAATTTTTATAAAATTTCTTGTATAATTTAAAACATGTATAACATGTGTATTGTCAATCGTGTAAATCCAACTAATGTAGTCAATATATATATAGAAAATCAAGAAAGAATTTGGTTTTCAAACTAAAATTTTGATAGCAAATACAATCAAATTTAGTTGTCCAATTTTCATGATCTTTACCACTCATTTTGTTTATATTTATATGAACAGTAATGCACGTGTGTGTGTGCGCGCATACACACACATATATAAATCAATCATACTTCTAATAATTTAAAATACCCATTAGCTCCAATTTAAATAATTCAAAATGCCACATAGGCCAAATAGTTTAACTTGTAAAAAAATCTAGTACAAATAATTTGATAAATGCCAAATAATTACGCGCCATGTAAAAGAGAGATTGCTTTCCAATTATTATTTATTTTTTTGAAAAACAACGTTTAAAAAATAAGCCTTATATTTATTTGAGTTTTTCATTGACTAAAGATAGTTTTTTGTTGATTATTTTTTTTATGCTATTAAATATTAGAAAATGTGAAAAATTACTTTTATAGAAGGTTTTTCAACGAAATAAACACAGTGCTATTATTTTGTTAGATTTCTCAATATCTACGGCTAATCTAAAAATTCACATTTGTCTAACTTACTAGGTTTTGGGGTTTAATGATTACAAAACATGGTAGAATGTTAAAACTTAAATTGCATTTCTAAGAAGTTGTTATGTACAAAGATGACAGAGGGTACATGAATTCATAAATAGTAGTGATTTTTGTCTCAATGATAATCTATTTGATAATTGATATGAACTCTTCTTCTTCTTTGTTAATTATTACTACTCGCTAACCCGTGCAATGCACGAGATAGTTAAATAAAAAGATAATTAATCTACCTGGCAATAAAAAAAAAATAAAAAAATAAAAAACCTAAAAGAATCGATAAGAGGTTGATTTTCCCCCATTAAGAAAAATATAAAATTAAAAAAAAAAAAAACAACAACAACAACAACATTAAAGACAATATGAAAACTAATCGCAAAGAATTGCAACTGTTATATGTTTACTTGGCTCAAAGCCAGAATTAAAATTCAATTTTACAACAATAAAAACATACAACTTTATATTAACTAAAAATCAACCTCATTACACAAATCCAATGTTCGCTATAATGTATTGTACAGATCATGCATCTAAAAACACTCATGGTGTCAAGAATTTCAATAAACACTATTGCCACTTTTATCTTTGTTCTAGACATTTAATTTACACAAAAGTCAATAACAACCGCAATTAGCTATCAAGGTTGTTCAATGCTATGACAATCTTGACCTCATTTATTTCCTTTAAACCTGCATGTGAAAATCAATTTCCAGTAAAAATTGCATTTAACACAAAATCTAAGTAGCCTAACTTGCCTTACATCTTATAATTAAATTAATAATCTCTTATAATCTTACAACTATAGTTTCTCACTCATTAAAAGGTCATAGTCAATGCACAGAGCTCCTACTCATTAAACTTTATTGGATGTTGAAAAATTATAAAATTGCACATCATCAAACAACATAAGCCTGAGATGATACTGTTTCAATGAAGTGAACAAATCAGAAGCAAAATCAATGCAAATAACTCTAAATAGTTGCATGCAAATATATATATATATATATATATTCAAAAGCAAAATTGAAAGCTTTTTGTCATATAAGCAAAATCATAAATTCTCTTTTAAATAGCCTGCATTCCAATCAATAGCTTTTGAGTGTGACTACCTCCAAGAAAATAGAGTGATATACAGGGAGCAATCTTTAGAAGGTAAACTATTATTATTATTATTATTATTGATAGGTAGGTAAACTAACAGCTCATTCATTCCCACAATAGAAAGGCATTAGACGAATTGTGCATAGCATAACTATTAATATGGGTCTTTCATGCTCAAAATAGAACCTAATACGTGCAATGGAGCATTCATTATTTGACATAGCATTATTATCTAACTATCAAGTCTTAACCTGATGCTATTGAATTGAATATCAATAACCATTCAAACATAGAAATGTTAAACATCAAATGCTTTTAAGTCGCAATTTCTTAACATCTTTCACTTTTAAATTTTACACGTTAAGTTAACAAATCAATACTCAGAACCTTATAATATATATTAAAATTACAAACAAATATTACAAACAAATAAAGTAAATTAATAATAGGGTAGGATTGAACCTCAATAAGTCACTACATGGACATATCATTGTAGAAAATATGGAATGAGACAAATGATCAGCTTGTGAGGATGGTCCTCTGATAAATTGCTAAATAAGAACTTTCTACACTGATGACTATATATAATCAAGTGAAGATTATGAAATATAATGCCTAAAAAATGAGTGAAAATATTACAGTATATAAATGCAGAATTGATATAGGAAGACAATATTTCTAACATGTTCCCAATTTTCTTAAAGTTCTGAACAATGTTGATAATATGTAAGGCATACAACATGATATACAACAACTAAATTTCTTTCATCAAGGCATTCGTTTTAATAAATTCCAATCACGTCCAAGAAAAATTTGGCATTTGTGAGATATAGAAAACGATGATCATAAATCAGGTTAAATAGCAAAGAAAGAAGTCTGGCCCAAAGATGAACATTACGCTCTCTACAAAACTTACTGCAAAACTTGGAAAATAGAAAGAGCAAAAACGTACCCAACATGTTTAGTGGGTGCCTACTCTGGAGGTTTAGTACGCTCTCTGTAAACAATTCTGAGGCATGGAGCCATGCCTCAATTCAATTTCCCTCAGACAAATACTCAATTCTGAAGTTTAGTACGTTTTGCAGAAAGCCTTGCCTCAATTCAATTTCTCTCATAGAAAATAGAAAGAGTGAAACCCACTGGTAAACAAAGAAGGCCAGCAAAGGTGGAAGTTTTGGAGACAGAGACTGGATGGAGAGAGGAGAGACAAGAGAGCAATTGAAGTGTTAATTTTCTAGCTATGGTAGGGTTTTTCAGTTAGGGGTTTTTATGCGCATGAGTGTTATAGTCGGGTTTTTTTCAAGAGTATTGTGGGTTTTAGCCTTTTTTTTTTTTTTGGTTAGAAATAGTTTTTTTCTTTTTTTAATAATGCTGACGTAGAAAATTGTAGAAGCTTCAAAAGCTTTGGTTTTATATATATTGTGGGGCCCATGGGCCTGATAGCCTCAACCCATCGTGTAGTAGGCCCAAGGCCCATGTCGAGGAAGACTGACCATCCGAGGCTAAATTGGGGAAAGCCTCTTTTTCGGATCCACGCCGAGGACCTCTTTGTCCTCGGCATGCCAAGGATAATTTTGGGAAGGGACAAGCCCAGGGCAAGCTGTCATCTTCACACTTAATGCATTCACCTAACCCCTTTGGCCGCATTAATGGTGATGTAACTTCTTAACAGGGCAACATTGATCAGAGTGAACCACTTGAGTGTTGATAAGGCCTCTGATAGGATGGGCGGTCAGAAGAAAGGCGAATGGATGATCAACAGACAGAAGAACGAGATAGGACGATGAAAACTATATAAGAAGAGCGAGTAAAGTAAGATAGGGGGGAAAAAAGAAAAAGGCAGAAGAAAAAGGGCTCCTCGGCTATGGGTTGAGGAGCATCCCCCGGTTGTAAATAGTTCTAAGTATTTTTTTTATATAAAAGAAGAGAGTTCATGCTTGGTGTACGACGGTCAGCACCTAAACCTTCAATCCATTCTCTACAAATTTATTGTTTGGGCTTGTTGGGTTGAAAATGCATTCATACTCTAGGTTCAATCCAAATTGAGTCCTTACAATTGGCGCCATCTGTGGGGAGGATTAGTGCGCTGGCCGGCACACCAGGCGATTGCTCTAGGTGGTTGTTTTACAGTAAGTTGGCGAAGTAAAAAAAAAAAAAGATTTGACAGCAAAAAGAAAACGATTGATATTATTTCATAAAAAGAAAAGTTACAGATTACAATTAGAGGCTTAGGCAGACGTCCTTTACAACTATTCCTACCAGCTAGTTCTACAATCAGAGGCCCAGGTGGACCCGCCCTAAAACTAGCCAGAGGGAAGTATCAACCCGTGCTTTTATTGGCATTAAGAGAATGGGAGAGCTTGACAATAAAAGCAGGGAAGGGGGAGGCCCAGGTGCAGCAAAGCTTGAACAAAGTGAGGAGCAGATGCAGGCGCACCGGGAAACCCTCCCTCATGATGTTCCCTTGATTCTCTCCAACCTTCACGAGCGTTGGCCGTAGGAGACGGCAACGCTCGGGTACCGGCCGTGATGTGAATTCACACATTTCCTCCGTCAGGGGTGTGCTCCGAGGAGAGACATTAGGTACTTCAACGACATCCCTCCGGGCCACCATGCATGGCACCATCGGGGTTACGTCTAAACTCTGCCGCGCCAGAAACCCAGTGGGGGCTGCGGCCACGACGGCTCTTGGCACGGATGTCCTCACACCCGCCTAAAGTCGCCCCATAGCTACCAACTCCGGCAGGGTTATTCAAGGGGCTTGGGGAGCTGAGGGTGTGTGTTCTTTCTATTTGCGTTTGGGAATTCATGGAATGGGAAGAAACCTTCCCCCCGAAGAGTCTTATATAGGGGATAAATGTTGGTGGGAATTAATTCGCGCAGAATTCGAAAGGAGAATTGTCAACAGTGCAAATCACGGAGCCACCAAATTTCGAGGGGCCATAGACCGCTGGATGTGTGCTAATTCACGAGGATATTAATGAGGGCGCGTTTCGCGCACCGAAACGTCAAGCGCGAAAAACAAACCGCCAAAGGACGCCTCGTAAATGAAAAAGGTGGGACTCGAACCGGAGGTGGGACAAAACACCACGTGTAAGGTTATAACCTAACCCGAAGAGGAATCATCTCCAGTGAAGCAGTCCGAAGACAAACCCCTCCTTACAGAAAAACAGAAGTGGTAGACAGAACCAAGGCATTGCATGGTCCTCGGACCCAAGCCTATGGTAAAACTACTCACACCATTATACCTGGGTACTAGACAGAACCAAGGTATTGCATGGTCCTCGGACTCAAACCTATGGAGAAACTAGATACTTACAGAAAAATAGAAGTGGTAGACAGAACCAAGGCATTGCATGGTCCTCGGACCCAAGCCTATGGTAAAACTATTCACATCATTATATCTGGGTACTAGACAAAACCAAGGTATTGTATGGTCCTCGGACTCAAACCTATGGGGAAGCTAGATACTTACAGAAAAATAAAAGTGGTAGATAGAACCAAGGCATTGCATGGTCCTCAGACCCAAGCCTATGGTAAAACTATTCACACCATTATACCTGAGTACTAGATAGAACCAAGGTATTGTATGGTCCTCGGACTCAAACCTATGAGGAGATTAGATACTTACAGAAAAATAGAAGTGGTAGACAGAACCAAGGCATTGCATGGTCCTCGAACCCAAGCCTATGGTAAAACTATTCACACCATTATACTTGGGTACTAGACAGAACCAAGGTATTGCATGGTCCTCGGACTCAAACCTATGGGGAAACTAGATACTTATAGAAAAACAGAAGTGGTAGACAGAACCAAGGCATTGCATGGTCCTCGGACCCAAGCCTATAGTAAAACTATTCACACCATTATACCTGGGTACTAGACAGAACCAAGGTATTGTATGGTCCTCAGACTCAAACCTATGGGGAAACTAGATACTTACAGAAAAATGGAAGTGGTAGACAGAACCAAGGCATTGCATGGTCCTCGGACCCAAACCTATGGTAAAATTATTCACACCATTATACCTAGGTATTAGATAGAACCAAGGTATTGTATAGTCCTCGGACTCAAACCTATGGGAAAACTAGATACTTACAGAAAAATAGAAGTAGTAGACAGAACCAATGCATTGCACGGTCCTCGGACCCAAGCCTATGTTAAAACTATTCACACCATTAAACCTAGGTACTAGACGAAACCAAGGTATTGCATGGTCCAAGGACTTGAACCTTTGGAGAAAATAACTATCTGTAGAAAAACCAGAGTGTTACCTAGATTCAAGCTATAATATGGCCCTTAGATTTATATTTGAAGGATAGCAGGTGGTCTCATGAGACTAACTCCAGAATAGAATACAAGTATTGAGCAGAATAATAGAGAAAAGCAAGTAAAAGAAAATATCCATAGTTGGAGGCAAGGTATTGAGCATTCAGTTCAAACAGAAAATATGCAGTCTCCTTACAACGCCACCGAGGCAAGAAATAGAATGAAATAAAAGAGAAAATAAACAGAATTATCATATGTCATACATTAGTCTCCCCAACTCAGTAGGCAAATTAATTCGACAAGCAGATCAAAAGGCTTTAACCAAGGCCTAAGGGCCTTGTCTCGAAGGATCCGCAGGAGGTCTCACCACGTTTTGTGGTATTTCCTGACCCTCGGTTCTAACTCCCCCCAACGTTCTTTGGGGTTCAACCTCCTCGGGGGGTTGGTTAGCGGAAGATATATCTTCGGCGGTCTTATTGAGACTCTCAATCACTGGTAATGAGGACCCCTCCTCGGGAGCAGCAGGGGCAATCTCACGAATTGCAATAGGGTAATATACCCTGTCCTCCCTCCTAAGGTCAGATGAGGCATCAACCCCTGCTTGGTTGAGGGCTTCATGCCAGGTCTGAGAACAGTAATGCCTGCACACTGTAGGAACTTGCACCCGAAGGGTGGCTTCAGTCTTAGCCACCCCATCTGCAAAAGCCTCCTCCTCCGCCTGTTCTACAGAGCGCTCATCGTCTATTTTTGCAAATACCGCCTTATCTTTGGCTCTCACAGTCTCATCCTTGGCATACTCGGCAATACCTTTCTCATGGATTGCCTCGGTCAACTTTTTCTTCAGGTAGATAGTGTCCTCTTTGACAGTCTGTAGCTAGCCCTCAATGTCTTGCAAGCAATTGGCTTGGTCCTCAGCTTGCTTCCTAGCCACGATCAGGTCGGAGTCAGCAGTGTCTCTGGCCTTTGTCATCTCCTCCAGATCCTCGGTTGCCTTTTTTAGGTTGGCCTCAGATCTCTTGAGGGTACTGGCAGGTTTCAAGAATTTGTCACGCTCTTGCGCTAAGGCACTGCTCTGGCCATCGACCTCCTCATCCAACCTGAAAAGAGCTTGGATAGCCTGCCAATAAAAACAAGTAACTTCGTAAAGAAAAGGGAGGGTACTAAGCAACAAAGTTCGAATAAAGTAAATAGGTACCAAAGGACCCACCATGCCCAGATACTTCTTAAGGTCAAGGACAACCTCTGACCCACTCGTATTTTTTAGCTTGGCCATGTCAGTGGGAAGGAGGAGAGACTTCTCCAGGGCATCGGCTACGAGAGCCCCCTCAGCCCCTTGAGATTCCCGTATCGATTCGTCATCCATCAGGAGTTGATCATGGAGCATGGCAGTGGGCAGCCAGGCTTGGGCCTCAAACTGTTGGATGATCTTCTTACTTTTCCACTGACCACCGAGCTTCAGTTATTTTGGAAGCCTGCGAAATCCACCCTCCTTGGGCGGGGAGTGGGATTTGCTCCCATCCATTGGCTCCTTACCCTTGGAAAGTCTCTTCCTTTTCGGGTCATAAGACTCGGTCTGAGGGTCTGATACTGTGGGGACAGAGGATGACCTGGTTTGCATAGTTAAAATCTGGGGCGGAGGTGTTGGGGGCTTGGGCTGCGACTCTTCTGGAGCACCCTTCTTGGAACTGCCTTTAAGCAGGTCAAGAAGATTGGTTTGGGGCTGTCTTTTTAACCCATCTCAGCCTGAGTACCAACTCTTAGGGACTGGAGGTCGGCTTCGGACAGATGAGGGTCTCCTAGATCACCAGAGGGATCCTCGGACTGATCAGCTAGGTTGAACACATTATATTCGTCTTCAGAAGAGCTCAGTTCAACCACCTCTCTCGCCTTCTTAGATTGTCTTTCCTCGGCCACCGTTATTTGTTGGGATGAGGAGGGACCTGCTAGCGAAATGCCTTCAGGTATGTGAGACCCCTCGAAAAATGTAAAACCGTCCTCCACCACGGTAATCTGCGTAAGCCGAGGGTCACGAACTCTAATTACGTGCTTTGGGACTGGGAATGATTTCTGAGTTGGGTCGCATCCGAGGATTTTGTGAGCAGCTCTAACCTGGTTATCAGTTTCGTTCAGGAAAATTTCTAACCTAAGAACGGTTTCCAAATCCGCTTTGTTGACCAGGTGGAAATAACGTGTGAAGGCGTGTAGATCTGCGAAAAGAAAAGTGAGACTCCTTTGGTTAATCAACCAAAGTGGATTTACAGTTATAAAAAAATAAAAATACTGAAACCTAGACTGTCTCCTACTTCAGATACCCTACTTGGCTCCCCCTCTACTGCTGGGCAATGAAGGCCGTTGTGCCACTCCTTCGACATTATGAGGAAATCTTGAGTTAACCCCTTATTAGAATCAGGAAGACACTGGATGAGTCGGACCCTATCGTCCCTCGTCTTCATATAGTAAGTCTTACCCCTAAGGTGATGAAGGTTGTAGCACCAGTTCATATCATGGTAAGTCAGTCTCAGCCCCATTTTCTCATTCAAGGTATCTACACACCCTAATATCCTAAATACATTCACAGCACATTGGGTAGGAGCCAGGCGAAAATGCCTAAGGTAATTGAGAGTCACTGGCCTCATAGGGATTCTCATCCCTCCCTCTACGAAAGCGACTATCGGGATCACGACTTCACCCTCTCTCTTCTTAATGTACCACTCCCCTTCTTCACAGTACTTGAAACTCACATTATTGGGTATCCTATAGTCAACAATGAACTTGTTCATCATCTCGTCGGACTCGACCAACTTCTTAAACTTACCCATCCCCCAAGGACGACTAAAGAATCCAGAAGAAGAAAAGAAGGAATAAAATCAAGAAAAATTTGGAGTCACCAGAAGAAGAAGACTTACAGAAATATGACGATTCTCTTCAGGTAGTGTGCAAGTTGAACCAGATTCAAATCATACGCATCAATGGTTGTAAGCGCGAAAATGAGAAAACCAGGCGGTTCAAACAGGTACTTATACTTCCTCTTAGGTCCCCCAAATGTAACCGCTTGCCCATAAAAGCAGGAGATCCCCACCAAACAATTACCATCACACCGTTGAAAGTGGGAGACGTGGTGCCGCCAAAATTTAATGTGGGCACACATTAAGTCTTGAAAAGCCAAAAACGCACATCGGGTAGTCGAAAAGTCGCCAGCATTATCACGGACCAAAGTGGGGCGATTTGTCTAGAGGGCTCGTGGATATCAAAAGCCTTCTCCCCATCCGAGGGAACGTGCAGCAGGGTTTTGAGGGGCTATTGTGGGTCCCATGGGCCTGATAGCCTCAGCCCATCGTGTAGTAGGCCCAAGGCCCACGCCGAGGAAGACTGACCATCCGAGGCTAAATTGGGGAAAGCCTTTTTTTCAGATCCACGTTGAGGACCTCTTCGTCCTGGGCATGCCAAGGATAATTTTTGGAAGGGAAAAGCCCAGGGCAAGCTGTCACCTTCACACTTAATGCATTCACCTAACCCCTTTGACCGCATTAATGGTGATGTAACCCCTTAGCAGGGCAACGTTGATCAGAGTGAACCACTTGAGTGCTGATAAGGCCTCTAATGGGATAGGCGGTCAGAAGAAAGGCGAATGGATGATCAATAGACGGAAGATCGAGATAGGACGATGAAGACTATATAAGAAGAGCGAGTAAAGTAAGATAGGGGGGAAAAAAGAAAAAGGTAGAAGAAAAAGGCAGAAGAAAAAGGGCTCCTCGGCCATGGGCCGAGGAGCATCCCCCGGTTGTAAATAGTTCTAAGTATTTTTTTTTTATATAAAAGAAGAGGGTTTATGCTTGGTGTACGACGGCCAGCGCCTAAACCTTCAATCCATTCTCTACAAATTTATTGTTTGGGCTTGTTGGGTTGAAAACCCATTCATACTCTGGGTCCAATCCAAATTGAGTCTTTACATATATATATATATATATATATTGATTATTTTTTTCCTCCCTCTCTTGCATGTTACACACGTTAACACACCGTAACAAATTTTAGTTTACATCCAAAACATCACCCCATCTAATTGTTATGAGACAAGAACTGACATTCAATGTGATCACTCTGAGTGTTCACTTATCTTGTCTTTATTATCTTCTTCCAAACTTTTCCAATGCACAACCCACTTAAATTCTACATGTGGTCTTTATTAGCCTCTTTTTCCTTTTTCTTTTTTCTTTTTCGGCCATCCATTATGATTATGTTAGACAATTATTGCACCATTATCTTGGATTTCCTTATCCTGATCTGAGTGTTCACGTTCCAGAATTATTTATCTAAAGAACACGAATGCTAATTCTTCCATTTCTTTCTTTTTCAAAAACCCATAAATTTATATATACATTATTCACTTAATTCCATATAAAAAAATCCACAAGATATATAAGAAAACATAGTTATAGACTCTTTTTCCTTATCAACATAATTTCAACTGCTAAATTAACAACATTCGCAGCAAACAAACTGTATTACTATCAATAAATAAAACATTTCAAGGCTTCCTTAGGTCAAAATAATCTACTGTATAACAAAACAAGAGGAGATAATTATGGCTATTCTGGGATCATGTACAAAAATATTTGGCATCAGTTTGATGTATATTAATTACGTTTGTTGTAAACTCGATTCTAAATATTGGTTAAATAATAAAAATGCAATACTTTTCACTACAATTATCACTCATATCTAATATCATTGACAATAAATCTATCGTGGGTCAATTTGTAATAATGGTTGTTTGGTTTTTGAGATTCGTTTGTGGGATGCGATTTGATCGGAGTCACGACCATGGATGATGTGGGAGGTGATTTGACATGGAGCCATGGTGGTTGTTTGGATTTTGGGTTCGTATGATGTGAGGGAGACGATTAGATGTGAAGCGCTGTTTCAATTTTGAATTTGTTTATGAGAGACAATTTGATTGGAGTTACAACCATAAATGACGGCAACGGCGACCAGCTATTGATAAAAACTATGGTAGCAATGCAATAATGAGAGATTGAAAAACATGGGATTATCCAAGTGATTTTCGGGCATCCCAAATGATTTTTGGGCAGTGAGGTTGATGATTTCTTCTAAAGAAAATTAAAATGGTATAAAATATATTCCTTTTGGGGTTGAAAGGCGAGAATGCTCAGGTTCAAAGTTAGCACTCAGTTTGATACACACTACAATTGAAGTAATGGTGTTAATATGCAAGTTGGACAAGGCATAACTATGCACATGGCTTATCCATTTAAATGGCTTCATGTTTTTCACTTTAACCCATTTACTTCTTCAATATAATTTCATAAACTTAATTAGACCATTTAAATTGCGTAGATCCTTTCATACCACTTGCTTTGAAAATTAGTAGCCGGGTTTCTATACAATATGTGGTACATTTTGCTAGTTTCCTCTAATATTTCAATAATTTTATTAGTAAAAAATTGGTAATCTTTAGCATTTAATTTTATAGATAAAATAGAAAGACAATAAAAGTGGTGTAATGATTTGATCATATTATACATATTTGTCTACAAATTTGAAATAGCATAATATTGTGATTGATATAGATAGGCATGTTTCATGCCTACTAAAAAAAATGCATATGTCGTTTTAATAAATAAAAATACAAATATCCTTCAATAATTTTTTTTAAATTTTTTTTTACATTTTTGATTGTGTATTATTAAATTAAATTAAAATTTTCTTTTGTTGGACCATGTTTCCACTGTTTCAAAATTAACTAAATTTGAGTAATGATACCATATTTCTAATGAATTGTTTTTCATATAAATTTTAGAAAAATGATATCAAAATTTTACTATACATACTTAAACAATTAATGCACCACTTAAAATAATTAATAAAAAAATGTATTTATCATATTCGTAATCTTTTTAATTATATAAAACAAATACTACAATGTTGGTTATATGTGTGTTTGTGTAATGTCACTAAAAACAGTTAGGATATCTTAATGGTTATGACGAATTTTAGTGAATTCACAAAACTTTAATTTTTGATTATTTTTGTATCAATTTTTATCAAAACGACTAAACATGAAGAATAATATCATATTTTAAATAATAATAATAATAATAATAATAATAATAATTTTTTATATAAAATTTATAAAAATAATCCTTTAAATTTCGCTGATATAAATAATTGATACATTTACTCCATTTGCTAATTTAATAAATTAATATTTGTTAAGAACCCATGGGTAGAACTTACCCTTGAAAAAGAGCTTGCAAGGAGCTTATAAACATATAGTTAGCTTAGACTTAATGTATATGAGACACTAGGATCATAACAATACTATGATATAAATGCAAATTTTGTTAAGGTGAAAGTTTAAATAAAGAAAATATTAAGAATGTGTCACATAGTAAAACCTCATGTTTTCTCACATAAGGTCTCAAATTTTTTGTTTATCTTTTTCACTTGGTTGTGAGGTTTGGGTTTGTGCTATAAGATAGCGGACTTGTTTAATTGGGTATTATTCTACGTGGCATAATAGAAGATAATTTTAAGACTTAACTTTCTCTCGGCTTCTAACTTTTGCTCTTATATTTAGTATTAGATTCTAATTGATTGATATATAAATATGCAGAAGTATATGTGTAGTTTCGCTCTCTAGAATTGTTTTCATAAAAAAAAAACAATTGTTCTCAAGAAGTGCATGTTACAATCCGTACGTAACGTGTAGTATTTCGAGGCATGCCATGTATAAAATGTTCTTATAAATATGTCCAATGGTATAAAAGGACTATTGTCTAATTGTGTGAATTCTATGTATAAGACAATTGTAATGAGGGTTTTTTTTTTTTGAACACTGCATGGTTCATTCTTCGACTATGAGTGTATGATGCATATCTCTCATTTGTATATCCCCACATGACTCACAAATTAAACTAGAACCCCTTACAAACTCTCTAAAATTCCAAACTTGAGTACTATAGCAAAATCAGACCTCAAACAGTTCACACATGGCCATAAAAACACAGAAAACAGTTTCGTATTTTATTACATGTAGAGGACAAGATACTACTTTCCTCTCACCCAACTACGGTATATTCAATACACTTTCGTTAAGTGTTTCGGCTGACATTTTCTTTAAAATTTAACATTTCTAATTTTACGTACATGACAATTTTGGCTGAATAAATATAACATTATTGAGTAACAAAGAACAAACGAACCTGGGACCAATTTTGGCTGAATAAATATAACATTACTGAGTAACAAAGAACAAAAGACCCTTGGACCAGACCATCTCACTCAGAGGAAAATGGAAAAGATGGAAGGGACACCCCCATCCCCACTCTCATATTGAAGATGGAAGTACGCAAGAGTTAAATTATAATGTCTAGCAAATTATAGAAAGTGGTACAATTATGAGACAAGCTCAAACCAATCATCCAAGGACTAATTTAAAGGAACCGTACATTTTTTGTTAGGGTGTTTGAACAACAGTTTTCAGTATTTAAACATGTAAAATTGTAGGTTAAAAAAAAAACGCATTTGGTAATGGTGTTTTTTATTGAAGTGTTTAAGTTACGTTGCTCATTTTAAGGTGTTTAAACATTGAATTCAGAAAACTCTTCTTGTCAGTTTTCAGTTTTTAGACAACGTTGTTTAATGATACTTTTGTAAATATGTTGAAAACTATAGGGCCCACTTCATTAGACAAAACATAAACTAACTTCTCTCTCCTCAAAAAAAGAAAAAAGAAAAAAAAAGAAAACTGAACTGTGGCAGCTTTTTAAAAATAAAACATACACATACTAAACACATAATTATGTTTTTTCACATATTAAAACATGTTATTTGAAATGTGATGCCAAAGACATTTTTTGCTTTATGAATACTGGACATACATTATATACGTGTTTCCACAACACTTTTTAAATCATAGTTTTCACATCATTTTAAACAATGATACTAAAAATCTCCAACCAAATGGGCCTTTAAACTTTGTGATGATTTTTTCTTTTATATAGGATTGTGATGATTATTAATTCTTAAAAAAAAAAAAGGGCTATTGGAGAATAGAGCATTAAATAATATAATAGATAATAAAGTCTGAATTTTATAAAGATGTGATGTAAAACCTATAGTTTACACCCTCCAATCATAGTGTTCCACATTAGTATTTTGCAAAATAATGAATAGGTAGTATCACACACAATCACTGCTCAACAAAATTCCAAAAATCCATCTGCTCTCTCACCAAATAGCCACCATAGACCAATGTTCTTCACTGGTACTCCCAACTACATATTTGAGGGTAGAAAAAAAAACATGAAACTAATAGAAAATGGAATAGAAATTAATCTTGTACTATTTTATGTTTTATCAATTACAACTTGTTTTTCCCTTATCAAATGTCTAAAGTTCAAAAAGAAATGGATCATGTTCCATTTTTATTCATGCAAGAATGAGGTTGAAAAAGAGAAACATACAGTGACTTACTAGCAAGAAAGCTTTGAGATGTGTTCTGCTAATCTTAAACTCAGCTTTGTAATCTTGATATACTTTCAATAGAATATCCACGAAATCATCATTCTGACTCTCTTCATGCTGCTTCAACACCCTTTCTAAAATCTCATCGTACCTTAATTAAGGTCACATTTATGCCCTTCCTTCCATATAGCCAAAGACAAAATACTCAGTGGCCCCAACACATCCCAAAAGATACCTGTACACCATCTTCTAGGTTCTCCTTCACGAACTGCCTAATCTTTTCATCTTCGTCATTGTCATCATGAACACCTAATAATCACCCTACATGAAGAATTGTTTGTAAGCTTCACCAACTCAGCACCCATGGACCTGTTTTTTCTTAGCACTCTCTAACACTTACGCAAAAAGTAAGTCAGTTCTTTGAACAACACATGATTGTTCAACTTAACTGACAGAGAGCAATTTAGTATTGCAAAGTTTTTTTCTTTTTTTAATGAACCTTGTTATACGGCGCAACGAAAAATTCACTGCTTCCATGTGGTAGTTTATCGCTAAAAGGGAAGCTTGGACGTTCTGCAAAAGCTAAGTCATGAATTTTAAATATTTCATTGGCCATGGTGGCTGATGAAACCAGTGCTGGCTTAAGGTATTTTGGGGCCTAAAACTAAGAATGACAACGGGTCGAGTTTAGGCTGGGTTTTTGCATACTAGGACTTGACCTGTGGGTCTAGATCCATGACCCAGACCCGGCCCGATTATTTAACGGATTTTTTTGGGGCCCAGACCCGCTTCGCAGGGTCCTGTGGGCCCCATTTTTTGAAACAAGCCCCAAATGCAACATCAAACCCGCGGCCAAACAACCAATCCCAAAAATTCATTCTTTTCAAATCTCCACAGCCACAGCCACACCCAAATAAAAAATAAAAATAATAAAATAAAAAAAAAATCCCATTTTTCAATCCTCAAACCCAAAAATAACCAAACCAACGGAGGAGATTTCGGATCAATCAAAAAATAAATATAAAGAAGAAGATAAAAATAGAAATGGAGAGAGAAGAGAGTCTTGGCCCTGAGTTGGAGATCAGAGAGAGAGAGAGAGAGAGCTTGAGGTCTTCGGCCTTGGGTTTTAGATCTAGAGATAGAGGGAAGAGTGCTTAGGTTCAGCCATGGAGGCTCAACCTGGGACTGGCTATTGAGCGAGAGAAAGAGACGGAGCTGCCTCAGATGGTGGCTCACGGTGGCGGCTTGTGGTGGCATCAAGTGGGGATGGGACATTTCAAGAGAGAAAAACTGACCGAGGCATATGAAACTTCGAGAAATTTCGACTTCCAGAGAGTAAATTTGATTTGTTTCTATGAGCTTGGCAGAGGCATGGCTGTGTGCTGAGGCACTAAGGTGTGAGGGTGTGATGAGGCAGTGAGGCATTGACTAAGGCGTGAATTGAAATGGGAATGAGAGGCGGCTGGGCTGGGTATTGGGTTAGTGAGTAGTGACTTAGGGTTTACAAATTATAATGATATATATATATATATATATATATATGAGGGGGGGTTTTAGTAATCTCACATTATTGGGTAATATCCGGGTTGGGTTTTGGGTCGGGTTTTAGATTTTTTTTCATAAAATAGGGACCCAACCTGGACCCGCTTCGGGGTTTTTTATAAAAATCCATACCCGATCCTATTCTTTATCGGGCCGAGTAAAATCCGGCCTATTAGGGTTGGGCTGGACCAGGTATAAGCGGGTTGGATCTAAATTGCCATCCTTACCTAAAACAACAATTTTGAGTGGGCCTTTAAAAAAAAAAAAAAAAAACTTAAATATTAAAATTTTTTATCGGTTGATTTTTTTTTTTTGCTCACAAAAATGGTTTTATTTGTTAACAAAATAACAACTAGTAGTGTTAATGTGGACCCATACAAGAGTATACAAGTAAATTTTTTTTTTTTATAACGAATCAACGAAATTCTCAACAAAAAATCGAAGGTGAAATTTATTGAAAAATTAAAACCCTAAGAGATAAGTATAGACGTAGTTCCACGATTACTAAAATAATAAAATAAAATAAATTTATGGTCGTATGCTACTCCACATCCCAACCAATATGTTAAATGAATGATTGAATGAAAATGAGTTTACCTATGTGCTATGTTAGAATTTAAAGTAATTACCAAGAATAAAATAAAGAGAAAGTAAAACAAGATAGCTTGTATTATGAGAAAGTTTAGGAAGGAAGCAAAGATTCTAGAGAAGTAACAAACCTAAGGATCAGACTCAAATGAGGAGAAGAAGGTTTGAAGCACAATAGCTACAGCTTCAAAACAATTTCTTTTTTATCCCTACTCTCATGCAAGAGTTAAATTATAATGTCTGGCAAATTATAGATAGTGGTAAAATTATAAGACAAGCTCAAACCAATCATCCAAGGACTAATTTAAAGAAACCGTACATTTTTTGTTAAGGTGTTTGAACAATAGTTTTCAGTATTTAAACATGAAAAATTGTAGGCTAAAAAAAAAAAAAAAAAACTCGTTTGGTTATGGTGTTTTTTTATTGAAGTGTTTAAGTTACGTTGCTCATTTTAAGGTGTTTAAACATTGAATTCAGAAAACCCTTCTTGCTAGTTTTCAGTTTTCAAACAACATTGTTTAATGACACTTTTGTAAAAATGTTAAAAATTATAAGGCCCACTTCATTAGACAAAACATAAACTAACTTCTCTCTCCTAAAAAAAATTAAATTGTACTGTGTTAGCTTTTTAAAAATAAAACATATACATACTAAACACACAATTATGTTTTTTCATACATTGAAACATGTTATTTGAAACGTGATGCCAAACACATTTTTTGCTTTCTGAATATTGGACATACTTTAAATACGCGTTTCCACAACACTTTTTAAGCTATAGTTTTCACATCATTTTAAATAACGATACTAAAAATCTCCAACCAAACCGACCCTTAAACTTTGTGATGAATTTTTCTTTTATAAAGGATTGTGATGATTATTAATTCTTATTAAAAAAAAAAAAAGGTTATTAAAGAATAGACACTGCTCATCAAAATTCCAAAATCCATCTGCTCTCTCACCAAATAGCCACCATGGACCAATATTCTTTAGTAGTACTACCAACTACATATTTGAGGGTAGAAAAAAAAACATGAAACTTATACAAAATGAAATAAAAATTAATCTCGTACTATTTTATATTTTATCAATTACAACTTGTTTTTCCCTTATCAAATGTCTAAAGTTCAAAAAGAAATGGATCATGTTCCATTTTTATTCATGCAAGAATGGGGTTGAAAAAGAGAAACATATAGTGACTTACTAGCAAGAAAGCTTTGAGATGTGTTCTGCTAATCTTAAACTCAGCTTTGTAATCTTGATATACTTTCAATAGTATATCCACGAAATCATCATTCTGACTCTCTTCATGCTGCTTCAACACCCTTTCTAAAATCTCATCGTCACATATGCCTTCCTTCCATGTAGCCAAAGACAAAATACTCAGTGGCCCCAACACATCCCAAAAGATACCTGTACACCATCTTCTAGGTTCTCCTTCACCAACTGCCTAATCTTTTCATCTTCGTCATTGTCATCTTGTACACCTAATAATCACCCTACATAGAATTGTTTGTAAGCTTCATAAACTCTATTAAGGACATATTTTATGTAGTTGGCTAATCTTTTGACAAAACGCATTTTACTTGTAATTGGGTAGATCTAGGATGTGTTTAATACTTCAAAGAACATGTTGTTCAAGTTTAGTATTAAAGCCATGAAGATTGGACCAAGAAACAAGTGAAGAAAAGGTGTTCAATAAAGCTGGACAGATAACTCGACACCTGCAGACAGATAGCTCGATAGCTTCACGACACCTCCTCGACACCTGGCCATCTATTGAGCTCTTCAATTGATTTTTATCACAATCTTGACACTTTCTCGATACCTGGTAGATTGATCGAGAAAGTTTTTGTCCCCTCGACACCTTCTAGACACCTCCTCGATAGTTGTATCTGTCGAGCCTCATTAAACCTCGACACCTGCTTGACACCTGCTATCTGTCAAGGTTACGAAAATTCAGATTTTTTATTTTTGGGCCAGGCTTATGTATTTGTGTAGGGTTTCTTTTTTCACAACCTTAAACCTATATAAAGCTTATTTTAGAGGCCGTCACATAAGAGAATACAAGGAGAACATAAGAAAAAGTGACCAATGCCTTATTCTCTCTTTGAAAGAAGTTACTGCATCTTTTGCACCTTAGGATTTTATAACCAAGTGCTTCTTGATCTTCATTGTTGATGAAGTGAAAAACTTTGCTGCCAACATCTTCTTCTAGTTGGTGATTTAAGTCGCGTACTGGAATCCGCGCAATTGGTTAGTCACGTACTGGGATTCGTGCATCATCAAAGGGTGGTGTTCATATATTGAAGAGTTCAGAGGTTCTGAAGTGGTAGAAAGTTTCTGCTGTGAGTTCATCTACGGGGATTGTAGAGTCTAGGGACAAAAGTTTCGTACTAGATCTGAAACTTCTCTTTACTATAGTGGATTGCTTTTCGGGAAGGTTTCCCCCTAAGTTTTTTACTGTGAAACTGGTTGGTTTCGTTAGTTTTCCTGGGTCATCATATCTTGTCTTATTTATTTTTTCCGCTGCATGATTTTGACATGATATTGATGTTTGGTGGTTTTAACATGTTTTATTCATAATAAAATTTGTTAATTCTATCAACCGGAATCTAAATTTCCCAACAAACTCAGCACCCATGGACCTGTTTTTTCTTAGCACTCTCTAACACTTCATGCAAAAAGTAAGTCAGTTCTTTGAACAACACATAACTGTTCAACTTAACTGACAGAGAGCAATTTAGTATTGCAAAGTTTTTTTCTTTTTTTAATGAACCTTGCTAGGGTTAGACCTGTTGTTTGATTTTACAGCGGAATTAATCAACTTAAAATAATTAACTAGTTATATATGAATTTAGATTGATTTCTAAGTTAATTGTCACAAATTAAATATATCACAAAAAAACATTAATAAAAGAGTAAATCCAGCGGAAATACCTGGAAGATTTAACCTTACAATCCTTATAATATACAGATCGCTATTGTAGCTTGCAAGTATTTTGTCAACCATGAAATTACCACACACTAAGGCACACTATGAGTATATAGTATGCATGTGAAGCTCGCTTGAAATTATTTAATGGTTGTGCACATTTCAAGAGCTATTTTTAGGCATCGTGGATCTTACTTTAATTAATAGTTGCTTTTTCTTAGTTGGAGATCAACCTAGGGAAGTTAATACCATACCGTACCGACCGATGCACCGGTACAGGTAGACCCCTTGTTTCATACTGGAAAAAGTACTGGTCGTACCGGCCGTGTACCGACTGTACCAGAGAAATCCGGTTGTTTTGGTCGGTAAATGGATACCGGGCCGAAACATGAAAAGTCTCATTTGTAAGGAAAGAAGACAGAGAAGAAGGAGAAAAGGAAGAAGACAACGACAAAGCAAGGGAGGCGCCATGAAGCAAAATTAGATCCACACCAATCCAGCAATATTACTGAAATCGAAACCAAACAAATCTCACAAATGAACAACAAAACCCAGCAAAATCGGATCCACACCAATCCAACAATATATATAACTGAAATTGGCACCAAACAAAACCCACAAATGACTAACAAAACCTAGCAAAAGAAAGACCCACCCCTATCCAGCAACATCACCGAAATTGGAACTAAATCAGAACTACTGAAATCAGAACCAAATTGGAACCAAATCGGAACCACCCAAATCAGAACCAAAATCAGACCCACGCCATCCCGCCCCCATCACAGGACCCACCAAATCGCGCCCTTAGAGAAACGCAACAACCTCACCATGCCATCGAATCGCCGATCTAGAAACCTAGAAACCTCCACTTCAACTGCCACGCCGATTGCCGATCTAGAAACCAAAAACCTCCATGTCACCGCCAGACCCACTTTGGACCCACGACCAACGTAAATGACTTAATACCTCTCTTTATTTTGCTGAACACTCTTCTTCTTTGTCCGTCTCTAGTCTCCACTTCTCTGTAAATAACTTAACTTTCTCTGCTTTGTATTTCTTTTTGAAGTTTCCAAAGGCTTTTCACATGACTACTGATACTAGCATTGGAAATATTGAAAAATTTTAATTTTTGAATAAAAGATAAGCTGAATCCATTACTTTTTTTCAGCTTTGGCCTTTGTATTAAAAAAAAAAAACTTTTGTCCTTTGAGCCCAATGTGATGTGACATAATAAATGTGTATTGCTGATTGCCTTTTTATTGCAACAAATTTATATTTAGAACAATGCTCATATTACAATATTTTAAACAATTTTTGTCATAATTTATTGTGTGAGGAGTTGTGAGTGATGAAAATGTGAACCACATACACCCACAATTTTTTTCACCTCTCACAACTTATCATATAACAAGTTATGATAAAAGTTATGTGAAATATTATAATACTAATATTGCTATAATATTTAAAGTTTTTTTTTTTTTTTTGGAAATAGATATACTTATACTTATAATTAAAAGTTATTAAATAATTATTTTAATTTTTAAATTATTAGATGATTTAAATATTTTATTTTATTTGAGGTAAGTTTACTTCTCATTATTATATATTTATATGTTGATAAATCTATCAAAAAATATAAAAAGTTGCCAAAGTGATATATTGAGTTATTAGAAATATACAAAGATATTAGAAATATAACTTTGTATGTTGTATAAAATAGTAAAAAATAGAGGTAAATCCGAAACGGTACACTGGTATTAACCGGTATCCGAAATATATCGTACCGCTGGTCAAACTGGTAGTGTTTTCAGTATGGTATTGACTTCATTAACCTTGTATAAGATTGATTCTCCCAATAAATAAGTAAATTACAAAAAAAAAAAAGCCTCGTATAAGATTTGTCTATCTTTTGTATTATATATAATCATGACATTTTGTTATCTTTGAATTTTAGGGGTATGAAAGGAAGAATGAGATTTAATTATGTTGCAACTCGGCGTGAGAAAGGTATGGAGTGGTGAGATGAGTTTTGAGAACTGCTTGTATTTTTGATCAAGTCAGTAATCTACATTTTTTTTTTTGGGTGAAAATTTAATTATGTTGAAATTATTCAACTGATTAACGTAATTATATGTTTTAACTGATTATCGTATTATAATTAAGTATTTCAATTATTAATTTAAATTTTTTTTCTTTCTGTTAATAATTTGAAAGGCTCACCTAATAGAATAATCAGTAACATATTTATGATTTGGAGGAGATTTCTTTGTTTGGTGGGAAATTTTGTCTATGTTGGGATCATTCTTCTAAAAAAAAAAAAAAAATTTTTTTTTTTTTTTTTTGGGAGTGGGGTTATCCGATGTGATATACCAAAGGTCCAAAAGGCTCAATGCTTATCAAAGGACCAGAAAATAATTAAAGAGAAAAACTAATTATATATATGCAATACCTAAAGCCGACGAAACAATAATTTTCCAAGAAGAAGATTTCAAAGAAAAAGAACAAATCTAAAAATGAACACAGTAGAGCAGAGAAAACAATAATTTTCTAAGAAAATTTAGAACTCGCTTTCCATAAAAACACAGCAAAAGCAAAATTTTAAGGAAAGACAGAAATAGTGAAAGTTTACAAATTCTAGTTTAACCAGTGGAAGATATACCAAGATGAGTTAATTAGAAGATATAAATGAAATGGTAAAAACATTGGCTAAATTAGATAACTACAACACCTGTTCTTCTAAACGTTGACAACATTTTTTCCTTTCACCTGAAAGCTTATTGTCTAACCTCTCTTTTAATAGGTAAATCCAAGAGTAACACCTTTCGGCAACTAAAAGAGAGGTTAGACAATAAGCTATCGGGGTGGAAGAAAAAAATATTGTCACAGGCTGGAAAGGAGATTCTAATTAAAGCAATAGCTCAGGCAATTCCTATATACGCTATGAGTGTTTTTAAACTTCCAAATATTCTATGTGATGAAATGATTGACATGGTTCGAAAATTTCAGTGGGGACAAACAAATGAAAAAACTAAGATGGCTTGGGTTAGTTGAGATAAAGTTTGTACCCCAAAGAAGGAGAGTGGCTTAGGCTTTTGTGATATTAAAGCTTTTAATCTTGCACTTTTAGCCAAACAAGGATGGAGGATTCAAACCAATTAGCCATCTTTGGTTTATAGGGTGTTAAAAGCTAAATACTTTTCAGATAGCGATTTTCTTGGGGGTAGAATTGGGATCTCATCCATCTTATGCATGGAGGAGTATTTTGGTGGCACAAAATATTGTTAAGAAGGGGTGTAAATGGCAAGTGGGTAATGGCGTATCAATTGATATTTGGATGGATAAATGGCTGAATGGATCGTCTACTTTCAAGATGCTTACTAGATCGAATACTTTACCAGATCAATCATTGGTTAGCTTACTTATTGACTCGGAGACTAGTGGATGGCATGATCAGTTAGTGAGACAAGTATTCATCCCGACCGATGTTAAATCCATCCTAAGCATCTCTTTGAGTGTTCGCATGCCACAAGACAGGTTAGTGTGGACCTTCACTCCAAAGGGAAACTTCATTGTTTGTAGTGCATACAAGATTGCTGAGGCTGAATCTATGGAGACACGCATGGAAGGAACTTCGAATGGTGAGAATCACAAATCGTTTTGGAGGGGGCTCTGGGGCTTAAATTTATCGAATAAGATGAAATCTTTTGCATGGCAAGTATGCCAAAATATCATTCCCACAAAGGTGAACTTGTGTAATCAGTAGGTTATTGATGATGATATATGTGAAGCATGTGGGTCGCGTAAAGAAACTAGTGGTCATCTTTTTTGGGAGTGTGAGGCTGCTCGTGAAGTTTAGGTCCAGTTTGGCATTTGTTTCAAAACTCATGTAGTCAAGTATAATGAATTGATGGATCTGGTGTGGTATCCTATATTTTTCCAACATGTGAGGAATGATGTTTTGGAGATGCTCTTCATGATTGCATGGAGTATGTGGCATAATAGAAATGCAATTAGGCATGGGAGTCAAAGGCAATCTGCAACTTTGGTAGTGCAAAAAGCTAGGATGTTGCTGGATGAATTTCAAATTGTGAATCACTCTATCTCCCAGCTGAAGGACAACATGCAGGAATCCTGGGTAGCTCCAATTGCTCCTTACTATAAGGTGAATGTGGATGGAGCAGTTTTTAGTCAATCCGGCCAGGATGGTGTGGGAGTGGTAATTCAAGGCCATGAAGGTAGGGTGATAGCAGTTTTAAGCAAACAAGTTCAACAGCCACTAGGACCTTTGGAAATTGAGGCCAAAACTACGGAGGTTGAGGTTTCATTTGCTTGGGATGTTGGTACAAGGGAAGTGATCCTTGAATGTGACTCCAGGATTGTGTTTGTTGCTCTTTTGGGTTTATGCACATCACCTACGATTATCTCAAATATCTTAGCTAGGGTATATCATCAACTCTAGGATTTTAGAGTAGCTCAAGTATCCCATGTGAGGCGTCAAGGTAATAAGCTAGCACATATTTTGGCATGTTGTAAAAAGCCAACACATATTTTGGCTAAACATGCCAAAGATATAGTCAATAGTGATAATTTTGTAACCAGAATAGAAGAAAATCCATCGCTAATTGACCAACTATTACTAATGATGCATGAAATTTATCTTTGTTGTAATAAAGCTACAAGTTTCTAATAAAAAAATAAAAAAAAACATAGAAAAGAAATCTAATATCCTAGTCACACGCAACTGAAGGAGTCCTTTATTGAAATAAACTTTTGGAGGCAATCTTCTTAGGAGATCCACTAGAACTACTAGGTTGGTAACAATAATCTAGATACAAGGCTCTGGGACAAAACACAATACATGCGCTATGTTACCTTTTAGTAGCGAAAGGAGTGAAATGGTTAAAAAAAAAATTCATAAGAAAGAGTTCTATTTATTTTTTTTATCTTTTTTAGTTCATATTTTCTTGCTGTTTGTTATGGATTAGGAGATATTCATTTAAGTTTGAATTGTAGTTAAACTATTCCGATTTATTTATTTTTTTTGGAGCATGAAATCCTCTGTTTTATCATCACAAGAAGTAAGTGGGTAGATATATACATCTAGTTTTGAAAAGTTTCAGGATTTTTTTAGTTTTTTTTTTCTTTTGTTCTTAGTTTGGTAGATTACATAATCGCTTCTCCCAATATTGTTTTGGGTTTTTGATAGTTAATGACATAGAAATGGATTGGAGAAAAATAAAACATAGAGGGTAGAACCAAAGGAGAAACTTGATGGACAAATCCACCGTGAGTTGGACAGAATTGAACCAAATGCCGATTTGTAATTAATATTGACAAATCCACCGTGAGTTGGACCGAATTGAGCCAAACGGACCGACGTGGACTGAATAAACTGAATTGGACTCATGTAGACCAAATTGGATCAAAATAGATCGAAATGAACCAAATGCCGAACTATAATTAGCGCCAAGATTGTGTTTTGATATAAATTCAAATTCTTACTTCCAAAAAACCTAAGTATTAACTCAAATAAAAATCAAACCAAAAAAATAACAGAGATAGAGTACTACTTATGATGGAGTACTAATAAATACAACACCAAAACGTTTGAACTCAAAATAGAATTTCATTTAGAAAATATTTACAAAAGCTATCCTAAAATGGTCTGTTACCAAATGCTTTAAGGGTATTCATTAACCACAAAGCATTCTCATGATCGTTAATATTGTCATATGAGGGTAAAATAAGTAAATCAAGGTTCCCTAATTAATATTGTCAGATCAGAATAAATATCGTATATTTACCGTAGTTTTACCCGTAGGCAGCTACCATTTTCCTTTGACTATTGGCTGGCTCATTAAATTTCCAGCTAACGACGAGAAAAAAAACAGGGTATCTGTTTGAAAAAAACGATACAAAAATTGACATGGTTAGAGACTAAAATCTTTGATCTACTAGAAAGTCTAGAAAATATTTAAGGGTCGGTAGGGGAGCAAAAAGATAGAAAAGTGAAGAAAAGGAAATGATGATGTTGAGATATATCACTAGCAATAAAGATGATCATCGACCAATTTGTCCTACTCAAATGGCGTTGTCCCTTTTGACCAGTCGGAATGAGCCATTTTGTGGTGTATTTCATAAATTCATGGGGGGATCTATTGTTTACTTGAGAAGAAAGAATACCACGTCAACCTAATTTTTATAGGAATATTTAATAAGTTTTCCATTTTTATAGGAATATTTATTGGTACTCTCTCTTCTTACATATAATGTGTTCTACAAATTAATTTTATGATGAGATATTCCATTCATGCGAGAAGAGCGAGTACCACATCCTTGTATTCAAGGAGTAGCGAATAATTTTCTATTTTAAGTAATTATTCAATACTCTAAGATTATAGTAATGTAGTACTTCATCCTTGTACAAATAACCAAATATTACATACGAACGAAAGTTTCCGCCATTGGTCATAAGCTTTATTGTCTGTTGTAAGAAATTGAGAATAAAACCTTACTTGCAATATAAATATGAAAACTATAAGATAATTTTTTTTATTCGATTAATTTTTTCATGATTATATCCATAAGTTAGTTTTTTTTAATCCATTTTGGAATAGAATCTTTTTTAATTAGGTCTAGTTCATATTTTAGTTTATAGTGCATGAGGCTTATATTCTAGTCAAAACATTTTTTGATATAACTTTAAATAGACAACCCCAACCATACATTGTCATGTGTTTCAAGGATGAGTTTCTCTCATTGTTTAAGGGGAAAAACACCTTAAAGTAAGAGTTCTAAATCTTTCTTGATTTATTTTACTAATTCTTATTTATGTCCACATATTTTTATATATAATATTTATTTATTTCTTATACATGAAATTTTTGTAATTTTGATTTAACATATGATATATATTTTTTGTTTTTTGTTTTTCAATAAACAAGGGTATATTTTTGTTTTGTTTTTGTTTTTTGATAAATAAGGGTATTCAAACCTCTTCGAGTATCTGATTATTTCCTTAGACATTTGCAGCTCCCCTTCCCACACACACCGGATTATTACAGAGAGGAATCCTTTGAAGGTGGCGCTAAGATGCGGTAAGAGGTTTCGAACCCAAGATCTTATGAATATCTTGAGACCTTAGGAATCACTAAGCCAACTTCTTGAGGTTACATATGATATTTTCTTATGTAAACAAAAATATTTACATCAAATAAGTTTTTACATCTTTGGAAAAAAAAAAAAAAAGGCTTGACATGTCTAAAAATATACAAATCAATTTAATAAAAATAAAATATAATTAAATTACGTATAGTTTACATTAAATATACTTTAATTTAATGAGTTATGTACAACATAAGAGTAATTAGAGTGAATAAAAAGTGCATTAATTAACTATATAAATACATTACATGTTTTTAGAAGAAAATCTAGAGGGGCCATTATTGAAATTTATGTCTAAATTATGCTTTCAATCCCACATCAAAGTTCTTATTTAAACACAAAATTAAACAGTCAATCACACTTACTGAGTCAAGCCATTCTTCAGAACTTATCTCGAAGAAACAAATGGGTTGAAGTGAATAACAGGAAGACACATAAGTGGATTAGCCATGGGTAAAGAAAAGCCCCCTCCAAGTTGCATATTGATCTTAGCATTGTCTCTTTCTCCAGCAAACTCCCAGTCAAAACATTGAACCATGGTTGCAATTGTAGTATGCATCATGTTGAGTGCCAACGTTGACCCTGGGCACGATTTCCTTCCGCCCCCAAAAGGAATAAAACTAAAATTTTGTTCCTCAGTTTTATTTTGATTAAAATCCAAATTATCTTGTTCCTTAGAGGAAACTAAGAACCTTTCTGGCCGAAACTCATTTGGATTATCCCATAAAGCAGGGTCTCTCATTATGGCATACAAGTTGACAATCACCACAGTTTTTTGGGACACATCAAATCCTTTTATTTTACAACTTTGACAACATTCTCTTGGTGCAATAGGGGCTGGTGGGTACAATCTTAGTGTTTCCTTCACAACAGCTCGCAAGTAAGGGAGGCTTGGGATATCTGACTCCTCAACAAGTCTAGCACCAGCTACAGATTTTATCTCCTCTCTGACTTTATTGAATACCTTGGGATGGTTGATGAGCTCGGCTATTGTCCATTGCATGGCCTCTGCTGACGTAGCAGTGCCCCCAGCAACAAGGTCCTGAAAAAAGGGCAATTTATTTCAATCTAGTTTTGTCATGCTTTCCTTCCATTCTTACTATACTTCTCTAAGCCTCACGTTTCCTATTTGGATAATTATAATCTTAACATATAGAGATGTACAAATCTCAAGTTCTCAACGATTTAAGAAATTATTTCTTACTTTCGAATATAAAAATCTTATATCTTGATTTCAAGTATTAATCAGATGCCATATGACATTTCTAAGATTTCTATTGTCCAGTTAAATCAATACGCCATCTAAATTAAATCAATGGCTAAATCATCCTCTTTCTATATGATGTCATATTCTCAAAGTGACTAACGTGAAAACGATCTGTTTGTACACAAAAATTTCTCTCAATTTTGATCACATATGTTGATGTGTTCTGTTGTATTAGTGCGAAATAAAGGTGATATTAATGAGGGTTAATATAAAAGTAGTATTACAGCAATTTCAGCTGTATCACCTTAAGAGCTTGTGAAAAAAGTTTGACCCATTTAGTTCTTAAGCATTTTAGTTTTAATTAGATTTTGCTAATATTTCCAATAACCAAATAAAATGTTAGAGAATTCAAGAAAAGGAAAACTGAGGTTGGGAGGGAAAAACCTAACTTACAAGCAACAAAGCCTTGATATGGTTCCTGGTGATCTTGATCTCCGCCTTGTCATCTTGATACACCTTTAATAGTACATCCATGAAATCCTTATTCTCATCCCTCTTCCCACCCTCTTCACGTTGCTTCAACATCCTTTCCAAAATCTCATCATATCTCATGCTTAAATCCATGGCCTGCTTCCCATACAGCCAGAAAGCTAACCTCTTTAGAGGTCCCAAGGCATCCCCAAAACACATCTTTGAGCAAACCTTAAAGGACTCCTTCACCAACTCCGTAATCCTATCAGCTTCATCACCCTTCTCTGAACACCTAGTGCTCATTAACATCCTGCTTATAATGTTGTTTGTCAGTCTCATAAGCTCATCACCCACATCAAACACCTCTTTTTTATTAGCATTCTCCAGCACCACATGCACAAATTGGACTATTTCTTCACGTCGAATGGCATGTGACCGCTCAAGCTGCTTAAGTGAGAGCATTTCTATCATGCAAAGCTTCTTCATGAACTTCCAATAATCCCCATAAGGGGAAGTGAAAAGTCCAAGGTTTGCAAGTGGCAATTCTTTCGAAAAAGCAAAACTTGTGCGACTTGCAAAAGCAAAGTCGTGGGTTTTGAATATCTCGGCGGCCATGGAAGCTGAAGAAACAACCAGGCATCGAACCGCGGCCAGCTGGAGATATAGAAGAGGGCCATATTGGTTGGAGAGGCTTTGCAAGGATTTGCACAAGGGTGCACCGTAGAGGTGATGAAGGTGGCCAATGACAGGAAGGCTTGGTGGACTTGGAGGGAGACGTAGATGGGTTGTTACTGGCTTGGAAGTTTTGTTGACAAAGGATATAATTAGAAAGGTTAAAGAAATAAAGGAGAGGAAGCCAAGGAAGTAGAATTGGGTATCAATCATGGTGGCTATGGCTGGTAGTAGTTTGTTTCCTACCAAGTTCTATAACATTGGTTGTGGATCCGAGTAGGTCCTGTCAAGTTGTGCCGTATATAAAATTTTCACATCTTCTTTTATCCTTTCTTTCTTATATCCAAACACATGAAAAGAAAATATTTTCTTCTCTTTTCCTTTCCCTTTCACTTTTTCTTTCTTTTCCCTTACCCATGCTACAACCAAACGTAGTGTAAAAGTTAAAAGGACAATATATTCTTTGGGCTTTGGGTTTTGGGCTGGAAGCAAAGGATTCAATGGGATGTCATTTTCTTAATTAAATTAATTTGACTGTAATTTTTTACTTGCCTAATCAACTCGTGTTAAGCAAAACATAAGATTTTCTTTATAACTTACAAGGTATCGTTTATGAATAAAATATTTGTTGTTTTGTTTAGTATTGACTTTGTGAAATGTTAGGTGAGCTTAATTATCATTGAAATGTTTTCTAAGCAATTGTTGTTGTTTTGTTTAGTAATAGCTTTGTGAGATAAGGTTACTTTACAATTAAAATAGTTGCACTAATTTATTGTGCATAGAAAGATGGAGGATAACTTATTTGACGGGTGGTTTAGTGGTAGAAAGTTTTTGTGTCTTGTTATCTTGTGAGTTTGAGGTTGTGGATTTAAGTAGTGATAAGTTTCACTATTTTTTGGGTGATCCTATACCATGTCAAATTTGGATTTAAGTGGGCCAGGGTTATGACCATTCCTATGGATTGCTTTTACTGAGTTATTATTATTATTTTTTATTATAGAGTTTTAATCTATTATGTCCGTTTCTGTGATTTTTGCTATTTATTATTAGACCAAGATACTAATTGATTTTTGATGTATGAATAAAATATTTGTTGTTTTGTTTAGTATTGACTTTGTGAAGTGTTAGGTGAGCTTTTCATTGAAATTTTTTCTAAGCAATTGTTGTCGTTTTGTTTAGTAATAGCTTTGTGAGGTAAGGCTACTTTACAATTAAAATATTTGCACCAAGTTATTGTGCATAGAAAGATGGAGGATAACTTGTCTGAGGGGTGGTTTAGTGGTAGGAAGTTTTTGTGTCTTGTTATTTGTGAGTTTGAGGTTATGGGTTTGAGTAGTGACAAGTTTCACTATTTTTCGGGTGATCTACACCATGTCAAATTCGGATTTAAGTGGGCCAGGGTTATGACCACACCTATAGACTTTTTTTACTGAGTTATTATTATTGTTATTTTTTATTATAGAGTTTTAATCTATGATATCCGTTTCTGTGATTTTTTCTTTTTATTATTAGACCAAGACACTAATTAGTTTTTAGTGTAAAAGGATATTGAACCTTATATCTCTTATTCAACTATCAAAAACTTCACTAGTTGAATTAACTGGAACTACCATTTTTACGAGTTTTATTTCTTTTTAATGGAAGATAACTTCATACGTGTCTAGATTCTAGAGTATTGAATCTACGTGGCTGGCTTCATGGGTTTGTTGAGAATGTATAGGATTAGGATTAGGAGGAAGTTGTTTTGTTCTGAATAATGTGTCAAAGTTCCATCGTGTCTATATTTTCTAAAAATAAATAATATATATAACGAATAACTTGTTAAAGTTGTTTTCTTTAAACTTGCATGCTAGAGAACCTAAAATGACATTTTAGTCTATATATAATAGGAGGGGACAAAACTTAGGTACAGTATCTTAGGTGTTATTTTTTAAATTTCTCTTTTAAGATTTAGCCATATAGTTATTTAACTAAAAATACACTTTCATCCTATAAGAAAAAATCCACATGGCAGAATTTTAAAAAGAGAACTTTAAGAATAGTATCTAAATACTGTACCTAAGTCTTACTCAATAGGAAGATAATTCATTGTTGAGTGAAAAGTTGAAATTAATTCAATTACATGCATTAAAATAGAAAGAATAACTCTTCTAAAAAAAAAAAAAAGATAGAAAGAATAACTTTAGTTAAAGTTGTTTTAATGCTTGTTTTAGTAACAAGTATAACACTTGAAAGTTGAAACTCAATTCTGAATTAAATTAAAGTGGATTGAAAAACGATATTTTTTTTAAAAAGGAAAATAGATTTAAATTGGTTTAAAGTAATTTCAAATTAAATGGATATTCTCGTTTTCACCCATTCTTCTTTGGAAAGTTATGGTTTTGACACCTTTGCTGCTGAGGTGTCAAGAAAGAAACAGGTCGAATCTCAGACAAAATATAGTACTACCTTTCGGATCTAATTGGAATTTTCTAACTCTCGCATTGAAGTCAACATTTTCACTACTGCATTTATTCAGCCAAAATTTCTTGAATTTGAGAATGTGCGTAAAATTAGAAATGTTAAATTTTAAAGAACATGTTAACCGGAATACCTAACGAAGGTGTTTTGATTATACCGTAGCTGTGAGTGAGGAAATCAAGTGGTATCTTGTCTTCTGCATCTAATGAAATACGAAACTGTAACCATGTCATATATAGTATGAACATGTGAAGCTCGCTTGACATTGTTTTTTGTTTTCTTTGTGGCCATGTATGAACTGTATGAGGTCTGATTTTGCTAGACTGAAGTTTGTATTTATCGAGAGTTTTTAAGGGTTCGAGGGTCCTATTTTAATTTGTTGTTCATTTGGAGATGTACAAATGAGAGATATACATATCATAGTCGAAGAATGAACCAGGCAGTGTTAAGGAAAAAAAAAAAAGAAAAAAAGAAAAAAAGAAAAGAAAAAAGAACCTCATTACATTGTCTTATACATAGAATACATAAATAGACTAGTTATTTTATACTATTGGACATATTTTATAAGAACATTTTATTAAACATGGTGTGCCTCAAAAGTTGAAACATTACATGTTATGTACAGATTGTAATATGCAGTAATTGAAAAAGCTGTCCAAAAAGATAACCATTTTTTTTTTCTTAACTTTTTCCATAAAAAAACTTTCCTAAAATTGTTTAGTAAAACCAATATATATATATATATATATAATTCTACATATTTATTCAATAATTTTTAAAGCAAGTGCTATGAAAGGATGAGCGCAATTTAAGTGGTCTAAGTTTATGAAATTACATTGAAGAAGCAAATGGATTGAAGTGAACAACCGGAAGACATTTAAATGGATGAGCCATGGGCATAGTTATGCCTGGTCCGACTTGCATGTTAGCCTTAACGTGCTCTCCCTCTCCACCAACCTTCCAATCAAAGCATTGAACCATTGTTGCAATTGTAGTGTGTATCAAACTGAGTGCAAACTTTGAACCTGGGCATGCTCGCCTCCCAGCCCCAAAAGGAATATATTCCATAGCATTTTCTTTTTCTTTGGAAGAAACCATGAACCTCTCTGGCCGAAAATCATTTGGATAAGCCCATGTTTTTCCATCTCTCATTATTGTATACACATCTATTGCCACCATAGTTTTCTCTGGTATATCAAATTCTTTGATTTTACAAGCTTCGCGGCACTCTCTTATTACAACAGGCACTGTTGGGTGTAGTCTTAATGCTTCCTTCACAACTGCTTGCAAGTATGGGAGACTTTGTATATCTGATTCCTCCACAAGTCTAGTGCTACCAACTACAAATTTGATCTCTTCTCTGACCTTATTGAAAACGTAAGGATGATTGATGAGTTCAGCTATTGTCCATTGCATGGCCTCTGATGAGGTACCTGTGCCCGCAACGAATAGATCCTAGGGGAAGGGCATCATTTGAATCAATGAAATGGATAAAGAGTTTGTTGTAAATGGTATTTGATATCTGTAATGATTGTAGCAGAGATTATTGCATTGTGATTAATTAACTTATATTTAGTTTCAGTTTACCACACAGGAAATTACTGTATACCAAAATGATGCCAAATAATTTTGTAGAGGATTTTAGCGTAGCAATAATTGAAGTTCTCCTATATTGTTTTGTTTTACAGATAGATTAGTTTTACTCTTAAATCCAAGGAAATCTTTAATTGTTTTATTTTTATTTACAGATAATTTTATTGCCAACGGTAAAGACTTTTGAGTTTGACCAAATTTTTCAATAAAACAAAAATAATAAAATGTTGAAAATATTTCAGTATAACATTTTTATAATGAAACAAACAAATAAACTATTGTACAACGAAACAAACAGAGCGTTAAATATCATTCTCGCCTTAGTAGTTAGATGATAGAAATGAGGTTTTGGACGAAAAATAGCCATATGTGTGTAAGTTATCAATAAAATTAAAATAGTTCAAATAAAATAAGCTATCATTGAGATAAAAATATCTCTATTATTTATTAATTTTACATTTCCTTTGTCAATTTTGTACGTTACAACTTTTGATTCATTAAATATGCAACTTAAGTATTGATTTTCTACAATATATATGTTCCTTTGAAACTGAATATATACATATATATATATATATATGAACAAAACTTATATACAGTACCGTAGGTGCTGTTTTTTATGGATGGAAGTGTATTTTTTAAATTAAGTAGTTATATAGCAAAATCTTAAGAAAAGAACTTAAAAAATAACACTTAAGTACTGTACTTAAATCTTACTATATATATGTGTATATATACTTAGGGTATTTTTCTTTTTTCTTCTTAAATCCAAAAAATACTCGTAAATCCTAGAGAACATTGTGTAATTTTCTCTTTAGTCAAAACGCCTATCCCAAACAAGTCAATGACTAAATCAATCTTTGATATCTCAAAATGACGAGGGAAAAGAAAGGATGACACCATTTTGTATACCCAATTTGAACCTTTAAGCATTATTTAAGAAATTTACTTTTCGCTTGGCTGTTGTATTAAGGAACCGAATGAATTAATAATGAATTAAGGAGGTTGAAAAGAATTGAGGGAAGAAAAAAAAAAAAAAACAAAAAATATATGCAGAATGGAATAAAACTTAATCCATTCTAAGTGTACTACTTTATGTTTTATCAATTGTAACCTGTCATATATCCTTTTTTTTTTTTCCCCTTATAAAATATCCAAAGTCTAAAAAGAAATGGATCGTGCTCCCATTTTAGCCATGCAACAATGAAGTTGAAAAAGAGAAACACAGACAAAAACAAAGGTGACTTACTAGCAAGAAAGCCTTGAGATGTGTTCTGTTAATCTTGAACTCAGCTTTGTCATCTTGATACACTTTCAATAGGATGTCCACTAAATCCTTATTCTCTATTTGAGGACTCTCTTCATGCTGCTTCAACACCCTTTCTAAAATCTCATCGTACCTTAAGGTCACATCTATGGCCTTCCTACCATATAGCCAAAAAGCCAAAAACCTCAATGGCCCCAACACATCCCCTAAGGATACCTTTGCACCAACCTCAAAGGCCTTCTTCACCAACTGCCTAATCCTCTCAGCTTCATCATTGTCATCTGAACACCTCATGCTCATAATCACCCTACATGAAGAATTGTTTGTAAGCTTCATCAACTCAGCACCAACGTCAAGGACCTGTTTTCTATCAGCACTCTCTAACACTTTACGCAAAAACCAAGTTAGTTCTTCGTGTCGAACAGCACGGGATTGTTCAACTTGACGGGCACTGAGCAATTCAGAATTGCAAAGTTTTTTTATGAACTTCCAGTAATTACCGTATGGAGCTATGAAAAATCCATATCTTCCATATGGTAATTTATCGCTGAAAGCGAGTGGTGGTCGATCTGAAAAGGTAACGTCATTGGTTTTAAATATTTCAGTGGCAATGGAAGCCGTTGACACAGCAAGGCACCGCGTAGCACCAAACCGGAGATAGAGGAGAGGGCCATATTTGCTGGAGAGGTTGTGGAGGGATTTGAATAAAGATGGACCAAGAAGGTGAAGATGACCAATGATTGGGAGGGCTGGTGG
The DNA here is from genome assembly GCA_030445155.1 of Quercus variabilis. Classification (NCBI taxonomy): domain Eukaryota; kingdom Viridiplantae; phylum Streptophyta; class Magnoliopsida; order Fagales; family Fagaceae; genus Quercus; species Quercus variabilis. Next base: position 3,936,918 of record CP129448.1, on the reverse strand, counting down.
GCTTGGAGGGAGGTTTAGAGGGTTCTTTTTCTTGAACAAGGACTTGAGTAAGAGGGTTGAGAGGAAATATAGGAGGAAACACAGGAAGTAGTATTGGTAATCAGTCATTGTGGCCATGACTACTCTGATATTCACTCCAAGGACAAGTTTGTATCAACTTATTAAACTTTAAACTATTTATAACCTCTCAATTTATGGGTTGCTTTATAAATGATCCTGAAGTAGTCTTTCTTGACATTGTTTTTTTTTTTTTTTTTGGGTAAACTTTCTTGACATTGTTGCTTAATTATTGTTCTACTTTCAAAATCGTTTTATGATTGATATTGACTTCCTAATAATTTAACTGCCACATGTGAAGCTCGATTCAAATTATTTAATGTTTGTGCACCTTTCAAGGAGAAAGTATACCATGTTTCAGAAATACTAATTTAGCATCTGTTTTGGTATTTCTTACCTAATAAATGAGTAACACTTGTTTCAAAAAATCACATTAGACTACTCCAATAAATTAATCACAATTTTCTATACGATTGGAAAGATAAATTAATCATTTATTGTAGTAGTCTGATGTGGCTTTTTGAAATAGGTGTCACTCATTTATTGAATAGGAAATACCAAAACAGATACTGAATTGGTATTATCGAAACATGGTATACTTTCTTCATTTCAAAATCGTTTTTTAAGGCATTGTGGATCTTAATTTAATTGATAGTTGCTTTCTTTGTATAAGACTGATTCTCCTAAATAAAAAATAAAAAAATAAAAATATAATCTTTGGATAAGATTTGTCTATCTTTTATATTATATATAATCATGACATTTTGTGCTATCTTTGAATTTTGCGGGTGTGAAAGGAAGAATGAGATTTAATTGTATTGCAACTTGGCGTACAAGAAAAGGTATGGGATGGTGAGATGAGTTTTCAATCATATGATATATTCTTCAAAAAAAATCAAATATTGTAGTTGACTTTCTCATTATCTATGAATCATATAGAAGTTATATAAATTATAAGGATATATTTTACATCTATGTAACATTCAAATAATTTATTGACTTGTAAATAATGAGAAAATCAATGTTTATTTGGTGTGGTTTGGGTCTAATTTTTGGAACAATAAATTTATAAGATAGGAAAATAATAATGAAGTATCTCAAAATTAATTAAATAAGTAGTGAAATGAGTACTCCTTTTATCATTTCTTACTTATCTTTTAAACCAAAATTTGACACATATATTGATATATACTCCATATAGCACTATAGCAAACATGTGCCACAACCCCCTCTACCCATTTAGGCAATCAGAAGTTTTGCATTCACACAACCCAACACAACTATTTTATTTTATTTTATTTATGAAAAGGATAGCCACAAGTTCACACACTATCAGTTACTAGCATTCAATAGAGAGGGGAGAGTAGATCAGAGTAGTGACCTGCGAAAAAAAAAAAAAAAAAAAAAATCTAGAGTGATTTCATCCTCATAAAAATTAAAAATTGGCAAAGGATCTACCTCACAAGCTCACACAACAAATCTTAGATAGAGCACAGAGAGAGGAGAGATCAAAGATTTCAAAGAAGAGAGGTCAGATTATAGAAGGAAGAGTTTGATATGCTATATTGCCTATAGGGTATTCTTGTTATCTAAATTTGTGATTTTTTTGATTGGTTTTTTTGGTTTGTCTGAATTTTTGTTTTTGGACAATTGGGCAAAGAGTAGGTTATATATATATATATATATATTTTCTATTTGGGTTTCATGGATCAATTTGTAAATATTTTAGGGGAGGGGGCCAAGTATATAAATTTTGGGATCATATGTTAAAAATTTTGTTTATATGCATACAAAAGTCAAAATTTTAAAAAATTTGGGGGGGGGGGGGGGGGTTGTGGGGCCATAACCCCCCTTCTGTCCAAACATAGTTCTGTCTCTTGAGTGTTGCTAGATCCTGTTTAAGTGGAGTTCCCTTCCTTGTTCTTGGATAAAGCTTAATGTAAATTTAGCTTTGATCAAGCTTGGATAAGGAAGTCCTTGTCATGCCCTACTATCATTTTTGCATATTAAATTCTAGATTCTATCATACACATCAAGCCAACTATCATCCCGATCATCATTGGCAACCCACACAACAATTTGAACAGCTCATGTGAAGGACCAAAGGGAGAATCAATCCTAGAATCTTATATCACCTAGGGTAGCACATGGAAAGTTGCTTACAAGAAATGATTTCTTTTCAATATGTAGAGGCATTTTCCCCCATTGTCATGCTCTAATGATATACCAAAATGTCGAAAGAGTCATAGCTTATCAAAGAATAGGGAAAAAAAAATTGAATATAAATATATGTTACAACATTGACAATTGAGACTTGAGAGACTTTGATTGTTACAAAAATTACTAACTAAAACAATTACTTAAAGTATATCTTAATTACATATATTTTTAATTATATGAATAGTTATATATCCCAGCATCCGTGGAGAGTTTACTTCTCATCATAATTTTGCAATACACACACATACATTTCTTTCTTTTTTACATTGTATTCAGCAAAACCTAATCAAATAATTTCCATCTTGGCAAGTGAAAGTGCTTGTGGGATCATCATAGGCATAACTATAAGACGTGGGGCAAACAGCCTTGAACACCTTAGAATAACTGGTAGGCTTGCATGAATCAGGGGTGGCATATGCACCAGTACAACAATATTCAGGTGTGTTATAGGCCAAGCAAGCACTCTTGCATGCCACAACATGACCATTCCTCTTTACTTGCAATCCCACAGGGCAGAGCCTGTTCAACTCCGCAAGACAACTAATTGGTTTACATGTAGGCCCTATACCGCTCAAAGGTTCTATTGAAACACGAACGTTATAGCCATCAACGAGACTAACGTCATAGTAATCCACAGGACTATCTAAGGTAAACTCAGCAAGTGTTGCTGGTGGTGCACCACCAGCTCCAGTACATTGTAGCTTGCCACCACAGTCTCCTGTCAAGCATTGTCCATTACCAGCGGAATCGAACTTGCAAAAACGACGAGGCCAGAACCGGCCTGACCATTTCTTAGGTGCAGTGACATTTACAACTTCACCAGGGTTAAGCTGAAACCCTCCATTCATTAGCTGAATTTGTCCACTCCCAGGTAGAATCCCTGGCCATATTGTGTTCCTACATTTGTTTTGCAGTGTAAACACAGCCGCTTCAGCTCCTGAAAATTCATACATATTTATCAACATTAGCTACATTAAGAGGTAATACCCAATGTACAATGTTTCAAAAAATATTTACTTATTTTTAACGCATGTCCAAAACTTTTGGAAAGTAACTATTTCTATTTTAATGTATAGTTTTCCGTTCCATACACACCAGGTAATTATTGAAATGAATCCTGTGAATAGTTCAAAGATATTAGTTAGAAGTTTTGAATTTAAAATCTCATGGATCTCTTGTGGTTTAGCTTTTGAACATAATTAGCTACATCAAACCACCCACACACCCCCAAAATATTTTTTGATATCAAATAATGTTTAAGAAAAGATGTGACATGGGTTTGAATTATGATACCTGATAGAGATAGAACCAGGAGAATGGGAAGTATGTACAATGCCATAAAAGATGGTTGAAAGTATGGAAGAAAGAATAGCCTTTGTTTGTGGAATTTGGAGAAAAAAGGGTGTGTTTGTGTGTGTGTGTTGTGAAATGGGTCATCATTATAAATTGAAAGAATAAACAAACAATTACCAACCTTTTGTTTTAAGATAGTCACAACCGGGAATTGTCTATACCAGAATAAACAAAAACGACCAAGTCTTTTTCTGTTGAAACTGTGATAGGGAAAGTATTGGTACAAATTTATTCAACCAAGGAAAGAAAAGTATAAAATCGGATTGGAGTTGTTGCTCGTGAGTGAGGTGATTTATTGCCACTTGGCGTGTCTTCTGGTTTTTTTAGCCTCAAATATTGATGCTCAGCTTGACCAGCCCATATGCTCGAATTCAGGAAGATGTTTAACCCATGTCATTGGGTCTGAACCCAATAATTTAGCCTACAAGTCTAATGGGCTTTCTTAAGTTTAGGCTGATGTGGCAATTCAGGGCATAAGAATAATATTTTATTTGAGTCTAAAAGTTCAAAATGCGTGTAAAATACCTTTGAACGTTTAAACCCAAAATTACAAAATATCAATTCAAGCTTATTATCAAATAATTAATGTGCAGAACATGAACATAAGCCAAACACAGAATTGATAAACAATCTAAGCCAAATATAATCATATCCACAACAGAAAATAAAAGGCAAAGATAAAGGAAGAGATATGCAAACACAAAGACAACACACGATGTGTTATCGAAGAGGAAACCAAAACCCTCGGCGTAAAACCTCTCCACCGCCCTCCAAGCGGTAAATAATCCATTAAAGAATGTAATTGGGATATATGAATAGCAGATGACCCTCCAAGCTTAATCTACCCAGTGTACCTAATCCCTCCAAGCTTTTTGCTCCAATGAGATTGTGCCAAACTTATTTCTTCTTTAACTTATCAGATTCCGCTATACACCATAGTATCAACCAATAGTCATTAGTCCCTTCCAAACTACTTCCCTTAGCACCAAATGTACCTTCTCACAAACATGAGTGTAGTGAGATAAAGATTTAGTCAATAGCCTCCCAAGGATGTATCAATGGAGAGGAAGAGAGTAGATGAATTTGTAGAGTCTCTTAGTGAAGATTGGGGATGAGGCAATTTTGTTTTTTTCTAGAGTTTCTCTCACAAAATTCTCTTTGGAAGTACTCTTGATTTCATGGGTATAAGGATCTATATAAAATGGTGTGTGTTTGGAATACGAATAGTCAGTTTTTGTCAAACAGGGTAAGTTGGCGGCTTGACCTCGCCGCTTGTCCAAGTCGCGAGGTAACGGCCTGGCCAGCTTGGGACTTTTGTCCTGTAGTGCGATAGCTGGCATGACCCTTCACATTCCGGCTTGCTTCTCACGTACACAGCATTTGACGACTTGCAAGCCGCGAGTCAGTCGCGAGTCAGTCGTGAGTCCTAACCGCAAGTCTCTGCTTCTTTGCACAAGGATGAGCAATTCTTCACACTCTCTTCACACACTACCCTTGCATGAATTCCACCTAAATACATGGTTACTAAGTGCTAAATTACAAGTAAATTGGCACGGAATAAAGCTCACAAGATGGTTGATAAATTTCAACCTTACAATCTTCCCCTTTGACTATTCCATGACAATACCCTAAAACAAACTCTAGACTAAACGCGTGAGTTAGGAACAGTTGGAAAACTCACTCACACCTAACTCTAGAATTTGTGAAACTTTTGAACCATAAGAACAAGAACTCCTAAAACATAACAATACAAATAAGTTCATTGTATGCAGAAAACTTGTAATGCATATGGAGCAAGTACAATACGATCAAGCACAATGGAATAAAGCAATAAACCATGGCAAGACCAAAACAAGCAATCACTATAACCAAGTGATCATAATGTTCATTCACACTTGGAATGAACATTCGGACATTCAAGTTGACAAAAACAAGGCACATCATTTGAATGACCAACACTCAACCAATGCACACTACAAGAAGTATATGCATCTAGGAAAAATCCTACAAGGGCAAAAGAGTGACAGTACTTAGAAGGAAATGCATAACAATTAGTTATAAGTACTGATTTAGCAAAGCACACAGGCTGCATGAAGCATGGTACAAACCACAAAGGCCTACAAGGTGCATAGAAACAACCCTAAAAGCTTACAAAAGTAACATGGGTATAAAACAAAAACAGAAACCTTAAAAACCTACAAAGGTACCAAGTACAAACGCAAAAACTCATAAAGACAATGCTGAATAAACAACATATTAGATACTGAATAACTTCTGAAATAAAACTATGCAAGAGTTAAGAGTTTTAGTCAATTAAACAACTAACACCACAGTGTTTTAAATTAGTAATAACGGTATAAACCAAAAATATATCAAAGCTATACACAAAACATCAAGTAATAAAAAAATCTCCCCATTTCACTATGCTTTCTATCGCTCTGTCTATCTCCCCTTTCTATATGCATCTCCCTCTTTTTGTCAGGAATAGCTAAAGGCTATCTTCAAGCTTTTGTTGTATAGCATCTAGCTAAGTCTCGATAGTTGTGAGTCGCATCTAAGTTTGATTGTGAAAGGAGTTGAGAATCCGTTCTAACTTAGAAATTCGATGAAACACATTTTCGACGAAGTAACTTTGCTTGGGAATTTGAAAACCAGGAGGAACAGACGGGGTGCCAGTTGATTATGTAGGAGTAATTGTAGCATGAGCAGATGGAGATGCATGTGTGGATGGCTCAGTCTTAGGTTTCTTGGAGGAGTGACTCTTGCTTGCTTGAAGAGTGTGCATGGATATTGGTCGAGGACGGGGCAAGATTTTCTCACCTGATGAAGGACTAACACCTTCACGAAGAACAATCTTTATGACTAGGCTGTAGAATGGAAGAATTGTCTGTGTTGCTGAACGAGCCACTGTTTTCCCAATGAGTTTGAATATATGAGCACAGATGTCAATCGGGGCACCGTTAATGAGGTCACACAGAAATTTAGCCCTTCCAAGACTGATGTAGGTAGTGTTTGACAATGGGTAGAGATTGGAAAACATGATCAGTTTTGTAGTTGTCAGTTCGAGCGAAAATAGTGCAGTGCTTATAGATGCTCCTGTGCTTCCCACTTCATGTTCATTCCTAAGAACCTGAAGGATGTCTTGTGCCTAAAGTACTTTTTCATCATATGGAGTTTGATCCACATTTTTTGGTTTGGTGATGAGAAGTACCTTAGCAATGTAGTCTGCATTCATGGAAAATTCTGTTTCTCGTACCCAGCATTTCAACTCTACCCCTATGTATTTGGCATTAGAGTAGAATTCCTTAACTAGTTCTTCACTTGGGTCCTCAAAATTTCCAAAAGGTCAGCCCAATTTTTCTCAACAAAGATTTTAGGGATAAACGTTGTCCCTGGGGTATTAAACTTGACAATTCGTTCCATAATGAGAGAAGACTCTTTGAAGATGTCTGTGTAGGTCTTGGAGTCAGTAGGAGTCTTGAATCTCTCAATGGTAGAGTCCCTGGAAGACTTAGATGACCGTCGAGTTCATTTAGCAACCGGGGTTGATGGGTCGTCAGTTACAACGTCTTTGCCTTTGGAGGAACAACGAGTCAACTGAAAAGTATCAAATACACAGCAGAGAACCAAATGCAATGCCACAGGATACACACATTAGTATGATTAGATTCAGCTATAAGAGTGTGAAAACAAATTTTACAGAATCACAGAAACATGAACAAGGTTAACACCAAGAAGACATATGCAAACAGATACGATGAATATCAGAGACAACTCAGTACCAAATGGGCAATGTGCACCATAAAGTCACAAATGACAAAGTACCAAGAACATGATATGAATGGAGCAACACATTCAAGACCCTCAACATATATCACATTCTTTCAATAGACAGAAACATGAAAACACATGAAAAGTAAGGAACAAAGTAAAGGCAAGACAAGAACAGCAAAACTCAAAACACACAAACCCCCAAACTAAGTTCGAACCCATTAAATCTCAACATAATAGAAACAATTCTCAAAACAGAAAAAAGATACACGAACCAAGTATAATAAAGTGGGATAGCAATAACCCATACGTTTTTCTTGGTGTTTGATGAAGACATGATGCAAAAATGGAATCTTTTTCAGTGAGAATCGGAGTGTTTGAGAGAGAGAAATGAGGAAGATAATGAACAGTCACTGATAGTCAAGGGAAAAACTGAAAAACAATTTTAAATCTGTCCATAAAATGCAAAACACGCATTTTTCATGACTTAATTAAGTCGCCAAGTTAAGTCGCGAAACAATGTAAGACCAAGATTTTCAAAAAATCTTCTAAGTGTTTTTTCGCAACTGGAAGGTCTACCCGCAAGATAGTCGCTAGGAAAGCCGCAAAAATCTCTGTGTACCCCTCACGACTGGACCTTCGACCCGCGAACAAGTCGCCACATTGAGCCGCGAAAATCATAAAAACTCAAATTTTTGAAAAATTTTCTAAGTCTTTTTCGTGACTGCAGCCTTGACTCGCTAGTTATCAGCGAAAAATCTCGGAGTAAGCTCGCGGCTTGGGCATGCAAATGGACCTACCCGCGATTGAGTCGCCAAAACAGGGCAACATTGTTTTTGACAATTTTGTGAAAACAAAAAAATTTCCAAAAACAAACTAAAATACTCAAAAATCTTTTTGTGTTTAATCAACAAAGATTGAGCTTGTGAAAACACTTTTAAACAAATATAATCACACAAATGAATATGACAATCATTGAACATTGACTTGTGTGTTGTGTGTGAATATCAAAAGTGAGATAATCCTTAGTTTAATGTGAAGTTTCAATGATCAATTCAATCAAGGCATACACAATTAGCACTAGATAATGTGACCCATCTCAATTATAGAAATGTGCATATATGACCTCCCATAGAAACTTGAGTACAATTCTTTGAAGCTTTTCATTTGACTCAATTTTCACATATCATTTGATCTTTTTGAAGAAACATATCTCATTATGAGATTGATGCCTGAAATTTTTAGTATTTTAATTTGATGATTTAGCCTTTGGCTTTTTGGGCATCATACATTTTATTTTGGTCGTTTTCCCTTTTTCCTAATTAAATATTAGTATGTGCGACAAGCTTTTGCAGCTCAATATCTCTTTTCATTTGGAGATTTACATTTGGTGAGCTTTTTAATTAAAAGCAATAAAAATAAAAGTAGAAAGATATATAGGCACAAGTCTATGCATGTCTCAAGATCAACAAAACCATTCACTAATCATATATGACAAGGTTGAGGATTTATTTACAACAGTCACAAAGATTTCAGAAGTTCCTCCACAATGATATGAGTGCATAAAACACAAGCTAAGCTCTTTAAATGCACAAAGCCATTAGTACAAAGGTACAAGGCAAAATATGCTTTGAGACAGCACTTATCAAATTTGATCAAACTTTTGGATTTTCTACTTTTTATATATTTTTGGATTTTTGACATAAAAGTAACAAGAGATTCATCAAAGACAATGTAAAAACATTTTAAAAATGAAACAAATAAACAAGCAGCCAAAACAGAAACAAAACAGAGGTATAAAGCATGCAACAAAACATATTAACAAAGTATAGGAAGAATTGATGCATAGACATGTTATGATGCTTATGCATGAGTACCATTCGTCACCCACACATCACATGCATTTGGAGTGATATCCTTTACGGATTGGATATGAGAGTTTGGACTATCAAACCTTTGTGTGAAGCTTTCCAAGCAATTTGTGAAGGCACCAATCATTTTTATCATGTCCATCATTCAGGGATCACGGTTTTGACTTCTTGGTCGCTTACCACCCCAAGACCTATTGTCATTTCTTCTTCCTCGTGACCGAGGAGCACTTGCATTGTTCAATGCTCTTAGTTTGTGACAGTTGGATTTTGTATGTCCTTGCACTTTACAAAAGTGGCAAACATGGTTCGATCTAGGACCCCATTGTGATCTCGTAAGAGATCTTCCTCTAGCTTCAAATCTGGCTTCTAATTGATTACGAGACTTATTATACACCTGTTGATCAGCCACATTTTTCATCTTCTTAGCCTTCATTTTCTTAGGAATAGACTTATCCACAGTCATCTTTTTAGCCTTCACATACTTCATTTCTTTGATGACCTTGGCTGACGAGCCACTCCCTCCAGTGTATCCCAACTCGGACTTGTTTGAGGAAGGTTTTTGAGATAAAATAACATCTTCTAACTTCTGGGAGGAGACTCTCTCTATCTTGGCATGAGCTTGCACTACCTTTTGCTCAAGAAATCTCATTTTTGTGTAAACTTCTGATAACTCACCATTTAGTGTTTCAATCTCACACTTTGCCTCTTTATATCGTGCCAGAAGACTTTTGTAATCTTCCTCATCCGTCTTCATCTTCTTAATGGCTGCATAGCCACCTTAGCATATTCACCGGTCTTCTTAAGGAGTGAGTTGTAAGTCTCTTGCAATCCCACTACATCTCCAACTTCCTCATCTTCAGACTCCTCAACTATTCCAATAGACTCTAAATCAAAATGCTCCCTAAGCTCCTTCACAAGTGTACCCAAATCATCTTAGGACTCCACATATGCAATGGTCATGAATGCGGAGTAGTTTCCTTCTCCGTCACAACTCTCTTCAGAATCAGAACTCGAAAAGTTTGTATCACTCAGCGTTATGGCATACGCCTTGCCTGTCCCTCTCAAGAAATTGGGTCACTCCTTCTTGAGATATCCATGGCCATTGCATTCATAACATACAATGTCTGAAGGAGATTTAAAATCCTTCCCTTCTTTCCTCGTAAACTCTTTCCTATCACCTCTTGAAGATGAAAATTTTCCTCTGTTGAATGGTTTCCCACTGTTCTTCATCTTCAGAAATTTGCGAAAGTTTTTCACAAGATATGCTACTTCCTTCTCCACTCCATCTTCTTCAGAAGGATCATTCATTCTTTCGATGATAGTTTTGAGAGCAAGTGATTTACTCATCTTGTTGGAAGGCAGTCCCAGTTCATATGTTTGGAGAGACCCAATTAGCTCTTGAATTTTGATTTCATCCAAGTCTTTACTCTCTTCTATGACTATGACTTTTGCTGTAAAACTTTCGGGCAAGGACCTCAAGATTTTTCTCACCACCTTAGTATCTTCAATTTTCTCACCAAGATTGAGCTTAGCAATGACAATTTTGTTAAACTTCCCATAGAACAAATCAAAAGATTCATCTTCACCCATCTTGAGCTCTTCAAATTTGGTGGTAAGCATTTGGAGTTTTATGTCCTTCACCTTTTTAGTCCTCTCATAAGTTGTCTCCAAAATCTCCCAAGCTTCCTTGGCAACTATCATGTGAGATATCCTATGGAATTCATCTAGAGACACATCACAGAAAATAGCATTTAAAGTTTTACTGTTAGCATTGTCTGTCGTAAGAGCTGCCTTATCCCAAGTAGATTTAGCAGTCTCTGGCCTAGTCTAACCTATTTCAACTGCATCCCATGCAGTGTCAACAATAGAGTATAGAAATGCCCTCATTCTAACTTTCCAAAAGGCATAATTGTTACCATAAAAAAATGGTGAAACATTTAAGGATTAAGACCTATCCATCTCTTAAAAGGCTCAAGGATCACACTCAAGTATTTAAACCACAGCGAGTGTACCCGTTCTGATACCAATTGAAAGTTTAAAATGCGTGTAAAACACCTTTGAACGTTTAGACCTCAAATTACAAAATATCAATTCAAGCTTATTATCAAACAATTAATGTGCGGAACATGAACATAAGCCAAACATAGAATTGATAAACAATCTAAGCCAAATATAATCACATTCACAATAGAAAATAAAAGGCAAAGATAAAGGAAGAGAGATGTAAACACAAGGACAACACGCGATGTGTTATCGAAGAGGAAACCGAAACCTTCGGCGTAAAATCTCTCTGCCGCCCTTCAAGCGGTAAATAATCCACTAAAAAAATTTAGTTGGGATACATGAACAGCAGAAGACCCTCCAAGCCTAATCTATCCAGTGTACCTAAGCCCTCCAAGCTTCTTGCTCCAACAAGGTTGCGCCGAACCTATTTCTTTTTTAGCTTACCGGATTTCGCTATACACCATAGCATCAACCAATAGTCATTGGTCATTTCCAAACTATTTCCCTTAACACCAAATGTACCTTCTCATAGACGTGGGTGTGGTGAGATAAGGATTTGGTCAATAACCTTTCAAGGATGTACCAATGAAGAGGAAGAGAGTAGAGGAATTTGTAGAGTCTTTTAGTGAAGATTGGGAATGAGAAAATCTTGTTTTTCACTAGGATTTCTCTCACAAAATTCTCTTTGGAAGCATTCTTGATTTCGTGGGTATAAGGGTCTATATATAGTGGTGTGTGTTTGGAATATGAAGAGTCAGTTTTTGCCAAACAAAGTAAGTTTGCGGCTTGTCCAAGTCACGAGTTCAAGTTGCGAGGTAACGCCCTAGCCAGCCTGGGACTTTTGTCCTGTAGCGCGACAGCTGGCGTGACTCTTCACCTTCCCGCATGCTTCTCACATGCACAGCATTTGGCAGCTTGCAAGTTGTGAGTCAGTCGCAAGTCCTAGCTACAAGTCTTTACTTCTTTGCACAAGGATGAGCAATTCTTCACACTCTCTTCACACATTACCCTTACATGAATCCCACCTAAATACAGGGTTACTAGGTGCTAAATTATAAGCAAATTAGCACGGAATAAAGCCAACAAGATGGTTGATAAATTTCAACCTCACACAGCCATTAATTATGTTAGCATTTTTTATAACAAATTTGAAATGTTAGGAATTAAATTGCCATACAATATAAAAATCAAGGATCAATATGATAATTTATGTATAAAAGAAATATTGGGTTTATGTGTTCTAGGTAAAGTATGACAATTTGAAATTTTGATGATTAAAAAGTTAGCAACTAATATATTTTTCTCAATATTGCAAGGCAGTTGATTGCAAATTTTTGGTATCGTTTTTAAATTAGTGAGAAGGTGATTTTTTATATATTTATTTATTTTTTTGGTAATTTGGAATGGTTTCAACACTTCTAGCCAGGCCAATAGTTTGGGCCATGGGCTTGTCTGGGTTGGTTTGAATGTTGCTCCTGGGCCCAAATCCATCTCTTCAATCACAACATGAGTTTTCTTCCTAATACAAGTAGATTAACTTGACCCAGGAAGCCTTTTGTAGCTCTTCTCTCTCCTTTGTATCTTATTCAACTAAAAATATTAATAAAAAAAGAAGAAGATTATATTCTTAGGGCTTTGGGCTGGAAGCAAAGGAATCAATGGGATATCAATTTTCTTAATTAAATTAATTTGAGTGTAATTTTTTAATTGCCTAATCAACTCGTGTTAAGCAAAACATAAGATTCTTTATAATCTATAAGGTATCGTTTATGAATAAAATATTTGTTGTTTTGTTTAGTATTGACTTTGTGAAATGTTAGGTGAGCTTATAATTGAAATATTTTCTAAGCAATTGTTGTCGTTTTGTTTGGTAACAGCCTTGTGAGGCAAGGTTACTTTACCATTAAAATATTTGCAACAAGTTATTGTGCTTAGAAAGATGGAGGATAACTTATATGAAGGGTGGTTTAGTGGTTGAAAGTTTTTGTGTCTTGTTATCTTGTGAGTTTGAGATTGTGGGTTTGAATAGTGACAAATTTCACTATTTTTCGAGTGATCCTATACCATGTCAAACTCAGATTTAAGTGGGTCAGGGTTATGACCACACACCTATAGACCCTTTTTACTGAGTTTTTATTATTATTATTTTTTCATATATAGAGTTTTAACCTATAACATCCACTTTTGTGATTTTTGTATTTTATAATCAGACTAAGATACTTACAATACTAATCGGTTTTCGGTATAGGAGGAGATTGAATCTCATATCTTTTATTCAATTATCAAAGACTTTACTAGTTGAGTTAAATAGAATCACATTTTTTACAAGTTTTATTTCTTTTTACTGAGGATAAATTCATAAAATATATATATATATAAATATATATATATATATAAAAAGCTGAGGATAACGTGTCTAGATTCTAGAGTACAGAAAATCTTCCAAGATCAGATGACTGGTGGGCTTAGAGGAAGGCGAAGACTTGTGGTTGGCTTCGTGGGTTTGTTGAGAACGTATAGGATTAGGATTAGGATTAGGAGGAAGTTACGCAGCCATGCGGTGAGCACAGAGCAAATATTCTTCCGCCTTTTACTAAAGGATTAGGAGGAAGTTGTCTTGTTCTGAATAATGTGTCAAAGTTCCATATATCGTGTCTATATTTTCTAAAAATGAATACTCATATATAACATGTTGTTGTTTTCTTTAAACATGTCAAAGAACCTAAAATGACTTTTTAGTCTATATATAATAGGAGGATAATTCAGCGCTTAGTGAAAAGTTGAAATTAATTCAATTACGTGCATTAAAGATAGAAAGAATAACTCAATCTCAAAAAAAAAAAAAAAAAAAAAAAAAAAAAAAATTATAGTGGATTGAAAAAAGATATATATATATATATATATATTTTCCCAAAAGGAGAATAGATTTAAGTTGGTTTGAAGTAATATCAAATTAAATGGATATTCTCGTTTTCACCCATTCTTCTCTGGAAAGATACCTTTGATGCTGAGGTGTCAAGAAAGAAACAAATTGAGAGAAAATCTGAAATTATAGTGGGTAATTTTTAGCCTTTGAATAATTTATTTGCCAAGTTTCACTCATCTGGTTAAAAATGAGAGGGAATGAGAGAGTTTATAATGGGAGGGGAGTCAGACCCTCTGATATCAACTTTAACAAATGAGTTTTCGATGCTACCTAGCTCAATGTGGGAAACCACCTTGTTTATGTGCATGCAACATAAAGAATTTCATCTTGCAAAATGCAAAGATTGAATGTTTTTATCACTTGAGAACACAATTCTTGTGTATGATGTAATGAAAAAAAAAAATTAATACATACAATAACATTTGAAATCTATAGTGTTCACTACATAATAATTTATCTTTACCATAAAGTCAAGACATTACTTTCTTTCTTTTTTGTGTAAGTGAAATTTGAATCCAAATACATTATTTGAAAAAAAAAAAAAAAAAAAAACATTTCTTTTTGTTTCACTTTAAGTAGCCAATCCAAATTAGGTATTATTGCTATTGAGAATTTAACGAGTTGACAATAATTCTTAATCATTATGAACCCTTCCATATGTCCAGAACAACATTCCACGAGAAAACATTTTCTAGAAGCACATCACAATAGTAGAATACCTAGTTTATTGGACACTCATGCACAACATAGGCAGTTCTTGATGCATATATGATTACATTGAAGCAGTAAAAGGATTGAAGTGAACAACAGGACAAACTATTAGTGGGTGAGACATGTGCAATGACATGCCTGGTCCAGATTGCATATCAACCTTAGTTCCATCTCCTTCTCCACTAACCTTCCAATCCAAGCATTGAACCAAAGTTGCAACAGCAGTATTCATCATACTGAACGCCAATGTTGTTCCTGGACACCCTCTCCTTCCTGCCCCAAATGGTACAAAATTGAAGCTTTGTCCCTTTCCTTCAACTTGACATTGGTCTAATTTCTCTTGCTTATTGAGTGAAACCAAAAACCTTTCCGGGCGGAACTCGTTAGGATCATCCCATGAGTCTGGATCCCTCATAATGGCATAAAGATAGATTGCCACTGCAGTTTTTTCTGGTATATCATGTTAGTGTATAGATTAGGCTAGAATTAGCCCATTAGGCTTAGCCCAGTATATTACTTGTACTACACTCATGTTACTAGTACTGCACACATACCTAGTCTATATAAGGCTCTCATTTGTACATTGTTTTACACACATCAATATACAGACTATTCAGTCATTCCCTCTCACTTTATATTGTTAACATGGTATCAGAGCCGTTCCTCTAACTTCCTCGTTCCTGTGGACATCTCCGGCGTTCTTCCGCTGCCCTTACCTTCATCCAGTAGTCACTGTTAGAAGTGAGTCACCCCCATCACACCCACAGCCCCTAAAACACTCGAATTTTGTCTGTCTTGTTGATCAAACTGCCAAAGATAAGGCATAGATTGACAGATCATCCAATCCCGAGCAAAACCCAACAAAAATCTGCCAAAAACAGCCTTCCACGCGCCTTCACGCACCGTCTAAAGTTTCTGCTCTCGAGCACGCGCTGCCAGGCCTCATATGCGTCAGTACATGCGCCTCATGTGCCAGTTCACGTGCCCTACATGCGCCGCACGCGCTTGCTCCGTTCCACGTCCTGCCACGTCAGCCCTAGGTGACATCATCCTGCCACGTCAGTATCCTGAGCCGTTGATTGACTGTTGACTTTGACCGTTGACCGTTGACTGTGACCAAAGTCAAAATCTTTCAATAGAACCTGTTTTACTCAGTTTTTCGCGTAGATTCTGATTTTGGGCTCCATTTCTGAATTTGAGGTCTCTAAATCTCATTTTTTTGGTGATTTTCTTCATTATGGCTCAACAAAATGAACGAGATATCATACGTCCTATCACCATTATGTTGACCGTTGACTTTGACCAAAGTCAAAAATTTTCAACAGAACCTGTCTTGCTCAGTTTTTTGCGTAGATTCTGATTTTGGGCTCCGTTTCTGCATTTGAGGTCTCTAAATCTCATTTTTTGGTCATTTTCTTCATTATGGCTCAACAAAATGAACGAGATATCATACGTCCTATCACTATTATGTTGGATGGTCCTACTAGCTATCATGCATGGTCTCAGAATATGACTGTCTTTCTCAAGGGTCATAAACTGTGGAGATATGTGACTGGATCAATTCCTAAGCCAGTACCAAACCCTAAGTCCACAGCCACAGCTACTGAAGAATCTTCCAAGACTACAGTTACAACAGATGATTATGAAGAACGCCTAGAGGAATGGGAGAGTATTCAGAGTAAGATCTTGTCTTGGTTTATCAATACCTCTATTCCCTCCATTCATAATCTTCTTCCTCGTCTTGAGACTGCTGAAGCTGCTTGGAAATTTTTGGCCGATCGCTGTAATTGTACTAATGATTCAAGTTTGGAGTTCCACATTGAATCAAAACTTTATCAAATGCACTAAGAGACAGGTCAGTCTATTTCTGATTTTTATTCTCAGACTTCTACTATGTGGGAACAACTCTCTGCTACAGATCCTCCACTAGTGTGTTCTAAGGACATTGAGCTCTTTGTCAAATATCGAGATCGCCATAAATTTATGCACTTCATGATGGGTTTGCGTTAGGATTTTAGGCCTACTAGGGCTTCTCTGCTTAGCCGGTCTCCTACTCCTTCTCTTGATGCTGCAGTCAAGGAGCTCATTTTTGAGGAAAACCGTTGGCCTACTTATCACATGTCATCATCTGATCATGTATTGGCTACGCCATCTCCACAGCCTCCCATTATTGCATTCACTGCTCCTCCACGGATAAACTTTGGGCGTCCCACCTCTTAGTCTTCCAAAGGTACTCGCTGTGAGTTTTGCCGTGCTAAAGGCCATGACATCTTAGTTTGTCGTAAACTGCAAAAATTTATGCAAGAGCAGAATAAAGCTTCTCTTCCTCGGGCGGCTGCTGTATGTCCTTCCGATCCATCGGTTCCTACAGGTCCATCTTTGGCTTCCTCACTTACTACAGCTGATATTGAGGCAGTTGTTCAACAGGTTTTATCCCGTACTTCCACTGCCCTTTCTGTCACCTCAGGTAAACAACCTTGGTTTTTTGATACTGCTTGTTGTAACCATATGACTCTTGATGAATCCTAATTTTCTGATAAGGCACCCTTAGAACATCCAATCACCATTTACACTACTGATGGAACTCCTATACCTGTTAGTCATAAAGGAAAAATCTCTTCTCCTTGTTTATCCCTTAGTGACACTTTTCATATCCCAAAGTTATCCCTCAATTTGCTTTCTGTTGGTCAACTTTGTGAATTAGGCATAGATCTTCTATTTACCAATCATGGTGTGGATGTGCAGGATCCCCGGACGGGTCAAGTGCTTGGGACAGGCCATAAGGTTAGTCGCATGTTTGAGGTTCATCACTTGAAGATTCCTTCACAAGTTATTTCTACAGCTGCTACCATTGCCACCTTCTCACCTGATCTATGGCATGCTCGTCTTGGTCATCCATCCTTTTCTTGTCTTCAATTGTTAGCTTCTCAAGGTCATTTAGGTTCAGTTCAGCTTCAAAATTTTGATTGTACTTCCTGTCCTTTTGGCAAACAAATAAAATTATACTTTAATAATAGTGACTCATTTTCTTCTGCAACTTTTAATCTTATACATTCTGATATTTGGGGTCCTGCACCTGTTCCTACTGAGGGGGGATCTAGATATTTTGTCATATTTGTGGATGATTTTTCTCGATATACTTGGATTTATCTGCTTCGCCATAGGTCTGAACTTGTGTCTATTTACCAAACATTTCATAAAATGATTGAAACACAGTTCAATTGCACCGTCAAAGTTTTTCGATCAGATAATGCTCAAGAATATAATGATAAATCTTTCCTATCCTTTTTAGACAATCATGGCATGCTTACTCAGCGGTCTTGTCCTTACACCTCTTAACAAAATGGTCGTGCAGAACGAAAACATCGTCACATTCTTGACGTTGTTCGCACCCTTCTCATTTCTGTCTTTCTTCCTAAACACTTTTGGGGTGAAGCTGCACTCACTGCTGTATACACCATTAATCGTATCCCTTCACCAACTACACACAACAAATCACCATTTAAGCTTCTCTATGGTCAAACCCCCAACTACTCCTCTCTTCGGGTTTTTGGTTGTGCTTGCTTTGTCTCTCTTCCTCCTTATGAACAAACAAAGCTCCAACCTCGTGCTCGTTTATGTTGTTTCCTTGGTTATGGTGTATCTCAAAAGGGGTTTCGCAGCTATGATCCCATTTCTCATCGTCTTCGTGTCTCATGTCATGTTGAGTTTTGGGAACATCGTCCTTTCATGAGTTTTCAACAGTTTCCTACATCCTCTTTCTCTGAGTCTCCCATTTTTACTGATCTTTTCCTCCCTCTCTATCTTGAACTTGTGGAGGATTCTTCAACATTGGCTGCCTCTCCAGACGACTCATCTCTGGTTCTGTCCCCGGCATATGACCCGTCTGTCTTGGATCTTGTGGCACCACCCTCTCCTGAGTCCCTTGATGGTCCTGAACTTCGTCGTTCCACTCGGATAAGCATTCCTCCCCCTTATCTCTCTGATTATCATTGCTCTTTTGCCCTTGCCACCCTCTATGAACCTCACACCTATCATGAGGCTCATACTGACCCTCTTTGGCAGCAAGCTATGAATGATGAACTAGATGCCCTTCATAAAAATCGCACTTGGGATATGGTTGATTTGCCTCCTGGTCAGTCTGTAGTAGGTTGTAGGTGGGTTTACAAGATTAAAACCAAGGCTGATGGATCTGTTGAACGATACAAGGCTCCCCTAGTTGCCAAGGGCTTTACCCAGGAGTATGGCATTGACTACGAGGAAACATTTGCTCCTGTTGCTCGCCTTACATCTGTCAGATGTCTCATTGCTGTGGTTGCTGTTCACCGTTGGCCTCTTTATCAAATGGATGTGAAAAATGATTTCCTCAATGGAGACCTTCAAGAAGAAGTGTACATGCAACCACCTCCTGGTTATCCACGCTCAGGCAGTCAAGTTTGTCGCGTTCGTCATGCTCTTTATGGCCTCAAGCAGGCTCCTCGAGCTTGGTTTGAAAATTTTAGCTCAGTTGTTGCTCAGTAGGGTTTCACTTCGAGTCCTCATGACACTGCTCTCTTTGTCCAAAGATCCTCTGCTGGTATCACTCTTATTCTTCTCTATGTTGATGATATGATTATTACTAAAGATGATTCTATAGGTATCCGCTCTCTTCAGCACTTCCTTAGTTAGCATTTTGAGATGAAAGATTTGGGCACTCTCAGCTATTTTCTTGGGCTTGAGGTTACCTCATCCTCTGATGGATACTATCTTTCCCAAACTAAATATGCTTCTGATCTTCTCTCCAAAGCCAGTATCACTAACAACAAGACTGTTTCCACTCCTTTGGAATACAATGCAAAACTCACATCCTTGGATGGTGAACTTATATCTGATGCTACTCGCTATCATTAGTTGGTTGGTAGTCTGATCTATCTCACTGTTACTCGTCCAGATATTTCACATGTCGTGGGTATGGTTAGTAAATTCATGGATGCCCCTCGTTCTGTCCACTATACTGCTGTTCTTCGGATTCTCCGATATGTCAAGGGTACACTTTATTATGGTTTACATTAATCCTCTCGGTCTTCTCTTGAGCTTCATGCATATTTAGATGTAAATTGGGCAGGTGATTCGACTGATCGATGCTCTATCACAGGTTTCTGTTTCTTGTTAGGTACTTCTCTTGTCTCACGGCGTAGCAAAAAGCAGGATGTTGTTTCTCGTTGTAGTACTGAGGTTGAGTATCGTGCCCTTGTGACACCACCTGCAAGCTTGTTTGGCTTCGCTGGCTCTTGGCTGACATGGATGCTCTAAAGCCCACTGCTACTCCTCTTTATTGTGACAATCATAGTGTTATCTACATTGCTCAAAATGATGTCTTCCATGAACGCACCAAGCACATTGAGATCAACTGCCACATCACTCGCCAGCATCTCAAGAAAGGCAATCTCAAGTTGTTCTCCATCTCATCTGCTGACCAGCCTACTGATATCTTCACCAAGTCTCGCCCGCCTAGTCGTCTTCGAGACTTATATCCAAACTCTAGTTGGCTTCCTCCTTGCCACCTAGAGTTTGAGGGGGGGATGTTAGTGTATAGATTAAGTTAGAATTAGCCCATTGGGCTTAGTCCAGTATATTACTTGTACTGCACTCATGTTACTTGTACTGCACACATACCTAGCCTATATAAGACTCTCTTTTGTACATTGTTTTACACACATCAATATACAGACTATTCAGTCATTCTCTCTCACTTTATATTGTTAACATATCATAAGCCATTGATTTTGCAATTTTGGCAGCATGCTCTTGTTGTCACAAGGCCTGGTGGGTATAGTCTTAGTGTTTCCTTTACAACTGCTTGCAAGTAAGAGAGATTTGGGATATCTGACTCTTTAACTAGTCTAGTCTTTCCCACAATTGATTCTATTTCCTCTCTAACCTTGTTGAAGACACTAGGATGATTAATGAGCTCAGACATTACCCATTGCATTCCTTTTGCTGAGGTATCAGTGCCTGCAATAAAGAGATCTTGGCATAATAGTAAAATTCAAAGTAATCAAACTGTTTATTTGTTAAAAAATAAAAGTGATGTTTTTGAAAAATTTCAAGATTTTTCAAAAGAAGTTGAAAATCAATTTGGTAGAAAAATATTAATAAGAAGTGATAGAGGCCGTGAGTATGAATCAAGTGGATTCAACTCATTTGCTCAGTCTTGGGGAATTATCCATGAAACTACTGCACCATATTCACTTGGTTCTAATGGTGTGGCTGAAAGAAAAAATAAAACTCTAATTGAGTTAACAAATGCCATATTAATTGAATCTCGTACACGTTTACATTTTTGGGGTGAAGCTATTTTAACTACATATCATGTTTTAAATAGAATGCCACTTAAAAAGTCACATAGCACACCTTTTGACATGTGCAAAGCAGTGGCGGTGTCAGAAATTTATATTTGGGGGGGCCATGTGTATATATATATATATATATATATTTTTGGTGTGTATGAAATGTAAAATAGTAATGTACAATACTTTATAATTGAATATGTATAAACCAAAGTATATTTAATTAAAATTAAACAATCATGAGATTTAAACCAAATTATCACTTATTAAATAAAATGATTGAAATTAAAAAAAAAAATACTAATAGTCTAAAGATTGCTAAATAAAAGACAAACAATCATTTAAATGTCAATACATAAATATATATATATATATATAATAAACAACAACTAAATACGTGAGTATATATTGTTTATAATATATTGATTTTTATAATAATAAATAATATATTATAAGAAATTTAAAAAAGAAAGCAATGACCAAAAAAAAAAAAAAACACTAAACAAAGAAAATACAAATACTTGGAGCATATAGCACAAGCACAAGCGCAGAAGCTTTACAAAATTGAGTCACAACTTGAGGTGCCCACAACAATAGGTTATTGACAATGATAATGAGAAAGTGACTAAATTAGTCACTCTTTATTGTCTAAATTCTTTTTTATATTTTGATACCAAAATTGAAGGAATACAACTATACAAATGCTGGATGCACCCAGTAACAATGACCAGGAACATTAAGAGCAAACTTGGCTGTGTTACAAACTGAACCTAAGATGACCCAAGGATCAAAAAGGGTCTTATAACGCAAGCCTTATTGCTGCAAATATACCAAATCAGAGAGCAAGGTTATTTGCTACCAGTTAGGACTACACTGCATATTACATACACTAACTAAACTTTTACTTCAACTCAAGATCAAAATTCTGCAGAAACGCAAGCTCTTTGCCTTAACAGTAGACACTACTAAAGCTTTTTGAGTTGCTGCAGTAACTGTAGAAGCTCCACTACTGGCACAACCTGAGAACATGATCCTTCCTTGCATATTTGAAGCTTCATAAGCAAAAGAAGTCCTCTTTGGTCTAGCTTTCTTGGCTCCTGCTATGTTGATAATAAGATCCCAGCATCCTCCAATATTTTGGTGATTAGGCTGAATTCCTTTGTTGGGTTTGTCATGGTTTCAAAAGCTTCCTTGAACCTACAAATCAAAGATTGAGTAGTTAGTATAACTTCAGTGGGGTTAGGGGTCTTTCCACCATGAGTCACCATGTTCCTATGATTCCAAATTGTCCAAAGGAAAGTGAAAATGGAGCAAAGATACTCCATCCTCTCTTGGTCCAGCTGTCTAAATCTCAGTATATTATTGTTTAACCAAGCTTGAACACTAATATTGTCGAAGTCTGAAGTGTGAATGGCAAGGGTAGAACCATGCTAGCAAGTTCTAATGAAAGTATAGTGAAGAAACAGATGGTAAGTAGACTCTTCCTCTTTATTGCAGAAAGGGCATGTACTTTGATGACAAATACCTCTGTTTTTAAGAGCAAAAAGGGTAGGAAGGCTGTCTTGAATGAGTCTCCACACAAAGAGATTCACTTTATGAGGAGTTCTTACCTTCCAAATTAGCTGCCATACCTTTGTTTGAATCTTATGGGGTCTAACTCGGATTGGAGATTTTGAGACCTCATCCTTATGAAGCATCTTGTAGGCTGTCCTAACATCATATAGACCTGCAGCTGAGTATTTCCAAAAAATCTTATCTGAAACAGCCCCAGTCTTTGATATAGGAATACTCAGAATTTTTGAACATTGAGGTGCTATATAAATGGATCTAACCAGGTCAACTTTCCACTCACCAGAATTGTGATTGATGAGGTCAGCCACTTTGCCTGTGATCAAATTGGGATTATGCAACTTATGGCTAGGACAATTAAACCAATCTGAGTGTTGTAAAGGTATGTCTCTACCATTCCCTATCCACTATCTACCTTCCCTCAATTTAGGGTTATCATGCTTGATTAAGTTCCTCCAAAACGAAGAGTGGTGAGGTTTAGGCACACATTCATGAATAGAACAATATGGAAAATACTTGGCTTTGAAAGCTTTGGCTAAAAGGAATTGAGGGTTATGACTTATCCTCCAAAATTGCTTTGCAATCATTGCTTGATTCATGGGGTTGAATTTTTTGAAACCTATGCCACCATCATTTCTGTTTTGGCACAAGTTATCCCAATGAATCATATGAAGCTTCTTAACACCCTGCTCATGCCCCCACCAAAAGTTCCTAATGACAACATCCAATCTCTTGCATATAGTTTCAGGAACTTTAAAACAGGAAAAGGTATAGAGGGGTAAGGCTTGGAGAACAAAAGTAATGAGAGTACCTCTACTTGCTTGGGATAAAAATCTAGCTTTCCAGCTTTGAAGTTTGGATTTTAATTTGTCTACCAAAAACTAGAAATCAAAAACTCTCTTACCTTTCAATTTGAAGTCAAGGCCAAGGTATTTACTAGGGTTTGAACTAGATTAACCTGGAGTGAATTGGCTAAAGAAATTTTCTCATCTTCAGGCATATTGGGAGAGCAAAATAGGCCAGATTTGGCCAGATTGATGTTCTGTCCTGACAAGTTACAATACCACTGCAAAATATTATGAATGTTTTAAAGGGATTTGTTGTATTTTTTAAAGAAAAGTAAGGATTCATCAGCAAAGAACAGGTGTGTAAAGGTACAACCATTTCTACCTACCTTAAGCCCCTAAATAGCCTTGTTATGTTCAACTTTCAAAAGAGCAAGAGACAACGCATTAGCACACAACAAAAAAAAAGATAGGGAGATATAGGATCCCCCTGTCTTAGCCCTTTTGAAGGTTTAAAGGTCTAAGTTATACTACCATTAACAAGGAGAGTAAACTGAATAGTAGAAACAAACTCCATGACCCAACCTATCCATCTTGGGCTAAAATTCATGGCCACTAGAACAGCCCTCAGAAATTTCCAATCTATCCTATCATACGCCTTACTCATCAATTTTTAGAGCCCTATAACAATACTTCCTTCCCCCTTTTTTTTTACCAAGAATATCAAAAATTTCATGGGCAGTGAGGATGTTATCCAAAATGTTCCTTCCTTTGATAAAGGCATTTTGGTAGGGAGTGACCAATTGATCCATCAAAGGTTTAAGCCTATTGACAAGGATCTTAGAGATGACTTTGTAAATAACATTACAAAGACTTATAGGCCTAAACTTATTGACATTATTCGGGAAGGGTTTTTTTGGAATAAGGGTAATGAAAGTATGGTTAAAATATTTGAGTAAAGAACCTGAATGAAAAAAAAAGGGCTTGAACAGTGTTAAAAATATCAAATTTCATAGTATCCCAATATTCCTAATAAAAAAAAGGCTAGAATACCATTATGCCTAGGAGCTTTGTGAGATCCTAATTGGAAGACAACAGACTCAATTTCAAAATATGTGACAGGACAATCTAAAGCACAGCTCTGTTGTTTTGACAAAAGGGGAATAGGAAGAGTTTGGATTTCATTCAAAATGCTTTCAAAAGAAGTAGAGACTAAAACATCATAGGATTTTTGGAAATGATCCACCATTAAGTTCTCAATCCCTTTTTGGTCCTCAATGACACTACCATCCTCAGTTCTAAGCTACAAAATCCTATTCCTAGCTCTTTTCTATTTCACAACATTCTGGAAATATTTAGTATTTCTATAACCCAAAGATATCCAGTTGCATCTTGCTTTCTGAGCCCACATCAATTCCTCCCTTTGCAATAGAGTTCTAACTCCTCCCTAAACACCTTTTCCTTCCTCACATCATCAATAGTGAAGATGGAATTTGGCATAGATTGGAGTTGAGCTTGTTTGTGAGCAAAATCATGTTCCAACCTTCCAAAAACTTCCTTATTCCAAGTATAAAAAGCCCTCCTCACATTTGAGAGTTTTGTCCTAAACTGATAAGCTCTAGACCCTATTGTTCTAACACTCCAAGCTTCCTTCACTACATTTTTACAAGAAGAATGAGATAACCACATCTGGTCAAAATGAAAAGGCCTTCTACGATAGGGTAGTTTAAAATCAGAATCTAATATAATAGGACCATGGTCAGAACAAACAATTGGTAGATTTTTAAGTGCATAATCAGGACAGGTGTTTATCCAATCTACACTTGCAAAAGCCCTATCTAATCTCTCCATTACAAAATCTCCCTCCTCTATTTTATTCATCCAAGTAACTCTTTGACTAGTAGCAACTAACTCACAAAGAGATAATTCAAATATAACATTATGAAGAGAGTCAACCCTTAACAAAGCACCCTAATTAAAGGAAAATTTATCATCATTGCTGAGGACTTGATTAAAATCCCCAATACAAAGCCAATTAGGGTGTGCTAACAGTTTTAAGTCCTTAATTTTATTCCAAACATCCATTCTTTTAGCTAAAATAGGGTGGCCATAAACAAATGTGATGGATAGAAGTGTACCAAAGAAAAATTGAACACATAGTACATATATTACACTATTGCAATTTTGGAAAGTGCAAAACAATAAACAAAGAGACAAAACTTTTACTTTAAACAAAGGGATGAAAAGCAAAGAACTAAAATCTGAAAATACTAAAATAATAATAATAATAATAAAATAATAAAAAAAGGAAGAAGAAGAAGAAGAAGAAGAGGGCTAAGGTAGTGCAGTGGTGAGAAGGATTGAAGGCAAAGAGAAAGATTTGAAAGAAGAAAAAGAAGAAGAATGCAAAGCCCAAGTTCTCAATGGAGAGAGAGAGAGAGAGAGAGAGAGTCACTTGTGTAAGTCTGTAAGAATGATTTTTTCTATTCTGCAAGACTGCTGCAACTGTGTGGCCGTGTGGGAGAGACAAAGTTTCAGACTTTTCAATTCTTTTTGCCGTGTACAAGTAAGCCCTAAATGTATTGGGATGAAAATTAGATTTTTTTTTTCTCTTTTATTTGTTGAGGTAATTGTTAAAATACCTGTGTTCATTTTAAAGATGCTAAATGTATAATTATTGTAATTTGTTGACATGTATTTGTGGATTGTATTTTATTTAAATGAAAATTGTATTCATTTTTAGACTTTATATAGGTATATTATCAAGGATGGGGGAGGGGGGGGGCGCTAAAATGACAAGATTATTTAAGAATCTTCAAATTATTTAAGATATTTAAAAAAAAATTATAAAATTTTTCAAAAATTTGGGGGGTGGGGGGGGGGGGGGGGGGTCGAGGCCCCCTCGGTCCTCAAGTGGCTCCGCCACTAGTGCAAAGGACATAAGCCAAATTTAGGATATTTGAGAGCATGGGGTTGTCTTGCTTATGTAAGGCTTACTAACCTTAAAATACTTAAATTAGGTATAAGAGCTACTACCTGTGCTTTTCTTAGTTATGCAATTAATAGTACAGCCTATAGATTTTTTAATTTTGAAAACAAAATAATTTTTGGATTTGGTGATGCAATTTTTCATGAAGAAAAATTTCCTTTTAAATTGAAAAATAGTGGGGCGGTAGAAAATATTTTGTCACAACCTAGTTCTTCTACTTCTCATTTACAAAATCAAGAAAATTTTGAAATGAAACCTAGAAGGAATAAAAGAGTTAAGAGTTGAAAATGATTTTGATCATGATTATTATGTTTTTAACATTGAGGAAAATCCCCAAAATTTAAAAGAGGTTTTGATATCACCTGATGTTATATTTTGGAAAGAGGCTGTAAATAATGAGATTAAATCTCTAATTTCTAATAAAACTTAGAAATTAGTAGATCTTCCATTAGGTTATAAGATCATAGGATGTAAATGGGTCCATAGAAAAAAGTTAAAACCGGATGGGTCAATAGATAAGTTTAAAGCTAGACTTGTTGCAAAAGACTTTAAACAAAAGGTTGATCTTGATTTCTTTGATACATTTTCTTTGGTAACAAGAATTACATTTATTAGATTGTTAATTGCTATTGCTAAAACTTTTTATTTGAAAATTCATCAAATGGATGTAAAAAATGCTTCTCTAATTGGGGACCTAGATGAAGAGATTTATATGGACCAATTCAAAGGCTTTGTAGAGCCTGGACAAGAAAGCAAGGTATGTAAGCTAACTAAATTCTTATATGGTTTAAAACAAACACCTAAACAGTGGCATGAAAAGTTTGATTCCTACATGATTGAGAATGGTTATAAATCAAATGAATGTGATAAATGTATTTATTCTCAATCATGGAATAATTTACATGTTATTATTAGCTTCTATGTGGATGATATGTTGATTTTTGGCTCAAATTTGCATTTTATAAATGAGACAAAAAATATACTTAAAAGCCATTTTGATATGAAAGATCTTGGTGAGGCTAATTTTATTTTGGGCATGAAAATTACAAAACATGTGATGGAATATTCTTTGATCAATCACATTATGTTGAGAAAATATAATTTTCATGATCACAAAAGTGTAGCTACTCCTTTTGATTTTAGTGTTCATTTATTTCCTATGCATAATGATAATGAGATTTGTAATCGAAAGGATTACGCTAGCATCATTGGTAGTTTGCGTTATGATACAGATTGTACCAGACCTGACATTGCATATGCAGTAGGAGTGCTTAGCAGATTTACTAGCAAGCCTAGTAGAGATCATTGGTTAGCTATTAAATGAGTCATGAGATATTTAATTGGTACCAAAAGCTATGGCTCATTTTATAAAAAATAACTTGCTGTGATTGAAACTTTTATTAATACCAATTGGAATACTTTGTCAGGTGATTCTCTCTCTACCACTAGTTATATTTTTACATTAAGTAGTGATACTATTGTTGGAAATCTAAAAAGCAAACAATAATTGCTAATTCAACAATAGAAGCTGGATTAATAGCATTAGCTTCAGGTAGTGAAGAGGTAAATTGGCTTAGATATTTTTTATATGAAATTCCACTTTAGGAAAAGCCAATTCCACCTATATTAATTCATTGTGGTAGTACTACTGCAATTGGTAGAGTTAAAAACCGTTATTACAACTGTAAATCCAAACTTATAAGAAGAAAGCACAATACTGTGCGATCTTATTTGAGTAGTGGTATCCTAATAGTGGATTATATTAAATCTAATGATAATCTTGTAGATTCATTTACCAAGGCCTTAGCAAAAGATAGAGTCTGGAATACATCGAGGGGGATGGGACTAAAGGCCATAGATTCATGAGCCATGTATGAGAATACCTAACCCAAGGACTAGAGATCTTGAGAATTGGGTTCAATGGGAAAACAAACCATATGATGGTCATAAGAAATGCACTATTTACTTCTTTAACTATTTATTTTGTAAATAATTTTCTAATTGTTCATCTCTATAATGTAAGTGCATTTAGCCTATAATGTGGAGAGGTTGAGTAAAAAACTATTAATGAAATTTGTAGCTTGTATGAGTGGGGTGTTAGAATTACAAGAGCACCCTTAACAAAATTTCACCTATGTGAGTATGGGGGTGGAGCTGCTCCCTATGAGATTTGGACTTAATCTCAAATACACTAATGAAATTGGGATCAACACACGGTCGTAAAGTGCTACCTATAAAAGCTCATGTCAACACATGGGTTGTTATGTGTAAGCAGTGATGCTTAATTTCTCCAAAGCAGTCCTAGTTCAAGTCAGAGACCATTACGACTCTGGAGTTGAGATCGTTGTTTTACTAAGTGAAGGTTCAATGCAGAGCACACCTTCATGATGCATAATAACCCGTCTTTGCCTGGTAATTTCTCTTTAACTAAAAAAATTAATAATAAAATGAGTGGGGGATTGTTGGAGAATTTTAATATTTTTTAATTAAAATTGATTTATAATAAAACATAAATGTAAAAATGTGAGAGTTAATATGGAAGATGAAGAGTTAGTGAAAATATTTAATCCAATGTTGAAAATGAGAGAGATTATTTTATTCCTTTTAATTGTGGTGATTAATGGGTTAATATGGATTGATTCAGATATTGGGCTAGATACGTGCCCAACGGGGAGGTGAAGGGAGGAGGTGTCAAAAATAGAAATGAATCAGCCTTTTGAATCCTCCTACTTGACAGCTCATTCAGAATAATTACCGTATCTGTTGGTGAGTAAATAACTCAAATTAATACTCCATCTTTATTATGGAAAATGAAGAGCCATTAATCCACTTAATTAACTATCCGTTTAGGCCTTTTCATTATTCATAAAATCCTCATCTCATCCATTAATTGTGTAACTCCAGCCCATCAGATTAATATCCAACAATTAATCTTGTAACACCCACTACATCAGAATAATGAACATAATTAATCAGATTAATTTGGTTAAGAATTTCGTGAGACCCATTGAGCCTATAAATAGACTCATTCAGACCCAATACTTGTTACAACATTAGTACACCAAAAAATCCAGTAAATGCAAGCATTCTTTACACTAAAAAATAGAGAGGCTCTAGTCAAAGAAGGGTGTTCCTTCTGGTGGAGCTTTAAGGCCAATGTTATCAGACTCGAACCAGACCAGGCGGTCTGACCAGGTTAACTAAAAACCAGATTGAAATCCGATTTTTTTAAGCATAGAGAATCGGGCATGCGTGTTAATTCTGTGAACCCCTTAAATTGGGTTTGGACCTCATGGTTCATACAGAACCGGTGGCATGAACCGTGCGGTCCAACTCCAGTTCAAGAATGCCTCTTAAATAAGAAAAAAAATTAGAAAATTTGCATGAACTGTGCGGTCTAACCCCGGTTCAAGAAGGCCTCTTAAATAAGAAAAAAAAAGTGCACTTACCAGGTTTAAAACCTAGGCACGGTCAGAGTTAAAGTTAGAGCCTAACCACAGAGCTAAGCTTGCAAGTTGATGCTCAAAAAAAAAAAAAAAAAAAAAAAACCTTAACGCAATTTTTTTTATTATAAAAAAAACTTAACACAATTCCATTTCTTATTTAATTATTAAATATATGCTTGAAAATCATTAAAATTCCCTCACATATTTAGATATGTTAGTCAATTTTGCTAGTTTTATAAATTTAATATCTACATTTAGGCTTTAATTAATTAATTATTGCGGTTTGACCTCGGTCGAACCTCGTTTCGACCTTGAAAACTTTGAACCTCTTCCTTTACTGGTTCTTTGAACGGTTCGGATCTGAAAACCATGCTTTGGGCTTGAACACTTTGTGCCAATGGAGTTAATTCCGTACCGTATCGGCCAATACGGCCAGAATTTATTATACTGGCAAGTGAACCGGTATAGAAATACCCATGATTCGTACTGCTAAAAATACCCGTTCTTACCAAACTATACCAGATGTACCACTGAATATTGGACATCTCGGCCGAAAAATGGAAACCAAGCGGTACTAAAAACTTGAAGAAAATGGAAAAAATTAGTAGCAGAAAGCTCAAGATGCCGTCCTCACTAGTTGTTTTCCAATGTTGTCGGCCATTCCCTAGCCTTCCTCCTTTTATTTTATCCAGCTGCTTTTCTTTTTTCTTCTTCATCTTCTTCTTCTTCTTCTTTTTCTTCTTCAGTTTTGACCGAACCTCTCTTCTTGTGCCTTCTGTTTTAGTTGTGTATGGCTCTTGTTTAATTGTTTTGTGTGACTTTTAGTTGTTTGTGTGGCTCTTATTTAATTGTTTTGTGTGGGTTTTGACACCCCACGTGAACTCTAATGAGTTCAAACTTCAAATATACTTTTTTTTTTTTTTTTTTTTGCTAAACAACTTCAGATATACTTGACTTTTAGGCTGGCTGCTACTCACATTTGATAAGCAATTTTATGTTTTTTTTTTTTTTAATAATTAATATCATCTTTTTAACTTTATATATATATATATATATTTGAAAGCAACTTTTTATTATTATTACAATCTAGTATGTTAGATTATAGTAATGGGTTGATATTTGAGAAAGAAATAATCATATTAAAAATAAGCAATTAATTTAGAGAAATATGCTATTATAAATTTAAGGATTCTTATATAAATTTATAAATAATTCTAAATAAATAATAAGTATGTCTATATATATATATAGATATATATAAAATAATAGCGATAAACCCGAAACGGTATATCGGTATTGACTGGTATCCGAAATATATCATACCGCTAGCCAAACCGGTACAACCTTTGGTACGGTATTGGCTCTCTTGCTTTATGCAGAGGTTGTTTTAGTCATATGACATTTGTTGGGCTATTGGATCCTGATCGAGAGAGACAAGTCAGAGAGTTGTGTATTTCTTAAAGAGGGCAATGCCGGGCTTCAGTCCAAATAGAGTTGTGTATTTCTTTCTCTTCAAATTAATATTATTCAAAAGTGTTATTCAGTTTCATTTTGTATTATTTTCATTATTATTGTGTTTGCACTGACAAATATTAAGAAAAACACACTATCACCTTGAGGTTGTTAAGCACTACTGGCATGTGTATTTTAATCTTCTTTTTTTTTTTTTTTTTTTTTGGTAGAAATATTTAATCTTTTTGAAAACACACATTCCATACCCTAAATAAATAAAGACTCACACATTTCAACAGCAGCATTCACAGCCAAACGTGAAACAAACCCTCAAATCAGTCTCAGACTCTCAGTATTATACCAAAGAAAGGAGGAGTGTACGTTAAGTATATATAAGGTGAGTGAGCTGCCTTTTAAATTACTAGCGAAGATAAGGGACAAGTAGATCATTAGAGGAGATTATGGGACATTTCTAGCTTACATGATCCTAATTTAGCGTCCACATGATCATTAAATATTGAGGCTTCCTCTGTTAGCTAAAAGATTTGTTTCCCATTCATATCCACATTTAACTATACAACGTCACTGATTTAAAGTCAGCTTCTTCATTAATTATTAAGCAATTATATTTCAGTTATTTTCTGCCGCCTCCCCTCATCTGGACAAAAACTCACTCAAAACAAATTAAAATTAACAAAAATAATTGAAAGGTTGTTCAAGGTTTAGCCTTGTTAGGTTTTGGCTAACAAGGCTCCAAGAAGGGTTGTACGAGTTGATCAAGTTGAGAGAAGTATTAAAGGTTTAAGACTCGTTCCATCTAACTTAATTTATTTTGAAGATGAGCAAGCTACGCTCAAACTAATTAATTACCAAGCTATATTACATATTTAAACTTAGTTATTTTCTTGTCTAGTAGGTTTGACTTAGTTTACAAGTTAATTATTTTATTATTTTCTCATATAAAGTGAGTACCACTAAATTAAAAAAAAAAAAAATCTCCTATACAAATTTATGCTAATTAATAAATAAATTATAGTTGAAATTGTATTATAATTTGAGTTAACAGGATAAGTTGAATTTTGTTTATGAACTTAGAAAATTAAATTCAATAACCTTGTATTGTTAAAAATTAAATATATTTTATACTACAAAATAGACTATTTATATTATTAATAAATATAAATTAATAAATTAATATTTTTTGTATTATTTGTAAACTTACACAACCTAATCCAAGTCTATACAATATTGGCTTTCTGTGGAAATATTATGTTTTGTACACAAAATGTGAGAAAGCAAGCAATAGCCACACTTGTTTGGTAATGACCAACTTGGGAGATGAAAAGCACCCTCATGGTTGTGATGGTCGTAATCTACATGGTTGAGTGTTTTATGATGTGATACTAGCTAGATCCCAAATATTGTGGGGATGCTAGATCCTAGCCCTAATATCTTGAAATCCTGCAAAAGGTTACAAACTTATCTAAAAGGCTAACAAATTTTATTATGTGATCAAAGTTGATGATGCCAAAAATCGTCAGTATGTTATTCGTCCAATGGAACCAACACCTTTTTCAAATGCCTGCAAGATAAAAGAGAGATTTTGGTAGAGAAAACACCAGCGAGGTGTTTTCTTAAAACCCTTTGATGATAAAGTCAAAATTGGCCCATATACTTTGTATATAGATAGTGTTTTGTAGTAGTTTTTGACATATCTTAGCAAGTGAGACGGATTGTCTCTTTTATAGGTGATTTAGATAGTTGTTGTACACATAAATGTTTTCGTGTACATAATTACAGGTAATTATTTCCCCATGTGTAATTGTTTTTGTCTTAATGGGAGTTTAAGGTCAATGAGTAATAAAATTCAACATTAACTAGGCTTTATTTCTTTTGTAACATATCAGATGATTGGGTTCATCATCTTTAATGATCAGTAGTTACAGAACCTCTTGAAGGTTCTTTTGTTACATCAGTATTAATGCTCATTTACTGTTGTTTGTACGATACATTTTCTGTTTCATCGAATGTCATAAGAAAAACGTGATGAAAAATCTAGAAGCATTAATTCGACGAGTATGCTACTATTGTTATTTTCCTAATGAAAATACTAAGTCGATCTAAGTGTTGCATAATGTGTTTCTCATTTGATTGGTCTATGAAAATGTCATTTTGAATAGTTATACTATTTATGATCATGAGAGAACAATTATGTTGAAATACATTATATATTATATATAATAAAAAGTAATAATATCTCATAAAATAGGTTTCTCATTAACAGGTAATTTATGAAAAATACCCAAGAATGAAAAACTTAGCAAATGGCTGTTATTAATTTATGAACATCTATATATATATATATATATATTACCATGAGAGAAACAATTGCGTTGAAATATGGATTTATTATTTCGATTAACAGGTAATTTCTCTTGAAAGAGGTATAATATATTATATGAAATGTTTTTTTTTTTTCCCCATGAAAATAGAATGATCTAGTTATATTTATAAAAAACTAGTCGCTAACCCGTATGATGCACGGAAAAAGTATTGAATACAATATAAAATTTAATCTTCGTTTATTTTACTACAACACCAAAATTGAATTTGTAAAATAAAATCATGTAGCCAAAACATATGCTAACAGCTATACGTTTCAGACATTTATTAAACTATATTATTATTATTATTATTATTATTATTATTATATCAACTTAACAGTATTTAAATATATGATATTCATTGAATCTTCTAGTATTGAAAGGTCCTATATTGTTTTGCCATGTGGGCTTTAGAAACCTAGAGGCAATACCGTGGTTGTGTTCATAGCTATATCCAAAGTTCAACCAAAAGAATCCAACAAATGTAGTTTTCAAAAATTGGATACCCAACAAACTGATGTGAAATTGCTCTAAGACCAAGAGGCCATGGGCTAAAGCAATACAAGACCACAGTAATAGGTTTCTTTTTTTTTTCTTTTTTTCTTTTTTTTTGTGAGAAAGGTTGAATGTTTCAGTAAAGCAGAGCATACAAAATCAATACATCAAGTTATTTTGGGTAGCCCACAGTGAAAAGGTTAACTCAGTAGAACTACCAGGGAAAAAGAAAAAAGGGCCCATTAAAACTAGATAGTGGACAATCATAGTGAATAAACTGCAATTGATACAAATATCAGCATAATCAATTTATCTACGTGTTGGCTACAAAGTTAGGCCTTACTGGCCAAAACATGGCCTAAGAAAGGCGAAAGGGTATGTACAATCTCAAATTGAGTATCTTGCTAACGACTTTTACAACAGATATAGACCCAGAATGTTAAGAGAAGCCCCAAAGAACTGAAAACTATTAATCTTAGAGATCATATATGTCAAAGCACTCATACTCTTCACAAACTCTGAACAACCAATATTTGCAAATAAATATCTAGTCAACCAATTTCAATAATCAATGTACAAAATGAGTATCTAAACAATCATTTGCACACCTATCATTAAATTTCATTATAATTGAAATCATTTTTGAAAATATTACTGACTGCCCATTTAGCAGTGACTTGTTCAGAGGAGAAGGGCAGTGCTTAGGATTTTCCTTTGATTATTTGACAAAATTGACCTATACAATCTTTTATGTTATTTTCTACATGTAATGACCAGTAACAACATAAACCAAGATGCATAAACTATAAAGTGGCTACAAACTAATGCAAGAGTAAGTAAGGCATTTTGTCAAACACATGGTGTGCACAAAATTTCAATGTCCTAGTTACTAACATTCCTTATTATTTAAAAAATAAAAAATAAAAACAAAAATACACAACCTATTGACAAATTGAATAGCCCTTGTAATGCAACAAATAACACCACAAACAGGTAGAACAAATAAATTGAAGAGTATTTGATATATGGAACTACAAAACTAAACAAATTCTACCATGAATAATTTAAAGCCAGAAACCCAACCTTACCATGGTTTTATATTTCTTAGCCTATCTAACATTCTGTTTTTTCTATCGCCAAAGCAAACATGGTATAATTTGGAAAATTGACTAAAGTTGTATAAATCAAAACATACAATGGAAAGAGTCACCCACAAAAATGGTGTGGGTTTGAAAGAGTTAGACCAATTAATGCAAGAGTAAGCAAGACCAACTAATGTTTGTGAAGAAAAGAATTACCAATAGCAGTAACGGTAAGGACACTCTGCTCTTTTTGTCCACAATGTTTGCTGCAAATGGTTACCCACTAAAACAATGTGGGTTTGAAAGAGTTAGACCAACTAATGCAAGAATAAGCAAGACCAACTAATGTTTGTGAAGAAAAGAATTACCAATAGCAGTAGCAGCAAGGACACTGTTTTTTGCCCACAACGTTCACTGATTTTGTTCTCGCAGCCGGGGGGGGGGGGGGGGGGAACAGAAAATGGAAAAACGGAAGGAAGAAAACAAAAAGTAAATAAGTAGTTATATGTTTTTAAGTAGTTACCCAATGAAACTAAATAAGCAAACCACCAAAAAGAAACTAAATAAGCAAACCACCAAAAAGATACATTGTTCTATGTTTTTAATGGTAGATGTGGCATTAATTTATGTAACCACGTGGTGCAATGAGGCACAGTAAAAAAAAAGTCAAATGCTTCGGTTATTAGTTATTATATAGATATATAAGTTGTTTTAATAGTTTCATAAAGACTATTTAATAAAGACGTAAACTCTTGTTTGCATATTCACATGCGTGAGAATTTTCTAATAATAGATCTAAACTAAAGCATTTCATTGAAGGACAATGAATAGTCTCCTCTTTAGTCTTTATTTCAATTTATTCAAATTCTTTGAATAAATTGAAAGAGTAAGATAGCATAAGAAGTCAACAGGGCCAAAGGAAGAGTTAAAGAGTAGCCAATAGTACTTCCTTGGGATGGTAATTTAAGTCGAATCACAGACAAAATATAGTACTAACTTTCAGATCTAATTGGATTTTTCTAACTCTTGCATTGAAGTCAACATTTTCACTTTTTTTTTTTTTTTTTTTTATAACTTTTACATATTCACATTTTCACTTTTGTCTTTGTTACCCAATAATGTTATATTTATTAAGCCAAAATTGTCTTGAATATGAGAATGTAAAATTAGAAATATGTAAAATTAGAAATGTCATATATTGTAGAACATGTTAACCGGGACACTTAATAAAAGTGTATTGATTTTACCGTAGCTGAGTCTGAGGAAAGTAGTATCTTGTCCTCTGCATGCAATGAAATACGAAACTGTAACCATATAATATATATTGTATGTCGAAGCTTGCTTGACATTGTTTTTCGTTTTTCTTTGTGGCCATGTGTGAACTGTTTGAGGTCTGATTTTGCTAGACTCAAGTTTGTATTTTTCGAGAGTTTGTAAGGGGTCCGGGGTCCTAGTTTAATTCGTTGGTCATTTGGGGATATACAAATATGAGAGATATAAATATAAAAAAAAAAAAAAAAAAAAAAAAAAAAAAAAAAAAAAAAATATATATATATATAACCCTCATTTCATTGTTTTATACATAGAATAAGACAATTAAACAATACTTTTTTCTTTTTTTTTTTGCTAAACAAGACAATTAAACAATACTTATTTTATACTACTGGACATATTTTTATAAAAACATTTTATTAAACATAGTGTGCCTCGAAAGTCGAAACGCTCCACGTAATGTACATTGTAATATGCAGTTATTGAGAGCAGAAATACATATATAATTCTACATATTTATTCAATGCAAGTGGTATGAGAGGATGAGCGCAATAAAATGTTCCAAGTTTTTTTGTTGTTGATAATATTACATAGAAGAAGCAAATGGATTGTAGTGAACAACAGGAAGGCATTTAAATTGTTGAGCCATGGGCATAGATATGCCTGGTCCAACTTGCATATTAACCTTATGGTCGCCTCCCTTACCATCAACCTTCCAATCAAAACATTGAACCATTGCTGCAACTGTAGTGTGTACTACACCGAGTGCTAACTTTGAACCTGGGCATGCTCGCCTTCCAGCACCAAAAGGAATATATTCCATTCCATCTTTTTGTTTAGAGGAATCAAGGAACCTATCTGGCTGAAAATCATTTGGATAATCCCATATTTTTGTGTCTCTCATTATTGCGTACACATTGACTGCCACCATAGTTTTCTTAGGTATATCAAGGTCCTTGATTTTACAAGCTTCGCGGCATTCTCTTATTATAACAGGCACTGGTGGGTGTAGTCTTAATGCTTCCTTCACAACTGCTTGTAAATAAGGGAGAATTGGGACATCTGATTCCTCCACAAGTCTAGTACTACCGACCGCATCTTTTATCTCTTTTCTGACCTTATTGAAAACATCAGGATGATTGATGAGTTCAGCTATTGTCCATTGCATGGCCTCTGATGAGGTATTTGTGCCCGCAGCGAATAGATCCTGAGGAAAGGGCAACACTTGAGTTGACGAAATGGACATAGACACACTAGATATATATATATATATATATATTTATTTGTAAATAGTCTTTGATATGGGTGAAGAAAGTTGTGGAGAATATTGCTTCATAATTATTTAACTAATATTTACTACACAAGCTGGCTTTAAAAAAAAAAAATTAAATCACAACTGAAGTTCTCCACTTGATTTGTTTTTCAAATA
Source organism: Quercus variabilis (assembly GCA_030445155.1). Classification (NCBI taxonomy): domain Eukaryota; kingdom Viridiplantae; phylum Streptophyta; class Magnoliopsida; order Fagales; family Fagaceae; genus Quercus; species Quercus variabilis. The sequence goes on along the minus strand of CP129448.1, from coordinate 3,898,773 downwards.
GATAATTAATTAGTTTGACGTAAGGAGACCTTGAAATTTATTTTTGTTACTAACCGTTATATACAGTTCATTTGCCGTGAATGTGATCAAGTTTAGGTTGACAAGGAAAAGGTGTAGAACAAAGTTTGACTTTACCCTATATCTTTTTATTGAATGTAAATTTGTTAAATACACAATTAGATTGTATTTAATTTTCTTATTATACATACTTTCTATGATTGTAAAATTTCATAAAAATCAAATATTAATAGTTATGTTATCAATTAAATATATAAATTTAAAATTTTTGTAGTATTAAATTATGCATAAAAAATAAATTTATATATCGAATAGTAAATAATATAAAATTTGAACAATATTTAATATGCATGTTAAGAATATAAAAAACATAAAATTTAATTTTTAGAATTTCAAAATATATAGCTATGCTAATCTTTTGGTGGGAGTTTGTAGTCATTATAGACAAACTAGTTTGTAAGTAAACTTTATCCAAAGGAATATAACAATATGTGTTCCTAATATATGAATTCTTTTATATAATAAAGTAATGAGCCTTATTTATTTATTTATTTATGAGAATCAATAAAGTAATGAGCTAATAATGTATATATAGCAATATAGGTTTTTAAATAAACGGAAGACTTTGTATTTATATTCTTTAGATAAATAATTCATGAATGTGAGCACTCATTATTCTCAAAAAAGAAAGAAAACAACAAAAAAAGAAAAGATAAGCGAACACTCATTTGGATAGGAGAAGCCAAAATAATGGTGCTGTTGGTCTATTATATTTGATGTCAGATTAAGAAGGTGGAAAAAGGAGGAGCGGATGTTTTTAATAAAAGTTTGGAATTAGTCTATAATATATATAGGCAGATTAGTTTGTTGAAAAAACCTCCCGTGGAAGATAGTAATAATAACAAAAGAGTGTCACATGACAAGAGTAACATTTTTTTTTTTTGTTGATAAATGTAATAGGATATAGTGTTATTGACAAGTCACATTTTTTTGAAAGTAGATACCATAGGGTTTAAATTAAATACCATTCCGCTCAATGATAATTGTATTTTTATTATCAAATGATACTAATTGGTTTCACTTCAGTGTAAACAAGATTTGAACTCAGCTACATGATAGTTGCCATTTATCATAAGGCCAAGACTCAAGACTGAAGAGTATACTAATTGGATTATTTTTTGTTTAAGCGAGAGTTGAACTAACTAGAATTTGTAGCAAGAGTCACATTGAGCTCTAACTTAAATGACACTTTCTATTTTCATAATAAATAGATGAAGGGTGATGTTTTGATTGTAAAACAGTAAAACCTATCAATGGTCTTGTGTAACTTTTTGATTAAAAAAATGTATATCAAATTAGCTATCATTGATTTAAGATAAAAATCTCTATCATTTATAAATTTCCCCTCCCCCTTGTCATTTTTTAACGTAACAATTTCTAACTCCTTAAAAATGCAAGTTAATTAGTTTTACTTTGCTACTATGTACCTATAAACCGGAATGTATAGAGGAGTGATGTTAAATTCAGGACCTAAAAGGCTCATAGCCTTTTCTTTACTTTTTTTTTTCTTTTCACGACAAAATGCAAAAGCACTCTACACTTTTCTGTTAAAATCAAACTAGCTCCATAATCTTTGATATAGAAATGTGATGTAACGACTAATTTGATCATTTCAAATCAATAAGTCATTTTTATTTCGACATAAAGTTCATGGGATGTTTTTTCGTAATTTATCTTTTCTAATCCCAAAATTCTTTGAAATTTCTAAGAACATTTGAAGGAACTAAATTCGGTTTACTTAACATGCCTATGCCAATCAAGAATGACTAAATAATCAAACTTTTATATGTCAATCAATGACAAAGGAAAAGGAAAGCAATGCACCGTTAATTTTTTATACCTATTTGAACCTCTAAGCATAATTTAAGAAATTTTCTTTTGGGTTCACCATTGTATGAGAAAATCAACTTTGATGTGCTTGATTTTGTATACCCATTTGAGACTCTAAGCATTATTTAAGAATTTTTCTTTCGGTTTGACTGTTGTATGAGAAAATCAACTTTGATGTGCTTGATTTTGATTGGTGGAGAACAAAGTGGCGGATATATGTGACATTAGTGATACATAGCAAGGGAGTCAATACCATGTCGGAGGTAATTTAGGTTTAGTTAGGGAAATAAAATATATCAGTACTGGTCAATACCGATGTATCGCTTCAGAATTACCACTAATTTGATATATATATATATATATAAAAATTAATAAATATAAATATTTATATGTTCAATAGTAAAAAATATATATACTTTCTTAAATATATATAAAATTATAAATGTATGTCTCATTTAATATGTTAACCCCTAATTGAAATATTAGTTAATTATAATAATATGCAATCTACTTAGATGATGATGATGTAGATTTGATAGATAGCACTGGCAGATAACATGTATATAAAAAAATTAATAAGTTTCCCACTATCTTTTTGAAACCTGATTTCTAAAAAAAAGAAAAAGAAAAAGAAAAAGTAATTCTTTGGAAGTTGTAACTTTGAAATGTTAGTAATTAGTTCACGTCGGTGGGTGTCAAAGGCACACCACCATCCGAAACAAATGTACTTTTCTTTTTATAAAATCAAAAGAAAGTCTCAGATTGCATTTAAAAGAAGAAAAGAACAAAGTAAAAGAGAGACTAGCTACGTATCGCGCGTTTTGCGAGGGACATGAGATTTGTTTTGGGTTTGGTGATTCTATTTTATAGCAAAAAAAATAAAAAACTATGTTTTTATTTTTTATATATAATTTATATTATGAAAATCTAATTTATAAGTGAATAAAGTAATTTGAAAATCAATAAGAGAGTAACTTTATTTTTTAGGCAATGTTTTAGTGAGAGTTAAAATTATATTTTATTAAATTGTTTTTTAGTTTTGTCTCTACTTAAACATAGGGGTGTAAGAGCATTTAAAAAAAAAAAAATCCTCAACAGAAGAAACTTCTTAAATAATAGTATAAATAAACAAAAAGAGTTAGAGAGAAAAACTATAAGATGAAGAAGAAGAAGAGCAAACAAAGACGTTGGCAAAATGGACCAGTGCTAGAAAATTAGTGGTGACGAGGATATGTGAGTTATTTGTTATTTTCTTTTTCATTTATATATATATATATATATATATAGTTAGAGAGAAGAACTATAAGATGAAGAAGAAGAAGAGCAAACAAAGACGATGGCAAAATGGACCAGTGCTAGAAAATTAGTGGTGACGAGGATATGTGAGTTATTTGTTATTTTCTTTTTCATTTTATGTATATATATATGTATATATATATATATATTTGTTTGAATTTTAGTTACCGGTCAATTTTCATTTTCCGGCCGAAATCCGGTATATAACCCGGTACGGCCAAAACAAGTCCAGTACAACTGGTATTTGAACTGGCATGAAACACTAGTGTTTTTGTACCCGTGTATGTGCTAGAACTGTAAATGCCAACTATATCAGCCAATATAGTACGAAATAGACTTTTTTGATACATAGCCACTCATAGTCAACCATATTAGAGTTGAAAAAAATATTGTAACACAAAAGTTACTGTCCTAAAAGAACACCTATTGTATGTAAAAACCAAGTGAGAAATTAGGGAGAGGGATAATGAGGTTTTAAAATAAAAACACATGCTAAATGACATTGGAATAAAGAAGCACACACAAAAACAGCCGGGACTTACTAGCAAGAAAGCTTTGAGATGTGTTCTGTTAATCTTGAATTCAGCTTTGTCATCTTGATAGACCTTCAGTAGTATATCCATTAAATCCTCATTGTCTCTCTTGAGCTCCCCACTATTTTCATGCTGCTTTAACACCCTTTCTAAAATCTCATCATACCTCAAGGACACATCTATGACCTTCCTTCCATATAGCCAAAAAGCCAAAATCCTCAATGGCCCCAACACATCCCCAAAGGATACCTTCGCACCAACCTCAATGGACTCCTTCACCAACTGCCTAATCCTCTCAGCTTCACCATCTTCGTCTGAACACCTCATGCTCATTATCGCCCTGCATGTAGAATTGTTTGTAAGCTTCATCAGCTCAGCACCCATGTCAAGGACCTGCTTTTTCTTGGCACTCTCTAATACCTTATGCAAAAACAAGGTAATTTCTTCATGTCGGACAGCATGAGACTTTTCAACCTGTCTTGTAGAGAGCAGTTCATTCATGCAAAGTTTTTTGATGAACCGCCAATAATCACCATAGGGAGCTATGAAAAATCCATAGTTTCCATATGGTAATTTGTCACTGAAAGCAAAACTTGGTCGACCTGCGAAAGTAAGGTCATGGGTTTTAAATATTTCGGTGGCCATGGAAGCTGTTGAAACTGCAAGACACTTGGAAGCGCCAAGGCGAAGATAGAGGAGAGGGCCATATTTGGTGGAGAGGTTTTGAAGGGATATGTATAAGAATGGACCAAGAAGGTGGAGATGACCAATGATTGGGAGGGCTGGAGGGCTTGGAGGGAGATTTAGACGGGTGCTTGTCTTACAAGATTTCTTGAACAATGACTTGAGTAGGATTGTTGAGAGGAAACAAAGGAGGAAGCACAAGAAGTAGTATTGGTAATCAGTCATGGTGGCCTGGACTAATCTATGTCTATGACCAAGTTTTTACAAGTAAAACTGAACCCTCAACCATTGAACATAACTTTGCACATTATAACCTCAGAGAAATAATTAATCCATGGATTTGTTGAGACATTATTTAATTAATTAACATGCACATTTCAAAAGTGTTTTATAATTGATAGACATGGTTATTTAACTTCCACTTGTAGAAATTTAATCGCAGCAAAGCTAAGTAATGACGTTAAAGGGTCCGTTTGGATTGAATTTATTGTTGCTGAAACTGAAAACTGAAAATTGAAAACTGAAAACTGAAAACACTGTAACAAAATAATTTTTAAATGTGTGAATAGTACCGTGAGACCCATTTTTAATGAAAAAGTTGATAAAAAAATGAAATTTATGGGTCCATAAATGGTGCACAAATGCACTGTTCATGAACAAAAGTCAACAACTGCGGCTACTGTTCATGTGAACAGTATCCGCACAGTAGCGGCACAGTTCCGCTTTGTTCCCTCTCACGCCTGAAAAAAATAAAAAAATAAAAATAAAAGGTCCAAAACGTGAAACTAAAAATGTGCCGTGAGAATAGTTGCAATCCAAACGCTCACTTTATCAATTTCTTTCTGCATTGAAGTCAACATCTTCATTATTGCAGCAACAAGTTTTAAAGGTAAGAATGAAAGTTTAAAAGTTAATAAAGATAGAAGTTAACATAATAAGAACTTAAATTTACTAAATTGAACAAATGCCTCTAAAAGCACACAAAAACCCATTACAATTAAGTAGCAAAATACAATAAACCCACACTTACACATTATAAACACATATATTTTTATATTAATTATTTTAAGTATAATGAAGTTTTAATACCAATTTTCTGCCAAAAGCCTTGTAGCTGAATTGACACCTCTTCATGTATAAAGTGCTTGGGAGTTTAGGAGGGAAATAGTTTGAATTGCAAGGTTAGCAGTATATTGTAATTATTTCTCAAAAAAAAAATTAATACCAATTTTCTAAGATTTATATTACAATTGATTAGAAGATTTAGACTTCTAAATAGACAAGTATTTAATCAGTTAACTAAAAGTCCGTTTGGATAGAACTTATTTTGCTGAAATTGAAAACTGAAAACACTGTAGTAAAATAATTTTTAAATGTGTGAATAGTACCGTAAGACCCATTTTTAATGAAAAAAGTTGCTGAAAAGTGGAATTTGTGGGTCTGTAAACAGTGCATGGTGCACTGTTCACCGTGGAAAAGTCAACAAATACGGGCTTAAAAAAAAAGGGGGGGAAACGTGGAAGGTGGACGTGATAAGTTGGATCCAAAACACCATATAAATAACACAATCATGTTGTGCCCTCGACTTCAAATTGAGATGCATATAATTTTTTAGTAAATGATGCTTGTTTGCCTTTCTAAAATTGGGTTTTTATTATTATTCAAAAGTAATGATATATACAGTAATACACAATCAATAGTAATTGTAGCCACATTATTTTCATAATATAAGTCAACTATTAAGTCACTATACATAAATATTAAGAAAAACACTCACGATCACCTTGAGGTTGTGAACACAAGCTAGTCAACGCACTACTGGCATGTGTATTCTACCCATGAGCATTCCACACCACAATAAAATAAAGTCTCACTATACTTTTCAACACTAGCAACATGACCTTATAATTTTGGTGCATTCACAATCAAACGTGAAACACACCATCAAGTCTAACTATATCTCTCAGTGTTATACCAAAGAAAGGAGTGTATTCTCGAATACTTAGTATTCTCAAAAAAAGAAAAGAAAAAATAAAGGAGTGTACGTTATGTTTATATAAGGTGAGTGAGTTGCCTTTATTAAATTACTAACGAAGATAAGGGACTTTTCTAGCTTACATGATCCTAATTTAGCATTCACATGACCGTTAAATATTGAGGCTTACTCTGTTAGCTTATGATTTGTTTCCCTTTCACTGATTTAAAGCCAGCTTCTACAGTATTAACCAAATAAATTTCTTGTGTTTTTTGGTGAAAATGAGCATTTGGCCTTAATTTACAAACTATGCAATAAAATACCCCTATTTTGAAACTATTTTGCAAAATATTCCTGTTTTTTAAACTCAATTTTAACAAATTCGAATTATAGGTGGAACTCAATATTAGCAATATCTAATTCTATTCATATTTTTTCACTTATATTTTTTTTGGAAAACTTAAGTGAAATTTGACATTGCTAATATCGAGTTCCATTTAAAAATATACATAGAACTTGATTTTGAAGATATCAAATTTTACACAAAACTTGATTTTATTAAAATTGAATTTAAAAAACAGGGGCATTTTACTAAAAAATTTCAAAGCATGAGTATTTTACTACATAGTTTGTAAATTAGGAGTAAATGTTCATTTTCCCTATGTTTTTTGCGCCCTCCCCTCCTCTTCCTTTGGACTGAAATTCATTCATAAAAAAAATTAAAATATTATTATTTGAACAAAAAGGTTCAGTCCACATATGCCAAAGTTCAGTCTAGTGTTCTATCCATGATCATATAAACTTATATTATATTTTTCCTTTCCTATGTGGTCCAAATAATTATCTATAACTATAAATAAATAGATATTGAATACATGTTTAGTTTTTTATATATAAACTATCAAAACAAGATATAAAAATTTCTAATAGATTAGATATTAGATAAAATCTCAAAGACTCCCACAATTCAGTATATTATTCATTAAATACATGTATACCATGTTATAATTGTTAATTTTCATTCGTGAGGAGCTGGATGAGAAGAAACTCTCATGTCCAGTTCTGTAGTAGAGATGGAATTGAAATTGAAAAAGAACCATCAACTATAACCCCAAAAGAGCCCGATTCCGTAAACAACATAGAGGAAGAAAAGTTATTAAATTACATTGAAGAAGCAAATGGATTGAAGTGAACAACCGGAAGACATTTAAATGGATGAGCCATGGGCATAGTTATGCCTGGTCCGACTTGCATATTAGCCTTAACGTGCTCCCCCTCTCCACCAACCTTCCAATCAAAGCATTGAACCATTGTTGCAATTGTAGTGTGTATCAAACTGAGTGCAAACTTTGAACCTGGGCATGCTCGCCTCCCAGCCCCAAAAGGAATATATTCCATAGCATTTTCTTTTTCTTTGGAAGAAACCATGAACCTCTCTGGCCGAAAATCATTTGGATAATCCCATGTTTTTCCATCTCTCATTATTGTATACACATCTATTGCCACCATAGTTTTCTCTGGTATATCAAATTCTTTGATTTTACAAGCTTCGCGGCACTCTCTTATTACAACAGGCACTGTTGGGTGTAGTCTTAATGCTTCCTTCACAACTGCTTGCAAGTATGGGAGACTTTGTACATCTGATTCCTCCACAAGTCTAGTGCTACCAACTACAAATTTGATCTCTTCTCTGACCTTATTGAAAACGTAAGGATGATTGATGAGTTCAGCTATTGTCCATTGCATGGCCTCTGATGAGGTACCTGTGCCCGCAACGAATAGATCCTAGGGGAAGGGCATCATTTGAATCAATGAAATGGATAAAGAGTTTTGTAAATGGTATTTGATATCTGTAATGATTGTAGCAGAGATTATTGCATTGTGATTAATTAACTAATATTTAGTTTCAGTTTACCACACAGGTAATTACTGTATACCAAAATGATGCCAAATAATTTTGCAGAGGATTTTAGCATAGCAATAATTGAAGTTCTCCTATTTTGTTTTGTTTTACAGATAGATTAGTTTGACTCTCAAATCCAAGGAAATCTTTAATTGTTTTATTTTTATTTGCAAATAATTTTATTGTCAACAGAAAAGGCTTTTGAGTTTGACCAAATTTTCCAATAAAACAAAAATAATAAAATGTTGAAAATATTTTCAGTATAACATTTTTATAATGAAACAAACAGATGTAAACTATTGTACAACGAAACAACAGAACGTTAAATATCACTTTCGCCTTAGTAGTTAGATAATAGAAATGAGGTTTTGGACGTAAAATAGCCATGTGTGTAAGTTATCAATAAAAAATAGTTCAAATAAAATAAGCTATCATTGAGATAAAAATATTTCTACTATTTATTAATTTTACATCTCCTTTGTCATTTTTCCATGTTACAACTTTTGATTCCTTAAAAATGCAACTTTAAGTATTGATTTTCTACGATATATATGTTCCTTTGAAATTGAATATATATATATATATACAAAATTTATGTACAGTATCTTAGGTACTGTTTTTTATGGATGGGAGTGTATTTTTTAAATTAAGTAGTCACATAATAGAATTTTAAGAGAAAAATTTAAGGAACAACACTTAAGTATTATACCTAAATCTTGTTTTATATGTATATATATGTGTGCATGTGTGTATTTGGGGTATTTTTTTTTTTTAATCCAAAAAATACACGCAAGTTCCAGAGAGCATTGTGTAATTTTCTCTTTAGTCAAAACGCCTGTCATATATCCCTTTTCTTTCCCCTTATAAAATGTCCAAAGTTTAAAAAGAAATGGATCATGCTCCCATTTTAGTCATGCAACAATGAAGTTGAAAAAGAGAAACACAGACAAAAACAAAGGTGACTTACTAGCAAGAAAGCCTTGAGATGTGTTCTGTTAATCTTGAACTCAGCTTTGTCATCTTGAGACACTTTCAATAGTATGTCCACTAAATCCTCATTCTCTATTTGAGGACTCTCTTCATGCTGCTTCAACACCCTTTCTAAAATCTCATCGTACCTTAAGCCCACATCTATGGCCTTCCTTCCATATAGCCAAAAAGCCAAAAACCTCAATGGCCCCAACACATCCCCAAAGGATAACGTTGCACCAAGCTCAAAGGACTCCTTCACCAACTGCCTAATCCTCTCAGCTTCATCATTGTCATCTGAACACCTCGTGCTCATAATCACCCTACATGAAGAATTGTTTGTAAGCTTCATCAACTCAGCACCAATGTCAAGGACCTGTTTTCTCTCAGCACTCTCTAACACTTTTCGCAAAAACCAAGTCAGTTCTTCATGTCGAACAGCACGGGATTGTTCAACTTGACGGGCACTGAGCAATTCAGAATTGCAAAGTTTTTTTATGAACTTCCAGTAATTACCGTATGGAGATATGAAAAATCCATATCTTCCAAATGGTAATTTATCGCTGAAAGCGAGCGGTGGTCGATCTGAAAAGGTAACGTCATTAGTTTGAAATATTTCAGTGGCAATGGAAGACGTTGACACAGCAAGGCACCGCGTAGCACCAAACCGGAGATAGAGGAGAGGGCCATATTTGCTGGAGAGGTTGTGGAGGGATTTGAATAAATGTGGACCAAGAAGGTGGAGATGACCAATGATTGGGAGGGCTGGTGGGCTTGGAGGGAGGTTTAGAGGGTTCTTTGTCTTGAACAAGGACTTGAGCAAGAGGGTTGAGAGGAAATATAGGAGGAAACACAGGAAGTAGTATTGGTAATCAGTCATTGTGGCCATGACTACTCTGATATTCACTCCAAGGACAAGTTTGTATCAACTTATTAAACTTTAAACTATTTATAACCTCTCAATTTATGGGTTGCTTTATAATTGATCCTGAAGTAGTCCTTCTTGACATTGTTTTTTTTTTTGGGTAAACTTTCTTGACATTGTTGCTTAATTATTGTTCTACTTTCAAAATCCTTTCATGATTGATATTGTTTCAAAAAATCACATCAAATAACTCCAATAAATTAATCACAATCTTCTATACTATTGGAAAGATAAATTAATCATTTATTAAAATAGTCTGATGTGATTTTTTAAAACAAGTGTCACTTATTTATTGGGTAGGAAATATCAAAACATAGTATACTTTCTCCGTTTCAGGAGCATTTTTTAAGGCATTGTGGATCTTAATTTAATTTATAGTTGCTTTGTTAGTAAAAGACTGATTCTCCTAAAAAAAAAAAAAAATCTTTAGATAAGATTTGTCTATCTTTTATATTATATATAATCATGACATTTTGTGTTGTCTTTGAATTTTAGGGCTGTGAAAGGAAGAATGAGATTTAATTATATTGCAACTTGGCGTACAAGAAAAGGTATGGGATGGTGAGATGAGTTTTCAATCATATGATATTACAATAGAATCAATATTTGAGTATAGTGCTTGTATTTTTGATCGAGTCAATTATACAGATTTAGATGCACAAGAAATTCTTAATCCTTAAAATCCTGCCTGTAAACCAAGTCAAAATGTTAATTATGTTGAAAATTATTCATCTTTTTTTTTTTTTTTTGGAGAAGATTATTCAACTGATTAACGTAATTTCATGTTATAACGGATTATGGTATTGTAATTAAATATTTCAATGATTAATTTAAAATATCTTCTTTCCGTTAATAATTTGAAAGGCTCCCCTACCTCAGAATATATAATCAGTAAGATATATATATATATATATTGTCATTGATAAGTCAATTTTTTTGTTGATAAATATAATAGGATAATAGTGTCATTGACGGTCACATTTAAAAAAAAAAAAAAAAATAGATACCATAGGGTTTAAATTAAATACCATTCTGCTCCATGGTATTTGTATTTTATTATCCAATTATAGTACTAATTGTTTTCAATTCAGTGTAAACAAGATTTGAACTTAGCTACATGATAATTACCATTTATCATAAGGCCAAGACTCAAAGAGTATAGTAATTAGTTTATTTTTCTGTAAGCGAGATTTGAACCCAAATTTTTTATTAAATGACAGGGTTATTAGTTGAACTAACTAAAATCCACAACACATTCGCCCAAAAAAAAAAAAAAAAATCTAAAATCCACAACAAGAATCACATTGAACTTTGACTTGAATGAAAAATTCCATATTTGCAATAAATAGATGAAGGGTGATGGCCCGCCATACGGCCGAAAAGCATAGAAGTATCAAATTAAATGACTCTAATCGCAAATAATTTCTTGGGCAGTAGAATTGGTTGTCTTTCTCTGTCGCCAAGAAAGTGAGCTCTCTTCTCCTTCACTTGGGCAGTAGAATTGGTTGTCCCTTCTTTTTTGAAGGAGAGTTTTGTTTCTCGTGGGATAACAAGTTTATCCCGGGAGCTAGTTGGGTTTTTTTGTGGGGTGCAGGGAAACACGTTTTCTATCCATTCTCACTTGGTTTTAGCGAGACATGGAGGATTTGACGGAACATTGGAAAAACTTCTCTCTCTCGGAAAAGGAGAAAACAGGCTTTGTTTTGAGTAAGGATCAACAAACAGGTGAATTCATCATAGCAGCTCAATTCCTAACGCCACGTTTTCTCAATATGGAAGCGATGGCAAGAACTTTCAAGCAGCTGTGGAGGTCCACAAATGGTTTCAAAATCCGTAACCATCAAGATCATAGGGTGCTTTTCGTTTTCGATAATTTAACCGACGTTGACAGGATACTGCAAAGCCAGCCTTGGAGTTTCGACAAACATTTAGTGATGGTCCAGAGATACAATACGGATGTGCCAGTCCGGGAATTGTCTTTCACGAAAGCTCTCTTTTGGGTGCAAGTCCATGAAATCCCAGTCAGGTATATGACAAAAAAGGTTGCTGAAAACCTTTGCGAAACTGTAGGGGAAGTTCAAAGATCAATCGATGCGGTTGATGATGAAGGTGGTCATTTTATCAGAGTTCGTGTAAGTGTAGATGTCACCTTACCTTTGTGCAGGGGAAGATTAATCACAATGGAGAATGGGAAAAAACACTGGATTCGTTTCAAGTACGAACGGTTGCCAAATCTGTGTTTTTGGTGTGGGCGACTAACTCATAGCGACAAGAACTGTGACTTGTGGATTGAAAGCAAAGGCACCCTCTCCCCTGATCAGCAACAGTTCAGTTCTAGCCTGAAGGCAGCACCATACTCGGCTAAAGGAAAAAATGTTATCTTCGTTCCAGGTTTCTATGAAGGCAGAAAATCCAGTTTTCAAATGTCAAAGGAAGTAAGCCCATGTCCAGGTCCGGTGGGGGAAAATTCAGGGACGGAGTCATCGGAAAATGTTCAGACCGACATGGAGGTTTCGGTGGAAGAAACAAGCAATAAATGTAGAGAATCATTGAATGTTGAAACCGTTGGTGTGGAGAAGACGTTACAAATGGACGCTGCAATTATTTCAAATGGAAAGTCAATCTCAAATGAATCTTGTCCATATTCGAACCAGATTACTGGAGAGAATAACATTAATTCAGAGATTTTATTTCCCAAATCAGTTACATCGGCTGAGCTATTTGAAATCCAAATTAAGGAAATTGATGAGGCCCTATTCAAGTTTGGAAAACACTCGGAGGGGGATTTAAATGCACAAGAGACCATCAATGCTGAAATTAATTCTCACAGTCAACATGGGGAAGCAAGAGACGGAAGTGGGACACGTGAGGTAGGCCTAGCACATGCACGTGAGCAACTCCAGGGGGCTGGCTGTGCACTTGCACAATCTGTCCAACAGAACTTCGACACAACCAATCCCAAAAAACTTGGTACCAGGAGGGGCAGAAAATTACAAACACGTGCAAGGATAGAGAAGAATAACAAGACAGAAAAATTAGTATGTGGGAAGAGAGGTGGGGAGGATCATCTAGAGTTACCGAACAAGCGAAGGTTGGTTTCAAAGGATGATGGAAGTTCTTCTTTTTCAATGGTGGAGGCTGTGTGTCAGCCCCGCCAATCGCAATGAGTCTTTTATGTTGGAACTGTCGTGGGCTTGGGAACCCATGTACAGGGAATGAGCTTGCTGATATTGTGCGGGCAAAAGATCCCTCTATCGTGTTCATAGCCGAAACATGGGCAGATGAGGCAAGGCTAAACGATGTAAAACAAAAAATACAATTTGAGAACATGTTTGTGGTACCAAGAGAAACAAGGGGTGGAGGTTTAGTTCTTTTCTGGAGAGATACTATGGCGGTCACAATCGAGGGTTCTGATAAGAACCACATTGATGCAATTATCAATAAAAATACTGAATCGGAGTGGAGATTTACCGGTTTTTATGGAGAACCGGAAACACAAAGAAGATTTGAATCATGGAATTTACTCCGACGGCTAAATCAGAAATTTCGGGTGCCATGGGTGTGTGCTGGCGATTTTAATGAGTTGCTCAGGAGCGATGAAAAAATAGGGGGAAATAGAAGAAGTCACAATCAGATGCAGCTATTTAGAGAGGCAGTAGATGCTTGTAGTTTTTTGGATCTTGGTTTTTCGAGTTCCAAGTTCACTTGGAGCAAACACTATGCAAGTGGCCAATCCATATGGGAGAGACTTGATCGGGCTTTTTGCACTAATGATTGGCTTCAAATGTTTGCAGGAACAAGGGTCTTTCATCTCCATAGCACCACTTCGGATCATGTACCAATATTGATTGTTCCTTATGGTCTTGACCCACCCCCTATTTCAAAGCCATTTCGGTTTGAAGAGATGTGGCTCTCGGATAAAGGATGTGGGCGAACGGTGGAGGCAGTCTGGAGAGACCCATTCCCTTGTGATCCTGAGGTTCAAGTGATGAAGAAAATAGCTAAATGTGGGGCTGAGTTAACACAATGGAGCCGTAAGAACTTTGGAAGTGTACGGAGGGAGCTAGTGGAGAAGAAAAAACTTTTGGTTAAGGCAGAACGGGCGGCCTTGCAATCCGGGAGAAACTTCCAGGTTAGGGCACTTAAAAAAGACATCAATGAATTGTTGATAAAAGAAAACCAAATGTGGAGGCAGAGAGCAAAAAGTTTCTGGTTGGTTGGTGGTGATAAAAATACCAAGTATTTTCATAGTCGAGCAACTCAGAGAACTAGGCGCAATAGAATTCATGGAATCACCAACTCTTCAGGCTGTTGGGTTCAAAATCCAGATGAAGTTGCCAATTCATTCATAGAGTTTTACAAAGAACTCTTTGATTCATCAAATCCGGTGGTTGGTGTTGAGGATTTGTACCCACTGCCTCGTATTGTTAGTGATGAAATGAACACCAAGCTCTCACAAGAATTCATGGAATGGGAAGTGCAAGCTGCTTTGAAGCAAATGGCTCCATTGAAAGCTCCCGGCCCTGACGGTATGCCCCCTCTCTTTTACCAAAAGTATTGGGAACTTGTTGGTGATGATGTTACAAAAACTATTTTATCCTACCTCAATTCAGCCTCTTTACCCCATCCATTGAATCATACTTTCCTGACTTTAATTCCAAAAATAAAAAATCCAATTACTGTCTCTGATTATCGCCCCATTAGTCTTTGTAATGTGCTCTATAAGATTTTTTCTAAGGTGTTAGCAAATCGCCTCAAAAAAATCTTACCAAATATAATTTCTGAGCAACAAAGTGCTTTTACAAAAAACCGTTTGATATCTGATAATATTCTTGTAGCTTTTGAGACATTGCATAGCATGAATGTTCATAAATCTACAAAATCAGGTTATATGGCAGTAAAATTGGATATGAGCAAGGCATATGATAGGGTGGAATGGATTTTTTTGGAGGAGGTGATGAGGAAATTGGGGTTCAATGAGAGGTGGATAAACCTCATGATGGTTTGTGTGAAAACTGTATCCTATTCGGTGTTGGTCAACGGTGAACCGAAGGGATTGATCCGACCTACTAGGGGGATTCGCCAAGGTGACCCACTATCACCTTTCCTCTTCCTACTATGTACGGAGGGCCTCCATAGCCTAATTTCTAAAGCGGAAAGGGAAGGAGCCATTCACGGTTTTGGCTTAAGCAGAAGGAGCCCTAAACTAACCCATCTGCTTTTCGCGGATGATAGTTTGCTATTTTGCAGGTCTAATAGAAGTGAATGCCAAAAGGTGTTGGAGATCCTAGCTCAATATGAAAGCTTATCGGGGCAACAAATAAATAAGGGGAAAACAGCCATCTTTTTCTCTAAATCCACCAATGAAGCTATGAAGTTGGAGATTCAAGAAGCATTAGGATTGCAAGAGGTGAAGCAATTTGACAAATACTTGGGGATGCCTTCTTTAGTGGGGAAACATAAAAAAGCTAGCTTTGACTACATTAAAGAAAGAATTTGGCGGAAATTGCAAGGATGGGAAGAAAAATTGTTGTCTCAAGCCGGAAGAGAAATATTAATTAAGGCCGTCGTGCAAGCAATCCCAACCTATTCAATGTGTTGCTTTAAACTTCCTTTAGGTCTTTGTCAAGAAATTGAGGGTTTGATTCGAAAGTTTTGGTGGGGCCAAAGGGGTGAGCGGAGGAAGATACATTGGGTAAAATGGGAGGATTTGTGTGAGCCAAAGACGGAAGGAGGTATGGGTTTTAAGGAGTTGTCTTTATTTAATGATGCCCTATTAGCAAAACAAACTTGGAGACTTCTACATAATAAAGACTCCTTGTTCTATAGGGTTTTTAAATCCAAATTCTTCCCAAATTGTTCTATCATGGAAGCTAAGGAGGGTCATGGGGGATCGTATGCATGGAGGAGTATATTAATGGGGAGGGAAGTTATTCGGAGGGGGGCAAAGTGGAGGGTCGGAAATGGGGAGTCCATCAAATTATGGGGGGATAGATGGTTACCCTCTCTTACTCACAATTCATTGCAAGGACCACTAGTAGCTGAGTTACAAGATGCCACTGTTGGCTGCCTCATAAACCCAGCCACACGCTCGTGGGACTCATCCATCCTGTGTAGACTACTCAGCCACGAGGAAGCATCTGAAGTTCAAAAAATCCAGCTCAGTCAACAACCAAGTGAAGATGCTCTGTTCTGGCCATATGTGCAGTCCGGTGTTTACTCAGCCAAATCTGGGTACTACTTCCTCAAAACAGAAGCTAGAATGTCAACTCCTCCAAGGAATCAAGCTCCGGTACAAACCAAATCTTTGTGGAAAAGGATTTGGCAATTGGCTGTCCCATGTAAGGTAAAAAATTTTGTTTGGAGAGCATGTAAAAATGCTATTCCAACAAATTCCAACCTGGTTCGACGCTGTGTTCTTGGTGATTCTACGTGTCCCCTATGCTCACAAAGCTCCGAAGATGTGCTACATTCCTTGTGGTCATGTCCGGGTCTAAATCAGGTCTGGGAGGATGACCCACAATGGGCGTTTAGAAGCACTACCAGGTTCCAAAACTTTTCTCAAGTGCTCCTCCATGTGCTGAATTCGGACTGCAGCGATGACTGGTTCGCAATGCTCATTTGGAACATCTGGTATCGACGGAATCAAGTGAGGACTTCCCCACCAGGTTGGCCTTTGGACCAAATAGCTCAGCAAGCATACCAGTCCCTTCAGGAGTTTCGGTCTGCACAGTTCAGGAAACCCAGTGCAGCAACTTCAGTTCAGGTGCGTTGGCAGCCCCCACAAACGGAATTGGTCAAAATTAATTTTGATGGAGCAGTGTTCAAGGATGAAGATAGAGCAGGTATTGGAGTGGTTATTAGAGATAACCGAGGCATGGTAATGGCTTCTTTATCACATAATATTCCACTCCCATACTCTGTTGTAAATTTGGAAACTCTGGCAGCATACAGAGCACTTGAATTCTCCCTTGAGTTAGGCTTCGACAAAGCAATTCTTGAGGGAGATTCGACTATCGTCATGAATGCTTTGAGGGACCCTTCTCCATCCTTAGCTTCATATGGTTTGCTGGTTCGGGATGCCCAATTAATGGCACGTTCATTTGCTTGTATTTCCTTTCAACATGTTGGTAGAGTAGGGAATAATGTCGCTCATAGCCTAGCTAGACATGCACGTCATGTCACTGGTTTTTCAGTTTGGATGAAGGATGTCCCTATCCAAATTTTTACAGCTGTTCAGGCAGATTTGCCTATTACTGAATAAAAAACTTCGAGTTCTTCCTTCTCAAAAAAAAAAAAAAGATGAAGGGTGATGTTTTGAATGGAAAAACTATTAATTGGCGCGTATATAACTTATTGATTAAAAAAATTCATATCAAATAAGCTGTCATGGATTTGAGATAAAAATATCTATCATTTATAAATTTCCCCTCCCCGTGTCATTTTTGAACATAACAACTTTTAACTCCTTAAAAATGCAAGTTAAGTTTCACTTTGCTACTATTTACCGATAAACCGGAATGCATAGAGGAGTAATGTTAAGTTCAGGACCTAAAAGGCTCATAGCCTTTTCTTTACTTTTTTTTTTTTAAAGAACAAATGCAAAAACACTTACACTTTTATGTTAAAATCAAACTAGCTCCATAATCTTTGATATAGAAATGTGATGTAACGACTAATTTGATCATTTCAAATCAATGTCATTTTGATTTCGACATAAAGTTCATGGAATATTTTTTGTAATTTTCTCTTTTCTAATCCCAAAATTCTTTGAAATAAAAACATTTGAAGGGGGTAAACTCGGTTACTTAACATGCATATGGCAATCAAGAATGAGAAAATCAACCGCTATATCATTTTCACCTTTCCTTTTTATATTTTTTATGAGATCATGTCCACCTTTCAAGGGAGCTTTATATTTTATTTTATTTTATACTATGCACACGTAAAAGTTTGTCCACCTTTCAAGAGAGAATTTTATAAGGCATTGTGGATCTGAATCTAATTGATGGTTGTTTTCTTTGTTCCTCATTTCTTAGTAGCTCATATATAAACCATGATATTTTCCCGATCTTCTAATTTGACTTTCACAGAACAGTCAACAACGCGATATTATTGATTACTTATATATATATATATATATATTTTTTTTTTTTTTGGCATAATCATGATTATGGGCATTTTTTTTTTTCTTTGGTTGCTGAAGTGGTTAGAGACACTTAACATAATATATACGGCATCGCTATGACCTTGGTAGCTTTAACTGACTCCTCTCTCTCGCCTAAAGAACTTATGACTTAGGAAGGTACCAACTCATCCAACTATTTTTAAAAATTTGACTTTTTATAATCTTTAATAGTTACAAACCCTATTGTGTATGTTTATTTATATAAATTTAAACTATACTGGCACATTTTAATATTTTCAAGAAAGACATCTCAATAATACCCATCTAATAAAATGTATATATATAAAAAAAAAAAAACGTATGTGACAATTAATAAAATCAAAACACTTTTCGTTTCAATTTTGTACAGACTTTTCAACCCTCATATACAGTCATCGCTTCCAACTCCTGCCCTTGATCTTCTTCACCTTCCTTTCTTGGACTCCACAAGACCAACTTCTAATAAGCCTCCTTATTCCTTCTCTAACTGATGATTATCATTCCTCTTGTTGTCGACCTCACTTCTTCTCATGAAATATGTCCCTTTCTTGAGTTGGTCCTTGCGGAAAGGAAAAAGAATTTCAACTTCTTTCTTTCGGAAAGGGAGGATTAAGAAAATCCTATTGATTGCAGCTTTCCCCATACCTCCGGGAAAAGCATGAAAAAAAAGGGTCTCACCTGCCTCTGCCTCCAACAGCTGAAAATTCCAAATTCACATGCAACTCCAGATCCTCTAATAGGATGGCCTATCTGTCACACAGTTTCTGCATATAGCATAGTCATTATTCGATACTATAACGGGAAAACCTCCTTGACCTTAAAACTTCAACATCTAATTTTTTAAGGGACTCAAATATGAGTTTAGCGACTTGGTCATCACTGATTCGTGTCCAATTTCTTTTTCTGGACTCCACAACCTTTTACTCAATCAAAAATGTAAAATAGTGAAACATTATTGATAAAATATGGTCAATTAAGTCCAAATAGGATATTTTTTGAATCAATTGTTGAAATGAGAATTTTGATAAAATAGAGGCCACAAACAATAAATAGCTAGACAATTTATAGGATGCACGGACACTTCATTTAAGGTACCACACCTATATTGTATTCGTGTCGTACTCGTGTCATGCTAATATCGTATATGCCATTTCATGTTATAATTTTTTAAAAATTGCTCGTATCACTGTGTCGTACTCATACCCATATCCATACACGTGTCTGAGTCCGTACATCCTAATTCATGCATCCTTATTTTATTTCTATTAGCACTCCATCGACTTTTTTAACTTGCACATGATGTAGACTTTTGTATCTATTAATCGATAATGTCTCTTTTTGTCTAATAAGAGACTGAGGTTTAAATCCTAATTACACCAACAAACTAGTATCATAGCACAAAAAGGAAACATATTAAGATGGATTGGTGCAGAGTTGTTGCTCTCCAAATATTTTGGAGCTAAACATTGGTTATATGGAAGGAAGGTTAGATTTTCGTTTTGGCTTTAGAAAGGAATTGAGAGTTCTACAAAAATTATTGATAAAGGAGGAGTCATGTGTGCCAAGGACATCCGGCTTCAAATTGAGTCCAACGTTTGAAGAGTTAAGAGCCCAGCAAATTATGGTGTTCTCTTTTATAAACTACCGCAAATATTTGATGAGGAATCGGTTGCAGCAATTAAAAAGATCCGCTAATAAGTCAGGTTCACTCACTATAGAAATCTGCCTATAAGGTGGAGCATTAATCTGATTTTAATCAATTAAATACAAATATATGGAAAAGGTTAATGGGAAGCCAGATTTATGAGAAATTAAAGATGCCTTTTTATAGAATAGCAACTGAGTCCTTGGCTTTGCGATGTAGTGTTGCCAGATCTTGTTTAAGTGGAGTTCCCTTCCTTGTTCTTGGATAAAGCTTAATGTAAATTTAGCTTTGATCAAGCTTGGATAAGGAAGTCCTTGTCATGCTCTACTATCATTTTTGCATATTAAATTCTAGATTCTATCATACGCATCAAGCCAACTATCGTCCCGATCATCATCGGCAACCCCACACAACAGTTTGAATAGCTCATGTGAAGGACCAAAGGGAGAATCAATCCTAAAATCTTATATCACCTAAGGTAGCACGTGGAAATGTGCTTATAAGTTGTAAAGTTGAATCTAATCAACCATCTTGTTGGCTTTATTCCGTGCCAATTTGCTTATATTTCAACACTTGGAAACCCTGTATTTAAGTGGGATTCATATAAGGGTAGTGAGTGAGAGAGTATAAAGAAATGCTCAAGATTGTGCAAGGATGCAGGGCTTCGTGGGTGACTCGCGACTGGCAAGCTGCCAAATGCAGCACGTGAGTGAAGCATACTAGAAGATAAACAGTCACGCCAGTTGGAGCACTATAGGACAAAAAGTCTAGTCTGCCCGTTTTGTTATCTCGTGACTTAAACTCACAACTCAGCCAAGTTGAGAGGCCAAGCCGCCAACCAGCTCTATTTTGAAAAATTTGACTCTTCGCATTCTTATCTCACCCTAGTATAAATACCTCTCATACCTACAAAATGTAGAGAGCTTCTAGAGAGAATTTTTAGAAAGAAACTCTAGAGAAAAACAAAATTGGTTCATCTACAATATTCACATAAAGACTCTTCAAATTCCTCTACTCTCACCCTCTCCATAGCTACATCATTAAGAGGTTTTTGACCAAATCTTTTTTTTCTCACCATACCCACGTCTGTGAGAATTTCTTTTGGTGTTAAGGGAAGCAATTTGGAAGGGACCAATGATTATTGGTTGATGCTATGGTTTATAGCGGAATCTGGCAAGTTAGAAAAGACAAATGTTTGGCGTAACCTCGTTAGAGTAAGAAACTTGGAGAGCTTAGGTACCTGGGTAAATTAGGCTTGGAGGGTCTATTGTTGTTCATGTATCCCAACTTCATTTTCTAGTGGATTATTGACCACTTGGAAGGCGGCAGAGAGGTTTTATGCCGAGGACTTTGGTTTCCTCTTCGATAACACATTGTTGTGTCGTCCTTATGTTTGTATTTCTCTTTTCTTAATCTTTATCATTTATTTTCTGTTGTAGATGTGATTTTAATTGGTTTAAATTGTTTATCAATTCTGTTATAAGCTTGTTATCATTTTCCACACATATATTGTTTGATATAAAACTTGAATTGGTATTTTGTTGTTTGGGGGTCTAAACATTCATAGTATTTTCAACTCTATTTGAACTTTCATAAGTTATAAAAAGTGATTTCTTTTCAATATGTAGAGGCATTTTCTCCCACCATTATGCCCCCAGTGATATACCAAAAGTCGAAAGGGTCATTGCTTACCAAAGAATAGGGAAAAAAAAATTGAATGTAAATATATGTTATAACATTGACAATTGAGACTTGAGAGACTTTTGATTGTTACAAAAATTACTAACTAAAACAATTACTTTAAGTAGATCTTAATTACATATGTTTTTATATGAATAGTTATACATCCCAGCATCCGTGGAGAGTTTACTTCTCATCATAACTTTGCAATACACACACATACATTTCTTTCTTTTTTACATTATATTCAGCAAAACCTAATCAAATAATTACCATCTTGGCAAGCGAAAGTGCTTGTGGGATCATCATAGGCATAACTATAAGACGTGGGGCAAACAACCTTGAACACCTTGGAATAACTGGTAGGCTTGCATGAATCAGGGGTGGCATATGCACCAGTACAACAATATTCAGGTGTGTTATAGGCCAAGCAAGCACTCTTGCACGCCACAACATGACCATTCCTCTTCACTTGCAATCCCACAGGGCAGAGCCTATTCAACTCCGCAAGACAACTAATTGGTTTACATGTAGGCCCTGTACCGCTCAAAGGTTCTATTGAAACACGAACGTTATAGCCATCAACGAGACTAACGTCATAGTAATCCACAGGACTATCTAAGGTAAACTCAGCAAGTGTTGCTGGTGGTGCACCACCAGCTCCAGTACATTGTAGCTTGCCACCACAGTCTCCTGTCAAGCATTGTCCATTACCAGCGGAATCGAACTTGCAAAAACGACGAGGCCAGAACCGGCCTGACCATTTCTTAGGTGCAGTAACATTTACAACTTCACCAGGGTTAAGCTGAAACCCTCCATTCATTAGCTGAATTTGTCCACTCCCAGGTAGAATCCCTGGCCATATTGTGTTCCTACATTTGTTTTGCAATGTAAACACAGCCGCTTCAGCTCCTGAAAATTCATACATATCTATCAACATTAGCTACATTAAGAGGTAATACCCAATGTAAAATGTTTCAAAAAATATTTACTTATTTTTAACGTTTGTCTAAAGCTCTTGAAAAGTAACTATTTCTATTTCTATGTATAGTTTTCCGTTCCATACACACTAGGTAATTATTGGAATGAATCCCTTGAGTAGTTCTAAGATACTAGTTAGAAGTTTTGAATTTAAAATCTCACAGATCTCATTCTCCAGGATCTCTTGTGGTTTAGCTTTTGAACATAATTAGCTACGTCAAACACCCCCACACACCCCAAAAAAATTTTTGATATCAAATAATGTTTAAGAAAAGATGTGACATGGGTTTGAATTATGATACCTGACAGAGATAGAACCAGGAGAATGGGAAGTATGTACAATGCCATAAAAGATGGTTGAAAGTATGGAAGAAAGAATAGCCTTTGTTTGTGGAATTTGGAGGAAAAAGGGTGTGTTTGTGTTGTGAAATGGGTCATCATTATAAATGAAAAGAAGAAACAAACAATTACCAACCTTTTGTTTTAAGATAGTCACAACCGGGAATTGTCTATACCAGAATAAACAAAAATGACCAAGTCTTTTCTGTTGAAACTGTGATACGGAAAGTATTGGTACAAATTCATTCAACCAAGGAAAGAAAAGTATAAAATCGGATTGGAGTCAGTGGCGACTCCAGAAATTTTTTTCAGGGTGTTCCCTATCAAGTATAAATTACATAATTTAATAAAAAGAAAATTTTGTATATTGACAACAACAAAAGCAATAAAAAAAACACGCAAATACATAAAGTTTACAATTGTCTTCTACATTATTTTTTTATCAAATATTCTCGTAAAAAAATAAACAATAAACTATAAGTTCATTTGAAATATTAATAAAATTATTAATTATTGTTGTTTAGTTATTTCATTAATTTGTTTGTCTTTTATAAACTATAATTTGTTATATTGTTGTTTTATTAATTATAAAATAAAATTATTTATGGCATATCTGCATGTGTGCATGACATTAATTATTTATGGCATGTCATTAATTATTTGTAAGCATATGGTTTTAAAAACTGAAACGGTGACAGAATTGAAAAAGGTAGTGATTTTTGGTTTTTTGGTCCAATTGGAGTCAAATTAATGGTTGAACCGATGATATCATAAATAATATAATTAATTATTTTAAAATTATAAAATAAATAATAACTCATCAAATATATCCAAACAAATATTAAAAAATTAAAAAATGAGTTTCATATCTTATGTTAGATGGTAAAGGGAAAGAAACTATAAATAATCAAAATTAACATTACAAAAATAATAGCAATGTTATATCTTTTTTTTGTTTTATTTATCATTTCTTTTACAACGGTATTAAGAATAAGTAATTTAATTGTACTTTAAAGATCTATTCTAAATAATAATTAGATGATAGTAGCCTAAATGTTAAAATACAAATCATTTTTTTATTGTTTAAAAACTATGTTTGTATTTGTATTCCTTTATTAATCAAAATTAAGTTATTAACACAGTTATTCAGCCAAAAAAAGAAATAACACAACCGAATAGTACACACTAAAAATAAAAAATGAAACACTTGGCTAACATGCCTAGTTGTCCATCTCCCAAAGTACCCAACCCAATTCCCAAGTGCCAACTGCCAAGCATTAATACTTTAGATGCCTTTTACGCCTTTCATTGATACTTGGCTTTTGAGTTTTTTCAGTAGTTCTGTGGGTTGGTTTTTCACTGGTGCGAGTACAGTATCAAGATCCAAGTATTCACAGCCTTCTTTTTCTTCTCTCAAATTTTTGTTTTTTTTTGTTTCTCTGTATCTCTCAACTTGAAAGCTTTGCACAAATATCTCTCAGTCAAAGACATTAGATCCGACTTCCAAGTTCCAATCTGTTCATTTTTCTTGAGGTGGTCGACGATGCTGGCATGTTATTCATTTTTTTTTTTAAAAGCAGTTTTGTAGTTAAGTTAGAGAACCGTTGGGAAACGGTTTGACCGTTTCGGTTCCTTCTTTTTCTTTTTTCTTTAGATTGGGTTTGTAATCTGTTGTTTAGGATTGATGTTGGGTTTTTTTTTCCCTTGGTAGGCTTGCTCTTTTACAAATTTTTTGGGCTTTTTTTTTTTTTTTGCTTGAAATAGGACAAATAATTTTTTTAATTTTTTTTTATTTGAGGGTGTTCTTAATTTTTTTTTTTTTTAAAGCAGGGTGTTCCTAATTTTAGTTTAGGGTGTTCCTAATTTTTTTTTTAAGGGTAAACAAATAAAAAAAATTAATTATTATGTATAAAAAAAAAAATTCAGGCCAGGGTGTTCCTGGGAACACCCTGGCCTAAAGGTGGCGTCGCCACATTTGGAGTTGTTGCTTGTGAGTGAGGTGATTTTTTGCCACTTGGCGTGTCTTCTGGTTTTTTTAGCCTCAATTATTGATGCTCAGCTTAACCCATGTCATTGGGTCAGAACCCAAAAATTTAGCCTACAAGTCTAATGGGCTTTCTTAAGTTTAGGCTGATGTTTCAATTCACGGCATAAGAATAATATTTTATTTCAGCCATTAACTATGTTAGCATTTTTTATGACACATTTGAAATGTTAGGAATTAAATTATCACACAATATCATTCTTAAAAAAAAAAAATTACCACACAATATAAAAATCAAGGATCAAAATGTTAATTTATCTATAAAAAAAAAATTGGGTTTATGTGTTCTAGGTAAAGTACAACAATTTGAAATTTTGATGATTAAAAAGTTAGCAACTGATATATTCTTCTCAATATTGCAAGGCAGTTGATTGAAAATTTTTGGTATCGTTTTTAAATTAGTGAGAAGGTGATTTTTTTTTTATTTTTTATTTTTGGGTAATTGGGAATGTTTTCAACACTCCTAGCCAGGCCAATAGTTTGGGCCATGGGCTTGTCTGGGTTGGTTTGAATGTTGCTCCTGGGCCCAAATCCATCTCTTCAATCACAACATGAGTTTTCTTCCTGATACAAGTAGATTAACTTGACCCAGAAAGTCTTTTGTAGCGCTTCTCTCTCCTTTGTATCTTATTCAACTAAAAATATTAATAATAAAAAAAGAAGAAGAATATATTCTTAGGGCTCTCGGCTGGAAGGAAAGGAATCGATGGGATATCAATTTTCTTAATTAAATTAATTTTTTAATTGCCTAATCAACTCGTGTTAAGCAAAACATTAGATTTTCTTTATAATCTATAAGGTATCGTTTATGAATAAAATATTTGTTGTTTTGTTTAGTATTGACTTTGTGAAATTTTAGGTGAGCTTATAATTGAAATATTTTCTAAGCAATTGTTGTCGTTTTGTTTGGTAACAGCCTTGTGAGGCAAGGTTACTTTACCATTAAAATATTTGCAACAAGTTATTGAGCTTAGAAAGATGGAGGATTTAGTGGTAGGAAGTTTTTGTGTCTTGTTATCTTGTGAGTTTGAGGTTGTGGTTGTGGGTTTAAGGGTCTATTTGTTTTAGCTTCAAACCATTTTAGGAAATCATTTTCCGTAAAACCGTGTGTTTGGTTGGCTTTGAAAATAGACTTTTCCGGATTTACATTTCATTTGAACATAAATTAGAAGCCTTTGACCTGGAAATTATTTTCCATTCCTATTTTCACTTCAAATCACTTTTGGACCGAGCTGTGCAAAGAGAGAGAGAGAGAGAGAGAACGAACTGGTGAGCAAGAACAACCCATCCTCCAGTCCGACGACCACAGACCGAGACCGAGCTCCATTTCCGGACTCACGCGCAAAGAGAGAGAGAGAGAGAGAGAGAGAGAGAGAGAGCCTTTTAGCTCATGATCGATCACGCCAAAAGGAAGGCCGAGATCGCCGAGATCGCCAAGAAATTGATGGCTTCCTCTCTTCCTCCAAAGCTTCGATCTTTACCTTCTCTTCTAACGAAATTGATGGCTTTGATCACTCCGATTTGAAGAGAATGGATCGTTAGGTTGTGGCCTGTGAGTCAGTGGTGGTGGGGATCGATGGTGTGGGTCCTTAGGTTATGGGCTATGGCCGGTTGTGTGGGTTTTTATTGGGTTGTGGTGGGTTTGTTGATAGCCATTGTTGATGTGGGTGGGTTGTTGAGGTGGGTTTGTGGTGGTGGTTTGTTGATGTGGGTGGGTTGTTAAGGTGAGTTTGTGGTGGTGGTGGTGGTTTTTTCTGATATAAAATTTGTTTAGAAGTTGAGAAAATGTGAAAAATTTGTAGAAAAATAGCATTTTCAAAATGTTACCAAACACTGAAAATTGTTTTCTAATATTATTTTGTAAAATGCAACCAAACAGCCTAAATATTTTCTTTTCCCGAAAATAGCATTTTCGGAAAATATTTATTTTTCAGAAAATATTTTACATGAACCAAACACAGCCTAAATAGTGACAAATTTCACTATTTTTTCGAAGTGATCCTATACCATGTCAAACTCGGATTTAAGTGGGTCAGGGTTATGACCACACATCTATGGACCTTTTTTACTGAGCTTTTATTATTATTATTATTATTATTATTATTATTATTATTATTATTATTTTATATATATATAGAGTTTTAATTTATAACATCTACTTTTGTGATTTTTGCTTTTTATCATCAGATTAAAATACTTAAGATACTAAGCAGTTTTCGGTATAGGAGGAGATTGAACCTCATATCTCTTATTCAACTATCAAAAACTTTACTAGTTGAGTTAATTAGAACCACCATTTTTACAAGTTTTATTTCTTTTTACTGAGGATAACTTCATAAAATATTTATATAAAAAAGAAAAAATGAAAAAAAAAAAATGAGGATAACGTGTCTAGATTCTAGAATACTGAAAATGTTCCAAGATCAGATGATTGGTGGGCTTGGAGGAAGGTGAAGACTTGTGGTTGGCTTCGTGGGTTTGTTGAGAATGTATAGGATTAGGATTAGGAGGAAGTTACGCAGCCATGCGGTGAGCACAGAGCAAACAATTCTTCCGCCTTTTACTAAAGGATTAGGAGGAAGTTGTTTTTTTCTAAATAATGTGTCAAAGTTCCATATATCGTGTCTATATTTTCTAAAAATGAATACTCATATATAACGTGTTAAAGTTGTTGTAGGGTCAGATTTGGCGGCCCAAGCCCAAGGAGGGACGAATTTGGAGCCCACTGAACCCGAAACAATGAATTTTGTAGAGTGTGGGTGAAAGAGCAAGGCGAACAGCAAAAATAACAGTGTGCAACAGCCACACTAGTGAAGGAATTCTAATTAATAACTGCTCGGATGGGTATAAATACAACGTCCGAAGAGGTGATTTCCCTTGGAGGATTACAATTCTTGGTGTTACAGTCAATAATACGCTTTTTTCGCTGTGAACTCTCGATCCCCCCCATTAGGGGATCTTCCTACTTATATAGTACCTCTTCATTCTATCTTGATCGTCCACTTGTTCATCATCCAGACATCCACTCGAGTGCTTGTCCCATCAAGGGTGTTCCCCAGCCTTATGTAAGTGGCGATAGCAGGTTGATACTGTTCAGGGGTCTATTCCACATTAATGCGGCCAGGGAGGTAGGTGTGGTGTATTTAATGCGGTGGTTGAGATCTGTCTTTTAGATACTTCTCCGATCCAGTTATGTTCCCCCGCGTCCGAGGCCCATTTTGTCACTACACCTGCCGAGAGAATCGCTCGGGCTGCAAAAGGTTGAACGTCAGATCCGAGGGTATTGGACTCCTCGGATCGTCGAACCCATCCTCGGATCATGGACACCCTTCACCAGATGTTATCCGAGCCTCTAACCAGGCTTTTTCATCTCTTCGGGAAATGGTGGGCCGTAGGTAGGGCCTTGGGCCCAATTCCTTTGGCTGGGTTTTCTCCCCTCACAGTTGTTTTCTTTAAACTTGCCAGAGAACCTAAAATGACATTTTAGTCTATATATAATAGGAGGATAATTCAGTGCTTAGTGAAAAGCTGAAATTAATTCAATTACGTGCATTAAAAATAGAAAGAATAACTCTTCTAAAAAAAAAAAAAAAGATAGAAAGAATAACTTTAGTCAAAGTTATTTTGATGTTAATTTGTTTGAGTTGTTTTAATTCTTTTTTTTTTTTCCTCAAAAAAAAAAAAGAAAAGAATTAAATTATAGTTGATTGAAAAAGGATTTTTTTTCCCAAGAGGAAAATAGATTTAAATTGGTTTAAAGTAATTTCAAATTAAATGGATATTCTCATTTTCACCCATTCTTCTCTGGAAAGCTATGGTCTTGATACCTGCTTTGATGCTGAGGTGTCAAGAAAGAAACAAATTGAAAGAAAATCTGAAATTGCAGTGGGTAATTTTTAGCCTTTGAATCCTTTATTTGCCAAGTTTCAGTCATCTGGTTAAAAATGAGAGGGAATGTGAGAGTTTTAAATGGGAGGGGAGTCAGACCCTCTGATATCAACTTTAACAAATGAGTTTTCGAGGCTACTTAGCGCAACATGGGAAACCACCTTGTTTATGTGCATGCAACATAAAGAATTTCATCTTGCAAAATGCAAAGATTGAATGTTTTTATCACTTGAGAGCACAATTCTTGTGTAAGATGTAATGAAAAAATAATAATACATACATACATACAATAACATTTGAAAACTATAGTGTTCACTACATAATAATTTATCTTTACCATAAAGTCAAGACATTACTTTGTTTCTTTTTTGTGTAAGTGAAATTTGAATCCAAATACATTATTTGAAATTTAAAAAAAAAAAAAAAAAAAAAAAAAAAAAAAAAACATTTCTTTTTGTTTCACTTTGAGTAGCCAATCCAAATTAGGTATTATTGTTATTGAGAATTTAACGAGTTGACAATAATTCTTAATCATCATGAACCCTTCCATATGTCCAGAACAACATTCCACGAGAAAACATGTTTTCTAGAAGCACATCACAATAGTAGAATACCTAGTTTATTGGACATTCATGCATAACATAGGCAATTCTTGATGCATATATGATTACATTGAAGCTGCAAATGGATTGAAGTGAACAATAGGACGAACTATTAGTGGGTGAGACATGTGCAATGACATGCCTGGTCCAGATTGCATATCTACCTTAGTTCCATCGCCTTCTCCACTAACCTTCCAATATTCAAAGCATATTGAACCAAAGCTGCAACCGCAGTATTCATCATACTGAACGCCAATGTTGTTCCTGGACACCCTCTCCTTCCTGCCCCAAATGGTACAAAATTGAAGCTTTGTCCCTTTCCTTCAACTTGACATTGGTCTAATTTCTCTTGCTCATTGAGTGAAACCAAAAACCTTTCCGGGCGGAACTCGTTAGGATCATCCCATGAGTCTGGATCCCTCAGGTCAAGACACTACTACACTTTTTTTTTTTTTTTTAAGTGAAATTCGAACCCAAATTCCTTCTTTGGCCCAAACAATTCTTTTTGTTTCACTTTGATTAGCGAAACAAAGTAGGTATTAATGTTATTGAGAATCTAAAGAGACATCGACCTTTCCATGTCCAGAACAACATTCCACGACGAAACATGTTATTTAGAAACACATCATAATATTAAAGTATCATGTCATACAAAATTAATGACCTACATCACCAGCTGGTGCTTGACATAGAAAGATAGTTGCAGATACGATGTTGAGTAAAGAACCAAATACCTAGTTTATTGGACATACATACATAACATGGGCAATTGTTTATGCTTATGTGATTATATAGAAGCAGTAAATGGATTGAAGTGAACAACAGGACGAACTATAAGTCGGCGAGCCATGCTCAACGACATGCCTGGTCCAGGTTGCATATCAACCTTAGTTCCATATTCTTCTCCACTAACCTTCAAATCAAAGCATTGAACCAATGCTGCAACTGCGGTATGTATCATACTAAATGCCAATGCTGTTCCTGGACACCCTCTCCTTCCTGCCCCAAATGGTACAAAATTGAAGTTTTGTCCCTTTCCTTCAACTTGACATTGGTCTAATTTCTCTTGCTCATTGAGTGAAACCAAAAACCTTTCCGGGCGGAACTCGTTAGGATCATCCCAGGATTCTGGATCCCTCATAATGGCATAAAGACTGATTGCCACTGCAGTTTTTTCTGGTATATCATAGCCATTGATTTTGCAATTTTGGCGGCATTCTCTTGTTGTGACAGGGCCTGGTGGGTATAGTCTTAGCGTTTCCTTTACAACTGCTTGCAAGTAAGGGAGATTTGGGATATCTGACTCTTCAACTAGTCTAGTCTTTCCCACAATTGATTCTATTTCCTCTCTAACCTTATTGAAGACACTAGGATGATTAATGAGCTCTGCTATTGCCCATTGCATTGACTCTGCTGAGGTGCCAGTTCCTGCAATGAATAGATCCTGGCATAACAGCAAAATTCAATTATGGTCAAATTGGGAGTCTTGAAGAAACCATTTTATTCTGAAATTGATTTGACTTTATGTATATTTTTCAACAACTGTGGCATCTCTAACCAGCCACTCTATTAGAAGTTAAACTTGTTTTTAACTGAACTTTCATTAATAAGCATAAGTTTTATATATTTATCCAAGTGCAACAAAGCCTTGAAATTCTAACTAATAGTGATATTTCTATATCTATAAAAGTATTATTAGGCCCCAAATATTAGTAATAAAAAAAAATAGTAATGCAATAGACACAACAAAATGTTACAATAATTTCACAATATTCCTAAATTAACATGTCAACTCACACATGACCTCACCACAATCTCTAATTTAAATTTTTTGCTACATTAATTTAGGAATAGTATGAAATTTTTGTATCTCTAATATTACTCAAAAGAAATTTTTCAAAGTAATGTTACATTTACAACATTTGCACAAAAAAAAAAAAAAATTAGAAGATAATTTGTTATTTATAGGGAAAAAAAAAAGCAATATCAATGGTGGACCCAAATTATAGAATCAATAACATATTACTACTTAATATATGTTGTAAAATTATTGTCGATACAACATTACTCAATTGCTTATCGAAGACAAAAGAGAGGAGGGGGGAATTAGCAAAGTATAGGTGGACCATTGTCCACTCATTTCTTTGTTCTTTTTTTTTTTTTTTTTTAATCTTCTTAGGTTATATATATATATATATATATTAGTTGTTAACAAAAAAAATTGTGAAAAATTAATCAAATCTCAAAAGGGTTCTTTAAATAATTTGTTATTAAAAATGAATACAATTTAATAAAAAAAAAATTGAGAATCTCAAAAACCAGATAAAATAATTCTCAAAAAAGAAGTTATAAAGGTTTTAGATGAACAACTCACATATGAACAAGAAATTAAAAAAATAAAATAAAATAAAAACTAAAATTTTTTAATCTAAACAACTTGGATAGAATAGATTTTAACAAAAAAGAATATTATTTAATTAAATTTAAAAAGCCTCAATTTAAAAATCTCCTCGGACCCCATAATCCCTTGGGCTGCCCCTGCTTACATTTGCCCTTCCTACTACATCTCTAATTAAATGTTAGACAATCTTTGAAGGAAAATTCCATACAAGGGCTAGTCTATTACTCTTATTTATACATCTTAAATTAATTACTCCAACTAATATGTGTCTCTTAGTATTTTCAATAAAGACATTTAAAGTTCAAATACCCCCTCCCCCTCACCCAACCATTGAATAATATAAAAATAAAAAATAAATCAACCTTTAATGGATTAAAAGAAAGGAAAAATTAATAATATTATTTATACATCTTAAATTTGGAGTGTTGTGTGGATCCAAATTAGCTAAATTATTTAAAGCCATTTTACTTGAACATATTTTCAATTATTAGATTGGAAGTTGGTAGGTCAGTTGGACTATGGAAATTGTTCATATTTTCAATTGCGTTAGTATTGGAGGTTTAAAAATATAAATTAAATTGATTTTCACAATCTAGCAACTCAAAATTGCTCATATTTTCATTTTTAAGTTCAAGCATATTATGCTAAAAATTATTGCGTTTGACTAATAAAAATATTGAGTTTGATATTGAGAATTTAAATTATTAATCTGACAAAATATTCAAACACCATGTGCATCAAGCTTGCAAAATGATCTTGGTTTTGACTAATACTTGGCAAATACATACAAGTATTGCAATTTTTCACTTTTTTTTTTTATTGTGTCGATATAATTATTTAAGGGTTGAATATAATATATTATTAGGCATTTTGACTTATCATGTTATGCTAAGAAGATGAAGATGACAACAAGAACAAAGACTAAAAGAGAAGAGGAGTACTGTGGTTTTGCTAAGACCCCATAGTGACTGTTGATCAATGCAACTATATGACTGCGAAAAACTGAAATTGTGAGATTTGAACTGAATAGAAAATGTGAGATTTGAGAAGATTGATGTCTGATGAGAGAAAAGATAAAACTAAATAGAAAATGTGCAATTTGAAAGGTCATTCACTTGGGTATAGGGGTGGCAATTTATGTTTGTGTGTCGGGTTCATGTCGTGTCAAGTCATGAGTATTTGACTACATAGGTCAACGCTAACCCAACATATTTATTAAACGGGTCAAGATTTCTCAACCCTAACACGAGTCATTTATTAAACAAGTTAGTCATGTCGACTTGTTTATCAGATTTTATCAAAATGAAAAACAAACAAATAAATATTTTTAATATAAAATTCAAAACTAACGAGTAATTTTATCACAAATAATCATTCAAAATTAAAGCATATCCCAATATCACAAATAATCAATCACAACATGTCAAAGAAAATAAATCACAACAACTAATATGTTTATATACCTAGAGTTTGAATGATATATTGATAAAATGTCATTTAATTAAGCACGTCAAACGGGTCAAACAAGTTTTATGTGTTCAACATTAAACCAACCTATTTATTAAACAGGTCAGCCGTGTCAACTCGAATATACCACGAACCCATTAAACCTCAACTCATAACCTACTAATTTCGTGTCGTGTCGTGTCGGGTTCACGGGTCATGTCAAATTTTGCCACCCCTACTAGGGTACATGTCGGCTTGTGGTTGCGAACTTAAAAAAAATAAAAATAAAAATTACATTAGGCCTAAAACACTTTTAAATTTTGAAATATTATATAAATGCTAAATAACTATCTATCAATCAGTCCCTCTCTCTATGTGCTTATTATATATATATATATATATATATATAGACACACACACACAAAAGCATTAATTGGTACTGAAAAATTCTGTTTTAGTAACCAATCTGAAACGGCCTCTGAAATGAAAATCAGAACATTGAGTAATAGTGATTAATGGTAGATATAATTATACAATGTTCAACAAATATTTATAAATTAACATTACTTAATATATGTCAAGCATCAAGACTAAATATAGTGGCTTTAAGGTTTGAATATGATCTAAGAGTGTTTTAGAACTTAACAATAGGTAATGTTAAGTTGTCTCTTTTTAAGCAAAATAAAATAAATAAATAGATGAATTTGAAATGAGTTTAGATTCATTAAATATATGCCGAACAAATTTGAGATTAAATTGCAAAAGGATAAAACTTAGATACAGTTCCTTATATATTGTTCCTTTTAAAAATCTGACATCTGTCTAATTGAATAACTAAACAAATACCATTAAAGTACTGTAACTTCCTATTGTTGTATTTTTTTTTTTTCTCTACTCTGTAAGAAAACCCATTGGCTTCATATCTAATTTCTCTCACACAATCGCTTGGGTCTAACTAGGAGAGAACGATGAGGCGAAGGAGATTATAGAGGTGGTTGCAGCATGTAGAGGATTGAGTTTGGGTTGATTTGTAGGCTTGTAGCAGACTAGTAGTAGGTTTTGATGGGGGAGGGTAGTTTTGCCCTTCTCTTTATCTAATTTGTGTTATTGGGAATTAGTGCAATGGAGCTCCTATTACTATTCTAATGGCTATTTGTTCCAAACTTACGAGGATTTCTCCAAACTAATTTGCAGACAAATTTTTAAAGTTTTACTATATCTTTTTATTAGGTGTGAATTTTGAAAATATAACTGTTGGATTGAATATTCTTATCATATCCTCCATACTTGCAAAATTTCAAAAAGATCAAAGATTAATATCCATCTCATCAATCATATGTTTAAATTTCAAGTTTTTATAATCTAAAATTACACATAAAAAATAATTTTGTTGATTGAATAATAAATAACATCTGATTTGAAAAAACTGTGACATACGTATTAAGAATATAAAGAAAATGCAATCTAACAGTTAGATTTTCAAAATTTGCATTCAATAAAAAGAAATAAGAAGAATTTGAAGTGTTTCATTCCAAACCAGTTTAGAAAGAAACCTTTTTTGTTGCTATCTTTTTATTATTTAAAAGGCCATCTGTCTAACATACAAAGTATGAACAGATCAACTAGTCTTTTAATAAAAATAATAGGAGTAATGGAGAAGATCAATACAACCTTGTCCTTTTGAAGCCAAATTTTATTTTCTGATGTTGCATGGGAGAAGTTTGAGAGATCTACAATCAAGTCATCTAACTTTTCTCATAGGTGCAAGAAAATGAAAAAGAAAGATAAGAACGATGTTAAAACGACGTTTGTTTAGTTATTCACTCAGATAAATGACAGATTTTTAAGAGGGAAACCTAATGAACAGTAAATAAAGAATTGTATCTAAGTTTTGTCAATTGCAAAATTTAATAAAACTTAGAACGGTTTGAGATCTATATTTCTTTTAATAAATTTGAAATTTAGAATAGGTACTCTTAATTTAAACTTGTCTTTTTTTCATTCTTAAATAAGTGCACAAAAATGGTCAATGTGGACTAAATGTACCGAACAAATTAAAATAGACAAACATAGATTGAAATGTTACGTTGATGTGGCTCAACATGAGCATAGGAACAATAAACTCTATACTTTATCTTTTAGATATTATATATATTTTTCTTTTTTATCACAAATGAAAAAACAGTTACAATGACATTTAATGTTAGATTGAATTGACTTTTTACTGATTTACTGAATTCCTAAAAGTTTTTAAAAATATGTTATTAATTTCGTTTCATTCTAACCACAAACGAAATTTCTAGTACTGGTATGCAAATTAGAACAAGAATACACTCTTTTCCACCTTAGCTCAAATTCTGGCTCATTTCGGCCCGTTTTGACTATTCTGGTCAATTTTAGGTAATTTTGGCCAAGATGCAATTTTTGGCCGGAGTGAATTTTGTTCTCTTTTACCATTACATGCAGCCAGGATAGAACCAGGTAGGGCAAAACCCATTGAATCTTACAATGTTGGCCTCCTCAAATCTCACATGTGGTTCATGAAAACCAATGAAGGATAATTTTGATGCAAAGAACTCCAATGAATGATCAGGCTTTTAGCTGCAAGCCTACAGCAAGCTCCCGTGAACAATTGAAATTTGCCACTTGTAATCGATGAGCGCCCACCGTAATATCTCATTTGGTCTTCCTCTGGTTTTTTGAATGTTTTATAAAATATATCTAGTTTTAAATAATATTAGTTTACCAATCGGTGTGGGTTTCTTTTTCATAAATGAGTGGTTATGATTTTCTTCACATAAATGTGTGGTTGTGAACTTGTGATTTGAGTGGGAACAGTAGTTTCTACTTTCCACTTTCCAGCACTTCAATTTATATTATTATATTATTTTATTTAGATTTGGTAACTGGCTGTTTCAAAAAAAAAAAAAAAAAAATTGTAATGGATTAAGAGTATCTCGGTAAGTCTATTTAGATAAAACTTATTTTGCTGAAATTAAAAATTGAAAACTAAAAATATTGTAGCCAAATAATTTTTAAATGTGTAAATAGTGCTGTGGGACTCATTTTTAATGAAAAAATTACTAAAAAGTAAAATTTGTGAGTCCGTAAACAATATAAATAGTGCACGAATGCACTGTTAATG
Source organism: Quercus variabilis (assembly GCA_030445155.1). Taxonomy (NCBI): domain Eukaryota; kingdom Viridiplantae; phylum Streptophyta; class Magnoliopsida; order Fagales; family Fagaceae; genus Quercus; species Quercus variabilis. Next base: position 3,862,242 of record CP129448.1, on the reverse strand, counting down.
ACAAAAAGTCAACAAGTATGGCTAAAAAGAAAAAGAAAAAGAAAAAAAAGGCTGAAATGCGTAAAAAGCAAAACGTAGACACAATAAGCCAAATCCAAACCCCACCTATATCTATTTTTTGAAGAGAAAAGTCTATTGTTCATCCTAAAAACTCACTCTAACAGCTTCTCCATCTACATTTTTTAGATTAGAGTTGCTATAGTGCTTCTCTACAAGTAGAGAACACTGTAGCAATTACTGTAGCATCTCTAAACCATATTCTTTCTTAAAATAATACGCAGTTGAATAAAAAAATAATTCTTTCTCTCTCATCCTTTTCTCTTTCGTTCTTCACTCTCTCGTGCTTCTATATCTCAACAGTAATATACCACAATCAAAACAAAAACACAAAACCCAATCAAAAGATTTGAAATACAAAAACAATATTTCTCATAAGGCTAATGAAATCTGAACAATAAAATAAAACTAATCAAACCAGAACCAAAAAAAAAAAAAAAAACATGTAGAACGCCGATCTGTGTAGAATGCCGATCTCCACTTCTCTACTGGTGATCTATGTGTGTATGAGAGAGAATTTGTTTGTGTGAGATAGAGGGAGAGAGTGTTCTAGAATCAAGTAGAAATAGAAAAAGTAAAAAAAAAAAGAGCTAGAGAGAGAGAGAGAGAGAGAGAGAGAGAGAGAGAGAGAGATAGCTTAAAAAATGATCCGGAATGAACTAGAAAAGAAAAGGAAGGTAGATAGAGGAAAGGAGTGGGATACGTGTGTGGTGGAGAAAAAACCAAGAGAGAAAAAGAAACGTATGGATGACAGATGGTGTGAAGGGAAAAATAATATAAAAAATAAGAAATGACAATTAAAAAATACTACCAAAATATTTTCACAATAAATCTTAAGTAATAGATTGTTATTAGCTAATATTAGTGAATAAAAAAATAATTTCAACAGTAGGTTTAAATTAGAACTAGTAACAACTTTCCACATAAGATTCTGATGTGATTCTTGTGAAAATATTACGAAAAATCTTGTGAATATAACACTTTTTATTGGAAAAATATAATTGTTAGGAATGAATATAGAAAAAATAAATGATGATAAAAAAAAGAATAAATAATGAATGAAAAAATAATATTTAAATGAGATAGAGAATCTATTGAAAAATGTATTTGAAAAAGTTAGTAGTTAAAAAGTAAAAATCACTGTTTATTGTCTAAACAATTAAAAAATTTGGAGAATCTACTGGAGATACTCTAATAGTTTAAGTAATTAAGGCATTGTCATATATATATATATATATAGTTATATTTGATGATAATACTTAATTGTTTTTTTCTTGTGTTATTTGACTAGATACAGCTTAGTATTTATGAAATTTTAATTTATTTTTAATTATAAAAGGTAGAAATATGATACTTATTTTTTTAATTTTTTTTATATAAAAGGGTAGAACTTGATGAAACGTGCATTTTGAAAAATATAGCTTGACAAAATAAAAATTTTGTAAGAAGATGGAAATTGACTTTTTGGATAATTATTTAATTATTTATGTAAAATACGAAATTACTAAAAAAATTAAGTTTAAAATTAATTATAAATAATTTTAGTGTAATTAAAGAAGGTAGGGCACAACTTTGTTGAGTTGGATTTGATTTTCAAAAAAAAAAAAAATGATTATTTTGACTCAAAAAAATAATTTAATTATTGCTAACTTAACTTCCATAGAAAAATTCATGGCTCCGCCATTGCATGCAACAATGTTCTACCAATTCTATTATACCCCACGTCATAAAATATAACCAAAAATTCTACAACAATGAACACAGAGAGAAAGAGAGAGAGGTAAAAAATTTAAGGTGACCATTGATGATTCTTTAGCATGAGGTGGATTGCTCATGAAACTTTTGCCTTAACATATTTGCATTTCAGCACAAAGCCACAGAGTGGGAGGCAGGAGAACGTCATAAGTTAAAAGGAAAATGCTAATAGATGCTCTTAGAATAATGGTTAAAAATTTATTTTTAAAAAAAATTTGGATAAAAAAAAAATTAATGCTTTGACAATTTTTTTTTATTTTTCATAAAAGTGGTATTAAAATTTTCATAAAATGAATTGTTAATTATTACTCTAAAAGTACCCGTTAAAGTAATCCTAAATTAAAATTTTAAAACATCAAGAAAAGATTTGAAACCCAAAGGTTGTATTCTGGTAAATGAAGTAATTCTTTTTTACTCCTAAAATAGGAAGAACGGTTCTTTGTCCTTTCACATTTATAAAAAAATCTATTTATTTAATTTATAGTGAAATTTATTATAAATATAAGAGAAATAAACATTATTTTTCTATGTTCAAGAAATATTTAAAAATTTTCTAGACAAAAGAGATGGAGTCAGGTGGGATACATGACATCATCAATTTGTAAGCAAGGAAAGAGTGCCACGTTTCTTGCCTTTATTGCAAATAGTGCCACGTGACCCCTAATCAACCTATTAACATGAGCTTTTTTTTTTTTTTTTTATATTGATTTTTGGGAATAGCGTTTAGAAGAGAAGGGTCATAGGTGGTTGATTTGAAGGGCTAAGTTGATGAAATCATTGGGTCTAGAGAGGGGCAACCATCCAACCATTTACAATCTGAAGCCTCTTTTTGAGACTGTGAAGGGTGCGAAGAAGAAGGAGGAGAAGCAAAGCCATTACCTATTAACATGAGCTAACAGTTAAGAACTTGTCAAAAAAAAAAAAAAAAAACACAGTTAGGAACTTAAAAATGGTACTACACCTTGAAAAAAAAAAAAAAAAAAAAAAGCACCCAATTAACAGTAGTAGTAGTGTCTGTTAAGCCAGCAACCGCACGGTAAGCAAAAATAAGTTGGTATAGAAATATTTTATTTTAATAGAGAAATTAAAACAAGGTCCAACAATTAAAATACAATTGTATCTAAAAAAAAAGTGAGAGATCAAATTAATTAAACTAATTCAAATGCACTTTTATTCTATCTTGGAAAGATAGGACGAGGGAAGAGCAAATACTAAGATTCAAGTCTTTATGATCGAGATTTATCTGCTTAGACTCTTAAATTAAGTTAAAGTAAAATCTATATATCATATTTAAAAATAAAAATAAAAATCAAATAATGTAAACTAAAGAGATTGAGAAGTAAGAATGAGAAACTTTACCGCAAAGAAGGCCTTGATATGGGTTCTTGTAATCTTAACGTCAGCGTTCTCATCATGACAAACATCCAAGAGTATATCCATCAAATCCTTTTTATCTTCTCTCTCGCCCCCATTTTCGCGCCTTCTCACTTCATGATCCTTCAACACCCTCTCCAATAACTCGTCATACCTCCCAGTCAAATCCAAAGCCTGTTTCCCAAACACCCAAAACCCCAATTTCTTGAAAGGCCCCAACACATCCCCAAAGCACATCTTTGCAGCCAGCTTAAAGGACTCCATCACTAGATCTCTAATCTTTTCTGCCTCTCCTTCTTGCTCCAAACAACTAGTACTCATGGCTATCCTGCAAGTCACAGTGTTTGTGAACTTCATCACTTCAACACCCACATCAACATCATCTTTCTTCCTTGCACTCTCCAACATTCTCTTCAACAACCTCTCTTTTTCTTCACGCCGAACAAAGAGGGAACGCTCAAGCTGTTTTGTGCCAAGAAGTTCAGTCACACAAAGTTTCTTCATGAACCTCCAGTAATCACCATATGGAGCAGTGACAAACCCTGAAGTTCCATAGAGTAACTTGTCAGAAAAGGCAAATCTAGGCCTAGAAGCAAAGGCAAGGTCTTGGGATTTGAATATTTCAGAAGCAACAGAGGCTGAAGAAACAAGTAGGCAGTGTGATGCACCAAAGCGGAGATAGAGAAGAGGGCCATATTTGGTAGATAGGTTGTGGAGGGATTTGTATAAGGATGGACCAAGAAGGTGGAGATGACCAATGATTGGGAGGGCCGGTGGGCTAGGAAGAAGGTGAGAATTCGGGGTTACCTTGGTGGGTTTGCTGAGAATGGATCGGATTAGGAAGGTTGTGATGAGAGATACAAAGAAGAGGAAGGAGTAGTATTGGATATCACTAATGGTGGTAACCATGGCTAGAATTTTTTGACCACTTTTGAATACGTTATTGTCTATTGTTTTTGCCTATTATAGTAGTGGCTTTTTAGCTTATGAGTTATCTTTTATTATTAAAATATTTATTGTATCCAGTGTTGATTGCTGTTTCCTTGTTTTGGCTGGTATTGGCTTTGTGAAATGTGAGGTGAGGCTTATCATTGAATTATTGTCTGTGCACGTTGTCGTTGTTTCGTGAGGCAAGGTTACTTTATCATTAAAATATGAAAAAAAGTTAACTGGTGATGTTTTTGGTATAATGATTAATAATTTATTTTTAAAAAAATTAATATTTTGATAGTTTTTTTATTTCTTATAAAAGTGATATTAAATTTTTTTAAAAATAAATTGTTAATTAGTGCTCTAAAAACACCCGTTAGCATGACTCTTAAAATATTTGGACTTAGCATTCACATTAAAAATCTTTAAAAATTTAACATTTAGTATCTCAAAAAACTACTTTATTTATTTTAGTAACTTATTTTACAATATACCCAACATCAAATGTATTATTTTTTTTATCACTTTATTTAAATATTCTTTTTTTTATTATTTCTTTATTCTTCAATATATATTTCTTTTTCTCTCTTCGTCTTTATTTCTCCCAACCTATCAAACTCACACTGACCTTCTCAACCTAGCAAACTCATACCCACCCCATCCACCACCACTAGAAAAAATACACCCGTCACCCATACCCCTATGTCTATCCAACAAACTCATGCTCTTCAATCTCAACCCACCACCACTAAAAAAAAAAAAAAATTAAAAAAAAAAAAAAAAACACTAGTAGAAGCAGCAACATGATCAAAACCAAAAATTAAAAACAAACCCAGATAATAATTTTCTTAGATTTTGTCAACATCTTCATCCTCAAACTCGATATAATCATCATTAATGAAGGATGAAGTCCCCAGCAGTGATCCAAACTAGTGACCCATGGAGACACACAAAGATTCACCACAAAACCTAGAAAAACAAGAGCATCCACCACTGGATATTTGAAGACAACCACAAAACCTAAAATTGGACCAAATCTCAACCACGATCTTAGCCACCACTGGAGATTCTAGGGGAAAAAAATCAGGCTGAATCTCAACCACAATCCACCAAATCAGACCAACAACATCCATCAAATTAGGGCAAATCTCAACCACAATCTACCATCACCACAATCCATCAGTGAAGAGAGAGAGAGAGAGAGAGAGAGAGAGAGAGAGAACATTGAATAGAGAAGAAAGAGAGAGAAAAATAAAAATGTTTTTTTAAAGGAAAGGAAGAGAGAGAATAAAGAGAAATGATATGTCCACAACATTTTTACAATATTTTTACTACAAATCATAAGTAGCAAGTTGTTACTGGTTGTTATTGTTGGGTTAAAAAAGTAATCTCAGTACTAAATTCAAATTTGAACTAACAACAATTAACCATCCATGATTTATTGTGACAATGTTGTAAAAATATTATGGACGTAACACTTCTTGAGAATAAATATAATATTAGTTTTTTTTTTTAACACCTCACTAGAGTGAGCGGCTAGAGATGGCAGCTCACTATAGCAAGGTGTGTGTCAAAAATTATAGCATATAGCGTGTTTGATGTAGTGTGTTTTTGGTGTGTTGGTTGTTAATAATAACATTTTTAGGCTCTTAGGTTACTTTTAGCTACTATTCAGCTTATTTTTGCTACTATTTATAGGTCTTATTGCACTTTTTGGTACTATTCATGATCTCTCTGTATAATTTTAGCTATCTTTTAATTTTATCTATAATACTTTTAGCAAAAAATTTTCAATTTCAACTAATTAAGTGTTCCCAAACGAACACGTAGTTGTTGTACATAAAAAGATGGATAATTACTTACTATCCAAAGCAAAGTCTTACATGCGCTTGGTGCACTAGATACTATCTCCTATTTAGGAAGTCAAGTGTTAGTAAAAAGTCTGTGTCCCACTATCTTGTGAGTTTGAGATTGTTTGTTCCATTATTTTTTGAGTGATCCTACACTATGTCAAATTTGGGTTTAAGTGATCGCCCGAGATTATGACTTAAAAAACAATATATTAAAAATAAATAAATAAATAATGAGAGGATAACGTACAAAGTCCACTAGACTCTAGAGTATTGAAAATCTTCCAATATCAGATTTGTGTTGTACTAGTACATAAGAATTTTTTTTTTTTTTTTATTGTTTTGCTTGCAAACTATAGTAGTGGCTTTTTAGCTATCTTTTATGATTAAAATATTTGTTGTTTACGGTGTTGTTTACTTGTTTTGTTTGGTATTGACTTTATGAAATGTCGGTGAGGCTTATCATTGAATTATTTTCGGTGCACATTGTTGTTGTTTTGTGAGGTAAGGTTACTTTACCATTAAAATATTTGCAACCTACTTTTTGTCCATAAAAAGATGGATAATAACTTACCATTCAGGGCAAAAATCTTATATGCACTGGACAGATACTATCTCCTATTTAGGAGTTTTATTATTGGAAGTCTTTGTATCCCATTATCTTGTGAGTCTGAGAATGTGGGTTGAGTAATGGCTTGCTCTATTATTTTTTAGGTGATCTTGTACTGTGCCAAATTTGGGTTTAAATGAATCGGGATCGTGACTTAAAAAATATATATATATTAAAAAAAAAAAAAAAAAAAGATAAGAGGATAACATGCCAAAGTCCATGTCTAGACTCTGGAGTATTAAAAATCCTTCATGATCAGATTTGTGTTGTACTAGTACACAGGAATTTATTTTTATTTTTTTTGTTTGCAAATTATAGTAGTGGCTTTTTTTGCTTATGAGGTATCATTTATGATTAAAATATTTGTTTACGTTGTTGTTTACTTGTTTTGTTCAGTATCGACTTTGTGAAATATGAGGTGAGGCTTATCATTGAAATATTTTCCTTGCGCATTGTTGTTGTTTTGTGAGGTAAGGTTACTTTACCATTAAAATATTTGCACCAAGCAGTTGTTGCGCAAAAAAAGATGGTGGATAACTTATCATTCAAGAGGCGACTTATTGGTATGAAATCTGTGTCACGTTATCTTGTGATTCTGAGATTATAAGTTAAAGTCGTGGCTTGTTTTATTATTTTTGAGGTGAGTCAGGATTATAAATAAATGAATACATTAAAAAAAAGGAGGATAATGTGTCAAATTCCAAGAGACAAGAGTATTGAAAATCTCCAAAGATCAGATTCATGTTGTATTAGTACACAGGAATTTTGGTTAAATATGGTTGAGAAGTGCTATGGATATAGTGTTGGGGGAGAAACACATTAGGAAGTTTCTTTGAATAATTAATATAATATATAGAGATACATTTTAACCTAAAAGGCCTAAGCTAATGGATATGTACTCAATTATGTTATATTAACCACTTTTTCTTCTCATCTTTATTCAATATGAGACTTCACTCACACGTGTAATTCAACGTATAATATTTCTTCAAATGTGGTTGAGTAAAATATAGATTTGACTACAACGATTTATGAAGCCTAGTCTTACTAGTTTAGTTTTTGACAGTTCAAATAACTATGACCCTAATTTTTTCACATATGAAAAAAAATTAATAAAAAAATTAAAAATACCCGAAAATAACAATAGGCCTAGAAGCAAAGGCATGGTCACGGGATTTGAATATTTCGAATGCAACAGAGGGTTTGTTGAGAATGGACCCTCTGTTAGAATGAACAACGATATTAGGAGGGTTGTGATGAGAGACAGAAGGTTTGTTGAGAATGAACAACGTTATCAGAATAACACTTTTTTCAACAAAAAAAGTATTTACTCAAATACACGCATATAATGTCCCTTTCTATTTTGGGTGTAACTGTCATTGGACATATATATATATATATATATTAATAAGTTTTACTAATATACATCTTTAAAAGTATATATATTAGCAAATTATTTTTTAAAATTTTTTATTAAAAATTGAAAAAATTGTCAACTTTTATAAAGTATTTTCCTTAAAAGTACATGGATGATTGGCTTGAGTTTGTCTCATATCGCACTGCTTTCTTTAATTGCTTCACATGATAGTTTGACTCTTGCGTAATTTAAGTGGGGTCGAAAATCAGACAAAATATAGTAGAAGTACCTTTCAGATCAAATTGTCTTGGATTTTTCTAACTGTTGCATTGAAATCAACATTTTCCCTATTGCCGTAAAAAGTGAGATGGTCTGGTCCCAACTCCCAGCAGGGTCATTTGCCTTTATTACTCAATAAGCAGTGTTATATTTATTCAGCCAAAACTGTCTTGAATATAAGAATGTATGTAAAATTAGAAATGTTAAATTTTAAAGAACATGTTAACCAGAATATTTAACGAAAGTGTTTTGACTATACCTTAGCTGTGTGTGAGGAAATTAAGTAGTACCTTGTCCTCTGCATGTAATGAAATACAAAACTGTTTGAGGTCCCCTTACCATAGCTCGCTTGAGATTGTTTTTATTTATTTTTTTATTTTTTTATTCATGTGTTTTCGTGGCCATCTGTGAATCAAGTTAGCCCTTCTACTAGGCCAATTAAACCATTCTTTAAAATCCCGGAGTGGAAGGGAGGTCCAAAATTTTGGAAAAGAATAGGCAATTAGGAAAAGAAAAATTGGTTCCAAATGAAACCTCAAAAAATTTGTTACATTCTTTTGACCAAAAAATAAGAAGAAAATTCTTTTGTCTAAACAAAATCAGTTGTCTCAAAAATAACATCATTGACTTCTAAACAAATCAAAATTTAACTAGATAAAATACAAATCTAGTCTAAAAGTATTACTCACAAAACAATCACAAATAAAAACAAATCTAAAATTTACCCATACTCTCTCTCTCTCTCTCTCTCTCTCTCTCTCTCTCTCTCTCTCCTGTTAGCTACTCTTAAATCCCTTTTGTTGGTGGCTTTACTTCTCCTCTGATCTGATCACGTCTGAAGACCTGAGGTATAGTTTCAGTCTTTCACTCTTTTTTATCTGTTTTTCCTCCTAATGCAGACTGTGAATATGTGATGCGTGGTTTTTGTTTTATCGTGGGTGGAAATATATGACTTGTGGCTGTGGGCTTATTTTACTTCTGGGCCTTGTGAAGTTTTATTTTGTTTTTTTTTTTTTAATCATGCGTTTTTTACTTTTTATATTATTTATTTTATTATAGGATCAGTTTTGTAACTTTTTTTGTAAACTATTAGAATAGTAGTACTGTACTATATACTATAATGTCACGGATACCGAGAGAGAGAGAGAGAGAAAACCTTCAATCCTAATAATTTGGTAATCCAACCAGCAATTTAATATTCTCTCTTTCTATATGCAAAATATGTGTAAAAGCCATCAAGAAGACCTATAAAAACCCTTAATTGCTTAAGATTAGGGAGCTTTTTATTACAAGGAAACTACGCAAATTAATCAGAGGAAAATCAAGGTCTAAAGCATGTATGGGTTGGCTACAAGTGGCATCCTATAGTTATAATATTATGCGTGTGTAAATCCTTGACAACATAGAGGAAGTAGGAATAAAGATGGCATAGCTTTTGTAATCATCAAAAAGTTGTGTTGAAAGGTGAATTGTAAGCCTCAATAACAAAGGAACAAGCATTTCCAGGGACTAGCCTGCTTCCTATTACTCAAGAGGGCAATTGTCCGGTCCTTTTTCATGTGGAATTGGTTTAGTAAGATTATACCCAAGCCCGCTTCCATTTTCTTATGTGAAAGAGGTGCTTGCTTTATGAAAGTTCGACCTTCTTTTTTGATTCAACTCGAAGCTCCTGGTGAATGACCATAAACCCAAGGAAAGGAAACAACTAGTTAGATTTTTCATACAATCTCCTCTTATATAGATAAACTAATTATCTATTCTTTTTTTTTTTTTTTCTTGCTTCTAAAGTCTTCGGATAATTCTTGGGAATTTTGGGGTATCTTAATAATTTATGAGGGTTTATAGGGGTATTTTGATAAGTTACGGCAATTCTTATGGTAATTTTAGAAAAATTATAGGGGATTTGTGCTATTGTTGGAAGTTTTAGGAATGTTATGTAATTGTTTGTAGTTGAAAGCAGTGTTCATGTAGTCGTTGGAAGTTAGGGTTTGTCAATGTAAATATGGAAAGTTGGTATATGGGCTTGGTTTAGGTTAGTGTAATTGGGTTGGGCTTAAGAATTCTAATGGATTTAGCTGTGTATGTGATTGGACAGAGATACGTAGTGAGGCAGGCCTTAAGCTTGTTAGAGAAATAAACTCCTAGGCGGTTTTAAAGACATTGGGCCAAGTTGTGGCCATTTCTTTAATAGATATGTTAGACCTAGTTGGGTTATCCCAACCTAACCAGATCTCATTGAAATCTTATTCTAGTGATATTTCAACGATTTCATGCATTTAATGTCTACCTTTGGGCATACTCGTTGGGCAAGCCTTTTGAATATAATGCATAGCAATTCTTCATTATCAAATGCTACTCCAACAGTAAGTAGAAGATCTCTTACTGTTTTGATTTGCTGGAGAAAGCCATTGATTGTATCATTTCCTTACCTGATACTCTGAAACTCCAATTTCATATTCAATATGTTTGCTCTTGATGCTGATGTGAATCATTGCTCTAGAGTATTCCAGACCTCTCACAAGCATTATTGATTCCAACAATAAAGGAGAACACAGAAGGAGTAAGAGTTTGTGGTGGTTGATTCAGATTTTGTAGTTGTGGAAGCCCTGATCGTAGGCTCTAATACCATGAAAAATTTCAATGAGAAAACAGAGAATGAAAATCACTAGTATGTAATTGATTAACACAGCAAGCAACTTAAATGAGAAATAGTATATGAGCTCTATTTTTGGTAGTTACTAGTTAGAGAGAGATAACCAACTAGCCGTTAGAGGCTTAACAGACTAATAAATTGAACTTCCTAACAAGTTATGCACGTGTCATATATATTTGTTTATACACGTGTTACATGTGCAAACCTGCTAAATATACAATCTGACTTAACAAAATAAAACACGACTACACTTGATATTTACTCCAACGGAGCTGTTGAAAGGTAATGAGAGAAGACCACTTGTCACGGACTTCATTATTCAAGAAATGGTGCCATTGCGCATGATTTGTTTTTATAGGATATATATAGTGATTAAATTCGGTAACAATGTAGTGTAAATTTCATATTTTATCCCTCTAATTTCAACATGACACATTATCTTATCATATATTTAAGAATAAATCACACCGAATTAATTTTAATACCCGTATATAAATCCAATCAAATTGAAAATTTATTGAGATATTATTAAGTGTGGTAAGATGTATTAAATTTTAAGTAAAATATTTTAAGATGTTAGGTGAGTTACATATATATATATATATATATATATGATCTTGATTTTAAAAATCAGAATGTATCAGCAGTTTTGATAGTCCTACAGTGAACCAGTTACAAATCCAACAAGGTTATTCAAAAAATATATATATAATGCTTACAGAATATTAAAACAAGATCAATAATTATCACATCTCTATAAATATACACAAACATAAGTCTATTGATTAAACATAAAACAACATCTAGTGAACTTAGCCTACGTAGGAAAATATCACCTACAATATTAATAAGTCATGCCCACTAAAACGGTGAACTAAGCAATAAAAAGCCTACTTAGTCACTTTAGATCTATCACTTTTCAAGTTAAATAGGAACCACCACCGGGGACTACCTCAACTTCGGTCTTGTAGGCTACTTGTCTCAGCACCGGCGAATAAGTCTTGTTGGCTACCTGGCTCATCATCGGGGGCCACCTCCTCATGTTCAGTAAATGCATAGGACTGCATGAATGGGAGTTTCTCCCCCATAGACTCATGGTTTTGTACTCTTGTTGATTGCTCACCCGCTTCAGGGGCTAAACGCGAGTAGCAGCGTCGGAGAAGGCCAGTAGCAGTGGTTGCATTACTTAACATCTTCCATTGTTTGTAAGGCTTGGATTTAAGTGAGTCTTTAGCACATTCTTCCCAGTCCTTTGATTTCACACTCTCCGATGGGTCCATGTGGGCAGCACCTTCTTCCGAGTCCTTTGATTTCACATTCTCCGATGGGTCCATGTGGGCATTAGCAGTGGTTGCATTACTTAACATCTTCCATTGTTTGTAAGGCTTGGATTTAAGTGAGTCTTCAGCACCTTCTTCCCAGTCCTTTGATTTCACACTCTCCGATGGGTCCATGTGGGCAGCACCTTCTTCCGAGTCCTTTGATTTCACATTCTCCGATGGGTCCATGTGGGCATACTTAGATAAAGCAAGCAGATAAAAGCAAAAGAAAATGGTATTTAGTATTGCTAAAAATAGAAAATACCTTTCCAGATGACCCTTGTTTATGGTATCTCCAAACCAGCTTCTAAACAGTAAAAGCAACGGTATGCTGAAGAAATAGGCAGAACCCAGTACACAGCCACCGAACAGAGACCCATATTCACTAAATGATTTAGGGATGTGGTTATCCACGAATGTTTCTAGCCCACCTTCCCCAAGGCCTTCCATTAGTCCTAACAAAAGAAATTGTGGAAATAAGGCGAAGATATCCATGGATATAGTCTGTGCTTCTGGGCCCTGAGCATCAGGATTAATCCCCTCTTTCTTAATTAAATTCCTTCTTTGGATCTCTACTTGCCACGCTGCAATGCAACACAATATAGAACAAACCATCCCAGCTCCAATTCTCTTAAGTGGGCCAAATTTTTGTCTGACTTTCTCCCACCTAAATGGGAATCGTATTGCATATTGCATCAAGGACAGCAGTATGAACATAAAACCCATATAATCAGAATAACGAAGGTTGCTACTTTGTTCCATAAAGAAAGTATCTCCGGTAGCTTTAACTAAACCACAGGCAAAAAAGTTTGTCCAGATTGGTACCAATGTCAAAAGGCGTTTTACTTCGCTCACTTCTTTAACTGTGCAAGGCATCTCATGACTTTCCTCTTCTCTACTACTGTCACTTCGACCAGTATTTTCAAAATGACCAAGGATATCCATTGATTTACTCAGCCCATTCCCGCATTCTAAGTCCTGTTCTCCACTACCTTCTTGTTCTCCCAAACTGGATTGCCCCTTTGCAATAGCAGCTTTGTCTAACCACCTGTATTTAACATTTTTACCCACTAAGACATGCACACATACACACACACAGAGAGAGAGAGAGGGAGAGAGAGCACTCTACCTTAAGAGTGGCACTTTTGGCGACAAAGTTCTTTCATTATTACAGTTCTTGTAAAACTGTTCTGGCGTATGAGGGTAGTTAAGATGCAAATTGAACATAGCTGCCTTAAAGACTCTGAAACAAATATTAAGTGGGCTCTGCATCTGCACTGGTTTTTTATTGTAGTAAAAGGGGAAGCCAATGCAGAACAACAAAAGACTTGCATCCATAGCCACAATGGAAATTATGAAGAATGGTTTCCATTCAGCATACTTATAAGACACGTAAATGGAAGCGATGGAACCAAAAGACCAGGCAATGCCCCACCAAACATTTAAACGAGACTCAATTTTTTCCTCGTCTTTGTGGTCTTCCCTACTACCCAACTCATCAGCAAGAAAGGCTTTTAAAACTGGATCTTGACCAGATTTACCCAATGCGACAGCCAGTAATCCCACATAAATTCCAACTTGGGTTGAGAAACCTAACAGCGCCAATCCCTGCAATAAGAAATGAAACATGATGCTTGGATATTTGTGAAACCGCTTGGGCCGATGGTAATATTTTCACATGCACAAGAAAATATTTCTCAAGTTCTTCTTTCAAGAATATACAAGTAGAACATGTAACAATAATAATTAACTGTAAAAACATAATTGCAATAACAATGATTTGGACATTAAAATAAAAAATAATCCAAATTTTTAGACATTTGACAGTATTTTAACTGCAATTTTGTACACAAAAAGGTTCAAACTACATGCGCAAATGGTGTTATATGAATTCATTTAATTACATGTGCAAATGGTTTTATATGAACTCATTTAATTTTTCAATAGTGATTATGCACTTAGGTAACAATCTCTACAGATTGAGGACTTGCTTTCTTAATCTTTGCTCCCGTGCATCTGTTTCCTGAATTATCCGTAATATAAATCTTCCTCCATGTTGAGGATCATATTTTTATATTGACATTCAAAACCCAGTGAATGAGCTTGGCACATGACAACAACCACACACCTATAAAGCTTCACCTGATAAGTGTGCAACCCCTCACTAAAATTCAATAATTATTCCCTAAAAAATAATTAAATAACAATAAATCCCATTGAGTATTCTCTCATAAACTATTCCAATAGCTAACAATTCACAATCCCCTATAAATCAATAACTTTAAAATAAAAAAAGGAATCTAGAAAATTACAAAGGACAAAGAAGCTCACAAATTCCAAACCGTCCAACAGTTACTAAACATTAGAGACTGGCATTTATTAATGAAAATCCTAATACTCCTCTCACACTCACCACCTCAATAGTAGCCCAAAACCTACTAATCCTCAAAATCTGAAATAGAGAAAGAAAGGGTAACAAAAATTCCAACTAGCTGAATAACTGTTGAAAAAAAAAAATACTACGTCTTTCCTCACCTACTCTCACAAACACTCACACAATACTTTGTATAGAAGAGACTCATCCTTAGGAATGGACCAAGGATTTTAAGCTAGTGGGGCCAGAGTGTAAAAAAAAAAAACTCAAAATAGACATCTATATAGTATTTAAAAATTATAAATACTCAAAATCATTGTTTATAAATATATTAAGATGCAATCATTTACCAACATATACAAACAAAAACAAAGTAATGTCTTTTTTTTAATACTAGGCTGGCTAGGATTTTTTTTTTTTTTTTTTTTTTTGTTTAAGTTAAAGCATTCACATTAGTGGTGCTAAAAATTTTAACTTTTAGCACCTCAAAAAGTTACTTTATTTATTTTACCGCCTTACTTTACAATACACCTAATATCAAATGTTCTATTTTTTTTTTTTTATAATTTCATTTAAAAAAAATAAAAACAATTCATTAAAATAATATAGACAATTCATTAAAATAATAAAGGAAGCAAGAGAATTTATGTTTTTTTTGGCCTGTATGTTACTGTTGTTTAAACAACAATTTTCGTTGTTTAAACACCACAACACATATTTTCACAACTCTTTTTCACACACGTATTTTCCACAACACTTAAACAACATTACTAAAAATCTCTTACCAAACGGGCTCTTAATTGAAAGAAGAAATATAATCTTAATAAAATATTTTATTTTATTTTTAATAACTTGCTACAGTCAACTAGTATTTATACCAATTTACTGTAGTTGCAAAAAATTTGGTTTTATCTTCTCCAATAACACATGATTTTTTGGTAGAAATTTTTTTTTTTTTTTTTTTTGGCTAAAATACAATCACCATTGTAAATATTTTTATTGTTTTTGTTAAGACACCATTGTAAATATTTTTATTGTTTTTGTTAAGTTTTGAATAGTTGCTATTCGAGTGAGACTAGTTAGGCTTATCATAGAGAAGGGGGCCTAAGGTTTTAGAAGGGGGCCTAACTACAAAAATGAAAAATATTATAACTTGAAAAGAAAAAAAAAATGGACGGGGGGTGGGGCCCCTTAGGCCCTCACCTAGGCCCGTCCCTGCTCACACTCACAAATTAAACAAAGGGAGAGAGAGTGGAGAGGGAAGGGTTAGAGTTCTTTAAAGCTTTGTATTTCTCTTCAACTCTTGCAAGGAACTTGAAAGATGAATTAGTTTATATAGTACACCATCAAACCTCTAATTCTCACTATATTTATTTTCTAACTCTTAGATTCATAAATCCCACACATAACTTCAATAAAGCTCCCACTACATTTAACTTGTGAAACTCATACTAACTAATGAAATTCATAGAACTTGACAAATGAATGGGTTTATATAGTACACGTACACCATTAAACCTCTAACTCCCATTACATTTATTTTGTTACATAATAAACAAGGTTTATTATGTTTTGGTGTGTGCTGCATAAGGAGAGTAAAAAAAGGTGCCACACAAGAGAATTGAGAGTGTGGCCTAGAGGGAGCTGCTTAGAGAAAAAGAAGACAACCAAGAGGGAGCTATGTAATAGAGAGAAGAGAGCAAAGTGTTACCGCCTTTGAGAGAGATACTTAGTGTGTGAGAGTAACAAAAACCAAGAGTTTTTTTTTTTAGCCATGAGATATACACAAGAGATATTGTAATTGATTTGATAATAGTAAAATTATTCGGAGTTTGTCTCATAGTTTTCCTTTCAAGGAGAAAGGGTTTTTCACGTAAATATTTGTGTTCTTGTGCATGATTGTTATTTTGTCCAACCTCTAACATCCACTACATTTATTTTCTAACTCTTACATTCATAAATCCCACACATAACTTAAATAAACCTCCCACTACATTTACATTTAACTTATGAAATTCATACTTGTTTATGAAAGGTTAATTAAAACCAAATTTAACTTCTAACATCAACAATATATACAAGTAAATGAAATAAGCTTTTCAAAGGATAAAGCTTCATAAGCCTGGGAATCGTATCCCAGTTTAATTGAAAAGCTATCATGTAAAAACTAATGAATTCCAAAAACATCAAAAATTTCATTGCACTTAAAAGATTCACATCTTATAAGATTTCATATACTAACAATCTTTGTAACTATGATTGTGCATTATCCCTAAGATCAGGCCCAAAACCACACAGGCCAGTGGAAAGTCCCATAAAAAAAATAAAAAATAAAACTAGTTTTTTTGCCAATGCATTCCTTCATTGATTGGACCCAAAGCATAGCTAGATGGTACTGTCAATTCCAAAATATAACAAATTTCATTTCAATCCATATCGAAAAGACATATATCATAATATAACTTCTCAAACAAATATATCTTATTAAAAATAAATGAAAATCTCATTTTAACTATTGATTTCTTTTCCTAATTTTACACATGAAATTTAAAAGGATATAAAAAAAAATTCTAAATAAGGCCAAACTTCATAAAAAATAATAATATTTTACTGAGAGGAATTTTAAATCAATGTTTCTAAAATAATTGAATAAAAATTTATAATCAAATGCAAAGGAATATTTTAGTGAATAAAAGATCATAGTTTAAGCTAATCACAGCTAGCCATGAAAAATGTTATATACCACCAAAAGTTACTTCAAAAGAACACCAAGATTAATAAGTTATTACGTGTATCAAGCTCAAGCTAAAACAATCAAATACATAAATTACTTCACATACTCAATCTTGGAAAGTTAATCTAATTTATGTCATCTTATCAAATATGAATTATTTTCTCTCTCAAAAAATTTTAATTCTGGGATCACTCAAAATGTATTCAATAGAGTATACGAGTTCACTGAGAATCCTAGTGCCCAAATGGTCCAACCATTCGTCCCTCCATATAGTGTTACTCTACTCGTCCTCCCCCCTCCAAAATGGCAGTGTGAAACCAAGACTAAAGACGCAAGTTTTTTCTAATCCATGTGGATACATGTGGAGCAAGATGATTAAGGTAGTGAGTGATGTGAGGTTCCAACTATTAAATGAGGTGGCTAGTGGTGGGAGATGGCATGGGCAACCCAAGGGTGAAGGAAGTAGTTGGCAGAGAGACATTAGGGTTGTCCATGGCAACCTAGAACCCACCAGAATCAATTGACTCAATGCCAATCTAACCAAGACCGACTCGATCAGAGCAACCTGCAAATGACAGTGAGTCTCTGACCTCAAAACCCATGGGTTGCGAGTCGAGTGGCAGTTTTGGGTTTTGAAACCTGATAAAAACAGAACTAACCTAAGCTTTCTTACTAAAAATCCCTAACCCTCATCCTCCCTCCCTCTTTCTCTCTTTATCAAATCCGTCGAAATTCGACGTGATCTCATTAAGATATGGAGTAGATTCAACGAGATCTCATCAAGATCTAATCTAGATCCAGCGAGATCTTGACAGATCAGGCCAATCTCAACAGATCCAACCAAATCTCAGCCTCAGTAACAAAACTCAAAACCCACCGGTACAACCTAACACCCGATTAGACCCAAACTAGCAAATTTGACGATTCTTCCAAGTCTCTTTCAGGTTACATTTTTCTCCACTTGAAGTTGTTAGGTTGAATATGAGTTAAGCACAAACCCGACCCATGAATAGCCCTAATCAATATTAGTCATCTAATCTCCCACATGTTCATGCACCAAATAGTCTCCATATCTTTTTTAACACCAAAATCAAAATTTATTACCATGCATCATCTTATCTAAGATAAAGTAAATTTCTTTTCTAAAATAATAGTAAATTTTCATTTATTTTTATTAAATTTCATACTTTTTTTTTGGAGACTCGTTCCTGATTATAGCTTTTTATTATCAGACTAAGACACCAATCAATTTTTGGTGTAGGCAGAGATTGAACTCCAAATCTTTAATACAACCATCAGAAACTTTACCAGTTAAGTTAACTGAAACCCACTATTAAATTTCATACTTGAACAATGATATTTGATTTTTCTATATGAAATTAACTTAGTTTGATTTGTTTTAATTCATTAAATCCAACCAAAAAAAAATAACATCAAATTAAATTTAATTTTGTTAGTATTAAATAAATTTCTTTTATCGATATTTAAATCTAAATGGTCCATTTAAATTTATATCCTTAGGTCCCACTTAATGGATATTTAAATCTAGAAGATTCCATCTAAAAACCTTTAATATGATTGAAATGCTTTTTGAAAATTCCAAATGCAATAAAACCTTTAATTTAATTGAAATGCTATTGAAATTTCTAAAATAACTAAAATACCTTGAAACTTTCGATAATAATTATGGCTTAAAAGTATAGTTCATTGGCGGCCAAGCAACAACTATATATATATATATATATATATTTTTTGAGAATCAACAACATTTTTTTTGAATAAGAAGCAACAACAGTTAGTAAAAAAATATAACGAAATATCAAGAGGAAAGTAGGGGAAATTAGAAGTTAGCATTACAAAAAGTTTGTATAAAATAAAAGGGCATTATGAATATTTTATTTAAAATTTCATTGAATTCTATTCCATTACTTCCTCCTTTCATCCCCAATTTGGGAAAGTAATAGATATAGGTTTTGAAAAAAAAATAAATAAAATAAATAAAAAAGAGAAATAGGTATTTCCACTTACGCTTTTTATGTATTCTCGCTTAAATTTCCAAACAATGAAATGACAATTTTATTTCCTCCTACTAAATTTCCTTTTTTATCTTTTTATTTTTAAAATTTTCCTCCCAAACAGACTGTTATGCATATTCTTGAAATCTTCAGTTTCCTCATCTGACCTAAAACAAGAGCAGGACACAGACTCACCGTAATATAGGTTATGGCGCAGATGACAGTCATATTGAAACGTCCGTAATACGAATCGGCTAAATGAGCAACTATAACTTCTGATATGGTCGATACGCCATCCCGGAGATTTATAATTGCTGTAGCTTTTGCAAGATGTTGCTCGGGCCATGAATCTGTGAGGTAATCCTCTAAGACTTTCACCACTCCATAATTGACCAAGCTATGGCTAAAAACTAAGCCTGTAAATCATCAAAGAAAATAAATTAAGTTCATTTTTGTAAGTGAAAAATGAACTTAAGACTACAGCAGTTGAGCTTATTTGAAGAAAAAAAAAAATTACCAAAAATGAATAGTGCAGCCTTTGAGAAGTAAATGCGCTTGTCATACAATCTCCGTATAGATGAGAAACATGGGAACCATTTACCAGTTCTATTCATTATCGTCATTAGCCCTACAAAGAAGGTGAGATCGATCGCTCGATCTGTACTTCTGTGTATTCAAAGTTTCAAACTGAACTGTACTGACAGAAACACTTTTTAACAGGCTGTTACTTGAAACTCCGGGAGTGTACTCCTTCCGTCTCACATAGAGTTGGGGATTTTCCAACGATACAATGGCCAAGTACCGTCGGAACCACCGATCCGGCCAGTGGCTTCGTTGCTTTAGAGAGACCTTCACTCCATGAGAGTTGGGACTTGGGACAGCTTCACACACGAGAAAGAGGGAGTGTGAGTGTTTGGGGGTTTGGTTTCAAATGCTAAGTTTCAATGTTTGGACAGAGAAAGACCTCAAACGCAGGGGAGAGAGAGAGAAAATTTTGATTTTAGTTTGGGTTTACTCAGACGTATCAAAACAGTAGCGGGCTGAATCTGTTTCATTGGTATTTTTGTTATTTGGTGAGAAGTCAATGATTTAAGCCATTAGATTAAATCTATAGTTGAGAATTGAGGTAATGCACACCGTACTAACCAAACTGAGCTGTACTGACCATGTCTTTTTGCGACAATTATGAAATACCAAGATACGAGAGCGAAGGTAGAAAGTGGCGGGAGTTTGAAAAATTTTCAGGGCAAAATTGTCATTTGATTCGGTTAGAGTGAATTGCGGTTGCCCGTTGTCAATCATCTGTATGGTGGATTCTGTGCACTGTCACAGAGCCCACAAACTACTTTCTTTTCAAAAAAAAAAACAACTTTAAAACCGACTTTGCTTCTTCCTTTTCTTCCTTCATCATGTCCTGCACGTTTTGGTCATTTCCTAATAAATGAAAAGGCTGGCTTGCTGACTTGAAAGTCCAGCAAGAGTGGGCTGGAACCCACGCGAGCCGCAAACCCAACATCTACAAGTTGGACTCGTTCACACTTCACAGTGATAGACATTCAGACAAATTTTAGTCACACTTAGATAGCTCAAAGAAATTTACTCCACCACTTTAGAATGTGAAGGCAACCTGCACGTAATTCGCTCACACTAATTTCATATAGCCAACACATATATCATGAGAAAAGTGACACATCACTTTGTTTGGTTTAATAAGTTTACATTACTCATTACTCTTTTTTTTTTTGTGAGACCTACACCTTGTTAAATTGTTTGGCTAAGCTTTTGTTTTCAATTTTCATAATTCAAAACTCTGAATTTTGCTTCTTCCTTTTATTTTTCCTTCAGCATGTCCAACATTCTTTGATCATTTCTCAATAAATGAAAAGGATGACTCGTGTTGGCTGAGGAGACAAAAGGAACAAGGTCATTTAATGAGCAAGTCCATCAAGAGTGGGCTGAAACCCACGTGAGCCACTAAAAATGGCAAAATAGGCTCGTCGAGTCAAGTTTAGATCGGGTCAAGATTGCGGGTTAAAAATGAGTTTAGGTCAATCGAGTTATAGATCGGGTCTAATTGATCCGTATTTTTCATGTGAATTTTTTTATAAAGAAAATAACATATATTTGTCATTTAGAAAGTCATGCAATAAATTACTTGATGTAAAATGCATTACTTTGAATCCACCATTTATATCAAAAATGAATTCGATTAAACTTATTAATGTTTAGAGTCTATTTGGATACCACTTATTGCTGAAAACTAAAAACACAGTAATAAAATCATTTTTAAATGTGTGAATAGTACTGTAGGACCTAGTTTTAAATTGAAATTTGTGTTTGGATACTTTTGTGTGTCTATGAACAGTGCCGTGGGACCCACATTTTTTCAACAAAACGCACAAACGCTGGCTTGAAACACTTCCCAAACGAACACTAATTCAATAATTTTAAAATTATAAAAATCCTAACATTGCTATCTAAAACAAAATAACACAAAGATAAGTAAAACAAATACACAAGTTTTATTTCTACATAATATCAACATCCTAAAATATAAAACAAAATTACAAATGACTTATTGGATAACTCATTTGACAAAGAATAAAAACATATAAGAAATTTAAAATCTTGAAAATTAATTTTATAATCTATTATCAATTGTAGTTGA
Source organism: Quercus variabilis (assembly GCA_030445155.1). Taxonomy (NCBI): domain Eukaryota; kingdom Viridiplantae; phylum Streptophyta; class Magnoliopsida; order Fagales; family Fagaceae; genus Quercus; species Quercus variabilis. The sequence continues at coordinate 3,840,267 of CP129448.1, read as the reverse complement.
CACTCTATTTCAATTTGAGATATATATTAAATTTTAATTGTTTATTTATTTATACATGATCTCTTTTATGAATATTATATCATTTTAAGCAACACAGGCTCTAAAAAATATCATAATTTATTTTGAAAAACCATTTATTTTGGACATAAATTATTAAAAAAATAGGTCTCAATATTCATAATTTATGCTAATTTTGATACTTTGGCTTCATTATTTTCACACTTGTGAATGTTTCTCACACATGTCCACAATTTTAAATCTATGTTTTTAACTCTACTATAAGCAAATTATCTTGGCATGTACTTTGCTATTTGATATCTAAAAATCTTTACTCATTACAAAATGCTCAATCATTCATCTTTCAATTAATTTGCATGTAGTTATGTAATTGTCTCAATTGTTTCCTTAAAGCTCACAACAAACAATTAAACTAATATTGTTTTAATTTCATTTTTTTTATCCAAAAAAAAAAAAAGTTTTAAAAAAATAGTTTGGATTTGGGTCAGATTGCAGGTCAGGTTGGGTTAATCCACAAAAAATATGGGTCGAGTCACGAGTCAACCTGTTTTTGCTTCGAGTCAAAAAAATCAGGTTCGGGTTGGGTCGGGTCAGAAAAGCCTAACACGTTTTGTCATGTCTATGAGCCACACACCCAACATCTACAAGTTGGACTCGTTCATAGTGATAGACATTTTATATTTAGACAAATTTAATCACACTTAGATAGCACAAAGAAATTTACTCCACAAGTCCACCAATTTAGAATGTGAGAACAACCTTCAAGTAATTCGCTCACACTAATTTCATATAGCCAACGCATATATCATGAGAAAAGTGACACAAAACAAGAAGACCTACTCAAGACTTCATTCAATTCAACATACGTGAGAAAAATCTTAACTTTTACGCCTTTAGAGCATTTTCAATAGACTAGTTAAAACCATTTTTTGGAGAGAAAACCAATAAAAAATTTAAAAAAATAAAAAAATAAAAATCTCCAATAGAGCTCTCTTGGCTTGGAGAGCACTATAGCAACTCCAAATGAATTTTTCTCCTTTAAAAAATCAAACAACTTAATAAAAAAAAATTCTTTCTTTGTTGTAGACTCAAACGTCTCACATAATCAAAACTAAAACCACAAAACACAAAACAAAATGTATTTCTTATTATAATAGCAAAGTTCAATCAAAACAAGAAAATAAGGGGAAAAAAAGTCAAGCGGATAGTCTAGCGGTGGGGAGGCGGACGAGGCACTGCTGCTTGGTGAACACTGATCTCCACCGGCCTTCTCCCTCTCTCTCTCTCTCTCTCTCTCACTGTGGTGCGTTCTTTCTCCCTCTCTCTCTCTTCTATTTTCTCTGATGTGATAAATGTGTAACGAGAATAACATGTCTCTGTGAGAGACTGCGCCTCCAGCCCCTTTTTTTAGGTATGTTGGGTTAAAACCAAGTAAATGGGTAGAATCATGTTATTGCTTCTTAAAATAGAGGTTCGACTAGTTACATTTTCCCCTTTAAATTAAGGGTTTTACAATGGAGTCGCCACTTATTTAATTATTGAGATAAATAAGAAAACCAAAATTGAAAAATTCCTCATTTTATTAATTTTCAATTGAATTTACATTGATCATAAGAAAATTACATGGCTTTCGTCCTAGATACAATTTAAGATAAAGTACATAACTTTGTTTCCTAGTTACAATCTAAAAATTGAAAATTACAAGTATAAGCATTAGTTTATCAACCCTTGATCTAAATTTAGAAGCTATGTTACGAGATGGGAAGGTGTTAGGCACCCACCCTGCCCGATGAAACCGATCTTCTAAATTATGATGGCTAACATTTATATCACATCATCCAATATGTTATCAATCAATTTACATATTGAATTTAAAGTATGTGCATGTGATAAACTCTAATTCAATTTATTAAGTATTTCATTTGGATTGAAAAATAAATTCTAGTGAATGTGTGTAGATGGTGATATCCTAGATTCAAGAATTTAAAATAATTATTAAACAAACATCTTTTTTATGTTTTTGATGTGGATTTAAGATTGAAACTAGTGTTATACATAAACATGTGATAAACAATCAAGAATATATGAAGAATACATAAGAACATTTAAGAATATTCAAACATATTCAAGAGAATTTAAATAGTTACTATCATGCTTTAATTCTAAATTTTCATCATGACAACACAAAAAACAATTAAGAAAATGGATTATACATTCATGCAAAATCCATATGATGGAGGAGGAGACTTTTGAGGGAGGTCCTAAGGGTGGAGGACAAGAAGAGTTAGAAGAGGAAGAGTGAGTCTCACTCAATACCTTGAGTCTCAAGAAAACTAAGATATGACAAGACTACTCAAATTCCTAAAACTCAAGAGAGTAGAAGAGAGAGAGTTTTTTGTGTCTTGTAATGGAGGAGAGGGGGGTTTATATAATAGTGATTGAGGAAATATGAATGGAAGACCATTTAATGAGGGTTGACAAAGAATCATGAACCTAGACCTTATTTTAGCATTTGAGGAAATCTGGTGCATTAAATGGAAAGATTGGTGAGAGTGAAGAGCAAGCCAAAATTCGGTTTTTCCATAGCTGTTGTAACAGCCTGTAGAGTCAATTTCAAAAAATCATATTTGACTCAATTCTGATTGGAATTCTCGATCTTGTGCTCAAATTGAAGCCTTGGATGTCTAATTTATGAGAAAATTAACCTCATTCACAAATTCAAAATTGCTATAACTTAAATAATGCTCTCAAGTGCAGGATTGTCGCGAAGTAATAACTCGGTAAATCCAAGGTCGAATCCACAAGGAAAAAGAAATTGATTAGCAAACCACAAGAGAATAAAACTAAAACAATAAAGTTTAACTAAAGAGATTTTTAATAGTTTAGTGAAAGTAATTTAATTGAGTGAAAACAACAATATATTAAGGCACTAAGGTTTAGGGATCCACACACAACACATCTATTAGTAGTCTTAACAATATTTATTTTATAATTCAACTAAAATTCATACGAAGGATGATCTTAGTTGGATGATTTAACAATAAAAACTCAAGAAGTAATTGTTTAAGGCAGTTTAATGTAGTTGATTGATATTAGGTAAAACAAAACTAGTGAATTAGTTCGTAAGGAATACTAAGCATTTAATGTGCCCGGAGTCTATGATAAATCAAAGAATTATACAGACTTTTCTAGATGAGTAAAACAATCAAAAACATAAAAACATAATCATCAAAACCAATAAATAATTGTTAAGAACATACTAATAAACGGTTGTTTTTCACCCCTTACCTTAGCAAGGCTTCTAGCAAGTCATAATACAAATAAAACTCTAAATATTGTAAAGAAACTTAAAAAAAAAAACCTAAATTATGTTCTACAACAGCTCCCCTTCTAAATTTTGCCTAAAGAGTCTTTAAATAGATTAAGAAATCCTATTACAAGTTGAATTCCCGTTTGAAGGAAATCTCAGGTTTTTAGGCTTCACTTAACCGACGTGTTTGGCCCATTTAACCTCAGAATTTGGACTTTTAGTAAACTACAAAGTTGTAGCCCTTTAAGTTAGCTTTCCAGCTCAACTTGAATTATCTAAATTGGACATCTGAGCCGAAATTTATGCTCTAAATACTAACCGGTATGCAGGCTGAAATCCTAATCCGATTGGATCTGGATTTTATGCAAATTTCCTTTGATTTTTTGCTCCAATTGGACTTGAATTTAATTGGGTTGACCTTATTTGACTTCATCATGGTCCTTGTAAAATTAAAGTCCATTATCATTCTTCTTTACACAAATCCACTTATTTAATTTCATTATCCTACAAAAGACAAATCTATGCATTAAAATTCAATTAAGCACAAAATTGATTATTCAGCATTATTCCAAAATTAACTATAAAATGCATAAATTAACTCAAAATAAGTATGATAATACTTTCTAATAATTATATAAATATGTAAGATTAAACTATTATCAAAAATAGTCTCAGAGATATCAATAAAATGGTGAGCAGAGGTCATTGTTAGCATTAATAGGTCCCAAATTAGTTTCCAATTAACACTAATAGGCTCCAATCACTCTCATTTCAGACCTAATTAGTTTCAAATTTACCCTAATTAAAAGATAATTACACAAATTACTCATTGAATGATTAATGTTTAACTATCTAGTTAATTAGGTGTGTGCAACCTTACCATAAAATGTATTCCTAACTAATCAAATTATGACACATCATCGATCTCAAATTGATTATACTTATAAACAATTAAAATCAATTGTTCATAATCACATATAATCAGACTCAATTTGTGATATCGCATCTTAGTCATTAAAACTTGATTTGATGATAACTTTCAATCTGGTAGTCCGATTAGGAATTATGACCAGTTAATTTAATCGTTACAACATCAAGATCATATTGGTGAAATGAAATTAAGGATCTAATGACTAGAATCAAGGTGCATATTTCCAAGGTGAGTCATGTTATTGCCCTCTCAAAATGGAGGTTCGACTAATTATATTTTCTCTTTTAGATTAAGGGTTTTACAATGAAGTTGTCACTTATTTAATTATTGAGATAAATAAGAAAACCAAAATTGAAAAATTCCTCATTTTATTAATTTTCAATTAAATTTATATTGATCATAGGAAAATTACATGGCTTTAGTCCTAGATACAATCTAAGATAAAATACATAACTTTGTTCCCTAGTTACAATCTATAAATTGAAAATTATAAGGATAAGCACTGGTCTATCAGCCCTTGATCTAAGTTTGGAGGCTATGTTATAAGGTGGGAATGTGTTAGACACTCACCTTGTCCAGTGAAATTAATCTTCTAAATTTTGATGACCAACATTCATATCACATCATCCAATATGTTATTAATCAATTTGCATGTTGAATTTAAAGTATGTGCATGTGATAAACTCTAATTCAATTTATTAAACATTTCATTTGGATTGAAAAATAAATTATAGTGAATGTGTGTGGATGGTGATATCCTAGATTCAATAATTTAAAAGAATTATTAAACAAACATATTTTTTATGTTTTTGATGTGGATTTAAGATCGAAACTAGTGTTGTGTAAGAACACGTGATGAACAGCCAAGAACATATGAAGAACATATAAGAATATTTAAGAACATTCAAACATATTCAAAAGAATTTAAATAGTTACTATCATGCTTTAATCCTAAATTCTTATAATGTCAACACAAAAAACAATTAGGGAAATGGATTATATTTAAATGAGATAGAGAAATGATAGAGAGTTTGTTGGAATGTATATTTGAAAAAGTAAGTAGGTAAAAGGTAAATGTAACTATTTACTCTTCAAACGGTACAAAAATTTAAAGAAGCTGATGAAGATGCTCTTAGAGTTCTTGACTATCTTTTGTGAAATTCTGACTTAATTATCTTATGGTCCTTGGCTAGCACCACACTGGTGCACTTCAAAAACTATTTTCTCCCTTACATGTCTAAGACTAAGAGCATCTTAGTTTAAATGATTAGCTCACTGATATCTTGCAACCCGTAAATGCTAAATACTCCTTTGCCTTCTTGAGATTTGACAACAAAACTATATGGCCCAGTTGCACTTTTTTGTACTATTCATGAGTCATATTGTACTATTTCAACTAACTTTTACATTTATCTATAGTACTTTCAACAAAAAATTTTCAGTTTCAACAAAATAAGAGAATCTTAAACAGACCCTAAGTACACAAAACTAAGTGTCGTATTTCCTATACTATGAGAGATGAGATGTAAAGCACATGATTAATTAGTACAGATTTTGTCTGTCAGTTTAGCAACTGATTTTAGCAGTGAGTTAGTTTTTTCTCTTGGATTCCTTTCTCTCTGTTTTGCACATTACATCTAATTATTTAGTTCAATTCATTCAATGAAATCTCAGTTTTTACCAATTTTGTTTCTCTGAATTTTGATATCCTTACTCCTTTCGATTGGTTTGAAATTTAGGCGGAAATTTTAGGTGCAGAATTTTAATAATTAATTTTTTATATTAGGTTTTGTTATCAATTAACATCTATTTTTTAATCAATAATATGACTAATCAATTTAATATAAAATCTTTTTTTCCTTCTCAAAATTTTTTATTTTTTTTTACATAATAATTTTTAGTAGGATTTTACCAATTTTGATTGTACAAAAAATTCTCTTTGCATAAACAATTGTAACAATTTTTTTCAATAAAATTTGATAAAATTAAAAATGCACATGAATTACTCAATAAAAAATTAATTTTAATATTATTATGAATATTTGAATTGCTATCTTTCGGTTGTACAAATTTAATATCATCTACAATATAAATTTATATTATGATGACCAAATAAAACTAAAGTGTAGAACAACAGCATCTAATTACCAAACTAACTATTGCGACATCACTTAATAATAAAATCACCCAACATTGTCAACCACCTAATCAAAAATGGATTTAACACATAATTCGATGAATTAATAGTAACTAAACAGAGATTAATTTTATATATAGAACATCTAAATATCATGACTCATCTTCTCAAAAAAAAAAAAAAAAAATCATTTTCAAGTATAAAATTTAACCCAAAAAAGAAAAAAAAAATAGAAAACTTATTATTTTTTAAACAAGAATTTTTATTTACCTTGGATAAGGCAATGAATAATAAAGGAAAGTTAATATCAAATTCCTAATTTTGATTTCGTTGTTGAAAAAGAGAAAGATATTTTTTGGTGTGATCATATGAGAGATTGGATGACTAACCTGACAATTGGATGATTAAACCTGACAAACTATTGTGCGAGAGAATTGTTTGCAAATGACAATATTCCCTACCCATAATTGCAAATGACCCTGGTATATTTTAAAGAAATTTCATAATGTTGTTTTTTTTTTTTTTTTTTGTTCTAAAAATTTGAAAACCCATTTGATAGATTCTCCCTCTCTCCCACAATTAGAAACTCTAGTTCTCTACCTGTCTAGTGACAACCACCCACCCAAATCCACACCGACTTTATGTCGGCCTGTCTAAGTCTCCACATCACTTGAAACTTCCATATTCAACGAAGGTCTTCGCTCCTAATAAAGCAAGCCAAAACTCTTCCACCTTCTTCTTCTTTGAACAGAATCACAGTTTATTGCAGCCTACAGAGGTTTGCTTTTCTTAATTTCTAATTTCTCCCATTTGGATTTAATTTCACAAAGGCTTCAAATCTAAATATCTCATGGATACACAATCATGCATGTCAATGCTGTTTTTCTATAAGAAATACTATGTTCATAACATTTTTATAACACTTTCACAACAAATTATAAATTGTAGATTGTTACGGGTTATGATTAGTAGGCAAAAAAGTAATTTCAGTAATAAATTTAAATTAGTACCAATAACAACTTACAATTTATGATTTGTTGTGAAAATGTTATAGACATCTCACTTTATTTTATTTTTTTTTTATTTTTTATTTTTATACATCTAGGATCTTTCTTTAAAGCGTGGAAATACATTATGATGCCAAGGTCCCTCATTTTTTAAGTCTTCTCTGCTATTAAACAGAGATAAAATGGCTGGGTTGCTGTTTTAATTATCTTCATTTATAATTTTATTGATAGTCCTATACTGGGTTTTCTTGTTTCTTGTGATTATCTTGGAGTTGGAATTCATCTACAAAAAATTAAAGTCCGATTTGACCATTTAAGTGCCGAAGCAGAAGCTAATGTAGGAAGCACGACGCAGAGCCTTGACCATTCCGTTTTCTTTCAGATTTGATTACTGATTTAGTTTTTTATTTTCGAAAAAATTATATATTGAATTTTCAAATTTCAGCCTAATATGTGTAAATGGAATGTTTTAAAAGCTTGCACAACAATTTGGCATAAAAATAATATTATATTTTAACCGTTAACTTTTACAAGGACAATTTTGACACAATATTAAAAAGATTAAAAAACAAACTTACGTTTGAAAAGTCTATGACCAAATTAACACAACCTAACCAAGTACATAATACACGCTAATCAAAGACTTACTGTAATATACGTTAAGGTGGAGAGGCGAATCATATGGAAACGACCTACACAAGAATCTGCAAAATGAGCAACAATAAGTGCTGATACGGCCAATATACCATCTTTAAGATTAATAATTGCTGTCGATATTGCGAGATGTTCCTTGCTCCAAGATGTTCCTTGCGAGATGTTCCTTGCGAGATGTTCCTCTAAGACTATCAACACTGCAAATTCAACCATGCTGATATGGAACAATAATCATGACATCCGTCATGGGCGAGAACGTCAGCACAGGTTCAAGTCGACGGTCCAATAGCGGGTAACAGGCAGAGCAAAGCTGACGGGTACAAGGTGAACAGGCTGCAAGCACGAAGCTGACGGTTACACAAACAGCGAAGAAGCTGACGGTCACTCGGCTGCTGAAAAGAAAGAAGGCTGACGGTTGTAAGGCTGATGGCTCCATGAAAATTAGAAACTTGCCCACCACGTATAGGGAAATTGCTTGTACTCCACGACTAGTATCCGGGTCCTATAAGGAAAGGATCCCGTAATTTACGCTCGTAAGGATTCCTATAAGGAAAAGACTTCTGCTTCAAGGAAAAGAGTCAACCCTCAACTACTATAAAAACTCCAATACCCTCACAAATCAAGGTACGCATAATTACACCCTCTCTAGCACTCTAGAGTTGAAAGAAGTCTTAACTTGACCTTCGGAGGGTATTTGGCCGACACCACACCGGTGCTCTCTGTTAGGTCATCTCCTTTTTGTCTTGCAGGTGCTGTTCCGAGCGTGTGAGGACCGTGTGGCTCACTGGTGAGATTTTCGGCATCATCAGTTGGCGCCGTCTGTGGGAAAGTTATTAAGCCACACTATCGTTTCCCGGACTAAAGGGTTGCATGGTACTCACTCGTTCAATGGCAACTACCAATGACGTACAAGGAGAGGAACCACCCACGACTGCCCTCGAGAGGCAAGTTCGGACTCTCGGCGCCGCCGTGGAGCGTCTGACCAAACGGAACCTCGACTTAGAAGAACAGCTACGCCAGAAGGATGTAGCGCAAAATGGCCAACCCGAAGACCAGGAAGAGAATAGCGCTCCGAGGGGGAACCAAGAAAGACCTGAAGGCAACCGTGCCCCGAGCAAGCTGGAAAGACCGCCCGCAAGCACACCATCCCTCGTGGACACGACTCCACCACAAATCGCCGCCGAAATGCAGGCAATGAAGGAGCAGATGGAGGTTATGATGAACGCGCTCAAGGGGAGAGTTTCTAGTAACCTTGACGATCTAGTGAACCGTACCGACTCACCCTTCACTATCGCTGTAAACTCCTTCCCCTTACCCCACAAGTTTCGCATGCCGAATATAGATAGCTATGACGGGATGAAGGATCCTCTCGACCACTTGGAAACCTTCAAGACCCTGATGCATCTTCAGGGGGTAGCAGATGAAATCATGTGCAGGGCCTTCCCTACGACGCTGAAAGGCCCCGCGAGGGTGTGGTTCAGCCGGCTGACGCCCAACTCTATCAGCACCTTCAAAGAGCTAAGCGCCCAATTCACTACACATTTCATTGGAGGACACAGGTATAAGAAGTCCACAGCATGCCTGATGAGTATCAAGCAAAGAGATGATGAGACGTTGCGGTCCTACATAACGCGTTTTAACAAGGAAGCGCTATCGGTCGACGAAGCCGACGATAAAATACTTGTAGCGGCATTCACAAACGGGCTGCAAAAAGGCAAGTTCTTGTTCTCTCTATACAAGAACGACCCGAAGACCATGTCAGAGGTGCTCTACAGGGCTACGAAGTATATGAACGCCGAGGACGCATTGCAGGCCCGAGAAGAAAAACCAAGAAAAAGGGAGAGACAGGAGGACGCACGATCAGACCAGGGAAGGAAAAGACCCAGAACGGGGGAACGAAGAGACGAAAGACGATCTAAGCCTCCAGGAGGGAGATTCACGAGCTTCACCCCGCTGACCGCCCCAATAGATCAAGTCCTAATGCAGATTAAGGACGAAGGAACTCTGACCTTCCCCGGAAAACTGAAGGGGGATCCTAATAAGCGTCCCAGAGACAAGTACTGCCGCTTCCACCGAGATCACGGCCATGACACGGCCGATTGCTACGACTTAAAGCAACAAATCGAGGCCCTAATAAGGCAAGGGAAACTACAGAAGTTTGTGAGCAAGGAAAGAGCAGACCCAGCGCCTCAGGAGCACCCACCACCGCGTGGCCATGATCGTCCCAGGCCTCCCATTGGTGATATACGAATGATCGTAGGAGGGATGGCCACCAGACCATCGAAAAGGGCTTGAAAGACGCACCTTCGGATGGTCCAAAACGTCCAAGTTGCGAGCCCGGTGCGAAACATAGGCCAAACGAAGAGCCCCGTAATCGAGTTCTCAGAAGAAGACGCACGGCGGATCCACCACCCACACGACGACGCGCTCGTCGTCAGCTTACAGGTCGGGGACTACAACTTGCATCGGGTATTGGTTGACAACGGAAGCTCGGCAGACATCCTGTACTACCCGGCTTACCAGCAAATGAAAATCAGCAAGGAGCAACTGATCCCGACGAACGCTCTACTCGTCGGTTTTGGGGGTGCAAAGGTGTTTCCGTTAGGCGCGGTCGCGCTGGCCGTAACCGCAGGCGACTACCCCCAGCAAGTCACGAAGGAAGTAACTTTCCTCGTGGTTGATCATTCATCCGCCTATAACGCCATCATAGGGCGGCCCACCCTTAACGCATGGAAGGCGGCAACGTCAACTTATCATTTAATGATTAAATTCCCGACAGAACACGGAATTGGAGAGCTACGTGGAAACCAGATTGCAGCACGAGAGTGCTATATAGCCATGATGGAGATGGACGATCACCTCCAAACCATGAACATAGAAGAGCATCAGAGCGCAACAGAGCCGGCCGAAAGGCTTGAGGAGGTACCTCTAAACGACTCCGTACCTGACCAGACAACAAGGATTGGGACCCTCGCAAGTCCCGACACTCGGCGAGCGCTTGCAGCATTCCTCAAGGAGAATCGAGACGTATTCGCCTGGAGTCACGAGGATATGCCCGGAATAGATCCTTCCGTCATGGTGCATAGGCTGAATGTGTCACCATCTTTTCCTCCCATCCGACAAAGAAAGCGGGTCTTCGCCCCGGAGCGGGACCAAGCCATAGCCGAAGAAGTCCGCAAGCTGCAAGAGGCCAACTTCATTAAAGAAGTGTACTACCCCGACTGGCTAGCAAACGTAGTGATGGTCAAAAAAGCTTCCGGGAAATGGAGGATGTGTGTAGACTTCACCGATTTGAACAAAGCATGTCCTAAGGACAGCTACCCCCTCCCAAGGGTCGACACTCTGGTAGACTCCACAGCTCAGCACCAGCTATTAAGCTTCATGGACGCTTTCTCCGGCTACAACCAGATCAAGATGCACGAGGACGATCAGGAAAAGACGTCCTTTGTTACCAGCCAGGGCCTCTTCTGCTACAAGGTAATGCCGTTTGGATTGAAAAACACAGGCGCAACTTACCAACGGCTTATGAATAAAATGTTCGCACAACAGATCGGGAGAAACGTCCAGGTATATGTCGATGACATGTTAGTTAAAAGTCAAAGGGAAGAAGATCACTTAGAAGACCTCAGGGAAACATTCGACACCCTTCGCTCGTACAACATGAAGCTCAATCCGGGAAAATGTGCCTTTGGGGTAACGGCAGGAAAATTCCTAGGATTCATGGTGTCCCAAAGAGGCATCGAGGCCAATCCGGACAAGATCCGGGCTATAATGGAGATGGCACCACCAAGAAACGTGAAGGAAGTACAAAGCCTCAACGGCAAGATTGCGGCACTAAACAGGTTCGTCTCCAGAGCGACAGACAAGTGCCTACCCTTCTTCCACGTATTGAAAAGGTCTTTTGGATGGACCGATGAATGCCAGCGAGCGTTCGAAGAATTAAAAGCTTACCTCTCTTCCCCACCACTGCTGTGTCCCTCACAGCCAGGAGAGGAACTCTTTCTTTATCTCGCCGTCTCCCCGGCCGCCGTCAGCGCCGCCTTGGTCAGAGAAGAAGGGAAGATACAGAAACCCGTGTATTATATCAGTCGAGCGCTGCACGGAGCTGAAGAAAGATATCTGCCCCTGGAGAAACTTGCTTTCGCGCTAGTTACAGCGGCACGCAAGCTGAAGCCGTATTTTCAAGCCCACACTATAACGGTCCTAACCGACAAGCCTTTGCGACGGGCTATGAGCAACCCCGATGCTGCCGGGCGCTTGACGCTTTGGGCCATAGAACTGAGCGAATATGACATCCAATATCGCCCGCGCACTGCTATCAAAGGGCAAGTCGTAGTAGATTTCATAGCTGAATTCACGAATGGCGAAGACGAGGGGGCAGAAGAATCCCCAGAGTGGAGTATACACGTGGATGGGTCCTCCAACAGACAAGCCGGCGGAGCCGGCATCGTGCTGCAGTCACCCGAAGGGGACACGGTAGAATGTATGGTCCGTCTCGCCTTCCCCACTACCAACAACGAAGCAGAATACGAAGCTTTGATAGCAGGGCTCGACCTTGTTAAGGCAGCAGGAGCCGAGAAAGCAATTGTCTACTGCGACTCCCAAGTCATAGTTAACCAGATAAGTGGGGAGTACGAATGCAAAGGCGAGAGAATGAAGAAGTATCTGGAGCAAGCGAAGAGAAGAATAAACGAGCTGGAGATCAAAATTATGCAAATCCCCCGGGGGGAAAACGAGCAAGCCGACCGCGTAGCCAAAGCCGCCTCTGCCGAGCACATGATCACCACTGGAAATACACTCTCCTTCACGCAGCTCTCTCCACTCATCGCTGCGGCCGACATACAGGAACTCGATCCCCAGAATGACTGGACTACACCATTAATCTCCTTTTTGAAAAATGGCGTATTACCAAATGATAAAGAGGCAGCGAGGAAACTGAAGGTTCAAGCGGCAAGATTCGTTCTAATCAGGGATGTTTTATACAAAAGAGGTTTTTCTCGCCCTTACCTGCGATGCTTGGGTCCCGAAGAAGCGGATTACGTCATGAAAGAAGTGCATGAAGGAATCTGTGGAAACCACTCCAGGTCAAGGTCACTAGTACACAAACTAGTACGAACCGGATACTTTTGGCCAACAATGCAGAAGGATGCCGAGGCTTATGTTAAGGCTTGCGACAAGTGCCAAAGGTTTAGCAACATCATCAGGCAACCACCCGAAGAATTAACCCCCATCACGGCACCATGGCCGTTCGCTCAGTGGGGATTAGACATTATGGGACCATTCCCCACTGCAATACGACAACTGAAGTTTTTAGTTGTCGGTATCGACTACTTCACCAAGTGGGTAGAAGCGGAAGCACTGGCCACCATCACAGAGAAAAACATAAGGAGCTTCGTTTGGCGATGCATCATATGCAGGTTTGGCATTCCAAGAGTCTTGGTCTCAGACAACGGGAAACAATTCGACAACGACTCCTTCAGGGACTTCTGCTTACAGTTAGGGATACGGAACCACTACTCCTCCCCCGCTCACCCCCAAGCCAATGGGCAGGTCGAAGTTACAAACCGGTCCTTGTTAAAAATCATCAAGACCCGGCTTGAGGGGGCAAAGGGCATATGGGCTGAAGAGTTGCCAAGCATACTATGGGCGTACAGGACGACAGTAAGGACACCAACAGGAGAAACACCGTTCCGATTGACGTACGGAAACGAAGCGGTCATCCCAGCCGAAGTCGGTCTCACAAGCTACAGGGTGCACAACCACGACGAAGAAAGGAACGACGAAGCCATACGTTTGCAGCTCGACCTGGTGGACGAGGTCAGGATGGCAGCAGAACAAAGGCTCGCGCGATACCAGGATCGCATGGCCAAGAATTACAACTCCAGGGTCAGATACAGAAACTTCCAGGAAGGAGACCTTGTTTTAAGAAAGGTAATGGGAGCAGCAAGAGACCCCACTCAAGGAAAGCTCGGCCCGAATTGGGAAGGACCCTACCGAGTTACGGCATGGCAAAGGAAGGGCACCTACCATCTAAAGACTCTGGACGGACGAAAGCTCCCGCATCCATGGAACGCGGAACACCTACGAAAGTACTACCAGTAGGAGCAGCGGCATCTTTGTTTTCAAGACTTTTTCAATTACCTTTTTAAGTGTTTGCTACAATAAGCCCAACGGGCAGTTCTTTTCTAATGTTTTTGCTACAATAAGCCCAACATGGGCAGATTTTGTTCCTAGACTACCTTTTATATTTATGCATAACAATGAGAGTTTACTCAAAGACAAATTTTTACTTACATGAAGTTAAAAGCAACAAAGCCCAGAATTGGGCAAGCCAAAAGGCTAACGGTCCAAAGATGGACAAACAAAAAACAGCCGACCGCCTAAAAGAGGCCAAGTCCAAAGGACGATAGGCTGACGGTCTGAATGACCAAATCCACAAGCTGGAAGGCTGACGGTCCAAAAATGGACAAACAAAAAACAGCCGACGGTCTAAAAGAAGCCAAGTCCAAAGGACGATAGGCTGACGGTCTTAATAACCAAATCCACAAGCTGAAAGGCTGACGGTCCAAAAATGGACGAACAAAAACAGCCGACGGTCTAAAAGAGACCAAGTCCAAAGGACGATGGGCTGACGGTCTAAATGATCAAATCCACAAGCTGGATTGCTATAAAACTGACGGTCCAAAAATGGACGAACCAAAAAACAGCCGACGGTCTAAAAAAAGGCCAAGGGACGACAGGTTGATGGTTTAAAAGACCAAGTCCACAAAATGGTTGACTAAAAAGGCGACGGACTAAAAACAGCCAAGTCCAAGGATAGACGAAAGGCTGACGGTCTGATCTACAAACTAAAAATAACCCAAGTCCAAAATTATACAAGAAGCTGACAATCTATAATTGGCCAAGTCTAAAAAACAGGCGACAGGCTGACGGCCATAAGGCAGATAACCTCGTCACAAGACGACGGGATTTTACTGAAACTTTCTACAATCATTTAAGGCAAAATGATCAAAAGCTGACGGGCTCGTTAAAACTAACCGACGGTTTAGTAAAACTGACGGCACAAAAAAGTAATAAGGCCTGCAATCTTTGTTTCAAAACATGCAAGAAAACCAAGCAAGATAAGCTACAAACAGGTAATGAAAAGCTGACGACATTGTAACAAATCAAAGCCTAAAAAAAAGGCATTTAAAAGCTGTCAAAATATTACACAACGGTGCCCAAAGGGGCACTTAATAAAATCGTCTTCTACATAGATAAAATAAATACAAAATGGTGATAAACAAAAAAAGAAAAAGATCTATTTAGCAGCAGGCTCCTCGTCATCAAGCAGCACAGTAGGAGGGGTGACGGCAGTCGAGGAGAGGTTCGCAGCAGGCTGGGCCAAGACAACCCCACTCTCTCCAAGAAGGGGGGAATTAACCAAGTCATCAGCAGGAGGAGTGACGGCACCAGTGGCAGGCGTCATGGGCTGAGCGTCATCTATGTTAATGCAAGACAGGTCCAGCTCAGGAAAGGCTGACGCCACTTGTCTAAGACAGTCATCAAACCCAGTGCCATAATAGCTGCCACAGGATTCGATGAAGGTATCTAACGCCTTGAACTTCTCAACGGCATCAGCCCCTACTGTCTCTAACTGCTCATAAAGAGCCGTCAGCTTTTCTTCTGTCTCAACCCGCTGACGCTTCACCTCTTCCAGCTCGTCCCTCACCTCTTTCAGCTCCCGGTTAAGTGTCCGTACCCCGTCCTTGTACTGGCCTTGCTCGTTTCGCAGAGTGGCATTATGCTTGCTAAGACGAGAAGCGACGCCCTCCTTGGCCACACATCGCTCCGTCAGCGCCTTTACACGGACCAAAGCCTGAACAAAAATAAAACCGTCAGCTATAAAAAAGAACGGGTTTGTGTACATCAGACAAAGTGAAACTGACGGCTTACCCGAGAAAGGTCGAACAAGGCTGACGACCCCAGCTCATCCGTCCCTAACTGAGCACAAGGATCTATGTCCGTCGGCCTTATGAGTGCCCCGACAGCCTCAACGGCAAAATCCTTGTGCGTTAGCAAGCTCTGGGGTCCCTGCAAAACGGGACCAGAAGAAGTTATGACGCCTTTTCCAGCTCCATGACCCGATGTAGGGGGCGATTTCGCTGGAGTGACGGTTGGCCTCTTCGACGGACGGAAAACCACTCCGTCAGACTTCCTCTTTTGAGAGCCCTTGGCGACGGGCCTGAGGGCAGGAGTAGACGTCGTCTCTCCCTTCGCCCTCTTCTCCTCCCGCTGACGGGCAGCGGCAGCCTTGATTCGCTCCTTAGCAGCATCCATTTCTGCACAAAAAGAGAAAAAGCATAAGGGAAGTTGACGACTAGAAGTATAGAAGCTGACGGGTGGAAAAAGACTTACGATGACGAGCAAGCTCTTCCAACCTGCGAGCCTCGGGTGTTGGTTCGGGACCCCCACAGTATGTATAGAGAGTGTCTAGGGTAATCAGGTCCCGGCATGACCGCTCCTCTATACGAATCCCCAGAACCCGACGGATGAAATCCTCTTGCTCGTCAGTTATTGACGGGCGAACGAAGGCTGAAAAAGAGAGAAGGAAGAAAACTTAAATGTGTTAGCATCTTTCCAAAGGAAAAACAAAATATGGCAAGATTGACGAGGATGAAGGTGACGACTAAAACCTGACTCCTTGACAAAACCCCAAGTGTTGTCAAAACAGCCAAAGGGAATTGTTTCCCATTCATCTTGACGGCACACCCAATCCGTCCCTTCTACAAAAAAGAACCTACCCTTCCAGGCTCTATTGGAGTCTGGCATCTCAGACACCAGCCTTAACTCCTTCTCCCTAACAGCAAAGTGATACATCCCCCTTGACGAAGAAAGATGACGGGGTCTGTAACAATAAAAAAACTCATCCAAAGTAAGCTGACGGTGACCTCCACTCAGACGACCCCACAACACCTCAGCACTTATAAAAATCCTCCATGAGTTTGGGGCGATCTGACTGATTGATATGCCAAGATAGTCAGCTAGCTGACGGTGCAAAGCCGTCAGGGGCAATCTCAAGCCAGCAGCAAACATGGCGTCATACATGCCAACGTCTGCAGTTTTTCCCGTGTAACACTTCTCACCTTCCATGGGTA
Source organism: Quercus variabilis (assembly GCA_030445155.1). NCBI lineage: Eukaryota > Viridiplantae > Streptophyta > Magnoliopsida > Fagales > Fagaceae > Quercus > Quercus variabilis. The sequence continues at coordinate 3,823,073 of CP129448.1, read as the reverse complement.
GACGGATGGGAATGTGATCAGGGATTTGAAAACGGACACGTAGTTCGTTAAAAATTTTTAGCGTCATCTTTGGAAGAAATTTATTTACAGCCCAATCCTGGGGAAGGATGAAGGGACGACTACCTTCAGGACCTTCAGACTCCTCTTCACTAGACTCCTCGTCACCGTCATCCCCACTTCCCCCTACTAACTCAACTTCACTTCCCTCGCCTACTTCCTCCTCTTGACCAACGTCTCCCTGACCTCCTATCTCTTCGACGGCAACATGGGCTGACGTCTCCCTCTCTGACGACCAGGAAGAACTCTCAGACTCACTACTTGAGCCCGAACCAAACACCTCGTCGTAGCCCGCTCCTTCGCGGACCGACGACTGGTCACTCGACGCGTCGCTCGACATCTACCTACAAGTGACGGGTGTAAACTAAGCGCCTAGGATGACGACCTCACTTTAAAAGAAAAAATAGAAAGCATGCAAAAAGGAAGGGAAACTTACAAGTTCTAGAAGTAACGTTTGAAAGGACGACAGCAGAAACGTTGGAAAAGCTGACGGAGTTTGGGCGACGGATGTGCTCTCCAAGAATCAGGTAAATGAAATAGTGAAAATGGGAGGAGGGGGCCACATATATATATGAATAAAACGCACGGAAAACGAAGCGACGCCCGCGTATCAACGCGGGGCCAATCCAAGCGAGCCACCTGTCCCAGCATTTAATGACAGCAGCAATTATTTTTTTGATCAAAGCAACAGTTAGCAACGGAAGAAAACTCCATAACCCGTCTGGCATGGCTGACGGGCATATGGAGTAGGGGGCAACTGATATGGAACAATAATCATGACATCCGTCATGGGCGAGAACGTCAGCACAGGTTCAAGTCGACGGTCCAATAGCGGGTAACAGGCAGAGCAAAGCTGACGGGTACAAGGTGAACAGGCTGCAAGCACGAAGCTGACGGTTACACAAACAGCGAAGAAGCTGACGGTCACTCGGCTGCTGAAAAGAAAGAAGGCTGACGGTTGTAAGGCTGACGGCTCCATGAAAATTAGAAACTTGCCCACCACGTATAGGGAAATTGCTTGTACTCCACGACTAGTATCCGGGTCCTATAAGGAAAGGATCCCGTAATTTACGCTCGTAAGGATTCCTATAAGGAAAAGACTTCTGCTTCAAGGAAAAGAGTCAACCCTCAACTACTATAAAAACTCCAATACCCTCACAAATCAAGGTACGCATAATTACACCCTCTCTAGCACTCTAGAGTTGAAAGAAGTCCTAACTTGACCTTCGGAGGGTATTTGGCCGACACCACACCGGTGCTCTCTGTTAGGTCATCTCCTTTTTGTCTTGCAGGTGCTGTTCCGAGCGTGTGAGGACCGTGTGGCTCACTGGTGAGATTTTCGGCATCATCACATGCTATGGCTGAAAACTAAACCAGGAAAATCATTAAAGAAATTTTTCTTCGTGTTACTGTGTTTGACAAAATAAACTTAATGATTAAGAGCTAGTCAAAGCTTATCTTCAGAAAATATTACCTGAAATGCATAGGGCAGCCTTTGAGAAGAAAAAGTGCTTGCAATACCATTTGTATATAGGGCTGAAAAGTAGTCGGCACCATCTACGAAGATTGTGATCCGGTATATTTTTTGTTGTAAATATGGGAGGGAAGAGCCATCTACGAAGAAAGTGATCCGGAATATTTTCTGTTGTAAACATGGGTGGGAAGAACCTGTATTTTTCTTCACAAGGAATGTGATGGAGTTCTTACAAAAGCAGTAACACTTAAGTTGTAACATCCCAGCTTAAAAAAGGAAAAAAAAAAAAAATTTTGAGAACCACTGAAATCTGTTGACGGAAGAGGTGTGGTGGTAGGGACTGGGTGAGCGGTTTGTGGTGGCAACACGGTGGCTGATGTTGGAGATACTGACAATTGAGTTTGACGAAAAGAGGGGAAAAAAAAAAATGCAGACGAAGACAAAAAGGAACCTAGCTAGAAAGTGTGAAGTGGGAAGTGGAGGTAGAGGAAAATCAAGAAGAAAAAAATAGAAAAGCAAAAGAAAAGATAAAAGAGAAAGATGAGAAGTTGTCATAAAAATAAAAATAAAAAGTAAAAAAGAAGAAAAAGAGGAAAGCATAAAGGGTGAAACGAATGGGTGAGGAGAAAGGAGAAAAAAAGATAGAATAGAAAAGTAAAGGTCTTGAGCTTGGTTTAGTGTGTCTCAATGAGGGAATAAATCTTATGAAATATATATCAATTAAGTATTTGAATTTCTTATTTATATAATTTACTCATTGACCTAATAACTACTAAAAGATAAAATTATTCTAGTAAAGATTTATTATTCTACTAAAAATGTGTAACTCTTTTGAAGTTATAATAGGTATAACTCGAGCTTTTCTTACAACTTAGTTGTTCTAGTATGCTTTGTTCTTTTGCTGGATTTGTGATCCATGCAAGAAGGTGGAACTGTGGAAGGAATGAATTAGAGAGAGAAAGTGCATAACATTCATAATTTAAAAAAAAAAATGAATAATAAAGTGATGTACATTAATTGCGGGGGCAATTATGTAATAAAATTTTAATATATTAATGACGTGAAAAATACTGTCTATCTCACCATTAGATATTATAAGAATCAAAGGCTATAAAATTTTAATATATTGATGACGTGAAAAATACTGTCTTTCTCACCATTAGATATTATAAGAATCAAAGGCTATAAAGAAAGTTCATCAGCTAGTGCATGTCCCGGGCTGGCTTCATAGTAAGGGACTTTCTTAGGTCCGAATTCATGGGGACTTTACTACAAGTAACAAATCTAGTGCCAAATGCCCTTTTCAACTCCTCATATGACCTTATGGACCCCTCTTTCAATCCAAAAAACCATTTCATAGCTGTGGGACCAAGGCTTGATGGGAAGATCTTGCACACGAGGGCTTCGGTTTTAGAGTGAATGGCCATCCTCTAGTTGAAATGGCTCACATGCTTCATTGGGTCTGTTTTTCCATTATACATTATGAACGTTGGTTAGGTGAAACAACGGAGAAGCTCAGCATCCTCGATGAGTTTGGAAAATGGTGACTGAGAGATCTAGTGCAAGGCCCTGCTCATGGAATCACCCCCCATAGCCTCTAGGATGGTGTTCTATTCCTTCTCTAAGGATGCCATTCTCCTCCTAGTGAATGGGAGGGTGCTTCGTGAACACTGCTCCAAGGGCTTCTAATTCTTCACCTATAATTCTGCTCATCTCTAGAGTTGGAGCTTGGACTTGGTGAGGGGTTTTTATGCTTCCTTATGTGCACCCTTTGGTGAAGTTCCCATCTCAAATGACCAACTTCCACTCTAAGATCATGAATCTCTAGGTCTCGTGAAGCATGCCCGAAGACATGGAATAGCTTCAAGTAATATGATCCAAATGGACAAATGCAGGCCTTACGCTGGGTGATTGGTCTACTTCTCTGTCCTTTCTACGCTCCAGGTTCACAAATTTGTCCCTATACCTGGATCCTACATACTCTTGTCCTGAATTTTGAGCAACAATTCCAACTTTTCCTCAATTCACCATTTCTTAATTACTAGAGACTATGATTAAGGATTCGAGATGACCTTTCTCACAAATAGCGTTAATTGTAGGGGGCAACGATAAAAATTCGGCCCAGTCCCATCTTCAATAAGAATGGGTATGGGTATTGGCCCAATACAACTAATTTTTAGAAATGGGTTGTAAAGATCAATCTACCTTTTAGCCTTAATGGTTTTGGTACAGTAATTTAAAGAAAGTAGGCACAGAAAATATGAATTAAGAGATAATTCAACAAAAAAGGAGGGATTTTTATATAAGTTTCTTCCTTTGGCTGGCCAAAGAGCAACAACTTTGTTGAATTACACTACTCGGTTTTACAATGGTATCTCTCTCTTTCTCTCTCTCTCTCTCTCTCTCTCTCTCTCTCTCTGAACTTTCTCTGATCCCCCTTCTTGGAGGAGCTCCCCTCCTTTATATAGCTGCTAGGATTGCATTCCAGCCCTTCACTTAGATAGCTGCTGATCCTTACTTGGATATTTGTCCTATCATTGCCTTGTTGGTGGTGGTAGAATAGGCTGCAAGCTGTGAGAGCATTGTTCAGGGGTCATTCTACTATTAATGTAGCAGGCTAAGTTGGTGTAGTGAATTAAATGTAGAGGTGATGGATGCTTTATCAGGAAGCTTCCTCCTTCCCTTGCTTGCACGTCTCTTCTACCTTGCTTAGCCCTCAACCTGATAGCCTTGGTGGTTTGTCCCCAGTCTTTTGAAGAGTATTTGCCCCTTAGGCGAGTCGCTCCTCTCAATTCCTCTTATTGAACCATCATAACTGGACTGGGCTTGATTTGATGCATAGTTAGGCCCCATTGCTCTGTGGGTGGATCTTGCCCAGTGATTCTCTCTTCTTGGGCTTCTTCCTCTCACAACAATTATGTAAAATTAATAAAGTGACATTTTGTGATGCAAAATGCATTTTTGTAATTCATAAAAAGTGATGGGATTGGGTAACACTTGCTACAATTTCTACTTTTTTAATGAAGTCTTTGTTTGTTTGTTTTTTTTTTTTCCCCACCACGTAAAAAGTCCTAACTCCAAAATTTACTTAAAAAAAAGCTTGTGACAAAATGTTATCATAAATTCGAAACGACAATGTTAGTCCACAACAAATTTTACAATTTATTTCACAATTTATGACAAGTATAAAATCACTGTCATACATATCGGTAATATATATTATTTTTATTCTACATTATTCACAACATGACATCAAAAATTTGTTGTTACTAGACTTATTTCTATCACTAAGTTGCTGCTCTGCTTCAAATAGCATTTTGCTATTGAGATCCCAAGTTTGGCTAGACTTTCCAATCTTTGATTTCCTTAAAAAAAAAAAAAAAAAAAAAAAAAAAAAAAACACACACACACACACAAAATTTTGATTTTTTTTAATAATAATTTAATTCATATTTTGTAATTTTTTTGGGATAAAATTAATATTTTGTAATTGATACGGTAGAGTTAGGATTTGTGGCCCAAGCCCAAAACAATGAATTTGTAGAGAAGGGGTGAAAGGGCTAGGTTGATTATGGAATCGACAACAATTAATCACAACCTTTAAGCATAAACGAACATGAATTTACACGTAAAGAATTGGTGTCCGAAGAGGTATATTATTGATTATGTGATGAATACAGATCTTAGGGTTACAATAAAGTTTTTTTTTTTTCCTTCTCTCTTGTTTTTTTCCATCCCCTTTTCTCTGGAGCTTCTTTCCTTTATATAACCTTCTTCTCCATCATCCCCATCGTCAACTTTTTCTTCATCTGTGATTCTACTTGAGTATATATCACGTCAAGTATTTCTTCTGGCTCTCTGTGAGTGGCGGTAGGTGAGGTTACATTGTTCAAAGGTCTTCTCCACATAAATGCGGCCAGAGAAGTTGCTGCAGTGCCTTAAATGCGGTAGTAGCAGCTTTTCCTTTAGATATTTCCTCATTCTTATCTTTTCCAGATATACCCAGAGCTTATCTTGATCGTTGGGGTTGCTAGGAAAATCATTCAGACCTTCCACACGTTTGATCAATCAGTACTATTCGTGTCCGAGGAATAAAATCTCCTCGAACGGAAGGCGGTCTCCTCAGACAGCAACCATCCTTCTTTCTGGGGATCCTTCTTCTAGATGGGCCTTGCCTTTACCATCTCATTCTCTTCGGACGCACGGTAATCCTCACATGGGGCTCTATGCCCACTATGTTAGATTGAGCCTTTTTCTCCCTACAATAGCCCCTCAAAATTTTAATTTTTCCCTCGCATCCGAGGAGAAAGAATAAGATTTTGACCCGCCACGTAAGGAAAGAGAAATAAAAATAAAAAAGTTTAAAAGAGAGAACTCGTAAATACCTCAGTTTACACATGCGCGGGCATAGAGACAAGCGCTTCATTATTGCCGCTGTCAGTTCCATATTCCCAAAGCGTTGTATTAATAACTCCAGGCAACGTTTTGTCTTTTGCATCCAATGGTGGATTGTTGATCCAACGACAAGGTTCTTCTTCGAGATTTGGACAGGATGAATTATACCCTTTCACCTGTCCCCGTATATAATCCCTCAAAGGAGGTTATTTTTCTTTACTTTACGCATCCTCAGAATATCAAGCGAACTCATTCATTCAAAACCCTTCAAGCTTCTTCGATTTTCTATCTTCTTTCGTTCCAAGATCTACCAAGAGTTCATTTTGAGTTCAGAGATTGTTCTCCACTCTTGTCTGTGTAAGTTTCGGCATCCTTTGGTCCTTTATTTTCTTCTCAATTAGTATTTTTAGCCTTCGAAACTGGTCTCCTGGTCATTGCCTCAACCATTCTCTAAAAATGGGTAAATTCCAACATCTCGTCGATAGTCCAGCTTTGATTAAGGCATTTAAGCGAAATTATGGCATACTGCCGGGGGTGAATCTGAGATATTGCCCTCCAGAGCGGTACTATCGGCCCGAAGAGAGGGAAAGGTCGTAATCCCAATGATAGCCTTCATTGAAGGGGGAATGACCCTCCCAATGGGTTCCATCACCTTAAACTACCTTCACAACCATAAACTCTCTCCCGAGCAATGCGCGCCCAACACCTTTAGGATACTAGGAGCTATTGATGTCTTGAACCAACAATTAGGATTAGGGCTGACCTGGCATGACTTGGTATATATGTACAAGTGTCATAGCCAAAAAAGGGCGGGATACTACCTTAAATCCCGATCCGACATTGTTAGATTGTTCTCCTGCCTTTCCAAATCAAATAAAGGGATGAAAGACGACTATTTAATCATCTCGGGCGTATGGCATAACGGTATACACTGTCCGACCGAGCCAGGAGAGCCAGGTATGACTTCCTAGACTTAGGATTTCTAACAATAGTCTTAGGATCTTAATTCTTCATAACCTTTTTTTTATGCCATCATATTTCAATCTTCTGACCGGGTTTTTTTGTTCGTTTGTTTTGTTTACAAATAAAGCGCATACTACTCCTCGACTTAACCTTACCAACACCATCGCCCTTAATTATCTACTACGCTCGGAGATATTTGTGAGTGAAGACGGACAGCTCCTGTCCATCCCACTTATACTCGGCTATACACCCAAGAAAACAAATATTTAGCCGGCCGGTAACGCCATTACACAAGGTGCTCACCGGCTTTGGCGAATAGACGTCGCTCGGCGACACTTTTTAGCGCCATACGATCTTGAGCCCGTTCCACACCCCAACCCACAGGGTGTTCCATTACTAATCCGACTAGTTCAACAAGTCCCCCTCGAGCCGGTGGTCGTAGAAGAGAGGGTCTGCTCTTCATCCTCTTCGCTAGAGGAGCAGATAGACAAGTTCAGATTTGAAGGAGAAGCTTCAAAGGGAGTGCAGGTAATACCCTCATCAGATTCTAAGGAGGAAACCGACAGGCAATCCAGTGTCCACCAACCAATTTTGCTAACCACTCTCCTAGAGGACTCTTCGGAAGAAGAAGAGATGTCCGACTTAAAACTTCTTCTAAAGACGAGGGGCAAGAAAGTTGAGTCCAAAGGGACGGGGACTTCCCGACCAGTGGTGAATTTACCTCCACCTCCACCCCCACCTTAGGTTCCTGATCTGGCCTTAAAACCTATACCGGACCTAAAGAAAAAGAGGCCTCTCAAGCCTGAGGAGCGGGAGGTGGTGATACCACCTAAGATCACAAAACAACAAAAGGTGGTAAGGGACCATCGAAGTAAGAGGGCCTCATCCGTGGAGAGTAAGGAGGAGCCTCCTGTGGCTGATGTGGGTCGAGGGCAACGCACGTGGTCTCCCAGATTGGAACTAGATGGCGTTCCTTTTTCCTAGGAGACCTCTGTGAGAAACTACGATGGGGGAAGAGCGGGGCTGATAATTGAAGCCTTGGAGCAACCACTGCTCCTCCCCCGAGACATGGAGTCATACAAGCGCTTCAGCCAGTATGAACTTTTCATGTCCCTGAAGAGGGACCTGGCCATGGTAAGCGTGCTTATCCAGCTCTTCGATTGACATGTTAATTTTCTGTATTTTATGCTAACTCTTTTACTTTACTGTTCAGATTACCCAGCAAGTCTTCATGGCCGAATAGTGGAACCGAAAGCCTACGTTGAAACCCAAGCAGAGGCCCACTCTAGGTCCAAGGCGAAAAAAGCTTTGGGCAACTTAAAGGAAGAGGTCTCTCAGATCTCCAACCAGCAAAAAGGGGTGACTCAGGAAAGGGATAGTCTCAATGCTAGTCTGAAAAATGATGAGAGTTAGGCCGAAGCCCAACGCAAGCTGCTAAATGATACTCAGAACAATCTAGCTTCTGAGAGAGCTCTTGTGAAGGAACTTCGCGCCGAACTTCAGAAGGCCAAGGAGGCTACTAAGTAGGCTCAGAGGGACGCTCAGTTGGCCAAGAAGGCGACCGTGGCCGAAAAGAAAGCAGCATTCAAGCTGGGTGTGGATGTAACCAAAAAAGGCTTAACGGAGCAATTCGCCTCGATTAGCCAAGATTACTGCGACATAACCTGGGGCAAAGCACTGGATGCTGCCAGGGTGCCTGCTTATTTGGAGTTGAGGCTGCCTGGGAGCATTTACTATGATCCTGACATCCGAGAGCTCCCAGAGTTTGACCTTCCTCTCCCAGAACAACTCCCCAAGGCCTCAGAGCAACCTTTAGTCAGCCAAGTCCCTCTAACCACGCTTGAGGTTTCCAAGGAGTCTGGTCAACCGGGTGCTCAAAGCAAACCAGCTGAACCATCCAAGGACAAGGGTGAGAACTCAGAAAAAGAAAGAACTTCTTCAGAGCCCAAGGATCTGGTTTCAATAGCTGCGGTTACTCAGACGAGCAAGGCCGATGACCCTGTGATCCCTCAGACAGAATCTTAGATACTTAGGGTTTTTCTTTTGTACTGTTTTTTTTTTTTTTTTTTTTTTTTTTGGAATGTAAAGGATTGTAGACTATTTGTTTTGGTTAATGAGATGGACTTTATTTTCATTTTCGTTGTATATCACATGACTTATTCTTGCTACAAATAACTGTACTTTACAATTATGGTATTGTAGATAAACATAATCACCCTATCTTGCTGATAATATATATATCTAAAATTGGTTCCAAAGAGGACAGTACACAAAAGTTGCTGTTAAGTAATGAACATAACAAGTATTATAAAAGTTGGATAGATCTTTTCACACGTACACCAAGAATATTAGCATAGGTTAGAGTTGATGTTAAACATAATTAAGAATGTCAGGCAAGATTCATTCTAAAGTTAACCTTCAGTATTAATAGCAACACACAAGTATTAACTAGCTAAAAATCACCTGGTCCGAGGGTCACAGGCATGATTGGGTTTAAGTTTAAATACTTAGGGAGAATCACCAAGGGGTGTTAACTAACCCAAATCATCTGGTCTGAGGACTACAGGCATTATTAGATTTAAGTTTAAACACTTAGAGACAAAGAGTGTTAACTAACCCAATCATCTGGTCTGAGGACTGCAGGCAAGATTGGATTTTAAGTTTAAACACTTAGAGAATCGACAAGGAGTGTTAACTAACCCAAATCATCTGGTCCGAGAACTACAGGCATGATTGGATTTAAGTTTAAACACTTAGAGACAATGAGTGTTAACTAATCCAAATCATCTGGTCCGAGGACTACAGACATGATTGAATTTAAATTTAAACACTTAGAGACAAGGAGTGTTAACTAACCCAAATCATTTGGTCCAAGGACTACAGACATGATTAGATTTAAGTTTAAACACTTAGAGACAAAGAGTGTTAACTAACCCAAATCATCTGGTCTAAGGACTGCGGGCATGATTGGATTTAAGTTTAAACACTTAAAGAACAATTAAGAATGAAAAGTTATCACAGTGACCAAAGAAATGATTCGATTAATAATAGTACCTTTTGAGGTTACTTGCATTCCAAAGGCGTGGTATTACATGACTATCCAAGTCCTCCAGAAAATATGCCCCAATGCCAGCCCCTAAAGTAATACGATATGGCCCTTCCCAGTTTGGTCCTAATTTCTCCCAAGTTGGGTTTTTCGCAGTGCCATCGACTTTCCTGAGTACCAAATCACCAGGTTGTAGGGGCCTTAGCTTTACATTGGCATCATAGCCCTGTCTGAGTTTCTGCTGGTAATGTGCCAGTCAAACCATTGCATTTTCTCTCCTTTCTTTGATCAAATCCAAGCCTGCTTCTAGAAGTTTATCATTGTTGGTCGGACTGAACGAGCTAGTTTTTAGAGTTAGGAACCCCGTCTCCAAAGGAATGACAGCTTCAGCGCCATAAGTCATCGAAAAAGGGGTTTATCCAATAGATCTGCGAGGCGTAGTTCTGTAAACCCAAAGCACGTGTGGCAACTCTTTAACCCACTTGCCCTTCGCATCGTCCAACCTCTTCTTCAATCCATTAACTATGACTTTGTTAGCTACTTTAGCTTGCCCATTCCCTTGAGGGTAGGCAGGACTAGAGTATCTATTCGTGATTCCCAGTTCGCTACAATAACTCTGAAACGCATTACTGTCGAACTGTAAGCCGTTGTCCGAGATGAGAGTATGAGGAACTATAAAACGAGTAATGATATTCTTCCATACAAATCTTTGCACATCTACATCTCGGATATTGGCCAGAGGTTTAGCTTCAACCCATTTGGTGAAACAGTCTGTGCCGACCAGAAGGTACTTCCTGTTTTCTGCGGCCTTTGGAAATGGACCCACTATATCCAAACCCCACTGTGCAAACGACCACGGACTAGATAGTGGGTTGAGAACTCCACTTGGTTGGTGTATGTTCGGCGCAAATCATTGACATTAATCGCACTTCTTTACATAATCATGGGATTCTTTTTGCATGTTCGGCCACAAATACCCTTGAGTTATGGCTCGGTGAGCCAAAGATCTACCTCCAGTGTGACTCCGAAAAATTCCTTCATGCAACTCTTCTAATAGCGAATCAGCCGTCTTTGGATGAATACATAACAGGTATGGTCCCGAATAGAATCGTTTGTATAATTTTCAGTCCTCAGACAACTAAAATCTGGTTGCATTCCTTTGAATTTTGTCAGCCTCCCCCCGTTCTTCCGCAAAATGTCATCTTTCAATAATTTGGTTATAGGGTCCATCTAGCAGAGACTTTCTCTGATCTGGTGGACTCGGACTGCATCCCCTCCTGTCCCGGCGGGCTCATGGAAATCCTCAACGAGGATAACTCTCGGTAAACTTTGCTCCGAAGAGGTGGCTAGTGTGGCCAAAGAATCGGCATGTGCGTTACTGCTTCTAGGAACATGTAGCAAGCTGAAAAATTCGAATTCCAACTACAGACGTTTAACTCGATTCAAGTATCCTTGCATTCTTTCATCTTTTGCTTCAAGTATCCTTGCATTCTTTCATCTTTTGCTTCAAGTATCCTTGCATTCTTTCATCTTGAGTTCGAGAACAACTCCACTGCCTTTCCTCCCATTCTTCGAACCACAGACATTCCTATCAATAGGGCTTCATACTCTGCCTCGTTATTGGTTGCACCGAAATCCAGCCTTAATAACTTTTCAATGATGATTCTCTCTGGAGATATCAAGACCAGCCTTACTCCAGAACCCTTCTGGTTCGCAGCGCCGTCCACATATACTTCCCAGCGGGCAGGATCTTGTTGAGAAATCATGCCAACCGATTTTCCATCCATGTCTCTCTCTGTCGTTATTTCCTCTAAGCTGGGTTCCGTGAACTCGGCCACCAAATCCGCAAGAATTTGCCCTTTGACTAAAGTGCGAGGCATATACTTGATATCGAAAGCCCCTAAAATAGTGCCCTACTTAGCTATCCTCCTCATGTAGTCGACACTTCGAAGTACGGTCTTAAGTGGGAGTTGCGTGAGCACAACGATAGTATGTGCTTGGAAGTAGTGGGGCAATTTTCGTGTTCCAAGTACTACTGCCAAAATAGCTTTTTTCAATGGCAAGTATCTGATCTCGGCCTCATGTAGAGACTTACTCACATAGTAAACCGGCCTTTGTATACCTTGATCCACTCTTATCAACACTAGACTTACAGCATAAGGAACCACCGCGATATAGGCAAATAAGAACTCATCTGGTTCAGGGCTAGACATAATCAGTGGCTGAGACAAGTAGTCTTTCATTTGTTGGAAAGCTGAGGCACATTCTCCAGTCCATTCAAATCCCTTCCACTTGTTGATCAGCGAGAAGAAAGGTTTATACCTATCCGCGGACTTGGAGATGAATCAGTTCAAAGCAGCTGCCATCCCTGTTAACTTCTGAACCTCTTTCGGATTCCGAGGAGACTGCAGATTTTGAATAGCCTTTATTTGATCGGGATTGACCTCAATTCCCCTGTGTGTTACCATGTAACCCAAAAATTTGCCTAATCCCACACCAAATGAGCACTTCGAGGCATTCAAGCGCAACTTGTGTCTTCTCAGGGTTTCAAAAACGTTATCAAGGTCCTTCACATGCTTAGAAATAACTTTGCTTTTTACCACCATATCATCTATATAGACCTCAACACTTTTGCCCAATTGTGATTTAAACATCTTGATCATCATCCACTGATAAGTAGAACCTGCATTTTTCAGACCGATTGGCATCACTTTATAATGGTAATTACCAATAGGGGTAACAAAAGCGGTTTTCTCTTGGTCATCTGGGGCTAACGGTATTTGATGGTAATCTTGGAAAGCATCCAAGAAACTCATCCGAGGATGGCTGACAGTAGCATCTACTAATTGATCGATTTTCGGCATAGGGAAAGGATCCTTAGGACAAGCCTTATTTAAGTCCGTGAAGTTCACACAAACTCGCTACTTTCCGCTCTTCTTCTTTACCACCACAGTATTTGCCAACCATTCAAGATAAAAAACTTCTTTAATAGCCCCAGCTTGTTTGAGCTTCATCACTTCTTCTTTGACTGCCTCTGCATGCTCTTTGGATGGCCGCCGAGGAGGCTACTTCTTGGGTACACTCAGTGGGTTGACCCTCAAATGATGGCAAATGAACTCTGGATCTACTCCTGGGGCTTCGTAAGTACTCCAGGCGAATACGTCAATATTTCTTTTAAGGAAATCAATTAACTCTTCTTTTTCTGGTTGAGGTATCTGAGACTCGACTTGTAAGTATCTTTCAGGATTGCCCCCAATTAAAACTTGCACTAAGTCCTCGCATTTAGCGCCTTCATCAAGATCTTTGACAGGTAACAACCGACCTTTTAACTGCTATAAGTCTCCCTCCGCCCTGACTGAGGATTCAGTTTCAGGCTCGTGTTGTATGGCAGCCACCAAACATTGTCTAGCCGAGGATTAATCTCCGCGGATTTCACAAACGCGCCCTTCGGATGGATATTTAACTTTTTGATGCAGAGTGGAGGAAACAGCCCCTAGCGTGTGTAACCAAGGTCTGGCTACAATTGCTATATAAGGGGAATAAACATCTACAACAATGAAGTCCACTTCCACTACTTCTGAGCTAGTCTGTACGGGCAGCCGTATCTGTCTTTTCAGGGTGACCATCCTTCCCTCAAAGCTAACCAGGGGAGAACAGTATGGAGTTAAGTCATCAAGCTTGAGGTTCAGCCCCTTGTAGAGGTCAGGATACATAATCTCCACCGCGCTATCCTGATCCACCATCACCCTCTTCATATCATATCCCCCGATTCTGAGGGTGACTACCAAAGCATCGTCGTGAGGTTGAATGGTTCCAGCTTTATCTTCGTCCGAAAAGCCTAAAACGAGCGAGACAGCCTGTCTAGAGCTCCTCGGATCTCGACCAAGATCCCCTGCTGGTAGCCGAGCCACTAACATAACTTTGGACGACCAGGACCTTGTTCTTCTTGGCGCTGCAAAAATGATGTTAATAGTACCTAATGGGGGTTTCGTAGAATCTCTCTTCTTAGACTCAAAATTCACTTGACCTTCTCGGCCACTGGAGTGGTGCAAAAGATGCCTCAACCTGCCTTCACAAACCAGCTGGTCCAAATGATCCCACAAACTTCTGCAGTCTTCAGTGGCATGCCCATGGTCTTAATGGTATTGACAATAAAGATTGTGATTACGTCTCTCAGGGTTCCCTACCATTTTACTCGGCCACCTAAAGAATGATTCATTTTTGATCTTTTCCAGAATTTGATGAACTGGCTCCTTGAACACTGTATTGACTGCTTGAGCATTTGTTGTCCTCGACTGCCCAGCGAAATCTCTTCGCGGCTTATTGTTGTTGTAATGATCTGACATGAAGTCCTTCCTGTCTTGAGGGATAACCTTATCCTTACCCTTCCCTTGCTGCTGATCTTCTTCAACCTTTTTATATTTTTCAATACGCTCCATAAGTTGACGCATGTTAGTGACAGGTTTGCCGAACAAGGATGTCCTTAAACCATGATCAGTAAGGAGACCCAGCTTAAACGTGTCTAGGGCCATTGCATCAAAGTTGCCCTCTATATCATTAAACATCTCCTAATATATATTTGAATATGCCTTAAGGGTTTCACCTTCACGCATGCTCAAGGATAGCAGAGAAGACAAGGGCCTAGTCACTCTTCGGCATGTGACGAAATGTGAACCAAAAGCTTGAGTAAGCTCTTGGTAGGATTGATGGAGTCTGCTTTCAGGTTGTCGAACCACCTCATTGCCACCGGTTCAAGACTAGAAGGGAACACCTTGCACATCAGAGTTCATCTCTAGAGTAGACAGCCATCCTCTAGTTAAAATGGCTCACATATTCCACAGGGTCCATTTTACCATTGTAAATAGTGAAGGTTGGCTAGTTAAAGCACCGAGGAAGCTTTTCTCCTTCAATCCTACGGGTGAAAGGTGACCTAGAGATTTGATTCAAAGCCTTGCTCATGGCATCATTTCCCATCCCTCCATGTGATGGCCTTTGAGGTTGCTTCTTGCGAGGGTGTTCATCTTCATATGAAAAAGATTCACTTATTGGAGTTCGAGACCTTTGTTCACAAGTCACCCGAGTCTTCATCAGAATGCGAGGCAGTACGTTTTCTTTTCGCATGGCGCAACTCTCTTCTTAACCTTTCAATTTCTATTTTCATGTTATTCTTCTCTGCATGAGACATATGGCTTCCGCCATGAGGTTGACTTCGCTCAATGTGTGTAATATGCACACTGCCTTCACGATCTTGTCTCCGCTCCAAATTGAGAAAATGGTCTATATGCTGGGATGCCCCAGATTCTGCCGGTTATTGCCCTGGTTCCGCCATGACCAACTGCTGTTACTTCCCCTCACACTCAAGCTCTTCCCACAGACGGCGCCAATTGTAGGGTTAAGATTTGTGGCCCAAGCCTAAAACAATGAATTTGTAGAGAATGGGTGAAAGAGATAGGTTGATTATGGAATCGACAACAATTAATCACAACCTTTAAGCATAAACAAACATGAATTTACACGTAAAGAATTGGTGTCTGAAGAGATATATTATTAATTATGTGATGAATACAGATCTTAGGGTTACAATAAAACTTTTTTGTTTTCTTCTCTCTTGTTTTTTTCCATCCCCTTTTCTCTAGAGCTTCTTTCCTTTATATAACCTCCTTCCCCATCATCCCCATCGTCCATTTGTTCCTCATCTGTGACTCTACTTGAGTATATGTCAAGTCAAGTATTTCCTCTAGCTCTCTGTGAGTGGCTGTAGGTGAGGTTACACTGTTCAGAGCTCTTCTCTACATAAATGCGGCTAGAAAAGTTGCTGCAGTGCCTTAAATGCGGTGGTAGTGGCTCTTCCTTTAGATATTTCCTCATTCTTATCTTCTGCAGATATACTCAGAGCTTATCTTGATCGTTGGGGTTGCTAGGAAAATCATTCGGACCTTCCACACGTTTGATCAATCAGTACTATTTACGTCCGAGGAATAAAATCTCCTCGGACAAAAGGCGGTCTCCTCGGACGGCAACCATCCTTCTTTCCGGGGATCCTTCTTCTAGATGGGCCTTGCCCTTACCATTTTCTTCTGGGGCTCTAGGCCCACTATGTTAAATCATTCGGACCTTCCACACGTTTGATCAATCAGTACTATTTACGTCCGAGGAATAAAATCTCCTCGGACAAAAGGCGGTCTCCTCGGACGGCAACCATCCTTCTTTCCGGGGATCCTTCTTCCAGATGGGCCTAGCCCTTACCATTTTCTTCTGGGGCTCTAGGCCCACTATGTTAAATTGGGCCTTCCCCCCCCCCCCCCCAACAAATACATAATAAAAGTGATTTCTATATAAAAAGCTCATATGTGAAGCAGTGAAGGTGATAAATACCCATCACAATTTATCACCGAATTATGAAAAAGAAAATCCTATCATTACATTTTTTTTTTTTTTTTCCTGGATACAATAAAAATCATCTAATCGTTACAATCATCCTATCATCACTTTGCTGCGTGGAGTCATTGCCGACAAAGATAGCAAATTATGAACTTTTTGCCTCCGCGCTCCACAGATCCCTCAACCGATTGGATTGGTGGACGTAAGTTTATATTCAAAATTATTAAGGCAAATTCCGATTGTTCAAGCACACTACGTGAAACACCAGAAATCTTTTTTGCTTTCTTTTGTTCTTTTATACCAGGTAACGTGGAACGTGGACCCGAAAAAGAAAAAAAAAATTGCGACAAAAAGCCAAGGTGCATGATGGAAAGGTTCCCATATGCTATTGGGAGGCCAATCACAATCATCACATGGCTTCCAATAATTCTTGGTTAGATTTATCTACGATAGAGTACTAGTATTGAGGGTGTAAAAGTTATTAATTGCAATTTTACCACCTAGACCCTTAGACAAGGGCGGCTCCACTTGGAGCCCAGGGGTTCAAATAAATCCCCTGAATTGAACCAAAAAATAAAAATTATTATAATATTTTTTATTTTATTTTTTCTATTTTGACACTTAAAATAAAAATTTGAACACCCTAACCTTAAACCCAACTGAAACAAACTTAAATATAATCATCTTAACAGTATCTTGACCTTTTTAAACACGAAGAAAAATCTCAAAAACAAATTAATTTGATCTAAAATCTAGGAAAAAATTTTAATTAGCGTAACAACAAAAGTAGAATTTACTAATCTTAAACCTTAAAAAAAACTCATTTAGATCTTAAGAAATTTTAAATAAATCAATCAAATGAGAAATTAGTGCATGAATGATTGCTTGACTATGTACATTGAAACAAATGTACCTAGTAGGATTGATAATGAAGATATTATGCAATAATTTCAAAATACAAAATATCATAAAAGGCAATTGTAAAACATTATGTATTAAAGATTTTTTATTTTTTTGTGATGTCAATATATTTAATTTATCTTTTCTTTAAAATTTTGCATAATTTATGTTTCTTATTGAACCCCTAAAAAATAATCCTAGAGTTGTCATTGCCCTTAGACCCTTAGAAACATGCAACACCTGGAGTAAGTACTTAAATATTTATACTAACTTGCTGCAGTAAGTTCATATCAATACCCATAAATGGTAAATAATATATTTTATTTCAGAAAGAGAGAAATGAGGGAAGAGAGAGATGGGGAAGATGAATATTTCAAAAAAAACATGCAATATATATATATATATATTAAGCATATTATAAGCAACTAAATATTTATACCAACTTGCTACATTAAGTTCATATCAATAACAATAAATTGTAAATAATATATTTTGATAAGTTGTATGCAAAAATAGAAACTAAGATGTTAAGTGAATTATAAAATAAAATGATAAAATAGATAAAGTAAATTTTTTAGAGTGTAAAATAGAGACTCTTTTGCATCTTTATATACTGGTGCTCTAGAACTTGATACGTGTCAACTTGTTTAGAGTCATGTCTATGTATAGCATGTCGCGTCCATGACGGAGAATGCCACCCGTTTCCACAAAAGGCAATAAGCAGCTGTCCATGACAATGATGGCCGTCTACAAGTTGGACTCGTTCACAGTGATAGACATTTTACACTTAGATACCACAAAGGAATTTATTCTACAACTCCACTACTTCAGAACGTGGGAGCAACCTTCACGTAATTCGCTTACACTAACTCCACTTAGCCAACACATGTCTCATGAGAAAAATCTCAACTTTTTCACTTTTAGAGAGTTTTTGAATATCTTTTGTGAGATTCTGCCTTAATTATCGTATTGTCATTGGCTAGCACCACACTGGTGCACTATAAAAACTATTTTCTCCCTTACACGTCTGAGAGCTTCTTAGTTTAGACGATTAGCTCACTGATATCTTGCTACCTGTAAATACTAAATACTCCTTTGCCTTGTTGAGATTTGATAACAAAGATATACGGTCCCATTTTCCTGTGTATGCCAACTTGGAATTGCACTACAAAGTGAAGTCCTCTCTCAGAATATTAAGAGAGAAAGAAAGAACAAGACCACACTGAGAAAATTGCTAGTTAAAACCGGTGGAAGAAGAACAGTGTAAAACTACAGTCTTTTTTTTTTTTTTCATTAAGTATACAAAGCTACGTGTCGTATTTATAATTCTATGAGAGATGAGATGTAAAGCACATGATTAATTAGTACAAATTCTGTTTGTTAGTTCAGTAACTGATTTTAGCAGTGAGTTAGTTTTTTCTCTTGGATTCCTTTCTCTCTGTTATGCACATATATAAACAAAGGATTACATCTAATTGTTTAGTTCAATTCATTCAATGAAATCTCAGTTTTTACCAATTTTTTTTCTCTGAATTTTGATATCCTTACTCCTAAGATGGTTTGAAATTTAGACGGAAATTTTAGGTGCAGAATTTTTATAATTAATTTTTTATATATAGGGTTTGTTATCAATTAACATCTATTTTTTAATCAATAATATGACTAATCAATTTAATACTTGTCAAAAAAAAATTAATCTTTTTTTCCTTCTCAAAATTTTTTATTTATTTTTTTAACATAATAATTTTAAGTAGGATTTTATCAATTTTGATTGTACAAAAAATTCTCTTTGCATAAATAATTGTAACAATTTTCTTCAATAAAATTTGATAAAATTAAAATGCACACGAATTACTCAATAAAAAAATAATTTGAATATTATTATGATTATTTGAATTGTTATCTTTCTGTTGTACGAATTTATTGTCATCTACAATATGATGATCAAATAAAATTAAAGAGTACAACAATAGAATCTAATTGTCAAACTGAATATTGCAACATCACTTTTTCTTTTTTTTCTTTTTTTTTTGAGGAAGTATTGCAACATCACTTAATAATAAAATCACCTAACATTGTCAACCACCTAATCAAAAATGGATTTAACACATAATTTGATGAATTAATACTAACTAAACAGAGATTAAAATTGTAAGGTTGAATTTAATCAACTATTTAATTGGCTTTATTCCGTGACCAATTTGCTTGTAATTTAGCACTTAGCAACCCTGTATTTAGGTGGGAAAATTGTAAGGGCAGTGTGTGAGAAGATGTGAAGAAAAGCTCAAGAGTGTGTAAGAAAAACAGAATCTCGCGACTAGGACTCGCGGGTGGTTCGCGACTGGCAAGCCGCGAAAGGCAGGCATGTGAGAGGCACACTGGGAAGCTGAAAGGTCGCGCCAGCTGTCACGCTACATGACAAAAGTTCCAGTCTGGCCAGGCCGTTATGTCGCGACTTGATTTCGTGACTTGGCCAAGCCGCGAGATCAAGTCGCCAACTTGCCCTGTTTGGCAAAAACTGACGTTTTGCATTCCCTTCTCACCCTACTATATATACACCCTTATACCCATCATATTGAAGGGGCTTCCAGAGAGAATTTTGTGAGAGAAAACCCTAGAGAAATACAAGATTGATTCATCCTCAATCTTCATCTAAAGAGACTCTACAAATTCCTCTACTCTCTTCCTTTCCATTGTCATACCCTTGAGAGGTCATTTACCAAACTCTTATCTTACCACACCCACGTCTGTGAGAAGGTCCGTTTGGTACTTTGGGAAGCAGTTTGGAAAGAAACCAATATACATTGGTTGATGCTATGGTCATGTAGCGGAATCCGGGAAGCTAAAGAAGAAATAGGTTCGGCGTAACCTCGTTGGAGCAAGAAGCTTGGAGGGCTTAGGTACTTGGGTAGATTAGAATTGGAGGGTCTTCTGCTGTTCATGTATCCCAACTATATTCTTTAGTGGATTTTATCACCGCTTGGAGGGCGGCGGAGAGGTTTTACGCCGAGGACTTCGGTTTCCTCTTCGATAACACATCGTGTGTTGTCCGTGTGTTTGCATCTCTCTTTCCTTTATCTTTGCCTCATATTTACTGTTGTGAATGTGTTCATATTTGGCATAGATTGTTTTATCAATTCCATTATAAGCTTGTTATCATATTCTGCACATTAATTGTTTGATAGAAAGTTTGAATTGGTATTTTTGTATCTGGGAGTCTAAACGTTCAAGGGTGTTTCATACCCATATTGAACTTACAAAAATCATTTCCAAATATAAAATTTAACCCAAAAAAAATAGAAAACTTATTATTTTTTAAACAAGAATTTTTGTAATTGCCGGAATATTAGCAAACTATTACATTAATTAATGGATCCCACTACGTTGTCATTGACATAAGCCTATATACTTTTAATTCAATTCAACTTTTATTCTATCAGGTTTTTTTTTTTTTTTTTTTTTTTTAATCTTTGATTCTATTGAAAGAGATTATCACGGCAAATCAACTGCTGAAGTCTACTCTATTGGAATCTCTTCCATAAGTTCCATTGATTGAGAAATATCTAACCTACTAACTAGAAACTATTACCATATGTTTTAACTCCGATTATGCAAGTGATTCATCAATTAACCTAATCATGGATTAAAATATGTAAAAAAATATAATACTAAAAAAAATATTAAAGCCACAAACTATGTTACAAATTTGTTTACAAACTATTAATATGCTAAACATGGGCGGAGGAAGGGCGAGGGGGGGCAGGTGCCCCACTGAACTTTCAAAAAATTTTACATATAATACAGTACATTGGTATGTTCTAGACTATGGAGTGGACGAAGTGATAGTCTTGTATAGGAGAAAAGTAAAAAGAAAAGTCAAAAGTGAAGATAGAGATCAGAGAGAAGGGAAATAATGTGTGTGGAGGAGAAAAAAAGAGGAAAAAATAATAAAGAAATGTGTGGATGAAGAAAAAAAAGATAAGGAAAAAATAAAATAAAGAATAAGAAATTAAAATTAAGAAATGTTACCACAATATTTTCACAATACTTTTACAATAAATCTTAAGTATAGGATTGTTAATAGCTAATACTAGTGAAAAAAAAAATGATTTAAGTGGTGTGTTCAAATTAAAATCAATAATAACTTACCACATATGATTTGTTGTGAAAGTATTGTATAAATGTTGGGAACATGACACTTTATATTAACATTAGATGATTCTACAAGAGTTGTGAGAAAAGAAAATTCAAACACATAAACACAAATTAGAGTTAAAACAGATTTGAAATTCTATTTTTCATAAACCTCGACAGATGCCTATCTATCGAGCTGCTATCGAGCAGCTGTAGAGCCACAGGGTTGGAACAACCCTTAAAGCTTGATAGATGGCTAGCTGTCGAGCTTTAATGACAAGCACTTCTTCAGCTTGAATCTTAGACAGGCTTGCATGTCTTCAACACTTGATCTTAAAACACAGTTTCTTGAAATTTAAAATGCATTTTGTTAAAGAAATAGTCAATTACATAAAATAGTGACATATATTCCTAACAAGTGAATCACATATGTCCTAACAAGTGAATCACATATGTCCTAACAATCTCCCATTTTGGCAATCCATGACAAAATCACAACAAACAAATGAACATATGAAAGAAGTCATAATTCACTCAACTCATACTCACTTGTTGAATACAATAAAATCTATCCTAACACAAACTCTTGAAAAATTTTGCAAGAAAAGAGTTTATGGCAAGTAGACTTTGACAACCTGTATTTCTAAAATACTTTAAACAAAACTCATTAAGGCATTTTAGTATGAAACAGAAATAATAGATTGCATACAAGTAATAAGAAGCATATGCATAAAGAAAGAAAAGAAACATACATAAGGGTAGGTGAAATAAATATACATCAACATATAAAGAAAATAAGTACAATGTATGTCAATAATGGTCCCAAGATCCAATGTACAAGAATAAATGTATCTAAAGCATAGAAAAGAAAAAGATACATGTAATCCACACTACATCCCTTAAGATATCAACACTCCCCCTAACAAAAATGTTCTATACTAACTCATCTCCTAAGAATGACTATTCTCACATCTAAAACTACTCCCCCTTTTTGTCACGAGTGACAAAGGGTAAGAGTGTCAAGTAGACATCTCATTAGTAGAGCTAACATCTCCATCATCATCATCAGAAGCATCATCATTGTCACCATCATCATCATCATCATCCCCAGCCTTAGAATCAAAAGCCATTGAAGGAGGTGGAGGAGGAGCCTCAGAAGCGAAGCCACCCATGATAGCCTGTCATCGACACGAACATTCAACTGATACATCTTTGTAGAAAGTGTATCAAGGCGAGCATCCATACGCTGAAGCTGCGCCATGATGTCTCTAAGTGACACATCGCTCGTAGAAGAGGAGGGAACGGATATGGATGGAGCAGAACGAGATGGAGTCGAACGGGAGGAAGGAGCTGCTAAATCCGACTATCGTGACCTAAACTGCGCCTCGCTATGTTTAACGGTAGCAGTGTCTATGGCACATATAACAAAGAAATGATCGGAAGAGGGAAAAGGAATAGAAAAATGGCATAAAATCCATGTGATAGCCAAAGGGAAAATGAGCTTATTACGAGTAGTCATATCCCTAAACACATCTATAATAGAAAGAATAAAATGTGAAGGAAAATCTACAGTGATGTGATTTAACAAAGAAAACAAAAATCGAGCATGAGGCTTTGTGATGGAGTTATAGTGAGAGAGTGGGCGCAATACAAAAGTCATCACTATGTTCATGAATCTAGGACGTTTAGTAAAGGGCTTACATGGTGTAAACTGACGATCAGCCCAAACTGAAGGGCGCTCACAGAAAGCATACATCATCTTGTCTTTGGACACAATCCTCAAACACTTACAACTGGGGTAGTCAGGATGCTCTACCCTCAGGACATAGAGCACATCCTCAACAAGCTGCGGTGTGACAACAATGCACGTACCTCGAACATGAGTATGAAAGAGAGATACTGAAGAATCAATTCCATACATGTTGGAGTAAAACTCTTGGATTAGCATGAAAGGACATGTGACCGGGACATCACACAGTGACTCCCAACCCTGATTGTGAATGACATCGGATAGGTTAGTGTCGACGAAATCCGCCAAAATGACTTAGTGTTCCAAATGAACACCTCGTCAAGAAAAGTTTTCCAAGAAGTCCTTTCGGGCATCCTCATCACGGAACTAAATATGAGAAGGAGTAGGATCAGACGAAGACAATGCCCCGGAACAAAGAGGGTTCCAAGATGGAGCTGACTTACATTTAGGTGTCATAGACACGACTAATGTAAAAAGAAAAAAGAGGGAAAGAGAGAGAGAGAGAAAGAGAGAGACAATCAGAAAAGTCCTAAGCAATTCAAATATATCAAAATATATTGAAAAGAGAGTACGTATGCATGGGAAATGCATGAACATGTGACATGCAAAAGAAATTCATCATGGACTCAGCCCAATCCAATCCTACCAGTCACACAAACAATTTGCACACATATAAATGCATGATAATACTGTTATAATGCTAATGTGATGTAATGCATGAGATTTTAAACTCATGTAAGCAAAAACCCATCCCAAAATTGCAACAATAACTCATCAATTTTGAAAAACCTCAAAATTTTTCAAAAACCCCAAAACCTAAGTTTCAAAACATGAAATGCATAAAAATGAGAGACAAGAAACTTACCAAGTGAAAGAAAAACCTTGAAAACACTTGGAAAAGAGGTTTGGAGTGAGAGAGAGTGATTTAGGAGGTGAGGAGACAAAGTTATCGAGAGAGAGATCGAGAGAAATGAAGTCTGGATTGCACAAAACCTATTTATAGAACCTCAATAAATCTCAACAGATAGAGGTGTTGAGAGGTGTTGAGACATCTATCGAGGAAAGTGTCGAGAAAACAAAACGTCGACAGATGAAGCTATCAAGGATCTGTCAAGGAACACATCAACAAAAGGCTAAAAGAATCTCGATCGATCCACCAGGTGTCGAGAAGCTATCGAGGGAATAGAAGTTTTCTTGATCGATCCACCAGCTGTCAAGGAAGTGCCGAGATCGCTTAAAAATAGTTTTTCAAGAAGGGAAAAACACAGATATGAATGCAATAAGGCATGCAACTTAACCAAGGATCCAAGCAACATTTTAAGCTCTTAAAATCATCTTTCAACAACAATTTTAAGCACAAAGATCCCAAACACACACACACACACACACACACACACACACACACACACACACACACACACACACACACTAAACAAGTCTAACTAATTTTATATTTCAAAAAAATAAGTCAAGACAGTTTAGTAAGCATACATTAACACATGTAAACTTGTGATGGTCGAATCACATTGTACTTGCACATGTATCAAGAGTAGCAAAGAATATTACGTATTATGTGTGAAAAATATCGCAAGATTGCATAAATGTATACATTTTATGACGATTTGAGATATGAGAAAATCACTTTAACTCACACACAATCATAATTGTTTGATGGGGACTATCATCTTCGAGGTATATCCTATAACTCCCACATCTCTTATAATACATGCTTGCAATCATATATAAAGAAATTTATATTCTTTTTGCTTTTTATTTTTCTTTGCATATTTTTCTTTTTAAACAAATCATGCATGAGCATATAAGAGATAGAAAAGAAATACTCAATTATGTTAAGCATTTGACATTCCAATTTTACTATGCCGAAGCATACAAATGTCATTTCATGATTGGCGAACAATAATGGTAAGATGGTTATTTATGCATTTTTCTTATGATTTCCTAGTCCTTCCCATCAAAAAAAGTGATACGAGTGTTAAGTACAAAAGATAACTTAATCTTACTCATCACAAATAAAAGCCACAAATCTCACTTGCTTAGTTGTGCATAGAGATGCTCATCTAAGCTACAAAAGATACAAAATTTAGAAAACTTTATTTCAATGGCCATCTAAGGTACACAAGTACCAATATATACAAAACACACACTGTTTTTGTATTTTTATGATTTTTCAATTTTTTTTAATCAAAAACAAAATAAACAAAACTAAAAACAAACAAAAACATGTTAAACAAAGCAAAGCAGAAACTAGACTGACTCATAATAAAAGCAAAACACATAAGTTATGCAAAAACAAAAACACGAAGAGAGGGAAGAAAGTGATAGAATCACTTGAAGCCCTTTTTCTTCCACACATTGGAAGAATCTTTCCTTTGATTAAACCCTTGAACTGGCAGTAAGGGAGAAGAATTGAAACCGTTCAAGTTTAAAAGGAACATGAGGGCTTTGAGAAGATCTCCAAGAGGAGCAAGAGAGGATTGAAACTGATTCTGGCTTACAAATTCTATCATGTCGTTACTCTGTTAAGTGGCTAACCACTTATAGCAATTTGGTCAAGTATAATTGGTAACTCCACAATGATGATAGAGATACTGCTTCTTTTGTTTAGGTTTTTGAGAGTTAGCCTTCTTAGTCCTAGGGTTTTTAGCTTCCTTCTTATCTTACTTAGGGGGTGCTCCTAAGATAGATTTACCTTTGTCTATGTTCTCACTAGTTAAATCATTTTTAACATCATTGTTCTCAATTTCAACGTTATTACTAAGAGGAACAAAAACAGTAGTACTAGTAAAAGCAATATTAGAAGAAGAGAAACCATACCCTAAACTTGTTCGATCAGAAGCAGATTTCTAAAGACTAAGCATCTCATCAAGCTTTGCACTTAAAGTCCTCTTCAAGTGAGCTCTAACTTGAAATAGCTCCGCTTCAAGCTTTTTGGTCTTTTCAGTCAAGAAATTGTTTTTAAATCTCAGTGCTCCAATAGTCTAATTGGCTTCACCAAACTTTGTGGAAAGCTCTTTAAGATCAAGTTCCACATCATTAAACTTCTTGGTGGCCAACCTATAAAGTTTCTCATGCTTCTCAGACACTTTGTACAATTTCTCATAGGCTGTATGGATATCATCTTGATCATCCATCTTCTCGAACTTTGACTCCACCAATTCCTCTTCTTCGTCCACGTCTTCCGCAATCCCCTCAGTAGGATTGACAGTGGTAGTGAAGGCATTCAAGATTCCGTCATCCTCATTTTCGAAATCATCATCAGGCTCGATGTCGCTTAAGGTAGCAGCAAGTGCCTTGCTCTTCTCAATGCTCTTGAGATATGTAGGACACTCCTGTTTCATGTGACCGAAGCCTTGACACCCAAAGCACTTAGGTCCTGCGGGAACAGTGTACTGACTACCATCCCTAGCATCCTTCTTCCCTTTGTCTTGGCTCTTGAACTGCGAAGAACTAGATTGCCTACGGTCCTTGTCAAAGCCATTCCCATTGGCATTTTTCATGAACTTCTTGAATTGCCAGGTAATATAGGACTTTATCTTAGAATCCTCATCATCTGAAGACTCATTAGTCTCACTGCCCTTGGCCTTCATTGCCATGCTCTTGCCCTTACTCGACTTGCCAATTCTTGTTAACCCTAACTCGTAGGTCTACAAATTACCAATTAGCTCTGTCAAAAGAATCTTGTTAATATCCTTTGATTCCTCGATCGCCATGATATTTGCATGGAATCTCTCGGGTAGAGATCTAAGCAGTTTCCTCACAATCTTGGGTTTAGGAATAGTTTCCCCAAGATTGAAAGCTGAGTTCACTATGTCCTTGAGCTTGGCATAGAACTCATCGAACGACTCATCCTCCTCCATCTTGATTTCTTCAAAGCATGTAGCAAGCCTCTGATACTTTAAATCTTTGACAGCCTTGGTTCCCTCATAAGTTGTCTAGAGAATGGTTTATGCCTTCTTAGCAGTTTCAGTAGATGATATCTTCTTAAACTCCTCATTAGTGACTACACTGAATAAAGCATTCAATGCCCTACTGTTGAAGTTTGCCGCTTTAATCTTGGCATCATCCCAATCGGCCAGCGCTTCCTTCGGCTTGGTCCAGCCTATCTCAACAGCTTGCCACACTTTCTCATCTAAAGACTGTAAGAAAGCTCTCATACGTACTTTCTAGTATGCATAGTTAGTGCCATTAAATAAATGAAGTATAATTAATGATTGTCATATATCCATGACAAACAAGGGGTAAATGGATCAACATAGCAAAGATTAAATCTAATTAGAGTGTGTCTGATCTGATACCACTTAATAGGCCAAAAATGAATTAACCCCCTGTGACGAATTAATTGATTAATTAGCCAAGTTTATTAATTAATCAAATTAACATGCAAACGCATGGTAGCACAAACAAATCACCAATTAAACTAAGTATGCAGTGGAAAATAAATTGACATGGTAATTTATTTACGAATGGGGAAAACTTACACGGCAAAAACCCTATCGGGTGATTTTAAGATCACCACTCTCGACATTCCACTATTATCACAACAAGCAATTACAAGTAAAGGAATCTCAGTACCTTATACCAACTTACAATTGAACCCTTTCCCCAATACCCAATTGGACTTGTTCTGTAATGACAATTTCTCCTTTTGATACACGGCTCCCAGTACGTGACTAACCAATTGCACCAATTGCATGGATCTCAGTACGTGACTTTAATCACCAACTAGAGAAGGTTGTTGGCTGCAAAGTTCTTCAGTTCATCTACGATGAAGATCAAGAAAATGCTTGGTTACAAAACTTTATAGCACACAAACACAGCAACTTCTTCACAAGAATGATGAACTAGGGCAAAATTTTATCTCCGGTCACAATTTACTTGAACAAACTTTACTCAACACTTGTGCAACTTGTGTCCTCTTTGACGGCCCTTAAAATAATCCTTTTATACGTCTAAGATTGTGAGAAAAGAAAGCCTAAACACATAATCACGAATTAGAGTTAAAACAGATCTGATATTCTATTTTTCATAAACCTCAACAGATGATTATTTGTCAAGCTACTATCAAGCCACGAGACTGGAATAGCTCTTAAAGCTCGATAGATGGCTAGCTGCCGAGCTTTAATGACAGGCACTTCTTCAGCGTGAATCTTGGACAGACTTGCATGTCTTCAACACTTGATCTTGAAACATAGTTTCATGAAGTATTAAACACATCCTAAATTTACCCAAATACAAGTAAAGTGCATTTTGTCAAATGATTAACTAATTATATAAAATAGTGACATATGTTTCTAACAAGTGAATCACATATGTCCTAACAACCTTCTTGGTCAATCCTTGTACAAATCCTTGCACAACCTCTCGACCAAATATGGCCCTCTCCTATATCTCCGCATTGGTGCTTCCAAGTGCCTTTTTGTTTCAGCATCTTCCATGGCCACCGAAATATTTAAAACCAATGACCTCGCTTATGCATATCGGCTGCATTTCACTTTCGTTGATACAATACCATACGGAAACTATGGATTTTTCATGGCACCCTATGGTGATTATTGGCGATTCATCAGAAAACCTTGCATGACCGAACTTCTCTCAATCCAAAAGATTGAACAGTCACATGGTGTACGACAAGAAGAAATTGCATTGTTTCTATGTAAAGTACTTTCAATGTGCTAAGAAAAAACAGGTTGTTGATGTGCGTGCTGAGCCAATGAAGCTTACAAACAATATTACGTGCAGGGTGATAATGAGCATGAGATGTTCAGATGAAAGTAATGAAGCTGTGAGGATTAGAGTTGGTAAAGGAGGCCTTTGAGATTCTTGCAAAGGTATGGATCAGGGATATGTTGGGGCCGCTAAGGATTTTGGCCTTTTGGGTGTATGGAAGGCTGGCGATAAATATGACCTCGAAGTTTGATGAAATTTTTGAAAGGGTATTGAAGCAACATGATGAGAATCCTAAAATACAAAATAAGGATTTGATGGATATATTATTGAAGATTTTTCAAGATGACAAGGCTGAGTTCAAGATTACCCGAACCCATCTCAAAGCTATCTTGCTAGTAAGTCACATTTTTGTGTGTTTTCTTATTTTCTAATCTCATTCTATCTTCTCCTTAATTAATCTATAAAACTTTTTTGTTAGGTTATAGAATGACCCCAGTTAATTAATTTAATTACCAAGTTGATTAATTATTCAAATTTAATGTAAATAACGTAAATACACAAACAAATCACAAATCTAATCTAAAGTGCAGCAGAAATTAAATTTGACATAGTGATTTGTTAATTAGTGGAGAAAACTTTCACAATGCAAAAACCACACCAGGTGAATTTTAGGTCACCACTTCCAAGAATCCACTAATTAAAAACAATCAGTTACAAGTATATATAAGGAATCTTACTACTATCCGGACTATCCCAAAATACCAATCTACAATTGAACCTTTGCGCTTATTTCCAATTAGAGTTTGTAAGGTTGAATTTAATCAATCATCTTATTGGCTTTATTCCGTGACCAATTTGATTGTAATTTAGCACTTAGTAACCTTGTATTTAGGTGAAAAATTATAAAGATAGTGTGTGAGAAGATGTGAAGAAAAGCTCAAGAGTGTACAAGAAAAACAGAGTCCCGCGACTAGGACTCGTGGGTGGTTCGCGACTAGCAAGCCGCGAAATGCAGTCACGTGAGAGGCACACTGGGAAGCTGAAGGGTCACGCCAGCTGTCACTCTACAGGACAAAAGTTCCAGTCTGGCTAGGCCGTTACGTCGCGACTTGATTTTGCAACTTGGCCAAGCCGCGAGATCAAGTCGCCAACTTGCCCTATTTGGCAAAAACTGACGTTTTGCATTCCCTTCTCACCCTATTATATATACACCCTTATACTCATCATATTGAGAGAGCTTCCAGAGAGAATTTTGTGAGAGAAAACCCTAGAGAAATACAAGATTGATTCATCCCCAATCTTCATCTAAAGAGACTCTACAAATTCCTCTACTCTCTTCCTCTCCATTGTTATACCCTTGAGAGGTCATTTACCAAACCCTTGTCTCACCACACCCATGTCTGTGAGAAGGTCCATTTGGTGCTTTGGGAAGCAGTTTGGAAAGGAACCGATATACATTGGTTGATGCTATGGTCAAGTAGCGGAATCCGGGAAGCTAAAGAAGAAATAGGTTCGGCGTAACCTCGTTGGAGCAAGAAGCTTGGAGGGCTTAAGTACTTGGGTAGATTAGGCTTGGAAAGTTTTCTGCTGTTCATGTATCCCAACTATATTCTTTAGTGGATTTTATCACCGCTTGAAGGGCGGTGGAAAAGTTTTACGCCGAGGACTTCGGTTTCCTCTTCGATAACACATCGTGTGTTGTCCGTGTGTTTGCATCTCTCTTTCCTTTATCTTTGTCTTATATTTACTGATGTGGATGTGTTTATATTTGGCTTAGATTGTTTTATCAATTCTATTATAAGCTTGTTATCATATTCTGCATATTGACTGTTTGATATAGAGCTTGAATTGGTATTTTGTTTCTGGGGGTCTAAACGTTCAAGGGTGTTTCATACCCATATTGAACTTTCAGAGTTGATCTTAAAGAGACTTGTAGAGACTTCTTCAATTGCACAAATTTTCAATCTGATACTAACTCCTTTGCATGAATCTCCAATCCATGTCTAACTTTGAGCAACTTGAAGTTAGTTGTTGGATGCAAATTTCTGCACTACACACTTGTAAAATTGAAGTCAACTTGGTTAACAAATCTTAAGGCGCATAAGAGCGCAGTAGCTTCACAGGATGTATTTAGATTCTCTGTGTGAGTCTCTATGTTTAACGACAATAGTAAAATAAAGTTTTTATATCCTCTAGTAGGTTAGATAATGAAACCTTAGATTTGAGAATTCTGGATCTACAGTGCTCAATAGACCAAGAGGTATCAAGAGGTGTCATGCCTCATTAATCTTCAATAGATAGGTGTGTCAAATCAAGTGTCAAAATACCTTTTTTTTTCAGCTTTTACCACTTGTTTCTTTGTGTAATCTTCATGTCTTTTACTACCACTTGAAAAACTTCTTTAAAGTACTTTATAATATTCTTGAATCCACTTAGATCTATCCAAATACAAGTAGAGTGTTTTTTGTCAGAGAATATGCTAACTACATAAAATATGACCCTAACATTTTTAAAGGTTTTAATGAGCACACAAAATGGAGTTTTTCTTGACTTTTCCCTCGTTGTTATTATTACATATCAAAAAAACATAAGGAAAATACTGAATTAGTTGTTGACTTATCTTCTTCTAAAAAAAAAAAACTCATTATCTTCCATATTAACTCACATATCCTTACATTTATATTGTCAAATTTATTTATTTTAATTATTTATTATTAAAATGCTACAGCAAGTGGAAAATGATTATATATATATATATATATATATATTAATGAATTTGCACTTTGTGCTGGTCTTGAATTTATAGACCGGCCTTCACAACAACCCTGCATAAGTCGCCTATAAATTTCTCTCTCTCTCTCTCTCTCTCTCTCTCTCTCTCTCTCTATTTATATATATATATATATATTGTATTCAAGTTACACCTGATATAACTCTAATCAATGTTACATCACTCACTAACTTTTTATTGAATTCATATTTTGAAAATCCTACATTTAAATTACATGTTCTAGATGTTCTTAACATTCATGCCATGGTTGGATTACATTTCTATACGCTCTTCACACACTTTATATTGTTAAAAACTGACTTCCTTTTACAAATAAACTTTATCTAATAAAAGCAAGGCTTATTTTCCACCAGTAGTACAATATTGATCATAGAATTACATAAAAAGCATATATTTTACTGCATGTGCTTGTACTTATTGTAAAGTAGCAGATAGTGTGGAATGAAGTACATGCATTATTTTAGAAGTAAACAAACTCACATCACACAATCAAATGGGTTGAATTTAACAACCGGAAGGCATTTAAGTGGACGAGCCTTGTGAATAAAAGCGCCTTTAGAAACTTCAGTATTAACCTTAGCCTTGCCCTCTCCTCCATCTCCAACCACTTCCCAATTGAAACATTGAACCATGGTTGCAATTGCCATATGTGCCATACTCAACCCTAACTTTGAACCAGGGCAAGCTCTCCTCCCTGCCCCAAAAGGAAGAAAAGTAAACATTTCATCATGTTTATATTTCATACTTTCTTGTTTTTCAGAGGAAACCAAAAATCTCTCTGGTTGGAACTCATTTGGATTGTTCCATAAATCTGGATCTCTCATTATGCCATACAGATTGATTAGCACCATGGTTTCTTGGGGTATTTCAAAGCCTCCAATTTTGCAACTTTGACGACATTTTCTTGTTGTCACAGGCAATGGTGGATATAATCGTAGTGTTTCTTTTACAACTGCTTGCAAGTAGGGGAGATTCTCAACATCTGATTCGTCGACTAGTCTAGTACGACCAACGACTGAATTTATCTCCTCTCTAACCTTGTTGAATACAGAAGGATGGTTGATGAGCTCAGTTATTGTCCACAGAATGACCTCCGATGTGGTACCAGTACTTCCAACAAAAAGATCCTAGTAAAAGTGTAACATTTGAGTAGATGAGAGAACATAGTAAGAGTTGAACCCAATGTAGATAAATCACTAATTTGTATGCTTGAACTTGTTAAAATTTTTTCTTGCAATTAATTTAATTCAAATTGAACTCAAGGTTAACTTAAGCTTATATAAACCCTTTGTCATGTATTACTATGAAAAACTTGTCACAGTTTCTTTGAAGCATAGTCTTACTTGAAGTTCTCTAACATATTTTTCCTTTTAGATATGTAAGTGCAAGCATAAGGGTAGTCATGACATGGATGTTTGTGACAAAGGAAAGTACTTGTATGGTAAGCAGTGTGTGCGTGCTATCTCCAACGAGTCATGGTTGGAACTCTATATATTTTTCTCTCCTTTTTAGGCCAATTTAACGATTTCCAAGGTTAATGGATTGAATTAAAACTATGTAAAAGCACGGCCTAAAAAAAATTAAAAAAAAAAAAAAAAAAAAAAAAACCTTACAGTTAAAAAAGCCTTGATATTGTTTCTGGTCATTTTGACCTCAGCCTTGCCATCTTGATACACCTTCAATAATACATCCATAAAATCTTGAGTGTCTTTCTTCCCAATCTGATCTTCATGCTCCTTCAACATCCTTTCCAAGAGCTCATCAACCCTTTGTTGTGTACTTATGACTTGCTTTCCAAACAACCAGAAAGCCAAAAAACCGAAGGGTCCCAACATATTTCCAAAAAATATCTTTGAACCAACCTTAAAGCCGTCTTTCATTGCCTCTCTAATCCTTTCAGCTTCATCGCCTTTCTCTGAACAACTTGTGCTTGCCGCCATCTTACACAGCATATTATTTGTTAGCTTCATAAGCTCAACACCCAAATCAACAACCTCTTTCCGCTTAGCACTCTCAAAAACGTTTTGCAAAAAACGTTCAAGTTCTTTCTCTCGAACCGCCCGAGACCTTTCAAGCTGTCCAGTTGAAAGAAGTTCCGTCATGCACAATTTCTTGATGAACCGCCAATAATCACCATATGGTGCACTGAAAAATCCAGAGTTTCCATACGGTATCTTCTCTGAGAAAGCAATCTCTTGGTGATCCGCGAAAGAAAGATCATGAGTTTTACATATTTCAGTGCCCACTGAGGCCGATGAAACCACAATGCATTGAGCGAAACCAAGGCGGAGATTGAAAATAGGACCATATTGGGTGGAGAGCTTTTGCAAGGATTTGTGAAATGATGGCCCAATGAGGTGGAGATGACCAATAACTGGTAAAGTTGGTGGGCTTGGAGGGAGTTTAGGATGGGTTTTAAGCTTGAGAAGCTTGTTGAAAATAAATTGAAACAAAAGAGTTGTGAGGAACAAGAGGAGGAAGCAAACCAAGTAGTATTGGTTATCAGTCATGTTGACCATAGCTTGTAGTATTCTCTATCAACCTTAGAGTTATATATAATTCAACTAATCCTCCTCCTATATATACACAGTCAGTTAAGGATATTACATAATAAAAAACATCATTATTATAATAAATTTTAATTTAATTTTAGTTTGTCTATTTTATATTATGGACTTGTTTGGATACTGCTTATTTTGCTAAAAAACTGAAAACTTAAGATTTGTTTGGGAACAGCTTATTTTTCTAAAACTGAAAACTTTTTGCTAAAAATACAGCACATATTGGTAAAAGTTATTTGAAATAGTATAATGGGACCCATAAATAGTGTCAAAAAGTGCAGTGGAGCCCATGAATAGTAGCAAAAACAAGTTGAATAATAAAATAATTTAGTTTTTTCATCAGCATCCAAACGCACGCTTATCGTTGAAAACGTTATAGCAAAATAATTTTTAAAACGCAAAACACAGTAGCAAGCTTATTACTGCATTTTTCACAAGTTGGCTAGTCCATGAACAGTGCCATGAGACCCAAAAAAAAAAAAAAAAAAAAAAAAAAAAACACTGATGGCAAACACATGCCTATTAAACATTTTAGGAAAAATTATATTTTACTCCTTAAAAACTACGATCATTTTTACACTTACTCCATAAACTATGCAAATGCACACCCCCTTAACTGTTAGTAATAACTATAGGAGTTCAATCCCACTAGAACATGTAGAATGGGGACTCCGATCCACAAACCATACTACCTAGCCGTCATATATTATTGCATGCAAATGCACACCCCCTTAACTGTTAGTAATAACTATAGGAGTTCAATCCCACTAGAACATGTAGAATGGGGACTCCGATCCACAAACCATACTACCTAGCCGTCATATATTATTGCAATGCCATGTACTACGTGCTATTGCTTGCAACTATCAACAAACTCAAATAAAACCCACTAGTGTCCTTTGTGGGCTAAGAAGTTATGACTTATTGACATGGATAGAAATATCGGTGGACCCCAAATTTAAAAAGAAATATTATTATATATATTTGTATTAATTTTAGCAATTTTGTTATATAAAATTACATTTTGTTTCCCTTAAACAATATCATTGATTTTTTTAAGAGTAATACTATACCCACAAACTTTTTAATAATATTTTTATAAGCTATTTTGATAGCAAATTCTTATTGGTTCACATAATATGCCCACGCTTGTAGTTTTAGCATTTTCCTCATTTTAGTGACCATAAAAAAATTTATAAATTTAAAATCTAAAACAAATATACAAGCCCAAAAAAATAGCTAAACAACAAAAATTACCAATAGTAAAACTAAAACAATTAAACTCATTTTACTAATTTTATCCAACATAAATAACCATGCACTTTAAAAAAATTCTAAACAAAAATAATTTTTTTCTTTCCCACACACAAAAATAAAATAAAAAAATGAAAAATCTTAGCAGCTAAGTAGTAGCAAAGTTAGAGGTTGAAACCGTTACACACAATTAACAATAAAGCCGCCCCCCTTAACTCAAAGTTCTGGCTTCATTCCTGACACCATGATACCACTGCACCCAACAGGACCCAGACCCAGTGGTTAGGTTGCTACTATGGTCACGCTTAGGTAGGATTGCCACGTTGGTCGCCCGTTTAACCTTTTCCATTCATTAAAAAAATCAACAAACTCAATTAATAGCCACCAACAACTCTCTCTCTCTCTCTCTCTCTCTCTCTCTCTCTCTCTCCATGATTCTTATATGAAAAATCCAATTTGCTGAAGTTTTAGGACATGGGTATTGGATTACTTTGTGTTTTTCTGAAGTTTTAGAACCTGGGTATTGAATTACTTTGTGTTTTGGCAGGGATTTGCCTTATACGTATATATTTCATATATCATATTGATAATTACTCTAATTTTTTTTTTCTTTTCATCTAAAATAAAACAGTGGCGAGTGCCAATAAATTCACAGCCCTAGCCCACTTCTCATTAAGCATTTGCATTAGGGGTGTAAACCCACCCCCCCCCCCCCCCCCCAATGTTGCTATTTTACCCACCAAATCCATTAAAACAAGCTCCAGTTGAGTTGCTATATTTAAAAATATTTGCAATCCAGCTACAGTAAGGTTGCATAAATACAACCTTATTGTAGCAATTACTTCGCTTTTTTTAATTATTTTTTTCTTCTCAATTTCCCCTCTCTCGTTCTCTCATTAGATAAAGTAGTGTTTATATTATTTTATTTGATAGTTTATATTATTTTACTGGGTTGTATATAAAAATAAGAACTAGGATGTTGGATGTATTGTAAAATGAGTTGGTAAAATAGATAAAGTGGTGTTTGAAAATTTAAAATAGGTTTGTTTTGCATCCCCAAATGCTAGTGCTCTAACTAGAGCTAATTTGGAGTATGTAAGACTCTTAATTAATTCTTAGCTTATTTTGGAGATAAGGCGAAGTACTAGAAGTGGGCTAGGAATTTCCATATGTAAGGTGAAATGCTACGACTATAATAATTTCAAAACAAATCTTACGTGATAAGTTGTTACAAGTTCTAATTTAAACTCATCACTGTAATTACTTTTTGCCCAACAATAACAACCCACCACATAAAACTTGTTATGAAACTATTGTGAAATTGTTGTGTACGAATCATTTTCCTTAGCATATGGATAACTCTTACATAGTTTTTTGTTATAATAAAAAAAGGGATAAATAAGGATAATTTTACTGAGAAATAAAAAAAGGTATGGATGGACCTAGCCCATCACCATCTAAAGAGCCCAAGAGGGTAACTCTTACCATTGCTATTGTAGCTTAGGATCGACTCCATATTCCATTTTATCTTTATCTTGTAAAACCATATTTGTATGATTAGACATTTATATCTATATCTACATATAATATAAAAGCAAAACGTTTAATTTTTTGTTGACCATTCCTTATTATGCTACGTGGCTATATAAATTTATGTCATGTATATATTTAAAAACACCAAACAGTTGTGCCTTTTCATTTTGCCAGTTAAGTTTCAATATTTACTTACAAAAGATGTATATATTAAAACAAAAAATAGTCATTGAGAAGAAAAGCATCAATAAGGCATAGTGAAAAGAATGAGAAATATGAAATAAAAAATAAATAAAAAAATAGCATTCGTAAGGCATGTAAAGAAATGGTTCAATATTATTGTTGCTACCTTCTAGTGTGGCTTGATTCTTGGATGTTTTCACTATTTAACCCCAAAAAAAAAAAAAAAAAAAAAAAAAAAAAAACAACAACAACAACAACAACAACAACAACAACAAGTTTCTTGTGTCTTCAAGGAAATAGAAAAAATTGAGAACTTACCAAGTGAAGAAATTGTTCTGTATAATTGTTGCTACTCATGGTGTGGCTTGATTCTTGGACCTTTCCACGATTTAACCCAAAAAAAAAAAAAAAAAAAAAAAAGAAAGATAGACTTGGAAATAACAATTTTCAAAAAGACCCACAGGTTTCTTGTATTTCTAAGAAAGATGAAAGAGAAAAATTACCAAATTAATATGAAACCTTATTTATATCCAAAGGATTATGACCATTCAACAAACACATTTTTCTTTCAATAGGCATATTTTCGGTCAATAGACACTTTTTAATTCAATAGGCACATTTTTTATCAATGGGCACTATTTCATTCAATAAGCCCATTTTTGTTATGTAGGCACATTTTTGGTCAATAAACACATTTTCGTTCAATAGACATATTTTTTGTCAATAGACACATTTTCATTCAATAGGTACTTTTTCGATCTATAGACATATTTTCGTTTAATAAGCACATTTTCGGTCAATAAGCACCTTTAATATATATCTAATATGAAGGGTTATGATCTTTCAATATGCATCTTTTGCTATATCCAATTTGAATGGTTATTGACCTTTCAACAAGCACCTTTATATATATATATATATATATATATATATTACAAACTATCTTGTATATATCACAAACTAAACTAGAGACACAACATTTAGGCTCAACTCAACAACTTTGAGGGCATTAGGCAAAAATTTTAAATGAACCTTTTTATATATTTAAATATTAACTAAATAATATTTATTGAATTTTTTTAATTTTTATTGAAAAACTATTTTTCTTGCTTTTTGAGATGGAAAATTACTAATTCAGTTTTTGTATTTAAGTACTTAAAAAAAAATTCAATTAATAATATGGCTAATCCACTTAATCTTTTTTGTGATATAGTAAATCTTAAATAAAATTTTATTAATTTTAATTTTGAAATACTTTTTTCTGCAGCTGCAACTGTAACAAGTATTGTTAATAATATTCTATAAGCAATATATGCATTTGGAAATAATCTAGCCTTTTAAAATAATTAAGTACATTAATTGGAGTATTTTCATCTATTTACATAATTAAGTACAATAAATTAGTATCACTATAATATAATGGGTTTGATATAAATTTGAAATAGTAATACAATGGGCCTTTTTAATCGTTTGTATTTTAAGATACAATGGGGCTTTTTAATGCATTCTATTGACCAATAAAAGGATTTAAAAAAAGGTTTTCGTAATTAAAATATATAGATAAATATTATATATATAAATATATATTTTACAAGTGGGGGCCTTCTTTTATTTGGGGGTCTTAGGCAATTGCATCAATTACATCTATAGTTGAGCCGGCTCTAGTAACATTATGTCTCTTACTCCTTCCCACAAAAAACTAATAAATAAAATAACATTGTTCCCCCCCCCCCCCCCCAATAAAACCATCTAGTAGCTATTCCTGTACATTGCACGGGTTAGTAACTAATTATAATACAAAAGCGAAACATTTTACTTTTTGTTGACCACTCATCATTGTGCCATATGGCTGCATAAATTAATGCCACGCATACATTTAAAAATGCCGAATAGTTGCACCTTTTTATTTTTCAATAGGCATATTTTCTGTCAATAGGCATTTTTCATTCAATAGGTACATTTTTGATCAATAGGCACATTTTCGATCAATAGACACTTTTTTGGTTAATAAGAACATTTTCATTCAATAGACATTTTTTCGGCCAATAGACACCTCTTGGTACATCCAATATGAAGGGTTATGACCTTTCAATAGGCACCTTTTCGTATATCCAATTTAAAGGGTTGTGACCTTTCAATAGACACCTTTTGGTATATATATTACAACCTATCTAAAATTCGAGACGCAATATTTTGTCTCTTATTCTTTCCAACAAAAAACTAATAAATAAAACAACATTTCTTTCTTCTACTTAACTAATAAAAATTTGTGTTATTTCTTTCAATGCCAAATTTTTTTAAAAAAAAAAATTTATGCATTTTTGCTTACTACTCCAACTAAAAGAATAATGTTTTTTTCCCTCCCTAAAACTCATCCAGTATCTATTCTTGTGTATCACAGGGGTTATGATTAGTCAAATAATAAAGTTCCTGTAATTTAATGAAATTTAATTTTGGAGGCTTTCTACCAAACTATTTAAGTATGCAATTACATTAAGCTTTGAAAAGTACAGAATTAGTGTCTAGGTATCAAACTAACTTCCATAAATTCATTTGGTAGATACGTGCATCAGCCATTTCAAGCTATAGAGTGGGGATAAAGCAAATTATGTCTCCATATTTAGGTATATTAAATTATATGATTCATTAAATCATGTAAATAAGTTATATTACTATTAAATAAGTTGTATGCCTAAATGTATGTGTCAATACTCAATTGAGTTGAAGCATAATAGGTAGGAGAAAATATTTTCCAAGCGGATTTAGTGGTAAACTCTATTCATTATTTATATGTTACTTGACGTTGAATAGACAACAATGACCATTTTGGAATAACAAGGGCGCCTGAAAACACAGTGCAAGGCAAAAAGGTACTAGTAAAAATTATTAAAGCCTCGATGTCAGAATTGCATGAAATTTGGCTAGCCGGAAGAAAACGGTCTTCTAATCAAAACTAAGGGAAAAAGTCTATCACCAAAAAAAAAAAAAATTTTAAAAATGAGGGGAATGGAGGAAGAATTTTTTTTTTTTTAATTTTTTTTTTAGAAACAGCAGGAGTTAGGAAGTTAAAAGTAGAGATTTTAATCTCAATGCAGATACCCAGTTTGGCTTTCCAACTTTTGGGGCTTTAGGCGAAAATTTTAAGTGGGCCTTTTTATTTATTTAAAAATTAATTAA
Organism: Quercus variabilis; assembly: GCA_030445155.1. Lineage (NCBI taxonomy): Eukaryota > Viridiplantae > Streptophyta > Magnoliopsida > Fagales > Fagaceae > Quercus > Quercus variabilis. Next base: position 3,782,786 of record CP129448.1, on the reverse strand, counting down.
ATAATATTTATTGAATTATTTTTATTTTTATTTAAAATCTATTTTTCTTGCTTTTTAAGATGGAAAATTACTAATTATGTTTTTGTATTTAAGTCCCTTGATTTTTTTTTTCAATTAATAATATGGATAACCCACTTAATCTTTCATGTGACATGGTAAACCTTAAATAAGATTTTCTTAATTTTAGCTTTGAAAAACTACTTTCTACAGGTACAACTGTGACAAGTATTGTTATAAATATCTATAAATAATATATGCATTTGGAAAGAATCTAGCCTTTTTAAATAATTGAGTACATTAATTGGAGTATTTTCATCTATTTACATAATTAAGTACAATAAATTAGTATCACTATAATATAAAGAGGTTGATATGATATGCATCAAATTATTAATTAGTACGATAACTTATAATAATTGATAATGTAATAGCCTAAAAGATAGGTGTACAGTATAGAGGTGTGTGCCTATGCTATGAGTATACATTGAGATTAAGTGTGGGCCGTGGGATAGCGTGTGGGCCAGCCAACCAGCTGTGAGCTGTGGTGTGGCCATGTCTTTTGTGTAATGCCAGTGTGCCAGTGTGTTCTCTTGTCATTGCCGTCAACTACGTGTTGATTAAAAAATAAATTTGAAATAGCGATACAATAGCCTTTTTTTTATTTTCTGTATTTTAAGATACAATTAGGCTTTTTAATGCATTCTATTGACCAATAAAAAGATTAAAAAAAAGTCTTTCGTAATTAAAATATATAGATAAATATTTTATATATATAATTTTTTTTTTTTTACAAGTGGGAGCCTTTTTTTATTTGGAGCCTTAGGCAGTTGCATTAGTTTCATTTATAGTTAAGCTAGCTCTGGCAACATTATTTCTCTTATTCCTTCCAACAAAAAATTAACAAATAAAAAAACTTTTTTTTTTTTCCTAAAACCATCCAGTAGCTATTCCCGTGCATTACACGGGTTTACGACTAGTTATAATATAAAATCAAAACATTTTATTTTCGTTAACAACTCCTCATTGTGCTATGTGTCTGCATAAATTAATGTCACGTATACATTTAAAAAAGCCGAACAATTGTGCCTTTTCATTTTTCAATAGGCATATTTCCGGTCAATAGGCACATTGTTTTCTTAAATTAGAGACGCAATATTTTGTCTCTTATTACTTCTTACAAAAAACTAATAAATAAAACAACATTATTTTCTTCTGCCTGATTAATAAAAATTCGTGTTATTTATGAATAATAACTCATTACATTAATTTCACATCAAATTATTTATAGATTTAAAATCTAAAACAAAATATACAAACCCTAAAAAATTATCCCAGCAACAAAATTTACTAATAGTAAAGATAAAAAAAATTAATCCCAAGAAATCAATCTCACCCAAAACAAACAATCCAGCACTTTAAAAAAATTTAAACAAAATAATTTTGTCTTTATCTAGTAGTAGACAAAAAACAAAAAAAAAAAACAAAAAAAAAAAAAAAAAAAACAACAACAACAACAACAACAACAACATCCCTTTAACAGCTAAACAGCAAAGCCACTCCTCCTAACTTCAAGGCTTGGCTTCGTTCCTGTGTATAGTTGCTTATCCAAGATAAGCAATAAATTATATACTGAATAGTCAATAAACTATATACTAAATACAGTCTCTAATTTCTCTTCTTTTTTATTTTTCTTTTCTTGGTTAGAAATTTCTAAATCTACCGACCCTTGCCCACACAGGTCTCGAACTAGAGACCTTACTCACCCCAAGATACTTAGTACAAAGGGAGGTGCCATTTTTTTTTTTTTTTTTTGGTAAGCAAGGGAGGTGCCATTAGACCATTAAGTTCATTGACTTTTTTTTTTACTATTAGTTATGTCTACTTGTTTTTATAGGTGTATATTCCAAACCCTTAATTTTGGTTTATTTCCCTTAATAATTTAAGATTTATTTTGAGGGGGTGATATTTAGAGACGATAGTATTTCATTTATTCAACCTATGCAACTTTGACCAAAATAATTTAAGAATTAATTAAGAGGCTTACATACTCCAAACTAATTAAGTCGATATTTTCTGTTTTAATACACTAAAGAACTAGCCGTTAACCAGTATAATGCAAGGGAAATCTAATTTTCTCTTTAAATTATTAAATTTTATTAGAATGAAAAATATATTTACTAAAGTATCTACTTGATTATCAATATTTTTATTTGAAATTATTAAACAACAAAATTTGAGTAGAGGATCAACATTGATGCCTAGAAATTGACTTTATTTTTTTGATAGATAATCATACCTAGGAACTCACAGCCCTCATCGATCTTAAAAAAATGCACAGATCAGAAGTTATAAAAGAAAATAACTTAACCAATTTCAAATTTCTCTCGGGCATTTTGGCAAGCTCTTTTAATGGTGATGAGACTGGACTCCCTTCATGTGTGTGAGGTCCTAAAAGTGCTATCTATTATAGTAGAGTCTAGGATGATTTTAAACATCGTCCCTCTTTGGATTCATGGTAACAAAAACCACCTACAATATTCAACTTTCTGTGGGGGCAAATATCAAATTTAGCTACAACACTTTACTATGCACGCAACACTTTAACAATTGAATAGACAAAGAACACAATGCACTCTAGTATATTTATAAAATATAAAAAGAAATCACACAGCCTGGCTAGGCAATTATTATAGGTTTTGGTAAAGGAAAATGTTAGAGTTACAAATTTTTTTATTGAAATTTTCTCAAATTGCAGATATGGTAAGTGATTATTGGTAAATAAAAAAATAATATTATTGATAAGTTCAAATGAAAACAAGTAAGAAATTGAACACAACAACAAATTATAAAAATGTTATAAAATAGTTTACCATAGTAGCACTTCTTTAGTAAAAGGCTATATTTTATTTGAGTGCGGGTCTATGCTGTATTTGAGAAACCAACAGTGGGATGTGGGCAGACTGACTGTACATTGCAAGATTTCCAGCGAAAGAAAATACAAACCAACCTTGGACTTGGGCTTAAATTATTTGGATGGGCCAATCATTCCAATTTTAGAAGCCCAGCTTATTTTTTACCTCAAAACTAATATATCTTTTTTTTTTTTTTTGTAAACCAAAACTAATATATCACTACAAAGGACTTCAATAGTTTGAACCAAAAATATGGTACGGAGTAAATACATTGCTTTCTTTTTTCTTTTTTTGAGTAAATACATTGTTTTCTCGTACATATCCATACCACATATTTGTATATTTCCTATATCATATTAATATTAACTATGGCCATAAGAAAACTGAGAAAAAACAAAAGAAATTTTACTTTTTGACTTCGATCTTACACACAGTTCCAATTTAAGAGTGAAAATCACTCAAATACTCAAGTTAAATTTAGAGTAGGCTTTATTTTGATATGTTTTCTCAGATCTGACAAAGTTTCACAATTTTCTCACTGTTTCCTACATTTTACCTAAAACAAAACATGTCAATAATAAAATAAATAAAAGAATAAAAGAAAAATTAGAAGCTCTTGAAAAGATTGAAAAAGCTTGGACCATGAATCAAGTACAAGAAAATATCAACCAATTGTTGAGCAAGATGTGCTCTTCTTCTAGAGAATCCTCTATCTCTTAACCTAACCAAAATTTTCTTAACTAATTTTTCTCTGCTTCTTTCCCAACTGAATCAAGAGGTAATCAAAAAAAATTCGAGAAATTGAGACATGGAACCCAAGGGCTTGGAAATTCTGAATGTCTCTTGGTCGAAGAGAGAGAGAGAGAGAGAGCTAAGGAAATGTGAAAAAGAAACCCCAAGAAAATTAATGAGAAAAAAGAACAGAGGGTGTCTGGCAACTAGGTTGCTTGCTGGGTTAAGTTAGGGATTTATCTTTTATTTTCTTTTTAACGTATTAATTTTTACATGGTTTAGTGGGTACTAAGTGGATTTATTTATTAAGACTCATTTAATTATATTACCTAATAAATCTTTACCCATTTAACTCAAATGTTTAATTAGGGGTCAAGACATACCCAAATTATGTGGGTCATAATTGGGTGAATGAATTTGGGTAAAATTTGCCACCCCTACTCACAATATATGTATATATACACACACACCCAAATTGCACAAAAAAGTCCACGCCCTCTCAAAGCTCATATATTGTAGTGTATTTCAAGTAAACTAAAATAAGAGACTGCTGTGCAAATTTTTTTTTTTTTTTTTTTGTTGGGTAAAATTTGGTGTCCCTAGTAAAACTTTATTTCTTTAACGTCTTTAAAATGGTAGAATGTGAATTGCATATCTTAAATGTATACCTTTGTGTGTGCGCGTGCGCACGTGCTATCTACAATGAGTCACGATTTTAGAACTCTATATTTTCTGTCCTTTTTAGGCCAATTTAACGATTTCCAAGGTTAATGGAATGAATTAAACCTATGTAAAAGCACGGCCTAATAGAATATTTTTTTACCTACAATTTGTTGTTTCTATAAACTAAGAAAGGGAACCAGCCGTTGGTTTTGGAACTCTATATTTTTCTCTCCTTTTTAGGCCAATTTAACGATTTCCAAGGTTAATGGATTGAATTAAAACTATGTAATAGCACGGCCTAATAGAATATTTTTTTACCTACAATTTGTTGTTTCCATAAACTAAGAAAGGGAACCAGCCGTTAATTGAAGGCCTAAAGCGCAAAAAAAAAAAAAAAAAAATACAAAAAATACAAAAAAAAAAAAACAAAACACCTTAAAGTTAAAAAAGCCTTGATATTGTTTCTGGTCATTGTGACCTCAGCCTTGCCATCTGATAGACCTTCAATAATATATCCATAAAATCCTGAGTGTCTTTCTTCCCAATCTGATCTTCATGCTCCTTCAACATCCCTTCCAAGAGCTCATCAATCCTTAACTGTTCTCTTATGGCTTGCTTTCCAAACAACCAGAAAGCCAATATACCAAAGGGTCCCAACATATTTCCAAAAAATACCTTTGAACCAAACCTAAAGGTGTCTTTCATTATCTTTCTACTCCTTTCAGCTTCATCACCTTTCTCTGAACAACTTGTGCTTGCCGCCATCTTGCACAACATATTATTTGTTAGCTTCATAAGCTCAAAACCCAAATCAACAACCTCTTTCCGCTTAGCACTCTCAAAAAACGTTTTGCAAAAAACGTTCAAGTTCTTTCTCTCGAACCGCCCGAGACCTTTCAAGCTGTCCAGTTGAAAGAAGTTCCGTCATGCACAATTTCTTGATGAACCGCCAATAATCACCATATGGTGCACTGAAAAATCCAGAGTTTCCAAACGGTGTCTTCTCTAAGAAAGCAATCTCTTGGTGATCTGCGAAAGAAAGATCATGAGTTTTAAATATTTCAGTGCTCACTGAGGCCGATGAAACCACAATGCATTGAGCGAAACCAAGGCGGAGATTGAAAATAGGGCCATATTGGATTGAGAGCTTTTGCAAGGATTTGTGAAATGATGGCCAAATGAGGTGGAGATGGCCAATAACTGGTAAAGTTGGTGGGCTTGGAGGGAGTTGAGGATGGGTTTTAAGCTTGAGAAGCTTGTTGAAAATAAATTGAAACAAAAGAGTTATGAGGAACAAGAGGAGGAAGCAAACCAAGTAGTATTGGTTATTAGTCATGGTGACCATAGCTTGTAGTATTCTCTATCAACCTTAGAGTTATATATAATTCAACTAATCCTCCTCCTATATATACAGTCAGTTAAGGATATTACATAATAATAAAAAATCATTATTATAATAAATTTTAATTTAATTTTAGTTTGTCTATTTTATATTATGGGTCCGTTTGGATATCGTTTATTGCTGAAAATTGAAAACTTAGAGTCTGTTTGGGAACTGCTTATTTTGTTGAAATTGAAAACTTTTTACTGAAAGTACTATAAATAATGGTAAAAGTTAGCTGAAATAGTATAGTAAAACTCATAAATAGTGTCAAAAAGTGCAGTGGGGCCTATGAATAATAGCAAAAATAAGCTGAATAGTAAAATAATTTAGTTTTTTCATCCGCATCCAAATGCACACTTATTGCTAAAAATACTGTAGCTAAATAATTTTTAAAAATCAAGACATTGTAGCAAACTTATTACTATGTTTTTCACAAGTTGGCTAGTCCGTGAACAGTACTGTGTGACCAAAAAAAAAAAAAAACGTTGTTGGCAAACGCATGCTAATTAAACATTTCAGAAAAAAAAAAAAAAAAAAAAAAAAAAAAAAAAAAAAAAAAAAAAAAATTTACAGTTACCCCCATAAAACTATACAAAGGCACACTTTATAATTTACCTCCCCCCTAAACTATTAGTAATAACTATAGGAGTTCAAACCCACTAGAACATGTAGAACGGGAACTCCCATCCACAAACCATACTACCTAGCCGTCATATATTATTGCTATGGCATGTACCACGTGCTATTGTTTGTAACTATCAACAAACTCAAATAAAACCCACTAGTGTCCTTTGTGGGGTTAGGAAATTATGGCTTATCGTCATAAATAGAAATATCGTTGGACCCCAAATTTGTTTTTTTTTTAAATTTTATTTTATATTTGTATTAATTTTAGCAATTTTGTTATATAAAATTACATTTTGTTTCTTTTAAACAATATCATTGATTCTTTTAAGCGTAATACTATATTTACAAACTTTTTTACAATATTTTTATAAACTATTTTGATAGCAAGTTCTTATTGGTTCACATAATGTGCCCACTACTCATATCATTGTTTTACTTACTAATAACCACTTATCATATCAGTAATTTATAAAATAAAAAAAAAAATAAAAAAAAGCTTGTAGTTTTATCATTTTTCCCATTTTAGTTACCATAAAAAAATTATAAATCTAAAATCTAAAACAAAATATACAAGCCAAAAAAAATAGGTAAACAACAAAAATTACCAATAGTAAAACTAAAACAATTAAACTAATTTTATCCAAAATAAATAACCATGCCCTTCAAAAAATTATTAACAAAAATAATTTTTTTCTTGCCCACACACAAAAATAAAATAAAATAAAAAATGAAAAATCCTAGCAACTAAGTAGTAGCAAAGTCAAAGGTTAAAACCGCTGCACACCGTTAAAAGTAAAGCCACCCCCCTTAACTTAAAGTTTTGGCTTCATTCCTGCTTACCATGATATTCCTGCACCTAGCAGGGCCCCAGACCAAGTGGATAGGTTGCTACTATGGTCACGCTTAGGTATGATTGCCACGTTGGTCGCCCCTTTACCCTTTTCTGTTCATTAAAAAAAAAAAATCAACAAACTCAAATAATAGCCACTAACAACTCTCTCTCTCTCTCTCTCTCTCTCTCTCTCTCTCTCTCTCTCTCTCTCTCTCTCTCTCTCTCAAAGTCTTCTTTTTCTTCTTCTGATCTAATCGCTACAAGTACCCTGTACTTCTTTGCGTCCCAAAGCTCTTATACGAGGTGCTCTCTCTCTCTCTCTCTCTCTCTCTCTCTCTCTCTCTCTCTCTCTCTCTCTCTCTCTCCATGATTCTTATATGAAAATTCCAATTTGCTGAAGTTTTAGGACATGGGTATCGGATTACTTTGTGTTTTGTTGAAGTTTTAGAACATAGGTATTGAATTACTCTGTGTTTTGACAGGGATTTGCCACATATGTATATATTTCGTATATCATATTGATAATTACTCTAATTTTTTCTTTTCTTTTCATCTAAAAAAAAAACTGTGGCAAGTGCCAATAAATTCACAATCCTAGCCCACTTCTCATTAAGCATTTGCATTAGGGGTGTAAAACCCCCCATGTTGCTATTTTACCCACCAAATCCATTAAAACAAGCTCTAGTTAAGTTGCAATATTTAAAAATATTTGCAACCCAACTACAGTAAGGTTCCATAAATACAACCTCATTGTAGCAATTACTTGGCTTTTTTTAATTCTTTTTTTCTTCTCAATTTCCCCTCTCTCATTCTCTGATTAGATAAAGTAGTGTTTATATTAGTTTATTTGATAGTTTATATTATTTTACAGGGTTGTATATAAAAATAAGAATTATGATGTTGAATGTTGTAAGGTTGAATTTTATCAACTATCTTGTTGGTTTTTTCCATGCCAATTTGCTTGTAATTTAGTACTTAGTAACCCTGTATTTAGGTTGGATTCATGTAAGGGTAGTGTGTGAGAGAGTGTGAAGAATTGCTAAACAATGTTCAAAGAAGCAGGGACTCACAGCTAGGACTCGTAACTGACTCGCGACTTGCAAGTCGTTAACTGCAGCACACGTGAGAAGCATGCGGGGAGGTGAAGGATCACGACAGCTATCGCATTACAGGACAAAAGTCCCAAGCTGGCCAGGCCGTTAGCTCGCGACTTGAACTCACGACTTAGCCCAGTCGCAAGGCTAAGCCACCAACTTACCCTGTTTGGGAAAAACTGTCTCTTCGTATTCCAAATACACTCCACTATATATAGACCCTTATACCTACGAAATGTAGAGAACTTTCAGAGAGAATTTTGAAAGAGAAACCCTAGAGAAAAACAAGATTGCCTCATCCCCAATCTTCACTAAGAAACTCTTCAAATTTCTCTACTCTCTTCCTCTCCATTGATACATCTTTGAGAATTTCTTGACCAAATCCTTTTCTCACCACACCCACGTCTATGAGAAGGTCTTTTGGTACTAAGGGAAGCAGTTTGAAAGGGACCAATGGTTATTGGTTGATGCTATGGGTTATAGCGGAATCCGATAACCTAAAGAAGAGAAAGGTTCGACGCAACCTCATTGGAGCAGGAAGCGTGAAGGGCTTAGGTACCTGGGTAGATTAGGCTTGGAGGGTCTATTGTTGTTCATGTATCCCAACTACATTTTCTAGTGGATTATTAACCGCTTGGAAGGCGACGGAAAGGTTTTACGCCGAGAGCTTCAGTTTCCTCTTCAATAACACATCGCGTGTTGTCCCTGTTTTTGCATCTCTCTTCCCTTTATCTTTGCCTTTTATTTTTTGCTATGGATGTGATTGTAATTGGTTTAGATTGTTTATCAATTCTATGTTTGGCTTATATTCATGTTCCGCACATTAATTGTTTGATAATAAGCTTGAATTGATAATTTGTAATTTTGGGTCTAAACGTTCAAGTGTGTTTTACACACATATTGAACATTCAAATGTATTATAAAATGAGTTAGTAAAATAGATAAAATGATGTTTGGAAATGTAAAATAGGCTTGTTTTGCATCCCCAGATGGTAGTGCTCTAACTAGAGCTAATTTGGAGTATGTAAGCCCCTTAATTAATTCTTAGCTTAATTTGGAGATAAGGTGAAGTACTAGAAATTCATTCTTAATTAATTATTAAGTCAGCTAGAAGTGGGCTAGGAATTTCCATGTGTAAGGTGAAATTCTACGACTATAATAATTTCAAACAAATCTTACGTGATAAGTTGTTACAAGTTCTAATTCAAAATTTCAAACTCACCACTATAATTACTTTTTTTCCCCAACAATAACAACCTATCACATAAAACTTGTTGTGAAAATGTCGTGTTCGTAACATTTTCCTTAGCATATGGATAACTCTTACATAGCTTTTTGTTATAATAATAAAAAAAAAAAAAGGATAAATAAGGATAATTTTATTGAGAAATAGAAAAATGTCCGGAGGGAACTAGCCCATCACCATCTAAAGAGCCCAAGAAGGTAACTCCTACCATTGCTATTGTAGCTTAGGATCGACTCCATATTACATTTTATCTTTATCTTGTAAAACCATATTTGTACAATTAGACATTTATATCTATATCTACATATAATATAAAAGCAATATGTTTGATTTTTTGTTGAATACTCCTTATTGCACTACATGGTTATATAATTTATGTCATGTATATATTAAAAACACCAAACGGTTGTACCTTTTCATTTTGCCAGTTAAGTTTCAATATCTACTTACCGTTTCACATAAGATGTATATATTAAAACAAAAAATAGTCATTGAGAAGAAAACCATCAATAAGGCGTAGCGAAAAGAATGAGAAATCTGAGAAAAATAGCATTCGTACGGCATGTAAAGAAATAGTTCAATATTATTGTTGCTACCTTTTGGTGTGGCTTGATTCTTGGATGTTTTCACTATTTAACCCAAAAAAAAAAAAAAATCCACTAGTTTCTTGTGTTTTCAAAGAAAGAGAAAAAATTGAGAAGAACTTACCAAGTGAAGAAATTGTTGTGTATAATTGTTGCTACTCTTGGTGTGGCTTGATTCCTAGACCTTTTCACGATTTAACCAAAAAAAGAGGAACGACTTAGAAATAACAATTTTTTAGAAGAACCACAAGTTTTTTGTATTTCTAAGAAAGATGAAAGAGAAGAAATTACCAAATTAATATGAAACCTTATTTATATCCAAAGAATTATGACCGTTCAACAAACACCTTTTTCTTTCAATAAGCATATTTTCGGACAATAGACACTTTTTAATTCAATCGGCACATTTTTGGTCAATAGGCATTGTAAAGTTATTATTTACATCTATATGTTTTTGTTGGCTTATATTCCGTGCCAAATTTGATTGTAATTATATTCAATTTGTTGTACCCTGTATTTGTTATGAGATTTCATTATAAGGATTGTGTGTTAGAGAGAGAGAGTGTGTGAAGACTCAAGCATTTGAAGATTGAAGAATTCTCACGGGTAAGGCCTTCCTGCGAGACACCCGCGAGGCGTTCTGTTCTGCCAGCCTGTCAAGTCTGAATCACATTTTCTATACCCACACTATTTATACCCACATTACCCACAATTGAGATGAGAGCATCTGAGAGAAAAACCCTAGCCAAACACATTAAGAGTTAGATATTGTTATACCCACAATCCTCTACACATTTATTTTAGAAATTTCCTCATCTCTTACCTCTTCATTTCCATACCATTGAGAGGTTGACAGCCCAAAAACTTACCATACCCTTTCAGAGTATGAAGTGACGTTTTGGTGCTACTAAGAAGTATTGGAAGAAGCCGATGATAGCAGATGCAACATGGATCTTGTTGCAGGATCCGAAGAACTAAGACAAGACACGATTCCGAGAAGCCTTGTTAAAGTATGGGCTTGGAGGGCTTAGGTACATCGGGTAGATTATGCTTTAAGGGTCTCTTGCTAACCCATGTATCCCAACTAATTGTCTAGTGGATCAATTTCCGCTTGGAGGGCGGTAGAGAGGTTTTTCACCGAGTTCTTCGGTTTCCTCTTCGATAACACGTCTCGGTGTTATCTGTGTTTGCATATCTCTTCCCTACTTTTGTTCGTTTCATTTTTACTGTTGTATTACTTTAAATATGGATTAGAGTAGTTGTTTTGCTATACGCTTGTGTTTACACTATTCCGCACTTAGTATTAAGTTAGTGTAAAATCAACTAAGCTGTAACTTTAATTTGGGGGTCTAAATTGCTCATGTGTTTTCGACACATTTCCGAGCTTTCAATTGGAATCAGAGCAGGTACACTTGCTGAGATTTTAATACCTAAGTGTGATCCTTGACCCCTTGGTAATAGCCAACATGAAGGATAGTAAAGGTGCTTGTGAAAATGACTCTATGAGCATTTTTTAAGACTATTCTAGTAATGCACTTTTAGGGTAATTTAAATCAAAGAAATATGCTAGAATCTTTAGTCGCATGCTAAAATCCTTAGTTCATAAGAACCATGATATACATAACAGCTTATGTGAGTCTAGTTCCTTAGTTCATGAATATAAGAGAAGGAATAGATACTTGTGTGATAAACTTGATCGTCTAAAAAGGAAACTACACTCATCTTTGAATGAAATAAAGAAAAATGAGTCCTGCTTTGATGGTCAAGAATGTCTCTCCCATGCTTGTCTATTTGTTCATACTGCATTAAAAGTGTTTAACTCATTTTTGTGGTATCTTGACAACGGTTGTTCAAGCCATATGACTGGAGATAAGTCTCTGTTCAAAAATCTTAAAGAGAAGGAAGATGGTTTTGTGACATTTGGAGATGGTAGTCATTCACAAGTTCTTGGAAAGGGAACAGTGGATATTCTGAGACTGCCTCTGTTGACTGATGTGATGTATATTAAGGGATTGAAAGTGAACTTGCTGAGTATTACTCAGATTTGTGATGAAGACTTCTTAGTCCAATTCTCAAAGAAAGGATGTCTAATCTTGAATGAAGAAGGTGTTCAAGTTTTGAAAGGATTAAGGACCACCGACAACTGTTATGGTGTCATTCCCAAACCAAGCATAGCATGTAGGAGTGCTCGAGTGAATTTTTTGGAGTTGTGGCATCAACATCTTGGACAAGCTAACTACAAACAGGTGGCAAAAGTGTCTAAGCTTGAAGCTATGGTTGGTTTACCAAAATTTGGAAAAGTTGAGAAGAATGTTTGTGGTCCATGTCAATTGGGAAAACAAACAAAGTCAAGCTATCCTAAAGTAAATATAGTTGCTATGTCTCGTCCCTTGGAGTTACTACATGTGGACTTAATGGGTCTAACTAGAATAGAAAGCATGGGTGGAAAGCGATATATAATGGTGGTTGTTGACGATTTCTCAAGATATTCTTGGGTGGACTTTCTTAGGGAGAAGTCGGAAGCATGTGACAAGATGGAAAAGCTATGTAAAAGGTTGCAGAATGAAAAAGGAGTTCCCATAATTAGAATCAGAATTGATCATGGGAAGGAGTTTGAAAATGCTAAGTTTGAAGCATTCTGCAATGAACATGGCATTAAGAAGGAATTTTCAGCTACCAAAACTCCACAACAGAATGGGGTGGTTGAAAGAAAAAACCGGGTGATTCAAGAAATGGCAAGAGTAATGCTACTCAACAAAAACATTCCACAGAAGTTTTAGGCTGAAGCTGTGAATACATCGTGCCACATTGGGAATAGAATCTACTTTCGAGCAGGAACTAAGAAGACATTATATGAAATTTGGAAAGAGAAGAAACCAAAAGTGAAATATTTTCGAATATTTGGAAGTAAGTGCTACATTCTCAATGATAGGGAGAATCTTGGAAAATTTGATGCTAAAAGTGATGAAGGGATATTCCTAGATTACTCCACAAATAGCCGAGCATATAGAGTGTATAACAAGCGCACTAAGACAGTGATAGAATCAATAAATGTGGTCATCGATGACACTATTTTTGAAAAAGGTATTGATGATGATGGTGACGGCAAAACCCTTAAAAAGAATGAGCAAGATGATGAAATGTCTCAAGGTGAAGATGCTGAGAAAGAATTACCGGAAGAGGAGTCTATACCTCCTATACTAAGAAAGGTGACTAGATCGACTTAAGTATCTCCTAGTCCACTCACCCCTTTGGAAGTTCAATCTCTAATCTCACATGATGAGGAACCTTCCACGTCCAAAAGACCATCATCAAGAGTAATTCTCAATCATCCCTCAAGCAATATCATTGGTGACTTAGAGGAAGGACTTCGGCTGAGGAAAGGACGAGCTTATATTGTGAATCATGTGACATACAACTGCTACCTTGCTCAGTTTGATCCAAAGAAAGTGGAGGAAGCATTGAAGGATGAGAATTGGGTAGAGTCCATGCACCAAGAGTTACACCAGTTTGTTAGAAATGATGTATGGGAGCTGGTACCAAGGCCTAAGGATACACATGTCATCAGCACCAAATGGATCTTCAAGAGCAAAACTAATGAAGATGATGAAGTTGTTCGAAATAAGTCGAGATTGGTGGCTCAAAGATATATTCAAGTTGAAGGCATAGATTTTGATGAGTCTTTTGCACCGGTTGCAAGATTAGAGTTAATTAGAATTCTTTTCTCCATAGCTTGCATTATGAACTTCAAGTTATATCAAATGGACGTGAAGAGTGCTTTCTTGAATGGATTTTTGAATGAAGAAGTGTTTGTAGAACAACCAAAAGGGTTTCAAGACCCTCACTTTCCTGATCATGTGTTACGGCTGAAGAAGGCATTATATGGGCTAAAACAAGCACCTAGAGCTTGGTATGATCGCCTCACCACATATCTCTTAGATCATGGTTTCACGAGAGGTCAAGCCGATCGAACTTTGTTTGTCAAAAGGGATGAGAATTATCTCCTTGTTGCTCAGGTATATGTGGATGACATTGTCTTTGGATCCACAATTGATCATCTAGCTCATGAATTCTTAGAAGAAATGAAAAGGGAGTTCGAGATGAGCATGGTGGGAGAACTGAATTACTTCTTATGGCTTCAAGTGAAATAACGAGAAGATGGGATATTTATATCTCAAGAGAAATATGCCAAAAATCTTGTAAAATAATTTGGCCTAGTCTCAAAGAAGCACACTTCCACTCCCATGAGTTCGTCAGCAAAAATGAGTCGTGATGCAGCAGGTATAGATGTGGATCCAACACTCTATCGAAGCATGATTGGTAGTCTCTTGTATCTCATTGCTAGCAAACTAGACATCACTTTCAGTGTTGGAGATTGTGCTAGATTCCAGGTAGCACCTAAAGAATCACACTTGACTGTGGTCAAACGAATTATCCACTACATAAATGGCACATCCGATGATGGAATTTGGTATTTAAGAGACTTGAATGAGTGCCTAGCTGGATATTCTGATGCAGACTGGGCCAGATGTATTGATGATAGGAAAAGCACTTCAGGTGGGTGTTTTTACCTTGGAAATAATTTGGTGTCATGGATGAGCAAAAAGCAGAATTCAGTTTCTCTTTCAACGGTTGAAACCGAATACATTGCAACGGCAAGTTGTTGTGCACAATTATTACGGATGAAGAAGCTTCTACATGATTATGGAATCACTCAAGATACTATGTGTGTGTTCTGTGATAACACAAATGCCATAAACTTATCGAAAAATCCTGTCCAACACTCTAAATCAAAGCATATTGAGATCCGGTACCACTTCATTCGAGATTTGGTGGAGGAAAAGACTGTGTATTTGGAGTTCATCACCACTAACAACCAGAAGGCTGACATATTTACTAAACCTCTTGATGGTCCAAAGTTTGAATCTTTGCGTAAGACCATCGGTGTCGCTATCATTCCTTGAACTCTATCTCGTGTGTGATCCTTTGTGTTTTCTATTGCATACTTGTTGTTTTGGTCACACATGTTCCATTCGATGATGTTTCTTTTACCTGTTTGGCTTGTGCCTTTTTTTTGTTTTGTTGATCTTACTGTATTTCGATTTGTTTTTTAGTGTGTTCAAAAAATTCAAAAACCCATAAAAATTGAAAAATTTTCAAAAAGTTTGATCGTTCGTTTTGTGCATATCTCATGTGAGTTTGGCCTAGTACCTTCGACTTATGGCGTAGTGCATTTACGAACTTAGCTTGTTATGCATGCACATTTATCTTTGTGGAAGAAATCTTGAAAATTATGTGTAATTGTTGTAAATAGATTTTCAAGCTTGTCATGAATGATTGGTCAATAGTCTTAATGGTCTTGATACATGCATAGACTTATGTCTATATATCTTTCCACTTTATTTTTTGTTTTTGCAAAAGAGCTCTCTAAATGTAAATCTCTAAATGAAAAGAGATATCGAGCTACAAAAGCCTGTCGCACATACTAGTATTTAACTAGGAAAAAGGGAAAGCGATTTGTGTTTTGAAATGTATGGTACTCAAAAAGCTAAAGACTAATCCTAAATGTTGATATATCAAAAATATCAAGCACCAATCTCAAAAAGGAGATGTATCATCCAAAATGGATCAAATGTAATTAGTTTATGATTCATACAGAAACCAAATAAAAAGCTTCTAAGCTATGTAATCAATTTGTGGGAGGTCATATATACTTATTTCTATAATTGAGATAGTCCACTTGATTTTGTATCAGTTGTGTATGACTCAATTGAATTGATCATTGAAGTTTCACTCTGGTCTAAGGACTATTTCACACTTGATACTCACCCACAACACACAAGACTTTGATTCAATGAATGATTATCTCATTTGTGTGATTGTACACGTTCAAATGTGATGTGTATGCTCAAATACTTGATGATCAAACTCAAAAAGATTTTTTAGTGTTTTATATGTTTTCTAAAGTGATTTTATACTTTCGTGTCTTTTGTTTTTTGTTCAAAATATATTTTTGTGTTTTTCTTCAAAAAACTGGTTCAGAGGTGTTCTCACAAGAAGCTTGCAACTTAAAGTTCCCGCGAAATGAGCTTGAGGGAAATATTTTTTTATTATTGTGTCACTCAGAAACTCTCACGACTGTTTCGCTACTGTCTCACGACCAAAAACTTCTTGCGAAATGCTGTTTAGCAAAAACTGGATTTTTCCAAATTCAGACAGAAGGTATCGCTACTGTCTCACGAATGTATCGCGACCTAGAGCTTCTCGCAAAATTTCATTTGCTTCAATGGCCATTCTCGCGACTGTCTCGCTACTCTTTAACCCACGAAAAACATGTGTTTTCAGTTTATATGTAGCAGATGTGACAATTTTTCAAAAAAAATCTCATTTCCCTCGCTCAACCTCTTTTGAACCTCTTTCAACCCAAATCACTAATTCATTCAAACCCCATCATTTTCAAGCAAAATATCTGCACAATCCTTTCAAGGTATGTACATTTACACTTTTCTCATCTTTTATTTTTGAATTATACAGTTTTTATGCTTAGGGTTTTGTTGGAAAATTTAGACCCCAGTTGATAGAATTAACAAGTTTTAAACTCAAGTTGTTAATTAGATTTATTACGAATAAAACTTGTTAAAACAAACAAACATCAATATCATGTCAAAATCATGCAGTAGAAATAATAAATAAAATAAGATATGATGACCCAGGAAAACCAATGAAACCAACCAGTTTCACAGTAAAAAACCTGGGGGGGAAACCTTCCCGAAAAGCAATCCACTATAGTAAAGAGAATTTTCAGATCTAGTACAAAACCTTTGTCCCTAGACTCTACAATCCCCGTAGATGAACTCACAGCAGAAACCTTCTATCGCTTCAGAACCTTTGAACTCTTCAATATATGAACGCCATCCTTTGATGTTGCACGGATCCCAATACGTGACTAACTCTTTTGCACGAATCTCAGTATGTGACTCACTCACCAACTTAAGGAAGAAGAATGTTGGATGCAAAGTTCTTCACTTCATCAACAATGAAGATCAAGAAGCACTTGGTTACAAAACCCTAAGGCGCAAAGACGCAGTAGCTTCTTTCAGAGAGAATAAGGTATAGGTCACCTTTTGCATATGTTCTCCTTGTATTCTCTTATGTGACGGCTTCTAAAATAAGCCTTATATAGGTCTTAGGTTATGAGAAAAGAAACCCTACTCAAATACATAAGCCTAGCCTAAAAATAGAAATCTGAATTTTCGTAACCTAGACAGATAGCAATTATCGAGCAGGTGTCAAGCAGGTGTCGAGGTTTAATGAATCTCGACAGATACAGCTATCAAGAAGGTGTCGAGGGGACAGAAACTTTCTCGATCGATCGACCAGCTATTGAGAAGCTATCGAGATTGCGATAAGTATCAACTGAAGATCTCGACAGATAGCCAAGTGTCGAGGAGCTATCAAGTAGGTGTCGAGCTTTAATGAATTTGCACTTCAGCTTGCTTTTTCTTGGATAGACTTGATGACTTCAACACTTGATCTTGAAACTTTATTTCTTGAAGTATTTAAAACACCTAGAACTACCCAATTACAAGTAGAGTGCGTTTTGTCAAAGAATTTAGCCAATTTACATAAAATAGTGACATATGTTCTTAACAAGTGAACCACATATGTCCTAACAGGTTTGAAAATTGGGGATTTTTGAAAAATTGGGTTGGGTTTCCTTTTTAAAGTGAAATTTTTTCAATTTCTTTGTTTGGGCTGAGTCCTATTTGTCTTTTTTGCATTTATGTTGGCCCCTTGAGGCATTTTAACATGTATTGAGGCTTGATTTCATCATGTTCATGCATTATTCATGTGTTTTTTGCTTTATTGCATGTTAGGTGTTTGACAAAATGTCTAAGTGACATTTGTGTGTTGAATTGGACTAAACTTAGTTCCAATCATTTCTCTAGGCCTTATGTGTCATGCCTTTCATGTTTTAGTCAATGGCTATGTGTTTTACACACTTTGCCCATTTTATGCTTCAATGCCATGCCATGCACATACTAGACACACACCTAGGCACCCTCATGCATTAACACACGCACACACATGCATCAGCATATGCACACAGCCACACACACAAGCACAATCTCTTATTTTCATGCATTTTGTCTATTTTTCCTTGTTCTATATGCTTTAGCATGTTGTTTTGAGTTGGTTATGCTCTGTTTTTGGCTAATTTTGCCTCTGTTATGGGACTAACTTGAATCTAATCAAGTTTTGTGTTCTGGTTTGGTGTTCTGGTTTGTATCTGTGTACTTGCTTTCTGTCTGCTTTGTGAATCTGTGCAAATGTCTCCTTTCAAATGCTCGCAGTGAAAGGAAGCAACAGCAAAGGAAAAGAGCCAATTATTGATGTTGATGAACCATCACCAAGGTCAAAAGGCCTCATTTTTCAATTGAAGTCTATGACCCTAATTTGTTCAGATCTTATACTACTTTTCAAAACTATAGGAACTATTTTCAAGATGCCCCTTTGCTAGCTGAAAGGGCCGTTGATCAGCCATCACTCTGTGACACAAATATACCCATTTGGTTTGCCACAAAAGATTGGAATTTTCTACTTTCAACTCTCGAGGATGCATACGAGAACATGGTTAAAGAATTCTTTGCCAATGCCATTGTTGTCGGAGAAGAGATAAAATGTTGGGTTCGAGGAAAGAGTTTCTCTATCACACCACTGTACTTGGCGGAAATTCTACCCATTAACCGGCCAATACTCCCCATACCACCGGTATATGATGAGCTGAACCCAGATACAGAATTTCTCAAACAGGCTTTGGGAGTTAATTTGGAATTCTCCTCCAATATGAAGTCAATCAATGTGGCATCCCTTTCTCCCGAATCAAGACTTCTCTTAATGATCATGTGTAGCAATCTCTATTCCTTGTCCAGCACCGGATATATGAATCTTTGTCGAGCATTATTCTTGAATGATCTGATCACTGTCGTAGAGATTAATGTGTGCTCTCACATTTTTCACATATTGGCAAAAACAGTTAAACGCACTACTTCAAGGAATTGTATTCCTTTCTGTCACCTTATTTCAAGAATTTTGAAGCTCAAAGGTGTCTATCCTTTGGAAGATGAGCGCCCATACGCAAGGCCAAGTCCAATTAACATTCGTATTCTCCATGCAAGTATGAGCCACACTAAGAAGACCACCAAGCAAGAAAGTCATACACCGTCAGGAACCTCGGACCCTACACCCCATACCTATGATGAACAGTTCGACAATATCTCCACTGCTCTTCAAGAGATTAGTACCAAGATGTCTGGGCTCACATCTATCTTGTACTCCCACCACAGTTGTTTTGATTCACAGTTCACATCACTCCAAACTCAATTGGATGAAATACAACGGAAGCTAGAAGAAAATGACTAGATATTCCATGACAAAAAGGGGGAGATGATGTCATTGATAAGGGGAGTATGGGGGAGTATGGTCATAGGGGGAGAAGCTGCTATTTATTGTGTTTGATGTTTACTGTCTCTACTGCTATTTATTTTGTTTAAAGCTTTAATACTCTGTTTTAATCTCAGTTTTATTTCTGTTGAATTTGTGATTCTCTCAATGCTTTTGTAGCATTTCTTGTGTACTTTTAAGATATTGTTATTATGTCTTAAGTACCTCACTCTTATGCCCATGTAGGATTGTTCCTAGATGCATATATGTTTTTATGCATTAGTTGAGTGTTGGACATGCAAATGATAGTTTGCAATTAATCTTACTAGCTTTCATGTTCGAATGTTCATTCCAAGTGTGAATGAGCATTGTGATCACTATTGTATAAGTGATTGCATGTTTGGTCAAGCCATGGTCTAGTACTTTATTCCATTTTGCTTGATCGCATTATGCTTGTTCCTTTTTTTCATTACAAGTTTTTTACATAACCATGAACTTATTGTGTTGTTGTATTTTAGGAGATACTTGTCATTATGGTTCAAGAGCTTCACAGTTTCTAGATTAGGTGTGAGTGAGTTTTGTCAATGTTCCCAAACTCACGTTTAAGTCTAGAGTCTGTTTTAAGGGTTTTGTCACGGAATAGCCAAAGGGGGAGATTGTAAAGTTATTATTTACAACTATATGTTTTTATTGGCTTATATTCCGTGTCAAATTTGATTATAATTATATTCAATCTGTTGTACCCTGTATTTGTTGTGAGATTTCATTGTAAGAGTTATGTGTTAGAGAAAGAGAGTGTGAAGACTCAAGCATTTGAAGATTGAAGAATTATCGTAGGTATCTCACGACTTAGCTTCCCGCAAAGTGATACATGTGCCCTGCACATGCTGGAATGCGAAGAGTCAGGTCAGGTGGAAACAGCTGTGTCTCGCGAGTATCTTGTGGGTAAGGCCTTCCCGCGAGACACCTGCAAGGCATTCTGTTTTGCCAGCCTGTCAAATCTGAATCACACTTTCTATACCCACACTATTTATACCCATATTACCCACAATTGAGATGAGAGCCTCTAAGAGAAAAACTCTAGCCAAACACCTTGAGAGTTAGGGATTGTTATACCCACAATCCTCTACACATTTGTTTTAGGAATTTCCTCATCTCCTATACCTCTCCATTTCCATACCATTGAGAGGTTAACAGCCCAAACACTTACCATACCCTTTTAGAGTGTAAAGTAACGTTTTGGTACTACTGGAAAGCATTGGAAGAAGTCGATGATGGCAGATACAACATGGAGCTTGTTGCGGGATTCAGAGAACTAAGACAAGACATGGTTCCGAGAAGCCTTGTTGGAGTAGGAGCTTGGAGGGCTTAGGTACATCGGGTAGATTAGGCTTGGAGGGTCTTTTACTAACCAATGTATCCCAACTGATTGTCTAGTAGATCGATTTCTGCTTGAAAGGCAGTGGAGAGGTTTTTCGCCAAGTTTTTCGATTTCCTCTTCTATAACATGTCTCAGTGTTATCTGTGTTTTCATCTCTCTTCTCTACTTTTGTTCATTTCATTTTTACTGCCGTATTGCTTTAAATATGGATTAAAGTAGTTGTCTTGCTTATACACTTGTGTTTACACTATTCCGCACTTAGTATTAAGTTAATGTAAAATCAACCAAGCTGTAACTTTAATTTGGGGGTCTAAATTGCTCATGTGTTTTCGACACATTTCTGAGCTTTCAGGCACTATTTCATTTAATAAGCACATTTTTGTTATGTAGGCACATTTTTGGTCAATAAACACATTTTCGTTCAATAGTCATATTTTTTGTCAATAGACACATTTTCATTCAATAGGCACTTTTTTGGTCAATAGACATATTTTTGTTTAATAAGAACATTTTGGATCAATAGGCTCCTTTAATATATATCTAATATGAAGGGTTATGATCTTTCAATATGCACATTTTGCTATATCCAATTTGAATGGTTATTGTTCTTTCAACAAGCACCTTTATATATATATATTACAAACTATCTTGTATATATCACAAACTAAACTAGAGACACAACATTTAGGCTCAACTCAACAAATTTGGGGGCCTTAGGCGAAAATTTTAAGTGCATATTTTTATATATTTAAATATTAACTAAATAATATTTATTGAATTTTTTTATTTTTTATTTTTTATTTAAAAAATATTTTTCTTGCTTTTTGGGATGGAAAATTACTAATTAAGTTTTTGTATTTAAGTATTTTAATTTTTTTTTCAATTAATAATATGGCAAATTCACTTAATCTTTTTTTTTTTTTTTGACATAGTAAACCTTAAATAAAATTTTATTAACTTTATAGTTTATAGTTTTTAATCACATGCTCTTGATTTTGGAGTTACATTCTTTTGATTGTAAAGACTAAAAAATCCTATGAGAAAGACATAAATAATCATCTCATCACTATTTACTAGCTAATCATGAACATCTTAGTGCATATCATAAGATTTAGTACTCGAGAAAGTGTAGCACATGCACAACAAGAAAAGAAATGTGTTGCCTTAAAAGAAAAAGAAAAAGAAAAATTTGCATAAAATGTATAAGGCAAAAAAAAAATTAAAATACATAATTGCAAGCTTGTTTTCTAAGAAATGTGAGAGCTATATAATGTAACTCTTTAAGTGATAGTCACTTTTAAACTTGTGTGATGAATAATGTAGAAATTTTGATTGATTTCTATCTACATATCACCTTTTATGTATCTCATATACTTACTAGTTGCACACACCACAAGTAAATCTTTACTAAGCTTTGTACATGAGATTGTGTGTAAACTAGTGTGGCCATCCAAGATTATACACTTTGTGATGTTTGATGCAAAATTCTTTGAGGGTTGGTTTAAATTTTGAGAAGAAAAATCTAAAACTTTGTTTTTGAAAACTTAAGTTGAAGATTATGTGTTTTGAATAACTTTTGGAATCATTTGCATGCATTTCATGTCATGAAAAATCTTTTGAAAATTGATTTAGCAAAAAAATTATTGTTTTTCAAAAAAAATTGTTTTTCTGAGTCTCGATCAATTGAATCTATTTTTCAATCAATCGAAAAATTTAAGTTCTCAAAACCTAACCTTCTGCCTAGTTCGATTGATTTTCAATCAATGCTCAATCAATAGAAACTAGAAAATTTTCAATTTTTAGATTTTTGACCAAATATTTTTTCATGTATCATTTGTATTTAGGATTCACGTGCATTGCATTGTTTTTTCTTTATCCATCTTGCAGTTTTGCAGTCATATCTCTCATTGTTTTCACACATAATATGCATACACTTTGCTAAATTGGGTACTCAACTTGATTTAAAAATTGATTGATTAATTTTTGAGTTATGTACTTTTTAGTATATGCTATTTTTATATGTGAACTGTAGAAAATATTTTTCTTAAGAGATATGATAGATAATCAATGTGCAAATATTTTCTCTTAAACACATTGCATGCATATATTTATAGGTAACATAGTGTCAAGTTTGCATTTATTGAAAAAAAAGAATATTTTTTTTAAGTGTATCCTCAACTTATGTTTCTTTTTATTTACTCCCACCTACTAAATTTTCCCCAAAACTGTTTTTTCCTAGAACTTTTTTTTTTCCTATCTAATACTATATATAATAGCAGAAGCCTTTTACCAGATGCTGACACGTTAGCAAAAAGACCCCCTTAAAATGCTGCCACGTATAAGTTAAAAGGCGATAAATTATGTTTGTTGGCAATTTGCACACCATTTAAAAGCCTCTCATTATAAATAACAAAAAAAAAAAATAACCGGTTAAAATGAAAGGACGCACGAAATAGAAATAGAGAGGCGATGAAAGAGAGAGAGAGAGAGAGGCGATGAGGAAACGGGGAAAGAAGCAGAGAAGGAGAAAAAAAAGATAGAAAAAAAGATTGAGATACGGAGATGAGAAGGAGACAGAGTTCGTATGGCCGGCCGGCTATCACCATCTCCCCACCACCATTCATCCGTTGCCGGACTTAGGCTACCGGAACCGGCACCGGTAACCTAAAGGTGCACGCAGGATTTGAGATACGAACACAGAGAGAGAACTGCTACTGGTAAGTTTTTTTTTTTTTTCATTCTTCCTTAGATCTGGGTATGAAATATGAATTAGTTTTGAGAAATCTAATTTGGTTGGATTGATTTGTATTTAGGTATTTGGGTTACATTAGGTTTTGATTTAATTTTTTTGATTCGATTTAGTTTCTCAGTATACTAAAAACTTTTGGGAGTATTTGGATCCAATTAATTTTGTGTTTGATTTTGGTTTAATTTTAGGGTATTTATAATTGGCTTTGGACAATCAAGTTTTAGAGGCCAAAAGTCCGAGGACGGTAGAGAGAGAGTCGGTTAGACACAGGGTGCAGAGAGAACTACCAATTGGAGATAAGTTTTGTCGTTTTGGTTTTTTAATTTTAATTTTTTTTTAAATTG
This sequence comes from Quercus variabilis, assembly GCA_030445155.1. Lineage (NCBI taxonomy): Eukaryota > Viridiplantae > Streptophyta > Magnoliopsida > Fagales > Fagaceae > Quercus > Quercus variabilis. The sequence continues at coordinate 3,758,794 of CP129448.1, read as the reverse complement.
ATTTTTGTCTATTTGGTATGGTGTACGAGGATGACTATGTGCTAGACTTTTGGGTTTGTTCTGATTTTGGTTTTGAAGGCCTACAAGACATTTGCAATGGTAGTAAGGTGATAAAATTTTGGAAGGGACAGGTGAGCTTGCAGGCGGGACATGGTTGGTTTGTAATTTATACCAAGGATGGGAGTGTGGCTTTTCTCATAAATGTCAGGGAAGATTGGTCTCTGACAGAGGACAAGAGAAGAGGGGACTTCCCAGTTTTGTTCTTGATGGTGTTTTTATTTTTAAATCAACTTTTGTATTGCCTCACACTCTATCTACATAATTACCAAGTTCAGGTACTTCAATCTCTCTCTTTAATTTTTGGTTAATGTCATATGATATGATTTGCTGTAGCAGTTTTTTTGGTTGTCAGTGTGTGAATTGAATTAGCAAATCAATGAGCATGACTGCTGTTAAGTTGGCTGGTTTTGCATGTTAGACCAAGTGGTGTGCTTAAAACTGATAAAGACGTTCAAAGATCTAAATAAAAATTTTCTGATAATCTACTATTAAAAAAAAAAACCTGCAAATATGCTGTATTCATAGAGCTTTGCATATAATCATAGAGTGAATTATGTCTTTTTGGAGGAACAATTAAATTGAAGCTCACTTATTTCAAAAATTTGATGTTTTCTATCTTGCAACAGGTTTTCTTATATAAAGGATATTTATCAGATGAGCAGTGTGACTATCTTACCACTTTGGTACACCGTTTAATTTTTGAATTGATTCAAAAATATGTATAGTCCTTGAATATAAATAGATGTTCTGGTTCTGCCGACTGAATATTCCAGTGACTAAAGTCTTAGTAATTGATATTTATAATTATTGGTTATTTATTCCTTAAGCTATTGGCATATCCGGCTGTATTGTAATGAGCTACAATTTTTTTTTTCTTAACGGCATTGAAGTCATGGAATCCTTGGCTGCTAGGAGGACTGTGGTGTTATTTTAGATACTAATGGATGTGGCTTAAGCTAGAAGGTCAAAAACACATTTGATTTTGTACGAGATAAAAGTTGATGGATCTCAAGTTGAGATGTGCACCAAAAGTCAGTCAAATGACGGAAATCTATTCAAAGTTCCTATTTCATATGAACCTGGTATCTCTAGCCTGCGAAGTTATAAGCAAGGGGATGCTACTAGAACAGCTGCAAATTGGACGCAGAATTTATCCATGTATCAGTTGCAGGTTATGGCTAAATTCCAAAATCCTGAAGAATGTCATGGTCATTTTGGTCATATTGTAAAGGTTCTAAAGGTATTTCAATCATATTTTAGGTTTAAAGGGTATTTCAGTCATTTTATAGGTTTTAGGGTCATTTTTTAGGTTTTAAGGATATCCCCGTAATTTTTGAAAGCTTTGGGGTTATATTGGTCATTTTCAAGTGTTAGGATGTGTTTTGTCAATTTTAATATATTTATGGGTATTTCGAAAATTTCAAAGGTTTTAGGAGTATTTTTGTTATATATATATATTTGTCAATTATTAGGTAATTCGATGGGGCTGTGTTGGGTTGGCTATGCCCATATGTGATGTTAATATTGCTTAATGTAACGATGGAACTATCAAATGTGAGTAAAAAATAAGAGAACAATCGAAGAAAAAAGGCCACTTAAAATTCTGACACGTTTAAGTTAAAAAGCAATAAATTACATTGTTTAGTTATGCTACAACATCGATTAAAAGCCTCCCAGCATTGGTGTAGTTTAGAAGAATGCAAAAATTGTCAATATCCATATGCTTCAAGAAATTTATGGAAAAGGATTGTGCTAAAGAGCATCAACCAAATGTACATGGCTTAGGAAAAGAGTAGGTGGCTGTAGATTTCTCTGTGAGATATACCAAATGTAACTTTGATTTCAGTGCCACCATCTTTTAGTTTTTTACGTGGCAGTACAGTGATTGGTATTCATAAAACTCTACCATCTAACTTTTTCAAGAGTTTTTTTTTCTACCCCAACAAATGTCTTTTGTGCGGTTTTTGTATGTATTCTTGAAATTAGTTGTCCTCTATGTAGTTTAATTTGGATAGCTATAATAAGAATCCTATAATCGTGACAACATAGTTTGTATAATTGAGGTTTTTTGTATTTTCTTCATTTGACCATATTTAATGCATAAACACACCTTCAATTTTAAGGGAGTTTCTTATCATTTTAAAAAATAATAATAATTAAGAAAATAAAATAAATGGAAAGTTTTTTCCCTTTTACTTTTTTTCCTTTTCATTTTCTTTTTAAAAAGCAGTTTATTTAATTTTAATTATCTATGGAGTTGTCATAATATTTTTATGATTTTACATATTTTTCCATGAATAATAAATAAAAGTAGTCCGCGCATTGCGCGGGTCATACGCTAGTTTTTATAAGGGGAGAAGCTTGTTTTTAACATTTGTTGTTCACAGGAGGAGTTATTACTCTTCATAGAGGAAGTTGTCTCTATTCTCTATAGAGCTGGATTCATTTGTTTCCTTGATTCTCTATTTTCTCTTATTCTCTGTTGCGTATATATGTTTTCTGTTTACCTTATGATTGGGATTTCTTTGTCAATACATGACAAAAAGGGGGAGAAATAGATTAAATGTGGAAATTTTTTTTTTTTTTAAGTTTTTAAAAATGTTTTGTTTAGGGGAAGATGAAATTGTTTTGAAAGGGGCAGAAGATAAAAACATTTTGATGTATCTAACTTAAGGGGAGAGTTAGAATTTATTTATTTTATTGATTCATATTGTCTATATGTCTTTCTTTCCACACATGTGGTGATGTGTTTTTTGGAGTGTTTTCAGGAAAGATAGGTACATTCTGATCAAGACCTTCTACCTTTTATTGCAACTTCTAAGTTAGGAGCCTTAGATTAGGATTTGTGATGTAATTGGGCATTTTATTGTATTGGGTTGTTCTTGTATTTGAGCATTTCATTTTGTATGTAAGTTTTGTTACGAATTGCCAAAGGGGGAGATTGTTAGGTTCTAAAAGTTTAGAACAATTGGCAAATCATGAACACAAACTTGTCTAGATATAGATCTTAGAGTCTATAGGTATTATTAGACAATATTCAAGATAATTCAAGTCAAGATTCAAGAGCAAGTAAGCTGCAAAAAGAAGAAATCAGAAACTGTCTGGTTCGACCAATCGAGAGACAGGCTCAATCAATCAAAACACGAATCTGCAGAATTTTTATTTTAGCCCAATTGCTCATTAAGCCCAAAAAGGATTAGGGTTTCAAATCTACTTCTTCTAGTATATAAAGGAAACTCTAAGCACATTTTTATGAGGCTTTTCAGAAAGAAGAGTGTGGCTCTTTTGCATCTAGGGTTTTGTACCCAAAAAACTCTTTAATGTCTTCTACTAGTGTTATTCCTTAGAAAATCTCAAGATCCGATGTTGCAAAAGTTGTTGCCTTCTCTAGTCATCAAAGGTGCTAATGATCTAAACTTTCAAAGGTGGTCTTTGAATCATAAACAGGAGAGTTTGTGTTTTTTATCACAAGTGTGAGTGCTTATGTTGCAAAGGCCTAATAGAGAATGAGTCCGTGGATTCAGAGCTTGCACGTGGTCATGTCAGTAATTTCTATACGTGGTAACAATAGGATGTGAACGATCTAAGTCTTATTGTAAACTCAATTCTCTATAGTGGATTTGCTTTTTACCTTGAGGATAGTTAGGTTAAATCCTCCCCAAATTTTTTACTAGTTTGGTTTTCCTGAGTGATTATATCATTATATTCTTTATTTTTCGCTACTTTACATGATTTGACTTTATTATTTTAACCTAGATCTGACCTTGAGGACAGCTAGGTTAAATCCTCCCTAAATATTTTACTAGTTTGGTTTTCCTGAATGATTATATCATCGTATTCTTTATTTTTCGCTACTTTACATGATTTGACTTTATTATTTTAACCTAGATCTGAATAATAAACCTAAGTATTCACTTGGTTAATTAATTAGGTTAAACAATCTAGTTTACAGGAGTCTAAAAACCTAATAATTTCTATTTGATAGAATGGATCGTTTTTCTTAGGATTGGTCCCTCTAGATTATTTACCTTGAAACTAGTTTGTTTCATTAGTTTTTTTGGATTATCATAACTTGTGTTATTTATATTTTCCGTTGCATGATATGATTGATATATTGTTAAACCTAAGGCTTGCATAATTGACTTAATTGATAACTTGGCCTTAATCTGGTTTAACATAGTTTGTTCAGGGTTCTAAAAACTAACAATACTTAATAAATTAAATTTTAAAATAGAATCAGCCTTGCTTCATTTTAGTGGTTTGGTTAGACCCAATCGTGTTGGAAGTTTTTTTTTTTTTTTTTTTTTTTTTTTTTGTTAAATTAAGCTAGTGATGAGGTGGCCACCAAAGTACTTGCTCTGCCCAAGAGTGGTTTTCAAAATTATGGTTGGTAATTAGTCCAAGTTTGCTCATGTTGTATGTAGGTATGTAAACCCTAAATTTTGCTGATTGTGTGTGTTTTTTTAAATCTTAAAATTACAAACTGTCAAATCATTTCTTTTTCCCAAAACAAAGCCATTCTTCTTACTCAACTACATAATCATCGAACAGTATATCTGTTAAGCAAAAGCAAGTAAAGTAAAGGCCTAATAGGACTGCAAAAACCAATATTCACGAATAGAGCTAGGGAGATGGATGACCTTACAAAACAGAGCAAGCATAATTTTTTTTATAAACTAAAAGCAATATATTTTAGCTGAAACTAAAAAAACAAGTATAACTCATATATCAAAGCATAAACCCACAAGATTCAGTACATAATCTCGACATCTATGCTCTTATTGTGAACAGCATCAGACAAATACTGCCAAGACTCCTAAAACATCTAAAACGCTTATTCATAGAAGCCTGCTAAGGTCTAGGCTTGTACATTACTTCATGATTTCACCTGTACCCACCAAAAAAAAAAAAGGAAAGTTAGATAATTGATTCACAGAAAATAAGGGGGCAATTTTTAGAATATTCTTCTAAGTAGTACGTTCTTTTGTTAATCATTTGCGATTGATTTAAACTAAATGGTGGGACAAGTGCAATTTCAATGTGGTATGTGTTCGTAATGATTTGGAGTTTAGGTAAAATCACATACATACTCAAATTCAGAGTTTTTGAGTTTAAGCCAAGGTTTCTCATTGGTTAATTCTTTTTAACACATTATAACAGCAAGAAAAACTGGGAACAGGATCTAAATTTGCAAAGGGCTCTAAGAATGGCATTGTTCTTAAATGTGGTTAGGTACCAAACTTGTTATACTCAAATGCGATGCCAAAAATACTACTTATAGACAATTGTGTGTCATACAAAGTTTCTATGCCTTTATAATTAAGTCAAAAGTTAAAAATAATAGTTAAAATTAAATTTACTATTTTCTAAACAGTTCAAGTTTTTTTTTTTTTTTAGACAATTGATAATTTATAATAGTATCAAACCTTTAACTTCACCTAATAAAGTTAAGAATCTCATTTTTTAGGTTACTCATTAAATTTTTGGAATAAGTAGTAGTTTATCTTTGAAAAAAGAGAAATTTACATGGCTCGAAGTTGGCGGTGCACTTTTCAGGGAGCAGCATGGCCATGTTCCGGTCCACACCAGATATCGGAGGTCCATTCACAAGCACACACAAGCAAGGCTGGCCTAAAGCTTTAATGGCACTGCAGCAGCCCTCAGTTGGTGGGATAGGGCTAAAAGGAGAAACTGATGCCCTGCAAGGTATCAGCTGAACAAGTGCTGAGAAGAAAGTGCTACCACAAGGGGTAGCTTTGCCTTGCCACACCAATGTTGTCATAACCAACATAAAAACCAACAATGGCGAAACCTTGGAACCGAAAAGCTTCATGTTTGAACTGAGATTATCTCCCTTATTGTGTGCAAAATAATTGTCTGCAAAGGGTTCGATTTATATAGGAAATAGGGCTCATGCCATATTGCATTTCTTTCCTAACTTAGTATCACACTAGCCATCACACTTTTATGCACAACTATGCTATTGATCTGTATTCTATCTAGAAAAAACTGAAAAGAATGCGATTTGTGTTGCAGATGAAATAGTTAATAAACTCAAAAATCATGATCCATAGCACAAGCAAAACTTGTTTTAACATTTACTACACGCTTTAGTGAATATCTATTTTCATTATTGTTATAGTTTAGAGTTTGATGAGGTCGTGTAAATGGATTAATCAAGTCACATTGTGAGAGACGCAGCACAAAACGCAGCAGTGGAATATAGTACAGGGGCACTGGCATGGGTTGTGATGGGCCAAGACGACACCGTTTACGTCACAGAGAATTGATTTCGTAGTTTTGCTGCAACTTTTGCATGGGTTTCATCTACTTTTCTTTTCGTATATAATCACCTAATTAACTAACAGAAGGAAACTTTTTGCTTTATAAAAATATCATTGTATTTTGGACAAAAATAAACCCTAACTTGATTACCATTTTTCTCTGTCGGTGAAAAAGTGATGTTAGGGATGAGTCCAAATCTTCTGTTCTACTGTTCCTACTTCACTCTATACTTCACCAATAAATATTTGTCATGTATTCACCTAATTAATTAAATACTACTATTAATTAATAACGGTAGAATTAATAAATCAATAATAATAGTATTTAATTAATTAGGTGAACACGTGGCAAGTATTTATTGTTGAAGTATAGAGTGGAGCAGAAAAAGTGGAACAGAAGATTTGGACTCGTTAGGGATACTAAGTATTACTACAAATTTTACTAATAAAAATATTCTATTCCACTTTAAGTAATTCATATTTTCACTGTGTGCCCCGGTCTCTACTAATCTTAGCTCCCCACATAGTCTCTTTTATTTCCTAATAAAGGTTTTTTTTTTTTTTTTTTCTAAAACCACATAGCATATTTCAGTTTGTGGAGTAAAAATGGGAACACTAAAAGCGGACATAGAATTGTCATTCCAAATTTTGCTTCTTACAATTTACCAATTGATGTATCATTAATCACATTAAAAAGTATTTAAATATTTATTTATTATGTTGTTTAACACCAATTACATTCATTAATAACTTTAGCATTTTCCTTATAAAGATTACATTATTTCAATAATTTTTCTAAAGGTAATTACGTATTTGGTCCCTATCTTATACATTATATTTCAATTTAATCTCTAATATTTCAATTGTGTCAATTTGGTCCCTAACCTTTCAGTACTGTGTCAATTTAGTCTCTGCCGTTATCTTTTAGATGAAAATTGATGATGTGTTTAATGACCAAAACAAAAAATTACTTCGATTGATGTGACAATGAACTTAAATTTTATTTCAGCTGTTTGTCACGTTAGCAATTTTCATCTAAAATATAACAGCAATGACTAAATTGACACAAAATTGAAAAGTTGTGGACCAAATTGACACAATTGAAAGGTTAAGAATTAAATTGAAATATAGTGTAAAGGTTAGGGATCAAATATGTATTTTACCCTTTGTTTTATAAGTGTCAAATATATTAAAAATTTTGAGCAAGAAAATAGGACCAAGGGTACGACATTTGATGATTGATTTATCTCCTTTCTCTTAACCAAAAATAAATAAATAAATTATCTCATTGATTATGGTAATATGACATTAAGAGATTTTTTCACACAAAAAAGGAAAGGAAAAAAAAAAGATATTTGGAGATTTCATTGTCTTATTGATTATAAGAATTTGAAATAATTAGGATATTTGAGTTAATTAATTATAATTAGCATTAAAATATGATCCTCTCTCTCTCTCTCTCTCTCTCTCTCTCTCTCTCTATATATATATATATATATATATTTTTTTTTTTTTTTGTTTTGGGTGTATGGAGAGTTTGACGTTCAGATGTTTTGTTCAATAACAAAAATTTTTACCTTATCACGTTGAGGTGAATAGAGGAGCATTTTCCTAACTATAAAGCACATTACAAGGTTTTTTAGAACATGAACGTGTGGACTACAAAAAGTTAATATCCAAATTCATAAACATTTCAAATGATTCCTTTTACTAGGGAGGTAGAATATGAAGAGACGTAGTTAAGTGCTATTCTTGGACACTAAGATTTCTTGTGGCTCCCATGCTCGTCTACCAAGTATGTGTGTGTATATATAAATATATATATATATATATATATATATATATGAAAGCTCAAATTAGTGTGAAAATACTAGAGCTTGTTCAGACCCCAATTTTAAAGTTATGGCTAGATTGTTTTTACTCTAACTTAACAAAGTGTAGAACAAGAGTAAATATACGCAATAAACTAGTAACATTACTCTAAACCATATCCAACTACAATGAACAATAAATAACAAGCTTTAAGAGCTAGGAAGAGAGATGCAAACACAAGACAATACCAAGATGTGTTATCAAAGAGGAAAATAAAAAACTTAGCGAAAAACCTCTCACGACCCTCTAAGTCGAAATCGATCTACTAGTGAATAAAGTTAGAGTACACAAATAACAAAAGACCCTTCAAGCCTAGTTTGCCCCCATGTACTTGAGCCCTCCAAGCTTCTGCTACCAATGAACTTCTCAGAGTTTTGTTTTCACTAGTTATCTAGATCCCGCAATACCATCCGATTGCATCCGCCAAGCCTCACCGGCTTCTTTTGGCAAATCGCAAATGCTTTCCAATCTCCAAAACATTCTTTACACTCTGAATAGGTGTGTGTTGTTTTTTAGTATAAACCTCCTCTCAAGGTATAACAATGGGAGATGAAAGGAGAAGAAACTATAATGATTTTTCACTAAAAGATGAGTAGCTCTCTCTCTAAAATGTGAGTGTGTTGTAGAAACCTATCTAGAGTTCTCTCTCTAAATGGCCTCCTTACATTTTTGTGGGTAATGAGGATATTTATAGTATGGGTGAAGGGTAAGAAAATCACACTTAAAATCCTCCAGAAAGAGAGTTTCGTGGGTACCTTGCAGGATGGCCTGTCTCACGAAATACTCGTGAAATGCAACCTGGCACTTAACTCTTCAGCTTCCAGCATGTACTTGTCATATGACCTTTTTGTTGAAACCTTTACTCACAAACTTCTTGTGAGCTAATCGCGAAATTGCACTGATCTTCATTGCATGCTTAATTCTTTACCAACTTAATACTAAACCTAATACAATAAAATCCCACAAAATACAAGGAAATAAATTTGATAGGTCAAGAATATATTGACCTCTTAGGTAAATTAACCAATTAACTAAATGCAGTAAAAATTAAATTTAACACTGGTGATTTATTTATGAATGGGGAAAACCACAAAGGCAAAACTCCATCGGGTGAATTTAAGGTCACCACTCTCGAAAATCTACTATTATCAAAACAAGCGGTTACAAGTAAAGGAATCCCAGTACTATATACTAACATATAGTTGAACTCTTACCCCAATACACAATTGGACTTGTAATGTAGTGACAATCTCTCATTTCAATGCATGACTCCAAGTACATGACTAACCAATCAATGCACGGATCCCAATATGTGACTAACACACTAACTTGAGAAAGATGTTGGCTGTAAAGTTCTTCAATTCATCCACACGATAAAGATCAAAAAGTTTCTTGGTTACAAAACTCTATAGCATACAAACATAGCAACATCTTTAAGAGAAAGATGAACCATGATAGATTATCTTCGGTCATAATATGCATGTAACAACAAGTGCGACAACATTTGCATCCACTGAGACGGCCTTTAAATATATGTCTAGGGTTGTGAGAAAAGAAACCCTATACAAATAACTTAGATATACATGAAAAATAGATCTGAAAATCTAAATTTCGTAATTCTCAATAGATATAACTGTCAAGTTTCAAATATTAAATCTCGATAGATACATCTGTTGAGATATCTGTCGAGATTTAATGAACAGCACTTCTTCACTTAATTCTTAGACAAATTTGCATGACTTCAATACTTGGACTCAGACTCGAACTCTTGTTCCTTAAAGTATTAAATATATCCTAGATCTACCCAATTACAAGTAAAATGCGTTTGTTAAAAGATTAGTCAATTCTAAATAACATATGTTCAAACATGTTCTACATATGTCCTAACAAAATTAATACAATTATAACACTTTTTGTCATAGAATAAAACCAACATAAAACATAATTGTAAATCACAACTTTATATATATATATATATATTGGTCTGTGTAAAAGTAATTGTGATTAATTTGTAAAAATTGCCTTATCTGTAGTAGAATTTCAAAGTTTGAGGTTATGGTTTAAAGGTCAAAAGGCACATTACTATGTTACAAGGCACATTCACTTAATAGTGGATATAAATAGGAGCACGTCCACAATGATGAATGAATATTTTCAACAACAACCAAAAAAAAAAAAAAAACACCTAGAGGCTCTCATATGCTAATCCATTTCAAACCAATGGAACCATGGATGAGCTACCAATAATATCAATTTTACCCAATTCATGGAAAAAAAAAATGTAGAAGAAGTTAAGCATGGAATGATTGAAACTTGAGAAAGGCAAAAGGAAATAATCACTAAGCTCCAAACACTCGAGAAAAGCCAACCTTTCATCATTGTAGTCTCATTTATTCACTGGACCACTTTCTCATGGTCTATTATATATCACATGTTTGGTTATATTTTTAGACTGGACTCTCCTCCACTTTGAGGCAGTTTTTACTTTCTATGCAAAAGTGCCCACCCAAGGCAAATTATTGTTTCAAATTCAAAGTCATGTGAAGATTATGTGTGATTGATTTGTATATGTGATTTTTTTAGATAATAATGGAGCAAGAATTATTAAGAGGAAGCATGATGGTATGGGATTATAATAATGGTGTATTCCCCAAATATGGAATGACGATGTCGGTTTGGTAGTGGTGTAGGCACTACAAGAAATTTAGTTATTTTCAACAGTTGAAACTATTGAAAAAAGTACTAAAAAATTTCCATGATTGAGAGCTATGAAATTGGCTTTGAAATTTCTAAGTTTTGTGTGAGAGAGATTTGAGCTACTAGAGAGAAAATGAGAAACTGTGAGAGCTATCTATAAAACTTTGATTTGTTTTGTAGCTTTATATTAGTTCCGTGTTTCTAATTCTTAACACTGACAACTGTAGATAAAGGGTCTGTTTGGATACCGCTTATTTTGCTGAAATTGAAAACTTATTGCTGAAAGTACTGTAAATAAATGTAAAAGTTAATTGAAATAGTACAGTAGAGCCCATGAATAGTACCAAAAAGTGCAGTGGGACCCATAAGTAGTAGCAAAAATAAGTTAAATAGAGAAATAATTTACAATTTTATTCCAAATCCAAACACACACAAAAGATGTAGTTTATCTTCTACATTCATCAAGCCCATGGATAAAACTTTTATTTAATTTTTTTTTTTTACACTTGTTTCAACCGTTGTGCCAACTATGGAAATAAGTAGGTTAATTTCCTTATTTTGATCCACAGTTGAGTACAACTGCAAAAACTTAGAGGTTTTATTAACATTTTCCAGTAACCATAGATAAAAAAAATGTTGAAAAAACTCAAGTTTGTTGTAGTGAGGATGTTACAATTGAAAGGTATGATTTTTCTTTCTTTCTTTCTTTGTATGATATTTTGTTATCCTTAGTGGTGATAAATAGTCACCTCAATTGGTGGTTCTCTTTTGCCACACTATCGCCATGGAATAGAAGAGTTATATGATTAAGAACAATCTAGACAGTGAACCACAATGGAATAGAATTCTCAAAACCTTATTCATTTAATTTGAAATGAAATGATTGAATTTTGTTACAACATATATATATATATATATATAGGGATGGTTCCAAGTTATACTTGGAGTAACTTTAAGTAATGTTACACTACTTAATATTTTTTAATTGGATGTGAATTTTGATAAATCCACCGTTAGATTACATTATCTTTGTATATTCTCCATGCTTGCAAAATTTTGAGGTGATCAAAGATTAATAATTATGTCATCAATTAATTGTTTAAATTCAAATTTTTTTAGTTTAAAATAATGTATAAAAGATGAGTTTACGGATCGAATGGAACACGTAATTCAACAATGAAATTTTCAAAATATGAATTATATAATAAGTTATTAGTTTGTGTAACATTACTTAGAATTACACTGGTGTAAGTTGAACCCAACCTATATAAATTATATATATTAGAAGTCTAAAACAATAATAGCCGATTTTTATTTAAAATCTTGATACAGCAAAATACAATCAATGCATTCAACAATTAAAGGCAGTATCCATGTGTAGTCTTTCAAGTTTGCACTTAATAAGTTAATGTTTTAGGTTCTTAAAAGAAACACTACTATAAAATTATTATAACCTTGTGCATCAAAAAAATGGATCGTATTTTTACTACATCATCAATAATTTAAATATTTACTAGAACATTAACAACCCATTTTAAAATTCAATAAATGCATTTCAGAATACAATGATAGAATTTTAAGAACTTCATGGTGAAATTTCCCTAAAACCTTAGAGTTTTTTAATCCATATAAATCTACTTGTGCTAGCTTTCAGATTATGGATGCATGGTTTTTTTTTTTTTTTGTTTAGCTTTCACTAGTTGCCAAGAATTTTGTACTTTCGTGGCATGATCTAATAAATCTCATAAAGGGAATTTAGGTTCAAACCCTCTCTCACACTTATTGTAATCTTGCTTTCATTAGTTAACTCATGAAATTGTGTCAGTTTTTTCTAATGTAAGCAAGATTCAATGTAAGCAGGATTTGTTCTTTTGGTTGCATTCTATATTTCCAATTCTGATTTTTACTTTTTTTTTTCTTTGAAAATAAAATTATCATGTTTGTTGGACTTGCGTTCCCAATGGAAAACCCCAAAGGTCGGTTTTCATATTCTGTATGCATCAAAAGGTTTTATAATTTTGCATTCATCAGGGCCCCGTTTATGTTAAGTTTTTTTTTTTAATAATTCAATAGATATAATAAGAGAGGAAGATTTGAATTTTGAGCTCTAAAAGTTTTTGTTGGAAACACCATGAAATATTAGTTGAGCTACAAAGCTCATAAACCTCTACAATGCTTGAATTTTTTTTTTTTTTTTTTTTCTTTTTGAAGGAGGGAATGGCCTCATTAAATAGAATAAGGTGCTACAACATTGGAAGTTCTAACATCAAACGTCCATTCCACGATTTGTAGGTATTTCTAAATGATAATAAAAGCTTCCCGTGGACCACTTATTTATCTGTTTCCGCGATTTTTTACGTAGGGCTTTATAGTTTATATATGTTGATTGATTACGTGTGGACTATTTTCTGTTCGGATCCTGATTCCTAAATTTTGAGAGCTTCTATTAACTAGTGCCTTAATACTTTATTTAATGAATTTTTAATGCTTTTTTCAATAAAAATCTCACACACACACACACACATATATATATATATATATATGAGATTAGGGTCTTTATTAACATGTACTTTAAGCAAACAAGTTAAGGCATATTTAACAATACTAATGCTTGTCAAGAGCACTATAACTCAATGGGGTAGCCTAATCTTTTTTATAATTAAGAGAGACAGATTTTGTCATGCCAAATGATAAATCACTTCTTTTTTCTTTATTTTTGGGGACTAGCACCAATAACTCATCTCAATAACATATTCATTAACTTCTTAAATTTTTTTATCAATAATATTACTGACACATCTCCAACGACATTAGAGGCAGGGATGGATTCATTTGTTGGTGATTTTAGCAATTTGATTGGATAAAATTACACTTAGGGTGAGTTTGATTCAACTTTTTGAAACTGGACTTTTTGAAAAAGTGGGGTTTTCAAAAAAATGCGATATGAAACTAGGTTTTTTGAAAAAACTGAGTATTTGGTAAAAGTTGTTAAAAATTGCTTTTTAAAAAAGTTGAATGTTTGGCTAGCACTTACAAAAGTGGTAATTTGAATGATAAATTACCAAAAATGACAAAATGTATATATATATATATATAAAGGAGTTTATTTCATACTTAGTATCAACTTCTTAATAATAATAATAATAATTACTTCATGTTAATAATAAATGACTCTCTTAATAAAAGATTTTGTAAAAAAATATTTGGCTTTAACATTTCTTTTTTCAAAAAGTGTAATGCCTACAACATTTTCACAGTAAATTTTCACAATACTGTGAACTGGAGTTACTCAAATGTATTCTATTCTTTTAATATATTTATTGGTACACCCCCACACCCAACCCAACTCATTTCCCTTTTCTTTTTCTTTTTCTTTTTTTTTTTTTTTTTCCTTCCGTTTTTCCTCAGCCACAAGAGCCAACCCTTCACCTTTTGTCTTCTTTCTTTTTCTCTTTCTCTTTCTCTACTTTCCTTCACACATTCAGCCACACAGCTCACAGCCACAAGAGCCAACCCTTCACCTTTTGTTTTCTTTCTTTTTCTCTTTCTCTACTTTCCTCCACACATTCAACCACACAACCCAAACCCACACACTTCTTCACCTTGATCTTCTTTATTCTTTTCTTTTTCTCTAAATCCAACCACACATAGCCCACACCCACGCACTTCTTCACCTTGATCTTCACAGGTAATTTCTCTTAATTTCACCAAAAATATTCTATACCTCTTTCTCTCTTCATAACCCCAAAACCAAATGGGAATTGAAGTCAGATTAATGCATCAGAGCTCCTCCTCATTACTCAACCTCAGCCCTATCGGAAGATTCAGATTGGGTTGTTGAGAGTGAGATTGGCAGTGGAGGTTCCGGCATATTGTACCTATTATTTTCAGTGTTTGTCTTTTCAGTTTTCGGTGTATTTTGTGGTTAGTGAGATAAGGGTAATTTGGGTTATTTCTTGCATTTCCAACAATAATGTTGATCAAAAGCGCTTTTGCGTTTGCAAAAGCTCCTCAAACCCGTCCGCACATTTTGGCTTAATTCTTTACATTTCAAAATGTAGTTTTTAAAAAAAAAAAAAAAACACGTTTTGAAGCATTTCCAAACGCCTGACTTTCATTTTTGCTCTCAAAAAGTGCGTTATGGCATCTAAAAGCTGAAAGAAACGGGTACTTAGTCCCCTTAACAATATATCCCTCTTAAAGGCCAAAAAAGATTTCTTTGATGTAAAATCAAAAATAAAATTAGTAAACCCAAAAAAATTAGTCCAACAACAAAATCTCCAATAACAAAGTCAAAGAAAATTTAGCCTAATCAACCAATTTGATCTAAAACCACAAAAAAAAAAAAAAAAAAAAGGGACTTTTAAAAAGTTTGAATCACATCTAATCTATGAACTAAACTATTCGATCATTCTATTGAATTCCAGCTATGAATGTCATCAAAACTAGTCTTTTCAACACAATGAAAAATGAGTTTTTTTATGGACACTGTGTGTTATTTATTGAAAGTGACATCGTTACGCTATGTTAATACAAATTCAATCATAGATGACTTACAAGATTTTAAAAACGATGAGTTACCTTTTCACAAATAATTGTATTATGATTATGTCTCTTTTTTTTTATTGACCATTAACTCGAAGATTTTATCCCGTGTTAGATGTACCACATGCCCTCAAATTAATAAAGTACACACAAATCCCCTTTTGAACGCGTTGGTGTCCAAAGACTCCAAACCAATGTCTCTTTGACAAGCGTCAGGTGGAGTATGAAGATGCTTACTAGAGATAAAAAAGGACATCCACTGAGAAAAGGCTACCCTTTTAATATATGTATTGGTTTGAGAAATGTCCTTAGTGTTTGTAGCGTACTATTTTATTTGCTTGACAAAGATGCAGAACCTTTTAGAAATGTCACAAAACCGTTAGTTTTGTGATGTATTTGTCCCTGCAATGTGGAAAAAAATGTTTACATCAAAGGTTTCACATTTTCTGCCATGAGTGATTGAGAAAGGCACGTGTATGGTCCCCCCACCCCCACATTGATTGATTTTATATTTTTGATGTGAGTGTAATGCGACCAGAGCATTCGCATCATCCATTGTAAAATAACATAAGGATCATATTGCCCAATCAACCCTAAAAAATATCACACATTAGCTTATGAATCTATTTTCAAAAATGCATTTTTGTTGTAGTATTTGTGCAAATATACACAAGCACTATCGTTGTGCATTTCAATTTTTTATTCTTTTTTTTTTTTTTTTTTTTTTGCTTTTTCTTGAAAATAAAAGAAGAGAATGAATGATAGTTGTAACATGTGAAAATAGAGAAATATTTTTTAAAGATAAGAAAATTTGATATTTTGATAAAATATAGTTTAGAATAAATAACCTGATGTTGATGTTTTGAAAAATGGCTAGGTAAAATAGAAAAAATAATTTTGTATACTAAAATAGACATAAATGTTTGCATGTAAATGAAATTAGGCTATGTCTTCTAGGGAAAGGGATGAGAAAAGAAAATACCAAGGGACTCGAAAGAGAAAGGAAAGGGAAAAGAAAATATCTTTCTCTATGTATTTTTGGATGTAGGAAGGAAAAAATAAATAAAGGAAACAAATTATTTCCCTTCTTTGGTTTTCAAAGATAATGGAATGAGAAATAACTGTTTTTTAGTTTATACCCTTGAATATGACCTTTAATGTAAATTAACAAACGTTGAGAAAATAAATTATTGAACGCAAAACTTAATAGATTTTCTGGTAAAATATAAGAAATTAAGGAATCAACATTTAAAAAATTAATGAGTATTCCATGTATATGTGGATCCATTTCAAACCAAAATTAATGAGTGTCCACCCAAGACAAATTATTATTACAAATTTTAAAGCATTTGAGGATTATGGGTTTTCAATTTGTTTATATTTTTTCCAATATTTATTGAGAAAAAATCATATAAGAGGAAACTTGTTGAGATGGGATTGATACTAAAGGCACGTTTGGTATACTATAATGATTATTACATGGAAATAGAAATAAGTATTACAATTAATACATTAAGTTAGAATGTAATAAGTATCACTATTCATTAGTTTGGTAACCAGTTAGGAATAGAATCTTAAATATGCATCCACAATTTAGTAGAATATAAAAAGAATGTGTAATTAAATCATTTTTAAGTCAAATTTCCTAAAATACACTTATTTTGGGGTGTTCAAAATAGAGCTAATAATTAATAACAAGGAAAATTTATTTTCTTTCCTTTTGAAGATGTGACAACCAATGGCTTTTTAGGAAATTTTTTTAAAATGTTATTATATAAGGTAAAGAAATAGATATTTAGTACTTTTAATAAGGAATAGTTATTCCTCATTTTGAAGAATAACTATTTATAAGGAATAATTATTCATTGTAATAAAAATATAACCAAACAATTGAACAGTTATGCCATATGAATATCTATTACATTATAGTGTCTAACCAAACATGATTTTTGCTAATGATTTTTCCTTAAATGGGAGATCAAGATGTTGGTTTTGGGCTATAGGCTAGGGTTTAGTAGGTTAAAAAACTAAAAAATATATTATAGATTCAAAAATGTAAAGTATGCAACAATCTATACCATTGTACTGCATTTTTTTTCTTATTGGATTACTGCTATATTGCTATTAATGTCGAGGAAATTTTAGGGCATATTTTAGTAGACTATTTTAGGAAAAAAAAAAATTATAGAAAAATGAAAAAGTTAATAACTTTTTTTTATAGTTTTTTTAATTTTCATTAAAAGTTTTCTAAAATGAAATCAAACGCTAATATTTATAATAACTATAGAAAATTTCCTAAGGGGAGAGAGATGAAAAAGTGACTAATGGAGACCCTAAGTCACTCATCCCTCAACACAAAAGTTTGAGTAGTAAAATTCTCCCACCAATAACAAATAAAGATGTTGAAAAGACAAAAGTTGTATGTATTTCCCCACCAATGATTGAAAAATATTTAAAAATAATGTAGCATGTACCTAACAATTTGGAGAGGTGTGAAAGGACTGACATGAAGACCCTACGCCACACATGCTGGGGCACAAAAGTTTAAGTAGTGTAATATCAGGGATAGACCTAGGTGGGGGCTCAAAGGGACCCAGGCCCCCCTGGGTCTAAATTTTTTTTTTTAGTTATTATATATTTTATTTTTGTAGTTGGGCCCCTCTACCAAAACCTCCGACCTTGCTTCTCTTCAATAAGTTTAACTAGTCTCACTCAAATAGCAACTCTCTAACCCAAAAACTTAACAAAAATAATAAAAAAATTCACAATGGTGATTGTATTTTAGCAAAAAAAAAATTATTTTACCACCAAAGAACCAAAAAAATTATATGTTATTAGAGAAATTAAAGCTAAATTTTTTGCAGGTTTAGTAAACTGGTATAAATACCAGTTGACTGTATTTTCTTCTTTTTTACTTTTCCTTCTCCATCTTTCTTCTTCTCCATTTTTTCTTCTTCAGTGCCTTTGTCTTTCGTCTTCTCCATTTTTTCTTCTTCTTTCTTTTTCTTTTCCTTCTCCTTCTTTCTTCTTCTACATTTTCTTCTTGTTCTTTTGCAATTTCAGTCTGATTTGTTGCTCTTTCTCTATACCCATCTCTATACCCATTTTTCTGAACAACTCTCCCTAGCTCTGATCAGGCAAGTACCGATCATTCTAGTCAAACACCGATCGTTCCACAAGCACCGATCTGTCTCTTTGTTGGTTTGTTCATGTGAGTTTGTTTGTGTGTGGGTGTGGGTTTGGTGGTTGGGTTTGTTGTAGTTTGTTGGTGGCCCTGGCACCTTCTTCCCTGCATTATTTGGTTGTAGTTTGATAGAGGAGAGAGAAAAAAAAAAGAATTAAAAAATCGGATACACGTGAACAATAACCGTGTAAATATACATGGTTTACTGTTCATTTACACCGCTATGTATATTTTACATATTTTTATACCCACTAATGTGGATGTATTTTTGCTCAAAATGTGTAAAATTGGTCAAAATGTGTATTTTATACAATTATAAAAGAGCTGATGTGAATACTCTAACACTGTTAACATTACATCTAAATAGAATCATGCATGAAAGTGAGAGATGGCAATAATATAAAAAGGTGACATGACATGAGACCTAAAATGAAGTGTCTAAACTCTGAAATTGAAAGGACGAGCACAGATTTTACAATTTCCATGTGTCACCATTTGCGATTAATTTGCCACATAAGAGGTATCATGTAACTAACTAAATGAGAGAGAGTCTAATTCCACAAATATAGTAGTGCTTGTTTGATTCCACAAATTTGTTGTAATTTGAAATTAGCAGAAGCACATTTGATAAGAAAATAAAATAATTACTTAAATCGGTAATATTTAACATGATTGGACCAACTCAACTCAAAGCCTACATCAGTAGCTAACATGAATCAAAATCCATTATCATCAATATGTATTATAATCATGCACACTCAACCAAATCTCATAAGCCAAACTCACATATTATACCAACAACACTCAAAAACAATGTTTCTAAATAAAACCTTTTAAAAATTAAAACTAACTCACAAATCTCACGCGTGCACCACACACATGAATTCACAATTTAAAAACTCTAATACACTCGATAACTTTCTAGGAAAAAATAAACAGGCTCAAACTACTATAACCCACTCTATATTTTTCTAAGATTCATTTCCTTTCCCCATGTGGGAGGGCCCTTGAACAAAAGCCGCCAAATTTTGCAACAATGTCTATTTTTGTATCTTCAAATTTATTCCTTAAAATGGATAAAGAAAATAATCAATTAATTATTTGATAAGGAGCTTTCCTTCTATACATGGGAGAATTTCTTTACTTCCAAACAATGATAAACCATTTCCTTTCTCTCAAAGAAAATCCAAACCAAATTAGAATAGAAATTTGAGTCAAATTCTACATGTATCATCACATGCGATTCGCCACAGTAGGAGTATCATGTAAGTAACTAAGTATGACAGAGTACCGATTCCACAAATATAGTTTGCTTGTTTGATTTCCAGAAATCAGTCAAAAAATCATGCACATAGTGAGCATTATATCATGTAAACTAAAATCATGCACACTGATAAAGATTGAATCTCATGCATTGATTTTTATGATCACAAGTGGGGTCTACCCAACGAATTCATGGGAGAATTATTGTATACGTAAATGGCTGTAACCCCACGTGCAAGCTGGTCCTGCTACGAGTGAGTCACACATTATTACAAAACAACAATAATTTCAGAGAGTGAAAACGTATGGATATGGACCCAGATTCACCTCTATAAAAACCCAAAAACCCACCCCATTCTCGCCATCACAAACTCGCACAACTGTTTCTTATTATTGTTGTTGTTGTTGTTACTGTTATTGTAAATGGAGCTCAAGGTGATCGACCTGAAGGCCTATCTGGCGGTGATGGACAAACTGGACGGCGAGCCGTCAAAGATAACTGAGCAACTGGGACCTGAACTGACTAGGTTGTGTAAGGAAGTGGCTAGTTCTTTGAGAGAAGCTGGGGCTGTGGTGGTAAGGGACCCAAGGTGTTCGGAGGAGGAGAATGAAAAGTTCATTGAGATGATGGAGAGGTACTATGAGAGCCCTGTGGAGTACAAGCGGCCCCAGGAGCGACCAGACTTTCATTATCAGGTTTGGTTTGTTTGATTTTGTGGAATACATGACATGAAAGTTGAAATTTGTATTCTAAGACGTTAGACCTGCTACGATATATACACACTTCATGTCAAGTCCAATATATAGAAACACTGAATTATTAAAATTTGTGAGAATGGTTAGATAAGAAACTATTGGGAATAATGGAAAAATAAGAAGATTTTTTTTTGGAAAGTGTAAGGAAAAATAAGAAGATTTTTTTTTTTTTTTTTGGACGATTGAATAGTGTTAGGATTTAGAGCATCTCCTAGGCAAGGAAAGGTTTTGATCCACATTTTTAAAAAAATGTACTTACCTGTTTTAGTTCATCACCTTTACAAATCAATTCAAAACAAACTTTTTCCTTTTTTTTTTTAATATTTTATTTTTAAAGATGGTTGAATATTTTATTAAAAAGATATATAAATTCATTTATTTCAAACAAAATTGCCAACATCGGAACAAACCACCCCCCCCCCCCCCGAAAGAAATCTTTTGAGAAAAAAATTAGTGCTAATCGATGGCCAACGTAATTGTTCATGTCATTTGATTAAATTTTTAGGTACTCCTGGAGTATAGAGAACTTGTCATACCTCTTCTCACATTTATAATGGACCCTACCATGAATTTAATTAATGAATCCTAGTATAATTGTGAGAAGATGAAGCATCATTTTTCGTATTCCGAGACTACCTAAGAATTACTAAATGTAGAAAGTGATTTCTTATGTTTTCAATAAATGCAGTATAACATTTAGGACATGTGAGTTTAGAAGTAGTATTCTATTTCATGTAGTGAAAACACAAGATTTTTCTACAAAGGTGGGATGGTTAATTTAACACCTTTAAAAATCTTTAAATAACTATAGTATAAAGTTCTTAAAATCTTAATTATTTATTGTTAAATGATTTTATTAGAATCTTAATCTTTTGCTTCTCTTATTCCTACCAATGAATCAAGTAGTTGACTAAACACTAATTGAAGGCTTCCTTATATACAGACAGAAAATTAAAGGATGAATTGAGCATAATTAAAACACCATCATGTTTGTCTTGCTATTGGCACCAATTTAACATGTGAGTTTGCATTGATTTATTAAAATATTGAAAATAATCTCTTACACAATTGGAGATAACAGGTTGGGATACAACCAGAGAAAGTAGAAGTTCCAAGGCTCATGGTTGATGAAGAAATGCAGGCGAAAGTAAAAGCAATGCCCAAAGAATCCCAACCAGCCACTCTTGTAGGCTCAGATCTCAAGTGGCGTTACATGTGGAGCGTGGGTCCTCGTCCTTCAAAAACCCGATTTAAGGTCTCACATCTTCACCTTCTCTTTCAATTTCATATTATATAAATTTTCTTTTGACTCTTTTTATTTCACATACAATTTCACATAATACAATTTGAACGACCCTAATTTTTCTTTTAAGGACAATATCGTCTCCATTTAACGATGAAAAATTTAACTCCTTAATTAATCATGTACAAAATGTCATATAATTTAACATTTAATGACATGACTATAAATGCATGATGCATTTTTGTTAGATTTGTAATATTTAATCTGAACACGTCATTTCTATTGAAGATGGATCCTTTCAGAGTAAAACTTAATTTGTTGCGTTGATTTTCGTCTTTTAAATGTCGTCTTTCTTGTGCAGGAACTCAATGGAGGGCCTGTCATACCCGAAAGTTTTCCTGGATGGACTGAAACCATGAATTCATGGGGATATAAAATGATAGCGGCCACAGAAGTAACTCATCACCTAGCTTGGTTCAGTTCACTTGTAATGCTTTTTTATGCATGTTGATTAATATTATTGTGTACCCAAAATTTTTTGTTCAGGTTGTAGCTGAAATGGCAGCAATTGGTTTTGGCTTGCCAAAGGATGCATTCACATCTCTTATGAAGGAGGTTACGTATTCAACAGTTTAATTGGTTTTTTCTTCTTTATTTTTTTTTTTTTTTTGGGCATATTTAATTTATGCGTAATGTAATTTTTAGTCTGACAGGAAATGATTAATTAAGGCATGTTATGAGTCATATTTTTTTTTCATTTCCATTATAATGCAATAATATTAATATGTATTTTTTATGACGAGTGCCTTTCCTTTGAAAAACCAGGCGCCGCATGTTCTTGGTCCAACTGGAAGTGACCTCCAAAGCTATGGCCAGGAAGGAACTGTGCTTGCAGGATATCACTATGACACCAATTTTCTTACCATTCATGGAAGAAGTAGATTCCCAGCTCTAAATATTTGGGTCAAAAATGGGCAAAAAGTTGAGGGGTCAATTCCTGAAGGATGTCTTCTCATTCAAACAGGAAAGACGGTAGGAGTAATGAATATTTGGTGTTTATGGTTGTGAGCTACTTTTGTTACATGAATCTTCTGGCTTTAACCAAAATGAAAAGTATAAAATTCTATTTTAGTTTCTAAATTTTACTAAAAAAAAATTTTGCATCCAATCACCTCTAAACTTTAAAAGGTTCTTTGTTCAATCTTAAACTTTGTACAAAAATTTTTCAATCTTTTAGAGACAAAAATAGAGATGAAGAAATAAACTTTTTCCATAATTTTGAGATAAAAAATATTTTTTAAGTTTAAGGACAGAAATAAAATGTTTTCAATAGTTTTGGAACAAAAGAAGAATTTTTCAATAATTTAAGGACAAAAAATTATTATCTTATAATTTAAGAATAAATAATAAATTTTAGTAAAGTTTAGGGTCCAAAATAGTATTTTACTAAAATAAAAAATTTTTAAAAAAAATGGTATTTAAAAATATAAATAAATAAAAAGTGGCAAATTATGTCATTAGGTCACATCAATAACTTAATATAAATAAATAAATTTTAAAAAATAACTTTTTAGTTTTGTGTTTGAAAATTGACGCATGAATTAAGATTTATATCTTAATTATGTAATAATAATAACATCACTCATACGAATTCTAAGAAGATTGGAGCTATATCACTATATCTCTAATATATATTGACTTTTAAGTTGGGCTATTACTTTAGCTTGTAAATTTAAAAATGAGCATATCATGTTTCTATATCTATTTAGTATTATCATAGTAAATTTCAAATCATTTAATCATACAAATTACAGAAAATATGTTGTTTTTGTTATGATGATATATTTAAGTCGAAAACCGTGTGTTCTAACAAAAAATTGTAGAAGCCTTTGGCTAGCTATATATAGTACATGCTTCTTTTAATTTGTACATTAATTCTCTCCCTTTTGCGCTGCTTTTATGTGGCAGATGGAATATTTGACTGCTGGAGATTGCATTGCTGGAATGCATGAAGTAGTTGTCACTGAGAAAACTACTGAAGCAATTAAACAAGCATTGGAGCAAAATCGAAGCCTATGGAGAGTATCCTCCACTGTAAGTGATCTCAACAATACCAGCAATCAGGAAATCAACCATCATCACCATTATTTTTTTGTTTCTATGCATTTTTAGAGAGCTCAATGTGAATGACTTTTCTATTTTATCATGCTTATGAGTATTGTTAGGGACACAAATCTTTTTATAATTTATTTCACATTTGTTACATTGATTTAATTTTTTCATACATCAAATCATAAACAAGGAATACCAATGGTTGTAAAAAATTTTATGTCTCTGTACGTACTTATATTTTTTTCTCTTCTGTCATGTGTGTAGTTGTTTGCCCACATAGCAACAGATGCAGTGTTGAAGCCCTTGGGCCATTTTGCAGAATTACCACTTGCGAGCAACTATCCACCTATCTATGCAGGAGAGTTTGCTAATCAAGAGCTTTCAGCTATCAGTCTGAAAGGCTGAAAGATTGTAGCAATTGGTTTAGTAGATGCAAACTGCATCCTAAGGTTTCCTACATGATATAAGCTAGAATAAAGAAGGCTGATAAGCTGCAGATTTTCTTCTTCAGTTTTTTTCTTCTCTCCCTTTTTTTTTTTTTTTGTTTTTTTTAAATGTGTGGATTTGGCCATGGCATATGTGCCATTGGATTTTGTACTCTTTGCTGGTAATAAATTAGAGGGTAAATTATAACTTACCCCTTTGTGGTTTCACCATCTTACAATTTAGTCAACAAAGTTTTTATTGTTATACTTGATCCTTAAAGTTTGGATTAAAATAAAATGGTTAGACTAGGTTTCCATCCAGATTAAATGCATTTTGCATATTTATTAGCCAAACAAGTATCTCTTTCTACCAAGAGTCTTGTGCCTCAACTAATATTTTCTAGTGTTTTTAACAAAAACATTTAGGGTTTAAATCATCCTTCCCTCATTGTATTAATTATAGTATTATTAAAAATAAATAAAACTACTCCCTTATGATTTTGATTCAATCATAATTTAGCCCCACAATATTTTTTAACTGTTACACTTTGATTACCTTTGAAATAAGATGAAAATGTTAAGGATACTTTGGAAAAAAACCTAATTAATGATTTTACTTTAGTCTAAACCTTAGAACATCTGTAACAATAAAAATTTTATCAATAAAAAAAATGTAACAATAAAAGGTTTGAGAGACTTGTTGTACAGTGTCAAAAATCACAATCAAATAAGTTGTAATTTTCTCTAATTAATTATATTAGTAGGGAATGAATTTCTTCATTGTTCTTTAATTATTTCAAAAAATTATTAAAAAAATTAAATATTTTTACCTTTTTTAACACTGGAATGGCATAATATACAGTGGCTTTGATTCCATGACAGAATTAAAGATCATTTTTTTATACTAATAAATAAAATTATGTAAGGCATTGCCTTTATATAAGTAGTCATAGGAATGTTGTACAAGTAATGTTTGTATAGTATAGGTAAAGTAAAATGGACCTAAAGCATGTTGGGCTTGTATGCTTTCAAAAATATAACACTCCTAGTAAGACTACAATTTTTTTTTTTTTTTTTTGGGAGAAAGATTACAACTCAAAAAAAAAAAAAAAAGTTACTCCAAAAAATCACTCCTACATTTACAATGAAAAACCATTAACAACTACATTATTACTATTCAGAATTGTGTATTACAACACAATATAAGGATATGTATAGGAATACATGTCCCTATGTTTATAGTTGATAACCATAAACCCACTGTGTGTTCATTAAGTTAGTTGGTAACAGTAAAATCATAGTAACTCATAATATGTGTGTTCATTATAAATTGAATCTATTTACTCTATATCTAAAAATAAATAGATATCACAAAGCAACAAGTTTTAAAAGAATTATTTCATTATCATTTATATGTCGAAAATTTTGAAAACTTCTTTTTATATTGTATATATTTTGAAATTTTTATACAAAAGAAGATTTGGTAAGTTTGTGTATATATGATTTCAAATTACATGTTATGTGATTTATACGTCACATAATAATTATATGAGAAACTACTTGGAGAAGAATCTGGAGGGTAAAGGTCCCCCTAAGGTTTGCACCTTTGTATGGTGAGCACGATCAAATATCCTCCCCACTAGAGATAATTTATACCTATTAGGTTCTAAATATTTATGATTAAAAGTTTAGATCCTTATTTTGTGTATGTTGGCAAACTGAGAAAAAAAACATATCTAGATTAGGTGTTAGACATTGCTCAAGATTGTACAAATCAAGATTCAAGAACATTCAAGCTGTAAAAATGTGAGTTCAAGTTTTGTGAAGCTCTACCAATCAAAAATCAGACTTGACTGATCGAAAATTGCAAATATGTTAATTCTATAGAATTTAAATCAAGCCCAAGCCCGCGAAAACATTTAGGATTTTTGTCCAACACTACAAGGTATAAAAAGAAAACCATAATTATGTTTTAGAAACTCTTAGAAGACTTGTGAGTTATAGTAATATGATATTAAGAGAATTTTTCACACAAAAAATAGAGGGGAAAAAATAGAAGATATTTGGAGATTTCATTGTCTCTTTGGTTATAAGAATTTGAAATTAGGATATTTTATTTAATTAATTGTAATGAGCAAAAAATATTGTAATGAGCACTAAAATATGATCTCTCTCTCTCTCTCTCTCTCTCTCTCTCTCTCTCTCTCTCTATATATATATATATATATATATACATACACAAAATACAATTTAAATGTTTTTGATGTATGGAGAGTTTGAAGTTCAAAATTTTTATTCGACGATAAGAAATTTTATCTTGCCACGTTGATGTGAACAGAGGAGAATTTTCCTAACTATAAAGCACATTACTCGGTTTTTAGAACATGAATATGTGGACTACAATATGTTAAGATCCAAATTCATAAATACTTCAAATGCTTTCTTTTACATGGCAGGTTGAGTATGAAGAGAAGTAGTTAAGTGCTATTCTGGGACACCTTTATTTGGAAGTTTAATTTTGTCTTCTTGTTGGAGCCCATGGTGGTCTACCTAGTTTGGTCTATAGTGGAAGGCAGCCCATGAGCCCATATCTTGCAAACTCAAAAAAATCAAAGGCGATTAATTAGTGCTTTCGATAGGGACTTTTCACAGCACTTCTCAGAAAAAAAGTGAAAAAATAATGGTAACACTTTTGTCCACATGTTAGGGACAAACACATGGGATAGGTCATGTGCACATCAAAGTCTCCAAGAAAGTTCGTGTGCACATAGCTTTGAAATATAATTTGTTTTATGTAAAAAAAAAATGTGATTAATTTACGAAAATTGCCTTATCTGCAGTAGAATTTCTAAGTTTGAGGCAGACGTATCACGTATTATTATGTTACAAGGCACGTTCACTTTTTTTTTTTTTTTTTTGAGAAAAGAAAAAAGGGGACTCGCGTGTAGCAATCATTGTCCCACGCCCCATGGTACAGTTGGGTAAGCCCATGGGTACCACCAGCTCGAGGCACGTTCACTTAGTAGTGGATATAAATAGGAGCATCTCCACAATGATGAATGAATATTTTCAACAAAAAAAAAACACTTAGAGATTCTCATATGTTGATCCATTTCAAACCAAGACACCAATGGAAGCCTCCACTACTAAAAACACCAGCCTAAGACCACGTTTTTTTTGTGACTAGATGACCTATTACAGCGTTTTTTAAAAGCAGCTATAGGCCTTTTTTTGTAGTGCTAAATGAGCTACCAATAATATCAATTTTACCCAATTTATGGAAAAATAGAAATGTAGAAGAAGTTAAGCATAGAATGACAGAAACTTGAGAAAGACAACAGGAAATCATGACTAAGCTCCTACACTTCAGAAAAGCCAACCTTTCATCATTGTAGTCTCATTTATTCACTAGACCACTTTCTCATTGTCTATTACATATCATATGCTTGGTTATATTTTTTAGATTGGACTCTCCTCCACTTCGAGGCAGTTTTTAGTTTCTATGCAAAAGTGCCCACCCAAGGCAAATTATTGTTTCAAATTCAAAGTCATGTGAAGATTATGTGTGATTGATTTGTGTATGTGATTTTTTTGGATAATAATGGAGCAAGAATTATTAAAAGGAAGCATGATGGTATGGGATTAATAATGGTGTATTCCTCAAATATGGAATGAAGATGTCGGTTTGGTGGTGGTGTAGGATGTTACAATTGACAGGTTGATGATTTTTTCTTTCTTTCTTTGGATGATGTTTTGTTATCCTTTAGTGGTGATAAATGTTCACCTCAATTTGTGGTTCTCTTTTGCCATACTCCACTAGAGAGTAGGGATTTCATCACAGGGTTGAAGACGTATATGATTGAGAACAATTTAGACATCGAACCACAGTTAACGGAATATAATTCTTCAAACATTATTCATTTATTTTGAAATAAAATGATTGAATTTTGTTACATCATCAATATTTTAACATATATACTAAAACAGTAATAGCCAATGTTTATTAAAATCTTGATTAGGCAAAAAATAATCAATGCATTCAATAATTAAAGGCACTATTCATGTGTAGCCTTTCAAGTTTGAACTTAATAAGTTAATATTTTAGGTTTTTAAAAGAAACGCCACTATAAAATCCTTATGCATCAATTTTGAAATGAATGGATTATATTTTACTATATCATCAATAATTTAAATATTTACTAAAATATTAACAGCCCACGTTTATTTAAATCTTGATGGGACAAAATCTAATAAATACATTTCAAAATATATAAATAGAATTTTAAGAACTTCATGGTGAAATTTCCCTAAAATCCTAGAGTTTTTTAATCCATAGAAATCTACTTGTGCTAGCTTTCAATTTATGGATGCATGGTTTATATTTTCTTTTAGCTTTCACTAGCTACCAAGAATTTTGTAATTTTGTGGCATGGCCTAATAAATCTCATAAAGAGAACCTAAATTCAAATCCTCTCTTACACTTGTTGTAATCTTGCTTTCATTAGTTTTTTCTTTTCTTTTCTTTTCCTTTTTTTTTTTTTTTTTTTTTTTTTCTTTTTTGAGGAACATCTTGCTTTCATAATTAGCTAACCCATGAAATTGTGTCAGTTTTTTCTAATATAAGCAGGATTCAATGTAAGCAGGATTTGTTCTTCAGGTTGCATTCTATATTTCCAATTCTGATTTTTGCCTTTTTCTTTAAAAATAAAATTATCATGTTTATTTATTTATTTTTTTTTTACATCAAGTTATCTTTTCTCAAATGATTTTATTGTTATATATTAAGAAATAATGATTTTGTATCTTTTTTTTTTTGGTTAAAAATATATTAATCCAATAATATAGACACAAGACCAATTATCTTATGTGTGCAAACTTATACCATTTGGCAAATATATTTCTAACATCTTTATTGACGATTTGTTAATACAAAAATAGCCTTTTTTTTTTTTCCTTTCTGGCTAGATAATTATAGGAAAAAGAACCTCCGAGTTCATAGGTACACATGGTACTGGGTACCACCAGGCTACAAGGCCCGGTGGTACAAAAATGGCCGTTTATTTAGAGTTGTATAATGAATTTTCATTTATATTTTTATACTTTGGCCCTATTAATCGAGGTACCACATGCTCTCAAATTAATAAAGTACACACAAACACAATCCCCTCAGATTCCAAAGACGCAAATGTCCAAACCAGTGTCTCTTTGACAAGCGACAGGTGAAGTATGAGAGATAAAAAGGACATTCCCAAGCTCATAGATATATATGGTACTGGGTACCGCCAGGTTAGAAGGCCCGGTGGTACAAAAATGGCCGTTTATTTAGAGTTGTATAATGACTTTTTATTTATATTTTTATACTTTGGCCCTGTTAATCGAGGCACCACATACTCTCAGATTAATAAAGTACACACAAACACAATCCCCTTGAACTCGTCGATTCCAAAGACGCAAATGTCCAAACCAATGTCTCTTTGACTAGCGCCAGGTGGAGTACGAGAGATAAGAAGGACATCCACTGAGAAAAAGCTACTCTTTTAACATATGTATTGGTTTGCCAAATGTCCTAGTGTCTGTAGCAAACTGTTTTAGTTGCTTGACAAAGATGCAGAACCTTTATGAAGTGTCACGTACACATTTTTGTCAGTTTCTTGCCGTCTTTGTCCCTTGCAATGTGGTCAAAAATGTTTACATCAAAGGTTTTCAGATATTTTCGTCATGGGTGATGGGAAAAGGCACTTGTTTGGCTCACCGCGTGATTTATTTTGTTTTTTTGATGGGAGTGTGATGCAACATGGGCTGTTTAGATTTAGAGTTGTAAAATAACATAAGGATTACATTAGCTTATAAATCTATTGTGCAAAATGATTTATTGTTATAGTAGTTGTGTAAATATACACCAGTATTATTGTTGTGCATTTCAAATTTTTATTCTTATTTTGCCTTTTTTGAGAATGGAGAAAGAAAATGGATGGTGGTTGTAATGTGAAAATAGAAAAATAATTTTTAATAATAAGAAAACTTGATATAATAATGAAATATGGTTTAAAATAAATGAACTAATGTTGATGTTTTGAAAACTGGTTAGGCAAAATAGAAAAAAAAAAAAAAAAAATATATATATATATATGTATAATTTGTTATGCTAAAATATACATAAATTTTTGTACAAACCAATGTAAATGATCTAAGGCTATATTTTCCAGGGAAAGTGATGAGACAAGAAAATACCTAGAAAAGGGAAAGAGAAAAGAAAGAGAAAGGAAAATATCTTACTTCATGTGTTTTGGACGTAGGAAGGCAAAAAAATAGAAGGAAACAAATGATTTCCCATCTTTGGTTTTCAAAGAGAATGGAAAGGGAAATAACTATTTTTATTTTATATCCTTGAATATGACCTTGTGTTAATTAACAAATGTAGAGAAAATATAGTATTGAACACAAAACTTAATAAATTTTCTGGTAAGATATAAGAAATTAAGGATTCAACATTCAAAAAATTTATGAGTATTCTATGTATATGTGGATCCATGTCAAACCAAATCACCAATTATTAATGGATATCCCTAGATTAACTACTCTGCAATCTCTAGTATCCAATTCATGGAGAAACAAAAATGTAAATGAAGTTACTATTGCACACCCTTAGTACAATGACCACTCTACAAATATAAATGCTTGTGATGCTGATGTTATGAGTAATTATTAGTAAATGAAAAAGTGATATTAATTATGAGCCTAGATGAAAATCAATAAGAAATTGAACATATCAACAGTTTATAAAATTGTTATAAAATAGTTTGTAATTGTAACATTACTCTTATAATAAATGATTGTTAATTACTAGCTCTATTTTGAATGTCCATTTTATCAATATTAATTCACTCAAAACAAAACAAAAAAAAAAAAGTTTCATCAATATTTATTTTCCAACATCATATGATAGTTGGGTGGTTGTTTTGTGATCAATATTAATTTATGAAATCTTCTCAAAAAAAAAAATAGTAATATCTATGAAATTGGAATTAATTTCATGGAATTGGCGAGTTCATGAAATTTTTTTCTTTTTTCTTTCATATTTCTTTTTAAATACAAATAAAAGACGTATCATTTTATTTTCTCTAATATGACATTTATGGAGTTATTAATTTTTAAACAAAACTCATATATATTATTTATTAAATTTATACATAATAAGCTAGATCCTTCTCCCGCTTTTTGTTTTTTAAAAACATAAGAGTATTTTAGAAAATTTTGACATAAAAATGATTTCATTCCACCTTCTTTTCATCATCTACCAAATTGTGGATGCGTATTTAAGATTTTACTCCTAAATAGTCATCAAACTAATTAATAATAATACTTATTATATTCTAACTTAATGTATTTTTTGTAATACTTATTTCTATTCTTATATTACAGCGTATTAAATGTGCCCTAAGTATGAGTACGAGAGAGTGCCAATTCCACAAATGTAGTTGTGCTTGTTTGATTTCCGGAAATCAGTCAAAAAATCATGCACATGGTAAGCATTACATCATGTAAACTAAAATCATGCACACTGACAAAGATTGTATCTCGTGCCTCGATTTGTATGGTCACAATTGGGGTCTACCCAGTGACTTCATGAGATTGTATACGTAGATGGCAACAATACAGAAAGATCCATAACATGAGACCTGAAAGAACAAGGACCCAAGCTGGTCCTGCTAAGAGTGAGTCACACATTATTGCAAAACGACAATAATTTCACAGTAAAAACTGTCCGGATGTAGACCCCAATTTAGCTCAGTAAACACCCCCCCTCCCCTCCCCAAAAAACCCACCACGTACATTCCCGTCATCACAAACTCAAACAGCTGTTTCTTGTTGCTGTTGTTGTTACTGTAATTGTAACAGAAATGGAGCTCAAGGTGATCGACCTGAAGGCCTATCTGGCGGTGATGGACAAACTGGACGGAGAGCCATCAAAGATAACGGAGGAATTGGGACCTGAACTGACTAGGTTGTGTAAGGAAGTGGCTAGGTCTTTGAGAGAAGCTGGGGCTGTGGTGGTAAGGGACCCAAGGTGTTCGGAAGACGAGAATGAAAAGTTCATTGAGATGATGGAGAGGTACTATGAGAGCCCTGTGGAGTACAAGCGGCCCCAGGAGCGACCTGACTTTCTTTATCAGGTTTGGTTCATTTGATTTTGTCAAATACAGGACACGAAAAAGCTTATGTTTGTATTCTAATGCATTGGACCTAATACAACACTAACATGCTTGGTGTTGGGTCTAATGTATAGAAATACTGGAACCAAATTTTGCATTTTAAATTATTATTCGGAAATCTCTCGTTAACACGCTAACACGGTTCTTTTAACCTTAAAAATCACTTAAAAATAAAAACAAAAACATTATCTACAGGCTTATTGAAGCTGATCTCCATTGTTGTAGCTTCAAACACCGTTAGATGCTGTTAAACTTTGAGACCTGAGATCACATCACAGTTCCTTCTCATTCTTCTTCTCTATATCACTCTCTCTCCTTCTTTCTCAGTCTCAATCTAGACTCTGGTACACCATACTTACATTAATTTTTACCACTTTCATTTTTCAACTTCTTTTTAACTTTTCTTTTATTCATTTGTTAAGATTGAAAATTTCTTTTTTCAACTTTCAATCTCAATCGTGTCTTACTATTGTTTCAAGTGCAATAACTAGATATTGCACCTAATTTGAATTCATATTCTTGGGCTTTGATTTTAAACCGGAGGACAAAACAATAATATTTTCCTTTTCCACGCTTCTAGGCTTCTCACTTTAGTTTATATATATATATATATATTAATTTCATTGAGGAATGGGTAAAGTACCAGAGTCATGGGTCTCTCAACAAAAGTATATCAACAAAAGTCTCTCAACTAATGTTTAGTGGGAGACAGGACAAGCCATTGCCGCCACTGTTCAACGTTTTTTTTTTTTTTTTTCTCTCCATTAATTTCATAAAGAAATGTCTATTAACTTTTTTTTCCAATTAATTTCGTGGAAAATGTCTATTAACTTTTATATTGGGTTTCATAAAAATAAAATAAAAAAATTTACTAGTTTTTACTAGTTTGAATAGTCAAATATTTGGAACTATTTTAGGCAATTTTTTAATTTTTACTAATTTAATATATTTATTTATATTTTAATTAATAATTAAATTAATTATGATGTCATTACCATTTGATCTAGGTCTGACTTTAAAAACTTTGAACATCTACTATTTACAATTCATTAAACGGTCCAAATTTAAAAACCATGCGTTTGATTGTTAAGATTTAAGGGTATCTCCTAGGGTTAGCAAAGGTTTACTTTTCTTATTCTAGTTCATCGCATTTACAAATCAACTTGGCAAACTTTTTCATTTTTTTAATATTTTATTTTAAAAGATGGTTGAATATTTTATTAAAATAAATATATATAAATTTATTTATTTTAGACAATTTTGGTGTGCAAAATGTCAGCATCGATCAGGAACAAAATCCCTCAAAAACTTTTCGGAAAATATTTGGTGCTGACCGATGGCAAACAGTCCATGTCATTCAACCAAATCAGTTTGTTTTTTTGTTTTACATCCAAAAGCGAGAGGTGTTACCTTGTGTTTTTGTACATGCAGCTTAACATTTACTTGTGAGTTTAGATGTGTTTTGCTTCATGTAGTGAAACACAAGATTCTTCTCCAAAGGTTTTTTTTTTTTTTTTTTTTTTTTTTACTTTTTTGAGAAGATTCTTCTCCAAATTAAGGTGGGAGGGTTAATTTAACACCTTCAAAAATCTTTATAAAGTTCTTAAAATCTTAATTATTTATTTTTAAACGATTTTATTAAAATCTTAATCTTTTGCTTCTCTTATTCCTACCAATGAATCAAGTAGTTGACTAATCTAATTGAAGGCTTCCTTATATACAGACAGAAAATTAAAGGATGAATAGTGCATAACTAAAATACCGCCATATCTGTCTTGTTATTGGTTCCAATTTAACATGTGAGTTTGCATTGATTTATCAAAATATTGAAAATAATCTCTTACACAATTGGAGATACCAGGTTGGGATAACCCCAGAGAAAGTAGAAATTCCAAGGCTCATGGTTGATGAAGAAATGCAAGAGAAAGTAAAAGCATTGCCCAAAGAATCTCAACCAGCCACTCTTGTAGGCTCAGATCTCAAGTGGCGTTACATGTGGAGCGTGGGTCCTCGTCCTGCAATGACCCGATTTAAGGTCTCACATCTTCACTTTCTCCTTCAATTTCATATAACATAATCCTTCATTTCCTTTTAACTCTTTTTATTTCACATACAATTTCATATAATACAAACAACCCTAATTTTTCTTTTAAGGACAACATTGTCTTTTTTTAACGGTGAAAATTTTATCTCATGTACCAAATGTCACATAATTTAAAATTAAATGACATGATTATACATGCATATTTATTAGATTTGTAATATTTAATCTGAATACATCATTTCTAATGAAGATAGATCATTTTAGATTAAACCTTTGTTGTGTAGTTTTTCGTCTTTTAAATATCATCTTTTTTGTGCAGGAACTCAACGGCGCGCCCGTCATACCTGAAAATTTTCCTGGATGGACTGAAACCATGAATTCATGGGGATCTAAAATGATAGCTGCCGTAGAAGTAACTCATCACCTCGCTTGGTTCAGTTAACTTATAATGCTTTTTTATGCATGTTGTTTAATGTTATTGTTTATCCAAAAATTTTTGTTCAGGTTGTAGCTGAAATGGCAGCAATTGGTTTTGGCTTGCCAAAGGATGCATTCACATCCATTATGAAGCAGGTTACGTATTCAACAGTTCAACTTGTGTTATTATATTTAGGGCACAGCTTTTCACTGGACATGACAAGATTTGGACATGCGTCTACAAGATCCAACATGTCCAATGAAAACTTTCACTGGACATAAGTCAGACCCTTATATTTATACTCGAGTCTATTTATACTTTTTGGCTTTTTTCTTTTTCATTTTTTTTGGCATTTATAATTTTTAGTCTGACAGGAAATGATTAATTAAGGCATGGTATGAATCATATTCTTTTTCATTTCCATTATTGTAAAATAATATTAATATGCACTTTTTATAACGAGTGCTTTTCCTTTGAAAAACCAGGCGCCGCATGTTCTTGGTCCAACAGGAAGTGACCTCAAAAGTTATGGCCAGGAAGGAACTGTGCTTGCAGGATATCACTATGACGTTAATTTTCTTACCATTCATGGAAGAAATAAATTCCCAGCTCTAAATATTTGGGTAAAAAATGGCCAAAAAGTTGAGGGGTCAGTTCCTGAAGGATGTCTTCTCGTTCAAACAGGAAAGCAGGTAGGAGTAATAAATGTTTGGTGTTTATAGTTGTGAGCTAGTTTGCTACGTGAATCTTCTGACTTTTATCGATATGAAAAAGAGAAAATACTATAGTGGTACCTAAAATTTACAAAAAAAAAAATTTATTTCCATCCATAAGCTTTAAAAGGTTCTCTGTTCATCCTTAAACATTGTACATAGTATTTTTAATATTTTAGAGACAAAAATAAGGATGAAAAAATAACTTTTTTAATAATTTTGGGATAAAAAAAATTTTTTTTTTAATTAGTAGAAGAACATAAATAAAACATTTTCAATAATTTGAAACAAAAAATGAACCATTTAATAGTTTAAGGGCGAAAAACAAATATTTTATAGTTTAGGGATGAGTAATAAACTTTTGGTAAAATTTAGGAACAAAAATTATATTTTTTTGGAATGAAAAAACAAAGAGAATGGTATTTAAAAATATAAATAAACAAATAAAAAGTGGCAAATTATGTGATTAGATTACATCAATAACTTAATATAAATAAATAAATATTTAAAACTAACATTTTAATTTTTTGTTTTAAAATTGACACATGAATTAAGATTTATATAATAAATTTTGTAATAACAACATCACTCATATGATTCTAAGAAGGTAGGAGCTATATCTCTAATAATATATTGACATTTTTAGTTGGGCTTGCTATTACTTAGCTTGTATATTTAAAAAATGAAAATATCATGTTTGTATATCTATTGAGTATTATTATAGTAAATTTCAAATCAATTAATCATACAAATAACAAGGAATATGTTGTTTTTGTTATTATGATATATTTAAGTCGAAAACCATGCCTTCTAGAAAAAAAAAAGGGTAGAATATCAAATTCTTTGGACAAGGATTCAATCAAGTTCTCAAAGCAATGCCTTTGGCTAGCTATAGTACATGCTTTTTTAATTTGTACATTAATTCTCTCCCTTTTGCACTGCTTTTACGTGCCAGATGGAATATTTGACTGGTGGAGATTGCATGGCTGGAATGCATGAAGTAGTTGTCACTGAGAAAACTACTGAAGCAATTAAACAAGCATTGGAGCAAAATCGAAGCCTATGGAGAGTATCCTCAACTGTAAGTGATCTCAACCATACTAGCAATCAGGAGATTAATCATCATTACCATTATTTTTGTTTTCTATTAAGTTGGCATTTTTAGAGAGCTCAATGTGAGTGACTTTTCTATATTATGCTTATGAGTATTAACGTTAGGAACACAATGTTTTTTATAATTTATTTCACATTTGTGAACTATGATTTAATTTGATTGAAGCAACATTACTTTTACTTGATCCATAACAGACAACTTTTATCATACATCAATCACATTCTGGAAATATCAATGATCGTAAAACCTTTACATCTCTATACTTATATTTTAGGACCTTTTCGTTTTGGATGCAATGTTTGTGACCTCTTCTTTTCATTTTCTCTTCTGCGTAGGTGTTTGCCCACATAGCATCAGATGCAGTGTTGAAGCCCTTGGGCCACTTTGCAGAATCACCACTTGCCAGCAACTATCCACCTATGTATGCAGGAGAGGTTGTTAAACAGGAGCTTTCAGCTATGAATCTAAAAGGCTGAAAGATTGTAGCAATTGGTTTACTAGATGCAAACTGCACCCTAAGGTTTTCTACATGATATTAGTTACAATAAAGAAGGCTGAAAAGCTGTAGATTTTCTACTTCAGTATTTTTCTTCTTCTTCTTCTTCTTTTTTTTAATGTGTGGATTTGGCCGTGGCATATATGCCATTGGATCTATGTACTCTTTGCCGGTAATAAATTAGAGGGTAAATTATAACTTACCCCTTTGTCCTTTCACCATGTTACAATTTAGTCTACAATTTTTTATTGTTATACTTGATACCTAAAGTTTGATTAAAATAAAACGGTTAGACCAGCAGGTTCCATCCAAATTAAATGCATTTTGCCTATTTATTAGACAAACAAACTATTTCTTTGTACCAAAAGTCTTGTGGCTCAACTAACATTTTCTAGTGTTTTTAACAAAAACGTTTAAGATTTAAATCCTCCCTCTCTCATTGTATCAATTATAGTATTATCAAAAATAAAAAAAAACTACTCCCTTATGATTTTGATTCAATCATAATTTAGCCCCACAATATTTTCTAGTAGTTACATTTTGATTACCTTTGAGATAAGATGAAATGTTAGGTATACTTTGGACACAACCTAATGATTTCATTTTAGTCTAAACCTTAGAACATATGTAACAATAAAAAGTTTATCAATAAAAAATGTAACTATATTGTTGTGGGGCCTAAAAAATTTGGCAACCCCGGCCCACTTCGTACTAAACCCAAGGCCCACGCCGAGGAATAAGAATCGTCCAAGAATGAGCATAGAAAACCCAGGTTGCCAATGGATATCGCCGAGAACAATCCTGTCCTCGGCGATCCTAGATCTATGGAACTAAGGGCAACACGCCACCAAGGGCGGCATCCCTAAGCACCCCAGGAAAAAGACAAGTATGATGGGTTATCCAGGGAAGCATAGTGAAGGAACAGTTTAAGGAGAAACTATCACCTCCACATTAAATGCGCACAACTAACGTTCTAGCCGCATTAATGGAGAAATGACCTCTAAACAGTGCTGCCTTAGTTGCTGCAACTCACAGTAAGATTGGTAAAGTGGTTGATGAGACAGGCAGTCAGAGAGAGGCATGGATGATCAACAAGTGGAAGAAAGAGATCGTTGGAGAAGGACTATATAATAGGGAAAAACATATCAGGGGGGGGGGGCGATGCTCATTCAAGAATGACCACAAAGCTCCTCGGATTGTGCGAAGGACAAACTTTCTTAGATAATCTCAGTTCGTCTATGTATGATGGTTATGACCATCATATTGACTGTTGTCCATGCACTAAAGTCTAGTTCTTTGTCCCACTCTCTACAAATTTATTGTATTGGACTAGTTGAGTCTGAATCCACTCGTCCAGTAGAAGAAGCGCTCAGATCCAATCCTTACAATTGTAATAGTGTCAAAAATCACAATGAGATAATTTGTAATTTTCCCTAATTAATTATAACAATAGGGAATGACTTTTCTTATTGTTCTTTAATTCTTTCGAATAATTATAAATATTTTTACCTTTTTTTAAACATTGGAATGACGTAACAGTGGCCTTGTTTCTATGTTAGAATTTAGGATCAATTTTTTTTCTACACTAATATTTAAAATTATATAAGGCATTGCCTTTATATAAGTAGTCATAGGAATGTTGTACAAGTAATATTTGTATAGTATAAGTAAAATAGACCTAAAATTAAGCATAGAAAAAAGAGAGACATACCTAAAAAAATAAACGAAAAAATGTAAAAAGTATTTTTTTCAAAAAAACTATTCCAAACTCACTCATAATAGTAACACAATATAGTCCACATCAAAGAAGGTTATGTGTCATGCTTCAAAGCTGTGGGGTTTGTGATTTTTGGACAAATCATATGGGACTTTTTTGCATTTCTCCTAAAATTTTAGTGAAAAATTGCGTTAAATCTGGATATAAAGAAGCCAAAGAGGCTTTTTGAAAGCTGCATAATTGTCCATTTTTGTGATGAAAATGAGATGACCTTGTATTATATATTTCAAACAATGTGACAGCTTTTTTTTTTTTTTTTAATAATTTGAACAACTTGATTAGGTGCTCTAATGAATAGTCCTTTATGGAGGGATAAGATATGTAGTGTGCATCTTGCCTATTAACCTTTCCAGTATTGATGGCATTTTTGTCTCACCTCGCTTAACTAGCCCCTTCCCGCTTCACCCCGCACGGGTTTTCCGCCCACATAAAGGTGATGGGGCGAAATTTTGGCTCCACACCATGGGACAAGGTGGGGAAGGGTTTTGACTTTTTAGACCCACCCTGAATTGCCCCACCTTGTCCCCACCCCACCCCGTGTTGATAGGGTTATAATTATAAATTTCTCATACCCTAAAAATCTATTATTTAAACAAACATATTAATTTTAGCTTATTTTATTTTATCTGTGAAATTTATTTTTGAAGAACTAGATAATTTTTATTTTGTTATGTATAAGGAGTTTGGATTATTTTCTAATGTGTTATACTATGAGATTTTTGTAATTGTTGTGAGATTGTCTTGTTAAACACTTGCATAATATTATTTAGTTTTTGGTAAAAATTAATCTGATTTGATGAGATAAATTTAACTGTAATTTCAAATATATTTTTATTAATGAAACAGGTTTCTATTAAAAAAAATTTGTAAGAGTTGTGGGGCAAATTAACAAGAAGTAGAGTTTTATAGGTTAGGGTGAGATTTCGCAAGGCCCCAAGGGGTGAGAATGGGCAAGAAACAAAATCATACAGAGCAAGGGCGGAAATGGGGCAAAAAAAATCATGCAGAGCAAGAGCAAAGACTCCATCCTTCAGCCCCACCCTGCCCCATTGCCATCCCTACTTTCCAGTATCAAGAAGACAAAAATTTTCATAATTTTCTTAATAATTAATGATATAATTTATTGTAATTAATGCATAATAAAAATGTAGAAAATACCTAGAGACTCTTATATGCTGATTCATTTCAAACCAAGACACCAATGGAACCATGGATGAGATACCAAAAATATTAATTTTACCCAATTCATGGAAAAATAAAAATGTAGAAGTTAAGCATGGAATGATAATAGAAACTTGAGAGAGGCAACAGGAAATCATCACTAAACTCCTAACACTACAGAAAAGCCAACCTTTCGTCATTGTAGTCTCATTCATTCACTGGACCACTTTCTCATGGTCTATTACATATCACATGTTTGGTTATATTCTTAGATTGGACTCCCCTCCACTTTGAGGCAGTTTTTACTTTCTATGCAAAAGCGGCCACCCAAGGCAAATTATTGTTTCAAATTTAAAGACGTGAAGATTATGTGTGATTAATTTGTGTATGTGATTTTTTTGGATAATAATGGAGCAAGAATTATTAAGAGGAAGCATGATGGTATGGATTAATAATGGTGTATTCCTCAAATATGGAATGAAGATGTCGATTTGGTGGTGGTCTAGGGTGTTACAATTGACAGGTTGATGATTTTTTTTCTTTGTTTCTTTGTATGATGTTTTGTTATCCTTAGTGGCGATAAATGTTCACCTCAATTTTGTGGTTCTCTTTAGCCACATTCCGCTAGAGTAGGGATTCCATCAGAGGGTTGAAGAGGCATATGATTGAGAACAATCTAGACAGGGAACCACAGTTAATGGAATAAAATTCTTAAAATCTTATTCATCTATTTTGAAATGAAATGATTGAATTTTGTTACATTATCAATATTTTAATATATATATATATATACACTAAAATGATAATAGCCAATGTCCTTTATTTAAATCTTGAAACGGCAAAATACAATCAATGCCGTTAATAAATTTTTTTTTTTTTTTAGAAAAATAGAATTCTACTCTACTCTAATCTAAATCTATATGCAGTAACCATCGTGCTAAGAATGCCGATAGTAATGCATTCAATAATTAAAGTCACTACTCATATGTAACCTTTCAAGTTAATTTGCACTTAATATTTTAGGTTCTTCAAAGTAACGCCACTAAAAAAATCTTAATACCAAATGTATCCATTTTGAAATGAATGGATGGTATTTTACTACATCCTCAATAATTTAATTATTTATTAAATATTGACAACCCATGTTTATTTATATCTTGATGGGACAAATTCCAATAAACGCATTTCAAAATATATGAATAAAATTTTAAGAACTTCACGATGAAATTTCCCTAAAACCCTACAGTTTTTAATCCCTATAAATCTACTTGTGCTAGCTTTCAACCTACGGATGCATGATTTATATCTTCTTATAGCTTTACTAGTTGCCAAGAATTTTATAGTTTTGTGTCATGATCTAACAAATTCCATAAAGAGAATTTAGCTAGCTAGGTTCAAATTCTTTCTGCACTTGCTAGCTTGCTTTCATTAGTTAACCTATGAAATTATGTTAGTTTTTCCTAATGTAAGCAGGATTTGTTCTTCAGGTTGCATTCTATAATTCCAATTCTAATTTTTGCCTTTTTCTTTAAAAATGAAATTATCATGTTTGTTGGACTTGCGTTCCAAATGGAAAACCCCAATGGTCAGTTATATTATTCTGAGCATCAAAATATTGTATAATTTTGCATTCATCAGGGTCCCGTTTATTTTTATATTTTTTTTAATAATTCGATTAGATACAAATATACAATAAGAGAGGGGGATTTGAATTTTAAACTCTAAAAGTTTTCGTCGGAAATACTATTAAGTATCAGTTGAATGACAAAGCTCTTAACCCATTTATGTTTACTTGCTACAGTGCTTGAACTTTTTGTTTTTCTTTTGAAGGAGGGAATGGGAGCTTCTGTTAACTAGTGCCTTAATACTTTATTAAATGATTTTTGTTATTCTTTTTTCAATATATATATGAGATTAGCATCTTTATTAACATATACTTTAAGTGAACAAATTAGGGCATATTTAACCATACTGATGGTTGTCAATAGCATTGTAACTCAATAGTATAATCTATTTTATAATTAAGAGAGACAGATTTTGTCGTCCAAATGATAAATCACTTCTTTTTTCTTTCTTTCTTTCATTTTTTTTTTTTTCTTTCTAATTTTCTTGGACTAGCACTAATACCTCAACTCAATAAGAAATTATTGAGTACTTCCAGAATACTATAAATGCGTACTCTTCCCTCTCATATAATTGTGGGTCTCACAAATTAAATTCATAGTAGGATCCACAATTCATGTAAAATGAGAGAATACATATTTATAGTATTCCGTGAGTATTCAATAATTTTCCCAAGTCAATAACTTATTCATTAGCTTCATTAAATTTGCTTATCAATAATTCATCGACACATCTCCAACAACATTAGAGGCAGGGTTGGATCTATCTGTTGGTGATTTTAGCAATTTTACCTTAAAAAAATATTAAAAAAATAAACCAACACTTAAAAAAGTTTGAATCACATCTAATTTATGAACTAAACTATTCGATTATTTTATCAAATTCCATTTTCAGTTATAAATATCATTAAAACTAGTCTTTCCAACACAATGGAAGAAAAGTTTTATTTATGGA
Source organism: Quercus variabilis (assembly GCA_030445155.1). NCBI lineage: Eukaryota > Viridiplantae > Streptophyta > Magnoliopsida > Fagales > Fagaceae > Quercus > Quercus variabilis. Next base: position 3,715,840 of record CP129448.1, on the reverse strand, counting down.
CACTTTGATATTATTTATTGAAAGTGATATCACTACGATATTTTAATGCAAATTCAATCATAAATAATTTTTAAGATTTAAAATACCAGTTATCTTTTAACAAATAATTGTATTAGAATATATTAAAAAATAATAATTTTATATCTTTTTCTTTATTGACAATCTGTTAATACAAAAAGGGATGTTTATTTAGAGTCCCGTAATATTTTTTTTTATTATATTTCAGCTCCACTAACTGTACCCTTTATTAGAGGTGCCACATGCCCTCAAATTAACAGGTACACACAATCCCCTTCTGAACTGGTCGGTGTCGAAAGACTCCAACCCAATGTCTCTTTGACAAGCGTCAGGTGGAGTACGAAGATGCTTACGAGATATAAAAGGACATCCACTGAGAAAAGATAAAAGGCCACTCGTTTAAAGTATGTATTGGTTTGAAGTGTCACACAACCATTAGTTTTGTGTAGGTGTTTGTCTCTGCAACGTGGTCAAAAATGTTTACATACATCAAGGATTTCGTATCTTTTGTGATGGGTGATGGAAAAAGACAAGCATTAGTTTTGTGCATGCGTTCGTCATATGCAATGTGGTCGTGGTCAAAAATGTTTACATCAAGGTTTTCATATCTTTTTGTCATGCGTGATGGTAAAAGACACGTATCTGGTTCACAATATGCTAATAAAAAGTATTAAGACCACTCATATTGATTGATTTTGCTATTTTGATGTGAAGTATGAAGCAACATGCCTTATTTCATAAGGATCAAATTGCCCATCAACCCTAAAAAAATCACATTAGCTTATTAATTTATTATCAAAAATGCAATTATGTTATAGTATTTGTGCAAATATACACCTGCACTATTGTTGTGTATTTCAAAAAAAAAAATTCTTGAAGATAAAAGAAGAAAATAGATGGTAGTTGTAATGTGTGGAGATAAAGAAATAATTTTTAAAAATAAGAAAATTTGATATTTTGATGAAATATAGTTTAGAATAAATAATCTTATGTTGGTGTTTTGAAAAATGATTAGGTAAAGTAGAAAAAAAAATAAGTTTTTATGCTAAAACAAACATAAATTTTTCTACAAACTGATGTAAATAATCTTAGGCTATGTCTTCTAGGGTTATGTCTTAGGCTATGTCTTCAAAAATGTTTACATCAAGATTTTCATATCTTTTTTCATGTGTGGCGGTAAAAGACAAGTATCTGGTTCACAACATGCCAATAAGAAGCATTAAGACCACCCATATTGATTGATTTTGCCATTTTGATGTGAAGTATGAACCACATGCCTTATTTCATAAGGATCATATTGCCCATCAACCCTAAAAAAATCACATTAGCTTATTAATTTATTATCAAAAATGCAATTTTGTTGTAGTATTTCTGCAAATATACACCAGCACTATTGTTGTGCATTTCATTTTTTTTTTTTTTTTCTTGAAGATAAAGGAAGAAAATGGATGGTAGTTGTAGTGTGCGGAGATAAAGAAATAATTTTTAAAAATAAGAAAATTTGATATTTTGATAAAATATAGTTTAGAATTAATAATCTTATGTTGGTGTTTTGAAAAATGGTTAGGTAAAGTAGAAAAAATAAGTTTTTATGCTAAAATAGACATAAAGTTTTCTACGAACTGATGTAAATAATCTTAGGCTATGTCTTCTAGGGCTATGTCTTAGGCTATGTCTTCAAAAATGTTTACATCAAGGTTTTCATATCTTTCTTTATGTGTGATGGTAAAAGACACGTATACGCCAATAAGAAGCATTAAGACCACCCATATCGATTGATTTTGCCATTTTGATGTGAAGTATGAAGCAATATGCCTTATTTCATAAGGATCATATTGCCCATCAACCCTAAAAAAATCACATTAGCTTATTAATTTATTGTCAAAAATGCAATTTTGTTATAGTATTTGTGCAAATATACACCTGCACTATTGTTGTGCATTTCAATTTTTTTTTTTTTTTTTTTTTTTTCTGTTGAAGATAAAGGAAGAAAATGGATGATAGTTGTAGTGTGTGGAGATAAAGAAATAATTTTTAAAAATAAGAATATTTGATATTTTGATAAAATATAGTTTAGAATAAATAATCTTATGTTGGTGTTTTGAAAAATGGTTAGGTAAAGTAGAAAAAATAAGTTTTTATGTTAAAACAGACATAAATTTTTCTATGAACTGATGTAAATAATCTTAGGCTATGTCTTCTAGGGCTATGTCTTAGGCTATGTCTTCAAAAATGTTTACATCAAGGTTTTCATATCTTTTGTCATGCATGATGGTAAAAGACACATATCTGGTTCACAACATGCCAATAAGAAGCATTAAGACCACCCATATTGATTGATTTTGCCATTTTGATGTGAAGTATGAAGCAATATGCCTTATTTCATAAGGATCATATTGCCCATCAACCCTAAAAAAATCACATTAGCTTATTAATTTATTGTCAAAAATGCAATTTTGTTATAGTATTTGTGCAAATATACACCAGCACTATTGTAGTGCATTTCAATTTTTTTTTTTTTTTTTCTTGAAGATAAAGGAAGAAAATGGATGGTAGTTGTTGTTTGGAGATAAAGAAATAATTTTTTTTTAAAAAAAAATTGATATTTTGATAAAATATAGTTTAGAATAAATAATCTTATATTGGTATTTTGAAAAATGGTTAGGTAAAGTAAAAAAAAAAAAGTTTTTATGCTAAAATAGACATAAATTTTTCTACGAATTGATGTAAATAATCTTAGGCTATGTCTTCTAGGAAAAGAGATGAGAAAAGAAAATACAAAGGGAATGGAAAGAGAAAGGAAAGGGAAAAAGAAAATATCTTCCTCTATGTGTTTTTGGATGTAGGAAGGAAGAAAAAAAAAAATTTCCCTTCTTTGGTTTTCAAAGAGAATGGAAAGAGAAATAAATTTTTTTTTTTTTTAATACCCTTGAATATGACCTCTAGTGTAAATCAACAAACGTCGAGAAAATAAGTTATTGAACACAAAACTTAAATAAATTTTCTGGTAAGATATAAGAAATTAACGAATGAACATTCAAAAAATTAATGAGTATTCCATGTATATGTGGATCCATTTCAAACCAAAATTAATGAGTGTCCACCCCAGGCAAATTATTATTACAAATTTAAAAGCATTTGAGGATTATGTGTGTTTCGATTTGTTTTTGTTATTTTTTTCGATATTTATTGAGCAAGAATCATATAAGAGGAAGCTTGTTGAGATGGGATTGATACTAATATATTCCTCAAATGAGAGATGAAGATGTTGGTTTAGGGCTATAGGCTAGGGCGTAGCAAGTTAAAAAACTAAAAAATATATCATAGATCAAAAATGTTAAGTATGCAACAATCTATTCCATTATACTGCATTTTTTTTTTTTTTGGTTGAGTTACTGCTATATTGCTATTAATATTTTGAATTTTACTAACATATACTCTAAGGGCATATATTAATAAACTATTTTAAGAGAATTTTTATGGAAAAATGAAAAAGTTACTAACTTTTTTTATACAAACACTAATATCTATAATGGCTAGACAAAATTATCTAATGAGAGAGAGAGAGATGAGAAAGTAAATGTAACAACTGAGGAAGTACATAACTAATTAACCAGTAATTTAGAGAGAGAAAATGACTAATGGAGACCCTATGTCACTTATCCCCCGATCGATACAAAAGTTTGAGTAGTAACATTCTCCCACCAATAATAGATAAAGATATTAAAAAGAAAAAAGTTGTATGTATTTCCCCACCAATAATCAAAAAGGATTTTAGATAATGCAGCATGTACCTATCAATTTGGAGAGGTGTGAAAGGACTGTCACGAAGACCCTATGCCACACATTCCCGGGCACAAAAGTTTAAGTAGTATAATATTATTGTATGATTTTCTTTTATATAAAGAGAGTTAAGATTCAAATCTTCTTTTTTAAATTGTTAAAAAATAGAAAAATGATATTAGAGGAAATCCCTAATTCTTTGTTTTCATTTTCCATTCTCACTTTGTTATCTTCCTTTATCACCCGCATAATAATTTTATTTTATGAACTATAAAATATTAGTTCACAAATAAAGTGCTCTTTTCTTTTTCTTTTTTTTTTTTGTTAAGTTTACTTTTTCAAGAAAATAAGCAATTCCAAATTTGCAAGTATACATCAAATGGTAAAACATGTGGAAACTGCTAGAGCATTTGTAACTTGCTTTCATAAGAGAAGTGAATGAACACCTTATGGCAAGCCATACCCAATTGCTACCATTAATTTCGTTGTGTTACCCTTTTTCATTTTTCCCGAATTAGCTAATTCCATCCCTGCCAGGTTGAAAGTTTTCCCAGCTACTTCCCTTCATAGTTTTTCTTTCTGGATTCCTGAGGTACCAACCCTTTATTCATGAATTGTTAGTCCCCAAGCTTTCTAATTCCTTTCTACATCATTGGATGGCTGATAAGGACGCATCTGTTCTTCGCTCCTTATGTTTTCTGGGCACTCCTTTTAAGCTGTCTTAATCTCATCTTAGCTTTGTTGCATGTCCCAAGGACCTCGGGCTCCTGGCAATCCCTTGGTATCCCGGCCTAGTTCTTACCACCGGACTCCCTAGTGATTCTTTGATCTTGGCAGGCTAAGCCTTTTCTTTCTTCCCTTTGTTTCCTGGGCCCTAAGGCCTATTCATTCGTGGGTCTTGGGCTTAAATCTTTTTTAATGGATTTAGGTCTACCATATTTTTCCTTATTCATGAGCTCAAGCCTTTTATTTTTTATATGGAGTTCAACTCACTGTGTCTTTTTGGGCCTTGGTGCAATATTGTAACTTTTTAGACCTCAACAAACTTACCCCTTTGTCCTTTCACCATGTTACAATTTAGTCTACAATTATATATTGTTATATTTTATACTTAAAGCTTAGATTAAAATAAAACGGTTAGATTAGGTTCCATCCAAATTAAATGCATATTGCATATTTATTAAACAAACTAACTAAATATAAATCCTCCCTCCCTCATTGTATTAATTATAGTATTATCAAAAATAAATAAAACTACTCCCTTATGATTTTGATTCAATCATAATTTAGCCCCACAATACTTTTTAATAGTCTCATTTTGATTACCTTTGAGATAAGATGAAAATGTTAGGTATACTTTGGACAGAACCTAATGATTTCATTTTAGTCTAAACCTTAGAACATATGTAACAATAAAAAGTTTATCAATAAAAAATGTAACAATAATAGGTTTAAGAGACTATATTGTAATAGTGTCAAAAATCACAATGAGATAAATTTTAATTTTCCCTAATTAATTATAACAATAGGGAATGACTTTTCTTATTGTTCTTTAATTCTTTCAAATAATTATAAATATTTTTACCTTTTTTAAGCACTGGAACGACATAGTAGTGGCTTTGATTCTATGTTAGAGTTAAGGATACTAATATATAAAATCATATAAGGCATTGCCTTTATATAAGTAGTCATGGGAATGCCCCTTTGCAAAGAACATACGGGCTCTTTGTCAAGGGAAAATTCAGAAATGCTCCAATGAGGTCAAAAATTTCTTTATGCTGTTTTGGATGATGGTGGACAAACTCCCTCAAGCTGAGTTGGACTCCCTCATTCTAGATGGCACCCTTGGTTTCCTGGAGGAGTATCAGAGACTCATGGCAGCACAGAGGAGCTCTTGACAATGCTTAATGCTTTTTCGTTTCTGCTTTTCTGTTGTACGAGTGCTTGTAGTCCTTTTGGTTTGCTTTTGTTTCCCCTGGGCAGCTCTGGTCAAGGGGTCTTACTTTGTATACTTCTTTTTACCAATAAAGTTTCTATCTGAGACCTTTAAAAAAAAACAATTTGCTAATAGTTTATGAGATAGATTGTGATTATAATTACATGTGATCAAAAAATATTGAAAATTGAATGGCATAATTAAAAATTAATAAATAAATCAAAGTTCAAAAATTACTTATTATATATATTGTGGGGCCAAAAGATCGAGTAGCCTTGGCCCACTCCGAGCCAGGCCCAAATGGCCCACTCCGAGGAAGGATGACTATCCGAGGCCAACTTAGGGAGACTCTTTTTTGGATCCACGCCGAGGACTTCTTCGTCCTCGGCATACTAAGGATAATTGCAGGTGGGGACAAACCCAGGGCAAGTTGTCACCTCCACACTTAACACACTCACCTAACCCTTCTGGCCGCATTAATGGGGATGTAACCCCTGAGCAGGGCAACATCGATTAGGGTGAACTACTTGAACATGGATATAACCTCTGATGGGACAGGCAGTCAGAGGGGAGGCCAATGGATGATCAACAGAAGGAAGAAGAGAGTAATATATAAGAAATATGAGCAAAGTGTAGAAAGTGGGAAAAAAGAAAAGGAGGGAGAGAGCCTGAGAAACAAGCCTCCTCGGCCATAGGCCAAAGAACATCTCTCAGTTGTAAATTGGTTTCAGTGTTCTTTCAATAAAAGATAAAGTAGTTCCGGCCTGGTGGAGGCCGGCCAGCGCCTAAACCTTGATCCACTCTCTACAAATTCATTGGTCTGAGTTCGTTAGGCCTTCAACCCATATCTTTTAGGCTTGGGTTACAAAAACCAACCCTACATATATCATCACTTTACATATAAGGATTATAATATAATTTGTTTAAGTATCATCTATAAATATGCTTACACTAACAATAATATAACTGTTTTAACAAAAATGAGTGGACCACGTGATATTTTTCCTACAATCTGCTTATAAATATAACTTTTTTTATTAAAATAATATATAAATATAATTATTAAAAAATAAAATTCAATAGTTTCCCCTCCTGTCTACCTGTCAACAAATGGCTCTGCCACCATTCCAAATACTACCAAATCATGTAGCACAAAACATTCTACAAAGCTATAACCTACTTATTTATAAAAATATCCTAATTTACCACAATATATATATATATATATATTCTAACATGTAAACTGATTCCATATCCTAAGAAATTATTGCATCACAATGCATGATAACACAACATGCCTCTACTTTGGCTTACTTCCAATGCTCCAATAATATGCCGACGCAATGTGAACACATATCAATTAGCATTACGTCAGATGGCAATATCGCAGAAAAGATGACATGGCTTCATCAAGATGAGACCTGAAAAGGACGAGACCCACTCAGCAAATTCCACATGCAATATGTGTACCTACGAGAGAATTGGAGTCACACAATGCCACAAAACAACAATGATTACACAGTGAAATCGTCCTAAAAATGGACCCCAATTTACCTCAATAAAAAGCTAACATAATCGAATCCCATCATAACACACTCCCGCCATCACAGTCACTCAGAATAATATCTTGTTTTTTTGTGACGAAATGAAGCTGCTTCCGGTGATCGATCTGACTCCATATCTGGCCGTGATGGACAAACTGGACGGCGAGCCGTCAAAGCTAAAAGAGCAGCTGGGACCTGAGCTGATTGAGTCGTGTAAGCAGATGGCTCAGATTCTGAGTGAAGCGGGGGCGGTGGTGGTGAAGGACCCAAGGTGTTCGGCGGAGGAGAACGAGCAGTTCATCGATATGATGGAGCGATACTTTGAGAGTCCCGTGGAATACAAGCGCCCCCAAGAGCGACCAAGCTTGCGTTATCAGGTTTGGCTTCACTAAGATTCAAATTTTCCTCCCTATTATATTATCGAATTATCAAAAATAAAAACTTTGTAGTATAAGGTAGGTAGGGTAAGGAATGTTTCTCAGTCGGTCTTATAATTATTCGATTTGTGTGGGACGGAGATGTATATACTCAAGGAGTAATCAAGTACTCTAATAGTCCAAAATACCCATGTCATCACAATGTTGTCTTTTTTGAGAACAACTAAAGTCAATCATATAATTCATTGGTCAATGCATCCATGCAATTGAATCATACCTAAGTTTCTCAACTAAAACAATGTGAAGAAAGTGAATAGATTCATAATTCTCGTCGATTTCAATTACTATGGATTTCAAGTGAAGTTCTGTGACATGTCTTTGTTTTAAAACCACACCCTCTCTCCATTGTGTGTGTTTGTTTCTCAAAAAAGAAAATAATTGTTTTACGTGTTTTTTGGACTTAAACCTATGTGTTTGGCAAAACTCCATATTGAGTCGAATTGAACTGAACCTGTTTGAGGTGGTGCAGAGAGCGATCGATTCCAATCAAGCAGCAATAGTTACCGGCATCGATGCGATTGATTGCTATTAGGGTGGTCAGGTATGGTCGGTGGAGTTAGTATGGGGATGAGGTGGCCACCAGACCTTAGATCAGTGAACAAGAAAACTGTTACCTCATATCTGTGGATGAAACGGTCAATACAGCTCAAATTACTTTTGTTTAGTGTTAAAGGAAATTAAAATCATATAAACTTTCGCTTCTTTCATTCTTCCAATCAATCAAGTGGTTGACTAAACAGTAATTGAAGGTTTACATAATTTACAGAGAAATAAAAGGATGAATGAAGCATAAGTACCATCAATGTTTGAGTTGTTGTTGTCACAAATTTAACATGTGAGTTTGTATTGATTTTTTTTTTTTTTTTTTTTTTTTTTTTTTGAAGCCGGAACCAATCAATTTCATTAAATTAGAAAACTAGCATCCAAATACAATTCATCCACCGCTGGCGGAGGATCCTCCTCCAACCAAATAACTTCATTATCAATTAATCTAGCAAATCTATTACAATATATAGATATATTGAAAAGAATTTATGTCACAATGGGGATAACAGGTTGGAATAACACCAGAGAAAGTGGAGGTTCCAAGGGCCATGGTTGATGAAAAACTGCAAGAGAAAATAAGAGCTATGTGTGCGTCCAAAGAGTCCCAACCAGCCACTCTTATAGGACCAGATCTCAAGTGGCGTTACATGTGGAGCGTGGGTCCTCGTCCTTCAAAAACCCAATTTAAGGTCTCACATCTTTCCCTTCTCCTTCAATTTCATATGATCTAACTGATTATTTTCTTTTAATTGAACTTATATCTATATACAATTTCATATTATACATTTTGAACGACCTAGATTAGTATATTATGAATAAAATCTATTTCTCGATAAAGATTTTTTTTTTTTAGTGTCACGTCATTGAAAAATAAATATCTTAATATTAGATACACATATAGATTTATAAGAATATTACAAGTGCAAACTATTTTATAATATTTTTTAGTGTCACGTCATTGAAAAATAAATATCTTAATATTAGATACACATAGATTTACAGGAATACTACAAGTGCAAACTATTTTATAATATTTTTACAAATCATTATTTTAGCAAAACTTTTTTTGATTTTCATCTAAACCTACCACTAATACTACTTCCGTCCCTTCTTTTTTTTGTTCACTGTTCTATTTTGAGATGTCCCAAAATACTGTCCTGTTTCTAAAAATAAAAGTCATTAATTTACTAATGTTCCTATTTTACCCCTATTAATTTACTAATTGAATTTTTTGATAAATTTTTTTAAGGGTTATTTTGAAAACTTATACATTTTTAAAAGATAGACAAGACAATAAATGATGTTTCCTTGAAAAATTTGACTTTTCAAACATAACAAAAAAAATGGGACGGGGGGAGTATCACTTTTGAGTACATTTTTACAAAATGTTAATGAGACCAACCTCTTGTTAGTTTGTATCATTTTTGTAAAATAATTTGTATCTCTAGTATTATTCATCACTTTTTCATTTACCAATAACCACCCACCACATCAATAGTTTGTAAATTTTTTTTTTGTATAAAAGTTTGTATCTCTATCATTTTTCTTGTAGTATTAAATCTAAACCAAGAAATAAATTCATTTTAAATAAAGAGCATCATTTTGGGACTAAAAATTTGTTGCGTTATCTTCCCTTTTTTAAATTCCACCTCTCTTGTGCAGGAACTCAATGCAGCCCCGGTCATACCTGAAGGTTTTCCTGGATGGGTTGAAAACATGAATTCATGGGGATCTAAAATGTTGGCTGCCACAGAAGTAACCCATTATCTAGCGTGGTTTAGCTCACTTGTATTAATGCTTATTATGCATATTGTTTAATGTTATTGTGTACCCAAAAATTTTTGTTCAGGTTGTAGCTGAAATGTTAGCAGTTGGGTATGGCTTGCCAAAGGATGCATTCACTTCTCTTATGAAACAGGTTATGTATTCAACAGTTCAGCTTGTTTTAGACTCGTGTCTACTTGTTGGGTTTGGTCTATTTCGGCTTATTTAATTTATGTAGAGCTTTTTAAATACTCAATTTCGCTAAATACAATGTTTGTGTGTCGCCTTCCTTTTTTTTTGGGGGGGGGGGGGGGGGGGGGGGGAGGAGGAGGGAGGTAACACACACCATTAGTGTGTATCACTTAAAAAAAAAAATGAATAAAAGCAACACACACAATTAGTCCCTAAATTATAACTTAGAAGCAAATTTATTCTTTGAAACTTAAAGTAATCATGTTCAGTCCCTTAAATTATGAAGTCAAACTAAATACTAATATATTATCACTCCATTAGCCATTTTTAGTCACGTTAGTAACTAAAATTGACTATATTCTAAGCTTTTAGGGACTAAAAAGTGATCATTTTAAGTTTGTTAAGAAATAAAAGCTAGCACTAAAACATGATCTTTTTGAGTTGAGTTTTCCGTCAATTGAAGCACAAACCCCAAGTGATGAAACCCAAAGTAGGACACCCCTACCTTGATTTACTAGTGATCCCCAACTACGGGCCTCCATCCACCGAGCTGTGTCACCACCAACGCAAAACCCCAAATCACCAACTACAACCACAACATATCCATTCATATTTGTTAGAAATATGTGGTTAAATTATTAAATTTATCATATCCTAATAATTTAAGTTCTTAGAACAATTGGTAATTTAACACATATTGATCCACTCTCATCTCGTCAAGTTTCCTCTTATATGCTTCTTGCTCCATTATTATCTAATAAATTCCCGTAAACACATAAATCACACATCATCCCAAATGATATCAAAATTGGATTAACTTTTTACTTTGAGTTTATTTCTTAATTGTTGGAAAGTTGGCTGAGAAAAATTAAGCATAAAAAAAAGAGCGAGACTTACCTAAACAAATAAACGAAAAAATATAAAAAGTTTTTTTTTTAACTATTCCAAACTCACACATAATAGTAACACAATATAGTCCACATCATAGAAGGTTATGTGTCATGCTTCAAAGTTTTGGGGTTTGTGATTTATGGACAAACCATACCGGACCTTTTTGCATTTTCCCTAAAATTAAAGCATAGTGCAAAATTGCTTCAAATCTCGATATAAAGCAACAAAAGAGTATTTTTGAAAGCTGCATAATTGTTCATGTTTGTGATGAAAATGAGATGACCGTGTATTATATATTTCAGACAATGTGACAACTTTTTTTTTTATTTGAACAACTTGATTTGGTGCTCTAGTGAAAAGTCCTTTATGGAGGGATAAGATATGCAGTGTGCATCTTGCCTACTAGCCTTCCCAGAATCAAGAAGACAAAATTTTAATAATTAATGATATAATTTATTATGATTGATGCATAATAAAAATAACCTTAATAATAAATTCATGTCAAAGTGATAATTCCTTAATCACAACTTATCAAATTGAAGTAATTATACAATATTCCGGAAGTCTAATAATGTTGTAGTACTCCTTTGCAACTAATAATAGATCCTATTAATTAAATTTATAATGTGATTTATAATTCATATGAAAGAAGTGAGTAAAACATTATTATACTCATAGAATATTGTATTAAACAATAAACCTAGGGACAATAAAAATTCACAACATTCCCAAATTAGCTTACTTCCCACCACAATCTATAATTTTTTTTTTTTTTAAATGGTCCATCTGTGAGGTAATAGACTAATTTAGAAATGTTATGAAATTGTTGTGAATTCTTTTAGGGTCTTTTAGTATTTCACTAACCTTGTAAAAGTTCTTTCAAGCTTCAGAATTTTTAATTTTTTTTTTTTTTGTAATGACTAAGCAAGGCATTGTATGAGTTATATTCTTTTTCATATCCATATTGTGCAATAATATTAATATGTACTTATAACAAGTGCCTTTTCTTTTAAAAATACAGGCGCCGCATCTTCTTGGTCCAACAGGGAGTGACCTCCAAAGTTATGGCCAGGAAGGTGCTGTGCTTGCAGGATATCACTTTGACACTCATTTTCTCACCATTCATGGAAAAAGTAGATTCCCTGGCCTAAACCTTTGGCTCAAAAATGGGCAAAAAGTTGAGGGGGCAATTCCTGAAGGATGTCTTCTTGTTCAAGCAGGAAAGCAGGTATGAGTAGTAATGGGGTGATGTTTGGTGTTCATGGTTGCATATTATGAGTTAGTTTGCTACACAAAACTTCTGACTTAATTGTAAAAGCAATTAAGAGAGTCAAAGCAGTATACTATGTTATGAAAAATGTTAAAATTATTATCAATTTTATTTTTTTTCTTATATTTGAATTACAAATTTATGTATCAATGAATGTGATTAGTACTATATTAATAACCTAATGAATAAATTTCTGAATTACTCTTTTGTTTTCTGTTTAAAGGAGACATCTGTAAACCCAAAGTCTCAAGTTTGGAAATCAAACAATTGAATATGTTTCACGAGTGTAAATTGTTATTGATGAATTTGTAGGTACAATTCTCTATGTTTTGATTCTAATACAATAGAATAATTCTCTAATTCGATCTCCTTAAAAAAAATAAAAAATAAAAAAAAAATCTCCAATTCAAGTATAGCATCGATGTAGTATTGACTCGAACACAAGATGCCCTCCACTTGGATTGGAAAGTGGATTGAAAGCTCTTTCGAATGAAATTGCGATGAATCTCTGGTTGTGTGCTTGTTAGAGATTTCTTGTTCTTTGCATTCTTCGTAGGTTCTTCAAATGTTCTTGATCTTCAAAGATTCATGGTGAAAGTTCTTTGAGGGCTTTATGGCTTAAATCCGATGAAGTTTCAGTGGATCAAAGTCTTTGAAGTTTTCTGGAGACTTTGAAACTTGATTCCAGTAGAGCTTTGAGACTTGTAAGAATGAATTGGATGGATGTTCTTCGAATGTTCTTCTTCTTCGAAGATTTGTAGTGAAAGTTTTTTGAGATTTTGGAGGCCTGGATCCGTAGAGTTTCACTAATTTGTAGTCTCTTGGTGTTTATAGAGGCATTTGAGCTTGATTTCAATGAACTTTGAGATCTAGAAGGATGACTTGAATGATTTTGTTTTAAATGTTCTTCGTCTTCAAAGGCGAAGTTCTTGGAGGCTTTGGAGATTAATTCCGACAAAGCTTCGAGACTTCTGAATGTGTATGAATCTCCGCCATAAGACTAAGGAGGGTCTCTACTTATAGGAGTCTTGGGGAGGTATGATCACACGTAATTGGCTATGAACACTAGTCATAATTTAAATGGATGGACTTTATGTCTTGTTCTCCAAGGAACACATGGCATTATGTGATTAGCCAAAGTGTTTTAATTTAAAATAACACATGGAAGTTTTTAATTAGACTACTTATGTCATTTAAATTAACACGTGTTGACGTGATAGGCTCTTGGGTTTTCTTTATAATTTTTATTCAGAAACACATGGAATATTTCTATTGGCCTCTGAATAATGACAGTGAAACCCACTAAGTAGCATATGGCGTCTTATAATTGACCGTTTTAAATGTACTACATGAATTTGGTGGTTTGATATGGCAATTTATGATTGGTAGAAAATTTCACTCTCTACAACATTAATTTATAGAGTTTATATAACAAAATTTATAATAATTGTAACATCACTTCTTCACTTATATAGGACATTGTGGAGTTACATCCATGTCGGATGTCCTAATGATGGTAGGGAGCTAACTGATAATTGGAAAATTTTATTTGGGCTTCCTATTACTTAGCTTATGTACTTTAAAAGAAATATGTTCTGTTTTAATTAAACTGTATATCATTTATAATCATAGCAAATCTGAAATCATTCAGTCATACAAATAGCAGAAAATATGTTGTTTTTGTTATGATATATTTCAAGTATAAGACAAATACTCTGATTTTCACTTTTAACCTGAATCTAAAGTCTTTGGATAAGGATTCAATCAATACGGTAGTCACTCTACAAGTATAAATGCTTATGGGGTGTAGGGGGCAAGTGCCGGAGTTCAAACCTCCAAGAAGGAGTTTCAGTCTCCAAGAAGGAGTTTCACACACATATACACTTAGATTAGGCTAAAGTAGAGTTCTATCTTCTATCAAAAAAAAAAAAATCAAGTAATGCGGCTGGCTAGCTATAGCCTATAGTAATGCATTCTTAATTTGTACATTAATTTTATCCCATTTGCAATGCTTTTATGTGCTAGATGGAATATTTGACCGGTGGAGACTGCATGGCTGGCCTGCATGAAGTAATTGTCACTGACAAGACTATTGAAGCGATCAAACAAGCAAAGGAACAAAATCGCAGCCTATGGAGAGTCTCCTCAACTGTAAGTGATCTCAACTAATCATTACCATATAGTTCTTTTTATTAAAAATAAATATGATTCCGAATAGAATAGAATAGAATAACGGGAAAAAAATTATGTAACTGATCTTGATTAGTCCGTTAAAGAAATATAGCCAATCATGATATCATAAAACTAGGCATGATTTTTACTGTTGTTATCGTTGTCAATGTGAATGACTTTTCACTACAACAAACAAGGCACTATAGTGACAAAAAATTTCATCACGAAATGTTCTTATTTCGTCACCTAAGACACATGGTGACGAAACATCACTCATCACGTATTTTTGACCTCCTCTTTTGTTTGTTTTGTGTCATATGTAGTTCTTTTCCCACATAGCATCAGATGCTGTGTTGAAGCCCTTGGGCCACTTTGCAGAATCACCACTTGCCAGCAACTATCCACCAATTTATGCAGGAGAGCTTATGGAACAGGAGCTTAGCTTTCTTAATCTGAAAGGGAACGAAGCATGATAGCTTCTATCAATCTGCATTATATATGTTACAATAAAGAAGGCTGACAAGCTGTTCATTTTCTTCTTCTTTTGTGTGGGGGTTGTGGAGTGTTCTTGTTGCTAGCGGATATATGTTTAAATTTACTGTACCTAATGGACTTGGCTATTGCCATTGGATCTTTGTAATCTTTGCTGAAAATAAATTATGGGTAGATTATAATTTACCCATTTATGGTTTGATCATATTATAATTTAGTCCAAAAAAAAATTAATTGTTATTTTTGTATTCTAACGTTGGGATTAAAATGAAACCGTTGAGTTCTATATTACTATTATTATTATTTTTGATAATTTGATAGTTATAATAGGAGATAGGGGATTCGAACTTTGAATAGCTTGAAAATATAAAAAAAGTGTCAACTAGTTGAACTACAACTCTACAAGACTCTTAATTCCGGGAAAAAATTGCTAAATGCCTTTTTTGGGAAAATTAAGCAGCATTTTACCCTATTTTTTAAATTAATTAGGGAAATGTCCTTCTTTTGAAACTCGATTTTCTCAAAATTGAGTTATAAAAAAAAAAAAAAAAAATTCTGGAGCCCTATAGCAGCTTTTCTAAGAACCTATAGTGACGTTTTGTAACTCAACTTCCATTAAATCGAGTTATAGGCAATTTTTTTAATTTTTTTTTTTTTACCTATAACTCGATTTTATATAAATCGAATTACAAAACGTCATTATAGGTCCTAAAAAGTCACTATAGGCTCTTTAAAAACGCCGCTATAGAGCCTAAATTGATTTTGAGAAACTTGATTTTCAAAAGAAATGCATTTCCCTAATTATTTTGAAAAAGAGAGCAAAACGCTGTTAGTTTGCCCAAAAAGGGCATTTAGCAATTTTGTCCCTTAATTCCGTTCAAATTAGCAATATATATTTTGCATTTTTTAGACAAACAAAATATCCCTTAGTGGTTTGATCCAATCACAATATAGTCCCACAAGTTTTTTTAATTTATTACATTTTAATTACCTAAGGTTTCGAATAAGATGAAATAGTTAAGTTTTCTTTGGCCGGAACCTAACAATCGATCTCAATTTTAGTCCAAACTTTCGAAGGTCAAATGTAACCATTGAACTAAGTTGTGTTGACTCTTCTCATTGTTCTTTAATTCTTTTGATAATTATAACAATATTTTAATACTTACACCCTCCTCCTTTTTTTTTTTCTTTTTTGCTTTTTACCTATCATGTCATCTCTTAATTAGGCAAGTATTTGTTTGAGTAATCCTCAATCAATTTAACACAATTGGAAGTGAGATGACCTTTGGGTCTATGAACCTGTCCATAAACGTGAACTAAAATCAATAGATGAAATCATTGTTAACACATTTCAACAAGTCTGGCAAGGAAAACATAAAGAAATCATACCGACAGAGAGAAGAAAAAAAAACTCATGCTTTATAGATCTGAAAAGTATAGAAGAGTAACGAATTTATTCAGTCAAAATCATGAGAAACAGATTGTATTTCAATTACATGTTTTAATTCTCAGGTAACAATTACTTTATAATCTATACATTAATCAACATTTTTCAAATCAATTTTTTATATATGAGGCATGGGAGAATTAGATAATTTATATATTAACCAGTGCCCTAAGAGTACTCGTTAGCATTTTCTTTTAATTATTAATCTTTAAGTCAATTTGGAAAAAATGTTCCACTATGCACATTAATGCACTCTCAATGATTTTTGCATTTCAGGTATCACACTTCACAACATATGCTTTTGCCTTATTTTTTTGCGTTTCACCTAGGAAAAGAAACACAAAAAGTTCATAAATGCTCGGGCTAGTAATAATGTTAATTTGTTCATTGAAATAAAATATTTCCGGATTTCTACTATAAATCACTGTTCCATTTCATTTGAAAATTCAAACAAACCATTATATATTTTCCTGCACGGCTGAGTTTTCATTCCATTTCTCCTATAAAAATCACGGTTCCATTCCATTTGATTGCAATCCAACAAGCCATTATTTATTTTCTGCAAGGCTGAATTTTCATTCAATTTCTCCTATAAATCACTGTTCCATTCCATTTTATTGAAATCCAACAAACCATTATATATTTTCCTGCAAGACTGAGTTTTCTTTAGTTCTCAATCATGTCAATGAACAAAGCTAAAAGCAAAGGTCGACAGAAGATCGAAAACAAGTTAATAACAGACTATCATTGTCGCGAAGTTACATTCTCAAAGCGCAAAAGTGGGCTCTTCAAGAGTGCAAGTGAGCTTTGTATACTATGTGGCGCAAAAATTGGCATAGTTGTGTTCTCCCTTGCAGGCAAGCCATTCTGTTTTGGAAACCCAGATATCAACACAATCATAGACCAATATGTCAGTGGAAATCCACAAACAAATGTTGGTACAGGTGATATTGTGGAGTCTCTCCAACGGGCTACAATTCTGGAGCTTAGCAAGGAACTCGACATGAAACTTAAGGAATTGGAAATCGAGAAGGAGCGAGGAGAGGCAATTGAAAAGTTGAGGAAAGAGATCCAACAAAAACTTATCTGGGAAGCACCTATTGAAGAGCTTGGTCTACGTGATCTTCAACAATTATCATTGTCATTGGAAAACCTTAAGAAGAAAATACATGCTCGAGTTCACGAGCTATGTAATGGGGCTTCTTCTTCTTCTTCTACATGGTCATTGCCATCCGCTGATGCCACCCATTTGGTAGGAGCTTTTATCACAGAGACGTCAAACAGAGACATGGAATGGCAAGCTCAAAGGCAGAATGAGGAATTGAATAGTTCCTTGGATTGTCTGACTTTTGATGCCTTCTAACCTTCTCATCACTGATATGACCAAGACAAAGCTCTTCTATAACTCCTCTTGGCAACAATATTAGTAATAGACTACAGAACTTAATCTTAGGAAGGTTTTTTTTTTTTTTTCTTATGAATAGTGTCTTGCAATGATATTTTTCCCCTCCCCATATTCCACATTTGTAGTTATTCTTGAACTCTTCCTTTGTTTGGATTAAGACAAGATCCCAATTGTTACAAAATTCTGGACATTTTTTCTTTTCGGGGAGTCTGTGAATGATATGGAATAGTGTAAGTTTTCTTGTGATGATTGATCATTGATGATTTAATACTAAACAATAGGAGTCCCATTTTAAAGAATCGCAGTTTTTGTTTGTGTTGCCAAAAAGAAAATAGTTGTTTTTGTTGTCCAAATTAAGCTAGAAATATGAGCACACAAATTAAGTTAAGACCTACTTTCCTTGCACGTTAAGGAAAATGGTGGATTTGACTTTGGAGACTATTTTGTTTATTCTGTAAATTTAAAGACATTTCAACAACTAGCAAGAAAAAACCACGTAAATTACTGAAATTAACAGCTCTAATGTGCCATCAAATCTGTTTTTCTAGCCATACAACAATGAAACAATATGATTTCTGTCCATAGAACAATGAAATTACATTTTGTCAGAATGTCAGCCTTCTTTTTTGAAACTCATCAATCCAGAAAGCCTTAAGAAGCAGTTTGGAAACTACTTGTTACCAGTTATCAAGGTTCTCCTTTGTTCCCTTTCAGATTGATAGCTGCAAGCTCCTGTTCAACAAACTCTCCTGCACACATAGACGGATATTTGCTGGCGAGTGGTGATTCAGCGAAGTGACCCAAGGGCTTCAACACAGCATCTGATGCTATGTGGGAAAACAACTATATATATAACAGAGATAAACGAAGTCAAAAATACTACATCGAAAAAGAAATGGTCATATATAAACATGACATAGAAAAGTCATTCACATTGAGATCACTAAAGATGCCAACTTAATAGAATATACAACGATGGTGTAATGCTGATACTGGTATAATTGAGATTACTAACCGTTGAAGATACTCTCCATAGGCTGCGATTTTGTTCTGATGCTCGATTGATTGCTTCGATCGTCCTGTCAGTGACAACTACTTCATGCATTCCAGCTATGCAGTCTCCAGCAGTCAACCATTCTATCTGTGCATAAAAGAAATGCAAAAGGGAGATAATTAATCTACAAATTAGAAATGCATATATCATAGCTAGCCAATCACACTACTTGAGAATTTGATTGAATCCTTGTCCAAAGAATTAAGGATATAAGTGATGAAAACCAGAGCACGTTGAAGAGTAAAGGCAAATGAGTTCCTATATGTGATGACATTGTCTTATACTTAAATATATATCATAAATAAACAATATATTTTCTATTATTTGTACAAATAAATGACTTGACACTTTCTACGATCACACTCAATTGAGTTACAAGTAAAACATACGCGCGCGCGCGCGCACACACATATATATATATTCATTTTTTAAGCAGCCAAGTAATAGGCAACCCAAATAAAAATGTCAATAATCAGGTACCTCCTACCATCAGGACGCCAGACATGGTGTAACCCTATAACATCTTGAATCAAATTTTGTGATTTCCCTCTTAATTGCTTTTCCCATATACTAGTTCACAAACATAAACACCAAACATCAGTTTTTACTATTACCTGTTTTCCTGTTTGAATGAGAAGACATCCTATAGGAACCTTCACCTCAACTTTTTGCCCATTTCTGAGCCAAATGTTGAGACCGGGGAATCTACTTCTTCCATGAATGGTTAGAAAATTAAGGTCATAGTGATATCCTGCAAAAACAGTACTTTCCTGGCCATAACGCCGGAGGTCACTCCCTGTAGGAGCAAGAAGATGTGGTCCCTGGATTTTGAAAGGAAAATGCCCTTGTTATAAAGTGCATAAAGCTAATAAGATAGAAGCATGATAATGGAACAAAAAAGAATATGATTCATACAATACCTTAACTATTACCAACAAAAAATAGCATAAGAAAAATTGCTAAAGCATGTAAAAGGCTAGTAGATAAGATGCACACAACACATCTTTCCCATTGCTTTTTCTCTCCTATTTATCATTGCCCAAGCCTTTGGAAACACATATCAATAAGGAATTAAGAAGGCTTGTGTACTTATTCAAACATAGACTGCACTGAAAAGAGATTTTTTTTTTTTTTTTTGATAAGCCGAAAAGAGAAATTTTATGGAGCATATAGTTCTTTCAACCCTTTAGATACCTTACAAATTGGGGCTTTTATGTCCCCCACTGCCTTTAAATTCTTCTTCTTTTTTTTTTTTCTTTTATCTCTTAACTTGTACAGGTATAGGAAAAACCCCCATGCATAAAGCAATTAATTAGAATTATACAAGGGAAATGAGAGAGAGAGACAGGGAGACATATTCAATCTGCAACTTCTAGACTCTTAATCTGCTATTACCAGATAACTGGACAAAATTGCATAACATGGGAGAGAGAGAGAGTGAGAGAGAGAGCGAGAGACAGAAGAACAAAAAGGAAAGGACTAATGGGGACCCTATGTCGCTCATCCCATAACACAAAAGTTGAGGAGTATGAATTTTCCCACTGAAAGTAGAAAAATATTTAAGGAGATGTGTCATCATATCATTCACAAAATCACAAGCAACAATCCTTTCTTCGTTACCATCAACTTTTACTTTGAAAAAACAAACAAGCATCAATGAGTTTGAGACATACAGACACAAGTGGTGAGACAACTGTAACTGTTGACCATTTGTATTACCTGCTTCATAAGAGAAGTGAATGCATCCTTTGGCAAGCCAAACCCAATTGCTGCCATTTCAGCTACAACCTGAGCCCAAAAAATAAAATATTGTTACACAATAACTTTAGAAATTATGCATAAGAGTCTTACAAAATAACTGAACCACACTGATGAATTACTTCTATTGCTGCTATCATTTTATATCCCCATGAATCCATGGTATCTTTCCAATCAGGAAATCCTTCAGGTATGACGGGCTCTGAATTGAGTTCCTGCACAAGAGAGATGACAATTAAAAGGACAAATCAAATCATATTATATAAAAAATATATATATATATATATATAATAATAAATTTTGAAAAGGAAAAATGTGAGACCTGAAATCGGGTGTTCAAAGGACGAGGACCCACTCTCCACATGTATCGCCACTTGCGATCTGGTCCTTCAGGAGTGGCTGGTTGGAACTCTTTTGGCATTGCTTTTAACTTCTCTTGCATCTCTCCATCAACAAGGCTTCTTGGAACTTCTACTCCCTCAGGTGTTACCCCAACCTGTTATCTCCATTTGTGCCAAAAATTCAATACTTTAATAAATCAGTGCAAATTTACTTATTAAATTGGTGTCTATAACAGGGTGGGGCATCAAGTACATATATCTTTAGTGAAAGACAATACTCAACTAATGAAGGACCCCTTTTTCACTATTAATGAGCATTTGCCTTGCCATTCTTTTTCTTTAATTACAAGAATCAACATCTAAAGCCATTAGAAAAAAAAAAAAAAAAAAAAAAAAAAAAGAAAAAAAGAAAGGAGACAAAGCTTTAACCTCCTCTACAAATCAACTTTCAAAAGAAGCTACTAATGACCTACTTCACATTAAAACAGAAATACTGTACGGTGTGCCCTCTAATTGCTAATCAGTTATGGTCCTTCAGGCCTCTAGTCTTCACCCCAAACATACTTCCAGAATTCCAATCATTTCATTAAAAACAGTAAAACAGTATAAAATCCAACTTTCAAAGTTCCAAACTTCCTCTTTCATTGCCTAAATGTCCTCAACAAGTAAATTATATCAAGCAAACCTAATTGGTACCCCTATTTTCCCAAAACAGCAAAAGGTTCAACATTAATGTTTAAAATTTGAATAAACCTTTTACCATTTCTAAATAAAATTTCCTGTTCTTTTCTCTTATTTTCCGAGCAAACAACCAGAGCCAAAAAAATTCAACTTTTCAAGGTTTTTAAATCCAACTAACATTTTAAACAACCACAATTATTACCTTTTTCAATTCCTCCACATTTTCCAACCAACCTGAGATCCTCTAGAACTCCTACCCTAACCCCACAACTCAGTTCTTAATATTTCAACCACTCATTATTAAATAAGTTGTTTAGATTTTACCACATCATGTTTCAATGGAAAATTTAGGGAGGACTAAGCCATTGGAAAAGGTGTCAATTGAAATTTTATTCATCACAAACTGCTTACAATAGTATACTTTGTGTCCTTTACTCCTTTATATAGGGAAAATGATCTGCTCCAACGAAATGTATTCATTTCATATTTTGCATTAAATTGTACAAATCTAAAGGTGTATCCTCAAATGATATGGATATGCTTTTAGATAGTGGAAATAAAGAGAGTTATTTTTTTAGCCTTTTGAAAATGGGGCTGTTTTTTTAAGAGTCTTTTAACTCAACTAACACTTTTTAGTGTTTCAATGTAGAGATCTAACATTTGAATTCCCCTTCCCTTTTTTTGACTAAAAATTCCCCCTTCCTCAACTAGAATTTGAATTATACCAACAAAAAAAAAGGGCTATTTTAAAAGATTGTATATTGAATATATATATATATATATATACACACACTTCAAGTCTTTGTTTGAAAAAAGTATAATTTCAAAACGAGATACCAAACCAGGAAATAAAAGTGCTATGAATTTTATTACATAAATCAACGTGTCACCAATTAACAAAAAAAAAAATAGAGAAATTCAGAAATTTATTTATTATATTATGAAAATAGCACTAATCACATTCATTACAACCTCAATTTATAAGCTTTTTTAAATTACTAAGATTTAGCATAAGATTTAGCATTTCCCAAATAAAAATAATAAAATATATATAAATATGCATAATGGAATTACATATGGAAATAAAATAAATCAAATAAGGAAAACAAATTATAACAAGTACATAATAAAATATTTATGGAAATAAAAAATAAAAAATTGACATCTATGTACTTAGGATCAATCACAATCAAAAAATTCAGACAAAATCAATCGAACACTAATAAGTCTGATTTGGTGACCGTGACACATCAGCATTAAAAATTAATTAATTTACACTTTTTTCTTAATTTTTACATTTATTTAAGTTAATCTAAACCGTTCGTTTAAAATTAACAATAAAAAACTTACTAAGATCTTGAGTCAACACTATGCAAAGACCAAAACTTTTCTCTGTCTCTCTTTTTTTTTTTTTCTCACATTTTCTCACCAACCAAACAGCTAAACTCCGGAACTAACTATCCAAATTCGGGAATCAAATTATCTTCGCAACCAAACAAAAGAAAAGAAAAGGTAAAGAGACGAACCGAACCTGGTAATGCAAAGCGGGACGCTCCTGTTGGCGCTTGAAGTCCACGGGCCTCTCGAAGTACTTCTCCATCATATCTATGAACCGATCGTTATCCTCCACCGTACATCGCGGATCCTTCACCAACAGCGCCCCGGTTTCTCTCAATACCCGACTCACTTCCTTGCATAGCCCGATTACTTCGGGT
The DNA here is from genome assembly GCA_030445155.1 of Quercus variabilis. NCBI lineage: Eukaryota > Viridiplantae > Streptophyta > Magnoliopsida > Fagales > Fagaceae > Quercus > Quercus variabilis. Next base: position 3,692,394 of record CP129448.1, on the reverse strand, counting down.
CCGGGTTTCTCCGTCGACGGATCTCCGTTTAGAACCGCCAGATATTCTTTCAGATCGATCACCGGTAGCTCCATTCCGTTAAAAAATTATATCAAAAAGGTTTTTTTTTTTTTTTTTTTTTTTGGTGAGAGAGTTTGGGATGGCGGGAGAGAAAGTGAGTTGGGTTTCTTTTTTGCTTTTTGGGGGCTTTTATGTTTGAGTATTTAAGTGGGACCCTCGGCGCACGTTAGGCTTTTTTTGGGTTAAGTTTATGATTTAGTGCAAATTACAAGTTATCTATGCGTGACTTGGCCGAAATTTAAATTTAATTTGTTTAACTTGTCTTGAAATTTCATGAAACAAGTATTTTGTTGAATTTTTTATAATTTGATTCAATCTTGTATTTTTGTGTTTTTAGAGGAAAGATATGTAAAAGTGAAACAAGTTACATATTTAGCTCTATTTTAAATAGACGTGGATTATATAAATTTAACTAAGCTAACTTTAAGTGTGTAAAGTATTAAATTTCAAATCACAAGTAAGCAATTTGAATTTTAGTCAAACTATAGATAAGTTATAATTTACCTTATGATTCTAAAAACATAAAGTCATAAACTGTTAAAGAATCTGAGAAAAAAAAAATTAGTGTCGCGATATTTACTTTACAAGTATAAGTGCTTCTAAGATGTGAGGATAAGAGCTTAAATTTATTCACAAGTATAAGTGCTTTTAAGATGTGAGGATAAGAGCTGAAATTTAAGTTTTAGGAGGGGAGTTTTACTCATATATACACTTAAATTAAAATAGTGTATATCAGATTGATTTTAGGTTTGATTTTGTAATACCCCCAAAAAAAAAAAAAAAGGGGTATTTAAATAAATCTCTTTGTGGGGTCAATTTTAATAATTAATACTATTAAAAGAGTTTTTAGAAAATTAGGTTGAAACCCTAACTATACATATAAGCTAAATAAGTTAGAGTATAAGAATAGATATTTTAGAAGGAGGCTTCTGAATTTGTTCAAATAGTGAAAGATTGACGGCATACTTGAGGTAAAACCTAAAAATCTTGTTCTTTGTCAAATTTAGGCTTTATATAGAATTATAATATTTTTATGTAAATATTTTTTGCTAGTAGTAAAACTATCTAAATATCTAGTGAGTTTTATGTTGTAAACAAAGAAGGATTTAGATTTATATCTTTGCTATTTTGGGCGCTAAGCAACTGTTCCTATCTCGAAAATCATACCTTTTCTAAGACTTTTATCGTGTTAACTGCGATAGAAACTGCAGATTTTTATGTTGCATTAAGATTTGTTCCGGTAAGTGTGAAGTTCCTGCACAATTTTTTTTTTAAAGAATAGTGACCTAAGTACTACACTTGATGATATACAAAAGCCTAGTAGTCTAGGCATGCTTTGAGGTCTGTCATAGACTCACATGCTTTTGAAAAAAAAAAAAGGAGAAAAGAAAAAGAATGGTGTGATGTATTCGTAAATATACTATTCCTCTGATTTTTGTATGATATAGTACCTAGTTTGTCCTCATCTCAGAAGAACTAATGGGGTAGAAAAAAAAAAAAAAACATGTATAGACCCTATATGGCTATAGGTATTGTATGTTCTATAGGTTTTATTCCTAAGGAACTATTTGTGGTAGAAGGTAAAGAAATAAAAAAATATTTTGACTGTGAGCTTGGTGTAAGAAACATGGGATTATTGTTAGGCTTAGTAAGGGGAGACAGAATTTATATAGATAAATTAATGATAGTTCGAAATATATAAGATAGATATTTTTAGTAGTTTTTTTTTCTGGCCAGATATTCTTATAAGTCATTTTTAAATTATTTAATTATTGAGTAAATGGTACTTGCAAAATTGTTTTAGGTGATATCTAAGGATTTTAAAAGAAGTGTTAGGAAGAAGTTCTTTTTGGTATGGCTTTTTGAGGTAAATAACCTTATCCTAATTAGGTTTTATTTTGCTTATATTAATGTATTTTTTACTATTGAAAATTGTTTATAATTGTTAGAATTTTTATTTCTATTGCATTATTGATTTCAAATAAAGGATTATTACAAATATATTTTAATACTGAGTATATAATTTTTATATACATGCTTGAATAAGATATATTTTTGTTAGAAATTATGATTTCATATATATGATTATGGACAATCTGACTATGAATTAATTCTGATACCCAGCCGATGGGGGTTATTCATTGGTACTCTAATACCCAGCCAATGGGAGTTATTCATTAGTACACTAATGCCCAATCATGGGGATATAGCGTGACCATAATCATGAGATTGTTAAGAATATGAATTACGTTTGAATACTTAAACTATTTTAAGTCCTTAAAACTACATATGTGATTTTGAAAATGTTTGAGTATTTGAACTATTTTGAGTCACTAAACCTGCTTATGTGTTTTTTGAACCTATTGTAAGTTATAACTTTTGATATATAAAAGACTGACTATTTTCTAAATCATCCATGATATATTTGTAAGATTAAAATATGTGATCTATGTGTAACTTATTATTTTAAGACTATGAAACTTCTTCAGTTATTTTGAAAATACATAATATATTATAACTTTTGAAAACACATATTGCACCTTATACTTTATAGATCTATCGCTTGATAGAACTTATTAAGACTTGGGTTACTTATTGAGTTGTCAACTCACCCCCTTTTTTCCCTCTAGTTTTAGATGGTGAAGAATAGTAAGTTTTAGGAGTTTTGATGTTGTGTTGTGAGTAGAAAAAGAAGCTTAGTGATTTTGGGATTGGATGGTCTTCTAATAGTTTTATATTTATTGGCCAATTGGCATTATGTACATAAGGTTTGGATTTTGTTCTTGTTAAATTATTGGAGACCTATTCATAAAGAAATTGTTGAGGTATTTTGAATTTATTTGATTTAATTTTTAAGGATAAATTTTAATTGCTAAGAAAGTCTTGCACACTTGTAAAGTGCTTATTTTATAAGCACGACGATTGTCACATGCCTATCCTTATAGTTGGGTTCGGGGCGTGACAGATTCCCTATTAAACCAACCAATCAAGTTCAATTTTTAATTTAACGTATTGTCATCAAGTGCCCCTTAAAGTAATTATTAACAAATCATTTTAGAAAAGTTTTGACACAATTTTTACAAAAAAAAAAAGTTATCAAAACATTAAATGTTTTTTTTTAATTATGTCATAAAAACTTTCTTAAATGGTTCACTTAGAACAATTGTTAACATTTCCCTTTTAACTTAAATCATTTAAACATAAGTCATCATGGAAATTTGATGAAAAGTAATTCAATCATCGACAAAATATATATATATATATATATATATATATATCACGACAATTGAGTTGGCAAGTATTTACTCATTCTCTTTCTTTTTTTTTTTTTTTTGAGAGTGAACTCATTCTCATTTAGGCCGAATACTAACATCATTTTTTTATCCGCTACTAACAATCTATCACATATGCAGTTGTGAAAAAATTTTGTGTTACAAACACACAATTTGACAAACTATTTTTAGTTCTTATTTACACTTATTATTGACATTATTTTTTTATCTATCATTAATAAACTACAAGATGAAAGATTTTTAAAGATTTAGTAAAAAAAAATATTTATTTTTTGTATCTATTGACTACTCTATTCGATGGGTGTCACTGTGTGTGTGTGAGTAGCGGACCAATGTTACCTACACACAAAAAGTTTACAATATTTTTTCTAATATTTGAGTTAACAAATTTATTTTTATTGTGTTCATATACTCTTACATGTGTTTGCCTTTTTAGCGGACCTGCGGCGCACGTTAGCCACTGTGCCTTGGAGATTCCTGTTAAATGGTGGAGGGGAGCTTGGTTTGCGTGTGATAAGTGTACACGCGACGTATATACTTCAAATTGGTATTGGGTTACACGTGGCGATTTTGTGTGATATCAGGTGGAGATTCCGGGGATTGTGCGATTTTTGTTTGCGTATGATTAAGGTACACGAAAGGTATGTATTTGTAATGGGTGATTATTATAATAATATTATTACTGAATTAGAGAGGAATTTTAAACGTGGGGTTTTGGGAAGTGGTGTAATTGGGTAATGGGATTGCTACAAGTCGTTTAAACAGTAATTTTTCTTTTTTCTTAATGCAGGATTTTGGCTGTTGTTGATGAATTAGTCTAGGTTAGGCAAATTTATAAATTTTATGACTTGAACCTAATCCGACTTACTTAAAAAATAAATTTTCACAACTTATTAATCTTTAAAAACCAACTTAACCTTATAGATTAGGTTGGATTGAATTTGTTTTGATAAGTTGGTGGATTGATTGCACACTCCTATATATATTTGACTTATAAAATATTTTTTTTTTATCCTATTAGAAATAGATGTATCTAACATGAAAAAATTAAAATATAAAAAGAAGTTTTTAAGCTAATTTTATGATAGCACCGTACCCCTAAGAAAATTTGTGTCATGATTCCTATTAAAAAAGGTTATTCATTTTCCCACAATGATGAGGTTCATACAAGATAATACAAATTTCAATGACTCAATAAAATGTTTATCAAAATTTTTTTTTTCAATGACTTAATAAAGTAGCATTAATAAGAAGAATTTGAGTCTTCTATATGTCTACCATTTAAAACAGTGGTATCATTAACGAAAAGAAACAAATACACTACAAGAAGCAGCACTAGCTGCCTAGCTTAAACAAGAGCCTAGAGATCAAACATCATAAAAGAACGAAGCTAAGCAAGGCAAACTAAACATGATAAAATATGGACATAGGGATAATCCTCCATAAACTACAAATAGCTCTATTTAAGATAGAATTCTTCACATTTCTAAAACAAGCTACACAACCCCTAACATTATTAACAATGAACTTTAAGAGATCAAACACGATTTTGACCATCCCCAAGAATCTTAGTATATATATCCAAGTATTCTTGTGATAATCAACTGTTTGCCAAGCTATCTTAGACTTTTTCCTTTCAGTATTTTAATAGCACAAGAAACTTATCCCAACAACTTATTCTTCTACTACGCAAACATTTTCTGAAAATGACTTCCCTTATCCTTTGAGTGAAAGCAATCAAAAGAGATATGATCCCTAAATTTCAATCTGTTCATGCATAAGGTTCAAAAGTACATCGCCCTTATAGGAAAAATTTTAGATACTCTGTCCTCTCAAATTTAGAGTACAGAACACTATTTTCTATGCTCTGAAAATACCTAAAAATTACTCTACCCTTGTAACTCCAATTAACTAGCTTGTCCTTAGTTAAGAGTCTGTGTTGAATGTCAAGCTAGCAAATTAAAGCATGCTTTGGGAAATATGTTTTGAAAACCAGATTCTCCACAGATTAACCTCAAGATACAATTCACCCTAATCTACCCCCAAGCCGAATAACAACTGAATTTATGATCAACATAAGATAGTCCGACCAATTAAATATTTTAAATTAGGGTAGTATGTGTTATATACACCCTGCTACGCACACATTGTTATACACATTTTTTAAATTGAAATCGTGTTTTTAACTCATATTTTTAGTTTAAAAAATATAAAAAAATTATCTTTTCAATTATTGGTAAGCTACACATGCACCCAAACCCAATAAGACTTGAATCTGCTATTGCACCCTCAACCTAATACATATAACTGCAAGGAAGTGTCAGGTTGAGTTAGAACTCATGGACACCACTTGCTCAACCAGCATCTCATCACTTGGCCAACTTTTTTTTTTTTTTTTTAAACCAATCACTTGACCAACTTGGATTGTAACCAGTTCCTCACATCTAGTGTTGTGAAGAAAGAACTTGCAGAGTCATTGATGATTATGTTCCCAAATTTTCATGTAAAGTTCCCATTAGATGCAAATCAGGAGAAAATTTTATAAATTAACTAGTCAAATTTTCAAAATTGAAAAAGTAAGAATCACTCCTTCCCTTCTTTAACGAAATCTTTCTTCGGCTAGGAATTGTAGTTCTATGACACAGCATGTCACTGTGTCAGAACACTTTTAAGTTTTTAACTAAATCCTTTTCCGGCTAGGAATTCTTTTCTTGGACTGTCAACTAATTCACACGGCAATTTGACCCAAAAAAAAAATTTAAAAATATAATTAATATAGTAATTGCATCATGGATAATAATTCAAAAGTAAAAACTTCTCAACATCACAAATAATCAATCACAATTTATCAAATAAAATAAACCACAAGAACTAATAAATTTATATACTTAGGATTATTAAAAGGGTATTTTGATCAAGTAACATTTAATTAAACGGATCAAACAAATCAAAGGGGTTTCGTGAGTTGGACACGAACACGATACATTTACTAACGGGTTAGTTGTGTCAACCTAAATATGACACAAAATCATTAAACTTATAACCTACTAACTTCGTGTCTTTTTAGTAAGGCTGTAAACGAGCCAAGTTTTGTCGAGTAATGCATGTTCAAGGTTGGCTCATTAGAAAAAGTCAAAAGCTTAAACTTGGCTTGAGCTTGTGACAAGCCTAAAAATGGTGTTTGAGCTTGAGCTCATGGAAAAGCTAAAAAGCTTGAGCTTGACTAGGCTTGGCTTGATTAATTAGTCAAGCCAAGCTCAAGCTTCACATCAAGCTCAAACTCAAGCTCAAGTCAAGTTTTTGAGCTTGAGATCTAAAAAAATTATATTTTCAAATGCTTAAATCTCCAAAATTAAGAAAAAAAAAGACTTTAATTGATTAATTTATTTTTAAATGTAACAATAGTCTAAAATGGTTTTTGGTCAGTTTAGAGGGAATGAAAAAATTAAGGTAATGGGTAATAGTCTCATGTTGGTCATGTCATTATTAAGATATGTGTAATGAGTATATTTAGCTAACACATATAAGCTTATAAATGAGTTTATGCTTGAATTGTGTTGTATTAAGCCTAATAGCTTACGAGCTTATTCGGTTCTCAAAAAAAAAAAAAAAAAAAAAACTTACGAGTTTATTCATGAACAAATTTTTTTGCTTGGGCTCGACATGTTTATTAAACAAGCCTAAAATTAAGGCTTAAGCTTTGCTTATTTATAAATAAGCAAATATGAATAAGTTTTTCATCGAGCCAAGCTCGAGTTGTTCATGATCACCTTGATTTATTTACAGCCCTACTTTTTAGTAAATCGTGTGAAATTTTGTCACCCTTAATTATAATATCCCAATTTGGTGGGCATGGCACACCCGGAGGATAAAATTAATTTAAAGAAAACCTAGCAAAAATTTTGACTGCCGTGTCATTGATTAAGTGGCAATCTATGACAGATTTGTTTTCCATAAAAAATTACATTACCTACTATTATTATTATTATTATTTTGGAAAAACTAACGTAATTAAAAATTTTTGTTAAATTCTTACACAAAAATTGCCTTTTATTGATTTATTAATAAAATAATAATAATAATTTATTGGTTTGGGCTATGGCTTCAATGGCGGTGGCAATGTAATTGTCGATACAAGTTTGGAATGCATTAAGAAAAGTATATTTTGATCTTTGCATTGCATGCCAACACTTCCTTAATGTAATCCTTATCTGATCAGGAGTATTTTGACTGCCAAGTAAACCCTTAATCCCTGTCTGAATAGGACATGTAAACCCAAACCATGCATAACCGAGCCTCTATATAAGAATAACCTCCTTCTCTTCTAGTACAACTACCAATACCATACACTAGTCCTTTATTCTTCTATTTTTGTTTGTCACCATGAATTCATTGCTTTCTTTAGATCTTCGTTACAATCTCCAATCACCACCACGAGCTGTGTGGGGTCCTGAAGAGAATAAGAAATTTGAGGAATTGATCAAAGAAATTCCTCTTGATTGTCCACATATTTTCGAGAAAATTGCTCGTGAGCTACCAACGAAAAGTATACTAGATATTAAGGAACACTACGGGTCGTTAATTGAAGGAGTATTTTTAAGGCATAGGCCAAGTTTCGTTGAGGTACCTAACTATGGGAACAGTGAAATTGGTGAAATTGTTGAAGAAATACCCAATAAGAAGAAAAAAGGAAAAGAAGTAGCACCTGCTGTGGAAGAAAAACCCAAGAAGAAACGAGGAATGGGGGATCAATGGACCAAAAAAGAACATGAGTATGTGTCAAAAACTTTGGTTTTTTACTTGTTCTTGTTTTTGTTGGTGTGAATCTGTTCATATATATAACATACATTTTTTTTTTTATTAAGACTTAGCGCTAGCATGTTTTTCTTTGAACAAGTAAATTTTGAATACTAATTCAGATTTGTAGATAGTATGTAGAAGAACTAAATCCATATGTATCTTGTAGACTTGTTAGCATGGTGGAGTGAACCCTAAAACATGATAGATATTATTTTCTCTCCCTTCAAAAAAAGGGGGTTTAGTGTTTAATTCATGATATATATACACACACACACGCACCCAATTACTTCTTCTTCTTCTTATTCTTTTTTTCTCCTTTTCTTTCTTAAGGTATGTATATTGATATATGTGAAAACAATAAGATCTTTATTTAAAAATAAATAGTAAATAGAAAAGAAAACCCTTTGATCAAACGTGATGGACATAAATTTAGTGCGTTGGCATTATAGTACTAGCCATGTTGTCTAAGGAAATAGTTATTCTTTTTTATAATTTAATTAACGTAATATTGATGGAAATTTTGTTGTTAATTTTACTTTGATATGTTTTGTCTGGCTCCACTTTGATACGTATACTTATACATCTCATGCATTATACTTTCTCGGAATGAATGAAATTCTTAATTTTTTTTTTTTTTTTTTTTTTTTTTTTTTTTTTTTTTTTTTTTTATGGTTCTTCCTCGATCTCTATAAACAGGTTGTTCGAAGAGGGTTTAATGATATATGGTAAGGGAGATTGGAAAAGCATTGCAAGGCATGTTTCGACAAAGAACAATACACAAATTGCAAGTCATGCCCAAAAATACTTTCTACGCCTCGAGAAAACTCGTGCCCAACAAAATGCAACATACTCCTCTGGATCAAGTAAGGCCTCAACTTCCAAAGATGCACCCATGTCTCCAATTGCATCGGCCACCGATCTTCCTGTGCAGAGTGATGCGTTTTTCATTCATCCATCTTCCTCTACGTACCCTTCTAATAAGTCTCATTATTGAAGACATAAAAGGAACTTCCTTTTTCATTTGTTGCTTTTAAATAATATGCCGTAATCTTAAATTTTTATGTTATTTTAAGACCTATATTATGCACTTGGAGCCTTTACTTTTGGATATCATCGATGAATGTGGATGTTACCAAATTACTATAAATTGAATTTTATTGTTTTTTCTAGCTTATATGTGTGAATATATCATATAGTTGAGTGTCTTTTATAGTTCACATAATTTATAATTATATGACTCGTTTCACATATTGTGTGATTCCATATAATGATCCCGTTGATCACCATAAGTCATGAATGTGGACATCTTGTTTACTATTAATGAATTGAAATTGTGTTTGTTTTTAAGACGTGTTTAAAAGTGGAGAACGAAAGTAGAAGAAAAAAAAAAACACTTTTTATTTTCAATTTTTTTTATGGTTCTTTTTTTCTATGACACGCATGATGGTGGTCCTTGAATAGGTTACTTTGCATTTGATGGGGATATAAATTGAACTACTAACAATTTGTGTATGCTAATCATACTAGCAGATTAGCAGGTAATAATGTTCTTAAAAATAGCACTAACATCCCTTTTATGTATTTTTGAACACTAACAAAATTTAGCATGGGAGCTCGCAGTACTAAATTCCGGTACCAACAAAAAAAAAAAAAAAAAAAAAAAAAAAGAAAGAAAGAAAGAAAGAAAGAGAGAAAGAAGAAATATATATATCATGTACAATTAGACGTGGTCTAGACCCTTCTCTCTCTCTCTCTCTCACACACACACACATATATATATTATGAAAAGACGGATAACTTTATTAAGATGAAGATAAATTTAATATATTATAAGCCAAAGGCAACTCAATGACAATTGGATCCTCCTCTACTCAAGTTAAAAAACTACTAATGCTTTTGGCATATTTTGAGCTAAAATATGCGTGGTTTATTTCCACTACGATTAACATGGGACACAAACATAAATCTAAAATCTTGTAGTCTATGACAAATCCCAGTGACAACATTAGAGATGGCTACTGGTGGATTCCATAAGCCTTGAATAGCATTAGAGAGTATAAGCGAGCTGCTCTCAAAGTGCACATCCTAAATACCAACATCTTGGCAAACTCCACAACTTCCTCCATTGTTTTCACTTCAACTTGATGAAGCTTCTTGCTTAATGCAGCCACCACCTTGCCTTTATGATCACGAATAACCATGCCCACACCCGTTGCCTGCTATTGAAGAAAAACCGCTCCATCTATGTTGATTTTATACCATGGAGGTGGTTGATTCACAGTTCCACTTCATTCATAGATGATCTTGAAGGCCGAAAGTTTGCCACCTAAGATTCCTTTATCACTGATCAGCTTTCCCTTGTCAAACTTCATTCCGATTGAACCAAATGCTCTAAGCAATAGTGATGACTAATTCTAAGATTTCATTAATTGCCAACATGCTGCACAAACTTTAAATGCCATAAAAGATCAACGAACTCATTGAAATGTACCCCCACTTGAATCAATCGGAATTCTAGAGGCTGTCCATATTTATCAAGCTTTGTCACATTGCCAAAATAGGTGCCCACTGCTTTTTGCTTCCTTTCCACAAGCCTCACATGTTGGATTGTCTAAGACTTTCTGATGACAAAGGTTGGCTTTGGTTGGAAGTATATTATGGCTTGTATGCCATGCAAAGTTTTTAATCTTGTTTGGAACATTATGGCGCCGCAAAGATTTCCAAAACACTCCACTATTTTGCCCATTGGAAGGTCCAAGAACCAAACTAGAAGTAAAGGATAGAACAACCTTGTATGCACTATGAACCATGAAATGTCCTTTGGGGGAAAAAGCCCATACCAATCGATCATTGTTAATCTAGCACTTAAAGGGATGCCCAAGATTGAGATGGCATCATTGGGGGAGAAAGTCTATCTAACCATGTCTATATGCCAGCATTTATCCAAAGGCTCAATGAGGGAGCTCACCCGTGCATCAAAAGGCAGTCCAACTAGTGGTGAAGTGAGCTTGAAAGTGGATGGATTTGGAAGCCATCTATCATGCCAAACCCTAATAGATTCGTCATTCCCCACTTGCCATCAATGACCATTACAGACAACTGATTAAGCATAGAAAATGCTTCTCTAAGGGAAGTATCTAGCTGCATGGTTGTCTGTAATGGTCACCACCCTCACGAATAACCAACTCCACACGCTGTTACAGTATATCTCTCTCTGGTTTTTCCTCCCGTCCCCCTCTCAAGGGAGACTTCTTACATTATATATCCCTCTCTCAGCTGATCTTAGCCCTACATTTGTCGATCAATCCGGTCTCCACTTGAGTGCCTGTCCTATCAGCCGCATTCCCATCTCTCTGTGGGTTGCGGCGCCCAAGATGGCGCTGTTCAGAGGTCCTATCCTCATTAATGCGGCCAGGACGTTAGTTGAGGGCATTTAATGTGGAGGTGACAGTTCGTCTGGGACTTGCTCCTCCACCATGCTTCCATGTCCGGTGCTTGGCACCTACTATACGCTCCTTGGATACCTTGGGAGATTCTCCTTGAGGGACTGCGGCTTGCGTATTTCCTGACTTCGGACTTCCGAGGATGTAATCATCCTCGGCGTGGCTTCTTGGACTACAAGGCCTTCGCGCTTTGTCCTCGGACCTTAGACACGTCCTCGGATCCCAGGTGGTCCTCGGCATGGGCCTTTGGGCCTGATTCAAAGTGGGCCGGGGTTGCTAACTCTTTGTGGCCTTACAATAGCCCCTCAAAATCTTGCTGTCCGCATCCTCGGGCGGAGAGGAGGATTTTGACATCCTCAGATTTATCCCACGTCCCATCGAGTCCTGTTTTTTGTCAGCGTTGAGGACTTTTCGCTTGCTCGAGGCGCATTACTGGCGCTTCGACGTGGGTATCGTGCCTTGCATTAAATTCAGGCGGCTTTATGCTCCCCACGTTCAATGGGCAGATGGCGATCTAACGGTGGGGATGGACCTGGCATTTATGGGCGGGAAAACTCGCGCGGCTCTTCCGCCTAGGGTATAAATACCCATTTGAACCGCTTTTTCCCTTCCCATTCATAATCACGAGCTCTTGCACCTTCGATCAAAGTCCAACCAAATCTCCACCTATACTTCCAGCATAAAAATCCAATCCGAGGAGCTCTTCCTCATTCCTGTAAGTCGTTCTATCCCTTTCTGAGCTTTTTCCTTTCTTTTCCTCCTTCTTTGATTCGCTTTCCCCATTAGTCCCTTAAGGCGTTGTTTGGGATGGGTAGACTTAAGAAGTATGTTTTTACTGAGGAGGCGATGGAGGAATTCATCGCCGCCTACAAGATACCGGCCAACGTGGACTTAAGGTATTGTGAGGATGGGGAGTGGTTGCTCCGGAGGCGGACGGGCGAGGTGGCGATACCCATTATCGCCTTCCTTGAAGGGGGGATGAGGATCCTTATGGGGCCGGTGATGAGGGGTTACCTTATATACTCCCGGTTAGCCCCCAACCAATGCGCCTCCAACATGTTCAGAATTCTGGGCAGTATGGATGCCCTTAACGAGAAGATGGGTCTAAGGTTGACCCATCATGATGTAAATTATTGCTACAATCTTCAACATCTGAAGGGCAAGTCCTACTACATGAGGACGAGGGACAACAGGGTCCGGCTTATCCAGTGCCTCCCCGAGTCCAACAAGGAGATGAACGAAGATTTTCTCATCGTGTCTGGAGAGTGGCACGATGGCCTTCACTGTCCGACGACAGAGGGGACACCAGGTGGGGCAGTGGGAATAGGAGGGGGTTCAAAGATTCCAACTTGTTTACTGTGTCATTCCTTTTTGTTCTGCTTGGTAACTAACGTGGATGTGTTTTCCTTTTGCAGATCCGCACGCCCTCGAGCCCAACTTCAGTTTGGTTAACAGGGAAGATCTGCAGACGGTGCTCAGGTCTGCGGATTTTGAAAATGAGGCAGACCACCAGGTCAGGGCTGCTCACAAGATCTTGGGGTACACTCCGCTCTAAAAGTCGTTTGCGGCCCCCAAGTACGTGATCAAAGCAAACGATCCTCGGCTGTCGAAAATAGAAGTGACCGAGGAAGGGTTTAAGTTTCCCGACGATCCCTCCACTTCCGAAGGCGTCACAGTAGCAATCCCCTCCCCTTCCCACACATTCTTAGGGACCGCGGGAGAGGATTTAGAGAGAGAAGGGGAAACTGCCAACCCTGGTTTTGCCGAGGAAGACTTCGGTGTTTTCAAGCAACTTCATCAGTTCGAGGACCCCTCTGGAGACTTGGGTGATCCTCATCTATCCGAAGCAGAACTACAAGAGTCAGGGACACCTTCTCGGCCTAAGATGGGTTACAAAAAGAAGTTCCAACCCAGTTTGTCTGAGTTAATCGAGGGACAGCCGGGGAAGTCTAAGTCGAAGCTGCTTCCTCCTCCCCCCAAGACCCGCGCTGCCCATACCAGGTCGAGCTCATCCCAGTCTCAGCTACCTCCTTCTCCGCCTCAGACGACCTCGCCGTCAAGGCGCGAACCTGCCGATCCTAAGCAGAAAAAGGATAAGGGCAAGAGGGTTATGGAGGAGAAGTCTGGGCCCACGCGGGAGTGCGACGATACTCGGCGGCCATCAAAGCAGCTGAAGATTGTCCACAAAGAACAGGACAAGCAGGTCGAGGACCAGCCTGAGGTTCAGGCATGGCTCCTTGCCCCAATGCTCCGTGGGAATCCTTTGAGGGATGACGCCTCCCTCAGGGATTTCAGAGAGGGCGAGGGCGCGTATGTGGCCGACGCGGTGGAGAGGTGCCTACTGCTTCCTGCGAACATGGCGCAGCTTGGGACCATGAGGAGCAGGGAGGTCTTCCTCTGCCTCAAGCGATACTTGGGGATGGTAAGATCTTAAACACTTGTGCTTTATCTGTTTTTAGTTTTGTCTTCCTTTCTCTTTGAGCTCAACTTGCTTTGTACCCGTTTTGTTTGGCAGGCTGTCCAAGCCACTTACAGGTTGGAGGAGGCAGCCAACGACCATAGGAGGGCCATGGACGCTGAGCGTGAGAGGCGCTTGGAGGCCACCCGTGTCCTCAAGGTCTCCGAGGAAGACCTTGCCAAGGCCAGGGAGCAGCTGAAGGCAATGGCCAAAGAACGGGACAACGCGATATCAGGCCTTGAGGGTGCCTAGAGGCAGGCCGTGGAGCAGACGAGGCGCTTGGGTGAGGCCGAGGAGCAGCTCAGGATCGCCCGAGAGCTGATAGATGACCTCAAGAAGGAGAAGGCTGTTGCCGAAGAGGCCAAGCTTGAGGCGGAGAAGGGAAGGGAGCAAGCCTTGGCCAGCAAGGAGGATGCCGAGGAGGCAGCCTATGAGGCTGGGGCAACTGAGACAGTAGCTGCCTACAAATCCCAAGTCCCCGGGTTATGTAGGCACTACTACTCTGAAACTTGGAGTGAGGCCCTGAAACAAGCTGGGGTAGAGGCCTCTTCTGCCCTGTGGAAGGAGGAGAGCGTATACTACCCCCCCGTCATCCGCGAGGCGGCCACAGGTGGCTCGGAGGTTGAGGGGGCCGCTGTGGAAACTGCTGCAGCTCCAAGGGAGGGGGCCTCGAATGCTGGGGCCACTGGCGAGCCAGTCTAAGGGAGTGGTCCCTCCCCGGTGATCGAATTGGGCGGCGGCTCTGATGAGGACAATCCCCAGCAGGTTGTGGAGTCCGCCCCTAACACTCAGGCCCCATCTGTTGAAGGGGCAGCCATTCCTGCCGTTCCTTCTAGCGAAGCAGGCGACTAGATTGAGGGACCCTTCCTGCCTTACTCCACCTTTGCACCCCTCTTCTCTTTCTTTTTTTTTTGTAATGTGACTCCTCTTGTATAATCCTTTTGGACTTAATGAAATGAGAGTTTTGTTTCTTTTTTTGTGTTGTGGCTGTTTCCTTGCTTGTATATTATCCATTTTTGTTTACTCGTATAGTTTATAACTTAAATTATATCTCTGCCAATCGTGGGTTGTATCAATTGTTATAACATGTCCTAAGGAACAGGTAGAATTTTCGAAGTAAACACTTAGGTTCTTTTGAAGTAGAAAGCCTCTCCACAGGACTGAGTTCGAGGACCACGCAGTTCTTTGGTTCTGTCTAACACTTAAGTTTTCTGAAGCAATTAGTTTTCCCATAGGACTGAGTCCGTGGACCATGCAGTTCCTTGGTTCTGTCTAATGCTTAGCGTTCTTAAGTAGCTAGTTTCCCCATAGGACTGAGTCCGAGGACCATGCAGTTCCTTGGTTCTGTCTAACACTTAATTTTCTTTTAAACTGGTTAGTTTCCCCATAGGACTGAGTCCGAGGACCATGCAGTTCCTTGGTTCTGCCTAACACTTAGTTTTTTTTTTAAATGGTTGGGATGCGAGGCACATAACTAAAAGAAGCTAACAATATGAATCGAAATAGTTTCTTTATTAATAGTAGTACCTTTTCAGGTTATTTACATTCCATGGACGAGGTACAGGCTTGTCATCTAGATCCTCCAAGTAGTATGCTCCTATCCCTGTTATTGAGGTAATCCGGTAGGGCCCTTCCCAATTGGGTCCCAGCTTTCCCCAAGAAGGGTTCTTGGCAGCCCCAACAACTTTCCTCAGCACCAGTGGTCCCCCGGTGCTAGCGGTCTGAGTTTCACATTGGCGTCGTATCCTTGTTTGAGCTTCTGCTGGTAGTGGGCTAATTGTATCATCGCTCGCTCCCTTCGTTCGTCCACCAGGTCCAGGCTCCGCTCTAGCAGTCCATCATTGCTGGTTGGAGTGAAGGTGCTCGTCCTTAGTGTCGGGAGATTTGTTTCCAGGGGGATCACTGCCTCGGCGCCATAAGTCATGGCGAAAGGCGTTTCCCCCGTTGATCGCCGAGGCGTGGTTCGGTATGTCCATAGCACATGGGGTAGTTCTTCTACCCATCTCCCCTTGGCATCGTCCAGTCTTTTCTTAAGTCCATTCACGATAACCTTATTGACAGCCTCGGCCTGTCCGTTCCCCTGGGGGTAAGCCGGCGTCGAGTACCTGTTTGTGATCCCAAGTTCGCTACAGTACTCCCTGAAGGCCTTGCTGTCGAATTGGAGCCTATTGTCCGAGATGAGGGTGTGAGGAGCCCCGAATCGCGTAACGATGTTTCTCCAAAGGAACTTCTTTGCGTCTACGTCCCTGATATTGGCCACGGCTCGGCCTCGACCCACTTGGTGAAGTAGTCCGTGGCTACCAACAGATACTTCTTATTCCCTAGTGCCTTGGGGAAAGGCCCCACAATGTCCAAGCCCCATTAGGCGAATGGCCATAGGCTAGACAAGGGATTCAGGACCCCCCCTGGCTGATGAATACTCGGGGCGAATCTCTGGCATTGGTTACACTTCTTGACATATTCTTGGGCCTCTTGCTGCATCCCTGGCCACCAGTAGCCTTGTGTGATGGCTCGATGGGACAAGGACCTCCCCCCTATGTGACTTCCACATATTCCCTCGTGCAGCTCTTCGAGTAGCGATTTCGCCGCTTCGGGGTGGACGCACAACAGGTATGGTCCGGAGTAGGAGCGTTTATACAGCTTGTGATCCTCGGACAACCAGAACCGAGTAGCTTTCCTTCTAATTTTCTCAGCTTCTGACTTGTCCTCGGGCAGGACGTCATCTTTGAGGAATCTCACTATGGGGTCCATCCAGCTGGAACCCACCTCGATCTGATAGACGGGGATCCCTTCCCTTGGCGCTTCACTTGCCCTTCCCAAATGCTCCACAAGTATTATCCGAGGCAGAGACCCTGCCGAGGAGGTTGCGAGCATGGCCAATGAGTCGGCATGGCTGTTCCCTCTTCTAGGGATGTGAGACAAACTGTAAGGGCTAAACCCCAATCGCAAGCGCTTAACTTGGCCTAGGTATTCTTGCATTCGTGGATCCCTGGCCTCCATCTCCCCATTCACCTGTCCTACCACCAACCCCGAATCCGAGAACATCTCTATCAACTTTCCTCCCATCTTTTGCACCATGGTCATCCCTTGTATTAATGCCTCATACTCGGCCTCGTTGTTTATGGCCGTGAATCCGAGTCTCAGGGACTTCTCTTTGACGTGATCTTCAGGGGACACTAGGACTAGTCCCACTCCTGAACCTCATTGGTTAGCTGTGCCATCGACATATACTTTCCAGCATGGTGACTCTAGGGTGGAGATTGCCCCAACTAACTTCTCACCATGACTCTCCTCCTCGGCTATAACCTCCACAGCTGGCTCGGTGAACTCGGCTGTTAAATCTGCCAGAACCTGGCCTTTTATGGAGGTCCGAGGCATGTACCCGATGTCGAAAGCCCCTAGAATCGTATTCCACTTCGCGATTCTTCCCGTGTAGTCGGCGGTTCGGAGCACAGATTTCAAAGGCAATTGGGTTAGGACAACCACGGTGTGAGCTTGGAAATAATGGGGGAGCTTTCTCGTGGCATGGACCACAGCCAGGATGGCCTTCTCCAGGGGTAGGTATCTCACCTCTGCTTCGTGCAGCGACTTACTGACGTAGTAAACTGGCTTTTGAACGCCGCCGTCTTCTCGTATCAATACTAGACTTACCGCATGGGATGCCACAGCAAGGTATGCGTATAGGACCTCATCGGCCTCTGGATGGGACATGATAGGCGGCCGGGAGAGATACTCCTTGAGTTGCCGGAAAGCCTCGACACATTCCTCGGACCACTCAAATCCTTTCCATTTGTTGATCAGGTGGTAGAAGGGCCTACACCTGTCAGCCGACCTGGAAATAAATCGGTTCAGTGCTGCGATCATCCCAGCAAGCTTTTGGATCTCTTTGGGGTTCTGCGGAGGTTTCAAGTTGTGGATGGCCTTGATTTGGTCAGGGTCAACTTCGATCCCACGGTGGGTGATCATGTACCCCAAGAATTTGCCAAAGCTAACGCCAAAAGAGCATTTTAAGGCATTAAGGCGCAGCTTGTGCTCCCTTAGGACGTCAAACATGAGGCCGAGGTCCTCTAAGTGCTTGGACACCTGCTTGCTCTTTACCACCATATCGTCGACATAGACCTCGATGCTCTTGCCCAACATTGGCTCGAACATTCTTGTCATCATCCTTTAGTAGGTGGATCCGGCGTTTTTCAGGCCAAACGGCATGACCTTGTAGTGGTAGTTCCCGATGGGCGTGACAAAGGCTGTCTTCTCTTGGTCTTCCAAGGCCAGTGGGATTTGATGGTAGCCCTGAAAGGCATCAAGGAAGCTCATCTGAGGATGGCCTGCCATGGCGTCTACTAGCTGGTCTATCCGTGGCATTGGGAAGGGGTCCTTCGGACATGCTTTGTTCAGGTCTGTGAAGTCCACACAAACTCTCCACTTTTCGCTCTTCTTCCTGACCACCACAGTGTTGGCTAACCATTTGGGGTAAAAGACCTCTTTGATGGCTCGTGCACGCTTAAGCTTATTGACCTCTTCCTTGATCGCATCAGCGTGTTCTTTCGACGGGCGCCGAGGTGGCTGTTGCCTCGGGGTCGCAGATGGGTTGACGTTAAGGTGATGGCAGATGAAAGAGGGGTCAATCCCAGGGGCATCGCAGGGGTCCCACGCGAACACATCAAAGTTCCTTTTGAGGAACTCAAGTAATTCCTCATTTTCCTGTGGAGGCAGTTGGGTTCCGACCTGGAAGAACTTCTCCGGGCTATCGCCGATCAACACCTTTTCCAGGTTTTCACACCTAGCACCCTCGGCAGGTGCATCAGGAGGCGCCGCTGGGATCTTTTACTGCTATAAACCTTCCTCGGCATGAGCCGAGGGCTGTGCATCAAGCCGGTAGGATATGGCGGCGACCGTGCACTACCTAGCCGTGGGCTGGTAACCTTGGATCTCCAAGACCTGATCCCCGGATGGGAATTTCACCTTCTGGTGCAAGGTGGAGGCAACTCCCCCTAAAGTGTGGAGCCAGGGCCTCCCCACAATGGCTGTGTAGGGGGAGTATGTGTCCACTACCACGAAGTTCGCCTCCACCACTTCTGGGCCCGTCTGTATGGGCAGCCTGATCATGGCCTTTGGGGGTGACGAGCTTTCCGTCGAAAGTCATTAGGGGGGAACTATAGGGCGTCAGATCCTCCGGTTTTAGCCCCAGCCCCTTGTAGAGATCTGGGTACATGACCTCGGTCGCGCTGCCCTCATCCACCATCACTCTTCTCACGTCGTAGCCCCCAATTCTGAGGGTAACAATTAGAGCGTCATCGTGGGGCTGGATGGTCCCTGTCTTGTCTTCCTCCGAGAAACTCAAGACTGGTGGACAATTCCTCCTGGCCCTCTTTGGCTCTGTCCAGGAATCCTCGGCGGGCTGTCAGACTATAGACAGCACCCGCGTGGGTTGCGTGCCTTTTCTTCCCGGTGCCGCCAGGATGACATTGATCGTCCCTGCGGGCCGCCCCATGGCGAGGTCCCTCCGAGGTTCCTGGTAGTTCTGGTTTTGCTGGCCGCTGGAATGGTGGAGGAGGTGCTTCAACCTTCCCTCCCGGACTAGCTGGTCCAGGTGGTTCCAGAGGTTCCTGCAGTCCTCCGTATTATGCCCGTGGTCTTGGTGGTATTGGTAGTAGCAGTTCTGGTTGCGCTTATCAGGCTCCCCAGCCATCTTGGTCGGCCACCTGAAGTACGGTTCATTCTTTATCTGCTCTAGCACCCTGTATACGGGTTCTCGGAACACGGCGCCGACCGTTTGTGTGTTGGTTGTTCCAGATTGCCCACCGAAATCCCTCCTCGGACGGGCGTTATCATAACGGTCCGACCTGAAATCCCTCCTCTCCTGAGGGATAGCCTTCTCCTTCCCCTTGCCCTGTAGTAGGTCTTCTTCTACCCGCTTGTACTTGTCGATCCGATCCATCAGTTGCTGCACGCTAGTGGCGGGCTTACCAGTTAAGGACTTCCTCAGGCCGTGCCCCATTGGTAGTCCGTTCTGGAATGTATTGATTGCGACAGCGTCGTACTTGCCGTCCAGGTCATTGTAAATCTCCCAGTACTTGTCCGAGTAAGCTTTGAGGGTCTCCCCTTCGCGCATGGACAAGGATAGCAACGCGCTCATGGGCCGAGGAGGCCTGCTATCTGTGACAAAGCGGGAACCGAAAGCCTGGGTCAGCTGCCTATACGAGTCTATGGAGCTCGACCTTAGACCGTTGAACCACCTCATTGCCACAGGTCCCAGGTTGGATGGGAAGACTTTGCACATCAGCGCTTCATTCTTGGAGTGGACAGCCATTCTTTGGTTGAACTGGCTCACGTGCTACACGGGGTCCGTCTTGCCGTTATAGGCAATGAAGGTTGGCTGCTGGAACTGCCGAGGAAGCTCCGCCTCCTCTATGCGATGCGTGAAGGGCGACTTGGAGAGTTGGTCCAGCGCCCTGCTCATGGCGTCGCCTCCTAAGCCCCTAGGGGTTGGATTGGCACGCCTACGCCTCTGGTAGTGCTCCTCCTCGTGGGAGAAAGTCTTGCTGGGGGGCGTCCTTAACCTTTGCCGGTATTCATCATTGCTTTCGTCGTCGGAGAATGGGTCAGGGCTGGGCTCGGACCATCTTCGCTGCACACGGCGCAGCTTCCTCTTCAGATCATTTATCTCACGCTGCATGGCCACCTTATCATCCCTTCTATGGGGAGTGTGGCTGTGGGCCTCTTGTGATCGCGCGGCCTGGCCATCGTCGCGCTTTTGGGGAACGTGCCCCTCCCGGCGGGTTTGGCTTCCGTCCGCCGTTAAAGTATGCACGCTTCCTTCCCGAAATCGCCCGTTGTCGTTCTGACCGCCCCCGGGGTCGCCATAATTGCCCTGATGCCGCGACTTCACCGGTTCGGGTCGATTGGGAGTACTTTGGTGAGGGTCTGATCCTACCATGCTTGACTATCGTCCTTACTAGCGCACAAGTTCTTCCCACAGACGGCACCAATTGTAGGGGCTCCGTTTTCGGAAGGGCACCCCCGACAATAAATTTGTAGAGTATGGGCTCAAGAGCTAGGCCCTAGTAAAGAATGCAACGGCCATGCATGATTATACGTGGGCTAGGATAATCTATGGGTTAAGGGGGCATAACAGGGCTCCTCGGACGTATTACAAAGATTGTAGTTGTTCTTATTTCACTCAAATAAGTTTACAAGTCACTGAAAGGAAACGCACTGTTACAACATATATCTCTCTCTGGTTCTTCCTCCCGTCCCCTTCTCAAGGGAGACTTCTTACATTATATATCCCTCTCTCAGCTGATCTTAGTCCTACATTTGTCGATCAAT
This sequence comes from Quercus variabilis, assembly GCA_030445155.1. NCBI lineage: Eukaryota > Viridiplantae > Streptophyta > Magnoliopsida > Fagales > Fagaceae > Quercus > Quercus variabilis. The sequence goes on along the minus strand of CP129448.1, from coordinate 3,671,011 downwards.
TTGGTCTCCACTTGAGTGCCTGTCCTATCAGCCGCATTCCTATCTCTCTGTGGGTTGCGGCGCCCAAGATGGCACTGTTCAGAGGTCCTATCCTCATTAATGCGGCCAGGACGTTAGTTGAGGGCATTTAATGTGGAGGTGACAGTTCGTTTGGGACTTGCTCCTCCACCATGCTTCCATGTCCGGTACTTGGCACCTACTATACGCTCCTTAGATACCTTGGGAGATTCTCCTTGAGGGACTGCGGCTTGCGTATTTCCTGACTTCGGACTTCCGAGGATGTAATCATTCTCGGCGTGGCTTCTTGGACTACAAGGCCTTCGCGCTTTGTCCTCGGACCTTAGACACGTCCTCGGATCCCAGGTGGTCCTCGGCATGGGCCTTTGGGCCTGATTCAAAGTGGGCCGGGGTTGCCAACTCTTTGTGGCCCCACAACTGTCATATACATTATCTTTGTTTTGTAATAAATCAATGATTCTTAATGAATACAAGACTAATGTAATTTCTAAATTTATTGTTTTCATACTCTGAAACTCATGAGTTTGTTTATGAAAATTTTATTGATATTTGAATTTAACTCAATTTATAGTTTATCATTAATTTTGACTTGCTTTAGTTTATTTGGTATATAATAATAGCATTTTTGCTTTATGCAAAACCCCTTCATGTACATTGTACCTTCAAAACAAGTCCTCAACATAGTTAACGTGGCATGCATAACACGATCAAACAATACCAAGCTAAGTAGGTTCTTCCTGTTGATGATTTTATTGTTTAATTGGAAGAAGCATCGAGATTCTCACAAATTTTTTATAATCTCATGTATACAGTTTACCAGAAAAAATAAAATTGATCCAAATCTTACATCAAAAAATTACTTTATATAAAATATTAAAAAAAAAAAAAAGAAGCATTAAAATGCACTATGTTTGGAAAAGAGCATGACACATATTTGCCTTTTATTGATTTATTAATAAAACAATAATAATTTATGGGTTTGGGCTATGGCTTCAATGGCGCTGGCAATGTAAGTTTGTCGACACAGGTTTGGAATGCATTAAGAAAGGTAAATTTTGATCTTTGCATTGCATGCCAACACATTCCTTAACGAAATCCTTATCTGACTATGAGTTATTTGACTGCCAATTAAACCCTTAATCCTTGTCTGAATAGGACATGTAAACCCAAACCATAACCGAGCCTCTATATATATAAGAATAACCTCCTTCTCTTCTAGTACAACTACCAATACCATACCAGTCCTTTATTCTTCTATTTTATCTGTCACCATGAATCACAAATCACCACCACGAGCTGTGTGGAGTCCTGAAGAGAAAAGAAATTTGAGGAATTGATCAAAGAAATTCCTCTTGATTGTCCACATATTTTCGAAAAGATTGCTCGTGCGCTACCATCGAAAAGTATACTAGATATTAAGGAACACTACGGGTCCTTAATTGAAGGAATATTTATAGGGCATAGACCAAGTTTCATTGAGGTACCTAACTGTGGGAACAGTGAAGTAGGTGAAATTGTTGAAGAAATACCCAATAAGAAGAAAAAAGGAAAAGAATTAGCACCTGCTGTGGAAGGAAAAAACCAAGAAGAAAAGAGGAATGGGGGATCAATGGACCAAAGAAGAACATGAGAATGTATCAAAAACTTTTACTTTTACATGTTTTTGTTATGCTATAATTAGTGTGAATCTGTTCATGTATATAACATACATTCTTTTTATTAAGACTTAGCTCTAGCATATTTTTCTTTGAATAAGTAAATTTTGAATACTTATTCAGATTTGTAGATAGTATGCAGAGAATTTAAATCCATATGTATATTTGTAGGCTTGTTAACATGGCGGACTGAACCCTAAACCGTGATAGATATTATTTCTTCTTCTTCTTCTTCTTCTTTACTTAAGGTGTATGTATATAAATATACGTGAAAACAATATGATCTTTATTTAAAAATAAATAGTAAACAGAAAATAAAAAAACCCTTTGATCATACGTGATTGGTCTAAATTTGTAGGTTGGCATACTAGTACTAAATTTGTTATTAGCTATGTTGTCTAAGGAAATATTTATTCTTTTTAGAACTCAATTAACTTAATATTGATAAAAATTTTGTTGTTAATTTTACTTTGATATGTGTTGTCTGGCTCTACTTTGATGCGTGTACTTATACATCTCATGCATCATAGTTTCATGGGAATGAATGAAATTCTAATTTTCTTCTTTTTGGTTCTTAATTCCTCAATCTCTATAAACAGGTTGTTCGAAGAGGGTTTAAAGATATATGGTAAGGGAGATTGGAAAAGCATTGTAAGGCATGTTTCGACAAAGAACAATACACAAATTGCAAGTCATGCCCAAAAATACTTTCTTCCAAGGGTGGCTTGATGCATTTGGGAGCTTAAGGCGAAAATTGATTATCTTGTTTTATATATTAAATTACTATTAATCAACATGAACTGCATAGAATTTTTTTTTAAATAGTTTATAAACACAAAAAAAATTTGACAAAAATTTTTACATTTATTGATGTGGCAAATTGATAGTAGTCATTAAAAGCATGATGTCAGTAGTGAATCTAGTTGAAAACTAGTAAAAGTTTGCTAACTTGACTATTGTGAAAAATGTTGTGAATTTTTTTATAAATTGCTTTCTTCCTGTTCTTTTTTCTTTTAGAAATGCAACATTTAGAATATTTTTTATGACAAATTTTAGGTGTTAAGTTGCTTCTTATTTTATAGTTGAATCTACCACTAAAATTATTTTTTTTGTTGTCAAAAACAACCTTTAACAATTTGTTATTAAGATTTTTTATAAAAATATTGTGAAAAATGTTGTGGACATAACATTTCTTTCTCTTTTTTATTTTTTTTCATTTGATAAGAAAATATTATTTTATTTAATGGTTAATATTTTGGCTTAATTAATACTATAATTAGTTAAAATTTAGGGGCTTTTTTTTTTCACTTGGGGCCTTAGGCGGCCGCATCAATGGCTTATACCATTGATCTGGCCCTGCTTTCTTCGTCTCGAGAAAACTCATGCCCAACAAAATGTATCATACTCCTTCGGATCAAGTAAGGCCTCAACTTCCAAAGATGCACCCATGTCTCCAACTGCATCGGCTGTAGAGTGATGCGTTTCCTATTCATCCATCTTACTTTGTATACTCTTCTAATAAGTTTCATCATTGAAGACATAGAAGGAACTTCCTTTTTCATTTGTTGCTTTTATATACTATGCCGTAGTCTTAAATTTTTATGTTATTTTAAGACCTATATTATGCACTTATAAGAGCTAGCCTTTACTTTTGGATATCATAGATGAATATGTATGTTAACAATTTATTATAGATTGAATTTTATTGCTTTTATCTATATTATATTATATGTGTGAATGTGTCATATAGTTGAGATTCTTTTATAGTTCTTATAATTTATAATTTATATATGACTCTTTCACATATTCCGATTCCATAATTCCATTGATCATCATAAGTCATGACCATGGACATCTTGTTCACCATTAGTGAATAGGGAATTGTGTTTTTTTAAGACACTTGCGTCTAAAAGTGGAGAACAAGAACGAAAGAGAAAAAAGAAGAAAGCCAAAACGCTTCTAGTCATATTTTGGGCATGTTATTTTCAATAGTTTTTTATGGTTCTTTTTTTTTTTTTCTACTAAATGCATGATGGTGGTCCATGAAAATTTATCAAATAATAATAATAATAATAATATTGTTTTTACCTCAAATGCCTCACAATTCTTTATGGCCAAATGTAAAAAGAAAATAAGTCTAGTTCAATCTCACCATTAATCAAGATTATATGTTCAAGCTTGATTCAAATTAAAAAAAATAAAAATAAAAAAATAACTCAAGCTTGTTCACAAGTTATTTGATTAACATTTTTTCCTATATAAAATATATAATAACACTATTTTTTTTTATCCGTTTACAAAAATATGCCAATATAATGACTGACTAAATTGTAGTTAATATTTTCTCAAAAAAAGAATTATAGTTGATATTACATTATGAAAGTTAATTGAATAGAATAATTTTCATTTATGAATTTATAACTGTAATATACATTATAATCTTTGTTTTGTAATAAATCAATGATTCATAATTAATACTAGATTAATGTACTGCCTAAATTTATTGTTTTCATGATACTCGTGATTTTGTTTATGAACACTTTATGATATTTGCAGCACTGAACACTTTATGAGCAATAGCATTTTTGCATTATGCAAAACCCCTTCATTTACATTGTACCTTTAAAACAAGTCCTCAACAAAGTTAAAGTGGCATGCATAACAAGATCAAACAATATCTAGCTAAGTAGGCTATAAATGTTGATGAATGATTTTGTTGTTTAATCAGAAGAAGCATTGAGCTTCTTACAAATTTTTTATTTATTATAATAATTATTATTTTTTATAAGACTTACAAATTATTTATAATCCTATGTATACAGTTTACCAAAATAATAAAATTCCTAACCTTACATCAAAAAATTTAGTTTATATAAATAAATAAATAAATAAAATTTTAAAAAGCATTACAATGCACTGTGTTTTTACAAAGAGCATGACACAAATTGCAAATCATGCCCAAAAACTTTCTCCGCCTTTAGTACTTCCCTGGACAAAGTGATGCCTTTCTTATTGATCCATTTTATGGTCTGTTTGGATTGAGAGAGAAGGAGGGGATTAGAGTAGAATAGAATAGATTTGATACAAAATTAGCTTATTTTTAGCCAATTGTACTCTACTTCCCCTTCTTCCCCCCTCCATGCAAACAAGCTATTAGTGTTTTACATGGCATTCCCTTCTAATTAGTGTCCGTTTGGTTTGTGTGTCTGCGCCTGGTTTCTTTTTTTTCTTTTTCTTTTTTTAAATCAGTGCCTATTGCACTGTTCGTTCATGGGACATGAACAGTGCAAACAGGTAAATGAACAGTGATTTCATTAATGAACAGTAATTGAAATATATTTTTTTTATTACTTTCAGTTTCCAATTTTCAGCAAAATAAGCGGTATCCAAACAAACACTTAGTGTCATTAACTCGTTGTTAAAGATATAGAAGTGACTTCCTTTTTCATTTGTCATTTTTATACAATATTCTTTTAACTTTTTATGTTGTTTTAACACCTATATTATATATGGGATATACACGAAATTCTCAGATCTGTGAGATGCAAAAAAATATAGAAAAATATGCGCCAAAGAAAACAATTATACAAGACAATATTTAAGTGGTTCGGCAATTTGTCTACATTTACGGAGTTACAGTGATTGCACTATTTACAAGAAAAAATACAAGATGCGGTAACACAGTTTTTTCTCTCTCAACATAACACATAAAACCCTAATCTCTAAACAATAATTCTTTTTGTCCAATGTCCAAGCCTCTGCTCCATGGACTAAATCTCAGGGAAAAAAAAAATTCCTATTAAAAATTGTAGCACTTTTATATTGAGTCAGGTTATAATCTGAATCAAACATAATTAGGCTCCACAAAGCCCAATATATTATGCACTTAGAGCTTTACTTTTGGATATCATATAAGATTGTGGATGTTAGCAACTTATTATAGATTGAATTTTATTTTATTTTTTTAATTTTTTTTTATCTAAATTATATGCAAGAATGTGTCATATAGTTGAGCGTCTTATATAGTTATTATAATTTTGCATATTTTATGATTCCAGAATCCCATTGATTATATTCACCATTAGTAAATAAGAATTACGCCATTTTAAGACATTGGTGTTTAAAATAGAGAATAATAATGACTGAGAAAAAGAATAAATCCAAGAGCTCCTCTAGTCATATTTCATTATTTTGGGCTTGTGAATTATCTTAAACATGAAGGGGGAAATTTTTTTTTCCTTCTTTTTTTGGGGAAAAATAATATTTTGATCTCTAAATATTACAAAAAGTTTTTTTTATCCCTAAAATTTTATCATTTCGTCTTTCATTCCTAAGCTATTAAAAATGTTTTATGTTTTTAAACATATTTTTTCATTCTTATTTTTATATTTGAACTATTGAAAAAAAAAAAATTTACAAAGTTTAACGACGAAAAAAAAAACTTTTTAAAATTTAAAGATGAAAAAATAAACTTTTGATAAATTTTAGAAACCAAAATATTGTTTTACATTTTTTTTTTTTTTTTTAATTTAGTCAAACCTCTAATTTTAAACAAAGAAATATTCCCAAATCCTTACAACAAAATTATACAAAGCCCAACACCCCAGCCCAGAACCCATCAAAACCAATGGCACTTCTCGTAAATCCCTCACACCACCACGACCCTTCCCGTAAATTCACACAAAACAAAAACTAGGAAAAATTCCCTCGTACGCTTCCAGTTTCGCGCCTCTCTTCGATTCCCGCTCCAATTGAAAACAAAAATCGAAACGTTTCAACCTTCCAAACTCAGAAAAACCACAAACATATATAAAAACCCTAACCACTCTCTCTCTCTATCTCTCTCTAGAACTCTCTCTCTCTCTGTATCTATCAATCTAACAATCAAAAAATCAAATCCAAGAAGAAGAAGAATGTTTTACTCACAGACATTTTTGGCGCGAAAAGGGCCACTGGGAACAGTGTGGTTCGCCGCTCATCTACAGCACCGCCTCAAAAAGTCTCACTACACCTCCACCAATATCTCCTCCACTGTTGGTCCGTTCTTCTCTCTCTAAAGATAATAGCTTTTGTGTGTGTGTGTTGAAACTTGAAACAGTAAAAATGGTAAATTTTGATGGGTTTTTGTTCAAATTCGATGTGAATTTGATTTTGGGTTGGTTTTTGTTTTTGCTGACAGTAAAATTTTAATGTTGTAATCAAAGGTTGCACCCTTTTTTTTTTTTTAAAAAAAAAAAAGGAGAAAAATTTAAAGATTGGTTTTTGATGAAATTGTAAAATTTGCTTTGTTGGGGGTGCTTAATTTTCAATCAAAATTGACTTGTTTTGTGTTTGATATTTATTTATTTATATTATACATTGAAGTGTTTTATAGGGGAATGTATTATTGGATACCCATTTGCGTGCTTGATTTGATGATTAATTTAGATCAAGTTGTCAACTTTCTATGTTGGGTATTTTAAATTTATCAAATTTGCTTTAGTTTTCTGTTTTATAGGGATGTAAATGTAGTTCATTGATAAATGTAGTTCGGTCTGGATATGTTATGTTGTCAATAGTTCATGTTAACTACATGGTAGAATGAATTGAGAATTGTTGGCTGTGATTTTGGGATTTTTAAATAATAAAAAAAATTTAAAGATTGATTTTTTATGAAATTATAAAATTTTCTGTGTTGGGTGCTTAATTTCAATCAAAATTGCCTTGCTTTCTGTTTGATATTTATTTATTTAAAGTGTCCTGTAGATCAAGTTGTCAACTTTCTTTGTTGGGTCATTTAAATTTATCAAATTTACTTTAGTTCATGTTATGTTGTCAATAGTTCATGTTAACAATGTGTCCAGAAAAAAAAATGTGGTTGACACATTGTGTTTGAATGTGTCTCTTTTAGATCGAATCATGTTTCCGGAAGTTCCAATTGCACTGAGAATGTCGGGCCACCTTCTTTTGGGCGTTGTTCGGATATATTCAAAGAAAGTGGATTATCTGTTCCATGATTGTAATCTTGCTTTGAATTTGTTAAGAAAGGCCTTCGATTCTATAAATCTTAATTTGCCGGAGGATGCAAGAAAGGCACCGGTTCAATCGATCACTTTGCCAGAAACATTTGACCTTGATGCTTTGGAATTGAATGATGAGATGAATTATGAGGGGTAAAGTTCTTTGAAATTTCTCTCGCTTTTTTTTTTTTTTTCTCTACTCTGAAATCTTTATGTGACACTTGGATTATGTTTCTCAGGGCCAAGGATGATCACCTCAAGAGTCTAGAGGAGATTACGTTAGCAGGTTATTGACATGGACAGCTTTTTGAAATTTCCATTCTCTACGTTTGTTTTCTTTTTAGTTATTTACTTTTTCAAATATTTTATGCCTTAACACTTGTAAATTATCATGCCCCAGATCAAATTCCTACTGGAGGAGAGATTTATGTTGCCATAACTTTTGATGAGGTTGGATTTCATTATTCTTGTATGTCAATTTTTGCTATGATTGCGTCATCTTATTGTTGGGTCAATTCTGAGTTATTTCAATTGCAATTTCACCAACAGAAGCTTCTGATCTGTTTAGGATATTGTAATGATGGATTCATCAAGTGTAGAAGTGGTTCCCAATTCGGATGTTAGGTTGATGGAGGAAGAGTATGTTTCGAAGTTATATTCAAGTCTGTTTTCTATACTTTGTTTTCCACGAGGAAACAGTATAATAATGTTTGGTCTTGCTAATTTACAGCATTCCTGCACCACCTCTGGCTAAGGGTTTTGAAGAACCTGGTCGAAGTAATCAGAGGGAAGCACCAAATGCAAGCCTCACCGATGACAGGACTCCACAAAATCTTCAACATGATGTGGACTTTCAAGATGCTGGTCCAAGTAATCAGACTGAAACACTTGACTCTAGGCTTTCAGATGACAATATCCCTCAAGATATTCCAGAGATGGAAATACTGCGTGATGCTGGTCATGATTTTGGCTTAGAAAACCTTCCTCCAGTGTTGCCAGATCATGGGGACAACATAGTTGAAACAAATAGATCTTTAAACGAAATTGTGAATGAGAAGGACATCCTCTCTCCAATCACGGAAGAAAATTTAATGTCTGGGGAGCAGTCTTTACCATTTCAGAAACACTCAGAACCACCAACTTCTGCTGCCTCTGAACAGGGTCTTGAGAATCTTGATACGCGTGTTGCATTTGGTGAGTTCAATTTTCTCATAATTGGTTCTATACATGGGATGTGAGGCTTAAAAGATCCTAGCTTGTTTCGCATCTGAAGGTTGTCTTTATGTTTGTGGCAGGTGATATTTCTCCTGGACTTGGCATTATTCGATCAACTCCTCCTGTTCAGCAACCAAAAGCAAGACCAAGGAAGAGAAAGCAGCATTTCGATAAGGCGACAGTGTTGAATAATAAGTACGGTTGGTCATATATTTTGTAAAGTTGTTTTATTTTTTTTCCTTTTGGTACTAGTTTATTGATATAGATGTTGACTTTGTAGATTTATGAAAAAGTCGCTTGAAGATTATAGTGATTTATTGCGTAAGAAGAGGGATGTCCCTTGCTCTGCTTTGGGTATGTGGAAGTTGAACAATGTTCGTAGAAAGGAACAAATTTTTGATCAGCCTTCATTAACTGGTAACTGGACCTTTCCCTTAGCCCTTTTTCTGTTGCATTAGGGATCTATTTTAAGGAATTCATTTCTGATTAATTGGTCATCTATCTGCAGGGTTATCTATGGATATTTGTAATATATACAAGAAGGACTGCATATTTACCAAGCCTCATTTGGTTTTGTCTGAGGACGATTTTCCAGATCCTAGGGTTGCATCATCTCCTGCTTCAACAACGGACCATCCCCCAGAGTTGAGGGTTGCACAATCTCCTGCTCACACAACTGAAGCTGTCCTAGAGCCGGTTGCTCAATCTCCTGTTCCTGAACCTGACATTGACATGGAAATGGAACGTCCTCGAAATGTTGAAAGCCAAGATGGCAGCAATTTCTTAAATGAATTTGCGCCTACTCCAGCTAGATCCATGGCTTCAACTCTTAGAGGAGATGATTTTACTCATGTAACCATTGAGACTGAATTACTGCCAACACCAGACCTTGCAGCATCCACTGGCACACGTAGGTCTGAGCTGGAAACCCCAATGACATTTTTAGAGGAGCGACTAGGTTTCGAAAACACTGCTCTTTCAGATATTCCTGATTTAATGAATTCTGCAGAATTAGATGTAAGTCCTCATGCATCATGTTTTTTTTTTTTTAAATAATTTTATGGAAATCTTGTTATCTGATAAATATTCTTGCTTTTAAGTTGATCATGTTTCCCACTCTGTTAACTGCTTACTGCATAATGTTCAAGTAGTCCTTTTAAGTTAATCACGTTTCCCTCATTCCGTCCCTTAAAAAGAAATTAAGTAGCTCTATTTAAACAGTAAGGTAACAATAATCTGACTCTTTGCATTGTTTCATCATAGGACCTTTATTTTCTGGAGGCAGATAACAATACGCCAACAGGTAAGCCAAGTAACGTTTTATATTGATCTTTGATTTTGGTGATTCTATAATTTGTGAGTGTTTCTCTCAGTTACTTGTGAAATTATGATCAAACTAGGTTGTCAAATTCTATGAATTATACTTTTGTATGATATGTGTTGACAATATGTCTATGCTTATCACAGGATCTCAAGCTACAGGAATAGTTGACTCATTGTCTGTGAGAACCAGGTATTTTAAATATAAAAATTTGTTAGCAAGCTTTTTAACTACATTTTAGTGGATAAGTAATATCTTATATGTTATTCACGTGCAGGGCTGTGGCTCAGTATTTAAAAAGACATTCTCCAATTGACCCAATCTCAGAAGACCTATCTGGAGATCTCAGTTTAAACAAGATTTTAGAAGGAAAAACCAGAAAGCTATGTGCTCGAATGTTCTTTGAGACTCTGGTAAGTTTCTGAAACATTTTCCATGTAGCCATATCTTTGCAAGATATCTATAAGGAAGACGTCATCCTTAAAGATAATTAAGGAGAAAAACTTAATTTTTTTCTGGGTTGCAGCAACATGAGCCTGTGTTTAAGTGTCTTATAGTTTAAGGGTTTGGTTAGTTTCTTGTGTTTCAAACTTGACAGTTACTAATGACTTAGTGAAAAGAATCTTTCTTTGTCCTTCATTTTCTCGTCTTGAGTTTGTGGAACTGTGAGTTTATTAGTTATCTGCTTATCCTGCTGTTTCTACTGTCACATGGTAAAAATTGGACTTTGTTAATGCATAGAGGGGGGTGCATGGATGGTTATTAATCAATTATAGTGATTTCGTTTTAAATTTCCAGGGGATATTAGCTTATTTCCTCCAGTCTCAGGCTTGAATGCTGAAGTATTAAAACATGCATCTGGCTGTCCTTTGCTGGGTAGTTTTTTTTTTCCATTTGACCATTTTTTTTTTATGTTGAACACTCATTATGTCCTTGGGTGGTTGATTGCTAATAGTGTGACATTATATGATTTGATTCATGCCAAAATGTGCACTGTGTTGAACTATGAATTTCTTTTTAAACAGGATTTATTTATATTCTTAATTGTTTGTAAGGCACGGTAAAGATAGGTGATTGTCATGGTGAATTACAGGTTTTGAAGAGTTATGGACTCGTGGATGTACAACAAGAAGAACCTTACGGTGATATTAGTTTGAAGCTGACTCCTACATTGTCAAAGTCTCAATTTTGAGTTACAAAGTTATTTGATGTGTTTTGCAGGCATTCCTGTATATAGGTAAGGATCTAACTGCTGTTTCATATTGCAAGCTTTCTATTGATGTTTCTATTTTCTTTTTTCAAAGGTGACTTTCTGGCTTATCCCACTCTTTCTTTTTAACTTGTGTTGTCAGAATTTCATGTTCTCTCTCCCTCTGTTCTTCTCCCAACTCCTACAGTGTATTTTACTAAGACTGAGTACATTTTTCTTATGAAAAATGCAGATGACATACAAAGAGGGAAAAGGAAATGCAGATGGGTGCAATACTTGCACAATGGTAGCATGCAATTTTGACCTCAATCCTTGGTCCACATGTCTTATTAGGATCTTAAAAGGTGATGCTAAATTATTGTTAAGTGGCATAATAATGTAAAATAACTAAGATGTAAAATTGTTCTCTCTTTCTCAGTAAATATAAGTTAATATAATCCGCATTTATTACCCTGATTATTGAATTGGTAAAACCCCCCAGTAGTTTAGAACACACCATTTTGGTTTCCACTTTTTATGCATATTATTCACTCCCAAGTCGAAGAGATAAGGGCATTTCCCTTTGTTCCTTGGAACTTTTATTTTATTTATTTATTTTTTACTTTCAACTTGTGGCATTTGCTTTTAATGATAACTCTTTATCATCAGATCAAGACATTAATTGGTTTTTAGTGTAGATGAGAATTGAACTTCTAAATCTCTTATTTCACCATGTGAAACATCACTTACTACAATGCCAATTTCAATACTCATACAGTGGACCAGCACATGTAAAATCAGATACTGCTCTATTACATTGTCACATGGATAAATCAAACACAGTGAAATCTAGATCATCATGCTTCGCTTCCATCCCATTCATTTTCTCAGATCTGATTTTTTTTAAAGTTTTGACATTCCACAGATACAGATCCAATAGTTGAACAGTTTTGTATCTTTCGTTGCTACAATTTGGCCATATAAAAAGCACTTAGCAAATGCTAATTAGTAATTAGTAAGAAAGTATTCATTTTAAAATGAATGAATATTTTATATACATCGTAGGGGCTGAAGATTTGTCGTTGAAATTAAACTTGTCATAAGCAATGAAGAGTGAAGATTGTTCCTTTTCTTCCCCTCTACCATTTTGAATGAAATGTTTTTCATCAAAGTATGAGGGACATTTGGCACCTCTTTATAAGGGTTGATCTTGCAGTAACCACGAATTTTCAGGTCACAACAATTGTCTACAAATATCATTAGCATTTCACAAGCAAGGTTATTGATAACAATTTGAGCTATGGATTTTGTTTAAACAAAAACAAAGGTAATGTTATGAATAATAAATAATGAACAAATACATAACAATTTGTATTTTATGTACTTATTTCCCTTTACAAAGTTCATATTTTGTAGTTTCTTTGTATTTGATGCAGCTAGAAAATCATTTCAATATACAGAAAGTGTAATATTCATATAAACTAGGGGGCAATTCACCCCCACCCCCCCCCCCCCCCCCCCAATTTTTTTTTTAATATATTATTATATATGTGTACTAATTTTTGTTTCCCTTAAACGATATTATTGATTTTTTTAAGAGTAATGTTATACTCAACTTTTTTACAAACCATTTTGGTAGCGAATTTTTTTTATTCGCATATGGGCCCACCGCTCACATCATTTTTTTTTTTTTACCTACTACTAATTTTATTACATCAGTAGTTTATAAAAAGTTTATAGTTCTAGCATTTTCTTCATTTTAGTGACCATAAAAAAATTTATAGATCTAAAATCTAAAACAAATATATACAAGCCCAAAAAAAAAGTCAACAACAAAAATTACCAATAGTAAAACTAAAAATAATTAAGCTCAATTAATCAATTTTATCCAAAATAAACAACTGTGCCCTTCAAAAAATTCTAAACAAAAATAATTTTGTTCTTATTATAAACACCTCATTTTGTACCCTTTATAATTTGGGCCCTTGTTCCCTAATGATGGTAGTATTTTAGGGCCCAATTAGATGAAATTTAACTTGAGGAAAATTTATGGAAAATATAACTTATTTCATAAGAAACAAAACTATTTTTGGAGAAGAAATGCCATAGAAAACCCTGAGTGTGCACACACATGTGTATGCACACTCAAGCCATGTGTACGCATGCTTATAGCATGCACACGCAGCTAGGGCTCCAAAAACAATGTAAGGAAAGCTTTTTGCACTTAATTTTGGTTTGGAATGAATCTCATATCATATGAAAGCCACCCCACACCCCTATTTTACCACTATATAAAGCCATAAAATGCAATTTTTCAAAGGAGGACAAAAACAATGGCAAAACTCACAAGATTCGCTAGAAAATAGTGAATTATAGGAGTTTTTTACAAACATCCTTAAGTCAAATTTTACTTGATTGGAACCTTCTCTTGTCTTGATCTTTGAGTTCCAAAGTTTGTTAACCTATTTTGATTGGGTTGTGAATAGATTGATTGAGGGGAACAATTAAAATCAAACTCCAAAGGGTTCTAGTGTTGAGGTAAAGGTTGTAACTTTAGCTCTTCAATTTTCTTTGTTTTTGTGTTTGTATATATGTTTATGTGTTTGTAACATGTTTGTTTAGTTTAGATTTATTCGTGTTTATGTTAGAAGCATGATAGGTTGTTAGGTTTCTTGTTTTCTTTGCTTTTCTATATTGAGTTTCTGGCTTAGGGTTTTGAGTGTGTATGCGTGCGCATGCGAATGCATACTAGAAGTGTGTGTATGCATATAGTTGGGATGCGCATGCATACCCTATCTATGCACAAGCGTGCCTAGAAACCCTAATTCACTTCTGTTTGTTCTTTCCTTGTTTTCTTTTACATGTTTAGCCTCTATTTAACCTTGTTTTCATATCTTTAACTATTTGTCTTTCTATTTTGTCTTGTTTGGTTTTGTTTTGTTTTGATGTTGATTAGGGCTTGGTTTGTTTAAATACCATGAATATGCACATGAACATAAACATGTATTGATGTATAGGTGTTGTGTTGTAGTAAGTCATGCATAGATTTCATGAGCATGCATTCTAGCTTTTGAATATGAGATGTTTAATATGCTTGGTTGAATACCATGAGTTTTGATGCTTGGATATCTAGACATGCTTGTTTGGATTTGCCTTGAGATGTTTTTGCTCTTGGTAATGTATGCTTAATGCCATGATAAATGAATGCTAGTCTTGGGGATGATATGCCATGTTTTTTTCTTTTAAATGCATGTGTGTGTGTGTGTGTGTGTGTGTGAGAAAGAGAGAGAGTTAGAATAACATGTTAAGTATGTCTTTAACGTGATTAAGACTTGGAACATAATGAGTGGGGGCCGAACCACGGGTCAGGTGGGGTTAGGTGCCTAACATTTTTCCCTCCCCATACCTAAATTCTGGACACGTGCTCTAGTAAAGATCAATTTCTTCACAAGGGCACTGTATTTGTGGTTCCTAAACCTAAACTAGGTGGCAACTCCATTTACACCTTCCACCATGGTCCACTCTTGGCCAAGGCGTATTTCCCACAGATATTTTTGGAGGAAACCCCAAAAATGCACTGTTTCAGGCACTTATGCCCACACTTACCCACACGCAAAAAATAATAATAGTAATAAGAATCTTAGTAGCTAAGTAGTAACATAGTCAGAAGTTGAAATCGTCACATACAACCAATAGTAAAGCCACCCTTTAACTCAGTTCTAGCTTCGTCCTTGAACATAGTGAAATAATGAATATGACAAACAATTTTGAAAATTCGTTTGTGTATTTGAATGCTTGGATCTATCAGATTTTTGAAATTGCTCCCAATTTTAATTGACTATATCATTATCATTTTATTTTTATGGCTTTCATATTTCAGCCAATTATTAACTAATTGTTGTCTTATAAACAAGTTTAAGATATAGTTCATAAGATTGCTATGGCTATGGTTTTCTTAATCTTTTAAATGGTTCACCTATACATATGAAAGCTTTATCTATTGATATGGGAAGCTTGTTTTGAAATGTATAAATTGTCAACATGCTTGTGTAGAAATTCCTCTACAAATACATTTATAGGCCTCTTAATTCGTTAATGAGAAATATAATATTTATTTTCAAATAAGTCCTCAATATAGTTAATATGACAAAACAAGATTGTACATTATTTAGCTACGCAGACTCTTAATGTTGATGTCTTTGTTGTGTGGTTGAAAGAAACACCGAGCTTCTTTCAACTTTTATATATAATCTGATGTGTACAATTTATAAGAATAAGTAAAATTATTAACTGTTTATAAAAAAAAAAAAAACAGTTTAATATATGAACAACAAAAACAATCACAAATAACCATAGCAAAAATTGTGACTATCTCTCTCAATGTGTAGATTTGCACTTAGTTTTTATCAATTTTGAAATATTATTATCCTTTTTTCTTTGCTAATGATTCTAGAGCTTTTTGAGCATCTAATTTAATTATTTTCCCACATTTGTGTTGTTGATTTGTCCCACACACCATAATTATATGGAAAAATCTCTTAGGGTGACCCTAAGATGTTGGCTTAAGACCTATGAATCTCATGAGACATTAAGAAACTAATCCAACCCCTTATGATTTGAAACATCATTATCAATATTTATCATATGAGAATGTGACATTATCACTGGGGTGGTTAGCCCTAACTCCAAATATTTTTATATTGTTCCTTATCATAATTGTGATGTCAAAGAGAAAGATATGGAATGGCTAGGTTTTCGTTTTGGTTTGAAATGCTTCAACTACTACCTAAATCCCCCTCATCCCCTTCAAACCTCAAGCAGTAAGGCTTGAGGAGGTACTACTTGAACTAAAGAGTTCGGTTGTGAATGGCTAGGGTTTTAGAGAGTAAAAATCTTGGTACAAGTTTGAATTTTGGTTTGGGAGAAAGAAATCGTGTTTATAATAAGGACCTTCACATGGTCATCTTTTGATTTTACAAAAATGATCTCAAATTTCATACTCAAAATTATAATATGCTTATAATGGACACAATAATTAAATCCACTAATGTTTTCTTAAAGGCGTAAATGCACTTTTAGTCCCTACATTTGGGGGTCATTTTTATTTTAGTCCCTACATTTCTATTTTACCACTTTTAGTCCTTAAAATGAAAAACGCGTTCCATTTTGGTCTTTACCGTTAGCCCACTAACGAAAATACCTTACATGACTAACAGAACATGACTAACAGAGTACACTGTTAGCATAGTAAATGTTGACATGACCATTAATTTAATATTAAAAATTTTTATTTAAGGATCCACATTAGATTATAATTAAAAAAATTAATTTCTCAATTTTAACAAAAGAAAAAAAAATATGAGTTAAAAATTTAAAAAAAAAAAATTGTCTCTCTCCTCTCTCATTTGTGGTTTGAGAAAATCTGAGAAGATTTGCTGCTGGGTTTGTGTTTGTATGATTTTTTTGGGTTTGTGCTCTTGTGTGTTCTTGATGGGTTTGTATGATTTTCTAGGTTTGTTTGATTTTCTGGATCTGACGTGGCATTTATTTTGAGAGTGAATAATTTATGTTTGTTATTGTGTTTTTTGTGCTTGTGATCTTGTGTTAATGTTTAAATTTGAGTTTGTGTTTGGTTTTGGGTTTGTGCTCTTATGTTCTTGTGTTGATGTTTAAATCTGTGATTGTGTTCTTATGTGTTCTTGTTCAAAATGAATTAGATCTGAATTTATGTATTTTATTGTTTTTAATTTTGTTTTTTCTTTTTCTTTTTTTTTTTTGTTAAAATTGATTAATATATATATATTTTTTAATTTAGGAGCTAACATGGCATTTTTTTAAAATGCCAATTAAAATTTTTTATTATTTTTTTAATGGCCACGTCAGCGTTTAATGTGCCAGTAGTGCACTCAGTTTGCCACATAAGTAATTTCTGTTAGTGGATTAATGGTAAGGACCAAAATGGAACGCATTTTCAATTTAAGAGTAAAAGTGGTAAAATAGAAATGTAGGTACCAAAATAAAAATGATCTCAAAATATATGGACCAAAAGTGAATTTATGCCTTTCTTAAAACCCATAATAGTTAAAGTAACATTTGGTATTTAAGTGATAATCCAATGGCAATACATCTTTTGTGGTTTTTATGTCAAAACCCTACCTCCCCATTCCCACTATCTTCCTAAAGAAAGTAATATTTTACAATATTGTGGCTATATTTTGCATAACGGCATTTAACATGCCAATAACATGGTGAAGTTTCATGATTTTAACATTGACCATTGTAGTATTAAAAGCACACAAATGCCCAATTAATTGCTTTGTATTGAAATGGTTAATAATGATATTGTTGAGATATTGGAAGAAATTAATAGCTTTGTATTCAAGGGTTGTGAATTTGCTCACAACTTCTGGCAGCAGCTTCAATTACTTATATGCACTGGCAGATCTTTTGCCCTTCCATTTAAAGAATGGATGGAAACTAACTGCAGGGACCCAATGAATGCCACAGTGAAAGGCATTCCTTGGAAGATCATTTTTCCTTTGGGACTTTGGCAGCTGTGGCTGCACAAAAATAATTTTGTTTTTAGGATAGGATTTGTAGACAGTCAGAGCTGGAAAAAGTGTATAGGACTCTAATGGTTCAGCTCTAAAGAACCCAGGAAAGGCAGGTGGGGAGGGGGGTTATTTTGTGATCACGATGGAAAATGGGTGAAGGGATATGTTAGAGGGATCGGGCACACCAACAATTTCGTGGCTGAGCTATGGGTGTTGAGAGACGGTTTAATCCTAGCTACGGAGATGGGATTGAATAATCTTATCATTGAGCTTAATGCGTTGAGTATTGTTATTCTTATGAATAATGAAGTTGAAAATGTCATGATGGAACCATTGCTATTTGATTGTAGGAACCTCTTGAAGCAAATCCCAAACAAGCGCGTGATTCATTCTTACCGTGAAGCTAATCAATGTGAGGATGCATTGGCCAAGCTAGGAGCGCAATCCTTCACTCATTTTGTTGCTTTTTGTAACCCACCGCCTGTGATGGAGACTTTGTTAGCTTTTGATAAAGCTAGTATGTATTGTAATAGACTTGTGAATTCGTAGTTTAATATTATCATGGTTTACCCAAAAAAAAAATGGTTAATAATGATATTGTTGAGATATTGGAAGAAATTAATAATGTTTTTTCCATTAAGGGATGGATAAGCAAGACCTTTTCAAGTTTGTGATGTAAGCAATCTTAAGCCAATCCTCAGCCCAGGAAGCTCTTTTGTTGGCTCTTATGAAAGCCGAGTCTTTTGTTGGCTCTTATGAAAGCCGAAGATCTAGGATATCAGAAACTGTTTGCTGTTAGTAATGACAAACACTTGGTCCAACTTTGCAACAATATTAAGAAGGGAGGATGACTAAAATTTTGTTTGTCCCTAAGATAGTGATCAATTTTGTCCTAGAACTTGCGGTCCAAACTACTAGATTTCCTGTTCACTCCATGTATTAACTATATGGACTTCTTTGTACTGGTGTTTATTTTATTTGGTTTAATATATATTTTCCTTTATTACCAAAATAAAAAGAAATGAAAAAAAAAAGTCAATCCTCACTGATTTCTTCCTTACATATTTCCAATAAAATAAGAATAATCTTAAATGCCAAGTTTCTCCCATGACATAAACACATAGATTCCATCGTAATGATGTCAAATTGTGGGAATTGCTAATTTGAAGTGATTGACAAGATCTGAGGATGTAAAAGTATCATTTACGGTTATCTAAATTTTTGTACTATTTGAATAGCGAATAGTAATATTTAGTTTTTATCTACTTACTTTTTTAAATACACTTTTCAACAGATTTTTTATTATTTTCTCCATCTCATTTAAATATTATTTTTTCATTCATTTTTTATTTATTATTTTTTTTAACAACTAAATATCTTCCAACATTTTTTTATTTAATAGCTGATTATTATAATAAGAAAAAACATTTGAAGCATGAATAGTAAACGCTACAGTGTTCTCTATTTGTAGAGAAACACTGTACCAATTCTAATATAAAAAATAGAGATGAAGAAGATGTTAGAGTAGGTTTTCGGGCACTTTTCTCTTTAAAACTGACTTTAAAGAAGCCATTGGAGATGCTCTAAAGCCATTAAATTTAAACAATCGGAAATTTTGAGTTTTTACAAAGAGGTGATATGTTGAAGCATGACAAATTGGAAGGTTATGGAATGCTAAAGTGTGAATGCTTCAAACGCTTTATCATTCCATCTCATTCCATTATTAGATATCTGATTGATACTCTTATGAATAGTGCGAGATCAAATCCACAAAATTTTCACAAAATGTATTTTGATTTTTTTTTTTTAATACAAATTTGAATTGAACTAATATAGTTTTACCTAATTCTTACATTCCAACTATTGGAAGGATTGAAAGTTGAAACATTCACTTCAATAATGAAATCCAATAATACACGAATTATTGTGTTGCTCTATTATTTCATAAAGCAACTTGCAACTTATGACTAGTCTTTATTTGATACATGGTAACTTTTCCTATTGATTGTATTTATTTGAAACATGGTAACTTTTACTACTGATTGTAAAATGTGAAAATAAAACAAATTGCACCATGTTGCTTGATGCCTGAATCTATACACATATCCAATGATTAAGAAAGCTCCCATGAAATGGTAAATGGTTTTGTGTACCTCTCTTTGCAGTGCAAATTTCTCGATTTTGAATTTGGTTTTTTTATATATTCTCTTAGATTTAGCATTTCAAATATTTTTTATTCAATTAAGGTATTTTATTTGTAATGTGAAAAGCCAAAAAGCAAACTGACTAGAGAGTGGACAAGCAACACAATTCTTCTTTGAATCTGAAAATCATGCTTAAAATTTTGAACGTAATAAAAATTTTCA
The DNA here is from genome assembly GCA_030445155.1 of Quercus variabilis. Classification (NCBI taxonomy): domain Eukaryota; kingdom Viridiplantae; phylum Streptophyta; class Magnoliopsida; order Fagales; family Fagaceae; genus Quercus; species Quercus variabilis. The sequence goes on along the minus strand of CP129448.1, from coordinate 3,650,694 downwards.
ATAATCATATTTGATTAAAACTGTCTTAATCTCTAGTAAGACCCAATAGGGCATGTCTTCTATTGGTTTTTAGACTCCTGGAAAAATAGTAATTAACTAGTTTTAAGACCAAATTGTTGATTAGATTAATTATGCAAAATTTTAATTAATCTAGAAATTATCAATATCATGCACAAATAGCATAAATGTAAATGAACACAAGATACGATGACTTAGGTAAACAAATGCAACCAACTAGTTCTATAGTAAAAACCTAGAGCTCAGACTTGGCCATATCAATCCCAAAATGAATAGATCCACTATCAAATACAAGTTTACAGATTGAATAACTTAATTCTATGTAAACTTAACTAAAGTTACCAAACTTAACTCTAAGAATCATGGACTTATTTGATATGGAGATGTTTAACGTGAATCTCTAGTCGACAACTCCAATACTATGCTTGAAGATTTAAATCTAGCACTTTTGATGTCCAGGATTGAATGTATATTGATTTTCGATAGTGACTTTGAGAGCAACAAGCACAAAACCTTCAGATCTATAAAATAGCAGCTCCAAAGTCTTATTCAATGTGTATTAGAGTTTGTTTAAAACTTTAAAACCCAACTTTAAATACCCTTAGGTTGTTTAGACGAAACTCTAATTACTTCATGGGCTGATGGGCTGAATTCGAAGTCTAAGCTTCTCAATTGGTCAAGGTGTCCAGAGGTGTCGAGCAGAACAATGATTTGAAGCTTCTTGTTCACATATTCGCCAATCTAAAATCTAAAAACCTAACATCTTCTTTACTAGTGAACGCACAAGTGAACATACCTAGAAGGTGAGTAGATCAGTAGACGGTAGTATCTAGTATCCTTTTGAATGATTGGATTCCAATTATAATGAAAACTTCTAAAACCTTACTGCTACGTTATTCTCATGATCAACTTAGTATGAAACTGGGACAGCTTTACCAGAAAAGAAGGAAAGAGAAAAATTGACAGTCAAGCCCTGGTTTAAAAAAAGCTCAAATTCTTTCATTAATTTAATTGATTAAAAAAATCGGCATTTAGATTAAAAATTTAAGTCCAATTCATTCTCTTGAATAGTCCTATCAGAAGGAGGTCAAATTTTTTATTTGTGTCATTTGGTTGCTTGTGTCTCAAAAGAAATATTTTTGGATTTCTATAGCTCTGGTGCTTTCCTGCCATCAGCAAAAATTATCATATCTATTGCCTAACTAGCCACCATTTATGGCCTACATTTCAATAATAACACAAAAAAGATGAAACCTTTATTTCCTTGGCTGCTAAGTTGCTTCGGCCTTAGGAGGATACAGATTAAAGTACCAATTGTTTAAAAAAAATGATCTGAGAAACAAATGGAAGTGAGAGCCATCTTACATATGCAGAAAACATTCATTTGCCAGCAACAAGGGCATCAATTTTGTTTTCAAGGTGTGCTTCATGGTCTTCAAGGCGACCTTGGATAGTATCATTTTCCCAGCGGATGAGCGTTGGAACTCCTGTCAGCTTAAACCTTGAGTCTACTCTCCATGGGTGCTGGGGATTCCTCCATGTTGGTCTATCTCCAACAAAAGCTCTCAAGAGTGCCACATCATCTGCTCCTGTCTCCAGCTTCTTGTAGATTACAGGTTCAGCTCTAACACAATCTTGCAAAGAAGACAACAAAGTTTCAAGACAAGGCATACAGTAAAGAGCTCAAGAGGAAACACTTTTAAGTAATGAATTCGTTGTATGATGTTTTCATGTTTTACATCAAGCAACGGCTTAGCTACTCAGAAACTCAGGGTTAGTAGCAAAAACTTCTCCATCCACAAATAAAATTTGAAAGGACACTTTTGAATGCAATTGTAAATAAATACCAAAATTTTCCAACAATTTTTGGTCAGAAATTTAAACATTCAAGCTGCCATTACGGGTTGCCATTCAACAGGGTACAAAACATGTGGGGAAAAGAATCTGTGTTTTGTACCCCTCCTTTCAAACTCTAGAATCTCCACCCCAAAGCTCTTCTCTCTCTCTTGCCCACCCCTACTCACCCCCGCCCTGCCCCCACCAAAAAATTAAAACAGATTAGAAGCAAAAGATTGTACTCCAGGGTTACTTCATGTCTAATATTAAGACAAACTATTTTATTAAGTTAGTGTTACAACAACGCCCTTCAAATGTTATCCCAATGCTTCATGCAAATTTCAACAAAGTTTCTAACTAAATATGATAATCCAAAAGGATTTTATTGTTTTTATTATTATTTTTTTTTTATTCTCACAAAGGCATGGCCCTTTGGACCCACTCTTAGGAAGTAAATCGCGAATACATGACCCCATCCACCAGAACTGTGAATCAAGTAATCTAGAAGAACACCAATTGGGGATTGAACTGGATAGTTTCAACTTTCTTTGTCACTTTATATTCCTCTCCATAGGCTAGTAACTAGGAAATAAAACCCTTACTAAAACAAGTTAGGTAGAGATATTTCCAGATCAATCAAATATCCTTGGTAATCAATGACATGGTCAACTAGTTTACAACGCAATAAGTTTTTTTAAGAATGGACGTCATAAATTGCAAATCATCCATCCACACACACACACACTGACACACATGTACAGTCTGCTAAGTTCTATGTTGTATAAGTGGTTATTTTGTTATATAATACCTATCCTCTTTGTTTAATCTTTTACTTTCTTAAGTTCAGAACTGATGCCATCACACCTTATCCCATTTTCAAAGGTATTGGAATAGTATTTCTAGTTCTAATCTTTCTTCTCTTAGCCTCACTCCACTTCCTATTACAGCTACAAATTGATCACCGATTCTGCAATTTTCTTTAGACTGTCTTCAGATTCTTGAATTCTTTCACAAAAAGGTCGCCGCTTTTTACCTAAAATTTTGGTTTTTCTTTAAAAATCCCATATAGGTTTTTTAATTAAAATTTTCTAGGACCAGGGTTTGGAATATATCATAAAATGGACAAGCTTGCACCAATATTTTATTTTCCAATTATTCCAAATGTTGAACAAGCCTAATTTAACATCCTTTTTGATGCATCAGTCAATTTTATGATAACATTCATCAATACAAACAGAAAATTTCTTTTTCATAGGCTATTACACATGCACATTGTGGGTCATGCAATATTACACCCACACCAAGAATGGGGGAAGGGAGTACCAATTAAGCTACAATTTATTGGCCCAATACAAATAGATGCCTTAGGGCATGTCTGGGGGTTTTTTAAGAAATTAACTACAAAACCCAAACAATTTTATTAGTTAGGCAACGTTTCAAACATATTGCATTTCTAACAATTCGACTTCAGAGGAGTCGATTTCACTGTTCATAAAACCTATTCTTACGCATTTTTAATACATCGAAATCGACTCCGGTGGAGTCGTTTTCAATACAAAGAAAACGACTCCAGTGGAGTCGTTTTCTTTGTATTGAAAACAACTCCACTGGAGTCGATTTGCTCAAAAACCCAATGCCACACACGCTTCAGTTGTGTTGTAGAAGAGAAGCAAACGATTGTCACAGAAGAGAAGCAAAGATCAGTGTGAACAGATTCTCGCAAACGAACCCAGGCGAAGCACGAAGGACCCAGGCGCCGACGAACCCAAACACCGACCAGCAACACCGACCAGCAAGCAGGCGCCGATGAACCCAGGCGCCGATTTCACCAGACCCCGACGAACCGCAACACCGACGCGCGAAGCATGAAGAATCCAAACCCCGAGTCAGGTCCGTTCTGAGATAATGACGGCGCCGATTCTGACCAAACCCCGAGTCAGGTCCGTTCGACGACTCCGATCAGATCAGATTTGTCTTCGTGGGTTTGGGTTTCGTTTTTTTTTTGGATTGATTGGTCGCCTGAGTGATTTGCAGGTCTGGGTTTCGTTTTTTTTTGGATTTGCAGGTCTGGTTGCTATACAAAGAAGACGACTTCAGAGAAGTCGTCTTCTATACAAAGAAAACGACTTCTCCGAAGTCGTCTTCTATACAAGGAAGACGACTTCTCTGAAGTCGTTTTCTTTGTACAGAAAACGACTTCTCTGAAGTTGTTTTCTTTGGGTAGAAAACGACTTCTCTGAAGTCGATTTCTTTGTATTGAAAACGACTCCGCTGGAGTCGATTTCTATGTATTAGAGATGCGTAATGAACAGTGAAATCGACTCCTCTGAAGTCGAATTGTTAGAAATGCAATATGTTTGAAACGTTGGCTAACTAATAAAATTGTTTAGGTTTTGTAGTTATTTTCTTAAAAATCCCCATGTCTGGTACTGTGTAATAGACCCTGTAATGTAAGAACATAACAAGGATTTTATTATGTAACACAATATCATCGTTTTCTATTTAGGTAAAAGATAAATACTTTACCTTTCAGACTTTCAGTAACAAGGAAAAAGAAAAAACATACACACACTGACACACATACCAATACAAAAGCCACCTAAAAACCAAGGATAATTCTATTCTATGGCACCTCTATGATTTTTTGGAGAAATGATATCCCAATGATCCTGACCTTTCATTTCAATTGTTGTAATTTCAACCATTCATTCATGTAAATTTATGAAGATAAACTGGTTATCCAAACGATAGAGGAACACAGAATGATAGAAACACTCCCTAATCAATAAATTGTGGCAAAATACCAAAAACCCACAAAAAATTTGCAAAAAAAAAAAAAATCAAGAATTCTGTCATGGGATCATGGAAAAGTATAAATGTTTATAACAAAAATAGGAAAAAAAAAAAAATACCAGGGCACCAGCTGAGAGAGGTAGAAGGGTCTTTGTCAGCCAAGAAGAGAATGAGATTGGCTTTGTTATTGGGTGCTTCTGATCTGAACTTCTCAAACACAGTGTCAAAGTTTGATACTGTGGCGTCCAACTGCTTCATCGGCATTTTGGATTTTGAGTTTCTCTTTCTCTTTCTGGAACACTAGAGATTCTGGTTTTGGAAAGAGACAGTGTCAAAGATGTTTATGGTCGCAGTAAGTGTTTCAGTTTTTATAGGGTAATCTTAAGTATGGAACGACTGAAATGCCCTTGTGTACTTGTTGGTGTCGGTGGCTTACTTCTTAAGCACACGATTCACATGTGCAACTCAAACAGCTGATTTTGGGGACATATTGAATCAGTGCATGTTCCCATGTCTGCCTATAACCCCTTATGAAGCCTAACCAATTAGCATCTTCACTTTTTAGAATAACTTCCAGTAGGATTCCTATAATTTTATCCATATATATATATATATATATATTTTCAAGGTTGATTCTCTTACTCGAACTCACAATCTGTCGCTTCAGGTGAAAAACACTTATCAATGCAGTAAAACCCAACTTTTATTTTGCTATATCATCAATTGTTTAAATACATACAAAAATGATAATAGTTTATGTTTGTTTGAATATTGATTAAATGATGAAATTTAATCCATTCATTTCAATATGCATTGATTGGATTTTAAGATAATGCTACCTTAAAACTCTAGAGGATAAGATTTTCAACATGGATTGACTTTAATAAGTATGATTCTTTCGTGCAAGCCATTCAAAACCATCAAAACCATTCATTTATTTGGGAACGATGGTGCCAAATCAATATCTTCTCTCTTTAGAGATAAAGAGATATCCCTATTGGTCCAAATTTTTGGGCCTTAGCAAGGAGGAGGTATTGCATGTTTCGGAAACATGCATAACTTTCCCCTTAGCAATTGCCTAACTTGCCTAGTGGTAGAGCGGTAGAGCCAGCACCACCTATCGATGTGGTAGTTTTAAGTTTGTAAATTGTTGGTCAATTGTCATATGGGCGTAACAATATTCCGCTCTCTTTTGTGGAGTTAGATTTGTAGGTCGAACTTGAATTCTCTCAACTTACAATCAAAAAGCTGTGTATAAATAATGGATCTACTCATGATAAAGTAACTAATTTTACACAAATCTTTTCCATTTTCCAGGCTTGGGATCAACTCTAAATATATATCACACTAGACACATGCCGAGTTCAACTTACACTTAACAAAAGTTAAAAGATTGTTGAGTCATTGAATACTAGAAAGAAAATATAAGAATCAAAGAACCTAATTTAGCTTATAACAAAGAGTTATAATGTATCATTTGTAAAGACAGTGATGAAAAAGTATCACCATGAAGATATTGAAGATCTAGTAGTATCCATGCGTAAATAATGGGGGACAAACCATAGAATATGTATTCCTATTAAGGGAGAGTTAAGAGAAACGAGGCTACAAGCAATGCTTGAACAGAGCAAGACTTGATTGAGCTCATTTATCACCAGCTTGAAGAAACAATCACAATTAGAGGCAACAATTTGCCATGCTTGACATATAATACTCGTACTATATACGAATACTAGTAGATGCACCAGGAAGCTTTGTTGAACAAATTGCATAACCTTATCAAAAAAAAGGATAAGAACTATGTAAGAGACCCGGTACTAATTCATTAAAATGTATTTCACATAAAATAAATAAATAAAAACTGCCCTAATTTTTAGTACAATGGATACAAAGTTGAACATGCTCCAAAATCCCATGTTGTTGCCACCTACTTTACGCCTTATTTACACGAATCCGTTGCCCTTCTAACAACTGCAATGAAAAATATGTATTAGGGTAATGAAATGTCCAAACAACAGCTAAAATAGATAAAAAGATAACCAAGTTCTCAACAAGGTTCCAATTATTATCAATAAATGAATAACTATCTACATGAGAAACGTGGCAGTATGTGGCCCATCCCCGTGTATGTGATAAGGAAAGAATACAACATAGTAGATGGGAAAGCGGCACCAAGAAAGATACAATCAGGATATTAGAATTTAATGAGTGAAATGTAGCACAAACAGAGAGTGCAAACATAAACTATGGCAGTCAATTACATCCTTTAAGCTGCGTTCCATATCCATCTATGTCAAGGATAAAAACAGTAATCAAAGATGAGCAAGGGGCATAATGACAATAAGAAAATTTTCTTTAAGAAAAATATTTTTAATCATAAATATCTATGAATCACACAAATACTGAGCAAGAAAGTTAGGTTTGATACAATTGATGAAATAATGGCCATAATAATGTCAGGTTATATCAGAAGACATTAAAGGCTTTACCGGAGGAAAAGGAAACATAAAAAACCTATAGCCATCCATAACTGCAGGAAAACCAGTCTGACAACAATCAAAAGCAAGAATAACAATGTTCATTGATGTATATATGTGTGACCATCCACATAGGCACATAGCACCGCAAGTGCATATATGTGTGTATTCAGATACACCAAGCTTCCATTTAAAGTTTAAACAAAACAGGATCAGTGAACAACTTACAGTGTTGTTAAAAGATGTGATTGCAGTTTCTACATCCTCATCTGAAGAAAATGTAACAAACCCAAACCCACTGGATTTTGAGGTCCCTGGAACCCGAGAAACCTTTGCACTAAGAACCTTTCCCTTTTCAGAAAAGAATTTTTCAAGAATTTCCGTGGTTACTGTCTTTGCAAGATTTCCTACATAAACTTTGTGGGGGCTATCAACAAATTGAGATTCCTCTAATTGCAAAAGTGAAGATTCTACTGTTGACAAAGGCTTTTCTGTAATGTTTACTTTGATCTCACGCCCTCCAATTTCCTGTCATTAACAGCACATGAAACTCATTAGCCTTTCACTATAAAATTATCAATACAAGCAATGAACATAGTGTGATTTTATACTTCACGATAGATTATCTCAACGTACAGTTCCATTCAGTTTCTCTACTACTGCATTTGCATCCTCAACTGTCTTCATTGTAGCAAATGCAAATCGGCGGCTTCTTCCAGAGTACTTATCATGCATCACCTATAAACAAAAAAAAATGGAAAGAAAATCAACTCAAATTGCAAGAGTAACCTATATAGCGAACCAAAAGCCCCTCAAATCGCAAATCATCAGCTCCTTGCAGATTAATTATCAATTTATCATACATCAGTCATGTATTTCAGTGGAATTTCAAAGAAAAGGTTTAATGAGTCTGCATTAGTAACAATTAAGGTTGATAGCCTGATCCCCAAAATTTAATATTATTCCATTCAATATTGGTGATATTATCTTCTTCAAATTTCATGTATGCAATCATACGGATCTTATAATGTATACACCTTGAATCTTTTGTGTTATGATGAATTCATGTATTCTCTTTCTATTATAGATTCATTTTCACACATAACATTAACCAAAGGATTATCAATCAATTACCATGTAAGAATGTAAAAAGAATATCATTTGAAAAAAACTCAAAATTATATCATTTCATGTAACCTTAAAAAATAGGTTAAAAATCGTTTTTCATTATTGGTAAGTTATACATATTGGGTCTTGAACCCACAACTTCACCTTCCATCCCCTTAGTATAGAAGGAGGAATTGCTATTGAGCTATAGGTCATTTACACAATCTTACTCATGCTCCAAAAATTTCTTATAAGTAAAAGACACAAACCATAACCATGACAAAGTCAATTTAAAAATTAAAAAAATAAGTACCAGTTCCATTTGTGTTCCTTATTGAATACCCCAAATCCACAATTAGGCCAATGCAACAATTTAAGATCAAAATTTATCCAAAAAAGTATATACACATTCATAGATATAAAACAATTCTACCAAATAACATGTATTTATCTTTCAAAATGAGGACAGATTGCTATCCTAAATTCCTAATGAACTTCAAGCTCTAAAATGTAAAGTTTTCAGTAACTATTGAACCAAAACAGCACAAGAACATGCATACACAACGTGAACAAGAGCGAATCCAGAGAAAAGTACCTCAGCATTCCATATAAAAGAATTCAACCAAAGGACATGTCTTTATCTTTCTTGAAATATACAATGAGCTCTAAGCTCTAAAAATTAAACTCTCAGTAACCCAATAAACCAAAACACCAAAAGAATAAACACACAACACGAAATCACAAACTGTTGGTCCCTATACTTTAGCTTATGAGCATTTTTAGTCCATAACGTTTTTATTTTTATTTTTTATTTAAGATAAAAATTCTATTTTAACCTACGTGTATAAGTAAGTGAAACTCTCTCCCGAAAACTTGAACCCTGCCATAGCCCCCCACCCACAAGAACTTTGTACATGTGGAGTGACCATCATGTCAAGGGTGCGGTGGTAGTCCATGAAGGTGGTAGTCCATGAAGTTAAAGGTAATTGCTTTTAGCTTTTAGACGACATGGTGAAGCTATAAATTGACATATCATCACTCTGTTGAACGCATTAGGAACAAAAAAACGATTATTTTAAGTTTGTTTGGGACTAAAAACAATCACTTTAAGTTGTTAGAGACAAAAGGCAATCACAAAGTTGTTACGGATTAAAATTCATCACTCATAACTTCAGGAACTAAAATCGTTCATTTTAAATTTCAGGGACTAAAATCAATCATAGGCTAAAGTTTATGAACCAACACTTTTCTCTAAAAGAATTCAACCAAAGGAGATGTCTTTATCTATCTGAGGATATATGGTACCTATCCCAAAGAGCCTCTAAAGAGTAAAATTCTCAGTGACCCATTAAACCAAAACACCAAAATAACTCAAAAACTAGTACCTCAGCCTTCTCCACAACACCATGCTCTTCGACAATCCGGGTGAGCTCAGCATTATCCACAGTCCTAGGAATGTTGCCAATGTAGAGCTTCCTTGCAGCCTCTGAGGACACATCAACTTGGGTGTCCTCAGCCACAGCAAAGAGCACTTGGGAGCGCTTGGGGGAGAGAGTGAGAGGTGAGAAAGTGAAGCTGGGAAGGTTTTGGAAATGGGTTTTTTTGGGGGTTTGGAAATGGAGTTTTGGTGGGAGTGTAAGGGGTTTTGTGGGGTTGTAGAGGAGATTATTGGGAGGGGAGAGTAGGGATGAGATTGAAGCCATTTTTTTTGGGTCTTTGTTTGTGAGAATGAGAAGTGAAGTGGAGAGGTTTTGGAGTTTGAGAGGAGAGTGCAAAGAGGTTGCGGAATTGGGAAACAAATGTGGGTTATCTCACATTATCTTCTTGTCTGTTGAGAGTTGAGGTTGCGACCCACCCGCGGGTTACAGAAAGTCCTTACTTATGGTTTTTTTTGTTTTGTTTTGTTTGGATTTGTTTTTTTTTTTTTTTTTTAATTAAAATCTAAAAGCTAGGTGTTAATGTTTGTTACAATCCGCGAATATGACTCGAATTTTTACAGGTTAGAATTAGATTCGGGTCATAAACGGATCAACCCGAAACGACATATTTAATACAATTCGTTTAATTCACATAACGAAATATTCATTTTATTTTAAATTTGTTAAATGTGAGTAATTATAAAAACTTATAAATGATATAATTGTAAGTTAAAACTTTACAAACCCTAAAGAATTTGTGGATGATACTTATAGTCATAGTCATGATCAGACTATTGGTTGCTCTAACTCTTTCAATATTACTACTTAACATTTGGTGAGTTTTGGGGATGTTATATTTTTGTTAAACTATGTTATTTTGATTTTGGTTGAAATGTATGAACTTTTTTTCGGATGCAAAAAACTTATTTCTAGATGAATTGTATTACATTATAGACTTAATATTTATTAAGTAATTTGATGTTATTTTGAACTTTTGGACTATGTGTTTTTAAGTATTTGATGTTATTATTAGCTTTCAAATTGTATGCTTAATAGGTATTTTGATGTTATGAGTTTGTATTAAATATGTTGTTTATTAAATTTATAACAATATTCAACAAGTGATTTTTTTTTTTTTTTTTTAAGTGGGTTAAATTGATTAAATTGTGTCAACCCAACCTGTTTATATATTAGGTGGCTTGAAATGGGTAGCGTCACATTCATGTCAACCCAACACAATTAAGGATGGCAATTTTTGCCTGACTCATGGGTACTTGGCCTGGCACCACCCTAATGGGCCAGATTTTACCCGGTCCGATTAGGAATAGAGTCGAGTATGGGTTTAGAAAAAAATAAAACCGATGCGGGTCCGGGTTTTATCAAAAAAATTTGAAACTTGGCCCGAATAAAACCCAGTTTCCCTGAAATTACAAAAATACCCCTTATATATATAGCTATAATTTAACCCTAAGTCCCTCATTTCTTTAGCAGCAACTCACGCCTCCCTCAATCCTAACCCTTACTTCGACACTCCCTCAGCTCAGTCCCTTATTTCAGCTCATGCAGTCAGCCAGTCACGCCTCGCCTCCTCACCCTCACTGCCTCACAAAAGCACACGGCCTCATAGCCCTCACTCACTCTCAGTCACTGCCTCACGCACACGCCCTCACTCACTCTTAGTCACTGCCTCACAAAAGCACACGGCCTCATAGCCCTCACTCACTCTCAGTCACTGCCTCACGCACACGGCCTCACTCACTCTTAGTCACTGCCTCACGCACAATCCCTCACTTTCATCGTGGGTGTGCTTACCGTTTGCTCGTCGTGGGTTTGCTCGTTGTTTTCTCGTCGTTGGTTTGCTTGTCATGGGCCGTGGGTTTGCCACCATGGGTTTGGGTTTACTCGCTATAGGTCTGGGTTTATTTTGCTGTGGGTTTGGTTTTAGCTCACGGTGATGGAAACCGTGGGTTGCTATTTGTTTGTTTGTTTTCTTTGGTGTTGAATGTTGAATGTTGATGGTGGATTGTGGGTTGATAGTGGTGATTAAAGAATAGAAACTGGGTATTGTGAGTCTTTTTTTTTTTTTTAATAAAAAAAAGCGGTATTGTAAGTCTCTTTGCATTATAATTCAAAAAAATTTTTCTTTCTGTTGGGGTTAAAAGGGCCCACGGGGCCCAATGAGGCGGGTCTGGGCCTTGAATAAAAAACCTGTTTGATAAATGGGCCGGGTTTGGGTACTGGGTTTGGACCTGCGGGGTGGGTCCAGGTATGCAAAAACCTGGCCCAAACCCGACCCATTGCAATTCCTAAACACAACTTGTTTATTAATAATGTCAAGTGGGTCGTGTCGTGTCAATCTATTTCATTACAGGTTGTGTTAAGTTTAAAGGGTTATGACACGATTATTAAATTGGTTGAGTTTGAGTTGAGTCATTTAACCGAATATGCCTAACTTCTTCAACACAACACGAACACGACACACTAACCTGAATTGACACGACCCTCATGGCTATTAGTAATTGTACTCTCATACTCATTAAGATACATTCACACTTCATAGCATAACGTCTTTAATGTCATGTTTGATGTCTACATTTAAATTGTGAAATAGATGATGTACAATAAAGAGTGTAAGAGAATAAAGTGTGAAAATCAATACTCGTGCATGTGTATATGGAAACCCGTCTCACCTAGGGGTTAATCCCATGAGAAGGAAGTTACATATATTAATACACAATATTATTTTTTGGAGTTATGGTCATAATAGACTTGTTGATATATGTTATCAGGTAAAACTTAGGTGATGTGCAATACATTAAGTTCCTTAATTAAATTTAAATACAAAACTACATTAAATTAAATTTTCTTTGGAAAAGGCAATAGTGTTTGTGAGTTATTGAGTAATGCAACCAAATGTATAAATTTAATTGAGAAACATAATATATTGTACTCATTTGAGTATGACTTTCAAATATATGTACAAGGAATTTGGTATACAAGATTTAGTATATATATACAAGAAAAAAAGGCTAAGAATTAATACATGTTATGTAATTAAATTAATGTTGATATGGATTCTAGTTAGCTTAACTTCTTGTTGAAAAAGGGATTTGGATTAGAATTCTTCCTTTATAAAAAGCTAACCAGTGTCTTGGTGTGATAATTGAAGCAATTAGAAGAGATGAATGGTAGGGAGTCTTATGTGGCTACTATTGAATTATCGATTATCCCAAAAGCTTAAACTAAACTTTTGGGATATGGTAAATTTAATCATTTAGTCACACAATTCTAATACCCCCTCTCACGTGTGGGCTGAAACTACATTTTTAATAGGTGAGGCCTAACACGAGAGATTTTAAATGAGAGATAGAGTGGAGGAGACAAGAATCGAACTTAGGATTTCATACTCTAATACCAAGTTAAATTTCCGATTGTTCTAAAAGTTAAATTACTGATGATCTCAAAAGTTTAAACTATTAGAATATGGTAAATTTGATTATTTAACTACACAATTCTAATAATTAATTACCTCCAATTCCCCCCACTCTGCGCGCATGGAAGATGAACTTGTGACCTCATTTTTTAGTAAGGCTAATGTTGATTATGATTCAAGAGACTTGCCAACTCTTTTTTTTTTTAAGAGACTTGCCAACTCAATTCACCATCATCTTCTCACCAAAAAAAAAAAAAAAAAAACTCAATTCACCATCAAGTAATAAGATTAAAAAAGAAAATTTGCTAAAGTCTAGTTGTTCTTTTCTTTTGGTGCTAATATTCATATTTTGTTCTCGATAATCAGTGCTAATATTAGAAGAAGGATCGATATTAGAAGAAGAGTGTTAATATTCTTATTAACGGGAATGATAAATTGATAATAGAGTAGGCTGCAATAGAAAGAATTTGAATCACTTAGCAAAATCAAAATCATTAACTCATAAATCTGAATCATTATATCTATTTATTGTTAAATGTTAATTTTTAAACAAAAATCATTAAAAGTATATCACTCCATAGTTAATTCTTCTTTTTTTTTGAAAATATTTGGAAGTACGTATAAATCCTTAGAATTTTTTTTTTTTTGGAAGACCAATGGGTTATGGCTTTCATGCAATAAATTACAACCCAACCATTTCCATATTTCTTTCTTAAAAAAAAAAAAACTATTTCCATATTTAAATCATACCAGGTGGACCAACAAAAATTGAGTGCCCCAGATTTCCCTCCCACTGATATCTCTCTCAGAATTTTCTCTCATTAATTCCATTCACAAACATTTCCTTCCTTGCCGATTTTCTTTTCATTTTGAACCCACCACCCTCATCACAAAAATCTTCACACCCGTTAAACCCTACTGTTTTTCATTCTCTCTCTCTCTTTTCCAGTTCCTCAAAAGAACTGTCTCTGCTATTTTTCTCTTTGGACTCCATTGAACCTGTAAGTTAGTTTGCATTTCTTTTTTTCCTAACGTCTAACATGATTTTTTTTCTTTGCTCCTTGATGTTTCCAACGTTTTTTTTTTTCAAATAAAAATCTTGCAATATATTTTGTTCATAATAGTATAGAGAAATGAGAATGGTTGTGATAGGTTGATGACTATTATGAATGGATCCACACTAGAAATGCTTTTGTAACTAGTTTGTGTATGTGTATATATGTATTTTTAAATCCATGAAACTTGTTTCCTTTTGTTTTTCTAGACATATAATCTGAATTTGGTTTTGTTTTTTAAAATGGGGTTCTCTTTTTTCTTAGAATACAATTGTATTATTATAGATACAGTCAGATCATGGTTTTTGACTAATACTATAGTTCACACTTCACAGTTTCTATAATATTCCAATATTGATGTACAAACGGCCTTGTTATTAATTTGATTTCTTAATTACAATTCAGATTATACTTTGGTTTCTGAAAATGTTTTGCCTATTGTGTTTTACAGTTTGATCAATGGCGAAGCCAAAAGAAGATTTCTCTCTCAAACAGACCAAACCAAACATCAGTGGCTCCAAAAACACGACTGGTCCATTGAGACCCCACGACCTCGTTGAACAAATGCAGTTCATGTTCGTAAAGATTTTGAAAGCAAAGGATTTGGTAGGGCCTGATGGACCTGATACCTGTGATCCTTACGTGGAAATTATACTGGGAAACTGTAAGGGCACCACAAAGATCTTTGAGAAGAAGTCAAGCCCAGAATGGAACCAGGTCTTTGCTTTCAAAAAAGAGCGGATTCAGACAATTACTTTGGAGACTGTTGTCAGAGATAAGCTTAATGAAGTCAGTCATGAAATGATTGGTAAAGTCAAGTTCAATATTGGTGATGTTCCTATGCGTGTTCAGCCAGATAGTCCATTGGCGCCACAGTGGTATAGGTTGGAGGATAAGAATGGTGTGAAGCTTGGAGCAGGAGAGTTAATGTTGTCTGTCTGGATGGGGACTCAGGCAGATGAAGCTTTTTCTGAAGCATGGATTTCGGATGCTGCAGAATCTGCAGGTACAGCGTATACGAGGTCTAAGATATATCATTCACCTAGGCTATGGTATCTTAGAGTCAATGTAATTCAAGGTCAAGATTTGGTATTCAGAGATAAGAATAGGAAGAATCCGGAAATTTTTGTAAGGGGTACACTTGGGAATTTGGTGTTGAGAAGTAGGAGTTCACCAAATAAGAATGAGAATCCTATGTGGAATGAGGATATGATGTTTGTAGCAGCAGAACCATTTGAAGAACCTTTGGTTTTGAGTGTGGAGGATAAGTTGAATCCGAATAAGGAAGAGAGTGTGTGCTTGGGGAGGGTTGTAATTCCTTTACAAAATGTGATGAAGAGGGTGGACAATGCACCTGCAAGTGCTAGGTGGTATAATCTTGAGAGACCTGAAATTGCAGGGGAAAATAAAGAACAGAAGGAGGTGAATTTTGCAAGTAAGCTTAATGCAAGGATTTCTTTGGATGGTGGTTATCATGTTCTTGATGAGGCTACTAACTATAGTAGTGATCTCAGGTCTACGGTAAAGCTGCTGTGGAGGCCTAATATTGGGCTATTGGAATTGGGGATTTTGAATGCCACTGGTCTGCCAGTGATGAAGGGTAAAGAGAAGCGTACTGATGCCTATTGTGTAGCTAAATATGCGTCAAAATGGGTGCGGACAAGGACTATTCTTGACAGTTTGGCTCCACAGTGGAATGAACAGTTTTCATGGGATGTTTATGATTTGTGTACTGTTTTGACAATTGGGGTGTTTGATAATGGTCACATACAGGCAGGGGATATGGCTGGAAAAGCATTTCATCCAAGAATTGGGAAGGTAAGAATTCGGTTATCCACTCTTGAAAGTAATCGGATTTACACTTATTCTTATCCGCTTGTGGTCTTACAATCTTCTGGGGTGAAGAAGATGGGAGAAATTCAGTTGGCTGTGAGATTTTCTTGTGCATCTTTTTTTGATACGCTGCAAAATTATACTCAACCTTTACTTCCCAAGATGCATTACCTTAATCCTCTATCTGTATATCAGCTTGATAGCTTGAGGCACCAAGCCGCTTTTATAACCTCATTGAGGTTGAGCCGTGCTGAGCCACCTCTAAGGAAAGAAATTGTTGATTACATGTTAGATGTTGGATCAAATATGTGGAGCATACGGAGAGCGAAAGCAAATTATGACAGGATCTTAGATCTTTTGAGTGGTATTTTTGCATTAATCAAATGGTTTGAGCAGATACGCAATTGGAAGAGTCCTGCTGCAACAATGGCCTTTTATTTCCTGTTCTTGGTTGTGGTTTTTGTCCCAAAGCTGACGTTGTCTACAATCTTTTTAGTCCTTTTTCTAGTTGGGGTTTGGCGCTGCATAAAGAGGCCAAGGCATCCTCCTCACTTGGATGCCAAACTATCTCATGTTGATACAACAAATGAAGAAGAACTCGATGAAGAATTCGATCCACTACCATCTAAGAAAACAGGTGAAGTTTTAAAAAGGAGATATGATCGATTAAGAGGCATTGCTGGGAGGATGCAAGTGGTGCTTGGCGACTTGGCAACTCAAGGGGAGAGGGTGCAATCTCTTCTAAGTTGGCGAGATCCAAGAGCTACAATGATCTTTGTGTGTTTCTGCTTGGTAGCTTGCTTTGTGACATATGTCACTCCTTTTCGATATGTACTCATTCTTTCTATGACTTATGTGCTAAGGCATCCAAGATTTCGTGTTGGCTTTCCTTCAGTGGTCCAGAACTTTCTAAGGAGGTTGCCTGCAAGAACAGATAGCATGCTTTGAGAACTCAAAATGTTAGGTTTTAATGTTTATGCATATGTTTCATTGGTGTAGGTGAAGCTTTTTCGATTTCCTTCTCTGGTGGTGGCTGTTGAGTTTTCTTTTATGATTTGTAATTTTCCCCACCATATACCTATAAAGAGGCTTGAATTTGCAGTTTAAATTTTAGTTCTAAGCAGTCTTTGTGTGATGCTTTAATCATCTGTATTGATATCATTCTTTTCTTTTTTACCTAATTTTTCAATAATTATATTTCTATCATAATTGATCACTTCTCCCACCCCCCTCCCCCCTGCGCCAACATTTTATACTTCATATAATTGCAGTGCCTCATCAGTTGATTAGCTATGAGTAGAATTTCATATTTCTGCTGTTAGGCTTCATTTGAGCTGGTGTCTCAATCTCTGCTATGGTACCTCTAAAGCCAGGTGCCATGAGTATTGCCTTCCGGTTAGAGCTTAATAAGAGACTGCTATAAAGTATGTTCTGTGCATGAAGTACACGCCTAAGGTTTTCACATGATGGTTTAACTATTTTTTTTTTTATATCACTATTATCATTTTACTCTAACTATAAATAAATAAATAAAACTATTTGTTTTATATTTCTTATCGTGTGGAGTTTACATTTGTTACATACTCAACTTCTTTACAGGGTATGATACTATGTAAAATCTATGAAATGTGATTTCCATATACGACTATAGAAAATGAAGTTAACAGAGGCATATAACTTGTGCTATAAGGTTTTTACTACTTGCTAAATGTCCTTATTCTTCACCTCAAGCCATCTTCCTTAGAACTAATTAAGTTTCAACATTAAGATAAACATTATTCTGACACATGGAATTGTTTTGTTATAGGACCTTTATTTTCTACAGCAGATAACAATATGCCGATGGATAAGCAAAGTAATGCTTTTTATTGATCTTTGATTTAGCAATTTTATAAACCGTGAGTGTTTTTCTCAGTTAATATTATGAAATTGTAACCAAATTAGGTGAATAGAATGTGCGGATAACATATCTAGCAGAATGTACCCCAAGGAACAGTAGGAGTAGACTCATTGTCTGAGAGAACCTAGTATTTGAAGAAAAAATGTTTGTTAGGTGATCGAGTAGAATCTTTTGTCTTTTTCTTTTTTTTGTCCATTTTCTTGTCTTGAGTTCATGGAACTGAGAGTTTAGTAGTTATCCACTTACGACTTATCCTACTGTTTCTTCTCTCATGCATGTTAAAGTCACATGGTAACAATTGGAACTTTTTTTATTCGAAGAGTGGATGAGATGGATTATTTATCAATCAAACACAGTTATTTCATTCTAATGTTCCATTGGTCTTATTCTATTTCTGCCAATATCAGGCTCGAATGCTTAGGTCATTTCACTTAGCCAGCTGGGTAGTTTTTCTATATGCGCAGTTTTTTGCTGAACACTAACAGTTGAATAATAATTGGTTGCTAATATTGACATTAGGTGATGATTTAGCTTCCGATATCAGTAAAGTGGTTTACCATATATCTACTGACTCACTGAGGTACTTATCCTCTTAAGCTATACCTTCTTGAATTCTAATTTGATAATATAACCCCATGTACCGGAAGATTACACATAAATGTGTTTAGCAAACTCCTGTATATACTACAAATAACATAATGATTTATGCCTAGGTCCTTCCACAAATGACAGATAGAATAACTTGACTATTAGGAAAAAGTTCTATTGCTAGTACTCTCAGTTCTAGCCCTGTAACAATATGGTTTGATTCATGCCAAAGTGTGCACTGTAGTGAACTAACTACTACTTTATAGTTCAATCTTTCTATCAATGTTTCTAATTTCTTTGTTTCAAAGGTGACCTTTTGGCTGCTCCCACTATTTTTTCTTTTACCCCATGTTATCAAAACTTCATGTTCTTATGGAAAAAGCAGATGAGTTACAACTTACCAAGCAAAGAAAAAGGAAATGTAGATGGGTTTTGTACAGCGGCATTATGCTTACAAAAAGTTGGGAGTGAGAAGATTCGAACCTAGATTCACCCATGAAGTGAATTGGGCAATACCACTGTGCCACAAGGCTTTTGGTGGCAGTATGCAATTTTGGGTTCAGTGCATTGTGTATATTAGAAATTTATGGAGATGTGCTAAATTTTGAAAGTGGCAAAGTAATGTGGGATATAATAATGTACAAACTGTTCATTGTTGTTTAGTATCATAGAGTCAATATAAGCTATATATATATATATATATTTTTTTTTTTGTTTCTGATTATTGAATTGATTAGATTCATTAGAATCTATCAAATGGCTAAGAACGGCAAGCCGTTTATATATCTAGGGGTGCAAAATGACAGTATCTCTATAACTGGGCCAGGCCCAAGCGATACACTGTTTGGGCAGTCAGCTTGACTAATTATAGTAACAGTGAAAACGACTTACCGTTTATAAGAGTCCCCATTTTGAGGGGGTGAACCTATTAAGACCCAAATTTCCCTAAAGGGATATTTATTTTTTCACCTGTAGTAAAATAAAAAAAAAAAAGTACCAAACTGTGGTAACTCTATTTCGAAGTAACCATAATAGTTATTCTATGTTGAGAAACCAATACTTTAGTGACTTACATAATAAGACACTTCCAAGTGGATTAAGTCATAAGTTGATCTTAATCATACTGAGAAGAGATGATCATGAACTTTTTTCTTCTCTAGGGGTTAGATTGAGTTAGCCATTTGGCCACTTAGTAAGAGCCTAATGCCTAACATGGAAGAAGACTCCATAATATCAGTCTTATAGAATAAATATAATACTATATATATGACAATCTAAAAATAAAATGGCAAATAAAATATAATTCATATTCATTGGAATTTTTTTTTCTAAGAAAGTGATTCATGTTTGATTGTTTTATAGAAATTTGTGTATAACATGTACATATTGTACATATGCACGGTAAAATTAAAAATAATCACAATTACATGTATATATATATGGGTTCAAATTTTATAATTCTTTTATATTAGACTTTTTGTTTTTTGCATAGCATTAACTCACCTAGAATAAAAATTTAAAAAAAAAAACTTAGATAGAACACATGTTGCAAAATTAGACAATAATTGAAATCCAATTTAGAATATAATTGGATTTTCTCTCAGTTTTGACTTTATATATATATAGATAGATAGATGTTCATATTTCTTAAAAGAGAAATGCTATGTCTACAACATTTTTACAACAAATCCTAAGTGGCAGGTTGTTACTGGTTATTATTGTTGGGGCAAAAAAGTAATCTTACTATTAGTTTCAAATTTGAACTAATAATAACTAACCACCTATGATTTGTTGTAAAAATGTTGTAAAATTGTTGTAGATGTAGCATATCTCTTCTTAAAAATACTCTCTTTCTCTCTCTTAAAAAGTAGTTTTTACAATTAGTCAACATAAATAAATCAAATCACATAAACAATTTTACTATCTATCTTTAAAAATGTCTTTTGTCAAAAAAAAAAAAAATTGTCATCAAACCAATTATTTTTTCTCTTAGCCTGTAGTTTTTACAATCAGTCAACATAAATAAATCAAATCACATAAACAATTTTACTATCTATCTTTAAAAATGTCTTTTGTCAAAAAAAAAAAAAAAATTGTCATCAAACCAATTATTTTTTTCTCTTAGCCTTAAACTTACTCGCAGAGGTTACATTTAAGGTAAAGGCTATCAAATAAATCTTATGTTATATTTTTGTTTACTAATAATTAACAAAATATAACAAAAAGCATAAATAACAATAAACAAACAAGAAAATTAGTCCAACTTTGCATACTTGTGGAGTGACCACCGTGCACCATTGGTGTGGTGGTCATTACATAAGTATAAGTACTTGTACGGTGTGAGGAGTAAGGACCAGAGTTCAAGTTTTTAAGAGGGAGCTTCACACATATATATATATATATATATATATATATATATAATTAGATTATGTTAGAGTATAATTTTTATCTTGTATAGAAAAAAAATAATTTTTTTATTTAAAAATTATCTTTTAAACATAAAATTATATCAACCCAACCCTGGTTTTAGCCCCTAATTAATTTATTAATTAAAAAAAATTTCTTTTCACTCAAAATTATATCATTTTCATTCCCACTATATGTGTTTGTTTAAGAAAAAGAAAGAGAAAAAGAAAAAGATCAGGCCCATATACTAAAAACACAAAGGATAAATGCAGGCCCAATAAGCCAAAAATTCCAGGGTTTTTAGGCCCACAAAACTCTATTCATCACAAGGATTCCCTAGGGTTTTTAACACTCCGAACTTTATATAAACAATATTACACGCACATATATAAATCTCCTTCAGAACTAGGGTTTTCTTTCAGAGCCTCCTCCATTTCCCAATTCACTCATTCACAGAGAGAGAGAGAGTGAAATCTCAATTCCAATGGCACCAAAGCAGAGGACCCCAAAGGTTAGCCGGAACCCAGATCTGGTTCGCGGGGTCGGCAAGTACTCCAGGTCTAAGATGTACCACAAGCGAGGCCTCTGGGCTATCAAGGCCAAAAACGGCGGCGTTTTCCCTCGCCACGACGCTCAGCCCAAGGCTCCCGCTCCGGCTGCCAAGGCTCCCAAGTTCTACCCAGCTGACGATGTGAAGAAGCCCCTCGTTAACAAGCGCAAACCCAAGCCCACCAAGCTCAGGTTTTTATTATGGCTGTCTCTGTGTTTTTTTTTTTTTTTGGGTTTCTGTGGTTGTTTTGCTTGTTGGGTATCTGGGTTTTTTTGGGTAATTGTTTGGGAGCTGAGAAAATGTGGGTTTTTTTTTTTTTTTTTTTATTTTATATGTTTAGATGCGTTTGTGAGTTTGTTTTGGTTGTTGGGTAATTGATATTTTTTATGTATGTAAAGGTGTATGTATGTGTTGGGTAATTGTTTGGTAGCTGAGAAAATGTGGGATTTTTATGTTTATATGTGTGTGTAATAATGATTTTGTGTATGTATAGGTGTACGTGTGTGTTTGTGAGTTTGTTTTGGTTGTTGGGTATTTGATTATTTTTATGTTAAAGGAGTATATATATATGTTGGGTTTTTAAAATATTTTGTCGGGTAATTGATTAGTTGCTGAGATGGTGTGGGAAAATGTTGGATTTGTATATTTACATGTGTGGATATATATGCATTCGTGATTTCTTGTATGTATAGGTGTTGCTTATAAGATGCTATAAATTGTTGGATTTGTATGTGTTTAACTGCTGGATTAGCTAGTTGGGTTTTCGGTTTTTGGTGAATCTTGTTGTCTTCTGATTTATGAATGATGAATTTGTTTGTACTTATGGTGTGTTGGTGGTTATTGGGGATTCGGTTCTAGTTGAGTTTGGTTGGTTGGAAAACGTGTGGAAATGATGGATTTTTTATCTTTATGGTATGACTGGTCTGTTGAGGATCTATAGCCGACCTTAAAATTTGGGACTGTTGTTGTTTTGGTATGTATTGTTATGCCTGTAAATGTTATGGAAATCTGATAGTTTGTTGTTAATTGAGATTCAAATGTAATAATGTTTTTTGTTCACTGAAGATTGGTGGGATCAATCAGATGAGTTGGATTTTGATTTTTCATTGTTGGTTTCTAATTGACATGTGTAATTATTTTAATGTTTGTCATGTGGTTTTTGATTTTTGGAAAATTCTAATATATGTATTTGTTTTCAATATGTAGGGCTAGTATTACTCCAGGAACTGTGTTGATCATTCTTTCTGGGAGGTTCATGGGAAAGAGAGTTGTTTTCCTGAAGCAGCTCTCATCTGGATTGCTTTTGGTCACTGGTGAGTGCCGGTACCCATCTACCTATGAATTGTAAAGTGTTTTCATATTGTCTCATTATTGTGCTGGTTTGAGCGCATGGTGGAATTTGTGTTTTAGTTCCTAAATCTGTTAGCTACTTGTATGCATTTGTGATGATTGCTTGTCTATAAGATTATTCCAGACTGTGTTCACCTGATGATGGGTTGACGAGCTTTTCTTGCTCAATAGATTCATCTTGATTGATTCTTAAAAAGAGAGTGAAACTTATAGATTTTTGTTGCTTCTGGATGTCCTAGATGGGAGTCATGGGAATGGGATCCATTTGGTTGTGGGTTCAATATGGATATGGTAATGTTATTGTTAATAAATATTGATTGAAACAGAATAATCATATAGATAGTGAATGTCTAGAACATAGTCTATTTACTTTCTAAAATTTGCCATGTTCAGTTATCGTGTGGTTTGTCTTGAGAAAATGGAGATGCAGATGCAACTTTACTCAAATTGTTTTTGGTGTAGTCCACTAAATGAGTTTTGGTTTTGTCTGTCATTAGATTGTAATGCACTCCAATTGCTGAGAAGAATTGGTACTTAGTTGCCTTTGTTAATGTCACTCACTCTTTATGGCTGTTGTGATATCTTCTATGCTTGTCAATGCAGGCCCATTCAAGATTAATGGTGTTCCACTAAGACGTGTCAATCAGTCTTATGTGATTGCTACTTCCACAAAGGTTGACATCTCTGGAGTTAATGTGGAGAAGTTTGATGACAAGTACTTTGCCAAGGAAGTTCAGAAGAAGAAAAAGAAGGGAGAGGGAGAGTTTTTTGAGGCTGAGAACGAGGTTGGTTTGTTAATATTGATGGTGTTTGCATGGTGAATTTCTCCTGTATTTCTGTATTAATTCATTTTTATCTTTCAAAATATAGGAGAAAAATGTACTCCCACAAGAGAAAAAGGAGGAACAGAAGGCTGTGGATACAGCATTGATAAAATCCATCGAGGCAGTTCCAGACTTGAAGACCTACTTGGCTGCAAGGTTTTCTCTTAAGGCGGGCATGAAACCTCATGAGTTGAAATTTTAGATGAAACACTGGAAAGTGTTAGGATCTGCTATTCTCCATTACCTGTTTTATTTTGTTTGAACCTGGTCTAAACAGTTGTACTCTTCTAGTGCCATTGGAAATAGACATTGAAATTTTGATGTTGTGTTAGGTGATGCATTGTGCAAGAAATTTTTCATTTTCAAATTTTGGTTATGGGTTTGCAACTCACTACTGATATATATGATATTTGATTTGCTTTTTCTCTTTATATGATTGTGCGAGATTTTACTGGTTTATATGGTGACCAATTTCACAAAAATTGAGGCGATATCACTAGAACATCATCGCAGGGCAGAAGTCTAGTTCGTGACATTGCCAGAATGTCAAATTTCTTGGTGCTTTTGTGGTAGCCAAGTTTACTTAAAATTTTGTAATGTAACCTTTTCTTTTATTTGTAGTTCACTCCAAAGTTTTGCTTGCTCTTCAATGCATGGTTTTTCTCCGAGAATAATCTGAATTCACTCAAACGTGTTATGGAAATGTCGTTGTACTTGAGGCTTCATCTCTATGATACAGTCAGTGGACGCTTGGTGGCTCTAATGGTTCATTGGCTTTAGCTATTTTGGTGTTGGTGGGTCTCATGAATGGAACGTAGCCAACAATAAAAGAAAAAAAAAGGCGATATTCAAATTAGTAGGAAATAATTTTATTGAAAACAAAAATTAACAGAGACATAGATAGCTATGCTAGTAAGTATGTCAGATCTTGACTACACTCATGGGAAGGCAAAGATCCATCATAATGAACTCGTTAAAACATGAACACATCCTGTGTGAGTACTTATTGAGGTTATTCCTCATGCTGTTGTATATGTATTTTACAATCATAGTCTCTGCTGTAATAGCATTGCATACTGGAAAAATAAAATCTAAACAGACCATTTATTTTTAACAAAGTACTTAGTTTTAGAGTAAGCTATCTGTTCGAGCTGGCAATCTCCTGAAGAAATTGCTGGGTACAGAAGGCAGCTTGCTCCGGAACCTAGGGTGCCGCAGGTAATACAAGCCTGCAAGCAGTGCCACTGCTCTGAATGGTGTCACATAAAGCACCACAGCTGCACAAAAGCAGAACAATACGAAAAGGCTTGTTGCTCTTGGGTCTCTCCAGCTTAGTACAGAATGAATTCTTTCCCCTTGTGTTGCAATGTCACCAACAACAGTTTGAATCCTCCCTGCAACAGTTCTAAGTCTATCATACCTCAGTCGAACTATGTCATTTGGCCTTGAGGAAGGAAATGTGTCAAATTCCTCATCAAGTTCATCTGGGTTTACTGCCTCTGCCCATGACACTTTAGTATCCATGTGAGGAGGGTGCCTTGGCCGGAACCTATAGTTCCATAACCCGATGAGGAACATGTAGAGGAAGAGAGTTGGAAGTATCAGCTCTGGGTACCAAATCAATATCAGAAACAGTATATGAACCAGAACTGATGTCATAGGGTTCTTCCAGTTGCAAACATCACTAAACCATCGGCTCATGGAGAACATGCCCGAAAGAAGTGACATAATGCGAAAGAAGTTAGCTTTGCTTCTTCTCATACTCCACATGTGGGAATCTCTATCTAACATGTACTCCACCACTTCTTTTCTGAGAGGTGGTTCAGCTCTACCAAGCCTCACAGCTACAATATTCATTGCTTGGTGTCTTAAATTGTCTACTTGGTTCACTGTGAAAGGATGTAAGTAATGCATTTTTGGAAGCAAGGGATGGCCATAAATATATACCATATGAGCTAGAGAGAGGGTAGTGAAACGAACTGATAGTTGGAGCTCTCCCATTTTCTTTACCCCATTTGGTTGTAGAACAAGAAGTGGGTAAGAATGTGAATATATTCTATGAGCTTCTAGTGTTGATAGCCGAATACGTACCTTTCCAATCCGTGAATCCCGCACTGCATTGCCACCATTTGGTTTCTCACCTCCACCCAAGTGGCAGTTGTCAAACACACCCAATGTGATCACTGTGCAGGGGTCATACACTTCCCATGTGTATTGCTCATTCCATTTTGGATTGAAGGTGTCGAGGATTGTTCTGGTTCGAACCCATTTTTGGCCGTACTTAGCTACACAGTATGCATCAGTACTCCCTCTGCCATCCTTCATCTTCATTGGGAGAAGCCCTTGTGCACTCAAAATTCCTACTTCCAATATCCCAACGGGCTGTTTCCACAATTGCCTTGATGTTGGCCTTTGATCACTTATGTAGAGAGTTGATTCATCAAGTACATGGTATCCTCCTTCAAGACAAACTCTTAGGTGAATTCTGCTTGAAAACTTGAGCTCTTTCCTCCTGTCAGCATCCAAGATTCCGAAACCATATTTCTCAAGATTGAACCATCGTGAGTGAACTGGCCTGTGGTCCAGGCGCCTCTCAAATATGTCCAGTGGTAGGCTAATGCTCCCCAACAATTCGTCTTTCGAATAGTGCACATGATCCTCAACAGTAATGATCAGCTGATCCTCAAAAGGTTCAGCTGCCACAAAAATTAAATCTTCATTCCAAAGTGGATTAGTAGTGCGAGTTTCACTTACATTGGTTTTGAGCACTTGACTACCAACCTGAGCTTTGACAAAAACATCTGGGAGCCTGTTTCTGTCATTAGGCAGCACATCCTGAGCTTCAATCACATTCACCCTCAGGTACCACAGTTTGGGGGATACATAAACCTTTGAACGGGTGTTAAAAACACCCTCTCCATAAGCAGCAGCAGCATCAGAATGCCATGCCTCTGAGAAGGCTTCATCAGCTTGTGTTCCCATCCAAACTGCAACCATGATCTCACCCCTTACCTTTCCGTGTCCACGCCGGTCCTCCAATCTGTACCACTGAGGAGCCAGTGGACTGTCAGGGGGAACTCTGGTTGGAATCTCATGCAAATCAAAAACTACCCTTCCAAGATAATCATCCCTTCCCACCATTTCCCTATCCTTCACAAAAACTTCTAGTACTGAGGACTGAACGCGTTCTTTTGAGAAAGCAAAGACTTGATTCCACTCTGGATTCAGTCTCTTCTCAAAATGCCTTGTTTTTCCTTTATAATTCCCCAGCTTGACTTCCACATAAGGATCACAGCTACCAGTGATGACACTGGGAGGAAGATCTTTTGCTTTCACAACTCGAACATATAGATAAAACATCTGCTCAACAAGGTCATAAGTACTCGTATGTCTCTCACCATTCATCCATCCTCTTCCACCAAATGCTCCACTATTTGGCCACCGCTCACCAAGTTGTGGATTGGTGTCCTTCAAATTGTAGTCGTCTTGGTGGCTTGCCTGGGCCTGGTGGCCTTGTGGATTAGTCGGGTGCATGTTGAATGGGACACCTTGTGGTCGTTTCTCCACTGATATGCCAGGCTGCTGCAGAACTTGGTGTTTGTATATATGTTGGGCTGTGCCAACTCTTTCTTCAACAGGTTCCACAATCTCCTTCTTTGGACGTTTAGCAGGCTTAGCACCACTTGACTTGGCAACTGCAATAAAGGAATTAGAATTGTCTACCTCAGCAAATGTAGAAGTTTCTTTCAGAGGTTCTGCTGTTACAGCCTTTGGAGTTTCAACAACAGGAGCTTCTGCTTTGGGAACAGCAGCTAATGTTTTGCTAATGAGATTTGTATTTTCTGAAGTGGGAGGAGTATTAGGAAGAAGTGGAGGGCTAGAAATAGAAATTCGGGGTTCTGGTGGTTGTGGTGGACTAGAATGAGGAGCTTCTGCTGGTTTTAGTGGAGAGGATGGGGGAGGAGATTTTGGTTTGGATTCTGGTGAAAGATAGATTTTTAGGCCAATCTCACCTTTGACAGAAGAGAATAACCACTTCCTTTCTAATTGGAGTCTTTGATAAGCTTCCTCGCCTTTCTTCACGATATTTGAGCAAGGAATTCTAACTCGACCAAGGAAGTTTCTGCCGGGAATTGGTCTTCTCTCATTGTAAACAGAAATTTCAATGGCTGGATGGTGGTTTTTGGTTTCATCAAAATTAAAGAAAAGTTTCTGGTTCCAAATGGGGTTGAGGTTCTTTGGGACAGTTTTGGTTCGGCTTAATTGACTGTCAAAATCAACTTCCACAAATGAACTAGCTGATCCCTCACCATCCTTGGGCATAAGATCATTAGCATCTACTACTTCTACCACTAGCTTCATTCTCCTTTTCTTGCTTGGTTTGCTCCTCCAAGAAGCTACAAGGAAGTAGCACCTCACAAGATATCTCAAACTCTATTCAGAAGCAAAGAAGTTCTATTTAAGACGGCAGAAGATAAAAAGAATACTTAGTTAAAGGTTTGCTCTCTGCATGAGTGATGGTTAGTATTACTCTAGATGAAGCAAAGAATGCTTTGATGGAGAAGCTACCAGTGAGTTCTGTAGGAACCCAAAGAAGGACTTGAGAGAAATGGAGGGAAAGCATAAACTTTATTCAAAGTGAGAAAGTAAGCCTTGGTCTTTCTTTTAGCTTGAAGTGTAGTAAAAATCAAAGGATTACTTTTCCATAATTCTAATTGTTGGTTAGTGTGGTTGCCTGGAGGTTAGTAACAAAAGAATAATGAAAACCCTTTATTTAGGACCAGCTCTGAATGCTTAACAAAGAATACAAGTTCTCTTTTCTTTTTCTCTCAATAATAAAACAGTTATCATGATCGGACAAAAGGTGACTTGTGTATGTTAGCTGCTTAGGGTGGTATATATATATATATATATTTTTAATTTGTTTGTCCTTTGTTCTCTTTCTTTTTTCCCTTTTCCCCTCAAAGTTTGATGTCTTTGTGAAGAAAGGGACTAGTCCAATGCATTTCATTTTTACTGGCCTTAGATGCAAGGGTCTACTTTAATGCTTAGGATTTCAGGATCCTATAAATCATGTATCACAGTATCAGTAAAGTCCCAGTTACTGTTGTCTCATGGCACTAGAATATAACAGGAACATTTTTTTTTTTTTTATAGATTTTGCGTGTAAGATTTGCATTAATAAGGCTCTAGTGTCGTACAATCTCAATTTTTTTGTTCTATTTGATGAGATAAAATCTACAATTAAGAATCAATCTCTTTTCCTAGCAAGTAACATTCTTCTAAAGGACTTTTTTTTTTTTTTTTTTTTTAAAAAAAATTTAAAATTTATTATTTCAATGCTAAAATAGCAGATAACAAGGTTGGTAGGAAACTTGATCATAAAGATCTCTTTTCATTATAAATTAACAAGAATAGTTTGCTATGCAAAACATTTTTACTTGCAAGTCCATCAGGTTAACCATGTTATTTTGTTTAATTATGATAAATGTTATCCAAAAGCTTTAGAGGCTAAGAAAGTGCGGATTTAATCATTTAACTATTATTTTAGTACTCCCCCTCAATTAGTGAGGTTTAACATGCTCTAGTACCATAATAAATTATAGATTTGCATTTGTATTGGCTCAACAGTCATACAATCTCAATTTTGTTGCTTCTGTTTGATGAGATAATAGGTACAATTAAGAATCAAACACTTTTCCTAGCAAGTAACGTCCCTCTAAAGGTCTAGTTTTTATTTCAATGCCAAAATAGAAGATATCAAGTGTGGTAGGAAACTTGATAATATAATCTCTCTCATTCATTAAAAGGGAATATATATATATATATATGTATGTATATTTCCCATGCATTCCTGGCTAAAACATTTATACTTGTAAGTCACTTACATAGAGGTTAAATCATGTTCAATTTTGCTCAATATATAGGCATTTGATCAAGGGTACGAAGAATAATTGGTCAAAAATTTATTTATGTACGTTTGGGACATCCCTTTCTTCTTTGGCAGCGATGCCAATGTGAATGAAAGTGAGAAAACATAGAATTAAAGGCAGAGTTGCAGCTAAAAGAAAGCAAAAGCAGCTTAGGGGCTTGTTATCTTGTTCTAAGATGCTTTTCTTGTTTATCATTCTCTTTCTTACTTTAACCATATTTATAATGTTGTCTCTCCATTTGCTTAGACCAACAGTGAAATTGCTGAAAGTCCTCAGCCAGCTCAATTCCCTTCTAAAGTCGTCCATATGGTGCATTGGAACCACTTTTTAGAAGCTGTACCCCTGACCATCATTTTTGTCCAATTGAATCTTAGAGCAGCCTTAAAACACTGCGATATGTATAGTAAAGAGATTGAAAAGTTAACATAGTTAATAACATCCACTATCATTCAACATCGTTACTAGTTATTCGGTTTAAAAAAAAAAAATGAGTTTCAAGATAAAACACTTGAGAGTTGGGAACTTCAATAGGACCACAACAATATTAGATAATGGATGTATGTGAACTCTACCTTACATAGGGAATTCCTAGTTGAGATTTTGAGGTGGCCTATTATTTGGGTGTTAATGTGATAATCTTATGTGCTAAATGTGGTTTTGATGCGCATTGTTATTTACTGTAATTTGTAATAATTCTGTTTCTGTTTCTTCTAGTTAATGAAAGTTTGGTTTTAATTTTTTAAAAAGAGGGGTTAATCCATAGAATATCACTTGGAAACTTCAAAGCCATTAAGAACTTTGGTGATTTTTTATTAGTATACACATTAAGTTTGAGATTTGCACTATTGTTAAAAAAGTTGGAGTCATTTTGTAAGGAAAAGAGTTGTATAAACTATAAAATATGATCACATCTTTTATAGCACTTCTATGGACTTGGAGTTGCTAGCCAAAAGGATAAATCAGAGCACTAAAGTTATGATTACTTGTCCTGAATTATAGGATTTTTTTAGATTACTTAGGATGTTTTATACCATTCAATTGAGTTGTCCATTAGCAAGACACTCCAATAAGGTCTTTTTGGTCTTACACGTGGGTCCATTTGACTTGAGCTTATGTTTTCATCTGATGATGTTATGTTTCATTTGCTTAGGTTCTTTTTTTAATCTTGAACCCATGCACTTTGGTTTTTATAATATAATGGTAATAATGTTCTTTTTGGGAAGTTCACATCTTCTTTTCATTTAAAAGTGGGCTGAAAGGGGTTCAAGTGGTAGCCATAATGACATTTTTTGTGGTGCTCAAAGTCTGTAGTTTGAACCCCGCTTCTTCTTTTCCTACTATCTAATTATGGAAAGGAAAAAATACTGTGTGACCTGTGTCAAAATAGTGCTATTATTGAAGTTGCAAATCTTGAACTTCTCTCACTTCCATCTAAGCAACAAAAATCTTGGGCTTCTCTCTTCTCTGGGGGTTGATTGACTGATTGGTAAAAAGTTCATTTTGCTTTGTAATACAATGAGCTTGTATGAACCAAGCCATGCAAGTGCAGATTTTGGTACAATAAGCCCAATATGCGTTATCTCTAATCTTAAAATAAAGCTGCAAGAGCTGCTTCAGAGTTGTGGCTTGCATTATTGCTGCTATCCTTTTGGCCAGTGAAGAACTCTCATTCGTCAAGCGGATTTGTTAAAATTAAGTCCCATTCACCACCTTTAGAATTTCCAAACTCAAAAACAAATTAACAATAGAGTGTCTTTGGATGTGCTTTATATTGCTTTTTTAGGAAATGGAAGGGAGAAAAGTGCTTTTTTAAAGGAAAAATCTTGTTACACACTTACTATTGCATACTCAGTACACATTTAATTTGAAATCGTATTTTCAAACACAATTTTAATTAAAATTGTGAAATCATGTTTTTAAGACATGATTTCACATTGGACAAAAATCACTTTTAACAGTCAGCCATGTTAATTTTTAGTGGTAGTTCTTGCACAATTTTAACCAAAATTGTGTTTTGGGGGCGTGTACAAGTATGGCTGACTGGGTTGTTCAAAAGACTCAAAACTCATTGGTTCTTGTATGCTGGGCTGAAAATGCTAACCTAGGCTCAACTCTGGTGAAATGGGTGTTGCCTTAGGCCTTGGAGCTTAGGGCCCAAAATTGCGGAGTGATTGCGATATAATGGACTAATGTTATAAAAGCCCAAAAAATAATGCTCTGAAGCTTTTTATCAAGACCTACAAATGGCATATAAAATGGATATTCCTAATACTCAATTCATGGCCTAGAGTTATGTAGAACACCTTGCATCCGTTTGGTTGTAGAGTGTAGAGAAAAAAATGGAAAAAATAAAAGGTGGAAAAAAAAAGTTGGAGGGTGAATTAATATTTATTTATTTATTAATTAATATATAATATATATTTATTTTTAGTGACTAATATTGCATTGATTTTTTCTTCCTCACCAAGACTGAAGATTCCATGAATTGCTTGCTTTTGTTAAGGGAAATCTTAACTGTCTTTAAAGAATTTTGTTTTGGAAATATTAAAGGCCTCATTTATATATCATTCTAAATGCTCCAAAAATTGCTAAGCTTGGGGAAGAAGGCGTATCCCTCTAGATAATAACTAATAAGAGGAGGAAAAAAAGTCCATAGAAAAAGTTTGTACATTTGATATTTCATTCATTCAATTTTAAATTAAAATTGAAATTCAAACTCATCTTCAATTAATTAATTTAGTTCCAGTTCAAATAATTTATACCTACACTTAATTCAAAAGTTGCCAAATACAAAACACACATCTACATAAGAAACTAACATAGACAATTGCAAATACTACAAAGTCGAATTTTGAAGTACAAAAAATATGATAAAAACCTAAATACTGCATAGTCCATTTGCACATTTTCAATATGGATGTTTGAGATTTACAGGTTAAGGCCGCTATAACTTTTAAGATATGCTTGCGAATTAAGCCAATAGTAATATTCTCACAATTTATAATGATGTGTTGGTAATTCAAAGCAATGATAAAGACATGAAAAATAACTTAAAATTTTCACATAGACCGGTCTGGTACACTAATAATTTACATAATTTTTATTATACACTAGTCACAATATATCACTTCAACAATTGTTAAAAAAAAAAAGACAAAACTTATATAAATTTATTTAAGTGCAATATATTAAATTCTTCATTTAAACACGTGATTACATCAATCAATAAAATACAAACAATGTTATAATTTTCAAGAATA
Organism: Quercus variabilis; assembly: GCA_030445155.1. Lineage (NCBI taxonomy): Eukaryota > Viridiplantae > Streptophyta > Magnoliopsida > Fagales > Fagaceae > Quercus > Quercus variabilis. The sequence goes on along the minus strand of CP129448.1, from coordinate 3,617,913 downwards.
ATTAAAGTCAATATAATTGAGAATCTAAATTCTGCACTTAAAGAACTATACATAAGTTTAACCCAAAAAAGAAATTATGAAATTGTTGATGTCATTAGACTAGTTAATAGTTTATACACTACTCTTAACATGTCATGCCAATGATTATGAAACTTTAAAAAACAAAAACTCATTATTCTATAAATAAATCCTAAAAACTTATTAAAACTTAGAACACGTTTGGTACACTGTAATGATTATTACATGAGAGTAGGAATAAGTATTATAAGGAATATATTAAGTTGGAATGTAATAAGTATTACTATTCATTAGTTTGGAAACCATTTAGGAATATAATCTTGAATATGCATCTACAATTTAGTAAAGTATAAAAAGAAGGTGTAATTAAATAATTTTTAAGTCAAATTTTTTTTAAAATACACTTATTTTAGGGTGTTCAAAATAGAGCTAATAATTAACAAGAAAGAAAATTTATTTTTTTTCTTTTTGAAGATGTGGCAACTAATGGCTTTTTAGGAAATTTTTTAAAAAAGTTATTACATAAGATGAATGAATAGATATTCAGTACTTTTGATAATGAATAGTTATTCCTCATTTTGAAGAATAGTTATTTATAAGAAATAACTATTCATTGTAATAAAAACATAACCAAACAACTGAATAGGTATGCCATAAGAATATTTATTACATTATAGTATCTATTACAATCTACCAAACGTGCTCTTATAAGCAGAATTAAGCCTCAACTCAAGCATAAGAAGTTATCTCATGCATTCAACATATATATCACAGGCATAAAAAACCTAATTATTTCCTAAACACACAATATTAAAAAAAGGGGGGGGGGGTAAATTACAATTTATCCATTTGTGATTTGACCGAAATTTAAGTTGTATTCTTGTGGTTTGAAATTTGACAATTTACTAACCTGAGGTTTAACCAAATTTTAAGTTGCTTACTAGTGGTTTAAAATCCCATGATGCAAATGTTCTATTGGATTTTTTTTTTTGATCTTATCTGAATTGTATTTTTATATTTTTTGTGTTTTTGGAGGAGATAGACATAATGTGGAGCAAAATTACATATTTAGCTATGTTTTTAACGGATTACGGAACTCTAATTTAGTTAACCTTAGATAGGTAAAGTATCAAATTTCAAACTACATATAGGCAACTTAAATTTTAATCAAATCACATGTAATTAATTTGTTATTTGTTAAAAAAAAAGTATTTTTAATTCTTTTTACCTATTGTCCAAGAAAAAAAGGGGTGACCAAAAAAAAAAAAAAGCAAAAATCTTGAAAAATGTTTCCCACAAGTTTGGGGCCAGTACGTGTGTTTAAATAACCATTTTCAATTTTTTTGAAAATAAGGCTTTGGGCTTTTGACTTCTGAGTTTCTGATTCCATTATAAAAGGGAAACCCAAAAAAGAAAAAAAGAAAAGAAAAGAAAATTCTCACTCTCTCTAATTGCGCTAGAACCTTCCAATATGTCTGAAAATTAGGGTTTATCTCAAGGGTTTATCTCACTCAAGAGTCAAATATAGCTTCTCTAACCCCTAATTCCCAAACCCTAATCCCCAAAAATTCAAACCCCCAATACACGCGCAAAAGCAATGGCTCGCTCCAATGGTGTGAGGCTCATCCGCTGCCTCGGTCGTCGCTCTCTCGCCTCCAATTTCTTCCACCAATCCAGGGCCGCCACAGTACGCGCTCTCTTTCTTCAATCCCACTTCGATTTTCAAATCAATTCCCTAATTTTTTAAGATCAGCTTGTGAAAAAAGTTTGAATTTTTGGCCATTTGGTTTTGTGGGGTTTTGAATTTTGCAGATATACGAGACGGTGTGTAAAGGGGCATATAGGAATTTCAATTCTGGGGTTTGTAACCCTTCTCGGATTCTTGGGAATTACACTTCCAAAAATGGTAACTTCAATTTTTGTTTGTTGGGGTTTAGAGAATTTGGGAATATGAAAATAAAAATGAAATTTTTTGAAGTTTGAATGAATAATACCCAATATCCCATTTCAACTTAGTATTTTATTTGTCAGGTTCAATTCTTGTTTTATTAAGCTTTCATTTCCTGAGTTTTGTTTGCAACAAAGTGAGCAAGTGTGCTTGTTTTTGTACTGATTATTGGCTTAATATATTTGAAGATAGTATGTTTTTAATAATATTGAGCTAATGGTTTGCGTACTGTGATATGCAGTTAGTCAGAAAAATTGGTTGCTATTGGGAGCTCTGAATGCCAATTGTGGCTCAGCTAGATTAATTCATGGCACTGGTATTTGAATACAAACTCACCACACTTACACTTATATGCATCTCTATATATATATATATATATGAGATGGGTTCAAGTTACACATGTTACACTATCTAATAACTTTTTATTGGATAAATAATTTGAAAATCCAACTGTTGGATTACATATTCTTTATATTCTTAACGTGCATGCCAAAAATCACGTTAGTTGGACATTATTTACTATTTGATCAATAAACCCATCTTTCATGTATAATTTTAAATGACAAAAATTGCACTTTGAATATTTGATCGATGATATGTTTTCCTCTGATAGTTTGTTCATCAGAATATTTTTGCTGAAGAGTATGTTCCCCCTCTATCATGTCTACCTAGATAGATAGATTTTTTTTCCTCTCTCTTTCTTGGTCAAAATGTTTTCAGAAAATTTCTGGAGCATAATGTGCCACTGACTCTTTTTGTCTTCTTCCTTGCTCTATGAATGTTGTAATTTGTTTATTACTTAATATTTGATGATGAAAATAAACTGAGGAAAATATTTACTGCGTTTGTATTGATTTATTTATTTTTATCAGCGCCTATGGGGAGAGATTATTATGATGTACTTGGCGTGAGCAGGAATGCAAATGCATCTGAGATTAAAAAAGCTTATTATGGGGTAGGTTGTTTGCCTTGTCTCTTGTTTTTTTTTTCCCCTCTCTCTTTAATTTCACATTTTTATATACAAAGACATGAAAAATTTCTGGCTGGTTGCTAGTATATGTCTATTATATATGTAGAACATGAATAAAGAATACTGATATTTGACTCTCATTTTTTCTCTTTGATAAGTAATATTTACCTCTGATTTGTGGATCATACATTGGCATGATTGTTTCTTTAATTATAGAATGAAGAAGTGCACTGAAAATTTAAAGAGAGAAAATCTGCTTGTATGGATCACTGTAATGTTATACCTTGAATATTTGGAGTGTGGCATTATTGTTTTCTTTGTTATATTTTTGAAACGCTTAACATTTTAGATGGAGATGTGAATCTTTTTTTCCGAAATCTTAAAGAATGAATGATATAGCATGCTTCGTTGTTGGGGTTATTCGGATTGTTTTACCCTTTTGGACTTCCTTTCATCTATTAGAATAGATTAGGAGCTGCTCCTGTCTTTTTGTTCCCTTTTTTTTTTTTTTTTTTTTTTTTTTTCTCTTTTCCTTTGTTCACTACCGTGAACTCTTTGTGTTTCTCTTGCTTATCTTTTATTAATAATATTCTCTTCTTACTTATCAAAAAAAAAATGAATGATATAGCATGCTGGTTTCTATGGTAGGAGGGAAAAAAGGCATTTTCACATGTATTGATGTAAATGAATAAAACTTATTCATATTCATTACTGTAAGAAGGAAAAAAAGGCCGTACCTAGCGCACAAAACTACCGCTTTTTTTGTGGTTTGGGAGGTGATTGGTAGGCAGCCTAATCGTTTGTGTAGTTTTCTAGGACAATATAGTCTGTTTGTCTTAACTTTGTGTTTTTTGCTTTAATTGCCTCCATTTATTATGATTTTTTGGTTAATCTGGCATTGTTCTGCAGCTTGCGAAGAAGCTGCATCCAGATACAAATAAAGATGATCCTGAAGCTGAGAAAAAGTTTCAAGAAGTTCAAAGAGCATATGAGGTTTTATTTTCTTTTAAATTTAGAATCTTCTAGACACCTTGTCAAGACTTTTTAATCTAATCTATTATTCTTATTGTCGTTGTAGGTTTTGAAAGATGATGAGAAGCGACAACAATATGATCAGGTTTCACATTTAATCTCCCCCCTCCCCCCTAAGTTATAGCTTTTGTTAACTTACAATTATTTGCTGACTGGCTTTCTGCTGGAATATTTCTGGTGGATTTGAATAATAGTAATTTCCTGTTACCATGTGAACTCCTTGTGTTTGAAATTCTTGTTGATCCTATTGTTTGAAAAGTAATTGGATAGATGTCGTGTTCTGGATTGCACAAAAGAGAATGGGAAAAACTTGCATAAATTAAACCTTTCTAACTGCATGTTCATATTCTTTTCATAGTATAAACCTTTGAAAGATGTCCTATATATAATATGAGCATTATTGGAAGAGTATTTCTTGTTCCTTATGGGGAATTCTGTTAACACTGTTCTTAAGAGCATTCTTCCCTTTTTTATAACCATGGAGTTTTGTTATCTTTTTGCATGAGTGAATTGTTCTTCAAGGGCAGAATAAAACCCCTGAATAGGATACTGAACCAGTTTGATAAGATCACAAGAAGCAGACCCTGTCAAAGCCATTAAACTGGTGGTTTTGTATAAACCTGGGCCCACAATTGGGCTGTTACAACAACTTGGAGCTTAAATACACACACGTACACACTCTTAGATTTAAATGGCGGATGGTATGTGTTCAATCCAAAATATTATGCATGCAATTGCAGTTCTTAGTTACTGGGATGAACAACTATAGTCCGACATTGAAAATCAAACTTATTTACTGTGGAAAATGGGATTTAATCACATGTTGAAAATCTTAATGTAGCTAAGCTTGATGAATTATTCTGTTTACTTTTTTATTTGAGTGAGCAAACCAACTAGCTTTGCCTTTATTTTTGCATCTCAGTAAAACTACTCTGTATAATACTACTTAATTGTGCATTTCCTATCACTTTAGTCTTTATCTGTATTTACATTGTCTGTACACACTATCTTATAGGTTGGCCATGAGGCATATGTACAACAAGGAGATGGTGGCGTTCCCAATGATTTTCATAATCCATTTAAAGATTTCTTCCGAGACAATGTAAGTACATTCTTTCAGAATTGTTCTATTGGTTTTAGTTCTATTGATTTGTGGATTTATTTTGTCAATGCTTTTGTTGCATAAGTGCTGCTTAACTTTTTTCTTTCCCCCCTTTTTTCTTGAGTGCTGCCTTCTTTATTTTTAGTTTTATTGAAAATTTGGGCATTGCTTGTTTTGGTGCTAAACAACACTTTTAGAATTCATAAATTGTTCACACCACAAATGCTAGGGAAGCAAACTCCCACCAAGTCCACATCTACTGCTAAGGAAAAAAAAGCAGGGGTCACATAATTGTACACAGTATCCTGTCTTTGCTTCGTGGCCTCTTGCTAATGCATTTGCCACCTGATATGTGGTCCATCTTCACTTGCTCCATTAAATGCATAGATTACCTGCACCATAATAGTTGGCCATGGAAAAACAAATCTTTCTGAGTTGCATCCATAAGTTCCACAACAATTTCATCACATACTTAATCATAATCCTTACAAAGCCTAGTGGAATCATTATTTGCATTTGTAGCTTTGCTGTATTTGCTAATGTCCACAGTTTGGTTTGAGGATGGGATGATGATGTAATGTAAACATTGTTTGCATTTGTAGCTTTTTTTGTTTTTGAGGATGTTGATTTCACCTTTGAAATCTAATGCAATATTTTAATTTGCATGCTGTGGCATACTCTACTGTGGAGACCAGATATTCGAAGACTTCTTTGGTCGTAGACTTGGCGGTGAAGATGTCAAGGTTTGCTTGCTGTTTATGCACATATCATTTGTTTTTATGTTTTCGATTTGGTTCTTTTGACATGCATTTAATCATTGATTAATGATCACAGGTATCTCTTGAACTATCCTTTATGGAGGCTGTTCAGGGAAGCACCAAGAATGTGACATTTCAAACTCATTTGCCATGTGAACCTTGTGGTATGGTGGATTTTATTCACTAATCAAGTGTTTCAAATGATTCTTCAGTTTTACTGCTGGCATCTAGTTTTCCAGAATTTTGGTTGTTTTGCTCTGTTTGGTTGGTAGAGTTAATTTAGTTTGGAGGAAAGGTTCCCAATGTAAGATTTTATTCTGTTTCTGGAGTTTTGCAGGTGGGCGTGGTGTTGCCCCTGGAGTCAAACCAGAAAAATGTACTCGCTGTAAAGGTTTAGGAACGGTAAGTTTTCCTAGGAAGAAGAAACCTATACACTTTCATGGAGGATAAAAATTATTTTTCCATTGTTAACTTGATGTTTTTCTGCCTATCCAGATTTCCATGCAACAGGGCCCGTTTATGGTGCAGATTACTTGTCCTCAGTGTCACGGAGAACGGGAAATTGTGCCGGTATGTTGCATTTATCTGAATTTACACGCAATCATTAAGAGCATCCACATTGGTGGAGGTATAATTTTAGCTATTTGGCATCACAAAAAACTACTTTATCTATTTTACCTTTTTACTTTACAAAACATCCAATATCAGTAGTTTTATTTTAGCTTTTAACACAATAAAATAATATATCAACTACAATAAAGATAAAAAGAAAGAAAAGAAATTAGTAGAATAGTTAAAGTAGTGTGAATGTAGGAATAAATTTTTTATTTTTTTATTATTTTTATTTTTATTTTTATAATTTACCAATGGAGCCTTACTTTTGGCTATAGCTCCACCAATGGAGCCCTACTTTTGCATTTGGTGGTGCTAAAAATAGTAATATAGCTTTTTAGCTCCACCAATACTAATGCTCTAATGTAAATCTGAAAGTGATCAATTGAATTACACTTAAAAAAAAGATCATCAATTTAATTGTTTCTCACTTTTCTATGGATGTTTCATAATGTCTCTTTGGAAAATACTTTTTTTGTAACATAAAAGGAATGATGGTTGACAGAATTTAAGTTATTAGTTCGTGATTATAGGTTGGCATTCTTTACCTTTTCAATTGGTTCTTGGCTTCTCTCATATATATATATATATATATTTATGTAAATTAATTATAACTAGTCTGTCCTTGTGCATGGTTCTACAATTTTATAAGTCAATGCCCCCCCCCAAAAAAATCTATATTTCTGTTAAATCTTTTTTTATTTATAGAACCTTTGAATCAAATTTAAAAGCTCACTTTTTAAAAGTGATCAACAGTTGTAGACATAATTTTTTTAGCCTTCTCATGCTGGATGACTGGATGTGCTAATTGCAGTTATAAGTTTTGGGTTCTAGGGAAATTCAGGGATAGTTTTTAGATGTGGGGCTCATCTGCAGGTGAAGTAGATGCCAGTGTGAAACTTTTTGCAGTTTAATCCGTGTGCTATACATGAATCTCAGTGACTTTATTAGGCATTGATATTAAGTGGTTTCTTCACTTCCATTTGTGTTGATTATGTATGATGGTGCAAAGTTTACTATATTATATATTTCTATCCCTATTTTTTTTTTTTACCGGTTTGTTATATTAGAGATAAATGTTTTTCGAAGTCTCTAATACCAGTTAATTTTTTTTTTCTGCAGCCTAAGTATATCTGCAAGTCATGCAAAGGAAGGCGAGTTGTATTAGGAACGAAGTCAGTCAAGCTTAATATCGTGCCAGGTATTTCTTTTTTCTTTGAAGAATTTTTTAAAAAAATTATTTTTGTTTTTCTTTTATTTATTTATTTATTTATATTTTGGCTCTGGTGGTTGCATTGCTAAAATTTTGTGCTGTTGTCAAGCTATTCTTATCCTAGCTTGGTGTAGGATAAATTCCTCTGCTACCAAGTCTAATGCACAATCTTATCAATTCAGGCATTAAAATTTGTATATGGTTTGTTAGGATATAGTAGATTAGGGATTTGGGAATGAAATGGATGGGTTTGCAGGCTTTATTTTATAATTACAGGTCTGTTTGCATCAGGTAGCAAAAATTAGATTTTGTTTTTTAAGCTTTAAGAGGAAAAGAAAAATAACCGGTTTTATAGGTTTTGTATATGCTAGTTTTTATAGGTGCTTGACTCTCCTCCTTTGCCATTTGCAGGAGTAGATAATGATGAGACCATAAAGGTTAGTAGAAGTGGTGGAGCAGATCCTGATGGAAATCAACCTGGTGATCTTTATATTGTCATTAAGGTAACTATATATATATATATATATATATATTTTTTTTTTTTCGTTTAGTGTGTCATCTTTTGTTTCTTTTTAGTGGGTACTTCACTGCTTGGATGCATTCCCCCCCAACCCCTAAACTGTAAAATATCATTTGCTTCTCTTCAGGTTCGCGAAGATCCTGTTTTCCGTAGAGAAGGTGCTGACATTCATGTAGATGCTGTTTTGAGTATTACTCAGGTAATGCTTTCCAAAGTGTTCATTTTGTAGGTATTGGTGGCCGGTAATGCATGGATGTCTTGAACAGTGCATTGTATGAGGTTTTTGAATAAAATATTTATTGTGTTTAGTGTTAGGAAATATTAATTGCATTCAGGTATTTACTGAGAAAAAGCTAAATGCTTAAGCTAAAGTTATCTTTGACTTTATGCTGAATATTTGTTGTATGAGTTTTTGAGGATTGTAGATGAATTCCTGGAAGTCGCCTATTATGCTGTTTCTTAACACCTCCTCAGTCACCTGTTAGCAATTAATGGAAGAGGGGTTTAAGGTCTATAGGTTGGTTATGGTTTTAAAAAAGATGGAATATAATGTAAAGATAGCTGTTCTTAAAGATACATTTCAGGAATTTTCTGGCAGCAGAAAAATTTTGTGTTTATCATTGTGAGCATAGAGTACTTTTTTTTCCATCAATAAAATCTTTTTTACTTATAAAAAAAAAAAACTTTTATTTTTGGTCTAGTTGTTTAATTTATTGGGTTTATTGGATTGCAGGCAATTTTGGGGGGAACAATCCAGGTCCCAACTCTCACGGGAGATGTAGTCCTCAAGGTTTGTTTAATGTTTGTATATGATTAGTACTTACGCAATGGGAAAATTTCATTTATGACATCTATTTTCTTTGTTGAGGTTCTGTCATCTCATTTGGAATTTTCTCATGCAACTCATGCGACTTGATTATTGGACTTGAACCCCACATGGGATGGTAACTGGGTCTGCTAATAATGAGATCTGGTTTGTTTGTTGAGGTTCTTTCATGTCCACCCTTTGTTGGGACTCTGAAAACCAGAGCCAAATAGCATCTCTCTATCCCTCCATTTCATTTCTATGCGGTTGGCTTTTCTAAAATTACTGGCTTCTTGTAGAGGTTCTTTCTTGTTTTAGTTCTCTATAGTAGCATGATTTAACTAATTTGTGATAATTCAGGTTCGCTCTGGCACCCAGCCTGGTCAGAAGGTAGTTTTGAAGAAGAAAGGTTGGTGAACTAGACATGCTCATTATGTTAATTTATAGAAATTGTGTGATAAATGATTCTATTTTGGTTTGCCACTTGCATCCTTCTCTCTATTGAGAATAGTGTGACATAATTGGTCCTTTTACATTTTAGCCACTTTGTTCCTTGTATCAGTAAACCCCCAAAATTTCAATTGAAGCAACTTCCTCAGCTTGTGTCAATGTGGTCTTTTCCTACTGCCATGATTTATTCTTTTTCCTTTTTTAAAATAAGGAATCAACATGAAATTTTGACAGAAGGGTGTCCTCTATAACTAACATTAAGAGTCCATGAGTCGCATCAGATATGCAATTTGTTGCTGATCATCATTTCAATGTAGGATTTGATGATTTTACCCTAGTTAAGCAAGTTATTAGGTGTAATATCATTAATTTTTATTACTTATCAAAAAAAAAATATTGTTAATTTTTTATTTCTGTTAAGATTCTAAAAATCTTGAGTAAAAACTTTTTTCTCAAAATTGTGTGTTTTCCCTCTGACTTTGTTGGTTTTGTGCAGGGATCAAGACGAGGAACTCTTACTCATTTGGTGATCAATATGTGCACTTCAATGTCAGCATTCCATTGTAGGTTTCCTTGTTCTTAGCCATTGTTGTTGCAGGATTTTTCACCCTCCATAACGTATTTTTATGGTTCAGTTCAATTGAGTGTGTGGAATATGGGAAAAAAGTGTCATATTACTGAAATCTATATCATCATATGGGAATGTAGTGGCAGCCTCTCATTTTCATTGTAGATTATAAAAAAAAAATTTCATAGTGGATTAAAATGCTTGATTTGTGCAGGAATTTGACCTCAAGGCAACGTGAATTGATTGAAGAATTTGCCAAAGAAGAGCAAGGGGAATTTGAAAAGCGTGCTACTGCTGGAGCATCTGGGTAAAAATGTTGACCAAAAAAGGCTTCATTTGTTTGCTAATTCGTAGAAAGTCAGGCTTAGTAAAAAAGGACAACTGGAGGAAAACCAACAATTGTTGAAAGACCCACCCATTCCATAAGTTTTGTAGGAGTGACTCTGGGTCATTTTTGTCCAAGGGTTTTATTTTTTTTTTGGGGGGGTGGGGGGGTGTTAAGGGTATGCAATTTTTTCCTTACAAATCACAATGGTAGGTATTATTTGAGGCGACCAAATTTGATCACTTGCATCCAAAGTATCGAAGTTGTTATTGTACATATTATTTATTGCTTTTTAATATTTTCCATGGTCAAGAACATCAAGTCAATTTATTTTTGGTTTTTGTATTATTTTATGACTAATGTCACATGGAATAAATCTTAAAGATGAATATATAGATGGTTATATATGTAGTGAAGCTTTTAGAAAGTTAAACATTATTCAATTGGTCTTTTCTTGCTTGTTTCCGCAATGGGATTGGATGTGACCCTATTCTAGTTTTGAAAATTGTGAATTCATGAGCATGTTAGATGCAATTTGGCAGAGTTCTTGGCAATAAGGTTTAACTCCAAACATGTTTGGAGTTAATGGATACAATACTCACTAAAAAAATTAACGTAATTATATATTTTGGAAAATATTATTGTTGGACTGTGTGTTTTTTTATGTTCTCTAAGTATATGCTAAATTTTATGTCAATTGAATGTTATTTATTATTTCATTCAAGAATTTATTTTTTGTGCATAATCTTATATTTCAAAAAACTTGAAATTTAAACATTTGTTGATAATATAGCTAATGATCTTTGATTTTCTGGAAATTTGGTAAGCATGAAGGATATAAGAAGAAAATGTAATCTAATGTGAGAATTGTCAAAGACTCTCAAAAGTAAAAATTCATATCAATATCAATATATATATATAAACAGTGATCTCACGTGGGAAAGTATAAGATTCTGTTAAGTGACTTATTCTATGTAAAGAGAATTGAAATATTTTTAACTGTCACATTAGAAATAAGAACAAATTAAATGTTGACATTTTGTTTCATTTGATTCAATGTTTCAGGACTTTTCTAATTAAAAAATAAATATTCTTTGCATCTTTTGATTCAATGTTTTAAGACTTTTCATCTCTCACACATACACAAAAAATTCTTTGCATTTCTACCCTTTTATATATACTTACTCATAATCTTTTATGCCATCTCATGTCAAATACATAGATAAAAGATGATGTCACTTGCCTTTATTCTTTCCACAACACCTACCTAGCTCGAACATGGCTGTTTCATCTAATCCTAACCTATATGAATTGGCTACAATCAACAATGGGGGACTTGCCTTTTATATTGAGTGACAACAACAATTACGATTTTGATGTTAAGTTCAGAAGTTGTAAATTTGTGAATTTTGTAAATGATATAATTGATTGTGAGTGTTTAGGATGTGTATTTTGTTTTAGAATTAAGAAGAAATAAAAAGACACATTCTATATAAACTTTTATTCTACAATATTCTTTCAAAGTTGTCGTTGTTGTTGTATTTTTTTTTTTTTTTCAATTGAATAATTATAATAGATATGTGTGTGTAAAAGCTAAATTAATGTGAAAATACTAATGCTTGTTTAGACCATCAATTTTAAATTACGGTTTAATTACTTTTATTCTAACTTATTTAGGTGTAGAACAAGAGTAAATAAAGTGCAATAAACCGGAGGACTACTCTAAGCCATAAGCAAGTACAATAAGCGATAAATGTAAAACTTAAAGAGTAGGGAAGAAAGATGCAAACACAAGATAATATCGAGACGTGTTATCGAAGAGGAAATCGAAATATTTAGCAAAAAATCTCTCTACGACCCTTCAAGCTAAAATCGATTCATTAGTGCAGAATAAGAGTAAATGAAGTGCAATAAACCGGAAGACTACTCTAAGCCATAAGCAAGTACAATAAGCGATAAATGTAAAGTTTAAAGAGTAGGGAAGAGAGATGCAAACACAAGATAACACTGAGACGTGTTATCGAAGAGGAAATCGAAGTACTCTACAAAAAATCTCTCCGTGGCCCTTCAAGCTGAAATCGATTCACCAGTGAATAAGTTGGAGTACACGAATATAAAAAAGACCCTCCAAGCCTAATTTACTCAATATACTTGAGCCCTCTAAGATCCTGCTACCAATGGACTTCTCGGAGTCTTGTCTTTACTAGTTATTCGAATCCTGCAATTCCGCCCGATTGCATTCGTCATTCAATGGCTTCTTCTAATGCTTCCCATAGGCACCAAAACTTCTCTCAACACTCAAAATGGGTGAGGTAAGTGTTTGGGTTAAGAACCTCTCAAGAATGTGTAGATGGATAGGTAGGAGTAAATGGAAACTCTAGAGAAATGATAGAGAGAATTGTGGGTAAACAATCTCTAACTCTCAAGTGTTTGGCTAGGGTTTTCTCTCTCAAAAGTTTCTTGTGAATTCTCATTGTTCTTCTTACATTTTGTGGGTAATGAGGGATATAGTGTTGGTAAAGGAATGAGAAAAGGCACAATAAAAAAGAAATCAGGTAGATAGTTTTGCAGGTCACTGGCGACTTGGCTTGAGTCGTGAATGACTTGCGAAATCCAGCCTGTCAAAGACTCTTCAAATTCCAATATGTGCTTCCCATGTGGCCTGTTTCGCGAGTCAAAAGTTGCGAGCCAGTCGCGAGCTAGTCGCGAAATCCTCATCTTCACAAATTCTTCACCAAACTCTCACACACAACCCTTACATTAAATTCCACAAAAATATAGGGAAATGATTGAACATAATTACAATCAAATTTGACATGGAATTAAAGCGAATAAAAAACATAGTTGTCAATCACAACTTTACACGTCCAATAGTTTTGCAATTAGGTCTTGAACTCTACAAGAAGCCAAAGGCCTTTTTGTCAATGGTGGGGCATCATGCTCTCTCAATTTTGATTTAGTACTTTAGTCTTAGATAATGTTTAGTGATCACTAACCTATGCTCTTGGAATTTTGAGCATTGCATTATTTGGGAATACCTAAAATCAAGAAGAGACCAAAGATTTAGGCATAAATGTTGCTTTCCTTATTCATACTATTTGTATTATGTGTTTTGCATTATTTGAGAAGACCTAAACTCAACAAAAGATAGAAGACTTGGCATCAATTGTTCTTTCCCAACTTGCATTTAGTGCCTTCTCAGAAGGGTTTCATAGTGAACACTAGTTCATGATATTATGAGTTCTGTATTATTTGAGAAGATCCACACTTAAGAAGAGGTTGGAAACTTTGGTTTCAATAGTGCTTTCATGGGAAGTGTTTTGTAGCGATGACTAATCCATAGCATTGGTATTACGAGGTTTGCATTGTTTGAGAATACCTAAACTCAAGAAGATGCCAAAGATTTTGGTGTCAATGGTTTATGATTTTTGCATTATTGGAAACTTTGGTTTCGATATTTTTTCACAGAAAATATATTGTAGTGATGACTAGCCCATAGAATTGGTATAACTCCGGTGATTTTTTTTTTCTTTTGTCTATAATTTTGCAGTTATGTCCTACTCAAGAAGACCAACACTCAAGAAGAGGCCAAAGTCTTTATTCGGTTTATTTATTTTTATTTTATTTTTTTTTAAGATGGTTACAATATGTTGTTAATCTTGTAGCTAAAACTCTCTCTCACCCTAAACCCCCAAGCACTTTGTACACGAGAAGATGTCATTTAAGCTACATTGCACTTGAGAAAGTCTTTATTTTACTTGAATGGTGCTTGTCCTAGCTTTATATTAAGTACTATCTTGGAAAATGTTTAGTAATGACCAATCTATTGGTAGTTAATTGAGAATACCTAAACTAAAGAAAATTAAGGCCAAAGACTTTGGTAACAATGGTTTATTCCTAATTTGTATTATACGTTTTTGGAATATGTTTGATAGTGATGACTAGCTTATATGGACAAAGTTTGACTATTAATATTTTTTTATTGGATGTGAATTTTGACAAATCCTCAATTGGATTGCATTTTTTTCCTATATATTACATAGTTAAAAAAATTTCAGAAGATCCAAAATCAATAGCTATGTAATCAATCATGTATTTAAATTTCAAGTTTTTGTAGTTTAAAATTATGTATAAAAAATAAGCTTTTGGATTGAATAGTAAATAAAATTTGATTGACACGAAATTTAATATGTGTATTAAAAACATAAAGAACATGTAATCTAACAATTATATTTTAAAAATATATAGTCATGTTAATTTGTTTTAGTGGGAGTTTTAGCCTTAACTTATAACCAAATTTATAGCTAAACTTTGTCAAGCTCATATGGTTTTGGTTTGATTTTTTTTTTTTTTGAGTTAATACTTAGTTATTTTGGATGTGAGAATTTGAATTATATCAAAACAAAATCTTGGCTATGCATTTGAATGTGCCTATTAATTATTTGAGTAATATTAAAAAGTATTTTACTATGAGTTTTGATTATCATGATAATCTTCTTTAAGTTAAAAGAAGATTATCATGATAATCTTCTTTAAGTTACTATGAGTTTTGAGTTAAACATCTGGGTGCGGAAATATAAAAGATACAGGTTACAAACTGTGTAAACTGTGATACAAGATAATAAGGAAGCCATCTGTTTACAACTGGTAAAGAGAGGGAAGATAATTCTGTAAGGTCTAAAATTAGAACTTGAGGAGAATTAAAGCTTGCTTCAGACTGGAGAAGAGGCTGCCTTTTATAGAGGAAGGGAGCGTCTGGAACTGCTGAAGACTGCTGAAAATCCGGAAGGTAAAATGCTTTAACCTCGGGTGAATAATCATTTTAGCCGAAAGCAAATAGTAACCTCGTGATTATTTGTCGGGGTACTGTAGAGTGAACAGTAACGGTCACTGTACAATGAATAGTGCTTTGTCCCCTTGCTTTTCTGGATCACTGTTCACCTTTACTGTTGGGGGAATAGTGATTTGTCCGGGTACTGTAGCTGTGCAGAATCTTGCATAGTAACCGGGTCTGGGAACTGTTCCAAATAGTGACTGGTACTTAATCTTCATCCAGATTGTAGCCTTCATAAGGATCTTGTGAATCCTGGAAAGGGTCAAACGGATATTTGTTGACTGAGGCAGCTGAAGAGGAAGGAGAAGTCTTTTCTTCTGACTCTAGCTTCTCAGCTTGGATCTGGATTTGTTTGGCAAGATCCTTAAGTTCTTTGCTAGACTTTCCGGAGAATTGGACGGAATCTAGGCTGGACTGAGATCTTGTGTTGTAGGGAATAGTTCTCTGGATAGGAGGGGGAAAATCCTTGTCAATTTTGCGGATGACCTCATTAAATCTGAAACTGTCCCACCACTTTACAGAGAACTCTCTATCTAGTAGGTTATCATGAAGTGCATAGTTCCACCTGCTGATCCAGTGGATTTTGTACATGACTGTCATATGCAGAATTGCTGGAAATTGTGAACCATGAACTGAGGCTTGGTGTCTGGAGCCAAAATACCTGAGGGCGTCCTGCAAAGGTTCTGGGAAGATCTGTGGAATTGGGCCAAACATCTCCCACCACTTTAGGAACCATGAAGGTATCTGACTAGAGAACCCTTTATCAAACATTATAAACCAGGAATGATCAAAGTCCTGATTTTGGTAGAATAGGATCTTCTCAAAGGCGTCCATGTAGTCATAATAACTGTACTGGAGTTCTGTGAGACCTGTGGTTTTTGTGAGTGTTTTGAGGAGAGAGGGATGCTGTCCCCAATCAGAACAACTGACAAAACTTTTGATGATGAATTTGTGGTAGAGAACCTGTGAAGGGTCTCGTTTGTTCATGATGTTTTCTATTCGAGCAGAGTCTTTTTGGAGGAGTATGCTCTTGTAGAATCTGATATTTTTCCTCGGGCTTTTTGGGAGAAAATGCCATCCTTGGGGTAAAATCTCCATGGCCAGAGCTAAAGAATCTGTTATATGGACCAGATGTGGTTCAATATAAGAGATATGCTGGACAAATGGTTTTTTGACATAGCAAGAGGTGGATTGTCTAGGTTGGTAAGAAGGCTTTTGGGGCACAATGGGTCCAAAAGGGTCTTCAACAGTGTATGGGGTGATTTGTTTTGGGGGAGGAGAGGCCAAGGCAGAACTATAAGTGGGCTGTCCTTGGGTTGGTCTTTGGTAATTGGGTCGTGGGATGGTTGAGACAACATATCTGTTGGCAATAGTGGAGGCGGGGAGTGGAACTAACTGGTGACCAGGAAGGTCCTTGACCTGACTGGTACTAGAGGTAGTTTGCTGTTTAGGAAGTTTTGGGGGTTGGGGTTGGACGGGTTTTTTCCCGGACATCTTGATTTGGACACTGCAAAAATTCACGGGTTAGGAAGTCAGGGATACAGTTATGAGTTCCTTCTATGAATTCAATGTCAAAATCAAAAACAGAGAGGATGGCTTGCCATCGTGCAAAAATTTGTTTTGATGCAATGTTTTGAACATCTTTTTCTAAAACATGTTTTGCAGATTTGCAATCAATGCGCAATAGAAATTTTTGGTTCAAAAGATCACTTTGAAACTTGGAAATGCATAGTACTATAGATAAAATTTCTTTTTTAATAGTACTATAATTTAACTGAGTGGGAGTCCAGATTCCGGAATGGAAACAGACAATCTGTTCAGGGGAAGTGGGACTAACACGTTGGAGGAGAATGCCACCATAACCAATGTTAGAGGCATCAGTCTGGACAATCTTGAAGGAATTTTCTGAAGGAATTCCTAGACAGGGGAGTGTCTTGACATATTTTTTTGTTGCTTGGACAACAGCAGTATGATGTGGTGTCCATAGAGGAGGGTTAGCATGAAGTCTATCAAAAAGAGGTTTGCATTGTTGTCTGAGATTTTGATAGAAATCTGCTATGTAATTGAGGGACCCTAGAAATCGTTGAAGTTGGGTTTTTTCAAGGATTTCATCAGGAAACTTATCAGCAAACTGAATGGCTCTATCTATGGGTTTGATGACACCATGGTGGATATCAAAGCCTAAGAATCGAACTTTGGTCTGGAAAAGTTTGATTTTTGGAGCTGAAACAACAAGACCATTGAGCTTGATTGTGTGAAAGAATGCTCGGAGGTGCTTTCTATGTTGGTCCAGGGATTCAGAGAAGATGAGAACATCATCAATGTATACAATGGTATGAGTGGAGAATGGATTAAATATCTCATTCATGATATTTTGGAATTCAGAAGGTGCATTTTTGAGACCAAAGGGCATTACATTCCATTCGTAATGGCCAAAGGGTGTGGTGAAGGCTGTCTTATATCGATCAGACTCTCTGATTTGGATTTGCCAAAAACCACTTTTCATGTCAAACTTACTGAAAACCACTGCTTTACTAAGCCTATTAACTAAGTCTTTTTTGTTAGGGATTGGGTACCTTATCCATTCTAAGAATTTGTTAAGGGGCTTGTAATTGATGACTAATCTAGGGACACCTCTCTCAATCTCAGCATTTTTCTGGACATAAAAGGCTGGACAGGACCAGGGGGACCTAGATTTTCTGATGATTCCCTTTTTAAGGAGATCCTCAATTTCTGCTCTACAGGTATCCATGAGTTCTTGGTTCATTTGGATAGGTCGAGCTTTAGTTGGGATGTCCTTTTCATGGAAATCTTTGACATAGGGGAGAGCAACCTCATGTCTCCGTCTGTGCCAGAAGGCTGTTGGAAGATCAGAACAGACTTCTTTTCTAAGTTTTTCCTCGAATTTCCTGATCTCATCCTGGATGGATTTACAAGCTAATTGTTCCTCAATTTTCTTGTACTTCAAATCATCCTGGAGGGAATTGAGATGGTGGGTTTTGGCTTGTATAAGGTTAAGGGTCTTAGACACAGCAATTTCCTGGAGAGTACTAATATCTCTAGGTTCAGGTCCTCTAAGAAACTTAAACTTAACAGGTTGGCCAAAAGGATGGGTAGTGATTCCTTCACTATCCGTGGTGAAAGGGTACAACAGACACATAAAGGGATTACCTAATATCACTCTATCTGTCATGTTTTTTACTAGGACAAATGTGGTTTTGAAACATGTGTTGTCCTGACATACATGGGCTTTGGGTATTTTGAATTCAATCTGCATTTTACCTCCATTTGCAGAAGTTAACCTTTCTTTGGTTTTCTGGAAGTATTTAGTGGGAATGATTCCTTCCTGAATGCAGTTGAGATCAGCACCTGAATCCATCAAGGCGATAGTCTCGAATTCAAAATCTTTGCTTATGACAATCCTGACTTTGGAGTGCCATTTCTGGAAGTTAATCCTACTGATGGTTACTAAGAACTTGTCACTGGGTGGGACAGGGTCTTGAGTTGGAACCATGTCTGCAGTTGGGTTAACTGTTTCTTCTTCTTCATCATCAGAGGACTTCTGGTATGAGGTTCCTGCCTCATTGTCTTGATGAGAAGTACTTTCCAGATTTTTCAATCTTTGATCAAGGAAATTGTGATCAACTCTAAGGATGGTTAGCTCCTGCTTAAGGGTTCTAACTTCAGACTTAGTTTCCTTGATTTCTTTTTGAAGGTCGTTGACTGTAACTTCCTTCTTGGATTTGGTAAATCTCTTGTAGATTTGTTCCAAATCAACTTTGGGGTCTTGCAGCTTAGTTTCAGGTTTATTGGTTTCCTTAACTAAGGTTCTTCTAAACTCTGTAAACTTCTGAGCTTTGGTGACTGGGTCTTCGATCTGTTCTATGAGATCTAAGAGCAGCTCTTCTTGTTTAGAGAGGACATTGATAGTCTTGTTCCTACAACAACTATCCATGCATAGAATGGGTTCATCTTGGCCACTAGAGGTGCTAGAGGAAACTCTAGAGGAATCAGAGGCTGTTTGGTAGATCCGACGAATCTCATTACTAGAAGTCTCACTATCTGAGTGGTTAAGTTCTAAGAGCTTAAAGATTTCATCTTTTCCTGCTTGGTCACTAATGAGGGTATTGATAAGGGATTTGGCCTTAGCTTTACACTCTTTCCTGAGGTGACCTTTCTTTCCATAGTTGAAGCATTTTCCTGATGCTTGGGGTATCCATTTTCCTGTGGACTTGGATTTGGATTTGGTTTTACCTTTCTTATAGAAGTCATCCTTGCTGGACTTCTTTCTTCTATAATACTTGGCTTTGGTTCTCTTCCTAAGAAAATGCTCAGAGGATTCCTTGCCTCTGTATTTGGATTTCCTTTTAGGAAGGATGGAGGGTAGGCCATACTGTGTACAGAAGTTTCCTACTTCGTACTTGGCTTTTCCTTTGCTGGCTTTGCTCTGGATTTTGAGATCTCTGCACATCTTCATTCCTTCACTTCGGATGGTGCTAGAGATGTCTCCATAGGTTAGGTTATCATAATCTATGACACCTAAGGGGTTACACAGGGTTTCTTTAACCTTTTCTCCAAAAAGGGTAGGTAAACCATTGATGAACTTCTCCTTCCAAAATGGAGAGTTACAATCACTTCTGTGCATGACTCTGGTAGTAAACACATCTTCGTACCACCTAAAGTCGCCAAGGGTTTTACATCTAAGGTTACTCAACTGGTCGTAAATCCTAGATGTGATGTTGCTGGGTTTTCCTACGAAGTGTTTCATGATCGTATAGACCAGGGTATTGACTCCGTCGGGAATACCACTACCTCTATCTGTATCAAAGATGGGGAGTCCTTCCTCATCTTTCTGGACAGCATGTCTAATGTCTTCCCTAGATTCTTCGGTAAGGCAATTGTTCCACCACTGGAGGAGTTTACCGGTGAATCCTAAGGAAATGAGTCCTATGACCTCAGTATGGGAATGTCCTTCACTGATGTAGTTGTTGGCTACCATGGTCATATGCTGGAGTCGGTTGAGGATCTCTTGTTCAGACAAACCATCTATGTTCCATTCATAGAGTTTACCTGAAGTGACAGAGAACTGGTTACTAAGATTCCTTTCCTCGAACTGGAGGTCAGGAGGTGTAGGTCTGGGATACCAATTTCTGGTTAGGCTAGTAGGGGTTACCTTTGGGTTGGTAAGCCTTTTAACCTCTAAATCCCTAAACTGGCTTTCTAGGTGTTCTATCTCCTTTTCACTATTTGAGGAGGTTTGGCTAGAACTACTAGAAGCTGTGTGGACGTCTAAGGCAACTAATCTGTTGGCTTCTAGACGGGGATCAACACTGGTTGAGGTGCTAACTGGTGAAGGGGTGACTGGTTCCTGCTTCACTAGCTCAGCAAGTCTCTGGTTGACGATATCTAAGGCTGTCTTATCCTTAGATCTAAGGCTGGGTTGCTTAGTTGTAGGAAGCTTGACTAAAGGCTTTTCTAAGACTTTGACAGGTTTGCTAGGGCTTCCTGGCTGGGGAACGACCTTGCTTTCTATTCTGTCTTCAATCCTATCAAGCTGTTTTCCTATAACACCTAAACACTGGTTGGTGTAGTTGTTTTGCTCTATGACCTTCTTCACTACCGTTTCTTCTTGAGTGGTAGGGGTTTTGAAGGGCGAGGCAACTAGATCTGTTCCACGATGGTTGAAGACTATGGCTTCTTGGGGTGGATGGTGAGATCTAACAACTTCTGGAGGTTTGGGTTTGCCACTAGCATCTTTACTAGGGGGCTTTGTCCAATTGGTTTTGGTGAGAACACAGGACTTCTTGTGCCACTCAAAGTGTTTCTCAAAGTATTCAAAGAAAGGGACATTGCTGGATATCTCTTTCATGAAGGTCTGCCAATTTGCAAGAACTTCTTTCTTTTGGTCAAGGGTATGGTTGGCTCTATAGGCTTCTCTTTTGAGTCTGTTCTCTTCTGACTCAAATTCCTTGCCTAAGGCATCCATATCAGGAGTGAACTCTTTCCTGATAACCTTGAGCTCATAATCGATTTCAGGTTCTTCCTGAAACGGATCTTGGGTTTCCTGTTGGTAGGGATTTACCATATCACTACCTGTTGGTGATGGCTTCTTTGGACTTTTCTTTTCGTCCTCATCAACAACTGATTCTTGTCTGGCTGTGTAGCAGGGTGTGCTAACCTGGGATCTGGTCTGGACACCTTGGAGCTCTAGATCTAATTCTCTTCTAGACTTAGGAAAAGGAGCTAGAGGTCTGGATGTACTACACTGGGATGCAGGTCTATCTCTCAAGAGATTAGGTGGCTGCCTAAAGGGTAGATCTACCGGAGATCTAAGCTCTTCATAACATGATGGGGTGTAGTAGGGTGAACCTACTGGTGGTCTTAATCTAGAATGGTCGAAACTTATCCTAACCTTACCGTCGGCTAGTTGTTGGACAAAATCTAGATCAGGGTTCCTAGCTGGGTTTTGGATCTGATGAGTGAAATTCTCATTCTCAATCATCCAGTCTGGAGGGAAAGTAACCTGAGACCATTTCAAGGTTTTGGGTACCTGAATGTTAGCTCTAGTATCTGTGGTCTGGATCAGGGTAGTTTCTCCTTTGACTTTTTTGTCAAGTGCTTGAACATTGAAGTTCGTCCTCATGCACTTGTAATACACTCTGTATATCAAGGCCAACTGTCTGACTCCGGGTAACACAAGGGTACCAAAGGTCTTGATATTGAGGGTGAGGGTTTTCATAACATGTGGGTCTTCAAGAGCCACTGAGAAATTGGGAAAACAGTCAAAATGGACAGGACCATTACAAAGACTGGTTTCTATGGTACCTAAGAGGCTGTCATTAAATCTTATATGACGGGTGTCTCTAAGGGCCATAAGGATGGAGGCATTCAAACCTTCTCTGATCAAGGGTTTAACTCTGACCTGGACTAAACCAATGTGGATATAATGATATCCATCATTCTAATGTCTTACCAAGGTTTCTTCAGGTAACAAGTAGCACGTCTCGTACTCCCTGTTGATACTGTAAACCTGTTCTATGGTTCGGACATTAAGGCTGGTTTTGAAAGCATTTCTAAGGGTCCAAGAAGACTTATAGATCTTGTCGGTGGGAACCTTAGGGATGTTCCAATCTCCTAGTTTTAGATCTAGATCTGACGACTGGTAACTCTCAGAATTGATTACACCATCTGACTGGGGAATCTCTCTCATGGATGTACTGGAAGACCTAATGCTGGTAGAAGAGTTACTTCTAAACAATCTTCTCATGTTCATGATTAAGAGCCTAGTTAAACAATCACAACCTAATTACCTTTAACCTCAAACTTCTGGATCTATCCTTAGATCTGAAACAGGGTGTACACATAGACAATTGCCTAACCCGTGCAATTCAACTTCCTACTGCCACAATCTTACTCTGAGATAACTCCCTTTCGCTCATGCCCTACCCGTCGGGACTTATTGTTTGATGCGGGACACACACTCAGTCTGGGATTTACTGGTCTTACTGGGTTGACAACGGCACAGATTACGGTCTTACAAGTCTCAACAGTACACATCTGCAACAAATGGGCTGGATAAAAACAGAAACAAGAAGAAGCAGATAACTGGGAAACAATTGATCAACAAGAACAAATAATCAATGAACAAAAGCAGATAGATAGGAGGCTCAGCCTTCCAACAAAAGAATAACAGTAACAACAACAAGAGATATGAAGGAGATGATGAATAGTAACTGGAGAATGGTCAGAAAATAGATGTAAAATAAACAAATAGGAGAGTGCATTCAAAATAATGAATATAATGCAGTCAAAATAATTTGATAACTATGGCGGTATAACCGGCCAACTTGATTTAATTCAAAATAAACAGTAACTTACAACACTACGATCGGCCAAACTTGGCTCTGATTTGTGGGAGACTGTAACTTACCCCCATTTGGCCGTCCTGTGTTCTCACCAAAACCAATTGGACAAAGCCCCCTAGTAAAGATGCTAGTGGCAAACCCAAACCTCCAGAAGTTGTTAGATCTCACCATCCACCCCAAGAAGCCATAGTCTTCAACCATCGTGGAACAGATCTAGTTGCCTCGCCCTTCAAAACCCCTACCACTCAAGGAGAAACGGTAGTGAAGAAGGTCATAGAGCAAAACAACTACACCAACCAGTGTTTAGGTGTTATAGGAAAACAGCTTGATAGGATTGAAGACAGAATAGAAAGCAAGGTTGTTCCCCAGCCAGGAAGCCCTAGCAAACCTGTCAAAGTCTTAGAAAAGCCTTTAGTCAAGCTTCCTACAACTAAGCAACCCAGCCTTAGATCTAAGGATAAGACAGCCTTAGATATCGTCAACCAGAGACTTGCTGAGCTAGTGAAGCAGGAACCAGTCACCCCTTCACCAGTTAGCACCTCAACCAGTGTTGATCCCCGTCTAGAAGCCAACAGATTAGTTGCCTTAGACGTCCACACAGCTTCTAGTAGTTCTAGCCAAACCTCCTCAAATAGTGAAAAGGAGATAGAACACCTAGAAAGCCAGTTTAGGGATTTAGAGGTTAAAAGGCTTACCAACCCAAAGGTAACCCCTACTAGCCTAACCAGAAATTGGTATCCCAGACCTACACCTCCTGACCTCCAGTTCGAGGAAAGGAATCTTAGTAACCAGTTCTCTGTCACTTCAGGTAAACTCTATGAATGGAACATAGATGGTTTGTCTGAACAAGAGATCCTCAACCGACTCCAGCATATGACCATGGTAGCCAACAACTACATCAGTGAAGGACATTCCCATACTGAGGTCATAGGACTCATTTCCTTAGGATTCACCGGTAAACTCCTCCAGTGGTGGAACAATTGCCTTACCGAAGAATCTAGGGAAGACATTAGACATGCTGTCCAGAAAGATGAGGAAGGACTCCCCATCTTTGATACAGATAGAGGTAGTGGTATTCCCGACGGAGTCAATACCCTGGTCTATACGATCATGAAACACTTCGTAGGAAAACCCAGCAACATCACATCTAGGATTTACGACCAGTTGAGTAACCTTAGATGTAAAACCCTTGGCGACTTTAGGTGGTACGAAGATGTGTTTACTACCAGAGTCATGCACAGAAGTGATTGTAACTCTCCATTTTGGAAGGAGAAGTTCATCAATGGTTTACCTACCCTTTTTGGAGAAAAGGTTAAAGAAACCCTGTGTAACCCCTTAGGTGTCATAGATTATGATAACCTAACCTATGGAGACATCTCTAGCACCATTCGAAGTGAAGGAATGAAGATGTGCAGAGATCTCAAAATCCAGAGCAAAGCCAGCAAAGGAAAAGCCAAGTACGAAGTAGGAAACTTCTGTACACAGTATGGCCTACCCTCCATCCTTCCTAAAAGGAAATCCAAATACAGAGGCAAGGAATCCTCTGAGCGTTTTCTTAGGAAGAGAACCAAAGCCAAGTATTATAGAAGAAAGAAGTCCAGCAAGGATGACTTCTATAATAAAGGTAAAACCAAATCCAAATCCAAGTCCACAGGAAAATGGATACCCCAAGCATCAGGAAAATGCTTCAACTGTGGAAAGAAAGGTCACCTCAGGAAAGAGTGTAAAGCTAAGGCCAAATCCCTTATCAATACCCTCATTAGTGACCAAGCAGGAAAAGATGAAATCTTTAAGCTCCTAGAACTCAACCACTCAGATAGTGAGACTTCTAGTAATGAGATTCGTCAGATCTACCAAACAGCCTCTGATTCCTCTAGAGTTTCCTCTAGCACCTCTAGTGGCCAAGATGAACCCATTCTATGCATGGATAGTTGTTGTAGGAACAAGACTATCAATGTCCTCTCTAAACAAGAAGAGCTGCTCTTAGATCTCATAGAACAGATCGAAGACCCAGTCACCAAAGCTCAAAAGTTTACAGAGTTTAGAAGAACCTTAGTTAAGGAAACCAATAAACCTGAAACTAAGCTTCAAGACCCCAAAGTTGATTTGAAACAAATCTACAAGAGATTTACCAAATCCAAGAAGGAAGTTACAGTCAACGACCTTCAAAAGGAAATCAAGGAAACTAAGTCTGAAGTTAGAACCCTTAAGCAGGAGCTAACCATCCTTAGAGTTGATCACAATTTCCTTGATCAAAGATTGAAAAATCTGGAAAGTACTTCTCATCAAGACAATGAGGCAGGAACCTCATACCAGAAGTCCTCTGATGATGAAGAAGAAGAAACAGTTAACCCAACTGCAGACATGGTTCCAACTCAAGACCCTGTCCCACCCAGTGACAAGTTCTTAGTAACCATCAGTAGGATTAACTTCCAGAAATGGCACTCCAAAGTCAGGATTGTCATAAGCAAAGATTTTGAATTCGAGACTATCGCCTTGATGGATTCAGGTGCTGATCTCAACTGCATTCAGGAAGGAATCATTCCCACTAAATACTTCCAGAAAACCAAAGAAAGGTTAACTTCTGCAAGTGGAGGTAAAATGCAGATTGAATTCAAAATACCCAAAGCCCATGTATGTCAGGACAACACATGTTTCAAAACCACATTTGTCCTAGTAAAAAACATGACAGATAGAGTGATATTAGGTAATCCCTTTATGTGTCTGTTGTACCCTTTCACCACGGATAGTGAAGGAATCACTACCCATCCTTTTGGCCAAGTTTAAGTTTTGCAGAAGGCATAGTTGAATTGGGATCCTACCTTCTAAATGATTTTCTCCCAAAAGGAGAATGCTCAATGATGAGACACTGCTGATCCAATCTGGAATGTTTCCAGTTAGGTAGTTATCTCGAAGATTTAATGTAACCAGATTAGAGTTGTTTGGGAACACACTTGGAATTGGGCCACTCAACGAATTTTTATTTAGATGAAAAAACTGGATTGTTGACGAATTGAAGCAAGATGGAACAAGGCCAGACAAATTGTTCTCAGAGAGGTCAAAAAATACAAGATGAACAAGTTTGCATAACTCAATTGGTATAGGACCTTCCAGTTGATTGTTGGCCATAACAATTGCCATTAAATGTGACATGTTCCCCATCCACATTGGAAGCATGCCTGACAAATTGTTATTACTAAAATCAATTATGGCACCATTAATCATCTGTGAGATGCTATTTGGGATCTTTCCTGAGAAGTGATTGTTGTCCAAATATAAATATGACAGATTAGTCAAATTAAAATTGGTAGGAAATATTTGGCCATAGGAAATATTTGGCCATAGAAATTATTATTCGACAATTTGAGAACTTGTAAGGAGTAGCAGCCCAATGTGAAATGCACTGGCATTGTTCCTGATAAATTATTTTTAGACAAGTCTAAATGCCGTAAGGAAACCCAATTCCCAAAAGAAGAAGGAATACTACCATGAAATGCATTGTCAGCCATGTTTAAATACTTCAAATTTGGAATAATTAAACTGAGGTTGATAGGAATTGGTCCTCGTAAGCAATTACTTGAAATATCTATCTCTGTAATGTTGTAATGGTGATGATACGGCACCAGGAAAGACCCTGTGAAAGAGTTATTTCTTAAACTAATAACCTCCAATCTTGTATTGTTCTCTAACAACCAAGTGGGGAACTTCCCATTCAAATTGTTGTTGGAAAGATCAATTTCTTGCAAATCATATTGGTAATAAAGGAATATGGGAAGCGTTGAATTGAGTCCATTAAATGAACACTTTGACAACCTGAAAAGCCTTAATTGGAAGGTTGGAAGCCTAGTATGAGAGTCTGTTTCAAAAGCAATTTTGTTGTTATCACTTAAGAGGATCTTGAGATTTGAGAGGTTAAAAAAGGAGGAGAAGGTGATTGGGTTCAAGAATTCATTATTTGACAAGGAAAGGAACTCAAGTGATCTCAAATCAGATAGGGATTGGACATTCCCACTGAAGTAATTGTCAGATAGATCCAATAAGAGAAGTGATGTCCAGTTTGCCATACATGAAGGCAATATCCCTTCAAAATGATTGTTGGAGAGGCTTATCTCTCGGAGGTTCCTCAGTTCACACAAGCCTGCAAAATGGGACGATTAGTTTTTGGCTTGCATTTAGAATGAAGTCAATACTTTAAGTGAAGTCATAACTCCAACTTTACGAATGAAACTTTTTTCAATAAATGAGATTCTTTGAAAGAAAGTAATTTGATTTTATCTAATAATAGTGTACAGACTACCACGTAATGTGGCAGTCTATATATACTTTCATATTTTAGAATTTAATTCAAATTATGAAATTAATTTATTTCAATTGGAGATGATGCTTTTCCTTGAAGATCTTAGCCTTATTTTAAGAGTTGTGTTGTTAAACCCTTTTTTTTTTTTTTTTCTACGACATCTAAATCAATTTTTTTTTTGGTTGTTGCTACAATTACTTCAGATTTAGGTAAATTCCTTTTTACACAAATCATATCAAAACCATTTTTTTTAGAGATCTAGGAATTGCAGCTTAGTTAAGATGTTTGAATCTGTAGGGCAAAATAAAATATCTCAAAAACATCAATGTGATAATTTCATTTGACATACCATACAAAAGAAGTATTTGATTTTAATCCATGAACATATATTTTTACAAATTATCATATCTCTTGTTGTCACAAAGGCATTGATCTCATTGCCTCTCAAGTAGAGATCCTCCAAGTTGCTAAATGCTTTAAATTCTCTATTAAAAAAAAGTACATGAAAAATCATGGAAGAAAAAAGGGACTTTAGTTGCATAAATACTTTCATTTAAAATAGCTGAGGAAAAAAAAAGGTGAAATTTAGTTGCATTAATATTCCTTTGCAAATTAATGAGATTTTTACCTTTGATGTGGGTTGATCCATTCAAATTGTTGGAACTCAAATCTAGTTCCTTGAGGGAAGCAATTCCACTCAAGGATGAAAGAATGCTGTTATTGAAATTGTTACCATCCAAGTGTAGCACCTCCAACTTGCTCAACACAGAGAATATTTCAAAACCTATAATTTAGATGCTTCAATTTTCAAATCTGCAACTATATATTCCCAAAAAATAGTATAAAATGATTCCTAAAATATAGTTTTTTTTTTCTCGACTAATAAAAAAAAAAAGGATGTAATAGAAAAAATTAGAATATCAACAAATTAAATACTTCCTACTTTTCTTAGGATGTAAACTTTGTACCTTCATTTGGGACCCATTTAGGAATGGAATTATCACTCAAATCGAGGTACTGGAGCTCTTCAAATGGAAGAAATAGAGAGGCATTAAAGTACCAACCTCCCCCACTTTCTCCACTCCAATACGAAATCGTTTTATTAAGAGTAAGTTGGATTACACGGCCAGTAGTGATGTTACACTTGACTCTTTCTCACTCACAACAATCACTCTTTTTGTCGCCTGAGTCCCAAGATGGAAATTGATATTCATCAGCGTTGATGGTGGAAGCTTTGTATTGTAAGAGAGCAATTCTCTCTTGCTCCCAGCAACCAAAACACCCATTCATACCAAAATGAACCAAAAATAGCACCACTGGCCACCACCAAAAACGTCCCAACTCCATTACTTTTTGTTTTTCAAATTTCCTATGACAATAAGACTAATAGTTTTTGTCCAACTCTCAGTTATGATTCCAAAATGATCTTGAATCGAAATATATAGGTCCTAAATATGTACTGTTGTCAAACACTCCATATCATTATTACGATCGTGGACGGCTTAAAGGGGCCCGGGCCCCCTGACTTTGTGAAAACAACATAATTGATATATTTTCAGTCCAAAAAAATATATTTATATTTGGGCCGTTGTTTGGGCTCATCTCCTTTAAAATTATTTTCCAAAACACCCTTCTCAAAAAAAAAAAAAAAAAAAAGCCCAAACACATGTAAATCCTTGGTCCAAAATATAATAAATTTGATTTAAAAAACAAAATAAAAAGAGATATCGGCTATTCAGGGTGAAGATTTTGGCCGACAAAGAGATATGGACCGAAACAAAGAAAGTTGGAAACATAAAGATTTCTTTTCATAAATTTAAAAAAAAAAAAAAAAAGAACATAAAGATTTCTTCTTTTTGATTTTCTATTATTATGCGTCTTCTTTGTTTTTCTCTATCTCAGTACGTACTGCATTTAGCGCTCTGTATCTTTTATTTATTTATTTTCGGGTGTCTTTACAAGTGAAACTGAGTACACCATTGGATTCAAATGAATTTGTAATTCAAAGATAGTCACCCTCATGTGAAACTGAGCAGTGAGTACGTATTGAGTATTGTGTAGTCAGTCAAGGGCAATAAATTGAAGC
Source organism: Quercus variabilis (assembly GCA_030445155.1). Classification (NCBI taxonomy): domain Eukaryota; kingdom Viridiplantae; phylum Streptophyta; class Magnoliopsida; order Fagales; family Fagaceae; genus Quercus; species Quercus variabilis. The sequence continues at coordinate 3,588,510 of CP129448.1, read as the reverse complement.
AAAGTGACCGGACTAAAGTTCCCAAAAAAAAAAAAAAGTGACAAGACTTAAAAGAAAAACAAAACGTGTATAAGAAAAAAAAAAAAATGAAAGCAAAAAGAGTAATGTTAGTGACACATAAAATGATACAATTTGTGTCATAACTCGTTTACATGGCGAGTTGTGAGTGATAGAAAAATGATGGTGGTTCTATGTAGGGACACACTTTTACAACTCAAAACTCATCATGTGAACAAGTTGTGACACAAATTGTGTCATTTTATATGATACCACATTACTCAAAGCACAAAAGATAAGAAATAGTAGTAATAATAATAAGGGTAAGACTTAGGTGCTATTTCTTTGGTTCCCCTCTTAAGATTCTACCATGTGGATTTTTTCTCATAGAATAGAAGAGTATTTTTTAGTTAAGTAGTCACATTACTGAATTTTAAGAGGAGAACCTAAAAAACAGCAGCTAAGATATTGTACCAAAGTTTTCTCCTAATAATAATAAAAAGAGATAAAACTTAATTACAAGTAGAGTTAACCATAATACATAGACTAGGTAGGTGTGGATTTATGAAGGATTAAGTTTTAACATTTGAATAAGGGAGTTTAGAAAGAGAGTTATAAAAAATTGTTGGTGGGTGGTTGAGATATGACTAAAAATTATATATATATATATATATATATATATTATGGTAATTATGAAATAGTACAACAATATTCACTGATATCGAAATGTATCGTTCCTTTAGTAAAACTAAAATAGCTTTCGGTATGAAATTGACTCCCTTAATTGTAGTGTATAAAGAAACAATAGTATTATGTATTAAGAAACAATATCTTAAATTTTTAATATATTAAGAAACAATGACTTTTTTGTTTATTTTGGTTGATAGTTTATTAATACCATATAGATATTTATTTGAATTTTTTAACTTTTTTTTTTTTAAAATTTTTGGTTATACTCCGACCCTTTTGAGTTTGTTTGCACGTTAGTTCTTTGTGGTGATAAACATTGACTTTTTATTATTTGTTTCCTCTTGCCAATAATTTTGCAATTAGAAGACCCTCAACAAGAAGCCAAACTTTGTCGGTGCATCCAGTACTTTCTTCTTAGATAATGTTTGGTGATGACTAACCTATGCCCTTGGTATTAAGAGCATTGCATTATTTGAGAATTTACCTAAAATCAAGAAGAGGCTAGAGATTTATATAATGCAAAGCGCATTTCATAAAGCTATTCCAAGGACAGTTTTGAAAAATTTCTCATCTCTCATTATTTCAAGGAAAAAAAATCAAATGAATAAGTCCTTGATTAGATGATATGTCAGTATTTCAAGGACTCTAATCATTTTCCTTTTTCCTCTTGTTTGTTTTTTTTTTTATAAGATTAGTCTTCGTTCAACAGGTAAAAAAGTTGCATCCACCACTAGTAATATATGAATTTTGCATTATTTAGGAAGACCTAAACAGCTAAACTTAACAAAGACGCCAAGGACTTGGGGTCAATGGTGCTTTCCCTAGCTTGCACCTTATATTGTAATTTCTTGGATAATACTTGCATTATTGGAGAAGACCTAGCTAGACTACAATAGTCGAAGACTTCGTGTCTTTCCAGTTTCTACCAACCACGATGACTTGTGTCAACTTTGTTTTTTGACAAATTAGCCTATATGCCGAAATGTGCTTCCAGCTAAAAATTTCCTTAGATTGTTGACAGCTATGAGTTGCCTTTTCACTTAGCTGAGCTTTTGTTTACTCCTATTTGTTGGGAATGTAGAATCATGTTTATGGGTTGGGCCAAGCTCATTTTTTTGAAGCCCAGGCCAACTAAATTCCAAGCCTGATTAATGTTTGGATTATTTTTTTTTTCTAAGGTTCTGTGTTCATCAGTTTGTTAAGAAACAAAACAATTTTCTGGAATATATATGTAAAAACGAAACAAAAAAAGCTATATTCATGTGCTTTCTTCTAAAATCCTTGAGAAGACCTGGACTAAGACTTGGCATCCATGTTGACTTTCCAACCAACTACCACGAGAATATATTTCTATTTTATTAATATAAACTAAAACATTAGGAGAAGCAATTGGGGAAAGAACGTTTAAAAAAAAAAAAAAAAAAAAAAACACACACACACACACACACACACACACACACACTTTTAAATGGGACATATTAACTAAGCTCACACTTTTAAATAAGAAACTTCAAATGAGATGTTTTAAATGGTAAAAAATTTGGCATGAATGAATAGTACTGTTCCAAATTTAGCCTAACAGGATTTTTTAATATTTTGACAGGATTTATTTTTGGGTCTAAGCACCATGGGACTTCATAAAAGACACAACTCACAAATAAAATTAAAGGTGATAATTCCTTATAATGAATAAGGAAGATTTTTAATTTTTAATATATGCTTTCTTTCATAATGATAAATAATCATGCCTAAAGTCAATTAGAGAATCTTATAGATGTGGCAAAACAAATGTGCAGTTCGGGTCGGGTCAATCGAGTTTGAGTTGAAAACATGTCCGTGTCAAAATGGGCCATTTTAAACATATAAGAAATGGGTTGTGTTAATTGGATTGTAAGTTGGGTCAGTTTGGGCAAGGCAACTTGTATTTTCCACATGAATTTTTTATTTCGAGTAAATTACAATTTATCCACCTGTAGTTTGATTGAAATTTTAGTTGCTTATTTGTAGTTTGAGGACAAAAACTGTTGATTAATCTCTGTATTATGATTGCTCTTAAAGTTATATTCCCCTAGTTCCAGCTGTTGGCATTGGGCCTTTTTTTTTTTTTTTTTTTTTTTGTAATAAATAAATAAATTAGATTCATTATCACATATCAATTTGTAATTTTTTTTTTGTAATAAATAAATTTTATAATAACTTCACATTCCCTTTAAGATTACCTACACAACAACAATTGAAGACTTGGCATCAATGGTGTCTTTCCACGGGTCCACTCACCATCTTGACTTTTATCAACTTATTTTGTCAAATTAACCCAAACCAAACGCGAGGAATGACCTTTGATTGTCGGAAGCTAAGACTTGTCTTTCTTATTTTTATTTTAATTTTTTGTGGGGAAAGGTTAAGAAATATAAGGAAGCATGTTTAGGGGTTAGGCCAAAGTTTTGAACATTTTAACTGATAAAGTTTTCCTTAAAATCTAGTTGAAATTCCAACTCATTTTGTGACTGTTTTATAAGATTGTATATACATGTATATTAAAAGAAATATAATTCATAAAATTATTTAAATAATCACGTGATTATTATTATTTTTGAAAACAATCACATGATTATTTACTAAATCATGTAACTAAAATTAAAAGTATACATTTTTTTTTAGAAGATAAATAAAAGTACACATGGAGTCAAAGCAAAAGACTGGCTATACACGGAATTTTGTCTTCGCACTGTGGCCTCTTGCTAGCGCATTTGCCACCAGATAAGTGGTCCAACTTCACTTCTATTAAATGCATAGAGTACACTATAGTGCACAACAATTTCATCATCCATTTTTCTCAAAAAAAAAAAAAAAAAAACAATTTCATCATCCACTTTAACTTAATTTTTGCCAAGCCAAGTGTACACTATTTGCATTTGTAGCTTTTCTTTTGTTGCTAACGTTTATGGTATGGAGCCAGAACTTGAAGTTAGAGGGAGTAGTTTTAGTAGTGTTGGCTCTATACTATATAAGTAATTAAGGCGGTCGTCTAGAGCCCCAAGTATATAAAAGGCCCCCAAATTTTAACTAATATGATTTTCTTTTTATTGAAATAGAATTAATTAAAACCAAATATTAGTCAATAAATAAAATAATATTTTATATCAAATGAAAAACAAGAAAAAAATAGAGAAAGAAATAGTACATCCATAACATTTTTCACACAATTTTTATAACAAATCTTAAGTAGTATGTTATTATGAGCTGTTATTGATCATAGGAAAAAAATAATTTCAGTGGTGGGTTGAAATTAAATTTTTGAACCAGTAACAACTTAACATCTAGGATTGGATCAGCACTTCTCAAAAAAAAAAAAAAAAAAAGAAAAAGTAATAAATAAAAAAATTTACAACATTTTTCATAACAGTTTAGTTGGCAAAGTTTTATTAGTTCTCATTTAGATCCACCACTAACATCACTCTTTTACTTACCACTATCAATCCATATTTGGTACCAAAATTTTCTTGTAATTAAAATTTCAATTGCTTTGAAATTTGTATTTTATGGGTTACTTATAAGTGGGAGAAAAAAAAAAGATACAACCTAATAACTTACTACAGGCCCAACTTCAATTTAGACTGGAATGGACTAAAATAGACTAAAATGACCTGTAATTTTATTCGAAGGAGAAAGGGGGTTTCTTGTTCCAGTTTGCATTCCAGAAAGGTATTGACAACATTGGTAGGAACCCAATTGACTACCTGACTCGTCATTTGTGAAGGAATCTGACTCCAAAGCAACATGAATTGAAAGAGCATGCCAAAGAAGAGCAAGCAGAATAAGATAAGCCTACCATTGAGGCAGAGAACATTTAAAATATTGCATCTAGATATCCAAGTTATTATTGTAAATATTGTTTATTAGTCTTTACTACTGGAATTGATGTATGCATGTTAATTGTAAAGTCAGTTTATCATTTTATAGTATCACATCTTTTTGATTTTAGAAATGATGAACAAGGAATTTATCATTTTTCTTTATTGTTTATTAATCTTCGTTTTTTCTAGGTTCAAAAAAAGAAAAAGAAAAATAGCCGGTAACTTGGATGATATAAGAATGCTTAAAAACCTATCCATTTTGTAGTTTTTTTTTTTTTTGTACACGTTTGGTAGGCCGTGGTGAACCTCAATACTTGTATAAACCACATGTACCGGGTAATTAATAATACTACCATTGAATAGGTTCGCACATAACTTGATGAGAGAGAAATTTAATTATGAGACAAAAACGACCACGTTTAGTGTGAGATCTAATATTCCTTTGCCTTTGCCTAGCATGTTAATCGATCTGTTTACTTTTTAGCCAGTTTGTTGCTGTGTCAATTTGGTTTTTTCTCAAAATTTCCCTCTGACTTTGTGCAGGGATTAAGACGTTTAACTTGAATACAAATTTCTTGTACTTTTTTTATAGACCACTCTATGTTTCACCAATAACAACTGTCCATGTATATGATTTTTTCTATTTTCAACTCCAATTATTTTATAAGGAAAGTAAAGTCAATATATGGCTTATTACTATTGGTGGAACATAGTGGTACACAAAAAAAGGTATAGAAAATTTGTATTAGTGTAACTGATACTCATTTGATGATCAAAATGTGCTCTTTGTTAAAGGGAAAACAGAGCTTTAACGACATACAAAGCTAAACGGCAAAAAGAGGAATATAGAACAGAAGAAAATGACAGAAGGAAACGCAGTTACAACACGTGCCAGAAGGAAGAAGTAGTGCATTATAGCTGTCAAGCACTGATTGGAGTTTGCCAAAGTTTGTTAAGCAGTTATTTTGGGCAGGAAGTTTAGCCCCTGTTTTCTTGGTGTATATAAATAGGAAGTTGTTAATTATTTGTAGTTAGTTTTTCACTTTGTAAACATTCAATCAATGAGAATTTTCTAGTTTCTTCAAGAACCTTCTTTCTTTACATGGACGTTCACGCCTCAGCCGTCAATGGTCTTGAAGTTGTTGAAGATGAGCTCGTGTTTGAACTTTATGGTCATGTCTGCAGAGAATATAATCCCGCCATCGTATCTTTCCACCCACCACCATGAGAAGCTTTTTTTTTTTTTTTTTCAAAATGTTATTAAATAATTATAATTCAATTTTTGTAAGAGGAACGTGTTACATAATTTTTTTCATGCATGGGTCAATCACATTGTGTCAGTGGTGACTCCAGGAATTTTGTCCACGGTGTTCCTATTCCACTTTGAAAAAATTTTGGGTCATTTTGGTCTATTTCAGGTGTTTTGAGACGTCTCGGTAAATACTAGCCGAAATTCAAGATTTGGTAGGCATGATAAATTTCTTAAAACCAAAATAAATTTGCTTTCAGTACACCGAAAATCCTCAAAAGGGGAAAAAAAAAAATGAAAAGAAAAGAAATGGACAAAGGTACCTGTACAATAAACTATAAGTTTATTTGAAATATTAATAAAATTATTAATTATTGTTGTTTAGTTGTTTCATTAATTTGTTTGTCTTTTATAAACTATAATTTGTTGTATTGTTGTTTCATTAATTATTAAATTATTAATTGTTATTTAGCCTAACATAATTTAATTTGTTTGTCTTTTATAATGTATTAGTTAATTAAATTATTAATTATTGGTGTTTAGTTGTTTCATTAATTTTTTTTTTTTTACTAACTACTAGTTGTCTAGCACACAATCTACTATGCATAAGCACACACTAGCACACACCTTATGTGTGCACACACCCCCGCCTTTGCATGCCTTTACTTCCCCAATTCAAATATCTCACCCCTAACCCCACACCACACAGCCCCTGGCCCTACCAGAGAAGCCAATCAAATAAATTCACAAATCACAATACACTAAAAGACAAACTCACCAACACCAACTGACCAACACAATGACACATCAACAAGTAAAGTAAAAAAAAAAACAAGGGCAAGCAAATAAATTGAATAATTATAAAGTATTAAAGAGAGAGAATCAGTTCAAAAAGAAAGAGAGCTCTCTCTCTCTCTCAGTCTCATACCACAGTCCACAGCAAAACCCAAAGATTTAGAGAGAAAAAGAGAGAGATGTAAAGTGTAATAAAATACCTTGAGGTGTCGCAAGCTCTTATCCGATCGGTGTCGCATACATTGAGCTCTCTCTCTCAGTCAGCGCCACAAGCTTTGATCTGATCGGACCGATCTCTGATCTTCGATCTCTGATGCTCGATCCAAGCTCCGTTGCTTGAGTTTCAGGCGGAGGCGTCGCCGCCGTGTCGCGCCTATTTGCTTGATGATGAGGTTTCAGGCAGAGGCGTAAAGGGTTGTCCTTGATGAGGTTTTTTCCTTTAGGGTTTCTGATTTTAGGTTTTTCTTTAGCTTTACCATTTGATGATTGAGGCAGATGCGTATTCGTATTGGGTTTTGGTTGGTTTTTTTTTTTTTTTTTTTTAGAATACATTTGGGTTGGGCCTTTGGGTATTTGTTTAGCATTGATGTTGGGCTTTTTTTTTTTTTTTTTGGGCTTGCTCTGTAAAATCCAAACAAATTTTTTCTGTAAAATCATAAGGTTTTACAATTTTTTTTTTTTTTTTTTGGGTTGAAAGCTATACGTTTGGATTTGGCCGGCATAATATTTTTTTGTTTGGCATAAAATTTTTTGAGAGTGTTCCTGATTTCACTTGAGGGTATTCCTATTTTATTTTATAAGGATAAACAAATAAAAAAATTTAAATTATTATATATAATTATTATTATTTTTTTTTTCAGGTCAGGGTGTTCCTAGGAAAACCCTGACTTCAACATGGCTAGCGGTTATACTTAATTTATTACTATTGCTATGAATGTGATCACTTTTGCTAATAATATGAATGGATACTACGTCAGAGAGGTGTTGAAAAAAGTCGCTAGTTGAACTTATGTTATATATTTTTTAATTAGGTAGCTTGTTTTTAGGCCAAAGTTATATGTGCAAACAAAATGTTTTATCTCTTATTCTTTTGATTCCATTAAAGAAGCTCACAAATCAAAAGAGGGGCATCTATAGACACCATATTTTGTATCCCTTGTGACTCGGGTCACTGTTCCCTAATGATGTCAAAATTCTAAGGCCCAAGGTTGGTTTTGGGCCTGATTAGATTACAAATTGACTTGAGAGGTGTTAAAATGGAAAATGTAACTTTTTATGAGCAAATAAATCTATTTTCAGAAAATTAAAGGCCAAGAAAATCCTCAGCCAACATAAGCTGGTCTGATGTATGCGTACACACGCATAAACTTGCGCATGCAGCTTGGGTATCAAAAACCTATGAAAGGTAAGTTTTCTACATTAATGTTGAAGTTTGGAAGGAATCTCACATCATCTAGGAGCCATTCTAAACCCCTATTTTCTCACTATATAAAGCCATACATGAAAACTTTTCAAAACCACAAAAAATCCTAAGGGAAAACCTAAGATTCACTAGAAATATTGAATTAAAGGGGGAGTTTTTCACAAAACATCATTAAGTTAATTTTATTTTGATTGGGACCTTTTCTGGTCTTAATCCTCTAGTTTTAAAGTTTACTAATCATCTTTATTTGATTATGAATAGATTTGACTGAGGGGAACGGTCAAAATCAAGCTAAGAATCATTTTGCTTGGAACACTACAAAAAAAGAGTCTACTAGCGAGGATAAAATGCCCTCGCAAAAATTCAAATATCGTTGCAAAAGGCTATTAGCGAAGGCATGTGGCCCTCGAAGGCCGTTGTATTTGCTTTTGTTGTTAAAAGAGATTTTGCGACCATGCCTTCGCAAATAGATAATTTATTAGGGCAATTTACTGTCGTTACTAAACATATCCACCTTCGCAAATATATTACCAAACGACGAGAAAAGTTGACCACTTATTTTTAGTGAGGGGGAGTAGTCGTCGTTAACAATTATTTGTGAGGACCTTTATACCCTCGCAATTAGTTATTTGCGAATTTCAAATTAACGACATACTTTTTAAGGACAAATAATGTCATCGCTAAAATTTATTTGTGAGGGCTTTTAACCCCTCGCAATTAGTTAGGAATTATAGTGATGACATTAAGCTGTCGCTTAAAATGTTTTTGCAAGGAGTTAAGTGGCATCGCTATTCTATAAATTGCGAGGGACTTTGTCGTCACTATAAAATTATTTATGACCAAATTTTTATGTCATCGGTAATAATATTTTATATAATTTTTGAAATATTTTATTATTTATTTATTTTTAATTATTTTATATAATTTTTTTTTAACTATCATGTTACAATAGTACAATAATTACTAAAAATTGATCAATTGAAAGATAAAAATTCATATAAGTTCAAACTTTAAAATATAGAATATACAAAGAAATCTTAAAATTAAAACTTGTTTTAAACTTAAACAACTAGAATTATGACAAAATCTATACTAGTCTTCCTCTGAGTTACCCCCCAAGTTGTTTTCAACCTCCCTCGTGTTATTGATTGAGTTGTCCTCTTCATCTCTACTAGTACCATCCTTAAAAAAAAGAAAAAAAAACAAAATAAAAATTAAACATAATTCATACACTAGAATATTAACTTTTATAAAAATAATAACAAATAATGGTTAAAGAAAGTGCAAGAGAGATAGAGAGAATTCATGACATGCATTTCATTTATACTCACCCCCTAATCTCCATCCATCTATTTATCCACAATCTTTTTCCAAATGAGTGTAGGAATGAAGGAAGGATCATTCTTATAACAATCTTCTTTCTTTGTGTACTTCTTAAAAATAGGATTTTTAATGTGAAACATCCAATCAGAATAATAGCATTTCACCAATTGTACAAATTCTTTCTTCACTTCCTCATCTTGTTGCTTATGCTTAAAATGTTGAGCAAGCATATAGAGCTTCAAACTCAGATCTTGGGTATTCACTAAAAGTCATCCAAGCTCCATTCAATTTTTGGTAAAAAAGAATAGTAATCTCTCGAGTAGCTTTTGGTGTGATGATTCTGCCTTTATTTTTACCTTCCCTTGCCATGTCTGCCTTTTTTTTATAAGCCCTTGCCATGTCTACTTACTATTAGTTAGTATTAATATGATGAAAGTATATAATATAAATATGTATTTACAATACGATTGTGTTAAAGACATGACCCACTAGTAAAAGATGATACTCTAGTATAAGATGATACTAGACCTTATCCTCAATCCAACAATACTTATTGCTACAATCAACACACAAATAATTGATTTTCATATCTTTATTTATTAAATGTTTAAATGCATACTCAAGAAAATTTTCAACCCCATTAATATATCTAGTAGAATGATGCATCCAAAATTTATCAACTGATATTTTAAAATTCATCTTTTACCATTTGATATATAAATTCATCTTTTAGGCATTATTTTAAACTACTAAAACTTGAATCTAGACAATTGATCGATGACATGACTATTAATCTTTAATCACTTTGAAATTTTTTAAGCATGAAAAATATATGAAGATAATATAATCTAACGGTAGATTTGTCTAAATTCACATCGAATTAAGAAATATAGGATTGGGTTTGAGTTATACCCGACATAATTCTAAAAAATATTACACCAACCAATAACTTATTACTGAATTTATATTTTGAAAATCCATCCGTTGGATTGCATGATATATATGGTCTTAACATACATGCTAATTTTCATGCCAATCAGATGTAATTTACCATTTGATCTATAAACTCATCTTCTATGCATTATTTTAAACTACTAAAATTTGAATCTAGAAAATTGATTGATGACATCACTATTGATATTTGATCACCTTAAAATTGTGTAAATATGAAAAAGATATGAAGATAATGTAATCTAATGGTAGATTTGTCTAAATTCACATCGAATTAAGAAATATAGGGTTGGGTTCAAGTTACACCTGATGTAACTTTAAAAAATGTTACACCACCGAATAACTTATTACTGAATTTATATTTTGAATATCCATCCGTTGCATTACATGTTCTATATGGTCTTAACATGCATGCCAATTTTCATGTCAATTGGATTTAATTTACCATTTGATCTATAAACTCATCTTTTATACATTATTTTAAACTACTAAAACTTGAATCTAGACAATTGATTAATAACATGACTATTTATCTTTGATCATCTAGACAATTGGCAGTCTTATTCAACCTTAGGCTTATCGGGTGCTACCCAACCTTCCTCAACAGAAGTGCAAACGCTATCATGAATGGAATAAAGGAAAACACGCATGCGCCTCTTCCAAAAAGCATAGTTGCTCCCATCAAAGAGTGGGGTAGTGGCAAGCGATTGGCCACGTTCCATAATGGTATCAAACCAAAGGAAAATCACAAAATAGGGGAAAAACACACAAAAGAGAAAACCGACAAAATCACTAACCAATGTGTACCAGTTCTAATACCAATTGAAATATGCTATAATAACCCTAGCACGATATTTAGACCCCTTAACACAAGCTTTTATGGCTAAGTTGATTTTAACACTAAACTAATCAATATAGTCCAAGTGTAAATGACTTAGAAAATTTCCAAAAAAACAAATTACACTACACAAGACATCGCAATATACCAATGCAAAGGAAATAAAGAATAGAGCATGCAGACCACACTAAACACCAAGAAGTGTTTAGGAAGAGGAAGACCTGAGGCCCAGATGTAAAAAACTCTCATTCGACCACCCGTTGGAAATCTTCACTAGGCCAAATAGTTGCAGTACATTAAGACACAATGAGCCCTCCAAGTCTAAAAGCTTACATGTACTTGAGTTCTCTAAGCTCCTGCTAGGACTTTTCTGAGTCCCTTCTCTTCCTAGCTTACTAGAAACCCTCCATTGAAGCACCAATAGAAACACCACCAATGAAGATTGGATTTGGATGTGGCTTCTCAAGTTTCCATAGCCATTCTCTCACTCATAAGGTTTGTGTATGTGGACAAGGAAGGTGAATACAATAGCTCAATCAATACAATGAAGGAGATGCAAAAGAGAGGTACGATTTGCTTTTCTCTAGCAAAAAGGCGCTCTCTTTTTATACACTAAATAGGCTTCTCTATCTTTTCACTATTCTTGTTTCTAGGGTTTGTTCCACCTTTATCTAAAGCCTCTTGCCACACCTCATAGCTGTGTGTGTGTGTGTGTGCTGGCAAATGAGTAGTGGACAAGTGCATTGCAGAGTACAAAAATCGTGCAACTCACGAACTGGTTGCGCCTTGAGTTTGCGAGTTGGTTGTGAGGTGCATGATTGTATTCTCATCCAAAACACCTATCACGTGGACTTCGCGGGCAAGCTAGGTCGCTAGTTGGTTACCTCTAGGCCGCGAGTTCTTTGGTTTATGTAGCTTCCAAACTTCAAGGAAAGGCTTAAGTACTTTACCCCAAATTACATAAAAACCCAAGAAGCAATACATAAAAAATAAAACACATTAGAAACAACTTTTGTCACTGAATTAAGCCAACAATAAAACATGACTTCTCACTACCTCTTATTTTCTCTTTCTAAACTTTTATTCTTCCTATTCTAAATAAAAATTAAAAAAAAAAAAAAAAAAACTCTTCTTCCCCCTATTAGTCAACATTTACTATTATGCCTCCTTCAACATTTTCCCTTCCTCTTTACCTCTTTATCTCCCCACTAATCACTACTTTATTGTAACACTTCCTTCATCATTTTTTTTTTCCCTATAGTTTGACTCTTCTTCTCCTCATTTTATTTTGTATAAGTTCAATATCATTTCTCTCTTTACTTTCTTGTGGATTTTTGTTCTTTCTTATAATAATGATTCAAGTTGATGGTTTTTTTTTTTTTTTTTTTTTTTTTTTTTTTTTTTTTTAAATTTTCCATTAATTACAAAGTCTTCTCTCTCCCATTTATAGCTCTAGTAATTTTGATTTGGGTTAATACTTAGTTTTTTTGAAAATAGGAATTTGAGTTTATGTCAAAACTCAATCTAAGAGATAAGAAATTTGAAACTTATAAAGTTTAGTTGTATATCAAATATAACACACTACAACAGAAGTTAGAAAAATATAGTTCACTTTAAGATAATATTGTATGTTTTAAGACCCCTGTAAACTAGATTGTTTAACGTAATTAATTAACCAAGTGAATACTTAGGTTTATTATTCAGATCTAGGTTAAACAATCATAAATCATATCATGTAAAGCAGTGGAAAATAAAGAATACAAAGATATGATAACCCAGGAAAACCAAACTGGTAAAAAACCTGAAGAGGATTTAACCTAACTATCCTCCAGGTAAAAAACAAATCCACTAGAAAGAATTGAAGTTTGTACAATAGAACTTAGACCACTAACATCCTATTGCTACCTCGAGTAGAAAACTTACTACAACGACTATGTGACAGCTCCGAGTCCACAGACTACTTATTTCCTAAGCCTTTGCAACATAAGCACCCACACTTGTGATAAAAAACACAAACTCTCCTGTTTGTGACTCCAAGACCACCCTTGAAGGTTTAGATCATCAGCACCTTTGATGACTAGAGAAGGCAGCAACTTCTACAACACCGGATCTTGAGATTCTTCAAGGAATAACACCGGTAGAAGACATGAGAGAGTTTTTTAGGTACAAAACCCTAGATACAAAAAGAGGCACACTCTTCTTTCTCTGAAAACCTAATAAAAAGGTGCTTAAGGTTTCCTTTATATACTAGTAGTGTTTTACTTGAAACCTAATATGTTTAAATAGAGTTTGGGTTGAAATAAAATTTTGCAGATACGTGTTTCGATTGGTCAAGCTTGTCTTTCGATCGATCAAACCAGGCAAATTTCAAATTATCTTTTCTGCAGCTTGCTTGTTCTTGGATCTTGACTTGTATCACCTTGAGCATTGTCTAATAATACCTATAGACTATAAGATTTATATCTAGATAAGTTTGTGTTCACGATTTGCCAATTCTTCGAAACTTTTAGAACCTAACAAATATTAATCAAACATACAAAATATAATAGTATGATATATTTGTACTTTGTAGAGATAAAAAGATAAAAAAAAATACTTGTAGAAATCTTTTTAAAAAAAAAAAATAATATTTGAAGTAATTGTTACTTTTTATGTATTACACCACATTACATAATATTTATATATTTGTAAGCAACGCATGAGTCTGCGGCTAGTATATTATTATTAGCAATGAAAACAAAAATGTAAGGATACTATTAGGTTCTGTACTTGTACAGTTATATTGGCAAATACATGAACACAAACTTGTCTAAATATAGCTCATAGAGTCTATAGAAATGATTAGACAATGCTCAAGGTATTGCTTCAAGTGTGCAAGAACATGAAACTAGTTGATTCAAGGAACAAAATTTTAAACAGTTTAGACCAATCATAATTATGTTTGACTAATCAAAAGTTGTATTTCAAAATTAGAAATTCAACCCATCAAATGACTTGGTTTCAAACCTATTTTACTAAGTCTTTAAGGGAAATCCTAGGGCACATTTTTCAAGACTTTGGAGCTGCTCAGTTTGATATCTAAAGGTTTACACTTACTGCTCTTTCAAAGTATCCATCAATGATCACTCACACTCTCTGAATCAGTGGATTCAAGTTATTGATCTCCAAATATCAAGTGCATTGGATTCAAATCTTCAAAAGGACATTGAAGTGTGTGGGCTGGAGGTTCATGTTGCAGTAGATCACTATTAGAGATGTCTATGAAATTCAAAGCTTAGTTTGCTAACTATAGTTAGATTTAGAAAGAATGAGGTTATTTTGACTATAAATATCTATCTTATAGTGAAATTGTTCACCTCAATCGAATTTATAAGGTCAAGTTCCCCCAAGTTTTTCCTTTGAAACTATTTTGTTTCATTGATTTCTTGGGTCATCATATCTTGTATCTTTTAAATTTTCGCACATGCATAATATTGATGATTATGTGTTTAACCTAAATCTTCCATAATAGATCTAATAATTTACTTGGATTTAAAATTGTTTAAATACAATGTTTTGACAGGGGTCTAATTAATATCAAAAGACACAATCTTCATAATTAGAATAACATAGCCAAATTCAAAATTTACACAACTAAAATATTTATTCAAAGTTCAAACTTCAGATTCAAAATCCACTAGAAAGAGACACACGTACATGTAACCATTAAAATGCAGAGCTATGCAAGCTTGAAATTGAACTTATGGTAATGAACCACAACAAAATAGTTGCAATTGTCAATGCACACCTCAATGAGGTTAAACCACGCCCTACGCCAGTAAGGATTTATGTAGAGAACTACAACAAGTCCCAACAACACTGTTATGTAAACCACCACAAAGCTTATGTAGAAGACAGCCATGTCAATGAAACTACCACCATCTTCCCCATCATGATCCACTGGCATTGTAGACGGAGGTCCGATTTTGGTGCAATCATGTAATGGAGGTCCACACAAAAGAGGGTTACCCTCATAACTACTTTCACCAAAAGTCCCGAATTGATTTTTTCTTTCTGGTGTTGTACCTGATAAGTTATTATGTGCCACACTGAAGACTGCTAGAAAGGTAATTTCGGTCAATTCAGGTGGAATTTTACTACTTAAATTGTTATAGGAAAGATCCAAACTCTCCATCAGCTTCAAGTTTGAGAATGTTGTAGGGATTGGTCCAGTCAGATTGTTGTGTGATAAGTTCATTACCCGGATGGTGCTCATCATTCCAAGTTGAGGTGGGATTTCAGCTACTAACTTGTTGCATGAAAGGTCAATTCCAAACATGTAGTTGAGAATGTCTCCATGATAGGAGTCAATTCTATTCTTTGTTGTGAACTCTGCTTCATCTGTCTCACTTACATCTGTCTCAAGATTACCCATATGATTCCAGTCTTTCATATTTGTTGATTTTGTCTTCAAGTATGGCATTCTAATTTGGAACTTAGAAAACAATACCAAGAAACCTCTTCGAATAGGCTTTTGGGTGGATGCCACGAAAGTAATGTTACTCAAGCAATGTGGTATTGTACCTGAAAATTTATTGTAGGAAAGATCCAACATGTTTAAGTTTTGCAAAAGGCATAATTGATTTGGAATCCTACCTTCTAAATGGTTTTCTCTCAAAAGAAGAATGCTCAAGGATGAGAGGCTGCCGATCCAATCAGGAATGTTTCCAGTTAGGAGGTTATCTCGAAGATTTAATGTAACTAGATTAGAGTTGTTTTTGAACGCACATGGAATTGGACCGCTCAACCAATTTTTATTCAGATAAACTGATCTAATATATGATGAATTGAAGCAAGATGGAATAGAGCCGGATAGATTGTTCTCGGAAAGGTCAAGAAATCGAAGATCAACAATTTTGCACCACTCGACTGGAATAGGACCTTCAAGTTGATTTTTGGCCATAACAAGTTCTCTTAAATAAGACATGTTCCCCAACCACGTTGGAAGCATGCCTGAAAAATGGTTATTACTAAAATCAATTGCAAAAAGATTATTTAATATTGAGATGCTATTTGGGATCATTCCCGAAAAGTGATTGTTATCCAAAAGTAACACATATAAATTAGTCAAATTGAAATTGGTTGGAAATATTTGGCCACTGAAGTTATTATATGACAATTTGAGAAATTCTAAGTTGTGGCAGCCCATTCCGAAATGCATTGGTATTGTTCCTGATAGATGATTCTCAGACAAGTCTAGAACTTGTAAGAAAACCAATTTCCCAAAAGAAGAAGGTATACTACCATGAAATGCATTTTTAGACATGTTTAAATATTCTAAATTTGGAAAAATTAAACCAAAATTTATGGGGATTGGACCCTGTAAGTGATTATCTACCCAAATACAAGTAAAGTGCGTTTTGTCAAAGGATTAGCCAATACATAAAAAAACAACATATGTTCTTAACAAGTGAACTACATATGTCCTAACATTTCCCTTATCATTTTTGCTAAAAAGAGCTTATTCTTGAGTTCTTACAAATGTTACGAATGTGACTTTTGCTTATGATATGAAATAAATGCAAGTTACCTACCTATGGCACCCTTCAACCACTTGAGAGTAAGTCCAATGATCACAAGACTACCACCCTCAGTGGTAGGTAACTTGCATTTTTTTTTTTTACTAGTTTGAAGAATCTTGTCAATTGTATTCCGTGAATACCCTGTTATTTTCCATAGTACAAATATTTTCTTGATCAGAACCATTAGTTTTTAAAACTATATTAGACAAAAAAGAGGAGGTCCTCAAAATTTTTTTTTTTCATAGTTTAGTTTGAAACTCTCATATGTTCATTTGTACTGAAATAGTGAAAAGTCACGATGCTCATAGCAAATTCCATTGCATGCTTACTGATCTAGGTTTCCTTTGTAAACTTCATGGAATAAAATATTCAAGTTACGATAGCAAGTAAAATGCAATCTTGAAGAAGCATTTTAAATTATTTAATGCCTAGTTAGCACTAATGATGAGGGAAGTATGTTGTGAGAATTTCCATTTTCAAGATGAAAGTTATTTCTTGAGTTTTAACCAAAACCCTCACCCTTCTTGGTTATTATCCCATAATGCACATCTAAAACAGCAACACAAAACAAACTCCATCATAGATCAATACTATATCATCTATTGGAGCTTTGTCATATACAATCTTAGCATGTAAGGAATTCATGCAGCCTAAGCCAAAAGCCAATGCACATATAGGTATTCTCTAGATTGAAGAGAGAACATTCTTAACCTTTGGTAAAAATATAGATGATTTGATAGTAATTCTAATTTGTTTTGCTTCTATTGGGTTTGTTTTGGGGAATTACTGTAGAAGGAAGAATGGTTTGATTAGTATATCAAAGAGTAAAATTGCACCTTGAAAATGAGATTTCACTGAACAGTGAAATCTGAAGCTGTATACCTGAAAAAAATTCCTATCAAACTTAGAAAAAGGAAACAACTAGGAAACAATAAAATTTTGAAGCAGTTTTCCCTGCGTCATTTGCAATGGGGGAAACTGTGTTGAAGCACCATCCAACCATGGGCTATTCTGGCACACATCGTTTTAAAAGAAAACCCTTAAAAGGCATATGCAAAAAGATAATACCACATTAAAAGCGTGTTGTTTTACATAAGAAAAGGAAATAAACTCACCTCATTTTAGAGGGAAATTAACACTGATTTATATATCAAACATTGAAATGCTTCCACATTATACTACAAAATCGGCTCAAATTTTAAAAGTAGATGTTAGAAAAACATAAATGTAGAAACATAGTTAGAAATTTTGTATATAAAAAAGCAAGAAAAATGAAATTAAAAAAATTAGAGCTACAATATAAATTTAATAATGACATCTAAATGATATTTGAATAAAATAAAATAAAAAGCCTCAAATAAAATTGTTGCCTAGGCATAAAATTGTCTCAGTCCAACCCTAGACTTTACTATATTGTCTTTAATAACTGTTATGTTGCAAATCACCAAAAAAAAAAAAAAAAAAAAAAAAAAAAAAAATTCAAACATGCATTAATCAAAATTTAAAATCCACTAATCGCACTTATTACCACATTAATCTATAAAAGTTTATGTAGTAAAATGCGTAATATTTTTAATATTTTCCAAAGAAAAGAGAAATCCTAAAAACCAAGGTAAAAATCATAATGTAGTGGATATTAAATAGCAACGTAAGAAATAAACCATTTAGATCACGCAATTTCTTAACTTATATAATCCTTTCTTGAAAAGTCTTTCATAATGAATAATAGTATATATCACTAATATTGTGATCAAGGATAATGATAGGCTTACATTGTGTGTGTGTTGAAAACTTTCCAACAAAGCAATAAATACAAATTAAGAAAGGACAATTGTCGCTTTCTTCAACTGTCATGACCTAAGTTATCTCAAATAATTCAAAATTCATAATACTAGTGATAGAGACTAGTACTCACTTTGAAAGAGTTTCCAAGAAGGCAGTAGATAAGATTTATAAAATAATTGGCGCTTTGTTCAATTCTCATGGTGTAAGTTATCTCAAATAATGCAAAGTTTATAATACTAGTGATATAGACTAAATTTATTATGAAAATTTTTTCCAAGAAGGCAATAGATACGAGTTAGGAGATGACAATTGATGCTTTGGCCTTTTGTTGAGTCTAGGTCTCCTCAAATAATGTCAATCGCGTAGGCAACCTATCACAACGAAACATTTTCCAAGAACATAATACTTATTAGGATAGAATTTTCCTTATGACCAAGAGTTTACGTAGACAAATAATTTTACAAAAACAATTTACAATCATTTATTTGGCAAGTTATTAATGGTAGTAAGAAAGTGATGTCTATTAGATAATAATCAGTAAAAATTTGTCAACTCAATTCTTGTAAAAAAAATTGTGAAAATTGTTGTGTTTGTATTTTGAAGTGTTGCTCATTATGAATTGTGTATTATTTGAGATAATTACATTGACCATGACAACTAAAGGCTTCACGTCCATCATATCTTCCACCCACCACCATGAGTGTTTTTTTTTTTTACTAAAAAAAAAGATTGAAGAAATTTTTTTCATTTTCATTGAGGAAAGAAAAAAAATAATGGAACATACTAGTTTATGTGCTTTTTACCAAGGAGGTTTTTTTTTTTTTTTTTTTTTTTTTTTTTTTTTTTAAGAAATAGAGGACAGGAGGTGATATTGGCCCAATAGGATAACAACCGGGCCGAATTTATATCTCTTTATAGAAAAGAGAGAGAGTAATGCTAAAGATACTTTAAATTTTATTATATTGTTTTTATAAAATGACATGTCATCATTGACCAAAAAAATCAAGAGCATGTTTGATAGACTGTAATAGGCATTGTAATGTAATAGTTATTCCTATGGTTTAGTTATTCTTTAGTTTGGTTATGTTTTTATTACAAGGAGTAGTTATTCCTTATGAATAGACATTCTTCAAAATGAGGAATAAGTATTCCTCTTTAAAAGGTTGTATTAGCTATTCCTTAGTTAGTGCAATAATTTCAAAACTTAATATATTTCCAAATAAGCAAACTTTCCATATACATCTAACAATTATAAAAATAAAAAATCATAAAAAAATAACGCATATCTCTCTTAAATTTAAAAATAACAATTTTTAAGGAGATATAATTGTATGAGTAAGATATTTCCTAAAATAAATGTTAAGTTTCATTCTAATTACTAGTAATAAAGATTACAATTCCTGTCGTAATCCTCATTCAGTGTACCAAACATACCCTAATAGTTATTCTATTACAATGTCTTCTATTCCCAGTAATAAAGATTACTATTCCTAATATAATCTACATTCAGTGTACCAAATGTACCCCAAATGTTCATTTATCATAGCTTCTTCTTTTTCCCTATCTAATGCATACTCACGTTTTCCTTTCTCTCTTAATTTCACTTTTATCTAATCCCTTCAACAAGCAAGAAAGCTACACTCACTACACATACAACTTTCTCATATCATATCTTGTGCATCATGGTGTCTTTCCCCCTGACAATCTTTATTTGAGATGACCAAACTAAGACTTCAT
Organism: Quercus variabilis; assembly: GCA_030445155.1. Lineage (NCBI taxonomy): Eukaryota > Viridiplantae > Streptophyta > Magnoliopsida > Fagales > Fagaceae > Quercus > Quercus variabilis. The sequence continues at coordinate 3,568,304 of CP129448.1, read as the reverse complement.
AGTTTGCATCATGGTGTCTTTCCACCTGACGATCTTTTCTAAATAAAAAATGGTGCAAGAAGATAATTTACTTTCTTTTGATGAATAAATACTTTGATTGAGGGAAGTATATTAAAAGAACCAATTAATGGCCTTGTTGATATAGTTTCACACAAAAGAAGTTTCAATTTTGGTTGATTTCATAATGTTGTTGCACTTTGTTATAGGAATTTACCAAATTCTTAGATCTTTGAGAGACAAAAATAAAAGAAAATAGAAGAAAAACAACAAACATTTTTTTTTCCTATCTAATTCATTCATGTTTTCCTCTCTATCTTAGTTTTTGTCTAATCCATTCAACAAGCAGGAAAGCTACATCCACTACTAATAAATACAAGAATGTTTTGTTTAGGGGGAGTTGAAATTATTTTTTATGTATCTAACTTAGGGAGAGAGTTAGATTGCATATTTGTTGTTTTCCTATTTTTCTGTCTTTCTTTACACACATGCGTTTATGTGTTTGTTGAGTGTTTCAGGAAATACAGGTTGATTCAATTTTTCTGTTGTCTACACTTGCAACTGATGGATAGTAGTTAGGATTGGATTTGTTGTAATGAGCATTTTTTTGTAAAGGGCTTTTATTTGTAAACTTTGAGCTTTTAGTTTGTGTTTTGTCACGGATTGCCAAAAGGGGAGTTTGTTAGGTTCTAAAGACTTAGAATTAATATATTTAGAACTCTAATTTGTATTGTTGGCAAACCATGATCAAAACATGTTGTTTAGTCTTGTTTAGACTTGCTCAAAGTTGTGTCTTTTATGTAAAGTTAGAATCGAGCTAATGCAGAAGTTATTGTGCATTTCGGCCTGGCTCGATCGATTGAAGCTTAGGCTTAATCAATCGAATCTCAGGCAGAATGCGTTTTTCTGCAGAATTCCAACTCAGCCCTAGCTCATTTAAAAACGTTTAGGGTTTTATGTTTTGCCCTAGGTATATAAGGCAAACCCTAGTCACATTTTAGAGGTTGCTCGTATGGCTATTTGTGTGAATCTCTTGTGAGAGGCAAACCCTAGTCACATTTTAGAGGTTGCTCGTATGGCTATTTGTGTGAATCTCTTGTGAGATCTGTAAGGAGCTTTTCTTCACACAAGCTTAGGATTATCAAAGAGGAGTTTTCTTCAAGAACTTGATGATTATTCAGTTGCTACCATAGGAGCTTAAAGAAACACAAGCGGGAGTGCTTGTACTTGTTGGAGAATCCAAGAAAGAAGGAGTCTGTGGTCTCGGAGCTTGCATGTGGTTGTGTTAGTAAGTTTCTACTGGTGTGTAGTAATAGAATGTTAGTGGTCTAAGGTCTATTGTAAAACTTCGATTCTTTCTATAGTGGATTTAGGTTTATCTTGAGGATAGCTAGATTAAATCCTCCCTAAGTTTTTTACCTGTTTGGTTTTCCTGGGTGATCATATCATTGTGTCATTTATCTTTCCGCTGCTAATACATGATATGATTGTTTGATTGTAATAACCTAGATTTGCATAATTTGACTAAGTTAATCACTTGGCTAATTAACTAAGTTAATCTGGTTGTGTTTTAAGGGGTCTAAAAACATACACTTTCGATGAGTCCAGGTGATCTTAAATAATGCAAAACACATAATACAAATAGTATGACTTAAGTTCCAAGCTACCTAATTCCAAAATATGGCTTTAGTTCAATAGGCAACTTTTCATTCAAACCAACAGGAATAGTCACATTCGTAGCACTAATTCAAACCATTAGCAAAAGTCACATTCACAGTAATAAATATAAAATTCCCCTTTGGCAAACATGATGAGGTTTCATCATTTGAAAAATAGAATTTCTTAGAGATGCCTTGTAGGAAGAAACTAAAGCCACATTTTCTAACAATTTTAAAAGCTGAAAATGCAGGGTTACTTTCCTTTTGAAATAGATGCACAATGTGATGACCTCTATTTATCGGAAAAATTTCTTATGAGATTGTTTCATGGTGCATCCCTTTTACAATATGTGAGTCTTCAAATGTGTGGGGACCATCAAATATGTGAGGAATGACCCTTGAGATTGGTTTATAAGGTAATTTTTTTTTCTTCATTGACAGGGAATTTTTTTTCACATTTTTATTTTATTTTGGTTGAAAAAAGATAAAAAAATAAAATAAAATAAAAACTTTCAAGGGGGTGGGTGGAAAGATATGATTGGATGTGAAGTCTTCAACTGTCGCATTCTAGGTTATCTCAAATAATGCCAAGTTCATAATACTTGTGTTATAGGCAAGTATTCACTATGAAACACTTTCCAAGAAGGCATTAGATACAAATCTAGTTTTGAATTTCATAGTTCTTATCAAGAAATTCCTTCATATTATGGAAAATTATTAAGTAATCACATTGTATAATTGAGTTGGCACTTCAAACCAATAAAAGCACCTTACCTATTTCAAAAATATGACATAACAATAAACGATCCAACTCTTCTCCAACGTACCTCTCGACATAGCATTGATTCGTTCATTAGCAAAAGTCACATTCATAGAAACAATAAGAAATTAATAAGCTCTTTTTGTTTTCGCATAAATGATGAGAATTTCGTTATTTAAAGAAAAAAAAAATTCCTAGAGATGCCTTGTTGGAGGAAGCTATTCCATGTTACTTTTGTGGGAGATGCACAATGCAATGACCCATACAATGAAATTATCTTATAAGATTGTCTTATGGTGTGCCTTTCTTTTAAGTTTTAACATGTAGGTCTTATAGGTGTATGGGCCAACCAAATATGAGAGGGGCACTTAATGAGATGTTCTAATAAGATACATTCTCCCATGCAGTCTCATGCAATAAGATACATGATGATTTTTTACCTTGGGCTTTTGAAATTTCTCTTTTCTTTGGAAAATATTAAAGATATTATGAATTTTACTACATAACATTTACAAATTAATGTGATAATAAGTGTGATTGCTGAATTTTAAAAATATAATAAATGAGTATTTGAATTTTTTTTTCAATTTTTTTTTTCGGGTGATTGGTGACACATCTGTTGTAATGACAATATAGAAATTTTTTTATAGTATTCCTAGAATCACTCTTTCTCTTTTGTGTATAGAGATATAAATTCAACTCTCTAGTTGTTATCTCGTTGAGGCTAGCCCCCGACAAATTGAGGCTTAAGGTAACAATTTTATTTGAGGTTTTTTATTTATTTCTTTTTTTTTAATTCAAATATCATTATTAAATTTTATATTGTAACTTTATTTTTATATATTTGTTTTGATACAAGATGTAAATTGTACTCTAACCTAATTTAAGTGTATATGTATGTGAAACTTCCTCCTGAAGACTTAACTTTATTTTTAATTTCTTTTTTTTTTTCTTTTGCTTATTGAAGTACAAAATTACTAATTATGTTTTTAAATTTAAGTTTTTCTAACAACTACTTCTAACTTTTTTTAAAGATTTTGAATTTACCTTAAATAAAGAGATACATGGTGATAGAAAGTTGAAATCTAATTTCCTAATTTGATTTTGGTATTGAGAGAGAGAGAGAGAGAGAGAGAGAGAGAGAGAGAGAGAGAGAGAGAGAGAGATTATTTAATGTGTGGTAATGTGAAAGATTAGATGGCTAATATTGACAACCATTGTTTGAGAGAGAGACATATAAAAAATTGAAATCTCAAGTCATTATGAGAAATTAACTTGAATGATAATTTGATACATTCATATAATTTTATTTTTGTTAAAAAATTTAGGATTTCAAATGAGTTGGGTTTTTATTATTCCCACTACTTTAGAGGCCTTATTGAAGTGAGGGAGCTCACATTACTTTTAATTAAAAAATAATTATTAATTAATTTTTGCAGCCCTAGGCTAGGCAATGGCTTATGTGGCCTGCCTGGCTCATTGTGCCAATATATATATATATATATATTTTTTTTTTTTTTTTTACTTTTTCACGTTGGAGATACATCCTTATATATTTTTATAATATTCATAGCATTTTCATCTATTTGGTGAAAGCACATATACTATTAAGTCTTTTTTCTTTTCCCAATGAAAATGAATAATTTTTCCTCACCTTTTATTTTAGTGAAAAATAAAATTCCATAGTGGTGGGTCTAAAGATATAGTCTACATCAAAGTTTTCAACTCTCATGGTCTAGGTTATCTCCAATAATGCAAAATTCATAATGAGTGCATATTTGACAAGACTTGCATTTACTAGTGATATAGACTAGCATTTACTATGAAACACTTTCCAAGAAAGCACTGTATATGAATTCATAAAAGGTAGTTGATATGTTGAGGTTTAAGTCCTTGGTATTTAGTTGAGTACAAGTCTTCTAAGGAAAAGTAAAGGGATGACCTAACAATTGCCCCAAAGCCTTTAGCCTTAGTTTTCTTGAGTTTATATATTCTCAATTAATACAAATTAAGCTAGTAGTACCAATAGACTAGTCATAACTCAAAGCTTTCGTGATCAACTACAGATGAATATGTTTTACATCTTGGGACTCAAGCAAAAACATTATGAAATGATATTGAAATCACCCAAAAGTCAAATCTCTTTCATAAAAGTGTATCTGCAAAGCCATTGGTTCTTTTTTATTCTTTCAATGAAAGTGTTTATTCATTAAAAGAAAAGAAAATATCTTCTTGTAGTGGGTGGAAAGACAGCACAATGCGGAGTTTTAGAGTGTGTTTGATATCAACTTTTAGCTTTTGGCTTCTATGTACAACATTTTAAAACTTTATTTTTTTCTAAGTTTTTTAAGGTACAAATATACTTTAACACATTTTCAACAAAAAGCTATATAAATTGTTCCCAAAGGGATACTTAGTCTTAGTTATCTTATTTCTCACATAGAAAAAAGAAATAAAAGAAAGTTCCTTTGCATAGGGATGAAGCCAGGTGGGGTCCTAAGGGGCCCAAGCAGAAAGAGAAAAAGTATATTCTCCACAATTTTTTATTTGGCTTCATTTTTCTTATAATTTTACATTGATTTTATTATAATAACACTACAAAAATCTCAAATATCATTTAATATCATATGAAATTTTATATTGTAACTTTATTTTTTAATTTCATTTTTCTTGCTTTTTTATATACAAAATTACTAACTATGTTTCTAAATTTAATATTTTCTAACATCTACTTTTAAAATTTGAGCCGATTTTGTAGTATCATGTGGAAGCATTTCAATGTTTGATATATAAATCAGTGTTAATTTCCCTCTAAAATGAGGTGAGTTTATTTCCTTTTCTTATGTAAAACAACATGCTTTTAATGTGGTATTATCTTTTTGTATATGCCTTTTAAGGGTTTTCTTCTAATGTGGTATTATCTTTTAAATCAATGTTTCTTTTTCTAAGTTTGATAGGATTTTTTTTTCACGTATACAGCTTCAGATTTCACTGTTCACTCTTTGATATACTAATCAATCCATTCTCCCTTTCTCCAGTCATTCTCCAAAACAATCCCAATAGAAGCAGAACAAGTTAGAATTACTATCAAATCATCAATATTTTTACCAAAGGATAATATGCTCTTTGTTCCATCTAGAGAAAACCTATATATGCATTGGCTTTTGGCTTAGTCTGCATGAATTCCTTACATGCTAAGATTGTATATTACCAAGCTCCAATAGATGATATAGTATTGATCTATGATGGAGTTTGTTTTGTGTTGCTGTTTTAGATGTGCATTATGGGATAATAATCGAGAAGGGTGAGAGTTTCGGTTAAAACTCAATAAATAACTTGCATCATGAAAATGGAAATTCTCCCAACGTACTTCCCCCATCATCAGTGATAACTGCTAACTAGGCATTAAATCGTTTAAATTGCTTCTTCAAGATTGTATTTTACTTGCTACCGCAACTTAAATATTTGATCTCATGAAGTTTACAATAGGAAACCTATATAGATTAGTAAGCACGTGATGGAATTTGCTATGAGCATTGTGACATTTTACTATTTCGGTACGAATGAACATATGAGAGTTACAAACTAAACTAAGAAAAATAAATTGTGCCATGGTGCGTTCCTCTGACAACTTGTGAATCTTACAAGTGGGGGCTATCAAATATGAGAGGGAATATCATGGTGATTTCCATTTTTTTTTTCCCTAAATGAAATTGAATTATTATTTTTTTATTTTAGGAAAAAAATAATAAAAAGAACTTTCATAGTGGTGGGTAAAAAGATGTGGTGGACATGATCACACGAAGTCTTCAACTGTCATAGTCTAGGTTATCTCAAATAATACAAAGTTTATAATATTAGTGATATAGCTAGATTAGTATTTACTATGAAATAGTTTCGAAGAAAGCACAAGATAGGTCTTTGGCCTTTTGTTGAGTTTAGGTCTCCCCAAATAATACAAAAGAAATGATCATTAGTCATCACTACAAAACATTTTACCGGAATGTATTACATACGAAATAAGGAAACACCAATGCTATGGGTTAGTCATCACTATGAAACATTTTCTTTGAAAGCACTATTCATGAAACCAAAGTTTTCAGCCTCTTCTTGAGTGTGTGTCTTCTCAAATAATGCAAAACTCCAAACCATTGACACGAAAGTCTTTGGCACCTTCTTGAGTTTCTATATTCTCAAATAATGCAAAGCTCATAACACCAATGCTATGACCTAGTCATAACTATGAAACATTTTCCATGAAAGCACAATTGAAATCAAAGTTTTTGGCCTCTTCTTGAGAGTGGATCTTCGCAAATAATGCAAAACTCATAATATCCTGAACTAGTGTTCACTATGAAACCCTTCCCAACAAGGCACTAAACTCTAAACACAAGTTGGGAAAGTACAATTGATTCCAAGTCTTTGTTCTTTTGTTGAGTCTAGGTCTTCCCAAATAATGCAAAACACACACGTCATTACAAAATATGACTTAAGTTTAACTGGCTAAATATATATATATATATATATAAATTGCTTTCTTTTGTGTTTTTTTTTTTTTTAGATGTGATTTTTTTTCCTAGACATGATTTTTATTTTTTAATAAATTTAGGTGATTGGTTTTTTCTTTTTTTGGTTGTTTATTCCTTTTTCACCTCCAAACAAACACACCCTCAGATATCTAACAATTTGGTAAATTCCTAGAAAAGTATGCAACAACATTGTGAAATCAACCAAAAGTCAAACTTCATACAGTGAAACTATATTGATAAGTCCATTGGTTCTTTTTACTTCCCTCAATCAAAGTATTTATTGATCATCAAAAGAAAATAAATTATCTAGTTGCACCTTTTTTATTTAGAAAAGATCATCATCATATGTAGCTGGGTGGAAAGAAACGAAGATGCGGACTACAAAGACATAGTCCAATTCATTCAAATAATGGATGTAACTTTTTTGCTTTCGGAAAAAGTACAAGATATCAAAGAAAGTTGTATATGTAGTGGGTATATATAGGATGGTGGTAGTGTTGTTTCGACTCAAAACCTATTGTGCTTGGAATTATAAATCAGAGTTGAGCAAAAACTTTGTCAGTCTTATTGTTATAGAAAATCAGGAAAATAATAAAATAATGGAGTTGGGACATTATTGGTGGTGGCTGGTGGTGTTAGTTTTGTTTCATTTAGGTATGAATGGGTGCTTTGGTTGCTGGGAGCAAGAGAGAATTGCTCTCTTGCAATACAAAGCTTCCACCATCAACTATACTGATGAATATAATTTTACACCTTGGGACTTAGCTGACAAAGAGAGTGATTGCTGTGAGTGGGAAGGTGTCAAGTGCAACATCACTACTGGCCATGTAATCCAACTTGCTCTTAATGTTACAATGACCTATTCGACTAGGAGAGAAAGGTACTTTAATGCCTCTCTGTTTCTTCCCTTTGAAGAGCTCCAGTACCTCGATTTGAGTTCTAATTCCATTGCTGGATGGATCCCAAATGAAGGTACCGAGTTTATATCCTAAGAAAAGTAGGCAGTATTTGTCAATATTTTACTTTTTTCTATTACCTCTTTGTTTTTTTTAATGGACGTGAAAAAAGTAGTTGCATGTTAGAATCATTTTATATTGTTTTGTGGGAATATATAGTTGCCAACATGCAAATTGAAGCATCTAAATTGTAGGTTTTGAAAGATTCTCTACATTGAGCATGTTGGAGGTGCTTCACTTGGATGATAATGACTTCAATAACAGCATTTTGCAATCCTTTACTACTACTATTCCTTCGCTCAAGGAACTATATTTGGATTCCAACAGTTTGAATGGATCAATCCACATCCAAGGTAAAATTATCATTAATTAATTTGCAAATGAAGATTAGAAGGGTGTTTCATGCTTATTGAGAACGTAACATATTTTTATTTTACTCCTATATCAATCATTGAGATTTATACAACTAAATTTCACCTTTTTTTTTCCGTTAGTTCTTTTAAATGTTTATTTACAAAACTGTAGTTCCTTTAAGAAAAACTAAATTACTGGCCATTTATATTATTGGGAAATGTTAATGGGCACCGTCACCTAATTAAAAATTAATATAAATCAATGAAGTGATTGAAAATATTACTTAAGTGACAAGTGAAATTTAAACAATTAGTTTTATTGGTTGTACATCCTGAAAAGTCGGTAAAAATCTTACATAAAAAAAATGATTTGATATAAAACTATTTTTTAGACTACCCTATATTGTTAGACCTCTTCTTAATATATATATATATATATATATAGGAAAATGCTAACGGATACCATTTTTCATAAAAGTGGTGTCAAAATTTTCCTAAAATAGATTACTAACCATTTCCTTAGAAGCATCCATTAGCATGACTTATATATATACATATTGTTAGATGCCATAAGACTCCATAACAATTAATTATTAATAAATTTAAGATAGATAGTATGACAATACGTGGACAGTTGGCGCCAGATTTTACTATTTTAGGCACTGGTCCAAAAGTCCGTGTTCAAATCCCACTGTGAAGTTTTGTGTAGCCTATTATATTTATTTATTAGACATATTTAAAGTCCCGTTTAATGAAAAATTATACCTTGCATTGGGCATACTATTAATAGGGTTATTATACCTATTTTACGTTTATTGTTGAGATTAGAACAAAGATCGACATGTCCAAAATTTGGTTGAAAATCTAGGTGGCATTTTCTTATATCTGAGATGAAAATAACCTCGAAGTGCGGCTGACATGGAAATTCATAGTAGTTCATACCAATAAAAATAAAATTTCTACAAATATATAAGATAAGCTCAAAAAAAAAAAAATGTTAATTGTTGTATTAAATGACTTGTTTTTAATAGTGCAGACTGCAGAGTACCTTGTCAATTGGACTCCGAGTATACCTATTATTTTTTTTAAAGGAAAAAAATATCTTTCACTTTATTATTCTTTTATAAGAACACTTGAACAATTAAATATTATAGTCTATTGTAAAAGAAAGTTGACCCAAATTAATATTCATAGGGGACAGAGGAATCATTACTTACTAGAAGAAAGAAATTAAAATAGGATATTCCATTAAGGGTCTTGTTAACAAAAAAAAAAAAAAAAAAACAAGAGTGTCATATGAGATAGTATTATTACTATTATATCTTTCTCTCCCAACACGTGAGACCCGCATGTTGGGAGAGAGCTGGTAAGCCTGGTATCTCATGCGTTAGGCATATCGCATGAGAGACTTTTTCGTTGGGAGAAAGTGGCCTTATGAGACCCTCTCATGGAATACCCTCTTATTAACAAGCTAGTGTTTTAAGGTACATGTCAAAAAATAATAAATATTTTATTATTAGTTACATAGTTTTTGAAAATAAAATTATACTGATCAATAAGTTATTGGTTTGCACATAGAAATTCATTGTGGTTTTCTTCAATGAATATTGGTTTGCAAATGAAGAGCAATTCACGCTTGTGAGCGTTTAAGCTTTTTGGTTTTCCTGCTCTTATTATTCATTGTGATTAATGCAACTAAATCTCACCTCCTTTTTTGGCCGAAATGCACTTACGGTTTAAGTAAATTGTACACTTTGGGGTTTCAATTATTTATTATAGCTTCTTAAGGTTTTCTAATCCTTAAAATTGACCCCTATATAAAAATTTTTTTCAATTTTTTATTATAAAAATTTGTTTAAAGTAAAATTTAATAAAAATATTGTAAAAATTAAAATTTAATAAAACAAATATAAAATTAATTAAAAAAAAAACATATATTTTTCACTTTTTAAAAAAAAAAATTTAAAGTGAAACTCTCCACTTCAAATCCCTTAATTTAAGATTCTCAAATTGAAATTCAACCTTTAATCTAGACATAATGAACTACTAAAATCTACAATCTTTTAATTAATTTATTTTTTTCATGTAGACTTCAAAGCATTTAACAACTTGGAGGAGCTCTACTTGGGCAGAAATTATATCAATGAGTTCGTGACAACGGAAGGTATGACAGGTTGTCAACTACATGTATGCTGTATTTTACATGGTATGTTGTATTTTACAGGTTGAAATATTTTATTTTTCCCTATAGATCCAAACAGCTTAAGTAAGTTGCAAGTCCTAGATTTGAGTTACAACAATTTTAATGCACGAATTCTTAAGTCATTAGCTGTCTTCCCATCTTTGAAGATATTAAATATTGGAGGAAACAATTTGGAAGGATCGTACACCACTAAAGGTAAATTATACAATGCTCAGACTCTTATATACACAGTAAGATAATCATTACTGTAAAACCATAACCTATTATAAAATTTTTGTAAATACTTTTCATGAAATTTCTTTTCAAAAAAAAAAAGAAACAGAACTTGTGTTCCTTGACATTTGAGCCATTATAACATTTGATTCTTTCGTAATTTAAAATAAATTTCGTATTACATTTTCAAATCTTTTATTATTCTCGATAATAATTTTGCATCTCTTCCAATGAAAACCTTCTTATTATAATGATTTGGAATCACTTTTTAAAATGCCATAGTCTTCGAAAGAACATAGAGATCTTTTGTAACTCAATCAGTTTATGCACATATTTGTAGACCAATGGAACTCGGAAAATGGCTTTCATGTTTACTTTACCACTTTCTCAAGAAAATAACAAAGCAGAAGTTTCAGACATTGAAAGCTTATTTCATGCTTTTGAAAACCATATTGTACAGATTTTGGATTTCAGAAAAAAACGGGAGTAAAAAGTCGTAATAGATGCATTTTCGTTTAAATTTGTTGACATTCTTGTTATAAAATTCCACCTAAATAGGAAAAATGTCTTTTACTATGGACAAAATATTATTCAGTTTTCACTCCTCTCACTGATGATGTTGATGATAAAATTAAACAAAGTGGACATTTCTAATTCTTTCTTGGATTTGTTAAACCAAAATCTGTATATATTGCTTTTATTTAAACTTTACATATGGCATGCCACATATCTTTCTTGCAGTAGTAACTATTTCATAGTATACCATATTAATAATTTTTTTTTACAATTTCCATGTCTAAAAATTTTATTATTATTTTAGAGTTAGGTGCACTAAACAACCTAGAGCAGCTGTACTTGGATGATTCATCAATAGATAACAGCTTCCTTCACAAAGTCGGAGTCATGAATTCTCTTAAAGTATTGTCAGTGCAATACTGTAATCTCAACGGTAGCTTACCTGCACAAGGTAGGTTGCTTTCACAATGATATTACTTAGGAAAGCTACAATACTAGAATCTAATCGATACTAATCTCATTTTACAGGCTGGTGTGAACTTAGGAAGCTCCAAGAGATAGACCTCAGCTACAATAATTTTGAAGGGATACTACCTTCATGTATGGCAAACTTGACATCACTTCAAGTATTGGATCTCTCTAACAATCACTTCACTGGGAACATTGCACACTCCCGACTACCAAGTTTGACATCACTTCGAGTATTGGATCTCTCTAACAATCACTTCACCGGGAACATTGCCCACTCCCAACTACCAAATTTGACATCACTTACAGGGTCCAATCCTCGTAAAATTTGGTTTAATTTTTCCAAATTTAGAATAATTAAACATGTCTAAAAATGCATTTCAAGGTAGTAGACCTTCTTCTTTTGGGAAATTGGTTTTCTTACAATCTCTAGACTTGTTTGAGAATCATTTATTGGGAACAATACCAATACATTTTGGAATGGGCTGTCACAACTTAATATTTCTCAAATTGTCATATAATAACTTCAGTGGCCAAATATTTCCCACCAATATCAATCTGACTAATTTATTATATTTACTTTTGGATAACAATCACTTATCGGGAATGATCCCAAATATCATCTCAATATTAAATAATATTCATACAATTGATTTTAGTAATAACCATTTTTCAGGCATGCTTCCAACGTGGTTGGGGAACATGTCTTATTTAATGGAGCTTGTTATGGCCAAAAATCAACTTGAAGGTCCTATTCCAATCGAGTTGTGCAAACTTGTTATACTTTAATTTCTTGACCTTTCCGAGAACAATCTATCTGGCTCTATTCCATCTTGCTTCAATTCATCATATATATATATATATATATATCACATCAATTTATCTGAATAAAAATTGGTTGAGCGGTCCAATTCCATGTGCGTTAAAAAACAACTCTAATCTAGTTGCATTAACCTCCTAATTGGAAACATCCTGATTGGATAGGCAACCTCTCATCCTTGAGCATTCTTCTTTTGAGAGAAAATCATTTAGAAGGTAGGATTCCAAATCAATTTTGCCTTTTGCAAAACTTAAACCTGTTGGATCTTTCCTACAATAAATTTTCAGGTACAATACCACATTGCTTGAGTGACATTACTTTCGTGGCATCCACCCAAAAGCCTATTTTAGAGGTTTCTGGTTACGGTTTTCTAAGTACGAAATTAGAATGCCATAGTTGAAGACAAAATCAACAAATATGAAAGACTGGAATCATATGGGTTATTTTGTGACAGATGTAAGGGAGACAGATGACGCAGAGTTCACAACAAATAATAGAATTGACTCCTATCATGGAGACATTCTCAACTACATGTTTGGAATTGACCTCTCATGCAACAAGTTAGTAAGTGAAATCCCACCTCAACTTGGAATGATGAGCACCATCCAGGCAACGAACTTATCTCACAACAATCTAACTGGACCAATCCCTACAACATTCTCAAACTTGAAGCTGATGGAGAGTTTGGATCTTTCCTATAACAATTTAAGTGGTAAAATTCCACCTAAATTGACCAAAATTACCTTTCTAGCAGTCTTCAGTGTGGCACATAATAACTTATCAGGTACAACACCAGAAAGAAAAAATTAATTCGGGACTTTTGGTGAAAGTAGTTATGAGGGTAACCCTCTTTTGCGTGGACCTCCATTACATGATTGCACCAAAATCAGAGCTCCGTCTACAATGCTAGTGGATCATGATGGGGAAGATGGTGGTAGTTTCATTGACATGGCTGTCTTCTACATGAGCTTTGTGGTGGTTTACATAACAGTGTTGTTGGGACTTGTTGCAGTTCTCTACATAAATCCTTACTGGCGTAGGACGTGGTTTAACCTCATTGAGTTGTGCATTGACAATTGCTACTATTTTGTTGTGGTTCATTACCATAAGATGTTCAATTTCAAGCTTGCATAGCCCTACATTTTAATGGTTACATGTATGTGTGTCTCTTCCTAGTGGATTTTGAATTTGAAGTTTGAACTTTAAATAAATATTTCAGCTGTGTAAATTTTGAATTTGGCTATGTTATTCTAATTATGAAGATTGTGTCTTTTAATATTAGACCGTTGTCAAAACATTGTATTTAACCAATTTTAAATCCAAGTTAATTATTAGATCTATTATGGAAGATTTAGGTTAAACACATAATCATCAATATTATGCATGTGCAAAAATTTAAAAGATACAAGATATGATGACCCAGAAAACCAATAAAGCAAAATACTTTTAAAGGAAAAACTTGGGGGAACTTGACCTTATACATCCGATTGAGGTGAATGATTTTACTATAAGATAGATATTTATAGTCAAAATAACCTCATTCTTTGTAAATCTAACTATAGTTAACAAAATAAGCTTTGAATTTCATAGACATCTCTTGTTAAGTTATGATTTTTCTCATAATATTAGTGTTGGCTTATTCCATGACAAAAAAGTGTTGTAATTGCAAAAATTTATTTCCTTGTATTTTTGTGGGATTTATTTGTAATGGGTTTAGTATTGAGTAGTGAAGATTTGATCAAGACAGTTGAAGGTCATATGAGAAGCACATCTAGGAAGGTGAATAGTCAGGCCAGGTGTCCAGCTCAGTATAGCCTGTCCAGGAAGGTAACTCACAACTTGGATTCGTGACTTGCACTAGTCGCGAGTTACTTGCGAAGTTCCTTTGTTTTACTGAAAATTGTGACTTTTCGTATTCCCATCATTCATATTATATATATCCTCATTACCCATGGAAATTGGGAGGAACTTATTAAGAGAAAAACCCTAAGGAAGGTTTCTACAACACACCCACCTTATTAGGGAGAGAGCTACTCATTCTTAGAGAGAAATCTTTGTAGTCTCTTCTCCTTCCCTGTCTCATTGTTATATCCATTGAGAGGAGATTTGTACCCAAACACTACCTACAACCATTCAAAGTGTTTAGAGTGTTTTTGGAGCTTGGGAAGCATTGGAAGATGTCAACGATGGTGGATGCAATATGGAGCATATTGCGGGATCCGAAAAGCTAGAGAAGACATTGTTCAGTGTAACCTTGTTAGAGCAAGAAGCTTGGAGGGCTTAGGTGCATCGGGTAGATTAGGCTTGGAGGGTCTATTGCTATTCATGTATCCCAACTGATTTTCTAGTGGATCATTTTACCGCTAGGAGGGCGGCGGAGAGATTTTTCGCTAAGTTCTACGATTTCCTCTTCAATAACACGTCCCGATGTTATCTTTGTGTTTGCTTCTCTCTTCCCTACTCTATTCCTTTTAATTGTTGCCGTGTTTGTGATTAATTATGGTTTAGAGTGTTTTGCCAATTTGGGTATTGCTTATATTTATCATTTCATATATCAATTGTTTGAATATAAGCTTGTATTGGTTATATTACAATTGGGGGTATAAACATTTACAAGTGTTTTACACACTAAGTGAGCTTTCATCTCTAATAGTGATCTGCTGCAACATGAAACTCTAGCCCACATACTTCAATGTCCCTTTGAAGATTTGAATCCAACGCACTTGATATTTGGAGATCAATAACTTGAATCCACCAATTCAAAGAGTGTGTGAGTGATCACTGATGGAGACTTTGAAAGAGTAGTAAGTGTAAACCTTTAGATCTCAAATTGAGTAGCTCTAAAGTCTTGAAAAACGTGCCTTAAGATTTTCCTTCAATACTTAGTAAAATAGGTTTGAAACCTAATCATTTGATGGGTTGAATTTCTAATTTTGAAATACAACTTTCGATCAGTCAAATTTAATTACGATTGGTGAAAACTGTTTAAAATTTAGTTCCTTGAATCGACTGGTTTCTTGTTCTTGCACACTTGAAGCAGTACCTTGAGCATTGTCTAATCATTCCTATTGACTCTATGAGCTATATTTAGACAAGTTTATGTTCATGTATTTGCCAATATAACTATACAAATTTTTTTCAACTCCTCTTAGACGTAGTATCCATTCATATTATTCGCAAAAGTGATCACATTCATAGCAATAGTAAGAAATTAAGTACAACCCCTTTCAGCATAAATGATGAGATCCTAAAGAGATGCCTTTTGGGAGGAAACTAAAGCCAAATTTGCTAGCCATTTTAAATGTTGAAAATCCGGTTTATCTTTACTTTTGAGGGAGATGCAGAATGTGATTGACCCATGCATGAAAAAAATTATGTAATGAGAAATTGAGAATGTATTATGGTGCGTTCCTCTTACAGAATGTGAGTCTTATAGGTGGGATTATCAAATATGAGAGGAGGGCCCCTTGAGACTATCTTATAAGATAATTTCTTCATATTTTATTCTCTCAATGAAATTGAATTATAATTATTTAATAACATTTTGAAAAATAAAAAATAAAAAATAATACTTCTCACGGTGGTGGGTGGAAAGATACAATGGCGCGAAGTCTTCAACTACCATGGTCTAGGCTGTCTCTCAAATATGGAAATGTTTATAATATTAGTGATATAGATTAGTATTTATTGTGAAACACTTTCCAAGAAGGTATTGGATACGAGTAAAACCTATTTTTCTTTCTTCTTAAGGCTTTATAAAATAAAGCCTGCAAATAACATTCAGGGGTATATACTACGAAAAGATAACAAAACGGCATGGTTATAGAAAAGGGAAGAATGCTCTTAAGAACAAGGAAGCCTACGAGGCTAGACAAAGGCAAAGTAATATTAGATCTCACACCAAACGTGGTCATTTTTGTCTCATAATTAAATTCCTCCCTCATCAAATTATGTGCGAACCTATTCAATGGTAGTGTTAGCCGATACATGTGTACAAAAAACTACAATTTGGACAGATTTTTAAACATTCTTATACCATCCAAGTTATCGGCTTTTTTTTTTTTTTTTTGAACCAAGAAAAAACGAAGAATAATAAACAATAAAACAAATTGATAAATTTCTTGTTCATCATTTCTAAAATAAAAAACATGTGATACTATAAAATGATAGACTAACTTTAATTGGGGGAGCAGCTTTAGCAATCCTGGCTCTATACTATAAGCAAATGAAGCAGTCGCCTAGGGTCCAAGTAAATAAAAGGTCCTCAAATTTTAACCAATAGGATTACTTTTTATTTATTTATTTATTGTAATAGTATTAATTAAACCTAAATATTAGCAAATAAATAACATAATAATTTTATATCAAAAGAAAAACACAAGAAAAAGGAGAGAAAGAAATACTATGCCCACAATATTTTTCACAATATTTTTATAACAAATCTTAAGTAGCATATTGTAACAAGCTGTTATTGATAGCAAAAAAATAAGTTCAGTGATGGGTTCAAATTAAAATTTAGAACTAGTAATAACTTAACAACTAGAATTTGATGTAGCACTTCTAAAAAAAAAAAAAAAGCCAATACACTAAAAAATTTTACAACATTTTTCATAACAGTTTAGTTGGCAAAGTTTTATTAGTTCTCATCTAGGTTTGCCACTAACATTACTCTTTTACTTACTGTTAGATCCATATTTGGTGCCAAAATCTTCTTTTAATTAAAATTTCAATTGCTTTGGAATTTGTATTTTGTGGGTTACTTATATGTGGGTGAAAAAAAAAAATTTAAGATACAGCCTCATAACTTACTACAAGCCCAAAATCTATTTTGGGCTGGGATTTATCGGAAGTGGACTAGAATGGCCCGTAATTTTATTCCAGGGAGAAACCCAATTGCCTACGTGAATTGAATGAGCATGCCAAAGAAGTGCAAGCTGAATATGATGAGAGTATCATTTGAGGCAGAGAACATTTAAAATCTTGCATGCATCTAGAATATCCAAGTTGTTATTGCAAATATTGTTTATTATTCTTTACTACTAGAATTGATGTATGCATGTTAATTGTAAAGTTAGTCTATCATTTTATAGTATCACATCTTTTTTATTTTAGAAATGATGAACAAGAAATTTATCATTTGGCTTTATTGTTTATTATTCTTTGTGTTTTCTTGGTTCAAAAAAAAAAAAAAAAAAAAAAAAAGCCGGTAACTTGGATGATATAAGAACGTTTAGTAGGACATGGTGAACCTCAATCAACACTTGTAACTTGGATGATATAAGAATAGGTTCGCACAAAACTTGGCAAGAGAGGAATTTGATTATGAGACCAAAACGGCCACGTTTGGTATGAGATCTAATATTACTTTTCCTTTGCCTAGAATGTTAATTGATCTGTTTACATTTAGCCACTTTGTTGCTGTGTCAATTTGGTTTCTTCTCAAAATTTTCCCTCTAAATTTTTTTGGTTTTTGCGCAGGGATCAAGATGTGTAACTCGTACTCATTTGGTGATCAATATGTGCACTTCAATGTTAGCATCGTAGGTTTCCTTGTTCTATTAGCCACTTTGTTGCTGTGTCAATTTGCTTGTTTTGGTGCTAAACAACATTTATAGAATTCAAAAATTGTTCACACCACAAATGCTAGGGAAGCAAACTCCCACCAAGTCCACACCTACTGCTAAGGAAAAAAAAGCAGGGGTCACATAATTGTACACAGTATCCTGTCTTTGCTTCGTGGCCTCTTGCTAATGCATTTGCCACTTGATTGAGCCGGGATTTCAATTCATGTAGCCAAATGGGTTTCTCCCTTGAATAAAACTATGGGCCATTCTAGTCTATTTCAGTAAATTCTATCCCAAATTGGAGTTCGGGCCTGTGGTAAGTTATCAGGCTGTATCTTTTTTTTTTTTTCTTTTTTTTTTTCTTTTTTTTTTTTTTTTTTTATAATTTCTCCCACTTACAAGTAACCCACAAAATACAAATCCTAAAGCAATTGAAATTTTAATTACATGAAAATTTTGGAACCAAATATGCATTGATAGTGGTAAGTAAAAGAGTAATGTTAGTGGTGGATCTAGATGAAAACAAGTAAAACTTTGCCAACTAAACTGTTATGAAAAATCTTGTGAATTTTTTTGTATATATATATATATATATATTTTGGGAAGTGCTACATTAAATCTTAGGTGTTAAGTTGTTACTAGCTCTAAATTTAGATTTCTACCAACCACTAAAATTATTTTTTTGCTATGATTAATAACAACTTGTAACAATATGCTACTTAAGATTTGTTATAAAAATATTATGAAAAATATTATGGATATAGTATTTCTTTCACTATTTTTTTTTCTTGTTTTTCGTTTGATATAAAAATATTATTTTATTTATTAGCTAATATTTGGTTTAACTAATACTATTACAATAAAAGAAATAAGGCCAAAATGGGGTTTTACCCCTTTCTCACAAACTTTCCAGCAAAATGTCCCATGTTTGAAACTATTTAGGAATATGCTCCTATTTTGAAACTCGATTTTTAGAAAATCGAGTTTCAAATGTAAAACTTGATTTTTGGACAATCAAGTTATAGCAAACTTGGACCTAGATAAAAAAAATTTCTAGAACTCGAGTTTCACGAACTCGAGTTCCACAATTTTTTTTTTTTCTAATTTTTCAGTTCGCTATAACTCGATTGTCCAAAAATCAAGTTTTAAAAGAAAACTCACCCCATTTTAAAAGAAAACCCTTAAAAGTAATATGCAAAAAGATAATACCACATTAAAGGGCATGTTGTTTTACATAAGAAAAGGAAATAAACTCACCCCATTTTAGAGGGAAATTAACACTGATTTATATATCAAACATTGAAATGCTTCCACATGATACTACAAAATCGGCTCAAATTTTAAAAGTAGATGTTAGAAAAACTTAAATTTAGAAACATAGTGAGTAATTTTGTTTATAAAAAAGCAAGAAAAATGAAACTAAAAAATAAAGTTACAGTATAAATTTTAAATATGATATTAAATGATATTTGAACTTCAAATAAAAAATAAAAACTCAAATAAAATTATTGCCTTAGACCTCAAATTGTTTCGGGACAACCCTAGACTTTACTATATTGTCTTTATAGACTAACGTGTCGTCAATCACCAATATATATATATATATATATATCCAAACAATCATTAATTATGTTTTTAAAATCCATCAATTATACTTATTATCACATTAATTTGTAAAGTTTATGTAGTAAAATGCATAATATTTTTAATATTTTCCAAAGAAAAGAGAAATCCCAAAAACCAAACATAAAAATCATGATGAGTTTAGATATTATATAGCGTGTAATAAAAACACCATTTAACCTTGCATAAGAGAAAGTATCTCATTCAAACATCTCATGACACACCCTTCTCATAGCTGGTAGCTAAGCTCATATATCTATGAAACCCACATGTTATAAGAATAATGCACCATGAGACAGTCTTATAAGATAATTTCACTGTATAGATCATTGCATTGTGTATCTCCCACAAAAGTAACCTTGCATAGCTTTCTCCAACAAGACATCTCTAGGAATTTTTTTTTTTCTTAAATAACAAAGTTCTCATCATTTTTGCTAAACTAAAAGGACTT
Organism: Quercus variabilis; assembly: GCA_030445155.1. NCBI lineage: Eukaryota > Viridiplantae > Streptophyta > Magnoliopsida > Fagales > Fagaceae > Quercus > Quercus variabilis. The sequence goes on along the minus strand of CP129448.1, from coordinate 3,548,193 downwards.
TAATTTCTTATTGTTTTCATGAATGTGACTTTTGCTAATGATACAAATGAGTGCTACGTTAGGGAAGAGTTGAAAAGTTGTTTGTTGACCTTATGTCATATTTTTGAATTAGGTATGATGCATTTATTGATTTGAAGTGCAGATCATTTATACTCCATGACTACTTAATAATTTTCCATAAGTATAAGTGTTTGTGGGGTGTGGTGGGTAAGGGTTGAGGTTCAAATGTCTAAGAGGAAGCTTTACATACATATACACTTAGATTAGGCTAGAGTAGAAATTCTATCTTGTATATAAATAATAATAAAAAAGTATTATGAACTTTGCATTATTTGAGATAACCTAAACCACAATAGTTGAAGACTCCACATCTTATCAAATCTTTTCACCCACCCCACATGGAGTTTTTTTTTTTTTTTTTTTTTTTTTTTTTTTTTTTTTAAACCAAAATAAATAAAAAGGGTGAGGAAAAATTTTCCTTAAGAAACAATATCATGGTTCATCAGATCTTTCCACCCACCCTCTTGCGAGTTTTTTTTTTTTTTTTTTTTAACCAAAATAAAATAAAAAGGTGGGAAAAAAATTTTCTTATGAAACAATCTCATGAATTGTCCCTCTTGAAGGTTTAGATCATCAGCACCTTTGATGACTAGAGAAGGCAGCAACTTCTACAACACCGGATCTTGAGATTCTTCAAGGAATAACACCGGTAGAAGACATGAGAGAGTTTTTTAGGTACAAAACCCTAGATACAAAAAGAGGCACACTCTTCTTTCTCTGAAAACCTAATAAAAAGGTGCTTAAGGTTTCCTTTATATACTAGTAGTGTTTTACTTGAAACCTAATATGTTTAAATAGAGTTTGGGTTGAAATAAAATTTTGCAGATACGTGTTTTGATTGGTCAAGCTTGTCTTTCGATCGATCAAACCAGGCAAATTTCAAATTATCTTTTCTGCAGCTTGCTTGTTCTTGGATCTTGACTTGTATCACCTTGAGCATTGTCTAATAATACCTATAGACTATAAGATTTATATCTAGATAAGTTTGTGTTCACGATTTGCCAATTCTTCGAAACTTTTAGAACCTAACAAATATTAATCAAACATACAAAATATAATAGTATGATATATTTGTACTTTGTAGAGATAAAAAGATAAAAAAAAATACTTGTAGAAATCTTTTTAAAAAAAAAAAAATATTTGAAGTAATTGTTACTTTTTATGTATTACACCACATTACATAATATTTATATATTTGTAAGCAACGCATGAGTCTGCGGCTAGTATATTATTATTAGCAATGAAAACAAAAATGTAAGGATACTATTAGGTTCTGTACTTGTACAGTTATATTGGCAAATACATGAACACAAACTTGTCTAAATATAGCTCATAGAGTCTATAGAAATGATTAGACAATGCTCAAGGTATTGCTTCAAGTGTGCAAGAACATGAAACTAGTTGATTCAAGGAACAAAATTTTAAACAGTTTAGACCAATCATAATTATGTTTGACTAATCAAAAGTTGTATTTCAAAATTAGAAATTCAACCCATCAAATGACTTGGTTTCAAACCTATTTTACTAAGTCTTTAAGGGAAATCCTAGGGCACATTTTTCAAGACTTTGGAGCTGCTCAGTTTGATATCTAAAGGTTTACACTTACTGCTCTTTCAAAGTATCCATCAATGATCACTCACACTCTCTGAATCAGTGGATTCAAGTTATTGATCTCCAAATATCAAGTGCATTGGATTCAAATCTTCAAAAGGACATTGAAGTGTGTGGGCTGGAGGTTCATGTTGCAGTAGATCACTATTAGAGATGTCTATGAAATTCAAAGCTTAGTTTGCTAACTATAGTTAGATTTAGAAAGAATGAGGTTATTTTGACTATAAATATCTATCTTATAGTGAAATTGTTCACCTCAATCGAATTTATAAGGTCAAGTTCCCCCAAGTTTTTCCTTTGAAACTATTTTGTTTCATTGATTTCTTGGGTCATCATATCTTGTATCTTTTAAATTTTCGCACATGCATAATATTGATGATTATGTGTTTAACCTAAATCTTCCATAATAGATCTAATAATTTACTTGGATTTAAAATTGTTTAAATACAATGTTTTGACAGGGGTCTAATTAATATCAAAAGACACAATCTTCATAATTAGAATAACATAGCCAAATTCAAAATTTACACAACTAAAATATTTATTCAAAGTTCAAACTTCAGATTCAAAATCCACTAGAAAGAGACACACGTACATGTAACCATTAAAATGCAGAGCTATGCAAGCTTGAAATTGAACTTATGGTAATGAACCACAACAAAATAGTTGCAATTGTCAATGCACACCTCAATGAGGTTAAACCACGCCCTACGCCAGTAAGGATTTATGTAGAGAACTACAACAAGTCCCAACAACACTGTTATGTAAACCACCACAAAGCTTATGTAGAAGACAGCCATGTCAATGAAACTACCACCATCTTCCCCATCATGATCCACTGGCATTGTAGACGGAGGTCCGATTTTGGTGCAATCATGTAATGGAGGTCCACACAAAAGAGGGTTACCCTCATAACTACTTTCACCAAAAGTCCCGAATTGATTTTTTCTTTCTGGTGTTGTACCTGATAAGTTATTATGTGCCACACTGAAGACTGCTAGAAAGGTAATTTCGGTCAATTCAGGTGGAATTTTACTACTTAAATTGTTATAGGAAAGATCCAAACTCTCCATCAGCTTCAAGTTTGAGAATGTTGTAGGGATTGGTCCAGTCAGATTGTTGTGTGATAAGTTCATTACCCGGATGGTGCTCATCATTCCAAGTTGAGGTGGGATTTCAGCTACTAACTTGTTGCATGAAAGGTCAATTCCAAACATGTAGTTGAGAATGTCTCCATGATAGGAGTCAATTCTATTCTTTGTTGTGAACTCTGCTTCATCTGTCTCACTTACATCTGTCTCAAGATTACCCATATGATTCCAGTCTTTCATATTTGTTGATTTTGTCTTCAAGTATGGCATTCTAATTTGGAACTTAGAAAACAATACCAAGAAACCTCTTCGAATAGGCTTTTGGGTGGATGCCACGAAAGTAATGTTACTCAAGCAATGTGGTATTGTACCTGAAAATTTATTGTAGGAAAGATCCAACATGTTTAAGTTTTGCAAAAGGCATAATTGATTTGGAATCCTACCTTCTAAATGGTTTTCTCTCAAAAGAAGAATGCTCAAGGATGAGAGGCTGCCGATCCAATCAGGAATGTTTCCAGTTAGGAGGTTATCTCGAAGATTTAATGTAACTAGATTAGAGTTGTTTTTGAACGCACATGGAATTGGACCGCTCAACCAATTTTTATTCAGATAAACTGATCTAATATATGATGAATTGAAGCAAGATGGAATAGAGCCGGATAGATTGTTCTCGGAAAGGTCAAGAAATCGAAGATCAACAATTTTGCACCACTCGACTGGAATAGGACCTTCAAGTTGATTTTTGGCCATAACAAGTTCTCTTAAATAAGACATGTTCCCCAACCACGTTGGAAGCATGCCTGAAAAATGGTTATTACTAAAATCAATTGCAAAAAGATTATTTAATATTGAGATGCTATTTGGGATCATTCCCGAAAAGTGATTGTTATCCAAAAGTAACACATATAAATTAGTCAAATTGAAATTGGTTGGAAATATTTGGCCACTGAAGTTATTATATGACAATTTGAGAAATTCTAAGTTGTGGCAGCCCATTCCGAAATGCATTGGTATTGTTCCTGATAGATGATTCTCAGACAAGTCTAGAACTTGTAAGAAAACCAATTTCCCAAAAGAAGAAGGTATACTACCATGAAATGCATTTTTAGACATGTTTAAATATTCTAAATTTGGAAAAATTAAACCAAAATTTATGGGGATTGGACCCTGTAAGTGATTATCTACCCAAATACAAGTAAAGTGCGTTTTGTCAAAGGATTAGCCAATACATAAAAAAACAACATATGTTCTTAACAAGTGAACTACATATGTCCTAACATTTCCCTTATCATTTTTGCTAAAAAGAGCTTATTCTTGAGTTCTTACAAATGTTACGAATGTGACTTTTGCTTATGATATGAAATAAATGCAAGTTACCTACCTATGGCACCCTTCAACCACTTGAGAGTAAGTCCAATGATCACAAGACTACCACCCTCAGTGGTAGGTAACTTGCATTTTTTTTTTTTACTAGTTTGAAGAATCTTGTCAATTGTATTCCGTGAATACCCTGTTATTTTCCATAGTACAAATATTTTCTTGATCAGAACCATTAGTTTTTAAAACTATATTAGACAAAAAAGAGGAGGTCCTCAAAATTTTTTTTTTTCATAGTTTAGTTTGAAACTCTCATATGTTCATTTGTACTGAAATAGTGAAATGTCACGATGCTCATAGCAAATTCCATTGCATGCTTACTGATCTAGGTTTCCTTTGTAAACTTCATGGAATAAAATATTCAAGTTACGATAGCAAGTAAAATGCAATCTTGAAGAAGCATTTTAAATTATTTAATGCCTAGTTAGCACTAATGATGAGGGAAGTATGTTGTGAGAATTTCCATTTTCAAGATGAAAGTTATTTCTTGAGTTTTAACCAAAACCCTCACCCTTCTTGGTTATTATCCCATAATGCACATCTAAAACAGCAACACAAAACAAACTCCATCATAGATCAATACTATATCATCTATTGGAGCTTTGTCATATACAATCTTAGCATGTAAGGAATTCATGCAGCCTAAGCCAAAAGCCAATGCACATATAGGTATTCTCTAGATTGAAGAGAGAACATTCTTAACCTTTGGTAAAAATATAGATGATTTGATAGTAATTCTAATTTGTTTTGCTTCTATTGGGTTTGTTTTGGGGAATTACTGTAGAAGGAAGAATGGTTTGATTAGTATATCAAAGAGTAAAATTGCACCTTGAAAATGAGATTTCACTGAACAGTGAAATCTGAAGCTGTATACCTGAAAAAAATTCCTATCAAACTTAGAAAAAGGAAACAACTAGGAAACAATAAAATTTTGAAGCAGTTTTCCCTGCGTCATTTGCAATGGGGGAAACTGTGTTGAAGCACCATCCAACCATGGGCTATTCTGGCACACATCGTTTTAAAAGAAAACCCTTAAAAGGCATATGCAAAAAGATAATACCACATTAAAAGCGTGTTGTTTTACATAAGAAAAGGAAATAAACTCACCTCATTTTAGAGGGAAATTAACACTGATTTATATATCAAACATTGAAATGCTTCCACATTATACTACAAAATCGGCTCAAATTTTAAAAGTAGATGTTAGAAAAACATAAATGTAGAAACATAGTTAGAAATTTTGTATATAAAAAAGCAAGAAAAATGAAATTAAAAAAATTAGAGCTACAATATAAATTTAATAATGACATCTAAATGATATTTGAATAAAATAAAATAAAAAGCCTCAAATAAAATTGTTGCCTAGGCATAAAATTGTCTCAGTCCAACCCTAGACTTTACTATATTGTCTTTAATAACTGTTATGTTGCAAATCACCAAAAAAAAAAAAAAAAAAAAAAAAAAAAAAAAAAAAATTCAAACATGCATTAATCAAAATTTAAAATCCACTAATCGCACTTATTACCACATTAATCTATAAAAGTTTATGTAGTAAAATGCGTAATATTTTTAATATTTTCCAAAGAAAAGAGAAATCCTAAAAACCAAGGTAAAAATCATAATGTAGTGGATATTAAATAGCAACGTAAGAAATAAACCATTTAGATCACGCAATTTCTTAACTTATATAATCCTTTCTTGAAAAGTCTTTCATAATGAATAATAGTATATATCACTAATATTGTGATCAAGGATAATGATAGGCTTACATTGTGTGTGTGTTGAAAACTTTCCAACAAAGCAATAAATACAAATTAAGAAAGGACAATTGTCGCTTTCTTCAACTGTCATGACCTAAGTTATCTCAAATAATTCAAAATTCATAATACTAGTGATAGAGACTAGTACTCACTTTGAAAGAGTTTCCAAGAAGGCAGTAGATAAGATTTATAAAATAATTGGCGCTTTGTTCAATTCTCATGGTGTAAGTTATCTCAAATAATGCAAAGTTTATAATACTAGTGATATAGACTAAATTTATTATGAAAATTTTTTCCAAGAAGGCAATAGATACGAGCTAGGAGATGACAATTGATGCTTTGGCCTTTTGTTGAGTCTAGGTCTCCTCAAATAATGTCAATCGCGTAGGCAACCTATCACAACGAAACATTTTCCAAGAACATAATACTTATTAGGATAGAATTTTCCTTATGACCAAGAGTTTACGTAGACAAATAATTTTACAAAAACAATTTACAATCATTTATTTGGCAAGTTATTAATGGTAGTAAGAAAGTGATGTCTATTAGATAATAATCAGTAAAAATTTGTCAACTCAATTCTTGTAAAAAAAATTGTGAAAATTGTTGTGTTTGTATTTTGAAGTGTTGCTCATTATGAATTGTGTATTATTTGAGATAATTACATTGACCATGACAACTAAAGGCTTCACGTCCATCATATCTTCCACCCACCACCATGAGTGTTTTTTTTTTTTACTAAAAAAAAAGATTGAAGAAATTTTTTTCATTTTCATTGAGGAAAGAAAAAAAATAATGGAACATACTAGTTTATGTGCTTTTTACCAAGGAGGTTTTTTTTTTTTTTTTTTTTTTTTTTTTTTTTTAAGAAATAGAGGACAGGAGGTGATATTGGCCCAATAGGATAACAACCGGGCCGAATTTATATCTCTTTATAGAAAAGAGAGAGAGTAATGCTAAAGATACTTTAAATTTTATTATATTGTTTTTATAAAATGACGTGTCATCATTGACCAAAAAAATCAAGAGCATGTTTGATAGACTGTAATAGGCATTGTAATGTAATAGTTATTCCTATGGTTTAGTTATTCTTTAGTTTGGTTATGTTTTTATTACAAGGAGTAGTTATTCCTTATGAATAGACATTCTTCAAAATGAGGAATAAGTATTCCTCTTTAAAAGGTTGTATTAGCTATTCCTTAGTTAGTGCAATAATTTCAAAACTTAATATATTTCCAAATAAGCAAACTTTCCATATACATCTAACAATTATAAAAATAAAAAATCATAAAAAAATAACGCATATCTCTCTTAAATTTAAAAATAACAATTTTTAAGGAGATATAATTGTATGAGTAAGATATTTCCTAAAATAAATGTTAAGTTTCATTCTAATTACTAGTAATAAAGATTACAATTCCTGTCGTAATCCTCATTCAGTGTACCAAACATACCCTAATAGTTATTCTATTACAATGTCTTCTATTCCTAGTAATAAAGATTACTATTCCTAATATAATCTACATTCAGTGTACCAAATGTACCCCAAATGTTCATTTATCATAGCTTCTTCTTTTTCCCTATCTAATGCATACTCACGTTTTCCTTTCTCTCTTAATTTCACTTTTATCTAATCCCTTCAACAAGCAAGAAAGCTACACTCACTACACATACAACTTTCTCATATCATATCTTGTGCATCATGGTGTCTTTCCCCCTGACAATCTTTATTTGAGATGACCAAACTAAGACTTCATAGTTTGCATCATGGTGTCTTTCCACCTGACGATCTTTTCTAAATAAAAAATGGTGCAAGAAGATAATTTACTTTCTTTTGATGAATAAATACTTTGATTGAGGGAAGTATATTAAAAGAACCAATTAATGGCCTTGTTGATATAGTTTCACACAAAAGAAGTTTCAATTTTGGTTGATTTCATAATGTTGTTGCACTTTGTTATAGGAATTTACCAAATTCTTAGATCTTTGAGAGACAAAAATAAAAGAAAATAGAAGAAAAACAACACACATTTTTTTTTCCTATCTAATTCATTCATGTTTTCCTCTCTATCTTAGTTTTTGTCTAATCCATTCAACAAGCAGGAAAGCTACATCCACTACTAATAAATACAAGAATGTTTTGTTTAGGGGGAGTTGAAATTATTTTTTATGTATCTAACTTAGGGAGAGAGTTAGATTGCATATTTGTTGTTTTCCTATTTTTCTGTCTTTCTTTACACACATGCGTTTATGTGTTTGTTGAGTGTTTCAGGAAATACAGGTTGATTCAATTTTTCTGTTGTCTACACTTGCAACTGATGGATAGTAGTTAGGATTGGATTTGTTGTAATGAGCATTTTTTTGTAAAGGGCTTTTATTTGTAAACTTTGAGCTTTTAGTTTGTGTTTTGTCACGGATTGCCAAAAGGGGAGTTTGTTAGGTTCTAAAGACTTAGAATTAATATATTTAGAACTCTAATTTGTATTGTTGGCAAACCATGATCAAAACATGTTGTTTAGTCTTGTTTAGACTTGCTCAAAGTTGTGTCTTTTATGTAAAGTTAGAATCGAGCTAATGCAGAAGTTATTGTGCATTTCGGCCTGGCTCGATCGATTGAAGCTTAGGCTCGATCAATCGAATCTCAGGCAGAATGCGTTTTTCTACAGAATTCCAACTCAGCCCTAGCTCATTTAAAAACGTTTAGGGTTTTATGTTTTGCCCTAAGTATATAAGGCAAACCCTAGTCACATTTTAGAGGTTGCTCGTATGGCTATTTGTGTGAATCTCTTGTGAGAGGCAAACCCTAGTCACATTTTAGAGGTTGCTCGTATGGCTATTTGTGTGAATCTCTTGTGAGATCTGTATGGAGCTTTTCTTCACACAAGCTTAGGATTATCAAAGAGGAGTTTTCTTCAAGAACTTGATGATTATTCAGTTGCTACCATAGGAGCTTAAAGAAACACAAGCGGGAGTGCTTGTGCTTGTTGGAGAATCCAAGAAAGAAGGAGTCTGTGGTCTCGGAGCTTGCATGTGGTTGTGTTAGTAAGTTTCTACTGGTGTGTAGTAATAGAATGTTAGTGGTCTAAGGTCTATTGTAAAACTTCGATTCTTTCTATAGTGGATTTAGGTTTATCTTGAGGATAGCTAGATTAAATCCTCCCTAAGTTTTTTACCTGTTTGGTTTTCCTGGGTGATCATATCATTGTGTCATTTATCTTTCCGCTGCTAATACATGATATGATTGTTTGATTGTAATAACCTAGATTTGCATAATTTGACTAAGTTAATCACTTGGCTAATTAACTAAGTTAATCTGGTTGTGTTTTAAGGGGTCTAAAAACATACACTTTCGATGAGTCCAGGTGATCTTAAATAATGCAAAACACATAATACAAATAGTATGACTTAAGTTCCAAGCTACCTAATTCCAAAATATGGCTTTAGTTCAATAGGCAACTTTTCATTCAAACCAACAGGAATAGTCACATTCGTAGCACTAATTCAAACCATTAGCAAAAGTCACATTCACAGTAATAAATATAAAATTCCCCTTTGGCAAACATGATGAGGTTTCATCATTTGAAAAATAGAATTTCTTAGAGATGCCTTGTAGGAAGAAACTAAAGCCACATTTTCTAACAATTTTAAAAGCTGAAAATGCAGGGTTACTTTCCTTTTGAAATAGATGCACAATGTGATGACCTCTATTTATCGGAAAAATTTCTTATGAGATTGTTTCATGGTGCATCCCTTTTACAATATGTGAGTCTTCAAATGTGTGGGGACCATCAAATATGAGAGGAATGACCCATGAGATTGGTTTATAAGGTAATTTTTTTTTCTTCATTGACAGGGAATTTTTTTTCACATTTTTATTTTATTTTGGTTGAAAAAAGATAAAAAAATAAAATAAAATAAAAACTTTCAAGGGGGTGGGTGGAAAGATATGATTGGATGTGAAGTCTTCAACTGTCGCATTCTAGGTTATCTCAAATAATGCCAAGTTCATAATACTTGTGTTATAGGCAAGTATTCACTATGAAACACTTTCCAAGAAGGCATTAGATACAAATCTAGTTTTGAATTTCATAGTTCTTATCAAGAAATTCCTTCATATTATGGAAAATTATTAAGTAATCACATTGTATAATTGAGTTGGCACTTCAAACCAATAAAAGCACCTTACCTATTTCAAAAATATGACATAACAATAAACGATCCAACTCTTCTCCAACGTACCTCTCGACATAGCATTGATTCGTTCATTAGCAAAAGTCACATTCATAGAAACAATAAGAAATTAATAAGCTCTTTTTGTTTTCGCATAAATGATGAGAATTTCGTTATTTAAAGAAAAAAAAAATTCCTAGAGATGCCTTGTTGGAGGAAGCTATTCCATGTTACTTTTGTGGGAGATGCACAATGCAATGACCCATACAATGAAATTATCTTATAAGATTGTCTTATGGTGTGCCTTTCTTTTAAGTTTTAACATGTAGGTCTTATAGGTGTATGGGCCAACCAAATATGAGAGGGGCACTTAATGAGATGTTCTAATAAGATACATTCTCCCATGCAGTCTCATGCAATAAGATACATGATGATTTTTTACCTTGGGCTTTTGAAATTTCTCTTTTCTTTGGAAAATATTAAAGATATTATGAATTTTACTACATAACATTTACAAATTAATGTGATAATAAGTGTGATTGCTGAATTTTAAAAATATAATAAATGAGTATTTGAATTTTTTTTTCAATTTTTTTTTTCGGGTGATTGGTGACACATCTGTTGTAATGACAATATAGAAATTTTTTTATAGTATTCCTAGAATCACTCTTTCTCTTTTGTGTATAGAGATATAAATTCAACTCTCTAGTTGTTATCTCGTTGAGGCTAGCCCCCGACAAATTGAGGCTTAAGGTAACAATTTTATTTGAGGTTTTTTATTTATTTCTTTTTTTTTTAATTCAAATATCATTATTAAATTTTATATTGTAACTTTATTTTTATATATTTGTTTTGATACAAGATGTAAATTGTACTCTAACCTAATTTAAGTGTATATGTATGTGAAACTTCCTCCTGAAGACTTAACTTTATTTTTAATTTCTTTTTTTTTTTCTTTTGCTTATTGAAGTACAAAATTACTAATTATGTTTTTAAATTTAAGTTTTTCTAACAACTACTTCTAACTTTTTTTAAAGATTTTGAATTTACCTTAAATAAAGAGATACATGGTGATAGAAAGTTGAAATCTAATTTCCTAATTTGATTTTGGTATTGAGAGAGAGAGAGAGAGAGAGAGAGAGAGAGAGAGAGAGAGAGAGAGAGAGATTATTTAATGTGTGGTAATGTGAAAGATTAGATGGCTAATATTGACAACCATTGTTTGAGAGAGAGACATATAAAAAATTGAAATCTCAAGTCATTATGAGAAATTAACTTGAATGATAATTTGATACATTCATATAATTTTATTTTTGTTAAAAAATTTAGGATTTCAAATGAGTTGGGTTTTTATTATTCCCACTACTTTAGAGGCCTTATTGAAGTGAGGGAGCTCACATTACTTTTAATTAAAAAATAATTATTAATTAATTTTTGCAGCCCTAGGCTAGGCAATGGCTTATGTGGCCTGCCTGGCTCATTGTGCCAATATATATATATATATATATATTTTTTTTTTTTTTACTTTTTCACGTTGGAGATACATCCTTATATATTTTTATAATATTCATAGCATTTTCATCTATTTGGTGAAAGCACATATACTATTAAGTCTTTTTTCTTTTCCCAATGAAAATGAATAATTTTTCCTCACCTTTTATTTTAGTGAAAAATCAAATTCCATAGTGGTGGGTCTAAAGATATAGTCTACATCAAAGTTTTCAACTCTCATGGTCTAGGTTATCTCCAATAATGCAAAATTCATAATGAGTGCATATTTGACAAGACTTGCATTTACTAGTGATATAGACTAGCATTTACTATGAAACACTTTCCAAGAAAGCACTGTATATGAATTCATAAAAGGTAGTTGATATGTTGAGGTTTAAGTCCTTGGTATTTAGTTGAGTACAAGTCTTCTAAGGAAAAGTAAAGGGATGACCTAACAATTGCCCCAAAGCCTTTAGCCTTAGTTTTCTTGAGTTTATATATTCTCAATTAATACAAATTAAGCTAGTAGTACCAATAGACTAGTCATAACTCAAAGCTTTCGTGATCAACTACAGATGAATATGTTTTACATCTTGGGACTCAAGCAAAAACATTATGAAATGATATTGAAATCACCCAAAAGTCAAATCTCTTTCATAAAAGTGTATCTGCAAAGCCATTGGTTCTTTTTTATTCTTTCAATGAAAGTGTTTATTCATTAAAAGAAAAGAAAATATCTTCTTGTAGTGGGTGGAAAGACAGCACAATGCGGAGTTTTAGAGTGTGTTTGATATCAACTTTTAGCTTTTGGCTTCTATGTACAACATTTTAAAACTTTATTTTTTTCTAAGTTTTTTAAGGTACAAATATACTTTAACACATTTTCAACAAAAAGCTATATAAATTGTTCCCAAAGGGATACTTAGTCTTAGTTATCTTATTTCTCACATAGAAAAAAGAAATAAAAGAAAGTTCCTTTGCATAGGGATGAAGCCAGGTGGGGTCCTAAGGGGCCCAAGCAGAAAGAGAAAAAGTATATTCTCCACAATTTTTTATTTGGCTTCATTTTTCTTATAATTTTACATTGATTTTATTATAATAACACTACAAAAATCTCAAATATCATTTAATATCATATGAAATTTTATATTGTAACTTTATTTTTTAATTTCATTTTTCTTGCTTTTTTATATACAAAATTACTAACTATGTTTCTAAATTTAATATTTTCTAACATCTACTTTTAAAATTTGAGCCGATTTTGTAGTATCATGTGGAAGCATTTCAATGTTTGATATATAAATCAGTGTTAATTTCCCTCTAAAATGAGGTGAGTTTATTTCCTTTTCTTATGTAAAACAACATGCTTTTAATGTGGTATTATCTTTTTGTATATGCCTTTTAAGGGTTTTCTTCTAATGTGGTATTATCTTTTAAATCAATGTTTCTTTTTCTAAGTTTGATAGGATTTTTTTTTCACGTATACAGCTTCAGATTTCACTGTTCACTCTTTGATATACTAATCAATCCATTCTCCCTTTCTCCAGTCATTCTCCAAAACAATCCCAATAGAAGCAGAACAAGTTAGAATTACTATCAAATCATCAATATTTTTACCAAAGGATAATATGCTCTTTGTTCCATCTAGAGAAAACCTATATATGCATTGGCTTTTGGCTTAGTCTGCATGAATTCCTTACATGCTAAGATTGTATATTACCAAGCTCCAATAGATGATATAGTATTGATCTATGATGGAGTTTGTTTTGTGTTGCTGTTTTAGATGTGCATTATGGGATAATAATCGAGAAGGGTGAGAGTTTCGGTTAAAACTCAATAAATAACTTGCATCATGAAAATGGAAATTCTCCCAACGTACTTCCCCCATCATCAGTGATAACTGCTAACTAGGCATTAAATCGTTTAAATTGCTTCTTCAAGATTGTATTTTACTTGCTACCGCAACTTAAATATTTGATCTCATGAAGTTTACAATAGGAAACCTATATAGATTAGTAAGCACGTGATGGAATTTGCTATGAGCATTGTGACATTTTACTATTTCGGTACGAATGAACATATGAGAGTTACAAACTAAACTAAGAAAAATAAATTGTGCCATGGTGCGTTCCTCTGACAACTTGTGAATCTTACAAGTGGGGGCTATCAAATATGAGAGGGAATATCATGGTGATTTCCATTTTTTTTTTCCCTAAATGAAATTGAATTATTATTTTTTTATTTTAGGAAAAAAATAATAAAAAGAACTTTCATAGTGGTGGGTAAAAAGATGTGGTGGACATGATCACACGAAGTCTTCAACTGTCATAGTCTAGGTTATCTCAAATAATACAAAGTTTATAATATTAGTGATATAGCTAGATTAGTATTTACTATGAAATAGTTTCGAAGAAAGCACAAGATAGGTCTTTGGCCTTTTGTTGAGTTTAGGTCTCCCCAAATAATACAAAAGAAATGATCATTAGTCATCACTACAAAACATTTTACCGGAATGTATTACATACGAAATAAGGAAACACCAATGCTATGGGTTAGTCATCACTATGAAACATTTTCTTTGAAAGCACTATTCATGAAACCAAAGTTTTCAGCCTCTTCTTGAGTGTGTGTCTTCTCAAATAATGCAAAACTCCAAACCATTGACACGAAAGTCTTTGGCACCTTCTTGAGTTTCTATATTCTCAAATAATGCAAAGCTCATAACACCAATGCTATGACCTAGTCATAACTATGAAACATTTTCCATGAAAGCACAATTGAAATCAAAGTTTTTGGCCTCTTCTTGAGAGTGGATCTTCGCAAATAATGCAAAACTCATAATATCCTGAACTAGTGTTCACTATGAAACCCTTCCCAACAAGGCACTAAACTCTAAACACAAGTTGGGAAAGTACAATTGATTCCAAGTCTTTGTTCTTTTGTTGAGTCTAGGTCTTCCCAAATAATGCAAAACACACACGTCATTACAAAATATGACTTAAGTTTAACTGGCTAAATATATATATATATATATATATAAATTGCTTTCTTTTGTGTTTTTTTTTTTTTTAGATGTGATTTTTTTTCCTAGACATGATTTTTATTTTTTAATAAATTTAGGTGATTGGTTTTTTCTTTTTTTGGTTGTTTATTCCTTTTTCACCTCCAAACAAACACACCCTCAGATATCTAACAATTTGGTAAATTCCTAGAAAAGTATGCAACAACATTGTGAAATCAACCAAAAGTCAAACTTCATACAGTGAAACTATATTGATAAGTCCATTGGTTCTTTTTACTTCCCTCAATCAAAGTATTTATTGATCATCAAAAGAAAATAAATTATCTAGTTGCACCTTTTTTATTTAGAAAAGATCATCATCATATGTAGCTGGGTGGAAAGAAACGAAGATGCGGACTACAAAGACATAGTCCAATTCATTCAAATAATGGATGTAACTTTTTTGCTTTCGGAAAAAGTACAAGATATCAAAGAAAGTTGTATATGTAGTGGGTATATATAGGATGGTGGTAGTGTTGTTTCGACTCAAAACCTATTGTGCTTGGAATTATAAATCAGAGTTGAGCAAAAACTTTGTCAGTCTTATTGTTATAGAAAATCAGGAAAATAATAAAATAATGGAGTTGGGACATTATTGGTGGTGGCTGGTGGTGTTAGTTTTGTTTCATTTAGGTATGAATGGGTGCTTTGGTTGCTGGGAGCAAGAGAGAATTGCTCTCTTGCAATACAAAGCTTCCACCATCAACTATACTGATGAATATAATTTTACACCTTGGGACTTAGCTGACAAAGAGAGTGATTGCTGTGAGTGGGAAGGTGTCAAGTGCAACATCACTACTGGCCATGTAATCCAACTTGCTCTTAATGTTACAATGACCTATTCGACTAGGAGAGAAAGGTACTTTAATGCCTCTCTGTTTCTTCCCTTTGAAGAGCTCCAGTACCTCGATTTGAGTTCTAATTCCATTGCTGGATGGATCCCAAATGAAGGTACCGAGTTTATATCCTAAGAAAAGTAGGCAGTATTTGTCAATATTTTACTTTTTTCTATTACCTCTTTGTTTTTTTTAATGGACGTGAAAAAAGTAGTTGCATGTTAGAATCATTTTATATTGTTTTGTGGGAATATATAGTTGCCAACATGCAAATTGAAGCATCTAAATTGTAGGTTTTGAAAGATTCTCTACATTGAGCATGTTGGAGGTGCTTCACTTGGATGATAATGACTTCAATAACAGCATTTTGCAATCCTTTACTACTACTATTCCTTCGCTCAAGGAACTATATTTGGATTCCAACAGTTTGAATGGATCAATCCACATCCAAGGTAAAATTATCATTAATTAATTTGCAAATGAAGATTAGAAGGGTGTTTCATGCTTATTGAGAACGTAACATATTTTTATTTTACTCCTATATCAATCATTGAGATTTATACAACTAAATTTCACCTTTTTTTTTCCGTTAGTTCTTTTAAATGTTTATTTACAAAACTGTAGTTCCTTTAAGAAAAACTAAATTACTGGCCATTTATATTATTGGGAAATGTTAATGGGCACCGTCACCTAATTAAAAATTAATATAAATCAATGAAGTGATTGAAAATATTACTTAAGTGACAAGTGAAATTTAAACAATTAGTTTTATTGGTTGTACATCCTGAAAAGTCGGTAAAAATCTTACATAAAAAAAATGATTTGATATAAAACTATTTTTTAGACTACCCTATATTGTTAGACCTCTTCTTAATATATATATATATATATATATAGGAAAATGCTAACGGATACCATTTTTCATAAAAGTGGTGTCAAAATTTTCCTAAAATAGATTACTAACCATTTCCTTAGAAGCATCCATTAGCATGACTTATATATATACATATTGTTAGATGCCATAAGACTCCATAACAATTAATTATTAATAAATTTAAGATAGATAGTATGACAATACGTGGACAGTTGGCGCCAGATTTTACTATTTTAGGCACTGGTCCAAAAGTCCGTGTTCAAATCCCACTGTGAAGTTTTGTGTAGCCTATTATATTTATTTATTAGACATATTTAAAGTCCCGTTTAATGAAAAATTATACCTTGCATTGGGCATACTATTAATAGGGTTATTATACCTATTTTACGTTTATTGTTGAGATTAGAACAAAGATCGACATGTCCAAAATTTGGTTGAAAATCTAGGTGGCATTTTCTTATATCTGAGATGAAAATAACCTCGAAGTGCGGCTGACATGGAAATTCATAGTAGTTCATACCAATAAAAATAAAATTTCTACAAATATATAAGATAAGCTCAAAAAAAAAAAAATGTTAATTGTTGTATTAAATGACTTGTTTTTAATAGTGCAGACTGCAGAGTACCTTGTCAATTGGACTCCGAGTATACCTATTATTTTTTTTAAAGGAAAAAAATATCTTTCACTTTATTATTCTTTTATAAGAACACTTGAACAATTAAATATTATAGTCTATTGTAAAAGAAAGTTGACCCAAATTAATATTCATAGGGGACAGAGGAATCATTACTTACTAGAAGAAAGAAATTAAAATAGGATATTCCATTAAGGGTCTTGTTAACAAAAAAAAAAAAAAAAAAACAAGAGTGTCATATGAGATAGTATTATTACTATTATATCTTTCTCTCCCAACACGTGAGACCCGCATGTTGGGAGAGAGCTGGTAAGCCTGGTATCTCATGCGTTAGGCATATCGCATGAGAGACTTTTTCGTTGGGAGAAAGTGGCCTTATGAGACCCTCTCATGGAATACCCTCTTATTAACAAGCTAGTGTTTTAAGGTACATGTCAAAAAATAATAAATATTTTATTATTAGTTACATAGTTTTTGAAAATAAAATTATACTGATCAATAAGTTATTGGTTTGCACATAGAAATTCATTGTGGTTTTCTTCAATGAATATTGGTTTGCAAATGAAGAGCAATTCACGCTTGTGAGCGTTTAAGCTTTTTGGTTTTCCTGCTCTTATTATTCATTGTGATTAATGCAACTAAATCTCACCTCCTTTTTTGGCCGAAATGCACTTACGGTTTAAGTAAATTGTACACTTTGGGGTTTCAATTATTTATTATAGCTTCTTAAGGTTTTCTAATCCTTAAAATTGACCCCTATATAAAAATTTTTTTCAATTTTTTATTATAAAAATTTGTTTAAAGTAAAATTTAATAAAAATATTGTAAAAATTAAAATTTAATAAAACAAATATAAAATTTATTAAAAAAAAAACATATATTTTTCACTTTTTAAAAAAAAAAAATTTAAAGTGAAACTCTCCACTTCAAATCCCTTAATTTAAGATTCTCAAATTGAAATTCAACCTTTAATCTAGACATAATGAACTACTAAAATCTACAATCTTTTAATTAATTTATTTTTTTCATGTAGACTTCAAAGCATTTAACAACTTGGAGGAGCTCTACTTGGGCAGAAATTATATCAATGAGTTCGTGACAACGGAAGGTATGACAGGTTGTCAACTACATGTATGCTGTATTTTACATGGTATGTTGTATTTTACAGGTTGAAATATTTTATTTTTCCCTATAGATCCAAACAGCTTAAGTAAGTTGCAAGTCCTAGATTTGAGTTACAACAATTTTAATGCACGAATTCTTAAGTCATTAGCTGTCTTCCCATCTTTGAAGATATTAAATATTGGAGGAAACAATTTGGAAGGATCGTACACCACTAAAGGTAAATTATACAATGCTCAGACTCTTATATACACAGTAAGATAATCATTACTGTAAAACCATAACCTATTATAAAATTTTTGTAAATACTTTTCATGAAATTTCTTTTCAAAAAAAAAAAGAAACAGAACTTGTGTTCCTTGACATTTGAGCCATTATAACATTTGATTCTTTCGTAATTTAAAATAAATTTCGTATTACATTTTCAAATCTTTTATTATTCTCGATAATAATTTTGCATCTCTTGCAATGAAAACCTTCTTATTATAATGATTTGGAATCACTTTTTAAAATGCCATAGTCTTCGAAAGAACATAGAGATCTTTTGTAACTCAATCAGTTTATGCACATATTTGTAGACCAATGGAACTCGGAAAATGGCTTTCATGTTTACTTTACCACTTTCTCAAGAAAATAACAAAGCAGAAGTTTCAGACATTGAAAGCTTATTTCATGCTTTTGAAAACCATATTGTACAGATTTTGGATTTCAGAAAAAAACGGGAGTAAAAAGTCCTAATAGATGCATTTTCGTTTAAATTTGTTGACATTCTTGTTATAAAATTCCACCTAAATAGGAAAAATGTCTTTTACTATGGACAAAATATTATTCAGTTTTCACTCCTCTCACTGATGATGTTGATGATAAAATTAAACAAAGTGGACATTTCTAATTCTTTCTTGGATTTGTTAAACCAAAATCTGTATATATTGCTTTTATTTAAACTTTACATATGGCATGCCACATATCTTTCTTGCAGTAGTAACTATTTCATAGTATACCATATTAATAATTTTTTTTTACAATTTCCATGTCTAAAAATTTTATTATTATTTTAGAGTTAGGTGCACTAAACAACCTAGAGCAGCTGTACTTGGATGATTCATCAATAGATAACAGCTTCCTTCACAAAGTCGGAGTCATGAATTCTCTTAAAGTATTGTCAGTGCAATACTGTAATCTCAACGGTAGCTTACCTGCACAAGGTAGGTTGCTTTCACAATGATATTACTTAGGAAAGCTACAATACTAGAATCTAATCGATACTAATCTCATTTTACAGGCTGGTGTGAACTTAGGAAGCTCCAAGAGATAGACCTCAGCTACAATAATTTTGAAGGGATACTACCTTCATGTATGGCAAACTTGACATCACTTCAAGTATTGGATCTCTCTAACAATCACTTCACTGGGAACATTGCACACTCCCGACTACCAAGTTTGACATCACTTCGAGTATTGGATCTCTCTAACAATCACTTCACCGGGAACATTGCCCACTCCCAACTACCAAATTTGACATCACTTACAGGGTCCAATCCTCGTAAAATTTGGTTTAATTTTTCCAAATTTAGAATAATTAAACATGTCTAAAAATGCATTTCAAGGTAGTAGACCTTCTTCTTTTGGGAAATTGGTTTTCTTACAATCTCTAGACTTGTTTGAGAATCATTTATTGGGAACAATACCAATACATTTTGGAATGGGCTGTCACAACTTAATATTTCTCAAATTGTCATATAATAACTTCAGTGGCCAAATATTTCCCACCAATATCAATCTGACTAATTTATTATATTTACTTTTGGATAACAATCACTTATCGGGAATGATCCCAAATATCATCTCAATATTAAATAATATTCATACAATTGATTTTAGTAATAACCATTTTTCAGGCATGCTTCCAACGTGGTTGGGGAACATGTCTTATTTAATGGAGCTTGTTATGGCCAAAAATCAACTTGAAGGTCCTATTCCAATCGAGTTGTGCAAACTTGTTATACTTTAATTTCTTGACCTTTCCGAGAACAATCTATCTGGCTCTATTCCATCTTGCTTCAATTCATCATATATATATATATATATATATCACATCAATTTATCTGAATAAAAATTGGTTGAGCGGTCCAATTCCATGTGCGTTAAAAAACAACTCTAATCTAGTTGCATTAACCTCCTAATTGGAAACATCCTGATTGGATAGGCAACCTCTCATCCTTGAGCATTCTTCTTTTGAGAGAAAATCATTTAGAAGGTAGGATTCCAAATCAATTTTGCCTTTTGCAAAACTTAAACCTGTTGGATCTTTCCTACAATAAATTTTCAGGTACAATACCACATTGCTTGAGTGACATTACTTTCGTGGCATCCACCCAAAAGCCTATTTTAGAGGTTTCTGGTTACGGTTTTCTAAGTACGAAATTAGAATGCCATAGTTGAAGACAAAATCAACAAATATGAAAGACTGGAATCATATGGGTTATTTTGTGACAGATGTAAGGGAGACAGATGACGCAGAGTTCACAACAAATAATAGAATTGACTCCTATCATGGAGACATTCTCAACTACATGTTTGGAATTGACCTCTCATGCAACAAGTTAGTAAGTGAAATCCCACCTCAACTTGGAATGATGAGCACCATCCAGGCAACGAACTTATCTCACAACAATCTAACTGGACCAATCCCTACAACATTCTCAAACTTGAAGCTGATGGAGAGTTTGGATCTTTCCTATAACAATTTAAGTGGTAAAATTCCACCTAAATTGACCAAAATTACCTTTCTAGCAGTCTTCAGTGTGGCACATAATAACTTATCAGGTACAACACCAGAAAGAAAAAATTAATTCGGGACTTTTGGTGAAAGTAGTTATGAGGGTAACCCTCTTTTGCGTGGACCTCCATTACATGATTGCACCAAAATCAGAGCTCCGTCTACAATGCTAGTGGATCATGATGGGGAAGATGGTGGTAGTTTCATTGACATGGCTGTCTTCTACATGAGCTTTGTGGTGGTTTACATAACAGTGTTGTTGGGACTTGTTGCAGTTCTCTACATAAATCCTTACTGGCGTAGGACGTGGTTTAACCTCATTGAGTTGTGCATTGACAATTGCTACTATTTTGTTGTGGTTCATTACCATAAGATGTTCAATTTCAAGCTTGCATAGCCCTACATTTTAATGGTTACATGTATGTGTGTCTCTTCCTAGTGGATTTTGAATTTGAAGTTTGAACTTTGAATAAATATTTCAGCTGTGTAAATTTTGAATTTGGCTATGTTATTCTAATTATGAAGATTGTGTCTTTTAATATTAGACCGTTGTCAAAACATTGTATTTAACCAATTTTAAATCCAAGTTAATTATTAGATCTATTATGGAAGATTAAGGTTAAACACATAATCATCAATATTATGCATGTGCAAAAATTTAAAAGATACAAGATATGATGACCCAGAAAACCAATAAAGCAAAATACTTTTAAAGGAAAAACTTGGGGGAACTTGACCTTATACATCCGATTGAGGTGAATGATTTTACTATAAGATAGATATTTATAGTCAAAATAACCTCATTCTTTGTAAATCTAACTATAGTTAACAAACTAAGCTTTGAATTTCATAGACATCTCTTGTTAAGTTATGATTTTTCTCATAATATTAGTGTTGGCTTATTCCATGACAAAAAAGTGTTGTAATTGCAAAAATTTATTTCCTTGTATTTTTGTGGGATTTATTTGTAATGGGTTTAGTATTGAGTAGTGAAGATTTGATCAAGACAGTTGAAGGTCATATGAGAAGCACATCTAGGAAGGTGAATAGTCAGGCCAGGTGTCCAGCTCAGTATAGCCTGTCCAGGAAGGTAACTCACAACTTGGATTCGTGACTTGCACTAGTCGCGAGTTACTTGCGAAGTTCCTTTGTTTTACTGAAAATTGTGACTTTTCGTATTCCCATCATTCATATTATATATATCCTCATTACCCATGGAAATTGGGAGGAACTTATTAAGAGAAAAACCCTAAGGAAGGTTTCTACAACACACCCACCTTATTAGGGAGAGAGCTACTCATTCTTAGAGAGAAATCTTTGTAGTCTCTTCTCCTTCCCTGTCTCATTGTTATATCCATTGAGAGGAGATTTGTACCCAAACACTACCCACAACCATTCAAAGTGTTTAGAGTGTTTTTGGAGCTTGGGAAGCATTGGAAGATGTCAACGATGGTGGATGCAATATGGAGCTTATTGCGGGATCCGAAAAGCTAGAGAAGACATTGTTCAGTGTAACCTTGTTAGAGCAAGGAGCTTGGAGGGCTTAGGTGCATCGGGTAGATTAGGCTTGGAGGGTCTATTGCTATTCATGTATCCCAACTGATTTTCTAGTGGATCATTTTACCGCTAGGAGGGCGGCGGAGAGATTTTTCGCTAAGTTCTACGATTTCCTCTTCAATAACACGTCCCGATGTTATCTTTGTGTTTGCTTCTCTCTTCCCTACTCTATTCCTTTTAATTGTTGCCGTGTTTGTGATTAATTATGGTTTAGAGTGTTTTGCCAATTTGGGTATTGCTTATATTTATCATTTCATATATCAATTGTTTGAATATAAGCTTGTATTGGTTATATTACAATTGGGGGTATAAACATTTACAAGTGTTTTACACACTAAGTGAGCTTTCATCTCTAATAGTGATCTGCTGCAACATGAAACTCTAGCCCACATACTTCAATGTCCCTTTGAAGATTTGAATCCAACGCACTTGATATTTGGAGATCAATAACTTGAATCCACCAATTCAAAGAGTGTGTGAGTGATCACTGATGGAGACTTTGAAAGAGTAGTAAGTGTAAACCTTTAGATCTCAAATTGAGTAGCTCTAAAGTCTTGAAAAACGTGCCTTAAGATTTTCCTTCAATACTTAGTAAAATAGGTTTGAAACCTAATCATTTGATGGGTTGAATTTCTAATTTTGAAATACAACTTTCGATCAGTCAAATTTAATTACGATTGGTGAAAACTGTTTAAAATTTAGTTCCTTGAATCGACTGGTTTCTTGTTCTTGCACACTTGAAGCAGTACCTTGAGCATTGTCTAATCATTCCTATTGACTCTATGAGCTATATTTAGACAAGTTTATGTTCATGTATTTGCCAATATAACTATACAAATTTTTTTCATCTCCTCTTAGACGCAGTATCCATTCATATTATTCGCAAAAGTGATCACATTCATAGCAATAGTAAGAAATTAAGTACAACCCCTTTCAGCATAAATGATGAGATCCTAAAGAGATGCCTTTTGGGAGGAAACTAAAGCCAAATTTGCTAGCCATTTTAAATGTTGAAAATCCGGTTTATCTTTACTTTTGAGGGAGATGCAGAATGTGATTGACCCATGCATGAAAAAAATTATGTAATGAGAAATTGAGAATGTATTATGGTGCGTTCCTCTTACAGAATGTGAGTCTTATAGGTGGGATTATCAAATATGAGAGGAGGGCCCCTTGAGACTATCTTATAAGATAATTTCTTCATATTTTATTCTCTCAATGAAATTGAATTATAATTATTTAATAACATTTTGAAAAATAAAAAATAAAAAATAATACTTCTCACGGTGGTGGGTGGAAAGATACAATGGCGCGAAGTCTTCAACTACCATGGTCTAGGCTGTCTCTCAAATATGGAAATGTTTATAATATTAGTGATATAGATTAGTATTTACTGTGAAACACTTTCCAAGAAGGTATTGGATACGAGTAAAACCTATTTTTCTTTCTTCTTAAGGCTTTATAAAATAAAGCCTGCAAATAACATTCAGGGGTATATACTACGAAAAGATAACAAAACGGCATGGTTATAGAAAAGGGAAGAATGCTCTTAAGAACAAGGAAGCCTACGAGGCTAGACAAAGGCAAAGTAACATTAGATCTCACACCAAACGTGGTCATTTTTGTCTCATAATTAAATTCCTCCCTCATCAAATTATGTGCGAACCTATTCAATGGTAGTGTTAGCCGATACATGTGTACAAAAAACTACAATTTGGACAGATTTTTAAACATTCTTATACCATCCAAGTTACCGGCTTTTTTTTTTTTTTTTTTTGAACCAAGAAAAAACGAAGAATAATAAACAATAAAACAAATTGATAAATTTCTTGTTCATCATTTCTAAAATAAAAAACATGTGATACTATAAAATGATAGACTAACTTTAATTGGGGGAGCAGCTTTAGCAATCCTGGCTCTATACTATAAGCAAATGAAGCAGTCGCCTAGGGTCCAAGTAAATAAAAGGTCCTCAAATTTTAACCAATAGGATTACTTTTTATTTATTTATTTATTGTAATAGTATTAATTAAACCTAAATATTAGCAAATAAATAACATAATAATTTTATATCAAAAGAAAAACACAAGAAAAAGGAGAGAAAGAAATACTATGCCCACAATATTTTTCACAATATTTTTATAACAAATCTTAAGTAGCATATTGTAACAAGCTGTTATTGATAGCAAAAAAATAAGTTCAGTGATGGGTTCAAATTAAAATTTAGAACTAGTAATAACTTAACAACTAGAATTTGATGTAGCACTTCTAAAAAAAAAAAAAAAGCCAATACACTAAAAAATTTTACAACATTTTTCATAACAGTTTAGTTGGCAAAGTTTTATTAGTTCTCATCTAGGTTTGCCACTAACATTACTCTTTTACTTACCGTTAGATCCATATTTGGTGCCAAAATCTTCTTTTAATTAAAATTTCAATTGCTTTGGAATTTGTATTTTGTGGGTTACTTATATGTGGGTGAAAAAAAAAAAAATTTAAGATACAGCCTCATAACTTACTAGAAGCCCAAAATCTATTTTGGGCTGGGATTTATCGGAAGTGGACTAGAATGGCCCGTAATTTTATTCCAGGGAGAAACCCAATTGCCTACGTGAATTGAATGAGCATGCCAAAGAAGTGCAAGCTGAATATGATGAGAGTATCATTTGAGGCAGAGAACATTTAAAATCTTGCATGCATCTAGAATATCCAAGTTGTTATTGCAAATATTGTTTATTATTCTTTACTACTAGAATTGATGTATGCATGTTAATTGTAAAGTTAGTCTATCATTTTATAGTATCACATCTTTTTTATTTTAGAAATGATGAACAAGAAATTTATCATTTGGCTTTATTGTTTATTATTCTTTGTGTTTTCTTGGTTCAAAAAAAAAAAAAAAAAAAAAAAAAGCCGGTAACTTGGATGATATAAGAACGTTTAGTAGGACATGGTGAACCTCAATCAACACTTGTAACTTGGATGATATAAGAATAGGTTCGCACAAAACTTGGCAAGAGAGGAATTTGATTATGAGACCAAAACGGCCACGTTTGGTATGAGATCTAATATTACTTTTCCTTTGCCTAGAATGTTAATTGATCTGTTTACATTTAGCCACTTTGTTGCTGTGTCAATTTGGTTTCTTCTCAAAATTTTCCCTCTAAATTTTTTTGGTTTTTGCGCAGGGATCAAGATGTGTAACTCGTACTCATTTGGTGATCAATATGTGCACTTCAATGTTAGCATCGTAGGTTTCCTTGTTCTATTAGCCACTTTGTTGCTGTGTCAATTTGCTTGTTTTGGTGCTAAACAACATTTATAGAATTCAAAAATTGTTCACACCACAAATGCTAGGGAAGCAAACTCCCACCAAGTCCACACCTACTGCTAAGGAAAAAAAAGCAGGGGTCACATAATTGTACACAGTATCCTGTCTTTGCTTCGTGGCCTCTTGCTAATGCATTTGCCACTTGATTGAGCCGGGATTTCAATTCATGTAGCCAAATGGGTTTCTCCCTTGAATAAAACTATGGGCCATTCTAGTCTATTTCAGTAAATTCTATCCCAAATTGGAGTTCGGGCCTGTGGTAAGTTATCAGGCTGTATCTTTTTTTTTTTTTCTTTTTTTTTTTCTTTTTTTTTTATAATTTCTCCCACTTACAAGTAACCCACAAAATACAAATCCTAAAGCAATTGAAATTTTAATTACATGAAAATTTTGGAACCAAATATGCATTGATAGTGGTAAGTAAAAGAGTAATGTTAGTGGTGGATCTAGATGAAAACAAGTAAAACTTTGCCAACTAAACTGTTATGAAAAATCTTGTGAATTTTTTTGTATATATATATATATATATATTTTGGGAAGTGCTACATTAAATCTTAGGTGTTAAGTTGTTACTAGCTCTAAATTTAGATTTCTACCAACCACTAAAATTATTTTTTTGCTATGATTAATAACAACTTGTAACAATATGCTACTTAAGATTTGTTATAAAAATATTATGAAAAATATTATGGATATAGTATTTCTTTCACTATTTTTTTTTCTTGTTTTTCGTTTGATATAAAAATATTATTTTATTTATTAGCTAATATTTGGTTTAACTAATACTATTACAATAAAAGAAATAAGGCCAAAATGGGGTTTTACCCCTTTCTCACAAACTTTCCAGCAAAATGTCCCATGTTTGAAACTATTTAGGAATATGCTCCTATTTTGAAACTCGATTTTTAGAAAATCGAGTTTCAAATGTAAAACTTGATTTTTGGACAATCAAGTTATAGCAAACTTGGACCTAGATAAAAAAAAATTTCTAGAACTCGAGTTTCACGAACTCGAGTTCCACAATTTTTTTTTTTTCTAATTTTTCAGTTCGCTATAACTCGATTGTCCAAAAATCAAGTTTTAAAAGAAAACTCACCCCATTTTAAAAGAAAACCCTTAAAAGTAATATGCAAAAAGATAATACCACATTAAAGGGCATGTTGTTTTACATAAGAAAAGGAAATAAACTCACCCCATTTTAGAGGGAAATTAACACTGATTTATATATCAAACATTGAAATGCTTCCACATGATACTACAAAATCGGCTCAAATTTTAAAAGTAGATGTTAGAAAAACTTAAATTTAGAAACATAGTTAGTAATTTTGTTTATAAAAAAGCAAGAAAAATGAAACTAAAAAATAAAGTTACAGTATAAATTTTAAATATGATATTAAATGATATTTGAACTTCAAATAAAAAATAAAAACTCAAATAAAATTATTGCCTTAGACCTCAAATTGTTTCGGGACAACCCTAGACTTTACTATATTGTCTTTATAGACTAACGTGTCGTCAATCACCAATATATATATATATATATATATCCAAACAATCATTAATTATGTTTTTAAAATCCATCAATTATACTTATTATCACATTAATTTGTAAAGTTTATGTAGTAAAATGCATAATATTTTTAATATTTTCCAAAGAAAAGAGAAATCCCAAAAACCAAACGTAAAAATCATGATGAGTTTAGATATTATATAGCGTGTAAGAAATACACCATTTAACCTTGCATAAGAGAAAGTATCTCATTCAAACATCTCATGACACACCCTTCTCATATCTGGTAGCTAAGCTCATATATCTATGAAACCCACATGTTATAAGAATAATGCACCATGAGACAGTCTTATAAGATAATTTCACTGTATAGATCATTGCATTGTGTATCTCCCACAAAAGTAACCTTGCATAGCTTTCTCCAACAAGACATCTCTAGGATTTTTTTTTTTTCTTAAATAACAAAGTTCTCATCATTTTTGCTAAACTAAAAGGACTTTAATTTCTTATTGTTTTCATGAATGTGACTTTTGCTAATGATACAAATGAGTGCTACGTTAGGGAAGAGTTGAAAAGTTGTTTGTTGACCTTATGTCATATTTTTGAATTAGGTATGATGCATTTATTGATTTGAAGTGCAGATCATTTATACTCCATGACTACTTAATAATTTTCCATAAGTATAAGTGTTTGTGGGGTGTGGTGGGTAAGGGTTGAGGTTCAAATGTCTAAGAGGAAGCTTTACATACATATACACTTAGATTAGGCTAGAGTAGAAATTCTATCTTGTATATAAATAATAATAAAAAAGTATTATGAACTTTGCATTATTTGAGATAACCTAAACCACAATAGTTGAAGACTCCACATCTTATCAAATCTTTTCACCCACCCCACATGGAGGTTTTTTTTTTTTTTTTTTTTTTTTTTTTTAACCAAAATAAATAAAAAGGGTGAGGAAAAATTTTCCTTAAGAAACAATATCATGGTTCATCAGATCTTTCCACCCACCCTCTTGCGAGTTTTTTTTTTTTTTTTTTAACCAAAATAAAATAAAAAGGTGGGAAAAAAATTTTCTTATGAAACAATCTCATGAATTGTCCCTCTCATATTTGATGGTCTCCACACTCAAAAACCCACATACTATAAGAGGATGCACCATGAAACAATCTCATAAAATAATTTTTCCTATACATAGAAGTCATCACATTATGCATCTCTCTCAAAAGGAAAATAGCTCTGGATTTTCAGCTTTTAAAATCACCGGCAAATGTGGCTTTAGTTTGTTCTAGCCAGGCATCTCTAAGATTTTTTTTTTTTTTTTTTTTTAAATGATGAGACCTCATCATGTTTGCTAAACGGGACTATTCTTAATTTATTACTGCCTATGAATGTGACTTTTGATCATATTTTGAATGAATGCTACGAATGTGACTGTTGCCATTGGTTTGGATGAGTGCTACATTAGGATTTGAAAGTTGCCTGTTGAACTTATGTCATATTTTGGAATAAGGTAACTTGTTTTTATTGATTTTGACTACCACGTCAATATTAGTTGAGTAAAATTTTCCAATGAATGGAGGATTTTCTTCATCAAGACAATAATTTCTAAAACTATACAAAACAAAGAATTAAAAAGAGAGTTGATTCTCAAACAAAGGAAATAAGCTCATCTCATTTTTGAGGGAAATTAACTCACTGTTTTACATATTAAACATTGAAATGCTTTCACATGATGCCCTAAAATTGCTCAAAATTTAATTAAAAATCAAAAGATAGGAAAACTGACAAGTTCATTCTTCAGTCAATTCCTAGAAGAATATATTTAATCTAATGGCTGGCATGATCTCCGGAGTATATGACCCTGATTATTGGTTAAAACAAAAAGGAATACCTGTCGGTCAACAGGCACATCTCAATACCCTTTATAGCTTTTGAGATCCATGGATAAATGAGATTGTTCATCACTCAAACAACAAAACAAAAGGCTTTGATGCCATATTGGAAATCATTCCAATTCTCATAAATAAATAAATTAGGGGTTTCCTTACCGATCAGCGTAATCTAAATTGTGCAACAATTCAAGCAGCAGCTTTGGCTTTGGCTTTTGCTTTCTGTTTCTTGGCATCCAATGATGCTAAGCCTGTGCCCAATTCCACAGGAGCCTGATCTTCTTGCCCTGATGTCAATTCAACATTTTTGGAATCCACTAGGCCATTTGAAGGATGGCCATTGGCTTCCTTCTTCACTCCATCAGATTCCCCACCTTCTGCTGCATCAGGGGTCATACCTGAATTGATAATATTGAGGAGTTGAGTAAGTGGTGCCATAGCTTGTACCGGAATGGCATGTGGACATATCAAGAGGCCCCTAGCTGTAGCTTTCTTTCTAACTTCAGCTGCTACACGGGTAGCTCTTTCATCAACTCCCCTCCCTCGAGGAGGATTGTCACCAATTATCGCAGCATTAAGAGATTTGTTGACAGAGGTGCCGGAACTCCCAGACCCTCTAGCTGTTGCAACAACTCGGAATGCCTGTATTAAGTCAAGATGGGCCTATCATGCAACATTAAATATCAAATGAGAAACCCTAAGTACCCGCCAAAAAAGAAACAATATATCTTTTAGGGAAGTTAGGACAGCTCCAAGCAAGAAACAAGAATCTGATTGATACCCAGAAGCGTTTTACAGTTCTCAATTTTTCTTTCTGATAATTCAATACTTGGGGGTGGGGGAAAATGAACCTTGGATGTCTCCAGTTGAGCTACAAGGCTCTTCGCAGTTCTTACTTTTTCTTTTTTCTTTGGCCAAAATACACTATTAGTCCCTAAACTTTAGTCCATGAACAATTTTGTTCCTAAAGTTTTAAGTGCTAGCTTTTAGTCCCTAACAAACTTAAAGAGAACCTTTTTAGTCCCTGGAAAGCTTAAAGTTTAAAAGTGATCACTTTTACTTCCTAATGTGTCTAATTGAGTAATGACATGTCAGTTTTTAATTTGGTCACATTATCTTAGTAAATGCAACTATTTTTAAACTTCAGGGACTAAAATTTCTTGTGCACTCTTTTGTGCTAAACCTTAGGGATTAACCGTGTATTTAAAGCCTTTTTCTTTTAACAAAAAAAATAATTTGAAAAGGAATCCATCAAGGGATTTTAATACACTATGCTGTAGTACCAGGATAAAAAGACCTGGTTTTTAAGAACACAAAACCATAAATGTGTGGGTTGTAGACACCATACAAAGAATGAGAAACAGACTGCGCAGAAAAGGACAAAAGCAGAACCCGTACTGAGATCTGATCCCTTCCCTTTCATCTTGGCTAAAGATGAAAATGTCCAGAACAAATAAGTAAAAAGAAGAATCCAAAAGTACCTTCAAAATATCAATAGCTTTTTGAGCAAAAGCTGCATTCAAAGCTTGGCCTTTTTGCGTGCATTCATCTGTCAAACAAGGTTCACAAAATTCAGAAACCAAAAGGGAATACAGAATCTCGTTAAGAACACAAAATAACTGTCCAAGAAAATCTATCACAAGTTCACATCTACTCAAGGAGATCATATATTACTTGTAACTCACGCATCTTAAATGTTTTCATCCAGTTTTGGGAGTCTCGTGTCCTTGAATCCTCCTCACCAAGTTGTTTGACAAGTGTATCATAGGTTTTCTTCTCATGCTGGCAAGCCAAAGTCAAACATTAGTGAATTATAATTAATTGTATCCCAATTATACAAATTAAATTTTACTAAGGCACATACTTGGTGAGAAAGCTTGAAGGCACCCATACAATTGAATGCAATGGCAAGAGCATGATAGCATACAGTAGTTTGGATATGTTCCTTACCTAGAAGCCTTTCATTTTTTTTTCAGAGCTTCTTGTAGATAACGAAGAGTTGTGTTCATTTTTCCAATGTCTTGGTACATCATTGCAACATTTATAAAAGTTGCAGCAACATCAGGGTGATCTGGGCCTGATGACAAGCTTAGCAAGAGCAATGCCCAAGACGTGCCGTAATGCAAGTTCTGTTTGGTTAAGTCCATGGTAGAAAAGAGCCATATTGCCATAATTGCAGTGAACCAAGAATTAGATCTCTATGTGACTAAGATAGGGTTGCTTGGACACCGAAAAGAAAACAAAAATTTCTCATGTTATGCATAGATATAGAAACAAATCTTTTTTCCTTTTTTTTTTTTTTTTTTGATAAGTAATAGACAGAAACAAATCTATTTCATGTTACACATGATTTTTTGAACTCATTTTGAAAACCACGTCTACTTTTGATTATTATATGAGAATTCTTATTTTTGATTGGTAAATTATGTACTCATATAGTGGGTCTTGAATTCATGACCTCACCCTCTAACTTGCACTTAGAACGGAAGGAGACGTGTGAGAAAGAGATCATTGGCTAATATTTGATATAGTAACTTATGGTAATTGAAATAACCACATCTGTAATTGTTTTTTTTTTTTTTTTTGGATAAGTAAATAACTACATTCAATGAGTTTATATCATCAAACATTACAAATTGACAGATACTATCCAAACACCTCAGTGCATTAAAACAAAAGAAAAGAATAGAAGAGCATGCCTGTGAACAGTGTCAGGGTTGTTGTTGGGAAATTTAGGCCCCAGTTGATAGAATCAACAAGTTTTAAATCCAAGTTGTTTAATTAGATTTATTATGAATAAAACTTGTTAAAACAAACAAATATCAATATCATGTCAAAATCATACAGCCGAAAAAAAATAAAATAAAATAATAAGACAAGATATGATGACCCAGGAAAACTAATGAAACCAACCAGTTTCACAGTAAAAAACCTGGGGAGAAACCTTCCTGAAAAGCAATTCACTATAGTAAAGAGAAGTTTCAGATCTAGTACAAAACCTTTGTCCCTAGACTCTATAATATTCGTAGATGAACTCACAGCAGAAACCTTCTACCGCTTTAGAACCTCTGAACTCTTCAATATATGAATGCCACCCTCTTTGTTGCACGGATCCCAGTACGTAATTAACTCTTTTGCACGAATCCCAATACGTGACTCACTCACCAACTTAAGGAAGAAGAATGTTGGCTGCAAAGTTCTTTACTTCATCAACAATAAAGATCAAGAAGCACTTGGTTACAAAACCCTAAGGCGTAAAGACGCAGTAATTTTTTTAAGAGAGAATAAGGCATCGGTCACCTTTTGCATATGTTCTCCTTGTATTCTCTTATGTGACGGCCTCTAAATTAAGCCTTATATAGGTCTAGAGTTATGAGAAAAGAAACTCTACACAAATACAAAAGCCTGGCCCAAAAATTAGATCTGAAAATTCTGATCTCCATAACCTCAATAGATAGCAAGTGTCGAGGAGGTGTAGAGATTTAAACCTCGATAGATAGCTAGGTGTCAAGGGGACATGAGCTTTCTCGATCGATCCACCAGCTGTCAAGAAGGTGTTGAGATTGCAATAAGAAAACACCTTAAGAGTTCAATAGATAGCCAGCTGTCGAGAGGTGTCGAGAAGTCGTCGGACTATCTGTCCGCAGGTGTCGAGCTATCTGTCCAGCTTCATTAAACACCTTTTCTTCACTTGTTTCTTGGTCCAATATTCATGACTTTAATACTAGACTTGAACAACATGTTTCTTGAAGTATTAAACACATATTAGATCTACCTAATTACAAGTAAAGTGCGTTTTGTCAAAGGATTAGCTAACTACATAAAATATGTCCTTAACAGTTGTCCAAACCTAGGCACCGTTCATTTATTATCAGTTCCTTGTGTTGTTGCATTATCACACCAGCCATGTCTCTTGCATGATATAAAACCATGGCAAGATACGTGAAAAGTTAAGAAAGGAACACCGGTCAGGCTCAAGCAAATCATAAACAAATTTTCATATTGATCTACTTTACTCTTGTAAGTGCAGATCACTGAATCGAAAATCAATCTTATAACCAAATAATAGCTAATTTAAAGATGCATAATTTTATAGTCAGTCATGTCTTGCAAGGGAACATTAGTGCCTGACAGCTATGATCAAAATCAAAGTACAAGATGCATAAATTTTTATATCACTAAGATCAACCAAACAATATTAGAAACAAATATGCAGCAATTTGCAACTTCCCGATGCATTGGTCTAATAACCCGCAACACAATTAAAAAAAAAAAAATTATAAACCATACCCAAGGAATTCAAAGAGGGCAAAATAATGGAATAACATACCGGCTGAAGTATTGAAAATGCCTCAGAAAATAATGTGTAGGCTTCACTAAGCATTCCCTAGAACAAAGAGTCACATGACTAAATACCATATCTTTCCATACAAGAATATGAAATAAAAAGTCATGATGACAATCACTCAACAGAAGTTTTAATCTTCTGCAATAGGTAGTCATGTGTGAGTTTTCATGAAATCTATGTAGACTGGTTCTACCTAGTGTACGTTTTATCTTAACAGATGCCTTGGAAAAACTCTTTTAAAGATTCAAATAACTCCAAAATAACAGTATATGCTTTTTCAATTGTAAAAAATAGCTTAAAACCAATGTTGATTCAATTTTAAACCAATTTCACCAAGCATTATTATAATCAAGATGAATATCACAATTGCCACCAAATTTGTGATCCTAAATTATGTTTGGGATTGTAAGTTTTTTTATGATTAATGTGGCATTCTGTTGACTAGAAAATACATATTCATGTAAGGATCTCAACAATAGAGCAAAGCACAACTCATACCTCAGCCAATTGGATTTTACCCGTTTCCACAAGATCCTTGGCTTCTGAACTTAAGGGAACTGAATGTTTCACTACAGGTTGGAGATTCATGATGTCAGACGTTTGGAAAGGTGCTGCTGAATTAAAATCATATTTGCGAGCTGCAATAGTTATGCCTACCTGTAAAGAAAACAACATTCAAGCAAATTGTATGCTATTTCAGAAGCTTAAGCTATAGAAATATTAACGTAAGATACACGATTAGTTTCATTAAGGCAGATAAAATTTAGTGCTTGAACTAACTAGAATTGAGCAGGGTTGCAAAACAGGAAACTCACATATACAAACTAAATCAAATTAAGCAATCCCAGGACCCAGCATATTAAGAATTTAGGTGGCTGTGCTCAGGTTCCAAGAACTAATCTTATTCCACAAGTACTTATCAAAATAGGCAGTGTATACCAAGAAAAACATATTAGAAAAGTGCTATTTCAACGTGTTGGACAATAGCTAGTTTCAAGAAGACCGGCTAGTTTGGCAAGTGTGGTATAAGTTTTCCAAATTCTAGAAGTGAAATTCCATCTAATACTTGGGTTTGAAATGAATTTTGAAGCTGAGTAATCGTGGTAGACAAACTGGCAATGAAGTAACAAATAACATCATTGTTCACACAGGTAACACGGGAACCAAAATGGCAAAATATTTACCTCCATTTCTGTTGTTGCGACTATACATATTGTGACTGAAATGGCATATTCTGGGACTCTAAGCACAGTAATTTACCCCTATGATATATAGTAGTTGCTTATGTTCAGATATTAACAAATCAATACTCGTGGAACATGATTTAAGGCATAATAAGTTAGACACGTCCAACTATAAAAGACCCGAACTCCTGACATGTATAATAGGAAATATCTAGACAGAGCAGACAATAGCATGAGAAAGCGCCAAACATAAGAAGGAAAATGCATAAATGTAAGACATCATATACCATAAATATGCAATTGAACTAATCTTAAAACTATTGTCCATCCTTCAGAGCATGTGCTCAACATAATTTTTTTTTTTTTTTATAACATTAGGCAATAGTAGCATAAGAATGGACAATCTTTTTTTTTTTTTTTTTTAAAGAATGGGCAATCATATTACAAAAGGACAACACCCCCAATTTTCACCGCAATATATTGTAGCGTTATGAAATTCAAACGGGTATCAACTTGAGAAGATGAACTTATAATTACCTTCTGGCAAAGATTCCGTATAACAGAAACTTTCTTTACACGTGACCTTGCATCCTCTGGCAACTTGAACTACAACAATGAGAAAATATATTTCAAACATATACCAACACACATTAGACATGAATCACGGAAGGAAGAAAGAATGTGCTTGAGGATCCCATAGGCTACAGATTAGTCCATTCTATTTTCTGCAGCATCAAAAGGAAAAGGACCAATCTAAAATGTTATCCCATTTCAGAATATGGCCCCTTGATGTCAGATGATGTACTATTTGAAAAAAAAAAAAAAAATCACAGTACAAGATCTCCCGATTGCACAAGTTTTTAACTAAGCATGGAAAAAAAAAGTAATAATAATAATCACCTAATTAAATTTTTTTTTGATATAGCCTAAGAAATTTACTCAGATGTAACCCAAAAAAAATATTTTTATTTTAAATACTTTTTGCAAGAAAGGACTCCTTCAACCTTCTAGAAATATCCAGTGTCCTTGTAGAGACTTGATAAAAACTGATACCTGATATTTGAGTTTAGCAAATTCTTGTATGTCTGACCATAGAGTTTCTGAGCTAACATTCATAAATGACAATTGATTCTTCCTTGCAGACGCCCCACCTTTAAACCTTCCTTGCCCCTTAGAAGGCTTTCCTGAAGATTGATGGCCTCCTTGGTCCTCAAAAAATATGAAACATAAAGAACAGCCTTGGGTCAAGATTTCTCCATCAAGAGTAAAATTTCATGTTACCATTTCCATGGTCCTCAAAAAATATGAAACATAAAGAACAGCCTTGGGTCAAGATTTCTCCATCAAGAGTAAAATTTCATGTTACCATTTCCATTTAAGAAAATTGAGATTCTAAACATCATTTAATAATTTGAGAAAAAATTTAAACTTTCTTCTGAAGAAAAAGATGCAACTTAATTGCTTTGATTGTTGTACAATTACAATGACAGACCACAAACTGAGGGAACATATGGCCTCAAGAGTTAGCTCACAAAAAGCTCAAAGCTGAAAAGCAGTAAAAGGCAAAAAAAAAAAAAAAAAAAAAAAAAAAAAAAAAAATAAAACCCATAAGAAATCCTGAAACTATTGATCCCTGTGACATATACCTTTTTGTGGGTTCTGGACTGCATACTGTTGGCAGCAACTTTTGCGCCAACAGCTTGAATACTTCCAAAAAAGCAGTTGAAGAAATGTGATATAGCTGGCGCAATAGCATGATCCTCTATATCTCTCAAAACATCCTGCTCAACATGCATGTGTGTAAGCTATGCCAGACCGCCCTCTTGTAGGCAAAGTTGATGGTTTCTATCTCTAACACCAAATTCAGGAAAAAGATGTCACATTTTACAATTGACATAGTAACATGTGACACCTCTTTGCAAATTATTGTGGTGAAACTGAGGAATTAATTGAAACAATGTATACGTTTGGTAACACCATTTATAATGTAGAAGCTGCTTAGATTATGCTTATCACCTTGAGGATGTGCTTTGCAGACCTAACAACAATCTCATTAGAACAGAGATCCCACAAATGAGGTAAATGTTTTGTCCCATCAGCCACCTGTAGCAAAGCTCCGGACATGTCAAAAGCAATACAATCATTTGCAGAAAGATGGAAAAGTTATGAACATGACAGCTTTTAACACAAATAATAAATTTCAATTCAGGCATTGATTTATATATAGTTTCCATAGTTATATGCTAATATTTAAGCATTCACAAACGCTTACTTTTCCAATATAGCGAACATTGAAGGTCCCTCACCCCCCAAATAAGTCAGCTACCCCCACCCCCCCACCCCACAAATAAGTCAGCTACCGTCCTCCATGGCTGATCCATTGAAGGTCCCATCTCCTTACCACCACTTCCAATAACCTCCTCAATAGCTTGAATCCAACAAGTATGATCTTCCATGAGTTTTGGCTGCCCTAAACAATGATTTTAAGATAAGTTTTCCATTGACCCACTTCCTTGATTATTTCGTTTATGGCTCAATGCTCATGTGGGGTTGATCCAATGGATGGGGATAACACTTTGGTAGGGTTAACTACGATTTTTTGGGTGTGGGTATGTGATAGTTGGTATTAGGGTATTCAACCATGGAGGTTTTGGGCACTTGGTTTATTGGAGGAAGGAGGGGCTAACTTTTTTGTGTTTTATGATGATTTTTCTGTTTTGAGTTGAGTTGTTGTGATGATTTTTGTCATATGTAAGAACTTGATGAAAGGTTAACTATTATTGGCTGTAGCAATTTGAGAATGTGCTTGTGCATGCCAAGTGTTTGGTATATTGCCTATATGAGTTATGTGATTGAATTCTTTGACTCTTGTTGTGATGACTATTACATGAGGTTATTGGTTGCATTCATAGTTGTTATCATATGCTAAAACATGTAGCTTTAAAGTTAATCAAGTCTGAAAGTTTTTGGCATGGTATTAAGATTATAGTAATTTTATTTTGGAATTGTAAATCTGTTCCTGGCAGATTTGAGTAAGCTACATTACATGATTTTTAAAAAATTATAGAAAACTCATTTTGAGCCGAATTTTTTGTGGTACATGCTACACATATAAGACCTTATCCCTATTTAATTTCAAGTTGATCAGATAACTTTTCATGGACCAAACGGTTTTTACAAAAGGGCTGACCAACTGTGTAGTGAATCTGAAAGTACTACAAGTATGTTGGGATTTTGTGAATTTACTTGAAACCCATGTTGAGTGGGTTGGCTTGTAAATTCTTACATTTTCTTCTACGTGTGTTTTACTTAGTTAACTTTAATAATGGTTTGGCTTAATCTCTTGCAATAGTGTATTAAAATGTTTTGGTTGTGTTATGGTCCTTTGGATCACTTGTATGCTTGTTTGATGTCCCTTGGGAATAGGTGTCTTGGGATAGTCAAGTTAGGCTTTAGGCCCTCGATTTGATTTTAGGGGACCATTTTTGATTTATGGAGACAAGTTTGAACATACTTTGTGATAGACCTTGTTATTGATAGACTTGATCATTGTGTTTCTAGGTTTCGAGATTCTTGGTGATGGACCTAGTAATTGGATTGCTTGCTTAGGTGGTGGTGCTCGGTTGAGGTAAAATTGGTTGGCCTCCTAAGGTAAGTAGCTTTTAATAGGATTTTTGGAAAATAACCGCGTTGAATAAACTTTGTTTTTGGGTCAAACACATTTTGAAAAAGTATTTGTGGAACTATGTTTTCTTAAAAAGTATTGTGTTGTGACCCTATTATATATGATTGTATATGAAAAGCGCATAATGTTTAATATTGAATATGGGGAAATGCATGATTTGTTAGTATGGAAGAGATAGACATCTTTGATATAATTCTTGGGAATGGATTTTATGGATTTGATGCATTATTTGCAAATTCTAAAGATATTTTATATTGACTTGTGATATTTGAGAAATTGATAGAAAATGTTATTGACAAGAAATGATTTTGGAAAATTTGGGAACCTTGTGAATATATTGGGTATTTCAAAGGTTTTTGTGAAACTACTTGAAATTGAACTGTGTTTTGAATTCATATAATCTGTGAGCTCTTTATGTTTTACCCTTGTGTTGTGACGTGTGATTACCGGGTGATTACCTAGCTAGATACTATAGTCTGTGTGACATTGGTATCTTAGCACCCGTCTTTGTGACGGCATATGAGTTCCGTCTTTGTGACAACATTGAGTTCCGCCTTTGTGACGGCAGAATAGTTCCAACTATGTGTCGGCGATGAGTTCCAGCTGTGTGTCGGCAATGAGTTTCGTCTCTATGACGGCAGATTAGTTTCGGTGATGTGTTCCGGCTGTGTGTCGGCAATGAGTTCCATCTTTGTGATAGCAGATGAGTTCCGTCTTTGTGACAACGTTGTCACGTGGCCTTGGGTTGGATTTTCAGGTTTTAAAAAGATGTTTTGATAGCTCACAGTAAATAGTTTGTAGTTTCATGTTAAAATATTTTGAGAAAGCTTGGTGCTACATTCTTTTAATCATTCTTGTCGTTTTATTAAGAAAAATGGTTTTGCATGATCCAAATGGAAATTCCCAAAGTATAAACATGTTTTGTAAAATGCCCATTATCATGAAACTTGCATTTCTCCCATCTCCATTAATTATGCTACTTACTGGGCTATAGCTCATCCCACTCTCTAACAATTTTTCAGATAAAATTTCCAATACCTCAAGCATGGAGCTTGTTTTATTGGTGGTGATTGGAACATTATGCTAATTGAGAAATTTATGCTATGATTGGTTGGTGACTCAACTTTCTAAATTTATTGAGGCCATAGTTAATTCTATCGGAGGTTGTGCCCTTGAGGTTTGTTAGCCTTAGGCATGGTAGGCATAGATTCTATCGTTGTGGTTGCCTTTCCTTGGAAGGATTGTGATATGATGTTGATCCATTTGGAGTTTTGGAATTTTGTGTATATTTGGAGACAATTGTAATTCGTATTGCTTGTAAATGTATTATAGAGCTCTGACATGTAATATAGAGATTTTAGCAGGGTTATTCATCCTTATCATGTGTTGAGGAGAAGAAAAGAAAAAAAAAAAAAATCTCTTACGTTCTCGCTCTTAATGGTTCTTCTCTCGCGCTTTGGATCCTTCTGGGTTTCGGGCGTGACATTGCTAATTCTATAGGCCCGTAAATATCCCATTCACTGAACACTCTAGTAAACCAGAAATAATAATGACACAAGAAACGGACCATAGGCATGATGGAGGTGCTACTCCAGAACCATATCCATAAAAAAAAAAAAAATAATAATAATAAAGAGAGAGAGAGCGAGAACACGCAGAGTTACGATTTCAAGTATGGCGACCTTTACTGCAAGAAATAGGCAAATTGTTAAAAATGACTCCAATGGGGGTAAGTGTATAACTCAATTTGTTGCTTCAACTATAGCAGCTATATTCACACCAAAGCAGCATCTAGAAACACAAGCATGACAGATTCTGCTAATTCAAGGGCATTGAGATATTGTCATTTAATAAACACGCATGCATTACACAAAGAAAAAGTGCAAATCACTGCTAATTCCATTGTGAATCATACCGCAACATATATAATTGGCACATAAAATGAGTTAGCAGTAGGTAGTCCAAGAATACAAGGTGGGGAAAAAAAGGGACAAAACCAATAAAATATAAATAAATATTTAATCACAGAATAAACTTTCAAGGACGCAATACACCCCTGACAAAAACACCACTATACAGCAATCAAAAGCTGCGGTTGCATTTGCCACTCTTCTCACCTGTTCGTTAACACCTGCAACTGTTGAAGAATCAGTGGTCACATGAGCATCTCCTTCAGACTTAAATTTTGATCTTTTTGCAGCTTGGGCCTTCTCCCATAAAGCAAACGTTTATATTAAAAATGGAACATATAAAACAAGTTCCAAAGTGTAGTTAATGTCAGAATGTCATTACTTACCTGGAAAAAGGCAGTAATAAGTTCTGGTCTGAAGACCCTCAAAAAAAAAAAGTTCTGGTCTCAAGATACAGAATCTGGATCCAGGTCCAGTATAGTTTGCATCCAAGTAAGAGAGTAGGTTCCAGAGCTAAAATATTGTCATCACATAATTGGATCTTCATATTTGAGGGGTTGAAAATGAAGGAAAATGTGGATGGGATCAAGAAGTTGTTATTTGAGAAAGAAAGGTACTCAAGTGATGTCAAGTTTGCCATATATGAAGGTAGTCTCCCTTCCAAATTATTGTCGTTGAGGTCTAATTCTTGGAGCTTCTTATGTTCACACCAGCCTGTAAATTAGTTATTACTTATTAGGTTCTACTATTGTAATTATAATTTTTTTTAAAGAAACTATTCTAATTAGTCTAAGCAATATTATTGTGAAAAAAAACCTACCTTGGGCAGGTAAGGTGCCCTTCAGTCCACAACCGCTCATTGACAATACATTAAGAGAAGTCATAACTCTAATTTTATGAAGAAAGCTTTTATCAATCAATGAACCATCCAAATACAACTGCTCGAAGTTGTTTAGTTTATCAAACTCTAAAAAAAAAAATAAAAAAAATAGAGGTATGTAAATTGACAAAAAGTGATCACTATGATAGAACATGAAGCAGTAATTGCAAAACATATCAAGATACCACACAGAAATATAAAAGTGAGTAAAGGGTAAAAGGGAAATTTTACCATTTTTAAGTGAGTGTAAAATGGGAATTTCAAATAAAAAGTGGGTGTAAAAAGCTTAAATATATCCATTTCCATAGTGGATTTAATGGTGTTAAGGTGTAGGGGAGGTGAGTGCAACTTATTTTGTAAGTAAAAAAAGTTATTGTACAATCTAAAATTAGGAGGGAGGTCAATATGCAATTTTCCCGGTTTAAATTAATCAAACACATATCATATAAATATTTTTTTTGTCAAACTTTCATGTGCACCACACACGTTAACAACTAGCATACTATATAATATAAGATGCCTTCCAAAAAGACACACACACACACAAAGTAAAATGAGTCATAGAAGTCGTGGTTGCATCAAGTGGCTATCCTCTCGTTCTCTGCTACATAGCTACTTTTTTCATACACTTAAGTAAATTACAAAATTTCTCTATACTTTCGTAACTTGGAATTAAACTCTAAATTTAACTAAAAAATGAGAAAAATTTACTACGATACATTGATAATTACTAGAGACAACAAGTTTAGTTTCATTGAATTTCAAGAAATTTGATTATAAATATTTAGAACAGATTTGTTATAGCTTATGCTTTTCTATGATTATGTCAGTGACGAAAAGAAAATCGCAAAATACCACCACCTTGATGTTAATTTAATGGTATAACATACATTTAGTCGTAGATGATGCTTTCAAATTGTTAAATGAGAGACCTACTATCTTCAACGATAGAAAGGCAACCGATGACTCAAGAGTTCATGCATTAAAATTGTTCCAACTCAAGTCTAGGAGTTGCAGCTTACTTAAGATGTTTGAATCTATATGGCAAAATAAAATATGTCAAAAACTCCTCTTTAAGGGTATGTTTGATTGGGGGGTGGAAAAGTGAGAGAATAAAAAATAATGGGAGGGCAGAAAAATGGGAAGATAGAAAAGATTTTAATTTCCCACATTTTTTTTTGGTCGGAAGTAGAAAAATGGAGGGATGGAAAAAGTGAATTTGTGTAATTTTACTTATATACCCTTGTTTAAAAATTATGCCCAATTAAAAAAATGACCAAAACAAAAATGCAATCACCCAGATTTATTAAAAAAATAAAAATTACGTCTAAACCAAAAAAAAAAAACACAAAGCCTACCCTAAAAATAAATAAATAATAAAAATAAAAGAAGGAAGAAACCAACGTCTAGAACGAAGAAAAAAAAAAAAAAAAGCAACGTATTGGACTAAGCTCATGTGTATATGTAAACGAGCATTTTTGTCATATATTTATCAAACTCCCCCAATTTAGTTTTTTTGCAAATTTTGGAAAAAAAACTTTTTGGTGGGCTCGGAGAGAAAACACATGAACCCTACAATTATTTTCCCATCTCCCTCCCTTAACCAAGCACTCTCCAAAAAGTTTTCTCTTCATTTTTATTTTTTTTCCGTCCTCCCTAAAATTCATTCTACCAAACACATCCTAAAAGACATTCCAACTTCAGAGGCAAGACTTTCTCAAAAAAGAAAAAGAAAAAAAGCTCTAGAGGCAAGTGGCGAGGTCAGGAAGGGGTTTGAATGCACCTAATAATTCACTTGACAAAAAAAATTTAAAAATTAGATGGGACACAAGGCACACAATTTGACTCTAATTTAAAATTTAATTGAATTTTCTTTTAGTTTTGTCTATTAATATATATATATATATACACACACACACTAGTGTGTAACCTTGTGCTTATATACGAATACAATTAAAATCAATCATAATTACATGGTTCAAATTATACATAGTATTAGGTTAGACATTTTTCAAACCATACATTTCAAAAATATGTAATGATTTCTGATAGGCCACAATCTGAATGACCCCTTGTGATTAAACTAATTAATTAATTAGCCAAGTTATTAATTAATCAATTTATCATGCAATTTGTGTGGAAGCACAAACAAATCACTAAAAACTAAATATGCAGTGGAAATTAAATAACACGGTGATTTGTTTACGAATGGAGAAAACCCTAACGGCAAAAAGACACACACACACAAAGTAAAATGAGTCATAGAAGTCGTGGTTGCACCAAGTGGCTATCCTCTCGTTCTCTGCTACATAGCTACTTTTTTCATATACTTAAGTAAATTACATAATTTCTCTTTACTTTCGTAATTTCGAATTAAACTCTAAATTTAACTAAAAATGAGAAACATTTACTATGATACATTGATAATTACTAAAGACAACAAGTTTAGTTTCATTGAATTTCAAGAAATTTGATTATAAATATTTAGAACAGGTTTGTTATAGCTTATGCTTTTCTATGATTATGTCGGGGACAGAAAGGAAAACGCAAAATGCCACCACCTTGATGTTAATTTAATGGTATATCTTACCTTTAGTAGTAGACGATCCTTTTAAATTGTTAAATGCAAGATCTAATATCTTCAATGATAAAAAGGCAGCCGATGACTCAAGAGTTCGTGCACTAAAATTGTAGGAGTTGCAGCTTACTTAAGATGTTTGAATCTATATGGCAAAATAAAATATGTAAAAAAAACTCTTCTTTAAGGGTCTGTTTGGTTGGAGAAGTGGAAAAGTGGGAGGAGAGAAAATAATGGGAGGACAGAAAAATGGGATGATAGAAAAATTTTAATTTCCCACCTTTTTATTTGATCGGGAGTGGAAAAGTAGAGGGATAAAAAAAAGTGAATTTGTGTA
Organism: Quercus variabilis; assembly: GCA_030445155.1. Lineage (NCBI taxonomy): Eukaryota > Viridiplantae > Streptophyta > Magnoliopsida > Fagales > Fagaceae > Quercus > Quercus variabilis. Next base: position 3,504,114 of record CP129448.1, on the reverse strand, counting down.
AATTTGCTCATATACCCTTGTTTAAAAATTATGCCCAATTAAAAAAAAAATGACAAATAAAAAAACAAGCAAAAAGAATGCAATCACCCAAATTTATTAAAAAAAATAAAAATTACATCTAAAAAAAAAAAAAAAAAAAAAAAAAAAAAACACAAAAGAAAGCAAAAGAAAGAAGAAAAATAATTAAAAAAAAATTAAAAGAAGGAGGAAACCAACATCCAGACCGAAGAAAAAAGAAAAGAAGGAAGAAGCCAATGTCCAAACCCCCCCAAAAAAAAAAAAAGAGGCAATGTATTGGACTAAGCTCACGGGTAAATGTAAATGAGCATTTTTGTCATGTATCTATCAAACTCCCCCCACTTAGTTTTCTCCCAATTTTGAAGAGAAAACTTCTTAGTGGGCTCGGAAAAAAAACACACAAGCCCCTCCATTATTTTCCCCTCTCTCCCCCCTAGCCAAACACTCTCCAAAAAGTTCTCTTCTTTTTTTTTTTCTTTTTTTTTTTTTATCCTCTCCAAAATCCACTTTACCAAACACACCCTAAAAGGCATTCCAACTTCAGAGGCAAGACTTTCTAAAAAAAAAAAAAGAAAAAAAAAAGAAAAAAAAGAAGCTCTAGAGGCAAGTGGCAAGGCTAGGAAGGGGTTTGAATGCACCTAATAATCCACTTGACAAAAAAATTTAAAAATTAGATGGGACACAAAGCACACAATTTGACTCTAATTTAGAATCTAATTGAATTTTCTTTTAGTTTTGGCTATATATATACATATATATACACACACTAATGTGTAACCTTGTGCTTATATATGGGTACAATTAAAATCAATCATAATTACACAATTTAAATTATACATGGTATTAGCTTACACCTTTTTCCAACCATACATTTCAAAAATATGTAATGATTTATTATTATTATTATTATTATTATTATTATTATATGATTTACAACATAATTAAATTTAGACTCTTCGATTTTTGCCCCTAGTAATTCACTTGTCACAAAAATTAAAAAATTAGATGGATCCATAGTACAAAATTGGACTCCAATTAATATCCAATTTATAATTTAATTGGATTCGAACTCTTCAATTATTACACTCAATAGTTCACTTGGCACAAAAATTAAAAATTATATGAGACAGTTGGCACATGTTAGTTTCTAAATATTTAGTCATAAATGTTTTAAGTTCTAAATTTGTTGTATGTTGGCAAACCAAGAACAAAAGTTTGTCTAGGATTAGATCTTAAGGTCTTTGAAGTGTTTTAGACATTGCTTAAGTTGATACAAGTCAAGATTCAAGAACATACCTAGGTGGTAAGATTTTACTAATCCTAATTTGAACATACTACTGAAATTATTATTTTTGTCCACTAGTAACAACTTACTACTTAGAATTTAATGTGAAAGTGTTGTAAAAATATTGTGAACATAATATTTTTTTCAATTTTTTTGTTCAACATTCAACAAACCAAAATTTTGGAGAAGTTGAATTTAAATTTTAATGGGCTCAAATTGTTATTTATGGTATTAAAGTTTTTTTATGGTGGTTATTTTTTTTTTTTTTTTTTTCTGGAGTGGTCAATGACCCATATTAATTTAAAATTCAATTTTTTTCAAGGTGTATTAAAAAAAAAATTCTAATTAGTGTGGTCATGTGATGTGGCCACCTTGAACTACACTTGGTGCCACCCCTGCCAACATCTACAAGCTCCTAAATCTAGCTCTAATGATGTAATTTGGATTGAAGATCCTCCTCCTTCATTAGAGGTTTTGTTCTTTGATATAAATATTTCTCTTTTGTGAATGAAAAATTTTTCCCAAAAAAAAAAAAAAAAAACTTGGCATGCATCAGCATCATATCTTTCCACCCACCGGGCCACCACCATAAGTGATTATTTTTTTTATTTTTTATAAAATGAAAAGATAGAATAACATAATTCGTTTTCATTGAAGAAAGAAAAAATACTCAAGGGACTAGCCCAGGTGCATTCACCAAAGATGCGAAAAACTGAAAATACTATGAATATTATGAAGGAAAATGCTAACGACTTAGGGCACTCTTTAAGAATCCATTTAAAGAAAGTTTTATGTATTTTCAATAAGGATGGACTTCAATGGAGAAAAATTATGAAATAAGGATGGACTTCAATGGAGAAAAATTATTGGCCCAAGTACCCAATAGTATAACAATTGCAAAGCCGAATTTATTCATTACATCTTTATGTACAAAGGAGAAAGAATGCTGCTAGGGATACCTATACAAAATGATGTTCATTGATAACCAAAGAGAAGTGCTACGTTCATAATTTTTTTACAATACTTTCACTATAAATTATAAGTGATTAGTTTTTATTGGTTATAATTTGAAATTACTACTGAATTACTTTTTTGCTCTACCAATAACAACCCACAACAATCTGTTATTTAGGATTTGTTATGAAAGTATTATGAAAATGTTATGGATATAGCATTTCTCATAACCAAAAAAATAAAATAAAAATCAAATGTATTTAAGATAAATTACGTATTTGGTCTCTATCCCTTACATTATATTTCAATTTGATTTCTAACCTTCCAATTGTATCAATTTGATTCCTAACCTTTCAATTTCATGTCAATTGGGTTCTCACCATTATTTTTGAATGGAAATTGTTGATATGACAAACAGCCAAAATAAAAATTTTGTTTCCATTAATGTGGCAATAAGCTAATTTTTTTACTTTGGTTGTTTGCCCATATAAAGGATAGAGACCAAATACATACATACATATATATATATATATATATATATATATATATATATATATTTATGTAATTCATCCTAAATATAGTTGAATTGATTTTTATTTTATTTTATTTTTTTTGTTTTGAGAAATACTATGTCCACAACATTTTCATAATATTTTCATAACAAATCTAAGTGGTAGATTATTATGGGGTTGTTATTGGTAGGGAAAAAAAAAGTAATTCTAGTGGTAAATTCAAATTAAAACCAATAAGCTAAAGGTTAGATACCAAATTGAAATATGGTGTGGGGGTAAGAGCAGGGGTTCAAGTCTTCATGAGGGAGGTTCACACACATATACACTTAAATTAGGTTAAAGTAGAATTTCTATTTTATGCCAAAAAATAAAAATAAAAATAAACTAGTTCACCCATATATTTATTATGGTATGTTTTCAAAATCTACTACTCATATCTACTAACTATATATATATAAAATAAAAAAAAATAAAAAAAAGAGTGAAAAATTCCATCTACAGTGATTTAGGGCCAGTTTGGTTTAGAGGTGTCTCAGTTTTAATAACTTAGTACTCAATTTTCATAACTCAAATTCAAAACCCATAACTCATAACCCAAACTCCACTATCACTCAAAAAATCCAACACTTTTGTTTGGTCACAAAACTCAATCATGCATCTCAGTTTTTAACTTCACTTTTTGCCAAAATGATGGACCCACCCACTGACACTACATAGAAGAATATGATAGTTACCTGCGTCCCTTTTCTTTTCTGCACTTCAAACCCAGCTACATCAAAACCCAGCTCCACCACCACCAACAGCCCTCAACACAACCTCCACCAAAAAATCTGAATGAATCAAAAATCCAAATCCACCAACAGCCCTCAACCAAAACCATAACCTCCACCAAAAAATCCAAGCGAACAAGCTCCACCACAGCCCAAGCCTCAAACCATCACAACCACAACAAAAAAACCCAAACCCAAATCCTTAGATTGGAGACCCAAACTTAGCCATCTCTGCCATCACCGCATGAAGAGAGAGAGAGAAGAAGAAGAAGAAGAAGAAGAAGAAGAAGCAGCTAAAAGAAAAAACTAGAGTGAAGAAGAAAGAAAGAAAGAAAGAAAGAAGAGAAAAAAGAAAAGAGAGAAGAAACTAAGAGCAAAAACTCAACTTGAAGAAGAAAAGAAACAAAAGAGAAAAAAGGAAAGAAAAAGAAAGAAGTAAAAGAAAAAAGAAGAAGAAAGCATCAAGTCTCAAATCCCCTGTCGCCGACGAAGCTTCTGATCTCGAGGTCCGCGTGTCTCACGATCCGGCCTGGGCTCAGTTCGACGCCGTTTCTCGAATCCCCTATCATCGGCGAAGCTTCCAATCTTTGGTCTCGCTCTCTCTCTCTCTGATGCCACACAAAAAAGAGAAAGAGAGCTCTAAGTCAGTGGAAGGAGAGCTTTAAGTTAGTGAGAAGAGAGAGCTTTAGGTAAAAGAAAAAAAAAAAGAAGAAGGAGAAGGAGAAGTGACAGAGAAGAACGAGTTAGAGAGAGACATTACTTGATGGGACAAGTCATACGGGTGGGTCCCATTATTTGCTTAATTTTATAAAAATGCCACTGAATCTCAATTCTCAAAAATGAAAAACACCGATTTCTTTTTATGTGTTTCCATTACTCTAAATCAAACTTTGTGAGTTTTGAGCGATGGAAACACAATATGAAAATCAAGCTAAACAGAAAAAATTGTGTGAGTCCCATGTGTTTTGGAGTTTTGGATCATCTCACTCAAAACTTCTCCAAACCAAACAGGTCCTTAGTGAACTAAACAGGCCTTAGTGATTTTTTGGTTGAGTCAATGCAAAACTTACCTTTTCATTACTTCTTTTATTTGGTTCACAAATGTCCAAAACTCAATGTTTTTGCGTGGGAAAGAAAAGCAAGTCTGAGGCAAGCAAAGAGCTTCTTCTTCTGACACACTCAACAAAGAGATAAGCTTGAGCTGAGTACATGTGTGGTGCTGGTGCAATCCGTACATATTTTGTGAGATAAGGCGCAGAGACAGAGGGCTAAAGAAAGCTTATACTGCGGCGCGTGTAATGCAATCGGAGAGAAAGCGCTTTGCTTTCAACACGATCTTTTGGTTTAAGAAAAATAAAGGGATCCATTTGCTCAGATAATAAAATGCACAATTTTGGAAAGAAAAACGGAGAGAGATGGGATAGCACAAGGAGATATGAGATGGGAAAGCTTATGCGGTGGCGGCGCGTCTATGTCTCTCACTCTCTCACATTTCTGATTTTGCCATCTCTTGAAATGCCCAAATGGGCAAATCCTTTTTCTCATTCTCTTATTTTCCTCCTAAAATCCTCAGGTGTCTCTCTGTTTATGTGGTTCTGTGCAGTAGATATACACAGTTTTACATGATTAGAAGTTCAGGGTTAGTTCAAACTTTGGAGAATAGAACAATTTTTATACCTTTTTTTTTTTTTTTTTTGGGATTTATGGACAAGCAAATAAATAAAGAAAGAAATTAGCGCTACCGAGTGATTTGATATATATATATATATATCAAAAGGTATGTGAATTCACATATGTGTGGCCTTTTTGTTTGACATCATGAGTATATAGTTGTTCATATTACCATGTGGAGCTTGTTGGATAAATGCCTTTATCTTTGGTTGCTTTTGGGGTTTGAGAAAAAATTGCTTATTTTACTTTTTAGTGTATTTTTTCTCCTAAAGTGGGTCCCATTTTAATGTCAAGAGAGTCTCAGGGGTGTTTGGTAGAGTATTTTGAAAATTGTTATTTATTGTTTTTTGAAACACGTGTGGATGTGGGTGAAAAAATGTGTTGAAATGCGCGAAATGCTGTTTAAAAACTAAAAAATGTTGTTTAAAATGACGAACCAAACGGGGCCACAATTTTTAGCTTTTTTTTTTTTTTTTTAATTATTGTTCATCTCAATCGGATTTATAAGGTCAAGTTCTCCCAAGTTTTTCCTCCAAAACTATTTTGTTTCATTGGTTTCCTGGGTCATATCTTGTATCTTTTAAAATTTGCGCATGCATGATATTGATGATTATGTGTTTAACCTAAATCTTCCATAATAGGTCTAATAATTAACTTGGATTAAAAATTGGTTAAATACAATGTTTTGACAGGGGTCTAATATTAAAAGACACAATCTTCATAATTAGAATAACATAGCTAAATTCAAAATTTACACAACTGAAATATTTATTCAATGTTCAAACTTCAGATTCAAAATCCACTAGGAAGAGACACACATACATGTAACCATTAAAATGCAGGGCTATGCAAGCCTGAAATTGAACAACTTATGGTAGTGAACCACAACAAAATAGTAGCAATTGTCAATGCACACCTCAATGAGGTTAAACCACGCCCTACGCCAGTAAGGATTTATGTAGAGAACTACAACAAGTCCCAACAACACTGTTATGTAAACCACCACAAAGCTTATGTAGAAGACATCCATGTCAATGAAACTACCACCATCTTCCCCATCATGATCCACTAGCATTGTAGACGGAGGTCTAATTTTGGTGCAATCATGTAATGGAGGTCCACACAAAAGAGGGTTACCCTCATAACTACTTTCACCAAAAGTCCCGAATTGATTTTTTCTTTCTGGTGTTGTACCTGATAGGTTATTATGTGCCACACTGAAGACTGCTAGAAAGGTAATTTCGGTCAATTCAGGTGGAATTTTACCACTTAAATTGTTATAGGAAAGATCCAAACTCTCCATCAGCTTCAAGTTTGAGAATGTTGTAGGGATTGGTCCAGTCAGATTGTTGTGTGATAAGTTCATTGCCCGGATGGTGCTCATCATTCCAAGTTGAGGTGGGATTTCACCTACTAACTTGTTGCATGAGAGGTCAATTCCAAACATGTGGTTGAGAATGTCTCCATGATAGGAGTCAATTCTATTCTTTGTTGTGAACTCTGCTTCATCTGTCTCACTTATACCTGTCAACAAATAACCCATATGATTCCAGTCTTTCATATTTGTTGATTTTGTCTTCAAGTATGGCATTCTAATTTGGTACTTAAAAAACTGTGCCCGAAAACCTCTAAAGATAGGCTTTTGGGTGGATGCCACGAAAGTAATGTTACTCAAGCAATGTGGTATTGTACCTGAAAATTTATTGTAGGAAAGATCCAACAAGTTTAAGTTTTGCAAAAGGCATAATTGATTTGGAATCCTACCTTCTAAATGATTTTCTCTCAAAAGAAGAATGCTCAAGGATGAGAGGTTGCCGATCCAATCAGGAATGTTTCCAATTAGGAGGTTATCTCGAAGATTTAATGTAACTAGATTAGAGTTGTTTTTGAACGCACATGGAATTGGACCACTCAACCAATTTTTATTCAGATAAACTGATCTAATATATGATGAATTGAAGCAAGATGGAATAGAGCCGGATAGATTGTTCTCGGAAAGGTCAAGAAATGAAAGTTCAACAAATTTGCACCACTCGACTGGAATAGGACCTTCAAGTTGATTTTTGGCCATAACAAGTTCTCTTAAATAAGACATCTTCCCCAACCACGTTGGAAGCATGCCTGAAAAATGGTTATTACTAAAATCAATTGCGTAAAGATTATTTAATATTGAGATGCTATTTGGGATCATTCCCGAGAAGTGATTGTTATCCAAAAGTAATTCATATAAATTAGTCAGATTGAAATTGGTGGGAAATATTTGGCCACTGAAGTTATTATATGACAATTTGAGAAATTCTAAGTTGTGGCAACCCATTCCGAAATGCATTGGTATTGTTCCTGATAAATGATTCTCAGACAAGTCTAGCAATTGTAAGAAAACCAATTTCCCAAAAGAAGAAGGTATACTACCTTGAAATGCATTTTTAGACATGTTTAAATCTTCTAAATTTGGAAAAATTAAACCAAAATTTATGGGGATTGGACCCTATAAGTAATTATCTGAAATATCTATGTTCCTAATGTTGTGACAAATATCATATGGCAGCATGAAAGGCCCCGTAAAAGAGTTATTATTTAAGAAAAGGGCCTCCAATTTTATATTGTTTTCTAGCAACCAAGTGGGAAACTTTCCGACCAAATTATTGTGAGAGAGATCAATCACTACCAACTCATATTGGTAATGAAGAAATCCAGGAGTTGTGCCATTGACATTGAGTCCGTTAGAAAGACTCAAAAACTGTAACTGGAAGGTTGGAATCCAAGTATGAGAGCTAGGTTCAAAGGCAATTTTATTGTTATCACTAAATAAGTCCTTAAGATTTGAGAGGTTAGAAAAGGTGGACATTGTGGCTGGGATCAAGAAGTCGTTATTTGACAGAGAGAGGTGCGCAAGTGATGTCAAACTTGGTAGTGGGGAGTGGGCAATGTTCCCGGTGAAGTGATTGTTAGAGAGATCCAATACTTGAAGTGATGTCAAACTTGGTAGTGGGGAGTGGGCAATGTTCCCGGTGAAGTTATTGTTAGAGAGATCCAATACTTGAAGTGATGTCAAGTTTGCCATACATGAAGGTAGTATCCCTTCAAAATTATTGTAGCTGAGGTCTATCTCTTGGAGCTTCCTAAGTTCACACCAGCCTGTAAAATGAGATTAGTATCGATTAGATTCTAGTATTGTAGCTTTCCTAAATAATATCATTGTGAAAGCAACCTACCTTGTGCAGGTAAGCTACCGTTGCGATTACAGGCTTGCACTGACAATACTTTAAGAGAATTCATTACTCCAACTTTGTGAAGGAAGCTGTTATCAATTGATGAACTATCCAAGTACAGCTGCTCTAGGTTGTTTAGTGCACCTAACTCTAAAATAATAATATAATTTTTAGACATGGAAATTGTAAAATAAAATTATTAATATGGTATACTATGAAATAGTTACTACTGTTAGAAAGATATGTGGCATGCTATGTTTAAAGTTTAAATAAAAGCAATATATACAGATTTTGGTTTAACAAATCCAAGAAAGAATTAGAAATGTCCACTTTGTTTTTATCATCAACATCATCAGTGAAAGGAGTGAAAACTGAATAATTTGTCCATGGTAAAAGACATTTTTCCTATTTAGGTGGAATTTTATAACAAGAATGTCAACAGATTTAAAAGTAAATACTTCTGTTACGACTTTTTACTCGATCATTCCTTTTTTTTTTTTTTCTAAAATCCAAAATCTATACAATATGGTTTTCAAAAGCATGAAATAAACTTTCAATGTCTGAAACTTCTGCTTTTGTTATTTTCTTGAGAAAGTGGTAAAGTAAACATGACAACCATTTTTCGAGTTCCATTGGTCTTCAAATATGTGCATAAACTGATTGAGTTAGAAAAGATCTCTATGTTCTTTCGAAGACTATGGAAATTTAACAAGTGATTCCAAATCATTATAACTAGAATTGCAAGAGATACAAAATTATTATTGAGAATAATAAAGGATTTGAAAATGTAATACGAAATTTATTTTAAATTACATAAGAATCATGTGTTAGAATGGTTTCCATGTTAAGGAACACAAGTTTAGTTTCATTTTTTTTTAAGAAATTTCATGAAAAATATTTATAAAAGTTTATAATTGGTTATGGTTTTCTAAAATTATGCTGGTAATGATTATCTTAATGCATATATAAGAGTCTAAGAATTGTATAACCTACCTTTAGTAGTATACGATCCTTCCAAATTGTTGCCTCCAATGTTTAATATCTTCAACGATGGGAAGGCAGCTAATGACTCAAGAATTCGTGCATTAAAATTGTTGAAACTCAAATCTAGGACTTGCAACTTACTTAAGCTGTTTGAATCTATAGGGAAAAATAAAATTTTTCATAAATAAATAATGTTGCAGTTTCATTAGGCATACGGCATACCATGTAAAATAAGGATTTTATTTTAATTCGTGAACATGTATTTGACATCTTGTCATACCTTTCATTGTCACGAAGTCATTGATATAAAGATTTCTGCCCAAGTAGAGCTCCTCCAAGTTGTTAAATGCTTTGAAGTCTACATGAAAAAATAAATTAATTAAAAGATTGTAGATTTTTTAGTAGTTCAATTTGTCTAGATTAAAGGTTGAATTTCAATTTGAGAATCTTAAATTCATTTTGTTAACAAGGATTGTAATGTTCATTTCCATTTGCTAGCCGTTTGGGTTTCTTGTACATACTGTTTGGACTTCTTGTACACAATCACTCCCACACCCAATGTCATAATTTGCTGACTTGTGTGAGTTTGAGTAGTTTGCATGAAGTAGTGAGTCACATAAAGTATAAAATATCCATCATTCACAGTGACAACTTAGTAAATTGTAAAATTAAATATGTGATTGATTATGTCTCTAGAATTATTCCTCTTGAACTATCTCATTCATCCATTCCGTTATCTTAGAGGATGAAGATAGTTTGGACTTTGGACCAAATGACTTTTTGTTGTCGTTTTATTTTTGTTTAATGATACTTAATTAGTCAGCTTAAAAAAAGAGTCATGATTGACTAACATTACATTATATAATTGAATGACTCTGCTAATATTTTAGTGTAATTGTTCTATATTTGATGATGTATCTTTTCTTTCCTTTTGCCCCATATCCATCAATGGAATGGCCTATAACTTGACCCACTGGGCTTGTTTTTGTTATCCTTAGTTACCCAAAATAAAAAGGGCATGTGAATGTGTGTGTGTGTTTTTTTTTTTTTAATGTCGTCATACAATAGTTTGTCATTTTTACCTATTTTCCCCCTAAATTTTGTCAGTGTTTCAACTTCAAGAGCTCTCATGGGTTATTAGAATGATTTTTCTAATTTACGACATGCTAAGTTCCAAATTTTATCACTTACCAAAAAGCAAAGTTCCAAACTTTATTACTGACTTATTGTTACCTATTCTTTTTCTTCATTTGGAATGCCAATTCACACTTTTTTTTTTCACATTATCTGAGATTGTTACCTAAGCATCCAATCATCCATGACATTTCCATACACCTCTTGGGAATCACGGCAATAAATAAGCATGAAATTCAATCATTTGAATCTTCGCATTTAATAGGGTATAATAACCCTATTAATAGTATACCTAATGCAAGGTATAATTTTCCATTAAACGGGACTTTAAATATGTCTAATAAATAAATATAACAGGCTACGTAAAACTTCACAGTGGGACTTGAACACGGACTTTCGGACCCGTGCCTAAAATAGTAAAATTCGGCGCCTTAGGTCTATCGGCCAAACTGTCCACGAACTTTATTAAATATATATATATATATATATATATATATATATATATTAAGAAGAAGAGGTTTGTCAATATAGGTAGCTTAAGAAATAACTTTATGTCAAATCATTTTAACTTATGTCAGATTTTTTACTAACTTTTTAAGATGTAGCCAGTAATACTAACTTTTGAATTTCACTTATTATTTAAGTAATATTTTCAATCACTTTAATTAAACTAATTTTTAATTAGGTGAAGATGCCCATTAACAGTTCCCAATATTATAAATGTTCAGTAATTTAATTTTTCTTAAAGCAACTATAGATCCATAAATAAAAAATTAAAAGAACTAACTGGAAAAAAATGTGAAATTTAGTCATATAAATCTCAATGATTGATATAGGAGTGAAATAAAAAATATTACGTTCTCAATAAGCATGAAACACTCTTCTAATGTTCATTTGCAAATTAATTAATGATAATTTTACCTTGGATGTGGATTGATCCATTCAAGCGGTTGTAATCCAAATGCAGTTCCTTGAGCAAAGCAATAGTACCACTAAAGGATTGCAAAATGCTGTTATTGAAATTATTATCACTTAAGTCAAGCACTTCCAACTTTCTCAACGTAGAGAATCTTTCAAAACCTGCAATTTAGATGCTTCAATTTGCATGTTGGCAACTATATATTCCCACAAAACAGTATAAAATGATTCTAACATGCGACTAATTTTTTTCACGTCCATTAAAAAAAACAAAGAGGTAATAGAAAAAAGGAAAATATTGACAAATACTACCTACTTTTCTTAAGATATAAACTTGGTACCTTCATTTGGGATCCATCTAGAAATGGAATTTGAACTCAAATCGAGGTATTGGAGTTCTTCAAATGGAAGAAATAGAGAGGCATTAAAGTACCAACCTCCCCCACTTTCTCCACTCTGATAAATCGTATAATTAAGAGCAAGTTTGATTATACGGCCAGTAGTGATGTTGCACTTGACTCTTTCCCACTCACAGCAATCACTCTTTTTGTCAACTGAGTCCCAAGTTGTAAAATAATATTCTTTAGTGTAGTTGATGGTGGAAGCTTTGTATTGCATGAGAGCAATTCTCTCTTGCTCCCAGCAACCAAAGCACCCATTCATACCAAAATGAACCAAAACTAACACCACCGGCCACCACCAATAACGTCCCAACTCCATTACTTTTTCCTTTTCCTATTTTCTACAACAATAAGACTGACAAAGTTTTTGCTCAACTATGATTTATACTCCCAAGCAAAATAGGTCTTGAGTTGAAATAACACTACCACCACCATCCTATATATACCCACTACATGTACCACTTTCTTAGATCATATCTTGTGCTTTTTCCAAAAGCAAAAAGTTACATCCATTATTTGAGATGACTTGGACTAATTAAGTCTTTGCAATTCGCATCATGTGTCTTTCCACCCAGCTACGATAATGATTTTTTCTAAATAAAAAAAGGTGCAAGAAGATAATTTATTTTAGAGAGTTATATATATATATATATATGAGACTAAAAATAAAGCGAAAGAAAGAATTTGTTTTTAAGAGCCTATTCATTGGTTTTTGTCCGGTCGGCCTGAATAGTGTGGTCCCATACAAAGTTGTGAATAACTCTCTGATAAAGTTTGAAGTTTTGAATAAACGCTTTCAACTCTTCAAAACTTTGTCTTTGTCTACCGACACAGCCATGTATTGTAGGCTTTAGCCTTAAATTTTAAAATTTTATTTTATTTTATTCATTTTCTATTTAACATATTCTAACAATTGGTGTATCTTATTTAGGAAAAAAATAAAAATAAAAATCTACATATAATTATTATTATTGAAATATATTATGTGAGATAAATAAATTATAATTATAATAAAGACTTTTAAATATATGTGTGTATATATATATATATATATATATAAAATATAAAATTAACCATAATTTCAAAATGATACCGAAATATTTTATTTCTTTAACCAAACCAAAACAACTTTTGGTACGAGCCTCTTTTAGACTATATTTTTTGGTTTTCTGGGTTTTATAAGTTTATGTGTTTTTTGTTTAGTATTTGGTTTTTTGTTTGGCATTTGTTGTTACTGTGTACAATTTGTTTGTTTATTAAATTTAAATATTGTACATAAAATGAGTACTGATAGATTGATTGATAGTTTTCCACTAGTGAATCAGGCAATTCAAGTGCTTTACTATGGAGAATTGTACTTCATTGGGTGTTATTGTACCTTTTTTTACTGTTATTACTTAATTTAAAACTTAAAATAAACATAAATTATGTCTAAAAATATTTTAAAATATACCTAAATATAAATATTAATTAATTGTCTAACCCCTAACATATTGTACTCTTGTTTTCCAAGAATTGTTGCACCCCGTACCCATACCCATCTCGATGTCCATGCAAGCAAAATAGCATTACACAGTATTACAATTGCTCAAATAATGCAAAGCACTTTTCTTAAAGCTATTCCAAGTTTCCAACTATCACCAACCATCAATACTATGTACGTTATTGAGTTGATAAACTTTTGGACACTTTTTCATTTCTAACTTCTTCTTTTTCCCTATTTAATACATACTCACGTTTTCCTTTCTCTCTTAATTTCACTTTTATCTAATCCCTTAAACAAGCAAGAAAGCTACACCCACTACACACACAACTTTCTCATATCATATCTTGTGCATCATGGTGTCTTTCCACCTGACGATCTTTTCTAAATAAAAAAGGGTGCAAGAAGATAATTTATTTTCTTTTGATGAATAAATACTTTGATTGAGGGAAGTAAATTAAAAGAACCAATTAATGGCCTTGCTGATATAGTTTCACACAAAAGAGGTTTCAATTTTGGTTGATTTCATAATGTTGTTGCACTTTGTTATAGGAATTTACCAAATTCCTAGATCTTTGAGAGACAAAAATAAAATAAAATAGAAGAAAAACAACAAACATTTGTTTTTTTCCTATCTAATTCATTCACGTTTTCCTCTCTATCTTAGTTTTTGTCTAATCCATTCAACAAACAGGAAAGCTACATCCACTATTAATACAAAGGTAGGCAAGGATGGGGCTAGAATTTCGAATTAGTAAGGCAAAGTATAAGGAAAAAAAAAAAAAAAAAATCCAATTTAGTATTAATAAACTAATAACAAAGAACAAAGACACAAAAACATTGTTTTGTACATAGTAAATTACTATACACAAAATATTATTATTTCTTCCTACATTATTAATGAAATCAATGTAAAATTATAAGAAAAAGGGGGCCAAGACTTTTGAAAGAAGAGGCCAAATATAAATTTGTGAAGAATATACTTTTTCCTTTTCCCTTAAGGTTGAGGCCCAGGCCCTTTTGGACCCCACCTAGCTTCACCCTATACAAAGGAGCTTTCTCGGATCATATCTGTATTTTTTTTTTTTTTTTTAAAGCAAAAAAGTTACATCCATTATGTGAGATGACCAAGACTTCTTTTATTTTTGGTTTTTTTCTATGTGAGAAACAAGATGACCAAAGACTAAGACTCTGCTTCGTGGTGTCTTTCCACCCACTACAATGACAACCTTTTCTAAATAGAAAAGGCAGAAGAAGATATTTTCTTTCTTTTGATGAATGAATACTCACATTGAGAGAAGAAAAAAGAACCAATGACCTTGTGGATATACTTTTATGAAAGGGATTTAACTTTTGGTTGATCTCATAATGTTTTTGCTTGAGTCCCAAGTTGTAAAATTGTTTCCATCTGTAAAGTTGATCACGGAAGCTTTGAGTTGTAAGAGAGCTATTCTCTCTTGCTCCCAACAACCAAACCACCCATTGAAATATAATTGAACAAAAACTAACACCGCCAAAGAGCAAAAATGTCTCAACTCATCTAATTTTTCTTTTCTGAATTTCCGTGACAAAAATAAGACAGAATTTTCTCCAAACAAAGTGTTCTTCAATTCAAATAGCCACAAGCATGCTACATATTGAATGATACTAATTAATTAGATAAATTATCATATATCAATCTGTAATTTTTTTTTTTTGGGTAATAAATAAATTTTATAATAACCTAACATTTCCTATAAGATTACCTACACAATTGAAGACTTGGCATCAATGGTGTCTTTCCACGGTTCCACCCACCATCTTGACATTTATAAACTTATTTTGTCAAATTAACCCAAACCAGACGCGAAGAATGACCTCTGATTGTCCGCAGCTAAGACTTCTTTCTTATTTTTATTTTAAATTATTATTATTATTATTATGGTGGGGAAAGGCTAAGAGATATAAGGATGTGTGTTTAAGGGCTAGGCTATAGTTTTGTACATTTTGACCCATAGAGTACACTATGGTAGGGCCTTGGGAAAATTATTATTATTATTATTATTATTATTATTATTATTATTATTATTATTATTTTTTTTTTTTGTCTTAGTTGCACAACAATTCCATCATCCACTTCATCATAATTTTTGCCAAGCCTAGTGTAAACATTATCTGCATTTGCAGCTTTTTGTTGTTGTTAATGCCCACAGTGTGGTTTACGGATGAGATGATGCAGAGATTGAGCCAGAATTTGGAGTTAGGGAGAGTAGCTTTAGCAATGCCAGCTTTATACTATAAGAAATTCATACGGTTGCCTAGGGCCCCATGTAAATAAAGGGCCCCCATATTTTAACCAATAGGATTATTTCTTTTATTGTAATAGTATTAATTAAACTCAAATATTAGCTAATAAATAAAATAATATTTTTATATCAAACGAAAAACAAGAAAAAAATAGTGAAAGAAATACTATATTCATAACATTTTTTACAACACTTTTACAATAAATTTTAAAGTAGAATGTTGTTACAAGCTGTTATTGATAGCAAAAAAATAATTTCAGTGATGGATTCAAATTAGAATTTAGAACTAGTAACAACTTAACACTTAGGATTGATGCAGCACTTCTCAAAAAAAAAAAAAAAAAAAAAAAAAAAAGCAATACACAAAAAATTCACAACATTTTTCATAACAATTTAGTTGGCAAAGTTTTACTTGTTTTCATCTAGGTCCACTAATAACATTAATCTTTTACTTATCACTATCAATCCATATTTGGTGCAAAAATTTTCCTGTAATTAAAATTTCAATTGCTTTGGAATTTATACTTTGTGGGTTACTTATAAGTGGGAGAAAAAAAAAATTAAGATACAGCCTGATAACTTACTACAGGCCCAATCTCCAATTTGGGCTGGAATGGAATGAAATAGACTAGAATAACATGTAATTTTATTCCAAAGAGAAAGGGGGGTTTCTCGGTCCACCAGAAAGGTATTGACAACATTGATAGGAACCTAATTGACCACATGACTCAAGTCATTTATAACAACTTAACATTTCTTTTAAGATGACCTACACGACAACAATTGAAGACTCGGCGTCAATGGTGTCTTTCCACGATCCCACACACCATCATGACTTTTATCAAATTATTTTGTCAAATTAACCCAAACCAGACGTGAAGCTTGACCTCTGGTTGTCGGCAGCTAGGACTTGTCTTTTGGATTAGCGTGACTTCTTTCTTATTTTATTTTATGTTATTTTATTTTGTGGGGAAAGGCTTAGAAATATAAGGAAGCATGTTTAGGGGTTAGGCCAAAGTTTTGTACATTTTTATCCCATAAAATATTCCTCCAAATATAGTTGGAACTCATTTTGTGACCCTTTATAAGACCGTATATAAAAATTTTATTACAAATTATAATTTATAAAATTATTTAAATAAATCACATAATTATTTAATAAATCATTTAACTAAAAAGTATATATACATGGAGACAAAACAAAAGACTTTCACTATACACAGTATTTTGTCTTCGCACCGTGGCCTCTTGATAGCGCATTTGCCACCTGATAAGCAGTCCAGCTTCACTTCCATTAAATGCATAGTACACTATACTGTAGGGCCTTGGGGAAAAAAAAAGTTGTCTTGGTTGCACAACAATTTCATCATTCATTTTTCTCCAAAAAATAAAAATAATAAACAAAAAAAAAAAAAAAATTCATCATAATTTTTGCCAAGCCCAGTGTAAACATTATCGGCATTTGGAGCTTTTCTTTTGTTGCTAATGTCCATAGTATGGAGCTAGAACTTGGAGTTAGAGAGAGCAGTTGTGGTAGTGCCGGCTCTATATTATACAAGTAATTAAGGCGGTCTTCTAGAGCCCCAAGTATATAAAAGGCCCCCAAATTTTAACTAATATGATTTTTTTTTTTAATTGTAATAGTATTAATTAAAACCAAATATTAGCCAATAAATAAAATAATATTTTTATATCAAATGAAAAATAAGGAAAAAGAGAGAGAGAGAGAGAGAGAGAGAAAGAAATACTACATCCATAACATTTTTCACACTATTTTTATAACAAATCTTAAGTAGCATATTGTTACAAGCTGTTTTTGATCATAGCAAAAAATAATAATTTCAATGGTGGGTTGAAATTAGAATTTAGAACCAACAACAACTTAACACCTAGTATTTGATGTAGAACTTCTCAAAAAAAAAAAAGCAATACACAAAAAACTTTACAACATTTTTCATAACAGTTTAGTTGGCAAAGTTTTACTAGTTCTCATTAGATCCACTACTAACATCACGCTTTTACTTACCACTATCAATCCATATTTGGTGCCAAAATTTTATTGTAATTAAAATTTCAATTGCTTTGGAATTTGTATTTTGTGGGTTATTTATAAGTGGGAGAAAAAAAATTTTAAGATACAGCCTAATAACTTACTAGACCTTGTATGAAAAAATAAAAATAAAATACCCGCCATAATAGACCCTGTATAAAAAAAAAAATAAAAAAAAATAAAGACAAGAAAAAGACCTAACTCGATATTTTCAAACTACTGTAATAGGTATTATTCTTGAGTCCAAATCTTCTGTCCCACTTTTCCTGCTCCACTCTATACTCCACCAATAAATACTTACCACATGTTCACCTAATTAATTAAATATTATCATTATTGACTTATTAATCCTACAGTTATTAATTAATAGTATCACGTGGCAAGTATTTATTGGTGGAGTATAGAGTGGAGCAAGAAAAGTGGGACAGAAGATTCAGACTCATTATTCTTCTAAAGCTCCGCTATAAACCTACCAACTGCCGGCATTTACCATATTTGTTGTGGCGCTTACAAAAGCACTACTATAGGCCTAGGGTTTACAGCGGTGATAACCAAAATAGCCGTAATTTGTGACATATGGTAGTGGTTTTTGGAAACGCCAAGAAAAAAAAAAATTGCAAGTATAAATCAATTTTTTTTTGTCATTTTTTTTCCTAAAAAAAATGTCATAACATTCCCTTATTTTTTGTTTTCAAAAATAATTTTCTATTTTTAAGACTAAAAATCTTATTTGACAACCCAAAATGGACTGAAAACAAAAACTGTTTCCAAAACCTAATTTGTAAAGGAAACTAAAAACATGCAAAACACTATTTTCAGTTTCTAATTTTTAAAAGTCAATGAAAATATGCATTTAATTTAATAAATCTGTCTCATATAATGAGTTAGCATTAGAGTTCAAATCCTAGTAACAACATATTTTAGTATTTTCTATTTTTTTTCTTCAAAAAACTATATATATTTTTTAATTTCAACTAACCAAACATGTTTTTTGATTTCAAAAATACAAGAAAATTGTTTTTTTTTTTTTTTTTTAAATTATTATTCACAAAAACAAGTTTTTGAAAACAGAAAACAAAAAATGTTACTAAACATAATCTAAGCTTTTCCAACAAGTATCTCATGCGTTTTTTTTTTTTTTTTTTAATTAGAAAAAAGAAAAAGTTTTTTAATTAGAAAAAAGAAAAAGAAAAGAGTTATCTAGCTAGCACTTTCTTGGAAATCCTTGCATTACTTGCTTTATTTGAGAACACCTAGATTAATCTAGTCTTTTCTTAGAAAATTTTTGCATTTCTTGCTTATTTTAGATGACCTAGACTAATATTGTGCTTTCTTGGAAAGTCCATGAATTAATTACTTGCTTGTTGCCAGTGATGCTTGGGAATTGGGATAATAAATGTTTTACAACATAGCTTTTACAAATGGAAATATCACCAATCACAAAAGGTTACCCACTCTTTTTGTTATTTTGTTGAATAACATTAATTAATTAGATTCATTATCACATTTCAATTTGTAATTTTTTTTAATAAATAAATTTTATAATAACTTAACATTTCCTTTAAGAAGACCTGCATGACAACAATTGAAGACTCGGTGTCTTTCCACGATTCCACCGACTATCTTGACTTTTATCAAATTATTTTGTTAAATTAACCCAAACTAGAAGTGAAGAATGACCACTGGTTGTCGGCAGCTAAGACTTCTTTCTTATTTTTATTTTTATTGGGTGGGGAAAGGCTAAGAGATATAAGGATGTGTGTTTAAGGGTTAGGCTAAAGTTTTGTACATTTTGACCCATAGAGTACACTATGGTAGGTAGGGGTGTGCACAGTTCGGTAGGCTCGGTTTTTTTTCAAATTTATTATTGAACCGATAGAGATTGAAACCAATGCATACCGATTAGGGTCGGTTTCTTGACCTATAGCAGTGGTCGGCTCGGTTTAATCGGTTTGGTCGGTTTGAAACATTAAAAATTCTATTTATTTTTTTTAATAAAAAAAAATCTGTTCAACCTATTAAAAAAAAAAAATCTGTTCAAAAGAAGCTTTATAAAAAATTAAAAAAAGAAAAAGAAAAAACTGTTCAAATCACTCGTGTTAATAACCAATGTTATTTTAGGTTTTGTGTGTGTGTTTGGACTCTGTTTCGTTTCCTTAACTTAAAATCAAATCACTTGTTTTCACTGGTGTATTCATTCAGTTTGAACATGAATGACCAAACCAAACCTATCTAAAATATTGAGACCAATAATAGAAGAAAATTTTATGCTTGGTTTAAAGCGAAATAAACAAACCCTGAGAAAGTGGGCATGAGGGAAATTAGTGGAAAGGTGGGAAAAGATATCGTCCATGGGCTTTGAAGCTTCACACCATGACGCCCAGAAGTGTACACTAACCGCTGTGCCACTCACCACCACTTTATCAAGCTCCGCCTTTGATTGCACGTCCTTCAGTGAAGGACCTTCACTGACCCTCCCATTTTATCCAAAAAAAAAAAAAAGTAGGGGTGGCAAATGGGCGGGTTTGGGTGGGTTTGGGGTGGGCATAATTGGGTTGGGTATATAAAACTCATTTACCCATTTAAAACTCATTTAACTAATTCCTTATAACCCAAATCCAACCCAACCCAATTATTATGGGTAAACCCCAACCCACCCAATTACCCAATTATCAAAATTACCAAAATGCCACTAAAGTGAAAATCACCAAGGTACTCTAAAATCTTCAAAAATGACTAAAATGCCCCCAAAACCTGAAAATTACCAAAATACTTCCAAAACCCAAAAAAATGACCAAAATACCTCCAAAATCCAGAAAATGACCAAAATACCCCAAAAACCCAAAAAAATGACCAAAGTACCCCTGAAAGTCAAAAATTACCAAAATACCCCCTAGAACCTAAAAAATGACCAAAATATCCCCAAAACCTTAAAATTACCAAAATACCCTCCAAAACCTAAAAAATGACCAAAATACCCCTGAAACCCAGAAAATGACCAAAATACCCCCAAGAACCTAAAAAATGACCAAAATACCCCTAGAACCCAAAAAACAACCAAAATACCCCCAAAACCCATAACATTACCAAAATAACCCCAAAACCAAAAATTGACGAATATACCCCCGAAACCTAAAAATTACCAAAATATCCCTAGAACCAAAAAAATGACCAAAATACCCCTGAAACCTAAAAATGATCAAAATACCCCCCAAAACCCATAAAATGACCAAAATACCCCCAAAACCTAAAAATGACCAAAATACCCCATAAACCAAAAAAAAAAAAATGTCCAAAATACCTTCAAAACCTAAAAAATTACTAAAATACCTCTGAAACCTAAAAAATGGCCAAAATAACCTCGAAGCCTAAAAATTGACCAAAATAACCCTGAAAACTAAAAATGACCAAAATACTCCCAAAACTTAAAAAATGGCCAAAATAACCACGAAGTCTAAAAATTGACCAAAATAACCTAGAAACCTAAAAATGACCAAAATACCCCCAAAACCTAAAAATGACCAAAATACCCCATAAACCCAAAAAATGCCCAAAATACCTCCAAAACCTAAAAAATTACTAAAATACCTCTGGAATCTAAAAAATGGCTAAAATAACCTCGAAGCCTAAAAATTGACCAAAATAACCCTGAAAACTAAAAATGACCAAAATACTCTTGAAACTTCAAAAATGGCCAAAATAACCACGAAGTCTAAAAATTGACAAAAATAACCTAGAAACCTAAAAATGACCAAAATACCCCCTAAACCCAAAAAAATGTCCAAAATACCTCCAAAACCTAAAAAATTACTAAAATACCTCTGAAACCTAACAAATGTCCAAAATAACCTCGAAGCCGAAAAATTGACCAAAATAACCTTGAAAACTAAAAATGACCAAAATACTCCCGAAACTTCAAAAATGGCCAAAATAACCACGAAGTCTAAAAATTGGCCAAAATAACCTAGAAACCTAAAAATGACCAAAATAGCCCCTAAACCTAAAAATGACCAAAATACCCCCTAAACCTAAAAAATAATCGATGTACCTTCGAAACCTAAAAATTAACTGAAATACCCCCTAAAACCTAAAAAATGACCAAAATACCCCTAAAACCTAAATACAACCAAAATAACCCCTAAACCTTAAAATGACTAAAATATCCTTGAAACCTAAAAAATGACCAAAATTCCCCGAAACCTATAAAATGACAAAAAAGCCCCTTAAATCTGTAAGTCGATAAAAATACATCCTAAACCTAAAAAATTATCAAAATCCCTTGTAAAACTAAAAAAATGACCAAAATGCTCCCTAAACATAAAAAATGACCAAAATACCCATAAACCTAAAAAATGACTAAGATACCCCAAACCCCTATTTTGGTAATTTTAGAGGCTTCAAGTGTATTTTGTTCATCTTATAGGATTAGTTGTATGTTGGTCATTTTAGATATTTTGAGGGGTATTTTGGTCGTTTTAAAGGTTTAGAGGTATTTTGGTCGTTTTAGACGTTTAGGGTATTTTTGGAAATTTTAGAGGTTTCACGTTGTTTGTGGCCATTTTAGCGGTTTTGGGTTTATTTGGGTCATTTCAAAGGTTTAGGGGTATTTTCGTCACTTTAGAGGTTTGAGGGTATTTTGGTCATTTTTTAGGTTTAAGGGGTATTTTGGTCACTTTTTAGGTTTAGGGGGTATTTTGGTCATTTTTAGGTTTCTAGGTTATTTTGATCAATTTTTAGGCTTTGGGGTTATTTTGGCTAATTTTTAGGTTTCGAGAGTATTTTGGTCATTTTTTAGGTTTTAGGGTTATTTTGGTTATTTTTTAGACTTCGGGGTTATTTTGGCCATTTTTTAGGTTTCGGAGGTATTTTGGTAATTTTTAGGTTTCAGGGGTATTTTGGTCATTTTTTGGATTTCAGGGGTATTTTGGTCATTTTTAAGTTTCGCCGGTATTTTGGTAATTTTTTTGGGTTTTACGGGTATTTTGGTCATCTGTAGGTTTCGGGGGTATTTTGGTCATTTTTTGGGTTTTAGGGGTATTTTGGTCATTTTTTGGGTTTCAGGGGTATTTTGGTCATTTTTAGGTTTTTGGGGTATTTTGGTTATTTTTGGGTTTTGGGGGTATTTTGGTCATTTTTAAGTTTCGAGAGTATTTTGTTCATTTTGGGTTTCGGGGGGTATTTTGGTCATTTTTTGGATTTCAGAGGTATTTTGGTCATTTTTAGGTTTCGGGGGTATTTTGGTCATTTTTTGGGTTTCGGGGGTATTTTGGTCATTTTTTGGGTTTTAGGGGTATTTTGGTAATTTTTTTAGGTTTTTAGGAGTATTTTGGTCATTTTTAGGTTTCGGGGGTATTTTGGTCTTTTTTTGAGTTTCAGGGATATTTTGGTCATTTTCTGGGTTTAGGTGTTACTTTGGTCATTTTTTAGGTTGAGGGGGTATTTTGGAAATTTTAGTAGTTTTGGGGTTGGGTAATTGGGTACCCAATTAAAACCCAATAAACATTTGTGTTAATTGGGTTTAATTGGGTTAATACCCATTTAACCCAACTAATAATTGGGTGGGTTTGGGTTTATTTTAAGTGGGTGGGTTTGGGTGGGCAAATGGGTTTGGGTTGATTTTGCCATCCCTTGAAAAAACACACACACAGAGAGCCCCCAAACCCATACCCGAACCCATAAGAGGAGAAGATTTTACTTTTAGCTGAGAAAATAATACTATTAATCAATGATCAGTTACTATTAATACAATAAACCTATTACTATTCCAGATGCCAGAAGCTCAGAGGCAAGGCACAATCAGGACTTAGGAGTCAGGCGAGAACGAGAGAGAAAGTTAAAGGGTCAAAACTTAAAATGAGATTGCAAAAGCTCACAAAAGAACGAATTTATACTAAGGCAGAATATGAAAACCTAGCATAAAACGCACCGTTTTGTGTTTGTTTTTTCTTTTTTAATAACACCCAAACGACAATGTTTTATTAAAAATAAAATAAAATGAGAACCTGTACAACCAACGACGCTGTATCTAGTAGAACAGAGAACTCAGAACTCAGAAGTTAGAACTAGAAAAGACGAGTGGAGAACAATATACAAACAAGTATCGGTTCGGTTCGACATGTATCGGTCTCGGATTTCCAGCTCCGATGACTGCACTGCACCTACATTGGGATTCCCTTCATGCTCCGATCATCGGCATCGGCTTCATCGGTCGGTTACAATGGCAGTGCAAGACGATTGGCGCCAGTCGGTTGGATCGATGCTTGTGACTTTCTGCTCACCCCTAGTGGTAGGGCCTTGGATTTTTTTTTTCTTAGTTGCACAACAATTTCATCATCCACTTTATCATGATTTTTGCAAAGCCTAGTGTAAACATTATCTGCATTTGGAGCTTTCTGTTGTTGCTAATGTCCACTGTGTGGCTTAAGGATGGGATGATGCAAACATTGAGCCAAAATTTGGAGTTAGGGGAGCAACTTTAGCAATGCCAACTCTATGCCATAAGCAATTCAGGCGGTTGCCTAGGGCCCCAAGTAAATAAAAGGCCCCTGCTTTTAACCAATCAGATTATTTCTTTTATTGTAATAGTATTAGTTAAACCCAAATATTAGCTAATAAATAAAATAATATTTTTATATCAAACGAAAAAAAAAAAAGAGAGAAATAAATATCTATAACATTTTTTATAATACTTTTACAACAAATCTTAAAGTAGTATGTTGTTATAACTTGTTATTGATAGCAAAAAAATAATTCCAATAGTGGGTTTAAATTAGAATTTAGAGCCAGTAACAACTTAACACTTAAGATTGATGTAGCACTTCTCAAACAAAGAAAAGAAAAAAAGCAATACACAAAAAATTCGCAACATTTTTCATAACAATTTAGTTGGTAAAGTTTTACTTGTTTTCATCTAGGTCCACTACTAAAATTTCAATTGCTTTGGAATTTGTATTTTGTGGGTTACTTATAAGTGGGAAAAAAAACAAAATTAAGATACAATAACTTACTATAGGCCCAAACTCCAATTTGTGCTAGAATGGCCCGTAATTTTATTCAAAGGAGAAAGGGGTGTTTCTAATAATAATGCTAGAGATACAATTTTTTTTACAAAAAAAAATTTACAAATCACTAATATGGTGAGTAATTATTGATAAATGAAAAAGTGATGTTAATGATGGGTCAAGATGAAAACAAATAAGAAGCTGGCCACATCAACAGTTTGTAAAAATATTACAGTTTGTAAAAAGATTGTAAAATAGTTTGTACCTGTAACACTACTTGTTTCTAAATTCCACTGGAAAGGTATTGACAACATTGATCGGAATCCAATTGACTACATGACTCAGTAATTTATAACAACTTAACATTTCTTTAAGAAGACCTACATGACAACAATTGAAGACTCGGTGTCAATAGTGTCTTTCCATGGTTCCACCCACCATCTTGACTTTTATCAACTTATTTTGTCAAATTAACCCAAAGCAGACGCAGGACTTGTCTTTTGGATTAGCAGGACTTCTTTCTTATTTATTTATTTATTTATTTTTTTTTTGTGGGGAAAGGCTTAGAAATTTAATGAAGCATGTTTAGGGGTTAGGCCAAAGTTTTTTACATTTTTAACCCATAAAATTTTCCTCCAAATTTAGTTGGAATTCCAACTCATTTTGTGACCCATCATGAGACCGTATATAAAAATTTTATTAAAAAATATAATTCATAAAATTATTTAAATAAATCACTTAATTATATAATAAATTATTTAACTAAAAAGTATATATACATGGAGACAAAACAAAAGACTTTGGCTATACACAGTATTTTGTCTTCGCACCGTGGCATCTTTTGCTAGCGCATTTGCCACCTGATAAGCGGTCCAGCTTCACTTCCATTAAATGCACAACAATTTCGTCATTCATTTTTCTCAAATTAAAAAAAAGAAAATTTCATCATCCACTTTATCATAATTTTTGCCAAGCCTAGTGCAAACATTATTTGCATTTGGAGCTTTTCTTTTGTTGCTAATGTTCACAGTATAGAGCCCGTACTTGAAGTTAGAAAGAGCAATTTATAACTATATAAGTAATTAAGGCGGTCATCAAAAAACCCAAGTATATAAAAGGCCCCCGAATTTTAACTAATATGATTATTTTTATTATTGTAATAGTATTAATTAAAACCAAATATTAGCCAATAAATAAAATAATATTTTTTTATCAAATGAAAAACAAGAAAAAAGAGAGAGAAAGAAATATTATATCCATAATATTTTTCATAACATTTTTACAACAAATCTTAAATAGCATGTTGCTATAAGCTGTTATTGATCATAGCAAAAAAATAATTTCAGCAGTAGGTTGAAATCGAAATTTGGAACCAATAACAACTTAACATCTAGGATTTGATGTAGCACTTCTCAAAAAAAAAAAAAAACAAAAAAACAAAAAAAAAAACAAAAAAACAAAAAATTTCACAAGATTTTTCATAACAATTTAGTTGGCAAAGTTTTACTTGTTCTTATCTAGGTCCACCACTAACATTATTCTTTTACTTACCACTATCGATCCATATTTGGTGCCAAAATTTTCTTGTAATTAAAATTTCAATTGCTTTAGGATTTGTATTTTGTGGGTTACATATAAGTGGGAGAAAAAAAAAAAAAAAAAAAAGATACAGCCTGATAACTTACTACAAGCACGAACTCCAATTTGGGCTGGAATGGCCCATAATTTTATTCAAGGGAGAAACCCAATTGGCTACGTGAATTGAAAGAGCATGCCCAATTAAAGTTAGTCTATCATTTTATAGTAACACATTTTTTTTTTTTTTAATTTTAGAAAGGATGAACAAGAAATTTATCAATTTGTTTTATTGTTTATTATTCTTCGTTTTTTTCTTGTTTCAAAAAAAAAAAAAAAAGTCGGTAACTTGGATGATATAAGAATGTTTAAAAACCTGTCCAAATTGTAGTTTTTTGTACACATGTATCGGCTAACACTACCATTGAATAGGTTCGCACATAACTTGATGAGGGAGGAATTTAATTATGAGACAAAAATGACCACGTTTGGTGTGAGATCTAATATTACTTTGCCTTTGTCTAGCATGTTAATTGATCAGTTTACATTTTAGCCACATTTGGTTTTTTTCCAAGGAAGTTAATTTCGTACCGTACTGGCTGGTACTGCCGGAATTTGCCATACCGATGCTTAGACCGGTACAGAAATACTCTTGTTTCGTTTCGATTTAAATACTGGCTGTACTGGAGCCGTTTCGAGCATACCAGGATAAATACCAAGTTTTGGCCGGAAAATAGATACTAGGCGAAACAAAAGAAAAAACTCAAAAAACCCCCAAATTTCAAGATCCACCTAGTCACTCTTACCTCGGTTTTTCCTCCTCTTCTTCGTATTTGTCTCTACTACGCATTTCTTCTTCTTTTCCTTTGTTTCATCGACTTCTGTTTGTACAGCCCCTTCATCTTCTTCATTAATTTCTCAACGTGTGTCTGTCTCTATTTTTAGTTTTGGAACACTCACCTGAAAGTAGAAACAAGAATGAAAAAAAGCAAGTGACAAGACTTCAAAGCAAAACGTGTGGAGGTGAAAAGAAGAATGAAAAAAAAAAAAAATAAACTTATAATGAAAGACTAATGGGCTACAACTATTAGCAAGATGTGTGGAGGTGAAAAAAATGATTGAAAAAAAAAAAAATCCTAATGAGTTAGGACTTCCCGTGGTTGACTCTGTGGGTGTAGGACTTGGAAACTATAGGCACTTCAAATAATAAAAAAAATTATCGGTTAATGTAAATCATTTCAATTTTTTTAAAGGTTCAAATTTTTTATTTTAGCTATTGTAACATATATTTTTGTATTTTGGTGAAGTTATAATAGCTATATAGTTATTTAGCTTCACTGTAGCTAATGCTCTAATTCCACCAAAAAATATAAAAAGTTGCCAAAGTGATATATTGAGTTATTAAAAATATAATTTTGTATATTGTATAAAATAATAAAAAATAGCGGTAAATCCGAAACGGTACACCGGTATTGACTGGTATCTGAAATATATCGTACTGCTAGCCAAACCGGTACAGCATCCGGTATGGTATTGACTTCCTTAGTTTTTTCTCAAAATTTTCCCTCTAATTGGTCAAAAGACGTGTAACTCGTACTCATTTGGTTTTTCCTCACTTCAATATTAGCCATTCTAGTCATTGTTCTTAGTCATTGTTGTTGCAGCCTCCTTGTGTTTGAAATTCTTGTTCTTAAGAGCATTCTTCCCTTTCCTATACCATGCTGTTTTGTTATCTTTTTGTAGTATAAACCCCTAAATGTCGTTTGCAGGCTTTATTTTATAATTACAGGTTTGTTTGTATTAGGTAGTAAAAGTCAGATTTTGTTTCTTTAGCTTTAACAAGAAAGAAAAATAACCGTTTTTACCTGTATTCAATACCCTTCTTAGAAAGTGTTTCACAGTAAATACTAATCAATATCACTAATATTGTAAACATTTCAATATTTGAGAGATAGCACCATGGTAGTTGAAGACTTCACGCCGTCATATCTTTCCACCCACCATCATGAGAAGTATTATTTTTTATTTTTTAAAATGTTATTAAATAATTATAATTCAATTTCACTGAGAGAATAAAATATGAAGAAATTATCTTATAAGACAGTCTCAAGGGGCGCCCTTCTCATATTTGATAATTCCACTTATAAGACCCACATTCTGTAAGAGGAATGCACCATAACACATTCTCAATTTCTCATTACATAATATTTTTCATGCATGGGTCAATCACATTGTGCATCTCCCTCAAAAGTAAAGATAACCTGGATTTTCAACATTTAAAATGGCTGGCAAATTTGGCTTTAGTTTCCTCCCAAAAGGCATCTCTCTAGGATCTCATCATTTATGCTGAATGTGATCACTTTGCTAATAATATAAATGGATACTACGTCAGAGAGGAGTTGAAAATAGTCGCTTGTTGAACTTATGTTATATATATTTTTTTTTATAATGAAATACCGCTAATAGAAAATTCCATCCCATTCTTACTGACACTAGGCTTCCTTTTCTTCACAATTTTCTACTTTTACATGCTTAAATTTCAATGGAACACTTTATGAAATCATACACATTCAAGTTATGATATCCAGTAATATACAATCTTGATGAAGACGCAATTTATTGCCTAGTTAGCACTAAGATGAGGGAATGGAAATTCATGCGGCCAAAGCTAAAGGGACCATAGCGGACTGCAATGGACCAAAGGGACCGAAGTGGACGAATTTAGATTGAAATGGACGAAATGGATTGAAGTGGACTGGAAGGACCGAGATCAACCGAAGTAGACTTTATAGATTGAAATGGACCGAAAGGACTGAATTGGACAGAAGTGGAACAAATGGACCGAATTAGACCGAACTGGACCGAAATGTTGTTTTTATTGATTTGGAGTACCACGTCAATCGTAGTTCGTGATTAGCTAAAAATTCCCATAGAATGGAGAATTTTCTTCATCAAAACCATGATTTCTAAATTTATACAAAACAAAGAATTAGAAAGTGTGATGTTCTCAATTTTTTACAAAAGAAGCATGTTCTTTTACAAAAGAAAAGGAAACATGCTCACCTCATTTTACATATTAAACATTGAAATTATTTCATATGATAACCCAAAATTGTCTCAAAATTTAATTTAAAAAAAAAAAAAAAAAAAAAAAAAAAAAAAAAAAAAAAAGAAAGCTTGGAAAACTAGAAGATGGACACGTCGAATTCTATTACCAGTCTAGAGATTGCATAAGCAAGCACTTCTTAGAAGACGGTTTTCCCCTGTAATCTGTCCAACTTCGGACCCATGAAGGAGACTGTTTCACTTCCTCTGATTCTAATTTTCCTCGTTTTCCATAGTTTGGTGTGCCTTATTTTTGCTTTGATTCAGTTTGATTCTGAAAATCTTGAGCATAAAACTTTTTTTCAAAATCACATGTGTTTTTCATTCTACATTGATAGGCATGTTTTCCCTCTGACCTTATTGTTTTTGAGCTGGGATCAAGACGGAGAACTCTTTCTCATTTGGTGATCGATATGTGCACTTCAATGTCAGCATTCCAGCCTAGGTTTCCTTGTTTTTGATCAAAATCAATAGCATCAAATGGGAACTTCACTATACTTTGTAGCCTCTCATTTGACTACCAGTTTTATTTGTCGTGTTCAAAGTAGATTAAAATGTGCTTGAGTTGGGGAATCCATATATTTTGCATGAATCAGACCCCAAGGCAATGTGAATTAATTGAAGAGTTTGCCAAAGAAGAGCAAGGGGAATATAATTAATAACTGTGCTACTGCTCGAGCATCTGGGTAAAATGTAGACCAGAGATGGCTTCATTGTCTGCATTTGTAGCTTTTATTTTGTGTTCAAGGAGGTTAATTTCACCTTTGAAATCTAATGCAATATTTTCATGTGCATGCAGGGGCGGCTTAATATATTTGGGGGCCTAAGGCAAAAATTAAAATTGAAGTCTTTTATATGATTAAAGATGATTTTTAAAAATTTAAATTCAATTATCATATTTTAGATGCAAAATTACTACTAATTAACATGAACCATTTAATTTTTTTTTTGAAAGTCTATAGCCAAAAAATTTGACAAAACTTTTCACACCTATTGACGTGACAGATTAATAATTTGATAGTGGTAAGTAAAAAGTTGATGTTAGAGCATTCGCATCAATGCCTTTAAAATCATGTAAAATTATGTAAAACACAGTTTTTACACATTTTTGCTCAAAAATACTCTCCATCAGTTCTTCTAAAATTATATAAAAATGTGTATTTCTTTACATGAGCTACAGTAACCGTGTAAATATACACGGTTACTGTAGCTCGTGTAAAGATTATTTTACTAATTTCCGTTCACTCGTTTTTTTCTCTTTCTTTTCCAACTCAACAAACTCAGTAAACTAACTTCTCATCTTCTTCTTTTTCCTAAGATGCATACAATCACATCCACACACAAACACATCCACATAAACAAATCAATAGAGATACACTTGCTTAAAAAAAAAAAAAAAAAAAAAACACAAAGATACACAAACACGGAGATCGAAGATCGGCTGAGATTTGGTGGTGGATCGGAGCGGTGGTTTGGAGCTGCGGCGTTTGGTGGCGTAGATCAGCTGGGAGATTGGATTGGAGCATAGATCGGAGATCGATTTCAGCCTGGTGGATCGGAGCTCGGAGATCGGCTGAGATTTGGTGGTGGATCGAAGCGGTGGTTCAGAGCTGCGGCGTTTGGTGGTGTAGATCAGCTGGGAGCTGTGGCGTTTGGTGGATCGGAGTGGAGCGTAGATTGGAGATGTGGCGTTTGGTGGATCGGAGTGGAGCGTAGATCAGAGATGTGGCGTTTGTTGGATCGGAGCGGAGCTGTGGATCGGATGCGGAGCGGTGGATCGGATGCAGATGCGGTGGATGTGGATGAGGAGCTGTGGCGTTTGGTGGATCGGAGCTATGGCGGATTGGTTTGGTGATTTGGAAGAGGAAGGCCTGAGAGATGGGTGTAGAGAGAGAGAGAGAGAGTGAGAAATCAGAAAATGGGTAGAGAGAGAGAGAGAGAGCGCATATTTAAGGGAGGTAGTGAGAGAGAGAAAAAAATAGAGTATAATGTATATTTTATTGAAATATCTTGTAAAATAGATAAATTGATGTGGGTGTTTTGTAAAAGTAATTATGTAAAATAGAAAAAGTAGGTTTTAAGTGTAAAAATGAATGTGTAAAATACACATGCTGATGTGAATGCTCTTAATAGTGGACTTAGATAAAAACTAGTAAAAGTTTGACAACTCAACTTGTAAAAAATGTTGTGATTTTTTTTTATTACTCTTTTTTTTTTTTTTAGAAGTGTTATATTCATAATATTTTCATAACAAATCTTAGGTGTTAATTTATTCTTGGTTCTAATTTGAACTCATCACTGAAATTAATTTTTCATCATCAATAATACCCTGTAACAACCTATCTCTTAGGATTTATTTTGAAAATATTGTAAAAAATGTTGTGAACGTAATATTTTTTTTTTCTTTTGATAAAAAAATATTATCTTATTCATTGGCTAATATTTGGACTTAATTAATACTATTATAATATTTTTTTTTAAAAAAAATCCTATTGATTAAAATTTGAGGGCATTTTTTCTACTTGGGGCCTTAGGCAACTGCATTAGTTGCTTTATATATAGAGCCGACATTGTGTGCATGCTGTGGCATTTTCTACTATGGAGACCAGATTTTTGAAGACTTCTTCCGTCATAGACTTGGCGATAAAGATGTCAAGGTTTGCTTGCTGTTTATGTGCATATCATTTGTTTTTACGTTTTCGAGTTGGTTCTTTCGACCTGAATTTCATCATTGATTAATCATCACAGATCACAGGTATCTCTTGAACTATCCTTCATGGAGGCTGTTCAGGGAAGCACCAAAACAGTGACATTTCAAACTCATTTGCCTTGTGAACCCTGTGGTATAGTGGTTTTTATTGACTAATCAAGTGTTTCAAATGATTCTGCAGTTTTACTGCTGGCAGATATTTTTCCAGAATTTTGGTTGTTTGGCTCTGTTTGGTTGGTAGAGTTAATTTAGTTTCGAGGAAAAGTTCCCAACATAAGATTTTAATCTATACATTTTTATGGAGGATAAAAATTATTTCTCCATTTTTAACTTGAAGTCTTGCTTAATTAATTTAAGTGGTATACAAACGTATTTATAGTACAAAGCCCAAGCTTAACTATATAACAACCAATCCACATTATACGGATCTAATCCGTGATTCAAGGAGCTAAGCTCAACAGATTTTCGCGCCAAGTCTAACGGTTTCTGAGTTCACAGAGAACGGCACCGTTTTAAGACTCAATTACTAACACATATGAAATAAGCAATACGGTGCGTTCTGATAAATGCATTCTAACGGTAACTCCCAACTTCTATCTTCAACCTCAGGCGCTGCAATTCCTAAAACCAGACTCTTCGTGCTTTGCTTTGCTCACATTTTAAGAAGCGATCAACAGTTGTAGACATAATTGTTTTAGCCTTCTCGTGCTGGATGACTGGACGTACTAATTGCAGCTACAAGTTTTGGGTTCTAGGGAAATTCAGGGATAGTTTTTAGATGTGGGGCACATCTGCAGGTGAAGTTGATGCCAGTGTGAAACTTTTTGCAGTTTAATCCGTGTACTATACATGAATCTCTGTGACTTTATTAGGCAATGATATTAAGTGGTTTCTTCACTTCCATTTGTGTTGATTATGTATGATGGTTGGTGCAAAGTTTACTATATTATATATTTCTATCCCTATTGTTTTTTTTTTTTTTACTGGTTTGTTATATTAGAGATAAATAGTTCATGGTTTTTCTACGTCTCTAATACCAGTTAATTTTTTTTTTCCCGCAGCCTAAGTATATCTGCAAGTCATGCAAAGGAAATTGAGTTGTATTAGGAACGAAGTCAGTCAAGCTTAATATCGTGCCGGGTATTTCTTTTTTCATTTTAGGATTTTTTAAAAAAAATTATTTTTGTTTTTGTATTTTTTTTATTTTTTTTTGGCTCTGGTGGTTGCATTGCTAAAATTTCGTGCTGTAGTCAAGCTATTCTTATCCTAGCTTGGTGTAGAATAAATTCCTCTGCTACTAAGTCCAATGCATGATCTTATCAATTCAGGCCTTAAAATTTGTATATGGTTTGTTAGGATATAGTAGAGTAGGGATTTGGGAATGAAATGGATCGGTTTGCAGGCTTTTTATTTTATAATTACAGGTCTGTTTGCATCAGGTAGCAAAAATCAGATTTCGTTTTTTAAGCTTTAAGAAGAAAAGAAAAATAACCGGTTTTATAGGTTTTGTATATGCTAGTTTTTATAGGTTCTTGACCCTCCTCCTTTGCCATTTGCAGGAGTAGATAATGATGAGAGCATAAAGGTTAGTAGAAGTGGTGGAGCAGATCCTGATGGAAATCAACTATATATATTGTCATTAAGGTAACTATATATATATTTTTTCGTTTAGTGAGTCATCTTTTGTTTCTTTTCAGTGGGCACTTCACTGCTTGGATGACTTCCCCCCAACCCCTTAACGTTTTGTGGGTATCAGTGGCCTGCAATGCATGGATGTCTTGAACATGTGCGTTGTATGAGGTTTTTGAATAAAATAGTTTTGTGTTTAGCGTTAGGAAACATTAATTGCATTCAGGTCTTTACTGAGAAGAAGCTAAATGCCTAAGCTAAAATTATTTTTGACATTATTTTGAATATTTACGCTCCGTTCGCAAGCATTAACGTTTCTGAAGAATGAGTCATTTTTCAAAGAACATTTCTGAAAAACTATCTCATTTTACAGTGTTTGATAAAAACCTTGAAAATGAGCTTGCAAACGTTTTCTTGTGTTTGGTATACATAAAATTTTTATAACATTTCTTGTATAATTTAAAACATGTGTATTATTTTAAACCAACTAATGTAATCAATATAAATAAAAAACCAAGAATGAATTTAAATCTTCCCAAATAGATCTAATAATTAACTTGGATTTAAAATTGGTTAAATATAATGTTTTGAAAGGGGTCTAAAATTAAAATGCACAATCTTCGTAGTTAGAACAACATAGCCAAATTCAAAATTTACACAATTGATACATTTATTCAAAGTTCAAACTTTAGATTCAAAATCCACAAGGAAGAGACACATACATGTAACCATTATAATGCAAGGCTATGCGAGCCTGAAATTGAACAACTTACGGTAATGAACCACAACAAAACAGTAACAATTGTCAATGCACACCTCAATGAAGTTAAACCACACCCTACGCCAGTAAGGATTTATGTAGAGAACTGCAACAAGTCCCAACAACACTGTTATGTAAACCACCACAAAGCTTATGTAGAAGACAGCCATGTCAATGAAACTACCACCATCTTCCCCATCATGATCCACTGGCATTGTAGACGGAGGTCCGATTTTGGTGCAATCATGTAATGGAGGTCCACACAAAAGAGGGTTATCCTCATAACTACTTTCACCAAAAGTCCCGAATTGATTTTTTCTTTCTGGTGTTGTACCTGATAAGTTATTATGTGCCACACTGAAGACTGCTAGAAAGGTAATTTCGGTCAATTCAGGTGGAATTTTACCACTTAAATTGTTATAGGAAAGATCCAAACTCTCCATCAGCTTCAAGTTTGAGAATGTTGTAGGGATTGGTCCAGTCAGATTGTTGTGTGATAAGTTCATTGCCCGGATGGTGCTCATCATTCCAAGTTGAGTTGGGATTTCACCTACTAACTTGTTGCATGAAAGGTCAATTCCAAACATGTAGTTGAGAATGTCTCCACGATAGGAGTCAATTCTATTCTTTGTTGTGAACTCTGCTTCATCTGTCTCTACAACTGCCACAAAATCATCCATAGGATTCCAGTCTTTCATATTTGTTGATTTTGTCTTCAAGTATGGCGTTCTAACTTGGTACTTAGAAAACCCTAATGAGAAACCTCTTAAAATAGGCTCTTGGGTGGCTGCCACGAAAGTAATGTTACTCAAGCAATGTGGTATTGTACCTGAAAATTTATTGTAGGAAAGATCCAACATGTTTAAGTTTTGCAAAAGGCATAATTGATTTGGAATCCTACCTTCTAAATGGTTTTCTCTCAAAAGAAGAATGCTCAAGGATGAGAGGCTGCCGATCCAATCAGAATGTTTCCAGTTAGGAGGTTATCTCGAAGATTTAATGTAACTAGATTAGAGTTGTTTTTGAACGCACATGGAATTGGACCGCTCAACCAATTTTTATTCAGATAAACTGATCTAATATATGATGAATTGAAGCAAGATGGAATAGAGCCGGATAGATTGTTCTCGGAAAGGTCAAGAAATCGAAGATCAACAATTTTGCACCACTCGACTGGAATAGGACCTTCAAGTTGATTTTTGGCCATAACAAGGTCCACTAAATGATCAGACATGTTCCCCAACCACGTTGGAAGCATGCCTGAAAAATGGTTATTACTAAAATCAATTGCGAAAAGATTATTTAATTTTGAGATGCTCTTTGGGATCATTCCCGATAAGTGATTGTTATCCAAAAGTAACTCAGATAAATTAGTCAGATTAAAATTGGTGGGAAATATTTGGCCACTGAAGTTATTATATGACAATTTGAGAAAATCTAAGTTGTGGCAGCCCATTCCGAAATGCATTGGTATTGTTCCTGATAAATGATTCTCAGACAAGTCTAGAACTTGTAAGAAAACCAATTTCCCAAAAGAAGAAGGTATACTACCATGAAATGCATTTTTAGACATGTTTAAATATTCTAAATTTGGAAAAATTAAACCAAAATTTATGGGGATTGGACCCTGTAAGTGATTATCTGAAATATCCATGTTCCTAATGTTGTGACAAATATCATGTGGCAGCATGAAAGGCCCCGTGAAAGAGTTATTATTTAAGAAAAGGGACTCCAATTTTGTACTGATTTCTAGCAACCAAGTGGGAAACTTTCCGACCAAATTATTGTGAGAGAGATCAATCACTACCAACTCATATTGGTAATGAAGAAATCCAGGAGTTGTGCCATTGACATTGGGTCCGTTAGAAAGACTCAAAACCTGTAATTGGAAGGTTGGAATCCAAGTATGAGAGTTAGGTTCAAAGGCAATTTTATTGTTATCACTTAAAAAGACCTTAAGATTTGAGAGGTTAGAAAAGGTGGACATTGTGGCTGGGATCAGGAAGTTGTTATTTGACAGAGAGAGGTACTCAAGTGATGTCAAACTTGATAACTGGGAGTGGGCAATGTTCCCGGTGAAGTGATTGTTAGAGAGATCCAATACTTGAAGTGATGTCAAGTTTGCCATACATGAAGGTAGTATCCCTTCAAAATTATTGTCGCTGAGGTTTATCTCTTGGAGCTTCCTAAGTTCACACCAGCCTGTAAAATGAGATTAGTATTGATTAGATTCTAGTATTGTAGCTTTTCCTAAGTAATATCATTGTGAAAGCAACCTACCTTGTGCAGGTAAGCTACCGTTGAGATGACAGCCTGGCACTGACAATACTTTAAGAGAATTCATAACTCCGACTTTGTGAAGGAAGCTGTTATCAATTGATGAACCATCCAAGTACAGCTGCTCTAGGTTGTTTAGTGCACCTAACTCTAAAATAATAACAAAATTTTTAGACATGGAAATTGTAAAAAAAAAAATTATTAATATGGTATACTATGAAATAGTTACTACTGTTAGAAAGATATGTGGCATGCCATATGTAAAGTTTAAATAAAAGCAATATATACAGATTTTGGTTTAACAAATCCAAGAAAGAATTAGAAATGTCCACTTTGTTTTTATCATCAACATCATCAGTGAGAGGAGTGAAAAGTGAATAATTTTTCCATAGTAAAAGACATTTTTCCTATTTAGGTGAAATTTTATAACAAGAATGTCAACAAATTTAAAAGTAAATACTTCTATTACGAATTTTTACTCGTTCCTTTTTTTCTAAAATCCATAATCTGTACAATATGGTTTTCAAAAGCATGAAATAAACTTTCAATGTCTGAAACTTCTGCTTTTGTTATTTTCTTGAGAAAGTGGTAAAGTAAACATGACAACCATTTTTCGAGTTCCATTGGTCTTCAAATATGTGCATAAACTGATTGAGTTAGAAAAGATCTCTATGTTCTTTCGAAGACTACGGAATTTTAACAAGTGATTCCAAATCATTATAACTAGAATTGCAAGAGATGCAAAATTATTATCGAGAAAAATAAAGGATTTGAAAATGTAATACGAAATTTATTTTAAATTACAAAAGAATCATGTGTTAGAATGGTTCCAATGTTAAGGAACGCAAGTTTAGTTTCATTTTTTTAAAAAGAAATTTCATGAAAAATATTTATAAAATGTTTATAATAGGTTCTGGTTTTCAAAAATTATGCTGGTAATGATTATCTTACTGTGTATATAAGTGTCTAAGAGCATCCGTAGCAGATGTTCTAAAAATTATGCCATTTTACCACATTAAAGGCCTACTTTATTATTTTACCACATCATTTTACAACATCCTATTTATCAGATGTTTTATAATTCAATTCTATACATTAAAATAATATTTACTACACATTAAAATAATATTTATTACAACACATCAACCCACCAACTCACCAACAGCCACAGAGAGATGACAGAGAAAGGAATAAAAAAAAGAAAAAAAATTTTGCCACACCATTCCGTACCGTGGCAAATTTGCCACGGTACTGTGCAATGTTGCAAAAAAAATAACATATGCCACATCTACTAATTGGCTCAATTTGGGTTTGGTGTGGGATATGTGCCAAATATTTAGCATTTGGCACATATCCCACATCTAGTGTGGATGCTCTAAGAATTGTATAACTTACCTTTAGTAGTATACGATCCTTCCAAATTGTTGTATCCAATATTTAATATCTTCAACGATGGGAAGGCAGCTAATGACTCAAGAATTCGTGCATTAAAATTGTTGTAACTCAAATCTAGGACTTGCAACTTACTCAAGCTGTTTGAATCTATAGGGAAATATAAAATATTTCATAAATAAATAATGTTGCAGTTTCATTAGGCACACGGCATACCATGTAAAATGAGGATTTTATTTTAATTCGTGAACATGTATTTGACAACCTGTCATACCTTCCGTCGTCATGAAGTCATTGATATAATTTCCGCCCAAGTAGAGCTCCTCCAAGTTGTTAAATGCTTTGAAGTCTACATGAAAAAATAAATTAATCAAAAGATTGTAGATTATTTAGACTTCTTGTACACAATCACTCCCACGCCCAATTTCATAATTTGCTGACTTGTGTGAGTTTGAGTGGTCTGCATGAAGTAGTGAGTCGCATAAAGTAGAAAATATCCATCATTCACAATGACACAACTTAGTCAATTGTAAAATTAATTGTGTGATTGGTTATGTCTCTAGAATTATTCCTCTCGAACTATCTCATTCATCCATTCTGTTCTCTTAGAGGGATGAAGATAGTTTGGACTTTGGATCAAATAACTTTTTGTTGTCGTTTTATTTTTGTTTAATGATACTTAATTAGTCAACTTAAAAAAAGAGTCATCATTGACTAACATTATATTATATAATTGAATGACTCTGCTAATATTTTAGTCTAATTGTTCTATATTTGATGATGTATCTTTTTTTTCCTTTTGCCCCATATCCATCAATGGAATAGCCTATAACTTGACCCACTGGCTTGTTTTTGTTATCCTTATTTACCCAAAATAAAAAGGGCCTTGTGAATGTGTGTGTGTGGTTTTTTTTTTTTTTTATGTCGTCATATAATAGTTTGTCATTTTTACCTATTTCCCCCTAAATTTTGTCAGTGTTTCAACT
Organism: Quercus variabilis; assembly: GCA_030445155.1. NCBI lineage: Eukaryota > Viridiplantae > Streptophyta > Magnoliopsida > Fagales > Fagaceae > Quercus > Quercus variabilis. The sequence goes on along the minus strand of CP129448.1, from coordinate 3,465,002 downwards.
TCAAGAGCTCTCATGGGTTATTAGAATGATTTTTCTAATTTATGACATGCTAGGTTCCAAATTTTATCACTTACCAAAAAGCAAAGTTCCAAACTTTATTACTGACTTATTGTTACCTATTCCTTTTCTTCATTTGGAATGCCAAGCCACACTCTTTTTTCACATTATCTGAGATTCTTACCTAAGCATCCAATCATCCATGACATTTCCATACACCTCCTAGGAATCACGGCAATATATAAGCACGGAATTCAATCATTTGAATCTTCACATTTAATAGGATATAATAACCCTATTAATAGTATACCCAATGCAAGGTATAATTTTTCATTAAACGGACTTTAAATACGTCTAATAAATAAATATAACAGGCTACGTAAAACTTCACAATGGGACTTGAACACGGACTTTCGAACCCGTGCCTAAAATAGTAAAATCTGGCGCCTTAGGTCTGTCAGCCAAACTATCCACAGACTTTATTTTATACATATATATATATATATATATTATGAAGAACAGGTTTGTTAGTATAGGTAGCTTAAGAAATAACTTTATGTCAAATCATTTCAACTTATGTCAGATTTTTTACTAACTTTTTAAGATGTAGCCAGTAATACTAACTTTTGAATTTTACTTATTATTTAAGTAATATTTTCAGTCACTTTATTAATTTATACTAATTTTTAATTAGGTGAAGATGCCCATTAACATTTTCCAATATTATAAATGTTTGGTAATTTAGTTTTTCTTAAAACAACTACAGATCCATAAATAAAAATTTAAAAGAACTAACCGGAAAAAAAGGTGAAATTTAGTCATATAAATCTCAATGATTGATATAAGCGTGAAACACTCTTCTAATCTTATTCATTTGCAAATTAATTAATGATAATTTTACCCTAGATGTGGATTGATCCATTCAAATTGTTGGAATCCAAATGTAGTTCCTTGAGCGAAGCAATAGTACCACTAAAGGATTGTAAAATGCTGTTATTAAAACTATTATAACTTAAGTGAAGCACTTCTAGCTTGCCCAACGTAGAGAATCTTTCAAAACCTGCAATTTAGATGCTTCAATTGCATGTCGGCAACTATATATTCTCACAAAACAGTATAAAATGATACTAATATGCGGCTAATTTTTTTAACGTCCATTAAAAAAAACAAAGAGGTAATAGAAAAAAGTAAAATATTGACAAATACTACCTACTTTTCTTAAGATATAAACTGAGTACCTTCATTTGGGATCCATCCAGAAATGGAATTAATACTCAAATCGAGGTACTGGAGCTCTTCAAATGGAAGAAACAGAGAGGTATTAAAGTACCAACCTCCCTCACTTTCTCTACTCAAAAAAGACATCGTGTTAATAGTAAGGTGGATTACACGGTTAGTAGTGATGTTGCACTTGACTCCTTCCCACTCACAACAATCACCCTCTTTGTCAGCTGAGTCCCAATGAGGAAAATTATATTCATTAGTGCAGTTGACAATGGAAGCTTTGAGTTCCAAGAGAGCAATTCTCTCTTGCTCCCGGCAACCAAAGCACCCATTCATACCAAAATGAACCAAAACTAACACCACCGGCCACCACCAATAACATCTCAACTCCATTACTTATTTCTTTTCTGATTTTCTACAACAATAAGACTGACAAAAAAAAAAAAAAAGACTGACAAAGTTTTTGCTCAACTCTGATTTATACTCCTAAGCAAAATAGGTCTTGAGTTGAAATAACACTACCACCACTACCTTATATATACCCACTACACGTACCACTTTCTCAGATCATATCTTGTGCTTTTTTCAAAAGCAAAAAGTTACATCCACTATTTGAGATGACTTGGACTAATTAAGTCTTCTCTTTTGGTTAAAGACTAATTAAGTCTTCGCAATGCGCATCATGTGTCTTTCCAGTTTCCACCCAGCTTCGAATCCTAAGATAATGATTTTTTCTTAATAAAAAAAGGTGCAAGGGCCTACGATATGATTTAAGAGCCTATTCATTGCTTTTTGTCCAGCCAGCCTGAACAGTGTGGTCCCATACAAAGTTGTGAATAACTCTCTGATAAAGTTCAAAGTTTTGAATTAACGCTTTTCACTCTTCAAAACTTTGTCTTTGTCTACCGACACAGCCGTGTATTGTAGGCTTTAGCCTTAAATTTTAAATTTTTTTTCTATTTTATTTATTTTCTATTTAACATATTCTAACAATAGGTGTATCTTATTTAGGAAAAAAATAAAAATAAAAATCTACATATAATTATTATTATTGAAATATATTATGTGAGACAAATAAAATTATAATTATAATAAAGACTTTTAAATATATGTGTGTGTGTGTATATATATATATATATAAAATATAAAATTAACCATAATTTCGAAATGATACCGAAATATTTTATTTCTTTAACTAAACCAAAACAACTTTTGGTACGAGCCTCTTTTAGACTATATTTTTTGGTTTTCTAGGTTTTATAAGTTTTTTTTTTTTTTGGTTTAGTATTTGTTTTTTTGTTTGGCATTTGTTGTGACTGTGTACAATTTGTTTGTTTATTAAATTTAAATATTGTACATAAAATGAGTACTGATAGATTAACTGATAGTTTTCCACTAGTGAATCAGGTAATTCAAGTGCTCTACTATGGAGAATTGTACTTCATTGGGTGTTATTGTACTTTTTTTTTACTGTTATTACTTAATTTAAAACCTAAAATAAACATAAAATATGTCTAAAAATATTTTTATACCTAAATATAAATATTAATTAATTGTCTAACCCCTAACATATTGTACTCTTTTAGACTATATTTTTTGGTTTTCTGGACATTATTGAGATAAACTTTTGGACACTTTTTCACTTCTAGCTTCTTCTTTTTCCCTTTCTAATACGGACCCACGTTTTCCTTTCTCACTTAATTCCCCTTTTATCTAATCCCTTCAACAAGCAGGAAAGCTACACCCACTCCACATACAACTTTCTCATATCATAGCTTGTGCTTTTTTTCCAAAAGCAAAAAGTACATCCATTATTTGAGGGCAAAAATAATCAAATATCAATATTTTTTAAAATTATTAATATTTTATTACTATTTGAAAAATATTTAGCAATGTAAAATTTTTTTTAAATTCAAGTTTGTAAAACTCGAAATGCGTGCAAACTCAAGTTAATGAAATGTGAGTTCTTTATAACATATAATTTATTGCCTGTGTTTCAAACCCTTTCGCTACCTTTTTTTCAATACAAAGTATTTAAGTCAGGGGAGGCAAGATTAAAAGACAAGATTGAAAGTAAAAAATTAATCTAAAAAAATTAATCAATATTAATAACAAAATAAATAAACTACTATATAATAATGTAATTGTCATACATAATCTAACATAAAATATAAACTTTAATTTATTTTTTTACACCTAACTTATTTTACCCAATTGCCCTCGACGATTTTTCATATTTTGAAATTGTTGCATGATTTCTTCACACTCAATAATCTTAAATATGTCTTTCTCAATATATATGACTAAGCAATCATTTATCCACAGATCTCCTATTCGATTGCATAATCGATTTTTAATTATGTTTATTACTGGAAAAGCTCTTTCAACAGTAATTATTGCAATTAGTAAAATTAATGCATTACTAAAAAAAGCTCTTTTAACAGTAATTATTGCAATTAGTAAGATTAATGCCAAAGTCACTTATAGATATGAAACATCTTTTTTTTATTTTTTTTAATCATTACCAAGTGAGACTCATGGTTTTATATTATAATTGTACGTTTTAGTTTTTAAAAGTCCATCAAATTACTGTGTAGTGTGTTCAGACTCCTATCCTATTCAACGTAAAGATTTTTTTTTTTTTAACTTTTTTTAATCATTACTAAGTGAGATCCATTGATTTTATATATTAGAATTGTAGTAGAAGGAAAAGTCTACTGAGTAAAGATACTATGAATTGATAAAAAAAAAAATTTAATTTTTTGTCTTTTATGTCAACGGCGACAAATAAGGCATTTTAGGCCATTATAATATTTTAGTAAAAAAAATTGAAAGTTCAGAGGGGGCACCTGCCCCCCTCCCTCCGCCCCTGCGCGTGACCCAACTCTTTCGCTACTTTTTTCACCATCTTTTTCCACGTGACCCTGACAAAAGAAAGAAAAAAGAGAAACTCAAAGCCACAATTGTTGACTGTGTGAGGAATTTCCCATTGTTCACTGTCTCACAGCCACAATTGTTGACTGTGTGAGACAGACTGTGTGAGTGCAGTGGCTGTGTGAGACAATTCTTGAGGGAAATTCTTCTTAAGAATTTCCCATTGTTGACTGTCTCACAGCCACAATTGTTGACTGTGTAAGACAGACTGTGTGAGTGCAATTGTTGACTGTGTGAGACAGACTGTGTGAGTGCAGTGGCTCTGTGAGACAATTCTTGAGGGAAATTCACATTGTTGACTGTCTCACAGCCACAATTGTTGACTGTGTGAGACAGCCACAGTGTGAGTGCTGTTATGCGTCTTCTTTGTTTTTCTCTATCTCAGTAAGTACTGCATTTAGCATTCTGTATCTTTTATTTTATTTTATTTTATTTTATTTTTTGTTTTGGGTGTCTTTACAAGTGAAACTGAGTACACCATTGGATTCAAATGAATTCGTAATTCAAAGATAGTCACCCTCATGTGAAACTGAGCAGTGAGTACTGAGTATTGACTCTATTGAGTAGTCAGTCAAGGGCAATAAATTGAAGCAAAGTGACAGGATTAAAGTTCCTAAAAAAAAAAAAGTGACAAGACTGAAAAGAAATGCAAAACGTGTATAAGAAAAAAAATGAAAGCAAAAAGAGTAACGATAGTGACACATTTTTACCGATCAAAACTCATTATGTAAATAAATTGTAACACAAATTATACTATTTTATGTTACACCACGTTAGAGGTGTGCAGAAAATCCACCGACCCATCAAACTCGATCCGATTTATCTGACCCGCTGGATTGAGTCGGTTTTTAAGGCTTGGTGGGTTGGGTTGGGTCACAAATTTTTTTTTTATAGCGGGTCAGATTGGGTGTGGGTCATAAAATTATAAACCCGCCAAACCCGACCTTACCCACCCATATTTAATATATATTTAAAAAATGTTATATATGTAATATTTTTTTTTAAATTAGCTGTAAATTTAATATATACTAATAATAATATTATATACTATAAGTGCTTATATATAAGTGCTCATCTATAATATATTATATATATATATATATATAATATATACTAATAATAATATATTTAATAAATCTAGTAATAATAATTTATCAAACCCATGGGTTCAACCCGACCCAACTCGACCCATGTGGGTTGAGTTGGGTTGGGTTGGACTTATGTAATGAGTTAAGTTGGGTTGAATTTTTTTTTACCCACCATGGTGGATTAAGTCAAAAAATCCCTTCAACCCGACCCAACCCGACCCAATCCGACCCATGCACACCCCTTGACCACATTACTAAAAGACAAGATAAAAAAATAGTAATAATAATAAATTAAAAAAAAAAAAAAAGAGAGATAAAACTTAATTAAAAGTAGAGCTAACTATAATACGTAGACTAGGTAGGTGTGGGCTTATGAAGGATTAAGTTTTAACATTTGAATAAGGGAGTTTAGAGAGACAGTTAAAAAAAATTGTTGGTTGGTGGTTGAGATATGACTAAAAATAAATATTTTTACTAATTTACATTCCTTTTAGTAATTTATTAAATGTATATATATATATATATACATATATATATATATATAGTGGTAATTGTGAAATAGTACAACAATATTCGCTGGTATCGAAATATATCGTTTTTTTAGTCAAACTAAAATAGCTTTTGGTATGAAATTGACTCCCTTAATTGTAGTGTATTAAGAAACAATAGTGTTATGTGTTAAAAAACAACATCTTAAATTCTTAATATATTAAGAAACAATAATTTTTGTATTTGTCTTAGTTGATAGTTTGTTAATACCATATGAATGTTTATTTTTTTATTATTATTATTTTTTTTTGGGTTATACTCCGGCCCGTTTTGAGTCCATTCACACGTTAGTTCTTTGTGGTGATAACCATTGACCTCTGTTATTTGTTTCCTCTCACCAATAATTTTGCAATTAGAAGACCCTCAACAAGAAGCCAAAGACTTTGTCGGTGTATCCAGTACTTTCTTCTTAGATAATGTTTAGTGATGACTAACCTATGCCCTTGGTATTAAGAGCATTGCATTATTTGAGAATAATTACCCAAAATCAAGAAGAGGCTAGAGATTTATATAATGCAAAGCGTGTTTCATAGTTGAAGACTTCGTGTCTTCCCAGTTTCTACCAACCACCATAACTTTTACCAAGTTTGTTTTTTGACAAATTAACCCATATGGCAAAATGTGCTTCCAGCTAAAAATTTCCTTAGATTGTTGACAGTTATGAGTTGCCTTTTCGCTTAGCTGAGCTTTTATTTACTCCTATTTGTTGGGAATGTAGAATCATGTTTATGGGTTGGGCCAAGCTCTTTTTTTTAAGCCCAAACCAATTAAATTGCAAGCCTGATTCATGTTTGGATTGTTTTTTTCTAAGGTTCTGTGTTCATGAGTTTGTTAAGAAACAAAACAATTTTCTGAAGCTCAACTTGATTACAAAACAAGTCTCAAAAGAATGAACAAGCTTGACTTGTTTACAAACAAAAAAAACATAAACAAGTTTTACAACCCTACCAAAGACTGACAAAGTTTTTATCCAACTCTCATGGATGCTTCCAATTAAGCAAAATAGCTTTTGTGTTAAAATATACCACCAGCATCCTACTTATATATAATGTTATAAAACCGGTCCACGTCACAGTAAAACAATTGATTGTCTTTGTTTTTTTTTTTTTTGGAACAATTGCTCTAATAATGCATAGCGTGTTGGTTAAAGCTTCAAATTTTCATTTTACTATTTTACATAATATTCCTAATTGAATGCAAAAATGTCTATATCTTAAAATGATAAAATTTAGGTATAGTACTTAAGTGTTGTTCATTAATTTCTCCTCTTAAAATTTAACTATGTGATTTTTTTTATGAAATGAAAGTGTATTTTTAGTTAAGTACAGTCACATAACTAAATTTTAAGAAGAAAAACTAAGAAACAGCATCTAAGTATTGTACTTAAATTTTGTCCATCTTAAAAAATTTGCAAATTTAACATATGAAAACATAGTTAAAAAAAAAAAAAAAAAAATACAAACTCTTCATGTGCTTTCTTTGAAAATCCTTGAGAAGACCTAGACTAGGAGTTGGCATCCATGGTGAGTTTTCCACACACTACCGTGATAATATATTTCTATTTTATTAATATAAACTAAAAAGGTGGGAGAAGAGATTGGGGAAAGTATGTTAAAAAAAGAAAAAAAGAAAAGAACAAACTTAAATAAATAATTAAGCTCACAATTTTAAATGAAACATGCACTTCAAAGTTTAAACAACAAACTTAAATAAATAAAACACTTTAAAGTTTAAAACCTCCCTAGATTGGGTTTTTTTTTTTTTTTTTTTGGGTAAAAGTATGAAGTATAACGTGTCTCATTTAAAAGTCTGGGATTTAGTGTGTCGCAAGAATAAAATTAAGATTTTTTTTAAGTGCTTTCCCCAAAAAGATAATTCACTCTCTTCTGATAAATAAATACTTTAATTGACTTACTCCTATATCTTTCGGATTTAATTTTTCAATGAGATCCTGCTCAAGAGGACTTGTGTTTTTTGTTGAGAAAATACTGAAGAAGACTTGACTCAACTGCGCAGCCAAAAAATTTAGCGTCAATGGTGCTTTCCAAGTTTCGTACCCATTACTTTCTTGAAAAATGTTTAATGATGACTATCGCGTACCATTTGTGTTATAAATTTTGCATTTTCTATGAAAGCCTAAACTAAATTAAAGAAGACATCAAAGACTTTGGCGTTAATCGTGCTTGAATTCCTAATTCGTATGTAGTACTCTTTTGGAAAATATTTCATAGTGACTTTAGCATTAAGAGTAATACTAGAGATACAAACTATACCATCGTATGGGAATGTGTTTGCAGCCTCTTATTTTTATAGTAGATTAAAATGCTTGATTTGTGCAGGAATTTGACCCCAAGGCAACGTGAATTGATTGAAGAGTTTGCCAAAGAAGGGCAAGGGGAATATGATAAGCATGCTACTGCTGGAGCATCAGGGTAAAATGTAGACCAATTGGTGTCATTTGTTTGCTAATTCTTAGCAAAAACGGATATAGGCAACTGAAGAAAAAGCATCAATTGTTGAAAGACCCACCCACTCTATAAGTTTTGCAGGAGTGACTCGGTCGTTTTTGTCCTTGTATATCATAGTTTATCATAGTTTATAATAAATGATAAAGGACCGGTAAAGGAAAATTACGGAAGTAATAGGGAGCAAAACTTTGGGCCTGTTTGGATAAGCTGTTTCAAAATGTGCGTTTTAAAAACTAGCGTTTTTAAAACGTGCGTTTTAAAAACTCCATTTTAAAAGCCACAAATAAGTGTTTGGTAAAAATGTGAAAAAATGCGTTTTCTATTTTTAAAGTCATATTAAGCGTTTGGATAAGCTGTTTTAAAAATAGCTGTTTTGAGTGTAAATAACCAAAAAGGATTTAACTATTTTTTGAAGGTTATATTGTCATTTTTCCCGTGATCAGTGTTTTTTTATTATTGAAAATATGTAATTAAGCTTAACAATTACATTAATAATAACAACAATAATGATGTTTTCGTTGTTGAAATTCATGGAGAGAAGTTTATAAAATTTAAAATATTAAAAATAACTCATCAAGAAAAAGATATTAAAATGATTAGGAAAATAATTATATTAAAATGTTAATTGCCAACAATATAAGTAATAGACAATCCATTATAATAATAAAAAAGCTCTTATCCAAAAAAATTAAAAACCAAAACACCAAAATAGAAATAATAAAAATATTGTTTACAACCCACAAATGGATCGAGCTATTTTGTCACGAACAAATTTCATCTCCTCATCTTGTATATTTTCAACATTTGCCTGTCTGCTACTACCTTCTCCACTACTATTGCTTCTTGGTCTGTCCAAGTCATGTTCATCCCAATTGAATCCCTCATCTTCCCTATCATGTTTTCTAATAAAATTATGCAAAACACAAGTAGCAACTATAATGTTTCTTTGGTGCTTAATGTCATAAGGTGGCATTTGCTTCAAAATTTTCCATTTATTCTTCCACACTCCAAAAGTTCGCTCAATTGCACTTCTAAGTGATGAGTGAACATAATTAAACCTCTCTTCTATGTGATTCCCTCGACCAGCTCGTCGAAAATCTGAAAGATGATACCTCTGTCCCTTATAAGGTGGCAAATATCCTTTCCTTAAGGGGTATCCAGCATCAACTAAATAATATTTTCCTAGTAACAGAAAAAAAAAATGTAAGATGTATATAAATAATATCCTTCATACATATGTAAGATGTAAGATGTATATAATTACTTTCGGTCTTCCAAAATTTTCTAATACTATACATGGTTACATGAATCCGTTCTAATCTCTTATAACTCAATGCAAATTTGAATGATCCCACAAGTTTTATAGTGGTAATTACAATTTCTAAAGGCTTTCAATAGTTTCCTTAAACTTCCAGAAAACATTTCCCCTTCATTTAAGAAAGCAAATTTCAACTAGGGAAATTCTTTTTGTTACTTACACAACAGAAGTACTTCGCATGGTTAAAATTAGTTATGGCCACAATAATATTTACTCAACTCAATTTTAGAAATGCTTCATATTTTTTTTCTGCATTACTTTTATGTATATTGAGTTAATGAAAGGCATCTAATTTGAACTTTAAATAACACAATACGACAAAATCAATGGTAGCCATAAAACTTGGCATGGTAAGGAACATACTAGAGTCTCACTGATAGCCTTGTGAATTAGATCCTTCAGTAGGGCATGAACCTGGAATCATGAAAAAATAAAAATGGCTCATCAGGAAGTAGGCAACGTCATTCAACAATGCAATTTTGTATGTCAAGCAAAGAAACAACAGAAAAACTTGCATCTGCAGAATGACATAACTTTCAAGGCAGCTGCAGAATCACACTACTACAAACTAGCTGCCCAAAATGCATAGAAACCAGTAAGTTCCAAGTTATTATATGTAGTGCATTTTCTACAGTATCTTGCATGAAAGTAACTTCATATTCAGAGGAACAACACCCACATTGCTTAAAATACAATTTTTCTGTTACGAAATATACTTTTCTCTTAAAGGAATTACTAGGCAGTAGAACAATTTTAACAATAATGGACCAACTTTTCCATGTCTCATTAGCTGTTCATCTTTTATTATATTTCAGTATAAACTGTCTTTTTTATAAAGAGGACTCCATTCCTGTCAGTTCATACCAAATTTTGTACAAAGTAGGTTAGACATTCTCATCCCCAGCAACACTAGCACAGCCATATATATATATATATATATATATATATATATATAATGACCACATTTCACCATTTCCTCATTACTTCTTTTCAGCTATTATCACTGAGTACTCCATAGTACTTTTTTCCATGCTTTATGCTGAGGCCAACCAGTCTATAACGGAATGGCCAAGAAATGAATCATAAACCATTTCTGTTACCATTTTAATGTCTTAAATTGAGGGTACTGTATATTGTCCTAATTTAGAACAAAGCTGCAGAATTGCAAAGCAACTCTCCATTACAAATTTGATCAGGTTCAGGTGACCACAAAATATGCTGTGCTGGTCACAATCAATCACCCCTGTTAAGAACAACTAATTGAAAAAAGAAAAAGAAAAAAAATTAACTTCTAGCTTTATATTCAAAATTAAAACCAACACCAATTCTAGCAGAAAGTGAAATACATGTAGGCCAATAATTCACACTTCCAAATTGGATGAAACAAATGCCTAAATTTTTTAATGAATCATAAATTTAATTGATGATAATAAAAAAAAACACATGCAAAAAGGACATATTATAATAAACACATCTAAACTATTATAAAAGCATTGCAAAACACTCTTAAACTGCAAAAGCACATCAGAACAACAACCTGAAATTTTCCATCAAACCCATCTATCTGATTTTTTTTTTTTTTAACTTCACAACCAGTAAATAAACAGCAACAACAACAACAACCTGAAATATCCTTCAAACCCATATACTTTTCAACAAGAAAAAACTAATCCCATCCAATCCAAATGGTTTTGATCAACCTCATATGTCTGAAATTGTTTTTAAAACTTCACAACCGGTAAAGAAACAACAGAGAACGCTTCTGAGAGAGCAACTGAGCAATAACAGAGATGGGTAATGTAGAATGTTTACCTGGAAATCGTGATGCAGAACAATGACAGCAATCGGAGAGAGCAACTGAGCAATAACAGAGAAGAAATAAGTGAATATCGTGAAATTGATGAGGGAGAACCAAGACTGATGAGATATGAGAATGTTTACCTGGAAATCGTGATGCAGAACAACGACGCCAATCTCAGAGAGCAACTGAGCAATAACAGAGAAGACAGAAGTGAATATTGTGAAATTGATGCGGAGAGAACCAAGATTGATGAGATATATATATATATATATATATATATGGAGAAGGGATAGGCTGGGATTTCGGTAAAAAATTTCCTGAACCGTGCGAAACAATTAGCGGCAACCCAATCGTCCCAACCGCGCGATGCTGAAAAAGCAGTAGAAAATTTCATTTTCGAAATCGCGAAAATCTGCGGAATTGAAAACGCAATCCCGCAGATATCGCCTAGCCAAATGCAATCCCAAAATCGCGATTCGCGAAACTGCCGTTCTGTGCAATGTTAACGCCTAAACAAACGGGCCCTTTAGATAGGATAAAATTGAGAAAAAGAATTCATGTAGCCAATCCAATCTAATCAATTGATATCCAGAACGGATCCCAAATTTTGGAACTAAGGTTTTGTTATTTTTGTTTAGGCTTAATTAGTGTTAAATGTTGGAGGGCTCTTAATTAATGATCTTAATAATTTCACGTTTGAATTTGGATGGAGCCTTGGACGGTTATATTAGTTTCACACCAGATGTTAGGAGCATATAATTTTCCACCGTGTTTGACACTTCACAAGATATTAAATCTTCCTGCCGTATTTGCTACGTTGCCTTTTACACGTTGGATGAACTTTGGACCATCACCATTTCCACCGTGTTTGACACACAACAAGATTTTTAAATTTTCCACTCTATTTGTCACTTCATTATATTCTTGATTCGTGTCTAAATTGAAACTTTTTTTATTGAAGCACCACCTGGCACCTGGGCCGATACTATGGGCTTGGGCATTTATATTATATAATTAGGAGAAAAGCATTTGACACTTCACAATATATAAATTTTCCACCACCTTTGCTACGATTATTATATAATTAAGAGCAAATAATTTTCCACCAGTTATATTATATAATTAGGAGCAAAGTGTTTGACACTTCACAAGGTATAAATTTTCCTTTGCCACCCAACAGACTCCAGTTTCGTAATTATCCTTTATTTTTTGGTCTGTTTGTGTTTAACGAGAAATTAACAAATAATGCGATTCATTATTTTATTAAAAAAATTTTATTTGTTTAAAATTGTTAGTTAGAAAATTTTTTTAAATAGAAATTAATTACTGACTTAACAATTTTAAACAAGTAAAAATTTTTTAGTAGAATAATAGATTATATCACTTATCTATCAGAGAACTCTATAATTTCTTAAGAATGTAGGTTTTATGATTATTAATTAATAACTAATTTAACTTCATGATTTCTTCCCTCATCATTCCCTTGATCTTTTGGCCCAGTGCTCATCCTATAACTATAAGTAACAAAGTTTGACCTTATCTTCTAAAAATAAAATTTATCTGGGCCTGCTTTTTTTTTTTTTTTTTTTTTCATCTTGACAGGAATTTGATTCTGATTAAAAAAAATAAAACCCAGCTCTTATATTAACCCATAAATTATTCATGCAATTATTTACTATTTGAAAAGATTGGATGCTACGTGTGTTAGAATAATTTACCATTTATGACAAGTTTAAGGATAATGTAATTGCACTAATATAGGTGCAAAATGTATAAGATAATCTAATTTTTTTTACTTTAATGCCACCATTATAATCAGAGATCAGCATCAAAAACTAAAAGCAGAAGTTTTGCAGGAATAAATTTTTTGAATATATAGATGGTTCAATATTTACTGAAGCATTTAGAAAAAAACACTATATATTGGTTTTCTTTGGAGCTGTCAGGTCAGACAAGTGCTAGTACATAGGATTGGATGTCCCCATATTTTGGTTTTGAACATTGTGAATTCATGAGCATGTTTTATGTGATTTGGCAAAGTTCATGGTGAGTAGAAAAAGAGTTTGCAATTTCGAAATAATTTGCAAGATTTAAGATTTTCTTACCGTTACATGGCACTTCATGGCTAGACTCCTAGCCCCTTGGGGGTAGTTGTATTTCTCTGTCTTTGCATAACTCATATATTCAATTAAAGCAACAATGCAAAAATACAATCTTAGTCCTTTAAAATTACACAGCAAATACAGATTTTGTACAACGTAGTATTAAAATTCAATCTTTAGATTCAAAATCCAACAAGAAGAGACACACATACATGTAATCATTAAAATGCAAGGCTATGCAAGTCTGAAATTAAACAACTTAAGATAATAAACCACAACAAAATAGTAGCAATACAAGGCTATGCAAGGCTAAAATTCAACAACTTACGGTAAAGAACCACAAAAAAACAGCGATATGTCTCAATACAATCTTCAATGAGATTAAACCAAGCCCTACGCCAGTATGGTGTTAAGTAGAGAACTGCAGCCATTTCCAACAGGACTGTTATGTAAGCCACCACAAAGCTTATGTAGAAGATACCCATGTCCATGAAACTATCACCTTCTTCCTCGTCAATATGCATTGGCATTATAGATAGTGGTCTCATTTTGGTGCAACTCTTATGTAATGGAGGTCCACACAAGAGAGGGTTTCCCTCATAACTGCTTTCACCAAAAGTAACGAATTGATTTTTACTGTCGGGTGTTGTTCCTGATAAGTTGTTGTGTGCCACAATAAAGACCGCTAGAGAGATCATTTCAGTCAACTGAGGTGGAATTTTGCCATTCAAATTATTGTAGGAAAGATCCGGACTTTCTATTTGATTTAGATTTGAGAATGTTACTGGGATTGGTCTGGATAGATTGTTGTGTGACAAGTTCAATGCACGAATGTTGCTGCTCATCCTACCGAGTTCCAGTGGGATTTTACCTGCTAGGTTGTTGCATGAGAGGTCAATTCCAAACATGTACTCGAGGATGTCACCCTTGTAGGAGTAAGTTCTAGTTTTTGTAGTGAACTCTACTTCTTCTTCAGGATCCACAAATCCGTCAAACGTAGATAGATCATAAGGGAGATATTTGATAATATTTGACTTTGTGTTCAAATATAATGACAAACTCCATAAAAAAGTTACCCCTGAAGAAAAACCTCTTAAAGAAGTTTTGTGGGCAGATGCATCAAAAGTAATGTTACTCAAGCAATGAGGAATTAGACTTGAAAATTTATTGTAGGAAAGATCCAAAATGTTTAAATTCTGCAAAAGGCATACTTGAATTGGAATTTGACCTCCTAAATGATTCGCTTTCAAGAGGAGAATTCTCAATGATGAGAGACTGCCAATCCAATTGGGAATGTTTCCAGTTAGATGGTTATCTCGAAGATTCAGTGTAAGTAAATTGGAGTTGTTTTGGAAAGAACTTGGAATTGGACCGCTCAAGCAATTTTTATTTAATTGAAAAAAAAATGATACTTGAGGAATTGAAGCAAGATGGAACAGAGCCAAAAAGATTGTTGTCAGAAAGGTCAAGAAATTCAAGATAAACGAGTTTGCATAACTCAATTGGAATAGGACCTTCAAAATGATTGTTGGCCATAACAATATCTTCTAAAGATGTCACGTTCCCTATCCATGTTGGAAGCATGCCTGAGAAGTGATTGTTGTCCAAATGTAAATATCTTAGATTAGTCCAATTAGAATTGGCAGGAAATATTTGGCCACTGAAGCTATTGTTTGATAATATGAGAAATTCTAAATTGTAGCAACCCATTATGAAATGCATTGGTATGGTTCCTGAGAAATGATTCCCAGACAAGTCTAGACCCCGTAAGAAAACCAAATTCCCAAAAGAAGAAGGAATATTGCCTTCAAATTCATTTCCTGACATTTTTAAAGATTCTAAATTTGGAAAAATTAAACCGAGGTTTATGGGAATTGGACCATGTAAATAATTATTAGAAATATCTATGCGCAACATGTTGGGACGAATATCATATGGCACCATAAAAGGCCCCGTGAAAGAGTTATTATTTACAATAAAAATCTCCAATCTTGTCTTGTTCTCTAACAAATAGTTAGGGAACTGCCCAACCAACTTGTTTTGAGAGAGAACAATAACTCGCAAATCATATTGGTAATGAAGAAGTCTGGGAAGTGTCCTATTGTGAATGTTAGATGAACAATTTGACAAACTGAAAACCTTTAATTGGTAGGTTGGAATCCAAGTAAGAGAGTTAGGCTCCAAAGCTAATATATTGTTATCACTTAATAGGATCTTAAGATTTGAGAGGTTGGAAAGGAAGAACAATGTGGATGGGATCGAGAAGTTGTTATCTGAGAAAGAAAGGTACTCAATTGATGTCAAACTTGATAATGGAGATTGGACAATGTTCCCATTGAAATGATTATTAGAGAGATCCAATACCCGGAGTGATGTCAAGTTTTCCATACATGAATTTAGTCTCCCTTCTAAATTATTGCTGCTGAGGTCTATCTCTTGGAGCTTCTTAAGTTCACACCAGCCTGTATAATGTGATAATTAGTTATTAGGTTCTACTATTGTAATTATTGGAAGTAATATCATTGTTAAAAAAAAAAAAACCTGCCTCGATCAGGTAGGGTGCCATTTAGTCCAGAATAACTCACTGCCAATACATTAGAGAAGTCATAACTCCAATTTTACGAAGAAGAATTTTATCAATCAATAAAAAATTAAAAAAATATATATGATAAGGTAGAGCATAAAGTATTACTAATTGCTCAAAATTATTTAGAAACCACACAGAAGTGTAAAAGTAGCCAAGACCACTTCCGTAACTAAGATTCTTTGAAAGAAAGTTATTTTATTTTATCTAATAATAGTGTATAGAGTATAGACTACCACGTAATGTGGCAGTCTATATACTTTCATATTTTAGAATTTAATTCAAATTATGAAATTAATTTATTTCAACTAAAGATGATGCTTTTCCTTGAAGATCTCAGTCTTATTTTAAGAGTGTGTTGTTAAACCTTTTTTTTTCCCCCTTTTTCTACCACATCTAAATCATTTTTTTTTTGCTACAGTTACTTCCGATTTAGGTAAATTCTTTTTTACACAAATCATATCAAAACCATTTTTTTTATTTGAACTCTTCAATTTGTAAAATCTAGCTAGTGTCCCATTTGATGTGCGTGTATGTTATAAGTTTATTTTGAAATATTTGATAAGAAATTATTTTTATGATCAATTTATAATAATAAATAAGTATTATAATATTTGACTAATGAATTTCAATTATTTACAAGTCATTAGAAAAATAGATAATGTATTTTTTTAAGATTAATATAATTTAGAATATGAGTCTATTGTAATATTGTTGTGAGGCTCTTAGGGCGTGGATTTTGTTTGCATTACTCTTAGTCGTGTGCAACACCATTGGAGAAACATTTTATTCCTAGGTTACTTTTTCTTTTTTCTTTTTTTTTTTTTTTTTTTTTTGAGAGAGTTTTAATCTATGGCGTCCACTCCTACTAATAGCTCTTTATCATCAGACCAAGACACCAATCGGTTTTTCGCTTAGGTGGGGATTGAACCCCATATCTCTTATACAACCATAAGAGACTTTACCAGTTGAGCTAACTGGAACCCTATTCGTAGGTTATTAAAGTAGGGATATAGAACGAGTTTGAATTGCTCGGTCTAGGCAACGTAGAACAACCTTGGAGCTCTTATGTGATTGTTGGTTTAGGCCAAGAAAGGTACGCTAAAAAACCGATATTAACATCTCTGCAGTGTAGTCTTTGTTTTTAACATTTTGAAAACATAATTTTAACAAGACAAAAATAGATTATGATACTTATGACAATAAGTTTAGTCTCATTGAATTTCAAGAAATTTGATTATCGATATTTAGAATAGGGTTTTTATAGAGATTTTCTACTATTATGCCATTGATTAAAAGTAAAATGCAAAACAACACCACCTTGATGTCAATGGTATAACTTACCTTTAGTGGTAAACGATCCCTCCAAATTGTTATTTGAAAGATCTAATGTCTTCAACGATGGGGAGGCAGTTAATGACTCAAGAACTTGTGCACTGAAATCATTCCCACTCAAGTCTAGGAGTTGCAGCTTAGTTAAGATGTTTGAATCTCTAGGACAAAAAGAAATATCTCAAAAACATCAACATGATAATTTCGTTTGGCATACCATACCCAAAGAAGTATTTGATTTGAATCAATGAACATATATTTTTATAGCCTATATACCTTTTGTTGTCACGAAGTCATGGATATTATTCTGACTCAAGTAAAGCTCCCCCAAGTTGCAAAATGCTTTAAATTCTACAATAAAAAAATTACATAAAAAATCGTGAGAAAAAAAAAAAAGGAACTTTAGGTGCATAAATACTTTTCATTTAAAATAAATAAGAAAAAATGGGTGAAATTTAGTTGCATAAATATCAATGATTGATAGGAGGGAAATAAGAAATGTTACATGCTCAATAAGCGTGCACGAAACACTCTTCCAATAATATTCCTTTGCAAATCAATGAGAGTTTTACCTTTGATATGGATTGATCCATTCAAATTGTTGTAACTCAAATCTAGTTCCTTGAGCGATGCAATACCACTTAAGGATTGCAGAATGCTATGATTGAAATTATTATCATCCAAGAAGCACCTCTAGCTTGCTCAACAAAGAGAATCTTTCAAAACCTACAATTTAGATTATTCAATTTGCATATCTATGACTTTATATTCCCACAAAACAATACAAAATGAATCTTAACATGCAACTAATCTGTGGTCTACATTTATTTTTAAAGAGAAGGTAAAAAAGAAAAAAAAAATAATTTCAAGCAATTTACTTTGGTCAAACAAATTAGTAGGAGGATTTTACCCAAAAGGCTTACCTTGGATGGGGATTGATCCATTCAAATTGTTGTACCCCAAATATAGTTCCTTGAGGGAAGCAATTCCACTCAAGGATGAAAGAATGTTGTCATTGAAATCATTATACTCCAAGTGAAGCACCTCCAACTTGCTCAACGCAGATAATCTTTCAAAACCTGTTATTTAGATGCTTCAATTTT
This sequence comes from Quercus variabilis, assembly GCA_030445155.1. Classification (NCBI taxonomy): domain Eukaryota; kingdom Viridiplantae; phylum Streptophyta; class Magnoliopsida; order Fagales; family Fagaceae; genus Quercus; species Quercus variabilis. Next base: position 3,446,502 of record CP129448.1, on the reverse strand, counting down.
TACATCTGCAACTATATATTCCCAGAAAACAGTATAACATGATTCCTAAAATACAACTATTTTTTTTCTCAACTATTTAAAAAAAAAAAAAAGGATGTAATAGATAAAATTAGAATATCAACAAATTAAATTCTTCCTACTTTTCTTAGGATATAAACTCGGTACCTTCATTTGGGACCCATCCACAAATCTAATTTTTACTCAAATCGAGGTACTGGAGCTCTTCAAAGGGAAGAAACAAAGAGGCATTAAAGTACGAACCTCCCCCACTTTCTCCACTCCAATAGGAAATTGTGCTATTAAGAGCAAGTTAGATTACACAGCCAGTAGTGATGTTGCACTTGACACCTTCCCACTCACAGCAATCACTCTCTTTGTCAGCTGAGTCCCAAGGTGTAACATGATAATCATCAGTGTAGTTGACAGAAGCTTTGTATTGCAAGAGTGCAATTCTCTCTTGCTCTCAACAACCAAAGCACCCATTCATACCTAAATGAACCAAAAGTAACACCACTGGCCACCACCAATAACATCCCAACTCCATTAATTTTTATTTTCCTACTTTCTATAACAATAAGACTGACAAAGTTTTTGCTCAACTCTAATTTATAATTCCAAGCACAATAGGTTTTGAGTTGAAATGATACTGCCACCATCCTATATATACCTACTACATATACAACTTTCTCAGATATCCTGTCCTTTTTCCAAAAACAAAAAGGTGACATCCATTATATGAATGACTTGGATTAAGACTTTGCAATCCGCATCGTGGTGTCTTTCCACCCAGCTATGTACAATGACAATCTTTTCTAAATAAAAAAGGTGCAACAAGATAATTTATTTTCTTTTGATGATCAATAAATACTTTGATTAAGGGAAGTAAAAAGAACCAATGGACTTATCGATATAGTTTCATTGTATCAAGTTTGACTTTTGGTTGATCTCATAATGTTGTTGTACTCTTTTCTAGGAATTTACCAAATTCTTAGATCCCTAAGAGACAAAAACAAAAGAAAATAGAAGAAAATTAACACACTTATTTATTTATTTATTTTTCTTTTTATCTAATTCATTCACGTTTACCTCTCTATCTTAGTTTTTTTGTCTAATTCAATCAAGAAGCTGGAAAGCTACATCCACTACTAATACAAAGGAAGTCAAGGATGGAACCAGAATTTCGAGTTAGGAAGGCAAAGTATAAGAAAAAAAAAATTATAAAATTCCAAAGACAAAGACAAAGACAAAAAAACATTGTTTTATATGTAATACATTACAAGACACAAAATATCAGTATTTCTTACTACATTATTATAATAAATTCATTGTAAAATTATAAGGAAAATGGAGCCAAATATAAAATTGTGGAGAATATACTTTTTCTCTTTCCACTTGGGCCCCTTAGGACCCCACCTGGCTTCATCCCTATACAAAGGAGCTTTCTCATATCATATTTGTGCTTTTTTTTTTTTTCCAAAGAAAAAAAAGTTACATCCATTATTTGAGATGACTAAGATTTCTTTTATTTCTTCTCTCCATGTGAGAAACAAGATGAGTAAGACCAAATGTCCATTTGGGAACAATTTATATAGCTTTTTGTTGAAAATTTTTGTAAAAAGTGTGTTAAAGTATATTTGTACCTTAAAAAATTTTGAAAAAGTGAGGTTTTAAAAAGTTGTACATAAAGGTAAAAACTAAAAGTTGATGTCAAACAGACTCTAAAACTCTGCATCATGGTGTCTTTCCACCCACTACAATGACAGCCTTTTCTAAATTGAAAAGTTTCAAGAAGATATTTCTTTTCTTTTAATGAATGAATACTTTCATTGAGGAAATAAAAAAGAATCAAAGGCCTTGCGGATACACTTTTATGAAAGAGATTTGACTTTTGGTTGATTTCAATATCATTTCATAATGTTTTTGCTTGAGTCCCAAGATGTAAAATTATATTCATCTATAGTTGATCATGGAAGCTTTGAGTTATAAGAGAGCTATTCTCTCTTACTCCCAGCAACCAAAGCACCCATTAATATCTAATTGAACAAAATTAACACCACCTACCACCAAAAAGCAAAAAAGTCCCAACTCATCTCATTTTTCTTTTCCTGAATTTCTGTGATGAGAATAAGACAAAGTTTTCTCCAAACAAAGTGGTCTTCAATTGAAATAGGCCACAAGCAAGCATGCTACATATATACTTATATCAAATGGTCCATGTTATATTATTGCGGTTGATCTAATAACGCAAAGCGTGTTCTTTGTAATGATTTGTTTTCTTTCGTCTGTAAGTTTGCAATTATGTCCTACTCAAGAAAACCAATATTCAAGAAGAGGCCAAAGTCTTTGGTTTAAATGGTGCTGATCCTAATTTCGTATCTAGTACTATCTTGGAAAATGTTTAGTTATGACTAGTCTATTGATACTACCAGCTTGGCATTAATTGAGAATATACCTAAACTCAAGAAAATTAAGGCCAAAGAATTTTGGGGCAATTGGTAGGATCCCTTAAGGGTCCGTTTGGTTGGAGGGGTGGGAAGGTGGGAAAGTTGGAGGATGGAAAAATGGGAGAATAGAAAGATTGTAATTTCCCTCATTTTTGTTTGGTTGAGAGTGGAAAAATGGAAGGATGTAAAAAGTGAGTTTGTATAAATTTACGCATATACTCTTGTTAAAAAATGATGCTCAATTAAATCCAAAAAAAGGATAAACAACCAAAAAAAAAAAAAAAATCAATCACCTAAATCTATTAAAAAAATAAAAATCATGTCTAGAAAAAAAAAAATCACATCTAAAAAAATAAAAAATAAAAAATAAAAAACCACAAAAGAAAGCAATATATATATATATATTGCCTATTGAACTTAAGTCATATTTTGGAATGAGGTGTGTGTTTTGCATTATTTGGGAAGACCTAGACTCAACAAAAGAACAAAGACTTGGAATCAATTGTGCTTTCCCAACTTGTGTTTAGAGTTTAGTGCCTTGTTGGGAAGGGTTTCATAGTGAACACTAGTTCATGATATTATGAGTTTTACATTATTTGCGAAGATCCACTCTCAAGAAGATGCCAGAAACTTTGATTTCAATTGTGCTTGATGGAAAATGTTTCATAGTAATGACTAGGTTATAGCATTGGTGCTATGAGCTTTGCATTATTTGAGAATACCTAAACTCAAGAAGGTGCCAAAGACTTTCATGTCAATGGTTTGGAGTTTTGCATTATTTGAGAAGAAGGAAACTCAAGAAGAGGCTGAAAACTTTGGTTTCATGAATAGTTCTTTCAAAGAAAATGTTTCATAGTGATGACTAACCCATTGCATTGGTGTTTTCCTATTTCGTATATAATACGTTCCGGTAAAATGTTTTGTAGCGATGACTAGTGATCATTTCTTTTGTATTATTTGAGGAGACCTAGACTCAACAAAAGGCCAAAGACCTATCCGGTGCTTTCTTTGAAACTATTTCATAGTAAATACTAATCTAGCTATATTACTAATATTATAAACTTTGTATTATTTGAGATATTCCCTCTCATATTTGATAGCCCCCACCTGCAAGACTCACATGTTATTAGAGGAACACACCATGTCACATAATTTATTTTTCTTATTTTAGTCTGTAACTCTCATATGTTCATTTGTACCGAAATAGTGAAATGTCACAATGCTCATAGCAAATTCCGTCACATGCTTACTGATCTATACAGGTTTCCTTTTGTAAACTTCATGAGATCAAATATTTAAGTTACGGTAGCAAGTAAAATACAATCTTGAAGAAGCAATTGAAATGATTTAATGCCTAGTTAGCAGTTATCACTAATGATGAGGGAAGTACGTTGTGAGAATTTCCATTTTCATGATGTAAGTTATTTCTTGAGTTTTAACCGAAACCCTTACCCTTCTCGGTTATTATCCCATTATGCACATCTAAAACAGCAACACAAAACAAACTCCATCATTGATCAATACTATATCATGTATTGGAGCTTTGTCATATACAAATTAGCATGTAAGGAATTCATGCAGCCTACGCCAAAAGCCAATGCATATATAGGTATTCTCTTGATGGAATAGAGAACATATTAACCTTCGGTAAAAATATTGATGATTTGATAGTAATTCTAACTTGTTCTGCTTCTATTGGGATTGTTTCGGAGAATGACTACAGAAAGAAAGAACGGTTTGATTAGTATATCAAAGAGTGAACAGTGAAATCTGAAGCTGTATACTTGAAAAAGATCCTATCAAACTTAGAAAAAGGAAACACTGATTTAAAAGATAATACCACATTAAAAGAAAACCCTTGAAAGGCATATGAGAAAAGATAATACCACATTAAAAGCATGTTTTTTTAAATAAGAAAAGGAAATAAACTCACCTCATTTTAGAGGGAAATTAACACTGATTTATATATCAAACATTGAAATGCGTCCACATGATACTACAAAATCGGCTCAAATTTTAAAAATAGATGTTAGAAAAACTTAAACTTAGAAACATAGTTAGTAATTTTGTATATAAAAAAGAAAGAAAAATGAAATTAAAAAATAAAGTTACAATATAAAAATTTAAATATGATATTAAATGATATTTGAATTTTTTTTTTTTTGAAAACTTAAATAAAAAAAAGACTCACCTCATTTTTGGTTGATCTCATAATATTTTTACACTCTTTTATAGGAATTTACCTAATTCTTGAATCTGTGAGAAACAAAAATAAAAGAAAATAGAAGAAAAATAACACACTTATTTATTTATTTGTTTTTGTTTTTATCCAATTCATTCACGTTTTGCCCTCTATCTTAGTTTTTTCCTAATCCATTCAACAAGCAGGAAAGCTACATCCACTACTAATACAAAGGTACGCAAGGATAGAACCAAAATTTAAAGTTAGGAAGGCAACGTATAAGAAAAAAAATTATAAAATTCCAAATAAATATCCATTTAGTTTAATAAACTAATAACAAAGACAAAGACACAAAAACATTGTCTTGTATGTAATACATTGCAAGACACAAAATATCATTGTTTCTTACGAAATTATTATAATAAAATCAATGTAAAATTAAAAGAAAAATGAAGCCAAATATAAAATTGTGGAGAATGTAATTTTTCTCTTTCCACCTGGGCCCCTAATTAGGACCCCTCCTGGCTTCATCACTATACAAAGGAACTTTCTTTTATATCTTTTTTCTATATGAGAAAAAAGATGACTAAAACTAAGTGTCTGTTTGGGAACAATTTATATAGTTTTTTGTTGGAATTTTTTGCTGAAAGTGTGTTAAAGTATACTTATACTTTAAAAAATTAAAAAAATTAAAATGAGGTTTTAAAAAGTTGTACATAAAAACTAAAAGCTAAAAGTTGACGTCAAACACACTCTCAAACTCCACATTGTGTTGTCTTTCCATCCACTACAATGACAACCTTTTCCAAATTGAAAAGGTGCAAGAAGATGTTTTCTTTTCTTTTAATGAATAAACACTTACATTGAAGGAATAAAAACTAACACCACCCACCGCCTAAAAACAAAAACGTCCCAACTAATCTAATTTTTCTTTTCCTGAATTTCTCCATACACACGGTGATTTGTTTTCTTTCGTCCTACTCAAGAAGAGGCCAAAGTCTTTGGTTTGAATGTTACTGATCCTAATTTCATATCTAGTACTAGAAAATGTTTCGTTATGACTGGTCTATTGATACTACCAGCTTTGCATTAATTGAGAATACCCAAACTCAAGAAAATTAAGGCCAAAGACTTTTGGGGCAATTGATAGGCCATCCCTTAACTTTCCCCTCTTTTTGAAGACTTGGACTCAACTAAATGCCAAGAACTTAGGCCTCATCAAATCAACTACCTTTTATGAATTCACATCCAATGCTTTCTTGGAAAGTGTTTCACAGTAAATGCTATTCTATATTACTAGTATTATGAACTTTGCACCTAGACTACAAGAGTTGAAGACTTTGATGTACATTGTATCCTTACACCCACCCCCATGGAAATTGTTTTTCAACTTAAATAAAAGGTGGGAAAAAATTATTCACTTTCTTTGAGAAAAGAAAAAAAAGACAAAGGATATGCGCTTTCACCAAAGAGGTGAAAATGCTATGAATATTATAAAAAGATATAAGGATGTAGCTCCAACGTGAAAAAATAAAAAATATTGGCACAATGAGGTGAGCTGGCCCTTGGGCAAGGCCACTTAAGCCATTGCCTAGGATGGCAAAAATTTTAAATTAATAATTTTTTTTTATAATTAAAAAAATGTGAACTCCCTCACTTCAGGAAGGCCTCTAAAATGGTGGGAATAATAAAAACCCAACTCATTTAAAATCCTAAACTTTTTAACAAAAACTAAATCATATGAACGCATCAAATTATCATTAAAGTTAATTTCTCACGACGACTTTAGATTTCGATTTTTTATATGTCCCTCTCCCACACAATGGAACGTCAATAGTAGCCATCCAATCTTTCACATGACCGTACACCAAATAATCTCTCTCTCTCTCTCTCTCTCTCTCAATTAATCAAATTGGAAATTAGATTTCAATTTTTTTTTTCACCATGTATCACTTTATTTAAGGTAAATAAAAAAAATCATTTGAAAAATGTTAAAAGTAGATGTTAAAAAAACTTAAATTTAAAAATATAATCATTAATTTTGTATATCAAAAAGCTAAAAAAAAAAAAAGAAAAAAAAAAAAAAAAAAGAAAGACACACCATAATAAGACCGTCTTGTAAGATAATTTCACTATTTGCATTACTGATCTCCCACAAAAGTAACATGGCATAACTTCCTCCAATAAGGCATCCCTAGGATTTTTTTTCTTTTCTTTAAATAACAAGTTTCTCATCATTTATGCTAAACTAAAAGAGGTTATTAATTTCTTATTGTTTTTATGAATGTGACTTTTGCTAAAGATACGTATCAGTGGAAAGTTACGGTGGAGAAGAGTTAAAAAAGTTGTTTGTTGTTATGTCATATTTTTTAATTAGGTAAGGGGCTTTTATTGGTTTGAAGTGCCATGTCAAATATACACCATGATTACTTAATAATTTTCCATAATATGAAGGCTTTTCTTATAAGAACCATGAAATTTAAAGCTAAATTTGTATCTTGCCTTCCTAGAAAGTGTTTCATACATCATGATTAATTAATAATTTTCCATAATATGAGAGTTCCTTTTTTTTTTACATATTTTTTTCAACCAATATAAAATAAAAAGGTGAAGAAAAATAAAGCTCACTGTCAATGGAGAAAAAAAAATTACATTTTGAACAATCTCATGGACTATTCCTCTCATATTTGATTGTCCCCACCTGAGAACCCACATGCTGTAAGAGATATGCAACATAAGACAATCTCATAAGATAATTTTCAATACATAGGGGTGATCACATTGTGCATCTCTCCCAAAAGGAAAATAACTCTGGAATATCAACTTTTAAAATTGCTCACAAATGTGGCTTTAGTTTCTTCACACAAGGCATCTCTAAGAATTTTTTTTAAAAAAAAATGATGAACACTCATCATATTTGCTAAACAGGATTGTTCTTAATTTATTACTGTTGCTACGAATGTGACTTTTGCTAATGGTTTGAATGAGTGCTACGAATGCGACTATTGCTGTTGGTTTGAATGAGTGCTATGCAGGAGTTGAAAAGTTGCCTATTGAATTTATGTCATATTTTGGAGTAAGGTAACTTATTTTTATTGATTTGGAGTACCACCTCAATTTTAGTTGAGTAAAATTTTCCAACGGATGGAAGATTTTCTTCATCAAAACAATGATTTCTAAAACTATACAAAACAAAGAATTAAAAAGAGAGCTGATTCTCAAACAAAGGAAATAAGCTCATCTCATTTTGGAGGGAAATTAACGCACCGTTTTACTTATTAAACATTGAAATGCTTTCGCACGATGACCAAAATTGCACAAAATTTAATTAAAAATCAAAAGATAGGAAAACTGACAAGTTCATTCTTCAATCAGTACCTAGAAGAATATATTTAATCTATTGGTTTGCATGATCTCCGGAGTATATGACCCTGATTATTGGTTAAAATGAAGAGGAATACCAGTCGGTCAACAAGCACATCCAAATACCCTTTATAGCTTCTAAGATCCATGGATAAATGGGATTGTTCATTACTCAAACAACAAAACAAAAGGCTTTGATGCCATATTGGAAATCATTCCAATTCTCATAAATAAATAAGGGGTTTCCTTACCGATCAGCGTAATCTCAACTGTGCAACAATTCAAGCAGCAGCTTTGGCTTTTGCTTTTTGTTTCTTGGCATCCAATGATGCTAAGCCTGTGCCCAATCTAACAAGAGACTGACCTTCTTGCCCTGATGTCAATTCATAATTTTTGGAATCCACTGGGCCATTTGAAGGATGGCCGTTGGCTTCCTTCTTCACTCCATCAATTTCCCCGCCTTCTGCCGCATCAGGGGTCATACCTGAATTGATAATATTGAGGAGTTGAGTAAGTGGTGGCATAGCTTGTACCAAAACGCCATGTGGACGTATCAAGAGGCCCCTAGCTGCAGCTTTCTTTCTAACTTCAGCTGCTGCACCAGCAGCTCATTCATCAACTCCCCTCCCTTGACGAGGATTGTCACCAATTATCACAGCATAAGAGATTTGTTGACAGAGGTGCCCGAACTCCCAGACCCTCCAGCTGTTGCAGCGGCTTGGAATGCCTGTATTAAGTCAGGATGGGCCTGTCGTGCAACATCAAATATGAAATGAGAAATTCTAAGTACCCACCAAAAAAGAAACAATATATCTTTTAGGGAAGTTAGGACAGCTCCAAGCAAGAAACAAGCACCTGCGTTTTACTGATCTCAATTTTTCTTTTTGAAAATTCAATACTTGGGGGTGGGGAATATGAACCTTGGATGTCTTCGTTTAAAAGACTAAAAGGTATCAATTGAGCTACAAAGCTCTTCGCAATTCTTACTTTTTCTTTTTCTTTTTTTTCTTGTGGCCAAAATACACTGTTAGTCCCTAAACTTTAGTCCATGAACAATTTTGTTCCTAAAGTTTTAAGTGCTAGCTTTTAGTCCCTACAAACTTAAAGAGATCCTTTTTTGTCCCTGGAAAGCTTAAAGTTTAAAAGTGATCATTTTTAGTTCCTAATGTGTCTAATTGAGTGATGACATGTCAGTTTTTAATTTGGTTGCATCATCTGAGTAAAAGCAACATTTTTAAACTTTAGGGGCTAAAATTTCTTGTGCGCTAGACTTATAAATAAAAAATAAAAAATTTCTTGTGTACTAAACTTTAGGGATTGACAATGTATTTAAAGCCTTTTTCTTTTAACAAAAAATATAATTTGAAGAGGCATCCATCAAGGGATTTTAATACACTGCTGTAGTACCAGGATAAAAAGACCTGGTTTTTAAGAACTCAAACTAGAAATGTAGGGGTTGTAGACACCATACCGAGAATGAGAAACAGGCAGTGCAAAAAAGGACAAAAGCATGAGCACAGGGAAGCATTTATATCTATCAAGCAGAACAGGTTCTGAGATCTGATCCCTTCCCTTTCATCTTGGATAAAGATGAAAATGTCCAGAACAAATAAGCAAAAAGAAGAATCCAAAAGTACGTTCAAAATATCAATAGCTTTTTGAGTAGAAGCTGCATTCAAAGCTTGGCCTTTTTGCTTCTGTGTATTCATCTGTCAAACAAGGTTCACAAATTCAGAAACCAAAAGGGAATACAGAATCTCATTAAGAACACAAAACAACTGTCCAAGAAAATCTATCACAACACATCTACTCAAGGAGATCATATATTACCTGTAACTCATGCATCTTAAATGTTTTCATCCAGTTTTAATCTTTCCATATCTTTCCATACAAGAATATGAAATAAAAAAGTCATGTAGACAATCACTCAGCTGAAGTTTTAATCTTCTGCAATAGGTAGTCATGTGAGTTTTCATGAAATCTATCTAGACTAGTTCTACCTAGTGTACGTTTTATCTTAACAGGTGCCCTGGAAAAACTCTTTTAAAGATTCAAATCACTCCAAAATAACAGTATATGCTTTTTCAATAGTAATAATGTCACACCCCAAACCCAATTGGGTCCAAAGTATGAGAAAAGAACCATTAAAATAAACTGTAGAGGATTTTTCTTTTTTTTGATGAAGATAAATAAACATTATGGACTCCATAATATAAGTCAAAGCTCTATGAGACTTTTACAAACAATACAATTTACGAATCACATCTCCAAATATACATGAAATTCCAAAACTCCAAATGGTTCAACATAAAATCACAATCCTTCCTAGGATAGGCAACCTCAATGACAGATTCTAGGTCTACCATGCCCAAGGCAAAAAAACCTCAAGAGCCCGACCTCCGATAGAATTAGCCATGAACTCGATAAATTTAGTAAGTTGAATCACCAACCAATCATAGCATAAATCTCTCAATTAGCATAATGATCCAATCACCACCAATAGAACAAGCTCCATGACCAAGGTATAGCAAATTTATCTTTAAAACTATTGGAGAGTGGGATTAGCTAAAGCCCAGTAAGTAGCATAATTAATGAGGGTGGGGGAAATGCAAGTTTTATGATAATGAACATTTTACAAAACGTGTTATAATTTGGGAATTTCCATTTAGATCATGCAAATCCATTTTTTCTTAATAAAATGACAAGAATGATTAAAAGAATGTAGCACCAAGCTTTCTCAAAATATTTCAACATGAAACTACATACTATTTGTTGTGAGCTATCAAAACACCCTTTCAAAACTTGAAAATCCAACCCAAGGCCACATGACAAGTTGCCATAAAAATGTTAGGTATGCCACAACGTCATCAAGTTATGCCACGAAGACATCAATTATGCCACAAAGACATAATTATGACACAAAGACATCAATTTGCCACAAGGATAGGGTGCCAAGATACCAATGTCACGAAGACTACGACATCTAGCTGGATAATTACCAGGTAATCACATGTCACAACCCAAGGGTAAAAACATGAAGAGCTCATAGTTTACATGAAATCAAACACGGTTCAATTTCTAAGTAGTTTCACAAAAACCTTTAAAATACCCAATATATTCACAATGTTCTCATATTTTCCAAAATCATTTATTGTCAATAACATTTTCTATCAATTTCCCATATATCACAAGTCAAGATAAAACATCTTTAGAATTTGCAAATAATGCAATCAATCCATAAAATCCATTCCCAAGAGTTATATCAAAGATGCTTATCTCTTCCATACTAACAAATCATGCATTTCCCTATATGTAATGTTAAACATGATGCGATTTTCATATATAATCGTATATAACAGGGTCAAGACACAATACTTTTTAAGAAAACATAGTTCCACAAATAATTTTCCAAAATGTGTTTGACCCAAAAACAAAGTTTATGCAACATGGTTATTTTCCAAAAATCCCATTAAAAAGCTACTTACCTCAGCAGTTCAATCCAAATTTACCTCAACCGGGCACCGTATTCAACCAATCAAGTTACTAATTCCATCACCAAGTACCTTGGAAACTAGAAACACAAGTATCAAGCCTATTAATAACAAGGCCTACTACAAAATTACGCTATTAAATTTGTCGCCATAGATCGGAAAGGATTCCCTCAAAAATCAAACCTAAGACCCTAAAGCCTAGCTTGACCATCCCAAGACAAGTACCCCTACCCAAATGGGAACCAAACAAGTATACAAGAAACTCATAGGACTATAAAACCAAAGCCTTTAATTTCCCTTCCACAAACAATGTGCATTTACCAACTTTATACAATGTATGTCACTATCAAATCATGATAAAATTAGCCAAAGTAAAACACTTGTCAAAGAAAGCACATATGAACTTACAAGCTAAACCACACAACAAAAGCTTGGAGTAAATTCCTTAAAGTCTCAGCATCCTAATCACACTTTCAGATAACTTCCAACAGGTCAGCCCTTCTTATAAAATTCGTTTGGTCCATTTAGTGTTATCCAAAAAGCTTGAAATTAAATAAGGAGAAGCCTTTATAAGTTGAAATTAAAAATTCAACTCAAAATGATTTTTCTATCATTTATTAAAAATCACGTAATGCAGCTTACTCAAATCTGTCAGGGACAGATTTACATTCCCAAAAGAAAATTACTATAATTTTAGTACTGTTCCAAAAGCTTTGAGACTTGATTAACCTTAAAGCTACATGTGTTTACACACATAAACAACTAGGATTACAACCCATAATCTAATATAACAATCATCACAACACAAGTCAAGAAATTCAATCCTATAACTCATATAGGCAATTCATCAATCACTTGGTAAGCAAAAGACACATGCTCACATTACTTGCACAAATATATAGTTAACACCACAATCACAACCACATATGCCAAAGACATTTCAAAATGCAAGGAAACCCTCTTTCAAAAATTAACCCCAATCTCCCCTATAAGTCAAAAACCCAAATGATTTCTCAATAAACCTAACTCACATGGTTGCCTAACAATAAATCCATATCACCCCCATTAAATTAAAAACCTCCAATCAGGTCTTAAATGCCCCAAAAAACACAGCAAAACAACCCCTATAACAAATCCCACACAACAAGAAGCAATCTTGACAAAATAGGATAAAAACCCAAAGATATTAGAAGGTGGGTCATGGAGATTTTACCTTACATTCATGTTGGGAGAAGTCAATCCATGGAGAAGAGTTTGATGACCGAAATTTTAGAAGCTAACCGAGAGACCAAGAGATTCGGGAAAGAGAGGTAGAGGGATTTGTGTGTTTCTGTTTGTCTTTGAGTGTGAGGTTGTGTGGTTGAGAATGAGTGGGTAGTGGGGGTGTCACGTGTGGGTATAAAAATCTGACCCTTTTTTCTTTTTCTTTTTTGTGTGGGATAATAGTTGGAATGTTACAAATAATAACTTAAAAACAATGTTGATTCAATTTTAAACCAATTTCAGCAGGCATTATTATACTCAAGATGAATATCACAATTGCCACCAAATTCATGATCCAAAATTATGTTTGGGACTGTAAGTTTTTTTATGATTAATGTGGCATTCTGTTGACTAGACAATACATACCAAGAACTAAACTTATTCCACAAGTACTTATCAAAATAGGCAGTGTATATCAAGAAAAACATATTAGAAAAGAAGTGCTGCTTCAAAGTTTTGGACGATAGCTCGTTTCAAGAAGACCAGCTTGTTTGGCAAGTGTGGTATAAGTTTTCCAAATTCTGGAAGTGAAATTTCTTTCTAATACTTGGGTTTAAAATGAAAATAAATTTTTATTATTTATTTTTGATCTAGTTATTTAATTTTTTTGAATTTATTGGATTGCAGGGAATTTTTTCCAAATTCCTCAAGGTTTGTTTAACGTGTAATGTGTTGTATATAATCAGTACCTGTGCAATGAGAAAATTTCATTTATGACGTCTGTTTTCTTTGTTAAGTTTCTGTCATTTCATTTGGAATTCACTCATGAGACTTGATTATTGGACTTGACCCCCACAAGGGATGGTTAAACAAAGCATGGTCTCCACGTTAAAATGTCCCGTGGGATATTGTGGACAATTTGTTGATTCTTTGAAAGAGATCTTTATGGGAATCATAAATCCGTAGGGCTGTTATTTTCCTTAGAGATAAATAGTACTGACCATCAAAAAAATATAGATAAATAGTACATCTCATCATTCAACCTGAAAGAATGTGGTCAATTTGGTTTGAAAATTACCTCTCCTACATTCCCAAGAATGACTTCCTGGTCCGTGAACTGGTATGAGTAAATCCGACTTTTTGTATCTCAATATGATTCCAACAGAGATATTAAAAGTTGAAATCTCCAGTTAGATAGTAAGTTTGTAACTATCAAATTTATCAACAAAAAAAAAAAAAAGTAAAAACTCATAGAATTCACCAAATTCATTTTTTTGTGTAGAAAAATGGTTGTTGTTTTTTGCAACAAATTTTGTAACTAAAATATGTTATTGGATGTGCTTTAATAACTTTTCATGATTACTCTATGTAATAAAATTTGTACTACTTTCTTTAGAGGATTTGTTAATGAACTATATTAGGAAGAAAAGTACTATGTCTATAGCATTTTTACAACAAATAATAAATATTAAGTTTTTAGTGATTCTAATTTGAATCCACCAATGAAATTGTTTTTTTACCCATTTATTAACATTCCGTAATAATCTGTCAATTAGGATTTGTTGTAAAAGTATTGTGAAAATATTGTGAATATAAAATTTCTTTTTAAGGAAACTTTTAACACTACTTACATGAAAAATTTTAAAAATTGACTAGAAAGTTAAAAGTTTAGAATAACTAGCAAACCGTAAGCACAAACTTGTCTAGGTATAAATCTTAGATTCTATAGGGTATATTAGACAATACTCAAGGTGTTGCAAGTCAGCAAAATACAAGAAAAATGAAGCTGTAGGTTCAAGAATTCAAAACATGCTAGGTTTGACTAATCGAGAAGAAGGCTCAACCAATCGATATGTGTTTTTGCAGAATTTTAATTAAGCCCAACAGCTCATTGGCCCATTAAGTGATTAAGATTTCAGGTCTATTTCAGATCTAAAAGGTACTATGCCTTCTTCTTTTAAAGTCACTACTGAAATTCCATCTACATATTATTAGAACTGGTAAATCTGAAGTTGCATCAACAAGATCATACTACTTGTTGGTCAACAGGCACATCTCAATACCCTTTATAGCTTCTGAGATCTATGGACAAACGGGATTGTTCATCACTCAAACAACAAAACAAAAGGCTTTGATGCCATATTGGAAATCATTCCAATTCTCATAAATAAATAAGGGGTTTCCTTACCGATCAGCGTAATCTCAACTATGCAACAATTCAAGCTGTAGCTTTGGCTTTTGCTTTTTGTTTTTTGGCATCTAATGATGCTAAGCTTGTGCCCAATCCAACAGGAGCCTGATCTTCTTGCCCTGATGTCAATTCATCATTTTTGGAATCCATTGGGCCATTTGAAGGATGGCCATAGGCTTCCTTCTTCACTCCATCAGTTTCCCCACCTTCTGCTGCATCAAGGGTCATACCTAAATTGATAATATTGAGGAGTTGAGTAAGTGGTGGCATAGCTTGTACTGGAACGCCATGTGGATGTATCAAGAGGCCCCTAGCTACAGCTTTCTTTCTAACTTCAGCTGCTGCACAGGCAGCTCTTTCATCAACTCCCCTCCCTTGAGGAGGATTGTCACCAATTATTGTAGCATTAAGAGATTTATTGACAAAAGTGCCACAAGTCCTAGACCTTCCAGTTGTTGTAGTAGCTTGGAATGCCTGTATTAAGTCAGGATGGGCCTGTCGTGCAACATCAAATATCAAATGAGAAATTCTAAGTACCCACCAAAAAAGAAACAATATATCTTTTAGGGAAGTTAGGATAGCTCCAAGCAAGAAACAAGCACCTGATTGACACCCAGAAGCGCTTTACTATTCTCAATTTTTCTTTTTGATAATTCAATACTTGTGGGTGGGGAATATAAACCTTGGATATCTCTATTAAAAACACTAATAGGTACCAATTGAGCTAAAAGTCTCTTTGGTCAAAATACACTATTAGTCCCTAAACTTTAGTCCATGAACAATTTTGTTCCTAAAGTTTTAAGTGCTAGCTTTTAGTCCCCAACAAACTTAAAGATATCCTTTTTAGTCCCTAGAAAGCTCTAACTGATCCATTTTGGTCCCTAACATACTTAAAGTGATCACTTTTAAGTTGGTTTAATTGAGTGATGACATATTAATTTTTAATTTGGTCACATCATCTAAGGGAGTAAAAGAAACCATTTTTAAACTTCAGTGACTAATTTCTTGTGATCTAGACTTAAATTTAGCTTTTTAGCTCCGCCAAAAGTTACTTTATCTATTACACCTATACATATGCTGCAGCAGTAGATCTATTTTAGCTTTCAATACAATAAAATAATTAAATATCACAATAAAATAATATATCTACAACAATAAAATAATATATATATATATATATATATTACAATAAACAACAATCACAATCACCTATAACCGTCACCGCCACCGCTACTGCCGCCGCCGCCATCGACTCTTCCACCACCGTCGCCGCCACCACCGCCACCATCGACTCTTTCACCACCGCCGCCGCTACCACCGCCGCCATCGACTCTTTCACCACCGCCACTGCCGCTGTCGTGGCCATCGACTCTTCCACCACCGCCACCGCCACCACCGCCGCCGCCGCCACCACATGATAGCAAATAATCGTCTAGTGTTAACAAATAATTTTTTTAACCCCAAATTATACGTAATACATTTTTTGTTACTAAAACAATTTTTCAATCATCATGATAACCTATTATCGTCTCAATTGTCCGAAAGTAATCTTGGAACAATGGGAACTATAAAATGCAAGAACTTTATAAAAAAACATATAAAATAAAACACATATTATAGCAAGAACAAAGTAGTCCATACATTACTCACGTACATAACTCAAACCAAATTACAATAAAACTCACACTCGCACAAATTCCTATGACTCATGCTTCTCAACATACAAAAACGAAAGTTCCTACGACTCGCCTTGCAATTGCCATAAATGTTCAATGAGGTCCGACTGGAGTTGAAAATGAATTTCTCAGTCTCTAATGCGTCCATGCCTCTCAATGTATGACATAAATCCATCACTTTGTTCACGTAACCCTTGCAGAGGAGGATTATCCATTCCATCAATTTGTTCATAATCCAAGTCTACCACTTCATTATCATCTCATTCATCTTCTACAATCATGTTGTGGAGAATTATACATGCTTTCATGATCTTTTGGAGTGTTTCAAGATGGAAAAATCGTGCAGGTCCACGGACAATTGCAAAACGTGCTTGAAGCACTCCAAATGCACGCTCAACATCCTTCCTACACGCCTCTTGGGCTGCTGCAAATAATTTATACTTATATCCCTGTGGAGCTGGGATTGTTTTAACAAATGTTGCCCACTTTGGATATATGCCATCAGTAAGGTAATATCCCATTGTGTAGTCATGACCATTGATTGAGTAATGTACTGCAGGAGCACGTCCTTCAGCAAGTTCATTAAATACATGAGACCGCTCTAATACATTAATGTCATTATTTGACCCAAGTAACCCAAAAAATGCATGCCATATCCAAAGATCATATGATGCAACTGCCTCCAAAATAATAGTAGGTTCACGAATATGACCACAATATTGACCTTTCCATGCAGATAGACAATTTTTCCACTTTCAATGCATGCAATCAATTGAACCTAACATACCTGGAAAACCTCGGCGTTCTCCATGAGCTAACAGTCTAGCAATGTCTTCATTGTTTGGTTTTCTCAAGTATTCCTCAGAAAAAACATCAATTACCACAGTAACAAATTTTTTCAAACTTTCTAATGCAGTAGTTTCTCCAATTCGCACATATTCATCTATCAAATCACCCGATACTCCATATGCAAGCAATCTAAGTGCAGCAGTTATCTTTTGTAATGAAGATAAACCAAGTTTGTTGGCACTATTTCTTTTTTGAACAAAGTAAGAGTCATGAGCTTCTACCTTAGATTGAATACGAAGAAAAAAAGAACACTTCATCCGAAACCTCCTACGAAATAAAGCAGGTGGATATACTGGTGTGGGAGCAAAATAATCCAGAAAAAGCCTCTCATGCCCCGCCAAATGATTACGTTGGATAGAATGTCAACGTTTAGGTTGTGATGTTTCCATAACAAATTCTTCGATGATCTCATCTTCATCTGAGTCATCAAAAAGAAACTTGCGAACCAAATAGTTATCCATGGATGCAACCTTCAAGACAATTGGAAAACAATTATTACTATAAATGCAAGCTTAAAGCCAAGTGATATAAGCCACAACAAAATGAATATAACTAATTCACGCACAAGTCACAACATAAACACAATTTTGTGCTTACTCTCAAGCATTAAGTAAAATAAGAATGTTCAGTGAATAGAAATAATTGGATCAAAGACATTGATAGTGGCTGTAACAGCAAGATATATAATTGTTTCATTTTTCAGTCTACAAAGAATTATATCAATGCCTATCACAAGACCAAATGGAACTTAACAAAAGAAAAAAGAGATTGCACTTCAAAGTCTTTGTTAAATTGCACTTCAAGTCACAACACAAATACATACATCTAGTTTAAGATTAAAGTCAAGTGACATAAGCCACTATTGAATACATAAAGTTACTACCAAAATACATAAAGGCCTACATAAGCCACTACAAAATACATTAAAGTCTAAATTACATCCAAAATACATTAAAGCCTACAAAATACATTAAAGCCTAAACCCATTAATTACGTGATCTTCGTTTTGCCATGATTTCCTCTTGGAGTTGTTCATAAAAAGCTTTTTGCGCTTCGGTCAAGCCACTTGTATCTTTCATCATGATTCTCTCCTCCTCTAACCTTTCCGCTATCTCAAATTTTTTCTTCTCAATCATGATTTTTTCCTTCTCAATCTTAAGTTTTTCATCATTTTTTTCCTTCTCAACCGCATGTTTTTCTTTCTCAATAAACATTTTCTCCTCTTCCAATTGAGTTACATCCTCAATCAATTTCAATTTCTTGTTCAAATACTCCCCTACATCTTTTTCGGTGGCTTTGTTCTTTCGAATGGCCTTTTCCGCCTTCTTACCAATAGGTCTCTCAAAATTAGAAGAGTCACCAAGTCCGGACCCACAATCCCCTTTGCCAATAGATATTGACTCTAGAGTTAGAGGCACAGAGGATCTTGATTTAGCATTACTAGGATCGGCAAACTTTGGTTGGTCCTTTAACATGTGCCAACAATGGTCAAGAAGAAAGGGTTTCTCGTGCTTCACTACAAACAAATCCTTTGCATCTTTAATCTAAAAAAATTAAAAAAAATATAACATAATTAATATCTTCAAACTATTGGTGAATGGACATGTTAACACTATTGCAATATAATTTATACCTTATCTTCTTCGGTTGTACCACTTTAATGAAGTGCATTAACTTGAGCCATACACCCAGCAAACTTATTTACCCTTTCACTAATCGCTCCCCAACGACTTAGCAAAGAAACAACAGTACGTGTAGTACCGGATGTATTGTACTTCTGGAAATACTCCCAAACTTTTTTATGAAATGTATTTGATGTTTGTTCATTACTACTTACGGCATCAACACTAGAATTGAGCCATGCTGCCACTAGGAGTTTATCTTCCTCTACACTAAAGTTAGAGCCTCGTTTTCCTTTTGCAGAAAAGGCATTTTCAACTTGAGGTTGAGGTTGAGGTGGAGGTGGAGAATCAGAAATTGACAAAGGAGTGTTTTGAGCCATTCCCAAATATTGTGAGTCAATTTCTATATCCCCATTCATGATACCCGTAAAATATGGTAGGTTTCTATGCGACTCCATAAAATTAGAAAAAAAAAATTGCAAACTTCCCTGCACACAGAAAATTCCCAAATCAACATTTATATCAAAACTCAAATCCAAACTAACAATTTCACATTAAAATGACCACAAGAAATATGTGCTCTATTTCTAGTTTTGTGCAACAATATATCCAACAAAGTCCGCCCAAATCAGATGTGAAACATTAAAACAATTATCCACAACAAAGAGTAGAAACACCAAACAATCAAATAATAATAACAATAATCAAATAGAATCCAGGACAACAGAGAAACAACATTTTTAGGACCACATGAACAGGACAACAAAGAACAACATAGAATCCAGAACAACAGAGAAATCCACAGAGTTGTTCAATGAAAACATTTAGGATATAAATATTTCTTTCATTCCTAATTATTGGTGTAAAAAAAAAATAATCAAAGTACGTGGAGCTTTTTGAATGGCTGAACAAGAATTTTATTATATGGATGAAAAAAATCTTCAAAAAGAACAAATCAAATTAAAGCTATCATTTTCGTATCAAGCGGACACATCTCATAATTTCATGGTTCCTTCTGTTAGTATGTATGTTTGTATGTTTGAAGTGGATCCAACTCATAATACCCAAATAAAAAACCCAACGCGAAGAGGATCGGAGGATCGGATGTTCATACCCAAATAAAAAACCCAACGCATGAAGAAGATAGAGACAACTAACCTGAAGTGGATCGGCGGAAGCGAAGAGCGTCTGAGGTAGATCGGCGGCGTGGGTCTGAACGTGACGATGGCGGCGACGCTGACGATGGTCGGACCGGCGACGTTGAGAGAGTGAGCTTGAGAGGCTTGAGATGAGAGATGACAATGAACGAGAGAGAGTGAATCATGAGACCGGATTTGATAAAATGAAAAAAGAAAAAAGAAAAAAAAAAGAAGTAGGTTTCATACCGGAGTTGACGATGACTGCGACCGCACCGGAGTTGAAGATGGCGGTGACGGAACCAAAGTTGAGGATGGCAGTGATTGTACCAGAGTGTTTGTGGGTGAGCTTGAGAGGCTTGGAGGCTTGAGAGGCTTGGAGGCTTGGAGGCTTGAGAGTTGAGAGATGAATGAGAGAGAGTGCTGAGAATACAGTGGGAGTTGAGAGATGAACAAAAAGAATGCTTGACCGGTTTTGACAAATGAATAAAAAAATAGAAGCAAGTGGATGAGTGGAATAAAAAACTATTTTTTAGTTTTAGCTCCATGCTACAGTGCACATCTATTTTTAGATGTGCACTGTAGCAAATCATCTAAATTTTTTTGCTTTAGCTCCACTGTTGGAGCACTATTTTGATGAAAGTTGATCTAAAATTTAGCATTATTGCTTTATACCACCACTGCTGCAAGTGCTCTTAAGCTTTAGGGATTGATAGTGTATTTAAAGCTTTTTTTAGAGATGCTACGTTCACAATATTTTCATAACATTTTCACAATAAATCATAGAAAATAGTAGTTATTGGTTCAAATTTGAACCTAACAATAATTTTTTTTTTTGCCCCAACAATAACAACCAATAACAACCTGTTACTTAGGATTTGTTATAAAAATATTGTGAAAATGTAGTGAACATCTCATTTCTCTTTCCCCTCTTTAACAAAAAAATAATTTGAAACGGCATCCATCCAGAGATTTTAATACACTATGCCGTAGTACCAGGATAAAAAGACCTGGTTTTTAAGATCTCAAACCAGAAATGTAGGGGTAGACACCATACAGAGAATGAGAAATAAGCCGTGCGAAAAGGACAAAAGCATGAGCACAGTAATTTACCCAAACTCCTGACATGTATAATAGGAAATATTTGGACGAAATGGGCTTCTGCCCTTTTGCAGGAAATTAAACATGCGTTTGCCCTTCTTTCCAAACTAAATAGGGAAGTGCCCCTGTTTTATAACTCGATAATAGTAAAATCGATTTTAAATATATAACTCGATATTAATATGATCGAGTTATGTTGATCCGTGTGCCACTCTAGCGCGGGAGACGTGGGTTTTCCCCCAATATTCATAACTCGGGAACTAGAAAAGCGAGTTTTGTTAAGCAGTTTGAATCAATAGGACCTTAACGTCTCACAACCCCTATTCACTCACTCTCTCCCTGTACACTCTCTTTCCCTCGCTCTCTGTCATCACTCTCTCCCTCGCACGCTCGCTCTGCGATCAGGCTTCCCGACTCATCCTCACTCTCCCTATCCAGTCTCCCTCAGTCGTCGTTGCTTGCCGTCGTCGTTGCTTGCCGTCGTCGTTCCTTGCCGTGGTAGTTTCTTCCCGCCGCCGTTGATGACAGGTACTGTCCTCTCCTCTGATATATTTTCTGATCTTGGTTAATATTAGGTTGTGTTTTATGTGGAATTTTGATTATTTTGTTGAAACTTACTTAAAAAGTAGTAAACTTACTAATGTAGATGAGAATTTTGCTGTCTTTTTATATGCTGCGATGATGATGATGTAAAGTATTTATTGCTATATGGTTATGTCTGTGTGATTTTCTAATTAATGAGAAATTTGTTGTCTTTTAACATGCTGCAATGATTATTTTCTCAGTACCGAGTTTAAATGTGGTTGGGGTTTTGACGGGGGGTTTTGGCAAATCGAGTGGTGGTGTTTCAGTGATGTCTCTGGGTTTGTGTAAAATGTGTCTTATATAGGCATGATTTTGTTATAGTTGTTGTAAATGGTGTCAAACTAATTACGTTTGAGTGTAAATTGTTGTTGCAAACGGTGTAAAATGTGTCTGAATTGTGACTTAGTGAATGGAACAAGAAAAATCTCTCAACCTCAGTTGGCCCCTCACGTTCTCTAATTTTTTCTCTGTTTTCTTGGCAACCATAAGATGTATTTGTTTGGTTGGCGAGAAAACAAAGGAAAAACAAGGAAAAGTGAGGAGAGAGAGACCTCAATGGAGACTGCACTGGTCTTAAGCCATAGAGTTGATTGTAAATGTCCTTGGGGGAAGATCACATATTGTGTGTCGCATGGTGAAATTTAATGTCTTCCCTCCATATGCAGCTCCTAATAATTGTAATTGATATTTGCCTTGTTAAAATCAATTTCAAAGACATCATACACCAAAAAGAACTCTCACATGTAAATATTGCTTGGACGTTGAACATGCAGGTATCAATCAAGTTTGTAGCACATTAATTAGTCATTTGTTTGTTTGTTTACTTCAATTACAAATAATAGGAAAAAAAAAAGTGTTTGCATGTAAAATTATGGCAAGTTCTTATTTATTTAAGCTTCAATTTTATTTTATATTAATTGTGGTTTACTTGTCAGATAATTGCTAATAATCTATTTGCTGCCATGTCAGATATGCAGCCACTAGATAGAGTGCGGCCTGGACCCGACGATCTTACCCAGTTGACCCGGCAGCCGAATCATCGGTCAACTCCACTTTGGAGCCATGCCGCCGACGAGGTATGTAGTTGTATTATTAATACATGTCTGTTTTATAATTACCTCGTGTGCACTACCTAACATAAGACTCGTCCCTGTGCAGGAGGTGCCTGGCATGCTAAAGGTTCGACGCCGTAAATGTGCATTGCCACAGGGTGGGCTAGACCCACGTATCATGCAATGCATAGATGTAGCAGGTTTGACCGGTTTATTCAAGGTTCCTGATATGGAGGTCGACCACGCGTTGATCACGGCCTTGGTTGAGCGGTGGCGTCCGGAGACGCACACGTTCCACTTTCCCCATGGAGAAATGGGTATCACCTTGCAAGATATTGAGGTGATGTTGGGGATTCCGGTGGATGGGTTGCCTGTTACTGGGAGTACATCCAAGCAATGGAACGTGCTGTGCCGAGAGTTGTTGGGCCATGAACCTCCGCCCGTGATACCGAACTCAAACAAGTCTACCCTTACTGGGGCGAGGATAAAATACATCTGGCTTGATGAAAAGTTTCCCGCTCCCCCAGTTGCGGATGCCGGCGACGAAGTCATACAACAACATGCCCGCTA
The DNA here is from genome assembly GCA_030445155.1 of Quercus variabilis. Taxonomy (NCBI): domain Eukaryota; kingdom Viridiplantae; phylum Streptophyta; class Magnoliopsida; order Fagales; family Fagaceae; genus Quercus; species Quercus variabilis. The sequence continues at coordinate 3,423,037 of CP129448.1, read as the reverse complement.
CCACATACTTGTACGGATGGGGGCCCTGTTGTTCATGGACAAGTCTGCGGACCGGGTGTCACTGTTGCCTTTGCAGTTGCTCAACCCAATCAGCAATGCGAGACGGTATAGCTGGGGCAGTGCAGCATTGGCCTGGCTCTATAGGCAACTTTGTAGTGCATCGAAGAAGGAAGCGATGCAGATTGGAGGAGCAGTCTTGTTGGTGCAGCTATGGGCCTATTCAAGGTTCCCACGACTATGCCCTGTTGTGAGGCCGCCTCTACCTCCAGTGCACTCAGGGCCCCTTGCCATTAGGTACGTTCATTGAGTTCTCGTTACTCAAGCTAAGTGTCTCTTAGGAATAATCATTTACGTGTAATAGTATATTACATTTTATTTGTCTCTTTGATATAATTGGAAATATGTGAAACTAAGAAACAAAAATAAACTATGTGAAATATAAAGCAAAGTTTGTTAAATGACTAGTTTAGTAACGAGCATTTGTTGACACCCCATGTTTGCTAGGTGGAGCGGGCCAAAATGCACCGCAGAGCATGCCACACACGTCCTTGCTGCGTACCGGACGTCGCTGGCTACACTACGGGCAGAGCAGGTACCCGGTTAACTTACGTCCTCAATTTGAGGTTTTTATTTTCGTTTCCCTCAAGTATGTTTCCAAGTTTAGTTTGAATTTTTGGATTGTTGTAGGAATGAGTTGATTTCAGACTATTGGTAATTCCATCCCATCATTTTGTTTGATACTAGGATTTTCATCCCATCATTTAACTCAATTGGAATGTGAAGTACATCACATTAGAACTTCCATTCGCAGCACCTGCATGAATACAAGCAACCATAAACTCACAAATTCTAAACTGTTAAATCAAAGGCTTCAATTCTTTTATTTTAACCTAGCATAAACAAATATTCTATAATCCAACAATTTTAAAACCTTATATTTGGAGACTTCTTATTATCAAAAGTAGGGGTGTACATGTGCATGGGTCGAATTGGTTTGGATTGAAGGGTTTTTTCCAACTCAACCTAAGAATGTCGGGTTGAGAAATTCCTAACTCATTACATGTGTAAAAACAAACGCAACCTGACTCGCGTGAGTCAGGTTAAGTTGGGCTGGATCAATGGGATATATTTAAATTTATTCATATATATATTAAGTAGAATTTGGCTATATCCTTGATTATGTACGGAAACGTTTGTGATTTACACCCAAACAAACAAGAAAGAAAGAAGAAATTGTCCCTTTCCAAGATGTTTGAACTGAAAAAGTAACTTACCTATGTATATGTCTTTCAAAAAAGCATGTGCAACATGCGCAAAAGATTTTGTTTTAATTGTTTTAATTGCTTGTTGACTTCATTCTGTTACTATTTTGAACCCAATCTTGCTGTTCCTTTGCTTTCTGCCTAATAATCCCTAAAGATTTTGTGTACGAATAGAATCAATAAACTCCATGCTTTCCATTTTACATATCACAAACATAATCTTTAATTAGTATGATGTCTCACTATCACAAACATAATCCACTTATGCAGATTGTATGGGAGCCGTACACGCATACGTTGGGCTCCCTGCCTGCGTATTGCACTGCCGGGCAGCATATTTGGAGGGCTGAGGTGCCGTTGATATACTTTTGGATAGTGGAGGGGCATCATCCCGAGCGGGTCCTCCGTCAGTTTGGGATGAAGCAACCAACTCCATCTGTTGTGGATACGTCGGTTGTCCTTCACAAGATATCCCTCCAGGGAAAATGGGAGAAGGATTGGGAGGCAGAACATGCTGTCTTCATTCAGCAATGGGCCAACCGAGTGACTGAAGTTCGCGGGGCCCCTCTCTTGGACGGTGATGATACATACCTCATTGAGTACATGACGTGGTACAATCGCAACACAAGGTGGTATATAACACCAGAGTCTGCGTACTGGGAACTCATGGTGAGGCAACAATTCCTATTTTATGTATGAAACCATTGTTCGATTAAGTATCTTCAGCAGCTTTATCATGCATGCAAAACTCCACAATTATTATTGTTGTTACATCTCTATGAGTTTATCTTTCATTATGTTTTTATGCTACTGCATGATTTAAGTTGTTCATAAATAATTGAACAACTTACATTCAAATTTTAAAAAGGGTGGGTTGGGTTATTCTTTTATTTTTATTTTTGATTTTTTGTTTTTGGTTGGCTTGTAATTTCAAACGGACGGTGCAACTCTTTTTAGTAGTGATAAATTCACATTTCATGATAGCTAATTACATATTCCTTGATAGATATTACCTTACTAAACTGTTGGTAGAATTCAATTTCCAACATCTTAAAGGTCATTTAAATTCTTGCAAGTATGCAGCAAGGATATGTTATTCACCACTACATTCAATTATGATATATGTTGTAACTGATGATACTTCCCTTAATGTTGGGCAATTTCAGCTCGTGTTTGATAATTTCAATTGTCATCCATTCGGACGTGTACCTTAGGAAATAATAACTTCATAGTATGTGTCATAATTGCAGTATGATCTTAATGGAGTTGTAACTTCAAATTATATGTCCTGATTGCAGTGTGATATTAATGGAGTTGTAACTCTAGTGAAGCCTAGATACACAAATGATAAAAGATATTTTCACTTGTGCTAAGATTGAACTTATGTACAACCAACCAACCATACGTGTTTCACGGAAGTATTATCTCAAAGTTTAGATTGCATACCCATAAACATAACAGGAAATAGAACATTCGTGACTGCTGGGGTGGAACTATAAATTTCTGCACAAGGGGGTCCAACCCCTATTTTTATATGCAATCTTTTTAAAGATGTTTAATAGTTATAACTAATATAAGGAGTTCAGTAGCTATGTTTACTACTTTTTTCTTTTTATTTTGGAACAGATTTATCCAACTTTTGCATCATACCTATGTTTTGCTTTTATGACGCCGCCCTTGTTTTGTAGGTTCGGACAATGATTAGGTCTATACGGAGGTGCGACGAAGGTTCTGACATGCACAATGACCTTACATATACACTACAGCTTGTGGAGGAGCTAGGCCGACTTAAATTGGCGGATGCGCTTGCAGAAGCAGTTCACATTGGTACACAGGGCCCGGGTCATGGCGGGCAAAGTGGTGGGTCTCGTGGGGGTGGACGTCGTGGGGGTGGCCGAGCTGGTCGCGGTCGTACGACTGAGCCGAATCCCATCTACGAGGAAGGGGATGACTCGGGTGCAGAAGAGGCATGGCTTGGCACTGATTGGGTACTGTCTGACGATGGCGGCAGGACACCACGATGCTCATCTAGCACTGGTGCTGGGCCATCCCACAGCGCCGGTCACGAGGGCACTGTTCCACCCCAGCCTACGTCCCATGGTGCTAGCATAGACTATGCGGACCCTCCCCGTATGTCGCCTGCAGTTTTCAGCGGATCTGCCCAAGATGGTGGCTGCATATTTGTCCCCACACCAGGCATGCCCACCCCACCTCTAGTGCATGTGGACCCCACCATGCCCTCTTCATCTGCAACCCCCCACGAAGATGCTTTACAGCTTGAGCTGATACCGGCCGAGGACATTGAGCCTATACAGATTGAGCAGATACCGGCTGAGGACATTGCGCCGGTGGAGGGTTTGCGGAGATCACGACGCCCTCCTGCGCATGCTCCCAGTTGCGGGACCGGTGATGGTATGTACTTTGTCTACACTTCCCATCTTCTTACCTACTTATACTGCGCATTTGATTGGTTATGTTAATTTAATTATGCTGTTGTGTCTGATGAAACAGGTAAGATTAGACCTGTCAGGGCATACGGGCGGAAACGAAAAGATCATTAAATGCCTATTGAAGTCAATGCTTATACTCCCGGCCTCTAGGTGACTGGATATTTTCATTTCTGTTTTCTTATAAAGTTGTATCTTTTTTTTTGAGCGAATATATGGTGGAAACGAAATGGCCATTGAGCCTGATTGTCCCTGTGTGCATATTCTTCATGTGTATAGGTGGCTGTGCATCTTGGTGGCTGTGCATCCGTTTGTGGATCATTGCTTGGGGACTTGTATTGGCTTATTTAGTGTGTTTGTTGTCAACAAATTGTTACATGTAGGATAAAACCCATAAGGTGTATTTTATGTACTGATATATTAGGAAGTTTTTCTGGGCTTTGAATTTTTATTGCAAATGGACAAATGCCTCGATTGGTATTGATTTGAAGCCAAACTTTGTTGTATTTTGATATGTTGTTAGCTGGAGTGCCAAACTTGTTTGTAAGAGAGATTTTAAGTGGCATTGGGGTTTTTTTTTTTTCTTTTGAGAAACAAATGTGCGGCTTTTGTGATAAGCAAGAAGAAGTAAGTTGATACATTTCGGGGTCGAGTTTGATGAGTTTATGCGGACCAATGGCACAACCAAGTCCTTTGTAGCACAACAAGAATCTGAGTCTCTACAATGCTTGGCGCCATGACTATAAGAGCTTTTGCGGAGGAAGACCGATTCTTTTAAAAGAATCTTGAACTACTTGTCAGTAATGCCAGTCCTTTTTCCACAGTTTTGCAGCAAATGAGTGGTTGATCCAAAGATTACAAATAGTTAGTGCAATTGTTATTGCCTCTTCAGCACTCTGCATGGTCATGGCTTCCTCCCGGATCTGTTAGCTCTGGTGAGTTTTACCTTGAAGAGTTATTTTTTCAATCTTTAACGAATTACAGTTCTTCTATAGATGCTTCAATACTTCTAGAGATGGTTTTTTAAACATGCTTGTGGAGTTATATTGAGCTGTAAAACATGCGTATTAGATTCTTCATAACAATTTCTCCTTTAATTGCATGATTTCTTGGAATGGCACTTTCTTATGGTCTTTCATTAAACACATCACTTGTCTTCTCAATTCAGAATCAGTGCACTTTACCAAATTATGGAGTTGATTTGTCCAAACGCTAAATCAATACATGCATATACCGTGTGAGGCCCCCACCCCGAAGTAATAGAAGGGAATTTGAAAGTGATGATAAACTCTTGGTAAGTCACTACAACCAATGCTCTTTTGAATTTGGGTCTGCATACCTGTATAAATGTCCGTATGCTAGAAGTCTCCTTCTTTTTGGCAAATCTGGAAATTTCCTGTCAACAATGATTGATATCTCAAGTCCTCGTTTAATGGATATATGTCAGTAACAGAAGTTTGTATGTTGAAACTGTGGTTCTATTACTGGACCGGATAGGGTGTGTACATGCAGTATTGTACCGTCGCATCTACTCAAAAGTCTTCTTTTGCTTTCCTTCGTTTTCTCCGTTACCAAACAGTTTACATCTTCTAATTTTGTTCGATTTTATCCTCTCTAATTTCGATTGCCTGAACTTTTTTTTGGTAAATTAAATCTGTGAAAGTAGTTAGTACATGTCAAATTTATTTCACATTTCCAAATTTTACAGATATGTAAACGCATTACAAGGTATGAGTTTGCTTGTTTGAGATTCGACTGCAAGGTTCACTGTTACTTGTTCTCTCCTGACCTTAATCCCCCTATTGGAGATCAGGTACTACTTCTTGTATCATTTCGGCTTCTTGTTTCTCTGTTTTGTTCATTTGGGTCAGAGTTGTTGATGGAAAAGAACTTGGATTTTGAGAAAATGTGTCATATAAAGAGATTAGTTTAGTAATTTGATCATATGGGATAGTTAAGTTTTCCATTTGTGATAAATAAAATTTCAAACTATTTTACTTTTTTTGGAAGAAAAAGAAAACGATTTCCTCTGTTTTCTCAGTTGCCAAATATAGGAAAGAGATCATGACATTGATGAGGAAGAGGTGGTCACATAGAAGAGTTCAATTTAAGCAATTTGGGAAGTGCGTCTCAATGATTTATTCAGTTTGTAGTCAATTGTCTACTTGAGTATGCTCTGAGGACCAAATTCAGATGGCAATTTATGAGTGTATGTGATGCAAAAGCTTATAGCTATAGCTATAGATTGCCCTTTAATAAGATAATGAGTTAGGATACTTAATTTGATAAGAATTTGAGATTTAAGATTTAGTGTTTTTAATGAAGTCGCTTCGGGCATTTCACGTTTAAAGAAGCCATCATTCAATGTACAGTGTAATCAGAAAATGAGGAAATAACATTTACATAAGGTTTGTGATGCATTGATTAATTCAGCCACATTGTTGAAATTAATTGGGACCTACGGTACAGGACTTTTGTTGCTGCCTGTTTGAAAACTCTTCTTGTATTCCCAAGATCATATTTTGAAACATTGAAAGGAATATTAAAAAAAATTTAATTATGTCGGTTGCAAACCAACAAAGGTGTGGCCATTTAGCCCTGCATATACAGTAATTTGATTGTGGGTTTATCGGTTCATTGGACGTTTCTTTGTTTGTTGAACATTTAGCCTTTTATCCCAACATAAGTATTATTCTGCAAAGATTCATTTGTTTTTATGGCCTGTGAAGATCTCTGTGTGCTGAAATACTGCAAAGTAGAAAGAACGCTTATGCTACGTTAAGTACTTCGTTTGCTTCGTTTGTAATTCATTTGGAATATTGATGCAGGTGGGTATGTTGTGGTGAATGAAAAGCTGCCTAAACGAGTTATGTGTTCCAAGGTTTGACTGACTTCAAGGTACTCATTTTTGTAAACTTTAGATACTATTTGTATATATTTGAATGTTGTGAGTCTTCAAAGGAAAAGGTTCCTTTGCAGCTTCACATTGTACAGAATGCTCATCGACATGGAAGCTTTTTGAGGACTCATTACATGTTTTTATTTCAAAGATACTAAATTGTGTACTTTATACCAAAAGTCTTCTTGTGTTAAAGAGTTTGATAAGATATATATACTGCTCTTTGCAAATTTAACTGACAGGTGGTTTGTCTGTAAAGTTTAACTGACATGTTGTTTGGCATTTTCTGTTTATTTGGAAGATTAAGAACTTGTAAGTTGTAACACAGCACAAGCAACGTTGTTTAACCTATAATTCTTTATGCCACATTATTTGAGTGGTCAGGTTTTAGAATGGTTCAAAATGCTGAGTGTTTTTTTCTTTTTCTCTTTTTTGTTTTTTTTTTTTTTTTTTTAATAACTTTTATTTCTTTATTGTTGTTGGTTTTGTTTTCGTTTACATTTTAGATATGGATTCAATGAATGAAGAAAAAGATGAGTATGGTGATACTGTTTCAGGTGCTCCAAAAAGAATGAGATGTAGGACTTCTTCAAGCATATGTAGGCTGCTGGAACTATCAATGGGATACAGTATGAAAGCATGCTTCATGCTCTCGTGAGCATACTTGAAAATGAAGGGCTTCCAGGTCTGTATATAGAGGGTTGGGACCAAGTTATGTGAAATTGGTCCCTGCTGCTGGGATATCTTTCATGTGCTATGAGGCATACAAGAGGATACTGGTTGAGAAAGAAGAAGATGATTACCCTTAGAAGAGGTAGACTTTATTTTTACCTTTTTGAATAAACAAGATCCATGTTTTATTTTAATGGGTGACCTTTTTAATAGCAAATAGATGTTGGTTTCTGATTGGAAGTGTTGAGTCCAAATCTTCATGGCTCCCACTTAGCTGCCCTATTGAGGCAATGCCACATCAAATGAATTTTGATTATAGGGAAATATTATACTTATAGATTATTCATCATAAAAATTACAAAGTGGATTCCTACACGGTGGATTATGGGTTCCACATTGTTGGAGACGAGCTTGAGAAAGCTCTTTAAATAGTATATAAAGTGAGGTATGTGTTTATCATTATAGATCGCCTCCAAATATTTCTAAGCAGGCCTCAAATTATTGTGTACAAAAGAAAACCCTGTATTGTATCAATCAGGTGGTCTTAATTGTCTTTGATTCGATGGCATATATATCATTGATCATATTAAAGCAACCATCCAAGAGAAATTGGAGGAAAAAAATGTACGAACTAAATTACAATTGTCACCATATATGTTGTTATATTGTTAATCACGGTGGTCTATTGAATCAGTAACACATGTATAATTACTTTATTTTCCTTCACGTAAGTAAGAAAAAGAATTTCGAAACATTAATTTCAATAGAAATCTTAAGCATATCATAAGTAAATAAAAAATTAGAGTGTCATAGAATTTCTTAACAAAATAAATGCACCTGCTAAGAAAAAAAAAAAAAACAAAAAAACAAAAAAATTGAAAAAGAGATACAGTGTGCTTGCACGTGGTCATTTTTTGCGGTTCTGAGTGTATTTTTGTAATTTTCATGTTTTGGGGGGGGTATTTTGGTTATTTGTTGATTTTGGGGGTATTTTTGTCATTTTTTAGGTTTCGAAGGTATTTTAATGGACCGAATAAGACTAAAGTAGTGCTTAAACAAAAATAATAAGATTACTTTCCCATATACGAGAAACGCTGACCATTAGTTATGAATTACGATCAAATAGAGCGAATATAATGTAGTAGACCGAGTAGGACCAAAGTGGACCGAGTAAGACCAAAGTGCATATAATGGACCGAATAAGACTACAGTAGTGCTTAAACAAAAATAATAAGGTCACTTTCCCATATACGAGAAACGCTGACCATTAGTTACGAATTACGATCAAATAGAGCGAATAGAATGTACTAGACCGAATAGGACCAAAGTGGACCGAGTAAGACCAAAGTGCATATAATGGACCGAATAAGACTACAGTAGTACTTAAAAAAAATATAATAAGGTTACTTTCCCATATACGAGAAACGCTGACCATTATGCTACGAATTACGATCAAATAGAGCGAATAGAATGTACTAGACCGAATAGGACCAAAGTGGACCGAGTAAGACCAAAGTGCATATAATGGACCGAATAGGACTACAGTAGTGCTTAAACAAAAACAATAAGGTCACTTTCCCATATACGAGAAACGCTGACCATTAGTTACGAATTACGATCAAATAGAGCGAATAGAATGTACTAGACCGAATAGGACCAAAGTGGACCGAGTAAGACCAAAGTGCATATAATGGACTGAATAGGACTACAGTAGTGCTTAAACAAAAATAATAAGGTTACTTTCCCATATACGAGAAACGCTGACCATTAGTTACGAATTACGATCAAATAGAGCGAATAGAATGTACTAGACCGAATAGGACCAAAGTGGACCGAGTAAGACCAAAGTGCATATAATGGACCGAATAGGACTACAGTAGTGCTTAAACAAAAATAATAAGGTTACTTTCCCATATACGAGAAACGCTGACCATTAGTTACGAATTACGATCAAATAGAGCGAATAGAATGTACTAGACCGAATAGGACCAAAGTGGACCGAGTAAGACCAAAGTGCATATAATGGACCGAATAAGACTACAGTAGTGCTTAAACAAAAATAATAAGGTTACTTTCCCATATACGAGAAACGCTGACCATTAGTTACGAATTACGATCAAATAGAGCGAATAGAATGTACTAGACCGAATAGGACCAAAGTGGACCGAGTAAGACCAAAGTGCATATAATGGACCGAATAGGACTACAGTAGTGCTTAAACAAAAATAATAAGGTTACTTTCCCATATACGAGAAACGCTGACCATTAGTTACGAATTACGATCAAATAGAGCGAATAGAATGTACTAGACCGAATAGGACCAAAGTGGACCGAGTAAGACCAAAGTGCATATAATGGACCGAATAGGACTACAGTAGTGCTTAAACAAAAACAATAAGGTTACTTTCCCATATACGAGAAACGCTGACCATTACTTACGAATTACGATCAAATAGAGCGAATAGAATGTACTAGACCGAATAGGACCAAAGTGGACCGAGTAAGACCAAAGTGCATATAATGGACCGAATAAGACTACAGTAGTGCTTAAACAAAAATAATAAGGTTAATTTCCCATATACGAGAAACGCTGACCATTACTTACGAATTACGATCAAATAGAGCGAATAGAATGTACTAGACCGAATAGGACCAAAGTGGACCGAGTAAGACCAAAGTGCATATAATGGACCGAATAAGACTACAGTAGTGCTTAAACAAAAATAATAAGGTCACTTTCCCATATACGAGAAACGCTGACCATTAGTTACGAATTACGATCAAATAGAGCGAATAGAATGTACTAGACCGAATTGGACCGAAGTGGACCGAATAGGACCAAAGTGGACCGAGTAAGACCAAAGTGCATATAATGGACCGAATAAGACTACAGTAGTTCTTAAACAAAAATAATAAGGTTACTTTCCCATATACGAGAAACGCTGGCCATTAGTTACGAATTACGATCAAATAGAGCGAATAGAATGTACTAGACCGAATAGGACCAAAGTGGACCGAGTAAGACCAAAGTGCATATAATGGACCGAATAAGACTACAGTATTGCTTAAACAAAAATAATAAGGTCACTTTCCCATATACGAGAAACGCTGACCATTAGTTACGAATTACGATCAAATAGAGCGAATAGAATGTACTAGACCGAATAGGACCGAAGTGGACCGAGTAAGACCAAAGTGCATATAATGGACCGAATAAGACTACAGTAGTGCTTAAACAAAAATAATAAGGTTAATTTCCCATATACGAGAAACGCTGACCATTACCTACGAATTACGATCAAATAGAGCGAATAGAATGTACTAGACCGAATAGGACCAAAGTGGACCGAGTAAGACCAAAGTGCATATAATGGACTGAATAGGACTACAGTAGTGCTTAAACAAAAATAATAAGGTTACTTTCCCATATACGAGAAACGCTGACCATTAGTTACGAATTACGATCAAATAGAGCGAATAGAATGTACTAGACCGAATAGGACCAAAGTGGACCGAGTAAGACCAAAGTGCATATAATGGACCGAATAAGACTACAGTAGTGCTTAAACAAAAATAAAATGGTTACTTTCCCATATACACATATCTGCCAGGTAACTTGCTGGAAAACGATGACATTTCTAGTTAAACCATACACACGAACCTAGTTACTTGCAAGTATACATATCTTACAGAATACAACAACATGAAGTTATTCTTTTGCATTCATTTACCCATACATTGTCCCGTGGGTGCATCAACTTTATCATCCACCACAACATGAGCCACCACTTCATTCAACATGTTCGCACTCAAGGTTGCAATCCTTCTTGCATGGTCACGCTCCGCAATGGCAACTTCCAACTGATACCTTACCAACGAGTTCCTAATGTCTCCACTGTCGTAGTTAGTTCCTTCGCTTGGAAAAGTGTTGGGTGGAGCTGAGGTTGATATGTTTGGAGTTGCTGACGATGCGGACGCACCACCATGTTCCTCCATACCATTACAATGAAAATACTCCATGTATGCAGCTTCTGCTTCCCTTCGATCTTTATATGATTTGTGATTGGCGTTTGGGAATTTATGAACTTGTTTGCTCGCATCTACCCAACTGTCGTATATGCCTGGAACACGACCATTAAACACAACATAAGTACGTCCCATCCCGGTCTACAAACACGCACTGGTTGAACTCCTTGCGTATTTGAGCTGCTGGATGCACCTTCTTACTAGTGGAGACAATCTACCGTTAAAAAGAAATGCAAACAAAAACTCGATTTCTTAGAAATCGAGTTACAATAAAGTAACTCGATTTCCTAATTACCGAGTTTCTGGGACCGTCACGTCAACACGTCGCGTCAACAGTAACTCGATATTATTGAAATCGAGTTATAAGTGAAATTGATATCCCAGATATCGAGTTATGATTCACCCATCCCCACATATCAGATTCCATGCACGTGCCTGCCTCTTTTGGTGCTGGGTTACATTCAGACATTCAGTGTGTGAGTTTCTGAAAAAGAAAGCCTGTAAGGTGATTCCTTCTTCTACTTGTACCCTCACCAAGCGTGCTATAGCTGTGGTCCCCTTCTTCTCATCAAAGGTCATCTCTCCTGACAGGTATATCTTAACTTACTTACATAATTCTGTAATTACATTTGGATTGGCACTTTAGCATAAATGTGATGACTTTCTTACTATGGTTCTAATACTGGGTGTGTATATATAGATATATATACACCAATAGGGTGGTAGATGTATATAATGGTAGAGTGATACATACCCATATATGATCACATGTATGTGTGTGTTTAGGGTATATATATATATACACACAGATAGTGTCGTATATATATATATATATATATATATATATGGGTGTGTGTGTGTAGATACAGACATATATATTGTGTGTGTGTGTGTGCAAATATATGTAAATATACACAAAGTGGACTTTCCATATATGATGATTTATATATATATATATATATATACACACACATGTAAACATAGTTTATATATAAAATATGGCCTTAGGCCACACATTAACCACCCATTTTTTAAACAATTCGTTAGGAATTTCAAAAACGGTCAATATACTGAAAATAAGTAGAACAATTTTCCCAAAAACGAATGACAAATTGTGTTATCCTGTGTGTGTGTGTGTGTGTGTGTGTGTGTGTGTGAGAGATATTGACATTGTATACATATTCTTCCTCCATGTGTATAGATCTAGGAATGGATGTGTGGATAATTGGGAACATATATATAAACAAACTTTCATTGTCAGGTGAATTCCTATGATGATATATGCATTTATTCATAGGTATCAACAATGATGTAACCAGTAATAAGAGGTTTAAATTGTATGGTTCTTTCAGTTCTGAAAGGCTTAAGTGTGTGGGTTCTGAAAAAGAAAGCCTGCGAGGCGAACATTGAATGCTGACTATATTACATCATACACTTATACTTTGTTGTGAAACATCTCTCCTAAAAGGCCAATGATTGTGTACAAACGAATCAAGTTTGTTAGGAATACTTACGATATCATTATAGTGCGTTTGTAAACGATTAATTGTCACTAACATAACCGGCTATCTTCTTCATGATAACTACAATAAATTGTCCTTCTCCAGGTCTACCATGGGTCGTCATTGCTTCTACATTTACTATGATGGGGAGCAGTATTTCCACGACTTGCATGGGTTGTCCTATAGAGGCGAGTCAGTGAAGAAGAAGTTCATTGAGTTGAAATGCGGAACACACTTGAGGAAAATGCATCGGAAGATAATGGAAGCTCTAGGGTTGGACAGGGAGTCACATAAGATATCCATCGTGTACCGTGCCCCCCAGATACTTGTGAGTACTCAGGTTGTCTACAACTCAAATCCGTTGGGTTGCGATGCTGACGTGGACATGATGTGGACAGTGATTAAGCGAACCCCCCAGTTCATATCGTCCGATTTGTATGTAACTGTTGACGCTGTTGGGTTCCATGCTGGTGTAAGTTCACAACATGGCAGTGGGGTGGAAGCGCCACAGTCATCGTCACTTGACATGCAGCCTTCCTTTGCCGATGTAACGCCCTTGCCTTACAGTAATCAACCATGCAGTGCAGTTGATGATGTTGTCGAACCGGAAGTGTTGGGCGCCACCCATACACAATACGTGGGAGGGTCTAGTCACACGTATGAACATACAGAAGTTCATTTGGAAGGGGGAATTGAAATTGATGCCACCCAAGATGTGTACGAAGAGTTCATTGATACTGATGAAGCAGTGGACGATGCAGAGGTCAATGTACCACTTACCGAAAACAACGAGGAGGATTGCCCTAATACAGTTCCTATCCCAGAATGGTTCACATCAAACACATGGGACAATATTAAGGACCCATCACCTGCCTTGGGTACAGGGCATCTTACAAGTTGGCATAAAGGTGACGACCTGGCCATCGGGATGCTATTCAAGAATAAAGCCTCTGTTCAGTATGTGTTGACCCTCTACTCTGTGGAGCATAATAAGCAATACAAGGTCATAAAGTCTGACACCAATAGGCTAGTAGTGCGGTGCATACATGAGGCATGTATGTGGTCAATTCGGGCCATTTGCAGCAAGAAGCACGGGCTGTGGGAGATCAGTAAATGTCCGGCTCCCCACAGTTGCTCATCCCTCCAGGTAGCGACTGATGGGCGGATGATGGATTCAAAGTTCATATCCATTGCACTTGAGAAGTATGTACGGGAGGACCTAACCCGAAAGGTAAGGGACTTGCGTAGTATGCTACATGCAAGGCACGGGCATGATGTAACTATGTACAAGGTTTGGGAAGCGAAACAGAAGGCAGTTGCGCGTATTTACGGGGATTTTGACGAGTCCTACGCGGAATTGCCACGGTTTCTAGCAGCATTGTCCGATGCAGATCCGGACACTGTAACCACGTTAAAGTGTGACCCTCGTGTCCCGGGGACTTGTATATTCAACTCCGCGTTTTGGGCTTTCGGTCCGTGTATTAGAGGGTTCAGGCATTGTAGGCCAGTGATAAGCATAGATGCAACGCACCTTTATGGCAAGTACAAAGGAAAGCTGTTGATAGCAATGGCAACTGATGGTAACAACGAGGTTTATCCACTCGCGTTTGCCATTGTTGAAAGCGAGAGCACGGATACATGGGGATGGTTCTTGGCATGCCTACTGACCTATGTTACGGACCGGACCAATTTATGTATAATCTCAGACAGGCATCGTGGGATACAATCATGCTTCGATGACACCACTAGGGGCTACTTGCAACCGCCCTTAACCCATCACCAGTATTGCCTCCGCCATTTAGTAAGCAATGTTAACACAAACTTCAATAGTGTGCCGTTGAAGAACTTGGTATGGAAGGCAGCAACTGCAAATCAAGTTAGGAAGTTTGAAAACACCATGGATTGCATCAAGAATGTCAACCCAGATGCGTACGACTATCTGAAGGAGGTAAATCAAGAAAAGTGGACACTTGTACATGACCATGGGCACCGATATGGGGCAATGACAACCAACCTGTCAGAGTGCTTCAATGAGGTACTTAAGGGCGCACGTAGCTTGCCTATAACTGCAATGGTGAAGTTCACATTTTACAAGGTGAACTCGTACTTTGACGAACGTCGAAACAGAGTTCTAGAGCAGTTGGAAGAGGGGCAAGTGTGGTGCAAATATGCCTATGACAAGTTCGAGGCAAATCAAGAGAAGGCGAAGCTCCATATAGTTAGACGGATGAGCGCGCAACAACAGTTATATACAGTGGAGACCCAGTCTTCACTGTTGAACAGTAGCGGGGGAGACCACACCCATAGGGTTTCCCTCATGGACATGACATGCACGTGCGGCAAATGGGAAGCAAACAAGATCCCCTGTTCACACTTGATAGCAGTTTGTGCCAAGCACAACCACGATGCCACTGAGTATATGGATCGTTTCTACCGCGTGGAAGAACGATATCATAGCTACGAGCCGATATTCCAACCACTTAAAGATAGGTTAGAATGGCCGGAGCCAGAAGAAAGGAGAACCGTGATGCCAAACCCGCGGTTGATCCGTGAGAAAGGTCGGCCGACGTCCACGAGAATCCGCAATGAGATGGATGACGAGGATAGGGAGTTGCCAACCTCATTGTGGATTGAGAATGGACCAAAGTTGAAGTGTGGGTTGTGTCGGCAAGAGGGTCATAACCGGCGTACATGTCCGACGCGAAATGTGGCATCAACAAGCCGTGGTGCTACATAGTAGGTACGAATTACAATTCATAGTAAGAAGGGGGTATCATAAGTTGTTCTTCTTTACATGTATAGGTATTACATTATGAGTTATAAGTAAGATTCATGGAGTAATTTTTAGTTTGGAACCATGATAGTAATACCATTGTATCAAATTTAGCTACACTTTGGGCAATCTTGTGATTACTTCGTCAAGATGTTGCAGTTACCTTTAACTCGTACCTATTACCATTCCAAGTATTCTGTCAGATTTGGTGTTCTTCCAATCTTATTGTTTGTGGTGTACATATTCTTACTATGGTTCATGGGGTCTCTATTTCCCTAACTGTATATGTGTTGATTGAGATTGCTAATTGTGGCGAAGGTGTAACTGTAACTTGCTATTAAATAATGTGGGTTGTATACTAATTTTTGTGTTTGTTACTACGCAGAAACGAGGCAGGCCTGCTGCAACAGGAGGTTTGTAGTTCCAATACTGTTGCCATGTCCTGTGTGCCAAAGGTGCCAGACTTTCAACGCACCACGGATGAAGTGGTTAGACTGACTGAAGAGAACAAGGACAATGTGTAACTCAAATGCGCAGACTCCATGATTGCATACAACCATTGTTGGCGTCTGCTGTCCAAGCTTCAAGTTCAAATTGTGAATAATGTTTAAAACGTACAATTGACAAAGTTATTTTTGTTCATCAACGGATTTAAATGTATAAAGTTCTTACTTACAATTATGCTATGGATGATTTTCTTATTCACGTAATGGAAACGAGGGAATGAATAATTGATGGATGTGGTTGGAAGTAGATATGAGCTGTTGTATAGGAGTGTACACTGGAAGTAGACGTGGTTGGAAGTAGATCTACAGCAGGCCAATGCCTTATGGGAGTGTACACTGCATGGACGATAGGGAATGTATAAACATAACTCTAAGCCCAGATTAAATAACTCGATTTCTGTATCACCGAGTTATACAGAAGACCATTCCGAAATAAGCAACCGAATTGGTCTGTGTTGTACTCCACATAACTCGATTCTGCTATAACCGAGTTATGACTCAAAGAACTCGCTTTCTCAGTAATCGAGTTATGTGGAAGACAGTCATAAATTTACACTAAACAGAAATCGAATTACTGATAACCGAGTTATATGGAAGACAGATATCACATAACTCGGTTTCTTTATTGTCGAGTAATGTTGGTAATAACTCGATTTTAGGTAAATCGAGTTATAAGCAAGCCGTACACCACTACATGGATTCCTATAAAGTTACATTGCACACAACATGGATTCCTCTGATTTTTATTGCACATAACTCGATTCCTTAAGAATCGGGTAATGTGTATTACCCTCTGGAAAATGAGATTCCTCTTGGACTGCATCTGGATCAGTCCAGGTAAGGAGGGCTGGGTGTGGAAATAATAGTTCACGTAACTCGGTGTTCCAATTATCGAGTAATGTTTAAGGTAACTCGGTTTTCGAAGAATCGAGTTACTAGCAAACAAGTTACACTGCGCACAACATGGATTCCTGTGATTTTTATTGCCCATAACTCGATGAATAAGTAATCGTGTTATGTGGTCGTAACTCGATTTCTCTATAAACGAGTTATGTGTATTACCCTCTGGAAACTGAGATTCCTCTTGGACTGCATCTGGATCAGTGCAGATAAGGAGGGCTGGGTGTGGAACAATAGTTCACATAACTCGGTTTTTAGATTATCGAGTAATTTTGTATATAACTCGATTTTATAGATATCGAGTTACTTGCGAGCCGTACAGCAGTGCATTCCTTTAAAGTTACACTGCACACAACATGGATTCCTCTGATTTTTATTGCACGTAACTCGATTAATTAATAATCGGGTTATGTGGTAGCCCACATTGCTGGACTCTATTTAGTTCTCAATATACGAAGAAAGAACCGTTGAACTTCTCAGCGAAAACCACCGGACGTTGGAGGACCAGAACAATGGCTTCTCAAGGGCGGAGAAACAATGAGGATGGTCCTGCTGATCCTACGATGAGGTTCCCACACTTTTTCAAGGTGATTCTGCCTCGAGCTCTTCAAGAAGGAAAGATTGTAAGTATAGTGTAATTCAGTTTTCAAGTTTTTTCTCTCTGAAACTAATATGCTAATACACGTAGTCCATTTGATCTATGTTTTTCTGATTTTTGAAAAAATTGTACATTTGTTGCATGTAGACATAAAAACTTTAAGTTTGCAATACGTATGTTACATTTGTTGTTGTGATTTACATGTTTGTGTTTGATTCCTCTGCAATTGTGAAGTTTTGTTTGTTGAGTTGAGATAGTAAGTTTTTAATAAAATATAGTTCTCTTACAGTTATTTTATTGGAGACTCAGTGTTTTTGTTGTTTTTTGTTTTGTGTTTTAAATTGGTTGTCAATACTTAAGTAGTTAGTCACAAAGCATCAAATGCTTGCAGACAATTCTTCAAATATGGATTAAAACTATACTGAGGATATGTAATGGTAGAGAGTGACAATTCTTCAAATACAATATTGTCTTGGAGACACACGCACATAATTTTCATATGTTGTTCTTAATTTCGGACTAAGTCTTTTATTGTTATTGTTGTTGTTAAGTTTCCTATTGTTTTTCAATGCTTGACTAGTAGACTAAACATGTTCAATGAAAACAAAGCAGAGGGTAATTTAATGGTAGGGGGTAAAAATGTTGCTGTATAAAGGTATGTATGAATATGTAATTCGAATATGTGCCATTGGTTTGAACCTCATGATATGATACACCATTGTTTATTTAAATATTTAACTCTACAGATACCAAAATCAAAAACAGAAACTTGTAATTTCAAACAATGCTTTTAACTCATTCAACTAATAGAACTTCATTTCACCAACATCATCCTCTACATCTCAGTTGTTAGATTGTGTGTTAGATTTCCTGTAATGGTTGCTGCACAAAGATAATATATGCGAACTCAAATGCATGTGTTTATTTACAAAGCCTGCATTAATGTTATGGAGATTCTTTTTTACAGCGGATTCCACCAAAGTTTATACTTGAATATGCAGTTGATTTGTCCGATACGGCCTTTCTTAGGACTCCAAGTGGTACAAATTGGAAAGTGAAGGTGACAAAACATGAGGGGGGGGTTTGGTTTCAAAATGGTTGGTGCGAATTTGCAAGCTGTCATGGTGTAACCGTGGGGCACTTGCTAGTTTTCAAATATATTGGGAATTCGCACTTTGATGTACTGATATTTGATGCCACTGCAACAGAAATAGACTATTCTTTAGATGCCCAACTCCAACCTTGTAGGATGGAAGATAATGAGAGTGATGATGACTCTGTTCAAATCTTGGCCGTCTTTACTAAGGGAGAGGGTTCAGGTATGAATCTCACACTGTTGTAACGAATTGGTTGATTGTTATTAGCCTGTTTACTACTAATTTCATGCGCATCACTTCGTATTTTCATGTCATTTCAGGATCAGCTCATGGGGTTGGAGGAAATCAAGTAGGATGCACAGGCAGTTCGTTAGTTAAACTTGAATCTGACCAATGTCGTAAGAAAGATGGCGGTGTAGCTGAAAATCTGGTGAGAGCCAATGGTTTTAAATCGGACAATCCCCTGTTCACTGTTACCATTCATCCATCATACATTGATGGCAAGGACCGTGCGGTAAGCTTTTAGCTTCACAGAAATTGTTGGGTTTTAGTCATGCCTTCTGTTTTACTTTGATTTTTCATAGATCAATTAGAAAGCATGTACAGATACTTGTTGCTAATGATTTGCGTACTTGTGTTTTTAGGGGAAAAGATGTATATATATCTAACATCTTAGTTTCATCTTAGGTTAAACAATTTCTGAAATATTGCATTCTAACTTGTTTGTACAGAGTTTACCCCGGGCCATTATCAACTACCTACCAAGAGAAGGCTTTACCAAGGACCACAACAAAGGAAGTATACTCCCAGTGAAGCTGGAGGTTGTGGACCAATTATGGCCTGTGAAGTTATACGTTTATGAACGAAGTATGGGTTCATCATGTGTCGTATCTGCTGGGTGGTCTGCATTTGCGAGGGGAAATAACTTGCAAGTAGGAGATGTTTGCGTATTTGAGCTGATCATGAGGGACGATGTTGTGTTGAAGGTCCACATTTTCAGATGCATCGAATAAGTGGTTATGGTGGTTGCAATCCAAATCTGACCCTGTTGCTAATGCTGATACCGATGAATAAATGGCTGCATGGTTTGCTGATCTGAAATCCCAGATGAAGCATTGAGTTGATTATTTTATTTATGAGTTGTTATGGCCTTGGACAGAGTCTTTTTTTGGTCTTGCACAGATTATTTGTTCTAATTGGTATTGTAGTTCTTTATTTTGTTTCTTTCCATCATTGGTGTAACCAGATGATCAATCTTTGGAACTCTGGCATATT
This sequence comes from Quercus variabilis, assembly GCA_030445155.1. NCBI lineage: Eukaryota > Viridiplantae > Streptophyta > Magnoliopsida > Fagales > Fagaceae > Quercus > Quercus variabilis. Next base: position 3,403,080 of record CP129448.1, on the reverse strand, counting down.
TGTCAAGGAGTCAATACTTAGCATGTCAATTTATCTTGATGTAATCTAAACATTCTCAATGAAATTTTCCCTTTTTAAGAATGCTTTCATGAAATTTACAAATTCTTAATGCTGCACAATTATATGAATTGGCTTTAAATGTTGGGCTATTTTCAATTAACCATAAGAAAGCACCCTTAGCATTCAATTAAGCTCTTGCACACTCTAATCACATATTAGCTTATCTCACAATCAAATAACATAGAATGTATTATTTATGGATGGATGAGTGTGGTTGTGTGAGTTAATAATTATACAGTGCAAGTGGAGTTGAGTTTTTTCATTTAGTTTAAAATATTTTTATAAAAAAATGACAAATATATAACCACAATTGCATAAAAACAAAAATATTATACAAACTTTTTGAGGGTCAAATATTATACAAACTTAACAAAATAAAATGGTCATACTCATATTGACAATAGATAATAAAAACTGATAATAAACTATCATGAAATGATTCCAAAATATAAAACCTCCTACAAGGAAGTTATAAAATTTCATGTATTTGTGTTTTTTTTGTTCTTCCATAACTCAATAGATTCAAGTTTTTTTTTTTTTAAATTAAATGTTTGTTTAATTTATGTTTCTTAATGACCCCCCTAGAAGAAATTCCTAGAGTCGCCACTGCCCAACATTGAGGCCAGAAACCCCCTGATGTATATATATATATTTAGATTTTTTTGTTCTCAACTTATGTTATTCAACATTCAGGACACTTGGATTCCTCTTGGACTGCATCTGGGGCGGTCACAATATATGGGAGTTAACAAAACTCGAGTTATCTAAAAGCGAGTAAAAGTGAACATAACTCGATTTCCTATAAATCGAGATATGTGGTACACATAAATAGGCTTCTTGTGATTTACAATGAACAGAACTCGGTCTCAGAGAGATCGGGTTCTGTGTAGACCCTCCTGTACAGTTGGATTCCTCTTGGACTGCATCTGGACCAGTCCAAAATATATGGGCTTGATGGGGAAGTCCAGTGAACATAACTCGATATATTAGTAATCAAGTTATATATAACTGGGTTCCTGAAATGTACACATCATGTAACTCGAGTAACTTGTAATCGAGTTATATTTAGGTAACTCGATTTACGTATAATCGAGTAATTTTCTGGATTTATCCCCACCAATATAAACCCCATAGTTCTGCAGAACCTGCAGCTGTGCGAAATTACATCTTCGATTGCTGTCGCTGCATCCGGCCGGAATCGACCATTTCCTGCGGAAGTTCTTCGAATATTTTACATAGTAAGAGTCTTTTAACATTTTGTTGTGTTTAAAGTCACACATTTGTGGTGCGTTATTGTCAAAATTTTTATTCATGCTTCAAAGTTCATTGTCTATGTAGATTGTGATGAAGATGGGTGTTTGGGTAGTCAAATGCATTTTTGTTAGTAGGTTGTCTTCGACTAGTATCATTCTACTAAATGAACTTGCCAGTGGCGCCATATGTGTGTGGTAGTCCTTATGCTGTTTGTATGCCTGAACTGTACATTGTGCAATTTAAAGTTTTTTGTACAAGTTGGTGAAACTTACTACATGTAGCTAGGAATTTTGAAAATGTGTCAGGTCCTACATCCACTTGTATGTTTCCTGTATTATAATGTTGAACATGCTATTAGAATGCTTGTGATCGGTGCGTGACATTATTGATCATTTTGACAAAAGTCAATATGTTAACAAATTGCATGTTGGCTCTTTGAGTTCAACTGAAGTTCATATACTCTAGGTCTCTATCTTCAAATTACAGGTCCACTCGGACCAAAATGCATTACATTTATTTAACCAACTAAACAACCCGTGAATAAGAATGTTGTTTTTTCATTGTGTTGCTGTAAACTGCTCTAGACAGTATATTGTATGGATGATTTTATACACATGGTAGTGCGTTAAATTTGGCAATTTTTTTTCTCCGCTTCAAACTTCATTGTTTATCTCATCGTAATGCGGTATTTGGTTATGTTTTTGTGTGAGCTAATCGTGTTTCCACTACTGACCATCAGTTAGTTATGGCTCCGAAGAGGGCTAAGAGGGGAAAATGCAAAGCTGCATCTGAACCTGAAGTGGTGTTTGATCAATCAAGGTTCCTCACGCCCGAGAATGAGCAAACCTTTGAAACCTTGAATAAGCGTAGGCGTATTTGGGGAGAAAGGCAAATCAATCTACACGAACTGCATCCTTCCATCCGTGAGAATCTACAGTCTAGGCATTGGCTGTCCCTGTGTACAAACATACAACCCCCTCCAGCTGCGTTGATTAGAGAATTCTATTCGAATCTATCGGTGCATGAGGATCTCGTGGGTCACAAGGTGTCATCGTCCATTCGTGGTGTACCGTTTACAATAACTAGGGAGCGCGTATCTAAAGCTCTTGATGTACCTATAATTCGTAGACCTACTTATCCATACACTATGTCTCCTCATGTTGATGATGTTATGGATGTCCTTTGTGGACGATCAGTCACTCAGGGTTCTAACCGAAGTATTAGCTCAAGTGAGTTGACTGAGCTTAATTATATCTTCTTTAGGATAGCTTGTCACAACATTTTCCCTATCTCTCATATCCATACAATCCCTATACATAGGTGTTTCTTTCTGTACGCCTTCGTCACCAATAGTTCCATCTGTTTTCCTTCCCTTTTCATCGAAACCATTGTGGAGGTGCATAGGAGCAAGTATAAGAGGCATGGTTTGTTTTTTCCAGTTCTCATCCATAGGGTCCTCAAATATTTAGGATTAAATAATTTTCCTTCCCAAGAGTTGGTTCACATCCAAGCCCCCATAGGAGCCAAATTTCTGAAACAGCGAAGTGCCCAAAAGAAGGTTGTCGACCCCAGTGTTGGTCCATCCAACACACCACAAGTACGGTCTACTACTGCAGATGTTCCAGATGAGGACATGCATGGGGATCCCGCAGTTGCTATTGCCGAGGATGGTGATGATGACATAGATGTTGACACTGCTGATGATACATGCCCTCTTCCTCCATCTCTTCATGCTATGATGGAGACCATTATGACAACTCAAGCAACCCATGGGCAGATTCTACATGGTCTTCTTGCCGAGGTTGCAGCTCTCCGAGCGGACGTAGCTGACTATAGACGTCCGGTTCCACCGTCTGACTCTTCATGATTGCCATTGCCCATTGTACCAAAGGCGGGGACGAATTTGTTGTAGTTGTTGTAGCAAATTCATTTGATTGTATGACAATTATATGAACTGGCTTTAAGGCAATTGTATATTTTGTTATTTGAGTGGCAATTTGACACACATGGTATCCGTGGAAAGTAGTTGATATATTAATATGATGGCTAGTTTCATGCCCATCGTTACTATTATTAGTATTATTGCAATGGTTGTATATAACATCAAGTAGATCCAAGTCAGTGTGTACAAAATATTTATTTCATAATTCTGTACGGCACTCACATGTTATTAGATTATAGTAATTATTAATACAAATTGAAGGTTTGTGAAAGCACAATTAGTTTGCAGGGTTTGTTGTTGACGATGAACCACCTAGGAGATTTTCCTCCGAGTGGAGGGGCTCAAGCTATATATGCACTTAGGGCAACTGTTTGTATTGGAGGTTTTGCTTTTCAGTCATGTATTTTTCACTAATTGGATTTTTTTGTTGCTCTTAAATTAGCAATTATATTATTCTCAATTTCGTCCCCACCTGGACTGTACGTCATGCATCATATTTTCTTTACAAATTTTATTGATGAAACCTTGCAGTGATATAATGTTAACTTTCTACCCTACTAACTTTGTAGATTGATTAAGCTATGAGTCGCAACGCCTCAACATCAAAGCGTACAATGCGAAACAAGTTTGGTTCTACTTCAACAAATGCATCATCACAAGTTCCAACAGATCAACAACTACATACATACACAGACCACTATGGAGGGATATGGGTTGGGAAGAAGAGAGATTTCGTTAATATGCCAATATACATGTACGAGAGTCTTGGAAGCGTCGGGCACATCATGGTTGGGAAACCTACAAAACTAAGTACAGATACCACTGCAATAGAGTTCACTGTTGCAGAACAAGCGGAACCACCATGGTCAACCCTATACGAGAAGAGGTGTGAGTTAGAGGTGTATTGTCGATGGCACGGGTTACGAGTTCCTATGGCACGCTCAGCCGAGTTACCTAGAGATGAACCTGCCAACATACTTGCTCGTCTTGAAGAAGAGAACAATCAAATGCAAAGACGACTAGACCATTTTCATGCAATCCAAAAAGCTAGGAAACATCTAAAGGGGAAGGCGCAACAGCGAGCCATCAAGTCTATTAATGAAATTACTACATTACATGATGACACAAATATTTCAGACTTCTCAGATTCAAGCAATGATGATTTCCAAAAATTTCTACCTACGAACATTAGACGTTGTTGTTAATGTCTACACATTATGTGCAATACATAATGTTGTTGTTAATGTCTGACAAATGATGATTATGTACGTTCAACTTTTGCAACTCTAAGGATTAAATGTTCATTAGTTTTGGCTAAGTTTATGTGAAATCAGTTTCTCATTTCTTCCCTGTTGTTCTTTGTTGCTACATTCAAGTGATGTGCTTTGGTTGGACAATGTCCTTTGCTTTGTAATGTAGGAAAAACCATAGGAAGTGAAATGCCTCCAAATTATATTTATTGCACATTACTTTTAGGAAAATTTAATAGATTCAATACATACAGACTCATCCAAAGCACATAGACCAACCGCACATATGATTCCATAATACGAATAATTCATTTATATGAGTTGTTTGAGTCGCGGTATCATATACACGTATCCGTGTATCTTAGTTCTTATAGTGTCCTACTTTATATAGATACATTACAGAAAGACTCGGCCAAACCGAACTAACCACTCAGTTACTGAAAATCCATATGCCTCACACAACACACTGTTTCATAGTATTTGGTTTGCTTAGAAATAGGGTAAAGGCCTAAAAGCCTGATCAGCCTCTAAAATGTTTCATTCAAGTTATTGGTTTGTTGTAGCGTTGCTCCAAAGCTCCCTGAAATGCTTGTAAGGGAATATGGGGATAAAACCCTCAGTGTTGCTAGTATTATTCTGCACGTAATAGCAAGTGAGATTGGAGAAGGCTAACACAGCTCTACACTATTCAGCTAAGTCATGTTCGCAGTTCTGCATGTGCTGGTCAACAACTCGGCACTGTTAAACCCTGTTCAGTCATATCATCCATGCTCACGTGAATAAACAGATATGCAACATTTTGCAATGCACTATTTTCAAGGATTCAGAGGATCCCTCAATAGTGTAAGCAAAATTTTGGGGGTGAGCTGTCCACCATTGCTACGCTTGATTGATGCAGTGTTGCATGTGATGCTCAATAGCTCGACACTGTTGAACCCTGACCACAAGTACCCATTCCCACTCACATGAATACACAGATGTGCAACCCTTTACAATGTACCATTTTCGAGGAGGCAGAGCATCCCTTAATTGGTTATGCATCAATTTTGGGGGTGAGCTATCCACCGTTGCTACACTGATGTTCATAGTACTGCATGTGGTGCTCAACAGCTTCGCATTGTTCAACCCTGTCCAGTCATATCACCTACACACATGCCAATGCACAGATAAGATATGCCTTCTTTTGCAATGCACCGTTTTCAAGGATGCAGAGCATGGCTGAAACGTTTATGATACATTTAACACAGCTCAGTACTGTCTCGTCAAGTCATGTCAGATGACGCACAGGAATGCTAAATAGTCTTCATCAAGACATGCCAAACCGGTTAGAGAACAGTCTTAAAACCACATCCATCAGATATAAACCATACTAGTGATCAATGTCCCTAATTAAACATCACTAAGCACAACATGTCCATAAGCATAAACATCACTAGTTTAAAATTTAAACATGTTATCCTAGTCCAAACTCTGGTGGTCAACCATGTGAAATATTGAGACACTAAGCACAACATGCTTCCTCTCGATCGCCTCGAAGACACAGACATCTCCTGCTTCTAAATTATTGTGCTTTCGAAATTGCAACCCATCCCTTCTCGAATCTCATTGCTGAATATGTTTTGATAGAGGGTAATAGTAGAAGACATTGAAGTGTGACATCATGATCACATTATGTATAAAGGCTCACCATATTATGCGGCCGCGAGATACCCATGATGAGTTTGTATCATCTTCATCTAAGTTTATTATTTCTACCTGATGATCTTCCGATTTACAATTTTGAGTAGGTGGATATTGAATCTCAGTGGCAGTCTTATCAAATATAAGAACATGGAAGTTGGAATTTCCTTCATATCTGGAGACTAAAATATATAACCATATCAGATAGAATGGTATTCCACATAATCCTACCAACCATTACAAAACCAAATGTTCTTATCAGCTTTCTTCAATCCCACTTGCCAAAAGTGTGGATAGGGAGCAATGAGTGTAGCTACGGTGGAAAGCTCAGCACTGTTGAACCCTGTCCAAAAGTACCCATCCACACTCACGTGAATACACCGAGCATCACTGACAAGTTCATGCTCAGGTGCTTCGCACTGTTGAACCCTATCCAATCATATCACCTACACGCACGTTAATACACCTTTAGCAATGCACGCTTAACAGCTTTTGCAATGCACCGTTTTCAAGGATGCAGAGCATCCCTGAAAAGTTTATGATACATTTATCACAGCTCAGCAATATCTCGTCAAGTCATGTCAGATGAAGCACATCAGTGTTGAGTAGTATTAACGTGAATAAATACGCAACCTCTTTTGCAGTACACATCACCAGCTTGCTGCTGTAGCACAAGCTATAGCCATATCAAACAGCTACCTCAGCGAATCACATGCACCAACAGACGCCACTGTACAACCAAGTCATGTTTGTAGTTTTGCATGTGCTCATCAACACCTTGCCACTGAACAATACACTGTCGAGTCATATCATCTTTATTCACGTGAACACTTACTCTTACATGTAGTCACATCCACGTGAATACTTGCCCTTGCAAAACCCCTATATAAAGTCCCATTTACATCTACCCTTGCAATACATCTACACATACCGATCTAAAGTCACATTTTCCAATGTCGATGCGCAATTGGATGCTACCTCATTTTCCAGATAACTATAGAAGGGAAAGAGATTCCGACGAGAGGGAATACTATGCAGGATTGCGGCGGGAGTGGGACTTTCGCATGAATGAGTCCAACGCTCTACACAATGATCTCCTGCGACTTGGAGCGCCTCTTGTCGACCGTAGCTCACTCGCATTGCCACGACGAAACATGCACCAATATGAGCGTGCAGTTACTAAAATAAAAAAAGAAAACAATCTTATGATACTTCGTAGGTCCAGGTATCACATGCTACAACTAGCGGAGGAGCTGGCCGCAGCAACGAATAGGCAACTCACTCCAGCAGAACGTAACAATGTCCTCAACTATGAGGACTACTTGTCAGAATGAATGTCTATGTGGTGTGTGTGTTGTGTTATGTCTAGTGTTAAGTTAATAATGTTAGTGTAAGTTATTTTAAGTTTTCTGTGTTATGTCGTACGTGCGTATTGAAAATCATCATGTGTGGGAATATTTAACATTTATGCGTTATGTGAAAATAATCTAGATTACGAATAACATGCATGCTCCTCACAATCAATAATAACGTTTACATAGTACAAATGCAACTACGGTGACATACATACATAGTTAAGCAAAATAGTTCTCCAACAAAATCTAATAACACCACGACACGATTACTCTTCATCTGACATCTCCACGTCTGATTGATAAATGGGATCGGCAAGAAGTGATTGCATGAACTGTGCATGCTCGTACCACCCTTCCTCCACTGACTCTCGAATCTCGACTTGGGTTCGATATCGATTAAGACGTATCTTCATTCGGTTATTTTCTTCTCTTATGCGGTTCAATGCTTTACGAAGTTCGTCGATCGTGTCTCTAGGCATCTGCGATGCGAGTTGCCGAGGCACTGGCAACTTAAAACCAACCAGCTCATCATAAAACATTTGCTGTTCACGAAATAACCAAGCCCATTCCTGTCTCATGGTATTGTGAACAACAGCACTATTTCGCAAATTCGGATTGATTGGATAGCTGAACTCGTCTTCTAATACCCAACAACGACCCATAGCAGTGAACACATCATGAGGCCTATAGATTTCTGAGTTGCCAGAACCAGACATTGACACTTTATACAATAACACCAAATGATCAAGTTAGTTAACAGTGTGCATCAACTGTTGGAAAATAATGTACTGCTGCATAAAATGGTACACGACAAAGACATTCATAAATTTGTGTACTATTACACGCTAAAAATTAAATACTAACACTAACACTAACACTAACACTAACATTTGACCATGTGCAAACAAATTGTTGTTAATGTCTACCCATTGTGTTCAATACATAATGTTGTTATAAATGTTTGACCAATGTGATTATGTGCAATACAAAATGTTGCTATAGTAAATATTTCATTCTATTGTGGCCAATGTTTACTACAACAAACAACCAAATGGGAGAAGGTGTTGATCTAAGTTTTCTACCTACTGTGACTTTTCTACAACAAACAACCAAAGATTTCAGTATAATATCAAATAAAAATATCATTGCCTTAAAATTCTGCTGTGAGTTTTCTACCTGAGATGATACAAACTTCAGTTGAGTCCGAAAGCTGTTGATCTGAGCAGAGTGGGGATTCAGCATAAATCCAGAAACAAAATGGGAGGAGGTGGTGTGGATAAATTATACGCGAGTAACTCGATTTTTTGACATACGAGTACACTTTATAACTCGATATTTAAGAAATCGAGTTATATTAAAACCATATATCCGTACGCCTGACTCAACAAAGTCTTAAAACAGGTGTAATAGCAGCGTATCTCGATATCACAATAATCGGTTATATTACTCGATTAATATATAACCGAGTTATTCAGGGATTTGAAAAACAAAATGCCACGCTGGGCGTACGTGTGGACGGACAAATCTTAATATAACTCGAGTAATCTATAATCGAGTAATTCATATAACTCGGCTTTGATATTATCGAGTTATAAAACAGGGGCATTTCCCTGTTTAGTTTGGAAAGAAGGGCAAACGCATGTTTAATTTTCTGGGAAAGGGCAGAAGCCCATTTTGTCCGGAAATATTTAGACAAAGCTGACAATAGCTCGAGAAAGCACCAAGCATAAGAAGGAAAATGCATAAATGTAAGACATCATATACCATAAATATGCAATTGAACTAGTCTTAAAGCTATTGTCCATCCTTCAGAACATGTGCTCAACATAATTTTTTTTTTTTTTTTTTTTAACATTAAGGAATAGTAGCATAAAAATGGACAATAATTTTTTATTATTATAAAGAATGGGCAATCATATTACAGAAGGACAACACCCCTAATTTTCACCGCAATTTTTTTTTTTTTAATAAAGAATGGGCAATCATATTACAAAAGGACAACACTTGCACTATCATCTATATCTTGAGTTTGAGCTTTGAACATGTGTCATAAAGATGTTCACCTGAAGTGACAAGTCAGCATGAAGTGAAAAATGTTTGTTTTTATTATTATTATTATTATTTATTTATTTATTTATTTCTTGCTTGCCCCAACAAGAGCCTTGTGTAATGTTAGGGATAGTTTGTCAAAACAATCATTAATAAAAAAAAAAAAAAACAATATGGTCGCATTCCAATCATCTAATTTTGAATTAACTTGCACCTTAGTGATATACATTTCCTATAGTTTTGATTATTTGTAGTGGACTTAGGTTATGTTTGGTAACAATTTTTGTTTTCTATTTTCAAAAACTTGTTTTTGGGAATATAAATAAATAAAACAATTTTCTTGTATTTTTGAAATCAAAAACATGTTTGGTTAGTTGAAATTAAAAAAATAGTTTTTTAAAGAAAAAATAGAAAATACTAAAATATGTTGTTATTAGGATTCGAACTCTAATGCAAACTCATTAAATGAGATAAATTTATTAAATCAGATGCGTGTTTTTATTGACTTTTGAAAATTATAAACTAAAAACAACATTTTGCATGTTTTCAGTTTCCTTTACAAATTGAGTTTTGATAAAAGATTTTGTTTTTTGTCTATTTTGAATTGCAAACAAGTTTTATAGTCTCAAAAATAGAAAATTGTTCTTGTAAACAGAAAATAAGAGAAAAAACAATTATCAAACATATCCTTATATTTTTTATTGCATTCTTTGTATTTGAAGAGTTATTTGTGGATGAGTAGTGTGTTGATTTCTTTATATACATGTTTATGATAATCGCTCTGTTTATTTTGATGTAAAATATTTTTCTATTTTACTTGTTATACAGTAAAATATTTTCAGCCCATGACAAATTTATGTAAAATATTATATACTTCAAATTTGGTAAAACATTTTAAATTTGCTCCCCAGCTCTCACCCCGGTGCTTTCACTCCCTCAATCCAGAGTCTCTACACTATTTCTCCCTCAGTACCTCTCACGCTATTTCCCATGACTCTCCCTTCCCACTCTCAGCTCTCCCTTCCCACAAACTAGAGCCACCAAACCATTCTTAAGTTCGCAGCAACACTCATCTCCGGCGACTCTCATCGTCAAATCCACCTCTGCCCCCACAAACCAGAGACACTAAACCACTCAGGTTCGCGGCGCCACCCATCTCCGATTTCTCTCATCGTCAGCTCCACTTCTGCCATCATCGGCTCTACACCTCCACCCACCGATTCTTTTTTCAGTCTGACCATACACCATCTCTGACCCCACCGCCGATTCATTTATCCTCCATCACACCAATTCTACCTCCATCATTGTCAACTTATCTATCGGTTCTCAAATCTGGGTTTTCTAACCACTATGGGCTTTTTGGCTGGTTTATGAGTTGTGGTGGGTGGCTGGGTTTTTGAGTTGCAGTGGGTGGCTGGGATGGTTTGTGGGTCACGGTGATGGCTGAGTTTTTTGGTGGCTAGAATGGTTTGTGGGTTATGGTGGGTGGTTGGCCGGCTTTGGCTTTTTTTTATTTATTTATTTTTTTTGGTGTGGATTTGAGTTGTCAGTTAGTCAATGGAGTGTTAGGGTGGTGGTAGGTGGGTTTGTGTAAATATGGTAGTGGTTTGGGTGGTTGGTGGTGTGGTGGTGGGTTGGTTTTTGCGAGATTGTTAAATTTTTTCCATTTTGTTGAAACATACTTTTTTTTTTTTTTTTTTTTTTTTTGCATTTTCAAGAATGTAAACCAAACATGGTAAAATTAAAATATTTTCAGTAAAATATTTTACATGTAAAATATTTTTCTTTTACAAATATTTTATGTCGAAACAAACAAAGCAAAAGTTAACAATTTTTTTATAGGAAACTTGGATGGTTAGATCTTTTAAATAAGAATCTTTATGACTTTTGATTTCAAATTTGAATTCTATTCTAAATTTAAACTTTGTTTTGGAAGGAAATAAATTAAAAGGGTGAAATAAATTCAAATTACATTTTCTAAATAAGTTGGGTCATTATCATTAATGAATTTAATGCCAAAAAATTTTCTTAAAACTTAAATTTGAACTTGAATAAAATTTGGCAAGTTATAAAGTGTCATAAATATTAAGATTTGGTGATTTGATCAAGTTTTCAAATTTGAAAGATATTTGGCAATAATGCCAATGTTATAAAAAATAACACAAAAATAGAAAAAGACCCAAGAATAGGAAAATACCGAAAGGACCCCAAAAAAGCCGACCTGAGACCCCGAAAACCGACCCGTTAATTTCATCATGCGGGCGGGTTTATTTTTTGGGTCGGGTTTCCGGTAATTCTAAACCCAACCCGACCCGCTATTTGCTCGGAACCATAAATAAAAATTGGTACCTGATATTTGAGTTTAGAAGGCTTGCCTGGAGATCGATGGCCTCCATTAGTCGCTGAGAAACATAAAGTACAGCCCTGGGTCAAGCTTTCCATAAGTAATTGTCACAGAGTATTGATCAGTTGAGAGGGAGCAATATGTTGTCGGCTTAATCAAATAAAACAACAAGACAAAAGACCAATGGGAAAATTTTTATTAAATTTATAAACCAATCCCAATGACCAAATTTGGTACCCCTGCCCCTTTCTCAAGTTGATGTTCAATATATTTCTGGTAACTGTAGTTCTATATATCATTTGTCTCAAGTTACTTTTAATTTTGATCTAGTTTTATTTTTTTTTTTTTTTTTTTTTTTTTTTTTTTTTTTTTTTTTTAATTATTGCATGAAATTTTGGGAGGAACCAACCAAGTCCCAAATCTCACAGGAGACGTAATCCTCAATGGGAAAATTTCATTTATGACATATGTTTTCTCTGTTGAGGTTCTGTCATTTCATTTTCAATTTACTAATGCAGCTCATGAGACTTGATTCTTGGACTTGACCCCCACAATGGATGGCAACTGGGTCAGTTAGTAATGAGATCTGGTTTGTTTGTCAAGGTTCTTTCATGTCCTTGTCCCTTTGTTGGGACAGGAAAAACCAGAGCCTACTGATATTCAGGTTAGCTTTGCCTTTATATTTGCATCTCAGTAAAACTACTCTGTATAATACTACTTAATTGGGCATTTCCTATCGCTTTAGTCTTTACCTGTATTTACATTGTCTGAACACACTATCTTATAGGTTGGCCATGAGGCATATGTACAGCAAGGAGTCGATGGCGTTCCCAGTGATTTTCATAATCCATTTAAAGATTTCTTCCGAAACAATGTAAGTACATTCTTTCAGAATTGTTCTATTGGTTTTAGTTCTATCGATTTGTGGCTTTATTTTGTCAATGCTTTTATTGCATAAGTGCTGCTTAACTTCTTTTTGTTTTTTTTTGTTTTTTTTTTTTTTCTCTGTTTTTTCTTGAGTGCTGCCTTCTTTGGTTTTAGTTGTATTGAAAATTTGGGCATTGCTTGTTTTGGTGCTAAACAACATTTATAGAATCCAAAAATTGTTAGGGAAGCAAACTCCCACCAAGTCCACATCTACTGCTAAGGAAAAAAAAAGCAGGGGTCACATAATTGTACACAGTATCCTGTCTTTGCTTCGTGGCCTCCTGCTAGTGCATTTGCCACCTGATAAGTGGTTCATCTTCAATTACTCCCTTAAATACATAGCGTACCTGCACCATAATAGTTGGGTCATCGAAAAACAAATCTTTCTGAGTTGCATCCATAAGTTCCACAACAATTTCACCACACACTTGATCATAATTCTTACAAAGCCTAGTGGAAACATTATTTGCATTTGTCGCTTTGCTGTTTTTGCTAATGTCCACAGTTTGGTTTAAGGATGGGATGATGATGTATTGTAAACAATGTCTGCATTCGTAGCTTTTTTTTTTTGTTTTTAAGGATGTTAATTTTTTCAATAGATTTTATTCTGTTTCTGGAGTTTTGCAGGTGGGCGTGGTGTTGCCCCTGGAGTAAAACCAGAAAAATGTACTCGCTGTAAAGGTTTAGGAACGGTCAGTTTTGCTAGGAAGAAGAAACCTATACATTGAGGTTTTAGAATAAAACAGTTATTGTGTTTAGCGTTAGGAAATATTAATGGCATTCAGGTATTTACTGAGAAAAAGCTAAATGCCTAAGCTAAAATTAGCTTTGACTTTATACTGAATATTTATTGTATTAGTTTTTGAGGATTGTAGATGAATTCCAGGAAGTCGCCTGTCATGCTGTTTCCTAACACCTCCTCAGTCACCTGTTAACAATTAATGGAAGAGGGGTTTAGGGTCTATTGGTTGATTATGGTTTTAAAAAAGATAGAATATAAATGTAAAGATAGATGTTCTTAAAGATAAATTTCAGGAAGTTTCTGGCAGCAGAAAATTTTAGGTAACTTTTGATTTGTTTCTATAATTATTTGATCGCTAAAATCCATTAGAGGAATGATAAAAATAATTGAATTACATTTGTAGAGACTTATCGGTTTCTGTATGGAATAAAAAAACTCCTAATGTTAGTAAGTTACTTGAAAATTTAATTTACTTATTAGCCAATCCCAATGACCAAATTTGGTACCCTAGCCCCTTTTTGCAAGTTGACTATCAATATTTCTGATAGTTATAGTTGTATGTATCATTTGTCTCAAGTTACTTTTATTTTTGATCTATTTGATTTTTTATGTTCAGTCTACAGTTCATCTTTCTATTTGATTTGCTTGTATTTGTTTCTAAGTGTTTTGTGTTTATCATTGCGAGCATAAAGTAACTTTTTTTTTTGTTAATAAAATCTTTATTACTTATCAAAAAAAAAAAAAACTTTTATTTTTGGTTTAGTTGTTTAATTTATTGGGTTTATTGGATTTCAAGCAATTTTGGGGGGAACAATCCAGGTGCCAACTCTCATAGGAAATGTAGTCCTCAAGATTTGTTTAATGTTTTGTATATAATTAGTGCTTGTGCAATGGAACAATTTCATTTATGACATCAGTTTTCTTTGTTTAGTTTCTGTCATAATATTAGTCCATTAAAATTACACAGCAAATACAAATTTTGCACAACATAGTATTAAAATTCAATATTTGGATTCAAAATCCAACAATAAGAAACACACATACTTCTAATCATTAAAATGCAAGGCTTTGCACTCTAAAAATTGAACAATTTACGGTAATGAACCATAGCAAAACATTAGCTACACAAGCCTGAAATTGAACAACTTACGGTAAAAAACCACAACAAAACAGCGGTAAATATCAATACACACTTCAATGAGGTTAAACCATGCCCTACGCTAGTATGGTTTTAAGTAGAGAACTGCAGCCATTTCCAATAGGATTGTTATGTAAGCCACCACAAAGCTTATATAGAAGATACCCATGTCCACGAAACTATCACCTTCTTCCCCCTCAATATCCACTGGCATTGTAGATGATTGTCTCATTTTGGTGCAACCATTATGTAATGGAGGCCCACACAGGGGAGGGTTCCCCTCATAATTGCTTTCATCAAAAGTAATGAATTGATTTTTTCTATTGTGCGTTGTACCTGATAAGTTGTTGTTGTATGCCACACTAAAGACCGCTAGAGAGGTCATTTCAGTCAATTGAGGTGGAATTTTACCATTCAAATTGTTGTAGGAAAGATTCAAACTTTCTATCTCCTTTAGATTTGAGAATGTTACAGGGATTGGTCCAGATAGATTGTTGTGTGACAAGTTCAATACACGAATGTTGCTGCTTATCCTACTAAGTTTCGGTGGGATTTTACCGGCTAGGTTGTTGCACGAGAGGTCAATTCCATGCATGTAGTCAAGGACATCACCCTTGTAGGAGTAAGTTCTACTTTTTATGGTGAACTCTACTTCTACATCAACATTCACAACATCATTGAACATAAATATAAAATTATTTGGATCTTTGATATTTATTGACTTTGTGTGCCAATAGAATGAAAAACTATTCGAACTAGACATCCCTATATATGAATCTCTTGAAAAAGGTATTTGGGTGGATGCATTAAAAGTAATGTTACTCAAGCAATGAGGTATTAGACTCGAAAATTTATTGTAGGAAAGATCCAAAATGTTTAAGTTCTGCAAAAGGCATAATTGAATTGGAATTTGACCTCCTAAATAATTCGCTTTCAACAGGATAATTATCAATGTTGAGAGGCTTCCAATCCAATTGGGAATGTCACCAGTTAGATGGTTATCTCGAAGATTTAGTACAAGTAGATTGGAGTTATTTTGGAAAAAAGTGATACTTGAGGAATTGAAAAGTGATGGAACAGAACCAAACAAATTATTGTCAGAGAGGTCAAGAAATCTAAGATCAAGGAGTTTGCATAAATCAAATGGAATAGGACCTTCTAAATGATTTTTGGCCATAACAATATGTTCTAAAGATGACATGTTCCCCATCCACGTTGGAAGCACGCCTGAGAAGTGATTGTTGTCCAAACGTAAAAACCCTAGATTAGTCAAATTAAAATTGGTAGGAAATATTTGTCCACTGAAGTTGTTGTCTGATAATGTGGGAAGTTCTAACTATTAGCAACCCATAATGAAATGTATAGGTAACGTTCCTGAGAAATTATTCCCAGACAAGTCTAGGCACTGTAGGCAAACCAAATTCCCAAAAGAAGAAGAATGCTACCTTAAAATTCATTTTTCAACATTTTTAAATAATTTAAAATTTGAAAAATTAGACCAAGGTTTGTGGGAATTGGACCTTTTAAGTAATTATCTAAAATTTCCATTGTTAAAATGTTGGGATGAATATCACGCGGCACTATGAGAGGCCCCGTAAAAGAGTTATTGTTTAAAATAAAAACCTAGGCCTCCAATCTTTGTTGTTCACTAACAAACAATTACTCAATTAGGGAACTGCCCGACCAACTTACTATGAGAGAGATTAATTAGTCCCAAATCATACTGGTAAGAAGAAATTTGGGAGGTGTGCTATTGAGAATGTTAAATGAACAATTAGACAAATTGAAAACCTTTAATTGGAAGATTGGAATCCAAGAGTCAGGTTCTAGAGCTAATTTATTGTTATCACTTAATTGTATCTTAAGATTTGAGAGGTTTAAAAGGAAGGAAAATGTGGATGGGATCAATAAGTTGTTATTTGAGAAAGAAAGGTACTCAAGTGATGTCAAGTTTGCCATATATGAAGGTAGTCTCCCTTCCAAATTATTGTCGTTGAGGTCTAATTCTTGGAGATTCTTAAGTTCACACCAGCCTGTAAATTAGTTATTAGGTTCTACTATTGTAATTATAATTTTTTTAAAGAAACTATTCTAATTATTCTAAGCAATATTATTGTGAAAAAAAACCTACCTTGGGCAGGTAAGGTGCCCTTCAGTCCACAATTGCTCATTGACAATGCATTAAGAGAAGTCATAACTCTAATTTTATGAAGAAAGCTTTTATCAATCAATGAACCATCCAAATACAACTGCTAGTTGTTTAGTTTACCTAACTCTAAAACAAAAAAAAAAAAAATTTTTAGAGGTATGTAAATTAACAAAAAGTGATCGATATGATAGAACATGAAGTAGTAATTGCAAAACATATCAAGATACCACACAGAAATATAGAAGTGAGTAAAGGGTAAAAGGGAGATTTTACCATTTTTAAGTGAGTGTAAAATGGGAATTTCAAATAAAAAGTGAAAGTAAAAAGCTTAAATATATCCATTTCCATAGTGGATTTAATGGTGTTAAGGTGTAGGGGAGGTGAGTGCAACTTATTTTGAAAGTAAAAGAGGTTATTGTACAATCTAAAATTAGGAGGGAGGTCAATGCAATTTTCCCAATTTAAATTAATCAAACACATATCATATAAATATATTTTTTTTGTCAAACTTTCATGTGCATCACACTCGTTAATAACTAGTATACTATATAATATAAGATGCCTTCCAAAAGCACACACACACACAGAGTAAAATGAGTCATAGAAGTCGTGGTTGCACCAAGTGGCTATCCTCTCGTTCTCTGCTACATAGCTACATTTTTTCATATACGTAAGTAAATTACATAATTTCTTTATACTTTCATAATTTCAAATTAAACTCTGAATTTAACTAAGAAGCATTTACTACGATACATTAATAATTACTAAAGACAACAAGTTTAGTTTCGTTGAATTTCAAGAAATTTGATTATAAATGATGATGCCGAAAAATCGCCAGTGAGCCACACAGTCTTTGCATGCTTGAAACAATACCTGCACAATAAAAAGAAAATACCTTACAGAGAGCACCAATGTGGTGCCGGCCAAATACCCTCTGAAAGTCAAGTTAGAACTTTTCACAACTCTAGAGTACCAGAGTTGGGGGAAATTATGCATACCATGGTTTGTGAGGGTTTTGGAGTTTTAATAGTAGTAGAGGGTTGACATTTATTCCTTGCTTTAGAAGTCCTTTCCTTGTAGGAGTCCCCATGAATGTATTTTGCCGAATCCTTTCCTTGTAGGAGTCCTCTTGATTAGCATTGAACGTGAGGTGCAAGATATTTCCTTATATGAGCATGTGTTGGGATCAAGTAAGGCTACGCTAGCGTCGTCAAACTCATACGTAGTCTTTAGCTTCTTCTGACAGCTTCCCATTCTGTCAACCACGGAACTGCCGTCAGCTTCGAGGTAGAGCTGTAGACTTCCCATTGTCATTACCAAGCAAGTGAAGTTGACGGGCTTATTTAAGACCGTTGCCTTTCACCTTATTATGGGTAAGTGCCAACATTACAAAATTATCCTTATCAACTGCCCCCTACTCCCTAGCCTCGTCAGCTAAAGCTGACGGGTTATGGAGTTTAGTTTTTGTAATTTTTATTTATTTAATTTTGTTTATTCAGGAATAAGGAAGAAGCATTTATGGGCGATTCCTCGAGTAGCCTCTATTAAATGCTCAAACACGTGGCACATTCTAATTGGTTCCGTTTCTGGACAAGAGCGTCGCTTCGTCTTTCGTGCATATTTTATCCTATATATACCTTACCCCCTCTCCCTCATTTCTTCTATTTCATTTCTACTGATCACCAAAGAGAACCCGTTGCTTCAAGAACTTCACTCACGTCATCGTACTTTTGTCGTCGTCCTTTTGCCGAGGCCATCTCCTTTTGCGAAACCGTCTGCTTTACTTGGTAAGTCACCTTTGCTCACACTATCTCCCATCTTTTATTTTTATCCTACTTGATTGTGAAGCTTTTTAGCAAGGCCGTAAACTTAGGTTCTTAGAATACCTTCATCGATTGTAGCTAGTCAGATGTCTAGAAAGGCGACGAGTGAATAGTCGTTAGTCCGCAAGGGAGCGGGCTACGACGAGGTCTTCCCATCAAGTCATGAGCCTGAGGAGGGCTTTTCTTGGTCGTCAGAGAGGGAAATGTCAGCCCAATCTTCTGACGAGGAAATGAAAAGTTATGAAAGAGAAGATAAGGTAGTAAATGAGGGTGAAGATGAGGATGACGAGGAGGAAAGGAGAGAGAGTGACGGGGATGACAATGACGGCGGTGAAGAGGTTTTAGAGAGCACCTCAGGAAGCCTAGGGGATGACTGTCCTTTCATTCTCCCTAAGGAATGGATGGTTAATGACTTTCTGTTCACGATGTCGAACAATGTTTTCAAAACTTTACGTAATTGTTACCAGATTCCAGACAACATCCCCATCCGTCTCATTGGGAAGTTTGAGAAGTGCTATTCAGGGAAGACTGCAAACGTTGGCAGGTATGATGCCATGTTCGCGGCAAGACTAAGACTGCCTCTGACGGCACTTCACTGTTAGTTGGCCAATTGTTTTGGGTTGTCTGTCAGCCAAATTGCCCCCAACGCTTGGAGGGTATTCATTGGGGCTGAGATTTTGTGGGGTCGTCTCAGTGGAGGGAACCGTCAACTAACTCTTGACGAGTTCTTCTGGTGCTATCGTCCTCAACACATTGTCTCGTCCCAGGGAATATATCACTTCTCTGCAAGGAAGAAAGAGTTAAGGCTGGTATTAGATATGCCCGATTCCAATAGGAATTGGAAGGGCAGGTATTTCTTTGTCAAGGGGACGAACTGAGTATGTCACTAGGAATAGTGGGAGACGACGCTCCATGGTTTTGACAACATTTGGGCTTATGTAAAATATTCAAGTTGATCTCGTCTGCTCTTTTTAGTTTATTTTTTTCGAATTTCTAACATTTTCTACTTTTCTTGTTTTCTTTCAGCTAGTGTTCGTCCATACATCACAGATGTGCAAGAAGCTTTTATTCGTCGGGTAACAGATATCCCATTGGACGATCGGAAGTGTCGGGATCTCATCGCACTCAACACTTTACACGCTTATTGTGGGGGTCCTGAGCCAACACCAGAAGCTCGTCGGCTCAATGCTTACTCCCGTCATTGTAAGTTACCTATTTTATTTATTTTTTTCTTTTCCGTTAGCTTGTCTTGATGCCGTCACTTGTCATGATACTCCTCATTTGCCTTTTTGTAGAAATGGAGGCAGCTAGGTTGAGAGTGTAGGTAAGGGCTACTGCTGCGCACAAAAAAGAAGAGGGGAAGACCATGGAAAAGGAGGAGGCATCTTCATCAGCCCCCAAGGCCGTCAACAAGGGCACAACCAAGAGGAAGGGCGACGGGAAGGTTGACCGTCCCTCCAAAAAGATGTTTGTCACCCCTAGAGAGAAGCTTCCTAAAAAGCCATCTCCTTCCAAGCCGACATGGGGCAAGCAAGGGGTTGATGACGACATCCGGCCCCGTCAATTAGGATCCTGACTGTCGCCTTCTCACTCACAAGTACTTTTCCTTGGAGATGGTAGGGTCCATCATCAGGGACAAGGACATGGACCCTTGCGCTGAACAAGGGACAGAGGAGCTAGGGTCATCGGGTCTTTTTGACCTTGCTCAGGTACATTTCTTTCTTGGTTTCTCTATTTATTCGTTCTTATTCTTAGTAGCTGATGGTTATCATGTCATGTAAGCGTTGGTTCGTATGAAAGCTTTGCAGGACAAGGGCGTCCCCAAGGAAGGGGTGATCACCCATCTTCATAAGTGTATTAAGAACCTGACCGACGGGCAAGAACAGTATAAGAGCGCCTTCCATACCCTTAATCGGGAGGTAAAGGAGTTGAAAGAAAAACTGGAGGAGGAGAGTCATCAGAAGGAAAAAAGAGCAAAAAACCAAGGATGTGGCAGAGAAGGAGTTGACGGCCCTTTTGGGCCAGGTGGAGATGGCCAAGGATGACACCGTGAAGGAATTCACGGCGTCACGACGTCACAGGCATTCATTGATTCCTGTGCCGAATACAATGATGAGGGGTTTGAAGATTGCCTTAAATAGGCCAAATCCGTCTACCTTCACTTGGATTTGTCTAAAGATTCCATGGATGACCTCTTGTCGTCGACATTTGCAGGCAACATTACTCTTGAAGGGAACGACGACTCCATCTAGTCTGAGGCGAATCTAGAGGATGATAGCGTCATTCTTGCTCAACCTGCTGTGGATAAGCTCGTCATTTCTCTGACCTCGTTGGCCATCCCTCTGAATGCTGAAGATCCTCCAACCCAAGAAGCCAAAGACCTTTCCTCTAAGGGTGACGAGATCCCACAAGACCCCCCGGCCTCTTGAACCTTACATTTTTCTTTCTTTTTTCTTGTAAAGTTAATCCAATTTCTGGACAATGTTTTATGCCCTTTTGTTTTTTTGGGATCTATTTGTAAAAACCTTATTTTATTTATGGTATTTTATATTCGTTGCTCTCAATATGTGTATTGCTTGTGTATTCATCCTTTTGAATCTGTCTACTTTTTGACTTATTAATTTTGATGTCTATTTCGAATTCGTTTATTTATGGGCAAATAAACTCGATAATGGACTTGTCCACTTTGTGGGCTAGGAAACCCTTTCCCTTGTGGATTTTGATCTCTTTATGTGATGAACTTGTCTACACAAACTCGTCTACTTATGGGCTCTACCATGGATCCATCCACCTATGGACTTAGTAGCATTTATCCATCCTTATGGGATGAATTCGTCATCTTTATTGACTAAGTTATGAACCCGTCCACATTGGGGATGAACTCGTCCACTCTATGGACAATCGTAAATCCATCCACTTTGTGGACTAAATCATGAACCCATCCACTTTGTGGATGATAATATTAAGTTCATCCTTATAAGACGAACTCATCCACTTTATGGACTTACTAATAAACTCGTCTGCTTTGTGGACATAACTCATTCTCCTGGAATGAACTCATCCACTTTGTGGATTTCCTCATAATAATTCATTATTTTGGAATGAACTCGTCCACTTTGTAGACTAATAAACTCGTCCACTTTGTAGACTAATAAACTCGTCCACTTTGTGGACTTCATCATAATAATTCATCCTCTTGGAATGAACTCGTCCACTTTGTGGGCTAATAAACTCGTCCACTTTATGGACTTGCGATTATTTTGTAGAAAAAATACACTAGTCATATCTGAATAAACTCCTCTTATTATGATAAACCATGTATTCATAGAAATGTTATTCTCAAAAAAAAAAAAAAAAAAAAAAAAAAAAAAATAAACCTTGCCCTTTGGGCTTAAAAAGTATTGTAGCAAAAATTAACTAAGATAAACTTGGAAAACTGAGCAGTGTAGCTAAAATTAACTAAAGTATACTGGAAAATAAAGTGTTACTCTTCACGCTATCAGCTCTATTGGTAGTACTTCTGTAGGTGCTCAGTATTCCATGGATTGTGCAACTTTCGTCCGTCTAGTGTCTCTAGGTGGTAGGTGCCTCTCCTCTGCCATGACAAAATTTTGTAAGGTCCTTCCTAGTTGGGGCCGAGCTTTCCTTGGGTAGGGTCTTTAACGATGCCCATTACCTTCCTCAAAACAAGATCCAACCTGAAAGTCTTTGTCTAACCTGGGAGTTGTAGTGCTTGGCCATGAGGTCCTGGTACCATGCGAGTGTTTGTTCGGCTGTCGCCCTGACTTCATCAAGTAGATCAAGCTGTAGACGCATGGCCTCATCATTTTTGCTTTCATTGTCATTGTCCACCCTATAGCTTGTAAGCCCAACCTCGGCTGGGATGATGGCCTCGCTCACGTATGTTAACCGAAATGGTGTTTCTCTAGTAGGTGTTCTTGTTGTTGTCCTGTACGCCCATAGTATGCTTGACAGCTCTTCAAGCCATATACCTTTTGCCCCTTTAAGCCGAGTTTTGATAATTTTATGCAAAGATCGGTTTGTGACCTCAACTTGTCCGTTAGCTTGAGGGTGGGTGGGGGAGGAGTAGTGGTTTTTGATCCCCAACTGTGAGCAGAAATCCTAGAAGGAGTCGTTTTAGAATTGTTTCCCATTGTCTGAGACCAGGACCCTAAGGATCCCATACCTGTAGAAAATGTGCCTCCAAATGAAGCTTCGCACGTTCTTCTCTGTAATTGTTGCCAAAGCTTTAGCTTCTACCCACTTTGTGAATTAGTCTATGCCTACTATAAGGAACTTCAGCTGTTGCACCGCTATCGGGAATGGTCCCATGATGTCTAATCCCTACTGAGCAAACAGCCATAGGACAATAATCGAGGTCAACTCTTCGGACGACTGTCTGATGATGTTGCTGAACCTTTGACACTTATCGCAAGTCTTGACATAAGTTTGGGCATCTTTTTGCATGGTGGGCCAGTAGTACCTTGCTCGAATTAGTTTGTGTACTAACGACCGTGACCCTGAGTGGTTTCCGTAGATCCTTTCGTGAACTTCTCTCATGACGTAGTCTGCTTCCTCAGGGCCCAAACACCTTAGGTATGGCCAGGAGAAACCTTTCTTGTACAAGACATTTTTTATTAGAACGAATCGCGTTGCTTAGACCTTTAGCTTTCTTACAGCTTCCTTCCCGTCTGGTAACACGCTATTTTTTAAGTAGGAGATTAATGGTGTGGTCTAGTTATTTTTAGAATCTACCTCCTGCACATCGACAGAATTTATTAGCTGAGAAATCTGAACAAATGAGAGTACATTGTTAGGGATGATTATATATTCTGCTGAGGCGGCTTTGCCAAGGCAGTCGGCTTGCTCATTTTCTCCCCTAGGGATTTGAACAATCTCGGCCTACAGGTCATCCATCCTTCTCTTTACTTGCTCCAGGTACTTATTCATCCTTTCGCCTTTACATTTGTAATCCCTGTTTACTTGGTTGGTGACGACCTAGGAGTCGCAGTGAATAACTACACTTACAACTCCTGCCACTTTGTCGAGATTAAGCCCTGCCATTAGAACCTCGTACTCCGCTTCATTGTTGGTGGTAGGGAAGTCGAGGCGAACCATACATTCAATCTTATCTCCTTCTGGGGAAAGAAGCACGATGCCTGCTCCACCAGCCTGTCTATTGGACGATCCGTCTGTATGTATGCTCCATTGAGGGTACTCATTTGCCCCTTTGCCTTCCCCGTTGGTGAACTCCATTATGAAGTTAGTGACGACCTGTCCCTTGATGGCAGTACTTGGAAGATACTGAATGTCAAACTCACTCAACTCTATGGCCCATAGTGCCAGTCACCTAGTGGCTTCGAGGTTGCTTATTGCCCTCCATAAGGGCTTATCGGTTATGACGATCATTGTGTGGGCTTGGAAGTATGGTTTGAACTTGCGAGCCGCCATAACCAGAGCGAAGGCGAGCTTTTCCATTGGCGGATACCTTTCTTCTACACCATGAAGTGCTCGGTTGGCGTAGTACATGGAGTTTTGAACCTTGTCTTTTTCTCTGACTAAGGCCACGCTGACGGCTGTCGAGGAGATGGCCAAATAGAGGAAGAGCTCTTCCCCAGGTTATGAGGGACTCAGTAGCGGTGAGGAAGAGAAGTAGGCCTTTAAATCCTCGAACGCTTGTTGACACTCAGCCGTCCACTCAAAAGACTTTTTCAACGTGCAAAAGAAGGGTAGACACTTGTCCATTGCCCTCGATACAAACCTATTCAGGGCGGCTACCTTGCCATTTAAACTCTGAACTTCTTTTATGTTATTTGGTGGGGCCATCTCCACTATGACCCTAATCTTGTCTGCATTGGCCTCAATACCTCTTTGAGACACTGTGAACCCCAGGAACTTTCCTACTGTCACCCCAAATGTGCACTTACTTGGGTTGAGTTTCATGTTATAGGAGCGAAGGGTGTCAAATGTTTCCTTGAGATCCTTCAAATGGTTGTCCTCCCTATGGCTTTTTACTAGCATGTCGTCGACGTAGACTTGAACATTCCTCCCGATCTAGGTCACGAACATCTTGTTCATAAGTCTCTGATATGTCGTGACTACATTCTTGAGGTTGAATGGCATCACTTTGTAACAGAAGAGGCCTTGGTTGGTAACGAAATAAAGTTTTCTCCTGATCTAACTTGTCCATTTTGATCTGGTTATAACCGGAAATGGTATCCATGAAGCTTAGCAATTGGTGTTGGGCTGTAAAGTCAACTAGGACGTCGACCCGTGGAAAGGGGTAGCTATCTTTAGGGCATGCCTTGTTTAGGTTGGTAAAGTCTACGCACATCCTCAATTTCCTGCTGGCTTTCTTAACCATTACCATGTTTGCCAACCAGTCGGGGTAGTAAACCTCTCTAATGAAGTTCGCCTCTTATAGCTTGTGAACTTCTTCTGCTATAGCCTAGTCCCATTCTGGGGCGAATACTCGCTTCTTTTGACGGATGAGTGGAAAGGAAGGCAATACATTCAGTCTATGCACCATAACCGAAGGGTCGATTCCTGGCATATCTTTATGGCTCCAAGCGAATACATCCCGGTTATCTTTGAGAAAAGTTGTAAGCGCTCGGTGGATCATCGTGCTGGCTAGAGTACCAATCCTGGTCGTTCGATCAGGCTTGGAGTCATCGAAAGGTATTTCTTCAAGCCATCGAGAGGTATTAGCCTTTCGACGGGCTCCGTCATTGTCCAGTGCTCCTCTATATTCATGGCCTGGAGGTGGTCATCCATCTCTATCACAGCTATATAGCATTTGCGTGCAGCTACCTGATTCCCATGCAACTCCCCTACTCCATAATCAGTGGGGAATTTAATCATTAAGTGGTAGGTTGAGGTTATGGCCTTTCATGAATTAAGGGTAGGCCATCCTAAGATGGCATTATAGGCAAACGAGCAGTCGATCACAAGAAATGTTACATCCATAGTGATCTATTGGGGATAGTCGCCTACCATTACGAATAATGTGACTGCGCCAAGGGGGTATACCCTTGTCCCTCCAAAACCAACGAGCAGAGCGTTTGTCAAAACTAGTCTTTCTCTATTAATCCTTATATGTTGGAATTCTGAGTAGTAGAGGATGTTGGCAGAACTACCATTGTTAACCAGAACTCGGTGCATGTTGTAATCTCCTACTCGTATACTGATGACAAGGGCATCGTCGTGTGGGTGGTGAAGACGTCGGACATCTTCTTTCGAGAATTCGATGACAGGGTTGTCGATCCGTAGCATCTTCGGCATGGAACCTATCTATTGGACGTTATGGACCATCCTTAGGTAAGTCTTACGGGTCTTTTTGGATGACTTGGCAGCCTTTGTGCCCCCTAAGAAAGAATGCCTTTAATTGGTCTGTTGAAGTTAAAACAACTTTTAACCAACTCAAAGCAACTGTAAGTAAACCTCCTGTCCTAGCTCTACCTGATTTTAATCAAACTTTCATTATTGAGTGTGATGCATCAGGTAGTGGTTTAGGGGCTGTTTTGATGCAAAATTATATGCTAATTGCTTTTCATAGTCAAGTTCTTAAGGGCAAGGCACTACAATTGTCTACCTATGAAAAAGAATTATTGATACTAGTCATAATAGTACATAAATGGAGACCTTATCTCTTAAGTAGACCCTTCATTATAAAAACTAACCAACAAAGTTTGAAATATATCCTAGAGCAAAGAATTGCTACTCCTACCCAACAAAAATGGCTAACTAAATTGCTGGGTTAGAACAAGGTAGCTGATGCCTTGTCTAAAAGGTGTGAGGATTCAGCTGTTTCTAAGGATTCAACTGTTTCTAACTCTGCTGTGGTCTCTCCGTGTTTGTGTCTAATTTCTTCTCCCAGCCCTTCCTGGATTAAAGAGTTGAAGGCTACCTATCAATCCTCCTCGGTGATGTAGCAGCTACTACAGCAGCTACAATTTGGTTCAACTTGCCCTAAGTTCTTTTCTTTGCACAATGGGTTGATTCTGTACAAGGAGAGGGGGAGGGGGGGGGGGGGGTTCTATTTAGATCCACAGAGTAGTTTGAAGTTCAAGGTGCTTCACTTGGTCCATAACAGTCCTTTGGGTGGCCATTCTGGCTTTCTCAAATCCTTTCATAAATTAAAATAGGATTTATTTTTGGGTGGGGATGAAATCAGACTTAAAGCTCTATATCAGAGAGTGTGGGGTTCGTCAGCAAATAAAGCATGAAACTTGCAAGCCAGCTAGGTTGTTACAACCTTTTCCCATTCCTCATAAGCCTTGGACTGCTGTTAGTATGGACTTTGCCAGTGGCTTACTATTTCTCAGAGGTTGGATATAGTAATGGTGATTGTGGATAGGCTTACTAAATATGTCCACTTCATTGGATTGTCTCATCCTTTTTTTGCTGCTAAGGTGGTTGGCTTGTTTGCTTAAAATGTCCTTAAATTGCATGGTATGCCAACCTCCATTGTTTCTGACAGGGGCCCAGTGTTCATTGCTAAATTTTGGGTTGAGTTATTCAAATTACAAGGGGTTAAACTTACCATGTCCTCAGCATATCATCCACAAACTGATGGCCAGACAGAAGTGGTGAATAAATGCCTAGAGCAATACTTGAGATCTTTTTCTACAGATACGCCTACTGAATGGTCTGAGTGGCTTTACTTAGCTGAGTATTGGTTTAACACCAATTACCATTCAGCTACAAAAATAACTCCATATGAGGTTGTGTATGGATTTCTCCTTCCTCGTTTGATGGATTACATTCTTGGAACAACTTAAGTGGCAGCTGTGGATTCTCTCCTTCAATCCAGGCAGCAAATCTTAACCCTTATCAGACAAAACTTGGTGGATGCCCAAGCTCATATGAAGCAACAAAGTGACCTTCACAGATCTGAGAGAGCTTTCAATGTTGGTGACCGGGTCTACTTAAGGCTATAGCCTTACAAGCAACAATCAGTGGCCCATAGAGCTTCTCATAAGCTCTCCTCTAGGTTCTTTGGTCCTTACCAGGTGTTGGAGAAAATTAGAGAGGTTGCTTATAGGCTGGACTTACCGTCTGATGTTGCCATACATCTAGTATTCCATGTCTCTTACTTGAAGGCTAAGCTTGGACACAATCATGTGGCTGTTGCCTTGCTTCCATCAATGAACTCTAATGGCATTCTTGCACCAGAACCAGTTGCTGTTCTGCAAACCAGTTCTCACAAGCTTAGAAATAGGCTTATAACTCAACACCTGATTCAGTGGCAAGGAGGAAATGCAAATGATGCTACTTGGGAGGATTTGCTTATCCTTCAACAGCAATTCCCTCATCTTGTGGGCAAGCTGTTTTAAGGAGGGAGGAGTTGTTAAGATGCTGGGTATGCTGGCTTAGGTGTGCTGGCTGTGTAGTGTTGTGTTAATAGTGTGTCTAATGTGCCAACAGTTGGCTCGGTAGCTGGTGTGTGTGGGAGGTGCCTAACAGTGTGATGAGCTGTGCCTACTGTGATGATGAGGCGTGTGTGCAGTGGTGCTAGACAGAGGCATGTGCAGTTGAGTGAGTTGTTAGTGTCAGTTAGTTAGGAAACTATTAGATAGTTACAGATAGTTACAATATAGTTACAATTGGTAGTTACTGAGCTGGTTAGTGTTGTAATTGTATATAAGGCCAATTTTGGGAACAATGAAAGGAAAGCTTGGAATTACTCAATACTATTCTTTTTGTTCTGACTCTTCACTTTTCTTTTCTTCTTCTTACTCTGTTGGAGGTGGTCCCCTCGAAGTGACCCATATTTCTTCTTCCCATTTCTCTGTTTCTTCCATTCCTTCTTTCCATAATTCAGTTCTTAACATTCTCTTATTTTCCTCCTAAAATCCTCAAGTGTCTCTCTGTTTCTGTGGTTCTGTGCAATAGATATACACAGTTTTACATGATTAGAAGTTCAGGGTTAGTTCCAACTTTGGAGAATAGAACAATTTTTATACCTTTTTTTTTTTTTTTTTTTTTTTTTTTTTTTTTTTTGGATTTATAGATAAGCAAATAAATAAAGAAAGAAATTAGCGCTACTGAATGATATATATATTCCCCCTTTTGCCTTGGAGTTTTTTTTTTTTTTGAAATAGGTATTCACAATAGATTCTGAATACACAAGGAGGAAATAAAAGCTGAAACGGGAGCAACAAAAGGTATGTGAATTCGCATATGTGTGGCCTTTTTGTTTGACATCATGAGTATATAGTTGTTCATTTTACTTTTTAGTTTATTTTTGCTCCTAAAGTGGTCCTATTGTATTGTCAAGTGAGTCTCATTGCTTTAAAAGTCTTTTTTTTTTTTTTTTTTTTTTTTAAGTAAAAAAATTTCAGCTTCAGAAATATAAGCAGTTTCAGCTTTTATCTCCTTTATTTTTCCAACACAAAAAAACTTTATCTCTTGTATGTGCTAGGATTATGCCCTTTCATTCTTTCATGAAATTTAATTACATAAAAATTTGATATTATGAGGTTTCATTATTCTAAACGACCATTCCAATGTGATAGAACTGTTCATCATTTCCATGTTAAAGTGTATGCAAGATTGAGCTATTTTCTTTACCTGTAACTATCCAATTTGATTTGGAGGTTGTAATAATGGTTGGAGCAGGGAAGTTGGTGAGAAAGATTGGCGGAAATGACGGGAGTAGAGACACATACCAACATATATATACATACATATGTATAGATGTGCAATCAAAAGGTTTTTATTTTGTATTATATATATATATATATATATATATAAAGTTTTTGTTTGAAAGGTTTTTTAAATTTTTTTTGTTGTTTGCAAATTTAGGCTTAATTGACTATGGGTGTTGTATTTATATGATTTTGTTATGCGTTAGCTATGTTTGGATAGTGGAATTAAAAAATTGAGACTCCATCTTGATTTTGGAAATCAATTTTTCAAGGTATTTGTGTTGCATGCAAAATGTTTTATGAAAGCTTCCAATGTAGAAGTATTTGAGTAGTTAAAAAAGAGGCATGGACTGATAGTCTAATACTCCATTATGTTGTTGTAGAGTAAATGTTTAAGCCATTTTCTCAATTTAGGCTCAACAACACTAAAAACGCTACATCCTTAAAATTATGCTTTTTTAAAATAGGGAATTATAGGGAATTGGTTTAGACTTCCTTCTAAAGTATTGCAAGTTCTTTAATATAAATTATAGGGAATTGGTTTAGACTTCCTTCTAAAGTATTGCAAGTTCTTTAGGAATATAATTTTACTATCAACAATTTAGTTTCATTGTAATGATTGTCTCTAACTTTGCCAAGAGTTTCAGTTCATTGTTCAAAAATAAATATTTTGCTCAGATTCTTATTGTTCAATCTAATTCTCTAAAGCCTCATTGTACGTACTGTAAAGTAGACAATGACAGTAAGAACCCTAAAATCATGAAAACGTTGTTGTTTGTTGTAATCACTTTGAATACTTGGGATTGATTCTGATGGGAGCTTACTAATTAGGAACGTCATGATCTCTTGGTCATTGTTTGCAGCTTGGTCTATGGGATTCTATTTTTCAGTGCTTTATAAAATGGATTTGGTTCAGCTATACATGTTATATTTTCCTCATTTTGATTAATGGTGAGCATCATGTATCTTGAACAAGAGTGTCATGTTCTTTTAGACTTTTATTTAAAATTTGCAAATAGATGTTATTACATTACTTTTCAAAATTTTTGCTATACACTAACATTGATCTGATTCTATTTTAGCAGTTTGTCTTGCTAGATAGTAGATACAGCCGATTACTTGATTTTGTTCTTTCCTATGTTACATAAAAGAATTTTGTTTGTTTGTTTGTTTGTTTGTATTGTATATATGGCGCAGTAAACAACATTCATCCCTAAATAGGTGGTCACCTTGTGTGATATGGCGATGTCAACTTATGAAGGTTTTATGACTTAAGACAACGGATACTTGAGAGCCTAAACCTTTGGTAGAGTAAAAAGTGTGGACTAGAAACAAAATTAGAAGTATAAAAAGTAAAGAGAAAGATCAATTTTTACGACGTATAATAATATTTTTTCATTATTTCATGACATATAACATGTGTCTTCTTCAATTGGGATTTGATTGTAGATGTGGGATTTATATTATGGGTGAAAGCTATCGTAGGTTCTACACTTGATCTTATATCACTATTCAACATACTGGCTAGCGCGTGCCTTGGACGTTTAGCCCAAACTAGTTTTAGTACAAAAAAGTGAAAAAAAAAAAAATGTTTGTCGATCAGTTTGATTTACACAACAAAATACAAGCCTTACGCAACATGGTACTAAAAATTCAAAGTTTGGATTTAGAATCCAACAAGAAGAGACACACGTACATGTAAAATGCAGGGCTATGCAATCCTAGAACAATTTACGGTAATGAACCACAACAAAACCATAGCAAGTGTCAATGCACACTTCAATGAAGTTAAACCATGCCCTACGCCAGTAAGGATTTATGTAAAGAACTGCAACAATTCCCAACAATATTGTTATGTAAGCCACCACAAAAGTTATGTAGAAGACACTTATGTCCATGAAACTACCACCTTCTTCCTCCTTATAATCCATTGGTGTTGTAAATGGTGGTCCAATTTTGGTGCAATCATTATGCAATGGAGGTCCACACAGGAGAGGGTTTCCCTCATAACTGCTTTCATCAAAAGTAATGAATTGATTTTTTATGTCTGGTGTTTTACCTGATAAGTTGTTGTATGCCACACTAAAGACTTCCAAAGAGGTCATTTCAGTCAATTGAGGAGGGATTCTACCATTTAAATTATTGTAGGAAAGATCCAAGCTCTCCATTTGCTTCAGGTTTGAGATTGATGTGGGAATTGGTCCTGTTAAATTGTTGTGCGACAAGTTCATTGCACGCAAGTTGTTGCTTATCTTTCCGAGTTCGGGCGGTATTTCACCTGCTAACCTATTACATGAGAGGTCAACTCCAGACATGTAGTTGAGAATGTCTCCCTTGTAGGAGTAAGTTTTAGTCTTCGTTGTGAACTCTACCTCTTGTTTCGAATCCACCACACGAGTAATGGGTTCAATTGTTGGCTCTTGATACGCATATCTGTCCCATGTTATTGAACCAATTGGTTGAACACCACTAACAATGTCTGAAGGACCTCCTAAGTCAAAACCATGATCTGATGCCTCAAATGTAAAATTACTTAAGCAATGGGGTATTGGACCAAAAAGTTTATTGTAGGAAAGATCCAACAAATTTAATTTTTGCAAAAGGCATAGTTGAATTGGAATCCTACCTTCTAAATGATTTGCTCCCAAAAGGAGAATGCTCAATGATGAGACACTTCCGATCCAATCAGGAATGCTTCCATTTAGGTAGTTATCTCGAAGATTTAATGTAACCAAATTGGAGTTGTTTTGGAATACATTTGGAATTGAACCACTAAACAAATTTTTATTCAGATGAAAGAACATAATGCTTGACGAATTGAAGCAAGATGGAACAAAGCCAGACAATTTGTTATCGGAGAGGTCAAAAAATTCAAGATTAATGAGTCTGCATAACTCGATTGGAATAGGACCTTCCAGTTGATTATTGGCCATAACAATTGTCGTTAAATATGACATGTTCCCAATCCACATTGGAAGCATGCCTGACAAATTGTTATTACTAAAATCAATTGCGGCACCATAAATCATCAGTGAGATGCTATTTGGGATCTTTCCTGAGAAGTGATTGTTGTCCAAATATAAATATTCCAAATTAGTCAAATTAAAATTGGTAGGAAATATTTGGCCATTGAAATTATTATACGACAATTTGAGAAAAACTAGGGAGTAGCAACCCATTGTGAAATGCACTGGTATTGTTCCTGATAAATTATTTTTAGACGAGTCTAAACCCAACAAGGAAACCAAATTCCCAAAAGGAGAAGGAATACTACCTTGAAATGCATTGTTAGAGAGGCCTAAATACTCTAAATTTGGAAAAATCAAACCGAAGTTGGTAGGAATTGGACCTTGTAAGTAATTACTTGAAATATCTATCTCCTTAATGTTGGGATGAAGATAATGCTCATATGGCACCAGGAAAGACCCTGTGAAAGAGTTATTTTTTAAAATAAGAACCTCCAATCTTGTATTGTTCTCTAACAACCAAGTGGGGAACTTCCCACTCAAATTGTTGTCGGAGAGATCAATTTCTCGCAAATCATATTGGTAATGAAGGAATGAGGGAAGCGTTGTATTGGGTCCATTAAATGAGCACTTTGACAACCAAAAAACCCTTAATTGGAAGGTTGGAACCCTAGTATGAGAGTCTGTTTCAAAAGCAATTTTGTTGTTATCACTTAAGAGGAACTTGAGACTTGAGAGGTTAAAAAAGGAGGAGAAGGTGATTGGGTTCAGGAATACATTATTTGACAAGGAAAGGAACTCAAGTGATCTCAAATCAGATAGGGATTGGACATTCCCACTGAAGTGATTGTCAGAGAGATCCAAAAAGTGAAGTGATGTCCAGTTTGCCATACATGAAGGCAATATCCCTTCAAAATGATTGTTGGAGAGCCTTATCTCTCGGAGGTTCCTCAGTTCACACAAGCCTGTAAAATAGGACGATTAGTTATTGGCTTCTACTATTGTGATGATCCTTAGCAATATCATTATGAATATAACGTACCTGAAGCAGATAAGCTTCCATTCAATCCACAGTACGTCATGTCCAATGCTTTAAGAGAAGTCATAACTCCAACTTTACTAACAAAGCTTTCATCAATGGACGAACCCACCAAATACAGCTCCTCTAGGTTGTTTAGTGCACGTAACTCTAAAACAATAATAAAAGCTTTTTAGGTATAGAAATTATGAAAAAGTGAGTAATATAGTATGGCATGAATTAGTCACAGCAAAAGATTATGAGCAATGGCAGAGTTATGATTTCAATTCTGGGGCAAGATTAAAACACAAAATTGAAAGTATAATTTTATCCAAACTCATTATCTTAATAATTTTTATCTATAATCTCAATTAATTATAAACATATGGTTCATATTATTTATATATAAATAAGTCAATTCATTATTAATAAAAATTAAATTAAGAGAAAACAAATCAATGTAAATGGTATAATTTACCTTTTATTTTATTTTTTAAAAAAGAATGTAATAATTTACCTTCGTTTGTAAACGATCCTTCCAAATTGTTTCCTCTTAGATATAAGATCTTCAATGATGGGAAGGAGCTCAATGACTCAAAAATTCGTGCATTAAATTTGTTCCAACGCAAATCTAGGACTTGCAGCTTATTTAAGTTGTTTGAACCTATAGGTAAAATAAATAATTTAGAATATTTTGACATACCATATAAAAGAAGGAATTTGATTTGAATCCATGAACATATAATTTAGAAATCATCTTACCTTTGGTTGTCACGAAGTCATCAATCTCATTGTCAGCCAAATAGAGCTCCTCCAAACTGCTAAATGCTTTGAATTCCACGTGTACATATAAAAATAAATAATAATTTTTTTAATCTTTGTCTCCATATATATATATATATATATACAAAAGGCAAAACTTAGAGTAAGTTTAATTAGAATTTGAAATTAGAATCCAATTTTGCGCCATATGTCTAAATTTATGACGAGACCACACTATAAATTTTTTTTTAATAACAAGTAAGGGTATCTAGACCTCTTTGACTATCTGACTAATTATCCACTTTCTTTTTTTTTTTTTAGAAAAAATTATCCATTTAAGTTTGTCTCATGTGTCCACTTAAATTTTTCAATCTTTGTGTTAAGTAAGTTAATGAATGCAAAATACTAAAAATCTAATATTAATGAATTATAAAAAAAAAAAAAAAAAAAACTAATCACATAGAAAAAAATTTGGGTAAGTAGTTTCAAGTTTCTGACTTATTAAAAATTAGAAAAAAATTATTGTAAGTAGTTTCATATTTGGGTAAGAATTTTAATATGTGACTAATTATGTTTAATATTTTTATAAAATATTTTGACTAATTATTTATATTTTTATGATAAAAATTGTTTTAAATTTTAAATATATTTGTACAGATGCATGTGTTACATGCTATTTTTTTGATAATTTGACTAATTATTTATATTTTTACAATAAAAATATAATTTACTTTTAAATGCTTTCATGCATTTGCATAGGTTATAGGTTAGTATCTATAAGAGATTTCCCTCTTTGATTTGGACTTTTCTAAATGTCAAAAATATCTCATGTAGTAAACAATGGCTTTTCTTACAATTGTTTTAGGAATCAACAGTGTCACATGATTTCCCATAAATTCCTTTTCTTACATTGTTCTTTTTTTTTTTTTTTTGGGAATATACCCTCATCAACATACGATGGGTTTTCTTAGAAATAAGGGTTACAACATCAAATAACAATTTTCAATTTTTGTCAAAAAACATGAACCTACACAGCCACTCTCCATATTTTACTCATATAAAACTGCTTACTCTTAAATTTAAACCTCAAATAATAATAATAATAATAATAACAATAATTAGCCATAATCACCGTTTCTCCACAGACCACACTAACACTAACTATTTTTTATTCTTTTCTCTTTTTACATGCAACCAGTTCACCACCTTTTATTTATTATTTTTTTAAAATTGACTTATATGTTTTTTTTTCTTTTTTTCTTTTTTCTTTTTTTGGAATTAGTACTTCCTTCTTTTTTTTTTCTTTTTTTTTCTTTTTCAAATTTTCACTGCTATACTCTATTCTACTATTTAATAGGATTCTTCTACTTGCAATGAGATCTTTTTTTTTTTTTTTTTTTAGTGTCATAATTTTCCATTAATCCCAATTTGAGATTTACACATTTTCTACTAATATTATGCATTTAGAATTACACTAAACTCAAATTGTTGATCAATGAGATTGAAAAACTGATTAAAAAAAAAAAAAGAACAAATACATTCACGAGTAAATGAATTCAATGTTATTATTGTTTATTTTTGGAGCTCGCTTCATAAAACTCCTAACTCTGTCAGCAGTTTACAAATACATAATATTTATGGACAAACGTGTAAACATAAAATTTGGACGAATAACAATTATGACACTAAACCTAAAAAACATTTTAAAAAGTCTCATCGCACACACGAAACTCTGTGATGAGACTAGTTTATTACAATTTTTTAATTATTCTATATATATATATGGTAAGAAAATAGAATTTCTCATGTCCACTTTTTTTTTATTTTCATAATTTTCTTAATGTTTGGTTCAAATTTATTTGGATAATTATCGATTTGATCCTTAACATTTAGGTTGTGTATCAATGTGATCTTTGACCTTTCAAATATGTCTATTTGATTAATTTGGTTCTTGATTGATGGAAAATGCTCAACCTTATTATCAAGGGTAAGGATCATTTCGACACAATATCTTGTTTACATTAAAAATCAATTGGTGTATTAGTCTAATGTTAAATAACAATAATCATGGAGTTGACGTTATAAGTAAAAATTCTATCTTACAAAATAATAATAATAAACCCTTAATGAAATACAATTTTATCTTAGGCCGGGAAGTGAAACAGAAAGAACTTATCAAGAAATACAACGAAAAAGTTTGCTCCTCAATCAATTTCGATCTCTCCGTCAATCAATTTTTATCTAATTCAAATTTTTTGTAAGTTATGAATATTTCATCATGGGTTTCGAATGTTCCGTGAAAGATTAAATTAGCTTTCTCTTTTTGATTTTTAATTTTATTTACGAAATGATGTAGTATGGACGTACTCAGCAGCTTTAATATTTTCCTTAATGTCAAAAAATCTAATTCTTTCCAATTTTGGGTTTATGCATCTGTCTAATGAGATTTACTCCCTTGACAATCACAGAAATAGCTAGATAGGAGTTTGATGAGTCCTAACACCAAAAAATGAATATTAAAATAGTTTTTATTTTTTTTTATTTTTATTTTTTACAAACAAGGGTGTCCAGACTTTTTCGAGTATCTAATTATTCACTCGAGTATATGTAGCTGCCAATCTCATACACACCATGTTATTATAAAGAGGAATTTCATAGAGTAACTCCAAGATACTAGCAAGAGGTTTCAAACCTAAGAGCTTATAAATATCAGAGGCCTTAGAAATCACTGAGCCAATCCCTTTGAATTTAAAAAGTCATTAGTTTGTTTATGGGCTTATTTATTTATTTTTTGTTTGCTTGTTTATTATTTGGTAATAGATCTTATAACACTCTTGTATATTTCATTGTAAAATACTAAAATGTGTAAATCTCACTGGACGAATGCATAACTCAAAAATTGGGATGAATTAAAATTTTTGACATTATGAAAAAAGAAAAAAGAAAGGTCTATAACAATAAAGAAAAAATAATAATTTCTTTAGTTGATTTTATTTGGATTATTTTAAGGGAAGTGCTACATCCACTAGTAACAATTAATAATAACCCACCTATTAAGGGATATTAAATGTAAAAAACGAAAGATGATTTTGAAATCAATTTTACTCCAATTGGGTAATTAAGTCGAAATCAATTTATTTCCAATTGATCCACAAATTGATAAGACTTAAATTCTTTCGTGATTGTATTAACTATTAATAGAATAACATTCTCTTAAATACCTTAATTTAAAGAGTCTGAATTGGATAATTATAAGATGTAAACATGTTTTACACTATTTAATAAGAAATTGTCACATTAACTTTTTTAATTAAAACTCAATATATTCGGCTCATAAAAATAATTTTAGCCAAAAGATTTACCTGGGATGTGGAATGATCCATTCAATTTGTTTTCACTCAAATCTAGTATCTTTAGCAAAGAAATTCCACTGAACGATGACAGGATATTGTTGTTGAAACAATTATTAGGCAAGTAAAGCATCTCTAGCTTGCGCAACACTGAGAATCTTTCAAAACCTGCAACTTAGTAGAAGCTTTAGTTTCCATGTCCACAACTATATATTCCCACAACCTATTTATAGTATAAAGTGAATCCTAAGCCACAACTAATTTCTCGTTTGAAAATTCAAAAAGAAAAATATAAGGCAGAAGTAAAACATAATTTCGACAAACACTACCAATTGACTTTGCTTAAGATATGAACATACCTTCATTTGGGACCCATCTACTAATATTATTGCCAGCCAAATTGAGGTACTGGAGCGCTTCAAAGGGAAGAAACAAAGAGGCATTTAAACACCAATCTTCCCCACTCCAATTGATCATATAATTAAGATCAAGTTGGATTACACGCCCCATGGTGTTGTCACACTTCACTCCTTCCCAATCACAGCAATCACTCTTTTTGTTGGTTGAATTCCAAGTTTGCAAATAATCTATATCAGCTGTGGAGTTTATGGAAGCTTTGAATTGCAAGAGAGCTGCTCTCTCTTTCTCCCAGCAACCAAAGAACCCACTCATACCAAATTGAACCAAAATTAACACTACCCACCACCAAAAACGTCCCAACTCCATTACTTTTTTCTTTTGTCTGATTTTCTATGACAGTAAGACTGACAAAGTTTTTGTCCAACTCTCTCACTTATGATTCCAACTGATCTTGAGATGAAATAGGCCACCGGCATCCCACATATATACTGTTATCAAACAGTCCACATCATCATTACAATATATCTAATAAATGCTTACCAAAAAAGTATATATAATAAATGCAAAGCGTGTTTTTTTCTTTCGCTTTACAGTTGGCAGGCACGAAACAAGAAGACTAGAAGACCAAAAGTCAACAAGAAACTAAAGACTTTTTTCGGGGAAATGTGCAGAATAACGAAGAAAATGATTTGTATATAGTTAGTTAGGCAACGCTTAAAATTATAAGGGAAAGTAGACGTCTCGAGTTTTAGAAAATCGAGATTCATTTACATAAATCTCGAGTTTTAGAAACTCGAGTTCCATGCAAAATTTTTTTTAGTTTTATTGCCCTTATAGTGGCGTTTTTAAGTCTTATAGTGACGTTTTAAAGCCCTATAGCGGTGTTTTCCTGCTAAATTTTTTTATAACTCTATTTTTAAGCCTTATAATAACGTTTTTAAGCCCTATAGTGGCATTTTCCGAACTCGAGTTTTTAAAACTCGATTTTTACTTGGATTTTTTTTTTTTTTTACAAATCAAGCCTCAAAAACTTGATTTTTATCTTGGAACTCGAGTTTTAGACACTCGAGATGCTAGTTTTCAAAATTCTTTTGTAACGTGACAACTAATTAAATTTTTTAATATTTATTGTTATTTAGAAAAAAAAATTCGACTTTCTTCCTAGATAATGTTTACTTGTTTAGTGATTACTAACCTATATCCAGTCCTGGCAAACGGGTCGGATTGAGTCGACCCCCTATTTTTTGACATGATTAAAATATATATATATATATATATATATATATATTTGACATTTTTTTTATAGAATGATATATATTTTTGCTGAATTAGAATGATATTTATTTGACACTTTGTAAGTCACCCGACAAATAATTACCCAAAAAAGTAAAAAACTAATCTTTTAACCACCAAACTTGGAATGGAAAATGCACA
Source organism: Quercus variabilis (assembly GCA_030445155.1). NCBI lineage: Eukaryota > Viridiplantae > Streptophyta > Magnoliopsida > Fagales > Fagaceae > Quercus > Quercus variabilis. The sequence goes on along the minus strand of CP129448.1, from coordinate 3,363,828 downwards.
AATCTTTAACAAATTCCAACACTTGGGTTCAAACCACCATAAAAATTCAAATAAACCAATTTAAAGATATATATTTAAAATTTACAAAATTCAAATTCAAGTTTCACTAATGATATCATAACCATAAAATAACACACACATAATATTATAAATTGATGTCATGGACCATTTCAAGTTATCACTTATCAACCATCCTAGATGCACCTATTCCAGTTGCATGTAAAATAAAATAAAGTTATAGTATTAATTACCTTGAGAGATAATTAAATTAAAAATAAAACGTAACACATTAGGTAAATTAGAATAACAAAATATTTAATATGAATTGCATACAATCTACTCAATGTTAGTAGCAAATCTAGCACTAAAAGTCTTTATACTTGCAAATTACAACTCAAGTTGTCAAGTAGTTTTGTTAGTCACTTCATCTACAATGCAAAATTTTAACATAACTTAAGTATACCATGAAAGTACCACCGCATACCCTTGGTGTGGTGGTCATTTGACAAGTATAAAGTGCTTGTGGGTGTGGGGAGTAAGGGCTGGACACACATATACACTTAGATTAGGTTAGAGTAGAAATTCTATCTTGTATAAAAGAAAAAAAAAAGTATACCATGAAAGTAAATCAATAATAAAGATTTAATATTTTATAACTATGACTATTATATAAATTAAATTACTTTCAAATCCATATAAACAATTTTTTGTGCACAACAAAACTTTCACATTCTTAGGCAAAAGACAAGATTAGTATGGAGTAAGAATTTTTAATTTTTTCCCAATGCTAAAATTAAATAACCAATTTTTTTTTTTTCTTTTCAATTTTGAACTTTATCTTTAGATAGTTATAGTTGTAGCAACTTAGGCTTTGTTGGTAATGCAATTCTTGTGCCGTAGTATGGTAGTGATTGGTTACTTGGATAGCTTAAGTGGTTTTTAAATAATGGCATGTCAGACTTTTTATTTTTATTTTTATTTATATTTGTTAACTTCCCCTTTTTTTTTATGCACAATGTGTTCCTAAAACTAAACCAAACAATGAAAGTATGAAGTTATAAACAGGTATGATTTTATTTGTTTACTAAAAAAACGTTTTAAAAAACAGGTCAATCATGGGTCAATTCTTTCTCCAAAAAAAAAAAAAAAAATCATGGGTCAATCTATACATTTGGTATTACCATTAATTATGAATATTGCATTATTTGAGAATACCTAAAATCAAGAAGACGCCAGAGAATTAGGCGTTAACTGTGCCTTCTGGATTTGTATATATTCTTGGAAAATATTCCCTAGTGATGACTAGTTCATACTGTTTGTATGATGTGTTTTGCATTATTTGAGAAGACCTAAACTTAACAAAAGATTAAAGACTTGGCATCAATCGTATTTTCCCAACTTGCATGTATCGCCTTCTCGGAAAGGGTTTCATAGTTCATGAGATATAATAATAATAATAATAAGTAAAGCTGAGAGAAAATCTAATTAAATTTTAAATTGGAATTAAATTAGAGTTTAATTTTATGCCATGTATCCCATTTAATCTAAGTTTTTAAAATTTTGTGCCAAGTGAGTTAATTCAATGAAAACTGGATTTCAATTAGAGTTTAATTTTGTGCCATGTGTTGCATCTAATCTAAGTTTTTTAATTTTTGTGTTCAATGAGTTAATTGAGTGTAAAAAACGAGGAGTCTAATATAAGTAAACCATAAAAAATATAAATTTTGAATTATTTTATATTTATGAGCCTTTTTTTTTTTTTTTTTTGTATAACTAAAAACAATTCAAGTTTATAAGTCATATATATATATATATATTAATAATCAAAACTAAGAGAAAATCCAATTAAGTTCTAAACTGGAGTCTAATTTTGCACCATGTGTCCCATCTAATTTTTAAATTTATGTGTCAAGTGAATTATTAGGTACAAAAATTAAAGACTCTAAATTCAATTAGATTCGAAATTGAATTTTAATTGGAGTTCAATTTTGCACATGTGTTCCATCTAATTTTTTAATTTTTGTTGCAAGTAAATTATTGAATGTAAAAATAGAAGAGTCTAAATCTAATTAGATTTTAATTTATATATATGTAATTCTGATTATTTTTAAATGTATTCGTGTATATGCACGAGATTACACACTAGTCTATATAATACTAATAATAATAATAATAATAATAATAATAAGTGAAGCTGAGATAAACTCAAATTATAATTCCAAATTAGAGTTTTAATTTTGCACCATGTGTTCTAAATTATTTATTCTTAAAGAATTTTATTTCTTAATTTTAGAATCAAATGTGGAACCATATTATAAATATTCATTCAAATGAGTTATTAAGTACAAAACCCAAAGAGTGTTAGAATTAATGAATAGTCAAAAAAAGGTGCTTCACAATAATTTAAAAAAAAAAATGGACAATTTATATTTTATATCTAATACTATCCTTACAAATTTTTTTAAAGAGTTAACAAAATATAAAAATGACTATCAATAATATTTAAATTATATATAAGAATTATATTATGTATCTTATCGTATATCTTTTAGTGTATCCATGCATATGCATGGAGTTACAAGCTAGTATATATTAATAGAGAAAACTCAGAGAAAGTTCAATTGGAATTCGAAATTAGAATCCAAAAATACATCATGTGTCTAAATTTATGTAGGGACCACACCATAATTATTCACTTAAGTTTATGCTATGTGTCCTCATAAGTGTTTTAATCTTCGTGCCAAGTAAGTTAATGAATGCAAAATACTAAGAATCTAATATTAATGAACTATAAAATTAAAATTAAAAAAAAAAACTAATTACATATACTCAATAAAAATCACCACACATTCTATCTTATTAAAAATTAGAAAAAAAAAAATGATCATGAGTAGTATTAAATTTGTACAAGAATTTTGATATGTGACTAATTACATTTTCTTTAAAAAAAATGTCTAATTATTTATATTTTTATAATAAAAATTGTGTTTCATTTTAAATGCATCCATGCATTTGCATGGGTTACATGCATAATTATGTATAATTATAAACTTATTAATAATTAATCTAGAACATTGGATAGGTTAAACATATCTTTTATGATAATAAATAGACTGCCACCATCCTACTTGTATTAAAAATTAAAAACCCCTACATTTGCTCTTAGAGCATTCGCATCAGCTCTGGTATAAATGTATAAAATACACATTTTGATCACTTTTACACATTTTGAACCAAAAAACACTCCACATCAGTTCTTTCAAAATCATGTAAACTTGTGGAAATTTATCAACGAGCTACAGTACCCGTGTAAATTTACACGGGCACTGTAGCTCGTGTATTTAATTTTTTAATAATTTTTTCTCCCTCCTCCCTAACTGACTCTCATCTCCTACCTCTCTTCCCCAACATCCAGCATGCCAGAATCAACGGAAAATGAACCCAAACAAACCCACACACACACACTCACACACAAACAAACCCAAACGGCCAGAATCAACTGAAAATTAACCCAAACAAACCCAAACGGATAGAGATATCGGTGCTTATCAGAACGATCTGGGTCACCAAAGCTCGTGGGTCGGCCGGTGAAGCGTGAAGCGTGGATCGGCCGGTGAAGAAAGGATTTGGATCGCCAAAGCTCGTGGGCCTTGCTTGATTGGAGCTTGTGGATTAGACCGAGAGGGAGAGATCGGAGCTTGATCGGAGCTTGTGGATCGGAGTTAGGGAGATCGGAGCTGTGGATCGATGTAGCTGTGGATCAAGCTTGTGATCGGAGCTAGTGTGGATTAAACCGAGAGGGAGAGAGATGGGTATAAAGAGATAGACTGAGAGGGAGAGAAATGGGTATAGAGAGATAAACTGAGAGGGAGACCGAGAGAAATAGAATCAGAAAAAATGGAAAGTGATAAAGCGCGTATAAAAGGGTTTGTTGAGAAATAATAAAATAATTGAAAAAATTGATTATTTAAATAAAAGTGGTGATAGAATAAATGAACTGATGTGGGTGTTTTGTAAACGTGAATGTGTAAAATAGAAAAAGTAGGTTTTTGTGTGTAAAATAAACACAAATTTTACATGAACTGATGTAAATGCTCTAATAATGCAAAGCGCGTTCCTTAAAGCTATTCCCAGATTCCAACTTTATAAGTCTTTAACCAACACTTTTTCAACAAGCGAAAAAGTTACATTACATCCACTAGTGTCTACTGGTATTGTTACATCTTTTTTCTTTTTCCATTTTTCTTCAGTGTCAATCACTTTTTCCTTTTAGTTTTATTAGGGATCCTTTTAACAAAGAATGGCCCTTTCCAAAATCGTATCTTGTGCTTTTTTTTTTTTTTTTTTTTTTTCAAAGTTTGCATTATTTGAGGAGACCTAGACTAAGACTTCGCATCAATGGTGTCTTTCCACCCACTATCATGGTATCTTCCTTTTATTTTGCAAATATAAAATAAAAAAGTGGAAGAGATTGGATAGTTTTGGATCATTCATTGAAAACAAAAGTATGGTATTTGAACTTAACTAATTATGTGACACTTGGACAAACAATAATATCATAATTTTGGATCATTCATTGAAATTGAGATTTAAAAATATATATATATATACAAAAGTAATCAAATTATAGACAACTTATAATATAAAGATCGAAATCTAATGTATTCAAAATAACAATTAAATCCTTAGATAAAAGTAAACCTCAAAACACAACAAATGAGCAAGAGATTGGATAGTTTGGGCATATCATTCAATGTGTTCATCGCCAGGGGAAAATACATTTGAGGGAGTATATGTGCATCATAATAGAGGTACAATTAATATAGAGTGTAATTGTTGAGCTTTACATGGGGAAGGTGAATTCTCTCTCTATCTTTGCACGAATCACATATCAAATTACCAACAGCAATTAAACCAAAAATGTGAAACACAATCTTCGTCCACTAGAATTACACGAAGAAAAATTCAAAATTTTCAGTCATGAAGATCAATTAAAAAAATTCAACTTCGGAATAAAAATCCAAGAAGATGAAACACGTGAATATGCAATCATCAAAATGCGGGCAAGAAACACATGGCTATGTCAGTATTCCAACGACTCTAATCATTCTCCTTTTCCTCTCTATCTCTTAATTAATTACTCTCTTGTTTGTTTTTTGGAAAGATGGTCTTCATTCAACAGGCAAAAAAGTTGCATCCACCACTAGTAATATACGAAATTTGCATTATTTAGGAAGACCTAAAAAGCTAAACTTAACAAAGACGCCAAGGACTTATATTGTGCTTTCTTGTATAATCCTTTCATTATTGGGGAAGACCTAGCTAGACTACAATAGTCGACGACTTCGTGTCTTTCCAGTTTCTACCAACCATCATGTTTGGATTGTTTTTTTCTAGGGTTCTGTGTTCATGAGTTTGTTAAGAAAAAAAAATTTGATGTAGCACTTCACCAAAAAAGAAAAAAAGCAAAAAAAAAAGAAAAAGAATAGCAATTCACAAAAAATTTACAACATTTTTCATAATAGTTTAGTTGGCAAAGTTTTAATAGTTTTCATTTAGATCCACCAATAACATCACTCTTTTACTTACCATTATCAATCCATATTTGGTGCTAAAATTTTCTTGTAATTAAAATTTCAATTGCTTTGGAATTTGTATTTTGTGGGTTACTTATAAGTGGGAGAAAAAAAAAATTAAGATACAGCCTGATAACTTACTATAGGCCCAAACTCCAATTTGGGTGGGAATAGACCGAAATAGACTAAAATAACTAGTAATTTTATTCAAAGGAGAAAGGGGGATTCTTATTCCAGTTTGCATTCCGGAAAGGTATTGACAACATTGGTAGGAACCTAATTGACTACTTGACTCGTCATTTGTGAATGAATCTGACTTCAAAGCAACATGAATTGAAAGAGGATGCCAAAGAAGAGCAAGCAGAATATGATAAGCCTATCATTAAGGCAGAGAACATTTAAAATCTTGCATCCAGATATCCAAGTTGTTATTGTAAATATTGTTTATTATTCTTTACTACTGGAATTCATGTATGCATGTTAATTGTAAAGTCAGTCTATCATTTTATACTATCACATCTTTTTGATTTTAGAAATGATGAACAAGAAATTTATCATTTTGCTTTATTGTTTATTATTCTTCATATTTTCTAAGTTAAAAAAAAAACGATAAATAGCCGGTAACTTGGATGATACAAACGGTATTGCCTACCAAATGCAAATAGCTTCGGTCTAAACCGCATGGATTATCCTCATATGTGAATGAAAAACATTCTTAAATTAAACGAATGGACCAAAGTAGACTGAAACGGACCAAAAGGACCGAAGTAGACCGAGTTAGATTGAGATGGACTAAATAAACAGTAGTGTATTGAATGGACCAAAGTGAACTGAAACGGATGAAAGGGACCGAAGTGGACAGATTTAGATCGAAATGGACTAAATAGACAGAAGTGGACCGAATGGACTGAAAGTTGACCGGAAGGACTGAGTTAGACCGATGTGGACTTCATAGACAGAAATGAACCGAAACGACTGAATTGGACAGAAGTGGAACAAATGGACCGAATTGGACCAAAGTGGACCAAAGTGGACCGAAATGTTGTTTTTATTGATTTGGAGTACCACGTCAATTGTAGTTCGTGATTAGCTAAAAATTCCCATAGACTGGAGGATTTTCTTCATCAAAACTATGATTTCTAAATTTACACAAAACAAAGAATTAGAAAGTGTGATGTTCTCAATTTTTTACAAAAGAAAAGGAATTATGATCACCTCATTTTACGTATTAAACATTGAAATTCTTTTGTATGATAACCTGAAATTGTCTCAAAATTTAATTTTTTTAAGGGGAAAAAAAAAAAAAAAAGGCTTGGAAAACCATAAGATGGAAACATCGAATTCTATTACCAGTTTAGAGATTGCAATCCGTCCAACTTCGGACCCATGCAGGAGACTGTTTCTCTTCCTCTGATTCTAATTTTCCTAGTTTTCCATAGTTGGTGTGCTTTATTTTTGCTTTGATTCTATTAGATTCTGAAAATCTTGAGCATAAAACTTATTTTTCAAAATCACGTGTTTTTCATTCTACATTGATAGGCATGTTTTCCCTCTGACCTTGTTGTTTTTGAGCTGGGATCAAGACGGAGAACTCTTTCTCATTTGGTGATCAATATGTGCACTTCAAATTCAGCATTCCAGCGTAGGTTTCCTTGTTCTTGATCAAAATCAATTGCATCATATGGGAACTTCACTATACTTTGTAGCCTCTCATTTTACTACCTGTTTTATTTGTCTTGTTCAAAGTAGATTAAAATGTGCTTGAGTTGGAGAATCCATATATTTTGCATGAATCAGACCCCTAGGCAATGTGAATTAATTGAAGAGTTTGCCAAAGAAGAGCAAGGGGAATATAATTAATAACTGTGCTACTGCTCGAGCATCTGGGTAAAATGTAGACCAGAGATGGCTTCATTGTCTGCATTTGTAGCTTTTATTTTGTGTTCAAGGAGGTTAATTTCACCTTTGAAATCTAATGCAATATTTTCATGTGCATGCAGTGGCGGCTTAATATATTTGGGGGCCTAAGGCAAAAATTAAAATTGAAGTCTTTTATATGATTAAATATGATTTTTAAAAATTTAAATACAATTATCATATTTTAGATGCAAAATTACTACTAATTAACATGAACCATTTAAATTTTTTTTTGAAAGTCTATAGCCAAAAAATTTGACAAAACTTTTCATGCCTATTGACGTGGCAGATTAATAATTTGATAGTAGTAAGTAAAAAGTTGATGTTAGCAGTGGACTTAGATAAAAACTAGTAAAAGTTCACAACTCAGCTTGTAAAAAATGTTGTGATTTTTTTTTTTATTACTCTTTTTTTTTTTTTTTTTAGAAGTGCTATATTCATAATATTTTCATAACAAATCTTAGGTGTTAATTTATTATTGGTTCTAATTTGAACTCATCACTGAAATTAATTTTTCATCATCAATAATATCCTGTAACAACCTATCTCTTAGGATTTGTTTTGAAAATATTGTGAAAAATGTTGTGGATGTAACATTTTTTTTTTCTTTTTTTTTTTTTCATTTGATAAAAAAATATTATCTTATTCATTGGCTAATATTTGGACTTAATTAATACTATAATAATATTTTAAAAAAAAAATCCTATTGATTAAAATTTGAGGGCCTTTTTTTTACTTGGGGCGTTAGGCGACCGCATCAGTTGCTTTATATATAGAGCCGACACTGTGTGCATGCTGTGGCATTTTCTACTATGGAGACCAGATTTTTGAAGACTTCTTCCGTCATAGACTTGGTGATAAAGATGTCAAGGTTTGCTTGCTGTTTATGTGCATATCATTTGTTTTTACGTTTTCAAGTTGGTTCTTTCGACCTGAATTTCATCATTGATTAATCATCACAGATCACAGGTATCTCTTGAACTATCCTTCATGGAGGCTGTTCAGGGAAGCACCAAAACAGTGACATTTCAAACTCATTTGCCTTGTGAACCTTGTGGTATAGTGGTTTTTATTGACTAATCAAGCGTTTCAAATGATTCTGCAGTTTTACTGCTGGCAGATATTTTTCCAGAATTTTGGTTGTTTTGCTCTGTTTGGTTGGTAGAGTTAATTTAGTTTCGAGGAAAAGTTCCCAACATAAGATTTTAATGTATACATTTTTATGGAGGATAAAAATTATTTTTCCATTTTTAACTTGAAGTCTTGCTTAATTAATTTAAGTGGTATACAAACGTACTTATAGTACAAAGCCCAAGCTTAACTATATAACAACCAATCCACATTATACGGATCTAATCTGTGATTCAAGGAGCTAAGCTCAACAGATTTTTGTGCCAAGTCTAATAGCTTGATGTATGCTATGGTGTGTACAAGGCCAGACATTGCACATGCGGTGGGAGTTGTGAGTAGATTCATGAGTAGGCTTGGAAAGCAGCATTGCGAGGCAGTCAAGTGGATTCTGAGATATCTGAAGGGTTCATTAGATACATGTCTTTGCTTCATAGGTGCAAGTTTGAAACTGCAGGGTTATGTAGATGCTGATTTTGCTGGTGATATTGATAGTAGAAAGAGTACTAATGGGTTTGTATTTACTTTGGGTGGTACAACTATATCATGGACTTCAAATTTGCAAAAGATTGTTACTTTGTCTACTACAAAAGCTGAGTATGTTGCAGCAACTGAAACTGGAAAGGAGATGATTTGGCTACATGGTTTCTTAGATGAATTGGATAAGAAGCAGGAGATGGGCATTCTACACAGTAATAGTCGGAGTGCAATTTTTCTTGCTAAAAATTCGGTTTTTCATTCAAAGTCGAAACATATACAGAAAAAATACTACTTTATCCAGTACCTTATTGAAGATAAGCTGATAATACTTGAGAAGATATGTGAATCTAAGAACCCGGTAGACATGTTGACTAAGGGTGTGACTATTGAGAAGCTGAAGCTGTGTGCAGCTTCAGTTGGCCTTCTAGCTTGAGGACAGGAGGATGAGTTGTAGGGATGATGGATTGCTTTTGGAGGATAGCGGCTGATGTTGGTAATTGAACTAGTCTCCAAGTAGGAGACTTGTTGGGCTTTGTGGAGTCTAGTTTATTTTTGGCCCATTTTGTAGCCCATTTTAATCATGTGCGTAGGATATAAAAGCCTCTTTTGTGATTAGGGTTTGTTGTTGTTGTGTTTTTTAGAGAGAGAAAAAAACATTGTAGTCGCACTTTGTATTTTTCCGTGATAATAGTGAAATCCTTGCAACTCCGTGAACATAGGCAAATTACCGAACCACGTAAATACTGTCCTGTGCGTGTGATTGTTTTCTTTGACGTGTGTTTTCTCTATTTTTTTGTTTCTCACAAGTTGGAATTTCGGTTGAATTCCCAACAGAAGCAACTTCCTCAGCTTGTGTCAATGTGGTTTTTTCTTATTGCCATGATTTATTATTCTTTTTTAAAGTAAGGAATCAACATGAAATTTTAACATAAGGGTATCCTCTATGACTAACGTTAAGAGTCCATATGAGACTAAGTCACATAAGATATGCAATTTGTTGTTGATCATCATTTCAATGTAGGATTTGATGATTTTACCCTAGTTAAGCAACTTATTAAATGTAGTATCAGTAAATTATATTTGTTTGGTAACATTCTAAATATCTTGAGCGTAAAAACTTTTTATTTTTATTTTTTTATATATCAAAATTGTGTGTGTTTTCCGTTTGAATTTGTTGTTTTTATGCAGGGATCAAGACGTGGAACTCTCACTCATTGGTGATCAATATGTGCACTTCAATGTTAGCATTCCTTCGTAGATTTCCTTGTTCTTTGCCATTGTTGTTGCAGGATTTTTCACCCTCCAGAATGTATTTTTATGGTTCAATTCAGTCCAGTGTGTGGACTATATATGGGAAAAAAGTGTCATATTACTGTAATCTATAGCATCATGTGGGAATGTATTGGCAACCTGTCATTTTTATTGTAGATTTCCAAGTTTAAACCCCAAACTTAAATAAATAAAACATTTTAAAGTTTAAACCCTAGCTAGATTTCTTTTTTCTATTTTATGGATATATATGAAATTATGAAGTTTAACATGTCCCATTTAAAAGTCTAGGATTTAGTGTGTCGCAGGAATAAAACTCTTAATATTTTTTTAATACTTTCACCAAAAAGATAATTCACTCTCCTTGATATATAAATACGTACTTTAATTGACTTACTCCTATATCTTTCGGATTTAATTTTTCAATAAGGTCCTACTCAAGAACATTGTGTTTTTTTGTTGAGAAAATAGTGAAGAAGACTTAGCTCAATTTCGTAGCCAAAATATTAGCGTCAATGGTGCTTTCCAAGTTTCGTATCTATTACTCTCTTGAAAAATGTTTAATGATGACTAGCTCGTACCATTTGTATTATGAACTAACTTTAAGAACACGTCAAAGACTTTGGCGTTAATGGTGCTTTAATTCCTAATTTGTATGAAGTAATCTTTTGGAAAATATTTCATAGTGACTTTGGCGCTAATGGTGCTTTTTTAATTGATATGAAGTACTCTATTTTTTTTTTTTTTTTTTGGAAAACGTTACATAGTGCTAACTAGCCAATACCATTTATTATGAGGTTTGCAACTTTACTTACATCACTAAAGAAGACCTCAACTCACCAAAAGATCGAACACCACGTCGGCGTCAATTATGCTTTCTTAACTTCTTTATCAAAAAAATAATCCATATAACCTGTATTATCAACCTTGCATTATTTGATAAGTCCCAACTCATGACCGTGGAAGACTTTGCGTCCACGGTTGGTGTCCATCCACCTGTATGATAATTTTTTTTGCTAAATATTATTAAAAAAAAAAAAAAAAAAAGAGTGGAAGAAGATAAGTCATATTCTTTTTCTCTTGGCCCAATAGAATTTGCCTCCCAGACAAAAACATATTAAAGCATTAGCATCATGTGTGCCAAATGTCAAATATTTGGCATTAGGCACACTAAACATAAAAAAACCTCTCACGTGCATAAGATGTTCTAAATGATAAAATAATTGGCATGGATATACAATACTGTTCCAAATTAGCCTAACAGGATTTTTTGATATTTTGACAGGACTTTTTTTGAGTCCAAGCACCAAGGGAGTTCATAAAAGTCACAACTCACAACTAAAATAAAGGTGATAATTCCTTATAATGAATAAGGAAGAGTTTTAATTATTAATAGTTATGCTTTCTTTCATAATAATAAATGGTTATGCCTAAATTCAATTAGAGAACCTTATATTAGAAGTGCTTGTTTCTGATTATAAAAAAAAAAAAAAGAAAAAAAAGAAAAAAAAAGAAGAAGTGTTTTTTTTATGCAATCTCCTGAAATTGGCAATAGTATTGGATGTGCCCATTTTCTAATTTTAAACATTGTGAGTTCTTGATAAACGTGTCAAAAGGGGTGGGTGGTTTGGGTCGGGTCAATCAGGTTTGGATTGAAAACACGTTTGTGTCAAAATGGTCAATTTTAAACATGTTAGAAGCGAGTTGTGTTAATTGGATTGTGGGTTGAGTCGGTTTGGGCAAGGCGACCCATATTTTCCACATGAATTTTTTATTTATTTAAAAAAAATGTATTTGCCACTTTTTAAGTCATATAGCAAATTATCTAGTGTGAAATCCATATCTTTGAATTCAACACTCATATTAAGAAATATCTTAGCTCAATAAATTGATACTTATCCAATAATTATAACATTATACAAATCCAATATCGCTAATCAAAATACATAACACAAACACAGAAGTGTCTAGTCTACCCTTTGAAAATCTAATTAAAACAAACACATAAATTTCATTACTATACAATATCAACATCTCCAAAAAAAAAAAAAAAAAAAAAAAAAAAAACACAAATGCCCAATTGGATAACTAATTTGAAAAAGAATAACAAGATACAAAGAATAACTTCTTTTTTTTTTTCCTGATTTTCTATGACAATAAAACGGACAAAGTTTTTTTCCAACTCTCAGTTACGATTCGTACTGATCTTGCGTTGAAATAGGTCACCAGCATCCCAACTATATACTGATATTAAACAATCCACGTTAGCATCAAAAAGGGGCCCGGCCCCACCTGACCTTATGAAAAAAAAAAAGAAAAAGAAAAGTAGTTAGTATATTTTCAGTCCAAAAAAATATGTTTATATTAGTTCCTCTTCCAAGTAGCTTGGCCTCCTCCCCTTCAAAATTATCAGTCCAAATACATGTACGTAAATCATTAGCTCACAATATAACAAATCTATATATATTTAAAGGCTTAAGTATAAGATTTATTGTTACTACACTCCCGTTAAGCCACATTAGCATCTATGCTATTATTTTCTTTCATTAATAAACTAAAATATTTTATTTCCATTATTTTTCTATTAGTCTTTCAGGGCCTGTTTGGTTGGGAGGATAAAAAAGTGAGTGGATAAAAACGATTTTAGTTTCACTCATTTGTGTTCGGTTGGAAGGGTGGAAAAGTGAAGGGATGAAAAACTTTTTTGTTGATTGAAAATAAAGTTTGTGTAAATTTACCATTATGTCCATATTAAATAAAACAAAAAGTAACACATTATACTTAAAAAAAAATTGTATATAGATGGACACTTGATTAAAGTTTAAAAAGAAAAAAAGAAAAAAAAAGGTGGTATAAAAGATTTACCCAAAACTGTTTTCTAAAAAAAAAGGGAACAAAAACAAAAACTAACCAAAAGTAATGAGAAAATAAACATATGAGCCCCCCCCAAAAAAAAAAAAAAAAAAGGAAGAAGAAGAAGAAGAAAAAAGCTAACAAGTCCAGATAAAAATGAGAAAAAAAAAAATCCAAGCACGTTAGTAAATTGAGAAGACAAAAAAGAAAAAAAAAAGAAAAAAAAAAAAAAAAAAGAAGCCAAGCACGTTAGTAAACAGAGAAAAAAAAAAAAAAAAAAAAGAGGCAAGCACGTTAATAAACAGAGAAAGAAAAAATCAAAGAAAAAAAAAAAAAAAAAAGCCAACATGTTAGAGGTGAAGTCCAATGCGAGGGATATTTTTGGAAGCTCATGCTTCCCCCCTCAGTTTTCTTCCCATTTTGTGAAGAAAACTTTTTGGTGGGCTCAGGGAGAAAACACCTAGACTCTACTATTTATTTTCTTTCCTCTCAACCAAGCCAAACACACTTCAAGAAAATTTTATTTCCTATTTTCTCTCCAAAGTTTTCTATCCACCCTATTTCACCTCCAAACAAAGACACCATTAATGATTCCACAATTTTCACTTCAGCTTCCATAGCACCCCTGACTTTTCCCTTCTCCATTGTTTTCAACTTCCCATGTAAGCTCTTTAATGCCGTAGACTCTCTCTCTCTCCTCCTTTCTTATCTCTTCCTCTCCTCATTGAACCCAACCAGTTAATACTTGTTCAGTTGCCACCACCACCCCTATAAAATAAAAAAGATGATATATAAACCGTGAGACATCCTCTATCTCTCTTAACCAGAAGATGAATGGTTTTTAAAGTTAGTCCCTGCCAAAAAAGAGCTCATTTCAAAGTAGCAATTCTACAATCTTGAGTGGGGAGGTCACTATGTTCTTTAAAACCATATGGTATGTCAAGTGTGTATTATATATTAGAGTATTATGTGTTTTTATTTTTTATTTTTATGTCTCTTTTATGATGAATTGTTGCCAAGAAAAATGGTTTCCTCTCTGTTTCGATGCTAAATGTAATCTTAATATTTGCAATTCTATGCTAAATAGACCGCCACCATCCTACTAATTATTTACTGTTATAAAAAGGCCCACATTTGCTCTAATAATGCAAATCGCGTTCCTTAAAGCTATTCCCAGGTTACAACTATAAACAACACTTTTTCATTTCTAATAATTTTTTCCGATCTAATCCATTCACGTTTTCCACTTTACCTTCCACTTTTATTTGTTTATAAAAATAGTGTCTACCGGTATAATGGCCTATAATTCCCAAATCGTATCTCATGCTTTTTTCCAAAGTTTGCATTATTTGAGGAGACCTGGACTAAGACTTTGCATCAATGGTGTCTTTCCACCCACTATCATGGTATCTTCTTTTTATTTTGCTGATATAAAATAAAAAAGTGGAAGAAGATGATCCATTTTCTCTTGGTCAATAAATAGTTTAATTGACTTAACCCCATTATATGTATTCTTTCGCCTTTAGTTTTTCCTAAACTCAAGAGAGGCTAACAACCTTAGCATCAATGGTGTTTTCCCAATTTTGCATTTAGTACTTTCTTGGAAAATATTTAGTGATGACTAACCCATACCATTGGTTTATGAGCTTTGCATTGTTTAAGAAAAACCTGAACCGGAGAAGGGGCCAAAGACTCTGGAGTCAATGTTTTTTGTTTTTTTTTTTTTTTTTCTTTTGATAGTTAAGGGTATGAGAGATTTTAACCTTGGATTGAATGTCTGTATTGAAAATACTAAAAAGTGGCAACTAGTTGAATTATAAGGCTCTTGGCATGTCAATTGTGCCTTCTTATTTAATATCAAACACACTATTTGAAAATGTTTCATAGTAATGATTAGCCTATACCATTGATTCTACTAGCTTTACATTATTTGATGGGTAAAAGCCATTAGATAGGTATATTTTGAAGTTGCAAAGATATCAGGAAAAAGCCAATGAGCTCAAGCTCAAATGGCACAGGTACATGATGATATTAAAGAACCTTTAGAGTAGAAAAAATCAAATAAAAAAATAACATTAAATTTTGTTAGGATCAATGTGTTAATGCTGGCAAATTCCATGACTTTGTAACTGGCAAATTGAGTATGTAATGAGTCTATATATGAAGTTCAGATCAAGTTCAAGATAACTAGTGCAAGAAACAGCTCAAATTGGCCATATGGAGAAATATGTAGTGAAGCTTTTAGAAATGTAAATCTTATTCCATTGGTTTCCGTGGGGGCTTACTAGTGTCTAATAAAAGAAGTGCCTGTTTCTGCAATTTCCTAATACGGGCGATAGGATTGGATGTGCCTATCTTTCGGTTTTGAACATATTGTGAATTCGTGAACATGTCACATGTTGGCATGTGTTTATGTGTTTACTGAACATAGCATCTTCTTTTTTTATTTATTTTTTATTTTTTTATTATTATTATTATTATTTTTTTAATTAGAAACATTAAAGCATTTAAGGGGGGAAAAAAAAAACCAACTAGTAACATAATTTTTTATTATTATTATCAAACTCCAAATCTCTTATTCGAAGATGAGAAATTTTATCAAGAGCTAACTGGGACCCACAAAAAATCAGTAACATAAAAAGAGTCAATCTCATAAATTATGACAAAAAAGAAAGAAAAAACTCATTAAAATTGATTTCTAAGTATAACGTAAGAGGAAAAAAAAAAAAGCTATTGACTTGAACAAAAGTATGGTCTTTGAACTTAAACTAATTATGTGACACTTGGACAAACAATAATATCATAATTTTGGATCATTCATTGAAATTGAGAATTTTTAAAAATAAAAATGTATTCAAAATAACAATTAAATCCTTAGATAAAAGTAAAGCTAAAAACACAACAAATGAGCAAGAGATTGGATAGTTTGGGCATGTTTTCAATTTGTTCATTGCCAGGGGAATGTACATTTGAGGGAGTATATATGCATCATAATAGAGTTACAATATAGAGAGTAATTGTTGAGCTTTACATGGGAAAGGTGAATTCTTTGCACGAATCACATATCAAATTACCAACAGCAATTAAACCAAAAATTTGAAACACAATCTTCGTCCACTAGAATTACAGGAAGAAAAATTCAAAATTTTCAGTCATAAAGATTAGTTAAAAAAATTCAACTTCGGAATAAAAATCCAAGAAGATTAAACACGTGGATATGCAATCATCAAAATGCAGGCAAGAAACGTGTGGCTATGTCGGTATTTCAACGACTCTAATCATTCTCCTTTTCCTCTCTATCTTAATTAATTAAGTTCCTAAAATTTTCATGGTATGGAGGATTTTCTTGATCAGAACATGATTTTTAAAACTTGACTGCACAAAGAATTAGAAAAAGAAGTGTTTATCAATGTGTTTTTCTTAGTTTAGTAATTGTGTAACTCTCATGGGCATTTATAATGAAATACCACTAATAGCAAATTCCATCCCATTCTTACTGACACTATAGGCTTCCTCTTATTCACAATTTTCTACTTTTCCATGCTTAAATTTCAACGCAACACTTTATGAAATCATACGCATTCAAGTAATGATATCCAGTAATATACAATCTTGAAGACACAATTTATTGCCTAGTTAGCACTAAGATGAGGGAATGAAAAATTCGTGCAGCCTGAGCCAAAAACCATTGGATAGGTATTCTTTAGATGGAAGAGAGTACAGTGTTCACCTTTGGTGAAAATTTTGCTGATTTGACAGTAATTTTAACTTGTGCCTATTGTGTTTGATTGGGAGAATGGAGGAGGAAGGAAGAGAGGTTTGATTAATATCCAAGAGTAAAAGTTAACATGAAGTTGTATACTTGCCATTCTCTCACCAAAATGACTAGTGCCAACATAACATGAAGTTGCATTAAATTAAAGTATTCCCTACCAATTCTATCTTTTATATATATATATATATATATAAAAAGGAAGTATTCCCTACCAAATGCAAATAGCTTCTGTCTGAATGGCATGGATGGATTATCCATAAATGTGAATGAAAAACATTCTTAAATAGACTGAATGGACCAAAGTGGACCAAAATGGTCTAAAGGGACTGAAGTGGACCAAGTTAGATTGAGATGGAACAAATGGACAAAAATGCACCGAATGGACCAAAGTGGAATGAAACGGACTAAAGGGACAGAAGTGGACCGATTTAGATCAAAATGGACCAAATGGACAGAAGTGGGCGGAATGAACCAAAGTGGACTGAAGCCGACGAAAGGGACCGAAGTGGACTAAATTGAAAGAAGTGGACCGAATGGACTGAAGTGGACCGGAAGGACCGACTTAGACCGATGTGGACTGTATAGACTGAAATGGACCGAAAGGACTGAATTGGACAGAAGTAGAACAAATGGACCAAATTGGACCGAACTGGAACAAAATGGACCAAAATGTTGTTTTTATTGATTTGGAGTACCACGTCAATTGTAGTTCGTAATTAGCTAAAAATCCCATAGAATGTCTCATAAAAAAAAATCCCATAGAATGAAGGATTTTCTTCTTCAAAACCAAGATTTCTAAATTTATACAAAACAGAGAATTAGAAAGTGTGATGTTCTCAATTTTCTAGAAGATGGGCGCATCGAATTCTATTACCAGTTTAGAGATTGCATAAGCAAGCACTTCTTAGAAGACTATTTTCCCCTGCAATCCATCCAACTTAGGATCCATGCAGGAGACTGTTTCTCTTCCTCTGATTCTAATTTTCCTAGTTTTCCATAGTTTGGTGTGCTTTATTTTTGCTTTGATTCTGTTAGATTCTGAAAATCTTGAGCATAAAACTTATTTTTCAAAATCACGTGTTTTGCATATTACATTGATAGGCATGTTTTCACTCTTGACCTTGTTGTTTTTTAGCTGGGATCAAGACGAACTCTTTCTCATATGGTGATCAATATTGTAAGGTTGAATTTAATCAACCATTTAATTGGCTTTATTCCATGACCAATTTGCTTGTAATTTAGCACTTAGCAACCCTGTATTTAGGTGGGAAAATTGTAAGGGTAGTGTGTGAGAAGATGTGAAGAAAAGTTCAAGAGTGTGCAAGAAAAACAGAGGCTCGCGGCTAGGGCTCGCGAGTGGATCACGACTGGCAAGCCGCGAAATGCTGGCACGTGAGAGGCACACTGGGAAGCTGAAGGGCCGCGCCAGCTGTCACACTACAGGACAAAAGTTCCAATTTGGCCAGGCTGTTACGTCGCGACTTGATTTTGCGACTTGGTCAAGCCGTGAGATCTAGTCGCCATCTTGCCCTGTTTGGCAATAACTGGCGTTTTGCATCCCCTTCTCACCCTACTATATATACACCCTTATACCCATTATTTTGAGAGAGCTTCCAGAGAGAATTTTGTGAGAGAAAACTCTAGAGGAAAACAAGATTGCCTCATCCCTAATCTTCATCTAAAGAGACTCTACAAATTCCTCTACTCTCTTCCTCTCTATTGTCATACCCTTGAGAGGTTTTTACCAAACCCTTATCTCACCATACCCACGTCTGTGAGAAGGTCCATTTGGTGCTTAGGGAAGCAGTTTGGGAAGAAACCAATGGTGATTGGTTGATGCTATGGGCTATAGCGGAATTTGGTAAGTTAGAAAAGAAAAAGGTTCGGCGCAACCTCGTTAGAGCAAGAAGCTTGGAGGGCTTAGGCACCTGGGTAGATTAGGCTTGGAGGGTCTATTGCTGTTCATGTATCCCAACTACATTTTCTAGTGGATTATTGACCACTTGGAGGGCGGCGGAGAGGTTTTACACCGAGGGCTTCGGTTTCCTCTTCGATAACACATCGAGTGTTGTCATTGTGTTTGCATTTCTCTTCCCTTTATCTTTACCATTTAATTACTGCTGTGTGTGTGATTATTTATGGTTTAGATTGTGCCTCTATTCCGATATAAGTTATTTATCATTTTCCGCACATACGTTGTTTGTTATATAGCTTGTATTGGTATTTTTGTTTTTGGGGGTTTAAACGTTCAAGGGTGTTTCATACCCATATTAAACTTTCAAATATGTGCACTTCAATGTCAGCATTCCAGCGTAGGTTTCCTTGTTCTTGATCAAAATCAATAGGATCATATGGGCACTTCACTATACTTTGTAGCCTCTCATTTGACTACCAGTTTTTTTTGTCATGTTCAAAGTAGATTAAAATGTGCTTGATTTAAAGAATCCATTTATTTTGCATGAATCAGACCCCAAGGCAATGTGAATTAATTGAAGAGTTTGCCAAAGAAGAGCAAGGGGAATATAATTAATAAGTGTGCTACTGCCGGAGCGCATCTGTATAAAATATAGACCAGAGATGGCTTCATTGTCTGCATTTGTAGCTTTTATTTGGTGTTTAAGGAGGTTAATTTCATCTTTGAAATCTAATGCAATATTTTCATGTGCATGCTGTGGAATTTTCCACTATGGAGACCAGATTTTTGAAGACTTCTTCCGTCATAGACTTGGCGGTGAAGATGTCAAGGTTTGCTCTTGCTGTTTATGCGCATATCATTTGTTTTTACGTTTTCGATTTGGTTCTTTCAACCTGCATTTCATCATTGATTAATCATCACAGATCACTGGTATCACTTGAACTATCGTTCATGGACGTTGTTCAGGGAAGCACCAAAACAGTGACATTTCAAACTCATTTGCCACGTGAACCTTGTGGTATAGTGGTTTTTATTGACTAATCAAGTGTTTCAAATGATTCTGCAGTTTTACTGCTGGCAGATATTTTTCCAGAATTTTGGTTGTTTTGCTCTGTTTGGTTGGTAGAGTTAATTTAGTTTCGAGGAAAAGTTCCCAACATAAGATTTTAATCTATACATTTTTATGGAGGATAAAAATTATCTTTCCATTTTTAACTTGAAGTCTTGCTTAATTAATTTAAGTGGTATACAAACGTATTTATAGTACAAAGCCCAAGCTTAACTATATAACAACCAATCCACATTATACGGATCTAATCCGTGATTCAAGGAGCTAAGCTCTACAGATTTTCGCGCCAAGTCTAACGGTTTCTGAGTTCACAGAGAACGGCACCGTTTTAAGACTCAATTACTAACACATATGAAATAAGCAATACGGTGCGTTCTGATAAATGCATTCTAACGGTAACTCCCAACTTCTATCTTCAACGTCAGGCGCTGCAATTCCTAAAACCAGACTCTTCGTGCTTTGCTTTGCTCACATTTTAAGAAGCGATCAACAGTTGTAGACTTTAGCCTTCTCATGCTGGATGACTGGACGTACTAATTGCAGTTATAAGTTTTGGGTTCTAGGGAAATTCAGGGATAGTTTTTAGATGTGGGGCACATCTGCAGGTGAAGTTGATGCCAGTGTGAAACTTTTTGCAGTTTAATCCGTGTACTATACATGAATCTCTGTGACTTTATTAGGCATTGATATTAAGTGCTTTCTTCACTTCCATTTGTGTTGATTATGTATGATGGTTGGTGCAAAGTTCACTAATTGCAGTTATAAGTTTTAGGAAATTGAGTTGTATTAGGAACGAAGTCAGTCAAGCTTAATATCGTGCCGGGTATTTCTTTTTTCATTTTAGGATTTAAAAAAAAAAAATTATTTTTGTTTTTTTTTTGTTTTTTTGTTTTTTTTTTTTTTTTTTTGGCTCTGGTGGTTGCATTGCTAAAATTTCGTGCTGTTGTCAAGCTATTCTTATCCTAGCTTGGTGTAGAATAAATTCCTCTGCTACTAAGTCCAATGCATGATCTTATCAATTCAGGCCTTAAAATTTGTATATGGTTTGTTAGGATATAGTAGAGTAGGGATTTGGGAATGAAATGGATCGGTTTGCAGGCTTTTTATTTTATAATTACAGGTCTGTTTGCATCAGGTAGCAAAAATCAGATTTCGTTTTTTAAGCTTTAAGAAGAAAAGAAAAATAACCGGTTTTATAGGTTTTGTATATGCTAGTTTTTATAGGTTCTTGACCCTCCTCCTTTGCCATTTGCAGGAGTAGATAATGATGAGAGCATAAAGGTTAGTAGAAGTGGTGGAGCAGATCCTGATGGAAATCAACTATATATATTGTCATTAAGGTAACTATATATATATTTTTACGTTTAGTGAGTCATCTTTTGTTTCTTTTCAGTGGGCACTTCACTGCTTGGATGCCTTCCCCCCCAACCCCTTAACGTTTTGTGGGTATCAGTGGCCTGTAATGCATGGATGTCTTGAACATGTGCGTTGTATGAGGTTTTTGAATGAAATAGTTTTGTGTTTAGCGTTAGGAAACATTAATTGCATTCAGGTCTTTACTGAGAAGAAGCTAAATGCCTCAGCTAAAATTATTTTTGACATTATTCTGAATATTTACGCTTCGTTCGCAAGCATTAACGTTTTCTGAAGAATGAGTCATTTTTCAAAGAACATTTTCTGAAAAACTATCTCATTTTACAGTGTTTGATAAAAACCTTGAAAATGAGCTTGCAAACGTTTTCTTGTGTTTGGTATGCATAAAATTTTTATAACATTTCTTGTATAATTTAAAACATGTGTATTATTTTAAACCAACTAATGTAATCAATATAAATAAAAAACCAAGAATGAATTTAAATCTTCCAAAATAGATCTAATAATTAACTTGGATTTAAAATTGGTTAAATATAATGTTTTGAAAGGGGTCTAAAATTAAAATGCACAACCTTCATAGTTAGAACAACATAGCCAAATTCAAAATTTACACAACTGATACATTTATTCAAAGTTCAAACTTTAGATTCAAAATCCACAAGGAAGAGACACACATACATGTAACCATTATAATGCAAGGCTATGCGAGCCTGAAATTGAACAACTTACAGTAATGAACCACAACAAAACAGTAACAATTGTCAATGCACACCTCAATGAAGTTAAACCACACCCTACGCCAGTAAGGATTTATGTAGAGAACTGCAACGAGTCCCAACAACACTGTTATGTAAACCACCACAAAGCTTATGTAGAAGACAGCCATGTCAATGAAACTACCACCATCTTCCCCGCCATGATCCACTAGCATTGTAGACGGAGGTCCGATTTTGGTGCAATCATGTAATGGAGGTCCACACAAAAGAGGGTTACCCTCATAACTACTTTCACCAAAAGTTCCGAATTGATTTTTTCTTTCTGGCGTTGTACCTGATAAGTCATTATGTGTCACACTGAAGACTGCTAGAAAGGTAATTTCGGTCAACTCAGGTGGAATTTTACCACTTAAATTGTTGTAGGAAAGATCCAAACTCTCTATCAGCTTCAAGTTTGAGAATGTTGTAGGGATTGGTCCAGTTAGATTGTTGTGTGATAAGTTCATTGCCCGGATGGTGCTCATCATTCCAAGTTGAGGTGGGATTTCACCAACTAACTTGTTGCATGAGAGGTCAATTCCAAACATGTGGTTGAGAATGTCTCCATGATAGGAGTCAATTCTATTTTTTGTTGTGAACTCTGCTTCATCTGTCTCACTTACATCTGTCGACAAAAAACCCATATGATTCCAGTCTTTCATATTTGTTGATTTTGTCTTCAAGTATGGCATTGTAATTTGGTACCCAGAAAACCCTAACCAGAAACCTCTTAAAATAGGCTTTTGGGTGGATGCCACGAAAGTAATGTTGCTCAAGCAATGTGGTATTGTACCTGAAAATTTATTGTAGGAAAGATCCAACAAGTTTAAGTTTTGCAAAAGGCATAATTGATTTGGAATCCTACCTTCTAAATGATTTTCTCTCAAAAGAAGAATGGTCAAGGATGAGAGGTTGCCGATCCAATCAGGAATGTTTCCAATTAGGAGGTTATCTCGAAGATTTAATGTAACTAGATAAGAGTTGTTTTTGAACGCACATGGAATTGGACCGCTCAACCAATTTTTATTCAGATAAACTGATGTAATATATGATGAATTGAAGCAAGATGGAATAGAGCCAGATAGATTGTTCTCGGAAAGGTCAAGAAATTCAAGTTCAACAATTTTGCACCACTCGACTGGAATAGGACCTTCAAGTTGGTTTTTGGCCATAGAAAGATCCATTAAACCCGACATGTTCCCTAACCACGTTGGAAGCATGCCTGAAAAATGGTTATTACTAAAATCAATTGTCCAAAGATAATTTAATATTGGGATGCTCTTTGGGATCATTCCCGAAAAGTGATTGTTATCCAAATGTAAATCAGATAAATTAGTCAGATTGAAATTGGTGCGAAATATTTGGCCACTGAAGTTATTATATGACAATCTGAGAAATCCTAAGCTCTGGCAGCCCATTCCGAAATGCATTGGTATTGTTCCTGATAAATGATTCTCAGACAAGTCTAGCAATTGTAAGAAAACCAATTTCCCAAAAGAAGAAGGTATACTACCTTGAAATGCATTTTTAGACATGTTTAAATATTCTAAATTTGGAAAAATTAAACCAAAATTTATGGGGATTGGACCCTGTAAGTAATTATCTGAAATATCTATGTTCCTAATGTTGTGACAAATATCATATGGCAGCATGAAAGGCCCCGTGAAAGAGTTATTATTTAAGAAAAGGGACTCCAATTTTGTATTGATTTCTAGCAACCAAGTGGGAAACTTTCCGACCAAATTATTGTGAGAGAGATCAATCACTACCAACTCATATTGGTAATGTAGAAATCTAGGAGTTGTGCCATTGACATTGAGTCCGTTAGAAAGACTCAAAACCTGTAATTGGAAGGTTGGAATCCAAGTATGAGAGTTAGGTTCAAAGGCAATTTTATTGTCATCACTTAATAAGTCCTTGAGATTTGAGAGGTTAGAAAAGGTGGACATTGTGGCTGGGATCAAGAAGTCGTTATTTGACAGAGAGAGGTGCTCAAGTAATGTCAAACTTGGTAGTTGGGAGTGGGCAATGTTCCCGGTGAAGTGATTGTTAGAGAGATCCAATACTTGAAGTGATGTCAAGTTTGCCATACATGAAGGTAGTATCCCTTCAAAATTATTGTAGCTGAGGTCTATCTCTTGGAGCTTCCTAAGTTCACACCAGCCTGTAAAATGAGATTCGTATTGATTAGATTCTAGTATTGTAGCTTTTCCTAAGTGATATCATTGTGAAAGCAACCTACCTTGTGCAGGTAAGCTACCGTTGAGATTACAGTATTGCACTGACAATACTTTAAGAGAATTCATAACTCCGACTTTGTGAAGGAAGCTGTTATTAATTGATGAACCATCCAAGTACAGATGCTCTAGGTTGTTTAGTGCACCTAACTCTAAAATAATAATAAAATTTTTAGACATGGAAATTGTAAAATAAAATTATTAATATGGTATAATATGAAATAGTTACTACTGTTAGAAAGATATGTGGCATGCCATATGTAAAGTTTAAATAAAAGCAATATATACAGATTTTGGTTTAACAAATCCAAGAAAGAATTAGAAATGTCCACTTTGTTTTTATCATCAACATCATCAGTGAGAGGAGTGAAAAGTGAATAATTTTTCCATAGTAAAAGACATTTTTCCTATTTAGGTGAAATTTTATAACAAGAATGTCAACAAATTTAAAAGTAAATACTTCTATTACGACTTTTTACTCGTTCCTTTTTTTCTAAAATCCATAATCTGTACAATATGGTTTTCAAAAGCATGAAATAAACTTTCAATGTCTGAAACTTCTGCTTTTGTTATTTTCTTGAGAAAGTGGTAAAGTAAACATGACAACCATTTTTCGAGTTCCATTGGTCTTCAAATATGTGCATTAACTGATTGAGTTAGAAAAGATCTCTATGTTCTTCTAAAGAGTATGGAATTTGAACGAGTGATTCCAAGTCATTATAACTAGAATTGCAAGTGATGAAAAATTATTATCGGGAATAATAAAGGATTTGAAAATGTAATACAAAATTTATTTTAAATTACAAAAGAATCATGTGTTAGAATGGTTCAAATGTAAAGGAACACAAGTTTAGTTTCATTTAAAAAAAAATAAATTTCGTGAAAAATATTTATAAAAAGTTTATAATAGGTTATGGTTTTCTAAAATTATGCTGGTAATGATTATCTTGCTGTGTATATAAGAGTCTGAGCATTGTATAACTTACCTTTAGTAACATACGATCCTTCCAAATTGTTTCCTCCAATATCTAATATCTTCAACGATGGGAAGGCAGCTAATGACTCAAGAATTCGCGCATTAAAATCGATTGCACTCAAACCTAGGACTTGCAACTTACTTAAGCCGTTTGAATCTATAAGGAAAAATAAAATATTTCATAAACAATGTTGTAGTTTCATTAGGCATACGGCATACCATGTAAAATAAGGACTTTATTTTAATTAATGAAAATGTATTTGACAACCTGTCATACCTTCCGTCGTCACGAAGTCATTGATATAATTTCCGCCCAAGTAGAGCTCCTCCAAGTTGTTAAATGCTTTGAAGTCTACATGAAAAAATAAATTAATCAAAAGATTGTAGATTATTTGGAATTCTTGTACACAATCACTCCCACGCCCAATTTCATAATTTGCTGACTTGTGTGAGTTTGAGTGGTCAGCATGAAGTAGTGAGTCGCATAAAGTAGAAAATATCCATCATTCACAATGTCACAACTTAGTAAATTGTAAAATTAATTGTGTGATTGGTTATGTCTCTAGAATTATTCCTCTTGAACTATCTCATTCATCCATTCCGTTCTCTTAGTGGACGAAGATAGTTTGGACTTTGGATCAAATAACTTTTTGTTGTCGTTTTATTTTTGTTTAATGATACTTAATTAGTCAACTTAAAAAAAGAGTCATCATTGACTAACATTATATTATATAATTGAATGACTGCTAATATTTTAGTCTAATTGTTCTATATTTGATGATGTATCTTTTTTTCCTTTTGCCCCATATCCATCAATGGAATAGCCTATAACTTGACCACTGGCTTGTTTTTGTTATCCTTATTTACCCAAAATAAAAAGGGCCACGTGAATGTGTGTGTGTGTGGTTTTTTATTTTTTATTTTTTATTTTTTTAAATGTCGTCATATAATAGTTTGTCATTTTTACCTATTGCCCCCTAAATTTTGTCAGTGTTTCAACTTCAAGAGCTCTCATGGGTTATTAGAATGATTTTTCTAATTTATGACATGCTAGGTTCCTTTTTTTTTTTTTTTTTTTTTTTTTTTTTGATAAGGCTAGGCTCCAACTTCCAAATTTTATCACTTACCAAAAAGCAAAGTTCCAAACTTTATTACTGACTTATTGTTACCTATTCTTTTTCTTCATTTGGAATGCCAATTCACACTTTTTTTTTTCACATTATCTGAGATCGTTACCTAAGCATCCAATCATCCATGACATTTCCATACACCTCCTGGGAATCACGGCAATAAATAAGCAT
Organism: Quercus variabilis; assembly: GCA_030445155.1. Classification (NCBI taxonomy): domain Eukaryota; kingdom Viridiplantae; phylum Streptophyta; class Magnoliopsida; order Fagales; family Fagaceae; genus Quercus; species Quercus variabilis. Next base: position 3,337,203 of record CP129448.1, on the reverse strand, counting down.
GGAATTCAATCATTTGAATCTTCGCATTTAATAGGGTATAATAACCCTATTAATAGTATACCTAATGCAAGGTATAATTTTCCATTAAACGGGACTTTAAATATGTCTAATAAATAAATATAACAGGCTACGTAAAACTTCGCAGTGGGACTTGAACACGGACTTTTGGACCCGTGCCTAAAATAGTAAAATCCGATGCCTTAGGTCTGTCAGCCAAATTGTCCACGGACGTTATTATATATATATATATATATATATATATTAAGAAGAACAGGTTTGTCAATAGGTAGCTTAAGAAATAACTTTATGTCAAATCATTTTAACTTATGTCAGATTTTTTACTAACTTTTTAAGATGTAGCCAGTAATACTAACTTTTGAATTTTAATTATTATTTAAGTAATATTTTCAATCACTTTATTAATTTATACTAATTTTTAATTAGGTGAAGATGCCCATTAACATTTTCCAATATTATAAATGTTCAATAATTTAGTTTTTCTTAAAGCAACTACAGATCCATAAATAAAAATTTAAAAGAACTAACTGGAAAAAAAGGTGAAATTTAGTCATATAAATCTCAATGATTGATATAAGCATGAAACACTCTTCTAATCTTATTCATTTGCAAATTAATTAATGATAATTTTACCTTGGATGTGGATTGATCCATTCAAATTGTTGGAATCCAAATGTAGTTCCTTGAGCGAAGCAATAGTACCACTAAAGGATTGTAAAATGCTGTTATTAAAACTATTATAATGCAAGTGAAGCACTTCTAGCTTGCCCAACGTAGAGAATCTTTCAAAACCTGCAATTTAGATGCTTCAATTGCATGTCGGGAACTATATATTCCCACAAAACAGTATAAAATGATTCTAATATGCGGCTAATTTTTTTAACGTCCATTAAAAAAAACAAAGAGGTAATAGAAAAAAGTAAAATATTGACAAATACTGCCTACTTTTCATAAGATATAAACTTAGTACCTTCGTTTGGAATCCATCCAGAAATGGAATTAAAACTCAAATCGAGGTACTGGAGCTCTTCAAATGGAAGAAACAGAGAGGCATTAAAGTACCAACCTCCCTCACTTTCTCTAATCGAATAAGACATCGTACTATTAAGAGTAAGGTGAATTACACGGCTAGTAGTGATATTGCACTTGACTCTTTCCCACTCACAACAATCACTCTCTTTGTCGGCTGAGTCCCAATGAGGAAAATAATATTCATCGGTGTAGTTGACAATGGAAGCTTTGAGTTCCAAGAGAGCAATTCTCTCTTGCTCCCAGCAACCAAAGCACCCATTCATATGAAAATGAACCAAAACTAACACCACCAGCCACCACCAATAACATCTCAACTCCATTACTTATTCCTTTTCCGATTTTCTACAACAATAAGACTGGCAAAGTTTTTGCTCAACTCTGATTTAATTATACTCCTAAGCAAAATAGGTCTTGAGTTGAAATAACACTACCACCACCATCTTATATATACCCACTTTACGTACCACTTTCTTAGATCATATCTTGTGCTTTTTCCAAAAGCAAAAAGTTACATCCACTATTTGAGATGACTTGGACTAATTAAGTCTTCTCTTTTGGTTAAAGACTAATTAATTCTTCACAATGCGCATCATGTGTCTTTCCATTTTCCACCCAGCTACGAATCCTAAGATAATGATTTTTTCTAAATAAAAAAGGTGCAAGAGCCTACGATAATGTGGTCCGGCCGGCCTAAACAGTGTGGTCCCATACAAAGTTGTGAATAACTCTGATAAGGTTCAAAGTTTTGAATAAACGCTTTCCACTCTTCAAAACTTTGTCTTTGTCTACCGACACAGCCGTGTATTGTAGGCTTTAGCCTTAAATTTTAAATTTTTTTCTATTTTATTTATTTTCTATTTAACATATATTCTAATAATAGGTGTATCTTATTTAGGAAAAAATATAAAAATAAAAATCTACATATAATTATTATTATTGAAATATATTATGTGAGACAAATAAAATTATAATTATAATAAAGACTTTTATATATATGTGTGTGTGTGTGTGTATATAATATAAAATTAACCATAATTTCGAAGTGATACCGAAATATTTTATTTCTTTAACCAAACCAAAACAACTTTTGGTACGAGCCTCTTTTAGACTATATTTTTTGGTTTTCTAGGTTTGATAAGTTTATTTGTTTTTTGGTTTAGTATTTGTTTTTTTGTTTGGCATTTATTGTGACTCTGTACAATTTGTTTGTTTATTAAATTTAAATATTGTACATAAAATGAGTACTGATAGATTAACTGATTGTTTTCCACTAGTGAATCAGGCAATTCAAGTGCTCTACTATGGAGAATTGTACTTAATTGGGTGTTATTGTACTTTTTTTTTACTGTTATTACTTAATTTAAAACCTAAAATAAACATAAATTATGTCTAAAAATATTTTTATACCTAAATATAAATATTAATTAATTGTCTAACCCCTAACATATTGTACTCTTTGTTTTTCAAGAACTGTTGCACCCCATATCCATACCCATCTCGATGTCCAAGCAAAATAGCATTAGACAGTATTACAATTGCTCAATTAATGCAAAGCACTTTTCTTAAAGCTATTCCAAGTTTCCAACTATCACCAATCATCAATACTATGTACGTTATTGAGTTGATAAACTTTCATATACTTTTTCATTTCTAACTTCTTCTTTTTCCCTATCTAATACATACTCACGTTTTCCTTTCTCTCTTAATTTCATTTTTATCTAATCCCTTCAACAAGCAAGAAAGCTACACCCACTACACATACAACTTTCTCATATCATATCTTGTGCATCATGGTGTCTTTCCACTTGACGATCTTTATTTGAGATGACCAAACTAAGACTTCATAGTTCGCATCATGGTGTCTTTCTGCCTAACGATCTTTTCTAAATAAAAAAGAGTGCAAGAAGATAATTTATTTTCTTTTGATGAATAAATACTTTGATTGAGGGAAGTAAATTAAAAGAACCAATTAATGGCCTTGCTGATATAGTTTCACACAAAAGAGGTTTCAATTTTGGTTGATTTCATAATGTTGTTGCACTTTGTTATAGGAATTTACCAAATTCCTAGATCTTTGAGAGAAAAAAATAGAAGAAAAACAACACATATTTGCTTTTTTTCCTATCTAATTCATTCATGTTTTCCTCTCTATCTTAGCTTTTGTCTAATCCATTCAACAAGCAGGAAAGCTACATCCACTACTAATACAAAGTTAGGCAAGGTAGGCAAGGATGGAGTCAAAATTTTGAATTAGTAAGGCAAAGTATAAGGAAAAAAAAATCCAAAAAAAAATCCAATTTAGTATTAATAAACTAATAACAAAGAACAAAGACACAAAAACATTGTTTTGTACATAGTACATTACTAGACACAAAATACTATTATTTCTTACTACATTATTAATGAAGTCAATGTAAAATTATAAGAAAAAGAGGGCCATGACTTTTGAAAGAAGAAGCCAAATATAAATTTGTGAAGAATATACTTTTTCCTTTTCCCATAAGGTCGAGGGCCCAGGCCCTTTTGGACCGCACCTAGCTTCACCCTATACAAAGGAGCTTTCTCGGATCATATCTGTGCCTCTTTTTTTTTAATAGCAAAAAAGTTACATTCATTATTTGAGATGACCAAGACTTCTTTTATTTTTGGTTTTTTTTTTTTTTTTTTTTCTATGTGAGAAACAAGATGACCAAAGACTTAAGACTCTACTTCGTGGTGTCTTTCCACCCACTACAATGAAAACCTTTTCTAAATAGAAAAGGCAGAAGAAGATATTTTCTTTTCTTTTGATGAATGAATACTTACATTGAGAGAGTAAAAAAGAACCAATGACCTTGTGGATATACTTTTATGAATGAGATTTAACTTTTAGTTGATCTCATAATGTTTTTGCTTGAGTCCCAAGATGTAAAATTATTTTCATCTATAAAGTTGATCACAGAAGCTTTGAGTTGTAGGAGAGCTACTCTCTCTTGCTCCCAACAACCAAAGCACCCATTGAAATATAATTGAACAAAAACTAACACCGCCAAAAAGCAAAAACGTCTCAACTTATCTAATTTTCTTTTCTTGAATTTCCGTGACAAAAATAAGAAAGAATTTTCTCCAAACAAAGTGTTCTTCAGTTAAAATAGACACAAGCATGCTACATATTGAATGACACTAATTAATTAGATTCATTCTCATATATCAATCTGTAATTTATTTATTTTTTGTAATAAATAAATTTTATAATAACTTACATTTCCTTTAAGATTACCTACATAATTGAAGACTTGGCGTCAATGGTGTCTTTCCACGGTTCCACCCACCATCTTGACTTTTATAAACTTATTTTGTCAAATTAACCCAAACCAGACGCGAAGAATGACCTCTAGTTGTCTGCAACTAAGACTTCTTTATTATTTTTATTTTATTTTATTTTTGGTGGGGAAAGGCTAAGAGATATAAGGATGCGTGTAGGCTTAAGTTTTGTACATTTTGACCCATAGAGTGTACTATGGTAGGGCCTTGGGAATTTTTTTTTTTTTTTTTTTTGTCTTAGTTGCACAACAATTTCATCACCCACTTTATCATAATTTTTGCCAAGCCTAGTGTAAACATTATCTACATTTGGAGATTTTTGTTGTTGCTAATGCCCACAATGTGGTTTACGGATGAGATGATGCAGAGATTTAGCCAAAATTTGGAGTTAGGGAGAGTAGCTTTAGCAATGCCAGCTCTATGCTATAAGCAATTCATGCGGTCGCCTAGGGTCCAAAGTAAATGAAGGGCCCCTTTATTTTAACCAATAAGATTATTTCTTTTATTGTAATAGTATTAATTAAACCCAAATATTAGCTAATAAATAAAATAATATTTTTATATCAAACGAAAAACAAGAAAAAAAAATAGTGAAAGAAATATTATATCCATAACATTTTTTACAACACTTTTACAACAAATTTTAAAGTAGTATGTTGTTATAAGCTATTATTGATAGCAAAAAAATAATTTCAGTGATGAGTTCAAATTAGAATTTAGAACCAATAACAACTTAACACCTAGGATTGATGTAGCACTTCCCAAAAAAAAAAAAAAGCAATACACAAAAAATTCACAACATTTTTCATAATAATTTAGTTGGCAAAGTTTTACTTGTTTTCATCTAGGTCCACTACTAACATTACTCTCTTACTTATCATTATCAATCCATATTTGGTGCCAAAATTTTCTTGTAATTAAAATTTTAATTGCTTTGGAATTTGTATTATGTGGGTTACTTATAAGTGGGAGGGAAAAAAAAAAGATAGAACCTGATAATTTACTACAGGCCCAAACTCCAATTAGGGCTAGAATGGACTGAAATAGACTAGAATGGCCGTAATTTTATTCGAAGGAGAAAGGGGGATTTCTTATTCCACTGGAAAGGTATTGACAACATTAGTAGGAATCCAATTGACTACATGACTCGTCATTTATAACAACTTAATATTTCCCTTAAGAAGACCTACGCGACAACAATTGAAGACTCAGCGTCAATGGTGTCTTTCCACGGTTCCACCCACCATCTTGAGTTTTATCAACTTATTTTGTCAAATTAACCCATACTAGACGCAAAGATTGACCTTTAGTTGTCAGCAGCTAGGACTTTGTCTTTTGGATTAGCAGGACTTCTTTCTTATTTTTATTTTAATTTTTTTGTGGGGAAAGGCTTAGAAATATAAGGAAGCATGTTCAGGGATTAGGCCAAAGTTTTGTACATTTTTAACCCATAAAATTTTCCTCCAAATCTAGGTGGAATTCCAACTCATTTTGTGACCCTTTATAAGACCGTATATAAAAATTTTATTAAAAAATATAATTCATAAAATTATTTAAAAAAATCACATAATTATTTAATAAATCATTTAACTAAAAAGTATATATACATGGAGACAAAACAAAATACTTTGGCTATACACAGTAGGCCTCTTGCTAGCGCATTTGCCACCTAATTAGCGGTCCAGCTTCACTTCCATTAAATGCATAGAGTACACTATAGTGTAGGGCCTTGGGGAAAAAAAAAAAAAAAAAAACAGTTTCATCATCCACTTTATCATAATTTTTGCCAAGCCTAGTGTAAACATTATCTGCATTTGGAGCTTTTCTTTTGTTGCTAATGTTCACAGTATGGAGCCAATACTTGAAGTTAGAAAGAGCAATTTATAACTATATAAGTAATTAAGGCAGTCGTCTAGAGACCCAAGTATATAAAAGACCCCAAATTTTAAGTGATATGATTATTTTTATTAGAGAGGTGCTACGTCCACAACATTTTTACAATATTTTCACAACAAATCATAGGTGGTTAATTATTATTAGTTTAAATTTGAATCTAACATTAAGATTAATTTTTTGTCCCAACAATAACAACTAGTAACAACCTACCACTTATGATTTGTTGTAAAAATGTTGTGAAAATGTTGTGGACATATCATTTCTCTTTTTATTATTGTAATAGTATTAATTAAAACCAAATATTAGCCAATAAATAAAATAATTTTTTTTTTCAAACGAAAAACAAGAAAAAAATAACTTCAATGGTGGGTTGAAATAATAATTTAGAACCAATAACAACTTAATACTTAAGATTTGATGTAGCACTTCTTAAAAATAAAAATAAAAATGCACAAAAAAATTCACAACATTTTTCATAACAGTTTAATTGGCAAAGTTTTACTTGTTCTCATCTAGGTCCACCACTTACATTACTCTTTTACTTACTACTATCGATCCATATTTGGTGCCAAAATTTTCATGTAATTAAAATTTCAATTGCTTTGGAATTTGTATTTTGTGGGTTACATATAAGAGAGGGGGGGGGGGGTGTTTGGGGGGGCGCTGACAACTTACTACAGGTCCAAACTTCAATTTGGGCTGGAATTTACTGAAATAGACTAGAATGGCCTGTAATTTTATTTAAGGGAGAAACCCAATTGGCTACATGAATTGAAAGAGCATGTGCCCAATTAAAGTCAGTCTATCATTTTATAGTATCACATTTTTTTTTTATTTTAGAAATGATGAACAAGAAATTTATCAATTTGTTTTATTGTTTATTATTCTTCGTATTTTCTTGGTTAAAAAAAAAAAGAAAAAAAAACGAGCCAGTAGCTTTGATGATATAAGAATGTTTAAAAACCTGTCCAAATTGTAGTTTTTTGTACAAATGTATCGGCTAACACTACCATTGAATAGGTTTGCACATAACTTGATGAGGGAGGAATTTAATTACGAGACAAAAACGACTACGTTTGGTGTGAGATCTAATATTACTTTGCCTTTGTCTAGCACGTTAATTGATTTGTTTACATTTTAGCCACGTTTGGTTTTTTCTCAAAATTTTCCCTCTAATTGATCAAGACGTGTAACTCGTACTCATTTGGTTTTTTCTCACTTCAATGTTAGCATCCATCGTAGGTTTCCTTGTTCATAGTCATTGTTGTTGCAGCCTCCTTGTGTTTGAAATTCTTGTTCTTAAGAGCATTCTTCCCTTTTCTATAACCATGCCGTTTTGTTACCTTTTCGTAGTATAAACCCCTGAATGTCGTTTGCAGGCTTTATTTTATAATTACGAGTATGTTTGCACCAGGTAGCAAAAGTCAGATTTCATTTCTTTAGCTTTAAGAAGAAAGAAAAATAACCGGTTTTACTTGCATCCAATACCTTCTTGGAAAGTGTTTCACAGTAAATACTAATCTATATCACTAATATTATAAACTTTTCAATATTTGAGAGACAGCCTAGACTATGGTAGTTGAAGACTTCGCATCATCGTATCTTTCCACCCACCACCATGAGAATTTTTTCTTTTCTTTTTTTTCAAAATGTTATTAAATAATTATAATTCAATTTCATGGAGAGAATAAAATATAAAGAAATGGGATTCATGGATGGGTCCCATTCCAACTCAATGAAATTGAATTATAATTATTTGATAACATTTTAAAAAATAAATAAAAACTTCTCATGGTGGTGGGTGGAAAGATTTGATGGCGTGAAGTCTTCAATTGTCATGGTTTAGGCTATCTCTCAAATATTGCAAAGTTTATAATATTAGTGATATAGATTAGTATTTACTATGAAACACTTTCAAAGAAGGTCTTGGATATGAGTTAAGAAAGGGCAATTGACACCAAGTCTTCAACTATCATAGTCTAGCTTATCTCAAATAATGCACAAATTGTACCTCAAAAAAAAATAATAATAAGAATAATAATAATGCAAAATTTATAATATAAGTGATATGAGAAGTGCATGGTTTGTAACACTTTCACAAAAAATTATAACAAGTTCTAGATAGTAAGTTAATACAATTGATTCTAAAATAAACTACCACCGCCCACCCTTGGTGCGATGGTCATGTCACAAATATAAGTATTTGTGGGGTGTGGGGGGAGGGGTCAAGGGGGCAAGGGCCGGGGTTCAAACTACTACCGCCCACCCTTGGTGCGATGGTCATGTCACAAATATAAGTATTTGTGGGGTGTGGGGGGAGGGGTCAAGGGGGCAAGGGCTGGGGTTCAAGTCTCTAGGAAGAGCTTCACACACATATACACTTAGATTGTGCTAGAGGTAGAAATTCTATCTTATATTAAAATAAAAAAAAAATAAAAAAAAACCTAATTTAAACTCATCACTGAAATTACTTTCAAAATTCATTGTATATTTATAAACATAGTTTAGTATTTAGTGTAAAACATTTTCTAGGAAGCAAATGATACGAGTTAAGAAAGGACAATTGACGCCAAAGTCTTTGGCATTTTATTGACTCCAGGTCTCCTCAAATAACGCAAATCTTATTATAATATAATATTATGGCATAATATTTATGGTATGAACGTATTATACACAAAGTAGGAAAACCACCATTGACAGCTAGCAAAGTCAATTTGATGCTCTTTGGTCTTTTTTTTGAGTAAGTCAATGATGATCAGTGATCAACACAAAGAACGCACTCTGCAGTATTTATTACAGCAATCGTAATACTGATGTGGACTATTTGATTTTGATAATAGTATATATATATATATATATATATGTGCAGTGCTAGTGGCCTATTTCAACTCAATTTAGGCAAAAACTTTGTCAACTACTGAGTTAGAAAAAAACGTTGTCAGTCTTATTGTGATTGAAAATCAAGGAAAAAAAAAAATTTAATGGAGTCGGGACGTTATTGGTGGTGGCCAGTGGTGTTAGTTTTGGTTCATTTGGTATGAATGGATGCTTGGGTTGCTGAGAGCAAGAGAGAATTGCTCTGTTGCAATACAAAGCTTCCACCATCATCTACACTAATGAATATTATTTTACACATTGGAACTCAGGCAACAAAGAGAGTGATTGCTGTGAGTGGGAAACAAAAAAGTGCAACATCACTATTGGCCATGTAATTCAATTTACTCTTGGTTCTACAATTAGGGGAGGTTGGTACTTCAATGCCTCTCTGTTTCTTCCCTTTCAAGAACTCCAGTACCTCAATTTGAGTTGGAATGTGATTCGTGGATGGGTCTGAAATGAAGGTACCAAGTTTATATACTAAGAAAAGTTGGTAGTATTTAATTTGTTAATATTCTAATTTTTTCTATTACATCCTTTTATTTATTTTTTAAATAGTCAGGAAAAAATTAGTTGTATGTTAAGAATCATTTTATAGCTGCAGACATGCAAATTGAAGAATTTAAATCTAAATCACAGGTTTTGAAAGATTCTCTGCGTTGAGCGAGTTGGAGGTGCTTTACTTAGATGGTAATTATTTCAATAACTACACTCTGCAATCCTTAAGTGGTATTGCATCGCTCAAGGAACTAGATTTGAACAACAACAATTTGAATGGAGCAATCCACATCAAAGGTAAAACTCTCATTAATTTGCAAAGGAAGATTATTGGAAGACTGTTTCATGCACGCTTATTGAGCATGTAACATATCTTATTTCCCTCCTATCAATCATTGATATTTATGCAACTAAAATTCACCTTTTTTTTTCCCTTAGCTACTTTAAATGAATGTATTTATGCTACTGAAGTCCCTTTATTTTTCCATGATTTTTCATGTACTTTTTTTTTAATGTAGAATTTAAAGCATTTACCAACTTGGAGGATTTCTACTTGAGTGGCACTGAGATCAATGACTTAGTGACAACAGGAGGTATGATAGTTTGTAGAAATATATATTCATGGATTAAAATCAAATACTTATTTTGTTTGGTATGTCAAATGAAATTATCATGTCGATGTTTTTGAGATATTTTATTTTGCCCTGTAGATTCAAACATCTTAACTAAATTGCAACTCCTAGACTTGAGTTGGAATGATTTTAGTGCACGAGTTCATGAGTCATTAACTGCCTTCCTCCATTACTTTTTGTTTTTCTAATTTCCTATGACAATAAGACGAATAGTTTTTGTCCAACCCTCTCAGTTATGATTCCAAAATGATCTTGAATTGAAATATATAATCCTAAATATATACTGTTGTCAAACACTCCATATCATTATTGCGATCGTGGACGGCGTAAAGGAGCCCGGGCCCCTTGACCTTATGAAAAGAAAATAATTGATATATTTTCAGTTCAAAAAAATATATTTATATTTGGGTCGTTGTTTGGGCTCATCTCCTTTAAAATTATTTTCCCAAACACCCTTCTCTCAAAAAAAAAAAAAAAATCCCTAACATATTTAAATCCTTGGCCCAAAATATAATAAATTTGATTAAAAAAAAATTAAAAAGAGATATCGGCTATTCATGGTGAAATACCAGATTTCGGCCGGCAAAGAGATACAGACCAAAACAAAGAAAGTTAGAAACATAAAGACTTCATTTCATAAATAATAATAATAATAATAATAAAAACATAAAGATTTCTTCTTTTTGATTTTCTGTTATGCGTATTCTTTGTTTTTCTCTATCTCAGTATGTAATGCATTTAGCATTCTGTATCTTTTATTTATTTATTTATTTTTGTTTTGGGTGTCCTTTACTACAAAAAAAAGGTCCTGTGGCCGCGTTTTAAAAACGCGGCTATAGGTCAAAAAAAGTGGCTATAGCCCGATTTGGCCTATAGCCGCGTTTTTTTAGGCCACGTTTTTAAATGTGGCCTAAAACCCGTGACTATAGGCTTGAGGGGTCTATGGCCGCACTTTTAAAACGCGGCCTAAGGCAGGACTTATGGCCGCATTTTAAACGCGGCCTAAGGGCAGGGCCTATGGCCGCACTTTTAAAACGTAGCCTGGACCTATGGCCGCGTTTTAAACGCGGCCATAGGCCCCAACAGGTACTATTATAATCTATAGCTGAAGTCGGATCCCAGCTTTCAAACAATGAATTAACCAAAGTAAGCACAATACAATACAATAATTATTAGAAGAAAAGTTAGTGCTTGATCCTCTTAACTGTGCTAATGTACCTATTTACACAATAATCTAACACTTGGAAGATGTGGTCTAAAAAGCTACAACTTAACCAGCCAACGAAGTTGTCAGTAATCATGCAATCCTATCCTTATCAACATTTTCATATGAGTAACGACAAAAGCACCATTTACTGGCTGAAAGAAACCCCACAAGAGAAGCAAGAAAATTAATCACGCACGATTGAAAACCCTCTAAATAATATAGAGGAAACTATTTACATTAATAAAATAGAGAATGCAATGTGTAAGTTTATGTCCAAAACTGAAGTTCACAATAAATTTGGAAAATACAATAATACCTCTCTAGAAACCCAGTGAAGCCAAGATCACAACAAGATCTCCACTCTGAACAAAGCACTGTTTTATTTTTTCTTTAGATCTTCACACAGCTTAATTTCACCCTAATGCATGTTCCTCTCTATGACAGCTCTTTTTATAGTCCCAGCTACATCACTATTCCTGAGCTTTTCCCACAGGGCTAAGGCAATTGATGAGAAATTCGTGTGCTTGAATAAGATTCAAATGTGTGGCTGAGAGCTACAAGTCTGGTATAAAATAATTAGTAGTTAATTACTTGCGACATAATTCAATCTATATAGTTTTAAAGAGCAAAAGAAATGAGACATAACTACTGTTTATAGTTGGTGATTTCTGGGAAGTTTTACATAATTAAAAAATGAGAATTGGTGTCGCGGGACCACAAAGTTATATTTTCTAAGTGAGAGTGAAAACTGGGGAGATTAAAGGAAATCACATAGAATTTGAAAACAGCAATCATTAGTATTAGATAAACTTTTTGAAAGAAACAACATTAGCTACTTGTTGATTTAAAAAAAATATATGAAATCAATTCATTAAAAGTGAATAAGCACAATATAAGGGCAGAACATTAGCATACGGGAAGTATAAATAAGAGAGAAACATCCAAAAAGAAAAATGTAATCAACTCCTTAATGAAATAATTTCATGATGAGCTTGGCAGCCTAGTTCATCTTACTGCCCAAGTGCATGAAGATGCCACATCTAATAACTACATTTTCAAATTTATGTTCTATTGCAATCATATGAGAGATACAGATTTTCAAATTTCTATTCTTTAGCAATCAAATGAGAGCGAGAGAGGGCAGCTGATTGTGACTGTGCATTTAACTATATATTAACTAAAGGCAATGTCATCACATGACATGACATTACTTGTTTTTTTCTTAATAAATAGACACACCAGCTTAAACCAAATCAATAGTTGAATTCTATGATGTCTATATATATAATCACAGGCTTGAGAAAAAAAAGTTAATAGTATTAGGCTAAATGAGAGAATTTAAAAACCATAGTAAAACAGTTACAATGTCAACTCACAAACCAAATGAAACTGAGTACACCATTGGATTCAAATGAATTTGTAATTCAGGGATAGTCATCCTCGTGTGAAGCTGAGCAGTGTGTACTGAGTATTGAGTAGTCAGTCAAGGGCAATAAATTGAAGCGAAGTGACAGGACTAAAGTTCCTCAAAAAAAAAAAAAAAAAGTGACAACACTTAAAAGAAAACAAAACATGTATAAGAAAAAAAATGAAAGCAAAAAGAGTAAAAAATAATACAATTTGTGTTATAACTCATCCACGGGGTGTATTGTGAGTGATAGAGATATGATGGTGGTTCTTTGTAGAGACACACTTCTACAACTCAAAACTCGTCACATGAATAAGTTGTGACACAAATTGTGCCATTTTATGTGATACCACGCTACTCAAAGCAAAAAAGAAAAGAAATAGTAGTAATAATAATAAGAGTAAGATTTAGGTACAGTACTTAGGTGATATTTTTTAAGTTTTGCTCTTAAGATTCTACATATGGACTTTTTTCTCATAGAATAGAAGTATATCTTTTAGTTAAATAGCCACATAACTGAATCTTAAGAGAAGAACCTAAAAAAAGCACATAAAGAATTGTACCAAAGTTTTGTCCTAATAATAATAATAAAAAGAGATAAAACTTAATTAAAAGTAGAGCTAACCATAATACTTAGACTAGATAGGTGTGGATTTATGAAGGATTAAGTTTTAACATTTAAATAAGGGAGTTTAGAGAGAGAGTTCTTAAAATTTGTTGGTGGGTGGCTGAGATATGACTAATATATATATATATATATATATATATAGTGATAATTGTGAAATAGTACAAAAATATTTGTTGATATCGAAAAATATACAATTCCTTTAGTCAAACTGAAATAGCTTTTGGTATGAAATTGACTCCCTTAATTGTAGTATATTAAGAAACAATAGTGTTATGTAGTAAGAAACAACATCTTAAATTCTTAATATATTAAAAAACAATGATTTCTTTGTTTGTTTTGGTTAATAGTTTATTAATACCATATGGATGTTTATTTATTTATTTTAATTTTTGGTTATACTCCAACCCCTATTGAGTCCATTTGCACGTTAGTTCTCTGTGGTGATAACCATTGACTTCTATTATTTGTTTCTTCTCGCCAATAATTTTGCAATTAGAAGACCCTCAACAAGAAGCCAAAGACTTTGTCGGTGTATCCAGTGCTTTCTTCTTAGATAATGTTCAGTGATGACTAACCTATGCCCTTGGTATTAAGAGCATTGCATTATTTGAGAATTTACCCAAAATCAAGAAGAGGCTAGAGATTTATATAATGCAAAGCGTGTTTCATTAAGCTGTTCCAAGGACAGTTTCAAACAATTTCTCATCTCTCATTATTTCAAGGAAAAAATCAAATGAGTAAGTCCTTGATTAGATGATATGTCAGTATTTCAAGGACTCTAATCATTCTCCTCTTTCCTCTTGTTTGTTTTTTTATAAGATTAGTCTTCGTTCAACAGGCAAAAAAGTTGCACCCACCACTAGTAATATACGAATTTTTGCATTATTTAGGAAGACCTAAACAGCTCAACTTAACAAGGACGCCAAGGACTTGGCCTCAATGGTGCTTTCCCTAATAATATACCAATTTCGCATTCTTTAGGAAGACCTAAAAATCTAAACTTAACAAAGACGCAAAGGACTTGGGGTCATGGTGCTTTATTCCCTACACCTTATATTGTGCTTTCTTGGATAATCCTTGCATTATTGGAGAAGACCTAGCTATACTACTATAGTCGAAGACTTTGTGTCTTTCCAGTTTCTACCAACCACCATGACTTTTACCAACTTTGATTTTTGACAAATTAACCTATATGGTGAAATGTGCTTCCAGCTAAAAATTTCCTTGGATTATTGACAGCTATGAGTTGCCTTTTCACTTAGCTGGGTTTTTGTTTTACTCCTATTTGTTGGGAATGTAGAATCATGTTTATGGGCTGGGCCAAGCTTTTTTTTTTTTGAAGCCCAAACCAATTAAATTCCAAGCCTAATTTGGATTGTTTTTTTCTCTAAGGGTCCGTTTAGTTGGGAGAGTAAAAAAGTGGGAGGATGGAAAATTAGTAAGAGAATGGAAAAGTGAGAGGATAGAAAAGATTTGGTTTTCCCTCATATGTGTTTGGTTGGAGGGGTGGAAAAGTGGGAGGGTGGAAAACTTTTTTGTTTGGTTAGAAAGAAAAATGAGAGGATAGAAAATGTAGTTTATATAAATTGACTATTATACCATTATTACATAATTAGTAAGACATAGATTTATTTGTACTCATTAAATAATATAAAATTTACCAACTTTTATATTTTTCAATGAGAAATTTTACATCTACAACATTTTTCGCAATACTTTCACAACAAAATTTATGTGAAAAGTTGTTACTAGTTCTAATTTGAACCCCCAACAAAATTATTTTTTTACTCACCAATATTAACTAATAACAATCTATTACTTAAAATTTATTATGAAAATATTGTAGTAACATTTCTCAAATAGGATCTTTTATTCTTTATATTATTTCTCCTTTTCCCCTTTTCATTTCATCCATTCGTTTTTCTTTTTCTTTTTTCTTTTTTTCTACGCTATCTCCTCCACACACGTCCTATCTCTATCCCCACCCCCTTTCTTTTTCTTCTTCTCCCTCATTCAAGTCTCAAGAACAGACATCCTTTCTCTCTTTTCTCTCCAGCTCGCTCTCTATTTTTTTTTTCTCATTTCATCCGTTCGGTTTTATTTTCTACGCTATCTCCTACACACACATCCTATCTCTATCCCCACCCCCTTCTTTTTCTTCTTCACCCTCATTCAAGTCTCAAGAACAACACATCCTTTCTCTCTCTTTTTTCTCCAACTCGCTCTCTCTGTTTTTTTTTTTTTTTACTTGATTCCAAAATAGTCGTCCCCAACGCAGTCCAGATGGGTCATCTTTGTCCCAAAGCAGTTGGCCCAACCAGAGTCGTAGCTCATCTTCGTCCCCAATGCAGTCCAGATGGGTCAGATGGCTTCTGTCTTCTCTCTTTTGTCTTTTTTTTTTTGTCTTTTTTTTTTTTTTTTTTTTATGATTTGTTTAATTTTGAAATTGTTTTTTTGAGTTTGTATTGTGATAATTTGATTATGCTTGAGAGAAAGATTGTTGTAGTTTTAGCCATTGTGTTTGAGGGCATTTCTGTAAAAAGGCTAGGAGAGCACTTTTCTCTCCACAATTTTCCTCCCGATTTGGGAGGAAAAAAATTGGTGGGCCCAGGAGGAAAATTTTCTCCTGGGTTTTCCATCCTCTTTGGTTTCCTTTGCTTCCCAAATAGTGGAAAACACTGTTTTCCACACCATTTTCCACCCATTTTGTACCGAAATAGTGAAATGTCACAATGCTCATAGCAAATTTCGTCACATGCTTACTGATCTATATAGGTTTCCTTTTGAAAACTTCATGAGATCAAATATTTAAGTTACGGTAGCAAGTAAAATACAATCTTGAAGAAGCAATTTAAATGATTTAATGCCTAGTTAGCAGTTATCACTAATGATGAGGGAAGTATGTTGTGAGAATTTCCATTTTCATGATGCAAGTTATTTCTTGAGTTTTAACCGAAACCCTCACCCTTCTTGGTTATTATCCCATAATGCACATCTAAAATAGCAACACAAAACAAACTCCATCATAGATCAATACTATATCATCTATTGGAGCTTTGTCATATACAATCTTAGCATGTAAGGAATTCATGCAGCCTAAGCCAAAAGCCAATGCATATATAGGTATTCTCTTGATGGAACAGAGAACATATTAACCTTTGGTAAAAATATTGATGATTTGATAGTGATTCTAACTTGTTCTGCTTCTATTGGGATTGTTTTGGAGAATGACTGCAAAAAGGAAGAACAGTTTGATTAGTATATCAAAGAGTGAATAGTGAAATCTGAAGCTGTACACCTGAAAAAAATCCTATCAAACTTAGAAAAAGGAAACACTGATTTAAAAGATAATACCACATTAAAAGAAAACCCTTAAAAGGCATATGCAAAAAGATAATACCACATTAAAAGCATGTTCTTTTACATAAGAAAAGGAAATAAACTCGATAGAAATACTAGATTTTTTCACACGATTGCCTCCCAAAGACAACAGAAAAACAGGATCATCGGGTTAGAAGACAGCAATGGTGTGTGGCAGGGTGATGAAGAGAACATCCAAAGCGTCATTTTAAACTACTTTTCTTCCATATATCAAACGGACCAGCCTTCACAGTTCAATCCTGTCATTGAAGCAGTTGAGAGAAAAGTAACAGATGTGACGAACGAGTTCCTCCTCCAAACATTCCATCCCAATGAAGTTCGCAATGCACTCTTTCAAATGCAACCCACCAAGTCCCCAAGCTTGGACGATATGCCTCCACTCTTTTTTCAAAATTATTGGAGTATTGTTGGACCGAATATAACTGAATGTGTGTTAAATATCTTGAATATTGGTGTGATGCCCCCTAAATTCAACGATACTCATATCTGCCTCATCCCAAAAACCAAAAATCCCTAAAAAATCATTGAATAATGTCCCACAAGTCTATGCAATGTGGTTTATAAAGTCTTAGCCAAAGTCCTAGCAAATCGCCTGAAAAAAAAATTCTGCCTGAGATTGTTAGTGAAGCACAGAGTGCCTCTGTCCCTGGGAGACTCATCACAGACAACATATTAATTGCGTTTGAGACAATGCACCATATCAAACAAAGAAGAAAGGGAAAGGAAGGTCTCATATCAATCAAGTTAGACATGAGCAAAGCATTTGATAGAGTAGAATGGGAATGTTTGGCTAGGATAATGCAAAAAATGGGATTTCATGATAGGTGGATTTCTATTATCATGATGTGCATAACCTCTGTTTCTTACTCTATACTAATCAACGGGGAGTCGAAGGGCAACATTATCCCTTCTCGGGGTATCCGCCAAGGAGACTCGTTATTGCCTTTTCTATTTTTGCTATGTGCAGAGGGCCTATTGGCAATGCTCCAAAGAGAAAAGAGGTTAGGGACTATTAAGGGGATCTCTATTTGCCGGGGTGCTCCACATTTGTCTCATTTGTTTTTTGCGGACGATAGCATCATTTTTTGTCGTGCCAATATGAGTGAATGTCAACGAGTTTGGGATGTTCTCCATGACTATGAGGCTACATCTAGGCAGAAAATCAATAAGGAAAAAACCTCCCTTTTCTTCAGCAAGAATACCGGGACTGCTACTCAAATTGAAATTAAAAATCTTTTTGGGGCCCAAGTCATCAAGCAACATGAAAGATACCTTGGCCTTCCATCCTTAATTGGCCGGGGAAAAAAGATGGCTTTTAACAGGATTAAGGATCAGCTGGGACGAAAAATTGCTGGTTGGAAGGGGAAACTGTTGTCCTCGGCTGGTAAAGAAGTTGTCATAAAGGCGGTTGCCCAAGCCACTCCTACATATACCATGAGCTGCTTCAAGTAGCCTAACTCGCTTTGCAAAGAACTCAGCTCTTTGATCAGCAAATTCTGGTGGGGTTAAAAATCTGATGAACGAAAAATATCTTGTGTCTCTTGGGACAAGTTGTGTAAATCCAAAGATATGGGCGGCATGGGATTTAGAGATCTAAAAGCCTTCAACCTTGCTCTCCTAGCTAAGCAAGGCTGGCGTCTCCTCCAAAACACAAATTCTCTTTTCCACCATGTTTTCCAGGCTAAGTACTTTGCTGGCAAGTCTTTCCTTGAAGCTCAACTTGGCAAAAAACCATCCTTTGCTTGGCGGAGCATTTTGGCTGCTAAGAGCGTGGTGGAAGATGGAATTAGGTGGTCTGTTGGAAATGGAGACAAAGTGAAGATATGGTGCGACAAGTGGATCCCCAATCCCGACACATACAAGGTCTTGACTCCTATAAACCCCTTGATGTATAATGAGAAAGTTTCTACTCTAATTGACAAAGAAAGAGCTGTGTGGAAATTTGAGTTGGTTAATCCCATTTTCCTTCCCCATGAAGCTTTAACTATTTTGGCTATCCCTCTGAGCTCCACTCTCCCTGAAGACTGTAGGGTATGGTCTGGTACAGCAAATGGGGTGTTTTCGGTCCAAAGCGCCTACCATATCAGCCACAAACAATTGTCCAAGATCAATGTTGGGGAATGCTCAAATAATACCAGGCTAAAGTCTCTTTGGAAAGCAATTTGGAAGCTCCACTGCCCAAACAAAATTAGAAACTTTATTTGGTGGGAGTGTAAGGACATCCTCCCAACTAAAACTAAGCTCAGAGCCCGCAAGATTCCAATGGAAGTGGAGTGTGACTTGTGTGAAGGTGTGGAAACTGTGGGCCATGCATTCTGGAGCTGTGATATTGCCGCAGCAGTTTGGCAAATGGCTAATGTCAAAGCCCCTGGCCACATGGCCAATCCACCAAACTTCGTGGACCTATTTTGGTGCATAATGGAGACAAAACCAGCCCAAGATCTTGATGCTTTCGCAACAACGGCATGGTTCCTATGGAACAATAGAAATGCAGTGCGACATGGGGAAACTAGTAGAACAGCCCTGCAAATTTTTGAGGCTTCAAGACTTTACTTGGCAGAGTTCCAAACCCACTGTTCTTCTTATAATGCCCATCAGTCCCACGTTCCCACTCTATGGAGGCCTCCTCCACCTGGTTGGTACAAGACTAATGTTGATGCGGCTGTGTTCAAGGAGCGAGGTCAGTGTGGGATTGGAGTGGTGGCTCGGAATGATAAAGGCCAAATCATGGGAGCTCTTAGCAAAACACTCCCATACCCGTTGGGTGCTTTGAACGCTAAAGCCAAGGCTGCTGAGATTGGCATAATTTTCTCCTGGGAGTTGGGCCTTAGGGAGATTATTCTTGAAGGAGATTCCCAAATTGTCATGAAGGCCATTGCCAACCATGAACCAAGCCCTATTCAGATCCAGCAGCTTGTCACTGGTATAAAATCTTGGGTTCCAAAGTTTAGAGCTTGGAAGGCAGCTTTCACATGCAGAGAAGGGAACAAGGCAGCTCACCTCATGGCTAAACACGCCAAACTGATTTCTGAATGTACTATATGGGTGGAAGATATTCCCCCTATAATTGTATCTCAAGTTTTAAATGATGTATCTGACTTGGGTTTCAGCCCAGTTTAATGAAAGCTTACCAGCATTCCTATAAAAAAAAATAAAAATAAAATAAACTCACCTCATTTTAGGGGGAAATCAACACTGATTTATGTATCAAACATTGAAATGCGTCCACATGATATTACAAAATCGACTCAAATTTTAAAAATAGATGTTAGAAAAACTTAAACTTAGAAACATAGTTAGTAATTTTGTATATAAAAAAGCAAGAAAAATGAAATTAAAAAATAAAGTTACAATATAAAAATTTAAATATGATATTAAATGATATTTGAATTTTTTTTTTTTGAAAACTTAAATAAATAAATAAAACTCACCTCATTTTTGGTTGATCTCATAATATTTTTACACTCTTTTATATGAATTTACCTAATTCCTGAACATGTGAGAAACAAAAATAAAAGAAAATAGAAGAAAAATAACAAACTTATTTATTTATTTGTTTTTGTTTTTATCCAATTCATTCACGTTTTGCCCTCTATCTTAGGCTTTGTGTAATCCATTCAAAAAGCAAGAAAGCTACATCCACTACTAATACAATGGTACTCAAGCATATAACCAAAATTTCAAGTTAGGAAGGCAAAGTACAAGAAAAAAAAATGATAAAATTCCAAATAAATATCCATTTAGTTTAATAAACTAATAACAAAGACAAAGACAAAAAAAACATTGTCCTATATGCAATACATTACAAGACACAAAATATCATTGTTTTTTACTACATTATTATAATAAAATCAATGTAAAATTAAAAGAAAAATGAAGCCAAATATAAAATTGTGGAGATTGTAATTTTTCTCTTTGCACCTGGGCCCCTTACGACCCCACAAGGCTTCATCACTATACAAAAGAACTTTCTTTTATATCTTTTTTCTATATGAGAAAAAAATGACTAAAACTAAGTGTACACACTCTCATACTCCGCATCGTGCTATCTTTCCACCCACTACATTGACAACCTTTTCCAAATTGAAAAGGTGCAAGAAAATATTTTCTTTTCTTTTAATGAATAAACACTGACATTGAAGGAATAAAAACTAACACCACCCACCACCTAAAAACAAAAATGTCCCAACTAATCAATTTTTTCTTTTCCTGAATTTCTCCATACACACAGTGATTTGTTTTCTTTCGTCCTACTCAAGAAGACCAACACTCAAGAAGAGGCCAAAGTCTTTGGTTTGAATGTTGCTTATCCTAATTTCGTATCTAGTATTATCTTGGAAAAATGTTTCATTATGACTAGTCTATTGATACTACTAGCTTTGCATTAATTGAGAATACCCAAACTCAAGAGAATTAAGGCCAAAGACTTTTGGGGCAATTGTTAGGCCATCCCTTAACTTTTCCCTCTTTTTGAAGACTTGGACTCAACTAAATGCCAAGAACTTAGGCCTCATCAGATCAACTACCTTTTAAGAATTCTCATCTAGTGCTTTCTTGGAAAGTGTTTCATAGTAAATGCGAGTCTATATTACTAGTATTATGAACTTTGCACCTAGACTACGAGAGTTGAAGACTTTGATGTACATTGTATCCTTACACCCACCCTTATGGAAATTGTTTTTCAACTAAAATAAAAGGTAGGAAAAAATTATTCATTTTCTATGAGAAAAGAAAAAAAGACAAAGGATACGTGCTTTCACCAAAGAGTTGAAAATGCTATGAATATTATAAAAAGATATAAGGATGTAGTTCCAATGTGAAAAAATAAAAAATATTGGCATAATGAGCCGGGCTGGCCCTTGGGCAAGGCCACTTAAGCCATTGCCTAGGGCGGCAAAAATTTTAAATTAATAATTATTTTTTATAATTAAAAAAATGTGAACTCCCTCACTTTAGGAAGGCCTCTAAAATGGTGGGAATAATAAAAACCCAACTCATTTAAAATCCTAAACTTTTTAACAAAAATAAAATCATATGAATGCATCAAATTATCATTAAAGTTAATTTCTCACGACTTTAGATTTCGATTTTTTATATGTCCCTCTCCCACACAAAGGAATGTCAATAGTAGCCATCCAATCTTTCACATGACCGTACACCAAATAATCTCTCTCTCTCTCTCTCTCTCTCTCTCTCTCTCTCTCTCAATTAATCAAATTGGAAATTAGATTTCAATTTTTTTTTTTCACCATGTATCACTTTATTTAAGGTAAATAAAAAATCATTTGAAAAATGTTAAAAGTAGATGTTAAAAAAACTTAAATTTAAAAATATAACTAGTAATTTTGTATATCAAAAAGCTAAAAAAAAAAAAAAAAAAAAAAAAAAAAAAAAAAAAAAAAAAGACACACCATAATAAGACCGTCTGTTAATATAATTTCACTGTATGCATTAATGATCTCCCACAAAAGTAATGAAAAATTATATTATATTTCGAGTGTATATGCTATCTCTCTCACAGCAGCTAGGTCCCACGGGAC
The DNA here is from genome assembly GCA_030445155.1 of Quercus variabilis. NCBI lineage: Eukaryota > Viridiplantae > Streptophyta > Magnoliopsida > Fagales > Fagaceae > Quercus > Quercus variabilis. The sequence continues at coordinate 3,314,783 of CP129448.1, read as the reverse complement.
CCAGCTGCTGTGAGAGAGATGGCATATACACCCGAAACATGGCATAACTTCCTCCAATAAGGCATCTCTAGGATTTTTTTTTCCCTTTAAATAACGAGTTTCTCATCATTTATGCTAAACTAAAATAGGTTATTAATTTCTTATTGTTTCTATGAATGTGACTTTTGCTAAAGATACATATCAGTGGAAAGTTACGGTGGAGAAGAGTTGAAAAGTTGTTTGTTGTTATGTCATATTTTTTAATTTGGCAAGGTGCTTTTATTGGTTTGAAGTGCCAGGTCAATTATACACCATGATTACTTAATATTTTTCCATAATATGAAGGCTTTTATATTTTTGTTTATAACAACCATGAAATTTACAATTAAATTTGCATCTTACCTTCTTGGAAAGTGTTTCATAGTGAATACTTGTCTAGAACTTTGCATTATTTGAGATAACCTAGAACGCGATAGTTGAAGACTTTGCACCCTATCATATCTTTCCACCCACCTCCTTGAGAGTTTTTTTTTTTTTTTTTTTTTAAATATTTTTTTCAACCAATATAAAATAAAAAGGTGAAGAAAAATAAAGTTCCTTGTCAATGAAGAAAACCAAAATTACATTTTGAAAAATCTCATGGACTATTCCTCTCATATTTGATTGTCCCACTTGAGAACCCATATGCTGGAAGAGATATGCAACATAAGACAATCTCATAAGATAATTTTCTATACATAGGGGTGATCACATATGCATCTCTCTCAAAAGGAAAATAACCCTAGAATATCAAATTTTAAAATTGCTCACAAATGTGGCTTTAGTTTCTTCCCACAAGGCATCTCTAAGAATTTAAAAAAAAAATTGATGAATACTCATCATATTTGCTAAACAGGATTGTTCTCAATTTATTATTGTTGCTACGAATGTGACTTTTGCTAATGGTTTGAATGAGTGCTACGAATGCGACTGTTGCTGTTGGTTTGAATGAGTGCTACGTTAGGAGTAGAAAAGTTGCCTGTTGAACTTATGTCATATTTTGGAATTAGGTAGCTTTTTTTTATTGATTTGGAGTACCACCTCAATTTTAGTTGAGTAAAATTTTCCAGCGAATGGAAGATTTTCTTCATCAAAACAATGATTTCTAAAACTATACAAAACAAAGAATTAAAAAGAGAGCTAATTCTCAAACAAAGGAAATAAGCCCAACTCATTTTTGAGGGAAATTAACGCACTGTTTTACATATTAAACATTGAAATGCTTTCACATGATGCCCCAAAATTGCTCAAAATTTAATTAAAAATCAAAAGATGGGAAAAATGACAAGTTCATTCTTCGGTCAGTACCTAGAAGAATATATTTAATCCATTGGCTGGCATGATCTCCGGAGTATATGATCCCGATTATTGATTAAAATGCAAAGGACTACTTGTTGGTCAATAGGCACATCTCAATACCCTTTATAGCTTCTTAGATCCATCGATAAACGGGATTGTTCATCACTCAAACAAAAAAACAAAAGGCTCTGATGCCATATTGGAAATCATTCCAATTCTCATAAATAAGGGGTTTCCTTACCAATCTGTGTAATCTCAATTGTGCAACAATTCAAGCAGCAGCTTTGGCTTTTGCTTTTTGTTTCTTGGCATCCAATGATGCTAAGCCTGTGCCCAATCCAACAGGAGCCTGATCTTCTTGCCCTGATGTCAATTCATAATTTTTGGAATCCACTGGGCCATTTCAAGGATGGCCATTGGCTTCCTTCTTCACTCCAGCAGTTTCCCCACCTTCTGCCGCATCAGGGGTCATACTTGAATTGATAATATTGAGGAGTTGAGTAAGTGGTGGCATAGCTTGTACCGGAATGCCTTGTGGACGTATCGAAAGGCCCCTAGCTATAGCTTTCTTTCTGACTTTAGCTGCTGCACGGGTAGCTCTTTCATCAACTCCCTTCCCTCGAGGAGTATTGTCACCAATTATCGTAGCATTAAGAGATTTGTTGACAGAGGTGCCCGAACTCCCAGACCCTCCAGCTGTTGCAGCAGCTTGGAATGCTTGTATTAAGTCAGGATGGGCCTGTCATGCAACATCAAATATCAAATAAGAAATTCTAAGTACCCACCAAAAAAGAAACAATATATCTTTTAGGGAAGTTAGGACAACTCCAAGCAAGAAACAAGCACCTGATTGACACCCAGAAGCGTTTTACAGTTCACAATTTTTCTTTTTGAGAATTCAATACTTAGGGGTGGGGAATATGAACCTTGGATGTCTCTGTTAAAAACACTAAAAGGTTGCAGGGGAACATTAGTGCCTAACAGGTATGATCAACATTGAAGTACAAGATGCATAAATTTTTATATCACTAAGATCAACCAAACAATATTAGCAACAAATATGCAAAACCATTTTAGTTGAGATGTCTACTAACAACAATTGGCAACTTCCCGATGCATTGGACCAATAACTTGCAACACAAGTAAGATAAAAATGTATAAACCATACCAAAGGAATTCAAAGAGGGCAAAATAATGGAATAACATACCTGCTAAAGTATTGAAAATGCCTCAGAAAATAATGTGTAGGCTTCACTACGCATTCCCTGGAACAAAGAGTCACATGACTAAATACCATATCTTTCCATACAAGAATATGAAATAAAAAGTCATTAAGACAATCACTCAGCAGAAGTTTTAATCTTCTGCAATAGGTAGTCATGTGTGAGTTTTCATGAAATCTGTCTAGACTGGTTCTACCTAGTGTACGTTTTATCTTAACAAATGCCCTGGAAAAACTCTTTTAAAGATTCAAATCACTCCAAAATAAAAGATTCAAATCACTCCAAAATAATAGTATATACTTTTTCAATAGTAAATAATGTCACACCCCAAACCCAGTTGGGTCCAAAGTATGAGAAAGGAACCATTAAAATAAACTGTAGTGGATTTTTTTTTTTTTTTTTTTTGATAAAGATAAATAAACATTGTAGACTCTCCATAATATAAGTCAGAGTTCTATGAGACATTTACAAACAATACAATTTACGAATCATGTCTCCAAATATACATGAAATTCCAAAACTCCAAATGGATCAACATAAAATCACAATCCTTCCTAGGATAGACAACCTCAACAACATAATCTAGGCCTACCATGCCCAAGGCTAAAAAACCTCAAGAGCCCGACCTCTGATAGAATTAGCTATGGCCTTGATAAATTTATTAAGTTGAGTCACCAACCAATCATAGCATAAATCTCTCAATTAGCATAATGATCCAATCACCACTAATAGAACAAGCTCCATGACCAAGGTATAGCAAATTTATCTGAAAAACTATTGGAGAGTGGGGTGACCTAAAGCCCAATAAGTAGCATAATTAATGAGGGTGGGGGAAATGCAAGTTTCATGATAATGAGCATTTCACAAAACTGTTATAATTTGGGAATTTCCATTTAGATCATGCAAATCAATTTTTTCTTAATAAAATGACAAGAATGATTAAAAGAATGTAGCACCAAGCTTTCTCAAAATATTTCAACATGAAACTACATACTATTTGCTAAGGGCTATCAAAACACCCTTTCAAAACCTGAAAATCCAACCCAAGGCCACATGACAAGCCGCCATAAAGACGTTAGGTATGCCACAAAGACATCAGTTATGCCACAAAGACATCAATTATGCCATAAAGACATCAAGTTATGTCACGAAGACATCAATTATACCACAAAGACATCAATTCGCCACAAGGATGGGGTGCCAAGATACTAATGTCGCAAAGACTACGGCATCTAGTTGGGTAATCACCACGTAATCACCAAGAAATCACATGTCATGGCCCAAGGGTAAAAACATGAAGAGCTCACAGTTTACATGAAATCAAACACGGTTCAATCTCTAAGTAGTTTCACAAAAACCTTTGAAATACCCAATATATTCACAATGTTCTCAAATTTTCCAAAATCACTTATTGTCAATAACATTTTCTATCAATTTCCCAAATATCACAAGTCAAGATAAAACATCTTTAGAATTTGCAAATAATGCAATAAATCCATAAAATCCATTCCCAAGAGTTATATCAAAGATGCTTATCTCTTCCATACTAACAAATCATGCATTTCCCCATATGCAATATTAAACATGATGCGCTTTTCATATATAATCACATATAACAGGGTCATGACACAATACTTTTTAAGAAAACTTAGTTCCACAAATAATTTTTCAAAATGTGTTTGACCCAAAAACAAAGTTTATGCAACATGGTTATTTTCCAAAAATCCCATTAAAAAACTACTTACCTCAGCAATTCAATCCAAATTTTCCTCAACTGGGCACTGCATTCAACCAATCAAGTTACTAGTTCCATCACCAAGTACCTTGGAACCTAGAAACACAAGTATCAATCCCATTAATAACAAGGCCTACTACAAAATTACGCTATTAAATTTGTCTTCATAAATCAGAAAGGATTCCCTCAAAAATCAAACCTAAGGCCCTAAAGCCTAGCTTGACCATCCCAAGACAAGTACCCCTACCCAAATGGGAACCAAACAAGCATACAAGAAACTCATAGGACAATAAAACCAAAGCCTTTAATTTCCCTTCTGCAAAAAATGTGTATTTACCAACTTTATACAATGTATGTCACTACCAAACCATGATAAAATTAGCCAAAGTAAAACACTTGTCAAAGAAAGCACATATGAACTTACAAGCTAAATCACACAACAAAAGTTTGGAGTAAATTCCTTGTCTCAGCATCCTGATCACACTTTCAAATAACTTCCAACAGGTCAGCCATTTTTATAAAATTCGTTTGGTTCACTTAGTGTTATCCAAAAAGCTTGATATTAAATAGGGAGAAGCCTTTATATGTCTAGTATGTACCACCAAAAATTCAGCTCAAAATGATTTTTTTTTATAATTTATTAAAAATCACATAATGCAGCTTACTCAAATCTATCAAGGACATATTTACAGTCCCAAAAGAAAATTACTATAATTTTAGAACTATTCCAAAAGCTTTGAGACTTGATCAACCTTAAACTACATGTGTTAATACACATACAAAACTAGGATTTCAACCCATAATACAATATAAAAATCATCACAAAACAAGTCAAGAAATTCAATCCTATAACTCATATAGGCAATTCATCAAACACTTGGCAAGCAAAAGACACATGCTCACATTACTTGCACAAATATATAGTTAACACCACAATCACAACCACATATGCCAAAAACATTTCAAAATGCAAGGAAACCCCCTTTCAAAAATTAACCCCAATCTCCCATATAAATCAAAAACCTAAATGATTTCTTAATAAACCCAACTCACGTGATTGCCAAACAACAAATCCATATCACCTCCATTAAATTAAAAACCTCCGATCAGGTCTTAACTGTCCTAACAAACACAGCAAAACAACCTCTAAAAAAAAACCCATACAAGAAGAAGCAATCTTGACAAAATAGGATAAAAACCCAAAGATATTAGAAGGTGGATCATGGAGATTTTACCTTACATTCATGTTGGGAGAAGTCAATCCATGGAGAAGAGTTTGATGACCGAAATTTTAGAAGCTAACCAAGAGACCAAGAGGGAGGAGAGATTCGGGAAAGAGAGGTAGAGGGATTTGTGTGTTTCTGTTTGTCTTTGAGTGTGAGGTTGTGTGGTTGAGAATGAGTGGGTAGTGGGGGTGTCACGTGTGGGTCTAAAAATCTGACCCTTTTTTCTTTTTCTTTTTTGTGTGGGATAATAGTTGGGTTGTTACAAATAATAACTTAAAAACAATGTTGATTCAATTTTAAACCAATTTCAACAGGCATTATTATACTCAAGATTAATATCACAATTGCCACCAAATTCATGATCCAAAATTATGTTTGGGACTGTAAGTTTTTTTATGATTAATGTGGTATTCTGTTGACTAGACAATACATACCCAGAACTAATCTTATTTCACAAGTACTTATCAAAATAGGCAGTGTATACCTAGAAAAACGTTTTAGAAAAGAAGTGCTGCTTCAAAGTTTTGGACGATAGCTCGTTTCAAGAAGACCAGCTAGTTTGGCAAGTGTGGTATAAGTTTTCCAAATTCTGGAAGTGAAATTTCCTTCTAATACTTGGGTTTAAAATGAAAATAAATTTCTATTATTTATTTTTGATCTAGTTATTTAATTTTTTTGAGTTTATTGGATTGCAAGAAATTTTGGGGGAAACCATCCAAATCTCATAGGAGATGTAATCCTCAAGGTTTGTTTAATGTGTAATGTGTTGTATATAATTAGTACCTGTGCAATGAGAAAATTTCATTTATGACATCTGTTTTCTTTGTTAAGTTTCTGTCATTTCATTTGGAATTCACTCATTAGACTTGATTATTGGACTTGACCCCCACAAGGGATGGTTAAACAAAGCATGGTCTCCACGTAAAAATGTCCAGTGGGATATTGTGGATAATTTGTTGATTCTTTGACAGAGATCTTTATGGGAATCATAACACCATAGGGCTGTTATTTTCCTTAGAGATAAATAGTACTTCTCATCATTCAACCTGAAAGAATGTGGTAAATTTGGCTTGAAAATTACCTCTCCTACATTCCCAAGAATGACTTGAGTAATCCGACTTTTTGACTAGGTTTGGACGGCACTTCTTTTTACTGAAAGTAGAGTTGCGTTTTTTTTTTTTTTTTTTTTTTCCGGTTTTCTTGACTTTTGAGAGACAAAAATCACTGTGCATGAACAGTGCGTGCACTATTCACACACTGTTCATGTACTGTTCATACATTAAAAAATATTAAAAATGGGTCCCACGATACTATTCATCCATTTAAAAATTATTTTGCTACCATGTTTTCAGTAACAATCAATTTTCAGCAACTTTCAGCAACAATAAATTGTATCCAAACGAACCTTTTGTATCTCAATGCGTTTCCAATAGAGGTATTAAAAGTTGAAATCTCCAGTTTATCAGTTACCTATGGTAAGTTTGTAACTATCAAATTTATCAAAAGAAAAATAAATAAATAAATAAATAAAAGGTAAAAACTCAAAGAATTCACCAAATTCAATTTTTGTGTAGAAAAATAGTTGTTTTTTCAACAAATTTGTAGTACTTTTTTTAAGTATTTGTTAATAGACTATTTTAAGAAGAGAAGTACTATGTCTACAACATTTTCATGGCAAATTATAAGTAATAAGTTGTTAGTGATTCTAATTTGAATCCACTAATGAAATTGTTTTTTTATTCACCAATAACATCCCGTAATAACCTGTTACTTAGAATTTGTTGTAAAAGTATTGTAAAAATATTGTGGACATGATATTTCTCTTTTAGAAAACTTTTAATACTACTCTAATTGAGTAAAAAGTTAATTTTTTTTTATTAAAAACTTTTAAAAAATATTTTCTAGACTGATATTTAGGGCTCATTTAGTAGAGAAGTTTGAGTAATATTATTTATAGTTTTTTGAAATACATGTGGGTGAAAAAGTGTGTGAAAATATGTGTAATTTTATTTAAAAACTAAAATTGAGTTGTTTAACAACTCTATAAAACAAGGCTTTAACTTCTCGTTGAAGATCAAATCTAATGAAATCCACATGCAATAACTAAAGCCAGGCTAAAAGAAGATAGATAGATACTGAAGGGACTGGTTCTAGCTTGGGGGGGCCCATTCACCATTGTCCATCAAAGTTAAAAAAAAAAAATGGTGAAGTATAGGCTGTGAACTCAACCCACTGAACGTCTACAATGTGCCTAAAGCAAAAGTCCAATGTTTAATGCATTACTGAATTCTTATTTAACGAATAATTATGTTGTCTTCTAGCTTTTACGTGGGGTAGCCCTTAACCACATCTAATACTCTCACTCGTGTCCTTTTCTGTTGGCTTTCAGTCTCATAATAACCACAGATTAGCAATTACCATTTCTTGGAAGCATTTGGAAATTGGAACAATTAGTCAATAATGAATCATTTTTCTTTTTGATAAACCTAAGATTCATTATTGATTGGCTTCAATTGGCTTGAAGCCAATCAATAATGAATCTTAGGTTCGTCAAAAACAAAACAAAAAGTTGCCAAATTTGGATTATGCCCCATCATTGATGGGCACAAAGTTTTCTTTTCTTTTGTTTCTTAAATTTGGTTCTGTTAGATTCTAAAAATTTAGAACAATTTGCAAATTGTGAGCACAAACTTATCTAGATATAGATCTTAGGGTATATTAGACAATGCTCAAGGTGCTGCAAATCAGAATACAAGAAAAATAAAGCTACAGGTTCAAGAATTTGAAACATGCCAAGTTTGACTGATCGAGAAGAAGGTTCGATCGATCAAAATGCATTTCTGCAGAATTTTAGTTAAGCCTAATAGCCTATTGGCCCATTAAGTGATTAGGGTTTTAGATCTATTTCACTAAGTATTTAAAGGAAACCCTAAGATACGTTTTAAAGAGACTTTGGAGGTGCTCTTGTGAGATCTAAAATTTACTATGCCTTCTTCTTTCAAAGTCACTACCAGAATTTCATCTACACATTATTAGAACCGGCAAATCTGAAGTTGCTACAACAAAAGGGCAATTCCAAAATTTTCAAGTGGCCATAAAGTGTCAAAGAAAGGTTGGACTTTTGGTTGGCTGCTCAACTTGGAACCGAAAGCTAGTAATTAAGAAAAAAAAAATGATTAGTGCAATCAATTACTAGTAGTAATAAGTAACTAAGTTTACCTTTACTATCTACCCTTGCTTAGAATTTATTCCTAACTAAGTTTACCTACATGCCAATTAAAGTATCTAGATTTAAACCCCAAAGTAATTAAGTAATATATTAGCTGATCAAGTCACTTTTGATTCCAACTAGAAAGCTCAAATGGTTATCTTAATCACAATTATAATCACTGTTTTAAAAATCGAACCGGACCGGCCGGTCCGACCGGTTCATTCGGGAACCGGGAGCCAGTTCGGTCTGGTTAAAAGCCTCAAAATCGGTTAATAACCGGTCAACAACCGAAAAACCGGCCAAAAACCGAGGTTGAACCGGAAATTAAAAAAAAAAGGTTCAACAACCGGTTCGGTTTTTAAAAACATGATTATAATAGCACACCAAGTCTAAAAACAATAAAAATAAAAATAAAGAAACTTATATTTGGTAAGGAGGTGGAAATTATGAAGAATATTTTTAAAGAAAAAACCACTCTAGGGGATCCAATTTCTTAAAAAATCCACTAAACACAAAACATTGACAATACTTTTACTTACAAAACTTTTGTCGTCTAGACTCTAAGGCTAAAATGGCCAAATACTATTTTTAGCGGAAATATTTGGCAATCTACCACTACTTGTGAAATAATTAGGGATTTATCACTTTTTTGAAACTTGAGTTTGCCGTGTAACTCAAGTTCCATGAAAAATAGCCACCAATTTTTTATGTAACTTGAGTTCTATAAAAAATAGTACAGAAAACTTGAAGGCTATTTTTCCAAAGAACTTGAGTTACACGGCGAACTCAAGTTTCCAAAAGAGTGGTGTAGGGTCGGTTTTTGTAGCCCAAGAGATATAGGCTTCAGGCCTAACGAACCCAGAACAATGAATTTGTAGAAAGTGGATCGAAGGTTTAGGCGCTCGCCGGCCTTCATCAGGCATGAACTACTTTCTCTTTATTGAAAGAATACTTAGACTAATTTACAACTGAGGGATGCTCCTCGGCTCATGGCCGAGGAGGCTTGTTTCCCAAGCTCTCTTCCTTTCCTTCTTTTTTCTTCCCCCCCCCCCCTTACACTTTGCTCACATTTCTTATATATTACTCTCTTCCTCCTCCTGTTGATCATCCATTGGCCTCTCTTCTGGCTGTCTGTCCCATCAAAGGTCATATCCGTGCTCGAATGGCTCACCCTGATTGATGTTTCCTTACCAAGGGGTTACGTCCTCATTAATGCGGCCAGGAGGGTTAGGTGAGTGCATTCAATGCCGAGGTGACAATTCGCCCAGGATTTGCCCCTTCGCCATGCTTCTGTCACTAACGCGTGGCACTGGGCCCTTCTCCTCCTCGGACGACTGAGGACAGGGACGTCCTCGGACCCATCATGTGTCCTCGGAGTGGGCCATTTAGGCCCGGTTTGAAGTGGGCTAGGGCCACCCGATTTTCTGGCCCCACAATAGTCCCTCAAAATCTTGCTGCACGCATCCTCGGGCGGGGAGAAGGATTTTGACATCCTCAGCCTTACCCCCTCCTCCTGTCAGTACTGGGGTCTGTTCATCTACCCAAGGCACGTCGCTGACGTTTCGGGGCACGTAACGTGTCCATCATTAAATTCAGGCAACTCTGTGCTCCCCACGTCTAGTGAGGCGTTATCCATCCAACGGTGGGAGTTCGTCTCGCGTTTATGGGCGGGAAAACCCGCATGGTTCCTCGATTCAGGGTATAAATACTCGTACGAACCGCTTCTTCCTGTTCCTCATTCGTAATCAAGAATTCTCGTGCGTCCTTCCTGATTCTAGCCACACTCTCACATCTCCAGCACAAAAAGCTGGTCCGAGGAGCTCCTTCTCTTTTCAGTAAGTTGCTCTATCATTCTCTGAGCTCTCTTTCTCGTTACTCCTTCTCCTTCATTTGTTCCTTCTTAGTTCCTCTAGGTGTCAACTGGAATAGGTAGGTTTAAGAAATATGTCCACACCGAGGAGACGATGGAGAAATTCATCGCCGACTACCGAATTCCCGCCAATGTGGGTCTGAGATATAGTGAGGATGGAGATTGGCGCTTACATAGGCAGGAGGGTGAAGTGGTCATTCCCATTGCCGCCTTCCTCGAAGGGGGAGTGATGATTCCAATGGGACCGGTGATGAGGGATTACCTCACGCACTTCCGGTTGGCCCCTACCTAGTGTGGGATAAACGTCTTTAGGATTTTGGGCTGTGTAGATGCCCTGAATGAGAAGATGGGGCTAAGGTTGACCCACCACGACGTGAATTAGTGCTACAACCTTCAGCATCTTAAGGGCAAGTCTCATTATCTGAAGACGAGGGATGACCGGGTGCGGCTCATCCAGTGCCTCCCTGAGTCCAATAAGAGGCTAAGCGAGGACTTCCTCATCGTGTCAGGGGAGTGGCATGATGGCCTTCACTGCCCAACGACGGAGGGGATACCAGGTGGGGCAATAGGAGTAGGAGGGGTTTTGAGTTCTTTTGCCCTTTTTTCTTCCCTTTTTTCTTTTGCTAACATGGTGGTGTTTTCCCCTCGCAGACCCGCACGCTTTTGAGCGCCACTTCCATTTGATCAACCGGGAAGATTTGCAGACGGTGCTGAGGGTGCCGGTTTACGTAAACGAGGATGACAATCAAGTTAGGGCCGCCTACATAATCTTGGGGTATACCCCTGCCTAGAAATCATTCCCGGTTCCGAAGCATGTCATCCTAGCTAACGATCCTCAGCTTCCGAGAATTACTGTGACCGAGGACGGATTTTCGATTCCCGAGGAGCCCTCCGACCAAGAAACTGTCACACTAGCCGTCTCCTCCTCTTCCTAACCGTTCGACGAGGCCGCCAAGGAAGTTCCAGAGGGGGAAGGGGACGCGTTTGACGTTTTCGCTCAGCTTGATCAGTCCGAAGACCCTCCCGGGAATTTAGGTGATCCTAATTTGACCAAAGGAGAGCTCCTTGCTTCAAAATCCCCTCCTCGGCCAACAATGGGTTACAAGAGGAAACCCACTACCGACTTGCTAAACTTGATCGAGGGCCAGCTAGGGAAGTCCCAACAAAAACTTCCTCCTACTCCACCGAAGACTAGGTCGACTTCTGCTCAGCGGAAACTCCTCCTACTCCTCCTCAGACGCACTCGCCCTCTAAGTCCGTGCCTGTCAACCCCAAGAAGAAGAAGGACAAGGGCAAGGGGCCAATGGAGCATAAGACGATGTCCTCGCAGGAGGGGGACACTACTCTGCGACCGTACCCTTGCAGGCCGTCCCCTCAGGCCAGGGCTCGGAGGGGTCAGGGGTTACCCTTGTCCATCCTGAGCAAAAAGAGTAGACTCTCCAGCACCTCGGCTCTTCCCACATCATTTTGTCTTATTTTGTTGTGCTCTTCCTTTATGTACTATGGCTCTTGCCATGCAACTTTTATGGACTAGTTATTGTAATGTGAATTTACTTTCCCTTTCTGCTTATTTCAATTGCTTATTTGTGTGCATGCTGCCTGCTTTTTCTCTTTTCCTTTGATATGCACGATTTTAGCTTGAATTGTATGTCAGCCAATTGTGGTAGTAACGATGAGAAGGAGAGAAAACGTATGCATAGGCAGTCATCTTGCGTCTCAAGGGCTAGGTGGGGCTTGATCCTTTCCTAACTTGGGATATTTTGTAGTTAAGTCTCCCTGTAGGCCTGAGTCCGAGGACCATGCAGTGCTCTTGTTCTGTCTAGCACCCAGGTATAGCTGAGCGGTTAGTTTCCCCATAGGCTTGAGTCCGAGGACCATGCAATGCCTTGATTCTGTTTAACGCTTTCATTTCTCTGTAAGTATCTAGTTTCCCCACAGGTTTGAGTCCAAGGACCATGCAATACCTTAGTTCTGTCTAGTACCAAGATATAATGGTGTGATTAGTTTTCTCATAGGCTTGAGTCTGGGAAGCTTGCAATGCCTTGGTTCTGTCTATCACTTCTATTTCTCTGTAAGTATCTAATTTCCCCATAGATTTGAGTCCGAGGACCATGCAATACCTTGGTTCTGTCTAGTACCCAGGTATAGCTGAGCGGTTAGTTTCCCCATAGGCTTGAGCCCGAGGACCATTCATTGCCTTGGTTTTGTCTAACGCTTTCATTTCTCTGTAAGTATCTAGTTTCCCCATAGGTTTGAGTCCGAGGACCATACAATACCTTGGTTCTGTCTAGTACCCAGATATAATGGTGTGATTAGTTTTCCCATAGGCTTGAGTCCGAGGAGCTTGCAATGCCTTGGTTTTGTCTATCACTTCTATTTCTCTGTAAGTATCTAGTTTCCCCATAAGTTTGAGTCCGAGGACCATGCAATACCTTGGTTCTATCTAGTACCCAAGTATAGCTGAGCGGTTAGTTTCCCTATAGGGTTAAGTCTGAGGACCATGCAATGCCTTGGTTCTGTCTAACGCTTTCATTTCTCTGTAAGTATCTAGTTTCCCCATAGGTTTGAGTCCAAAGACCATGTAATACCTTGGTTCTATCTAGTACCCAGATATAATGGTGTGATTAGTTTTCTCATAGGCTTGAGTCCGAAAAGCTTGCAATGCCTTGGTTCTGTCTATCACTTCTATTTCTCTGTAAGTATCTAGTTTTCCCATAGGTTTGAGTCCGAGGACCCTACAATACCTTAATTCTGTCTAGTACCTAGGTATAGTTAAGTGGTTAGTTTCCTCATAGGCTTGAGTCCGAGGACCATGCAATGCCTTGGTTCTATCTAACGCTTTCATTTCTCTATAAGTATCTAGTTTCCCCATAAGTTTGAGTCCGAGGACCATACAATACCTTGGTTCTGTCTAGTACCCAGATATAATAGTGTGATTAGTTTTCCCATAGACTTGAGTCCGAGGAGCTTACAATGCCTTGGTTTTGTCTATCACTTCTATTTCTCTGTAAGTATCTAGTTTCCCCATAGGTTTGAGTCTGAGGACCATGCAATACCTTGGTTCTATCTAGTACCCAAGTATAGCTGAGCGGTTAGTTTCCCCATAGGCTTGAGTCCGAGGACTATGCAATGCCTTGGTTCTGTCTAACGCTTTCATTTCTCTGTAAGTATCTAGTTTTCCCATAGGCTTGAGTCCAAGGACCATGCAATGCCTTAGTTCTATCTAGTACCCAGGTATAGCTGAGCGGTTAGTTTCCCCACAGGCTTGAGTTCGAGGACCATGCAATGCCTTGGTTCTTTCTAACACTTTCATTTCTCTGTAAGTATCTAGTTTCTCCATAGGTTTGAGTCCGAGGACCATGCAATACCTTGGTTCTGTCTAGTACCCAGATATAGCTGAGCGGTTAGTTTCCCCATAGGCTTGAGTCTGAGGACCATGCAGTGCCTTGGTTCTGTCTAACGCTTTCATTTCTCTGTAAGTATCTAGTTTCCCCATAGGTTTAAGTCTAAGGACCATGCAATACCTTGGTTCTGTCTAGTGCCCAGGTATAGCTGAGCGGTTAGTTTCCCCATAGGCTTGAGTCCAAGGACCATGCAATGCCTTAATTCTATCTAGTACCCAAGTATAGCTAAGCGGTTAGTTTCCTCATAGGCTTGAGTTCGAGGACCATGCAATGCCTTGGTTTTGTCTAACGCTTTCATTTCTCTGTAAGTATCTAGTTTCCCCATAGGTTTGAGTCCGAGGACCATGCAATACCTTGGTTCTGTCTAGTACCTAGGTATAGCTGAGCGGTTAGTTTCCCCATAGGCTTGAGTCCGAGGACCATGCAATGCCTTGGTTCTGTCTAACGCTTTCATTTCTCTGTAAGTATCTAGTTTCCCCATAGGTTTAAGTCCGAGGACGATACAATACCTTGGTTCTATCTAGTACCCAGGTATAGCTGAGCGGTTAGTTTCCCCATAGGCTTGAGTCTGAGGACCATGCAATGCCTTGGTTCTGTCTAACGCTTTCATTTCTCTGTAAGTAGAGGTTTGTCTTCGGACCGCTTCATTGGAGACAATTCCTCCTTGGGTCGGACTATGATCTTGGCATTGACCTCGCCTCCAGCTCGAGTCCCCCATCTTTTTCATTTACGAGGCGTCCCTTGGCCATTCGCGTTCCGCGCTTGACGTTTCGGTGCGCGAGACACGCCTTCATTAATGTCCTCGTGAATTAGCACAAATCCAGCGGTCTACGATCCCCTTGGAATTTTGTAGCTCCATGATTAGCACTGTTGACAATTCTCTTTTCGAATTCTATGTGGATTAATTCTCACCAACCTTCATCCTCTATATAAGGCTTTCCGGAGGGGTGGTTTCTTCACACTCCATGAACTCCCCAACGCAGTTAGAAACGCGTCCCATCAATTGCCCCAGCCCTTTCAATATCCCCGCCAGGATTGTGACCGAAGTTGGTAGATATGAGGCGGCTTTGGGCGGGTGTGAGGACACCCGGGCCAAGGGCTATTGTGACCACAGCCCCCACTGGGCTTCCGGCGAGGCAGAGTCTAGGCGTAACACTGATGGTGCCATGCACAGTGGCCAGGAGGGATGTCGCTGAAGTACCTAATGTCTTTCCCCGGAGCGCACCTCCGACGGAGGAGACGCACAAACTCATGTCATGGCTAGTGCCCAAGTGTTGCCGTCTCCAACGGCCAATGCTCGTGAGGATTGGAGAGAATCAAGGGAACATCATAAGGGAGGGCGTCCCGGTGCCTCTGCATCTGCTCCTCGCTTTGTTCAAGCTCCACTGCACCGGATAAGGAGTTGTTGGTGGCCTTGAAGCGAGGCAGCCTCAACCCCTTTCCCCCATCTTATTGTCAAGTTCTCCCATTCTCTTGATGCCAATAAGAGCACGGGTTGACACTTCCCTCTAGTTAGTTCTAGAATAGGTCCACCTGGGCCTCTGATTGTAGGATTAGCTTGTAAATTTGTTTGTAAAACACGCCTGCATGAGCCTTTGATTGTATTTTGTACTTTTCTTTTTATGAAATAGTATCAAGCTTTCTTTCCTTGCCGTTAAATCTTCTGTCTTGAACTTTTATCTTTCTGCAATGTTTGTTTGGTAGTTCTTTTTTTTTTTTTTTTTTTTTTTTTTTTTGCATCACCACCGATCTTCCGTAGAATGATTATTTAGAACAATCGCCTGTTGCGCCGGCTAGCGCACTAATCCTTCCCACAGATGGCGTTAATTGTAGGGTCGGTTTTTGTAGCCCAAGAGATATAGGCTTCAGGCCCAACGAACCCAGAACAATGAATTTGTAGAGAATGGATTGAAAATTTAGGCGCTTGTCGGCCTTCATCAGGCATGAACTACTTTCTCTTTATTGAAAGAATATTTAGACTAATTTACAACTGAGGGATGTTCCTTGGCCCATGGCCGAGGAGGCTTGTTTCCCAAACTCTGTTCCTTTCCTTCTTTTTTCTTTTTTCTCCCCCCCCCCCTTACACTTTGCTCACATTTCTTATATATTACTCTCTTCCTCCTCCTGTTGATCATCCATTGGCCTCCATTCTGGCTGTCTGTCCCATTAGGGGTCATATCCGTGCTCGAGTGGCTCACCCTAATCGATGTTTCCCTGTCAAGGGGTTACGTCCCCATTAATGCGGTCAGGAGGGTTAGGTGAGCGCATTTAATGCCGAGGTGACAGTTCGCCAGGGTTTGCCCCTTCGCCATGCTTCTGTCGCCACTCCTCCTCGAACGACTGAGGACAGGGACGTCCTCGAACCCATCATGCGTCCTCGGAGTGGACCATTTGGGCCCGGTTTGAAGTGGGCTAGGGCCACCCGATTTTCTAGCCCCACAAGTGGTATATCCATATATATTTCCAAAATAGTAGTAGATCGTCAAATATTTCAACAAACCGTGGTAGTTGGCTAGTTGGCCACTTGGGCCTAGACTCTATAGACTCCCTATGTAACCTCAACAAGCGGCCCACTTGCCTTCGACTATGGAGTTCTTTTATACAAACCTTCTCCTCAAAGATGCATTTTACTCAATGAACCCGAACCAAAGAACTCTCCAGAGGTTTTCACTAATAAACTCAGTAACAGAGGTTTAACTTTTCTATAATTTTGATGAACAACACTCACTAACAGTTAAAAGTCAATGCGAGAAACTCCCAAATAAAAACTCTAAAAGAATATCTCACAAGAGAAACACTCAAGAAGTGGAGTTTAGAACTCTATGGCTCAAGGAATTCTCACTCGTAGATTTTTTTCTCATACGGCAGCCCCTCGTTTAAATAGACGGCCCAAAAAATTACTCTTCACATGATTTTGGTCAAACGAGTTTCAAACAAATGGCTCGCGAACATCAGGTTTGAATTCGGTCAAATAGAAATTTAGGCAAAAAGGGGCAAATCCCTGTTAATCTGATGGGTCGAGACTCGAGATACCTCATCATCATCATTTTTACACAACAATTGTTTCTAACATTGAAAAAAAAAAAAAAAAATCTTTTTGTATATCTGGGATTTTATATCAAGAATGTCCACAAATTTAATGGAAAATATCTCACTACAATCTTTCCTTATTGTCTTTTTTCTAAACATTTTTACGAGTTGGATGTCAAAAGTCTGAAACTTCTTCACTCCTTTTGTTATTTTCTTAAAAAAGGGGGTTTAACAAACATGACATTCATTTTTTTGAATTTAATATGTCCTAAAACTTGATTGAGTTAGAAAAGATTTCAATGTTCTTACTTTGAATACGGCATTTTAACAAGACAAAAATAAATCATGATACTTGCTAAAGACAAGAAGTTTTGATCCATTGAATTTCAAGAAATTTGATTATCAAATATTTAGAACATGTTTGTTATAGCTTATGCTTTTCTATGATTATGCCAGTAACGAAAAGAAAAACGTAAAATACCACTACCTTGATGTTAATGGTATAACTTACCTTTAGTAGTAAACAATCCTTTCAAATTGTTATATGAAAGATTGTTGTAACTCAAATCTAGGGCTTGCAACTTACTTAAGCTGCCTGAATCTACAGAAAAAAATAAAATATTTCATTAGGCATACGGCATACCATGTAAAATATGGATTTTATTTAATTCGTGAACATGTATTTGACAACCTGTCACACCTTCTTTTGTCTAGATTAAAGGTTGAATTTCAATTTGAGAATCTAAAATTAAGGGATTTGAGTTTTTTTATAACATAAATTATTTGATATAAAGGGGGATTTGAATTGGAGAGTTTCATTTTACATGAAAATAAGTGAAAAATATATGTTTTTTTTAAATAATTTTGTATTTGTTTTATTAAATTTTAATTTTTACAACATTTTTATTAAATTTTATTTTAAACTGATTTTTTATAGGGGTCAATTTTAGGGATTAGAAAACCTTAAGAAACTATAATGAATAATTGAAACCCCAAAGGGTTAGTTTACTATTGACTTAAACCCTAAGTGCATTTCGGCCCAAAAAGAAGGTGAGATTTAGTTGCATCAATAACAATGAATAATAAGAGCAAGGAAACCAAAAAGTTTAAACACTCACAAGCGTGAATTGCTCTTCATTTGCAAACCAATATTTAATGAAGAAAACCGCAATGAATTTCTACGTGCAAACCAATAAATTATTGGTTGGTATAATTTTATTTTCAAAAATTATGTAACTTGTTAGGTTCTAAATATTTAGTGTGGGGCTAGTTAGACAGACAGTCCTGGCCCACTTCGTACTGGGCCTAAGGCCTACGCCGAGGAAGTATTCCCATGAGCCCATGCCGAGGAGGTTTTGAGGATCCAAGGATGAAAGTAAGAAGCCCACTTACCCAAGAAGTATCGCCGAGGACGAGTCTGTCCTCGGACAACTGAGACCATTAAAGGGAAGAGCAATATACCATCAAAGGGAGTCTTCAGAGCGTCTCAAAAGAAAAAGAATCGGTACATCGTGGTAGCCACAGAAGCATGTTGAAAGAGCAGTTCAGGGAGGAACTGTCACCTTCGCATTAAATGACCACAACTAACGTTCTGGTCACATTAATGAGGAAAAGACTCCTGAACAGTGCAACCTTGGTTGTTGCAACCCACAGAAGGAATGGGAAAACGGCTGATGGGATAAGCACTCAAGTGATAGCCTGCTTGATCAACAAATGGAGGGCTACGATCAACCAGAAGAGGATATATAATGTAAGAAGCCCTTCGAGAAGAAAGGTGGGGGGGGGGGGGGACATCAGAGCAACTGGCATAACCACAAAAGGTCGAAGTAGCAAAGAGAAGAGGAAAAAGAGCTACCATCCCTGAAGTGGAGGGCTAAGGACAGATTTTCAGGCCTTAGTCCACTTGTAACCATGTTTAGTCGCTATAATTCTCACTAGGGCCTAGTTCTTCTATTCACGCTTTACAAATTCATTGTAATGGGCTAACTGGGCTTAAGTCCACTCTCTCAATAGTAGAAGTGCCCAACTCCGGTCCCTACAATTGGCACCGTCTGTGGGAAGAACTCGTGCGTTAGTGAGGAAAATAGCCAAGCATGGCAGGATCGGGCCCTCACCAAGGGAGCTCCCATCGGCCTGAACCAGTTAAATCCCAGCGTTAGGATGACTATGGCAACCCCGGGCGTGGCCAAAACGAGGAGAACGGACAATTCCGAGAGGGAAGCATGCATACCTCACAAACTGGCGGAAGCCACACCCGTAGGGACGATAATGGCTAGGCCGCCCGATCAAAAGAAGTTAAGAGTCACGCATTCCAGAGAAAAGATGACAAGGTGGCCATGTAGCGAGAGATAGACAATTTGAAGAGAAAGTTGTGTAATGCATGTCGAGGGCGATCCGAGTCCAACCCTGACTTGCCCTCTGATGACGAAAGTGATGACAGCTACAGGCAAAGGTCAAGAACACCCCCGAGCGAGACCTTCTCTCACGAGGAGGAGCGCCACTAGAGGCGTAAACGTGAATGCCCAACCTCTAAGGCCTTAGGGAGCGACACCATGAGCAGGGCATTGGACCAGCTCTCTAAGTCACCCTTTACACATCGTATAGAGGAGGCGGTCCTCTCTCGGCAGTTCCAGTAGCCAACCTTCACTTTTTACAACTGCAAAACGGACCCTGTAGAGCACGTGAGCCAGTTCAACCAGAGGATGGCTATTCACTCTAAGAACAAGGCGCTGATGTGTAAAGTCTTCCCATCCAGCTTGGGACCTATGGCAATGAGGTGGTTCAACGGCTTGAAGACAAATTCCATAGACTTGTACAGACAGCTGACCCAAGCCTTTGGTTCCCATTTTGTTTCAAATAGTAAACCTCTTTGGCCAATGAGCGCGTTATTGTCTTTGTCCATGCGTGAAGAGGAGACCCTTACGGCCTACTCGGACAAGTATTGGGAGATTTACAATGAGCTGGACGGCAAGTTCGACGATGTCACCATCAATACATTCAAGAACGGACTACCAATGGGGCATGGCCTGAGAAAGTCCATAACTGGTAAGCCCGCTGCTAGCGTGCGGCAGCTGATGGATCGGATCGATAAATACAAGCGGGTAGAGGAAGATCTGCTATAGGACAAGGGGAAGGAGAAGGTTATCCCTCAAGAGATGAGGGATTTCAGGTCGGACCGATATAACAATGCCCGCCCGATGAGGGATTTCGCAGGACAGTCCGGGGCGACCAATACTCAGACTGTCAGCGCTGTGTTTCGAGAACCGGTACATAAGGTATTGGAAAAGATCAGGAACGAGCCATACTTCAGGTGGCCGAATAAGATGGCCGAGGATCCTGAGAAGTGCAATTAGAACCGTTACTACCAATACCACCAGGATCATGGACATGCCATAGAGGACTGCAGGAACCTCTGGGACTACCTGGACCAGCTAGTTTGGGAGGGAAAGCTGAAGCACCTCCTGCATCATTCCAGCAGTCATCAGGGCCAGACCTACTAGGAGCCACGAAGGGACACCGCCATGGGGCAGCCCGCTGGCACAATTAATGTAATCCTGGCTGCGCCGGGAAAAACGGGCATGCGCCCCTCGCGAGTACTGTCTGTGACCCAGGTGCTCGCCGAAGAGTCCCAGTCCGGGCCGAAGAGGGCCAGGGGAGGCTTTCACCCAACCCTGAGCTTTTCCGATGAGGACAAGGAAGGGACCACCCAGCCCCATGACGATGCTTTGATGATCACCCTCAGAATAGGCGAATACGATGTGAAGAGAATGATGGTTGACAATGGCAGTGTTGCTGAGATTATATACCTCGACCTATATAAGGGGCTGGGATTGAAGCTTGAGGATTTGACACCTTACAGCTCCCCTTTAATGAGCGTCGATGGGAAGCTCGTCACTCCAAGGGGCATGATAAGGTTGCCCGTCCAAACTGGCCCAGAGGTAATGGAAGTTAACTTTATTATGGTGGACACCTACTCCTTGTACACGGCCATTGTGGGCAGGCCCTGGCTCCACACCTTGGGGGCTGTCGCCTCTTCGCTACATCAGAAGATAAAATTCCCGTCAGGGGACCAAGTCCTCGAAATCCGGGGTTGCCAACCCACAGCAAGGCGGTGCATGGTGGCGGCCATCTCGCATCAGCCTAATGTAGGGTCCTCGGCCGCCGCGGCCGAAAGCTTATAGCAATCAAGGACATCGGTGGCGTCAATTGATACGGCCGCCAAGGAAGCAAAATATGAAGACCTTGAAAAAGTGGTCGTTGAGGATGATCCAGAGAAGTTCTTTCAGGTCGGAGCCCAACTACCTCCCTAGGAGAAGGAGGAGTTGCTTGAATTCCTCAAGAGGAACATCGACGTGTTCGCATGGAATCCCTGCGATGCCCGAGGGATTGATCCATCCTTCATCTGCCACCACCTTAACGTCAACCCGTTTGTGATCCCCAAGAAGCAGCCACTTCGGCGCCCATCGAAAGAGCACGCTGAAGCGACCAGGGAGGAAGTCAATAAGTTTAAGCCCACAGGGGCGATCAAGGAAGTTTTCTACCCCAAATGGCTGGCCAACACTATGGTGGTCAAGAAGAAAAGTGAAAAATGGAGGGTTTGTGTGGACTTCACAGACCTGAATAAAGCATGCCCAAAGGACCCCTTCCCGATGCCACGGATAGACTAGCTGGTAGATGCAACCGCAAGCCATCCTCGGATGAGCTTCTTAGATGCCTTTCAGGGCTATCATCAGATCCCACTGGCCTTAGAGGACCAAGAGAAGATAGCTTTTGTGACACCCATTGGGAATTATCACTACAAGGTTATGCCATTTAGCCTGAAAAACGCCGGATCTACTTATTAGAGGATGATGACGAGAATGTTCGAGCCGTTGTTGGGCAAAAACATTGAGATCTATGTTGACGATATGGTGGTGAAGAGTGAACTAGTGTTCGGGCATTTGGTTGACCTCGGCTGTATATTCGACGTCCTAAGAAGGCACAGGCTACACCTAAACGCTTCCAAGTGCTCATTCGGCATGGGGTCTGGCAAGTTCTTAGGCTACCTCATTACCCATCGGGGGATCGAGGTTGATCCAGACCAAATCAGGGCTATCCATAATCTAAAACCTCCGCAAAACCCCAAGGAAATTCAGAAGCTCGCCGGAATGATTGCGGCTCTGAATCGATTCATTTCCAGGTCGGCTGACAGATGTAGACCCTTTTATCTTCTGATCAACAAGTGGAAAGGATTCGAGTGGTCCAAAGAATGTGTCATGGCCTTCCAGCAACTCAAAGAGTACCTAGCCCGGCCACCCATTATGTCTAATCGACGAGGTCCTATACGCATACATTGCTATGGCGCTCCACGCTGTGAGCTTGGTGCTGATACGAGACGATAGTGGCATCCAAAATCTAGTCTATTACATTAGCAGGTCATTGCACGAAGCTGAGGTCAAGTACTTGCCCTTGGAGAAAGCCATACTTGCCGTGGTCCACGCTACGCGAAAATTGCCCTACTATTTCCAAGCTCACACAATGGTTGTTTTAACCCAACTACCCTTAAAGGCAGTACGCTGGGCCACCGATTATACGGGAAGGATCGCGAAATGGAACACAATTCTAGGGGCTCTTGACATTAAGTACATGCCTCGGACCTCCGTAAAGGGCCAGGTCCTGGCAGACTTAGTGGCTGAATTTGCCGAACCAATAATAGAAGAGGTAGCTGAGAAGAGGGACATGGATGAAAAATCAGTTGGGGCAATCTCCGTTCCGGGGCCCCCACGCTGGAGGATGTACGCCGATGGCGCTGCGAACCAGAGAGGATTTGGAGTGAGGCTAGTCCTATTGTCCCCCGAAAAGTCTGTTATAGAAAAACCCCTAAAACTCGGGTTCTCGGCCACGAACAATGAGGCTAAGTATGAAGTGATGCTCCAAGGGCTGATCATGGTACATAGAATGGGGGGGAAAGAAATAGAAGTGTTCTCAGACTCTCGGCTAGTGGTGGGCCAGGTAAATAGAGAGTTGGAGGCGAAGGATGTGAGGATGCAAGAATACTTGAGCCAGGTCAAACGCCTACAGTCAACCTTCACCCTTTTCAGCTTATCACTTGTCCCTAGAAGCGGAAACACCCATGCAGACTCGTTGGCTACACTCGCCACGTCCTTGGTTGGAGATCTGCCATGGACTATACTTGTTGAGCACTTGGAGAAAGTAAGTGAGGGAGCAAAGGGCATGGTTCATGTCCATCAAGTTGGAGTAGGCCCCAGTTGGATGAACCCTATGGTGAGATTCCTTAAAGATGACATCCTGCTCGAGGATAAGCCAGAAGCTGAGAAAGTACGAAGAAATTCTCCTCGATTCTGGCTGTCCGAGGATCGCAAACTGTACAGGCGCTCCTATTCCGAGCCACACTTGTTGTGCATCCACCCTGAGGCCTCAGTATTATTGCTTGAGTAGCTGCACGAAGGGATATGTGGGAGCCACACAAGGGGCAGATCTCTATGACACAGAGCCATCACTCAGGGATATTGGTGGCTAGGGATACAGAAGGAGGCACTAGAGTATGTTAAGAGGTGTGACCAGTGTCAGAGGTTTGCCCCAAACATCCACTAGCCAAGGGGGGTCCTCAACCCGCTATTCAGCCCATGGCCTTTCGCCCAATGGGGCCTGAATATTGTGGGGCCTTTCCCCAAGGTGCCAGGAAATAAAAGGTACCTGCTGGTCACCACGGATTATTTCACTAAGTGGGTTGAAGCTGAGCCCTTGGCAAACATTGGGGATATGGATGCTAAGAAATTCGTCTGGAGGAACATCGTTACACAGTTCGGGGTCCCCCGCACCCTGATTTCGAACAACGAGCACCAATTTGACAGCAAGTCCTTTAGAAGGTACTGTGGCGAACTGGGAATCACAAATCGGTACTCAACTCTAGCCTACCCTCAAGGAAATGGACAAGCCGAGGCTGTCAACAAAGTCATAGTCAATGGGTTTAAGAAGAGATTAGACGATGCTAAGGGAAGATGGGTGGAAGAGCTACCCCACATCCTGTGGACCTACCGGACCACGCTGCGGAGGTCCACAGGGGAAATGCCCTTTGCCATGACTTATGGGGCCGAGGTGGTTATCCCTTTGGAGGCCAACTTCTCAACGCTAAGGATGAGCTCCTTCAGCCCGGGTGACAACGACGAATTGCTGGGGGAAAGCCTAGACTTAATCGAAGAACGAAGGGAGAAAGCAATGATCCAGCTGGCCTGTTACCATCAGAAGCTCAAGCAGGGGTACGATTCCAATGTGAAGTTAAGACCACTAGCACCAGGTGACTTAGTGTTGAGGAAAGTGGTGGGCGCCACCAAAAGCCCTTCCTGGGGGAAACTGGGACCCAACTGGGGAGGCCCCTACCGAATTACCTCGGTAGCGGGAATAGGAGCATACTACTTAGAAGATCTAGATGAAAAACCTGTACCTCGTCCATGGAATGTAAATAATCTGAAAAGATATTATTATTAATGAAAAAGTTCCTTCTGATGTGGATTCTAAGTCTATCGTGGTTATGTGTCTCGACTTTTAGTGGTCATTCTAAGTGTTAGACAGAACCAAGGCATTGCATGGTCCTCAGACTCAAACCTATGGGGAAACTAACTACTTCAAAAAATTCCTAAGTGTTAGACAAAACCAAGGCATTGCATGGTCCTCGGACTCAAGCCTATAGGGAAACTAACTACTTCAAAAGGATTCTAAGTGTTAGACAGAATCAAGGCATTGCATGGTCCTCAGACTCAAAGCTATGGAGAAACTAACGACTTCAAAAGGATTCTAAGTGTTAAACAGAACCAAGGCATTGCATAATCCTCGGACTCAAGCCTATGGGGAAACTAACTACTTCAAAAAATTCCTAAGTGTTAGACAGAACCAAGGCGTTGCATAGTCCTCAGACTCAAGCCTATGGGGAAACTAACTACTTTAAAAGGATTCTAAGTGTTAGACAGAACCAAGGCATTGCATGGTCCTCGAACTCAAGCCTGTGGGGAAACTAACTATTTCAAAAATTCCTAAGTGTTAGACAGAACTAGGGCGTTGCATGGTCCTCGGACTCAAGCCTGTGGGGAAACTAAATACTTCAAAAGGATTCTAAACGTTAGACAGAACCAAGGCGTTGCATGGTCCTCGGACTCAAGCCTATGGAGAAACTAACTACTTCAAAAATTCCTAAGTGTTAGACAGAACCAAGGTATTGCATGGTCCTCGGACTCAAGCCTATGGGGAAACTAACTATTTCAAAAATTCCTAAGTGTTAGACAGAACCAAAGTATTACATGGTCCTTGAACTCAAGCTTATGGGGGAAACTAACTACTTCAAAAATTTTCTAAGTGTTATGCAGAGCCAAAGCATTGCATAGCCCTCGGACTCAAGCCTATGGGGGGAAATGAACCACCTCAAAGCGGACCTATGTTAGGAAGAACCAGAACCCTATCTAGTCTTTGGGGCACAAAAGGTCTGCCTAAGCATGCACGCCCTCACGTTATTACAACTACTGCCGTGACTGGCCGGGATACAGTTGAAGTCAAAATTATACAAGTAAAAAAAAAAAAAAAAAAGGGATAAGAGAATGAACAACACGCAAATGAATAAGTAGCCAAAACAAATAAAAAGGAGATAAGACTCACATTACATTAAGTCCATAAAGGTTACATGGCAGGAGTCACATTACATCGTTAAAAAAAAATAATAATAAGGAAAAAAAAAAAGGGAAGATACAAAAACAAAACAAAATGGATGGTCCATGGCAGACAGAGGCGCCAAGGGGCCTACTTCTTCCACTTAATTTCCCCTCCCCCCCCCCCCCCTCTAGTAGATGGCTGATCCATGGCAGCCTCAGGACCCTCAACGCTCTGGCTGAGAAGGATGGCCTGCAGAGGCACAGCAGGGATAGCTGCCACCTTGGTGGAAGAGACCTGGGCTTCGGAGGAGGGCTTTGCGGCCTCCAGGGCCGTTTCCTCACTAGGGCCTTCTCTTGATTCAGCCACCCCCGGGGGATCACCCCCTTGAACATGCTCACCAGTAAGCCCAGCATCCGAGGCTCCCCCACCCAGAGTAGCACCAGCCTCCTCAGCAGTCACCTCAGCCTCAGAATTCTCTAGAGCAGCCTCGCGGATGGCCGGGGGGTAGTACACGCTCTTCGCCTTCCACAAATCGGACGAGGCCTCGACTCCAGCTTGTTTAAGGGCCTCACCCCAAACCTGGGAGCAATAGCGCCTACACACCCCAGGAACTTCGCCTTTGTAGGCAGCTTCCTTCTCGGCTACCCCCGCGGCGTAAGCTGCCTCCTCCTTGGAAGCCAGAGCCTCCTCCCTTCCAGCGTCTGCCACGGCCTTAGCCCTCACAGCCTCATCTTTGGCCCATTCAGCCACTTTTTTGGCCTCCTCGGCAGTAGACAGTTTCTTGGTCAGATCTGCAACCAACTCCTTTACGATCGATAGCTGCTCCTCTGCCTTGGTTAAACGTCTCGTCTGGTCTTAGGCCTGCTTCTGGGCACCCTCAAGACCGACCACTGCGTTGTCCCGGGCCTGGGTCATTGCCTTTAGCTCCTCCTGGGCCATGGCAAGATCAGCCTCGGAGGTCTTGAGGGTCCGAGTGGCCTCTAAGCGCTTATCACGCTTGGCATCCATGGCCCTTCCTTGGTCGTTGGCCGCCGCCTCCAAACTATAGGTAGCCTAGACGGCCTGCCAAACAAAATAGGTGCATAATAAGCCAAGTTCAGAAAAGGAGGAAAAACTAAAGTCAGAAAAAGCACAAGTGCTAGTGGGCTTACCATTCCTAGGTACCGCTTAAGGCTGAGGAAGACTTGCTTACTCCTCAGAGTCTCCAGCTCAGCCATATCCGCTGGGAGTAATAGGCACCTCTCCAGCGCATTGGCCACGTCCGCGCCCTCGCCCTCGCCCTCTCTGAAATCCCTAAGGGAGGAGTTATCCCTCAGAGGCACCCCACAAAGCATCGGGGCGGGAAGCCAGGCCTGAGCCTCGGGCTGGGCCGCGACCTGCCTGTCCTAGCCCTGGAGCCTATCTTCAACTGTTTCGTAGGCCGCCGAGTGTCATCCCCCTCCTGCGAAGACGCAGACTTGTCCCCAATAGGCCTTTTGCCCTTGTCCTTATTCTGCTTCGAATCAGTGGGCTCGGGCCTAGATTGCAGACTCGCCTAAGGAGGAGGAGGAGGAGGCCTAGGCTGGGCAGAGGCCGACTTGGTTTGAGCAGGCTGAGCCCTGGGAGGAGGAGGGGGAAGCCTCAGCTAGGATTTCCTCGGTTGGCCTTCAATTAGATCCAGCAGACTGGTGTGAGATTTCCTCTTGTAACCCATCTCAGGCCGAGGACAAGTCTCTAACGTTGGAAAGTCCGCTTCGGTTAGACGAGGGTCACCCAAGTCTCCAGGAGGATCCTCGGACTGATGGACTTGATCGAAAACGTCAAACTCTTCATCGGCGTTAGCTACTTCCTCTTCCCTCTCTAGATCTTCTTTAGCGACCTCTGCGGTTCTATGGGAGGAGAAAGGGCCTACGAGTGTAACACCTTCTAGAGTGGGGGGTTCCTTGGGGAACAGGAACCCGTGCTCAGCTACGGTGATTTTCTGCAGCCGAGGATCTTTTGCTCGGATCTTGTACTTCGGGGCCGCAAACGATTTTTGGATCGGAGCGTACCCCAAGATCTTGTGAGCAACCCTAACTTGATTATTGGTTTCGTTCACGAATATTTCCGCCCTAAGCACTTTCTGCAAGTCTTCTCTACTAATGAGGTTGAAGTGACGCTCGTGGGCATGCGGGTCTGCAGAAAGAAAGCGCGATCATGTTAGTAACCAAACAATACAAATGACATCAACAATAGAAAATTAAACCCCCCCCTTCTACTCCCACTGCCCTACCTAGTGTCCCCTCCATCGTCGGGCAATGGAGCCCGTTGTGCCACTCTCCAAACACAATGAGAAAATCCTTGTTCAGCCCCTTGCTAGACTCAGGGAGGTATTGGATAAGTCGGACCCATCACGACGTAAATTGGTGTTGAAGGTTGTAGCACCAGTTTACGTCGTGATGGGTTAACCTTAGCTCCATCTTCTCGATCAAGGCATCCACACAGCTCATAATCCTAAAGACGTTGGTAGCGCACTAAGTGGGGGCTAACCGGAAGTACGTAAGGTAGCCCCTCATCACCGACCTTATGGGAATCCTCATGCCACCTTCTAGGAAGGCGATGATGGGAATCACCATCTCGCCTTCCTTCCTCCGAAGGAGCCACTCCCCTTCCTCACAATACCTTAAGCCTACGTTAGCAGGTATCTTATAATCGGCGATGAATTTCTCCATCGCCTCCTCGGTGTAGACTAACTTCTTAAATCTACCCATCCCAAGTGACGCCTAAAAGACCTAAGAAAGGAACGAATGACAGAGAAGGAGAAGAAGGGAGGAAGAAAGCTTAGAGAGGGATAGAGCAATTTACAGAAATGAGGAAAAGCTCCTCAGGCGGGCTTTTTGTGCTAGAAGTGTAGTTGGAAATTTGGTTGGACTCAGGATACACGCACAAGAGCTCTTGATTGTGAGAGAAAAGGGGAGAAGCAGTTCGACTGGGTATTTATACCCCAAATCAAGGAGCCATGCGGGTTTTCCCACCCATAAATGCGAGTCGAATCCCCACCGTTGGATCACCATCACGTCGTTGAACGTGGGGAGCATAGAGCCACCTAAATTTAACGAGAGACACGTTACGCGCACCGAAGCGCCTGTAACATGCCTTGGGCAAACGAAAAGACCCCGGCCCTGACATCAGACAAGACTTGACTAGACACGGAATAGGCCCAAGGACATCAAAATCCTCCTCTCCGCCTGAGGATGCGTACAGCAAGATTTTGAAGGGCTATTGTAGAGCCAGTTAGCCAGACAGTCCTGGCCTACTTCGTACTGGGTCTAAGGCCTACGCCGAGGAAGTATTCCCATGAGCCCATGCCGAGGAGGTTTTGAGGATTCGAGGATGAAAGTAAGAAGCCCACTTACCCAAGAACTATCGCCGAGAATGAGTCTATCCTCGAACAATCGAGACCATTAAAGGGAAGAGCAATATACCATCAAGGGGAATCTCCAGAGCGTCTCAAAAGAAAAAGAATCGGTACATCGTGGTAGCCACAGAAGCATGTTGAAGGAGCAGTTCAGGGAGGAACTGTCACCTCCACATTAAATGATCACAACTAACGTTCTGGCCGCATTAATGAGGAAAAAACCCCTGAACAGTGCAGCCTTGGTTGCTACAACCCACAGAAGGAATGGGAAAACGGCTGATGAGATAAGCACTCAAGTGATAGCCTGCTTGATCAACAAATGGAGGGCTACGATCAACCAGAAGAGGATATATAATGTAAGAAGCCCTTCAAGAAGAAAGGGGGGGGGGGGGAACATCAGAGCAACTGGCATAACCATAAAAGGCCGGAGGACCAAAGAGAAGAGGAAAAAGAGCTACCATCCCTGAAGTGGAGGGCCAAGGACAGATTTTCAGGCTTTAGTCCACTTGTAACCATGTTTAGTCGCTATAATCCTCACTAGGGCCTAGTTCTTCTATCCACGCTCTATAAATTCATTGTAATGGGCTAACCAGGCTTGAGTCCACTCTCTCAATAGTAGAAATGCCCAACTCCGGTCCCTACATTTAGGTATAAATGTTTAGGTTTTAAATTTATGTATGTTGGCAAATCAAGAATAAAATCAGGTCTAGATTAAGTGTTAGACATTGCTCATGTTGGTTCAAGTCAAGATTTAAGAACAGTCAAGCTGCAAAATGAAGAATCCAGAATCTGCAAGATTCGACCAATCAAAAGAAAGGCTCGATTGAACGAATAACGTGTTCTGTTGAATTTTATTCAGGCCCAAAGATAGTGAAAACGTTTAGGAACAAGTCTAAGAAACAAAGTCTATTCTTTCTTGTGTTTATCCATAGGATTCTAAAATACCTTGAGATAGAGCATTTTTCTCTTTTAGAGTTGGTCCATCTCACTACAACTATAGCAGCCACCTTTCTCAGATAGTGTAGTGCACAAAAGAAGACTGTTGAACCAAGTGTTGGTAAAACAAAGAGACCACGAGTTGAGTCTATAGCTGAGGATGTTGCTACTAACCCTCTTACTAAGGATGTACCTATTGACCCCACAGCTGCAGTTCCTAATGATGATGAGGATGTTGATGTTGCTAGTACTTCTACACCCTTTCTTTCTCTCCGTGACATGATGGAGACTTTCATGATTACTCAAGCAACTCATGGACAATTGCTAGATGAGTTTATATTGGATGTAGCTACTTTAAGAGCAAATTTGCTGAGTATAGGAGATCGTTTCCACCTTCTCCACCCTCGAATTCTTAATGGTTGTCTTTAGCAATATGTAACAAAAAGGGGGAGTAGATGTGTGACTCTTGTACTTAGGGGGAGAGAGCACTTTTTGTATTTAGAGGGAGTTATTAGAACCTTTGTATTTAGGAGGAGTTATTAGTTTGTTGGAGTAGTTTTCCATATTTTTGATTATGTACTTGTTTCACAAGCTATGATTATGATTATTCACTCTTGGATATCTTGTTTTTAATTTGCTTTATGAAATCAAGTTCAAATTTTGATTTATGCTATATTTTCCACACATGAGTTTATGGTTATTGTTGCAACATCTAGAAAGTATATTTTTATTGATTTTTATTAGGGCAATAACTTGTATTGGGTTAGTTCTTGAATTGAGCAATTCATGTTTATGTATGTTTTGTCACGGATTGCCAAAGGGGGAGATTATTAGGTTATAAATAGGTATAAATGTTCAGGTTCTAAATTTATGTATGTTGGCAAACCTAGAACAAAAACAGGATTAGATTAAGTGTTTGACATTGTTCATGTTGGTTCAAGTCAAGATTCAAGAACAGTCAAGCTGCAAAATGAAGAATCCAAAATCTGCAAGATTCAACTGATTGAAAGAAAAGCTCGACCGATCGAATATTGTGTTTTACAAAATTTTATTTAGGCCCAAAGCCCACGTAAATGTTTAGGGTTTGAGTTAAACATTTCCTAGTATAAAAGGAAAACTCTAATTACGTTTTACAAGTTCTTGGAAGTCTTGTGAGTTACTCCTATGAGATTTGTGAGGTTTCTGTACCTTTTAACTTAGCAAGCCTCTACCAGAAAGAAGATTTATATAAAAGAACTGGTGGAGATAAGTTGCTGCATACAAGATCATGCATAGCTAATGATTTAAAGTTTTAAGTGGGATCTTAGAGTCACAAACGTGAGTGTTTATGTGCGAATTCAAATAGAAGAGTCTGTGGATTCAGAGTTGTACGTGATCGTGTGAGTATGTACTACAAGAGGTAGCTTTAGATTTAGGGAATTTGTTGTGAAAGTTCAAAAAGGGTATAAAACACCTTTGAACGTTTAGACCCCAAATAACAAAAATACCAATTTAAGCTTTATATCAAACAATTTATGTGCGGAATATGATAACAAGCTTATAACTGAATTGATAGAACAATCTAAGCCAAATATAAACACATCCACAGCAGTAAATATAAGGCAAAGGTAAAGGGAAAGAAGATGCAAACACACGGACAACACACGATGTGTTATCGAAGAGGAAACCGAAGTCCTCGGCGTAAAACCTCTCCGCCGCCCTCCAAGCGGTCAAATAATCCAATAAAGAATGTAGTTGGGATACATGAATAGCAGAAGACCCTTCAAGCCTAATCTACCCAAGTACCTAAGCCCTCCAAGCTTCTTGCTCCAACGAGGTTACGCCGAACCTTCTTCTTCTCTAGCTTCCCGGATTCTGCTACTTGACCATAGCATCAACCAATGTATATTGGTTCCTTTCCAAACTGCTTCCCAAAGCACCAAGTGGACATTCTCACAGACGTGGGTGTGGTGAGATAAGGGTTTGGTAAATGACCTCTCAGGGGTATGACAATGGAAAGGAAGAGAGTAGAGGAATTTGTAGAGTCTCTTTAGATGAAGATTGGGGATGAATCAATCTTGTATTTCTCTAGGATTTTCTCTCACAAAATTCTCTCTGGAAGCTCTCTAAATATGATGGGTATAAGGGTGTATATATAGTAGGGTGAGAAGGGAATGCAAAACGTCAGTTTTTGCCAAACAGGGCAAGTTGGCGACTTGAACTCGCGGCTTGGCCAAGTCGCGAAATCAAGTCGCGACGTAACGGCCTGGCCAGACTGGAACTTTTGTCCTATAGCGTGACAGCTGGCGCGACCCTTCAGCTTCCCAGTGTGCCTCTCACGTGACTGCCTTTCGCGGCTTGCCAGTCGCGAACCACCCGCAAGTCCTAGTCGTGAGACTCTGTTTTTCTTGCACACTCTTAAGCTTTTCTTCACATCTTCTCACACATTACCCTTACAATTTTCCCACCTAAATACAGGGTTACTAAGTGCTAAATTACAAGTAAATTAGTCACGGAATAAAGCCAATTAGATGGTTGATTAAATTCAACCTTACATGTTGCCTTGAGGATAGTTAGGGTTAAATTCTCCTTGGTTTTACCTTGAAACAGTAGATTTCATTGGTTTTCCTGAGTTATTATATTGCTTGTCTTCTTTACTTTTCTGCACTTAGTAATATGATTGCATGTGTTTAACCTAAATCTGAATAATCCACCTAATTAACAACTTGGTGAATTAATTAGGATAAACATATCTGAGTATACAAGGGTCTAAACATATCTTACATAACTAATAATTAAATATTTATTATTTTTTCACATGTACCTTAGAACACTTGTTAATAAGAGGATATCCCATGAAAAGGTCTCATAAGACCACTTTCTCCTAATGGGAAAATCTCTCATGCACCTGGCGCATAAGATACCAGCTCTCTCCCAATATATGGGTCTCACATGTTAGGAGAGAAAGGTCTAATAATACTATCTCATAAGACACTTTCTTTTTTCTTTTCTTTTTTTGTTAACAAGGCCCTTTATGGAATATCCTATTTTAATTTCTTTCTTCTAGTAAGTAATGATTCCTCTTCTAGTAAGTAATGATTCCTCTGTCCTCTATGAATACTAATTTGGGTCAACTTTCTTTTACAATAGACTATAATATTTAATTGTTCAAGTGTTCTTATAAAAGAATAATAAAGTGAAAGATATTTTTTTCATTTAAAAAAATATATATTTGGTATACTCGGAGTCCAATTGACAAATTGGACATGTCCATCTTTGTTATAATCTCAACAATAAACGTAAAATACGTATAACCCTATTAATAGTATACCCAATGCCGGGTATAATATGTCTAATATTATCTGTCTAATAAATGATTAGCAAAAAAAAATAAGTCGAATAAATTTTTTTTTTTTTTTGAGAAACTTGTCGAATAAATAAATATAATAGGCTACGCAAAACTTTAGTGAGATTTGAACATGGACTTTGGACTAGTGCCTAAAATCTGGCGCCTTAGACCTGTCGGCCAAACTGTATGCATATAATGTCATACTATCTATCTTAAATTTATTAAGGGCACGTTTGGTAGACTGTAATAGACATTGTAATGTAATAGATATTCCTATGGCATAACTATTCGGTTGTTTGGTTATATTTTTATAACAATGAATAGTTATTCCTAATGAATAGCTATTCTTCAAAATGAGTAATAATTATTCCTTATCAAAAGTACTGAATATTTATTCCTTCACCTTATGTAATAACTTTTAAAAGAAATTTCATAAAAAGTCATTAGTTGCCACATTTTAAAGAGGAAAGAAAATAATTTTTTTTTTATTGTTAATTATTAGCTCTATTTTGAACACCCTTAAAATAAGTGTATTTTAGGAAATTTGACTTAAAAATGATTTAATTACTCCTTTTTTTTTATACTCTACTAAATTGTGGATGCATATTCAGAATTCTATTCCTAAATGGTCACCAAACTAATGAATAGTAATACTTATTACATTCCAACTTAATGTATTCCTTGTAATACTTATTCCTATTCCCATGTAATAATTATTACAGTGTACCAAACATGTCCTAATAATTAATTGTTATGGAGTCTTAAGACGACTAACAATTAAGACTCCATAACAATAAATATATATATATATATATATATATATATTTTTTTTTTTTTTGAGAAGAGGTCTAACAATATAGGATAGTGTAAGAAATAACTTTATATCAAATCATTTTAATTTATGTCAAATTTTTAACTAAATTTATAAGATGTAAAGTCAATAAAACTAATTATTTGAGTTTCACTTATCACTTAAGTCATATTTTCAGTCATTTTATCAATTTATACCAATTTTTAATTGGGTAAAGGTGTCCGTTAACATTTCCCAATATATAAATGGCCAATGATTTAGTTTTTCTTAAAGGAACTACAGTTTCATAAATAATCTATATATATAATAATAGGTGAAGCAGAGAGAAACTCAAATAGAATTCTAAGTTAGAGTTTCAATTTTGTGCCATATGTCATTCCAATTATTCAATTAGAATTTGAAATTGGAGTCCAATTTTACTATACACGTGTACAAAAAAAATAATCAAAAGAATATAATATGATTTGGGGTTGTTTTCGAGAGAACCATTACTCTGATTCATTGTTTTTATTTATTTTTACGTAGGTTCATTGTTCTCTTGGTTCAAACTTCAAAGTCCTAGGGAACTATAACAGGAAACCAAATATGGAAAGTGGCCTTGGGAACTGAAAATAAATTTCAAAAAATTAATTAAAAATTAAAAATGAAAGAATATTGCAAGAGATGCACCACTTGGAAAATTGAATTCCAATTAAAATTCATTGGACTTGGTAATGAGATGAGATGAAATTAATAACACATTATACATTCTTGCTTTGGGAATTGGTAGTACTAATCTAAATCCATTGGACTTGCTTCATGATTATACAACTATGAAGGATGTATAAAAATACGCACAAATCCATCTCTCTATAAAAAGAGATTGGAGAGAATTTCTTTTATCAGCCATGCAACTTCAAAGGTTTTTTCTTCATATAAATGCTCATCATGTTACAAAATAACCTATTGTAAAACTACAAAATGAATACAACTCTAAGGTTTTTTTTAAAAAAAAAAAAAAAAAAAAATTTAAGCTACGAAAATTTCAATCACCAATAGAGATTGAAGATTCAAAAGCGTGAATGGATCTTTTGGATAAACATCATCACCAATGTTCATCTTTCTATGTAATATTTTCATTTTGTTTTGATTCCCTTAATCGATATAATGATGGGTTTGTGTGTATGCGCATACATTGAATCAATATTAACATTTTTTGAAATCCTTTGGTCCTTGCTTGATGATTGACTTCTCTTGCAGATATCAATCTTGCACGAAGATGGCTTTCAACCTATTTGGTGTGACCTTATTGAAAACAATATTTAGCACATGGGAAGAATATCCAATGTCAACCTTGTGAATTCTTAAACCTATTAATTAGTCTCCTTTATGGCAAACACCTCTCTCTTAGTAGCTTCATGGTTGCCAATTTAGTTTCATATTACTCTATTTTGGCTTATAGTTGTGCTACTTTTGAACATTTTTTTACTTAAGTTTGATTGCTGTGCCAAATGTCTCTAAAGTTTTATTTACTTAAGAACCAATTAATTGTATGCGCTTAATTGCCCTTTAATTACCCTTTCAATATACGCATGACTGTGACTGTAACTTGTATGTTATATCAATCTATTGTGGCTCAACTTGCTTTCTTTTATACATATATATATATATATATATATACTAAGTTTTGCTAATAATTTTATGGTTAATAATATGAATTTAGACTTAACTAAGCCTTTTAAACATGAATAAACTCATGATTAATAATATATCCATTCTCATGCGGTAGCATGGGTTACATACTAGTTTCATTTAAAGCGCTAACCAAAAAAAAAGGTGAAATTTGATTGTAAATATCTCAATGATTGATATAGGAAGTAAATAAAAAATATTACGTTCTCAATAAGCACGAAACACTCTCCCAATCTTCATTTGCAAATTAATTAATGATAATTTTACCTTGGATGTGGATTGATCCATTCAATTTGTTGTAACTCAAATCCAGTTCCTTGAGCGAAGCAATAGTACCACTAAAGGATTGCAGAATGCTATTATTGAAATTATTATAATCCAAGTGAAGCACCTCCAGCTTGCTCAACGCAGAGAATCTTTGCATGTCTGCAACTATATATTCCCACAAAACAATATAAAATGATTCCTAACATACAACTAATCTTTTTCACAGCTATTTTTTTATATATAAGAAAATGAGGAAATAGAAAAAATTAGGATATTGACATATACTACCTGCTTTTCTTAGGATATAAACTTGATACCTTTATTTGGGATCCATCCAGGAATGGAATTAAAACTCAAATCAAGGTACTGAAGCTCTTCAAAGGAAAGAAACATAGAGGCATTAAAGTACCAACGTCCCCTATCATCGCTATTCCAATAGTGCAACATAAAATTAAGAGTAAGTTGGATTACACACCAAGTAGTGATGTTGCACTTAACTCTTTCCCACTCACAGCAATCACTCGCTTTATTGCCTGAGTCCCAAAGAGAGAATTTAATAAGTTCACTAGCCTGGTCGATGGAAGCTTTGAATTGCAAGAGAGCAATTCTCTCTTGCTCCCAGCAACCAAAGCACCCATTCATACCAAAATGAACTAAAACTAACACCACCGGCCACCACCAATAACGTCCCAGCAACTCCATAACTTTTTCTTTTTCTGATTTTCTATAACAATAAGACTGACAAAGTTTTTGCTCAATTCTAATTTATACTTTCAAGCAAAATAGGTTTTGAATTGAAATAAGACTACCACCACCATCCTATATATACCCACTACACGTACCACTTTCTCAGATCATATCTTGTGCTTTTTCCAAAAGCAAAATGTTACATCCATTATTTAAGATGAGTTGGACTAAGTCCTCGCAGTTTGCAACATGGTGTCTTTCCATCCAACAACGATGAAGATCTTTTCTAAATAAAAAAAAAGGTGCAAGGAGATAATTTATTTTCTTTTAATGAATAAATACTTTGATTGAGGGAAGTAAAAAGAAACAATGGCCTTACTGGTATAGTTTCACCAGAATGAAGTTAACTTTTGGTTGATAATTTACAACTCCTAGATCCGTGAGACACAAAAGTAAAAGAAAATAGAAGAAAAATATATAACACATTTATTTATTTAGTTATTTTTAGTTTCTTTCTAATTCATTCACGTTTTCCACTCTTAGTTTTGTTTAATCCATCCAACAAGCAGGAAAGCTACATCTACTGCTAATACAAAGGCAAGCAAGGTAAAGTATAAGAAAAAACTTATTAAATTCTAATTAAATATCCATTTAATTTTAACAAACTAATAAGAAAGAGAAGTACTGAAGTACACAAAAAAATTGTTTTGTATGTAATACATTACAAGATACAAAATACCATTATTTCTTACTACATTATTATTATAATTAAATCAATATAAAATTATAAGAAAAAGGGAATCAAATATAAAATTGTGGAGAATATGCTTTTTCTCTTTCTGCCGGCCCCCCTTTGGATCCCATCTGACTTCATCCCTATACAAAAGAGCTTTCTCATATCATATTTGTGCTTTTTTTTTTTTCAAAAGAAAAAAAAATTACATCCATTATTTGAGATGGCCAAGACTTCTTTTATTTTTATTTTTATTTTTTTATGTGAGAAACAAGATGACCAAGACTAAGTGTCCATTTGGAAATAATTTATCTAGTTTTTTGTTGAAAATTTTTGGTTGAAAGTGTGTTAAAGTATACTTGTACTTTAAAAATTTTTGAAGAAGTGGAAAAATGTGAGGAAAAAAATGAGGTTTTAAAAAAAATTGTATGTAAAAGCTAAAAACTAATGCTAAAAGCTTATTTCAAACACACTCTAAGACTCCGCATCGTGGTGTATTTCCATCCACTAAAATTGACAATCTTTTCTAAATAGAAAAGGTGCAAGAAGATATTTTTTCTCCAAACAAAGTGGTCTTCCGTTGAAATAGGCCACAAGCAAGCATTTTACATATATACTTACATTGAAATGTCCATTTTATATTATTGCGGTTGGTCTAATAATGCAAAGTGTGTTCTTTGTAGTGATTTGTTTTCTTTTGTCTGTAATTTTGCAGTTATGCCTAATCAAAAAAACCAATACTCAAGAAGAGGCAAAGTCTTGGGTTTAAATGGTGCTGATCCTAATTTCATATCGAGTACTATCTTGGAAAATGTTTAGTTATGACTAGTCTATTTGTACTACCAGCTTCGCACTAATTGAGAATATACCTAAACTCAAGAAAATTAAGGCCAAAGACTTTTGGGGCAATTGGCAGGATCCTTAAGGGTCCGTTTGATTGTACGGGTGGAAAAGAAGGAGGATGGAAAAGTGGGAGTATAGAAAAAATTTTAATTTCCTCCTTTTTGTTAGGTTAAGAGTGGAAAAGTGAGAGGATATAAAAAGTGAGTTTGTACAAATTTACGCATATACCCTTTCTAAAAAATGATGCCCAATTAAAACCAAAAAAGGGATAAAAAACTAAAAAAAATCAATCACCTAAATTTATTATTAAAAAAAATCATATTTAGAAAAAAAAAAAAATCACATCTAAACAAAAAACAAAAACAAAAACAAAAAAAAAAAAAAAAAAAAAACAAAAAAACAAAAAAAAAAACACAAAAGAAAGCAATATATATATATTGCCTGTTGAACTTAAGTCATTTTGGAATGAGGTGTGTGTTTTGTTTGGGAAGACCTAGACTCAACAAAAGAACAAAGACTTGGAATGCTTTCCCAACTTGTGTTTAGAGTCTAGTGCCTTGTTGGGAAGGGTTTCATAATGAACACTAATTCATGATATTATGAGTTTTGCATTATTTGCAAAGATCCACTCTCAGGAAGAGGCCAGAAACTTTGATTTCAATTGTGCTTTCATGGAAAATGTTTCATAGTAATGACTAGGTCAAAGCATTGGTGTTATGAGCTTTGCATTATTTGAGAATACCTAAACTCAAGAAGGTGGCAAAGACTTTCATGTCAATGGTTTGGAGTTTTGCATTATTTGAGAAGACACACACTCAAGTAGAGGCTGAAAACTTTGGTTTCATGAATAGTGCTTTCAAAGAAAATGTTTCATAGTGATGACTAACCCATAGCATTGGTGTTTTCCTATTTCGTATGTAATACATTCCAGTTAAATGTTTCGTAGTGATGACTAATGATCGTTTCTTTTGAATTATTTGGGGAGACCTAGACTCAACAAAACGCCAAAGACCTATCATGTGCTTTCTTTGAAACTATTTCATAGTAATTACTGATCTAGCTATATCACTAATATTATAAACTTTGTATTATTTGAGATAACCTAGACCATGATAGTTGAAAACTTCATGTGATCATGTCCACCACTTCTTTTTACCCACCACTATTAAAGTTCTTTTAATTATTTTTTTCCTAAAATAAAAAAAAAATAATAATTCAATTTTATTTGGGGAAAAAAATGGAATGCACCATGATATTCCCTTTCATATTTGATAGCCCCCACCTGTAAGACTTATATGTTATCGGAGGAACGCACCATGTCACATAATTTATTTTTCTTAGTTGAGTTTGTAACTCTCATATGTTCATTTGTACCAAAATAGTGAAATGTCACAATGCTCATAGCAAATTCTGTCACATGCTTACTGATCTATACAGGTTTCCTTTTGTAAACTTCATGAGATCAAATATTTAAGTTACGGTAGCAAGTAAAAGACAATCTTGAAGAAGCAATTTAAATGATTTAATGCCTAGTTAGCAGTTATCACTAATGATGAGGGAAGCACGATGTGAGAATTTCCATTTTCAAGATGCAAGTTATTGGAGCTTTGTCATATAAAATCCTTAGCATGCAAGGAATTCATGCAGCCTAAGCCAAAAGCCAATGCATATATAGTTATTCTCCATATGGAAGAGAGAACATTCTTAACCTTTGGTAAAAATATAGATGATTTGATAGTAATTCTAATTTGTTTTGCTTCTATTGGGTTTGTTTTGAAGAATTACTGCAGAAGGAAGTATTAGAATTGTGT
Source organism: Quercus variabilis (assembly GCA_030445155.1). Taxonomy (NCBI): domain Eukaryota; kingdom Viridiplantae; phylum Streptophyta; class Magnoliopsida; order Fagales; family Fagaceae; genus Quercus; species Quercus variabilis. Next base: position 3,274,664 of record CP129448.1, on the reverse strand, counting down.
GGTTAAATTAGGGATGGCAACGGGTCAGGTTCGGGCCGGGTTTTTCTCTACCCAGACCCGACCCGCAGGGCAAGACCCGTGACCCGAACCTGGCCTGTTTAGGGTACCAGGTTTTTTTTCGGGGCCCGGACCTGCGGGCCCCGTTTAGGAATTGGGCCCAATTTGTGGCCCAACCCAAAAAAAAAATTTGGCGTGGAACTCGTCTATGGAGGCAAGCTATTCTGGAGAAGAAGTGGCGAGAGTCTATTTCCAAAAACTCATCTCTGCCATTGATTCTGCTACAGCCATGGAGCCTACCACCGAGATCTCAAGCTAGAGAACTTGCTCTTAGACGAAGAAGGTAATTTGAAAGTCACCAAATTTCAGTCTCAACTCTTTCACTGAGCATTTAAAACAAGATGGGTTGCTACACACAACGTGTGGCACAACGGCTTATGTGGCACCGAAGGTGATTGGAAAGAAAGGCTATGGTGGTGCTAAAGCTCTCTGGGTGGTTCAAGTCTGATGGTTGTGGGTGTGGGACTTGTGGGTGATATGGGTTTGTTGGGAGGTGGTTTTCGTAGCCAAATGTGGGTGTAGGTGATATGGGTTTGCTCATTCTTATAGGTGAAAGGGAGTTGGAAAGTAGGAGGGAGGCTGAAATGAGTGAGGGTCGGACTGAGGGAAGGAGGCGAGGGAGGCTGAAATGAGTGAGGCTATGACTCTGCGAGGGTCGGACTGAGGGAGGGAGCAGGGAGGCGAGGGAGGCTGAAGAAAATAGAAATGAGGGATTATTGGATTAGGGTTACATTGTAGGTTTATATATATATATATAGAGGGCATTTTTGTAATTTAGGGTACCGGGTTTTTAAACGGGCCAGGTCTCGGGTTTTTTTGATAAAACCCGGACCCGCTTTGGGTTTTTTTTTTAAACCATACCCGACCCTATTTCTAATCGGACCGGATAAAACCCAACCTATTTGGGTCAGGTCGGGCCAGGTACCCGTGGGTCGGGCAAAAATTGCCATCCCTAGGTAAAATGTTAAATTAACGATTCTCTCAAAAGTTTAAACTCTTAGGATATGATAAATTTAATCAATTAACCACAACAGTTTAATTACAATATCAAAGAGTAAAATTGCACCTTGAAAATGGGATTTCACTGAACAGTGCTGTATACCTACCATTCCCTCACCATAATGATAAGTCCAACTTAACATGAAGATGCATTCAATCAAAGCATTCTAGACTTGATGCAAATAGATGCCGTCTAAACAGCATGAACTGATTACCCTCAAATATGCATGAAAAAGAAATTCCTATCAAACTTAGTGAAAGGAAACAACTAGCAAACAATAAAATTTTGAAGCATTTTACCCTGCTTCATTTGCAATGGGGGAAATTGTTTTGAAGCACCACAAAGCCCTGGTCTTTTCTGGCACACATTATTTTAAAAGCAAACCCATAAAAGTCATATGCAAAAAGATAATACCACAATAAAAGCATGTTGTTTTACATAAGAAAAGAAAATAAACTCAAATGCTTTGACATGATACTCCAAAATCGGCTCAAATTTAAAACTAGATGTTAGAAAAACATAAATTTAGAAACATAGTTAGTAATTTAGTATATAAAAAATCAAGAAAAATGAAATTAAAAAAAAAAAAATTAGAGTTACAATATAAAATTTAATAATGACATCTAAATGATATTTGAATAAAATTAAAAAAAAAATCTCCAATAAAATTGTTGCCTTAGGCATAAAATTGTCTTAGTCTGACCCTAGACTTTACTATATTGTCTTTACAAACTATTAATTGTGTTGCAAATCACCCAAAAAAAAAAAAAAACTCAAACACTCATTTACTAAAATTTTAAAATCCAGCAATCGTACTTATTACCACATTAATCTATAAAAGTTTATGTAGCAAAATGCGTAATATTTTTAATATTTTCCAAAGAAAAGAGAAATCCTAAAAATCAAGGTAAAAACCATAATACATTAGATATTAGATAGTTGTGTAAGAAATACACCATTTAGATCGCCCAATTTCTTAACTTGTATAATCACTTCTTGAAAATTTTTTCTTAATGAATACTAGTCTATATCACTAGTATTGCGATCGAGGATAGTGATAGACTTATAGTGTGTGTGTGTTGAAGACTTGGCATCAATGGTGTCTTTCCATGGTTCCACCCACCATCTTGACTTTTATCAAATTATTTTGTCAAATTAACCCAATCCAAATCCAAAGAATGACATCTAGTCGTCCACAGCTAAGACTTCTTTCTTATTTTTATTTTATTTTATTTTATTTTTTTTTTTTGTGGGGAAAGGCTAAGAGATATAAGGGTTCGTGTTTAAGGGTTAGGCCAAAGTTTTGTACATTTTAACCCATAGAATACACTATAGTAGGGCCTTTGGGATTTTTTTATTTTTTTATTTTTGGTCTCAGTTGCGCAACAATTTCATCATCCACTTTATCATAATTTTTGCCAAGCCTAGTGTAAACATTATCTGCATTTGGAGCTTTTCTTTTGTTGCTAGGGGGAGCAGCTTTAGCAATTCCGGCTCTATACTATAAGCAAATGAAGCGGTCGTCTAGGGTCCATATAAATAAAAGTCCCTCAAATTTTAGCCAATAGGATCACTCTTTTTTATTGTAATAGTATTAATTAAATCCAAATATTAGCAAATAAATAACATAATAATTTTATATCAAACAAAAAACAAGAAAAAAACAGGAGAGAGATATACTATGTCCACAATATTTTTATAACAAATCTTAAATAGCATATTGTAACAAACTATTAATGATAGCCAAAAAAAAAAAATCAATAGTGGGTTCAAATTAAAATTTAAAGTTAGTAATAACTTAACACCTAGAATTTAATGTAGCACTTCTCAAAAAAAAAAAAAAAAGGCAATACACTAAAAAAGTTCACAACATTTTCATAACAGTTTAGTTGGCAAAGTTTTAGAGCCTGTTTGATTGAGTGGATTTTTGGATCATATCACTCATTTTTCATAACTGAGTTCTCAAAACACATGGGTACCACAAAAAATTTTGTGTTTGGCTTGGTTTTCAACACTTGTTTCCACCACTCAAAACTCAAAATTTTGAGTTAGAGTGACGGAAATAGGAAACAGCAAATGGGTGTTTTCAAAAACTGAAAACTGAGTTATGAGTTTTGAAAACTGAGTTACGAAAACTGAGATATCAAAAACTGAGCTATCTCTAAACCAAATAGGCCCTTACTATTTCTCATCTAGGTCTGCTACTAACATTACTCTTTTACTTACCAATATTGATCCATATTTGGTGCCAAAATTTTCTTTTAATTAAAATTTCAATATCTTTGGAATTTGTATTTTGTGGGTTACTTATATGTGAGTGAAAAAAAAAATTTAAGATACAGCCTGATAACTTACTACAAGCCCAAAATCTATTTGGGCTGGAATTTATCGAAATGGACTAGAAAGGCCCGTAATTTTATTCAAGGGAGAAACCCCATTGGCTACATGAATTGAAAGAGCATGCCAAAGAAGAGCAAGCGGAATATGATGAGCATATCATTTGAGGTAGAGAACATTTAAAATCTTGCATGCATAAATCTTTAGAACCTAACAATCTCCCTTGTTGGCAATCCGTGCCAAAACACACATATACATGAATTGCTCAACTGAAGAACTAGCCCAATTTACAAAGTGTTGCCCTAATACAATTCTACCCCAATCCACTAACTATTAGTTGTTAGAATAGACAGTAGTTGAGAAAGAATTAATTTGTAAATTCCTAAAACACTAAAAACAAACCATAAACGCGTGTGTGAAAAATACAATACAAATCCAAAATCTAAAAACTGAACTTAAATTCTCAAAAAATAAATGATAGATTGATATATCAAATGAATAATCATCAAATAAACCATCATAGTCAATCATAAACCATCAATATTTGTGAAACAGGAACAAAACAAAAGATAAAAATAAATACAACACAATAGAATCACATAAGAATATCTTCCCCTAAGTACATAAGCCAAAAAAAAAAAAAAAAAAAAAAAAAACCCTACTCTCTCTCATATTCACTCCCCCTAAGTATAAGAGCTACATACATCCTACTCCCTCTTTTTGTTACGCATTGCTAAAGCAACACTCAATTGTTTGAAGGTGGAGGAGATGGGAAAGAACTCCTCTACTTATCAAAATTTGTCGTTAAGGTAGCAATCTCTGTAAGAAGCTCATCAAGAAGCTCTCTATAAGTCACTTGTGTAGTCATGAACGTCTCCATCATAGATCTAAGTGAGTGACATGGAGGAACAGAAGGATTAGTAGTCTGAGCACCATTAGCATCAAAATCTGCCTCATCCACGACATCATCAACTACTGCAGCCGTACGGTCAAAATGTCTCTCTCAGTTGGTTAAGAAGGATCAATAGCAAGAGTCTCAACTCTAGGTCTCTTGGAAGAACCAGCACTTGGCTCAACCGTCTTCAACTATGCACTCTGTTGCCTAAGAAAAGAGGCTTTTATGGGTGCAATGAGGTGTACAAGATCAAAGCTAGGAAAATCCTCAAGCTAAAGATATTCTAAGATCCTATGTATGAAAATTGGAAAGTAGAGAGCATGTTTCTTAGATTTGCTCCTATGTGCTTCTACGATGGTTTGGATAAAGAGAAAGGGAAAACAGATAGAACCATTAATACTAAGAGCATACACAAAAACACATCTATCTATAGGAATAGTGTATACATGGGAGATAGGAAAAATGTTATGACATGCTATCCTAAACAGCATATAATGATACTTAATTATCTCACCAGAATGAATTAAGGGTTCTAAACCCCGTGTGACAGGTTTTCCACAAAGAAGAGACATGACATCATCAATATAAGGAGAAGGATTGTATAAGTAGGTACGATCAGGAACAAGAGGTACATGAAGAGCCTCGAATACTATTTTCTTAGTTATCCTAAACTCCTCACCTCGAATCTAAGTAGACAAAATATGACTACCTGAATAATCAGACTCAATAGAGAGATTTCGCATAGAATTCTCTAATCAGAAGAGTAGGAGGGGTAACAAGATTTTGACACAAAGGTAACCAACCCCTAGACTCACGGTTCCTACGAATAGGAGCGTCTAACTCATCTAAATGTATTTCCCTTTCACCCTGAATGGATCTGAACTTAAGTAGTTTCTTGTACTTCTCAAAGGATGCTTGAGTTTGGAACCTAGTTAGCTCATACTCAGTAGGTTAAGATGAAGAACCAGAGACATGTTTTGCTTTTGTCTTAATGTTTCTAGATTTCTTAGGAGCCATAGAAACTTGGGAATGAGAAATAAAACAAAACACAGAACCAAGGGCAGACTGCATTAGAGATAGTTAAAGCATAGAGAAAATTTTCAAAATCTATATGATGCATGATGCATATACATAGATCATGTATGATCTAATGCACAAAATAGTCCAATTATATCACAATTTTGAAAATTGACCCAGAAAATCAAAATTTATGCAAAATCCCCAATTTTGTAACCTTAATTTTCCAAAAATCCACATATTGATCAATTGAACATCACAACATGTATAAAACATGTTATAATTACTCAATTGAACAATATCGCAAGTCAATTTCAATCAATTTCACCAAATTGAACAAAATCCCCAAATTTCTCAAGAACACACAAACCCTAAATTACTCAATTAAACATTATTGCAAGTCAATTTCAATCAATTTCACCCAATTGAACAAAATCCCTAAATTTCTCAAGAACAAAAAAACCCTAATTTCGAAATTTTGCACAGATCATGAAATTTTTTGAAATTAAAGTAGAGGAAACGTGATTATATGATGCATGGACAAAAACCCATAGATTATTTTAAGTTAAAAACACCCAAAGCATCAAAAACCACAAAAATCTTCAATGTTCAAATTTTTTGAGAAATTTGTCCAAAATGCATGTAAATAAATGAAAAGGAAAGGGTAAAAGAGTCATACTAGGTACATAGATGAAAACCTTTGAAGCTTTGACTCAGAAAAGAACAAAAAAAAAAAAAAAAAATTGAGTGAAGAGGAATCGAGAGGAAGAAGATAGTTTGAAAAGAACTGATCTAATTCCTTTTACTTAAAAAAATAAAAATAAAATAAAAAAACACAAAATTCGATCGGCCGGGAGGAATCAAGCAACGATCGAAGAATTTGAAAAATAGATTTTGATTGATCGAAAGGAATCAAATAGGAATTGAAAGAAGCAGTGAGTTTTGGCCTCAAAATTCACATTTTTCAATCGATCAAGAGACGAATTCAATTGATTGAAAACATGAAAGCCCAGAATTTTGTTGAAAAACTTGAAATTTTTTGCAAGAACAAAATTCAAAATCAATTTTCATGATGTGAAATGCATATGAATGATTCCAAAAGTTTTCAAAAACACATCTTCTTCAAACAATGATATTTTCCTCATCAAAAATTTCTACCTAAACCCAAAAAAGAGCATTAAACATCACAAAAAGCATAATCTTGCGTGTGGAGTGTGCAACTAGTAGATGTATGAGATACATAAAAGGTGATATGTAGATAATAATTAAACCAATATTCTACATCATCAATCACATTAGTTTGAAAGTGACTATCACCTAAAGAGTTACATCATATAACTTCCACAAATCCTAAAAAACACGCTTGCAATCATGTAAAAGCAACTTATTTTTATTTTTGCTTTTCTTTTTATTTTTCTTTTGATTTTTTCTTTTGATTTTCTTATTCCTTTCGAAATCAACACCTTATTTTTATATGCAAATGCTACACTTTACCGAGCACGGCTTATATAATTTGCACACAGGTGTTCATGATTAGCGAGTAACAATGGTGAGATGGTTATTTATGTCTTTCTCTTAGGATTTTTTAGTCCTTACAATCCAAAAAATGTGACATCAAAATCAAGAGCATATGTTTAAAAACCATAAGCAACTCACATAATTAAGCACTACATAGCAGGTTTCTCAAAAAAAAAAAAAAAAAAGCACTACATAGCACAAACTAGTAAAGTGCAGAAAAAAGATAGCTAATTCTCAAACAAAGGAAATAAGCTCATCTCATTTTTTAGGAAAATTAACACACTGTTTTACATAATAAACATTGAAATGCTTTCACATGATACCCCAAAATTGCTCAAAATTTAATTTAAAAAAAAAAAAAAAAAAAAAAAAAAAAAAGGAAAACTGACAAGTTCATTCTTCAGTCAGAACCTAGAAGAATATATTTAATCTATTGGCATGAGAAATTGCTAGCATGATCTTCGGAGTATATGATCCTGATTATTAGTTAAAATGAAAAGGAATACCTGTCGGTCAACGGGCACATCTCAATACCCTTTATAGCTTCTGAGATACATGGATAAACGGGATTGTTCATCACTCAAACAACAAAACAAAAGGCTTTGATGCCATATTGGAAATCATTCCAATTCTCATAAATAAATAAGGGGTTTCCTTACCGATCGGTGTAATCTTAACTGTGCAACAATTCAAGCTGCAGCTTTGCCTTTTGCTTTTTGTTTCTTGGCATCTAATGATGCTAAGCCTGTGCCCAATCCAACAAGAGCCTGATCTTCTTGCCCTGATGTCAATTCATCATTTTTGGAATCCAGTGGGCCATGTGAATGATGGCCATTGGCTTCCTTCTTCACTCCATCAGTTTCCCCACCTTCTGCCGCATCAAGGGTCATACCTGAATTGATAATATTGAGGAATTGAGTAAGTGGTGGCATAGCTTGTATTGGAATGCCATGTGGACGTATCAAGAGGCCCCTAGTTGTAGCTTTCTTTCTGACTTCAGCTGCTGCGCGGGCAGCTCTTTCAGCAACTCCGCTCCCTCAAGGAGGATTGTCACCAATTATCGCAGCATTAAGAGATTTATTAACAGAAGTGCCCGAAGTCCCAGACCTTCCAGCTGTTGCAGTGGCTTCGAATGCCTGTATTAAGTCAGGATGGGCCTATCGTGCAACATCAAATATCAAATGAGAAATCCTAAGTACCCACCAAAAAAGAAACAATATATCTTTTAGGGAAGTTAGGACAGCTCCAAGCAAGAAACAAGCACCTGATTGACACCAAGAAGCGTTTTACAGTTCTCAATTTTTCTTTTTGATAATTCAATACTTGGGGGTGGGGAATATGAATCTTGGATATCTCCATTAAAAACACTAATAGGTACCAATTGAGCTACAAGTCTCTTTGGTCAAAATACACTATTAGTCCTTAAACTTTAGTCCATGAACAATTTTGTTCCTAAAGTTTTTAAGTGCTAGCTTTTAGTCCTTAACAAACTTAAAGAGATCCTTTTTAGTCCCTGGAAAGCTCTAACTAATCAATTTTGGTCCCTAACATACTTCAAGTGATCACTTTTAAGTTGGTTTAATTGAGTGATGACATGTCAGCTTTAATTTGGTCACATCATCTAAGGAAGTAAAAGAAACCATTTTTAAACTTCAGTGACTAAATTTCTTGTGATCTAGACTTAAAAAAATAATAAATAAATAAAATAAAATTCTTGTGAGCTAAGCTTTAGGATTGATGGTGTATTTGAAGTATTTTCGAGAGATACTACGTTCACAACATTTTCACAACAAGTCATAGGAAATAATTGTTATTGGTTCAAATTTGAACCTAACACTAATATTGTTTTTTTACCCCAACAATAACAACCAATAACAACCTGTCATTTTGGATTTATTGTGAAAATGTTGTGGACATATCATTTTTCTTTCCCCTCTTTAACAAAAAAAATAATTTGAAACGGCATCCATCCAGAGATTTTAATACACTATGCTGTAGTACCAGGATAAAAAGACCTGGTTTTTAAGATCTCAAACCAGAAATGTAGGGTAGACACCTTACAGAGAATGAGAAATAAGCCGTGCGAAAAGGACAAAAGCATGAGCATAGTAATTTACCCAAACTCCTGACATGTATAATAGGAAATATCTAGACAAAGCTGACAATAGCTCGAGAAAGCACCAAGCATAAGAAGGAAAATGCATAAATGTAAGACATCATATACCATAAATATGCAATTGAACTAGTCTTAAAGCTATTGTCCATCCTTCAGAACATGTGCTCAACATAATTTTTTTTCTTTTTTTTTTAAACATTAAGGAATAGTAGCATAAAAATGGACAATAATTTTTTTTATTATAAAGAATGGGCAATCATATTACAAAAGGACAACACCTGCACCATCATCTATATCTTGAGTTTGAGCTTTGAACATGTGTCATAAAGATGTTCACCTGACGTGACAAGTCAGCATGAAGTGAAAAATGTTTGTTATTATTATTATTATTATTTTTTATTTATTTCTTGCTTGCCCCAACAAGAGCCTTGTGTAATGTTAGGGATAGGTTGTCAAAACAATCATTAATAAAAAAAACAATTTAGTCGAATTCCAATCATCTGATTTTGAATTAACTTGCACCTCAATGATATACATTTCCTATAGTTTTGAATTATTTGTGGGGGACTTAGGTTATATTTGGTAACAGTTTTTATTTTCTATTTTCAAAAACTTGTTTATGAGAATATGAATAAATAAATAAATAAATAATTTTGTATTTTTGAAATCAAAAACATGTTTGGTTGTGAGTTCTAGTTAGCTCAACTGGTAAAATCTTTGATAATTGTATAAGAGATTTGGGGTTCAATCCCCGCCTACACCAAAAATTGATTGGTGTCTTAGTCTGATGATAAAGAGCTACTATCATCAGGAACGAATGCCATAGGTTGAAACTCTCTCAAAAAAAAAAAAAAAACATATTTGGTTAGTTGAAATTAAAGAAATAGTTTTTTAAAGAAAAAATAGAAAACACTAAAATATGTTTGTACTAGCATTTGAACTCTAATGCAAACTCATTAAATGAGACAGATTCATTAAATCAAATGCGTGTTTTTATTGACTTTTGAAAAATATAAACTGAAAACAACATTTTGCATGTTTTCAGTTTCCTTTACAAATTGAGCTTTGAGAACAGATTTTGTTTTCTGTCCATTTTGAGTTGACAAACAAGTTTTTTAGTTTTAAAAATAGAAAATTGTTCTTGGAAATAGAAAATAAGGGGAAAAAATAGTTACCAAACATGCCCTTATATTTTTTATTGCATTCTTTGTATTTGAAGAGTTATTTGTGGATGAGTAGTGTGTTGATTTCTTTATATACATGTTTGTGATAAAGTTGACATTTTTTTACAGGAAACTTGGCAATATTGTCTCAACAACTATGACATGTACTAAATATTTTTATTATTTCTTGTTTATTGCTATGGCCATAGGAATGACAATTTTTCCCCACCCCACTTAACCCACCCCTCCCCGCTTCTCCCCACACGGGTTTTCCCCACCCCGCAAAGGTGGTGGGGCAGGGATGAGGCAAGATTTTAGCCCCGCACCATAAAGCGGGACAGGGATGGGTTTATACTTTTTAGACCCACCCCGCCCTGCCCATCACCGTCACCATCCCCGCCCCTCCCTGCGTTGCTAAGAGTTATAATTGTAAATTTTTCATACTTAAAACCCTACTATTTAAACAATCATATTAATATTAGCTTATTTTATTCTACCCAATGTGGTTCTTTATCTTTATTTTGTTATGTGTTATACTATGAGGTTTTTCTTTTTTTTTTCTTTTTTTTTCTTTTTTTGTGTCTTGTTAAACACTTGGATATATTATTCAATTTTTTCTAAAAAAATTATTTTATTTGATGGGATAAATTTAGTTGTAATTTCAAGTATATTTTTATTAATGAAATAAGTTTCATTAAAAAAAAATTGTACTAGTTGTAGGGAAAATTAACAAAATGTAAAGTTTTATGGGGTGGAGCGGGGCTTTGTAGGGCCCCGAGGGGCGGGAATGGGGTGAGAAAGTTTTCCTTGTCACGCGGGGTGGGGCTGGGATGGGGCAAGACAAAACCATACGGGGCGAGAACAAAGACCCCATCCTTCGGCTCTGCCCCACCCCATTGCCATCCCTAGCTACAGGACGTGGATGGTTAGATCTTTTAGATAAGAATCTTTATGACTTTGGTTTCAAATTTGAATTCTATTTTGAATTTAAACTTTGTTTTGGAAGGAAATAAATTAAAAGGGTGGAATAAATTCAAATTTCATTTTCTAAATAAGATGGGTCATTATCATTAATGAATTTAATGCCAAAAGATTTTCTCTTAAAAGTTTTTTTTTTTTTTTTTTTTTTTGAGAAAGTCTCTTAAAAGTTAAATTTGAACTTGAATAAAATTTGGCAAGTTATAAAGTGTCATAAATATTAAGATTTGGTTATTTGATCAAGTTTTCAAATTTGAAAGATATTTGGCAATAATGCCAATGTTATAGAAAATAACACAAAAATAGAAAAAGACCCAAGAATAGGAAAATACCGAAAGGACCAAAAAAAAAAAAAAAGCCAACCCTAACTGAGACCCCGAAAACCGACCCGTTAATTTCATCAACATTTTGGGCGGGTTTTTTTGGGTCGGATTTCCGGAGATTCTAAACCCAACCTGACCCGCTATCTACTCCGCACCATAAATAAAAACTGATACCTGATATTTGAGTTTAGAAGGCTTGCCTGGAGATTGATGGCCTCAATTAGTCGGTGAGAAACATAAAGTACAGCCTTGGGTCAAGCTCTCCATAAGTAATTGCCACAGAGTATTGATCAGTTGAGAGGGAGCAATATGTTGTCGGCTTAATCAAATAAAACAACAAGACAAAAGACCAATTGGAAAAATTTTATTAAATTTATAAACCAATCCCAATGACCAAATTTGGAAACTACATTAGCTTTCCATTTTTTAACATAATTCAGCACTTTTCTTCCTATAACTTTAGTCTTTATCTGTAGTTACATTGTCTGTACACACTATCTTAGAGGTTGGCCATGAGGCATATGTACAACAAGAAGACGGTGGCGTTCCCAATGATTTTCATAATCCATTTAAAGATTTCTTCCGAGACAATGTAAGTACATTCTTTCAGAATTGTTCTATTGGTTTTAGCTTTATCGATTTGTGGCTCTATTTTGTCAGTGCTTTTATTGTATAGGTGCTGCCTTAACTCTTTTTTTTTTTTCTTTGAGTGCTGCCTTCTTTAGTTTTAGTTGTATTGAAAATTTGGGCATTGCTTGTTTTGGTGCTAAACAACATTTATAGAATTCAAAAATTGTTCACACCACAAATGCTAGGGAAGCAAACTCCCACCAAGTCCACATCTACTGCTAAGGAAAAAAAAGCAGGGGTCACATAATTGTACACAGTATCCTGTCTTTGCTTCGTGGCCTCTTGCTAATGTTGGCGTGAGCTGTCTAATGAGATAAGTATAGAAATATGTTTATGTAAATCCCATACTTCAAGGGATGTCCTTATTTTTTGCCGCAAGATATGTATAGGTTAGAATAGGTTCCTTTGCCCTGAATCTATATAGATTGTATTCAACACATAAGAAAGAAATACAGAAAAATACTACCTATTGACATGGTATCAGAGCACGTCCCTAGGACCTTTGCTCAAACCACTATGTGACCAGAAAAAAAAATAAAACCAGACCCGATAGACTCCATGGCAGAATCTAGAGAGCTAACACAACCTCTCAATTCCCAGACTGATTCCATCCTTAACGATCTGACTACAAGAATGACGGAAGTCTTGACTAGAGCCCAGACCTCCCCTCAACCTCTGCTTGCTGATTCTTCAACTACTCCAATCGGTATCAAGTTGGAAGGATCCAACTATGCCTTATGGTCCCAGGTTGTCGAGATGTATATCTCTGGCAAGGACAAGCTGGGATATATCAATGGAGATTCTCCTCAGCCTCCAGAAACCGATCCTTCATTTAGGAGATGGCGCACCGAAAACGCCATTGTCAAGGGATGGTTGATCAACTCGATGGACCCTTCTTAGATTGCCAATTTTATCCGATTCCCAACTGCAAAACAGGTTTGGGATTCTGCTGCTATAACCTACTTTGATGGGACAGACACGTCTCAAGTCTATGATCTCCGACGTCGTGTTACTCGTATGAAGTAGGCGGGTGGATCCATTGAAAAATACTGCAACGACCTTCAAGGGTTGTGGCGAGAAATCAATTTTCGTCGTCCTAACCCGATGGAGTGTGCTATTGACATACAGAAATACAACTCCATTCTACAAGAAGATCGAGTTTATACTTTTCTTGATGGACTAGATGACAGATTGGATAAAACTCGGAGTGATGTGCTCCAAATGAAACCATTCCCTACGGTGGAACAGGCCTATGCATTTGTCCGTAGGGAAGAGGTCAGGCAGACCGTGATGATCTCGGGTGCAGATACTACTCCAGGAGCAGTTATGGCTTCCAAAGGGATCAAGGGAAGCCATCACCAACTTCCACCAAAACCAGGAGCTTTTTCCCTGAGCAGCGGGAAATCCAACTCCTCATCTAAAACAAAACCACCATCTGAAGGCATGAAGTGTACCCATTGCGGCAACTCCAAACACACCCGTGACACCTGCTTCAAACTACATGGATATCCAGAGTGGTGGAATGACCTTCAAGCAAGAAAAAAACGGGAAACCATTGCTAATGATGACCACACTGGGAGAGCTGCTGTGGTTACCTGTGATACTTCGTTATCCCTCATCCCTCAAAGCCGAATCTTCACATGATCTAGGTACTTCGAGTAAGGCATTTCATATCTCTACTCACAATGATAATGAGGACTGGATTCTCGACTCTGGGGCTACAGACCATATGACATTTGATTCAAAAGATTTCTCTAATACAACTCAGCCGAGACGGAACTGTGTTGCAAATGCCAATGGGGTCACGTATCCAGTTACAGGGGCTGGAACAGTGACTTTATCTCCTTCCCTTTCATTATCTAATACCTTACTTGTACCCTCTCTTTCAAATAGACTGATGTCTGTAAGTCAAGTTACTTCAGATCTTAATTGTGTGGTATTGATGTATTCTAGTTTTTGCCTTCTTCAAGATATTCTCACCAAGGAGATAATTGGGCGTGGTACTAAGAGGGGGGGATTATACTACGTGGATGACTTCAGTTCAGGAAGAGCAAATCACATGCACCACACAGTTGGTAACAAGGAGAGACAGATTTGGTTATGGCATCATCGACTTGGGCATCCATCATTTGGGTACTTGAAGCACTTACTACCTGGGTTATTTTCCAATGTAACACACTTAGATTTTAAATGTGATACTTGTATCTTAGCCAAAAGTCATAGGGCTTCTTATCCCATGAGCATGAATAAAAGCATGATTCCTTTTGAGTTAATACATTCCAATGTTTGGGGACCTTCCCCAGTAACTACATCTTCTGGTCATCGTTGGTTCATAATTTTTGTTGATGATTGCACACGAATGACATGGCTTTACCTCCTAAAACACAAAGATGAAGTATTTGCTATTTTTCAATCATTTCATACCATGGTTCAGACACAATTCTCTGCAAAAAATTAAGATCCTTCGTTCTGACAATGGAAGGGAATATGTTAATCAACAATTCCAGACATACTTCAACAGCCATGGTATTCTCCATGAAACCTCATGTTCACAAACCCCACAACAAAATGGTGCTACTGAAAGGAAGAATAGGCATATCTTAGAAACTGCCCGTGCTCTAAATTAAGATCTTTCGTTCTGACAATGGAAGGGAATATGTTAATCAACAATTCCAGACATACTTCAACAGCCATGGTATTCTCCATGAAACCTCATGTTCACAAACCCCACAACAAAATGGTGCTGCTGAAAGGAAGAATAGGCATATCTTAGAAACTGCCCGTGCTCTATTGATCAATGCACATGTGCCGAATAGATACTGGAGTGATGCTGTTGCCACAGCTGTGTATCTACTGAACCATATGCCCACCAAAGTCTTAAATTTTCAAACTCCATTAAAGGTGCTTTCTGATCATGTCTCCTTGCCTACTGTTTTGATGATTCCTCCCCGAATTTTTGGTTGTGTTGCTTTTGTTCACCTTCATAAAAATCAACGAACTAAGTTGGACCCATGTGCTGTCTGGTGTTTATTCTTGGGGTATGGAGTACACAAAAAAGGATATAGATGCTACGGTCCCATTGCAAAAAGAATCTAAATTACCATGGATGTCACCTTCCTCGAATCTGAAAATTTTTTCTCGTCACCGGTATCCAATTCCCCTCTTCAGGGGGAGATCTATGGTGAAGAACGGAATTGGTCTGATGTTGAAATGTTAGGCGTTGGTGACAATCCAGCACATCCGAATGATGACAATAACATGGTTGAACATGTACCTAGATCTGAACCTGAACCTATACCTGAACTATTAAGAACTGAAGCTGAACCAGTGCCTGAATCATCAGGAGATGCAGAATTTGATGAATCCCTCCGCTCTATAGTACCTGACGACCATCCTGTTGAGAATATTCCTGAGGTAAGCTCTCCTACCACACCTTTACAAACTAATGCTATAGATACATCTGTGGGTTATATTCTACCTTTCAGACACAATCGAGGCAAGCCTCCAAATCGAAACTCCCCAGACATAGAAGAACGGCGATCCAAGTATCCAATAGCTAATTATATGTCTACTCAAAGACTATCGGAACCTCTCAGGGCGTTTGCACATACACTCTCCTCATGTCAGATTCCGAGTAGTGTTGAAGAAGCTTTATCAGATCCGAAATGGGCTCAAGCTATAAAAGAAGAATTGGAAGCGTTGCAGAAAAATAACACATGGGTTTTGAGTGTGTTACCTGAAGGGAGGAAGACAGTGGGGTGCAAGTGGATTTTCTCCGTTAAATATAAAGCAGATGGGTCGATTGATCGATACAAGGCGAGGTTGGTAGCAGAGGGTTATACACAGAAACATGGTATAGATTATCAGGAAACTTTCTCACCTGTAGCCAAACTAAAAACTGTTAGAGTTCTGTTATCTCTTGCAGCAAACTTAGATTGGCCATTACACCAACTTGACGTAAAAAATGCCTTCCTCCATGGTGATCTTGAAGAGGAGATTTACATGGATATTCCACCAGGCTATACTGCTACATCAGAGGCAAAGATCACATGTAGGTTACAACGAGCATTGTATGGACTAAAGCAATCACCTCGAGCATGGTTTGGCAGGTTGAGTTCAGCAATGAGGAAATATGGGTTTCAACAAAGCAATTCTAATCACACTCTCTTCCTAAAACATCGATTGGGAAAAATAACAGCCCTTATAGTCTATGTAGACGACATGATAATTACAAGGGATGATGTAGAAGAAATATCCAGGCTTCAAGAGCAATTGTCAACTGAGTTTGAGATAAAGAACTTAGGCGGGCTTAAATATTTTTTGGGCATTGAAGTGGCAAGGTCAAGACAAGGCATATTTCTTTCCCAAAGGAAATATATACTAGACTTGCTGGCAGAGGTAGGATTACTAGAGTGTAAGCCTGCTGATATTCCAATTGTCCAAAATCATAAACTTGGAGAATATGTGGACCAGGTACCAGCGGACAAACAAAGGTATCAACGGTTAGTAGGTAAACTCATCTATTTATCTCATACTCGGCCAGATATTGCTTATGTTGTGAGTGTAGTGAGTCAGTTCATGCACTGCCCGAGTGAAGACCATATGGATGCCGTAATGCGAATTCTTCGTTATTTGAAGTCCTCTCCTGGGAAAGGACTTATGTTCTCAAAGAATGATCATTTGAAGGTTGCTGGCTACACAGATGCGGACTGGGCAGGGAACATCACGGACAGGAAATCTACTGCTGGGTACTTTACTTTTGTGGGAGGCAACCTAGTTACATGGAGGAGCAAGAAACAGAAGGTAGTTGCCCTATCTAGTGCTGAAGCTGAATTTCGGGGAATGGTCAAGGGAATATGTGAGCTCCTTTGGCTGAAAAAGTTGCTAGCTGAGATCGGTGTTGCTCCTAGTTCCGAAATGAACTTGTTTTGTGATAACAAGGCGGCCATTGCTATCTCCCACAATCCGGTTCAACATGATCGCACTAAGCACGTTGAGGTGGATCGGAACTTCATTAAACAGAACCTTGAAGAAAAGATTATTCAACTTCCATTTGTTAAATCAGAAGATCAGTTGGCTGATGTACTCACAAAAGCAGTGTCTGCAAGGAACTTCTACAACTCACTTGACAAGTTGGGCATAAGGGATATCTATGCACCAACTTGAGGGGGAGTGTTGGCGTGAGCTGTCTAATGAGATAAGTATAGAAATATGTTTATGTAAATCCCATACTTCAAGGGATGTCCTTATTTTTTGCCGCAAGATATGTATAGGTTAGAATAGGTTCCTTTGCCCTGAATCTATATAGATTGTATTCAACACATAAGAAAGAAATACAGAAAAATACTACCTATTGACAGCTAATGCATTTGCCACCTGATAAGTGGTCCATCTTCACATGCTCCATTAATGCATAGAGTGCCTGCACCATAATAGTAGGGCCATGGAAAAACAAATCTTTCTGAGTTGCATCCATAAGTTCCACAACAATTTCATCATACGCTTAATCATAATTTTTTTTTTTTTTGGATAAATATACTTAATTATAATTCTTATAAAGCCTAGTGGAAACATTATCTGCATTTGCAGTTTTGCTGTTTGTGCTAATGTCCATGGTTTGGTTTAAGGATGGGATGATGATGTATTGCAAACATTGTCTGCATTTGTAGCCTTTTTTTTTTTCTTTTTTTCTTTTTTTTTTTTTTAAGGATGCTAATTTCACCTTTGAAATCTAATGCAATATTTTAATTTGCCTGCTGTGGCATTCTCTACTGTGGAGATCAGATATTCGAAGACTTCTTTGGTCGTAGACTGGGTGGTGAAGATGTCAAGGTTTGCTTGCTGTTTATGCACATATCATTTGTTTTTATGTTTTTGATTTGGTTCTTTTGACCTGCATTTCATCATTGATTAATGATCACAGGAATCTCTTGAACTATCCTTTATGGAGGCTGTTCGGGGAAGCACCAAGACAGTGACATTTCAAACTCATTTGCCGTGTGAACCTTGTGGTATGGTGGTTTTTATTCACTAATCAAGTGTTTCAAATGATTCTGCAGTTTTACTGCTGGCAGATATTTTTCCAAAATTTTGGTTGTTTTGCTCTGTTTGGTTGGTATAGTTAATTTAGTTTGGAGGAAAGGTTCCCAATGTAAGATTTTATTCTGTTTCTGGAGTTTTGCAGGTGGGCGTGGTGTTGCCCCTGGAGTCAAACCGGAAAAGTGTACTCGCTGTAAAGGTTTAGGAACGGTCAGTTTTGCTCGGAAGAAGAAACCTATACATTTTTAAGGACGATAAAAATTATTTTTACATTTTTAACTTGATGTTTTGCTGCCTATCCAGATTTCCATGCAACAGGGCCCATTTATGGTGCAGATTACTTGTCCTCAGTGTCATGGAGAACGGGAAATTGTGCCGGTATGTTGCATTTATCTGAATTTACACGCAATCATTAATGAAAATCTGAAAGTAATCAACTGAATTGCACTCAAAAAAAAAAAAAAAAAAGAACTTCAATTTAATTTTTTCTCACTTTTCTATGGAGGTTTCATAATGTCTCTTTGGAAAATACATTTTTGGTAACATAAAAGGAATGATGGTTGACAGAATTTAAGTTATTAATTCGTGATTATTGGTTTACCTTTACAATTGGTTTTTGGCTTCTCACATTGTTAGAAACTGAAAGAATATGGATAGACACCCAATGTGAGCATGTCCCTTTATTTGCCTCAGATTGTAACATCTAGGAGTAATAGTATTAGACCGTTACACTACCCCACTAAGTCCACTATCTCACTTAATATTAATGGAGTAATGTGTATATAAACACCAAAAATGGTACCCATTGAGCAGTGGACGAATTCTGTATTTATAGAGTGTTGTGAGACTCTTAGGGTGTGGGTTATGTTTGCATCACTCTAGTAGTGTGCAACACTGTTGGAGAAACGTTTTTGGTTCGTGGGTTACACAAACTGGAAATCAAAATGTGTTTGGATAGCTGGTCTGCATGGAGGTTGGCTCTGAACAGCGTAGAACAACCTCAAAGTTCCTGGGTGATGTCAATCTAGGCCAAGAGAGATATGCCAAAAAAAAAAAACCGATTATTTAAATTCCGCTACAAAGTCTATTTCTTACATTGGTATCAAAGCTTTTATAGGTTGTTCTCGATGTAATAGGTGTATATGATTAGTTCTTAATGCGTTTTATGCTTCTGTGGTATGCTATGAATTTCTATGCACCTTTCATGGCCTTCAATGGCAAGTTTTGATTCTGAGCATTTCGTGCCTTGAAATTAATATATGTTGTTTATATTATATGTATTAATATCTACTTTAAGTTTCGTAGCAAATCTCTAAGTGTGTCATGAAATATAGTTTAACAAAACTTAGAACACCGAAACTTTAAAGATAAAACTGCTCTTATATGATTTTTATTTGCAAAATATGATTTCATATTATGAATTTATATGTTATAAGCTTTAAATCGATATATGGTACGTTAAAAATGGACTTGAAATGAAGATATAAAAGTTTGAATTTTATGTCTGAAACTCGTGTTTTTGGCTGAAAGAAATTGAAAGGGCGAAGGTTGAAGACAACCTGCACTCCTGCACGTCTTTCACTTGCCAAAAGGGTTTTAAAAAAGAAAAAAAGAAAAAGGGCGGCCTGCACATCACGTGGGCTAGAGAGATAGCCAATTAAAAAAAAAAAAAAAAAAAAAAAAGGTCCCACAATATTTTACTACCTAAATTAATTTGTATTTGCTCAGATACCTTTGGCATAAACTGTACAGTGGGCCACGTTGATGCCTATAAAGCCTGTTTCACCGTTATTATAAATAAATAAATAAAATATGAAAGAAGAAGAAGATGGTGGGCCATAAATTTTCTTATGGCTTAAGAGGTTTTTGTTGTTTGTTCTGAATTACTCTTATACCTGTAGCATGACACGTGAATAGTATTTTTAGTTTAAATATCATGACGATTCATTATTCTTAAATTCAAAGGGTTGTTGCAATTTACTAATGATAATGCTGCTCTTTATTGGTGGTGTATATATTTTTTAAGAAATATTTAATGATATGAAATTAATTGATTCTTTAAATTTTTTAATTTCGTTATTATTTCTTAGTGAAATATGGTATTAAAAATATTTACACAACGTTAAATATCATATTTAACATGACAAAGAAATAATTATTTCTTAGTGAAATAATGAGATGTCTATATAAATTGTTCTCATGAGTTTAAATTGTGATAGCTTGTTTGGCTTAATAGTTAATTGATAATATTGGTAAATTAATTTTAATACATATATTTTGTAAATATGTTTAGAATTGAAATATGGAATAGTGGGAGTATGGTTGAGTTGCGTTATCTCCCATACATAATTTTGCACGAATTGATTAAAATTAAGCTTAGTAATAAACACTAGTGGCGCAAGAGATGATTAGGAAGCTTAGCAAATTTTCAATCTTGCGACGTGTGTTAATTATCTAAGTTTATTTTAGATCGAACGTCAAAATTTTTGAAATGTGTGGGTAATGTCCTATTTATGAAATTTTGTAGTGAAATGGCTTCTAAAGGTATAGTTGCTAATCTCAATAAAGGAAAGAAATTGGATGGTGAAAATTACAATATTTGGCACCGCAAAATCCAGTATGTGCTAAATGAGCAAGAAGTCCTAGAGACTCTTAACTCATTCGTTGAGTAAACCCGATGAGGGAAGCACTGAGCAACACCAACGTGATCTTGCTGCCTATGAAAGTTGGCGCAAGAAGGATTTGTGTGCGCACTTTACAATGTTAAGCAGCATGCACAATGACTTGATTGGTGAGTTTGAGCAATATACAACTGCACAAGACATGTGGAAAGCTCTAAAACTAAGATATGGAGGGACATCGGCCACTAGACTGCGTGGCTTAACAATGAAATTTGATTCATATAAGATGTGCTCTGAACATACGATGAAGCAGCATCTTAGGGCGATGTCCTTTATGATTTGAGAGCTCAAATCAGCTGGAAACAATCTTACTGATGAACAACAAGTCCAGACAGTGATTCATTCACTACCAAGTTCATGGGAGACGATGTGTCAAAATTTGACACACAATGAGAACATCAAAACATTTGATGATGTGGCTTGTCACTTGGAACTTGAAGCTGAGCGCCTTGAAGCAGCCAAGCCGATTAGTTCTGTGCACATGGCTGAGACTAGCTCGCGTAAGGCATCTAGGCCTAAACACAAGCAACCTGATTACACTCCTGGACAAGAGAGACCTAATGGGCCACCTCCTAAAAAGGCTAAGTTTGTCAAGCACAATACTAGAGGGAAACGCGCAAAGAAAGACAAGTCTAAGTTAACTTGTTATAATTGCAGAAAGAAATGACATTTTGCTCGTGAATGCACTGAGCCAAAAAAGACTCAGCGGCAAGAGAACATGTAGCGAGAGATAGAGCAGGATTTGTGGAGTACCGCCGGATTCTTGTTGGCAGCAGAGACATCAAGGTGGGAAATGGAGCTAGCGTGGAGGTATTTGGAATTGGTACCTACAAGCTAGAATTGCGAAGTGGTTGCACTCTGTTACTCCGTGACGTACTGTATGCTCCAGAGATCCGAAGGAACTTACTTTCTGTAGTTACTTTGTTAAGACTTGGTTTCCGGTTTATTTTTTAGAATAATTATGTTTTATTGCATTTGGGAACAGTTTATTATGGTTGTGGTTTTATTTCAAATGGTTTTTTAATTTTGGATATTGAATATTATAATAATGATTGTTTAGTTTTTTGACTTCATCTGATAATGCTTCTGATAATTCAAGTATATGGCATGCTAGGTTTGGCCATATAGGGCAAGAGAGGATGACTAGATTAGCTAGAGAAGGCCTTATGGGCAATCTCGCTAAGGTCACTTTGTCCACATGTGAACATTGTCTTGTGGGAAAGTCAAAAAGAAAACCATTTGGAAAAGCCACAAGGGTATCTTTTCCATTGCAACTAATCCATTCTGGCATATGTGGTCCAATGAATGTGAGGGCAAGGCATGGAGGTTTCTACTTTATCACATTTATAGATGACTTTACACGCTTTATCACATTTATAGATGACTTTACACGCTACGGTCATGTCTATTTGATTTCTCATAAGTCTGAGGCTTTAGATTGCTTTAGACGATACATGATATTGGTTGAGAATCAATTAGACAAGAGCATTAAGGCTCTCAGAACTGATCATGGGCGTGAGTATCTATCTGAGCAATTTAAGGAGTTTTGTGATGAAAAGGGAATTACAAGGCAATTAACGATGCCTTATACACCGCAACAAAATGGTGTCGCAGAAAGGAGAAATCAAACACTGCTAGAGATGGTTAGGTCAATGATGGCGCAAGCTAACCTACTGATTTCGTATTGGGGGGATGCACTTTTGACTGCAGCCTATATACTTAACCTAGTGCTCTCCAAATTAGTATCTTCCACACCTTATGAACTATGGACCGACAAGAAACCTGACTTGAATAACTTGCGGCCATGGGGTTCAACAGGTTATGTTCACAATACTTCTCATAGATATGGGAAGTTAGGGCCTAGAGGAAAGAAGTGTATCTTTATAAGATATTCTGAGCATTCCAAAGGTTATGTGTTGATAGGTGAACAAACAGATGGAAGTGTGATTGAATTGAAGTCACTTGATGTTGATTTCATTGAAAGTGAATTCCCTAACATAAGTGAGGTTGAAAAGAACTTGACTCTTTATGAAATGATGGATCAAGAGATAAGCACCCCAAATAGACTAGTAGAGGACAAGGAAGAAATTCCTGAAACTCCTAGAGACAGTGGGAACAACTCACAACCTAGTGGGAGCACACCACTAGAAGTTGATCGACAACAATCTCAGCCTCGTAGAAGCAACCGTGGTAATGTTCCTCGTCATCGTTTTGAGATTGAGGGGGAAGCTTTCATGATTGCTTCACAGGATGATGATGAGCCAAGAACTATGCAAGAGGCTCTTTCATCTTCTGTTAGTGATGAGTGGATGAAAGCAATGAATGATGAAATGGAGTCTATGATCAGGTCTGGGATTTGGTAGACCTACCGTCAGGGCATAAAGCAATTGGAAACAAATAGGTTCTTAAAATCAAACGCAAGGCGGATGGGTCAATAGAAAGGTATAAAGCTCGATTAGTGGCGAAAGGATACACTCAAAAGGAGGGTGTTGACTATGAGGAAACCTTTTCTCCAGTTGTGAGGTTTGCCTTTGTTCGACTCATTCTGGCTATTGTTGCAAACTTGAACTTGGAATTATACCAAATGGACGTTAAGACAGCTTTTCTCAATGGAGATCTAGATGAAGAAATCTATATGGATCAACCTATTGGCTTTGTGACCAAAGGTCAAAAGCACAAAGTGTGCAAACTTAAGCGATCCATATATGGTTTAAAGCAATCATCTAGACAGTGGTTTCTAAGATTTCATCGAGCTTTTCTATCGAATGGGTTTACGATGATCGAAGAAGATCACTGTGTCTATGTAAAACAATCCAAGGGAAGTTTCATTATTTTGTCATTGTATGTCGATGACATATTATT
The DNA here is from genome assembly GCA_030445155.1 of Quercus variabilis. Lineage (NCBI taxonomy): Eukaryota > Viridiplantae > Streptophyta > Magnoliopsida > Fagales > Fagaceae > Quercus > Quercus variabilis. The sequence goes on along the minus strand of CP129448.1, from coordinate 3,251,048 downwards.
GGCCGGTAATGACATGGAGATGATTATCGCCATAAAAGGGTGGTTGTCCTCTAACTTTGAGATGAAGGACATGGGTGAGGCAGATTATATTCTATGGGTTAATCCTTAGGGATCGCTCAAAGAAACTTTTAAGCTTATCACAACAAACCTACATTAAGAAAGTTCTTGAGCGCTTCCAAATGCATAATTGCAAACCCATAGATACTCCAGTTGCCAAAAATGAGAGCCTAAGCCTTGATATGTGTCCTAAGACTTAAGATGAAAAAGAAAAGATGGCACGTGTTCCTTATGCTAATTCAGTTGGAAGCTTGATGTATGCAATGATGTGTACTCGGCCTGATATATGTTATGCTGTTGGATTAGTCAGTAGATTTCAATCTAATCCAGGACTTGCTCATTGGAAAGCTATTAAGAGGATTTTAAGGTATCTAAAAGGGACAGCGGACTACGTCCTTTATTATCAGGGTTCAGATTTGCGTATGATTGGCTATAGTGATGTTGATTGGGGCAGTGACCTAGATGAATGCAAATCTACATCTAGACATGCTTTCTTGCTAAATAATGGCGCCATCACTTGGAATAGCAAGAAACAACCCTGTATAACATTATCAACTATGGAAGCAGAGTATGTAGCATGTTCAACAGCTGTTCAAGAAGCAGTTTGGTTGAGGAGGTTCTTTCAGAATCTTGAGGTTGTTAAGGATGCCTCGGATCTCGTTACAGTACATTGTGATAGCAGGGCAGCACTTGCCTGTGCTAAAGATTTTAAGTATCATGGTAGAACCAAACACATTGATATACAATATCACTTCATCCGAGACATGGTTGCTCAAAATGAAGTGGTTCTAAAACACATTTCTACAAGCCTCATGATTGCTGATCCTCTTACAAAGCCTATAGGAAGGGATGTCTTTCAGGCTCATGTTAGGAGTTTAGGGCTACATAGAATATGATGATATGTTGTTTTTAGTTACCATTTATTGTACTATTTCAGAATATTTTGTTTTAAATACATATGATGTTATTCAGTTAATAATATGTATGTTTACATACACATATACCATATGATGAGTTCTGTGGTATAAAAGGTATGTCGACAGGCTTAGGTTGTCTCACTCACACGAGCGATCACCTCTGGCACTTAAGTAGTGAACAGAGATGAGACATTGTGTCATTCAATGCTTATGTAGCATATATAGATGGTTGACACAAACAGATGTCGCCATAGTTGGGACTAAGATGAGGTCTATAATATATTTATCTTGATTAGACTGTACATGGATAGCCCATGATCCATGTAGCCTGTGGTTAGCAAGATGCGAGACCTTATTTGATGTCTGAGGTGGTAAGCGAATAAAGGACTCGAGTTAGGCGCTTGAATAGCGACTAGACTAAGATTTGTACAGTATATTGAGTTAAGACATAAGCTCTTACTTAAGAGAACTCCACTGTAGCATGTATTTCATACTACATGTGCTTGCTCGACCAAAAGCGGAGGTGAGAGAATAAATCCTTGCTTCTCCACCGTGTGAGCCCCATGGATCTTTCATAATATCCTACTTATACCCTTGTTACTTTTGACTATGTCATGAAGCAGAGATTTTGATGTTTGCTACTTTGGCATGTTACCTATGGCCATGTTGGATTCGGTCTAAAGGGACATTGCTGGGAAAGCGATTGGACCAAAGTTGAAGGACATGAGTGCAAAGGGAAGACTATTTTTTTTAACACATCCTTATATTTGTACTCATTGTTGACAAGTTATAGCGCTTATGGTAGTGAAATAATCGTGAGTTCATTTAGATAGTTATGATGGATCAAGCATAAGTCTGGGTATTACACTCAAGAGGGGTTAGAGATGCTTGATTCGATATGTTAATATATGTCTAGAGCATAATGCGACACTTTAGGGATGTTGCTATGCTAGTCTTGGTATAAGATTTAGTATAGTGCTCCCAAATATGTTTTTTTTTTAAGTGTGTTCGGCGGTCGCACAACCTATTTGCCAGTATGAACGCACTGAGAAACACATTGAGAGATGGATAATAGGGCCATGCCCATAGTGGATGAGTGGAAGATGATAGAAACTGAAAGAATATGGACAGACACCCAATTTGAGCATGTCCCTCTATTTTCCTTAAATTGTAACATCTAGGAGTAATGGTATTAGACCGTTACACCACTAAGTCCACTATCCCACTTAATATTAACGGAGTGGTGTGTATAAAAACACCAAAAATGGTACCCATTGAACAGTGGACGAATTCTGCATTTCTCATAGCATTTATAGAGTGTTGTGAGGCTCTTAGGTTATGGGTTATGTTTGCATCACTCTAGTAGTGTGCAACACTGTTAGAGAAATGTTTTTGGTTCGCAGGTTACACAAATTGGAAATCAAAACGTGTTTGGATAGCTGGTCTGCGTGGAGGTTGGCTCTGGACAGCTTAGAACGACCTCAAAGTTCCTAGGTGATCGTCGGTTTAGGCCAAGAGAGGTATGCCAAAAAAAAACCAATTATTTAAATTCTGCTGCAAAGTCTATTTCTTACACACACAGATATATAATATAATTAGTCTGTCCTTGTGCATTGTGATAGGCCACAAACTGAATGACCCCTTGTGATTAAACCAATTAATTAATTAGCCAAGTTATTAATTAATTAGCCAAATTATTAATTAATCGATTTAACATACAAACATGTGGTAGCACAAACAAATCACCAATAAAATAATTATGCAGTAGAAATTAAATAGCACGGTGATTTGTTTACAAATTGGGAAAACCCTTACAGCAAAAACCCCACCTGGTGATTTTCAGGTCACCACTCTCGAAACTCCACTATTATCACAACAAGCGGTTACAAGTAAAGGAATCCCAAGTACCTTACCAACCTACAATTGAACCCTTATCCCAATACTTAATTGGACTTATTCTGTAGTGACAGTTTCTCCTTTTTGTTGCACAGCTCCCAAGTATGTGACTAACTAATGCGCGGATCCCAGTACGCGACTTCAATACCAACTGAAAGAAAGGTTGGTTACAAAGTTCTTCAATTCATCCTACACGATGAAGATCAACAAGATGCTTGATCACAAAACCCAAAGGTGCAAATACACAGCAACTTCTTCAGAAGAGATGAGTTAGGGCAAGAACTTCGTCTCTGGTCACAATTTGCTTCAATAGAGTTTTCTCAATGCTTGTGCAACTTGTGAACTGTTTGACAGTCCTAAAAACAATCCTTTTATATGTTTAGGGTTAGGAGAAAAGAAGGCCCAAAGACACATTCACAGATCCCAAGAAATCGATCAGAATTCTGAATTTCTTAAATCTCGACAAATAGGAGGTGTCGAGAAGCTGTCGAGCAAGTGTTAAGCTTACGGGCTTGAGACAACTTTCTTAAGCTCGATAGATGCAGCTGTCGAGCTAGTTGTCGAGCCAGCTGTCGAGCTTTAATGAATTTGCACTATCAGCTTGTTTTCTTGGACAGACTTGATGACTTCAACACTTAATCTTGAAACCTTGTTTCTTAAAGTATTAAAAACACCTAGAACTACCCAATTACAAGTAAAGTGCGTTTTGTCAAAGGATTAGCCAATTACATAAAGAATGACATATGTTCTTAACAAGTGAAACACATATGTCCTAACAATCTCCCTATTTGGCAATCCGTGACAAAACCACAACAAAAAAATGAACATATGAGAGAAGTCATAAATCACTCAACTCATATTCACTTGTTGAATACAATAAAATCTATCCTAACACAAACCCTTGAAAAACTTTGTAAGAAAAGAGTTTATGACAAATAGACTTTGACAACTTGTATTTCTGAAACACTTTAAACAAAACTCATCAAGGCATCTTGTGTGAAACAGAAATAATAGATTGCATACAAATATAAGAAACATGTGTATAAACATAGAGAAGAAACAACACATGTAGAGATAGGTGAAAGAAACATACATCCACATATAATGAATATAAGTACAATATATGTAAAACTGGTCACAAGACCTCATATACAACTTGTATTTCTGAAACACTTTAAACAAAACTCATCAATGCATCTTATGTGAAACAGAAATAATAGATTGCATACAAATATAAGAAACATGTGTATAAAGATAGAGAAGAAACAACACGTGTAGAGATAGGTGAAAGAAACATACATCCACATATAATGAATATAAGTACAATATATGTAAAACTGGTCACAAGACCTCATATAAAAGAACAATGTATCTAAAAGTTAAGAAAAGCAAATATACATCATATCCTCACTACATCCCTCAAGTATCAACAGTATCAACACTCCCCCTAACAAAAAATGTCCTAAACTAATTCTCCCCCTAAGATGACTACTCTCATATTCCAAAACTACTCCCCATTTTTGTAACGAGTAACAAAGGGTAAAGTGTCAAGTAGACATCTCATCAGTAGAGCTAGCATCTCTATCATCATCATCTGAAGCATTATCATCCTCGTCGTCGTCATCCTCAAAATCAGAAGCCGCTAGAGGAGGTGGTGAAGGAGTAGCCTTAGGAGCAAAACCACCCATGGTCACCTACCGTCGTGCAATACGACCAACACGAATATTCACCTAATACAACTTAGTAGAGAGTCTATCGAGGCGAGCATCCATGCGGTGCAGCTGCGCCATGATGTCTCCAAGTGAAACATCACTCATAGAGGAAGAAGGAGCTGATGTAGAATGAGCAGATTCGGATGGAGCTGAACGGGAGGGAGGAGTGGAATCCGGCTGTCTTGACCTAAACTGAGCCTCACTACGTTTTACGATAGCGGCATCTATGGCACACATGAAAGTGAAATAGTCGGACACGGGAAAAGGAATGGAAAAATGGTGTAGAATCCTCGTGATAGCAAAAGGAAAGATGAGCTTATCACGGGGCTCTGTGATGGAGTTGTAGTGAGAAAGCGAATGGAGTACAAAAGTCATCACCATGTTTAAGAATCTAGGACCTTTAGCAAAAGGCCGACATGATGTGTACTAACGCTCACTCCACTCCAAAGGGCACTCACAGAAAGCAGATATAAGCTCATCCTTGGACACAGTCCTAAGATGATCACAAGAAAGATAGTCAGGAAATTCTATCCTAGGAACCCGAAGCACATCCACAACAAGCTGCGGTGCGACAGGGATGCGCGTACCTCGAACGTGAGTGAAAAAGGAGGTACTGAACGATCAATCCCGTGCATGTTGGAGTAAAACTTCTGAATGAGCATGAGAGGACATGTGACTGGGACGTCACACAGTGACTCTCATCCCCTACTGTGAATGACAGAGGGAACGTCAATGTCGGCGAAGTCCGCCAAAATGACTTGGCATTCCGAATGAACACCTCGTCTAGAAAAGTTCTCCAAAAATGCCTTGTGGGCATCATCATCATAGAACTGAAGATTACGAGGAGCAGAATCAGAAGATAAAGAAGCCCCAGAACGCAAAGAGTTCCGAGCTGGAGTAGATTTACGCTTAGGTGTCATAGACACGACTAACGTAAACAGAATGAGAAAGAGAGAAAGAAAAAGACAATCAACAAAGTCCCAAAGAAATTCAAATATATCAAATATATTGAATAGAGAGTACGTATGCATGGGGATGCATGAATATGTGACATGCAAAAGAAATTTCATCATGGGCTCAGCCCAATCCAAACCTACTAGCACACAAACATAGTACACACATCTAAATGCATGAAAATACCGTTCTAATGCAAATGTGATGCAATGCATGAGACTTTGAACACATTTAAATGAAAACCCATCCAAAAATTTCAAGAAAAACACATTAATTTTGAAAAACCCCAAAACCCAAGATTCAAAACATGAAATGCATAAAGAATGAAGGAAAAAGAGATCATACCAAGTGATTTGAAGCAAGGAAGAGCCGAAAATCACGTGGGTTAAAGGTTTTGAGAGAGAAAACTGAGTTTGGGAGGTGAACAGTCGCTTACAGATCGAGAAAGATTGAGAAATGAGAACCGGATCGCGAACAAAGCTTATATAGGAACCTCAATAAATCTCGACAGATGAGGTATCGAGAGGTGTCAAGTCATCTGTCGAGGAAGGTGTCGAGAAAAATGCACGTCGACAGCTGCAGGTGTCGAGGAACAAACACCAGAACCCAGAACAGAAGCTCAATCGATCCACCAGGTGTCAAGAAGGTATCGAGATTATGATAAAGAAAAGCTTGAGAAGCTCGACAAATAGCAAGGTATCGAGGAGGTGTCGAGCTTGCTTTTTAAAACAGTTTTTTAAGAAGTGAAAAACACAAACATGAATACAATCCAACATGTACCTCAATCAATGATCCAATCAACATATTAAGCTTTCAAAATCATCTTTCATCAAAATTTTAAGCACATGAATCCTCAGAAACACACATACACACTAAACAAGTCTAACCAAATTTATTTTTCAAAAACAAGTCAAGACAGTTTAGTGAGCATACATTAGCACATGTAAACACTTGTGATGGCCAAATCACATTGTACCTGCACATGTAACAAGAGTAGTAAAGAATATTGCGTGTTGTGTGTGAAAAATATCGCAAGATTGCATATGTGTATACATGTTATGACAATCTGAGATATGAGAAAATAACTTTAACTTACACACAATCATAACTTTTTGATGGGGACTATCACCTTTGAGGTACATCTTATAACTCCCACATCTCCTAGAAAACACACTTGCAATCATTTTAAAGCATTTTTTTTTTTATCTTTTTGCTTTTTATTTTCTTTCCATATTTTCTTTTAAGCATATCATGGGGCATATAAGAGAGAAAAAAGAAATACCCAACATGTTAAGCATAGACATTACACTTTTGCTATGCCGAAACATACGGATGTCTTTGATACTGCACTTTTGCTATGCCGAAGCATACAAGTGTCATATTATGATTGGTGGGCAACAGTGGTGAGATGGTTATTTATGCCTTTCTCTTAGGATTTTCTAGTCCTACCCGTCAAAAAGAGTGATATGAATGTTAAGTTCAAGAGATAACTTAATCTTACTCATCACAAACAAGAGCCACAAAACTCACTTACTTAGTTATGCATAGAGATGCTCATCTAAATTACAAATGATACAAAGTTTAGAAAACTTTATTTCAATGGTCATCCAAGGTACACAAGTACCAATATACACAAAACACACACTGTTTTTGTATTTTTTAATTTTTCAATTTTTTTTTTAATTTTTATATCAAAAACAAAATAAACAAAACTGAAAATAAACAAACAAAAACATGTTATCAAAGTAAAGCATAAAACTAGACTGACTCAAAAAAAAAATGCAAAACACACAAGTAATGTAACAATCAAAAACAAGAAGATAGAAGAAAGTGATAAAATCACTTAGAGTTCTTTTTCTTCCACACCTTGGAAGAACCTTTCCTTTGATTGAATCCTTGAACCGGCGGTGAAGGGGAAGAATTTAAACCATTTAAGTTTGAAAGGAACATGAGGGCTTTTAGAAGATCTCCAAGAGGAGCAAGAGAGGATTGAAGCTAATTTTGGCTTCCAAATGCTATCATGCCATTGCTCTATTGAGTGGCTAGTCACTTGTAGTAATTTGGTAGAGTATGACCGACAGCTCCATAATTATGACAGAGATGCTGCTTCTTCTGTTTTGGCTTTTAAGAGCTAGCCTTCTTAGCCCTAGGGTTTTTACTATCTTTCTTATCCTGTTTAAGGGGTGCTCCTAAGATAGATTTACCATTGTCTAGGTTCTCACTAGCTAATTCAGTTTTAACATCAGTGTTTTCAATTTCAGTATTATTAGCAGAAGAAACAAAAACAGTAGCACTAGTAGTAGCAGTATTAGAGGAAGAAAGACCATACCCTAAACTTGTTCGATCTGAAGCAGATTTTTGATTGCTAAGCATCTCATCAAGCTTTGCACTTGAAGTCCTTTCCAATTAAGCTCTGACTTGAAACAGCTCCGCTTCAAGCTTCTTGGTCTTCTCAGCCAAGAGATTGTTCTCAAACCTCAATGCACCAATTATTTGATTAGCTTCATCAAATTTTGTGGAAAACTCTTCACGATCAAGTTCCACATCACTGAGCTTCTTGGTGGCTAGCCTATATAGTTTCTCATGCTTCTAAGAGAGCTTGTATAGTTTCTCATAAGCTGAATAGATATCATCTTGATCATCCATCTTCTCACATTTAGAGTCCACCAATTCTTCTTCTTCTTCCACTTCATCAACAATCCCTTTAGTAGGATTGACTGTGGCAGTGAAGGCATTTAAAATTCTGTCATCCTCATTATTGAAATCATCTTCAGACTCAGTGTCACTCAAGGTTGTAACAAATGTCTTACTCTTCCCAATGCTCTTGAGATATGTAGGGCATTCATGCTTCATGTGACCGAATCCATGACATCCAAAGCATTTTGGTCCTGCAAAAACAGTGTACTAACCGCTATCCTTAGCATCATTTTTCCCTTTTTCTTGCCCCTTAGACTAAAAGGTACTAGATTGTCTGCGGTCCTTATCGAAGCTCCTTCCATTGGCATTCTTCACAAACTTCTTGAACTGCCTTGTAACATAGGACTTCATCTTGTAATCTTTATCATCGGAAGACTCATCTGTGTCACTACTCTTTGCCTTCAAGACCATGCTCTTACCTTTACCAGTCTTGCCAATTCTGGTCAACCCTAGCTCATAGGTCTGCAAATTTCCAACCAGCTCAGTCAAAGGAATCTTATCAATATCCTTTGATTCTTCTATTGCCGTAATCTTGGCATGGAATCTCTCAGGTAGAGATCTGAGCACTTTCCTTACAATCTTGGGTTCAGGAATGGTTTCTCCAAGATTGAAGGTTGAGTTCACTATTTCCTTGAGCTTGGCATAGACCTCATCGAACGACTCATCCTCCTCCATCTTTATTTCTTCAAACTTGTAGTGAGCCTCTGAAGTTTTAAATCCTTGACAGCCTTTGTACCCTAATAGGTTGTCTAGAGGATGATTCATGCTTCCTTTATGGTTTCAGTAGAGGATATCTTCTTGAATTCCTCATTGGTGACTGCGCTAAATAAGGCATTTAACGCTCTGCTGTTGAAGTTTTTCGCCTTGATCTTGGCTTCAACCCAATCGGCCGGCGCTTCCTTTGGCTTGGTCTAGCCAATTTCTACAGCTTGCCACACCTTCTCATCTAAAGATTGCAAGAAAGCTCTCATGCGTACTTTCCAATATGCATAGTTAGTGCCATCAAATAAAGGAGGTATGATTAATGACTATCCTCTATCCATGACAAACAGGAGTCAATAAATTAACACAGTAAAGATTAAACCTAATCAAAGTGTGCTTGCTCTGATACCACTTGATAGGCCACAAACTGAATGACCCCTTGTAATTAAACCAATTAATTAATTAGCCAAGTTATTAATTAATTAATTTAACATGCAAATGCGTGGTAGCACAAACAAATCACTAATAAACTAATTATGCAGCGAAAATTAAATGACATGGTGATTTGTTTACGAATGGGAAAAACCCTTACGGCAAAAACCCCACCGAGTGATTTTCAAGTCACCACTCCCGAAACTCCACTATTATCATAACAAGCGATTATAAGTAAAGGAATCCCAAGTACCTTACCAACCTATAATTGAACCCTTACCCCAATACCCAATTGGATTTGTTCTGTAGTGACAGTTCTCCCTTTTTGTTGCACAGCTCCCAAGTACATGACTAACCAATGCGCGGATCCCATTACGCGACTTCAATACCAACTGAAAGAGAGGTTGGATGCAAAATTCTTCAGTTCATCCTACACAATGAAGATCAAGAAGCTGCTTAGTCACAAAAACCAAATGTGCAAATACACAGCAACTTCTTCAGAAGAAATGAACTAGGGCAAAAACTTCATCTCTGATCACAATTTGCTTCAACAAAGTTTTCTCAATGCTTGTACAACTTGTGAACTGTTTAATGACCCTAATCAAAGTGTGTCTACTCTGATACCACTTGATAGGCCACAAACTGAATGACCCCTTGTAATTAAACTAATTAATTAATTAGCTAAGTTATTAATTAATCAATTTAACATGCAAACGTGTGATAGCACAAACAAATCACCAATAAACTAATTATGCAACGAAAATTAAATGACACGGTGATTTGTTTACGAATGGAGAAAACCCTTACGGCAAAAACCCCACCGGGTAATTTTCAGGTCACCACTCCCGAAACTCCACTATTTTCACAACAAGCGGTTACAAGTAAAGTAATTCCAAGTACCTTACAAACCTACAGTTGAACCCTTACCCCAATACCCAATTGGACTTGTTCTGTAGTGACAGTTCCCCCTTTTTGTTGCACGGCTCCCAAGTACATGACTAACCAATGCGCGAATCCCAGTACGTGACTTCAATACCAACTGAAAGAGAGGTTGGCTGCAAAGTTCTTCAGTTCATCCTACACGATGAAGATCAAGAAGATGCAGCTGTCGAGCTATAATGAATTTGCACTATCAGCTTGTTTTCTTGGATAGACTTAATTACTTCAACACTTGATCTTGAAACCTTGTTTCTTGAAGTATTAAAAACGCATACAACTACCCAATTACAAGTAAAGTACGTTTTGTTAAAAGATTAGCCAATTACATAAAAGAATTACATGTGTTCTTAACAAATGAAACACATATGTCCTAACACATTGTTCTACAATTTTATAAGTCAAAGCCCCCCATCTATATTTCTGTTAAATCATTTTTTATTTTATTTTATTTATAGAACCTTTGAATCAAATTTTAAAGCTCACTTTTTTTTTTTTTTTTTGATAAGTATAAAAACTCATTTTTTAAGAAGTGATCAACAATTGTAGACATATTTGTTTTAGCCTTCTCATGCTGAATTACTGGACGTGCTAATTGCATTTATACGTTTTGGGTTCTAGGGAAATTCAGGGATAGTTTTTAGATGTGGGGCTCATCTGCAGGTGAAGTTGATTCTAGTGTGAAACTTTTTGCGGTTTAATCCGTGTACTGTACATGAATCTCAGTGACTTTATTACTCATTGATATTAAGTGGTTTCTTCACTTCCATTTGTGTTGATTATGTATGATGGTTGGTGCAAAGTTTACTATATTATATATTTCTATCCCTATTGTTTTTTTTTACTGGTTTGTTATATTAGAGATAAATTGTTCATGGTTTTTCTAAGTCTCTAATACCAGTAAATTTTTTTTTTCTACGGTCTAAGTATATCTACAAGTCGTGCAAAGGAAGGCAAGTTGTATTAGGAACGAAGTCAGTCAAGCTTAATATCGTGCCAGGTATTTCTTTTTTCATTTTAGGATTTTACAAATTTTTTTTTTTTTTTGTCTCTGGTGGTTGCGTTACTAAAATTTCGTGCTGTTGTCAAGCTATTCTTATCCTAGCTTGGTGTAGAATAAATTCCTCTGCTACTGAGTCTAATGCATGATCTTATCAATTCAGGCCTTAAAATTTGTATATGGTTTGTTAGGATATAGTAGAGTAGGGATTTGGGAATGAAATGGCTGGGTTTGCAGGCTTTATTTTATAATTACAGGTCTGTTTGCATCAGGTAGCAAAAATCAGATTTCTTTTTTTAAGCTTTAAGAAGAACAGAAAAATAATCGGTTTTGTATAAGCTAGTTTTTATAGATGCTTGACTCTCCTTTGCCATTTGCAGGAGTAGATAATGATGAGACCATAAAGGTGAGTAGAAGTGGTGGAACAGATCCTGATGGAAATCAACCTGGTGATCTTTATATTGTCATTAAGGTAACTATATATATATATATCTTTTTTTTTTTTTTTGTTTAGTCATCATTTGTTTATTTTTAGTGGGTACTTCACTGCTTGGATGCCTTCCCCCAAACCCCTAAACTGTAGAATATCATTTGCTTCTCTGCAGGTTCGCGAAGATCCTGTTTTCCGAAGAGAAGGTGCTGACATAAATGTAGACGCTGTTTTGAGTATTACTAGGTAATGCTTTCCAATGTCTTCATTTTGTTTGTATCGGTGGCCTGTAGTGCATGGATGTCTTGAACAGTGCGCTGTATGAGAATTTTGAATAAAATAGCTATTGTGTTTAGCGTTAGGAAATATTAATTGCATTCAGGTCTTTGCTGAGAAAAAGCTAAATGCCTAAGCTAAAATTATCTTTGACTTTATTCTGAATTTTTACGCTTTGTTTATTTCAACATTAACGTTTTCTAAAAAATGAGTCATTTTTCAAAAAGCATCTTTTGAAAAACTATCTCATTTTTTGGTGTTTGGTAAAGACCTTGAAAATGAGCTTGCAAACATTTTCTTGTGTTTGGTATGTATAAAATTTTTATAACATTTCTTGTATATTTTAAAACATGTGTATTATTTAAATCAACTAATGTAATCAATATAAATAAAAAAAAACCAAGAATGAATTTGGTTTTCATACTAAAATTTTGACAATAAATACAATAAAAAGTTGTTGTTCAATTTTTATAATCTCTACCAATCATCTTGCTCATATATATAGACAGTAATTCTCATAATTCAAAATAACCATAAACTCCATTGTAAATAGTTCAAAATGCCACATAGGCCAAATAGTTTAACCTACAAAATAATCTAGTACAAATAGTTTGATAAATATCAAAATGTCAAATTGTTCAAATTGACAATCCAAATTCTAACAAAATGCACCTACATAATCAAAATTGGCTTAAATAGTTGTCAAAGAAGTTCTACAGCTGTTGTCCACGAAGCTTGTCATTTTTCAACATTAATGTATAAGTATAACTTACAGTTATTAGATATTGGACTGATGGGCAATTTAGTAATCTGTAATTATGAAGTGAATAGAGGTTAAACTTAAATGTCAGACACATGGGAAACTGACCTGGAGATGCATATATATTTTTAACATGTATTTGTGGATGATTAAATCAACATTTTTGGAGGTCAGTCTATTGTCTGTCTTGTGTACAGAAACATCTCAAATAGTATATATACCCACAATTTACTTGGTGCGGACACGAAATACAAGCCCCCAATTACACGCACGTATAGGAGAAAGAAGATGGCCCAACCTGTGGCCTTATGGCTAGGGCCTATTAGTCATTGGGCTTGAGTTTCAATAAGCCCAAACATTTAATAATTAGGGTTTCTTTAGGGTTTCTTTATGTTAGCTATTTAAACACTTTTTGGGATTATTGTAATACAGTTTTGATGATTATTAAAAAAACATGTGTTTTCTTTTACTGGTGCCGACTCCAGTTTTGCTTGGTGCTGACTCCAAGCAACCCTTAGGTGCTGACTCCTAGGGTTTTATCTTTTATTCTATTGTTTTTGTGGCTGTCCTACGTCAGTTTTGGTATCAGAGCAGACTTCCGGTCCATTCAACACAACCGTAGACAACCACTTGAAAGCCAAACCGTCAAAAGAGCAAACCAGCCAAGGATGACATTACCTTTCAAGTATTTGCCTCATGAAATCTTGAACAAGCCCAAACCAGCCCCTGCAATCCGCTTATATCCCGCATCCCCACATGAGTTTTTCATCCCCAAGCCAACAGAGAAGCCAGTGACACTTCCCAAGCCGGTGACCACCATCCGTGCCCGCCTCTGATCACAGAACCCACACCCACAAACCCAAAAAAAAAAAAAAAAAAAAAAAAAAAAAATCACCCATCGCAAGCCCACTAGTCACCGAAACCCACAGATCATTCACCTGCCGCCAACCCATCAGCCACCTGCTGCCAACACCATCACCGCCACAGAGGACAAACCCATCAGCTAGCTACCGCCGACACCATCACCGCCGCTGAGGACGTCGACCACCTCCGTGTCTTGCGCCGCCGCTGTCTTCCTCATCGATGCTGGCATCCCCATCTTGCGTCGACACAGTCGTTGATTGCTAGCACGCCGTCCATCGCCGAGCCGATCGTGTTGTCTCTTTAGTTTCTATGGTTTTCTTTTGTTCTTTTTTAAGTTTGAACTTTGAGTCCTTTTAAAATCTCAGTTCCTTTTAGTCCGTGTCTGTCATTCAATGTAGTTTATTATTTTTGCAAAAAAAAAAAAAAATTGTTACTATGATAGCCAACTGCATGTATTGGGCTTTTTAATTATTCATGCACAGGTGCATTTGTCCAAGTAAGAGCCAGTCATTTGAGGAGCCAAGCACGTGACTATCAAGTGCAGTTAGTTGGCCACTAACCAGGGTACAACTCTTACTTTCTTTTTGGTGGATTCAACTTTGTCTCATTGAAAAATAAACCCAGTTTCTTTGAAATATCTGATTCTCATTATTAATTGTGGAGCTTATTGGAAATTGACTTTTATTTGGGCTATTTTTCAATATTGTGATTACTGTCACTACTTGACTGCAATTTATTCCTGTGGCTCATTAATCTAATCCCTACATGCACTCTTGCTTGACCTTAATTTTACATTGAGAATTGGTTACTTGAGCTTTTGTGAATCTCAATTGCATTCATAAATATAGTGTGCATGCATCTACGTAGTGGTCGCATCATGTCAAACTCTGAACATCAATCCACTTCTGAGTCTAGGACCTCCTTAGAGCAAACCATAGGTGAACTAGCAAAAAATGTCCAAAATTTAATGGATAGGGTTGGACAAATTGAGGCATCTCAACGGGAGACCATTAACCATGAAGGAGATAACATGCTTAGGCAACATAACTTCGGTTACTTTAATAGGGCTCCAAACTTTGAACCTGATCACTATAATCACAATGGCCCTAGGGATTTTGATGATAGGATGTTTAAGGACAAGATCGATGCACCCACCTTTGATGGCTGCCTAGACCCATGGGTTTTCACTGATTGATTGCGTCAAATGGAGAAATTCTTTGACTATTACCATTGGGCTGAAAACAAGAAAGTGAGGTATGCTAGGATGAAGTTAATTGGAAGAGCTGACCCTTTTTGGGAAGACTTTGAGGAAACCCTTAGGCGACGACGTGAGCCCCCCATTACTGATTGGCTTGAGATGAAGAATGCACTCTCGAGGAATTATCTTCCTTCAACTTATAGGAGCTCCCTTCTTGAGGAACGGGATCGCCTAAGGCAAGGCAATACCCCTGTGGCTGAATATATAGAGAAGTTCATGGAGTTTAAGAGGCGAATTCAAATAGTCGAGGAAGAAGTTGTTACACTCAATAGGTTCAAGAAAGGTTTAAATGCTAGCCTACTAGGAGAGATTATCACCCGAGGAGTCACTACCTTAAGAGAAGCATATGAGCTTGCTAGGAATTGTGAGTTAGCATCCAAATCTATCTTTTGGCGACGTTCTGAGCCCCGGAGTGTTCCCACCAACCCTCAACCTTTTGGTAGTAGACCTAGACTTGCCTTACCCCCTAAGGTCAACCCCAATAGTACCCCAATAGAAAAAGAGGACAAAGGAAAAGGTGTGGTCAATGAGCCTTCAAGATTAGGCTCTCGCCTCCAATGCTTTAAATGCAATGGGGTTGGACACATCGCAGCTAGGTGTCCCTCTAGGGCCCTTGTCATTCAAGAGGGTGATGAAAAGGTTGAAGATGTTGAGGAGCTAGTGTATGATCCAAATGTTGAAGGAACCCAAGATGTTGAGGCAGAATGGGAAGATGATCCTAGCTACCTTGCATGCATTAGAGCCATTTCTCCCCAAGTTGATGACTTCAAGGACTTTGGTGTCCCTAGAGTGAATGTGGTAAGGTGCGCTTTGACGGAGCAGAGAGACACTGGTGATTGGCGAAGAAGTGCCATCTTCCAAACTTACACTAAGTGTGGAGACAAAACTTGCAAGGTTATTATAGATAGTGGGAGTTGCATTAATGCGATGTCCTCTAACGTTGTTTCCCGCCTAGGCTTGAAAGTGACCCCTCACCCTAACCCATATAGAGTTTCTTGGGTGGATACTTTCTCTATAGCCATCAAAGAAAGATGTGTTGTCCCACTTCAATTCCTCACCTACAAGGCTGAAATATGGTGTGATGTAATTCCTATGGATGTAGGGCATATTATCTTAGATAGACCTTGGCTTTATGATTTGGATGTCACCCTCTATGGGCGATCCAATTCTTGCTCATTTATGTTTGAAGGTAAGAGGATTGTGCTCAATCCTTTAAGACCTAAGCCAATCGACATGAGCAAGAAGAAAGAAGCACCAAAGGCGAAAGACCTGAACATTATAAGCCCTAAGGCATTCGAAAAGGTAGCAGTTCAAGAATCTATTGTATTTGTCTTAGTTGCTAGGGAAATTCATGGAGAGACCTGTGAGGAGCAACCTGAAGAAGTGAAATTAGTGCTCCAGTATTTTAAGGATGTTTTCCGTGAGGAACTCCCCGATCATTTACCACCCATGCGTGACATACAACACGCCATAGATTATGTGCCTGGAGCGACCCTACCTAATTTGCCTCACTATAGGATGAGCCCTGCAGAGCATGCCGAGTTGCAAAGGCAAGTAGAAGAACTACTTAGGAAGGGTTTTGGTCGTGAAAGCATGAGTCCTTGTGCAGTCCCTGCACTCTTGACCCCAAAGAAAGATGGAACTTGGAGGATGCGTGTTGATAGTCGTGCCATGAACAAGATCACTGTGAAATATCGTTTTCCTATCCCTCGGTTGGATGACATGTTGGATATGATGGCTGGAGCAACGATCTTCTCTAAG
Organism: Quercus variabilis; assembly: GCA_030445155.1. Taxonomy (NCBI): domain Eukaryota; kingdom Viridiplantae; phylum Streptophyta; class Magnoliopsida; order Fagales; family Fagaceae; genus Quercus; species Quercus variabilis. The sequence continues at coordinate 3,234,396 of CP129448.1, read as the reverse complement.
ATAGACTTGAAAAGCGGCTATCATCAAATTAGGGTTTGTTTTGGTGATGAGTGGAAGACTGCCTTCAAGACGAAGGATGGTTTATATGAGTGGATGGTCATGCCTTTTGGATTGTCCAATGCTCCTAGTACCTTTATGAGAGTGATGACTCAAGTGCTCAAGCCTTTTATGGGGAAATTCTTGGTTGTGTACTTTGATGACATCCTTATTTATAGTAAGTCTAGGGAGCTACACTTAGACCACCTAACTCAAGTTTGTACTACCCTTAGGAAGGAGAGTTTATATGGCAACCTCAAGAAGCGCTCTTTCTTCACCGATAAAGTCGTCTTCTTAGGTTTCATAGTATCCTCTAAGGGAGTTTCTGCTGACCCCCAAAAGGTTCAAGCAATTGTGGAGTGGCCCGAGCCCAAGAATATCCATGAAATTCGAAGTTTTCATGGGCTCGCTTCCTTTTTCCGTCGATTCATCAAGGGGTTTAGTACCATCATGTCCCCCATCACTGACTGCATGAAGCAAGGGCAGTTTGTTTGGACTAAAGCTGCTACTAAGGCTTTCCATGAGGTAAAGCAAAAGATGACTGAGGCACCTGTCATGCGTCTCCCTGATTTTACCAAGCCTTTTGAAGTGGAATGTGATGCCTCAGGTATTGGTATAGGAGGAGTACTTAGTCAAGAGCGCCACCCGATTGCTTATTTCAGTGAGAAATTGAATGACGCTAAGCAAAAGTACTCCATATATGACAAAGAGTTTTATGCCATTATTCGAGCTCTTTGGCATTGGCGCCATTACCTATTGTCCTGAGAGTTTGTTATCTACTCTGATCATGAGGCTTTGCGCTATCTTCATTGTCAAAAGAAGCTGAATTTTAGGCATGGTAGTTAGGTTGAGTTTCTGCAACGCTATTACTTTATGGTGAAACATAGGGCGGGAGTTGAGAATAAGGCCGCTAATGCACTAAGTCGAAGGGTGTCTTTGCTATCTGTCATGAGTGTTAAGGTTACTGGGTTTGAACGACTTAAGGATGAATATGAGTCATGCCCAGATTTTGGGGAGCTCTACATTAGCCTAAGTAATGGCCCACGACCAATCCTGGATGATTATACCCTTCGAGATGGATACTTGTTCAAAGTCAACCAATTATGTATCCCTCGGTTTTTAGTACGAGATTTCCTAGTTTGGGAGATACATGCAGGAGGCCTTGCAAGTCACTTTGGCCGAGACAAAACAATTGAGGAAGTGGAACGTCAATTCTATTGGCCTGGTCTTAAGAGGGGCGTTGCCAAAATAGTTGGTCAGTGTGGTACCTGTCAACTGGCTAAACATCGCAAGCAAAACACTGGCATGTACATGCCTCTACCTGTGCCAGACCGCCCGTGGCAGGATGTGAGTATGGACTTTGTGTTAGGTTTGCCCCGCACCTTTAGGAAGCATGATTCCATTCTAGTAGTTGTTGATTGCTTCTCTAAGATGGCTCATTTCCTACCCTGTTCGAAGACCTCTGATGCTTCTAAGATCGCAAAGCTCTACTTTGATGAGATTGTCAAACTGTATGGTCTTCCCAAAACCATAGTGTCTGATAGGGATGTTCACTTCATGAGTTATTTTTGGAAGACCTTATGGCATTTAGTGGGCACCAAATTGAAATTTTCCACAGCATTTCATCCTTAAACTGATGGTCAAACTAAGGTGGTTAATCGTAGTCTAAGCAATCTCCTTCGGTGTCTAGTGGGCGAAGCCAATAGAAATTGGGATTCAATTCTTCCTGTAGCCCAACTTGCATATAATAGCTCTGTCAATAGGTCTATAGGCGCTAGTCCTTTTGAGGTTGTGCATGGATATACACCTAGGAAGCCCTTAGATCTTTTGCCCATGTCCCCACATGTTAGGGTGTCTGAGTCTGCTGAGGCATTTGCACGACATATTCATGATTTGCATAATGAGATTCACAAAAAAATTCAAGCAAGTAATTCTCAATATAAAATTCATGCTGACACTCATCAGCGTCATGCAGAGTTTCAGGTAGGGGATTATGTCATGATTCGGATTCGACCTGAACGGTTTCCCTCTGGGACCGTTCAAAAATTGCAAGCTCGTAGTGCTGGACCATTCAAGGTATTGAAACGAATGAGCCCAAATGCTTATATCATTGAACTTCCTCCTGATTATGGTATTAGCTCCTCCTTTAATATTGAGGATCTAGTTGCTTATAAAAGCCCCATAGCTATTCCTGATACCCCTTTTGATGAGTCTTTGCCTAATCCTATGATGCCTCTGTTCCCACCCCTTTACCCTTAAATCTACCTTATGCACATAAAGAATCTATTGATGTTATTTTAGATGAACAGATTGTTTCTACCAGGGATGGAGGAGTTCACCGTTTCCTAGTTTGGTGGCGAGGGCGACCAGATTCTGATTGCACTTGGATTACTTGAGATGAGCTCCAGCGACTGGATCCAGACTTGTTGGAGTATTATCAGAGCTCTTCAAATTTCCACTCGACGGGGTCAAGTTCTTCTCACCCGGGGGGAGTTGGTGCGGACATGAGATACAAACCCCCAATTACACGCACGTATAGGAGAAAGAAGATGGCCCAACCTGTGGCCTTATGGCTAGGGCCTATTAGTCATTGGGCTTGAGTTTCAGCAAGCCCAAACATTTAATAATTAGGGTTTCTTTAGGGTTTCTTTATGTTAGCTATTTAAACATTTTTTGGGATTATTGTAATACAGTTTTGATGATTATTAAAAAAACGTGTGTTTTCTTTTACTGGTACCGACTTCAGTTTTGCTTGGTGTTGACTCTAAGCAACCCTTAGGTGTTGACTCCTAGGGTTTTATCTTTTATTCTATTGGTTTTGTGGCTGTCCTACGTCATTACTTCTTCTCACTATGTATACCAGGACGAAGATTTGAAATGGACTGAGAGTATGGTGATAAAAACGATAAGAACTAACACTTGAAAATGAGGAAAATTATCTTTATAGAAGATTTTCCAACGAGTTTTTGAGTTTTGTGGATGAATTCGAAGAAGTCACCTGTTATGCTGTTTCTTAACACCTCCTCAGTCAGCCTGTTAGCAATTGAGGAAGAAGGTTTTAGGGATTGTAGGTTGATTATGGTTTCAAAAAGATGGAATATAAAGCTAAAGATAGATGTTCTTAAATACATCCAGGAATTTTCTGGCAGCAGAAAATTTTAGGTACTTTTTGATTTGTTTCTATATTTATTAGGTCACTAAAAGCGATTAGAGGAATGATAAAAATAATTGAATTACTTTTTTTCCGTTAATAGAATCTTTATTACTTATCAAAAAAAAAAAAAAAACTTTTATTTTTGATCTAGTTATTTAATTTGTTTTTGATTTTATTGGATTGCAGGCAATTTTGGGGGGAACAATCCAAGTCCCAACTCTCACAGGAGATGTAGTCCTCAAGGTTTGTTTATTGTTTATATATGATTAGTACTTGTGCAATGGGAAAATTTCATTTATGACTGTTTTCTTTGTTGAGATTCTGTCAGTTCATTTGGAATTTACTCATGCAACTCATGTGACTTGATTATTGCACTTGACCCCCACATGGGACGGTAACCGGATCAATTAATAATGAGACCTGGTTTGTTTGTTGAGGTTCTTTCACTTGTCCCTTTGTTGGGACAAAGCTAAATAGCATCTCTCTATCCCTCCATGTCATTCCTATGGGGTTGGCTTTTAGCCTAAGATTACTGGCTTCTTATAGAGGTTATTTCTTGTTCTAGTTCTCTATAATATCATGATCTAACTAATTTCTGATATTTAGGTTCGCTCTGGCACCCAGCCCAGTTAGAAGGTAGTTTTGAAGAAGAAAGGTTGGTGAGCTAGACATGCCATATTTCATTATGTTTACTTATAAAAATTTATGTGTGATAAATGATTTTATTTTGGCTTGCCACTTGCATCCTGCTCTCTATCGAGAATAGTGTGTGACATAATTGGTCCTTTTACATTTTAGCCACTTTGTTCCTTATATCAATAAACTCCCAGAATTTTAATTGAAGCAACTTCCTCAGCTTGTGTCAATGTGGTTTTTTCTTACTGCCATGATTTATTCTTTTTTTTTTTTTTTTTTATTTTAAAGTAAGGAATCAACATGAAAATTTGACAGAAGAGTATCCTCTATGACTAACGTTAAGAGTCCACATGAGTCACTCAAAATATGCAATTTGTTGCTGATCAATATTTCAATGTTGGATTTGATGATTTTACCCTAGTTAAGAAACTTATTAAATGTAATATCATTAATTTTATTTGTCTGTTAAGATTCTAAATATCTTGAGCGTAAAAACTTTTTTTTTTGTTTTTTAATATTGAAATTGTGTGTTTTCCCTCTGAATTTGTTGTTTTTATGCAGGGATCAAGACGAGGAACTCTTACTCATTTGGTGATCAATATGTGCACTTCAATGTTAGCATTACATCGTAGGTTTCCTTGTTCTTAGCCATTGTTGTTGTAGGATTTTTCACCCTCCAGAATGTATTTTTATGGTTCAGTTCAATCTAGTGTGTGGACTATATATGGGAAAAAGGTGTCATATCACTGTAATCTATAGCATCATATGGGAATGTGTTTGCAGCCTCTCATTTTTATAGTAGATTAAAATGTTTGATTTGTGCAGGAATTTGACCCCAAGGCAACGTGAATTGATTGAAGAGTTTGCCAAAGAAGAGCACGGGGAATATGATAAGCGTGCTACTGCTTGAGCATCATGGTAAAATGTAGACGAATTGGTGTCATTTGTTTGCTAATTCTTAGCAAAAAAGGATAAAGGCAACTGAAGAAAAAACATCAATTGTTGAAAGACCCACCCATTCTATAAGTTTTGTAGCAGTGATTGGGTCGTTTTTGTCCTTTTTTTATGGGGAGGGACCGAGAGAAGGTTGTTAGGGGTGTGTAATTTTTTTCTTACAAATCACAATGGTAGTTTTATTTGAGGTGACAACATTTGATCACTTGCATCTAGAGTATCTAAGTTATTGCATATATTATTTATTGTTCTTTAATATTTTTCACTATCGAGAACGTCAAGTCAGTTTATCTGTCATTTTTGTATTATGTTATGAATAATGTCACGTACATGGATATTTAGATGTTGGAATAAATCTTTTGAATATATAGATGCTTCAATATTTATTGAAGCATTTAGAAAGTTAAACATTATTCAATTGGTTTTCTTTGGAGCTGTCAGATCAGACAAGTGCTTGTGCATAGGATTGGATGTCCCCATATTCGGGTTTTGAACATTGTGAATGCATGAGCATGTTTTATGTGATTTGGCAAAGTTCATGGTGAGTAGGAAAGAGTTGGACAATAATCCATATCTATATATATCTAAAAGTTAAAGCGTAGCATTTATTGTTGCTATGTTCCAGTTAAGCCACCTAAGCAGCCACGTCATAATCCTTTTTTATTTCTAATTTTTCCTAAATATTTTTAAAATATTTTCTCATTTAATATGGTGACTTAAATATTCCATTATTTAAAAATGAAAATATCTTTTAACCATTATTTTTATTGTAAATATCTTTTTTCTTTTCAATTTTCTTATAACTATTTTTAACATTTATTTTTTTAATATTTATACTTCTCCAACCTTTCTCTCTCCCTTACCTTTTCATCTCCCCACTACTTCTCCAATATTTTTCCTTCCCTTACCTTTTCATCTCCCCACTACCCTCTACATTAATATCATTCTTCATTTTCTCCTTCACCTTCCTTTATTTTTGTCTCTTCTTATTCGCACATTCTTACTATAAATTTGTCACTATCGCTTTCATTCTATGCATAGTTTTCTCTCACAAAACAAAGGTTCTCTCTCTCTCTCTCTCTCTCTCTCTCTCTCTCTCTCTCTCTCTCTCTCTCTCTCAATTTGCTTTTCATTTTTTTTTTTTATTGCATCCATACTTAGGTTGATGAATTTTTGTATTAATTAGAATTCTACTTTGGGTTGATGCGATTTAGTTTTGTATTTTAAGTTGGTATCTTTTCTATTCTCTTTTATTATTAAATATTATCCTACTGCATTACACATATAGTATATAATAATATAATGTTACTATATTATATAGAATGACATGGATAATTTGATGTTTATTGTTATATATTTTATTTTTACTCTTTTTTCTTCTTATCGTATTTTATTCAACAATTAAATTTAGTCACATCCTCCATACTTCTGCAGCACAAATCAAGAAAATAGCTTGACACACACTTGCCTTCATTTACCATACATGGAGTATCAAAATATTTGTGTGATAAAGGGTCATATAATTTATAATTTAGATAACACTCTTTGAATGTGTCTAAGCCTATAGATTGAGCAATTTGTAGTCTTACAAGGCTATTGAAGATGGACTTTTTGAATCAAGACTAAAAAAATATGGACTACTATATATCATTTAGATAAAAACCTTTATCATAGATATATTAATTTTTTCCCCAAATTTAAATCATGCAAACTTAATAATTTTATATTATGTGTTAGCATCGTTTCCACTTCTTCTTCTTCTTCTTCTCAAAAATATTATGTATCATCTTTAAAGGATGACAATAATATTGATCTTATGCGAAAAGTTACATAAAATATTGAGAAAAAAATGTTTTATATTACAGTCTACTAAAAATGCCTTTTAAGAATGTAAACCTTTCTATTTTTCATATCACTAATGTGTTTTACAGTTACTACATGTGATAACTTAAGTTTTAATATCTTAAGTTATTTTGGCAGAAAGGAAAAAAAAATTAAAAAGGTTGTCATAAAATAGGAGTTCATGTAAGGCCACCAAACTTGATAATTTGCAAATAATGGAACCATTTGCAATAATATTTGCATAGTTATATAGTTCCAGGTAAAGCAATCAAGCAAACTTTTAGTCTTCAAAAAACACATATCTACCAGTGGTTAAACGTTCATCTTGGGTAGTTTTAAGTTTTCATATAATTTTACTTCTACATATTCACCTATTTTAATTAAAATTAAAAAAAAAAAAAAAAAAAAAAAAAAAAAAAAAACTTTCATTTAGATATTTATAAGTAAACAATGAAATAATGATTCATGAAAAAAAAAAAATCATCTATACATATTTATCTTAGTTGGTCTACTATAATTTAGATGATTACAACTTAATAATGAAGTCTATAAACAAGGTATTTAAAACAATCATATTTCTATAATTCAAAAAGTTCTCATTTATTTTTTCAAAAAAAATGTCTTTTACATTTTCTTGGAATTTTAAATTTTTTTTTTTTAACTTTGACATACCACTAACCTAACCACTTCATACATTAAAAAAATTTAATGCTCATTATTACTTCCGTTAAGATACTATGGATGTCTTAATTGATTGAGACCAAATTAGAGAAATGTCTTTCATATTTCCTTTAAAAAAAAAAAAAAAAAAAAAAACCTTTGATATACCACTAACGTAACTATATTTATAACTATTTAAGTCATCCATAGTATCTATTTCTTATTGATAACTATAAAAACTACAACTAGCGAGTGAACATACAAAGTAATCAAGAAAAAATGATGGGAGAAAAAATGAAATAAAATTAAACGTCAATATTAACCATTATTTCAAAAATAAAAATGTGACCAAGAGGAGTAAGAAATAAAATAGAAATGACCATACAAAAGACATTGAAAACTTTATAGTGCAACAAAATCAACCATTACATTCACTTAATTAAATCAATAATCAACAATTAAATATAATAATACAAAATTTAAACTTGAAACTAGTCAAACTCTAACTAGGGAAATTATATCTCCTATCATAGCTAAAAATGAGATGTTCTTTAGTAATTTAGAAATTATATTAGAAATAAAGTTGGAATTTTTTTTTTTCTTTTTTTTTGAGAAGGAAGTTGGAAAATTTTAAAATCTCATTTTTTGACATTTCATTTAACCTTATATATATATATATATATATATATACCATGACTTAAAAAAAATCTAATGAAAAATTCTATCTTGTATTTAATGTCTATGTTACGCAAATCATCAACTAATAAATATATGATAATGGTAAGAAAAATTATAAACAAGATTATAAAAAAATATGATAATTTTTTTTTTTTAAGTTCTTTAAAAAGTTTAAGAACTAAAATAATATTTTTACCTAAAAATATCACACGCAACGCGCGGGTTTGCGACTAGTTCAAAATAATTTGCTAGATTTAAGATTTTCTTGCCGTTACATGGCACTTCATGGCTAGACTCCTAACCCCTTGTGGGTAGCTGTATTTCTCTGTCTTTGAATAACTCACATATTCAATTACAGCAACAATGCAAAAATGCAATCTTAGTCCTTTAAAGTTATATAACAAATACAGATTTTGCACAATGTAGTATTAAAATTCAATCTTTAGATTCAAAATCCAACAAGAAGCGACACACCGACATGTAATCATTAAAATGCAAGGCTATGCAAGTCTGAAATTAAATACAACTTACAGTAATAAACCACAACAAAATAATAGCAATACAAGGCTATGCAAGGCTGAAATTGAACAACTTATGGTAATGAACCACAAAAAAGCAGTAGCAAGTGTCAATGCACACTTCGATCAGGTTAAACCACATCCTACGCCAGTATGGATTTATGTAGAGAACTACAACAATTCCCAGCAGGACAGCTATGTAAGCCACCACAAAGCTTATGTAGAAGACACTCATGTCCATGAAACTTCCACCTTCCCCCTTAATATCCATTGATATTGTAGACGGTGGTCTCATTTTGGTGCAACTATTATGTAATGGAGGTCCACACAGGAGAGGGTTCCCCTCATAACTGCTTTCATCAAAAGTAATGAATTGATTTTTTCTGTCGGGTGTTGTTCCTGATAAGTTATTATGTGCCACAATGAAGACCGCTAGGAAGGTCATTTCGGTCAACTGAGGTGGAATTTTGCCATTCAAATTATTGTAGGAAAGATCCAGACTTTCTATTTGATTTAGATTTGAGAACGTTACTGGGATTGGACCGGATAGATTGTTGTGTGACAAGTTCAATGCACGAATGTTGTTGCTCATCCTACCGAGTTCCAGTGGGATTTTACCTGCTAGGTTGTTGCATGAGAGGTCAATTCCAAACATGTACTCGAGGATGTCACCCTTGTAGGAGTATGTTCTACTTTTTGTTGTGAACTCTACTTTTTCTTCAACATTATCAAATCTACCAGTCGCAGATATAACATTAGGGACATAATCGATGAAGTTTGACTTTATTATCAAATAAAATGACAAACTCCAAAAATCTCCCACAACAGTTGAACCACTTAAAGAAGTTTTGAAGGTAGATGCATCAAAAGTGATGTTACTCAAGCAATGAGGAATTAGACTTGAAAATTTATTATAGGAAAGATCCAAAATGTTTAAATTCTGCAAAAGGCATATTTCAATTGGAATTTGACCTCCTAAATAATTCGCTTTCAAGAGAAGAATTCTCAAAGATGAGAGGCTGCCAATCCAATTGGGAATGTTTCCAGTTAGATGGTTATCTCGAAGATTCAATGCAAGTAGATTGGAGTTGTTTTGGAAAGCACTTGGAATTGGACCGCTCAAGCAATTTTTATTTAATTGAAAAAAATTGATACTTGAGGAATTGAAGCAAGATGGAACAGAGCCAGAAAGATTGTTGTCAGATAGGTCAAGAAATGTAAGATAAACGAGTTTGCATAACTCAATTGGAATAGGACCTTCAAAATGATTTTTGGCCATAACAATAGCTTCTACATATGTCATGTTCCCCATCCATGTTGGAAGCGTGCCTGAGAAGTGATTGTTGTCCAACTGTAAATTGCTTAGCTTAGTCCAATTAGAATTGGTAGGAAATATTTGGCCACTGAAGCTATTGTTTGATAATATGAGCAATTCTAAACTGTAGCAACCCAATATGAAATGCATTGGTATGGTTCCTGAGAAATGATTCTCAGACAAGTCTAGATCCTGTAAGAAAACCAAATTCCCAAAAGAAGAAGGAATATTGCCTTCAAATTCATTTATTGACATATTTAAAGATTCTAATTTTGGAAAAATTAAACCGAGGTTTGTGGGAATTGGACCATGTAAGTGATTATTAGAAATATCTATGCGCAACATGTTGGGACGAGTATCATATGGCACCATAAAAGGCCCCGTGAAAGAGTTATTATTTACAATAAAAATCTCCAATCTTGTATTGTTCTCTAACAACCAGTTAGGGAACTGCCCAACCAACTTGTTGTGAGAGAGAACAATAGCTCGCAAATCATATTGGTAATGAAGAAATTTGGGAAGTGTGATATTGTGAATGTTAAGTGACCAAGTAGACAAACTGAGAACCTTTAATTGGAAGGTTGGAATCCAAGTAAGAGAGTCAAGTTCCAAAGCTAATATATTGTTATCACTTAATAGGATCTTAAGATTGGAGAGGTTGGAAAGGAAGGACAACGTGGATGGGATCGAGAAGTTGTTATATGAGAAAGAAAGGTACTCAAGTGATGTCAAACTTGATAGTGGAGATTGGGCAATGTTCCCATTGAAGTGATTATAAGAGAGATCCAATACGTGGAGTGATGTCCAGTTTGCCATACATGAAGGCAGTCTCCCTTCAAAATTATTGTGGCTGAAGTCTATCTCTTGGAGCTTCTTAAGTTCACACCAGCCTGTAAAGTCATTGATCTCATTGTAACTCAAGTAGAGACCCTCCAAGTTGCTAAATGCTTTGAATTCTACATTAAAAAAAAAAATACATGAAAAATCATTGAAGAAAAAAGGGACTTCAGTCGCATAAATACTTTCATTTAAAATAGCTAAGGAAAAAAAAGGGTGAATTTTAGTTGCATTAATATCAATGATTGATAGGAGGGAAATAAGAAATGTTACATGCTTACTAAGCGTGCATGAAACACTCTTCCAATTATATTCCATAGCAAATTAATGAGAGTTTTACCTTTGATATGAATTGATCCACTCAAATTGTTCAAACTCAAATATAGTTCCTTGAGCGATGCAATACCAATTAAGGATTGCAAAATACTGTTATTGAAATTATTATCAACCAAGTCAAGCACCTCCAGCTTGCTCAACAAAGAGAATCTTTCAAAACCTGCAATTTAGATTATTCAATTTGCATGTCTGTTACTTTATATTCCCACAAAATAGTACAAAATGAATCTTTAAAAACAAATGAATCTACATTTATTTTTAAAGAAAAGGTAAAAAAGAAGAAAATACTTTCAAAAAATTTACTTTGTTCAAACAAATTAGTTGGAGGGAAACCAAAAAGTTTACACTTAAGAATTAAGCACTCTTCATTCCTTTGCAAATTAATGAGAATTTTACCCGAAAGGCTTACCTTGGATTGATCCATTAAAATCGTTTTCCCCCAAATACAATTCCTTGAGGGAAGCAATTCCACTCAAGGATGAAAGAATGCTGTTATTGAAATAGTTAGACTCCAAGTGAAGCACCTCCAGTTTGGTCAACGCAGAGAATCTTTCAAAACCTGTAATTTATATGCTTCAACTTTTACATATGCAACTATATATTTCCAGAGAACAGTATAAAATGATTCCTAAAATACATCTATTTTTTTTCTTGACTATTTAAAAATAAAAAAGGTGTAATAGAAAAAAAAAATAGAATATCAACAAATTAAATACTTTCTACTTTTCTTAAGATATAAACTTTGGTACCTTCATTTGGGACCCAACCAGGAATGTAATTTTCAGTCAAATCGAGGTACTGGAGGTCTTCAAGGGGAAGAAACAGAGAGGCATTAAAGTACCAATCTCTCCCACTTTCTCTACTCGAATAAGACATCGTACTATTAAGAGCAAGTTCAATGACACGGCCAGTAGTGAGGTTGCACTTGACTCCTTCCCACTCACAGCAATCACTCTCTTTGTCGGCTGAGTCCCAAGATGTGAAATGAGATTCATCAGTGTAGTTGACAGTGGAAGCTTTGTATTGCAAGAGAGCAATTCTCTCTTGCTCCCAGCAACCAAAGCAACCATTCATACCAAAACGAACCAAAACTAACACCATCGGCCACCACCAATAACGTCCCAACAACTCCATTACTTTTTCTTTTTTCTGATTTTTTTATAACAATAAGACTGACAAAGTTTTTGCTTAACTTTGATTTATACTTCAAAGCAAAATAGGTTTTGAGTTGAAATAACACTACCACCATTCTCCTATATATACCCACTACACAGTACACATACAACTTTCTCAGACCATATCTTGTGCTTTTTCCAAAAGCAAAAAGTTACATCTATTATTTCACATGACTTGGACTAAGTCTTCCAGCTTGCATCATGGTGTCTTTCCACCTAGCTACCATGACGATTTTTTCTAAATAAAAAAAGGTGCCAGCAGGTAATTTACTTTATATGATACTGAACATAAAGCGAAAGAAAGAATTTATTTTTACGAGCCTATTCATTGTTGTTTGTCCGGGCGGCCTGTACAGTGTGGTCCCATACAAAGTTGTGAATAGCCATCTGATAAAGTTCAAAATTTTGAATAAACACTTTCAACTCTTCAAAACTTTGCCTTTTGTCTACCGACACAGCCGTGTATTGTAGGCTTTAGCCTTAAATTTTAATTTTTTTTTTATTTTCTATTTAACATTCTAACAATTGGTGTATCTTATTTAGGAAAAAAAAATCCACGTATAATTATGATTATTAAAATATGTTATGTGAGACAAATAAAATTATTATAATTATAATAAAGACTTTTAAATATGTGTATATATATATAATATAAAATTAACCATAATTTTAAATAATATCAAAATATTTTATTTCTTTGAGCAAATTGAAACAACTTTTGGTACTAGCCTCTTTTAGACTATATCTTTTGGTTTTCTGGACATTATTGAGTGATAAACTTTCGGACACTTTTTCATTTCTAGCTTCTTCTTTTTCCCTATCTAATACACACCCACGTTTTCCTTTCTCTCTTAATTTCCCTTTTATCTTATCCCTTCAACAAGCAGGAAAGCTACACCCACTACACATACAACTTTCTCAGATTATAGCTTGTGCTTTTTCTTTTTTCTTTTTTTCTAAAAGCAAAAAGTACATCTATTATTTGAGGGCAAAAATAATTAAATATTATTATTTTTTAAAATTATTAATATTTTATCACTATTTAAAAAATATTTAATAATATAAAATTATTTTGAAATCCAAGTTGATGAAACACGAGTTTTTTAAAACATATAACTTATTGCCTGTGTTTCAAACCCTTTCACTACCTTTTCCCACGTGACCCAACTCTTTCGGAACTTTTTTCACTACCGTTTTTCACGTGACCCTGACAAAAGAAAGAAAAAAGAGAAACTCAAAACCACAATTGTTGACTGTGTGAGACAGCCACAACCGTGTGTGTGCAATCACACAGCCACAATTATTGACTGTGGTAGACAGACTGTGTGAGTACAGTGTGTGTGCAACCGTGTGTGTGCAATCACACAGCCACAATTATTGACTGTGTTAGACAGACTGTGTGCAATCACACAGAGTACAGTGGCTGCGTGAGACAGCCACAATTGTTGACTGTGTTGACTGTGTGAGACAGACTGTGTGGGTGCAGTGGCTCTGCGAGCAGCCACAGTGTGAGTGCTGTTATGCGTCTTCTTTGTTTTTCTCTATCTCAGTAAGTACTGCATTTAGCATTCTGTATCTTTTATTTATTTATTTATTTTGTTTTGGGTGTCTTTACAATTGAAACTGAGTACAGCTTTGGATTCAAATGAATTTGTAATTTAAAGATAGTCACCCTTATGCCAAAATAGCCAAATACCACATTTGTTTTTTAATTTTTAGCAAAAAAATACTGTTTCGAAAATAAATAACAATTTATCACTTTTTTTAGTACTTGAGTTTGGTGAACTCGAGTACCCTATTTTATAGTTCCACGGTGACAGTGCTGATTTGGTAATTGGCTTTTAAAAAAAATAAAGTAGTACTCCAGCTCGATAAACTCGAGTACCATGCAACACAATACTCAAGTATGCCAGGCTCGAGTACCTTTTATAAATAAAATGTAGAAAATTTAATTTCTACGATACTCGAGTTTCCCAAACTCGAGTACCGTGTAAATTTTTGTTTTTTTTTTTTGTTTTTGATTTTTTTTTTTTGGATAATCGACAAATAAACATAAAGATAAAAATAAGTAGTTTTTTTATGTTTTTATTTATTTAAATAGAAGTATTGTAAAATATAGAGATTTTAATTTTGAAATATGAATTTAATTTCTACATTAATTAAAATTGTTTATTGTTTTCTCATAAAAATTGTTCACTATTTTCTGTATAAACTATTTCTACGATTTTGCATAAAATTATTTTCTATTCAGCATTATTTAAGAAATTTCTTTGCCTCTCTTTTGCATAAATTATTTTCTGTTCACTATTTAAAAAATTGTTCACTATTTTCTCATAAAACACCTAGTGAAATCGTGTTTTCTAAATTTAAATGCCAAATCTGAATGCTTTTTCATGATTGAATTTCACAATAATTGAATATATTTTTCTGCATTGATAAAATCTGTTTCTACATTAATGAAATTTTCTCTCTGCACATCATATTTATTGTATATTCAAATCTTCTTACTGCATTCATAAAATCTGTTTTTTGCATTAATTAAAACTGTTCACTGTCTTGTCATAAAAATTGTTCATTGTTTTCTGCATAAACTATTTCTAGCATTGGCGTAGTTATTGCACTTAAATGGTTTTTGTGTTTTTTTAAATATGTAACCATATGAATAATGGACAAACTCCATGAAAGAAAATGAATGATTCGTATAAATCATCTAATGGTAAATGCCTCGAAAAATTCAAATTTGTAAAAAAGTTCGAATTTGTTGAATGTAGAAATTCGAGAAATATCGATGGAAAATCAATAAACGTACCAAATCGTGAAGGTGTACATAAGATGTACAAATAGTCTAGACTTGTTGAGAAATTTGATTTCATTGAAAATTCAATGAAAAAGTTTGTACGCTAGATGTATAGATTGTGTGGATTTGTTTAAAATTTTGAATTCATTGAATGTACAAAACTGTGAAAACTCAAGGAAAAATTGTGTACATTAGATGTACAAATAGTATGAATTTGTTGAAAAATTCAAATTCGTTGAAAAATTCAAATTCGTTGATTGTGTAAAATCGTGAAAATTCAAATGAAAATTGAAGAACATACCAATGAAAAAAAATAGATGATCTGTACATCTAATGTAATTAATTTTCCATTAAGTTTACTTAATTTGGTACGCTCTTCAATTTTCATTTGAATTTTCATGATTTTACACACTCAATGAATTCGAATTTTTCAACAAATTCGTACTATCTGTACATCTAATGTACACAATTTTTCTTTGAGTTTTAACAGTGTTGTACATTCAACGAATTCAAATTTTTAAACAAATTCATACGATCTATACATCTAGCGTACATACTTTTCCATTGAATTTTCATTATTTTGTACTTTCAACGAAATCAAATTTCTCAACAAGTCTAGATTATCTATACATCTTATGTACACCTTCACGATTTGGTACGTTCATTGATTTTCCATCGATTTTTCTCGAATTTCTATATGCAACTAATTCAAACTTTTTTACAAATTTGAATTTTTCGAGGCATTTACCATTAGGTGATTTATACGAATCATTCATTTTTCTTTCATGGAGTTTGTCCATTATTCATACTGTTACATATTTTAAAAAAAAACTCAAAAACCATTTAAGTACAATAACTATGCCAATGCTAGAAATAGTTTATACAGAAAACAGTGAACAATTTTTATGACAAGATAGTGAACAATTTTAATTAATGCAAAAAACAGATTTTATGAATGTAGTAAGCAGATTTGAATATACAGTAAATATGATGTATAGAGAGAAAATTTCATTAATGTAGAAACAGATTTTATCAATGCAGCAAAATATATTCGATTATTGTGAAATTCAAACATGAAAAAGCATTTAGATTTGGCGTTTAAATTTAGAAAACACAATTTCACTAGGTGTTTTATGAGAAAATAGTGAACAATTTTTTAAATAGTGAACAAAAAATAATTTATGCAAAAAAGAGGCAGAGAAATTTCTTAAATAATGCTAAACAAAAAATAATTTTATGCAAAATCGTAGAAATAGTTTATACAGAAAATAGTGAACAATTTTTATGAGAAAATAATGGACAATTTTAATTAATGTAGAAATTAAATTCATATTTCGAAATTAAAATCTCTATATTTTACAATGCTTCTATTTAAATAAATAAAAACATAAAAAAAATTTCTGCTTTTTATTTATAAAAGGTACTCGAGCCTGGTATACTCGAGTATTGTGTTACATGGTACTCGAGTTTACCAAGCTCAAGTACCACATTATTTTTTTTAATCACTCAATTTCTAGCTCAGTAATGCCATGATGGAACTATAAAATAGGGTACTCGAGTTCACCAAACTCGAGTACTAGAAAAAAATAGTGGATTGCCATTTATTTTCGAAATAGTATTTTTTTTTGCTAAAAATTAAAAAAAAAAGGTAGTATTTGGCCATTTTGGCTGTCAGGCTCATGTGAAACTGTGCAGTGAGTACTAAGTATTGACTCTATTGAGTAGTCAGTCAAGGGCAATAAATTGAAGCAAAGTGACAGGACTAAAGTTCCTAAAAAAAAATGTGACAAGACTGAAAAGAAAAGCAAAATGTGTATAAGAAAAAAATGAAAGTAAAAAAGGTAATGATAGTGCCACACTTTTACCATTCAAAACTCGTCATGTGAATAAGTTGTAACACAAATTATATCATTTTATGTAATACCAAGTTACTAAAAGAAAAAAGATAAAAAATATTAATAATAATAATAATAAATAAAACTTAATTAAAAGTAGAGCCAACTATAATACGTAGACTAGGTAGGTGTGGACTTATAAAGGATTAAGTTTTAACATTTGAATAAGGGAGTTTAGAGAGATAGTTAAAAAAAATTGTTCGTTGGTGGTTGAGATATGACTAAAAATAAATATATTTACATTCCTTTTAGTAATTTATTAAATGTTTGTTTATATATATATATATAGAGAGAGAGTGTGTGGTAATTGTGAAATAGTACAACAATATTCACTAGTATCGAAATATTTCGTTTTTTTAGTCAAACTGTAATAGCTTTCGGTATAAAATTGACTCCCTTAATTGTAGTGTATTAAGAAACAGTAGTATTATGTGTTAAGAAACATCTTAAATTCTTAATATATTAAAAATAATGATTTTTGTGTTTGTCTTGGTTGATAGTTTGTTAATACCATATGGATGTTTATTTATTTATTTATTTTTAATTTTTGGTTATACTCCGGCCCCTTTGGGTGTGTTCGTACATTAGTTCTTTGTGGTGATAACCATTGACTTCTGTTATTTGTTTCCTCTCACCAATCATTTTGCAATTAGAAGACCCTCAACAAGAAGCCAAAGACTTTGTTGGTGTATCAAGAAGAGGCTAGAGATTTATATAATGCAAAGCGTGTTTCATAAAGCTATTCCAAGGACAGCTTCGAACAATTTCTCATCCCTCATTATTTCAAAGAAAAAATCAAATGAGTAAGTCCTTGATTAAATGATATGTTAGTATTTCAAGGGCTCTAATCATTCTCCTTTTTCCACTTGTTTGTTTTTTTATAAGATTAGTGTTGGGGCATTTTAATATTAAATAATTAAAATGAATAAATGTTACAATATAAATGTAAAGATGTAGGAGTGAATATGAAATATGAGGAATTAGTGAAAATGTTTAATCCCACGTTGAAAATGAGGGAGACTTTTTTGTTCTTTTTAATGGTGGTGATTAATGAGCTAACATGAATTATCTCAGATATTAGGCTAGATAATACTTGCATTATTGGAGACTACAATAGTCGAAGACTTTGTCTTTCCAGTTTCTACCAACCACGATGCCTTGTTTTTTGACAAATTAACCTATATGCCGAAATGTGCTTCCAGCTAAAAATTTCCTTAGAATTTTTTTTTTTTTTTTTTTTTTTGGTTTACTCCTATTTGTTGGGAATGTAGAATCATGTTTATGGGTTGGGCCAAGCTCTTTTTTTTTTTAAGCCCAGACCAACTAAATTCCAAGCTTGATTAATGTTTGGATTGTTTTTTTTTTTTCTAAGGTTCTGTGTTCATCAGTTTGTTAAGAAACAAAATAATTTTCTGGAATATATATATATATATATAAACAAAACAAAAAAAAAGCTATATTTATGTGCTTTCTTCCAAAATCCTTGAGAAGACCTAGACTAAGACTTGGCATACATGGTGACTTTCCAACCAACTACCACGAGAATATATTTCTATTTTATTAATATAAACTAAAACATTAAGAGAAGCAATTGGGGAAAGTACGTTAAAAAAAAAAAAATCACACTTTTAAATGGGGCATATTAACTAAGCTCAGACTTTTAAATAAGACACTTCAAATGAGATGTTTTAAATGGTAAAAAATTTGACATGAATGAATAGTACTATTCCAAATTTAGCCTAACAGGAATTTTCAATATTTTGACAGGATTTATTTTTGGGTCCAAGCACCATGGGAGTTCATAAAAGACACAACTCACAAATAAAATTAAAGGCGATAATTCCTTATAATGAATAAGGAAGATTTTTAATTATTAATGTATGCTCTCTTTCATAATGATAAATAATCATGCCTAAAGTCAATTAGAGAATCTTATAGATGTGGCAAAACAGGTGTGCAGTTTGGGTTAGGTCAATCGGGTTTGAGTTGAAAACATGTCCATGTCAAAATGGGTCATTTTAAACGTATAAGAAATGGGTCATGTTAATTGGGATGTAGGTTGGGTCAATTTGGGCATGGCAACCCGTATTTTCCACTTGGTTTTTCTTTGTTTATGGGTTGGGCCAAACTCATTTTTTAAAGTCTAGACCAACTAAATTCCAAGCCTGATTCATGTTTGGATTGTTTTTTTTTCTAAGGTTCTGTGTTCATGACTTTGTTAAGAAACAAAACAATTTTCTGGAGCTCAACTTGATAACAAAAAAAGTCTCAAAAGAATGAGCAAGCTAGACTTGTTTACAAAATAAAAAAAAAAAACATAAACAAGTTTTATACCAAGTTTTACAACCCTACCAATGACTGACAAAGGTTTTTTCCAACTCTCATGTATGCTTCCAATTAAGCAAACTAGCTTTTGTGTTGAAATAGACCACCAGCATCCTACTTATATATATTGTTATAAAACCGGTCCACATCACAGTAAAGCAATTGATTGTTCTTTCATTTTCTTTTTCTTTTTTCTTTTTTGGGAACAATTGCTCTAATAATGCATAGCGTGTTGGTTAAAGCTTCAAATTTTCCTTTTACTATTTTACATAATATTCCTAATTGATGCAAAAATGTCTATATATTAAAAGGATAAAATTTAAGTACAGTACTTAAGTGTTATTCATTAAGTTCTCTTCTTAAGATTTAGGCATGTGATTTTTTTTTTTTTTTTTTTTGGGTCATGAGATGAAAGTGTATTTTTAGTTAAGTACAGTCATATAACTAAATTTAAAAAAAAAAAAAAAAAAAAAAAAAAAAAAAAAAAAAAACTAAGAAACAGCATTTAAGTACTGTATTTAAGTTTTGTTCATCTTAAAAAATATTCAAAATTAACATATGAAAACATTAAAATAAATATAAATAAATAAAAAATAAAAACAAACAAACAAACAAACTCTTCATGTGCTTTCTTTGAAAATCCTTGAGAAGACCTAGACTAGGAGTTGGCATCCATGGTGAGTTTTCCACCCACTACCGTGATAATATTTTTCTATTTTATTAATATAAACTAAAAAGGTGGGAGAAGAGATTGGAGAAAGTACGTTAAAAAAAAAAAAAAAAAAAGAACAAGTTTAAATAAATAATTAAGCTCACAATTTTAAATGAAACATGCACTTCAAAGTTTAAACAACAAACTTAAATAAATAAAACACTTTAAAGTTTAAAACCTCGCTAGATTAGTTTTTTTTTTTTTTTTTTTTTTTTTTTTTTTTTTTTTTTTTTTTTTTTGTTGTTGGGATATATGTAAAAGAATGAAGTATAACGTGTCTCATTTAAATGTTTGGGATTTAGTATGTCGCAGGAATAAAACTCTAAGATTTTTTTAAGTACTTTCCCCAAAAAGATAATTCACTTTCTTCTAATAAATAAATACTTTAATTGACTTACTCCTATATCTTTCGGATTTAATTTTTTAATGAGGTCCTACTCAAGAAGACTTGTGTTTTTTGTTGAGAAAATACTGAAGAAGACTTGACTCAACTGCGTAGCTAAAAAATTTAGCGTCAATGGTGCTTTCCAAGTTTCGTATCCATTACTTTCTTGAAAAATGTTTAATGATGACTACCTCGTACCATTTGTGTTATAAATTCTGCATTTTCTAGGAAAGCCTAAACTAAATTAAAGAAGACGTCGAAGACTTTGGCATTAATCGTGCTTTAATTCCTAATATGTATATATTGTTATAAAACCGGTCCACATCACAGTAAAACAATTGATTGTCCTTTCATTTTCTTTTTCCCTTTTTTTTTTTTTGGGGGGGAACAATTGCTCTAATAATGCATAGCGTGTTGGTTAAAGCTTCAAATTTTCCTTTTACTATTTTACATAATATTCCTAATTGATGCAAAAATGTCTATATATTAAAAGGGTAAAAATTTAATTACAGTACTTAAGTATTATTCATTAAGTTCTCCTCTTAAGATTTAGACATGTGATTTTTTTTTTTTTTTTTTGATCATGGGATGAAAGTGTATTTTTAGTTAAGTACAGTCATATAACTAAATTTAAAAAAAAAAAAACTAAGAAACAGCATCTAAGTACTGTACTTAAGTTTTGTTCATCTTAAAAAATATTCAAAATTAACATATGAAAACATTAAAATAAATAAAAATAAATAAAAAATAAAAACAAACAAACTCTTCATGTGCTTTCTTTGAAAATCCTTGAGAAGACCTAGACTAGGAGTTGGCATCCATGGTGAGTTTTCCACCCACTACCGTGATAATATTTTTCTATTTTATTAATATAAACTAAAAAGGTGGGAGAAGAGATTGGGGAAAGTACGTTAAAAAATAAAAAAAAAAGAACAAATTTAAATAAATAATTAAGCTCACAATTTTAAATGAAACATGCACTTCAAAGTTTAAACAACAAACTTAAATAAATAAAACACTTTAAAGTTTAAAACCTCGCTAGATTGGGTTTTTTTTTTTTTTTTTTTTTTTTTTTTTTTTTTTTTGGGATATATGTAAAAGTATGAAGTATAACGTGTCTCATTTAAATGTTTGGGATTTAGTATGTCGCAGGAATAAAACTCTAAGATTTTTTTAAGTACTTTCCCCAAAAAGATAATTCACTTTCTTCTGATAAATAAATACTTTAGTTGACTTACTCCTATATCTTTCGGATTTAATTTTTTAATGAGGTCCTACTCAAGAAGACTTGTGTTTTTTGTTGAGAAAATACTGAAGAAGACTTGACTCAACTGCGTAGCTAAAAAATTTAGCGTCAATGGTGCTTTCCAAGTTTCGTATCCATTACTTTCTTGAAAAATGTTTAATGATGACTATCTCGTACCATTTGTGTTATAAATTCTGCATTTTCTAGGAAAGCCTAAACTAAATTAAAGAAGACGTCGAAGACTTTGGCATTAATCATGCTTTAATTCCTAATATGTATGTAGTACTCTTTTGGAAAATATTTCATGGTGACTTTAGCATTAAAAGTAATACTAGAGATCCAAACTATAGCATCGTATGGGAATGTGTTTGCAGCCTCTCATTTTTGTAGTGGATTAAAATGCTTGATTTGTGCAGGAATTTGACCCCAAGGCAACGTGAATTGATTGAAGAGTTTGCCAAAGAAGAGCAAGGGGAATATGATAAGCATGCTACTACTGAAGCATCAGGGTAAAATGTAGACCAATTGGTGTCATTTGTTTGCTAATTCTTAGCAAAAAAGGATATAGGCAACTGAAGAAAAAGCATCAATTGTTGAAAGACCCACCCACTCTATAAGTTTTGTAGGAGTGACTGGGTCGTTTTTGTCCATTTTTTTTGGGGGTGTGTAATTTTTTTTCTTACAAATCACAATGGTAGTTTTATTTGAGGCGACAACATTTGATCACTTGAATCTAGAGTATCTAAGTTGTTATTGTACATATTATTTATTGTTCTTTAATATCAAGAACATCAAATCAATTTATCTGTCATTTTTGTATTATATTATGAATAATGTCAAGTACATGGATATTTAGATGCCACTTGGAAAAAATCTTTTGAATATATAGATGGTTCAATATTTACTAAAGCATTTAGAAAAAACACTATTTATTGGTTTTCTTTGGAGCTGTCAGATCAGACAAGTGCTTGTACATAGGATTGGATGTCCCCATATTTTGGTTTTGAACATTGTGAATTCATGAGCATGTTTTATGTGATTTGGCAGAGTTTGCAATTTCAAAATAATTTGCAAGATTTAAGATTTTCTTGCCGTTAAATGGCACTTCATGGCTAGACTCCTAGCCCCTTGGGGGTAGCTATATTTCTCTGTCTTTGCATAACTCATATATTCAATTAAAGCAACAATGCAAAAATACAATCTTAGTCCTTTAAAATTACACAGCAAATACAGATTTTGCACAACGTAGTGTTAAAATTCAATCTTTAGATTCAAAATCCAACAAAAAGAGACACACATACATGTAATCATTAAAATGCAAAGCTATGCAAGTCTGAAATTAAACAACTTACGATAATAAACCACAACAAAATAGTAGCAATACAAGGCTATGCAAGGCTGAAATTCAACATCTTACAGTAAAGAACCACAAAAAAAACAGCGATATGTATCAATACAATCTTCAATGAGATTAAACCAAGCCCTACGCCAGTACGGTTTTAAGTAGAGAACTGCAGCCATTTCCAACAGGACTGTTATGTAAGCCACCACAAAGCTTATGTAGAAGATTCCCATGTCCATGAAACTATCACCTTCTTCCTCGTCAATATCCATTGGCATTATAGATAGTGGTCTCATTTTGGTGCAACTATTATGTAGTGGAGGTCCACACAAGTGAGGGTTCCCCTCATAACTGCTTTCACCAAAAGTAACAAATTGATTTTTTCTATCAGGTGTTGTTCCTGATAAGTTGTTGTGTGCCACAATAAAGACCGCTAGAGAGGTCATTTCAGTCAACTGAGGTGGAATTTTGCCATTCAAATTATTGTAGGAAAGATCCAGACTTTCTATTTGGTTTAGATTTGAGAATGTTACTGGGATTGGTCCGGATAAATTGTTGTGTGAAAAGTTCAATGCACGAATGTTGCTGCTCATCCTACCAAGTTCCAGTGGGATTTTACCTACTAAGTTGTTGCATGAGAGGTCAATTCCAAACATGTACTCGAGGATGTCACCCTTGTAGGAGTAAGTTCTAGTTTTTGTAGTGAACTCTACTTCTTCTTCAGCATCCACAAATTCGTCAAACGTAGATAGATCATAAGGGAGATATTTGATAATATTTGACTTTGTGTTCAAATATAATGACAAACTCCATAAAAAAGTTACCCCTGAAAATAAACCTCTTAAAGAAGTTTTGTGGGCAGATGCCTCAAAAGTAATGTTACTCAAGCAATGAGGAATTAGACCTGAAAATTTATTGTAGGAAAGATCCAAAATGTTTAAATTCTGCAAAAGGCATACTTGAATTGGAATTTGACCTCCTAAATGATTCGCTTTCAAGAGGAGAATTCTCAATGATGAGAGGCTGCCAATCCAATTGGGAATGTTTCCAGTTAGATGGTTATCTCTAAGATTCAGTGTAAGTAGATTGGAGTTGTTTTGGAAAGAACTTGGAATTCGACCGCTCAAGCAATTTTTATTTAATTGAAAAAAAAATGATACTTGAGGAATTGAAGCAAGATGGAACAGAGCCAAGAAGATTGTTGTCAGAAAGGTCAAGAAATTCAAGATAAACGAGTTTGCATAACTCAATTGGAATAGGACCTTCAAAATGATTTTTGGCCATAACAATATCTTCTAAAGATGTCACGTTTCCTATCCATGTTGGAAGCGTGCCTGAGAAGTGATTGTTGTCAAAATGTAAATTTCTTAGATAAGTCCAATTAGAATTGGCAGGAAATATTTGGCCACTGAAGCTATTGTTTGATAATATCAGAAATTATAAATTGTAGCAACCCATTATGAAATGCATTGGTATGGTTCCTGAGAAATGATTCTCAGACAAGTCTAGACCCCGTAAGAAAACCAAATTCCCAAAAGAAGAAGGAATATTGCCTTCAAATTCATTTCCTGACATTTTTAAAGATTCTAAATTTGGAAAAAATTAAACCGAGGTTTGTGGGAATTGGACCATGTAAATAATTATTAGAAATATCTATGCGCAACATGTTGGGACGAATATCATATGGCACCATAAAAGGCCCCGTGAAAGAGTTATTATTTACAATAAAAATCTCCAATCTTGTCTTGTTCTCTAACAAATAGTTAGGGAACTGCCCAACCAACTTATTGTGAGAGAGAACAATAACTCGCAAATCATATTGGTAATGAAGAAGTCTAGGAAGTGTCCCATTGTGAATGTTAGATGAACAATTAGACAAACTGAAAACCTTTAATTGGTAGGTTGGAATCCAAGTAAGGGAGTCAGGTTTCAAAGCTAATATATTGTTATCACTTAATAGGATCTTAAGATTTGAGAGGTTGGAAAGGATTGACAACGTGGATGGGATCGCGAAGCTGTTATCTGAGAAAGAAAGATACTCAAGTGATGTCAAACTTGATAGTGGAGACTGGACAATGTTCCCATTGAAGTGATTATAAGAGAGATCCAATACGTGGAGTGATGTCAAGTTTGCCATACATGAAGGTAGTCTCCCTTCAAAATTATTGCTGCTGAGGTCTATCTCTTGGAGCTTCTTAAGTTCACACCAGCCTGTATAATGTGATAATTAGTTATTAGGTTCTACTATTGTAATTATTCGAAGCAATATCATTGTGGGAAAAAAAAAATAAAAAACTTACCTTGATCAAGTAGGGTGCCATTCAGTCCACAATAGCTCACTGCCAATACATTAAGAGAAGTCATAACTCCAATTTTACGAAGAAGACTTTTATCAATCGATGAACCATCCAACTTCAACTGCTCAAGGTTGCTTAGTTTGCTCAGCTCTAAAGCAAAAGCATAAAGCATAAAGTAGAAATTGATACGGTAAAGCACAAAGTAGTACTAATTGCTTTTCCTTGAAGATCTCAGTCTTATTTTAAGAGTGTGTTGTAAAACCTTTTTTTTCCCCGTTTTTCTACAACATCTAAATCTTTTCTTTTCTTTTCTTTTTTGTTGCTACAGTTACTTCCGATTTAGGTAAATTCCTTTTTACACAAATCATATCAAAGCCATTTTTTTTTTATTTGAACTCTTCAATTTGTAAAATCTAGCTGGTGTCCCATTTGATGTGCGTGTATGCTATAAGTTTATTTTGAAATATTTAATAAGAAATTGTTTTTATGATCAATTTATAATACTAAATAAGTATTATAATATTTGACAATTCAATTATTTACAAGTCATTAGAAAAATAGATAATGTATTTTTTTAAGATTAATATAATTTAGAATATGAATCTATTGTAATATTGTTGTGAGGCTCTTAGGACGTGGATTATGTTTGCATTACTCTAGTCGTGTGCAACACCGTTGGAGAAACATTTTATTCGTCGATTACTTTTTTTTTTTTTTTTGAGAGAGTGTCAACCTATAGCATTCGTTCCTAATAACAGTTTTTTATCATCAGACCAAGACATCAATAAGTTTTTGGCATAGGCGGAAATTGAACCTCAGATCTCTTATACAACCATAAGAGACTTTACTAGCTGAGCTAACTGGAACTCTATTCGTGGGTTACTAAAATTGCTCGCTCTGCACAACGTAGAACAACCTTGAAGCTCTTATGTGATTGTTGGCTTAGGCCAAGAAAGGTATGCTAAAAAACCGATATTAAAATCTTCGCTGTGTAGTCTTTGTTTTTAACATTTTGCATACAAAATTTTAACAAGACGAAAATAGATTATGATACTTATGAAAGACAATAAGTTTAGTCTCATTGAATTTCAAGAAATTTGATTATCAATATTTAGAATAGGGTTTTTATAGAGATTTTCTACTATTATGCCAGTGATTAAAAGTAAAATGCAAAACAACGCCACCTTGATGTCAATGGTATAACTTATCTTTATTGGTAAACGATCCCTCCAAATTATTATTTGAAAGATCTAAAGTCTTCAATGATGGGAAGGCAATTAATGACTTAAGAACTTGTGCACTGAAATCATTCCCACTCAAGTCTAGGAGTTGCAGCTTAGTTAAGATGTTTGAATCTATAGGGCAAAAAGAAATATCTCAAAAACAACAACGTGATAATTTCATTTGGCATATCATACCAAAGAAGTATTTGATTTGAATCAATGAACATATCTTTTTATAGCCTACATACCTTTCGTTGTCACGAAGTCATGGATATTATTCTGACTCAAGTAAAGCTCCTCCAAGTTGCTAAATGCTTTAAATTCTACAATAAAAAAATTACATAAAAAAATCATGAGAAAAAAAAAAGGAACTTTAGGTGCATAAATACTTTTCATTTAAAATAGCTACAGAAAAAAGGGTGAAATTTAGCTGCATAAATATCAATGATTGATAGGAGGGAAATAAGAAATATTGTTACATGCTCAATAAGCGTGCATGAAACACTCTTCCAATAATATTCCTTTGCAAATTAATGAGAGTTTTACCTTTGATATGGATTGATCCATTCAAATTGTTGTTACTCAAATCTAGTTCCTTGAGTGATGCAATACCACTTACAGATTGCAGAATGCTGTGATTGAAATTATTGTCATCCAAGTGAAGCACCTCCAACTTGCTCAACAAAGAGAATCTTTCAAAACCTACAATTTAGATTATTCAATTTGCATATCTGTGACTTTATATTCCCACAAAACAATACAAAATGAATCTTAACATGCAACTAATCTGTGGTCTACATTTATTTTTAAAGAAAAGGTAAAAAGGAAAATAATAATTTCAAACAATTTACTTTGGTCAAACAAATTTGTTGGAGGATTTTACCCGAAAGGCTTACCTTGGATGGGAATTGATCCATTCAAATTGTTGTACCCCAAATATAGTTCCTTGAGGGAAGCAATTCCACTCAAGGATGAAAGAATGCTGTCATTGAAATTATTGTACTCCAAGTGAAGCACCTCCAACTTGCTCAATGCAAATAATCTTTCAAAACCTGTTATTTAGATGCTTCAATTTTCACATCCGCAACTATATATTCCCAGAAAGCAGTATAAAATGATTCCTAAAATACAACTATTTTTTTTCAACTATTTAAAAAAAAAAAAAAAAAAAGGATGTAATAGTTAAATTAGAATATCAACAAATTAAATACTCCCTACTTTTCTTAGGATATAAACTCAATACCTTCATTTGGGACCCATCCCCGAATCCAATTTTCACTCAAATCGAGGTACTGGAGCTCTTCAAAGGGAAGAAATAGAGAGGCATTAAAGTACGAACCTCCTCCACTTTCTCCACTCCAATAGGAAATCGTGCTATTAAGAGCAAGTTGGATTACACGGCCAGTAGTAATGTTGCACTTGACACCTTCCCACTCACAGCAATCACTCTCTTTATCGGCTGAGTCCCAGGGTGTAACATGATAATCATCAGTGTAGTTGACGGAAGCTTTGTATTGCAAGAGTGCAATTCTCTCTTGCTCCCAGCAACCAAAGCACCCATTCATACCTAACCAAAAGTAACACCACTGGCCACCACCAATAACGTCCCAACTCCATTAATTTTTGTTTTCCTGATTTTCTATAACAATAAGACTAACAAAGTTTTTGCTCAACTCTGAATTATAATTGCAAGCACAATAGGTTTTGAGTTGAAATAACACTACCCCCATCCTATATATACCTACTACGTATACAACTTTCTCAAATATCCTATCCTAGTTACATCCATTATATGAATGACTTGGACTAAGACTTTCAAGTCCACATCGTGGTGTCTTTCCACCCAGCTACGTACAACGACGATCTTTTCTAAATAAAAAAGGTGCAACAAGATAATTTATTTTCTTTTGATGATCAATAAATATTTTGATTGAGGGAAGTAAAAGGAACCAATGGACTTATCGATATAGTTTCATTGTATCAAGTTTGACTTTTGGTTGATCTCATAATGTTGTTGCACTCTTTTCTAGGAATTTACCAAATTCTTAGATCTTTGATAGACAAAAACAAAAGAAAATAGAAGAAAACTAACACACTTATTTATTTATCTATTTTTGTTTTTATCTAATTCATTCACGTTTTCCTCTCTATCTTAGTTTTTTTTTTTTTTTTTTTTTTTTGGTCTAATTCAATCAAGAAGCTGGAAAGCTACATCCACTACTAATACAATGGTAGTCAAGGACAGAAGCAGAATTTCGAGTTAGGAAGGCAAAGTTTAAGAAAAAAAAATTATAAAATTCCAAAGACAAAGACAAAGACAAAGACACAAAAACATTGTTTTATATGTAATACATTACAAGACACAAAATATCATTATTTCTTACTACATTATTAGAATAAATTCATTGTAAAATTATAAGAAAAATGGAGCCAAATATAAAATTGTGGAGAATATATTTTTTCTCTTTCCACTTGGGCCCCTTGGGACCCCACCTAGCTTCATCCCTATACAAAGGAGCTTTCTCATATCATATTTGTGCTTTTTTTCCAAAGCAAAAAAGTTACATCCATTATTTGAGATGACTAAAATTTCTTTTATTTCTTTTTTCTATGTGAGAAACAAGATGAGTAAGACTAAATGTCCGTTTGGAAACAAATTATATAGCTTTATGTTCAAAATTTTTGTAAAAAGGTTTGTTAAAGTATATTTGTATCTTAAAAAATTTTGAAAAAGTGAAGTTTTAAAAAGTTGTACATAAAGTTAAAAACTAAAAGTTGATGTCAAACACACTCTAAAACTCTGCATCATGGTGTCTTTCCACCCACCACAATGACAACCTTTTCTAAATTGAAAAGTTTCAAGAAAATATTTTCTTTTCTTTTAATGAAGGAATACTTTCATTGAGGGAATAAAAAAGAATCAATGGCCTTGCGGATACACTTTTATGAAAGAGATTTGACTTTTGGTTGATTTCAATATCATTTCATAATGATTTTGCTTGAGTCCCAAGATGTAAAATTATATTCATCTATAGTTGGTCATGGAAGCTTTTAGTTATAAGAGAGCTATTCTCTCTTACTCCCAACAACCAAAGCACCCATTAATATCTAATTGAATGAAATTAACACCACCTACCACCAAAAAGCAAAAAAAGTCCCAACTCATCTCATTTTTCTTTTCCTAAATTTCTGTGACAAGAATAAGACAAAGTTGTTCTCCAAACAAAGTGGTCTTCAGTTGAAATAGGCCACAAGCAAGCATGCTACATATATACTTATATCAAACGATCCATGTTATATTATTGCGGTTGGTCTAATAATGCAAAGCGTGTTCTTTGTAGTGATTTGTTTTCTTTCGTCTGTAAGTTTGCAGTTATGTCCTACTCAAGAAAACCAATACTCAAGAAGAGGCCAAAGTCTTTGGTTTAAATGGTACTGGTCCTAATTTCATATCTGGTACTATCTTGGAAAATGTTTAGTTATGACTAGTCTATTGGTACTACCAGCCATTGTTATTAATTCCGTTCCGTTCCGGCCGGAACGGACGGAATTTCTCATACCGGTGTATAATCCGGAACCAGAATACCCTTTGTTCCACCTCGGGTCAAAATCCGGCCAATTCCGTGGCATTTCGGTCATTCCGGTGTGTTTCGGCAAATACCGGCCGAAACTAAAGATTCGGCCGGTATGTGTTTTGGGTTTGGTTCACAGTACACTTCACAGTTCACAGAGATCCAAGAAAAAGAAGGAAAAAAAAAATAGAAGAAGAAGAAAGATAAGATTCACATCAGATCAAAGAAGAAAAAAAAAATTCAAGTCATGGATAAAGCTCAAGTGCTGCCATTAAAACTCACTTCTTCAAGCTTATGTCTCTGCCACTTCCAGAGAGAAAAAGAGGGAGTGTGAGACTTTTATGAGGCTTTGAATAAAAAAGCTTTGGAACGTTCCTAAAATCAAAGCCACTGTTTCTCCTTCAGCTTCATCCTTGTTGCTTTGAGCCACCATACTTTGGGCGTGTTGAGCTCTAGCCTTTGTTTGTGTGAGGAAGAGTTAAGACTTAAGGATGCATTAAAAAAAAAAAAAAAGCGTAGAAGCTTGTGAAGTAGAAGAAACTAGAAAGGAGTAGATCAGATCAAGAGGAAATTGTAAATGGAAAAATACGTGTGGGCTAATGGAAATGGTGAGGAAACTTCTTGGAAATTTCCCACTTAAAAAACTATTCATAGATACTTAGTTATTTACATCAATGCCACAAGTAAAAAGTTAAAACATATTTACATAACTTTTTAATCCACTTCACTGATTTTTTTTTTTTAAGGTGAAAGTTTATACACTATATTTATTGTATTATTTGTAGAAAAATTATAAATAAATATTTTTTTAATACCACTTTATTTAAGATTTTTTTAAAATAAAATAAAATTCATTACTTTATATAATAGTAATAATATCTAGTTATATATATATATATATATATATATATATTTAGGAACTCCGAAACATCCTAAAACGGTACGCCGAAATAGGCCGGTACCGAAATATTCCGTTCCACTAGACAAACCGAAACGGGCTCCGAAACGGAATTAATAACATTGCTACCAGCTTGACATTAATTGATAATATACCTAAACTCAAGAAAATTAAGGACAAAGAATTTTGGGGCAATTAGTAGATCCCTTAAAGGTCCGTTTGGTTGGAGAAGTGAGAAAATGGGAGGATAGAAAATGCTGGGAGAATAGAAAAGTGAAATGATAGAAATATTTTAATTTCCCTACTTTTTGTTTGGTTGAGAGTAGAAATGTAGAAGTATAAAAAAAGTGAGTTTGTATAAATTTACATATATACCCTTGTTAAAAAATGATGCCTAATTAAAACCAAAAAAGGGATAAACAACCAAAAAAATCAATCACCTAAATTTATTAAAAAAAAAATCATGTCTAGAAAAAAAAATCACATCTAAAAAAAAAAAAACAAAACAAAACACAAAACACAAAAGAAAGCAATATATATATATATATAGTACTATCTTGGAGTGTTGGTTTTCTTTGGTCCTACTCAAGAAGACCAACGCTCAAGAAGAGGCAAGAGTCTTTGGTTTAAATGTTGCTGATTCTAATTTTGTATCTAGTACTATCTTGGAAAATGTTTCGTATGACTAGTCTATTGATACTACCAGCTTTGCATTAATTGAGAATACCCAAACTCAAGAAAATTAAGGCCAAAGACTTCTGGGGCAATTGTTAGGCCATCCCTTTACTTTTCCCTCTTTTTGAAGACTGGGACTCAACTAAATAACGAGAATTTAGGCCTCATCAAATCAACTACCTTTTATGAATTCATATCCAGTGCTTTCTTGGAAATTGTTTCATAGTAAATGCTAGTCTATATCACTAGTATTATGAACTTTGCACCTAGACTACGAGAGTTGAAGACTTTGACATACATTGTATCCATACACCCACCCCCATGGAAATTGTTTTTCAACTAAAATAAAAGTTGGGAAAAAATTATTCATTTTCTTTGAGAAAAGAAAAAAAAAAGACAAAGGATATGTGCTTTCACCAAAGAGGTGAAAATGCTATGAATATTATAAAAAGATATAAAGATATAGCTCCAACGTGAAAAAATAAAAATACTGGCACAATGAGCCGAGCTCGCCCTTGGGCAAGGCCACTTAAGCCATTGCCTAGGGCAGCAAAAATTTTAAATTAATAATTATTTTTTATAATTAAAAAAAATGTGAACTCCCTCACTTCAGGAAGGCCTCTAAAATGGTGGGAATAATAAAAACCCAACTCGTTTAAAATCCTAAACTTTTTAACAAAAATAAAATCATATGAGTGCATCAAATTATCATTAAAGTTAATTTCTCATAACGACTTAATGGCATATTATATTGCGAGATAATTGGAAACAGAGGCTAATCTGATTGAGAGCTCTGGAGATCCTCAAGGAAAAGCGGTGAAAACATGCTTAAAAATTCCCAACAAAGTAAAAGTCTTTGCTTGGAGGCTAATCTTGTTTGTCGTCGGGTTCTTTTGTCTGACAGTTGTAAAATTTTTCAACAAGGGCCTGAATCTTTGCTTCAAGTTTTATGGGAGTGTGAAGCTGCAAGATATATTTGGTCATCCAGCTCAAAAAGCCTTCAAAAATTCTTTACGGGTCAACTGAATTTTATTCAATTATTTGAGGAATTAATGCACCGTTTGAATCAAAATGAACTAGAATAATTTCCAGTCCAATCATGGTTGCTATGGAATTGTCGAAATTGCTTTATAAAGGGTGAAAAGCTCCTGGAACCATGTGCTTTGAATAGAAGAGCAACAGACTTGTTAAAAGAACTTCAGATTCAACAAACTCATGTTCCTAGGATACCAGACCTACGTCCAGTGGACTTGTTCCTAGAATATTTTCAAGGTAGTCATTAAAAAACTTAAATAAAATTTTTTTATAATAAAAATAGAACTTGAATATATTAAAATGAGAAAAAAAAAATACGCAAATACATAAAGTTTTAAAATTTCTTTCACAAGTTTTCATATTTTGAAATCATTGTGTGATATAATAGCTTCACTACAATATTATTAGCTACATCTTTTTCAATATAGAAAATTAAACAATTATTAAACTACTGATCTCCCTTTCAATTACCAACATATTGCCTAAATAAGTAACAATATAAAAAAAATGCATTACCTTTTTGAAAAAACATATCAAATAAATCCAACAAATTCAACTAAAGACTAAAGGAAGCACTAACAGACTAGCTATTTGAAAAGAGTGCATTTTTTAAATAAAAGAATAGTGATTTTAAAATATTCCCTTTGATAACACAATTTAAAAATCACAATAATTAAACGCTTGATTTGAGCTTTTAGGCTAATTTATTTGTTTGGACAATTTTTGAAAGTGTTACATCCACTGCATTTTTGCAACACTTACACAACAAAACCTAGGTAGTAAGATCTTACTAATTCTAATTTGAACATACCACTGATTTTTTTTTTTTTTTTTTTGTCCACTAATAACAACTTAATACTTAAGATTTATTACAAAAATGTTGCAAAAATGTTGTGAACATAGCGTTTTTTGCAATTTTTTAGTTTAACATTCAATAGATTGAAATTTTGGAGAAGTTGAATTTAATTTTTAATGCGCTCAAATTGTTATTTAAAGTGTTCAAGTTTTTTATGGTGGTTAAGTTTTTTTTTTTTTTTTTTTTTTTAGGGTCTCAATGATCCATATTAATTTAAAATTCAATTTTTTTAAGGTGTATTAAAAAAAATTCAAGTCAGTGTGGTCATGTGATGTGACCACCCTGAACTACACTTGGTGCCGCCCCTGCCAACATCTATAAGCTCCTAAATTTATCTTTAATGATGTAATTTGGATTGAAGATCCTCCTCCTTCATTAGAAGTTTTGTTCTTTGATGTAAATATTTCTTTTTTGTGAATGAAAATTTTTCCCCTAAAAAAAAAAAGAACAAAAAAAAAAAAAAAAACGTGTCATGCATCAGCATCATATCTTTCCACCCACCGGGCCACCACCATAAGTGATTTTTTTTTTTTTTTAATAAAACGTAAAGATAGAATAAAATAATTCATTTTCATTGAAGAAAGAAAAAAAAAAATACTCAAGGGACTAGCCCAGGTGCATTAACCAAAGATGTGAGAAACTGAAGATACTATGAATATTATGAAATAAGGATGGACCTCAAAGGAGAAAAATTATTGGCCCAAGTACCCAATAGCATAACAATTGCAAACCCGAATTTATTCTTTACATCTTTATGTACAAAGGAGAAAGAACGGTGTTAGGGATACCTACACAAAATGACGTTCATCGATGACCAAAGAGAAATGATACATTTACAATTTTTTCATAACACTTTCAAAATAATTTATAGGAGATTATTTTTTATTGGTTCTAATTTAAAATGACCACTAAATTACCTTTTTGCTATACCAATAGTAACTCATAACAATCTGCCACTTAGGATTTGTTATGAAAATATTGTGGACATAGCATTTCTCATACCAAAAAAAAAAAAAAAAAGCAACTCAAATATATTTAAGGTAAATTACGTATTTAGTCCCTATCCCTTACATCATATTTTAATTTGATCTCTAGCCTTTCAAATGTGTCAATTTGGTCCATAACTTTTCAATTTTCTTGCCAATTGGGTTCTTGCCATTATTTTTGAACGAAAATTGCTAACATGACAAACAATCAAAATAAAAATTTTTGTTTCCATTAATGTAGCAATAAACTAGTTTTTTATTTTGGCTGTTTGCCCATATAAAAGATAGGGACCAAATACCTTTTTTTTTTTTTTTTTTTACATAGTTCATCCTAACTATATTTGAATTGATTTTTTTTTTTTTTTTTGTTATAAGAAATGCTATATTCACTTTTCATAATATTTTCATAACAAATCCTATGTGGCAAATTGTTATGGAGTTTTTATTAGTAGGAAAAAAAGTAATTCTAATGGTAAATTCAAATTAGAATCAATAAGTTAAAGGTTAGATACTAAGTTAAAATATGGTGTAAACAATGGAGACTAAATACTTACCCATATATATATATATAATTAGAAAGACTTTACCCATACATTTATTACAGTATGCTTTCAAATCTACCCCTCACATCTACTAACTATATAAAAAAAAAAAGTGAAAAATTCCATCTACGTGATTTAGTGATTTTTTGGTTTAGTCAGTGCAAAACTCACCTTTTCATTACTCATTTTATTTGGTTCACAAATGTCCAAAACTCAATGTTTTTGCGTGGGAAAGAAAAACAAGTCTGAGGCGGGCAAAGAGCAAGATACATCTTCTTCTGACAGACTCAACAGAGACATAAGCTTGAGCTGAGTACGTGTGTGGTGCCGGTGCAATCCGTACATATTTGGTGAGATAAGGCGCATAGACGGAGGGCTAAAAAAAGCTTATGCGGCGGCGCGTGTAATGCAATCGGAGAGGAAAGCGCTTGGCTTTCAACACGATCTTTAGGTTTAAGAAAAATAAAGAGATTCGTTTGCTCACATAATAAAATGCACAGTTTTGGAAAGAAAAACAGAGAGAGATGGGATAGCACAGGGAGATATGAGATGGGAAAGCTTATGCGGCGGCGGAGCGTGTATGTCTCTCACTCTCTCACTTTTCTGATTTTGCCATCTCTTGAAATGCCCAAATGGGCAAATCCTTCTTCTCATTCTTTTATTTTTCTCCTAAAATCCTTAGGTGTCCCTCTGTTTCTGTGCTTCTGTGCAGTAGATTTACACAGTTTTACATGATTAGAAGTTCAGGGTTAGTTCAAACTCTGGAGAATAGAACAATTTTTATGCCATTTTTTTTTTGGGGATTTATGGATAAGCAAATAAATAAAGAGAAATTAGCGCTAGACTGCGCTACCGAGTGATTATTTATATATATATATATATATATATATCAAAAGGTATGTGGATTCACGTATGTGTGGCCTTTTTGTTTGACATCATGAGAATATAGTTGTTCATATTACCATGTGGAGCTTGTTGGATAAATGCCTTTTTATCTTTGGTTGCTTTTGGGGTTTGAGAAAAAATCGCTTATTTTCCTTTTTAGTTTATTTTTTCTCCTAAAGTGGGTCCCATTGTAATGTCAATTGAGTCTCAATTTTTAGGTTTTTTTTTTTTTTTTTTAATTATTGTTCACCTCAATCGGATTTATAAGGTCAAGTTTCCCAAGTTTTTCCTTTGAAACTATTTTATTTCATTGGTTTCCTAGGTCATATCTTGTATCTTTTAAATTTTCGCACATGCATGATATTAATGATTATGTGTTTAACCTAAATCTTCCATAATAGGTTTAATAATTAACTTGGATTTAAAATTGGTTAAATACAATGTTTTGACAGAGGTCTAATATTAAAAAGACACAATCTTCATAATTAGACTAACATAGCCAAATTCAAAATTTACAAAACTGAAATATTTATTCAAAGTTCAAATTTCAGATTCAAAATCCACTAGGAAGAGACACACGTACATGTAACCATTAAAATTTAGAGCTATGCAAGCCTGAAATTGAACAACTTATGGTAATGAACCACAACAAAATAGTAGCAATTGTCAATGCACACCTCAATGAGGTTAAACCACGCCCTACGCCAGTAAGGATTTATGTAGAGAACTACAACAAGTCCCAACAACACTGTTATGTAAACCACCACAAAGCTTATGTAGAAGACAGCCATGTCAATGAAACTACCACCATCTTCCCCATCATGATCCACTAGCATTGTAGACGGAGGTCCGATTTTGGTGCAATCATGTAATGGAGGTCCACACAAAAGAGGGTTACCCTCATAACTACTTTCACCAAAAGTCCCGAATTGATTTTTTCTTTCTGGTGCTGTACCTGATAAGTTATTATGTGCCACACTGAAAACTTCTAGAAAGGTAATTTCGGTCAATTCAGGTGGAATTTTACCACTTAAATTGTTATAGGAAAGATCCAAACTCTCCATCAGCTTCAAGTTTGAGAATGTTGTAGGGATTGGTCCAGTCAGATTGTTGTGTGATAAGTTCATTGCCCGGATGGTGCTCATCATTCCAAGTTGAGGTGGGATTTCACCTACTAACTTGTTGCATGAGAGGTCAATTCCAAACATGTAGTTGAGAATGTCTCCATGATAGGAGTCAATTCTATTCTTTGTTGTGAACTCTGCTTCATCTCTCTCATTTCCATCTGTCGACAAATAAACCATATGATTCCAGTCTTTCATCTTTGTTGATTTTGTCTTCAAGTATGGCATTCTAATTTGGTACCCAGAAAACCCTACCCAGAAATCTCTAAGAATAGGCTTTTGGGTGGATGCCACGAAAGTAATGTTACTCAAGCAATGTGGTATTGTACCTGAAAATTTATTGTAGGAAAGATCCAACAAGTTTAAGTTTTGCAAAAGGCATAATTGATTTGGAATCCTACCTTCTAAATGATTTTCTCTCAAAAGAAGAATGCTCAAGGATGAAAGGTTGCCGACCCAATTAGGAATGTTTCCAATTAGGAGGTTATCTCGAAGATTTAGTGTAACTAGATTAGTGTAGTTTTTGAACGCACATGGAATTGGACCGCTCAACCAATTTTTATTCAGATAAACTGATCTAATAAATGATGAATTGAAGCAAGATGGAATAGAGCCGGATAGATTGTTCTCGGAAAGGTCAAGAAAGTGAAGTTCAACAATTTTGCACCACTCGACTGGAATAGGACCTTCAAGTTGATTTTTGGCTATAACAAGTTCTATTAAACCAGACATGTTCCCCAACCACGTTGGAAGCATGCCTGAAAAATGGTTATTACTAAAATCAATTGAGGCAAGATTATTTAATTTTGAGATGCTCTTTGGGATCATTCCCGATAAGTGATTGTTATCCAAAAGTAAAGATCCTAAATTAGTCAGATTGAAATGGGTGGGAAATATTTGGCCACTGAAGTTATTATATGACAATTTGAGAAAATATAAGTTGTGGCAGCCCATTCTGAAATGCATTGGTATTGTTCCTGATAAATGATTCTCAGACAAGTCTAGAACTCGTAAGAAAACCAATTTCCCAAAAGAAGAAGGTATACTACCTTGAAATGCATTTTTAGACATGTTTAAATATTCTAAATTTGAAAAAATTAAACCAAAATTTATGGGGATTGGACCCTGTAAGTGATTATCTGAAATATCTAGGTTCCTAATGTTGTGACAAATGTCATATGGCAGCATGAAAGGCCCCGTGAAAGAGTTATTATTTAAAAAAAGGGACTCCAATTTTGTATTGATTTCTAGCAACCAAGTGGGAAACTTTCCGACCAAATTATTGTGAGAGAGAACAATCACTACCAACTCATATTGGTAATGAAGAAATCTAGGAGTTGTACCATTGAGTCCGTTAGAAAGACTCAAAAACTGCAATTGGAAGGTTGGAATCCCAGTATGAGAGTCAGGTTCAAAGGCAATTTTATTGTTATCACTTATTAAGTCCTTAAGATTTGAGAGGTTAGAAAAGGTGGACATTGTGGCTGGGATCAAGAAGTCGTTATTTGACAGAGAGAGGTGCTCAAGTGATGTCAAACTTGGTAGTTGGGAGTGGGCAATGTTCCCGGTGAAGTGATTGTTAGAGAGATCCAATACTTGAAGTGATGTCAAGTTTGCCATACATGAAGGTAGTATCCCTTCAAAATTATTGTAGCTGAGGTCTATCTCTTGGAGCTTCCTAAGTTCACACCAGCCTGTAAAATGAGAGTAGTATTGATTAGATTCTAGTATTTTAGCTTTTCCTAAGTAATATCATTGTGAAAGCAACCTACCTTGTGCAGGTAAGCTACCGTTGAGATTACAGTATTGCACTGACAATACTTTAAGAGAATTCATAGCTCCGACTTTGTGAAGGAAGCTGTTATCAATTGATGAACCATCCAAGTACAGCTGCTCTAGGTTGTTTAGTGCACCTAAAATAATAATAAAATTTTTAGACATGGAAATTGTAAAAAAAAATTATTAATATGGTATACTATGAAATAGTTACTACTGTTAGCAAGATACGTGGCATGCCATATGTAAAGTTTAAATAAAAGCAATTTATAAAGATTTTGGTTTAACAAATCCAAGAAAGAATTAGAAATGTCCACTTTGTTTTTATCATCAACATCATCAGTGAGAGGAGTGAAAACTGAATAATTTGTCCATAGTAAAAGACATTTTTCCAATTTAGGAGGAATTTTATAACAAGAATGTCAACAAATTTAAAAGTAAATGCTTCTATTACGACTTTTTACTCGTTCCTTTTTATTCTAAAATCCAAAATCCGTACAATATGGTTTTCAAAAGCATGAAATAAACTTTCAATGTCTGAAACTTCTGCTTTTGTTATTTTCTTGAGAAAGTGGTAAAGTAGACATGACAACCATTTTTCAAGTTCCATTGGTCTTCAAATATGTGCATAAACTGATTGAGTTAGAAAAGATCTCTATGTTCTTCTAAAGAGTATGGAATTTGAACGAGTGATTCCAAGTCATTATAACTAGAATTGCAAGTGATGAAAAATTATTATCGGGAATAATAAAGGATTTGAAAATGTAATACAAAATTTATTTTAAATTACAAAAGAACCATGTGTTAGAATAGTTCAAATGTAAAGGAACACAAGTTTAGTTTCATTTTTTAAAAAATAAATTTCATGAAAAATATTTATAAAAAGTTTATAATAGGTTATGGTTTTCTAAAATTATGCTGGTAATGATTATCTTACTGTGTATATAAGAGTATGAGCATTGTATAACTTACCTTTAGTAGTATACGATCCATCCAAATTGTTGTTTCCAATGTTTAATATCTTCAATGATGGGAAGGCAGCTAATGACTCAAGAATTCGTGCATTAAAATTGGTGAAACTCAAATCTAGGACTTGCAACTTACTTAAGCTGTTTGAATCTATAGGGAAAAATAAAATTTTTCATAAATAAATAATGTTGCAGTTTCATTAGGCATACGGCATACCATGTAAAATAAGGATTTTATTTTAATTCGTGAACATGTATTTGACAACCTGTCATACCTTCCGTCGTCACGAAGTCATTGATATAATTT
Organism: Quercus variabilis; assembly: GCA_030445155.1. Classification (NCBI taxonomy): domain Eukaryota; kingdom Viridiplantae; phylum Streptophyta; class Magnoliopsida; order Fagales; family Fagaceae; genus Quercus; species Quercus variabilis. The sequence continues at coordinate 3,194,409 of CP129448.1, read as the reverse complement.
CCGCCCAAGTAGAGCTCCTCCAAGTTGTTAAATGCTTTGAAGTCTACATGAAAAAATAAATTAATCAAAAGATTGTAGATTATTTGGACTTCTTGTACACAATCACTCCCACACCCAATTTCATAATTTGCTGACTTATGTGAGTTTGAGTGGTCTGCATGAAGTAGTGAGTCACATAAAGTAGAAAATATCCACCATTCACAATGACACAACTTAGTAAATTGTAAAATTAAATGTGTGATTGGTTATGTGCCTAGAATTATTCCTCTTGAACTATCTCATTCATCCATTCTGTTCTCTTAGAGGATGAAGATAGTTTGGACTTTGAATCAAATGACTTTTTGTTGTCATTTTATTTTTGTTTAACGTTACTTAATTAGTCAGCTTAAAAAGAGAGTCATCATTGACAAACATTATATTATATAATTGAATGACTCTGCTAATATTTTAGTCTAATTGTTCTATATTTGATGATGTATCTGTTTTTCCTTTTGCCCCATATCCATCAATGGAATGGCCTATAATTTGACCCACTGGGCTTGTTTTTGTTATCCTTATTCACCCAAAATAAAAAGGGCATGTGAATGTGTGTGTGTGTGTCTGGGCTTGGTTTTTTTTTTTTATGTCATCATATAATAGTTTGTCATTTTACCTATTTTCCCCCAAAATTTTGTCAGTGTTTCAACTTCAAGAGCTCTCATGGGTTATTAGAATGATTTTTCCAATTTATGACATGCTAGGTTCCAAATTTTATCATTTACCAAAAAGCAAAGTTCCAAACTTTATTACTGACTTATTGTTACCTATTCCTTTTCTTCATTTGGAATGCCAAGTAACACTTTTTTTTCACATTATCTGAGATTCTTACCCAAGCATCCAATCATCCATGATATTTCCATACACCTCTTGGGAATCACGGCAATAAATAAGCACGGAATTCAATCATTTGAATCTTCGTGCATTTAATAGGGTATAATAACCCTATTAATAGTATACCCAATGCAAGGTATAATTTTTCATTAAATGGGACTTTAAATATGTCTAATAAATAAATAAAACAAGCTGCGCAAAACTTCACAGTGGGACTTGAACACGGACTTTCGGACCCGTGCCTAAAATAGTAAAATCCAGCGCCTTAGGCCTCTCGGCCAAATTGTCCACATATTATCGTACTATCTATCTTAAATTTATTAGTAATTAATCGTTAATGAGTGCCCTTAGGGCATTGGTTAGGAATCCATTTTAGGAAAGTTTTGACACCACTTTATGGGAAATGAAAAAAGTTGTTAAAACATTAATTTTTTTTTCCCTATAAAAACTTTCTTCAAATGGATTATTAACTAATGCCCTAAGGATATTTGTTAACATTTTCCTATGTAGAAGAGGTCTATCAATGTAGGGTAGTCTAAGAAATAACTTTATGTCAAATCATTTTAATTTATGTCAGATTTTTTACTAACTTTTTAGAATGTAGCCAAAAAAATTAACTTTGAATTTCACTTATTACTTAAGTAAAATTTTCAATTACTTTATTAATTTATACTAATTCTTAATTAGGTGAAGATGTCCATTAACATTTCCCAATAATATAAATGGCCAGTAATTTAGTTTTTCTTAAAGGAACTACAGTTCCATAAATAAACATTTAAAAGAACTATCGGGGAAAAAATGTGAAATTTAGTTGTATAAATCTCAATGATTGATATAGGATGGAAATAAAAAATGTTACGTTCTCAATAAGCATGAAACACTCTTCTAATCTTCATTTGCAAATTAATTAATAATAATTTTACCTTGGATGTGGATTGATCCATTCAAGCTGATGTAATCCAAATGTAATTCCTTGAGCGAAGCAATAATACCACTAAAGGATTGCAAAATGCTGTTATTGAAATTATTTCCACCCAAGCGAAGCACTTCAAGATTGCTCAACGTAGAGAATCTTTCAAAACCTGCAATTTAGATGCTTCAATTTGCATGTCGGCAACTATATATTCCCACAAAACAATATAAAATGATTCTAATATGCAGCTAATTTTTTTAACGTCCATTAAAAAAAATAAAGAGGTAATAGAAAAAAGTAAAATATTGACAAATACTACCTACTTTTCTTAAGATATAAACTTAGTACCTTCATTTGGGATCCATCCAAAAATGGAATTAGAACTCAAATCGAGGTATTGGAGCTCTTCAAATGGAAGAAACAAAGAGGCATTAAAGTACCAACCTCTTTCTCTACTCAAATAAGACACCGTACCATTAAGAGTAAGGTGAATTACACGGCCAGTAGTGATATTGCACTTGACTCTTTCCCACTCACAACAATCACTCTCTTTGTTGCCTGAGTCCCAATGAGAAAAATAATTTTCATCAATGTAGTTGATGGTGGAAGCTTTGAATTGCAAGAGAGCAAGTCTCTCTTGCTCCCAACAACCAAAGCACCCATTCATACCAAAATGAACCAAAACTAACACCACCGGCCACCACCAATAAAGTCCCAACTCCATTTACTTTTTCCTTTTCCGATTTTCTACAACAATAAGACTGACAAAGTTTTTGCTCAACTCTGATTTATACTCCTAAGCAAAATAGGTCTTGAGTTGAAATAACACTACCACCACCATCCTATATATACCCACTACAAGTACCACTTTCTTAGATCATATCTTGTGCTTTTTCCAAAAGCAAAAAGTTACATCCATTATTTGAGATGACTTGGACTAATTAAGTCTTCGGGAGAAAATTGGCAAATGCCCCTTTCACACAAACTTTCCAGCATTTTGTCACTTTTTTCAAACTAATTAGGAAAATGCTCCTATTTTGAAACTCGATTTTCTAAGACTTCGTAGTTCACATCAAGTTGTCTTTCCACCTAGCTATGATGGTGATCTTTTCTAAATAAAAAAATGTGCAAGAAGATAATATATTTTCTTTTGATAAGTAAATACTTTGATTGAGGGAAGTAAACCTTATTAATATAGTTTCACACAATTGAAATTTGACTTTTGGTTGATCTCATAATGTTGTTGCACTTTTTTGCAGAAATTTACCAAATCCTTAGATCCATGAGAGACAAAAATAAAAGAAATAGAAGAAAAATAACACTAATTTATTTATTTATTTATTTATTTTTGTTTCTATCTAATTCATTCACATTTTCCTCTCTATCTTAGTTTTTGTCTAATCCATTCAATAAGCAGGAAAGCTACATCCACTACTAATACAAAGGTAGGCAACGACAGAGCCAGAATGTTACATATATACTTATATCAAACAGTGATTTGTGTTCCTTCCTCTGTAATTTTGCAGTTATGTCCTACTCAAGAAAACCAACACTCTAGAAGAGGCCAAAGTCTTTGGTTTGAATGGCGTTGATCCTAATTTCGTATCTAGTACTATCTTGGAAAATGTTTAGTTATGACTAGTCTATTGGTACTACCAACTTTGCATTAATTTTTTTTTTTTTTTTTTTTTTTTTTTTGAGAAAGTACTTTGCATTAATTGAGAATACCTAAACTCAAGAAAATTAAGGCCAATGACTTTTGGGCAATTGGTAGGGCATCCCTTAACTTTTCCTCAAAGACTTGGACTCAACTAAATACCAAGGACGTAGACCTCAACATATCAAACCTTTTATGAATTCGTATCCAGTGCTTTCTTGGAAAGTGTTTCATAGTAAATGCTAGTCTATATAACTAGTAAATGCAAGTCTTATCAAATATGCACTCATTATGAATTTTGCATTATTTGAGATAACCTAGACCACGAGAGTTGATGACTTTGATGTACATTATATCTTTACACCCACCACCATGGAATTTGATTTTTCACTAAAATAAAAGGTGAGAAAAAATTATTCACTTTCATTGAGAAAAGAAAAAAGACTTAATAGGATATGTGCTTTCACCAAATATATGAAAATGCTATGAATATTATAAAAATATATAAGGATGTATCTCCAATGTAAAAAAAAATGGCGCAATGAGCCTGGCAGGCCACTTAAGCCATTGCCTAGCCTAGGGCCGCAAAAAATTTTAATTATTTTTTTTAATTAAAAACAATGTGAGCTCCCTCACTTCAATAAGGCCTCTAGTGTGGTGGGAATAATAAAAACCCAACTCATTTGAAATCCTAAAATTTTTAACAAAAATAAAGTTATATGAATGTATCAAATTATCATTCAAGTTAATTTCTCATAATGACTTGAGATTTCAATTTTTTATATGTCTCTCTCTCAAACAATGGTTGTCAATATTAGCCATTTAATCATTCACATTACCACACACTAAATAATCTCTCTCTCTCTCTCTCTCTCTCTCTCTCTCTACCAAAATCAAATTAGGAAATTAGATTTCAACCTTCTTTCACCATGTATCACTTTATTTAAGGTAAATTAAAATCTTTAAATAAAGTTAAAAGTAGTTGTTAGAAAAACTTAAATTTAAAAATATAATTAGTAATTTTGTATATCAATAAGGAAAAAAAATGAAATTACAAATAAAGTTAAGTCTCCAGAAGAAATGTTCACACACATATACACTTAAATTAGGTTAAAGTAGAATTTACATCTTGTATCAAAACAAATATATAAAAAAATAAAGTTACAATATAAAATTTAATAATGATATTTGAATTTAAAAAATAAATAAATAACCTCAAATAAAATTGTTACCTTAAGCCTCAATTTGTCGAGGGCTAGCCTTGGCAACGAGATAACAACTAGAGAGCTGAATATATATCTCTATACACAAAAGAGAAAGAGTGATTCTAGGAATACTATAACAAAATCTCTATATTGTCATTACAACAGATGTGTCACTAATCACTAGAAGGAAGAAAAAAAAATACTCATTTATTAAGTTTTTAAAATTCACCAATCACACTTATTATCACATTAATTTGTAAATGTTATGTAGTAAAATTAATAATATCTTTAATTTTTCCAAAGAAAATAGAAATTTCAAAAGCCCAAGGTAAAAAATCGTCACGTGTTAGATATTAGATAGCATGTAAGAAATAAACCATTTAAATTGCATGAGACTGCATGGGAGAATGAATCTTATTAGAACATCTCATTAAGTGCCCCTCTTATACTTGGTAGGCCCATACACCTATAAGACCTACATGCTAAAAGAAAGGCACACCATAAGACAATCTTATAAAATAATTTCACTGTATGGATCATTGCATTGTACATCTCCCACAAAAGTAACATGGAATAGCTTCCTCCAACAAGGCATCTCTAGGAAATTTTTTTCTTTAAATAACGAAATTCTCATCATTTATGCGAAAAAAAAAAAAAAAAAAAAAAAAAGAGCTTATTAATTTCTTATTGTTTCTATGAATGTGACTTTTGCTAATGAACTAATCAGTGCTATGTCGAGAGGTACGTTGGAGAAGAGTTGGAAAGTCGTTTGTTGTTATGTCATATTTTTTAAATAGGTAAGGTGCTTTTATTGGTTTGAAGTGCCACCTCAATTATACAATGTGATTACTTAATAATTTTCCATAATATGAAGGATTTTCTTGATAAGAACTATGAAATTTAAAACTAAATTTGTATCTAATACCTTCTTGGAAAGTGTATCATAGTGAATACTTGCCTATTACACAAGTATTATGAACTTTGCATTATTTGAGATAACCTAGAATGCGACAATTGAAGACTTCACATCCAATCATATCTTTCCACCCACCCCCTAGAGAGTTTTTATTTTTTATCTTTTTTCAACCAAAATAAAATAAAAATGTGAAAAGAAATTCCTTGTCAATGAAGATAAAGAAAATTACCTTATAAACCAATCTCATGGATCATTCCTCTCATATTTGATGGTCCCCACACACTTGAAGACTCACATATTGTAAAAGGGATGCACCATGAGACAATCTCATAAGAAAATTTTTCTATAAATAGTGGTCATCACATTGTGCATCTATCTCAAAAGGAAAATAACCCTGGATTTTCAGCTTTTAAAATTTTTTTGCAAATGTGGCTTTAGTTTCTTCCCACAAGGCATCTCTAAGAAATTCTATTTTTCAAATGATGAAACCTCATCATATTTGCTAAACGGGATTATTCTGTGTCTATCACTGTGAATGTGAATGTGACTTTTGCTAATGGTTTGAATTATTGCTACGAATGTGACTGTTCCTGTTGGTTTGAATGATAAGTTACCTATTGAACAACAGTCATATCTTGGAATTAGGTAGCTTCGAGCTTAAGTCATACTATTTGTATTATGTGTTTTGCATTATTTAAGAAGAACTGGACTCATCGAAAGTACAAAGACTTGGAATCAATTGTGCTTTCCCAACTTGTGTTTAGTTCCTTGTTGGAAAGGGTCTCATAGTGAACACTAGTTCATGATATTATAAGTCTTGCATTATTTGCGAAGATCCACTCTCAAGAAGAGGCCAGAAACTTTGGTTTCAATTATGCTTTAGTGGAAAATGTTTCATAGTAGTGACTAGGCCATAGCATTGGTGTTATGAGCTTTGTATTATTTGAGAATACCTAAACTCAATAAGGTGCCAAAGACTTTGGTGTCAACGGTTTTGATTTTTGCATTATCTGAGAACATGCACACTGAAGACTTTGGTTTCAATAGTGTTTTCAAAGAAAATGTTTCGTAGTGATGACTAGCCCATAGCATTGGTGTTTTCCTATTTCATATGTAATACGTTCCTGTAAAATGTTTCGTAGTGATGACTAGTGATCGTTCTTTTGTATTATTTGAGGAGACCTAGACTTAACAAAAGGACAAAGATCCACTCTCAAGAAGAGGCCAGAAACTTTGGTTTCAATTGTGCTTTTGTGGAAAATGTTTCGTAGTAGTGACTAGCCCATAGCATTGGTGTTATGAGCTTTGTATTATTTGAGAATACCTAAACTCAATAAGGTGCCAAAGACTTTGGTGTCAACGGTTTTGATTTTTGCATTATCTGAGAACATGCACACTGAAGACTTTGGTTTCAATAGTGCTTTCAAAGAAAATGTTTCGTAGTGATGACTAGCCCATAGCATTGGTGTTTTCCTATTTCATATGTAATACAGTCCTGTAAAATGTTTTGTAGTGATGACTAGTGATCGTTCTTTTGTATTATTTGAGGAGACCTAGACTTAACAAAAGGACAAAGACCTATTCAGTGCTTTCTTGAAAACTATTTCGTAGTAAATACTAATCTAGCTATATCACTAATATTATAAACTTTGTATTATTTGAGATAACCTAGACCGTGACAGTTGAAGATTTCGTGTGATCGTGTCCATCATATCTTTCTGCCCACCACTATGAAAGTTCATTTTATTATGTTTTTTCCTAAAATTAAAAATAATAATAATAATTCAATTTTATTGAAGGAAAAAAATATGACTCCCATAATGCACATCTAAAATAGCAACACAAAACAAACTCCATCATAGATCAATACTATATCATCTACTGGAGCTTTGTCATATACAATCTTAGCATTTAAGGAATTCATGCAGCCTAAGCCAAAAGCCAATGCATATATAGGTATTCTTTAGATGGAACAGAGAACATATTAACCTTTGGTAAAAATATCGATGATTTGATAGTAATTCTAACTTGTTCTGCTTCTATTGGGATTGTTTTGGATAATGATCGACTGCAGAAAGGAAGAACGGTTTGATTAGTATATCAAAAAGTAAAATTACAACTTGAAAATGAGATTTCACTGAACAGTAAAATCTAAAGCTATATACCTGGAAAAAAATAAAATAAAAAAATCCTATCAAGCTTAGAAAAAGGAAACAACTAGCAAACAATAAAATTTTGAAACATTTTTCCCTGCTTCATTTGCAATGGGAGAAACTGTGTTGAAGCACCATCTACCCATGGACTATTCTGGCACACATCATTTTAAAAGAAAACCCTTAAAACTAATATGCAAAAAGATAATACCACATTAAAGGGCATGTTGTTTTACATAAGAAAAGAAAATAAACTCACCTCATTTTATAGGGAAATTAACACTTTTTTATATATCAAACATTGAAATGCTTTGACATGATACTCCAAAATCGGCTCAAATTTAAAAGTAGATGTTAGAAAAACATAAATTTAGAAACATAGTAATTTGTATATAAAAAAGCAAAAAAAAAAATGAAATTAAAAAAAATTAGAGTTACAATATAAAATTTAATAATGACATCCAAATGATATTTGAGTAAAATAAAATAAAAAGTCTCGAATAAAATTGTTGCCTTAGGCATAAAATTGTCTTAGTCCGACCCTAGACTTTACTATATTGTCTTTACAAACTATTGTGTTGCAAATCACCAAAAAAAAAAATTTAAAATACTCATTTGTTAAAATTTTAAAATCTACCAATCGTAATTATTACCACATTAATCTATAAAAGTTTTCGTAGCAAAATGCGTAATATTTTTAATATTTTCCAAAGAAAAGAGAAATCCTAAAAATCAAGGGAAAAACCATAATACGTTAGATATTAGATAGCAGCGTAAGAAATACACCATTTAGCGTAATTTCTTAACTTGTATAATCCCTTCTTGAAAAGTTTTTCTTAATGAATGCTAGTCTATATCACTAGTATTGTGATCGAGGATAGTGATAGACTTATAGTGTGTAAGTTGAAGACTTGGCGTCAATGGTGTCTTTCCACGGTTCCACCCAACATCTTGACTTTTATCAAATTATTTTGTCAAATTAACCCAATCCAGACTTAAAGAATGACATCTGGTTGTCCACAGCTAAGACTTCTTTCTTATTCTTATTTATTTATTTATTTATTTCTGGGGAAAGGCTAAGAGATATAAGGATTCGTGTTTAAGGGTTAGGCCAAAGTTTTGTACATTTTAACCCATAGAATACACTATAGTAGGGCCTTGGGAATTTTTTTTTTATTATTATTTTTTTTTTTGTCTTAGTTGCACAACAATTTCATCATCCACTTTATCATAATTTTTGCCAAGCCTCGTGTAAACATTACCTGCATTTGGAGCTTTTTGTTGTTGCAAATGTCCACACTTCACAGTGTGGTTTAAGGATGAGATGATGCAGACATTGATCCAGAATTTGGAGTTAGGGGGAGCAACTTTAGCAATGCCAACTCTATACTATAAGCAATTCAGGCAATCGCCTAGGGCCACAAGTAAATAAAAGGCCCCTATATTTTAACCAATAAGATTATTTCTTTTATTGTAATAGTATTAATTAAACCCAAATATTAGCAAATAAATAAAATAATATTTTTATATCAAATGAAAAACAAGAAAAAAAAAATAGAGGAAGACATACTACATCCATAACATTTTTTACAACACTTTTACAACAAATCTTAAAGTAGCATATTGTTACAAGCTGTTATTGATAGCAAAAAAATAATTTCAGTGGTTGGTTCAAATTATAATTATGAACCAGTAATAACTTAACACCTAGGATTGATGTAGCACTTCTCAAAAAAAAAAAAAAAAAAAAAAAAAGCAATACACAAAAAATTTACAATATTTTTCATAACAGTTTAGTTGGCAAAGTTTTACTTGTTCTCATCTAGATCCACAACTAATATTACTCTTTTACTTACCACTATCAATCCATGTTTGGTGCCAAATTCTTGTAATTAAGATACACCTTGATAACTTACTACAGGCTCAAACTCCAATTTGGGCTGGAATGGACCAAAATAAATTAGAATGGCCCATAATTTTATTCAAAGAAGAAAGGGGGGGTTTCTGAAGAATAATGCTAGAGATACAAACTTTTTTACAAAAAAATTTAGAAGCTGCTGATATGGTGAGTAATTATTGGTTAATAAAAATGTGATGTTAATGATGGGTCAAAATGTTGTAAAATAGTTAGTACCTGTGGCATTACTCGTTCCTGAATTCCACCAGAAGGTATTGACAACATTGATAGGAACCCAATTGACTACATGACTCAGTCATATATAACAACTTAACATTCCCTTTAAGAAGACCTACACAACAACAATTGAAGACTCGGTGTCAATGGTGTCTTTCCATGGTTCCACCCACCATCTTGACTTTTATCAAATTATTTTGTCAAATTAACCCAAACCAGACGCAAAGATTGACCTTTGGTTGTCCGCAGCTAGGACTTGTCTTTTGGATTAGCAGGATTCTTTCTTATTTTTATTTTAACTTTTTTTCATGGGGAAAGGCTTAGAAATATAAGGAAACATGTTTAGGAGTTAGGCTAAAGTTTTGTACATTTTTAACCCATAAAATTTTCCTCCAAATCTGGAATTCCAACTCATTTTGTGACCCTTTATAAGACTGTATATAAAAATTTTATTAAAAAATATAATTCATAACATTATTTAAATAAATCACATAATTATTTAATAAATTATTTAACTAAAAAGTATATATACATGGAGACAAAACAAAAGACTTTGGCTATACATAGTATTTTGTCTTCGCACCATGGCCTCTTGCTAGTGCATTTGCCACCTGATAAGTGGTCCAGCTTCACTTCCATTAAATGCATGGAGTACACTATAGTGTAGGGCCTCGGGAGAAAATTTTTTTTGTCTTAGTTGCACAACAATTTCATCATTCATTTTTTCTCCAAAAAAAAAAAAAAAAACAATTTCATCATCCACTTTATCATAATTTTTGCCAAGCCTAGTTTAAACATTATCTGCATTTGGAGCTTTTTTTTTTTTTTTTTTTTTGCTAATGTTCATAGTATGGAGCCAATACTTGGAGTTAGAAAGAGCAATTTATAACTATATAAGTAATTAAGGCAGTTGTCTAGAGACCCAAGTATATAAAAGGCCCCTAAATTTTAACTAATATGATTATTTTTATTATTGTAATAGTATTAATTAAAACCAAATATTAGCCAATAAATAAAATAATATTTTTTATCAAACGAAAAAACAAGAAAAAAGAGAGAGAGAGAGAGAGAGAGAGAGAGAGAGAAAGAAATATTATATCCATAACATTTTTCATAACATTTTTACAATAAATCTTAAGTAGCATGTTGTTACAAGCTATTATTGATCATAGCAAAAAAATAATTGTAGTGGTAGGTTGAAATCAAAATTCAGAACCAATAACAACTTAACACATAAGATTTGATATAACACTTCTCAAAAAAGAAAAAAAAAATCACAACATTTTTCATAACAGTTTAGTTGGCAAAGTTTTACTTGTTCTCATCTAGGTCCACTACTAATATTACTTTTTTATTTACCACTATCGATCCATATATGGTGCCAAAACTTTATTGTAATTAAAATTTCGATTGCTTTGGAATTTGTATTTTGTGGGTTACATATAAGTGGAAGAAAAAGAAATTAAGATACATCTTGATAACTTACTACAGGCCCAAACTCCAATTTGGGCTGGAATTTACTGAAATAAACTAGAATGGCTCATAATTTTACTCAAGGGAGAAACCCAATTGGCTACGTGAAAGAGGATGCCCAATTAAAGTCAGTCTATCATTTTATAGTATCACATGTTTTTTATTTTAGAAATGATGAACAAATAATTTATCAATTTGTTTTATTGTTTATTATTCTTCATTTTTTCTTGGTTCGAAAAAAAAAAAAAAAAAAAAAAAAAAAAAAAAAAAAAGGCTGATAACTTGGATGATATAAGAATGTTAAAAACCAGTCCAAATTGTAGTTTTTTATACACATGTATCGGCTAACACTACCATTGAATAGGTTCGCACATAACTTGATGAGGGAAGAATTTAATTATGAGACAAAAACGACCACATTTGGTGTGAGATCTAATATTACTTTTGATGATGTTGAAAATCGTCAATAAGCCGCACAATAATCGTCAATAAGGCATCTCTAGGAATTTTTTTTTCTTTAAATAACGAGTTTCTCATTACTTATGCTAAACTAAAAGAGGTTATTAATTTCTTATTGTCACTATGAATGTGACTTTTGCTAAAGATACATATCAGTGGAAAGTTACGATGGAGAAGAGTTGAAAAGTTGTTTGTTTTTGTGTCATATTTTTGAATTAGACAAGGTGCTTTTATTGGTTTGAAGTGTCACATCAATTATACACCATGATTACTTAATAAATCTTTCATAATATGAAGGCTTTCCTTTATAAGATCCATGAAATTTAAAGCTAGTATCTTGCCTTCATCGAAAGTGTTTCATTCATCATGATTACTTAATAATTTTCCATAATATGAAGGCTTTTTTTTTTTTAATAAGAACCATGAAATTTTAAAGTAAATTTGCATCTTACCTTCTTGGAAAGTCTTTCATAGTGAATACTTGTCTAGAACTTTGCATTATTTGAGATAACCTAGACCACGATAGTTGAAGACTTCGCACCCTATCATATCTTTCCACCCACCCCTTGAGAGTTTTTATTTTATATTGTTTTTCAACCAATATAAAATACAAAGGTGATGAAAAATAAAGTTCCTTATCAACGAAGAAAAAAAAATTTACCTTCTTAAACAATCTCGTGGACTATTCCTCTCATATTTGTTTGTCCCCACTGGAGAACCCACATGCTGTAAGAGTTATGCAACAAGAGACAATCTAAAAGATAATTTTCTATACATAGAGGTGATCACATTGTGCATCTCTCTCAAAAAGGAAAATAACCCTGGAATATCAGCTTTTAAAATTGCTCGCAAATGCGGCTTTAGTTTCTTCCCACAAGGCATCTCTTAAGATTTTTTTTTTTTTTAATTAAGAATACTCATCATATTTGCTAAACGGGGTTGTTCTTAATTTATTACTGTTGCTACGAATGTGACTTTTGCTAATGGTTTGAATGAGTGCTGCGAATGTGACTGTTGCTGTTGGTTTGAATTAGTGCTACATTAGGAGTTGAAAAGTTGCCTGTAGAACTTAAGTCATATTTTGGAATTAGGTAACTGGTTTTTATTGATTTAGAGTACCACCTCAATTTTAGTTGAGTAAAATTTTCCAATGAATGGAGGATTTTCTTCATCAAAACTATGATTTCTAAAACTATACAGAACAAAGAATCAAAAAGAGAGCTGATTCTCAAACAAAGGAAATAAGCTCATCTCATTTTTTAGGGAAATTAACACTGTTTTACATATTAAACATTGAAATGCTTTCACATGACGCCCCAAAATTGCTCAAAATTTAATTAAAAATCAAAAGATAGGAAAACTGACAAGTTCATTCTTCAGTCAATACCTAGAAGAATATATTTAATCTATTGGCTAGCATGATCTCCGGAGTATATGACCCTGATTATTGGTTAAAACGAAAATGAATACCTGTCGATCAACGGGCACATCTCAATACCCTTTATAGCTTCTGAGATCCATGGATAAACGGGATTGTTCATCACTCAAACAACAAAACAAAAGGCTCTGATGCCATATTGGAAATCATTCCAATTCTCATAAATAAATAAGGGGTTTCCTTACCGATCAGCGTAATCTCAACTGTGCAACAATTCAAGCAGCAGCTTTGGCTTTTGCTTTTTGTTTCTTGGCATCCAATGATGCTAAGCCTGTGCCCAATCCAACAGGAGCCTGATCTTCTTGCCCTGATGTCAATTCATCATTTTTGGAATCCACTGGGCTATTTGAAGGATGGCCATTGGCTTCCTTCTTCACTCCATCCGTTTCCCCACCTTCTGCCGCATCAGGGGTCATACCTGAATTGATAATATTGAGGAGTTGAGTAAGTGGTGGCATAGCTTGTACCGGAACGCCATGTGGACGTATCAAGAGGCCCCTAGCTGCAGCTTTCTTTCTGACTTCAGCTGCTGCACGGGCAGCTCTTTCATCAACTCCCCTCCCTCGAGGAGGATTGTCACTAATTATCGCAGCATTAAGAGATTTGTTGACAGAGGTGCCCGAACTCCCAGACCCTCCAGCTGTTGCAGCAGCTTGGAATGCCTGTATTAAGTCAGGATGGGCCTGTCGTGCAACATCAAATATCAAATGAGAAATTCTAAGTACCCACCATAAAAGAAACAATATATCTTTTAGGGAAGTTAGGACAGCTCCAAGCGAGAAACAAACACCTGATTGACACCCAGAAGCGTTTTACAATTCTCAATTTTTCTTTTTGATAATTCAATACTTGGGGGTGGGGAATATGAACCTTGGATGTCTCCATTAAAAACACTAAAAGGTATCAATTGAGCTACAAAGCTCTTCGCAATTCTTACTTTTTCTTTTTTTTTCTTTGGCCAAAATACACTGTTAGTCCCTAAACTTTAGTCCATGAACAATTTTGTTCCTAAAGTTTTTAGTGCTAGCTTTTAGTCCCTACAAACTTAAAGAGATCCTTTTTAGTCCCTCGAAAGCTTAAAGTTTAAAAGTGATCACTTTTAGTTCCTAATGTGTCTAATTGAGTGATGACATGTCAATTTTTAATTTGGTTGCATCATCTGAGTAAAAGCAACATTTTTAAACTTCAAGGGCTAAAATTTCTTGTGCACTGGACTTATAAATAAAAAATAAAAAATTTCTTGCGTACTAAACTTTAGGAGTTGACAGTGTATTTAAAGCCTTTTTCTTTTATCAAAAAAAATAATTTGAAAAGGAATCCATCAAGGGATTTTAATACGCTATACTGTAGTACCAGGATAAAAAGACCTGGTTTTTAAGAACACAAAACCAGAAATGTAGGGGTTGTAGACACCATACAGAGAATGAGAAACAGACCATGCAAAATAGGAAAAAAGCATGAGCACAGGAAAGCATTTATATCTATCAAGCAGAAGCAGTTCTGAGATCTGATCGCTTCCCTTTCATCTTGGATGAAGATGAAAATGTCCAGAACAAATAAGTAGAGACAAAAGTACCTTCAAAATATCAATAGCTTTTTGAGCAGAAGCTGCATTCAAAGCTTGGCCTTTTTGCTTTTGTGCATTCATCTGTCAAACAAGGTTTACAAAATTCAGAAACCAAAAGGGAATACAAAATCTTGTTAAGACCACAACTGTCCAAGAAAATCTGTCACAACACATCTACTCAAGGAGATCATATATTACCTGTAACTCACGCATCTTAAATGTTTTCATCCAGTTTTGGGAGTCACGCGTCCTTGAATCCTCCTCACCAAGTTGTTTGACAAGCATATCATAGATTTTCTTCTCATGCTGGCATGCCAAAGGCAATAATTAGTGAATTATTATTAATTGTATCCCAATGATACAAATTAAATTTACCTAGTGAGAAAGCTTGAAGGCACCCATACAATTGAATGCAAAGGCAAGAGCATGATAGCATACAGCAATTTGGATATGTTCCTTGCCTAGAAGCCTTCCACTTTGTTTCAAAGCTTCTTGCAGATAGAAGAGCAGTGTTCATATTTCCAATGTCTTGGTACATCATTGCAACATTTATAAAAGTTGCAGCAACATCAGGGTGATCTGGGCCTGATGACAAGCTTAGCAAGAGCAACACCTGAGACGTGTAGTAATGCAAGTTCTGCTTGGTTAAGTCCATGGTAGAAAAGAGCCATATGGCCATAACTGCAATGAACCAAGAATTAGATCTCTATGTGAATGTAAGAGAGGATTGCTTGGACACCAAAAAGATAACAAAATTTTCTCCTATTATACACAGAATTAGAAACAAATCCTTTTTTTTTTTAACAAGTAATATACAGAAACAAATCTATTTCATGATACACATGATTTTCTAACTCATTCTGAAAACCGCATCCACTTTTGATTTCATCATATGAGAATTCTTATTTTTTATTGGTAAATTATGTACGCATAAAGTGAGTCTTGAACTCATGACCTCACCCACTAATTTGCACTTAGAACAGAAAGAGTCATTTGAGAGAGAGCTCATTATCTAATATTTGAAATAGTAACTTGTGGTAATTGAAATAACCACGTCCGTAATTGTTTTTTTCTTTTTTTTTTTTTTTTTTATCATTTTTTGATAGGTAAATAACTACGTTCAATGAATTTATATCATCAAACATTAAAAATTGACAGATACTATTCAAACACCTCAGTGCATTAAAACAAAAGAAAAGAATAGAAGAGCATGCCTGTGAGCAGTGTCAGGGTGGTCCAAATCCAGGCACCGTTCATTTATTATCAGTTCCTTGTGCTGTTGCATTATCGCACCAGCCATGTCTCCTGCATGATACAAAACCATGGCAAGATACCTGAAAAGTTAAGAAAGGGAACACCAGTCAGGCTCAAGCAAATCATAAACAAATTTTCATATTGATCAGCTTTACTCTTGTAAGTACAGATCACTGAATCGAAAATCAATCTTATAACCAAACAGTAGCTACTTTAAAGATGCATAATTTTATAATCAGTCATGTCTTGCTGGGGAACATTAGTGCCTGACAGGTATGATCAACATCGAAGTACAAGATGCATAAATTTTTATATCACTAAGATCAACCAAACAATATTAGCAACAAATATGCAGAACCGTTTTAGTTGAGATGTCTACTGACAGCAATTGGCAACTTCCCAATGCATTGGACCAGTAACCTGCAACACAAGGAAGATAAAAATTTATAAACCATACCAACGGAATTCAAAGAGGGCAAAATAATGGAATGACATACCTGCTGAAGTATTGAAAATGCCTCAGAAAATAATGTGTAGGCTTCACTACGCATTCCCTGGAACAAAGAGTCACATGACTAAATACCATATCTTTCCATACAAGAATACGAAATAAAAAGTCATGAAGACAATCACTCAGCAGAAGTTTTAATCTTCTGCAATAGGTAGTCATGTGTGAGTTTTCATGAAATCTATCTAGACTGGTTCTACCTAGTGTACGTTTTATCTTAACAGATGCCCCGGAAAAACTCTTTTAAAGATTCAAGTCACTCCAAAAGAACAGTATATGCTTTTTCAAAAGTAAATAATGTCACACTGCAAACCCAATTGGGTCCAAAGTATGAGAAAAGAACCATTAAAATAAACTCTAGGGGATTTTTTTTTTTTTTTTTTTGATAAAGATAAATAAACATTGTGGAATCTCCATAATATAAGTCAGAGCCCTATGAGATATTTACAAACAATACAATTTATGAATCATGTCTCCAAATATACATGAAATTCCAAAACTCCAAATGGATCAACATAAAATCACAATCCTTCCTAGGATAGGCAACCTCAACAACAAAATCTAGGCCTACCATGCCCAAGGCTAAAAAACCTCAAGAGCCCGACCTTTGATAGAATTAGCTATGGCCTCAATAAATTTAGTAAGTTGAGTCACCAACCAATCATAGCATAAATCTCTCAATTAGCATAATGATCCAATCACCACCAATAGAACAAGCTCCATGACCTAGGTATAGCAAATTTATTTAAAAAACTATTGGACAGTGGGATGTGCTAAAACATAGCATAATTAATGAGGATGGAGGAAAAGCAAGTTTCATGATAATGAGCATTTTACAAAATGTGTTATAATTTGGGAATTTCCATTTAGATCATGTAGATCCATTTTTTCTTAATAAAATAACAAGAATGACTAAAAGAATGTAGCACCAAGCTTTCTCAAAATATTTCAACATGAAACTACATATTATTTGCTGTGAGCTATCAAAACACCCTTTCAAAACCTGAAAATCCAACCTAAGGTCACATGACAAGCCGCCTTAAAGATGTTAGGTATGCCAAAAAGAAATTAATTATGCCACAAAGACATTAATTATGCCTCAAAGATATCAATTCGCCACAAGGATGGGGTGCCAAGATACCAATGTCACAATGACTACGACATCTAGTTGGGTAATCACCAGGTAATCACATATCATGGCCCAAGGGTAAAAACATGAAAAGCTCACAGTTTACATGAAATCAAACACGGTTCAATTTCTAAGTAGTTTCACAAAAACCATTGAAATACCCAATATATTCACAATGTTCTCAAATTTTCTAAAATCATTTATTGTCAATAACATTTTCTATCAATTTCCCAAATATCACAAGTCAAGATAAAACATCTTTAATAAATCCACAAAATCCATTCCCAAGAGTTATATCAAAGATGCTTATCTCTTCCATACTAACAAATCATGCATTTCCCCATATGCAATATTAAACATGATGCGCTTTTCATATATAATCATATATAACAGGGTCACAACACAATACTTTTTAAGAAAACATAGTTCCATAAATAATTTTCCAAAATGTGTTTGACCCAAAAACAAAGTTTATGCAACATGGTTATTTTCCAAAAATCTCATTAAAAAGCTACTTACCTCAGTAGTCCAATTCAAATTTACCTCAACCGGGCACTGCATTCAACCAATCAAGTTACTAGCTCCATCACCAAGTACCTTGGAACCTAGAAACACAAGTATCAAGCTTATTAATAACAAGACCTACTACAAAATTACGCTATCAAATTTGTCCCTATAAATTAGAAAGGATTCCCCCAAAAATCAAACCTAAGGCCCTAAAGCCTAGCTTGACCATCCCAAGACAAGTACCCCTACCCAAATGGGAACCAAACGAGCATGCAAGAAACTCATAGGACTACAACACAAACAATGTGCATTTACCAACTTGATACAACATATGTTACTACTAAACCATGATAAAATTAGCCAAAGTAAAACACTTGTCAAAGAAAGCACACATGAACTTATAAGCTAAACCACACAACAAAAGCTTGGAGTAAATTCCTTAAAGTCTCAACATCCTAATCACACTTTCAGATAATTCAACTTTGTATTATTTGAGATAACCTAGACCATGACAATTGAAGACTTCGTGTGATCGTGTCCATCAAATCTTTCTGCCCACCACTATGAAAGTTCATTTTATTTTATTTTTTTCCTAAAATTAAAAAAAATAATAATAATTCAATTTCATTGAAGGAAAAACTATGACTCCCATAATGCACATCTAAAACAACAACACAAAACAAACTCCATCATAGATCAATACTATATCATCTACTAGAGCTTTGTCATATACAATCCTAGCATGTAAGGAATACTTGCAACCTAAACCAAAAGCCAATGCATATATAGGTATTCTCTAGATGGAACAGAGAACATATTAACCTTTGGTAAAAATATTGATGATTTGAGAGTAATTCTAACTTGTTCTACTTCTATTGGGATTTTTTTGGAGAATGATCGACTGTAGAAAGGAAGAACGGTTTGATTAGTATATCAAAGAGTAAAATTGACCTTGAAAATGAGATTTCACTGACGAGTGAAATCTGAAGCTATATAAAATTTAGAAAAAGGAAACAACTAGCAAACAATAAAATTTTGAAGCATTTTGCCTTGCTTCATTTGCAATGGGGGAAACTGTGTTGAAGCACCATCCAGCCATGGGCTATTCTGGCACACGTCAAGAAAAAATTGACAAATAAAAAAAAAAATGCAATCACCCAAAATTTATTAAAAAATAAGAATTACATCTAAACAAAAAATAAATTAATAAAATAAAATAAAAAAGCAACGTATTAGACTTATAAGCTTATGTGTAAATTTAAATAGACATTTTTGTTATATATCTATCAAACTCCACTCACTCAATTTTCTCCCAATTTTGGAGAGGAAACTTTTTGGTGGGCTTAGAGAGAAAACACATAGACCCCACCATCATTTTCCTCTCTCCCTCCCCAAACCAAACACTCTCCAAATAGTTTTCTCTCCTTTTTTTTTTTTTCCCCATCCTCCCTAAAATCCACTATATCAAACACACCCTAAAAGGCATTCCAGCTTCAGAGGCAAGACTTTCTCAAAAAAAAAATAAATAAATAAAGGCTCCAAAGGCAAGTGAGCAGGATCAAGAAGGGGTTTGACTGCACCTAATAATTCACTTGACAAAAAAAATTTAAAAATTAGATGGGACACAAGGCACACAAATTGACTCTAATTTAGAATCTGATTGAATTTTCTTTCATCTTTAGCTATATGTGTGTGTGTGTGTGCACTAGTATGTAACCTTGTTCTTATATATGGGTACAATTAAAATCAATCATAATTACATAGTTCAAATTATATATGGTATTAGCTTATACCTTCTTTAAATAATACATTTAAAAAATATGTAATGATTTCTCATTATATATATATATATATATATATAATTTAGAACATAATTAAATTTAGACTCTTCGGTTTTTGTATCCAGCAATTCACTTGTCACAAAAATTAAAAAATTAGATGGATCCATGGCGCAAAATTAGACTCCAATCAAAATCCAATTTAGAATTTAATTGAATTTAAACTCTTCAATTTTTACACTCAATCGTTAACTTGGCACAAAAATTAAAAAATATATGGGACACTTGGCACATGTTAGGATCTAAATATTTAGTCATAAATGTTTAGGTTCTAAATTTGTTGTATGTTGGCAAACAGAGAACAAAAGCTTGTCTAGGATTAGATCTTAGGGTCTTTGAAGTGTTTTAGACATTGCTTAAGTTGATAGTCAAAGTTCAAGAATGTACAAACTACAGAAAAGAGAATTAAAAATTTGAAAAGCTTGATCGATTGAGAGAGAGCTTCGATCGATCGAACTGCGAATTTGCAGAATTTTAAATAAGACCCAACAGCTCGTGAAACGTTTAAGGTTTGAGTTCAATACTGCTAGGTATAAAAGGAAAACCCTGATACACATTTTTCAAGTCTTGAGAGTTATTCTTGTGAGATTTCTGAAGTTTACTACGAATTGGTATTCTTGACTGTAAATCTCAATTTCAGATAGTAGATTGTTCTATTGGGATAGTTCCTTCCAGGCTTTTTACCTTGAAA
The DNA here is from genome assembly GCA_030445155.1 of Quercus variabilis. NCBI lineage: Eukaryota > Viridiplantae > Streptophyta > Magnoliopsida > Fagales > Fagaceae > Quercus > Quercus variabilis. The sequence continues at coordinate 3,173,697 of CP129448.1, read as the reverse complement.
CGAGTTGTTTTATTGGTTTTCCTAAGTCATCACATATTGTATTATTTATTTTTCCCCTATGCATGATACATGTAGTAAATGTTTAACATGAATTTGAATAATTAACCCAAGTAACAACTTGGCTAATAAATTAGGTTAAACATATTGTATTTTCTAGGGGTCTAAATCCTTACAGCACAAAATTGAGAATCTAATTGAAATCTAATTGGATTTTTTATCATAAAAATATAAATTATTGATTAAATTATTAGAAAAAATAAACGTAAGTAAATGCATATTAAAATTTCTGCCTAATTTACTACATAATCATTTTTTATTCTAATTTTTAATAAGATAAAAAGTGTGGTGCTTTTTGTTGGGTAGATATATGATTAGTTTTTTATTTTTTATTTTTATATTCATTAATATTGGACATATAAGCTCACTTGGCACAAAAATTAAAATATTTTAGTGGACACAAGGCAAAATATTAGCCCACAATTGAAATCTAATTTGGGATTTAATTGAATTTTCTCTCTGTTTTGACTTTAATTAATTAATATTGCATATATATACTAGAATCATCACACTCGCTTTGTGTGTGCAATGAAACTCTTTTTTATTTTTTATTTTGGGTTTAGTGAAATAATGTTTAAAAGTGAAATGAGGCTATTTTCCACACACACAAAAAAAAAAAAAAAAAAAAAAAAAAAAAAAAAAAAGTGAGATGAGGCTTTTTTACTTTTTATTTTGGGTTTAGTGAAATAATATTTAAAAGTGAGATAGAGATAGTATCTTAATTTTTAAGATATTTCTATAGATGAGAGTTGATAAAAATTTGAAAGCCTAAAACTTAGGAACTATTTGAAAAATAGTAAATTACTCTTTTAATTGGCCGTGTTCTTATTATTATTTTTTTTTTGCAAAAGAAAATCTTGTTATTAGCAATGTGTGTGTATATATATATATATATATATTCACACTATTAATAACAAGATTGGAAAATGTTTCGATGTGATTGCAGGTTTATACAATTGATATTATGAGCTTTGTATTGTTTGAGGAGACCTGAACCACTCCTCCAAAAGGGCTCATGTGAGGCTCATGTTGGCGTGTTGGTGTTGGGAAAGATATTAGAATCTTTAAAGATGAATGGTGATGAATGGTTGCAGTTGCCAGCTTACGTTCATTTAATGCCACAGGTTGATTTGGAAGAAAACATGCTTATCCAGGAACTTATAGATACGGACTTGAAATGGTGGAGAAGAGACTTGGTTGAAGCTATTTTCTGTCATGATATAGCTGAGAATTCATTCTCAATGTTCATTTAAGTCGTTTTGATGTTCAAGATTCGGTGGACTGGCTAATATCCAAGAATGGCATCTTCTCTGTCAAAATGGCATATTATATTGCGAGATAATTGGAAACAGAGGCTAATCTGATTGAGAGCTCTGGAGATCCTCAAGGAAAAGCGGCGAAAACATGCTTAATAATTCCCAACAAAGTAAAAGTCTTTGCTTGGAGGCTAATCTTGTTTGTCGTCGGGTTCTTTTGTCTGGCAGTTGTAAAATTTTTCAACTAGGGCCTGAATCTTTGCTTCAAGTTTTATGGGAGTGTGAAGTTGCAAGATATGTTTGGTCATCCATCTCAAAAAGCCTTCAAAATTTCTCCACAGGTCAACTGAATTTTATTCAATTATTTGAGGAATTAATGCACCGTTTGAATCAAAATGAACTAGAATAATTTCCAGTCCAAACATGGTTGCTATGGAATTGTCGAAATTGCTTTATAAAGGGTGAAAAGCTCCTGGAACCATGTGCTTTGAATAGAAGAGCAACAGACTCGTGAAAAGAATTTCAGATTCAACAAACTCACGTTCCTAGGATACCAGACCTACGTCCAGTGGACTTGTTCCTAGAATATTTTCAAGGTAGTCATTAAAAAACTTAAATAATTTTTTTTTATAATAAAAATAGAACTTTAATATATTAAAATGAGAAAAAAAAATACGCAAATACATAAAATTTTAAAATTTCCTTCACAGGTTTTCATATTTTAAAATCATTGTGTGATATAATAGCTTCACTATCAATGTTATTAGCCACATCTTAATTTTTCAATATACACAATTAAGCAATTATTAAACTACTGATCTCCCTTTCAATTACCAACATATTGTCTAAATAAGTAACAATATAAACAAAATGCGTTACCTTTTTGAAAAAATATATCAAATAAATCCAACAAATTCGGCTAAAGACTAAAGCAAGCACTAACAAACTAGCTATTTGAAAAGAGTGCATTTTAAAATAAAAAAAATAGTGATTTTAAAATATTCCCTTTGAAAAAACAATTTAAAAATCACAATTAAACGCTTGATTTGAGCTTTTAGGCTAATTTGTTTGTTTGGCCAATTTTTGAAAGTGCTACATCCACTGCATTTTTGCAACACTTACACAATAAAGCTTAGGTGGTAAGATTTTACTAATTCTAATTTGAACATATCATTGAATTTTTTATTCTATTTTTAATTTGGTCTCTAACCTTCCAATTGTGTCAATTTGGTCCATAACCTTTCAATTTCATGTCAATTGGATTCTTGCCATTATTTTTTAATAGAAATTGCTAACATGACAAACAACCAAAATAAAAATTTTGTTTCCATTAATGTGGCAATAAACTAGTTTTTTATTTTGGCTGTTTGCCCATATAAAAGATAGGGACCAAATACCTTCTTTTTTTTTTTTTCTTTTTTTTCTTTTTTTAAATTTACGTAGTTCATCCTAACTATATTTGAATTGATTTTTTTTTTTTTTTTTGGTTATGAGAAATGATATATTCACAACATTTTCATAATATTTTCATAACAAATCCTATATGGCAGATTATTATGGGATTTTTATTAGTAGGAAAAAATGTAATTCTAATGGTAAATTCAAATTAGAATCAATAAGTTAAAGGTTAGATACCAAGTTAAAATATGGTGTAAATAATAGAGACTAAATACTACTTTACCCATATACATATATATATATATATATATATATATTTAGAAGAAAATGTAAATTGATAACACACACAGAAAATGGGGACAAAGACACAATATCACACAACTCACCTGCAACAAAAGCCGGTAACTCTTGTTCGGAGTGTGAAGGCTTTATACTATATATATATATATATATATATATATATTTATATTTAGAAAGACTTTAGAGCCTTTTAGGTAAATATTGCTAAAATCAAAATATATTTGCGTTTACGTTCATTTAATGCCACAGGTTGATTTGGAAGAAAACATGCTTATCCAGGAACTTATAGATACAGACTTGAAATGGTGGAGAAGAGACTTCGTTGAAGCTATTTTCTGTCATGATATAGCTGAGAACTCATTCTCAATGTTCATTTAAGTCGTTTCGATGTTCAAGATTCGGTGGACTGGCTAATATCCAAGAATGGCCTCTTCTCTGTCAAAATGGCATATTATATTGCGAGATAATTGGAAACAGAGGCTAATCTGATTGAGAGCTCTGGAGATCCTCAAGGAAAAGCAGCGAAAACATGCTTAAAAATTCCCAACAAACTAAAAGTCTTTGCTTGGAGGCTAATCTTGTTTGTCGTCGGGTTCTTTTGTCTGGCAGTTGTAAAATTTTTCAACAAGGGCCTGAATCTTTGCTTCAAGTTTTATGGGAGTGTGATGTTGCAAGATATGTTTGGTCATCCAGCTCAAAAAGCCTTCAAAAATTCTCCACAGGTCAACTGAATTTTATTCAATTATTTGAGGAATTAATGCACCGTTTGAATCAAAATGAACTAGAATAATTTCCAGTCCAAACGTGGTTGCTATGGAATTGTCGAAATTGCTTTATAAAGGGTGAAAAGCTCCTGGAACCATGTGCTTTGAATAGAAGAGCAACAGACTTGTTAAAAGAATTTCAGATTCAACAAACTCATGTTCCTAGGATACCAGACCTACGTACAGTGGACTTGTTCCTGGAATATTTTCAAAGTAGTCATTAAAAAACTTAAATAAATTTTTTTTATAATAAAAATAGAACTTGAATATATTAAAATGAGAAAAAAAAATACGTAAATATATAAAGTTTTAAAATTTCCTTCATAAGTTTTCATATTTTGAAATCATTGTGTAATATAATAGCTTCATTACAATGTTATTAGTTACATCTTTTTCAATGTAGACAATTAAGCAATTATTAAACTACTGATCTCCCTTTCAATTACCAACATATTGCCTAAATAAGTAACAATATAAACAAAATGCATTACCTTTTTGAAAAAATATATCAAATAAATCCAACAAATTCAGCTAAAGACTAAAGGAAGCACTAATAGACTAGCTATTTGAAAAGAGTGCATTTTTTAAATAAAAGAATAGTGATTTTAAAATATTCCCTTTGAAAACACAATTTAAAGATCACAATAATTAAACGCTTGATTTGAGCTTTTAGGCTAATTTATTTGTTTGGGCAATTTTTGAAAGTGTTACATCCACTGCATTTTTGCAACACTTACACAACAAAACCTAGGTAGTAAGATTTTACTAATTCTAATTTGAAAATACTACTGATTTTTTTTTTGTCCACTAATAACAACTTAATACTTAAGATTTATTATGAAAATGTTGCAAAAATGTTGTGAGCATAGTGTTTTTTGCAATTTTTTTTGTTTAAAATTCAATAGATCGAAATTTTGGAGAAGTTGAATTTAATTTTTAATGCGCTCAAATTGTTATTTAAAGTGTTCAAGATTTTTATGGTGGTTAAGTTTTTTTTTTTTTAGGGTGTCAATGATCCATATTAATTTAAAATTCAATTTTTTTAAGGTGTATTAAAAAAAATTCAAGTCAGTGTGGTCATGTGACGTGACCACCCTGAACTACACTTGGTGCCGCCCCTGCCAACATCTATAAGCTCCTAAATTTATCTTTAATGATGTAATTTGGATTGAAGATCCTCCTCCTTCATTAGAAGTTTTGTTCTTTGATGTAAATATTTCTTTTTTGTGAATGAAAATTTTTCCCCTAAAAAAAAAAAAGAACAAAAAAAAAAACGTGTCATGCATCAGCATCATATCTTTCCACCCACCGGGCCACCACCATAAGTGATTTTTTTTTTTTTTTTAATAAAACGTAAAGATAGAATAAAATAATTCATTTTCATTGAAGAAAGAAAAAAAAAATACTCAAGGGACTAGCCCAGGTGCATTAACCAAAGATGTGAGAAACTGAAGATACTATGAATGTTATGAAATAAGGATGGACCTCAAAGAAGAAAAATTATTGGCCCAAGTACCCAATAGCATAACAATTGCAAACCCGAATTTATTCATTAGTACCCAATAGCATAACAATTGCAAACCCGAATTTATTCATTACATCTTTATGTACAAAGGAGAAAGTACGGTGTTAGGGATACCTACACAAAATGAGGTTCATCGATGACCAAAGAGAAATGATACATCTACAATTTTTTCATAACACTTTCACAATAATTTATAGGAGATTATTTTTTATTGGTTCTAATTTAAAATGACCACTAAATTACTTTTTTGCTATACCAATAGCAACTCATAACAATCTACCACTTAGGATTTGTTATAAAAATGTTATGAAAATAATGTGGACATAGCATTTCTCATACAAAAAAAAAAAAAAAAAAAAACAACTCAAATATATTTAAGGTAAATTACATATTTAGTCTCTATCCCTTACATCATATTTCAATTTGGTCTCTAGCCTTTCAAATGTGTCAATTTGGTCCATAACCTTTCAATTTCGTGTCAATTGGGTTCTTGCCATTATTTTTGAATGAAAATTGCTAACATGACAAACAATCAAAATAAAAATTTTGCTTCCATTAATGTAGCAATAAACTAGTTTTTTATTTTGGCTGTTTGTCCGTATAAAAGATAGGGACCTAATACCCTCTTTTTTTTTTACATAGTTCATCCTAATTATATTTGAATTGATTTTTTTTTTTTTTTTGGTTATAAAAAATGCTATATTCACAACATTTTTATAATATTTTCATAACAAATTCTATGTGACAGATTGTTATGGAGTTTTTATTAGTATGAAAAAAATTAATTCTAATGGTAAATTCAAATTAGAATCAATAAGTTAAAGATTAGATACCAAGTTAAAATATGGTGTAAATAATAGAGGCTAAATACTACTTTACCCATATATTTATTACAGTATGTTTTCAAATCTACCCCTCACATCTACTAACTATATAAAAAAAAAAAAAAAAAAAAAGTGAAAAATTCCATCTACGTGATTTAGTGATTTTTTGGTTTAGTCAGTGCAAAACTCACCTTTTCATTATTTATCTTATTTGGTTCACAAATGTCCAAAACTCAATGTTTTTGCGTGGGAAAGAAAAGCAAGTATGAGGCGGGCAAAGTGCAAGATACATCTTCTTCTGACAGACTCAACAGAGACATAAGCTTGAGCTGAGTACGTGTGTGCTGCCGGTGCAATCCGTACATATTTGGTGAGATAAGGCGCAGAGACGGAGGGCTGAAAAAAGCTTATGCGGCGGCGCGTGTAATGCAATCGGAGAGGAAAGCGCTTCGCTTTCAACACGATCTTTAGGTTTAAGAAAAATAAAGGGATTCGTTTGCTCACATAATAAAATGCAGAGTTTTGGAAAGAAAAACAGAGAGAGATGGGATAGCACAGGGAGATATGAGATGGGAAAGCTTATGCGGCGGCGGCGCGTGTATGTCTCTCACTCTCTCACTTTTCTGATTTTGCCATCTCTTGAAATGCCCAAATGGGCAAATCCTTCTTCTCATTCTTTTATTTTTCTCCTAAAATCCTTAGGTGTCCCTCTGTTTCTGTGCTTCTGTGCAGTAGATTTACACAGTTTTACATGATGAGAAGTTCAGGGTTAGTTCAAACTCTGGAGAATAGAACAATTTTTATGCCATTTTTTTTTTTTTTGGGATTTATGGATAAGCAAATAAATAAAGAGAAATTAGCGCTAGACTGCGCTACCGAGTGATTATATATATATATATATATATATATATCAAAAGGTATGTGGATTCACGTATGTGTGGCCTTTTTGTTTGACATCACGAGTATATAGTTGTTCATATTACCATGTGGAGCTTGTTGGATAAATGCCTTTCATCTTTGGTTGCTTTCGGGGTTTGAGAAAAAATCGCTTATTTTCCTTTTTAGTTTATTTTTTCTCCTAAAGTGGGTCCCATTGTAATGTCAATTGAGTCTCAATTTTTAGTTTTTTTTTTTTTTTTAATTATTGTTCACCTCAATCGGATTTATAAGGTCAAGTTCCCCAAGTTTTTCCTTTGAAACTATTTTGTTTCATTGGTTTTCTGGGCCATATCTTGTATTTTTTAAATTTTCGCACATGCATGATATTAATGATTATGTGTTTAACCTAAATCTTCCATAATAGATCTAATAATTTACTTGGATTTAAAATTGGTTAAATACAATATTTTGACAGGGGTCTAATTAATATCAAAAGACACAATCTTCATAATTAGAATAACATAGCCAAATTCAAAATTTACACAACTGAAATATTTATTCAAAGTTCAAACTTCAGATTCAAAATCCACTAGAAAGAGACACACGTACGTGTAACCATTAAAATGTAGAGCTATGCAAGCCTGAAATTGAACAACTTATGGCAATGAACCATAACAAAATAGTAGCAAATGTCAATGCACACCTCAATGAGGTTAAACCACGCCCTACGCCAATAAGGATTTATGTAGAGAACTACAACAAGTCCCAACAGCACTGTTATGTAAACCACCAAAAAGCTTATGTAGAAGACTGCCATGTCAATGAAACTACCACCATCTTCCCCATCATGATCCACTAGCATTGTAGACGGAGGTCCGATTTTGGTGCAATCATGTAATGGAGGTCCACACAAAAGAGGGTTACCCTCATAACTACTTTCACCAAAAGTCCCGAATTGATTTTTTCTTTCTGGTGTGGTACCTGATAAGTTATTATGTGCCACACTGAAGACTGCTAGAAAGGTAATTTCGGTCAATTCAGGTGGAATTTTACCACTTAAATTGTTATAGGAAAGATCCAAACTCTCCATCAGCTTCAAGTTTGAGAATGTTGTAGGGATTGGTCCAGTCAGATTGTTGTGTGATAAGTTCATTGCCCGGATGGTGCTCATCATTCCAAGTTGAGGTGGGATTTCACCTACTAACTTGTTGCATGAGAGGTCAATTCCAAACATGTAGTTGAGAATGTTTCCATGATAGGAGTCAATTCTATTCTTTGTTGTGAACTCTGCTTCATCTGTCTCTAACACTGTCACAAAATCACCCATATGATTCCAGTCTTTCATATTTGTTGATTTTGTCTCCATGTATGGCATTCTAATTTGGTACTTAAAAAACTGTAACCCGTAACTTCTAAAAATAGGCTTTTGGGTGGATGCCACGAAAGTAATGTTACTCAAGCAATGTGGTATCGTACCTGAAAATTTATTGTAGGAAAGATCCAACAAGTTTAAGTTCTGCAAAAGGCATAATTGATTTGGAATCCTACCTTCTAAATGATTTTCTTTCAAAAGAAGAATGCTCAAGGATGAGAGGTTGCCGATCCAATCAGGAATGTTTCCAATTAGGAGGTTATCTCGAAGATTTAATGTAACTAGATTAGAGTTGTTTTTGAACGCACATGGAATTGGACCGCTCAACCAATTTTTATTCAGATAAACTGATCTAATATATGATGAATTGAAGCAAGATGGAATAGAGCCAGAAAGATTGTTCTCGGAAAGGTCAAGAAATTCAAGTCCAACAAGTTTGCACAACTCGATTGGAATAGGACCTTCAAGTTGGTTTTTGGCCATAACAAGTTCTATTAAACCAGACATGTTCCCCAACCACGTTGGAAGCATGCCTGAAAAATGGTTATTACTAAAATCAATTGCCCAAAGATAATTTAATTTTGAGATGCTCTTTGGGATCATTCCCGAGAAGTGATTGTTATCCAAAAGTAACTCATATAAATTAGTCAGATTAAAATTGGTGGGAAATATTTGGCCACTGAAGTTATTATATGACAATTTGAGAAATTCTAAGTTGTGGCAACCCATTTCGAAATGCATTGGTATTGTACCTAATAAATGATTCTCAGACAAGTCTAGCAATTGTAAGAAAACCAATTTCCCAAAAGAAGAAGGTATACTACCTTGAAATGCATTTTTAGACATGTTTAAATATTCTAAATTTGGAAAAATTAAACCAAAATTTATGGGGATTGGACCCTGTAAGTAATTATCTGAAATATCTATGTTCCTAATGTTGTGACAAATATCATATGGCAGCGTGAAAGGCCCCGTGAAAGAGTTATTATTTAAGGAAAGGGACTCCAATTTTGTATTGATTTCTAGCAACCAAGTGGGAAACTTTCCGACCAAATTATTGTGAGAGAGATCAATCAGTACCAACTCATATTGGTAATGAAGAAATCTAGGAGTTGTGCCATTGACATTGAGTCCGTTAGAAAGACTCAAAAACTGCAATTGGAAGGTTGGAATCCCAGTATGAGAGTTAGGTTCAAAGGTAATTTTATTGTTATCACCTAATAAGTCCTTAAGATTTGAGAGGTTAGAAAAGGTGGACATTGTGGCTGGGATCAAGAAGTCGTTATTTGACAGAGAGAGGTGCTCAAGTGATGTCAAACTTGGTAGTTGGGAGTGGGCAATGTTCCCAGTGAAGTGATTGTTAGAGAGATCCAATACTTGAAGTGATGTCAAGTTTGCCATACATGAAGGTAGTATCCCTTCAAAATTATTGTAGCTGAGGTCTATCTCTTGGAGCTTCCTAAGTTCACACCAGCCTGTAAAATGAGATTAGTATTGATTAGATTCTAGTATTGTAGCTTTCCTAAGTAATATCATTGTGAAATCAACCTACCTTGTGCAGGTAAGCTACCGTTGAGATGACAGTGTTGCACTGACAATACTTCAAGAGAATTCATAACTCCAACTTTGTGAAGGAAGCTGTTATCAATTGATGAATCATCCAAGTACAGCTGCTCTAGGTTGTTTAGTGCACCTAACACTAAAATAATAATAAAATTTTTAGCCTTGGAAATTGTAAAAAAAAAAAAAATTATTAATATGGTATACTATGAAATAGTAGTTACTACTGTTAGAAAGATATGTGACATGCCATATGTAAAGTTTAAATAAAAGCAATATATACAGATTTTGGTTTAACAAATCCAAGAAAGAATTAGAAATGTCCACTTTGTTTTTATCATCAACATCATCAGTGAGAGGTGTGAAAACTGAATAATTTGTCCCTGGTAAAAGTCATTTTTCCTATTTAGGTGGAATTTTATAACAAGAATGTCAACAGATTTAAAAGTAAATGCTTCTATTATGACTTTTTACTCGTTCCTTTTTTTTCTAAAATCCAAAATCCGTACAATATGGTTTTCAAAAGCATGAAATAAACTTGCAATGTCTGAAACTTCTGCTTTTGTTATTTTCTTGAGAAAGTAAACATGAGAGCCATTTTTCGAGTTCCATTGGTCTTCAAATATGTGCATAAACTGATTGAGTTACAAAAGATCTCTATGTTCTTTCCAAGACTATGGAATTTTAATAAGTGATTCCAAATCATTATAACTAGAATTGCAAGAGATGCAAAATTATTATCAAGAATAATAAAGGATGAAAATGTAAAATGAGATTCTAGTATTGTAGCTTTGCTTTATTGGGAAAGCAACCTACCTTGTACAGGTAATCTACCGTTGAGACTACCGTTGAGATGACAGGATTGCACTGACAATACTTTAAGAGAATTCATAACTCCGACTTTGTGAAGGAAGCTGTTATCAATTGATGAACCATCCAAGTACAGCTGCTCTAGGTTGTTTAGTGCACCTAAAATAATAATAAAATTTTTAGACATGGAAATTGTAAAAAAAAATTATTAATATGGTATACTATGAAATAGTTACTACCGTTAGCAAGATACGTGGCATGCCATATGTAAAGTTTAAATAAAAGCAATATATACAGATTTTGGTTTAACAAATCCAAGAAAGAATTAGAAATGTCCACTTTGTTTTTATCATCAACATCATCAGTGAGAGGAGTGAAAACTGAATAATTTGTCCATAGTAAAAGACATTTTTCCAATTTAGGAGGAATTTTATAACAAGAATGTCAACAAATTTAAAAGTAAATGCTTCTATTACGACTTTTTACTCGTTCCTTTTTATTCTAAAATCCAAAATCCGTACAATATGGTTTTCAAAAGCATGAAATAAACTTTCAATGTCTGAAACTTCTGCTTTTGTTATTTTCTTGAGAAAGTGGTAAAGTAGACATGACAACCATTTTTCAAGTTCCATTGGTCTTCAAATATGTGCATAAACTGATTGAGTTAGAAAAGATCTCTATGTTCTTCTAAAGAGTATGGAATTTGAACGAGTGATTCCAAGTCATTATAACTAGAATTGCAAGTGATGAAAAATTATTATCGGGAATAATAAAGGATTTGAAAATGTAATACAAAATTTATTTTAAATTACAAAAGAATCATGTGTTAGAATGGTTCAAATGTAAAGGAACAAAAGTTTAGTTTCATTTTTTTAAAAATAAATTTCATGAAAAATATTTATAAAAAGTTTATAATAGGTTATGGTTTTCTAAAATTATGCTGGTAATGATTATCTTACTGTGTATATAAGAGTATGAGCATTGTATAACTTACCTTTAGTAGTATACGATCCATCCAAATTGTTGTTTCCAATGTTTAATATCTTCAATGATGGGAAGGCAGCTAATGACTCAAGAATTCGTGCATTAAAATTGTTGAAACTCAAATCTAGGACTTGCAACTTACTTAAGCTGTTTGAATCTATAGGGAAAAATAAAATTTTTCATAAATAAATAATGTTGCAGTTTCATTAGGCATACGGCATACCATGTAAAATAAGGATTTTATTTTAATTCGTGAACATGTATTTGACAACCTGTCATACCTTCCGTCGTCACGAAGTCATTGATATAATTTCCGCCCAAGTAGAGCTCCTCCAAGTTGTTAAATGCTTTGAAGTCTACATGAAAAAATAAATTAATCAAAAGATTGTAGATTATTTGGACTTCTTGTACACAATCACTCCCACGCCCAATTCATAATTTGCTGACTTGTGTGAGTTTGAGTGGTCAGCATGAAGTAGTGAGTTGCATAAAGTAGAAAATATCCATCATTCACAATGACACAATTTAGTAAATTGTAAAATTAATTGTGTGATTGGTTATGTCTCTAGAATTATTCCTCTTGAACTATCTCATTCATCCATTCCGTTCTCTTAGAGGATTAAGATAGTTTGGACTTTGGATCAAATAACTTTTTGTTGTCGTTTTATATTTGCTTAATGATACTTAATTAGTTAGCTTAAAAAAAGAGTCATCGTTGACTAACATTATGTTATATAATTGAATGACTCTGCTAATATTTTAGTCTAATTGTTCTATATTTGATGATGTATCTTTTTTTCCTTTTGCCCCATATCCATCAATGGAATGGCCTATAACTTGACCCACTGGGCATGTTTTTGTTATCCTTATTTACCCAAAATAAAAAGGGCATGTGAATGTGTGTGTGTGTGTGGGTTTTTTTCTTTTTTTTTTTCTTTGTTTTTTTTTTTTTTGTTTTTTTTTTTTTTTTTTTTCTATGTCGTCATATAATAGTTTGTCATTTTTACCTATTTTCCCCCTAAATTTTGTCAGTGTTTCAACCTCAAGAGCTCTCTCATGGGTTATTAGAATGATTTTTCTAATTATTTATGACATGCTAGGTTCCAAATTTTATCACTTACCAAAAAGCAAAGTTCCAAACTTTATTGCTGACTTATTGTTACCTATTCTTTTTCTTCGTTTGGAATGCCAAGTCACACTTTTTTTTCACATTATCTGAGATTGTTACCTAGGTATCCAATCATCCATGACATTTCCATACACCTCTTGGGAATCACGGCAATAAATTAGCACGGAATTCAATCATTTGAATCTTCGCATTTAATAGGGTATAATAACCCTATTAATAGTATACCCAATGCAAGGTATAATTTTTCATTAAATGGGACTTTAAATATGTCTAATAAATAAATAAAACAGGCTACGTAAAACTTCATAGTGGGACTTGAACACGGACTTTCGGACCCGTGCCTAAAATAGTAAAATCCGGCACCTTAAGCCTCTCGGCCAAACTGTCCACATATTGTCATACTATCTATCTTAAATTTATTAGTAATTAATTGTTAACAAGTGCCCTTAGAACATTAGTTAGGAATCCATTTTAGGAAAGTTTTGACATCACTTTTATAGGAAATGAAAAAAACTGTCAAAACATTAATTTTTTTTTTCCCTATAAAAACTTTCTTCAAATGGATTATTAATTAATGCCCAAAGGACATTCGTTAGTATTTTCCTATGTAGAAGAGGTCTATCAATGTAGGGTAGTCTAAGAAATAACTTTATGTCAAATCATTTTAATTTATGTCAGATTTTTTAGTAACTTTTTAGGATGTAGCCAAAAAAATTAACTTTGAATTTCACTTATTACTTAAGTAAAATTTTCAGTTACTTTATTAATTTATACTAATTCTTAATTAGGTGAAGATGCCCATTAACATTTCCCAATAATATAAATGGCCAGTAATTTAGTTTTTCTTAAAGGAACTACAGTTCCATAAATAAACATTTAAAAGAACTAACGGGAAAAAAATGTGAAATTTAGTTGTATAAATCTCAATGATTGATATCAGATGGAAATAAAAAGTGTTACGTTCTCAATAAGCATGAAACACTCTTCTAATCTTCATTTGCAAATTAATTAAGAATAATTTTACCTTGGATGTGGATTGATCCATTCAAGCTGTTGTAAGCCAAATGTAGTTCCTTGAGCGAAGCAATAATACCACTAAAGGATTGCAAAATGCTGTTACTGAAATTATTTTCACCCAAGTGAAGCACTTCAAGATTGTTCAACGTAGAGAATCTTTCAAAACCTGCAATTTAGATGCTTCAATTTGCATGTTGGCAACTATATATTCCCACAAAACAGTATAAAATGATTCTAACATGCGGCTAATTTTTTTAACGTCCATTAAAAAAAACAAAGAGGTAATAGAAAAAAGTACAATATTGACAAATACTACCTACTTTTCTTAAAATATAAACTTAGTACCTTCATTTGGGATCCATCTAGAAATGGAATTAGAACTCAAATCGAGGTACTGGAGCTCTTCAAATGGAAGAAACAGAGAGGCATTAAAGTACCAACCTCCCTCACTTTCTCTACTCGAATAAGACATCGTACTATTAAGAGTAAGGTGAATTACACGGCCAGTAGTGATATTGCACTTTACTCTTTCCCACTCACAACAATCACTCTCTTTGTCGGCTGAGTCCCAATGAGGAAAATAATATTCATTAGTGCAGTTGACAATGGAAGCTTTGAGTTCCAAGAGAGCAATTCTCTCTCGCTCCCAGCAACCAAAGCACCCATTCATACCAAAATGAACTAAAACTAACACCACCGGCCACCACCAATAACATCTCAACTCCATTACTTATTCCTTTTCTGATTTTCTACAACAATAAGACTGACAAAAAAAAAAAAAAAAAAAAAAAGACTGACAAAGTTTTTGCTCAACTCTGATTTATACTCCTAAGCAAAATAGGTCTTGAGTTGAAATAACACTACCACCACAACCTTATATATACCCACTACACGTACCACTTTCTCAGATCATATCTTGTGCTTTTTTCAAAAGCAAAAAGTTACATCCACTATTTGAGATGACTTGGACTAATTAAGTCTTCTCTTTTGGTTAAAGACTAATTAAGTCTTCGCAATGCGCATCATGTGTCTTTCCAATTTCCACCCAGCTACGAATCCTAAGATAATGATTTTTTATAAATAAAAAAAGGTGCAAGGGCCTATGATATGATTTAAGAGCCTATTCATTGCTTTTTGTCCGGCCGGCCTGAACAGTGTGGTCCCATACAAAGTCGTGAATAACTCTCTGATAAAGTTCAAAGTTTTGAATTAACGCTTTCCACTCTTCAAAACTTTGTCTTTGTCTACTGACACAACTGTGAATTGTAGGCTTTAGCCTTAAATTTTAAATTTTTTTTTTCTATTTTATTTATTTTCTATTTAACATATTCTAACAATAGGTGTATCTTATTTAGGAAAAAAATAAAAATAAAAATCTACATATAATTATTATTATTGAAATATATTATGTGAGACAAATAAAATTATAATTATAATAAAGACTTTTAAATATGTGTGTGTGTATATATATATATATATATAATATAAAATTAACCATAATTTCGAAATGATACTGAAATATTTTATTCCTTTAACTAAACCAAAACAACTTTTGGACGAGCCTCTTTTAGACTATATTTTTTGGTTTTCTAGGTTTTATAAGTTTATTTGTTTTTTGGTTTAGTATTTGTTTTTTTGTTTGGCATTTGTTGTGACTGTGTACAATTTGTTTGTTTATTAAATTTAAATATTGTACATAAAATGAGTACTAATAGATTAACTGATAGTTTTCCACTAGTGAATCAGGCAATTCAAGTGCTCTACTATGGAGAATTGTACTTCATTGGGTGTTATTGTACTTTTTTTTTACTGCTATTACTTAATTTAAAACCTAAAATAAACATAAATTATGTCTAAAAATATTTTTATACCTAAATATAAATATTAATTAATTGTCTAACCCCTAACATATTGTACTCTTTGTTTTTCAAGAATTGTTGCACCCCGTATCCATACCCATCTCGATGTCCATGCAAAATAGCATTACACAGTATTACAATTGCTCAAATAATGCAAAGCACTTTTCTTAAAGCTATTCCAAGTTTCCAGCTATCACCAATCATCAATACTATGTATGTTATTGAGTTGATAAACTTTCATACAGTTTTTCATTTCTAACTTCTTCTTTTTCCCTATCTAATACATACTCACGTTTTCCTTTCTCTCTTAATTTCATTTTTATCTAATCCCTTCAACAAGCAAGAAAGCTACACCCACTACACATACAACTTTCTCATATCATATCTTGTGCATCATGGTGTCTTTCCACCTGACGATCTTTATTTGAGATGACCAAACTAAGACTTCATAATTTGCATCATGGTGTCTTTCTGCCTAACGATCTTTTCTAAATAAAAAAGAGTGCAAGAGGATAATTTATTTTCTTTTGATGAATAAATACTTTGATTGAGGGAAGTAAATTAAAAGAACCAATTAATGGCCTTGCTGATTTAGTTTCACACAAAAGAGGTTTCAATTTTTGTTGATATCATAATGTTGTTGCACTTTGTTATATGAATTACCAAATTCTTAGATTTTTGAGAGAAAAAAATAGAAGAAAAACAACACATATTTGGTTTTTTTCCTATCTAATTCATTCATGTTTTCCTCTCTATCTTAGTTTTTGTCTAATCCATTCAACAAGCAGGAAAGCTACATCCACTACTAATACAAAGTGAGGCAAGGTAGGCAAGGATGGAGTCAAATTTTCAAATTAGAAAGGCAAAGTATAAGAAAAAAAAATCCAATTTAGTATTAATAAACTAATAACAAAGAACAAAGACACAAAAACATTGCTTTGTACATAGTACATTACTAGACACAAAATACTATTATTTCTTACTACCTTATTAATGAAATCAATGTAAAATTATAAGAAAAAGGGGGCCATGACTTTTGAAAGAAGAAGCCAAATATAAATTTGTGAAGAATATACTTTTTTCCTTTTCCCGTAAGGTCGAGGGCCCAGGCCCTTTTGGACCCCACCTAGCTTCACCCTATACAAAGGAGCTTCTCGGATCATATCTGTGCTTTTTTTTTTTTAAAAGCAAAAAAGTTACCTTCATTATTTGAGATGACCAAGACTTCTTTTATTTTTGGTTTTTTTTTTTTTTTCTATGTGAGAAACAAGATGACCAAAGACTTAAGACTCTACTTCGTGGTGTCTTTCCACCCACTACAATGAAAACCTTTTCTAAATAGAAAAGGCGGAAGAAGATATTTTCTTTTCTTTTGATGAATGAATACTTACATTGAGAGAGTAAAAAAGAACCAATGACCTTGTGGATATACTTTTATGAATGAGATTTAACTTTTGGTTGATCTCATAATGTTTTTGCTTGAGTCCCAAGATGTAAAATTATTTTCATCTATAAAGTTGATCACTGAAGCTTTGAGTTGTAGGAGAGCTATTCTCTCTTTCTCCCAGCAACCAAAGCACCCATTGAAATATAATTGAACAAAAACTAACACCTCCAAAAAGCAAAAACATCTCAACTTATCTAATTTTCTTTTCCTGAATTTCCGTGATAAAAATAAGACAAAGAATTTTCTCCAAACAAAGTGTTCTTCAGTTAAAATAGACACAAGCATGCTACATATTGAATGACACTCATTAATTAGATTCATTATCATATATCAATCTGTAATTTCTTTTTTCTTTTGTAATAAATAAATTTTATAATAACTTAACATTTCCTTTAAGATTACCTACACAATGGTGTCTTTCCACGGTTCCACCCACCATCTTGACTTTTATAAACTTATTTTGTCAAATTAACCCAAATTAGACGCGAAGAATGACCTCTAGTTGTCCGCAACTAAGACTTCTTTATTATTATTATTATTATTTTATTTTATTTTATTTTTTGGTGGGGAAAGGCTAAGAGATGTAAGGATGCGTGTTTAAGGGTTAGGCTTAAGTTTTGTACATTTTGACCCATAGAGTATACTATGGTAGGGCCTTGGGAATTTTTTTTTATTATTTATTTATTTATTTATTTATTTTTGTCTTAGTTGCACAACAATTTCATCACCCACTTTATCATAATTTTTGCCAAGCCTAGTGTAAACATTATCTGCATTTGGAGCTTTTTGTTGTTGCTAATGCCCACAATGTGGTTTACGGATGAGATGATGCAGAGATTTAGCCAAAATTTGGAGTTAGGGAGAGTAGCTTTAGCAATGCCAGCTCTATGCTATAAGCAATTCATGCAGTCGCCTAGGGCCCAAAGTAAATAAAGGGCCCCTTTATTTTAACCAATAAGATTATTTCTTTTATTGTAATAGTATTAATTAAACCCAAATATTAGTTAATAGATAAAATATTATTTTTATATCAAACGAAAAACAAAAAAAAAATAGTGAAAGAAATATTATATCCATAACATTTTTTACAACAAATTTTAAAATAGTATGTTGTTATAAGCTATTATTGATAGCAAAAAAATAATTTCAGTGATGAGTTCAAATTAGAATTTAGAACCAATAACAACTTAACACCTAGGATTGATGTAGCACTTCCCCAAAAAAAAAAAAAAAGCAATACACAAAAAATTCACAACATTTTTCATAATAATTTAGTTGGCAAAGTTTTACTTGTTTTCATCTTGGTCCACTACTAACATTACTCTCTTACTTATCACTATCAATCCATATTTGGTGCCAAAATTTTCTTGTAATTAAAATTTTAATTGCTTTGGAATTTGTATTACGTGGGTTACTTATAAGTGGGAGGGGGAAAAAAAAGATAGAACCTGATAATTTACTACAGGCCCAAACTCCAATTAGGGCTAGAATGGACTAAAATAGAGTAGAATGGCCATAATTTTATTCGAAGGAGAAAGGGAGGTTTCTTATTCCACTGGAAAGGTATTGACAACATTAGTAGGAACCCAATTGACTACATGACTCGTCATTTATAACAACTTAATATTTCCCTTAAGAAGACCTACGCGACAACAATTGAAGACTCGGCGTCAATGGTGCCTTTCCACAGTTCCACCCACCATCTTGAGTTTTATCAACTTATTTTGTCAAATTAACCCATACTAGACGCAAAGATTGACCTCTAGTTGTCGGCAGCTACAACTTGTCTTTTGGATTAGCAGGACTTCTTTCTTATTTTTATTTTAATTTTTTTGTGGGGAAAGGCTTAGAAATATAAGGAAGCATGTTCAGGGATTAGGCCAAAGTTTTGTACATTTTTAACCCATAAAATTTTCCTCCAAATCTAGGTGGAATTCCAACTCATTTTGTGACCCTTTATAAGACCGTATATAAAAATTTTATTAAAAAATATAATTCATAAAATTATTTAAATAAATCACATAATTATTTAATAAATCATTTAACTAAAAAGTATATATACATGGAGACAAAACAAAATACTTTGGCGATACACAGTAGGCCTCTTGCTAGCGCATTTGCCACCTGATTAGCGGTCCAGCTTCACTTCCATTAAATGCATAGAGTACACTATAGTGTAGGACCTTGGGAAAAAAGAAAAACAATTTCATCATCCACTTTATCATAATTTTTGCCAAGCCTAGTGTAAACATTATCTGCATTTGGAGCTTTTCTTTTGTTGCTAATGTTCACAGTATGGAGCCAATACTTGAAGTTAGAAAGAGCAATTTGTAACTATATAAGTAATTAATGCAGTCGTCTAGAGACCCAAGTATATAAAAGACCCCAAATTTTAAGTGATATGATTATTTTTATTAGAGAGGTGCTACGTCCACAACATTTTTACAATATTTTCACAACAAATCATAGGTGGTTAATTGTTTTTAGTTCAAATTTGAACCTAACATTAAGATTAATTTTTTGCCCCAATAATAACAACTAGTAACAACCTGCCACTTATGATTTGTTGTAAAAATGTTGTGAAAATGTTGTGGACATATCATTTCTCTTTTTATTATTGTAATAGTATTAATTAAAACCAAATATTAGCCAATAAATAAAATAATATTTTTTTTCAAACGAAAAACAAGAAAAAAATAACTTCAATGGTGGGTTGAAATAATAATTTAGAACTAATAACAACTTAATACTTAAGATTTGATGTAGCACTTCTTAAAAATAAAAATAAAAATAAAAATGCACAAAAAAATTCACAACGTTTTTCATAACAGTTTAGTTGGCAAAGTTTTACTTGTTCTCATCTAGGTCCACCACTTACATTACTCTCTTACTTACTACTATCGAAGTATCGATCCATATTTGGTGCCAAAATTTTCATGTAATTAAAATTTCAATTGCTTTGGAATTTGTATTTTGTGGGTTACATATGAGAGGGGGGGGGGGGGGGGGGAATAAGTTATAGCCTGACAACTTACTACAGGTCCAAACTTCAATTTGGGCTGGAATTTACTGAAATAGACTAGAATGGCCTGTAATTTTATTTAAGGGAGAAACCCAATTGGCTACGTGAATTGAAAGAGCATGCCCAATTAAAGTCAGTCTATCATTTTATTGTATCAATTTGTTTTATTGTTTATTATTCTTCGTATTTTCTTGGTTTAAAAAAAAAAAAAAAAAAAAGAGCCAGTAGCTTTGATGATATAAGAATGTTTAAAAACCTGTCCAAATTGTAGTTTTTTGTACACATGTATCGGCTAACACTACCATTGAATAGGCTTGCACATAACTTGATGAGGGAGGAATTTAATTACGAGACAAAAACGACCACGTTTGGTGTGAGATCTAATATTACTTTGCCTTTGTCTAGCACGTTAATTGATTTGTTTACAATTTAGCCACGTTTGGTTTTTTCTCATAATTTTCCCTCTAATTGATCAAGACGTGTAACTCGTACTCATTTGGGTTTTTTCTCACTTCAATGTTAGCATCCATCGTAGGTTTCCTTGTTCATAGTCATTGTTGTTGCAGCCTCCTTGTGTTTGAAATTCTTGTTCTTAAGAGCATTCTTCCCTTTTCTATAACCATGCCGTTTTGTTACCTTTTCGTAGTATAAACCCCTGAATGTCGTTTGCAGGCTTTATTTTATAATTACGAGTCTGTTTGCACCAGGTAGCAAAAGTCAGATTTCATTTCTTTAGCTTTAAGAAGAAAGAAAAATAACCGGTTTTACTTGTATCCAATACCTTCTTGGAAAGTGTTTCACCGTAAATACTAATCTATATCACTAATATTATAAACTTTTCAATATTTGAGAGACAGCCTAGACTATGGTAGTTGAAGACTTCGCATCATCGTATCTTTCCACCCACCACCATGAGATTTTTTTTTTTTTTTTTTCAAAATGTTATTAAATAATTATAATTCAATTTCATTAAGAGAATAAAATATAAAGAAATTATCTTATAAGACAGTCTCAAGTGGCGGCCCTGTCATATTTGATAATCCCACCTATAAGACCCACATTTTGTAAAAGGAATGCACCATAACACATTCTCAATTTCTCATTACATAATTCTCTTCATGCATGGGTCAATCACATTGTGCATCCCCCTCAAAAGTAAAGATAACCCAGATTTTCAACATTTAAAATGGCTAGCAAATTTGGCTTTAGTTTCCTCCCAAATTTGGTTGCTGGGAGCAAGAGAGAATTGCTCTCTTACAATACAAAGCTTCCACCATCAACAACGCTGATAAATATTATTTTCCATCTGGGGACTCAGACAACAAAGAGAGTGATTGCTGTCAGTGGGGAAGAGTCAAGTGCAACATCACAACTAGCCGTGTAATCTAATTTACTTTTAATAGTACGATATCCTATTGGAGTAGAGAAAGTTGGTACTTTATTCCTCTATGTTTCTTCACTATGAGAAATTGAGAATGTGTTATGGTGCGTTCCCCTTACAAAATGTGGGTCTTATAGGTGGAACCGTCAAATATAAGAGGGGCCGGTCCTTAAAACTATCTTATAAAATAATTTCTTCATATTTTATTCTCTCAATAAAATTGAATTATATTATTTGATAACATTTTAAAAAATAAATAAAAACTTTTCATGGTGGTGGGTGGAAAGATTTGATGGCGCGAAGTCTTCAACTGTCATGGTTTAGGCTATCTCTCAAATATTGCAAAGTTTATAATATTAGTGATATAGATTTTTTTTGGGCAAATATTAGTGATATAGATTAGTATTTACTATGAAACACTTTCAAAGAAGGTACTGGATATGAGTTAAGAAAGGGTAATTGACACCAAGTCTTCAACCATCATAGTCTAGCTTATCTCAAATAATGCACAAATTGTACCTCAAAAAATAATAATAAGAAGAATAATAATGCAAAATTTATAATATAAGTGATATGAGAAGTGCATGGTTTGTAACACTTTCGCAAAAAATTATAACAAATTCTAGATAGTAAGTTAATACAGTTGATTCTAATTTAAACTACAACCGCGCATCTTTGGTGCGGTAATCACTTCACAAGTATAAGTACTAGTAGGGTGTGGGGGGAGGGGGCAAGGGGTAGGGTTCAAGTCTCCAGGGGGAGCGTTACACACATATACACTTAGATTGTATTAGAGGTAGAAATTCTATCTTATATTAAAAAAAAAAAAAAAAAATCTAATTTAAACTCATCCCTGAAATTACTTTCTTACCCAAGCAATCTACAAGTTAAAATTCATTGTATATTTATAAACATAGTTTAGTATTTAGTGTAAAACATTTTCTAGTAAGCAAATGATACGAGTTAAGAAAGGACAATTGACGCCAAAGTCTTTGGCATTTTATTGACTCCAGGTCTCCTCAAATAATGCAAATCTTATTATAATATAATATTATGGCATAATATTTATGGTATGAACGTATTATATACAAAATAGGAAAACCACCATTGACAGCTACCAAAGTCAATTTGATGCTCTTTGGTCTTTTTTTTGAGTATGTCAATCGTGATCAGTTATCAACACAAAGAACGCACTCTGCAATATTTATTACAGCAATCGTAATACCGATGTGGACTATTTGATTTTGATAATAGTATATATGTGCAGTGCTAGTGGCCTATTTCAACTCAATTTAGACAAAAACTTTGTCAACTACTGAGTTAGAAAAAAACGTTGTCAGTCTTATTGTGATTGAAAATCAGGAAAAAAAAATAATTTAATGGAGTTGGGACGTTTTTGGTGGTGGCCAGTGGTGTTAGTTTTGGTTCATTTTGGTATGAATGGGTGCTTGGGTTGCTGGGAGCAAGAGAGAATTGCTCTCTTGCAATACAAAGCTTCCACTATCAACTACAATAATGAATATTATTTTACACATTGGGACTCAGGCAACAAAGAGAGTGATTGCTGTGAGTGGGAAACAGTAAAGTGCAACATCACTACTGGCCATGTAATTCAATTTACTCTTGGTTCTACAATTAGGGAAGGTTGGTACTTTAATGTCCCTCTGTTTCTTCCCTTTCAAGAGCTCCAGTACCTCAATTTGAGTTGGAATGGGATTCGTGGATGGGTCCCAAATGAAGGTACCAAGTTTATATACTAAGAAAAGTTGGTAGTATTTAATTTGTTAATATTCTAATTTTTTCTATTACATCCTTTTATTTATTTTTTAAATAGTCAGGAAAAAATTAGTTGTATGTTAAGAATCATTTTATAGTTACAGACATGCAAATTGAAGAATCTAAATCTAAATCACAGGTTTTGGAAGATTCTCTGCATTGAGCAAGTTAGAGGTGCTTTACTTAGATGGTAATTATTTCAATAACTACACTCTGCAATCCTTAAGTGGTATTGCGTAGCTCAAGGAACTAGATTTGAACAACAACAATTTGAATGGAGCAATCCACATCAAAGGTAAAACTCTCATTAATTTGCAAAGGAAGATTATTGGAAGACTGTTTCATACACGCTTATTGAGCATGTAGCATTTCTTATTTCCCACCTATCAATCATTGATATTTATGCAACTAAAATTCACCCTTTTTTTTCCTTAGCTACTTTAAATGAATGTATTTATGCTACTGAAGTCCCTTTATTCTTCCATGATTTTTCATGTACTTTTTTTTTTAATGTAGAATTTAAAGCATTTACCAACTTGGAGGATCTCTACTTGAGTGGCACTGAGATCAATGACTTATGGCATGTTTGGATGTTTAAAAAAGGAGGGGGAGTAGAGTAGAGGGAGGGAAAGTAATGCAATTACTTTGTTTGGAAGTTTTTTAAAGAATGAGGGGGAGGGGTTTGGAGGGGTTTGGAGGAGTTTAGAGGGGTTTGGACTCCTTCTAACCCCCCAATTTTAATTCCCCCAAATTGGAGAGATTTGGAGGGGGAGTAGAGTACATAAACTATTGACCAAGTACATTACCTAATTTACCCTTATTATATAAACAAAATTACATAAGGGGAAGGGCTAATTACTCCCTTCCCCCTTACTAATTTTAAAAACATCCAAATAAGGTGGAGGTGAATCATTCTCCTCTACTCTCCTCCCCATTACTCCCCTTCCCTCTACTCCCCTCTACTTTCCTCCCTCTCTAAACTTCCAAACAAGCCATTAGTGACAACAGGAGGTATGATAGTTTGTAAAAATATATATTCATGGATTAAAATCAAATACTTATTTTGTTTGGTATGTCAAATGAAATTATCATGTCGATGTTTTTGAGATATTTTATTTTGCCCTGTAGATTCAAACATCTTAACTAAATTGCAACTCCTAGACTTGAGTTGGAATGATTTTAGTGCACGAGTTCTTGAGTCATTAACTGCCTTCCTCCATTACTTTTTGTTTTTCTAATATCCTATGACAATAAGACGAATAGTTTTTGTCCAACCCTCTCAGTTATGATTCCAAAATGATCTTGAATTGAAATATATAATCCTAAATATATACTGTTGTCAAACACTCCATATCATTATTGCGATCGTGGACGGCGTAAAGGAGCCCGGGCCCCCTGACCTTATGAAAAGAAAATAATTGATATATTTTCAGTTCAAAAAAATATATTTATATTTGGGTCGTTGTTTGGGCTCATCTCCTTTAAAATTATTTTACCAAACACCATTCTCAAAAAAAAAAAAATCCCTAACATATGTAAATCCTTGGCCCAAAATATAATAAATTTGATTAAAAAAAATTAAAAAGAGATATCGGCTATTCAGGGTGAAATACCAGATTTCGGCCGGCAAAGAGATACGGACCAAAACAAAGAAAGTTAGAAACATAAAAGACTTCTTTTCATAAAAATAATAATAATAATAATAATAAATAATATAAAAAACATAAAGATTTCTTCTTTTTGATTTTCTGTTATGCGTCTTCTTTGTTTTTCTCTATCTCAGTATGTAATGCATTTAGCATTCTGTATCTTTTATTTATTTATTTATTTTTGTTTTGGGTGTCTTTACAAGTGAAACTGAGTACACCATTGGATTCAAATGAATTTGTGAGTATTGAGTAGTGAGTACTGAGTATTGAGTAGTCAGTCAAGGGCAATAAATTGAAGCGAAGTGACAGGACTAAAGTTCCTGGAAAAAAAAAGAAAAAAGTGACAAGACTTAAAAGAAAACAAAACGTGTATAAGAAAAAAAATGAAAGCAAAAAGAGTAAAAAATGATACAATTTGTGTAATAACTCATCGGGGCGAGTTGTGAGTGATAAAGATATGATGGTGATTCTTTGTAGAGACACACTTCTACAACTTGAAATTCAAATTGTGTCATTCTATGTGATACCACGCTACTCAAAGCAAAAAAGATAAGAAATAGTAGTAATAATGATAAGAGTAAGATTTAAGTACGGTACTTAGGTGATATTTTTTAAGTTTTGCTCTTAAGATTCTACCATATAGACTTTTTCTCATAGAATAGAAGTATATCTTTTAGTTAAATAGCCACATAACTGAATCTTAAGAAAAGAACCTAAAAAAAGCACATAAGGCATTGTACCAAAGTTTTGTCCTAATAATAATAATAAAAAGAGATAAAACTTAATTAAAAGTAGAGCTAACCATAATACGTAGACTAGATAGGTGTGGATTTATGAAGGATTAAGTTTTAACATTTAAATAAGGGAGTTTAGAGAGAGAGTTCTTAAAATTTGTTGGTGGGTGGTTGAGATATGACTAAAATTTATATAAATATATATATATATATAGTGGTAATTGTGAAATAGTACAAAAATATTTGTTGATATCGAAAAATATACCGTTCCTTTAGTCAAACTGAAATAGCTTTTGGTATGAAATTGACTCCCTTAATTGTAGTATATTAAGAAACAATAGTGTTATGTATTAAGAAACAACATCTTAAATTCTTAATATATTAAAAAACAATGATTTCTTTGTTTGTTTTGGTTAATAGTTTATTAATACCATATGGATGTTTATTTAATTTTTTTTTTTTAATTTTTGGTTATACTCCAACCCCTATTGAGTTCGTTTGCACGTTAGTTCTTTGTGGTGATAACCATTGACTTCTATTATTTGTTTCTTCTCGCCAATAATTTTGCAATTAGAAGACCCTCAACAAGAAGCCAAGGACTTTGTCGGTGTATCCAGTGCTTTCTTCTTAGATAATGTTCAGTGATGACTAACCTATGCCCTTGGTATTAAGAGCATTGCATTATTTGAGAATTTACCCAAAATCAAGAAGAGGCTAGAGATTTATATAATGCAAAGCGTGTTTCATTAAGCTGTTCCAAGGACAGTTTCAAACAATTTCTCATCTCTCATTATTTCAAGGAAAAAATCAAATGAGTAAGTCCTTGATTAGATAATATGTCAGTTTTTCAAGGACTCTAATCATTCTCCTCTTTCCTCTTGTTTTTTTTTTTATAAGATTAGTCTTCGTTCAACAGGCAAAAAAGTTGCACCCACCACTAGTAATATACGAATTTTTGCATTATTTAGGAAGACCTAAACAGCTCAACTTAACAAAGACGCCAAGGACTTGGCGTCAATGGTGCTTTCCCTAATAATATACCAATTTTGCATTCTTTAGGAAGACCTAAAAAGCTAAACTTAACAAAGACGCGAAGGACTTGGGGTCAATGGTGCTTTATTCCCTGCACCTTATATTGTGCTTTCTTGGATAATCCTTGCATTATTGGAGAAGACCTAGCTATACTACTATAGTCGAAGACTTCGTGTCTTTCCAGTTCTACCAACCACCATGACTTTACCAACTTTGGTTTTTGACAAATTAACCTATATGGCGAAATGAGCTTACAGCTAAAAATTTCCTTGGATTATTGACAGCTATGAGTTGCCTTTTCACTTAGCTGGGCTTTTGTTTTACTCCTATTTGTTGGGAATGTAGAATCATGTTTATGGGTTGGGCTAAGCTTTTTTTTTTTTGAAGCCCAAACCAATTAAATTCCAAGCCTGATTCATGTTTGGATTTTTTTTTTCTAAGGGTCTGTTTGGTTGGGGGAGTGGAAAAGTGAGAGAATGGAAAATTAGTAAGAGGATGGAAAAGTGAAAGGATAGAAAAAAATTGGGTCCCCCACTATATTGGACAGCCGGCCCCCCCAATGCCCAATTCTCAACTATTTTCCCAACCCAGCTCAAATATTCTCCTAAGCCCAGCTTTAGTTTTAGGCCTTATCAATATATGTACACCAAATAAAACAAGCTAGCCCGCTCAAGTCCAAATACTAAAAACAAAATTTCACTTTCTCTTCATCTCAAAAAATCCACCCACTGACCCACAGAATCCCTTTCTTTACTTCTTATTCTTTTGTTTGGTCTTCTTTGATACACTTTCATTTGCACTATACCGTTGCCTACCTACCGGCCCCCAAAACTCCAGTCTTCTGTACTCACAATCCCAAAAAAAAAAAAAAAAAAAATCCTGACCAATTTTTTCTTTCTTCATCAGCTTTAGTTTTGGAACTTGGTGACTACTTGGTGACTAGTGAGTTTTCTTCTCTTTCTTAAGCATTAGACATTCATCTCTTTTTAGTGTCTTTTTTTGATTTTCTCAACTATCTACACCTAAATATTCATATGCTCTTTATATTTTCATAGATTTTAAGAGAAATACATGATTGAAGGCATGGGGAGATTGTTTGTGATGAGTCTTGAAGGGAATATCTAAAGTTGGAGGCAGTAAAGTAGAGGCAGTAGGGATTGCCACACGGGTGATCCATCTTTGCACTTTGTGAAGACAAAGTTTTTAAGGTAAAATTATTTTGATTTATTACCTATTTTTGATTAGTTAGATATCATGTGGTTGTGGATGTGGCTATGGGTGTTGTTAAATTGTTTGGTTTATGTTGTGTACCAATACTTGTGTGTTTAATTTTTGTTTTTGTTTGAGGGGTTATTATTAATTAAAGTCCTATTAAAAATACTCTTCACAAAAAAAAAAAAAAAAAAAAAAAAAGTCCTATTAAAAATAGGTTGTATGTTTAAATTATAGTAGAAATTTTGTTTTTTTCTTGAGTATGAATAACATCCATATAACTAAGTAAAAATTACTAATTAAAATTTTATTTTTTAAACTTCTTTTCAGATTAATTTTTGAGTCATATTCTTAAAGGTAAAAGAATTATGAGCAAACAAAAAAACAATTGATGCATTTTTTAAGAAAAAAGATGTTAACAATTCAGAAATTAGGACATTTGTGGCTGTAGAAATAAATGTTGATACTTCAATGCCTAATGAACACCCTGACCCCTCCAAATGTTCAAGAATTCAATCTGAAAAGATAGATCGTGATCCAGGATCACGTAAATAAATATGTGAATTTCCTATCAACAAGCAAGATAAAATCTGATGAGCTTATCTCAAAGAAGGTCTATATCAACCTAAAAATATAGACTATCCATAAAACGATGATACTCATCGTCATCGATTTCAACCTTCATGTTTCGAATCGGCCCTCCCATGTAAAAATTCCTGGCTACGACCCTGGACATATTAATTAAGCTCACAATTTTAAATGAAACACGCTTTTCAAAGTTTAAACAATAAACCTTTTTTTTTTTTTTTTTTTTGAGGTAAGAGGTAGAAATATTATTGATTGAAGAAAATAGCATACAAAGAAGAATATAAGCCCTGTTCAAGCACATCCGAAACAGGGGAAGTTTTAACCCCTAATTACAAATATCACTACAAGCCTAGGAATTGATCTTCGACGTGAAACATCTGATTAGCTCTCTCCACTGTTCTTTTGTGCATTGTTGAGGCTTTGGTATTCCTGCAAGAACCCAACAGCCCTTGCCAAGATGGCTTTGGGGTAGGGTTGAACTCTCTCAAAATATACTCTATTCCGTGCATTCCAAATTCCCCAAGACACCACTGCCCATATTTCTTGTTCCTCCATAGAGAGTCTCTGTACCAACGTTTTGAACAGCAGGAAGAAGTCATTGGCTTCGTTTGGGAATTTCTGGATTTTCCTCGGACATAAGGCCCATACGTTTCTTGCAAAAGGGCACTCCCACAGCAAGTGACCTGCAGATTCAGGTTGTTGACAGCACAGTCCACACCGAGCATCCACATTCACCCTCCTCCGATGTAGGCTCTCTCTAGTAGGAAATATATTGGAGCAGGCTTGCCAAATGAAATTACGAACCTTTAGGGGCACATTCAACTTCCAAATTTTCCTCCAATGAGTTCGGTCCCTACCAACTGTGGAGTGTTCAACCCGATTTTGTTCCTGCAATCTGACAGCAACTTGATAAGCTGACTTTACCGAGAAAGAGTGGGATTTTTTTTCCTTCCAAACCAGCACATCCTGAGTCGGGTTACTTTGCAATGGGATAGACAAAATTTCCATACGTGTCCGATGTGCGAAGATGTCATGTATTTTTTCCCTATCCCATTGGAAAGTATGGGCAACAATCAAATCCTTTACCAGCAGGTTGTGTTGTTGCTCACCAAGGAAAATTGGCTTATGGGACAGCCACCTGTGAGCAGACACACTAATAGATTGGCCATCCCCCACCTTCCACTGTGCGCCTTCCTTAAGTATATCCCTTGCAGCCAGTAAACTTCACCATACATAGGATGGATTATTCCCTAACTCAGCTTCCATAAACGAACAATTTGGAAAGTATCGAGCTTTGTAGACCCGAAAAAATAAAGAGTGGTTTGGATGAATCAGCCTCCACGCTTGTTTTGCCAGCAAAACTAAATTAAAGGCATGAATATCCCTAAAACCCATACCACCCCTCTCCTTTGGGTTGCACAATTTTTTCCTATTTATCCAGTGGATTTTCTTTTCATCCTTTGTCTGCCTCCACCAATACTTTGCCAAAGTAGAATTAATTGTATCACATAAAACTTTTGGGAGTTTGAAAATACCCATGGAGTAAGTCGGAATAACTTGAGCAACTGTTTTGATGAGTGTCTCCCTTACTGCCTTTGAAATAAATTTTTCCTTCCAACCCATGACTCTTTTTGTTATCTTTTCCTGTAAATCTTTAAAGGTGTTAACCTTTGATTTACCTCCCACCATAGGTAAGCCAAGATAGGACTCACAATCCTCCATAATCTGTGCTTCAAAGATGCCTTGGATGTCTGTTTTAACAGCTTAGCTTATGTTCCGGCTAAAGAAGATAGAGGTCTTTTGTCTATTGATTGCCTTCCCCGATGCCGCTTCATACCGCCCAAGAATTTCAAGGAGCCGTTGGCCCTCTTCCATTGTAGCTTGGCAGAAAATAAAGCTGTCATCTACAAATAACAGATGAGATATACAAACACCATTTGTGCAAGATAAAATGCCATGTAGTAAGGACCGAGTATGATGCAGTGTGGACTATTTCCATTGCTAACCGCACCCATCTCCCATCAATTCCCAATTTGAGCGTAATTAGCTGGAGGAAAGCCCATTTCACCCGATCATAGGCTTTGCTGATGTCCAGTTTTATTGCCATCTGCCCTTTCTTTCCTGTCCTCTTGTTCCTCATCATGTGTAAAACTTCAAAAGCTACTGTGGTATTGTCAATAATCAACCGGTTAGGAACAAAATCACTTTAGGAGTCAAATATTACATTTGGCAGGATTAATTCCATCCTATTAGACAACACTTTAGATACAATATGGGACACTACATTGCCTAGGCTAATAGGTCGGTAATCTGAGACAGATCTAGGTTCATTTTTTTTTTTTTTTTGGGATTAGTACAATATGGGTGTAATTCATTTTTTGCAAAAAATGACCAGACTATAAAATAGATAATACAGCAGTAGTAACATCCCTTCCAACTATGTGCCAATATTTTTGGAAAAAGAAAAGGGACATACCATCCGGTCCTGGTGATTGGAGGGGTGCATTTTGAAAAGAGCCCGGGTGACCTCTTCAGGAGTGTATGGTTGGAGTAGTATGTGGTTCATGTCTGGAGTTACTACTCTATCCACTGAGTCCAACATTGATTCCAGATTTGTTGGATTTGTTGATGTGAATAAATTCTGAAAATATGCTTCAGCCACCCTAGCCGTATCTATTTCAAAGGTGCATCATTGACCATTATCATCTAAGAAACCATGAATCTGGTTTTTCTGCCACCTTTGACTAGCTCTTTGGTGGAAATATTTTGCATTCTTATCGCCTGCTGATAACCATATTGATCTCAACCTTTGCCTTCAGAATAGTTCACCTTGGAAAAGTAGTGACTGAATCTCATCCCTCACCTTTTGTATTAATTCAATATTGTCTATCGTATTCATAGAAGTCAATGTTTCTAATTGTTTGTGCTTCTCTTCAATTTTTGTTTTGGTGTTTCCCAAGTTTCTTCCCCACGCCACTAAAGCCATTCGGCATTTTTTGATCTTCTCAAAAAGCTGAAACATGGGGCTGCCTCTGATCACCACTCCATTCCAGGCTTCAAAAATTACATTTCACACTCCGAGTGAGAGGCCCACTTCTCCTCAAAACACGGCGGGCACCCTGTGAATACAACTGGGTGTTGAGCATTATTGGGTCATGGTCTGAATATGCTACCTGAAGATGGTAAAGCTTACTGTTTGGAAAGATATCCCTCCATTCAATTGTTGGGCAAGCACGATCCAATCTTTCTTGTACATACACATCACCCCCTCTACCATTCCTCCAAGTAAACCTATTTCCATTGAAGCCAAGATCAACTAGTCCACAATGCAGCAATACACTCCGGAATTCCTCCATCAAACGAAGCGGTCTTGGTATCTGCCCTTGCTTCTCCACAGATGAGAGGATTTCATTGAAATCTCCCAAACATAACCATGGCAGTGAGTTTCTCGTATGAAGGTGTCTCAACAAACTCCAAGATTCTTGCTTTCGATACTCCTCCGGTCTGCTGTAAAAACCTGTGATTCTCCATGGTGCAGATGGGTTAGTCCTAATATAAGCATCAATATGGTTTTGAGTGTACTTTTGGACGTGTAAATGTACTTGCTCTTCTTTCCATAACATGGCTAGTCCACCGGCTCTATGAATACAGGGAACTACAAACATACCATCATAGTGCAACTCAGCTTGTATCAATTTCATCTCATCTACTGTACGCTTCATCTCCATGAGAAACAAAACGTCGGGAGCTTTTTCCCTCACCAAGTGAGAGAGGACAGTGACTGCACAGGGGCTTCCAAGCCCCCGACAGTTCCAACTCAAGACAATCATTGTGCTCGGCGGGGCTGAATATTGTAGTGACCCAAAAAGAGGGGTCTTGCATTCCATGGAATCCCACATTGCCTAGGGAAGCACATGGGGATGTGCTTATAAGGAGTGACCTCCCTTCAATGTGTAGAGGCCTTTTTCCCAGCGCAACCTGGGGAAAAACAAAACTGTGAGGGGTATGGGTCCTAAAGCGGACAATATCTACACAGTTGAGGCAGGGTCGTTACAGATGGTATCAGAGCCATGCCCTAGTTGGAAGTGTGGGTCCCACACGCGAGGACGCATGTGCTCGTAAGGGGGGTAGATTGTAGTGACCCAAAAAGAGGGGTCTTGCATTCCATGGAATCCCACATTGCCTAGGGAAGCACATGGGGATGTGCTTATAAGGAGTGACCTCCCTTCAATGTGTAGAGGCCTTTTTCCCAGCGCAACCTGGGGAAGAACAAAACCGTGAGGGGTATGGGTCCTAAAGCGGACAATATCTACACAGTTGGGGCAGGATCGTTACAAATTTTAACGCCCCAAAATCATAAACAATTAAAGTCTATTTAATCTGAATAATCCCTAAAAATATTAAATAAAAGAAACTAGCAATCTTAAATCTCATCACAAAATGTCAGAGCTCTAATTCACCAAAGACAAAATATCCTCAAAATAATTCTCCAATACAATATTTAATGCCATAAAAATAACAATAAAATCCTTAATTCCACAAAATAGTTCGTAACTGCTGTCTCTCAAGCATCTCTACTCCAATAATCCCTCTAATGCATCTGTAATGGGAAATAAAAGAGGGGGGGGTGAGATAACTCAATAAGTGGAATTCACTAACATTAGGGTGTAGGAACAAACCTTTCAAATAAATAATTTTTACAACAATTTCATAACTTGTAACTCATCAATATTCATCAACAAATACTTCATATATAAAAAGAAAATATCTTTATATTGTGAGCCATCATAATACATATATCAATACAATCACATAAACAATTTCCTAGGCTTTTCTCGTGGTCAACGTTTACGCCCCATTGACAGGGTTGTGCTATCCCCTTTTTGGGACTAGAACCTCCTTTTCATCTCCTTTCTTAAGGATGGTTCCCTTGGAACCTAAAGGTGCACTCCCTTGCTAAGGAACTCCCTTGCTAAGGAGCTTCCTTTTTGGATCCTTAATCGTATTCTCCCTTGCTAAGGAGCTATCAAATGTGCACTGTCCCCTTTTCTAGGACCGTCCCTTGCTAAGGACTAGCTACAGTATGATTGTCCCTTGCTAAGGACTAGATATCATACTGAGCTTCTATTCACGACTTGCCATAGGTTTCCAAAACACATTTCAATATGCTCACAAAAATAATCCATTCATAATTCTCAAAAATATAAAGATATATACACACATACAAGTTTAACTAAATTTAGGTTGTCCCACAAGTTTTTCATAAAACGAGTAGTAAACGTGCACATCAACCATTTATAAAATATCAATTTATACATAGAATATCAACATATTTCTTTGATATAAAATAGTTTAACAATCGACATTGTTTTAGGAAAACCCCCAAAATTAGTAAACACCACTTACCTCTTAGTTGCAAAAATAAAGGAAATCAACCTCCCTCGAATCACAACAATTCAGAAGAATTAGAACCTAGCAACACCAAAAATAGGTTCATCAATACACAATTTCTCACTTAAAAATCTATTTTCACACTTAAACGATTTTATCCTAGACAATATTGATATATCCAAAATTCTCTATTTATTCACTTAACTATCCAATACACTTTCAGCTTTGATCAGATTTCTAGACTTAAGAAATATTGCTGCCTTATCAGATTGTCCATTATAAATTCCTAGATTGGGATTCATCAAATACCAGCTCTCCTTTGCCTCAGGCACATTTATGGTATTCTACACAGAAGGTGATCAAAGCCTTAAGACTTCTAATTGATGCTGGAAATAAATATAAGTATGACTTGGTGGACATAATTAAATGGCAAGTAACTGACAAAGCTAGCAACCAAGAATTTTTGGATGCTGTGACTGCTTTTTCGACAAAAGGATTTAAAAGCTTTAAATCTTCATAGCAAGGATTTTGTTATATACATTTATATTCAATCTAACATGGGAAGCCACGTACAAGCCTTACCTATCAATCTAGTTGCCTATTATCCCTTTAATGCTGCTGGACAAGTTTTGAATCTTGGCAGGTGCGTGAATGATAGATTGGGAACTTAGATAGATAGTGCAATAATATAGTAAACTATAGGCAGCTTTTCCTCATTCGCATGGTGACAAACCAATTGATAAAGTCCAAGCCTATTAGATACAATTTCAAAGCTTCTCTGACATACAGCGTTCTTGACCATTCCTAATCTAATATAATAACAATATAGGACATCTTCTCCTTAATGTAAGGATAGGTGGAAATTAATGAGATCAACGTCTCTTAGTTCCTATCCGTGATACATGCCTATATGCACTTGCCTAGTCTAAGTATGATAACAAATCGAGGAGTCCTTTTTCCATTAACATAGTCATAGAAACCATACCTGTAGTCTCTACTCCCAACCACAGTGACGGGAAGCAAAGTTTCAGCAGTGTAATGCGACTGAAGCAAAAGGAAGTCTGCGTGACTAAAGAGGAAGGAGGCTAGGGTTTTGTTTTATTTTATTTTAAAGCTTTCAAAGCCCATATATTTACTTATGCCACTTTACTTGAGCTTCATATTCCATAACATTTATTTTATTTTTAATATCTTAGGCCCAATTCAATTTAATCCATTTAATTGTAGGCCTCCTTATAATTTATGAATAATTAATTAAATTGGTGTAAAAAATTTATGGGGTGTTACAGCTACCGCCATTGTGCATGTTTTTGTACGCTTCCTTTCTTCAACAACCTCATCCTCTGCCTCACAAGTTCTCTTCTTCCCCACCAAGCCTTCAGAGACCACGGGTTTACTAGAGGAGTCATGTTCTGGGCGTGGAATTTTTTTGAATCATGGAAGGTTTTTCGCATTAGGTTTCTTTTTTGTGTCACGTGACCCCCTCGTGCTTGTGTTTGCTAGGGTTTCAGATTCTTTGCTCTCCACATTATCCATGTAGGAGATAGGAACGCTCACAAGCCGTGCTCCATGATTTTCGGGATTATGCTCTATCCCATTAAATTCAGTGTGCATCATAACAGGATCATTTTCAGAGTCAGCTGGAATAGAAATGGATGTTTCTTTATTCGTTATTAAGGCTGGCTGCGTGTCCGTTACAGCCTCATCAATACCATTAATCACGTGAATTATATGTGGAGGATTTACCGTTTCAAGATTGTGGCTGGACAGCGGTGGCACTCCATCACTTGTATCTCCCTAGTCCCAGCGTGGTGGGGTTGGTGGTGCCCGTGTTTGTTGAAATTTTGGCCTTTGAAAACCAACATGCAGCCACTCCCCATATGGAGTTTCCTCTCCCTCCCTAAGCTTGACTGTGCATGACTTAGATTCATGGCCTAGCAAGCCACAGTGGAAGCATAAACCTAGAAGCAGGGACGGACCCGGGGGGGGGGGTGGGGGCAAAGGGTGCCCAGGCCCCCTCGGGCCCAAAAAAAAAATTTTTTTAGTATATAAAATTTTCAAAAAAACAAGAAAGTAAAGGGCTTGCCCCCCTTGGTTTTTAGCTCCGGCCCCTCCTGACTTAAAATCCTAGGTCCGTCCCTGCCCAAAAGCCTCTCGTATTGGAATGGCACCCAAACTTGATCACCTTCTGGACTGAGCACAGGGGCATCGTGCCGTATTGGTTTATCTATTGGCATCTCTACTCGGATACGGAGGAACCTCGCGTGGTCCGACGCAATTGCCTTGCAATCCACCTCAATGACTCGGCCAATTGCCCTCCCTATATCTCTGCCTGCTTCTTCATTAATAAGGTCCAGCGGCAATCCCCACACTTGGACCCAAATCGGCACATATTGAAAGTTAACTGAGAAAGCCGTCATCCCTTTCTCCCATCAACGAAGTAATAACAGATGGTTATCAAAACTCCATGGACCATTGTTAAGCACCCACACTAATTGGCTCTCGATGGCAAATTTAAACTGTATAAGTCCATCCCCAACATCCATAATCTTCAAGTCGCTGCCCATCTTCCATACTGACCTCAAGAGATTTTTTGCTGCCCTAAGGTTTATTGGTTTGGTCGTGAGGAACCTACCCAATAGACTCAAGGAGCATTCTTCTAATATTTGTTTACGATGCTTAGAACGAACCTGTATGACCTCACCCTCCTCCAGCGTCAAACTCACTCATTGTAATCGTTCTATGAAATCCGAATCCATGTTAAGCAAACACAATACTGGTGCAGCTCTAATGGAAAGGATCTGTAGCGAAAGTGTGTACCCTTGTCCCACAAAGAGTAGGAAGAAAGTCTCACCCAAGATGAGAAGGAGAGCTCCTAACGAGAGGAGATAAAAAAAGTTAAACAACTTAAATAAATAAAAACACTTTAAAGTTTAAAACCTCGCTAGATTGGGGTTTTTTTTTTTTTTTTTTTTTTTTTGGGTAAAAGTATAAAGTATAACGTGTCTCATTTGAAAGTCTGGGATTTAGTGTGTCGCAGGAAATAAAACTCTTAAGATTTTTTTAAGTACTTTCCCCAAAAAGATAATTCACTTTCTTCTGATAAATAAATACTTTAATTGACTTACTCCTATATCTTTCGGATATAATTTTTCAATGAGGTCCTACTCAAGAAGACTTGTGTTTTTTGTTGAGAAAATACTGAAGAAGACTTGACTCAACTGCGTAGCCAAAAAATTTAGCGTCAATGGTGCTTTCCAAGTTTCGTATCCATTACTTTCTTGAAAAATGTTTAATGATGACTATCTCGTACCATTTGTGTATAAATTTTGCATTTTCTAGGAAAGCCTAAACTAAATTAAAGAAGACGTCGAAGACTTTGGCATTAATCGTGCTTTAATTCCTAATTTGTATGTGGTACTCTTTTGGAAAATATTTCATAGTGACTTTAGCATTAAGAGTAATACTAGATATACAAACTATAGCATCACATGGGAATGTGTTTGCAGCCTCTCATTTTTATAGTAGATTAAAATGCTTGATTTGTACAGGAATTTGACCCCAAGGCAACGTGAATTGATTGAAGAGTTTGCCAAAGAAGAGCAAGGGGAAAATGATAAGCATGCTACTGCTGGAGCATAAGGGTAAAATGTAGACCAATTGGTGACATTTGTTTGCTAATTCTTAGCAAAAAAGGATACAGGCAACTGAAGAAAAAGCATCAATTGTTGAAAGACCCACCCACTCTATAAGTTTTGTAGGAGTGACTGGGTCGTTTTTGTCCTTTTTTTTTTTGAGGTGTGTAATTTTTTTCTTACAAATCACTTGAATCTAGAGTATCTAAGTTGTTATTGTACATATTATTTATTGTTCTTTAATATTTTTCACTATCAAGAACGTCAAATCAGTTTATCTGTCATTTTTGTATTATGTTATGAATAATGTCACGTACATGAATATTTAGATGTCACATGGAATAAATCTTTTGAATATATAGATGGTTCAATATTTACTGAAGCATTTAGAAAAAACACTATTTATTGGTTTTCTTTGGAGCTGTCAAATCAGACAAGTGCTTGTACATAGGATTGGATGTCCCCATATTTTGGTTTTGAACATTGTGAATTCATGAGCATGTTTTATGTGATTTGGCAGAGTTCATGGCGAGTAGAAAAAGAGTTTGCAATTTTGAAATAATTTGCAAGATTTAAGATTTTCTTGCCGTTACATGGCACTTCATGGATAGACTCCTAGCCCCTTGGGGGTAGCTGTATTTCTCTGTCTTTGCATAACTCATATATTCAATTAAAGCAACAATGCAAAAATACAATCTTAGTCCTTTAAAATTACACAGCAAATACAGATTTTGCACAACGTAGTATTAAAGTTCAATCTTTAGATTCAAAATCCGACAAGAAGAGACACACATGCTTGTAATCATTAAAATGCAAGGCTATGCAAGTCTGAAATTAAACAACTTACGATATAAACCACAACAAAATAGTAGCAATACCTATGCAAGGCTGAAATTCAACAACTTACGGTAAAGAACCACAAAAAAACAGCGATATGTATCAATACAATCTTCAATGAGATTAAACCAAGCCCTACGCCAGTACGGTTTTAAGTAGAGAACTGCAACCATTTCCAACAGGACTGTTATGTAAGCCACCACAAAGCTTATGTAGAAGATACCCATGTCCATGAAACTATCACCTTCTTCCTTGTCAATATCCATTGGCATTATAGATAGTGGTCTCATTTTGGTGCAACTATTATGTAGTGGAGGTCCACACAAGTGAGGGTTCCCCTCATAACTGCTTTCACCAAAAGTAACGAATTGATTTTTTCTATCGGGTGTTGTTCCTGATAAGTTGTTGTGTGCCACAATAAAGACCGCTAGAGAGGTCATTTCAGTCAACTGAGGTGGAATTTTGCCATTCAAATTATTGTAGGAAAGATCCAGACTTTCTATTTGATTTAGATTTGAGAATGTTACTGGGATTGGTCCGGATAGATTGTTGTGTGACAAGTTCAATGCACGAATGTTGCTGCTCATCCTACCGAGTTCCAGTGGGATTTTACCTACTAGGTTGTTGCATGAGAGGTCAATTCCAAACATGTACTCGAGGATGTCACCCTTGTAGGAGTAAGTTCTAGTTTTTGTAGTGAACTCTACTTCTTCTTCAGGATCCACAAATCCGTCAAACGTAGATAGATCATAAGGGAGATATTTGATAATATTTGACTTTGTGTTCAAATATAATGACAAACTCCTTAAAAAAGTTACCCCTGAAGAAAAACCTCTTAAAGAAGTTTTGTGGGCAGATGCATCAAAAGTAATGTTACTCAAGCAATGAGGAATTAGACCTGAAAATTTATTGTAGGAAAGATCTAAAATGTTTAAATTCTGCAAAAGGCATACTTGAATTGGAATTTGACCTCCTAAATGATTCGCTTTCAAGAGGAGAATTCTCAATGATGAGAGGCTGCCAATCCAATTGGGAATGTTTCCAGTTAGATGGTTATCTCGAAGATTCAGTGTAAGTAGATTGGAGTTGTTTTGGAAAGAACTTGGAATTGGACCGCTCAAGCAATTTTTATTTAATTGAAAAAAAATGATACTTGAGGAATTGAAGCAAGATGGAACAGAGCCAAAAAGATTGTTGTCAGAAAGGTCAAGAAATTCAAGATAAACGAGTTTGCATAACTCAATTGGAATAGGACCTTCAAAATGATTTTTGGCCATAACAATATCTTCTAAAGATGTCACGTTCCCTATCCATGTTGGAAGCGTGCCTAAGAAGTGATTGTTGTCCAAATGTAAATATCTTAGATTAGTCCAATTAGAATTGGCAGGAAATATTTGGCCACTGAAGCTATTGTTTGATAATATGAGAAATTCTAAATTGTAGCAACCCATTATGAAATGCATTGGTATGGTTCCTGAGAAATGATTCTCAGACAAGTCTAGACCCCGTAAGAAAACCAAATTCCCAAAAGAAGAAGGAATATTGCCTTCAAATTCATTTCCTGACATTTTTAAAGATTCTAAATTTGGAAAAATTAAACCAAGGTTTGTGGGAATTGGACCATGTAAATAATTATTAGAAATATCTATGCGCAACATGTTGGGACGAATATCATATGGCACCATAAAAGGCCCCGTGAAAGAGTTATTATTTACAATAAAAATCTCCAATCTTGTCTTGTTCTCTAACAAATAGTTAGGGAACTGCCCAACCAACTTATTGTGAGAGAGAACAATAACTCGCAAATCATATTGGTAATGAAGAAGTCTGGGAAGTGTCCCATTGTGAACGTTAGATGAACAATTAGACAAACTGAAAACCTTTAATTGGTAGGTTGGAATCCAAGTAAGAGAGTCAGGCTCCAAAGCTAATATATTGTTATCACTTAATAGGATCTTAAGATTTGAGAGGTTGGAAAGGAAGGACAACGTGGATGGGATCGCGAAGTTGTTATCTGAGAAAGAAAGGTACTCAAGTGATGTCAAACTTGATAGTGGAGACTGGACAATGTTCCCATTGAAGTGATTATAAGAGAGATCCAATACGTGGAGTGATGTCAAGTTTGCCATACATGAAGGAAGTCTCCCTTCAAAATTATTGCCGCTGAGGTCTATCTCTTGGAGCTTCTTAAGTTCACACCAGCCTGTATAATGTGATAATTAGTTATTAGGTTCTACTATTGTAATTATTCGAAGCAATATCATTGTGGAAAAAAAAAAAAAAAAAAAAAAAAAACTTACCTTGATCAGGTAGGGTGCCATTCAGTCCACAATAGCTCACTGCCAATACATTAAGAGAAGTCATAACTCCAATTTTACGAAGAAGACTTTTATCAATCGATGAACCATCCAACTTCAACTGCTCAAGGTTGCTTAGTTTGCTCAACTCTAAAGCAAAAGCAGAAAGCTTAGATGCTTCAATTTGTAAAGTAGAAATTGATACGGTAAAGCATAAAGTAGTACTAATTGCTTTTCCTTGAAGATCTCAGTCTTATTTTAAAAGTGTGTTGTTAAACCTTTTTTTTCCCCGTTTTTCTACAACATCTAAATCTCTTCTTTTCTTTTTTGATGCTACAATTACTTCCGATTTAGGTAAATTCCTTTTTACACAAATCATATCAAAACCATTTTTTTTATTTGAACTCTTCAATTTGTAAAATCTAGCTGGTGTCCCATTTGATGTGCGTGTATGCTATAAGTTTATTTTGAAATATTTAATAAGAAATTGTTTTTATGATCAATTTATAATACTAAATAAGTATTATAATATTCGACAAATGAACTTCAATTATTTACAAGTCATTAGAAAAATAGATAATGTATTTTTTTTTTAAGATTAATATAATTTAGAATATGAATCTATTGTAATAATATATTATGTTTGCATTACTCTAGTCGTGTGCAACACCGTTGGAGAAACATTTTATTCGTCGATTACTTTTTTTTTTTTGAGAGAGAGTTTCAACCTATAGCATTCACTCCTGATAACAGTTTTTTATCATCAGACCAAGACATCAATAAGTTTTTGGCATAGGCGGGAATTAAACCCCAGATCTCTTATACAATCATTAAAGACTTTACCAGCTGAGCTAACTGGAACTTTATTCGTGGGTTACTAAAATTGCTCGCTCTGGGCAACGTAGAACGACCTTGAAGCTCTTATGTGATTGTTGGCTTAGGCCAAGAAAAGTATGCTAAAAAACCGATATTAAAATCTTCGCTGTGTAGTCTTTGTTTTTAACATTTTGAATACAAAATTTTAACAAGACGAAAATAGATTATGATACTTATGAAAGACAATAAGTTTAGTCTCATTGAATTTCAAGAAATTTGATTATCGATATTTAGAATAGGGTTTTTATAGAGATTTTCTACTATTATGCCAGTGATTAAAAGTAAAATGCAAAACAACGCCACCTTGATGTCAATGGTAAAACTTACCTTTAGTGGTAAACGATCCCTCCAAATTATTATTTGAAAGATCTAAAGTCTTCAATGATGGGAAGGCAATTAATGACTTAAGAACTTGTGCACTGAAAGCATTCCCACTCAAGTCTAGGAGTTGCAGCTTAGTTAAGATGTTTGAATCTATACGGCAAAAAGAAATATCTCAAAAACAGCGACGTGATAATTTCATTTGGCATATCATACCAAAGAAGTATTTGATTTGAATCAATGAACATATATTTTTATAGCCTATATACCTTTTGTTGTCACGAAGTCATGGATATTATTCTGACTCAAGTAAAGCTCCTCCAAGTTGCTAAATGCTTTAAATTCTACAATAAAAAAATTACATAAAAAAATCATGAGAAAAAAAAAAGGAACTTTAGGTGCATAAATACTTTTCATTTAAAATACCTAAGGAAAAAAGGGTGAAATTTAGCTGCATAAATATCAATGATTGATAGGAGGGAAATAAGAAATATTGTTACATGCTCAATAAGCGTGCATGAAACACACTTCCAATAATATTCCTTTGCAAATTAATGAGAGTTTTACCTTTGATATGGATTGATCCATTCAAATTGTTGTTACTCAAATCTAGTTCCTTGAGTGATGCAATACCACTTACAGATTGCAGAATGCTGTGATTGAAATTATTATCATCCAAGTGAAGCACCTCCAACTTGCTCAACAAAGAGAATCTTTCAAAACCTGCAATTTAGAGTATTCAATTTGCATATCTGTGACTTTATATTCCACAAAACAATACAAAATGAATCTTAACATGCAACTAATCTGTGGTCTACATTTATTTTTAAAGAAAAGGTAAAAAAGAAAATAATAATTTCAAACAATTTACTTTGGTCAAACAAATTTGTTGGAGGATTTTACCCGAAAGGCTTACCTTGGATGGGGATTGATCCATTCAAATTGTTGTACCCCAAATATAGTTCCTTGAGGGAAGCAATTCCACTCAAGGATGAAAGAATGCTGTCATTGAAATTATTGTACTCCAAGTGAAGCACCTCCAACTTGCTCAATGCAAATAATCTTTCAAAACCTGTTATTTAGATGCTTAAATTTTCACATCTGCAACTATATATTCCTAGAAAGCAGTATAAAATGATTCCTAAAATACAATTATTTTTTTCTCAACTATTTAAAAAAAAAAAAAAAAAAGAGGATGTAATAGTTAAATTAGAATATCAACAAATTAAATACTCCCTACTTTTCTTAGGATATAAACTCAGTACCTTCATTTGGGACCCATCCACAAATCCAATTTTCACTCAAATCTAGGTACTGGAGCTCTTCAAAGGGAAGAAACAGAGAGGCATTAAAGTACGAACCTCCCCCACTTTCTCCACTCCAATAGGAAATCGTGCTATTAAGAGCAAGTTGGATTACACGGCCAGTAGTGATGTTGCACTTGACACCTTCCCACTCACAGCAATCACTCTCTTTGTCGGCTGAGTCCCAGGGTGTAACATGATAATCATCAGTGTAGTTGACAGAAGCTTTGTATTGCAAGAGTGCAATTCTCTCTTGCTCCCAGCAACCAAAGCACCCATTCATACCTAAATGAACCAAAAGTAACACCACCGGCCACCACCAATAACGTCCCAACTCCATTAATTTTTGTTTTCCTG
Source organism: Quercus variabilis (assembly GCA_030445155.1). Taxonomy (NCBI): domain Eukaryota; kingdom Viridiplantae; phylum Streptophyta; class Magnoliopsida; order Fagales; family Fagaceae; genus Quercus; species Quercus variabilis. Next base: position 3,130,104 of record CP129448.1, on the reverse strand, counting down.
ATTTTCTATAACAATAAGACTAACAAAGTTTTTGCTCAACTCTGAATTATAATTCCAAGCACAATAGGTTTTGAGTTGAAATAACACTACCACCATCCTATATATACCTACTACGTATACAACTTTCTCAAATATCCTATCCTAGTTACATCCATTATATGAATGACTTGGACTAAGACTTTCAAGTCCGCATCGTGGTGTCTTTCCACCCAGCTAGGTACAACGACGATCTTTTCTAAATAAAAAAGGTGCAACAAGATAATTTATTTTCTTTTGATGATCAATAAATATTTTGATTGAGGGAAGTAAAAGGAACCAATGGACTTATCGATATAGTTTCATTGTATCAAGTTTGACTTTTAGTTGATCTCATAATGTTGTTGCACTCTTTTCTAGGAATTTACCAAATTCTTAGATCTTTGATAGACAAAAACAAAAGAAAATAGAAGAAAATTAACACACTTATTTATTTATCTATTTTTGTTTTTATCTAATTCATTCACGTTTTCCTCTCTATCTTAGTTTTTTTTTTTTTTGTCTAATTCAATCGAGAAGCTGGAAAGCTACATCCACTACTAATACAAAGGTAGTCAAGGACAGAACCAGAATTTCAAGTTAGGAAGGCAAAGTTTAAGAAAAAAAATTATAAAATTCCAAAGACAAAGACAAAGACACAAAAACATTGTTTTATATGTGATACATTACAAAACACAAAATATCATTATTTCTTACTACATTATTATAATAAATTCATTGTAAAATTATAAGAAAAATGGAGCCAAATATAAAATTGTGGAGAATATATTTTTTCTCTTTCCACCTGGGCCCCTTGGGACCCCACCTGGCTTCATCCCTATACAAAGGAGCTTTCTCATATCATATTTGTGCTTTTTTTCCAAAGCAAAAAAGTTACATCCATTATTTGAGATGACTAAAATTTCTTTTTTTTCTTTTTTTTTATGTGAGAAACAAGATGAGTAAGACTAAATGTCCGTTTGGAAACAATTTATATAGCTTTATGTTCAAAAATTTTGTAAAAAAGTTTGTTAAAGTATATTTGTATCTTAAAAAATTTTGAAAAAGTGAAGTTTTAAAAAGTTGTACATAAAGTTAAAAACTAAAAGTTGATGTCAAACACACTCTAAAACTCTGCATCATGGTGTCTTTCCACCCACCACAATGACAACCTTTTCTAAATTGAAAAGTTTCAAGAAAATATTTTCTTTTCTTTTAATGAAGGAATACTTTCATTGAGGGAATAAAAAAGAATCAATGGCCTTGCGGATACACTTTTATGAAAGAACTTTTGGTTGATTTCAATATCATTTCATAATGTTTTTGCTTGAGTCCCAAGATGTAAAATTATATTCATCTATAGTTGGTCATGGAAGCTTTTAGTTATAAGAGAGCTATTCTCTCCTACTCCCAACAACCAAAGCACCCATTAATATCTAATTGAACAAAATTAACACCACCTACCACCAAAAAGCAAAAAAGTCCCAACTCATCTCATTTTTCTTTTCCTGAATTTCTGTGACAAGAATAAGACAAAGTTTTCTCCAAACAAAGTGGTCTTCAGTTGAAATAGGCCACAAGCAAGCATGCTACATGTATACTTATATCAAACGGTCCATGTTATATTATTGCGGTTGGTCTAATAATGCAAAGCGTGTTCTTTGTAGTGATTTGTTTTCTTTTGTCTGTAAGTTTGCAGTTATGTCCTACTTAAGAAGAGGCCAAAGTCTTTGGTTTAAATGGTGCTGGTCCTAATTTCATATCTGGTACTATCTTGGAAAATGTTTAGTTATGACTAGTCTATTGGTACTACTAGCTTGACATTAATTGATAATATACCTAAACTCAAGAAAATTAAGGCCAAAGAATTTTGGGGCAATTAGTAGATCCCTTAAAGGTCCGTTTGGTTGGAGAAGTGAGAAAATGAGAGGACAGAAAATGGTGGGAGAATGAAAAAGTGAAATGATAGAAATATTTTAATTTTCCTACTTCTTGTTTGGTTGAGAGTAGAAATGTAGAAGTATGGAAAAAGTAAGTTTGTATAAATTTACGTATATACCCTTGTTAAAAAATGATGCCCAATTAAGACCAAAAAAGGGATAAACAACCAAAAAATCAATCACCTAAATTTATTAAAAAAAATCATGTCTAAAAAAAAATCACATCTAAAAAAAAAAACAAAACAAAACAAAACAAAACACAAAACACAAAAGAAAGCAATATATATATATAGTACTATCTTGGAGTGTTGGTTTTCTTTGGTCCTACTCAAGAAGACCAATGCTCAAGAAGAGGCCAGAGTCTTTGGTTTGAATGTTGCTGATTCTAATTTTGTATCTAGTACTATCTTGGAAAATGTTTCGTATGACTAGTCTATTGATACTACCAGCTTTGCATTAATTGAGAATACCCAAACTCAAGAAAATTAAGGCCAAAGACTTTTGGGGCAATTGTTAGGCCATCCCTTGACTTTTCCCTCTTTTTGAAGACTGGGACTCAACTAAATGCTGAGAATTTAGGCCTCATCAAATCAACTACTTTTTATGAATTCATATCCAGGGCTTTCTTGGAAATTGCTTCATAGTGAATGCTAGTCTATATCACTAGTATTATGAACTTTGCACCTAGACTATGAGAGTTGAAGACTTTGACATACATTGTATCCATACACCCACCCCCATGGAAATTGTTTTTCAACTAAAATAAAAGGTGGGAAAAAATTATTCATTTTCTTTGAGAAAAGAAAAAAAGACAGGATATGTGCATTCACCAAAGAGTCAAAAATACTATGAATATTATAAAAAGATATAAGGATGTAGCTCCAACGTGAAAAAATAAAAAATATTGGCACAATGAGCCGGGTTGGCCCTTGGGCAAGGCCACTTAAGCCATTGCCTAGGGCGGCAAAAATTTTAAATTAATAATTATTTTTTATAATTAAAAAAATGTGAACTCCCTCACTTCAAGAAGGCCACTAAAATGGTGGGAATAATAAAAACCCAACTCATTTAAAATCCTAAACTTTTTGACAAAAATAAAATCAGATGAATGCATCAAATTATCATTAAAGTTAATTTCTCATAATGACTTTAGATTTTAATTTTTTATGTCCCTCTCCCACACAATGGAATGTCAATATTAGCCATCCAATCTTTCACATGACCGTACACCAAATAATCTCTCTCTCTCTCTCTCTCTCTCTCTCTCTCTCTCTCTCATAATCAAATTGGAAATTAAATGTCAATTTTGTTTCACCATGTATCACTTTATTAAAGGTAAATAAAAAAATCATTTGAAAAATGTTAAAAATAGATGTTAGAAAAACTTAAATTTAAAAATATAATCAGTAATTTTGTATATCAAAAAGCTTGAAAAATAAAAATAAAAAAGAAAGGTACACCATGATAAAACCATCTTATAAGATAATTTCACTGTATGCGTCACTAATCTCCCACAAAAGTAACATGGCATAACTTCCTCCAATAAGGCATCTCTAGGATTTTTTTTTTTTTCTTTAAATAACGAGTTTCTCATCACTTATGCTAAACTAAAAGAGGTTATTAATTTCTTATTGTTTCTATGAATGAGACTTTTGCTAAAGATACGTATCAGTGGAAAGTTGGTGGAGAAGAGTTGAAAAGTTGTTTGTTTTTATGTCATATTTTTGAATTAGACAAGGTGCTTTTATTGGTTTGAAGTGCCACATCAATTATACACAATGATTACTTAATAAATCTTCCATAATATGAAGGTTTTTCTTTAAAAGAACCATGAAATTTAAAGCTAAATTTGTATCTTGCCTTCCTGGAAAATGCTTCATTCATCATGATTACTTAATAATTTTCCATAATATGAAGGCTTTTTTTTTTTTTTTTTTATAAGAACCATGAAATTTAAAAGTAAATTTGCATCTTACCTTCTTGGAAAGTGTTTCATAGTGAATACTTGTCTAGAACTTTGCATTATTTGAGATAACCTAGACCACGATAGTTGAAGACTTCGCACCCTATCATATCTTTCCACTCACCCCTTGAGAGTTTTTATTTTATATTTTTTTTAACCAATATAAAATACAAAGGTGATGAAAAATAAAGTTCCTTATCAATGAAGAAAAAAAAATTTACCTTCTGAAACAATCTCGTGGACTATTCCTCTCATATTTGTTTGTCCCCACCTGAGAACCCACATGCTGTAAGAGTTATGCAACATGAGACAATCTAAAAGATAATTTTCTATACATAGAGGTGATCACATTGTGCATCTCTCTCAAAGAGGAAAATAACCCCGGAATATCATCTTTTAAAATTGCTCGCAAATGCGGCTTTAGTTTCTTCCCACAAGGCATCTCATAAGATTTTTTTTTTTTTTTTTAAATTAAGAATACTCATCATATTTGCTAAACGGGGTTGTTCTTAATTTATTACTGTTGCTACGAATGTGACTTTTGCTAATGGTTTGAATGAGTGCTGCGAATGTGACTGTTGCTGTTGGTTTGAATTAGTGCTACATTAGGAGTTGAAAAGTTGCCTGTTGAACTTAAGTCATATTTTGGAATTAGGTAACTGGTTTTTATTGATTTAGAGTACCAGCTCAATTTTAGTTGAGTAAAATTTTCCAATGAATGGAGGATTTTCTTCATCAAAACAATGATTTCTAAAACTATACAGAACAAAGAATCAAAAAGAGAGCTGATTCTCAAACAAAGGAAATAAGCTCATCTCATTTTTTAGGGAAATTAACACTGTTTTACATATTAAACATTGAAATGCTTTCACATGACGCCCCAAAATTGCTCAAAATTTAATTAAAAATCAAAAGATAGGAAAACTGACAAGTTCATTCTTCAGTCAATACCTAGAAGAATATATTTAATCTATTGGCTGGCATGATCTCCGGAGTATATGACCCTGATTATTGGTTAAAACGAAAATGAATACCTGTCGATCAACGGGCACATCTCAATACCCTTTATAGCTTCTGAGATCCATGGATAAACGGGATTGTTCATCACTCAAACAACAAAACAAAAGGCTCTGATGCCATATTGGAAATCATTCCAATTCTCATAAATAAATAAGGGGTTTCCTTACCGATCAGCGTAGTCTCAACTGTGCAACAATTCAAGCAGCAGCTTTGGCTTTTGCTTTTTGTTTCTTGGCATCCAATGATGCTAAGCCTGTGCCCAATCCAACAGGAGCCTGATCTTCTTGCCCTGATGTCAATTCATCATTTTTGGAATCCACTGGGCTATTTGAAGGATGGCCATTGGCTTCCTTCTTCACTCCATCCGTTTCCCCACCTTCTGCCGCATCAGGGGTCATACCTGAATTGATAATATTGAGGAGTTGAGTAAGTGGTGGCATAGCTTGTACCGGAACGCCATGTGGACGTATCAAGAGGCCCCTAGCTGCAGCTTTCTTTCTGACTTCAGCTGCTGCACGGGCAGCTCTTTCATCAACTCCCCTCCCTCGAGGAGGATTGTCACTAATTATCGCAGCATTAAGAGATTTGTTGACAGAGGTGCCCGAACTCCCAGACCCTCCAGCTGTTGCAGCAGCTTGGAATGCCTGTATTAAGTCAGGATGGGCCTGTCGTGCAACATCAAATATCAAATGAGAAATTCTAAGTACCCACCAAAAAAGAAACAATATATCTTTTAGGGAAGTTAGGACAGCTTCAAGCAAGAAACAAACACCTGATTGACACCCAGAAGCGTTTTACAGTACTCAATTTTTCTTTTTGATAATTCAATACTTGGGGGTGGGGAATATGAACCTTGGATGTCTCCATTAAAAACACTAAAAGGTATCAATTGAGCTACAAAGCTCTTCGCAATTCTTACTTTTTCTTTTTTTTCTTTGGCCAAAATACACTGTTAGTCCCTAAACTTTAGTCCATGAACAATTTTGTTCCTAAAGTTTTAAGTGCTAGCTTTTAGTCCCTACAAACTTAAAGAGATCCTTTTTAGTCCCTAGAAAGCTTAAAGTTTAAAAGTGATCACTTTTAGTTCCTAATGTGTCTAATTGAGTGATGACATGTCAGTTTTTAATTTGGTCGCATCATCTGAGTAAAAGCAACATTTTTAAACTTCAAGGGCTAAAATTTCTTGTGCGCTGGACTTATAAATAAAAAATAAAAAATTTCTTGCGTACTAAACTTTAGGAGTTGACAGTGTATTTAAAGCCTTTTTCTTTTAACAAAAAAAATAATTTGAAAAGGAATCCATCAAGGGATTTTAATACGCTATACTGTAGTACCAGGATAAAAAGACCTGGTTTTTAAGAACACAAAACCAGAAATGTAGGGGTTGTAGACACCATACAGAGAATGAGAAACAGACCATGCAAAAAAGGAAAAAAGCATGAGCACAGGAAAGCATTTATATCAATCAAGCAGAAGCAGTTCTGAGATCTGATCGCTTCCCTTTCATCTTGGATGAAGATGAAAATGTCCAGAACAAATAAGTAGAAACAAAAGTACCTTCAAAATATCAATAGCTTTTTGAGCAGAAGCTGCATTCAAAGCTTGGCCTTTTTGTTTTTGTGCATTCATCTGTCAAACAAGGTTTACAAAATTCAGAAACCAAAAGGGAATACAAAATCTTGTTAAGAACACAACAACTGTCCAAGAAATTCTATAGATCCTATATTACCTGTAACTCACGCATCTTAAATGTTTTCATCCAGTTTTGGGAGTCCCGTGTCCTTGAATCCTCCTCACCAAGTTGTTTGACAAGTATATCATAGGTTTTCTTCTCATGCTGGCATGCCAAAGGCAATAATTAGTGAATTATAATTAATTGTATCCCAATTATAAAAATTAAATTTTACTAAGGCACATACCTGGTGAGAAAGCTTGAAGGCACCCATACAATTGAATGCAATGGCAAGAGCATGATAGCATACAGCAGTTTGGATATGTTCCTCACCTAGAAGCCTTTCATTTTTTTTCAAAGCTTCTTGCAGATAACGAAGAGCTGTGTTCATATTTCCAATGTCTTGGTACATCATTGCAACATTTATAAAAGTTGCAGCGACATCAGGGTGATCTGGGCCTGATGACAAGCTTAGCAAGAGCAATGCCCGAGACATGTGCCGTAATGCAAGTTCTGTTTGGTTAAGTCCATGGTAGAAAAGAGCCATATTGCCATAACTGCAGTTAACCAAGAATTAGATCTCTATGTGACTGTAAGAGAGGGTTGCTTGGACACCAAAAAGAAAACAAAATTTTCTCCTATTAATACACAGAAATAGAAACAAATCTTTTTTCTTTTCTTTTTTTGTTAAGTAATACATAGAAACAAATCTATTTCATGTTACACATAATTTTCTAACTCATTCTGAAAACTGCATCCACTTTGATTTCATTATGTGTCTGTTTGAGATCTGCTTATTTTGCTAAAACTGAAAACTTTTTGCTAAAAGTACTGTAAATAAATGTAAAAGTTAGCCGAAATAGTTCAATGGGACCTATGAATAGTACCAAAAAATATAATGGAACCCATGAATAATGGCAAAAATAAGCTGAATAGTAAAATAAGTTAGCAAAAATAATCTTGCCAAACAGACACTATATGAGAATTCTTAGTTTTTATTGGTAAATTATGTACGCATAAAGTAGGTTTTGAACTCATGACCTCACCCTCCTACTTGCACTTAGAACAGAAGGAGTCGTTTGAGAAAGAGCTCATTGGCTAATATTTGAAATAGTAACTTGTGGTAAATGAAATAACCACGGTCCGTAATTGTTTTTTTTTTTTGGGGGGGGGGGGGGGGAGGGGGAGATAAGTAAATAACTACGTTCAATGAGTTTATATCATCAAACATTACAAATTGACAGATACCATCCAAACACCTCAATGCATTAAACAAAAGAAAAGAATAGAAGAGCATGCCTGTGAGCAGTGTCAGGGTGGTCCAAACCCAGGCACCGTTCATTTATTATAAGTTCCTTGTGCTGTTGCATTATCGCACCAGCCATGTCTCCTGCATGATACAAAACCATGGCAAGATACCTGAAAAGTTAAGAAAGGGAACACCAGTCAGGCTCAAGCAAATCATAAACAAATTTTTATATTGATCTGTTTTACTCTTGTAAGTGCAGATCAATGAATTGAAAATCAATCTTATAACCAAATAATAGCTAATTTAAAGATGCATAATTTTATAATCAGTCATGTCTTGCAGGGGAAAATTAGTGCCTGATAGCTATGATCAAAATCAAAGTACAAGATGCATAAATTTTTATATCACTAAGATCAACCAAACAATATTAGCAACAAATATGCAGAATCATTTTAGTTGAGATGTCTACCGACAGCAATTTGCAACTTCCCGATGCATTGGTCCAGTAACCTGCAACACAATTAAAAATAAATAAATTATAAACCATACCAAAGGAATTCAAAGAGGGCAAAATAATGGAATAACATACCTGCTGAAGTATTGAAAATGCCTCAGAAAATAATGTGTAGGCTTCACTAAGCATTCCCTGGAACAAAGAGTCACACAACTAAATAACATATCTTTCCATACAAGAATACGAAATAAAAAGTCATGACAACAATCACTCGGCAGAACTTTTAATTTTCTGCAATAGGTAGTCGTGTGTAAGTTTCATGAAATCTATCTCGACTGGTTCTACCTAGTGTACGTTTTATTTAACAGATGCCCTGGAAAAACTCTTTTAAACACTCAAATGACTCCAAAATACATTATATGCTCTTTCAATAGTAAATAATAGCTTAAACCAATGTTGATTCAATTTTAAACCAATTTGACCAAGCATTATTATACTCAAGATGAATATCACAATGGCCACCAAATTCGTGATCCTAAATTATGTTTGGGATTGTAAGTTTTTTAATGATTAATGTGACATTCTGTTGACTAGACAATACATATTCGTGTAAGGATCTCAACAATAGAGCAAAGGGCAAATCATACCTCAGCCAATTGGATTTTACCCGTTTCCACAAGATCCTTGGCTTCTGAACACAAGGGAACTGAATGTTTCACTACAGGTTGGAGATTCATGATGTCGGACGTTTGGAAAGGTGCTGCAGAAGTAAAATCATATTTGCGAGCTGCAATAGTTATGCCTACCTGTAAAGAAAACAATATTCAAGCAAGTTGTATGCTATTTCAGAAGCTTAAAGCTATAGAAATATTAACATGAGATATGCGATTAGTTTCATCAAGGCAGATAAATTTTAGCACTTGAACTAACTAGAATGGAGCAGGGCTGCAAAACAGGAAACTCACATGTACAAACTAAATCAAATTAAGCAATCCCAGGACCCAGAATATTAAGAATTTAGGTGGCTGTACTCAGGTTCCAAGAACTAATCTTATTCCACAAGTACTTATCAAAATAGGCAGTGTATACCAAGAAAAACATATTAGAAAAGTGCTATTTCAAAGTGTTGGACGATAGCTAGTTTCAAGAAGACCAGCTAGTTTGGCAAGTGTGGTATAAGTTTTCCAAATTCTGGAAGTGAAATTTCCATCTAATACTTGGGTTTAAAATGAATTTTGAAGCTGAGTAATCCTGGTAGACAAACTGTTGAAGTAACAAATAACATCATTGTTCACACAGGTAACATGGGAACCAAAATGGCAAAATATTTACATCCATTTCTGTTGTTGCAACTATACATATTGTGACTGAAATAGCATATTCTGGGATTCTAAGCACAGTAATTTACCCCTATAATATATAGTAGTTCCTTATGTTCAGATATTAACAAATCAATACTTGTGGAACATGATTTAAGGCATAATAAGTTAGACACGTCCAACTATAAAAGACCCGAACTCCTGCCATGTATAATAGGAAATATCTAGACAAAGCAGACAATAGCATGAGAAAGCACCAAGCATAAGAAGGAAAATGCATAAATGTAAGACATCATATACCATAAATATGCAATTGAACTAATCTTAAAACTATTATCCATCCTTCAGAGCATGTGCTCAACATAATTTTTTTTTTTTTTTTTAAACATTAGGCAATAGTAGCTAAAGAATGGACAATCATTTTTTTTTTTATAAAGAATGGGCAATCATATTACAAAAGGACAACACCCCTAATTTTCACTGCAATATATTGTGGTGTAATGAAATTCAAACGGGAATCAATTTGAGAAGATGAACTTATAATTACCTTCTGGCAAAGATTCCGTATAACAGAAACTTTCTTTACATGTGACCTTGCATCCTCTGGCAACTCGAACTACAACAATGAGAAAATATATTTCAAACATACACCGACACACATTAGACATGAATCACAGAAGGAAGAAAGAATGTGATTGAGGATCCCATATGATACAGATTAGTCCATTTTATTTTCTACAGCATCAAAAGGAAAAGGACCAATCTAAAATGTGATCCCATTTCGGAATATGGCCCCTTGACGTCAGATGTACTATTGGGAAAAAAAATCACTGTAAAAGATCTCCCAATTGCACAAGTTTTTTAACTAAGCAAGGAAAAAAAAAAGTAATAATAATAATCACCTAATTAATTTTTTTTTGATATAGCCTAATAAATTTACTAAGATGCAACCCAAAATAAATATTTTTATTTTAAATACTTTTTGCAAGAAATGACTCCTTCAACCTTCTAGAAATATCCAGTGTCCTTGTAGAGACTTGATAAAAACTGATACCTGATATTTGAGTTTAGCAAATTCTTGTATGTCTGACCATAGAGTTTCTGAGCTAACATTCATAAATGACAATTGATTCTTCCTTGCAGACGCCCCACCTTTAAACCTTCCTTGCCCCTTAGAAGGCTTTCCTGAAGATTGATGGCCTCCTTGGTCCTAAAAAAAATATAAACATAAAGAACAGCCTTGGGTCAAGATTTCTCCATCAAGAGTAAAATTTCATGTTACCATTTCCATTTAAGAAAATTGAGTGAATTTAGTAAAGATTTTAGATTCTAAACATCATTTAATAATTTAAGAAAAAATTTAAACTTTCTTCTGAAGAAAAAGATGCAACTAAATTGCTTTGATTGTTGTACAATTACAATGACAGACCACAAATGGAGTGAACATATGGCCTCAAGAGTTAGCTCACAAAAAGCTCAAAGCTGAAAGGCAGTAAAAGCCAAAAAAAAAAAAAAAACCATAAGAAATCCTGAAACTATCGATCCATGTGACACATACCTTTTTGTGGGTTCTGGACTGCATATTGTTGGCAGCAACTTTTGAGCCAACAGCTTGAATACTTCCAAAAAAGCAGTTGAAGAAATGTGATACAGCTGGCGCAATATCATGATCCTCTATATCTCTCAAAACATCCTGCTCAAGATGGAGTCAGTTTAATCAGACTAGGAAGGGAAGAGTGGATGTGAACAGGAAATGTGTTTCCACATGCACGTGTGCAAGCTATGCCAGACTGCCCTCTTGTAGGCAAAGTTGATGGTTTCTGTCTCTAACACCAACTTCAGGAAAAAGATGTCACATTTTACAATTGACATAGTAACATGCGACACCTCTTTGCAAAGTATTGTGGTGAAACTGAGGAATTAATTGAAACAATGTATACGTTTGGTAACACCATTTATAATGTAGAAGCTGCTTAGATTATGCTTATCACCTTGAGGATGTGCTTTGCAGACCTAACAACAATCTCATTAGAACAAAGATCCCACAAATGCGGTAAATGTTTTGTCCCATCAGCCACCTGTAGCAAAGCTCCAGACATGTCAAAAGCAATACAATCATTTGCAGAAAGATGGAAAAGTTATGAACATGACAGCTTTAACACAAATAATAAATTTCAATTCAGGCATTGATTCATATATATTTCCCATAGTTATATGCTAATATTTAAGCATTCACAAACGCTTACTTTTCCAATATAGCGAACATTAATTCCATGAGCATGGAGTGCTTCAGTTAATGTTTGTCCATCCATAGGTGAAACTTCAAGCGTGCAAAGATCTTGTACAAACTTTGGAAGCACAACATTCGTAAGATATGAACTCACTTTCCTTACATTTTCTTCATCTTCTGCTATCTCCTGGTGAAGGCATAGGATCAAAAACATATCAGATATTTCTTTTCATTTTTTTATTTTCTGACTGAATATTAGCAAATTTAGAATCCAACGAACTTGACAAACAATATTAATAGGTTCAAACTTGCCTCTTGACTCCCGGATAACTTAAATTCAGTTAAGACATTAGGGTTGAAAAGAATGTCCTCATGTGGTTCAGTTTCAGCTTGGGAAGAAGCACAATCCTTAACATTCTCATCCCTCCCTTCTTTTGTTACATCCTGTGAACAGAAACAGAAAGAACCACATATTGCAGATTACTAAGAGGAAATTCAGGGCACAAGCTATTTCTTATTATAATATATACCGAACAGAAATTGAACTGGTCTTACATGATGATAGTAACATAAACATGTGATTTATAGTTTCATGCCCAAATCCAAGTAAATACACAATTCCTTAAATGAAAATGTACGCCCACAACCACTGCACCCACCAGATTTTTTTCCGTCAATTAATTTTAACAAAATATGAAAATATATACTCCAATCCAACCTTGGAATGTGCTAATTCTATAGGCCCCCATAAATATCCCATTCACTAAACACTCTAGTAAACCAGAAATAATAATGACACAAGAAACGGACCACAGGCATGATGGAGGTGCTACTCCAGAACCATATCCATTAGAAAAAATAATAATAATAAAAATGAGAGAAAGAGAGTGAGAACACATAGAGTTACGATTTCAAGTATGGCAACCTTTACTGCAAGAAATAGGCAAATTGCTAAAAATCACTCCAATGGGGGTTAAGTGTATAACTCAATTTGTTGCTTCAACTATAGCAGCTATATTCACACCAAAGCAGCTTCCAGAAACACAAACATGACAGATTCTGCTAATTCAAGGGCATTGAGATATTGTCATTTAATAAATATGCATGCATTACACACAGAAAAAGTTGAAATCACTGCTAATTCCATTGTGAATCATACCGCATCATATATAATTGGCACATAAAGTGAGTTAGCAGTAGGTAGTCCAAGAATACAAGGTGGGGAAAAAAAGGGGACAAAACCAATAAAATATAAATAAATATTTAATCACAGAATAAACTTTCAAGGATGCATTACACTCCTAACAAAAACACCACTATACAGCAATCAAAAGCTGCGGTTGCATTTGCCACTCTTCTCACCTGTTTGTTATCACCTGCAACTGTTGAAGAATCAGTGGTCACATGAGCATCTCCTTCAGACTTAAATTTTGATCTTTCTGCAGCTTGGGCCTTCTCCCATAAAGCAAATGTTATTATATTAAAAATGGAACATATAAAACAAGTTCCAAAGTGTAGTTAATATCAGAATGTCATTACTTACCTGGCAAAAGGCAGTAATTAGTTCTGGTCTCAAGATACAGAATCTGGATCCAGGTCCAGTATAGTTTGCATCGCGAGGAGTTACTCTCATTAAATCCAGAAGATAATGCCTAGAAAAAGTAGAAAGGAGAAAAAAAAAAAAAAAAAAAAAAAAACATAAACAATTGCACATGCTTTATAAATATAAATAAGCATGTTATGTAACAGTTGTGGAATAATTATGAATAAAGTCAGAAACTAGGAGCATAGAAACAGAGTTTTACTACTTTATAGCTAATAAAATATTAATATTTAAATCATCAAGCTAGCTAGCTAAAATAATGTTTGAGGAAAATGCGTGCTTAAAGTGCTGGGTACTGGAATTAAGCAAATTTAAGCATATTTAACTAAGAATTTTTAACAGAATTTAGTTAAATATAAAGAAATCCAAGCACTAAGAAGAAGAACGTAACCAAGTAGTTAGGTTTGTGTGACTAATAGACCAATCCAAGAGAGTATCACCTGTCATCACTACCAACAATACCCTTGCATTCCACTGGGGCAGCTAATTTGAAAACATTTCCAGATCCATCTAGGACAGTGTGTTCCTTCAAATGAAGGCGCTTAGCAGCCTCAAGAACCTAAGGATAATAAAAGCTTAGCACTTCTAACAAGGAAACTCATTTCACAATTCACATAGACAAACCCAGAAAGAGAGATCAAACTGGAATCTTCATTGAAATAACATGTTCTTATAAAGCATAACAATTACATTTACACCATAAATGAAAATTATATATTATTTTTATAGCTATAAATGAAAATTATATTTCTTGTAAGACAGCACAATTAAGCCATTATGGATATCTTAACCCAAGAGAAGTTTAAGAAGTACTCTCACATAGCAATTAACAAAGACCTTATGCAAAATCTGAAACATGACGTGCAACAAATCTTATATGCTCCCTCACCTTGGAATGAAAATCTTCATTCCAACATATCTTCTTGCCATTGTCAACAGAACCGTACAGAAGAGAGTCTGACTTATCCCCTTGAAGAATGCCAGGTAAAACGCTCTGCAACAGAATGTATAAAAGCAATTGAGGGCCAGCAAGAGATCAATTTAAGCAAGCCGAAATAGAAATAGCTATCATGAACAAAAGCTTCCATGTATGTGTACAAATATGTCCTAAAACAACACAATTTAGTAAACACAAGCAAAAATTGCTGATAATAAATAACAGGTCATGTAACTAATGTTACTGTAAAAAATACTTGCCAACGAGTCCATCAATAAAATTAATAATAATAAGTTTTTTTTTTTTTCTATAAGTGCTTATATCCTTTCCCGTCAATAAGAATGTCAATAGAGTTGGCTGCAACAGAAGATGTAACTAAGACTTTATGTGAGAGAGAGAGAGAGAGAGCCAGGAACAGGAAAACACAAGCATGAAAGGGAAAGCAATCCCAGTTTTTAACAGATACCTTGCAGAAAATGTGTTATATTATAAAAACACTTTTAAGAATAAATGATATATCAAATACAGTACAGACCTTATTTTTAATAATGAGCTATAGGCCATAGCTCAACTGGCACTTCTGCCTCCCACAATAATTAGTTGGATTGTGAGATCATGAGTTTAAGAACCATTGGGTGCATGTGTAACTTAACAATAAAAAATTTAAAAAAAAAAAATATATATATATATATATATATATCTTTAATACACACCTGAGCTACAACTCTATGACCTCTGTAATCAATTATGGCCATAGCAAGATTATAAAGTCCAGAGACATCAGCTTCCTGGTATGCCTTGGTGCCTTTCAAATCATTATTTGCAGAAGCATATGTAGCTTGCTCACTCTCTGTCAATTGTGTTTCAGCAGACACATTGGAAGGAACTTCCACCACATTATCACCTTCCCCTGTAATTTTTGGTTCACATTTTTCCCCATTGGGAATACCACTGTCTCCGTGCAACAAACTGGAAGCCTTATCAGATGAACTGTTTGACAAGCTTGAATTCTCAATGTTTGAATTAGCATTTAATGAACGCTTCTTGGACAACTGCTCAAGGTCCGCATCCACAGCAAAACTAAAGAATATATTGTTGTGAACATACCTATATCCAAAAATAAAAAGATACAACCTAATGTTAATCTGACAAATTAATGCATATGTCACTTAATAATAAGACTTTTTTTTTTTATCTCAATAATAAGACTGCATAATAGCGCATTACAGAATGTAAATAATTCTCACAGGCAATAAGCATCTATACTAAAAGGCAAAGCAAAGCAATGTCACAAATTTAACATGTAACAGTTCATCTAATTCAAGATAGCTTATAGCCTGCACTAGAGTACAGTTAATATTGATTAGCTTACTGTGCTGAAAGACAAGTTCTCAACATTGAGGGACTAATATGTGTTAAACAACAGCATGTGGACAAAACATATTACTTTTATAAGTTACAAATAATATCAAATTAATGCCTTAAAATCTGAAAAAAAGTAACGAAAAAATAATTTAAAAAATAGATTATTATTGAAGGTCCCACTAACATATGAAAGCACTCTGGATCTGTTGGGTTTATTGGGGGTATACATCTGCTGATCACTCCAATAGCACCGCTAATCGCTGCATCAACAAAATCTGATGTTACTTTGTAGAGGGCCCTATCCCGCAAAATCCTGCAACAAAATTACCTTCTTTAGTTGTAGAGATGGTGAAAACCATATAGAAGAAACTATAATTTAGCATTAGTTATCAAAGTACAGAAAAAGCTAAGGGAATTAGAATCACTGTAACAAGTCCACCAAAGATCAAATACCTTTCCTGAGGAGTTGTATGGGGAAATTCTCGACAAGATTGCAACTCCTCATTCCAATCTCTTTGCATGCCAATCAGCTCACTGCCGTATGAAAGAGTCAATGCGTCCTCTGCTCTGGCTGCATCACGTTTATGTTCTGGCAGGTGGAACACAACCAAAATTAATTTAGAAGTGAAGAAAACAAACAATGGCATCAAGCAACCTCAAAGTTCACAAAATAAACTCATTTGTAAGTCATGCAGATATATATGCTAAAAACCTCACAAAATGTGTTGTTTTATTTTCTATTTACAATAATAAAAGCAACTAACCATACTTTTAGTATTATAGCAAAGACGTATTTCCAGTTGAGGCATTTTTGTAGGGGTCAATTTAATGCACCATCAAAAAGAGGTTACCCAGCATGCTGAAACTAATTGCAATACTCTTTGATATTATAGTAGAAAAGAGGTTGTTAAGTATCAACTTCAAAGGAAAACAGCAGGCTCTTTACAACTCTTTGATGTTGAACTCACCAGGAACTGGATATGATCCCAGCCAGGAGTTTGGTGGCAACAAAGATTGAACATTTTCAAAAGGATGTGCAGAGGCTCTTCTCTCCAAAATTTCACGAAATGCTTCAAAATAAGAACACGGAAAAACAAATTTATTCAATGTCAGTTGTAAGATTAGACCACTTCAAACTTTAACAGAATTATACATCTAAACCATGACCAGTTACCTTTCTTGAACTTGGAGCTTATTTTTTGCAAGAGCCCAACAAGGGTGGTTGCTTCAGAGGAGGTCTTACTCGGCCTTGGGTCAAGTGTATTCCCAGGGCTTGAGTTGACATAAAACATTTTTGTAGTTCCAGTTATACAGAATTTATTACCCTCCAATGTTACTACATCCAAATAAATCAAATCACCAACAAGCCTGACATCAACAAAAGCACCATCGGTATGTTATCAATTTGGTTCCCACAGAAAACAGTCTTAATGATTTTAGGCAATAAGGTAATGGTGCAGAGGAAATTCTAAAATCCACCTTCTGTAGCTTGGAGGAGGATTAAAGGAGGAAAACACAATGCTCTCCACACATTTGATCTCTGTTGAAGATGATGATAGCAAATTATTCAGTGATCCAGCAACGTCCTCCATAAAACCCAGACCATCAAGCTCTGGGACCTCAGTTTTTGCCGTATCTAGGTCAAAGTAAAACATGGAAGCTTAAGTGTCTTAAAGAATTAATAATGTGGAAAATGAATGATGGAAACTGATTGCATGTTCAATATCTCAAACCTCCTGGACTAGAAGCTTTGTTTTGTGTTGTCTCATACTGTAATGCAAGGGATGTTGATAGAGAGGCATGAAGTGTGGAAAGTGAAAGCAATTCTCTAGTACGGTGAACATGAGCCCTTATAGATCTATCATCATACAATGCTGTCAAAATACTTTCTATGTTAGAGCCCACAAATAGATCATAATGTCAAAATAACATAGCTGTGTCAAACTGTCAATATACCGGGAACCATCTCCAACGAGCAACCACCGGTAGTAATGTCAGCTACTTCTGAAATTTCATTAAAATCTTCTAGATGGTGAGTGGAACCATCCTTCGTGTGCAGCAATAAGTCATAGCATGTGAAATAGCATGTCTCTGGAGCATCAAGAAGAAATTGTCTTATGTCCATGACAGAATCTCCTGGATTCAGCTGCAAGTAGATTAAGAAATTCAACTCAGCAGTCCAGATATTATAATGGATAAGGTAAATATGATGCCAAGGATAAATAAATCAAATGCCAGAATGAAGGACTAACTGCCTTCCACTTGCAACTATGAACAGAATAATCCAGGTGCCTAGAAATTAAACTATGAATGCACGCATTGTTCTGCATTTTAAATCAATTAAAAGTGGAGTAAAGCCAAAAGTAAAGTTTACTCACTTGTAGCTCAAGTTTCTCGCCACTTTGCGTCTTGACAGAGACAGGGTAAAGATGAATGTCACCTGCTATGCCAAGGAGAAGAAACTGAATGAGATAAATGACAGAGAGCTGAAGATCAAGTATCATAATCCATTGCAACAGCCAAAAACTAAAATATATTCGAATGAGGCTTTTTGAGTTGGTCGATATTTTGCACCCAAATATATCATTATAAATGAAAGATAAGAGCTGGCAATCAAAGGATTAAGTTTGAACACAAATTATTATGAGTAATATGTCATCACCCACTAAATTGACCAAAAAGTCACTATCTGTACATATAATACAAAACCTATCTCCTTTTAAACTTAAAAGAAATCAGATGTAATAAATCAATCAGTTAAAAAGGTTTTCTTCCCACTTCAATAATTTAAGTAACCAAAAAAACTTATTAAAAAAAAAACACAAAAGCTAAGCAGACAAATATTTGTGTCTCTGTCAATATATGATTGCGAATACATGTACATGTGTGTGTGTGTAATGGTCAAAACGTATAGAAGTACATGTTCATGCTAAGACATGTATCACCACATTCTGTTTCCACCTTGCCAAAAACCTCAAAATTAACATTTAACTTTCTTCTTCTTTAGGTTAAAATTCCATCTACAGTTTTTGTAATGTTATCCAACTTGTTTTTATGCACATATACATACATACATACATACATACATATACATATACATATATACATATATAATATTTTCAGCATGTATAAGATATGTGTTCATGCCTATACATAGATAAGGTATGTATTAACGCATAATGTTCCCACCTAGCAGAAACCCTCAAAAATTAGCGTTGAACTTTCTTCTTCTTTAGATTAAACTGCCATCTACAGTTTTTACAATCTTATCCAACGTGTGTATTGGAGTTAATGTCATAAGCTATTGAAAGTGGATTTTATTTCCTTCATGTGGTTAAATTTTTCTATGGCATTGAAAAGATAAAATTGAAGTTAATTCAACATTTAAGGTGATATCAATATTCCAAACAAATATATACTAAGCCACTTGCTATACTCATGCAACTACCTTCACCTTGCTTCTGTTGGCCAGCTGCATTTTCTGATTCAGACTCCTTTACCTCTGGCACCACATTAGTTGTTACATCCACAGTAGGAACACCATTTGCATCAGCTTTAGTGGACTCTGAAGCACTTAAATTATCTTTTGCAGGAGCATCAGATGAAACCACTGATTCAGAAGAATTTGTAGTATTATGAGCTCCTCTCCTGTTCTTCCCTTTGTTCGATTTCCCCGCCATCTCTGCCCCCTAATTCAGACAATCTGCATCAGTAGAAAGGTCACATAGAATTACTCTCTTGCAATATATTACAAAGCGATTAGCAGCAGACGCAAACCTACATTCTCTGCACTTACTAAATCAGTGGAAAATTTTCATTCACTCAAACAATAAAGCCCAAGAACACCAATGCAAAGAATGTAACAACTATACATTTAAATCACGGCTCACACAAACACACATACACATACGGCAACACACGCTATCAAATAATTGATCCCATCATTTCTTTCAGAGTAATCTTATGATGCCCTATTCAGAAACACACTAACCCTCCAACACCCCAATTCATACAAATGTACAGCAAACCCAGTAACCCACATACTCACCAAAACAAAATTGTCAAAAACTCCCCAAAATGAAAACTTTACAGCAAAATTGCCATTATCCCACAAAGAAACAGATACCCAATTACCATAAATCCACGAAATGCAAATTCAAACTACAATGAAAGCAAATAAAACCCAAAAAAAAAAAAAAAAAAAAAACGGAGCTTTAATCATAAGCACTAATACTAAGCATTAACAACAGCACAAAGCAAACTATAGACATATAAAGCCTACTATTTCAGCTGCCAAATACTGATACTAAAAACCTTCACTGAAAACTGAAGCCAATACAATTACTTTGACTCACTCTAACACAAGTTTTGGCTGTTCTTCAAAAACCCAATAGAGTAAACAACACAAAGATTCAAAATTTCACTTCTTTTTCTCTGTACTCAACATTTTCTCGAGAAACAAACGGATAATTAGAAGGGAAAATAAAGAAAACGAAGCAGGAGTGTAAAAGCAATAAGAAAATATAGCAGTCTTACCAATGAGATATAGCTCTCCACCAATCGCAGCTAAAGTGTTCGATGAAATTACTCACAGAGAGAGAGAGAGAGAGAGAGAGAGAGTGGGGTTTAAGCAAAAGGGGGGTATAGAGGGAGGAGCAGAGGGAGGAGTGGCTGAGGCTGTGAGAGGCGGCGAAATTTCGCCCTTTTTATGTGATGAGAGAGTGACAAAAAGACACAGAGAAAGAGAGAGAGAGAGAGTGAGAAAGCTTTCTGATTATTTGGAAACCCAACCTTTTAATGGGCTTTGGGAGTTGGGCCTAGACCTTTTTTAGGTTTACACTTCTTCTTTCTACTACTTTTTTTTTTTTTTTTCTATTTTTGTTGCTAGTTTTCTATTTTTTTATAAATAAATTATTTTTTTGAATAAAAATAGAGATGATAATGGGATAAATGGATTTTCAAATTTGCAATTTTACCCTATTTTTGTGTATGCTCCCACCTAAATATGTTGTTATTCAATCCCCATTCTCAATTTATCTTAATTTTACTAGTAAATATTTTTGTTGGTGTCGTTTTTTTTTTTTTTAAATTGTCCTTGTATTATTACTTAATTTAATTACAACAGTGATAAAATCTTAGTTTCATATTTTTTTTGAAGTTAATTATGGCTACTCAACAAATTAACTAGAATTCATCACACGTATAAAATAAAATAAAATTTTGTCACTACACTATCACTTAATCTAGTTAAAATGAAATTTTTAATTTTATCTTAATTTTGGAATTTATGGTGTAGTGTTATTTAAGAATGTATCATCAGTAATTTTTTGTATTTCACAAGTCTACATTTAGATTATAGACCCCATTGATTTATCATTCATATATGTAAAAATAAACATCAAAAATTACTTGAGAAAAGAAATTAGTAAATATATTGAATTAATATATTTTGGGTGCTTGACAACCCTAATTACTTTTCAGTTTTTGGATAAGTAATTACTACTTCTTCTTTTTTGGTGTTCAACAACTCTAATCACATAGATATTGGTATTAAAATGATGGCTTTATATGGTAACCATTGATGAGTTGGTATGATTCAATCTTTTTCATGTACATGGCTTGAAGATTATTCAGTTATTGATTCTGATAATCAGCCACTTGTGGTGGAGCCATTGCTGACCTTTGTAATAGAATGATTTGCAATTAATAAATTACCACTCCCTGGTACCAAAAAAAAAAAAAAAAATAGAAAGGGTTGTTGATACCTGTAAGTTGGTGCAGGTAGTCTATCTACCTCTAAAATGGGCATGCCTATGTTAGAAGGAAGCTTTTGTCTTTTGGGGGTTGTGGGCTTGTACGAAAGAGTGGAGTGAGTTTTAGACACTTCTTTGAATGGGCTTGCAACAACCCAAAAAATGCCATATATGGAGCAAAGAGCCGAAGACATGTCTTATGTTCAAGCAAACATTGCAACCATTGCCCCATTCAAAGCTATCCAATAGTGACCACAAAAATATCCCCTCACATTGATCCCATTCTTTCCAAAGTTCAAACATTCAAATTTTAGAGTTAGTTATTGGGCACAAATAATCCAAGGTCTTGAAAGTTGGAACGAAAGGCTTAAATTATTTAAGACAAAACAATATAGTTGCATTGTATTTATGTTGCTTATGTTATATTAATCAATGCAACTAATATAAGGTAGAGCACCTAAGGAATTGTACACAAGTTGTATCCAATTATTTAAAATACTCACATTCTAGTTTTTGTACAAAAGAAATATGACTATTATTGTAGTCAATTATTATGTCCTCATTTGTCTCAAAAAAAAAATATTTATTATGTCCTCATGTGAGATTTTATCATTATGAAGTTCATCTAACTCCAAGCAACACGTAATGTCATTTTATTATTCAAATCATAGTAGTTGAATTCAATGGGTAAAGAATTATATTCCGCAATATACTTTCTTTTGCTCTTTTTTTTAGAAACAAACATACACATATAAAGAGAATGAAATAGGGTTCTAACACAAAGGCACATAGCAAACTCCACTCAAAGGCACAAAATTCTTTGATATTATTATACTTTGATAATATTATATTTCTCTTCTTGTAACACATTACAGATTCGACACTTTTATTTTAGACAAAAGGTGAAGGAATCGTTTAATCATAAAAAACAAAGGGTGTGTTTGGATTGAGTTTATTGTTGCTGAAACTAAAAACTGAAAACTGAAAACTGAAAACACTGTAGCAAAATAATTTTTAAATGTGTGAATAGTACCGTGGGACCCATTTTTTAATATTTTTTAATGCGTGAACAGTGACAAACAGTGCATGAACAGTATTTTTTGTCTGTGAACAGTAAAATCATGTGATTTTACTGTTCACTTTCCGAAAAAAAAAAAAAAAAAAAAAGGAGGAAACGCAGCCCGGAAGACGCAAACGTTGAGGCCAAACACACACAAAGTATAGATGTAGTAGAAATTGCCTTTAATATATAAGACTATACTAGGATATTTGATATAGAAATTGAAGGAATAAGCCAAGAACTTTAGCTTAACTAGTTTGTAATCTCATGCATATGCATGGTTACATTTAAAAATATATAATTATAAAAAAAAATTAAAAAAAAGATTCATAATTTAATTCCTACATAAGTTAAATCTTACTGATGATCATTCTTATATTTTATTAACTTTTAAAAAAAACTTGTAAGAATATTTCAGAAATATATATATATCAATAAATATGGTGTTTTTTTTTAATATAAAATTAACAAACTCCTCGAATATTGTAATGAGTAGTAAATAACTAAAAATCAACACCAAAATTAAGAAATTGCTATAAATTATTATATTTAAAAATAATAATTCTCCTTAAATGTGGTGTTATCTTTAATATAAAAATGGGTCATACTAGCGAGTGCCTTTAGGACAATGGTTAACAATCTATTTTAAGAAAATTTGACACTACTTTTATGGAAAATGAAAAAAGCTGTCAAAACATTAATTGTTTTTTTTTTCTTTGTTCATAAAAACATTTTTTAAATGAATTGTTAATCATTGCCCTAAAGATATCCGTTAATATTTTCCTAGAAAAATTAACAAACTTCTCCATTTTTGAAATGAGTAGTAAATACTTTCACCAAAATTAAAAAATTGAATTGACACATGTCACTAAATTACAGCTTAATTGAAATCTAATTTGAAAATATAATTAGATTTTCTCTTAACTTTGACTATATATATAATTAGCAATTTCCAAAGTTTCCAATAAAAGCCTTCAAGGTTCAAATCCCCTTCCTCAACTATTAAATTATTAAAAAATAAAAATTGAAGAGAGAGATAATGAGCCATGCTTGGAATACAATATTTTAGATGCTTCTGATATAATAATAACAATGACAAATAATAATTCTTGTAATAATAATAATAATTCATTAAAGGGAGAGTTAACTACTACCATCATCATGATAAAAATGCAAAATGGCCTCCTAAAATTAATTTGGATCAATTTAATAGGCCAATTTGTTTTTTGTTTTTTTTTTTTTTTCTTAAGAATCAATTGAACAGACTACTTGTATTATTAGTCTAGTGCTACTAACCCCTAAGATATCTTAAATAATAAAGTTGACAATTCCATCTAACTTCCATCAGTTGTAAGTTATGGGAGTACTGAATACTTGCATTACACATGATCACTTTATTATAATAAAAAATACATATTTTTATAAACTTAGATAAAATAAAAAAAAATTATTTTAAAATTTAATATTTTTTTTATTATAATGGAATTTTTTAATTTTTTAACCAAAAAAAATTACATTTTTTCTTTTTCCTTCCACCGTCTCCCCATATCTTTTTATTTTCTCTATCCAACATTCCTACAGCCAAGAACCACCATGGCCACCATCCTTCCGATTAAAAAATATATATTGTTTAGTGCTTTCTTAAAATTCCATTCAAGAACTCTTCAAAAAAAAAAAATTCCATTCAAGAAAAAATTTTTATTTTATTTTATTTTTTAAATGATTTTATATAATTTTGAAATGAGTTTTTTTTAGTAAAGTCTATTAAAAATGAACGTTCTACATATAATAAAATAGTTACATTACATGCACTGCAAGTCTACAACTACACAATGTGAGAGAGGGGTCAATTTTGTTATTTCTAATATTTCAGGTGTCAAAACAATAAATTGAGAGTACTAAGAGTTTGTCTGAAAATATTTTTTGAGAAGAAGAGTTTGACGTGGTCACAGGAAAAACTTATTTCACAACATTTTACAAATTGTTATTGTGATCAACTTTTTATTGGTTTTTATCTAAACTCACTATTAATATCATTTTATCATTTATCGATAATCACTCACCACATCAACAGTTTGTAAAACTTTTTGTAAAAAAAAATTGTATTTTTAACATTACTCTATAATAATTAGTCATAGTTAATATTTTTTTTTTCAAAAAAAAAAAAATGTGGCATATGCCACACAAATGATAAAAACGAGACACATGTGAGATGTGTCTTTTATTTATTTTTTAATTAGGATTAGTACATAAACAGATCTTGTACACACAACCACACATAAAAGACTAGATAGTAGGTAGAATCTCTTATGAACCACAAAGCTATGTTAGAGGAAGACTATTTCCTCTCTAATTGGCTAAAATTCCTCAGAGTTACAACTTATTTTAGGAGGAACATCTTGAACCAGTAGGCAGAGTATTTGAGGTGTCTTTTCAAGTTGTTTTTAAAATCCACAAAAGTAAGGCCAAATCGAACAGAGTAACCAGCATCCCATTCAAAGTCATCAAAAAACGACCAAGCATAGTATCCTCTCACATTCACACCCTCCCTGCATGTCAAAATTTCACCATTAATATCCTTTTTTATAATAATAAATAAATTGTTTTTTTGTATTCTTTAATTTTAGTTTGAAATCAATGTCCCCTTTTTCCTTTTTAGTTTTTTGGAAAAAAAAAAATTGGCACGATTTTATGTTCATCAACACTCACTTGATAGCCTTTGAAAGATATGATAAATGTGCATAATGGTATCTTATCCTTAAACTATCTTTGAGGACATCTTTAATCGGCAAAGAGCTATTATTTTCATCAGCAACGCCTACAAAAGAAGAGTACAACAAATTACACAAGTAGTACAAGTTTAGACACTATAAAAAAATTATTCAAAATAGTAATAACAAGAGGGGAAAAAAAAGTATACCATTCTCTGTTATGTATATCATTGGATTGTTGTAATTTTTCTTTATGTATAGCACAAGCTCTCGAATTCCTTTAGGATAGACGTAAAGCCAATCCAAAGCAGTCTACAAAACAATTCGCACCATATCCATTAGGTAAATGGGAAAAATGGAACATGGAACATCAAATTATTAAAGAAAAATAAATAGATGCATGTCATACTACAATCGGTAGAGTATAAATTATTAAGTGTGACACTCCTAATGGAACAAAAGTTTTTATTTTTTTAGTAAATTACAACTTACACCCCAAAAATTTGGGAGTGTTTGGATGTTACACCTTGAAATTTAAGAAGTTGGATTTTATCCTTTGAAATTTGGAGATGTTTGGATTTTACATTCTAATGTTTCAAAAATTAGATTTTACCCCCTAAATTTTAGAGGTGTTTGTATATTACACCCCTAAAGTTTTTTGGTGTTAAGATTTTACACCCTAAACTTTCAAAACTTGCGAGTGTAAAATCCAAACACCCCTAAACTTTAAGGAGTAAAATCCAATTTCTGAAAAAGCATATTGTAAAATCCAAACACCGACAAACTTGAAGGAGTAAATTCCAAATTCTGTAACTTAAGAGTGTAAAATCTAAACACTCCCAAACTTTAAAAGTATAATTTGCAATTTACCATTTTTTTTAATTTTCACAATATAAATGCAGAGAGAGAGAGAGAGAGAGAGAGAGAGAGAGAGAGAGAGAGAATGCACCGGTGTACCAATAGGAGTCCCATTTTTAACAGCTGTGGATCAAGGAAAATGTATTAAGCTAATAGAGGACAAAATCATTGAATGGAAAAGAAATTTTTTTTTTTTTTTTTAAAGGGCTATGATTTGAAGCATACTCGTGAGAGTGAGGCATCTATCTGTAACATAACTAATGTTAACACTGTTGGATGCAGCACTTTCCGCATAATTTGTTGTGTAGTAATTCAGACCAAGAAAATCGAGAGACCCTTTTAGCAATTTGGATTCAGCTTCAGTAAATTTTGGTAGTCGATTACCCACCAAAGATTTCATGCTCTGGGGATAGTCACCATATGTGATTGGATGGGCAAACCTGTACAGATTGTGGATGACATTGTTTAGCATTTGTTTGAATATAATTAATGAAAGTTTATGTATAAAACTAAAAACTACAATAACAGGCCTTCAAGAAAGTTATTGGAAATTGAAATATGTACACAGAAGATAGAATCAAGATTAACAAATCAAATGTAACTTGGTGTGTATTTAATTCACCAACTCAACAAATCTGATTCAACCTAATATCTTGTGTTGGTTTTTGTGAATTGATAGGTTAGGTTGTGTTAGGTGTTAAATTTTTTGAAACTCATGTTCGGTTATGTTTGAGTTAGCAAAATTTTAATTTAACTTAACCCAACTCACGCCATTGATAATTTGAAAAAATATATATGTATATAGATATATTTTTTGAGATTTAGTTTAAATTTGTTAGGTTGATTTATTTTAGTATTTTAAGATTTATATGGTTTCAATGAAGTTGGAATATAATGCCCAATTGTATGAATTGTAATTATTTAATTGATAATAAGCTTAAATAGTTGAAAGAAAATCCATTATTTTTGTTAGGTCTAACAAAATGATTTTAGCCCGACAAATATTCAACCTAATCCTGTTGGCTTTTAGAGTTACCATAAGTTGGCTAGATTGAAAATTTCTTAATTTGAGAAAATTAGTTTTATTGAATAATACCTAAAACCCCCCATCCAACTCATGATCAATCCAGGCACACCTCTAGAGCTAGCTCTAGAAATACAATATACCATAAATATTGAAAAAGAAAAAGGAAGGGGGAGAGAAGGATAACAAATCTATAACAGTATAAGTGTTTGTAGGGT
Source organism: Quercus variabilis (assembly GCA_030445155.1). Classification (NCBI taxonomy): domain Eukaryota; kingdom Viridiplantae; phylum Streptophyta; class Magnoliopsida; order Fagales; family Fagaceae; genus Quercus; species Quercus variabilis. The sequence goes on along the minus strand of CP129448.1, from coordinate 3,102,713 downwards.
GTGGGGGGCAATAGTTGGGGTTCAAGTCTCCAGGAGGGAACTTCACACACATACACATTTAGATTATATCAGAGTAGAATTTTTATCTTGTATAAAAAAAAGAAAAATAAAAAATCTATATCAGTAATACTCACCAACCAAATGTGAAATCAAGGGCTCTAGAGGCAGCCTTGCTACAAGAAGAAGTATTGTATTTTGGCATGAACCAATGACTCACTATTGTAATCCCAATTATCCCCTTTTGGTAAGGCTGCACATATATTAAGTCAATCAAAATTTCTCCAACATCACAGATTCAATTGGTTAAATTAGTTGATTCTCAAAAAAAAAAAATTGGTTAAATTAGCATTAAAACATTAATAGTGGAACAATTATAATCTTAATTTGTTTTCTTCAAAATTAAATATTAATATAATCATTTCTTTTCCTTCTCTTTTTTAATTATACAAACCTGGTATTTGTCCTTGTACAATTTCACAGCGGCTCCATGAGCAAGAATAAGGTGATGGGCAACAATGTAGGATTCAGTGGCAGAGTTACCAGCAGTACAATTTCCAAGATAGCTAGAACATCGTCCTGGTGCAAAAGAACCAGAGGTGTACCCATTGACTCCTAAATTATTTGGTTCATTCAATGTGACCCAGTGTTTAACTCGATCCCCAAATGTTTTGAAGCAAAAATCCACATAATCTCGATAATCATTCCTATTCATAAAAACGGATAGTTAATTATTACTTATATTGCACAACCTTCTAAGCATTTGGAGGGTATATATTTGATTGAATTGCTTAAACTTACACTATCTTAGGACTTAAAAGTCCACCATACTCATCTTCTAGAGCTTGGGGAGGATCATAATGGAACAAAGTCACAAAGGGCTTGATACCTGTCCACAATGTGAAATTTAAAATTAAAGAAAAGGATATATATGAACAGAGTAATGTTACAAGTATTACAAATTTTATAATACATAGATCTTGCAAATTAACATGTCAAAAAAAGTAAAGTATTTATTATATTATTCGTGTGACACCAATTACATTTACATTAGTCGTTAAGGGTTTTGTAGAAAAATTAGTAACATCTTTAGCAATTTTCATTTGAAAATGGTGAACATTTCAATTTTGAAATTAAATTCTACAAGGATGTGGTATAAAACTCAAATTTTACCCATTCAATCTTAACATATCACATCATTATATTACATATTAAAGAATAGGCACAACCACACTCAATCAGTTTTAATAACCATTTGAAAATCCAAATTAATTGTGAGTTTGTTGAGATGTTATTATGTGTGGTAAGAATAATTGAGTTTTAAATAAAAAACTAATATGTCAATGTCTTATTGAATAATGTAAAACGTGAGTTTTACATTCCATCCTTACCGAATTAGGATTTTTAAATTTTTATGCTTTCAAACCATTCTAATAAAACCAATAAAGTTCCTACTCACGTGATAACTTAATATGAACAAATATTCTGTTAATTTTTTTGAAAGGAAAGGGATTTGATTACCTTAATTATTGTGCAGCTAATTATCACTATACTAATGGTTCATCCATATAAGTTCATATATACAGTTAGCATTACAAAAATTATAACTGAAAATAAAAGTAAAATAGAACTTCACCATTGTACAGGAGCTCATTGATGAGGTTGTTGTAGAATTTGACTCCCATTGCGTTCACTCCCCCGCTTAATTTGCCCTCTGTAAATAAAATTGAATATGTTCAACATCATGGAATCCAATAAAAGCTTACATGAATTCTTACAATAAGTCTAAAGACTAGATTCTCAAAAAATAAAATATAAAAGTCTAAAGACTAAAAAATAATAATAATAATTTCCTAATTGTTTTTACAAGATAGTATGTTGTAATTAATATATAATAAAAATAATGTTAGTAATAAGATTGCATGGAAATTATGTTGCACTAATCATAATTTATCATCTCAACAAGTTGTATATACATAAATTTTTTTTAATAAATTCAAAAATATTATTGAAATTTGTTATTACTTTTTGTAATTCCAAATTATAATAATATTAGAAAAAATAAAATAAATAAAAAATTTTAATGTCACATCATCGTAATATGCATCTTATTAAAGACACACAGCGAACCAAATGCCCCTTATTTGCTTAATTACTATGTACAAATGGTGAAGATGGATTCAAGTTGGGTGATCTTACTTGGCAATATTCTTGACCATGAGATAGAGAATCTGAAAGAGTCCAATCCAATTTTTTTCATCAACTTTATGTCCTCCTGAAACATTTCTTCATTATTAAAAAAAAAAAAAATAGTCCTACAAATTTTTTTTTAGATAGACTTACAAAGAAATCTTGACCATTCTGTAAATCATCTGCTAGCTAGACTTTACCTTATAACGATGATAAAAGTCATCAGCCACATCTCCATTGCTACCATCCGCAATTTTTTCTGTGATGTTCATGCAAGTTTCACAATGTTTAAAACAAAGAGAAATCAGGAGGCTGTTCGGTAAGGTGTTTTGAGTAACAATTTTCAGTGTTTAAATAACATTACACACATTTTTACACACTTTCACACACACACCTATTTCCAAAAAATACAAATAATATTACTAGAACAGCATTACCAAATAGCCCCTGAAATACAAGTGTGGGAACACAAAATTGCTCAATTTTATTTTAAATATGTAATCATATGTACTTTTTTTTCTTTCTTTCAAAAGGTAATCATTATGTAATTAAGAGCTCTATAAGAGCGTTCGCATCTAGTTTATAAACTTTAACCAAATTTTTAAATAGAATTTGATACTTGTTTTTCAAATACATCTTACACTCTTCATTTTTATATATACATTAAAAAATTTTAAATTTTCATCCTAAATGGCTTTTTTATAAAAAATTTGAGAGAGAGAGAGAGAGAGAGAGAGAGAGAGATTGATTGAATAAACTAATAGAAGAATTTTTTTTTACAGAATGCTACAATGCTAGTGCCTAGTCTGATACCTATTATTATTTGCTAGTATGGATTTTTTTTTCTTTTCATATAAAGTAGCACTAAAAATTTAGTTTTATTTGACTAAAGTGTTAATTAGTTTTTGGAGTAAATTTAGTTTTCCGTATATTTCGACCTTGAGTTTATTTTCTGTTACGTGAGACAAAATTTTTAGTCCTTGGGATTTTGTAATTGGAGGCGGCGCACACACTACTATATAAGCAATTAAGACGGTCGTATAAGGTCTTAAGTAAAAAAAAAATGTCCCAAATTTTAATTTAATTAAACCTAAATATTAGCCAATAAATAAAATAAATTTTTTTTATCAAATGAAAAAAAAAATGTTATATTCACAACATTTTTTACAGCACTTTTATAACAAATTCTAAATAGCAGGTTGTTACAAGCTGTTATTGATGGCAAAAAACTAATTTCACTAGTGGTTTCAAATTAGAACAAATAACAATTTAACATATGATTTGTTGTGAAAATATTATAAATGTAGTACTTTTCAAAAAAATATAATAAATAAAAAAATTGACAACATTTTTCACGATAATTGAGTTGACAAACTTTTACTAGTTCTCATCTAAGTATACTACTAACATCATTTTTTTATTTATTATTATCAATCTGCCATATTAACAAATATGAAAAATTTTGTCAAATTTTGTGTTAATAGACTCCTTAAAAAAAAAAAATTTCTTCATAGTCCACATTAATTAGTAATCATTTTGAATTTAAAATAAGATAATATAATTTAAATATAATTTAATTTTTTTAAAATTATATTTAAATATATAAAAGTCATCAGTTTCAACTTTCGCTTTAGACAGCTGGATCAAGCCGGGCACATCGGTACAAGTACAACCATTATTTTGTATTATTAATCACACAATATTTCAGACGTACTTTTATTAAAAAAAATTAGTCTTACACGTATGCTTCTATCATAGTACACGTTATCATTAATTGTACTATTCTATTATGCAGTGATTTCTTCTTTAGCCAAAAAAAAAAAAATGCCGGTAAAAAAAAAAAAAAGCTTATTTAGCTTATTAGTACAGGTTTGAGAATAGTTTATTTAATTAAAATTAAAAATATATTGTTAAAAAAATTGTAAATAAAGTTAAAAATTAATTAAAAATGTATATTAAAATCTATAAATAATACTAAAAAAATGCAATAAAATTTATAAATAATAATAAAAATAAATTAAATAATAAAAAAATAGTTTTTTTTAACCAATGCCAAATGCCAAATACAAGGACAATCATTTCTTAAGATGTCTGGTCACATTACGTACTGAAGGAGCCAGTTTTATTGTCTATTCAAGTTGTACCTTGTGGTCCGACTCTTTGGATGTACTTCTTTTCAATCATATAGGTGCCATTATTTTCAGTTGAAAACTTTAACCGTGAAATAAACCTAGCAGCACATATATTCAATTTTCTCTGCCGACAGAAACTACAAATTTGAGTTAGAAACTTAGAATGATTAAACCTTGGCTCCCATGAAATAATTTTCATAAGAAATTTCAAGCTTTCATAAATAAAATATTTATTTATGAAAGCATGAAATATCTTATAGATTTCTTATATATTGATTACATGTTTGGTTGACACAAGTTGAAAATTTCAGTTTATTTATAATTTTAATTTATTTTTGCTATTATTTATTGGTTTCATTACATTTTTTTTGGTACCATTTATAGGTTTTACGGTACTATTTAGCTATCTTTTACTTTTATTGACGATATTTTTAATAAAAAATTTTCAATTTTAGTTAAATAAATTATTTCCAAACAAACACGGTATAAGTAAAAATTCTTTTAGATATAAAATATGAGTTTCTGGTGCCATGAGCTCTTAGAATGGTAATCTATAAGTTTAATGGAATACTTGTCTCTCTCTCTCTCTCTCTCTCTCTCTCTCTCTCATAGGAGTTCAGAAGGTTTTTGGGATTATTGAGTACTTTTACAAGAAAATAAAAATAATGTAAGCAAAAATTGAAGGACAAAAAAATCAAGATCATGTTGATATTTGCACCTACAATAACAAGTGATGACGAGTTGCATTAGAATTCAATGACACAGAAGAAAATATTACGAAGCTGTTATTCTGTTAAAGTTTAAAACCCCAGAGATCGAGAAATAGTCAAATAGAGAGAGTGACCTGGATGTTTCTTGGTGAAAATGTCCCATGTACTAGGGCCTCTTCCATCAGTATGTGCTGCTCCTTCAGACTAGCCATGAGAACAAAGAGAAAGAAAAATGTTAAATTATGTATATTTTGTGGTTAATCTTGGCTGGATAAAAATGCATGATAGCTAATTTAAAGCATGAAAATAGTCTAATTCCATTTCATATATATGTGTGTGTATATACCTGGTAAGCAGCTGAACCAGCTCCAAATATAAAATCAGAAGGAAAACTGCTCCGGTTGAACGGCATTGAATAATGACTCAGTTTTGCACATTCAGTGCAAGCAGACAAACAGGCTAAGGCTAGGAGAAAGAAGAGGAAAGGACCTTGGACTTGGAGTGCCATGTCTATAAGTTTGCTGCCCAATGCTACTTCCAAACTCCCTATTATATAGAATTATAGGAGGAAAAAGTAAACTCCTTCAAGTCAATATAACTTTAGAGTAATAAAGATTTTAATAACCATTGAGGTGAAAACTTGCTAATGGTAAATGATAAAATGATATTAGTGATAAGTCGAGATCTTAAATTCAAAATGAGAAAATTAAGAACAGATTATGATGAAATAAGTTAAATTGATGTATCTCATTATGGGTGTTAAAAGATCCCTCCTCACATTGGCATGGAATGGGAACCATTATTGTAGTGCTTTTCACTTTTGACACACGTGTTGCTTTTAGACGACCATTCTGTGTGGGTTGATTGTTTTTTTCATATGTGTGGTCGAGAATTTGGGACTCGTACACATGTCAACTGTTAAAGAATATTTTACGAATCTTATTTTTGAAAGTCTTAACTATATTTGTATCTAAATCATTTTAGAAAAATTTTAATTCCGCTTTTAAAAGTAATGTTACGGTTATAAGTTATTTTACAATATTTTTATAAATTGTTAATATGATCAGTTTTTTATTGGTTTTTATCTAAATCTATCATTAACATCATTTTTTCATTTACCAATAATTACTCACTACATAATCAGTTTGTAAAAATTTTTGTATAAAAATTTGTATCTCTAAGATTACTCTACTTTTATAGGAAATATCAAAAACACTAAAAAAAATCCGATATTTTTTTCCTTTTCTATAATAGTTTCTAAAAATATTTTCTAAATAAATGCTCATAGGGCATCTGTTAACAAAATCCTTCTTAAAAATAGTTAAAATGAATTCCACTAATAAGCAATCACTCTTGAAAACCAACTTGCAAGAAAAGTGTGATCAAGACTTTATATACACATAATAACTTACACTTAATCTATGTGGGACACTAGAATCATAAAATAAAGCTCGAAAAAAAAATTCACATCAATTGCACAATATTCCTAAATTAGAATCACTTAACATATGGACCCACAATAATTTGTTAATTTAAATATTTTAATTGGTCATGTGTAACGTGGTAGGTTAATTTGGGAACACTATGGTCTGTTTGGATATCGCTAATTTTGCTGAAATTTGAAAATTTATTGCTGAAAATATTGTATTAAAATAATAAAATAAGCTGAAAACACTGTACGCTTGTTGCGTTTTTCCTTGTCTGGCTAGTCCATGAACAGTGCATGGCACGCTGGTCCAAAACGCCAAACACAAAAACTTGTGGCTGAAACGTGCAATCCAAACGCGCGCTAAAGGTCTGTTTGTGATCCACTTATTTTGCTGAAACTGAAAACTTATTGTTGAAAGTATTGTAAATAAATAATAAAATAAGCTGAAAACACTGTACATGAACACTTGTTGCGTTTTTCCTTGTTTGGCTAGTCCATGAACAATGCGTGGTACGCTGGTCCAAAACGCCAAACGCAAAAACTTGTGGCTAAAATGTGCAATCCAAACGCACGCTAAAGGTCCATTTGAGATCCACTTATTTTGCTGAAACTGAAAACTTTTTATTGAAAGTATTGCAAATAAATGTAAAAACTAGCTGAAATAGTATAGTAAAACCCATGAATAGTACTAAAAAGTGCAATGAGACATATAAATAGTAGCAAAAATAAACTAAATAGTAAAATAAGTTGACAAAAATAATTTTTGCTAAACGAATAAGAAGAGAATAAATTAAAAAATTATGCTCTTTTTGTTGTATGTCTTGGAGGACTTAAAGTATTTTTTTTAACAACTCTTGTATAAGGTCGTAGGTTATTTAAGAAATGTTCTAAAATTTGTATGAATTTTTGTGGTGTTTTTAAAATTTTGAGAGATACTATGTCTATAACAATTTTACAATATTTTTACAACAAATCACAGGTGGTTAGTTATTATTAATTCAAATTTGAAACTAACATTAAGATTACTTTTTTGCCCCAACAATAATAACCAGTAACAACCTGCCACTTAAGATTTGTTGTAAAAATATTATAAACATATTACATATCATTTATCTAAAATTTTAGATAAGGTACCACTTTTTATCAGGTCAAATTTGAAATACATAGGAGAAATTATTGAATACTCTTGCAAGACCACGTTAGCAGAGGTGGTCCTTTAGGGTTCTCGATCTGTCATTTCTCTGACGTTGATGAACTTGACTTTCCCTGATAAAAAATCTATGCCATTGGTCGTGGATTACGCATATATATATATATAATAGCTTTTTTTTTTTTTTTTTTTTTTGAATATCATGTATATAGTAGCTTGTGGTGGCCAATGTGTACAAACTACAAAATCATGTGATTAATCCAACTTTTAATATTCCCACGGTACGAAACTTTTTTATTTTACTGAGCAGTACGTAACAAGTGAGTGGAATGCTGTCATATCAAAAGCCTCGTTTAAACTTTAAAGCACCATATGATACTTTTATGATTTTTGAATAAAGGCCCACTCACTTTAGAGTATATAATGGAAAATATGCAAAATTTATATAATTTCATATAAAAATAACCTAGACCAGTTAGTATATAATTATGTAAATTTATAAGTTTATTATAGTAATTGCATAAATTTGCACCGATACTATTTATTTTGCATTTAGTTTATTATTGTTTTCTTATATATTTTAAAATTGAAAGAAAATAGTGAATGATAGTTGTTATGTGTAAAAAAAAGGAAAAAAATTAATATTTTAATAAAATGTAATGTAAAATAAATAAAAATAAGTATGTAAAATATACCGAGATAAATTCTTACGCTAAAATACCAAAAAAAAAAAAAAAAAAAAATTGCGTGAGCTAATGGCAATGCTCTAGTACAGCAGCGCATGTGCTAGTAAGATAGTCTTCCTAAGCTGTGTCAGCGCATGTGCTAATTTTGTTGGTCCCTAGTACAATTGAAAATATAGAGAAAGAGAAAGTATAGAGAGAAGAGAGAGGAGGCTAGGATTATGTAGTTTGACAGAACAACCTATATCTATGGTCCTATGGAGTAAGTCTTTGCAAAAATTTTCATGTACATCAGGCATATGAGATACTGTCTCAAATCTTTGATGATTATATCTTTACTATAATCTTAATTGTTTAATTACAATGAACTTTAAGTAGGGTTTATATAGAGATTAAGAACTATGGTTAATACTTAATATACATGAACTGAGTAAGACAATTGGACCTTTAGGCTAATACACATAAACTTAATATCTTTAAAGTAACTAATCGACTAAACATAAATCAAAACACAAAAAAAAGACAAATGAAAAAATCACTATAATTCTAAAAAAAAAAAAGAAAAAAAAAAAAAGAGAGAGACTACTATAAAATATCTTTAGTCCGAATCCTATATATAGGAAACAAGATATTTCTCTTACTATCTAATCATGTTAGAAAAGAGATATAGAAGCCAAGAACCTTATTATTCAATCGTATTGTGTAGTTCTTTTCATGAGAAAAACAAATACCGTGCTCTGAATCATTTTACTCTCACTAAGAATTCTGAGGAAAAGAAAAAGCATAGAAATGAAAGTGAGGAATCATTTGCCTTAAGCAGTACCAACACTATCTATCTCAATATCTACCATTGACAAAAGAAAGTGGTCCTTGATGGAGCAATTAATTTCTCACAGAAAAAGTTGTCCTAATGAAATAACTGCCAATTTATTATGACCTTGATAAATGAAACACTTCAAAGTGAAATATGATAAGAGTCAAGAGATAATCAACATTTTTTCAGGCTTGAGACCTGAAATATTTCTTTGTAGACAACCTGTTTTTCCACTTTGCTATCAAAAATGATTTTACATACAATATAACCTACTGCAAGAGTAGTCAACTAATATTTCTTGTTTAGTCTAATCTGTTCTTTGCAGCTGGCTTGGTTATTCTTCCTCTCAACAGTTGATCCTCGACTAAGATTAATTGTAGACAATCTTTCATCATCACTGCTATCATCATATTTAGATTGCGTAATCACAGATCTTAAGAACAAAGAAAATACTAGAGCAATAACCTGAGAGTGAGAGGCAAAAGAAAAAAAAACATGATATTAGAGATTTCAATATATACAAAGAAAGATTTAAGGTGAGCATATATTTTCTCTCCTTTTTAATTTTTCTTTCTTTAATGTATTTAATTATTTACCTCTAGAATAATTACTACGAGAGCAACCCATCTGATGATTGTCCAATTCTTGTTCAAAAAGAGGTAAACTGGTTGAAAATTGCCACTTTTATCTGTGGTAATAACCTGCAGGAGGTTCTCAAATTGTGTAATATTTCTGGATGTACTTCGTTCAAAAAGAAAAGAAAAATTCTTTGGTGGAATTTCTATATAATAAGAAAAACCAAACAATAGGTACTTGCAAGTTGAAAGCAGAAAAAAAATGGGAAACTAACTATGCACTAATTATCATAGAAGTATTTTCACTATGAAAAAAAAAAAAGAACATGAAATAGCAATGAAAAGTCTTCATCACCTTGTTCCAGCTGTGATCAATGAGCATGAATGCTGCAACCCCTAATTCTACAAGGACAAGTCCCACCAAAAATACTGAGTACTAATAATTCTTAAGGACATTAGACTTTTCAGTAAGGCAGAAGTTTGCAAAGAAGATATGAACTATAACAAAGAAGGAAGAATCTAAAAGGAAGTAACTTGAGGATACATTTAGCAGACAACAGGGACTTCTTGATGCAGTTCCTACATATCTAAAGCAGGAAATTATGGATAAGACTGCACCAATTGTGATTATAAGGTAGATATTAACCTGCCAAATTTGCATGGATACAAATAATGATTGTGTCAGAACGTCCTATTTAAGAACTTAAAAATAATGATCACCAAAATGTAAGCAAATTAATGCTAAATTTCAAAGCAAATATCTAGTATTTGACGAGCCAGTCAGGAGAGTTGCACAATATGATGCATTTAAATATAGCAAATCAATTTTCATGTCTCTAGTGCTAATGTTATACAGATCAAGCATCATTTTAAGAGCTACTCACAAGTTGTATCGTGTCCCACTTCTGCTGTAGTACACTATAATTTGGTCATAGACTTCAATGGTAGAGCCAAGAATTTATCTTTGGAGGGTTATAAATAAAAATTTTGTGTGTGTGTGTGTGTATGTGTACGAAATATAAAATAGTAATGTATAGTACTTCATAACTCAATATGTACTATAAACAAAAATGTATCAATTAAAATTAAACAATCATGAGACAAGATTGATAAAATGATTTAATATATTATAAGGAATACAAAAAATAAAGCAATGAAAAGTAAATTAAAAAAATCAAAATAAAGTAATAAATAGTAAGCATAAATACAAAACTGACCTTCTAATTTTTAGCTTTTATCATTTTAGTCTTCTAATTTTCAATTTTTATCAATGTAGTATTTTGTTAGGTTTTAGTTACTGGTATCGTTTAGTTTGACCCTTTCTTTTTTAAATAATTTTTGTAATTAAAAGAAAATAAAAAAAGCTTGGAAAAAAAAACATGGAACTTTTTTTTTTGCTGCTCGGAAAAATCAGAGCAACAAACCTTAGATCTCCAGCTTTCAGTCGGTTTGGAAGGATTGCTTGACTCCTTAAAGCCATCGAGCACACCGCCACTGGCAGAGGTGGCACCGCTCCATGACAGCAGCGTGGTAGAACTAGCTCGCCTAGGCTCGGACTTCTTCTTCATGGTGGAGTCACTGTGTCTGGGCGTCGACTTAGAACGACACTGGCGGACAGTCCAGCCGAGGTGGAGAACAGCCTGAACAGGCTTCGGGAGAGGAGGTTAAGCTTGGAAGAGCCTTAACAGAAAATCCACCACCACCATGTCGTTGGTCATGGCCTCCTTGACCCACTCATCATCGCTCATATTCTCACTACAGCGTCATTTCAGGGAGAGAAAAAGAAGAATGAAAATCTTGTTGGTGGTGTTGTATAGCGTGTGTTTGTGTTCAATAATGGAGAGAGAGAGAGCAGAGATCGGGAAGGCTGAGGATGAAGGCCGAAGGGACCTTCCAGTTCCATTTTTTTTTTCCAAGATTTTTTTTTCTTTTAATTACAAAAATTATTTTCAAAAAAAAAAAGGGTCAAACTTAACTGTTGTAGTAACTGAAATTTAATAGAATACTACATTGATAAAAATTAAAACTTAAAAGACTAAAATGACAAAACTGAAAGTTAGAGGATTGAAATGATAAAAGTTAAAGAGTTAATTTTACATTTTTGCCTAAATAGTACCTGGGAAGAGTTAAAAACAACGAGTATCATAGTATTGATAGAGCCGGTTAGCTATAAGCATAGATAGAGCACTTCTGCATAGTTAGGTGACCTGGGGATGAGGACAAGGGGCCTACCACACAAACAAAAGCTTCAATATTTCACTTGTGACCTTGTACAAAAAAAAGGGTTACACAAACACGAGAGAGAGAGAGAGAGAGAGAGAGAGAGAGAGAGAGAGAGAGAGAGAGAGAGAGAGAGAGAGAGAGAGAGAGAGAGAGAGAGAGAGAGAGAGAGAGAGAGAGAGAGAGAGAGAGAGAGTTTTTGACTTTTCAATTTTTCTACCATACAAGCAAGACCTAAATGTATTGGGATGAAAATTATAATTTTTTTTCGCTTTTTTGTTAAGGTAATTATTAAAATATCTATGTGTTCATTTTTAAGATACTGAATGTTTAATTATTGTAATTTGTTAAAATATGTATTTATAGATTGTATTTTATGTAAATGAAAATTATGTTTATTTTTAGACTTTCTTAAATATATAAATAAATAAATAAATAAATAAATATATATATATATATATATATATATTATCAACAATGGGGGGGCAAAATAATAAGGTTATTTTTAAATTTTTTTATTGAAAATAGAGGGGGGTGGGGGGGGGGGGGGGGGGAAGCCCCCTTTAGTCTTCAAGTGGCTACGCCACTGGTAGACCTCCTATAATATATGACTTACAGTTGTTAACTCAAACATATAAGGGCTGTTTGACACTGTTGTTTAAATAACAGTTTTCAATGTTTAAACAACAATAACATTTTTGACACGTATTTCTATAACACTTAAACACGTATTTTCACAACACTAAAAACTGAATAACAATACTTAAACACTGTTACCAAACGGGCCCATAATGTCTTTCTGCCAATTTTCTTGGATGGTGTAAAAATGATTTGTAATATATTCACATGGTCAACATAAATCTGCAGCTTGTTAAAAACTTAAAATCAAATGAAGTTGCTTTCTTTCTATTAGTGTAAATAAAATTAGGAGCATAAATAAAGTTGCTTCTTTCCCACTTTTTTTTTTCCTTTCAAATAATGAAAATTTCCGTATTGATGCTCAAAGGAAAAGCGTACTTGTGTGCCTAGGGGAGTGTTAGTGTGCAATTAGGTTTTAGGGACCTCTAAGTCTTGTTTAGAGCTTTGTTATGTTTTGTTTTACATACAAAAAAGAAAAAGCACAAAAAAGCTCATTTTACATGCATATGGCTATAATATGGAAATTGGCTTTTGAACACCAAATTTCAATAAAAACTGACCATTTCTACTTAATAGTTTAATTCCATATCGCGATAAAATCATCACTTCTTATGTTGCAGCAAATAACTCAAACTCTTACCTCGTATATTTTGACAGATTTTTTTTTTTTTTTTTTTGAATAGCTAATTCATTTTCTTGTGCTTAGTTGTGATGTTTAATATAGGTTATAAAACATTCTTGTCGTTTGATTTGCACCGAAAATCACCAATATTCTTATAATTCTAAATAATTATATTATATGATGAATACGTTCATTTACAAAAATAAACCTCAAATAGGAAAATACCTTCTATTTTATTCCATTTCGACTTCAGTGGGAATATAGACCTAAATTTTAGTATTTACGAAAAAATTAAGTGAGAAAGCTTTTAGTCGTCTGGAAAAAGTCAACAATTGGTCAATAATTAGTCAAGGATTGGTTGGTGGACCGGAGAGAAAGAGAAACCATTGGTCAACATTAGTCAATGATTCGTTGGTGGATTGGAGAGAGATAAAGAGGTGAAGGGAGATATGTTACTAGTGAGAGAGTCTGTTTATTGAGTATATACATTTTTTGCTTTTAAAAAACTGGAAATGTTTTTCTCTTTATTAGACTTTTATTATTATTATTTTTTTATGAGTATTAGACTTGTTTTTTATAGACCACAAAAACTCATTAATTTGCAATTTTCATTTTTCATCATACTATACATTAGTGTGGGGCCAGAAAATCGGGTAGCCTCGGCCCACTTCAAGCCAAGTCTAAAGGGCTCATGTCGAGGATTTATAAAGGGTCTAAGGATGAAAGCGCGAGGATCGACCCCTGAGGAACATATCCGAGGAGGGGCCCGTCCTCGGGCGTTCGAGACTTCGAAAGAATACGAGCACCTCCCCATAAAAAAACTTCTTGAATATCTAAGGAGGAGAGGGTCCAGTGCTACGCGTCAGCGCCGGGAGTGCGGCAAAGGAGTAAGTCTTAGGCGAGCTGTCACATCTGCATTGAATGCGCTCATCTAACCCCCCTAGCCGCATTAATGGGGATGTAACCCCTTGACAGGGTAACATTGATCATTGTGAGTCACTCGAGTACGGATAAGGTCTCTAATAGGACAGATGGTCAGAGGGGAGGCTAATGGATGATCAACAGAAGGAAGGAGGGGATAGGAGGGAGAGAACTATATAAGAAAAGCGAGCAAAGCAGTTGAGGGAGGGATTTCATTATTCAATAGAATGACATAGAATGACTCGGAGGTCATGTCAGTTTCAGGGGGGAACCTCCTCGGACGAGGGCCGAGGAGCTACCTTTAGTTGTAAGTTGGGCTCACTCCCCTTCAATGGAAAAATGTGGCTTGTGTTCCGTTGCTAGTCTGTTAGGGCCTAACCCTTCGTCCCACTCTCTAAAAATGTATTGTTGGGGAACCTTTCTAAACTTAGTCTCTACAACTAGAAAATACGAAAAATATTTTTCACTAAAACAGATGCACCTCAATTTGCATATATCAATATATCTGGATCTTTCAATAGGGAAGACTTTCTTACAAAAGTAGCATTTTAATTTGTTATTTCACTTATTTGTATTATAATTTTATAGCATATACTTAAAGAGAATGAAATTATGGAATTGTATAAGGGTCTTGCAGTTGAATTAACACATTCTCATACATAAAGCACTTGGAAGTTTAGGGGATAAATGGTTCGAATTGAGAAAATAGCAATATATTGTAATTATTTCTTTTAAAAAAAAAATGAAACAGAAATTTCATCATATATTATTATTGCTAAAAGTGTGACATATATATGGAGTGTTACATAACTTCCATTTTAAGAGTCATCATTCTTATCTACTAAGTACTGCTTGCTATAATTCACCAAAAAAAAAAAAAAGTACTACTTGCTATAATCTCCTTAAAAAAAGAGTTATCATTTTTGTTTACATCTCAAAAAAAGAAAAAAAAAAAAAAAAAAAAAAGAGAAAAGAGAGAGAGAGAATGAAACAGAAATTTCATCATATATTATTATTGCTAAAAGTGTGACATATATATGGAATGTTGCACGCGGAATGTTGCATAACTTCCATTTTAAGAGTTATCATTCTTATTTTATTAGGAAAAAAAAAAGAAAAAAAGAGAGCTATCATTCTTATCTACTAATTACTATACTTGCTATAATCTCCTTATAAAAAAAGAGTAATCATTTCTGTTTTTTTGAAACTAATAGTTATCATTCTTATCTACTAAGTACTACTTGCTATAATCTCCTTAAAAAAAGAGTTATAATTTTTTTTAAACCAACAGTTATCATTCTTATCTACTAAGTACTGCTTGCTATAATCTCCTGAAAAAGAGAGTTATAAATCATTCTTATCTACTAAGTGCCGCTTGCTATAATCTCCTTTAAAAAAGAGAGTACTACTTGGCTACTTGCTATAATAAAGAGGTTATTGACATTTTCTTTTTTGAGAGAAAACAGCCAAATTAACATATGTTATTCGATATATTTTTAAAAATAATTAGAAAAAAAGTCTGAAGTTAGTTATTTGATGTGCTTTTTCTTTTTTCCTTTAATTTTTGAAAAAAGCCCGTTAAGGGCTAAGGGAAACACATTCATGCCATTAGGGGTAATTATGGGGCATCCAATAAATACCTGATCATTTAATTTAGTAGATTTTCCTCACATTGATCTGTCAATTGAACAAACAGACTATCTGAAGAAATCAATTCTGTAATAATTAAGGATTTTTATTTTTAATTGTGACTAACACTAATGGAACATGTTGATAGTCTAAAGATTTTATGCTGCTTTCTACAGATTCAATAACTAAGAAATACCATTAAAGTCACAAGCTAACCTTCAAATGAAAAAAAAAAATTGTGACAGTATTTGGAATGAATAAAACCCACACACCAAGCCGTAGGAAGCTAATTAGACAACAGCTTCGATGGATCAATTGCAAGCAACAGTCGATTAGTCATCCTGTAATTCGTTTTGTCAACATGATCAGGCTGTGTTGGTGTATGTTTCCACTTGATCAAACAAGATAAACCATAGAACAATACTTCTAGGCCACAGAGGGTGAAGATGAAGTTGATCATCTGAAGGAGATACTCCACAATTGGTCTCTTAGCCATTCCTGAAAGTGAAAATATCAAAATTCAAACCCCTATTTTAGTATTTTTCATCTTCTAAAATATGTGTGTGTGTGTCAGAGAGTGAGAGAGGGTAGTAAAGTTAAAGTTTCTTGCCAATAATATAGAACAGTGAGTAATCACAGAGGCTAGCTAGCCTTGCTTATAATGGTTTATAACACATTTGTCAATTATGTTCTAATTTATATAGGTATCTTTGAGGCCTTTCTTGTCTAATCATGAACTAGAATATGAAATCCAGGTTAATCTTAGTCCAATGAGCTAAACAGAACTTTTTTCTATTGGAATATGCTTAGGTTTATTAATAGTTTTGACACTTTTGGTAGTTCAATTTGTCCGCATGGTCCTACAATATTTGAGAGGAATGCAAATATTTTGTATCACATTTTGTATTTCATTTTATGTTCCACCAATTACAATTTATCATGTGTTTATTTTCTTCCATTTTAAACTTTGATTATTTTATAAAAAAAGTTAAATAAATATATGATAAATTGTGATTAGTGAAATATAAAGTAGAAAAAAAAATGTACAAAGGATTTGTATTCATTTGAGAGAGTGTACCATTGCTCACACCAATTATGTCATTATTATTCTATGGCATTAATGTATCCATGCAATATGGACAACCTTAGCAACTTATGGAGATTAAAAAAAAAAAAAAAAAAAGGAATATTACGTTGCCGTACATCGGTACAAGGTACACATAGTACGTTCCCGTCTTTATCAATATAATAAGATCCAATTGTAATTTTATAAAACAATATTATTCTGAGTTTGTCTCCTTAGTATTCGATGTCAGCATCAGATTCATGGTTGATAGCTAAGGTAGAACCACATCTTAGATGCAATATTGGAAGTTTGGAACAATTAATAATAAAAAAAATTATTAGTGTAAACAGTTGTAAACAGCGTATTAGGAAAACATTATGTGAAGATAATTTTTCATATTATTTCTTATGTTTGATAACATCATAAAAATGGATTAAATGAAAATTTTCTTTAATTAATAAATAAAAAATTCTGTTAAAAGTTTAACTTATTTTTTAAAGGTTATTGCTTTTCACTAAATTTTTTTTTTAAACAACTTTATCTCACACTGTGTAAAACAAAGGAAAATGAGAGGCAATGCGTGAAACTATTGAAACGAAGCCAAGAATTGTGTGGTTGTATGTATTTAGCTCTTTCTATCACTTACTTGGTTCTAGGTTTTTTTATTAATTTACTCTAAAATGAGAAAAAAAAAAAGTAGAGAGAGAGAGAGAGAGAGAGAGAGAGAGAGAGAGAGAGAGAGAGAGAGTTATCTATATATATAGTTAAAGCCAAAGTTTAGAGAAAGTAAAATTAGATTTTGAATTGGAGTCTAATTTTGACCCGTGTGTTTCATTTAATTTTTAAATTTTCACGTCAAGTGAATTATTAGGTGCAAAAATTAAAAGTTTTAAATCCAATTAAATTCTAAATTAAATTTTAATTGGAGTTTAATTTTGCGTTATGTGTTTTATCTAATTTTTTAATTTTTGTGACAATTGAATTATTAAGTGCAAAAAATAAAAAATCCAAATCCGATTAGATTTTAAATATTATATATATATATATATATATATATATATATATATATATAATGAGAAGTCATTACATATTTGATACCATGTATAATTTAAACTTATATATGTATATAATTGTGATTGTTTTTAAATATATCCATGTATATGCATAATATTTTACACTAGTAATTGTAAATGAAAAGTCAAATTTTGAGATACGTTCTAAACAAGCTAATTAAACTCAACATGTAGCTGAATTATTACTTAATTATAAGTTTATCTCAAATATCTGATCCACAGTATGAAGAGGCCCAAAACGGTAACTTTTGCCATGTGAGTTAAGGCCCAAGTGTTGAAACGGGGAATTATGGGTATGTAAGTATTTTTCTTTTGGCATTTTGCTATTTTCCGCTTTCTTTTTCTAAAATTAGTTTAATTTGATATATGATATATCTATGAGTTAAAATTATTATTATTATTATTATTATTGGGGTCACTAAAGCTTGAATTTTTGCTCTAAGTTGGGCTTTTGCTTAGTGGTTAGCTTTGGATTTGGGTTGTGAAAGGAGATTTGGAGTCATTTTATTTTAGCTATGAATCTGCGATTGGTGGTAAAATTTTAGCAACGGATATAGAGAATAGGGCTTGTTTCAAAGTGCCAGGCAGTGTTAAGGGTCTAAATCTAAATTATAAACTTTAAGCAGTAAAATCAAATTGATCACAAATCTTAAGTGTAATTTACAATTTATATAAACAAGTTCTTTCCAAGAGGCCACAACAGTTGATAAAGGTGTGAGTGGCTTTTGATGAGATCTTAAAAATTTATGTGGCAAAATATCATGAAGTTAACTAGAATTTCAACACCTTCAGTTTTATTATTATTTTTATTATAGACATATTATAGATTATCATGTCATGATTTAAAGAACTTTATACAAGAATTATTTATTGTTAAAATATGCACACACAAAATAAAAAATATTTATTGTTAACTTTCAAGTTTCAACTCGTATATATCCCTTTCAAAAAAAAAAAAAAACTCGTATATATCAATTTGCCGTACCGTATTATGCTAAGTTTCTTTGAAGATTAGGAAATAAATAAGATTCCAAACTCTGTATTGAATCTTTTGATCATTTAGGTAATATTTGGATAGGTAAACAAAGGCAGATCTCAAAATGACCCTCCAACCAAAATTTATTATATTTCACAATTGTTACCATATTTCTTACCTCTTCATGAAAATTGAAATTTATTATATATCACAATCATTATTACCAAATTTTCTTACCTATTCATGTTAATTGAATAAAGCATAGCTACAAGAAGAGAAAACGTAAATGTTCATTAAAAAAGAAGAAGAGAAAAGGTAAATCGCTGCAATACGACAAATAATTATATTTAAATGATCCAAAAAAAAAAAAAACGAAGCGTAGAAGGACCAAGTACTGTTACAATTGAGGCTTACAAAAGGTTGGTCCACACTAATTGGAAAATATTGATTAGTTCATTTTTTCCAGTCAACTTTAGTGTTTAGAGAATAAAAAGTTAATGAATGCCGTCGGAGGAGGAGTAGAGTAGAGTAAAATTAACTCAAAATTAGCTTATTTTCAACTAACTCTACTCTACTCCTCTTTATTCTCCCTCTCTTTCTCCTCAATCTAAACAAACTAAGGTATTAGTTTAAAAAATATTTTTAAAATTTTTGATAAAAAAAGAAAAAAAAATTTAATTCTTTTACACTTTATTATATTTATCATTAAAGTGATAATAAAAGTTTTTAAAAATGGTTTATTAATAAATACGTTAAGCCACCATTTAAAATAAGAGTTTATCGGAAACACAAAAATATTTTGTTTTAACATGCAAACTGCAGTCCATGTTAATTAATTGAAAATAGACACGCGTAAGTAGAACTTAATATGCATGACAAGTGGGAATTTGAGAAGCATGAAGCAAATTAAAATGAATATTAATTATGTGGCCTCCTAACATATGCAAATAGCTTTTACAATTACATTTACCTCAGAAAAAAAAGATTTTGTTCTTCTAAAATTACATGTTAGATTTACCATAATATTTTCTATTTATTTTATAGATATTAAATTCAACTGTCTATCTAAGTATATTTTTATTTTCGAGTATTTGCATGTATTGCATTATAGAAGAGCCTGTGTACAAAAAAGTTATGCATCATTACGTGATAGTAACTAGTAAGATATGGTAAAAGTTAGCATTGAAGTAATTTTAAAATTTGAAGGACTAAATAAAAATAATTAATAAGCATATAAACACGAAACCAAATCTATAACTAGTAAATCAAGAACCAAAATCATATTTTAACCAATATTTTACAAACTATAACAATGCCACGCCATGTTTTATAGAATATATTGTCAATAAAGATTGAATATTCAATTACATGATGTCTCTCTAGCAGATTAGAACTACAAGTTTGGTTAACCTACCTAAAAAGAAAATGACTTATTTGTTCGTAAAATAAGTAGGGGTGTGGGAATAAAGAGCTAGAACTAGACAATTTTACTGAGTCAGACAGTTTTTGAGGAAATGTGACTAATTATACTTTGAAAGTATTCTCAACGTATATTGCATGCAACAAGATCCAAATGTGTATACAATGAGATGTGTTATGGCTAGCTGAATTGCCAAAAATACCCAAAAGAAAGTGCAAAAAAGTTCTCAAAGCTTGATGGCACAGAGTCATTTTAAGTTTTTATTAAACTAAACAAAATATATATATATATATATATATATTAATCCATTGACATGTTGTCCTATATATATAAAGGTAGACTTGATGGGGGGGACATGTTAGAGAATCAAAAGAAATCAATCATGGGGATTAATAGAGGTCCTTTCCTCCTATTTCTGATTGTCACGGTTGGCTCAGTGCCTTGGGGTGAAGGTGCAATTCAGAATTATGACTCAAAATATTCTGTTAATAGAAGCAGTTTTCCAGAGGGTTTCATATTTGGCACAGCATCATCTTCTTACCAGGTTTGTGTTTGAATTAATATACCTATTGTTATAAACCATTTTGTAGTTTAATTGACAATTTATAGTGTTTTTAATGAAGACATCTAGAGTATAAATCCTCCCTTCCGAAACTATCAAATTATCTAAGATATATACATGTTTTTCCAATCAAAACTAACATATTGGAAAGATTTTATATGTATGCAAAAATCTATGATACTAGGGGTTGTTGATTTAGTTTGTTATGTTATTGTGCAGTATGAAGGTGCAACAAATGAAGGTGGTAGAGGAACTAGTATATGGGACTCTTTCACTCAGCGCTACCCAGGCAACACCTCTCTCTTTCTGTGTAGAGATACGTGTATCATGGTTCTATGATATGAGTTCATTATTCATGTGAAAAGAATGATATAATTGCTCTTAGATTACTGCATAAGCATAGATATATGATATGAGTTCATTAATTATTCATGTGATAAGAAAGATATAATTGCTTTTAGATTACTGCATAAGTTTAAATAGCTTTAATGTTGTTAGGTTTTATCCTTCTAATGTTGGTGGCCACCCATGACTACTCTCAACTACTCTCTAATAAAGTGCATGGAATGTATTTGTTTAATTAAAGAATTTTTTTTAAAAAAGTTGCTAATATGGAATACGTTAAATTGCCTTCATAAGAATAAGGTTTTGAACCCAACCATCTTTAGTTGCTTAAACATATTAATTTGAACTTGATTATTCGAGACTTTTTGGTGTTGCAGATAAGATAAAGGATGGTAAAAATGGAGTACTTGCTGATGATTCCTATCATCGTTACAAGGTATATATTGTTGACATAATGCAATGTTTTATTATAATGCAGATGTACTAATTCAAGAGAAGATAAGAAAATTATAGTCAATACCAAACGTACGAAATAGTTAACTCATAGTAGTCTCAATAAAGTTATGTCATTAAGGTCCTTTTGCTCTTATAGTCGTTTTTCAATTAATTATTAGGTAGAGGGCTACATCAAAACCCCAACTTAACATTAATCATGCTTCTGTCATAATTTTCTAGGTGAAACTTTGCTTATATATTATTACTTTGCTTAATCTGTTGCACGCTACATCAGATTCCAAAGATTTCAGATTTAAGACTTCATTTGTTGTATTTTGGATTTTCTTTTACATTCATATGACCAAGTTATTGAAGATTAATCATTTCTGTATTTGTGGCAGTGATACCTTTTTCGTTTACTTGTATTATTTGGACTGATTTTAATGAATTGAATAACTTGGCAGGAAGACGTGAGTATAATGAAGGACATTGGATTTGATGCTTACAGATTTTCGATTTCATGGTCTAGATTATTACCGAGTAAGATTACTAAATTACGCTTTTTTTTTTTTTCCTTATAAATCCTCAAGAAGGTTTTAATCCTTAGATTTGAATTTATGCTTTGTTTAATTCTAGTTTCTATGTTCAATTAAACTAAAATCACTTGGATCATAAAATTTGAAATGATCAACCCCTGTATAGTGATTCCAAATAGAATTATATATTTAAATCAATTATATTATTGAATTCTATTTTACTTAGGTGGAAACTTAAGTGGGGGAGTGAATCAGGAAGGCATTACATATTACAACAATTTCATCAATGAGCTTCAATCCAATGGATTGAAGCCATTTGTGACTCTATTCCACTGGGACCTTCCACAGGCACTTGAAGACACCTATGGCGGTTTTTTAAATCACCAAATTGTGTAAGCAATGACTATATTTACCGACTCCCAACTCTCATCCATATAACATAATCCAAATAACAATTCTATAGACAAAACATTGTCCACAAATATTTTCACTTTTGTTAAAAGATACAGTTATGAGTGATTTATAATAAAGTAATATCTATATATAGTGACCCAATTTGAAAATCAATAACAAATTATCAACTTAGTAAGTTGAGAAAATGTGAACAAAATTGTGTTTGTAACATTACTGTATTCCAAATTATAGTTTAACACATCTCAACCTGTTATATAAACAGAAATGACTTTAGGGACTATGCTGAGCTTTGCTATAAAGAGTTTGGTGATAGGGTGAAGCATTGGATCACCTTAAATGAGCCACAAACCTTCGCTACTATGGGGTATGGAAATGGTGCATTTGCACCAGGTAGATGTTCAAAATGGTTGTCCTCAAAGTGTAATGAGGGTGATTCAGCTACTGAACCTTACCTAGTTGCTCACCACCAAATTCTTGCTCATACAGCTGCAGTCAAAGTCTATAAGGACAGGTACCAGGTTAGTGTTATAGTATATGCATAATTATTGTAATTCACTAGCATAATCAACTAGAATTTAAACGTGATACCTAATAATAATTAAGAATGTATCACGGTGAAAGTAGTGCTTGATTTATTTATATCTTTGTAAAGTACTAATATACTATTTTTATTTGAGTCTGAATTTGGTAAGGATGAGGTTTAAAACTTATATTTTACACAATTTAATATGAGATTACCACATTAGCTCTTTATTTAAAACTCAATAAATCCAAATACACCTAATAACATCTCAATAAAATCACGATTGAGTTGGATTTTCAAATGAATATTAGAATTGCTTGAGTATGGTTGTACTTATTCTTTAATATGTAATGTAATGATGCGTCATGTTGGGATTGAAGAGTATTAAACTTGAGTTTCATACTACATTTTTATAGAATTTAATCTCTTTTTATTTAGTGAATAATGTACTAACATAATGAAGTAGATACTGATCAATTGAAAATCAGTATGATTTTCAATCAATTAGTCTAACTTTTATTTTTGTTTTGAGAAGAGCTCAATTAGTCTAACTAAATAATCCAAATTTAGAATGCATGATTTATGTAGATGTCTCAGAAGGGTCAAATTGGGATTACACTAAATTCACCGTGGATATTGCCATTTTCCCAGTCAACTGAAGATAATGATGCAACATCTCGAGCCCTTGCTTTTATGTATGATTGGTAAGTTGTTTTCCAATTATCTACAAAATTATAGTTATGTATAATATATATTTTTAAAAAGTGAGGCTTTAAAAATTATACATATAAAATAAGTTAATAAAATTAAAACAGACAAATAATTTGTTGTCATCTCTGAACTGACTTAGATTGAGAGGCTATGGTATTTTTATTTGTAAGTAAAAGATTGGGTATACAACAAATCAGCAATTTCTAAATACAAACTTGAAATTCATATACATATTATCTAGTATGATAAACACAAACCAAAAAAGAAAAATTACTGTTCAATGTTTTGGAACTCAGCTAATTGTAGATCTTCTATAACTTTTCTAGGTTTATGGAACCACTAAATTCTGGTCTCTACCCAGCTGAAATGGTTGCCCGCGTCCATGAACGACTGCCACAATTTTCTAAAGAGCAATCTTCAATGGTTAAAGGGTCTTTTGATTTCATTGGCATAAACTATTATAGTGCAAATTATGCTGCTGATGGTCCTTGTGAATACCAGCAGCCTAGCTACTTCACAGACTCTTGCATTAACATCACAGGTTCGTTTTACTAATGAGGTTTGTTTTATGTGAATTAGTTTGCACTTTTTATTTTGGACAAAAAGTTATCCTATTTTAAGTTGAAATATAACATGTTTGTGACAGATGAGCGAAATGGGATTCCCATTGGTCCAAAGGTATGAATTCTTTTACAACTTGTTTCTTATATAAAATGAATTTTTTTACAACTTAGAAATGTCTATGAAAAATAGAAATAATTTTTTTAATAGAGTTTATAATGTGCCTTTATATTAGAATCACATTTTCTCTTTTATGTGTGTGTTTGTTTCTTAAAAAATAAAA
The DNA here is from genome assembly GCA_030445155.1 of Quercus variabilis. Taxonomy (NCBI): domain Eukaryota; kingdom Viridiplantae; phylum Streptophyta; class Magnoliopsida; order Fagales; family Fagaceae; genus Quercus; species Quercus variabilis. The sequence continues at coordinate 3,078,097 of CP129448.1, read as the reverse complement.
ATAAATAAAAGATAAAAACTTAAAGGAGAACCAAGGTCGAGAGGGCATTGCCCTCTGTCTTGCCAAAAAATTCAAACCTAACTTTTCCTCCACCTATATGGCTAGATTGACACAGTATTATGATCTCTTCTATATGTCAAACTTTATATTTTTAAATATAATTTTTTCCTATTTTATTATAATATAGAGAAATGTTAACCAATGCCCTGAAGGCATTGGTTTAAGAAACATTTTTAGAAATATTTTATTGGGAGAATGATAAAACAATAAATATTGTTGACAATTTTCTACATTTCTCATGAAAGTATTGTTAAAACTTTCCTATCATGGTTTATTAACAATTGTTTTAAGGGTATCCATAAACATGACTTTATTGAATCTCAAATTTGCATGCAAACACCCCCCCCCCCCCCCCAACAAAAAAAAAAATCCAATAATGTAGCTCTGTCTCTTGGTACATATTTTTAAAATTGTAACAATCGTGATATCTTATAAGTCTATATTAACCAAAATAATAGAAAATTTATTCTCAAAAAAAAAAAAAAAAAAATGTAGTCTGCACTTGATATCTATCTTGTTACTAAAATTCTTCCACTCATACGTTGAATTAGATTTAACTTTGGAAAAAAAAAGGCTTGTTTATTTATTTATTTTTTTTTTAGTGTTTTATTGAATGATTTCGTATTTTTTAGATTGACATCAAGTAATATCTATATACACACACACACACGTGTTTGTGCATGTTTGTACATGTAAGTTAGAAATAAATTTTGTCCCTCCAAAAATTAAATCCTGCTCTAACATTGAGCATCTACATCTGGAATACTGTATCCTACAAGCAAGCAGAATTTCCTCTCCCTTCAATATATTTTGATATCAAATGACCTATCATTCTTCTATTGAAGGCAATTTCAAGCATCATATTACATTTTACCTTTTGATCAATGAACACAACTTTTGGCTCAAATAAATTGTCCAGAAATTTCCAATGTTGTCACATATGATAAAATTTTTCTTTTTCAGATGATGAAGAAGAAGAAAAAATGCACTATCAATTCTACACTTGCACAAAGAGAGAAATACAATGGTGTCAATGCATTGAATTAGAGTCTCATGATTTGCATTTTAATTGACCATGCAGGCTGTTTCCCGGTGGCTTTCTATTTATCCGCAAGGAATTCAAGATCTTTTACTTTACACAAAGAACAAATTCAACAACCCAGTCATCTATATAACTGAGAATGGTATTATCTAACAGGAGATCATCTACTTTACACGGCATCCATAGTGATACATACATTGAATTACTATATGTAATTTCTTCTTCTTCTTCTACCTCTCTCTCTCTCTCTCTTTCTCTCTCTGTTTTTCAGGAGTCGATGAGATTAATAATGGTACTATATCACTTGAGGACAACATGAGAATTGACTACCATAGTAGTCATCTTTCTTTTGTACAAAGTGCTATAATGTGAGTCTTTAAACATAATTATGCCTTCCTAAGCCATTTGATTATTTGTGCTCAATATAAATGACTATGATTTGAATGTTTGAACTTTGGATTTTGGTAGGAATGGGGGTCAAAGTGAAAGGATACTTTGCTTGGTCACTGTTGGACAACTTTGAATGGGCCGACGGTTACACTGTTCGCTTTGGGTTAGTCTATGTAGATTATGAAGATGAGTTGAAAAGATATCCTAAAAACTCAGCCAAGTGGTTCAAGAAGTTTCTCAATTGAGAAAAGCTTATATATTAACCAAATGTCATGTATTTAGCCAGTGGTGGCTCCAAGAATATTTTTCATGGTGGTCATTAAGGAACGTAAATTATACAAAATTTAATAAAAATAGAACTTCAAATATTGGCCATTAAAAAAAAAAACACACACACACACACACACACACACACACAAAGGCATAAAGTCTTACAATTTCCTTTCTGAATTTTCTTATTTTGAAAATTTTGCATAATAGTCTCATTATCAATTCTGTAAATTACATTTTTTTCAAAATTTTAGTTCCATAAAAAATTTTCTTGGGTTTTTTCTTTTTGTTTGTTAGGACCTAATATATTGTTAAGGAATCAAAGTTTAAAGAAAAGTTTGACTACAAATTAAGCTGTAACCTAAAGCTACAATTTTCACTAAACAAATTAATATGGTTACATATTTTGAAAATTTAAATGTTAAATTGCATGTTCTTTATGTTCTTAAAACACATGTTAAATTTCATGTTAATTAGAAGTTATTTACTATTTAATCTATAAACTTATTTTTTATGTATAATTTTAGACAACAAAAATTCGAAATTTAAAGATTTGAGTGATGACATAGCTATTGATATTTCATCTTTTTGAAATTTTGCAAATATGGAGTGTAGGGACTCCATTTAGGAAGGTTCCCCAACAATACATTTGTAGAGAGTGGGTCGAAGGGTTAGGCGCTCACTGGCTAACAACGGAGCACAAGCCACTTTCTTTTATTGAAGGATAATAAGCCCAATTTACAACTGAGGGTAGCTCCTCGACCCTTGTCCGAGGAGGTTCTCCCTCCTCAAACTAACATCGCCCCCGGAGCCATTCTATGTCCTTCTCTTTTAATGACCTCTAAAAATCCCCCCCTCTAAACTCTTTGCTCGCCTTTCTTATATAGTTCTTTCCCTCCTATTCCCTTCTTCCTTCTGTTGATCATCCATTGACCTTCTCTCTGACTATCCGTCCCATCAGAGGCCTTATCCGTACTCAAGTGGCTCACCATGATCGATGTTGCTCTGTCAAGGGGTTACATTCCCATTAATACGGCCAGAGGGGGTTAGGTGAGTGCATTCAATACAGAGGTGACAGCTCACCTAAGGCTTGCCCCTTCACCGTGCTCCTGCCGCCGACGCATGGCACTGGGCCCTCTCCTCCTCGGATATTCAAGGAGTCTCCTTTGGTGGAGTGGTCCTCATGTTCTCCCGAGGTCTCGGACGCCCGAGGAAGGGGCCATCCTCGGATAAGTTCCTCGGGGGTCAGTCCTTGCGCTTTCATCCTCGGACCCCTTATGCATCCTCGGCGTGGGCCCTTGGGTCTGGCTTGGAGTGGGCCCAAGTCACCTGATTTTCTGGCCCCACATGGAGGATTTAAGAAGAAAATGTAATCCAATGATGGATTTGCCAAAATTCATATATAATAAAAAAATATTGAGTTGAGTTGTAGTCTTAATCTACAAACAAGTTTATTGTTAAATTTTGTCCAAAGTGTAATTATGTTGAGCCTAAAAAGATTTAGGGTGGTCCCAAATATTTTTTTAAGGATAAAAAATCAAATTTTTTTTAAAATTTACATATAATAATTAATTTTTTTTCCCAAGTTAGGGTGGCCTTGTGACCACCCTGGACTCTACATGGAGCCGCCAGTGGCAGTTGACTCAAAAGATTGATCGAGCTCTACATCTTCGATCTCCTCATCTTTAAGTTCTGGCAAATTTATGTTCTTCCTATTTCTCCAGTCTATAGCACAATTGAGGTGGAAAACAAAATCACATTTGGAGCAATAGTAAAAGCCATAGCGTGTGTCCACCTTTTGAACTTAGAGTAGACAAAATCGGGAGTTGGATTCACGGAGTTCAAGGGAAGAATGGGTGATGTGGAGGGGATGCTTGTGATGTACAACCTTGAGTCTACATGGGAAAGAAGCACAACTTCTATGAATCCAAAAACAGCATGTGGCACACAGATTGGGCACACCCTTGCCTTCTTTGCCGCAAATGTCACAAGTGAATGTGATTGTCTTGCCAATGGGAGTCAATGGGTGATCTTGGAATTTGGCTTCAAGTTGCAAAACAGCACATTTGATGTGAAGGTTGAAGTCGCAATGGTAACAGCGATAAGCGTATTCATTACGAGATTCATTACAGACTTGGCATGTGCTGTTTTCTTTCTCAAGATAACCAGTTTTTTCGTCAAAAAGAATAAGAGGATGTAATGGGTGCAAGGGATGGTGCAACTCAAGGGGTACTTCTGCACGTAATTTATGATGACAGTGCCAACTACTGCATTTTGAATTTGGACAAAAGTAGCTAGGACCATAAACTGATTCTTGGCACCCACAACAAGTAGCACGACCTCTGAAGTGTTGAACGTAGACCAAGGGATACTTTGAATGGGAAAAATGTAGAAGCTGTTGTTGCTCCATCTTCTTGTATCACATGCACAGAGTCACAAACAAAATAACAAAGCTGAATCCAAAAAAGAAAAACAGAGAAAGAGCAATAGGCGTGAGAATTGCTGCCTTTTCAGTTTCGTAGCATTTTTTTTATTGCTCGATTTTGATGTGAAACACCGATTTTTTTCAATTTAAGAAAAGATTGAAGGCTTCTTTTGGTTGACGTTTACGAATGAGCAGCACTTGCAAATTAGGTGTTTGATTTTGTGTCTAATAAAAGTAAGTAAAGAAGTTTGGATTTTGAATGAAAATTGGATTTGGGCCTATTTGTTTAAGAGGCATTGCCGTGGCCCAGGAGGGGACAAAAAAATTTATGGTTGTGGTAAAAAACTGTAATGACTGATTATGAAATCATCTCTTCTAAAGATTGACAATACAATTTGTAATAACTTCCTCTGGTTAAAGATATAAATTATTGCTTTTTTTATTATGCAATCTCAAATGTGGACGGCAATGTTAAACTTAAAACTATTGAGTTAGAGATGAGTTTTTTAATTGTTTTTTTTTTTCTTTAAACAAATAAAAATATTCAGATTTTTTATTTAAAGGAAATAAACGGAAAAAAGTTAGGAATAAATAATAAGAATGTTTTCACAACAAAAGTTCGAACCATGTCTCTTCTCCTAATTCTTGAGACTAAAAAAGTATAATTTGTTTTACTTTGTTCCGCTTATGTCAATTCTTAATTTCTTATAATTCATCAAAAAGTATCTAACCCAAATCTAAGTTTTCCTTTGTTCTATATATCAAGTAGAAAGTGCAACTAAGTTTGCTTTTTACTTAGGTCAAGTCAATTAGTACAGCTCAAAACAACAAAGCCAACCCAACAAAATTTTTGACAAAAAAAGTAGTAGTAAACGGCTAACCTTATAGATTTAACAGTAAATGGCAACTTATTATTTTGAAATTTTGCATGTGATTAACTTATAAATATATATTAAATGAAAGCATGGATCCAATAATATAGTAACATAAACCAAACAATTTAGTGGTAATATCTCACAAAAATATAGTATTAATCCAAGTGCAATAAAAATATACTACATTTAATGTAGCAACTTATTGTTTATGAATAATAATAGAACAACACATGTATATATGAATAAATTTGCAAAAACAACTATTAATACTTGCACCAAGAAGAATTCAATTTTGGCTTCAAAACGCACCAAGGAAAACCTCCAAGTTAGCCTCAATTTCAATATTGCTAGAACTAAGGTCATGAAGAACTCATTAATGACTTCTACTATATATAGTGTATCCTATCGTATCAAAAAATAAATTCCTTCTCCAACTCAAAAGAAAAGGAAATAAATAAAGAACAACAACAAAAGCAAGCAAAAATATATTCTTGCTTGCTAACAACTTAGAGTTATATACTTTTTCTTTCTCTTTTATCTAATCTTTTATATTTTTTTAATCTTACTTATCCATGTCATGACTTCTTACTACCATTTCCTTTTTCTATTATTATTATTTTCTAAACATGTCCATGCTAATTCTTTAGCTTAGGGAGACTGAAAGAGTTTTTAACTTATAAGAGTTGTAGCCCATTCCTAGCCATAAATCATGGGCCCTTCTTGATATTGAACTTTCAAGCCTACGAAGCACCCAAGTACAGGAAGGGTGGTTAAACTTTGGACCTAAAGTGTTTCAAATTAGTGAAAACTCTCCAAAAAGTAAAAAAAGAAAAAAAAAGAAAAAAAAAAAAAGATTTCCTAAAGAACAGAAGAGTGTATGAATGAAGGTACTAGATAAGATGCTGAAAACATTGCTTCTCTAAATTTCCACCTACTATATTAAAATACTATTAATGAACTTCACAAGAGAATCAAAATCTACCTTCATTTGCATGTTTGAGAAAAAGGAAGAGAGCGCAACTCACAAGGAGGACAAATTGATTTGAATATGACCAAAAGGAAATTAAAATAAGGAGGCAAAATAAAGTTCAAATTTTGTACAAATGCATCACTCAAAGATCGTGCCCAAAAGCTTGTAGTATAATAATATACTACAGCCAGTGCTCCAAATGAATGCCAATTGGTTCCTCAACCTCTCCCACTCTTAAAGACTATAAATAATGGCTAAAAAATAACGCCAATTGTGTCCGCATAGGTTCTAACTAAAGATGCTTAGAACTTAGTCAAGTTAAATGTACGAGATATGGGTCTGTTTGGAAACAACTTATATAGTTTTTGCTGAAAGTGTACTAAAGTATACTTTTAGCCTGAATTTTTTGAAAAAGTGAGAAAATGCGAAAAAAGTAAAGTTTTAAAAAAACTGTACATAAAAACTAAAAGCTTAAAGCTGATGCCAAACTCACCTATAGTTTGAGTCGAAAGAAGTTACTATTCTTGCAAAGAGCAAATGCACAAATATGATGTGGTTTGCCAATGGTGATCATGGCCATGGATAAGTCCATGAGGAACAAAAAAATAAATTAACTGTGCAAGAATGCAATTGTAGATGATTTTAGACCCACTTCTGAAGTTGTAGAAGATTTTATTAATTCAGGTGATACCACAAAATGTGAAATTAGCCTTGTTTGATAAAAAAAAATATTAGGAAGTCAAAGCTCTTGAATGAAATAAATTTGGAACCCATCTATTTTGGTTTACCTCTAGACAATCTATAGAGATGCAATATAAAAGAAAATTCTTTTATTTTTTTAGTAGTTTATAGTGTATACTCATCTCTCACATGGTTTAATTCTTTTTCAGATTTGCCACTATGATTAAAAAGGAGTAGATTTTGTCTCCTGAGGTATTTAATCAGTTTGATTTCGGCTGCTAGCTACTAAGGTAAAGGCAATATGAGATAAGAGTCACTCTTTCAAAGTATTAGGAACTCAAACCTCTTGAATCAAATAAATTTGGAACCAATCTATTTTGGAGAACTTTATTTATTTACCACTAGAGTCCAGACAATCTATGGAGATACAGTATAATAGTAAATTTGTTTTTATTTTTTTTAGTAATGTATACTCATCCCTAAAGGAGCTACTTTTGTCTCCCGAGATTTATTTTAAACTGTTTGATTTAGCTACTAAGGTGAAGGGAATATTTTCTACCCAAAAAAGAAAAAGAGCTGAAGGGAATATTTTCTACCCAAAAAAAAAAAAAAAAAAAGAAAAGAAAAGAAAAAGAAAGGTGAAGGGAATTTGAGATAAGTGTCACTCTTCCAAAGGACAAAAAGAAAGAACAAAAACACAAGCAAGCAAGAAATATATTCTTGCTTGCCAACAACTTAGAGTTATATATTTTTCTTTCTCTTTTATCTAATCTTTTATATTTTTTAATCTTACTTATCCTTGTCATGACTTCTTACTACCGTTTCTTTTTTCTAAACATGTCCATGCTAAAATGTTATTTTCTCATTCATTTATGATATTTTGTTTTGTTTCTCTAATTAGGTTTTATTTCTTGGGTATGATGAATTTTGAGGTGGAATTTACTCAAAATTGTACTTCGTAAATTTCATTTGGGCATATTGCAAGTTTTCCTCATTTAGCTTAGGGGGGGAGACTAAGAGAGTTTTTAATCTATAAGAGTTGTAGTCCATTCCTAGCCATAAATCATGTGCCCTTCTTGATATTAAACTTTCAAGCCTACTAAGCACTAAACACCCAACTATAGAAAGGGTGGTGGTTAGAGTTTGGGCCTATGGACATTTGTAATAAGGTGTTTTAAATTAGTGATGGCTCAACTACTCTGATGCTTGGGCTAAATCACCAAGTTTTTCAGCCCATTTAACACAATTTGTATATTTTCTCACTCTCTAGACTAATCAGTGATGGCCAATGTAAGGCTCAGTTTCTATATACACACTTCAATCATAACTTCATTTATAACTTCTTATTTTGAAGGGATTTTGCATGTGATAAATCTAAAGATCCGAACAAATTTTACAATTTTTTTTTTAATAATTGTTGATGTTGTTTGCTGTGATTGATGTATCATAAAAATGATGTTTATAGTGAGTTAATATGAAAGTAATATTGGTCCAATAATAACTTACCACCATAACAAGTTTCGGAAAGATGTTGTGATAACTTTTATAACTATTCCCCTAAAAGAAAGTGTAACTATAGAATTTTTCAATTTCAAATGTGCACTAGAATTAATTGGGAGAAAATGATGCAACGGATTTCAAATTATCAATCATGGTTTTTAGTAAAGAATAAAAAGAGTTCGCTCAAATCCAACCCTATAAGGCTATAACTCAATGCGCAGGATGAACATCAATAAAACTTTAAAAATCATTGAGAAGATTTAAATAATAAAAAAGAGAGAATAAATATAAGATTTCTGCTTTGTGGCCTAAAAAAGGAAAAGGGGACAAAGCATCTGCAAGATTACTTCACTTGAAGTAATGCTAATGAAAGAATTTGGTGAAAAAAATATTCAGTAGCCTTATTGCTTCAATAGTAACCCGTACTGTTATTGTATTGTGATTGCTGGGGAAACAATAGAGTAGGGAATGAAAGAAAGAAATTTCCCCAAGTAGGGAATGAAAGAAAGAAAAACTATCTTAAGCAAGGCATAATCAAAGTCACAAGATGCTTCCCTTTGTAGAGCATATGCAAAACTTCATGTTACAGCATACTATTGAGTACTTTATCAACTAGCCAGTGCAGTACAAAGATTGGTGCCAAAGCCAAAGAGATCTACGTAATTAATGGTGTTGATAATTTCAAGACTCTATATATATATATATATATAGATATTATTATTATGGTGGCCTAATAAACAAGTTATCATCATTTTCATTGCATTGTAATCATTCTTATTGTAATAGTAATTCTTTTGAGCAAGAAACAATCAACCTTGTGCCCAAGGAACATAATTATAAGGATTTGATCTTCTTGTTTTTTAAAAAAAGTATTTTCAAAATAAGTCACTATACCCACGTAATTTTACTCTAATTATTCTGGGTTTATGCTTTTGATTTAAAAGGGTTTCTAATTTTATCCCTTCTGGTTTACTCAATCATCATTTGGGACTTCACCTTTAATTTGTGTTGGGTTTGTGACACTGATATTTGGGTTTCTCTTTTCTTAGTGGCTGAATTATAATTATATTCTTTTTTAGCCAATCCTCAAGACCCCCATTGGTCATTTCAGTTTGCTTTTTATTTTTAATTTTTTATACTGATATCTTATCTGAATTTTTTTATTGAGTTTTTAAGTCTCCTCAATTTGGGTTTTCTTTGGGAAAATGTTTTTCAATTCTGCTGCATTTGTTTCAATTTTTGGGTATTTATTTAATATTTCCAATTTTATTAGTCTTCTTTGTTTGTCATTTTGTGTTGTGTGTTTGTGTTTTAGATTAATGGTTCTTTTTGTTTGTTGTTTTTTCAATCACTGTGTAATGCCTGTGGGATCAGGGACAGAAAGAGGAGGGATTCTATGTGGGTTTGAGTCATGCATCATGTAGGAAAAAAAATATAGATCAAATGAATGTGCTACTGCCACTACCACCAAATCAAATTCCAATGCCACAACCACACCCACTGCTAAAGCTGTTGGCAATGGTGGCAGAAATCTGAGAGTCTTTATAGACAAAATTAATGGCTTTGGAAAATGATTTCTTGCTGCAAAGGTTACCATCAGTGATGAAGAAAAAACAGAGGTGCCAGAGGAGGAGGAAGTTGAAGGAGGAGGAACAAGCTGCTGTGTGTTTGATGGCACTGTCCTGTGGTTCTGTTTTTGCCTAAAGGCAGAAACGCACAACAAAATGTTGATAAGATAAAGAAGACCCTAACCACTTACCAGTAACCCCAACCAACAAGTGTACCTTTTAATATTGTCCTTTTAGCTTACTTTTTTTACTTTTTCTTTGATTAAATGAAATGAGAATGAAAGGAAATGGAAATACCCATGTGTATGTTATTTGGGTTTTTCGAAGATAGAAAAGAAAGAAGGGAATGGTCAAGGAAATTGAGAAATAATTGATAGAATGGCATTCCTGCTTTTGGTGACATTTCTTAGTATATTGTACATATACTTGGAATTAATGATATATCATCTTTTTTGGTTGTATGTGCCGTTTTTTCTGGTTCGTGATATGCTGTTTGTAGAAATTGTTGGATGACTTTATAATAGGAAGCTGTCTGCAAGAATTGTCATAGTATGATCCATCCTAAGCAATTGAGGTGTCCAAAAAAAATGCGCTCAAAGAGCTGCTTAAAGGACGTTTGAATTGCTTCAATAATTTTTAATTTTTAACATGCTCACATGATTCTTTTGTCACTTTAATTTGAGTTTATTATTAATGTTATTTTTATAATGTACTATTAATTACACTAAAAAAATGTTGCGCTCCTATATTTATTGAGCCAAAAAATAGAATAACATGATTATCTCAAATGCTGTGGCAAGGTGGTTTTAAGTCTACGCTACGAGAAATTATTATGTCTACAAAGAGGACTGTTGACGTGGTCCTCCCAACAAATAAGATTATTCCATTTATGCAAATGCGTGAGTTGGCTTCCTGATGAGCACAAGAAATAAAAAATAAAAAATTATCAAGTGATGTCATATTTGCATAAATAACATCATTTTATTAGTTGAGAGGTTAGGGAGGACCACGTTAGTAGTCCTCCTGGTAGGCCTAATAATTTCTCCAATGCTCCAAGGCATGAGGTCCAAGGGGCAATTTTATGGGTCAATCTTAGCGTTATAGTCCTCTATCTTATGAACTAAGATGAAGGTGAAGACCTGGATTTCTCTCAGTTTCAAATGAATCAAATCTAGCTGTTTCTCTTGGTCCTCAAGACCCAGTTTTGAAATTGCAAATGATTTTATTTGTTAGGTGATAGCACAAGATGTGAAGTTAGTTTTGTTTGATAACAAAAAAATTAGGAACTCAAACCTCTTGAATCAAATAAATTTGGAACCAATCTATTTTTGGGAACTTTATTTATTAACCTCAAGAATCTAGACAATCTCCGTAGATGCAGCATAACAGCCAATTCCATTTTTTTTTAGTAACGTATGCTCATCAGTCATCCCTAAAGGAGTTACTTTGTCTCTTGAGGTTTATAAGGTGTAGCCCATTCCTAGCCGAAGATCCAAAGCCCAAGCTTCTAGATATTGAACTTTTAGGCCTAGTTCAGGCTTGGCTAGGGCGGGTACTCAACAACACCCTGAGCATATCACCATTTGAAGGATGGTAGGAGCTTGGGCACGTGGACATTTGTGTTAAGATATTACAAATTAAGGGTGACCACTCTAATACTTGGGTTAGCTCACCAAGTTTCAGTCCACTTTTCCCCTTCCATATCTCTTACTCTCTGGGCTAAACAATCACAAACATGGCACATATAAGACTCAATAGCTATGCAAGCCCATCAATCATGACTTCCTTCATTTATTTTTTCTTTTAAACCAACTTCAAATTCTATACATTATTGAGATATATGTCAATGGTTCTATAAAGCAGCATTGGTGTTAATCAACCTTCCATCCATAACAAAATTTGACTACTAATTCAGAAGTTTTGGATCTACCTAGAAGATTGTCTAGTTAAATAATGGGGATAGTCACTAGTGTCTCTTTCACCAGCTTAGGGTAACGATGTAGCTAGTGAGATTCTATTGAATATCTTAATTATTAGTTGATAAGATTTCATAGCCAACCCAAATTTAATTGGGATTAAGGCTTAGTTGAATTGATTTAAATATTAAGTAAAAGCAATTAAGATGTAATAGTGAAGGTTTTAAAAATATTAGTTTGGGAGACAAACAATATAACATGGTTTTCAATGCAACAACAAAGGAGAAAAAGGTACAAAGATGAAAATTGTACGTTTCAAAAAAAAAAAAGATGAAAATTGTAACCTTGTCCAACGAAATGGAAAGAGAATCAGTAATGAAGATAACAATTATTTTTATTAAGATAGCCTACACAAAAGCTTTTGAGGAGATTCCTCAAATTTTTTTATTTTTATTTCCGCAGTCATCAAACAAGTTTTCCACTGAAGTTTCATTGTCCATGTTGTCTTGTTGTTCTAATATATCTTTTATATTATCATGCTACCTATCAAGCAATCAACTAAGCAACTATTATCATCCATTTTCTACAATGTCGAACCTACTTCATTTACTAGTATGGTAGAGAATAGTTACCTGTAGTTTCAAGTTTCCTAGTGCTTTGCACATTCTACCTACAAGGATATTATAGATTAAAATATTGAAATCTAACTTAATATTTTCCAATTTTTGAAATGAGTAACCTCACCATGTACCATGTACATTGGAACACAAGAATGAAATAATTGGAATAAATATACCACGCAAGTACACCTCACTTGTCGAGACTAATTTTCTCATTAATTCTCTGTCTTACAATATCTGATGAACACATCATGAAACTTGAAAAATAGGGGATGAACACTTTTATAAATCAAACTAAATATTTTTATTACAATTTTACAAACAATTACCATCTACTAGCATTATAATTTCTCATAATTTACACCTCACTTGTCGAGACTAATTTTCTCATTAATTCTGTCTTACAATATCTGATGAACACATCATGAAACTTGAAAAATAGGGGATGGACACTTTTATAAATCAAACTAAATATTTTTATTACAATTTTACAAACAATTACCATCTACTAGCATTATAATTTCTCATAATTTCTTCTATGCAGATTCACCATTCTCGTTCTTCTTTTTGTCCACTTGCTTCCAAATCTTTTTTTTTTTCCTTGGCTTCCAAATTCTTTTTCGAGGAAAGACATAATCCAATAGTAATTTTTCTTGCTTCCAAATCTTTTTCTTGAATTCCAAATCTAAATCTTTTTTACCTTCTTGAGTCTGTCTTACATAAACTGTCAATGATCCACAGCTTATGATAACAGACCGAGATGATTTTTACTAAGAAAAAAAGCAACAACTGATCTATTTCAGATGGCAGAAGCAATTAATCAGCACATTTGAACGAGACAAGTTGAAGACAACATTTTAGATTCAAATTCTTATACAAAGTAATCACGGTCGAATAATACTTTATTGTTGCAATTGCAAAATATAAACTAATGAAATCTATAATTGCAGACAAAAGGTTCATATGAAGCAGTTTATCAAACGGATCTAAACCACGATCAAAGTCTCTGCATCGAATTCTCACATAATTCATGAACTGATCTGGGTTTTCGAAATTATAACTACTAGCAATAGCAAAAGTTGCACAGGTAGTACTAACAGAACAAGTACGACCATGAAATGAAACCCTTACACAAAAGGGGAGAGAACAAGTAGGAACATACACAGATCTGGTGGGTAAAGATGCACACGCATTTCTCCACATCATAGGCTGCCGCCGCTTCCTTTCTCTCAACAAAAATTAAAAAACACTTTAACCTAAAATGCTGCTTATATAATGGAATATGGACTCATTTTCTTTCATGGGCTCAAAAACAGGCCCAAGCTATTAAGCAAACTTGGAAATGTGAATCAATGTGTGTACCTACCGCACGAGACCCACACATTGTGAGCACCCTTGCCTTCTTCACCGCAAATGTGGCAAGTGAACGTGAGTCACAAATAAAATTAAAATATCAGTTTTGTAGCATTTTTTTTTATTGCTCGATTTTGATGTGAAACACTGATGTATTTAATTTAAGAAAAGATTGAAGTCTTCTTTTGGGAGGGATCAAACATTTTTCGAAGGAGTGTGTAGTGTGTACAAAATTTGGGCGTGAATGAGAGCAGCCCTTGCACATGAGGGGTTTGATTTTGTGTCTAAGAAGCAAGTAAGGAAGTTTGGATTTTGAATGAAAATTGGATTTTGGGCCTCATTGTTTAACAGGCATAGATGTATCAAAAAATAAATTTATTCTCCAACTCAAAAAAAAAGGAAACAAAGAAAGAACAAAAACACAAGCAGACAAGAAATATATTCTTGCTTGTCAATAACTTAAAGTTATATACTTTTCTTTCTTATTTATCTAATCTTTTATATTTTTTAATCTTCCTTATCCATGTCATGACTTCTTACTACCATTTCCTTTTTCTATTTTTATTTTTCTAAAAATGTCCATGCTAAAATGTTAGTTTCTCATTTATTTATGAGACTTTGTTATGCATCTCTAACTAAGTTATACACCAATGTTTCTAAAAAAAAAAAAAAAAAGTTATACACACATAAAGTTCTATCTCTTGTGTCTGATGAATTTTGAGGTGGAAATTTCTCAAAATTTTCTTTGGAAATTTCATGTGGGCCTACTGCTAAATTTTCCTCATCTTTCTTAAGGAGATTAAAAGAGTTTTTTAAACTTATAATGAGAATTAGTACAAGAACATGCAAAAGTTGTCGTGGCTATTGCTCATCCAATGAGGAGGCACAAGTGGGCACAGATAGTAAATTTTTGGGATTGTACCCAACCACCTTGACCATTTAATCCCGTTTTCCCCTCGGTTAGCTTGTGTTGTTTAACTCCAACAACATTTTTACTCCTAGTGCAAGATTCCATATATCTTGATAATGCGTAGGCCCATGAGTTTTATGCCTATTATCAGCAAGAAAGGGCTGCTTGGGCATCGTCTGTATCTAGTGAACCACCATTACGAACTAATTTACAAAGTTCACTACTAGTACTAAACACTGTCGAAGGATGAAATTGAAAACATGTTAACTACCTGGTGGTTGTGTATCATCGTCACTTGTCTCGGGTTGTGGTCTTTCTTCCTCCCTATTATGGGCTTATTGTGTTTCTTGGTATTGACTCCCTAGTGATTGAGAAGAGCCTTGCCCAACTTCCACTACTGCCAGAAGGTGTTTTGTAGGCATTCCTGCGTGCAAGACTTTAACAACAAAAACATAATAATAATTATAGACCAGGGCCGGCGATACAATCGCTTATTATGGCCACAAAATAAAAGAAGGCCCATTTGTAAAAAAAAAAATTATATATAATATATTTATTTATATATATTTTAATTATAAAAAAATTAAGCACTTTTACTAATTAATAAAATGCATTAAAAAGGCTTAATTGTATTCTAAAATACAGAAGATTATATAGGAAAAAAAATATGGTCAAACTTTAGCTAACAAAATTAAATTTGAGAAACAAATTTATTAACTCATTCTTAAAATATGCTAAAATTAAAATTAATACCAGACAAATCTATATATCTATATATCTATATATATATATATATAATAATAGGTGAAGCAGAGAGAAAATCTAATTAGATTTTAATTGGATTCTCAATTTTGCCCCACTTATCCTAACCAAAACTAAAAAAAAAAATCTAATTAGATTATAAACTTGACTCCAATTTTGTGTCATGTATCTTATCTAAATTTTCTAATTTTTGTGCCCAAATAAATGATGCATTAACATTTAACACGGAAGTAAAGAAAACTACAATGATAATGCTCATTAGCCTAAGCAAGAACATCTTACCTACACACTTTTATGGAGATTATAAATTAGACTCCAATTTTGTGTCATGTATCTTATCTAAATTTTTTAATTTTTGTGCCCAAATAAATGATGCATTAACATTTAATACGGAAACTAAGAAAACCACAATGATAATACTCATTGGCCTAAGTAAGAACATCTCACCTGCACACTTTTATGGGTGATATAGAGTTTGGAGCTTTTCTAATCCCACAACCAGAACCAAGAAGTCCAACGAGAAATACTACAAAAGTAAAACATCATCTCTTCCTAATTCCATACCGTTATCTCATGTCTCCTCTTTTCTCAATCTCTACCAACTAGATCCACACACTACCCTCTCCTCCTCCTTACGGATTTCTCAGAGTAAGGCCAGGTTCAAACACAATGTTCAATCCCACTCTTCCTTACTTCACACTCTCATACATTAGCGCTTCATTGGCGCTTCCAAGAAGATTCCAAACTCAATGATCAGTTTTTATTTTTTAATGTCCCTTCATATATTTTAAATAATAAAATGCAATATTCTCTTTTTTCTTCACTGTAGCATCACTTAATAATAAAATGCAATATTCTCTTTTTTTATTCATTGTTTTATCTAATGCTATCCTATGTACGATAAAAAAAGAAAAAGAAAAGACCAATAGCATTACTTAAATAATAAAATGCAATATATATTTTTTATTGTTTGATTTAATTCTATCATCCGTGTGATAAACCCAAAAAAACAAAAAAAAAATAAAAATTGGCCAATAGCATCATTACAATTAACCAGTCCCGTGCGGTAACACAGGGTTGTACTCTTTCTCATTGGCGCATCACTTATATGGCATGAAGAGGGAAGCTTTCTTTTCCATGTGGGACAACAAAATTGCCTAAGGTTACAACATGGTCTAGCCGTTGACCTTTGAAGCAAAAATTAGCCCCACAATATATATATATATATATATATATATATATATATATATATATATATTATTTAATTAATAATTAAATATAAAAAGGCTCCATTTACAATTTTTGCCTAAAGTCTCCGAAGTTATTGAGCCGACCCTGTTATAGACCAAAATTGCATACAAAGGAAGTATGAAGGCTATTGTAAAACAAGTAACAACGTATACCAATTTACCAAAAAAAAAAAAAAAACAACAACAACAACAACATCGTATACCATGTAGTCATTTGTCGCTATTTCTAGCAAGTAATACTCATGACCTATTAAAGAAATAAAATTAAAGAATACCATATGCAAGATGCCAAAGTTTGAACACCATAGAAAGGTACATATGCTACTAACAATTTACTGGTCGTTAATAACTATAATGTAATTACGCCAAAAAAATACTAAAAGCAAGTTAAACTACTCATCATTAATGTTCTCATATTCATCGTATTCCTGATCATTTGACTCATTATCAATAAACTCATTTTTGTCTAAATGGGGTTCATGAACGTCTCTATCACTAATGATTGAGGTATCGATTGTCATGCCCTCTACATCATTTTAAGCCCAACCAAGGTTGTCATTCACATCATCACGTATGTTGTTGGTACTTATATTGTAAGGAATGTTCTCACAAAATGTATCTACATCATCATCAGCACGTTGGGGACTAGTACCAACATCAAATGCATCCCTAGTTTTAGTTTTAACAACAATATACCAATCTTTGTGACTTTCATTTTTTTGGGTTGGACCTATTGCCGCCAATGGAGTTGATACTGTACCCTACCGGCCGGTACAGCTGGTATTTACCGTTCCAATGCTTAGGCCAGTACAGAAAGTTGGTTGTTTCGTACCGATTTTTATATCGGTTGTACCAGGGTATATATCGATTTTCGGCCGGAAAATGAAAACCTGCCAGAATAAAATTTTTTTAAAAAATCAGCAGTAAAAAGGAAAATCATATCACTGCTATTGTTGCTAATATTCTGATAATAAAAATGACCCACCACCTCAAATCTCTTCCTTTTCTTTCGTCGTCTTCTTCTTCTTTGCTCAAAGACTTGGACCAAACGCTCTCTGGCTCTCTCTCTTGTCTTCTTCTTCTTCGTCTTTACTCTTATTTTACTTTTTCATTTTGTAGCCCAAAACCTCCTTTGAATTTTGTTGAGTGTGCCTTGAATGACAACACACTAATACCCCCACTGACCCACGTGAGTGACTTAGAGCATTCTCATTCAAGGTGTCAAATGCCAAATATTTGGCATTTGACACCCTAAACTCTAAAAAGTCCCTTCCATCAAGCATTGTATATGCCATAATTTTTGGCATTGATGAACAGTGCGGTCTCAAATTTGAGACCGCACTGTTCACCAATGGTATAAGTTAAATTATTTTGTTATTCCATGGGGCCCACTTTATTTTTTGCTTATTATTTCTTTCTCATTTCCGTTTCATTTTCGTTGCTCTGAGCCAACATTTCTCTGCTCTCTGTCTCCCTTTGCTCGATGTCTTCGCCTCCCTCTCCGACGAAACTCAGATCAGAGCATCAAGCCAAGCCAAGCCGATCGAAGTAGTTATGGGTCGGAGTGTGGGTTTTTGGTTTGGAGCGTGGATCGAAGGGTGGATTGAATTGACTGTTCGTGTGTCGGAGCGTGGTTTGGTTGTGGATCAAACTGATTGTTCATGGGTCGGATCAAACTGATTGGTTGGAACTGATTTGGTTGTGGTTTGTGGGTTTTTTTCTTTTTTTTCTTGCTGTGGTTGGTGGTGATGGGTGGGTGGATATGGTGGCCGGCGGTCCGATTTGGCCATGCTTTGGTCCGACGGTGGATGTGGACCCCACCCACTGCGATCTGAACCCACGCCAATCTGAAGCCTACAAGCCGATCTTGAGAGAGAGGAGAAGCTTTCACTGCTAGTGGGTTTGCTGGTGGCAGCGATGGTGGAGGTTTCTTTCTTTCTTTTTTTTTTTTTTTTTTTTTTGCTGTGGTTGGTGGTGGTGAGTGGATTTGGTGGTTGTGGGTGGATGTGGACGTGGATGTGGAGGATTCTGCTGTGATTTTTTTTTTCTTTTTTTGTTAGTGGTGGTTGTGGTATGGGTTGGGGGTTTTTGGTGGGTGGTGGGTATTGTGGTGCCGGCGGTGCTGTGAGAAAGAGAGAGACAAAGGAGAGGGAGAGAGAGGAAATATAAAAAATTATTGAAAAATAATAAAGATACATTATTTAAATAAAATGGTAAAAAAAATTAGAAGTTTTGATGGAAGTTGTATTGAAAAGTGGGATGTTATATGTTACTATAAAATTGAGATTTGAGAGGCTATATGCTAAATTTTTTACAAACCTTGATAAGAATGCTCTTATGACAGTACTACTGCTACACATTAGATTCAAATTTTTTACTACCATCCAATTGTTAAAAGACAAATAAATGAAGTTTGTAATTCCCGATAACTTTGGATAAGTACAAATGGTAATTTAAAATTTTTCTACAACCACTCTTTTCTTTTTTTCTTTTTCTTTTTTCTTATTAGATAAATTCTACTACCATTTTTGTTAGAGCTTAGATAAGTACAAGCATATCTTCTTAAAAAATAAAAAGAATAAGTATAAATCTACAAATTATATGGATTTTGACCAACAAACCTATAAAAAAAAATAAATAACTTTAAATGTAACTATATATATATATATATACACTTAAAGAAATTTCAATTTATGTAAGGATATATAAAATTTGCGGTAAATTTGAAACGGTACATCGGTATTAATCGGTATCGAAATATATCGTTCCACTGGTCAAACCGGTATAATCTCCGGTACGAGATTAACGTCCTTCATTGCGGCACTTTCCAACTGACGTAATAAGTATTTTTCAAAAAAAAAAAAAAAAAACCGAATTATATATATATATATATATATATATATATATATATGAAAGCGCCACTGAAGATCCTTAAGGAGCTGGTATAGACCAAATCTATTGTAGCACTTTGACAAACGTCACAACAAGTTAGAGTTTGTAACGGTGTTTGTGAGAAATTCCACAATAGATCACCTATAGCAGCGTTTTCAAAAACTCCACCATAGACCAGTTTTTTAGCAGCGATACTTTGCCTGGTCATTGTTTGACAACTTTGAATGGGCTGCAGAAGATTACATTGTTCGGTTCGAGTTAATCTATGTGAATTATGAGGATAAGCTGAAAAAATATTCTAAAAACGCAGCCAAGTGGTTCAAGAAGTTTCTCAGTTGAGAAAAAGCTTATTAACCAAATTTAATGTATAATGATTCCAACGCAATCTGATTTCTTGTATACGAGTGTTTCAATTTAGGTCCACGACAACCAGTTGTCTGTGGGGTAAGGTTCTTATAAGTTATCATAACAACAACTTTAGTAGGTGAGGCATTTATGAACACGATACTTTATAGTTAGATCAGAATCTTTCTGTGTCCTTGATTACTAAGGAGACATAGTAAACCAAGTGTGGTACTAAAAGTCATATGATCCATTGGTTAATACTAATAGGGCAATAGATAGATGATCGTTCTTAACTAGTAAACACTATCCGGCTACGTTTTGTTTTTCTTTTTGTTTTTTTGTTTTTTTAGTTTTTAATCTATTTATGTTAGTGGATAAAGAAAAAATTGTTTTGTTTAAAATTTTTTAAAGGACATGTCGTTTGTTTTGGTGAAAATTGATTAATGGGGCTTTTTCTTTTTATAATAAAATTTTGCTATTGGTAATTTTGTTGTTCGGCTAATTTTTTGGGCTTATATATATTGTGCGCATCTGAAATGAGATTGCTGGATTGGGCCTCACTCAGATTCACAATTTATTTGTTTAGTGGGTATGGATTTCCTACTATGAGTCGTTCTCGGCACCAAGACTCAATGAGATCACTTTTCTCTTTCTATGTTGCCACCCTCTTACTCTCTTTCTTTTTCTCTCCAAATTTTCCAACCTCCCTTTCTTTCTGCCACCTCTCTTATTTATAGCACTTTGAGTAGTGGGGTGTTATGATTGTTTTTGCAGTTAGTGTGGTGAGAGGTCCAATATTATCAATCGTAAGTGGGTGGTAAGATGGGAGTGGGATGAGGTGATGGTGGCTTTGGAACTTGGCTCCCACTTCAGCGATCGTGCTCGGAAGCAGTGCTCCTGGGTATTGCTGGGCACATTCATGATGGGATTTTTGGATGTTATTCTTCCCACACTGTCCGGTAATAGCCTCCCGAGCAAAGATTGAGTGATAGAAACTGGGCCTACACTTCGTGTGGGCTTAGGCTGGGATCCCGGGTAAAGGGGGATGGAAACCATGGGCCGCATTGTTTGTGCTTAAACTCAAGGCCCAAATGTGCTTGGACATCTTGGGGCCGTACAAATAGTATTGTTAGTGTTGGCTATTTTTTGGATTGAGATCAAATGCAATATTCAAGGTTTGCATTTAATGCAATTCATTCCTTCCCTCTCACAATTTTTTTTTTTTCAATTTTCACTTTTTTTAATTAATTGTTGAAATTGATTTTTTTTTTTTCAACCTTTAATCTCGACCATTAAGAGAAATTGCATCACCTGCAATACTTCTCGATCTAAATCCCTATTTTTTAGGGCAACCACACGTTGGTGTGCACTAAACACCAATCCATGTCTGCCAGTTATCTGTGGGAATATTGCTTCCCTTTACGTCCATAAATCACATATATTTAGTACCAACATCTTTGATTTAACTAGTCGCTAACCCGTGCGATGCACGGGATAGTTAAATAAAAGGACAATTAACCAACATCACATTAAGGTAAAAGAATTAGTGAGAGACTAATTTGCTCACCAAGAATTTTTTTTTTTAAAAAAGATTGATATAATAAAATCTAAGAAATTTAGAAATAGAAAATTGGGTTAATAATATGCATATTATAGACATTTTGCCAGTTAGCATTTAAAAAAAAAGAATTAAATAAAATACAATGGGAAGAAATATTTAACTTCTATGTTTTTCTATAGTTTAGAAGTGTTGTCTAACGAAGAATGTTATTGGGTTATAAGAAAGATTTTTATAAAATGTTAATACCATATATATATGCTTATATTGTCAACGTCTCATTGCAGGTGTACAGTTACTGAAACTTACAAAATAATTTACAATTCTTAAATTAATAAAGCAAAATTCCCAAAAGTTATATATATACACACACTCAAAACTGATATAAACTACAAAGATAAAAACAAATCTTATTTAGTCGCAGTAATAATAATATAAACAATTCAAAACATGGAACATTATCAAATTTATAACACCTAATTCCATTATCTTTTACATTGAATCCAAACAAATAATTAATTGAAATTAATCCAAACAAATAATTAATCAACTAAAAATCAAAGCTTTAATTATTAAAACAAAAAATCACATGAACCCAAATAAAAATTCTCAATAAAGCAAAAACATATAAGGTAAAGAATTAAGATCAAACTACTGAGATGCAAATACCAAAAACCCCAAAATTTGAAGCTTCCAAATTTTATAGAATTCCCAAATTCTACTTCAAAACCAAACAAAAACCTTCAAATTCAAAAAATTCATATATATATATATACCAAATAAAAATTTACCACTCCTTGGGCTGGAAGACATAGGTTGCAGCTTTGATTTTTCTCCAAAAAATAGAGATGCTTCATCTGTCATATACAATATAAAATAATTATTAGAAATTTCAACCCAAAAACCAAACCCACAAAAACACTATCAAAATATAGAGATTAATCCAAATACTTAAAAGAAAATCAATTCTGAACATAACAAAAGAATAAGATAGAATGAAAATTTTAGGCACATATGAAAGTAAATAAAAAAGAAAAAACCTACGGTTTTTTTTTTTTTTACGTGAGTCTCTCTTCTTCTTATTTTTTTAATCTTAAAATGAAGTTAAGTTTAGGGTTTTGAGATGGTAATTGCTAGGGTTTTATAGAGAAAAGAGAGAGTCCTATCAGGAGTTTCTCTCTTTTTTTCTTAATCCTAAAGGTTTTTTTTTTTTTTTTGGTAAGTCCTCTTTTTTTTTTTTTTTTTTTTTTTTTTTTTTTTTTTTTATAATTCTAACGTGTTATGTGATTTTTTTTTTTTTTTTGGAAACATAAAGTGAGTCATTTTTTTTTTAAATTCTAACGTGAGGTATCTTAAAAAATTATAATTAATTTTTAATCTTCAATTATTTATTATATATAGATAATAATAATGATGTGATAAGCTCTTAAGAGGCCAACAAAATATATCTAATAGAGTTTTACTTAAATTAAACTATTGTAACACTGAAAAGATAATTACACGTTGAAGATAAATAATAAATATAAGAAGATATAAAACCTAGAATAAAAAGAATCTAAAAGAAAAAGAAAAAGAAAATAGTGGTGACGTGGAAAATTGTGGGAGCTTTAAAGGCTTTGGTTATATATATATATATATATATATATAGATTACCAAAAATAGCATTCATGAATATATGACAACTTAGATCAGAAACTTTGTGTGTGTCCTTGATCACTAAGGCTCCGCTTGGGAGTTCATAAGGGAATGGAATGGAATGGAATGAGATGATCATAAAGAAATGGAAATGAATAGAATAGAATGGCATGTATTTAAGTAAGGGAAAGGAATGGAAAAGAATGAAATGAAATGGAATTAAGTAACCTTGATTGGATGTTTTAAAATAAATGAATGGAAAGGAATGAAAATGAATGGAATGTAAGTAATTCTGTTTGGAAGAAATATAGAGGGAATGGAATGGAATCATTTTATGACGATATTACTATTAGACTCCTATTTTAAAATAAAGGGTTAAATATATCGGGGTATTTTGGGAGTTTTAGTAAAAAAATCATTAAATCTAATTTCATTCTCTCTCATTCCTCCCAATTTTGGGGGGAATAAAAATTTGAGGTTTTAAGAGAATAGAGAGGAATGAGTGTTCCCTCCTATCCATTCCATTCTCTCTCACTTAAACTCCCAAACAAGTGAATGAACTTTCTATTCCCTCCATTTAAACTCCCAAACAAGAGAAGGAAAGAATATTCTAAAATTATTCTTTTCATTCCTTTCTATTATATTTCATTCCCTCCTCCCAAGCAGAGCCTAAGGAGATAGGAACCTAAGTCTGGTGGATGAATCATGACTGTGTGATTCAAAGCATGATTAAAATCTCTTATGATCCATGGGTTATTTTTTATTATTATTTTTTTTATATAAGATAGAAATTTTACTCTAGCCTAATCTAAGTGTATATGTGTGTTAAGTTCGCTCCAAGAAACTTGACTATTGCACCAAGGGTGTGCGATAATCATGGGTTATTAATACTTAGTAGGGCATTTATTAATATTTAATAAGGCATAGAGATAATCGCTCTTAGCTAGTGAACACTAGTTGGGATGGTCACGAGGTTGTCTTAACACATTTCAAAATTTGTTCATTATTTAGCCAAAAAAATAAAAATGCAGCATTACTTGCAATTAATACATTAATTCATTTCCTATTTCCATGAACTTCATTAGTTAATTAGTTTCTCGTAGGTGTATTTTGTTTACAGTTAATTCTAAGCTTATATTTTAAGTTTGGAAAAAAAAAAAGGGAGTAAGTTTAAGGAAAATATCACACTGTAAGTTTTAACCACTTTCTTGTAAATGTAGGTTACAATAATATTGTTTTTGTATTAACGTGTGCATTAATTTTCACTTTCATTATAAATTTTTTCTTTAAAAGTATTCATTCTTCAACTATTGAAAACGTTAGATTTTCTGTTGTTCAACTTAATTAGTTTTTTTTTTTTCCTCATCTTTAAATCATTGAAAAAGTTATTAGTTTGTCCATATTACTTTAGCCCCTAAATTATCAAAAAATATTCTTAAGAAAAAATTGTAACATTTTCAGGAATTTTTTTTATTTGGGATGAAAAATGAATTTCATACAAACTTCATAAAAAAAAAATAAAAAAAATAAAAACACTATTTTAGCCTAGTTAAACGAATCTACTATAAGTAGATTAAGTCTATTGAGAATTCAAAAGCAAACCAAAAAATTTGAAGACTAAGTATTTGTTTGGATACACATTGCGTTTACTACGTTTGGCGTTTCCTGCATTTTTCCATTTTTTTTTCTTTTTTTGCTGCAGCACGCATTTCAAGAGGACAAATGGCTAATGTTCATGAATAGTAGCCATATATTTCTGACTTTTTAGCCACTTTTCATCAGTTTGTGGGTCACGTGCACTGTTCACAGGATCCACAAACTTCACTTTTGAGTAATTTTTTCATTAAAAATGGGTCAAATGACACTATTCACACATTTAAAAATTATTTTGTTACAGTGTTTTCAGTTTTCAGTTTCAGCAAATTAAGTTTTATCCAAACGGACCTTAAATACTTTTAGTTAAAGTAATAGTAGGTTTCAAATATATGGAGATCTTAAACTCTGAGGCCCCAAGCTCGACAACTGCCATGCTTCCAATCACAACTTGCACATCACCACCTTCATTGTCGTGGAATCTATTTTCTGTCAATGTTGCCACTGGCCAATCCTAACTTTTCCAATCAGCCAAGGCTTGGACATGCAAAAAGAAGACATCATTGAACTACCACCAATAATAACCAGTAACAATATTGATGCTTGTACCTTCACAAGACTCAATTTTGTGATGTATGAAGTCATCCCAACCCTGCGATCTTCCATCTCTGCCCTGAAGCAGCCTAACCTGACGGCTCTCATTGTAGATATGTTTGGAACACCAGCACTTGAGGTGGCAGACCAATTTCACATGCTGAAGTTCGTGTGTGTTTCATCAAAAGTATTATGCCTAGCTACTTTTGTGTCTCGTGAACTGTTGATGTAGTAATTGTGTGGGGGAGACTTCCCCATCTTATATGTGTGTATATATATATGTGTGTGTATATATATATATATATATATATATGCTTTGAGAATGAATTGTCTAAGTTTGTAGATGAAGTTATGAAATATGTAATTATTAATTTTCATTTATTTGTAATCTAAATAATTCATTTCGTATTAGAGAATTATGTATTATACAAGGTTAGCGAATATGATCATTTCTATAAGTTCATGAATGAAAAACTTGTCTGAAAAGTAAATTGATCATGATTCAATATATTATTTAGCTTGGTGCTACGTTTAATTCAAGGGAAAATTAAACAAACCAGCAGAAGTATAAAAATAAACATGTAGAATAAAACTTTTGTGAGAATTTAAGATTTAGGAGTTCGGAGAAGTACAGCACATACGTTTTCTTTTTAATTCTTTGGAAACTGTACGAACTATAGTTTTTGTGTAGAAACTCTTAAATTTGTGTTTTACTTTTTGGAATTCGATAAAATTTGAGCCAATTGTAGAATGTTCTCTCATATATTTATGCACGTCAATTCATGCATGTCATTTTTAATTATTTAATTATTTAAACTTTTTAGGTTATAAAAATGATGCAATATCATTTTATTAGACAAATTAAACACACGTGATAAGTTTATATGGCACTTAACGAAAAATATGGACGGAGTGACTGTTGATATAAACTGAATATAACTTTAAGGACTAAAGTTCAAATTCAAACATATCCAAATTTAGAAGTATAGTTTGCAATTTAGCCTAAAATTTAACCACACCCTAGTATTTCCCCACAAATATATTTACTTAGAGGTGTTAGGACATATGTAGAAATTGTTAGAGCATATGTCATATAGAATTGACTAATCCTTTGACAAAACACACTTTACTTGTAATAGTGTAGATCTATGATGTGTTTAATACTTCCAGGAACAAGAGTTCAAGTCTAGTATTGAAACCATGTAAATCTGTCAAAAAATCAAGTGAAGAAGTGTTGTTTATTAAAACTCGACAGATGTATCTATTAAGATCTAATATTTAATTCTCGAAAACTTTCGACAGAAGCTTTATCTATCGAGAATTACGAAACTCAAATTTCCAGATATGTTTTTCACACATATCCAAGTTATTTGTGTAGGGTTTCTTTTTTCACAACCCAAAACATATATAAGGGTTATTTTAAGGGTTGTCTAAGGTAATGCAACTTGATGCAAAGTGATTATTTACTCAAAATTTTGACCGAAAACAATTTGCCCTAGTTCATTTTTTTCTTGAAGAAGTTGTTGCATTTGTGTGCCAATGGTTTTATAACCATGGGGCTTCTTGATCTTCATCATGTGGATGAACTAAAGAATTTTGCAGCCAACATCTTTCTCAAGTTGGTGTGTTAGTCACATATTAGGATCCCTGCATTGATTGGTCAGTCATGTACTTGGAGCCATGCATTGAAAAGAGAGATTGTCACTACATTACAAGTCCAATTGTGTATTGGGGTAATGGTTTAATTGTAGGTTGGTATAAAGTACTGAGATTTCTTTATTTGTAACTGCTGTTTTGATAATAGTAGATTCTCGGGAGTGGTGACCTTAAATTCACTCGGTGGGGTTTTGCCTTGGTGGTTTTTTCCATTCGTAAACAAATCACCCCTGTCAAATTTATTTTTTGCTGCATTTAATTATTTGGTGATTTGGTTGTACTACCACGCTTATTACATGTAATTGAACCTAATTAATTCACTTAATTAATTTACCCAATGGGTCAATACATTCTTGACCTATCAAGAGGAATTCAAAAACATGACCAAAGGTTTTATCCAAAGTTTCAATGAATGAAATATGAAAAACATTTTTCGTATACAAGCTCTGTGCGTTGCCTCTAGATTTACAATGCCACAAAAACCGGAGCTTTCTTGTCCAAAGTTGGAACAAGAACATGTTTAATTCATGCATATATTCATTGGGCTTGGGGGCCCAATGTTTTTTGTTGTTGTCAATTAAATCCAATGGGTTTGGAGACTCAAAGTTTTGTAACGTTGTCCCTTAAGCACGATTGGGCTAGGGCCCAATGTAGTGTGGCCCAAAATAAATGTGTGATTCTTTCCCTTCAAAACTCTTATTGCTTAAAGGGGAGATAATCTGTGGATATGGGCCTAAAAACTCAGCCCAATGGTTCAAGAAGTTTCTTAGTTGATAAAAAATTAAAAAATCTTTATAAATCAAATTTCATATATTTCCTAAAGCAATCTAATTTCATGTATGGGAGTCTCTCAAAAAAAAAAAAAAAAAAAAAAAATTTCATGTATGGGAGAGTTCAATGAATATAAGTCCATTTATACAAAAATTTCTATATAATATGTTCAAAGAAAGCAACCCATTTTATCCTCCACACTGTGCATTCTTGCATTATTTTTTATTGATAATCTATTATAAATTTTTGGTTTAATAAAAACAGTCTTACAAGATATAGTTTTGCATGTTATATATCAATTTATTCATAAATTTATTTTTTATGCATTTTTATATTACAAAATTTTGAAAGTTAAACATTTGATTGATATATATATATATATATATATATAGATCTTTGATTCTACTAAAAAAAACCCAATAAAAATATATATAGAGATTAAAAAAATATAATTTAATATTAGATTTATCAAAATTAATACCCAATAAAAATATATTAAATAAAATTGCAATAATTTTTTTAGAAATTAATTTATAGCAAAACTTTGTTGGTTAAAAACACATTTGCTGCCTATTTTGACTCTCAAGAGAGCATATTTGGGTTTTCTCACCCTCTTTCCTTAATCCTACACCTATTTGTCAGATACCTTTAAAAGTATGAAGTTATTATATCTTCAATTACAAATTTTTCTAGGGTAGGTATGAAATTTGGTTTCATGATTATATATTATACACAGGTCAAACCTTCTAAAATGAAAATCTTTTTTAAAAGTTACAGTACTACCTTTTTTTTGACAGTCTAAAAAGCAAAAGTTTGGGTGTTCACATCCTCTTGTCCTTAATGCTTTTTTATTGGGTCCCCTATCTAACATAATCTTGCCAAATATGGGTCCTATAACTCCATTATTTTGTTTTTGTCCTTTTGCCCTTTGAAATTACGTTTTGATTGAGGAAAAGATGGTAGGTCACCAGGACAATTTGGGTTACTAAGCCCTCTTTTGAGTTATTTTTAAGCCAGAAAGCCCTTATGTGCAACTTAATTTTTTTTAAAATCGATTTCTAAGTAATATGGAAGTTTTTTTTTTTTTTTTTTAAATTGCCCCAGTGTTACTTGGGTTTAGTAAACTAGAGTTACATTGAAAAAATTTCTAAGTCGAAAAATCAAGTTATGTAATTTTTATTTATTTTTATAAAGAACCCTGTTATAGAGAAATTGAGTTTTGTATCAAAAAGTTGCAGCAAGCCATGCGAGCAAGCAAAGATTATTTGAGATCTTCTAGAAGGATCATTTTTGTGGGAGAGTTTCATTGTCTCAGCCCCCAATTAGCAGGTATTGTCCTCTTTAAAAAGGCCTTATGCTAAATAGCGACCAAGGACACTCCCCGCAAGGTTTTGCTTAATTCCACATTGGGGAGAGACGCCTCCCACGTGCCTTATAAGGAAAGTTTTTAAAGAAACTGTTACATCAATTGGTCACACTTCAGCCTACAAACAAAAAATGGTTTTTAAGTGCTGTACCTAAGTCTTACCCATATATATATATATATATATATATATTAGTGTATCAATTACAAATATAAACATCATAAAAGTTTCTTTATTCAAATAAACAAAACAACCTCTACTAGATCTATACTGAAAAATACATTCAGGCCTTATAGTTTAATGATATTGTCCAGTCTCTTTGATAAAGCTAGAGAACTAAAATAATGTCAATTATCTATGTTTATTTCAGCATTAACATACTCTGAGAAATGGTTCATTTTCCAAAGAAAATTTTCTAGAAAACTACATCTTTTTTCGGTGTTCGATAACGACTTGTTTTATGTCTCAAGCTATGTTATATATGTATCACTAATATATGGTTGGATTCATGTTGACAAGAGCTTTTGCTCATGGAACTATATATATTTTTTTTATTAGAGATTACTATTTGGAACAAAATGAGAATAATTTATAGTAGAATATTTTTTTTTTGAAATATTAATTCTACCATACTTAGTTGTCTAATTTATATATTTTAAAGTAAATTGAACATATTTTGCATGTTACATGTTTAATTTCCGCTGCACTTTAGTTAATTGGTGATTTGTTTGTGCTACCACACGTTTTACATGTTAATTAACTTGATTAATTCACTTGGCTAAATTAATTGGTTAATTTATCACAAGGGGTCAATACATTCTTGGCCTATCATATTATTCACTATTTCCAAAATTTTTAATAAAATTAAAGGAATATTAATTGTTTATTTTATATTATTTTAATTATTTACAATTATTTTATTATTATTAAGAGTTAGAGCAGAGTTATTATATCTTAAAGATGCTATCTGAGTTCAAGATAGTATACTTTATTATCAAAACTCTCACATATTAGTTTAATATCCCCAAGAATCGAAGCAACTTCTATTGAAAAGATCCTATCTGAGTTCAAGAAATCAACAAACAAGTCCAGCAAAATTGCATTATGCTATAACATTGGAGAGACAGGTACTTTGACAAAATTGGAGAGGTAATTCTACTTATGGTTATTTTATCTTCTTACTAATAACATTTTTACAACATATTAAGAAAATCAAAGATCAGTAACCATCCCATACGTGAAATATTTAGATTTAACTTTTTTTTTTTAAAATTTAAAATTGTATTTAAAAAAATGAGTTTATGAATTAAATAAAAAAATATTCAATTAAAATGAAATTTGAAGTTTCTTGAAAACATAAAGATAAGATGTAATCTAAAAATAGGATTTTCAAAATATTAATCTAAAAGAAATTATTAAATGATGTAACTATATCTTAGCCTCTTTTATATATCTTTGAATAATATGGTATTAGAAAAATATATTATTATGCCACTAATTGATTAGAAATTTTAGGTATGAATATTATTTGGAAAATCTCAAGCTTGCATTAACTTGGGTTAACATTAGCATGTTCTAATAGTTAGAGAAGATAGAATTCATTAGTTATGGGAAATACACGCTCACATTATGTTTTGTTTGAGGGGAAGAGGACGAAAACAAAGAGAAATTAAGTCTTTTCTGCTGATTAGATAGAGTATGAGAAAAAAGAAAATGAGCCAGATTTGATGAAAAACATATCACTTGCGCTCACATTTTTCCCTTCTCCCTTATTCTTTTTTTCTTCTTTTCCATTCCTTTCCCTCAAACCAAACATAGGGTTAATCTTTTTGAGTCTCCTCTCCACAAGTGTCATTGATCCCAGATCTGTGATATCTTATCGGTTTATAGTTGTAACATATAGGGCAAATGTGTAGAAAATCATGTCATGAATCTGGCATATATTATCAACCATAGTGTAAAATGCGTTCCTAGTTGTCATATCTTTCTTTTGTTTTGTTTTTCCCGAATATTCAAGAATATATTTAGGAGGAAAAGAAATTACACAAATACTGGTCCAAGCTCATCTTCACCTTTTGGAACAAAAACCCAATGTGCATTTTAAGCAAGAATTATAAAATTAAGTTTTACATGGTGCAAACAAAAAATCCCAGCATTGAAAAAAAGTGAAATTAGTCATATTCCACTGATTAAGAACGAAGGCTACCAAAAATGTAGAGTTTTTTTTTTTTAAAATACAAAATGTAGAGTTTTGGAGTGTTAAATTTTGCCTTTTTAATCATGAATAGTTACAATGGATCCCCTAGGCCCCATATTTATATATCCAAATAGTGTTTGCCAGCGATTTTCCATATCCAATAATGTTGCACATTATTTCTCGGAATCGAGTCCACATTCATCAACATCATGAAAATTTGAAATCATACTGGAAAGATATAAATTTATTTCATTAAAGTCTGTTTCCTGTCTTCAATGTCGATGACACTTAAATATGAATGGTACATGGCCTTGTCAGTTGTCACATGTTTATTGGCTCCATAATTGAAATGGCTTGGGTCTATATCTTATCATACATATCTTTACCAGTGCCCATTGAATCAGGCCATGGTCATGGGCCAAGTTTGAGGCGGAGATTAGAAAAAATAATCTGGCTCTTTCTCAAGCATGTTTTTTTTTTAATTGGATCTTTCTCAAACATGTTTTTTTTTTTAAATAGGATCTTTCTCAAACATGTTGATGATGAGTACATCCAAAAACAGAAGTCCAGAAGTCCAAAATAAAACTTGTGGACCAACACTTTTTTTTTTTTCCTTTCCAACTAAAGAAAGGGATATTTGGTGCGGATTTATCAACTCCTCACCAAGTGATGACAATAAATATTACCATTTGTATTAGAGGGAGTCCTGATAAGACTATTATAATGGGTACAACACATTTATTGGGGTGCTACTGTTTAAACCGCTCAATTCTTGTCAAACATCATATGTAATAATATAAAAATTTCTACCACCAAGTCACACTGTGGAGGTAGACCAACACTTATAGTCTTGCACATTTTGGTCTAATAGCAAAGAAGAAATATTAATGGTGGCTCATCTTCCCCACTAGAATGAATTATGCATGCCATAAATAGTTAGCATTGGTAGATGAGGATGTCAAATTTTGGGAATATTAAGGATGAGTTTGGATACCGCTTATTTTGCTAAAAACTGAAAACAATAAAAAAATAATAAAAAATTTACTGTTCACCAAAAGGTTACTGTAGTTATGCCTATTTGCAATGTTCATGTCCCATGAACAGTGCAATAGGCACTGGTTTTAAAAAAAAAAAAAAAAGTCTTGAAATGCGTTTTGCATCCAAACGTAGACACAAACGGAACCTAAAGCTTGTTTGATGCTGTTGTTATATAATAATAATAATAATAATAATAATAATAATAATAATACTTTCAAAGAGATAATCCACACTTCTATTAAAAAAAAAAATATATTTGGTAGGTTAGATAGGCATTTGGATTCCATTAAGTATTTAAAGGATTATTTATACCAAAACAAATGACTATTTAATACGTACAGAGAGACATTGAGAAATGAGGATATATAGGCAAGGAAAGAATGTCTCAATCTCTCTCAATATAACAAAATATTAATTATTATTTGTAAAAATTTACACTTGAGCATAAAAAAATTATTCAAATAAATAGAATAGAAACATATGCATGATTAGGAAGGTGCAGGTGCCATGCATATTACTGTTGTATCAATAATATTAAAGTTTAGGTGATTTTATTTGTCATCAAACAAACAACTTAGATTTGAATCTCTTTTCCATAAAAGAAGAAAGAAAGAGTAATTGACATTAATTAGATGCTATATATTTCAATCTTATTGTTACGATTAAAAAAAATATTAAAGTCCAAGTTAGAATTTATTAAGTTAAATAAACAATTCTCACTCTAGAATTAAGCTACACTTAAGAACTCATATATAATAATAATAATAATAATAATAATAATAATAATAATAATAATAGGTGAAGCAGAGAGAAAATCTAATTAGATTTCAATTAGATTCTCAATTTTCCACCACTTGTTTTAACCAAAACTCAAAAAAAAAATCTAATTAGATTATAAATTTGACTCCAATTTTGTGTCATGTATCTTATCTAAATTTTTTAATTTTGTCCCCAAATAAATGATGCATTAACATTTAACACGAAAATCAAGAAAATCACAATGATAATGCTCATTAGCTAATCTAAATTTTCTAATTTTTGTGCCCAAATAATTGATGTATTAACATTTAACACAGAAGCCAAGAAAACCACAATAATAATGCTCATTAGCCTAAGCAAGAACATCTTACCTGCACACTTTTATGGAGATTATAAATTGGACTTCAATTTTGTGTCATGTATCTTATCTAAATTTTCTAATTTTTGTGCCCAAATAAATGATGTATTAACATTTAACATGAAAGTCAAGAAAACTACAATGATAATACTCATTGGCCTAAGCAAGAACATCTCACCTGCACACTTTTATGGGTGATTTCAATAGAGTCTGGAGCTCTTCTAATTCCACAACCAGAACCAAGGAGTCCAACAAGAAAGACTATAAAAACAAAACATCATCTTCTCCTAATTCCAGATCGTCATTCCATGTCTCCTCTTCTCTCATCCTCTACTAACTAGATTCACACATTACCCTCTCCTCCTCCTTACGGATTTCTCAGAGTAAGGTCGGGTTCAAACACAATGTTCAATCCCATTCTCCCTTTCTTCACACTCTCATACATTAGCGCTTTATTGGTGCCTCCAAGAAGATTCCAAGTTCAATGATCAATTTTTTATTTTTTAATATCCCTTTATATATTTTAAATAATAAAATGCAATATTCTCTTTTTTTTTTTTATTCATTGTTTTATCTAATGTTATCCTATGTATGATAAACAAAAAAAAAAAAAGACTAATAGCATTACTTAAATAATAAAATGCAATATATATTTTTCATTGTTTGATTTAATTCTATTATTCGTGTGAAAAACCCAAAAAAACAAAAACAAAAAAAAAAACAAAAAAATTAGCCAATAGCATCATTACAATTTACCAGTCCTGTGCAGTAGTACGGGATTACACACTAGTATATATTAATAGGTAAAGCTGAGAGAAAATCCAATTAAATTCTAAATTGGAGTCTAATTTTACACCACATGTCTCATTTAATTTTTAAATTTTTGTGTGAAGTAAATTATTATGTGCAAAAATCAAAGAGCCTAAATTTAATTAAATTCTAAATTGAATTTTAATTGGAGTTCAATTATGCGCCATGTCTCCCATCTAATTTTTTAATTTTTGTGGTATGTAATTATTGAGTACAAAAATTGAAGAGTTTAGATCCTATATATAAAATGAGAAACTATTACATATTTTAAAAATTCATGGCTTAAAAAATGTGTAAATTGTAATTATTATACCAAGTTTAATTTGAACTTTCTCTCTCTCTCTCTCTCTCTCTCTCTCTCTCTCTCTCTCACACACACACACACACACACACACATATATATAATTGTAATTGTTTTTAAATTTACCCATGCATGTACATAGGGTTACAAACTAGTGCACATTTGAACGGTTTTAGACCCCTTAAAATACAACCAGATTGGTTAGCCTAGATTAATTAGCCAAGTTGTTACTTAGTCAAATTAAACAATTCTAGGTTAAAACAATCAAACAATCATATCAAGATATAAAGCAGCGGAAAATAAATGAACACAAGATATGATGACCCAGGAAACCACACGGTAAAAACCTGGGGAGGATTTGACCTAGCTATCCTCAAGGTAAACTTGAATCCACTATGCGAAAGAATTGAAGTTCATACAGAAGGACTACAAGCTTCCCGCTTGACTTCTGAATGCTACCCACCAGTAGAACTTACTGACACGACCATGTGCAAGCTCCGAATCCATGGACTTCTTCTTTCTTGGATTCTTCAATCAGTTACAAGCACCCCTACTTGATTATCTTTAAGCTTCAATGGTAGCAACCAAGTTGATCATCAAGATGTAGATAATATCTCAAACTTGAAAACCCTAAACTTCGTGTAAAGGAAAACTCCTCAAAGATTTCACAAGAGATTTACACAAAACATTAATGTTTGAGCAACAATACAATTGGAGCAACATTCAAAAACATGACTAGGGTTTTGTTTATATACCTAGGGTAAAAACATAAAACCCTAAACGTTTAATGAAGTAGGGCTGAGTTGGAAATTCTGTAGAAAAATCAATCTGTGCGATTTTCGATCGATCGAGTCTATTCTTCGATCAATTGAGCCAGGCCGAAAGTCCCAAGTACTTCTGCAGCCACTCAATTCTAACTTTACAATAATAAACCAACTTTGAGCAAGTCTAGACAAGACTAAATACATTGTTTTGATCATGGTTTGCCAATATTACAAATTAGAGTTCTAAATACATAAAATCCTAAGACCTTAGAACCTAACAACATTAAACAATGAGATGATCTATGATGTGATTAATCAGAGTAACATTCATTATTAATAAAGAAAACATATCAAGAAAGTCAAAGGTCAGTAACCATCCCATATATGAAATATTTAAATTTAAACTTAAAAAAAAAAAACTTTAAAATTGTATTTAAAATATGAGTTTATGAATTAAATAAAAAAAAAAATATTCCATTAAAATGGAATTTGAAGTTTCTTGAAACATAAAGATAAGATGTAATCCAAAAATAGGATTTTCAAAATATTAATCTAAAAAAAATTATTAAATGATGTATTGTCAAGTAAGAACTATGCATGATGTAACTATTTCTTAGCCTCTTTTATATATTTTTGAATAATATAGTATTAGAAAAATATATTATTATGCCACTAATTGATTAGAAAGTTCAGGTATAAATATTATTTGGAAAGTCTCGAGCTTGTATTAACTCGGGTTAACATTAGCATGTTCTAATAGTTGGACAAAGTTTAGCTACAAAATTAGTTGTAGCCTTAAACTACAAACTTACTTAATATCTTTTTATTGTAGATGAATTTTAACAAATCCATCGTTGGATTACATTTTGTTCTTATATTCTCCATGCTTCAAAATTTCAAGAAAATTAAAGATCAATAGTTATGTCATTAATAAATTTTTTAAGTTGCAAGTTTTTGTAATTTAAAATTATACACAAAATATAAGCTCATAGATCATATAGTAAATGATATCTGATTGACAAAAAATTTAATATGCGTATTAAGAGCTTAAAGAACATGCAATTCAACGGTTAGATTTTCAAAATATGTTGTAGTATTTATTTTATTGAGTGAGTTTGTAGCCTTAAGTTACAACCAATTTTGTAGATAAACTTTGCCCCTAATAGTTAGAGAAGATAGAATTCATTAGTTTGGGAAATACTCAGTTACATTATGTTTTGTTTGAGGGGAAGAGGAGGAAAATAAAGAGAAATTAAGCCTTTTCCATTGTTTAGATAGAGCATGAGTAAAAAGAAAATGAGTCAAATTTGATGAAAAACATATCACTTGAGCTCACATTTTTCCCTTCTCCTGTATTCTTTTTTTCTTCTTTTCCATTCCTTTCCCTCAAACCAAACATAGGGTTAATCCTTTCGAGTCTCCTCTCC
Organism: Quercus variabilis; assembly: GCA_030445155.1. Taxonomy (NCBI): domain Eukaryota; kingdom Viridiplantae; phylum Streptophyta; class Magnoliopsida; order Fagales; family Fagaceae; genus Quercus; species Quercus variabilis. The sequence goes on along the minus strand of CP129448.1, from coordinate 3,041,443 downwards.
ACAAGTGTCATTGATCCCAGATCTGTGTAATCTTATCTGTTTATAGTTGTAACATGTAGGACAAATGCGTAGAAAATCATGTCATGAATCCGGCTGATATTATCAACCAGAGTGTAAAATGCATTCCTAGTTGTCATATCTTTCTTTTGTTTTGTCATATTCCACTGATTAAGAACGAAGGCTACCAAAAATGTAGAGTTTTGGAGAGCTAAATTTTGCCTTTTCAATCATGAATAGTTACAATGGATCCCCTAGGCCCCATATTTTTATATCCAAATAGTGTTTGCTAGAGATTTTTCATATCCAATAATGTTGCACATTATTTCTAGGAATCGAGTACACATTCATCAACATCATGAAAATTTGAAATCGCACTGGAAATATATAAATCTATTTCATTAAACTCTGTTTCATGTCTTCAATGTCGATGCCCTTAACTATGAATGGTACATGGCCTTGTCAGTTGTCGCATGTTTATTGGCTCCATACTCGAATTGGCTTAGGTCTATATCTTATTTGGCAGTGGGGTATTACAAAAACCTGTTTTCTTCTTCAACACCTGGAAATATTGAAGATGTAGTGCAGCACACTCAGCTGGTGGTCAGTGAGGAGATGAACTCAGATTTGATTGCAAAATTTTCCAAGACCGAGGTGGAGATAGCTTTGCAACAGATGGCTCCTCTAAAGGCTCCTGGCCCGGATAGGATGCCTCCAATCTTTTTCCAACACAATTGGTCCAGTATCGGTGATGACGTTGTCAAGGCAGTCCTCTCTTGCCCCAACTCTAACCATATCTCTTTGGGTCTGAATCATATATTCCTCGCTCTTATTCCTAAGGTAAAGAGTCCTGAAACTCTTACCAAATTTCAGCCTATTGCTCTATGTAATACTTTATATAAGCTAGTCTCTAGAGTTTTGGCTAATAGATTAAAGAGAATTTTGCCTCAGATTATTTCTGAATCACAAAGTGCTTTTCAATCTGACAAAGCAATTTCGGATAATATCTTGGTTGCTTTTGAGACTCTCCACCACATGAAGACAAAGAAGCATGGAAAAGTGGGCCACATGGCATTGAAACTAGACATGAGCAAGGCCTATGACAGATTGGAGTGGATTTTTTTTGCAAAAGTTCATGGAAAAAGTGGGTTTTCACATTATATGGATTGGATGGATTTTGGAGTGTATAAAATTTGTTACATATTCTGTCTTGGTGAATGGGGAATCAAAAGGTCATATTATTCCAACAAGAGGTATTTGCCAAGGAGATCCCCTCTCCCCCTACCTTTTTCTCCTTTGCACAGAAGGCCTAAATGGACTAATCCAACATGTAGTGGATGAAGGAGAGATTGAAGGTCTCTCTCTCTGTCGTTATGGTCCAAAAATATCTCATTTGTTTTTTGCAGATGACAGCCTACTTTTTTGTCGAGCTCAGCTTAAGAATATCAATACTATCCAAGGAATTTTGGGAAAGTATGAAAGGGCTTCGGGACAAAAGATAAATTCGAAGAAGACAAACCTTTTTTTCAGTAAGGGTGTACCCGAATCATCAAAAGACCTATTAAAAAATTTGCTTGGAGTTCCAGAGATTAAAGAATATGAGAAATACCTCGGGTTACCTGCAATGGTTGGTAGAAGGAAGAAGACAAGTCTAAATTATATAAAAGATAGGGTGTGGAGCAAATTGCAAGGTTGGAAGGAAAAACTATTGTCTCAGGCTGGAAAGGAAGTTCTTTTAAAGGTAGTGGTACAAGCCATCCCTACTTTTGCTATGAGTTGTTTTAGGTTGCCGATTGGCCTTTGTCAAGATATTGAGATGCTCATTCGGAAATTTTGGTGGGGACAAATGGTTAATAGACGTAAGATTCATTGGAAGAGGTGGGAAGTGTTGTGTCAACCAAAGCTGGAAGAGGGTCTAGGTTTTAAGGATCTATGTAAGTTCAATGAAGCAATGTTGGCAAAACAAGTGTGGAGATTAACTCATGATACAGATTCCCTATTTTATAAAGTTTTCAAAGCAAAATACTTCCCCCACAGTTCGATCTTTGAAGCAAAGTTAGCATCGGGTTTCTTTGCCTGGAAAAGTATTTTATTTGCTAGAAAACTTGTGGAGAGGGATGCTCGATGAAGGGTTGGAGATGGAAAATCTATAAGGATTTTTCATGATTCTTGGTTACCAAATTCACCAGATGGTAAAGTGGATTCCCCCCAAATTTCTTTAGCACTTGACTCCACGGTGGATACACTCATTGATGCCCATACGGGTTGGTGGAATACTTATCTCATTGATCTTTGCTTCTATCCGCTTGAAGATACACTTATAAAGTCCCTGCCTCTGTGTACCGTTCCACAACCCGATATCCTCATTTGGCCTAAAGAAAACTCTGGTACTTATTCCGTGAAATCAGGGTACAAAAGTCTTATGGAAATTGCTACCCTTAATACTATCAGACCAACAGTTTCTACCGCACAGAAGTCTTTTTGGAAAAACATTTGGAAATTGAATGTGCTGGGGAAAATCAAGCATTTCTTATGGAGGTCATGCACTAACTCTTAGCCCTCAAAAGAAAATCTAAAGAAAAGAGCTATGCCTATCGATCCCATCTGCCACTTCTGCTCAAGGGAGAATGAATCTGTTCTCCACGCTTTATGGGGCTGTGAGAAGGTGCAACTAGTTTAGGCACAAGACTTTGGCTGGGTGGACAAAAACAAAGTTGTTTCGGGTTATTTCTCTGATTTAGTGCAGCTGATTCAGGAAAAACCTCACACAGTTCCGCTGTTTAGCATCTCAGCATGGTCTATTTGGCACCATAGAAACAAATCTCGCCTCTTGGAACCTTCCTTGCCGTTGGTCAGAATTGTGGGTTTTGCACGAGATTATCTTCGAAGCTTCAAAACTCGGGGATTTCAAGAAAGTCACTCCATGGGCAATAGGCATCCCTCTCAAAAGCATTGGCGTCCTCCGCCTCAGGATTGTTTCAAGACAAATTATGACGAGGCAATGTTCGTTGAATCAGATGAAGCCGGCCTTGGTGTTGTCATCCGAAATTCTGAGGGTGTCATGGTTGCTCTGTCCGAAAAAATCAAAAAACCACCTTCAGTTGTGGCCTTGGAGCTACTGGCAACAAGAAGAGCAGCAGTCTTGGTCGCTGAAACAGGTTTCCAGAATTCTTGTTTTGAGGGTGACTCAGAGGTTGTAGTAAAGTCTTTACGTGATAGTGGTATGAAAAAATATGCTGTTGGTCATATTTTAAAAGACACTTTGTCTTATGTTAGTTTGTTAAAAAGCTACTCTTTCTCTCATGTCAATAGGCAAGGCAATGCAGTCGCACACGCCTTAGCTCAGAGAGCGAGACTTTCCTTTCCTATTAAAGTCTGGATGGAGCCTGTTCCACCAGATTTAGACGCTATTATTTTGGCTGATTTAAAGCCCATTGAGTAATGTTATGAAGCTTATTTCCTTCTCAAAAAAAAAAAAAAAAAAAAAATCAAGCCATGGTCATGGGCCAAGTTTGAGGTGGAGATTAGAAAAAATAATTTGGCTCTTTCTCAAACATGTTGATGATGACTACATCCAAAAACAGAAGTCCAAAATAAAACACGTGGACCAGCACTTTTTTTTTTCTTTCCAACTAAAGAAAGGGATATTTATTGCGGATTTATCAACTCCTCGTCAAGGGATGACAATAAATAATATCATTTGTATTAGAGGGGTTTTTGGTAAGATTATCATTATGGATACAATACATTTGTTGAAGTACTACTATTGAAACTGCTAAATTCTTGTCAAACATCATATGTAATAATATAAAAATTCCTACAACCAAGTCACACTGTGGTGAACCCACACTTACTGTCTTGCACATTTTGGTCTAATAGTGAAGAAGAAATATTAATGGTGGCCCATCTTCCCCACTAGAATGAATTATATGCATGCCATAAATAATTAGCAATGATAGACGAGGATGTCAAATTTTGGGAATATTAAAGCTTGTTTGATGCTGTTGTTATATATATATATATATATATATATATATATATATATATTGTTACTTTCAAAGAGATAATCCACACTTCTATTAAAAAAAAAGATTTGGTAGGTCAAATAAGCATTTGGATTCTATTGAGTATTTAAAGTGTTAGGTTCTAAGAATTTAGGAACTAATGTCTTAGAACTTCAATTTGTATTACGTTGGCAAAGTGTGATCAAAACATAAAGTCTAGGTTTAGCCTTGCTCAAAGTGTGTTTATTTGTAAAATTGGAATTGAGTGATTGAAAATTTTTTTTGGACTTAATTTGCAAGGTTTGATCGATCGAAAATTAGACACGATCGATTGAACTATGTGCAGATTTATTTTTCCACAGAATTTCCAATTCAACCCAAGCCCATTTGACGTGTAGGGTTTTGTGTTTTACCCCCTAGTATAAAAGGAATAACTCAAACTATGTTTTAGAGATCTTTTGATGGTTGTGTGTTGAATATTTTGTGAGATTTAGAAGTGTTTACTTTCATACACACTTAGGGTTATCAAGATCAAGATTCATGTCAAGAACTTGGTGATCTCTTCAATTGTTGCACAAAGAACTTTAAACAAGATCTAAAACCTTTGAGTAGAGTCTCAAAGTCACAAGTAGGAGAACTTGTGGTTGCAGTGGATTAAAGAAAGAAGCAATCTGTGGACTCGAAGCTTTCACGTGGTTGTGGTAGTAAGTTTTCTACTTGAGGTAGCAATAGGATATTAGTGGTCTAAGTCTTATTGTACAGACTTCAATTCTTTCATAGTTGATTTGTTTTTACCTTGATGATAGCTAGGTTAAATCCTCCCTAAGTTTTTTACTAGTTAGGTTTTCCTGGGTTATCATATTGTTATGTTTTTTATATTTCCGCATTATTTACATGATATGATTTTATTGTGTTAACCTAGAACTGAATAATTTATCTAAGTAATCACTTGATTAAATAACTAGGTTAAACAACTTGTGTTAAGGGGTCTAAAAACGTACATAAAAGATTATTTATTCCAAAGCAAATGACTATTTAATATGTACAGAGAGACATTGAGAAATGAGAATAGGCAAGGAAAGAATGTCTCAATCTCTCTCAATATAACAAAATATTAATTATTATTTATAAAAAATTTACACTTGAGCATCAAAAAATTATTTAAATATATAGAATAGAAACATATGCATGATTATAAAGGTGCAGGTGCCATGTGATGTACTTCAATTTTAAGGAAACATGCATATTACTGTTGTATCAATAATATTAAAATTTAGGTGATTTTATTTGTCATCAAACAAACAACTTAGATTTGAATCTCGTTTCCACAAAAGAAGAAAGAAAGAGTAATCGACATTAATTCGATGCTATATGTGGGGGGAAAAAGCCCAAGAGTGTGTCTCTACACATGTATTGGCCAAGGGCCCAATCCGAGGACGTAATTAGTCTGAGGATGAATAATTGCTTGCTTGAGAGTCAATGGTAGTAGGAAAGGGAGTAAAATTTGATTAGGATCGCCTGACAAAAGTCCGAGGAGGAGTGTCATCTCATCAGGATGAAGCTGAGGTAAAAGGAAGTGTATTGCCGTCTAGAGTAACCTTCCAGATCGATCCATGGATAAGGATAAATATCAAGAAGGGACGTGATAGAAGAAAGCTACAAATATCTTAGGAAAAGCTACTACCACCGCATTAAATATACCACAGCTAACTCTCTAGCTGCATTAATGATAAAGTGATCCCTGAACAGTAATTCTCAACCTTCCAGCTATTATCCAAAGACTTTAGGGAAGTGTCGATGGGACAAGAACCAACCCCAGAGATCTGATCTGCACGTGGAGGGTTGGGATGTTAGAAAAAGATAGTATAAAATGGAATGGAGATCCTAAGAAAGGGGGATTGGGAAATTAAGAGAGAAACACTGTAGCATATCAGGAACCAAACTTGTAACCAAACTGAAAAACAATATATAAGAACTAGTATTCTCAGACTTTGCCGAGTACAATTTTCTTCAATTTAAACTTGTTTATCTTCACTTCTCTGTCATCAGGACCTACCTTATTTTAACAAAAGCCCAGTTTTCCAACCCACTCTCTATAAATTCATTGTTTTGGACTTTTTGGATTTAAATCCATCCACCTTTTGGGCTAGGAACTCAAAACTGGTCCTTACACACACACACACACACACAGATATATATATATATATATATATATATGAGAAACCATTACATATTTTAGATATATATTAATAGTCAAAGTTTAGAGAAAATTCAATTAGATTTTAATTGGATTCTCAATTTCATGCTATGTGTCTCATTTAATTTTTAATTTTGTGTCAAGTGAATTATTGAGTATAAAAATTGAAGAATTCAAATTCAATTAGATTCTAAAAATGATTTCAATTGAAGTCCAATTTTTCGCCATGTGTCCATCTAAAATTTTAATTTTTGTGTTAAGTGAATTATTAGGTGTAAAAACCAAAGAGTCTAAAATCAAGTAAATTTTAAATGTTATATATATATATATATATATGAGAAACCATTACATATTTTAGAAATATATGATTTAAAATTTTTTTAAGCTAATATTATGTTGTGGGGCCAGCTATATAAGGTGGTATTGGTAAGTTTGTAGGGAATGGGCTTGCGGCCCAATGGCCCAATCCGAGGACAGCAATCTGTTCGAGGATGATTTAATAAGGGTATGATACGAATAATATAAGAAGAAGAGGCGAGGATTGCAAATGAAAATTCAAAATGTGTCCGAGGAGAAGATTCACCTCAGAACGATAGTCCGAGGTGGATGCAACTATCTGATTACCCTAGATAGTCCATAAGGTTGTACTGTAATTGAGAAACGGATATGGGATAATGGAGGCAACAAATATCTTTTGACGCTGCTACCTCCACATTAAATGCTTCCTAACTAACTCTTTGGCCGCATTAATGTGGAGGTGATACCTGAACAGTGATCTAGCAGCCTTATGATTGCTGGTTGAGGATTCTAGAGAGTGGGAGATGGGATAGAAAGGAGTTCCCAGGATAGAACCTACACATGTACGGCGAAAGTAATGGGAGGAACGTAGTATATAACATGAAAGGGAATGGCATTATAGGGAGAGACTGAAAAATACAAGAAACGAGAGGATTTTCCTATCAAATAGAGCTAGTTCTTTCACCCACTCTCTAAAAATTTATTGTTTGGGCTTGTTGGACCGTTTTTCCCTCTCATTTTAGGAGGCTTTTCCAAATTGAGTCCCTACATTGCTATAACATTGGAGATACAGGTACTTTGACAAAATTGGAGAGGTAATTCTCTTTGTGGTTATATTATCTTCTTACACCTAACATTTTTGCGACATATCAAGAAAATTAAAAGATCAATAACCGTCCCATACATGAAATATTTAAATTTAAACTTATTTTTTAAAACTTTAAAATTGTACTTAAAATATGAGTGCATGAATTAAATAAAATCAATATTCAATTAAAATGAAATTTGAAGTGTCTTGAAAACATAAAGATAAGATGTAATTCAAAAATAGGATTTTTAAAATATTAATCTAAAAAAATTATTAAATGATGTATTGTCAAGTAAGAATTACACACGATGTAACTATATGATAAGAATTGTAATTGGGAGAATTGTACTAATTGTAATTAGAGGATGAGTGGTGAGTAGTGACAATTAGTTAGTTTTTGTGTTAGTTACTGTGTGTTGTCATTGGCTATTGTGCTGATGTCATGGAAGTTAGTTAGCTTAGCTAGGAGTTAGTTAAGAATGTGGAACTGTAATAGTATAAAAAGGGAGAAACAGAGGGTCATAGTTAGTTTTTGGATGCATAATAAGAATCACATTCTCATTCCTATCTTCTCTATAATCTCCTCTCTAATTCTCATCTATTTCTACTATCTTCTTAATTCCCATTCTCTAATGTTTTATTTCTCTTCTCTGTTACTCTATTCAATTCAATTCTTCATTGATTACTAAGATCTTATCAAATTGGTATTAGAGCCCATTCTGCTACTATGGTTGAAACTCGATCTTCTTCTTTCTTTAACGAAAAAGTCAATGCTCTATCATCAACGATCAAGCAACATGATCAAGAAATTCCATTAGAAATTGGATGCAGTCACAAGTTTGTTGTAGACTCTATCAGAAACAGTACAAGGTATGACAAAAGTTGGTAATTGTTGGCAACAGAGACCTCCGTCATCTCCTCCAAGAACCTCATCTCCAGTAGTGACCAATCCACAAAAAGATTCTCTGATGATTCCTAAAGCTGTGAGATTGGAGTTCCAGAGGTTTAAGAGTGAGAATCCATCAGCTTGGGTGTAGAAAGCCAACCAATTTCTTCTTTTATATAATACCCCAGTCAACCAAAAGATATTATTAGCTTCATATCATATGGAAGACGAGGCCCTGATTTGGTTTCAAGATGCAGAGGAAGCTGGTCTTTTTAATAGTTGGAAGGCTTTTGTTAAAGCATTGCATATGAGGTTTGGTTCTTCTTCCTATGATGATCCTATGGAAATTCTAACAAAATTGAAGTAAGTGGGGTTTGTATATGCTTTCAAGGGACAGTTTGAAGCTTTGTCCAATCGAATTAAGGAACTATCTAAGAAGCACAGACTCAGCTGTTTCTTGAGTGGACTAAGGGATGAAATTAGGCTGCCAATTAGGATGTTGAATCCCCAGAATTTGAATGCAGCCTTTGGTCTTGCCAAAATACAAGAAGAATATCTTCTTGCGTGCAAGAAGAATGTCAAACCATGGGGTGAAATGTCTAAGCCTTCAATTTTGGGACCCCTACCAATCAAGAATGATTTCAAGACTACCAAACTACCTGTGCAAAAGCTTACTGCTATGCAAGTTGAAGATTGAAAGAAGAAGGGATTATGCTTCTATTGTGAGGATAAATGGCATGTGGGACATCAATGTAAGACACCAAAGATTTTCCTTATCGAAGGGTTTCAAGAGGACAACCTAGGAAGTGAGCAAGAGGTTCTTGAGGAAGAAAGAACAGTGGTTATGATGCTTCCACATAATTGCAATAACATATGGCAGGGTGTGCAGAAATCACTCTCTATTCCTTACTTGGAAGTCCTTCTCCAGGTACAATGAGAGTACGGGGTAGAATTAATCATCAAGATGTGCTTATCTTGATTGACAGTGGTAGTACTCATAATTTCTTGGATGTTTCTTCATGGTCATCCTTGAAATGGCCATTGTCAACTCAAGAAAGCTTCACAGTTAAGGTAGCTAATGGGGAAGTACTTAGAATACAAGGTGCTTGCCATGAGGTTAATCTCAGAATTCAGGGTCAGGAATTGCAAGTTGATTTGAATGTTTTATCTTTGGGTGACTGTGATGTGGTTCTTGGTACTCAATTGTTATGTACTCTTGGACCAATTAAATGGGATTTCAAGAAATTGCTCATGGAGTTTAGTCTTGGGGGTAAGGAAATTCTGTTTACAGGATTACAACCATCTGACTTCACCCTTCAAGAATCTGACCAATTCTTTAAGCCAGTCATCAAGAAAGGACTATTGCTACAAATCATATCCTACCCTACTCCCTCCATACTAGTGCAGCAACATGGGGCCATTATTGAGTTGCTAAAAGATTTCAACAAGGTCTTTGAAGTACTTACTGCATTGCCTCTTCTCTGAGGACATGAGTACCAGATAGTCTTGAAGGATGGCACTGAACCTGTTTGTGAGAGACCCTACAGGCATCCCTTCTATCAAAAAACTAAAATTGAAAAAGTTGTTCATGATTTACTGGAAGCAGGATATATTAGAATCAGTCATAGTCCTTTTTCATCACCTGTGTTGTTAGTAAGAAAGGCTGATGGAAGTTGGAGAATGTGTATTGATTATAGGTCTTTGAATAAGGATACAATTAAGGATACGTATCCTATCCTTGCTGTAGATGAGTTGCTTGATGAGTCGAGTGGTGCTATGATCTTTTCTAAGCTAGACCTTAGGTCTGGTTACCATCAAATTAGAATGAAGGAGGAGGATATTCATTAGACTGCCTTTAGAACTCATGAAGGCCATTATGAATTCCTAGTTATGCCATTTGGCTTAACTAATGCACCATCCCCCTTTCACTCATTAATGAATAAGGCGTTCAAACCATATTTGAGGAAGTTTGTATCAGTATTTTTTGATGATATATTGGTGTATAGTAGTTCTGTTGAGTAGCATGTTTCTCATTTGAGGATGGTTTTAACTGTGTTGTTTGATAACCAATTGTATGCTAAGCAAAGCAAGTGTATGCTTGGCTGTGAAGAAGTGGAGTATTTGGGGCATTTAATTTCAGGCCAAGGGGTTAGAACTGATCCCAAGAAGACTAATGCCATGAAAAATTGGCCCATTCCTACATCAATAAAGGCCTTAAGGGGTTTTTTGGGTTTGACTAGGTATTATAGGAAATTCATTAAGGATTATGGCCTAATTGCAGCTCCCTTAACTACATTACTTAAAAAAGATGCCTTTTAATGGTCTCCACAAGCTGATTTGGCCTTTACTACTCTTAAGGTGGCTGTATCTACCCCTATTGTCCTAGCACTACCTGATTTTTCTAAGCCCTTTGTGATTGAATGTGATGCTTCAGGTAAGGGGTTGGGTGCTGTTTTGATGCAGGGTAATAGACCTTTTGCTTATCATAGTGAAGTTTTGAAGGGTAGGAGTCTTCACTTATCTACTTATGAAAAAGAGTTTTTGGCTTTAGTGAAAGCAGTTAGGAAGTGGAGGCCTTATTTGGTTGGAAAGCCTTTCATCATTAGGATTGATCACCAAAGTCTTAAGTATTTGCTTGAGCAGCGGATTGGAACTCCAACTCAACAAAAGTGGATTACTAAGTTGTTGGGGTATTCATTTTTGGTGGAATGTAAGCATGGAAGAGAAAATAAGGCTGTTGATGCATTTTCAAGAAGATTGAAGGACTCAGACAGGTTGGAGAACTCTAATTTTGCCTCTTTTTTTTCTAATTTCTTTCCTTTGTTCTTCTTGGTTGAACATTCTTCAGGATAGTTATAATACTGATCATGAGTACTAGCAATTGTTTGAGGCTTTGGCTGTTGAAGATTCTGCCCCTGCTGGTTTCACTCTTCATAATGGCCTTCTTTTTCATAAGGGTCGTATCTTCCTCAGTCATAGTTCCCCATTGAAGCCTCTAGTGTTGCAGCATGTTCACAATTCTCCTTGTGGTGGTCACTCTGGTTATTTGAAGACATTACATAGGGTGAGGCAGGATTTCTTTTGGAACGACATGGTTAAGAATGTCAAGCTTCATGTCCAATGCTGTGAGGTTTGCCAAATGGCGAAGGTGAGCACTTCTAAGCCTGCTAGTTTATTACAGCCCCTTCCTGTTCCTAACAGACCCTGGCTTGATATCAGTATGGATTTTATTGAGGAGTTACCTAAGTCTCATGGTTATGAAGTGATCTTTGTGGTAGTTGATAAATTGACTAAATTTGTCCATTTTTTTCCTCTTTCTCTCATCCTTACACAGCTGCAAAGGTAGCTGCAATTTTTATGAAAGAGGTGTTTAAAATCCATGGTATGCCTAAGACTATTGTGAGTGATAGAGGTTCAGTTTTCATAGCTCATTTTTGGCAAGAGTTATTCAAATTGCAGGGTACTGAGTTAGCTATGTCTTCAGCTTACCATCCCCAATCTGATGACCAAACTGAAGTGGTGAATAGGAGCCTAGAACAATACTTGAGGGCCTTTGTTGGTGACAAACCCAGTACTTGGGTTGATTGGCTTCACTTAGCTGAGTATTGGTTTAACACCAACTTCCATACTTCAACCAAGCTAACCCCATTTGAGGCTCTTTATGGCATCCCTCCTCCCAGTTTGTTGAATTATATTCCTGGTGCTGTTATGGATCAGTTACTACAGAACAGACAGGATCTCATCTCCTTGCTTAAATAGAATTTACTTTCTGCTCAAGCTAGGATGAAATCTCGGGCTGATTTGCATAGAACTAATACAAGTTTTACTGTTGGTGACTGGGTTTATTTGAAGCTCCAGCCTTATAGGCAGCACTCATTGAGGCTGAAAGGTTTCAATAAGCTTTCTCCTAGGTTCTATGGACCCTTCCAAGTTGTGCAGAAGGTTGGTCAGGTGGCATATAAACTTGCCTTGCGTACTAATGGTTCTATCCACCCAGTTTTTCATGTATCATGCTTGAAACTTAAGTTGGGATCAAATGTAGTTCCAGTTCCAACTTTTCCTCCTATTACTTTTGCTGGTGTACTTAATCCTGAACCTGTTGCCATCCTTCAACACAGGACTAAACAGCACAAGTCTAGAACTATCACTAAAGTCTTGGTCCAGTGGCATGGTCATTCTCCAGAAGATGCTACTTAGGAGTCACTCTACAACTTGCCGCAGCAGTTCCCCCACCTTTTGGGCAAGGTCTTTTTAAGTAGAAAGGAATTGATAAGAATTGTAATTAGGAGAATTGTACTAATTGTAATTAGAGGATGAGTGGTGAGTAGTGACAGTTAGTTAGTTGTTGTGTTAGTTACTGTGTGTTGTTATTGGCTATTGTGCTAATGTCATGGAAGTTAGTTAGCTTAGCTGGGAGTTAGTTAAGAATGTGGAACTATAATAGTATAAAAAGGGAGAAACAGAGGATTATAGTTAGTTTTTGGATGCATAATAAGAATCACATTCTCATTCCTTTCTTCTCTATAATCTCCTCTCTAATTCCCATCTATTTCTACTATCTTCTTAATTCCCATTTTTTAATGTTCTATTTCTCTTCTCTGTTACTCTATTCAATCCAATTCTTCATTGATTACTAAGATCTTATCACTATATCTTTGCCCCTTTTATATATCTTTGAATAATAATAATATAGTATTAGAAAAATATATTATTATGCCACTAATTGATTAGAAATTTTAGGTATGAATATTATATTGAAATTCTCGAGTTTGCATTAACTCAGGTTAAAATTAGCATGTTCTAATAGCTAGAGAAGATAGACTTCATTAGTTAGGGAAATACTCACTTACATTATGTTTTAATTTGTTTGAGGGAAAGAGGAGGGAAACAAAGAGAAATTAAGTCTTTTTCGCTACTTGGATAAAACACGAGAAAAAAGAAAATGAGCTAAATTTGATGAAAAATATATCACTTGAACCCACATTTTTCCCCGACCCTTAGTCTTTATCTCTTCTTTTTCATTCATTTCCCTTAAATCGAACATAGGATCAATCATTTCGAGTCCCTCTCCACAAGTGTCATCAATCCTAAATCTGTGTAATCTTATCTATTTATAGTTGTAACATGTGGGGAAAATGTGTACAAAATCATGTCATGAATTCGGCATATATTATCAACCACAGTTTAAAACATTCTCCTAGTTGTTATATCTTTCTTTTCTTTTGTTTTCTATTTTTAAGCAGAAAAGGATTACACAGATACTGATCCAAGCTCATCTTCACCTTTTGGAACAAAAACCCCAATGTGCGTTTTAACCTTTAAGCAGGAATTAGAAAATTAAGTTTTACATGGTGCAAACAAAAAATCCCTGCTTTCAAAAAAAGTGAAACTAGTCATATTCCATTGACTAAGAGCATCCGCTTTCGGATTGCTATATGCCAAATGCAAGGCACATTTGGCATACAAGTCTAAAAAAAGGCCAGCAATTGGAAGGCCATATGCTAAAATGCTAAAAAAATTTGAGATATAGCTACAATACCATCTCAAATGCAAGATGGTACTGTAGCTGAATTGCAAAAAAAAAAAAAAAAAAAAAAAAAATTTAATACTCTCATTTCTCTCTCCTCTCTCCTTTTAACCTGACAATTTCTCTCTCCTCCCTCATTTTTTTCTCTTTCTTTTCTCTCTCTCTCTTCCTTCTTTCTTTCTCATCTGCTCTCTTCAGACCCAACACCCTGTGGTGGAGATCGGTAGGGTGGAGATCAGTGGGTGGCGAGATTGGCACGGCGGAGATCGGTGGAGCTGTGGTGGCTATGGCGTTGTGATCCGGTGTGGGTTTGCTGGTATATGTTTTTTTTTTTTTTTTTTCCTAGGTTTGCTGGTATCAACGTTGTGGTGGATGTCGCGTGGCGGAGATCGGTAGAGCTGTGGTGGCTGTGGCATTGTGATCCGGTGTGGGTTTGCTGGTATATATATATATATATATATATTTTTTTTTCTTGGGTTTACTAGTTTTGGCGTTGTGGTGGCTGTGGCGTGGCGGAGATCGGTGGATGGTTTTTTTGGGTTTCTGGGTTTGAGAAATTTCTAGGTTTGTGGGTTTGTGGCATGGAATGGTTGTGGGTTTGTAGTTTTTCTGGGTTTGTGGCGCGGCGTTGTTTCTGGTATATAAATTTCTGGATTTGCCAGTTAATGGTTTTTTTTTCTTTTTTTCTTTTTTGTTTCGCCGATCTGGGTTGTTGATATGGATGATGGAGGAGTTGGGTTGATATGGATGATGGATTTGGAGAAGGAGGCTGGAAGAAGGTGAAAAATAAAGGAATGGAGGATGTCGCCTGTGGGGGAGAAAATTGAGAAAAAACAAAAAAAACAAAAAATATATTTTATTATGTAAATATATTATTTTAATGAGTAGAAGAGAAAAATAGAATTTTGAGATGTTGAGTATATTATAAATGGTATGATATAATTGATAAAGTAGATTTTTAAAATGGTAAAATAAGATGAGATATAGAATTTGGCTGCAGATGCTCTAAGATATAGAGCTAAGCCAATTCGATTATGGAGCCAATAATCATGTAACAACTGACAAGGCCATGTACCATACATAGATACGTGTCATCGACATTGATGACATGAAATAGACTTTAATGAAATAAATTTATATCTTTCCAGTACAATTTCAAATTTTCATGAAGTTGATGAATGTGTACTCGATTCCAAGAAATAATGTGCAACATTATTGGATATGAAAAATCGCTTCCAAACACTATTTGCATATAAAAATGTGGGGCCTAGGGGATCCATTGTAGCTATTGATGATTGAAAAGGCAGAATAAGTCAGTTTAGATATAATTTATTTTTGCTGAAAATTAAAAATTAAAATTTAAAAATATTGTAGTAAAATAATTTTTAAATGTATAAATAATATAGTTAGACCCATTTTTAATAGAAAAATTAATGAAAAGTAAAATTTGTGAATCTTATAAATAATACACAAGATCTACTGATATGCTAAAAACAGCTGCGAAAGTAAAAAGAAAAAAAGCGGCTAAAAAAAAAAAAGAAAGAAAAGAAAAGGAAAACGCAAAACGTTTTGAGCGTGGATCCAAACCCAACCTTATCATATATATCTTTACCAGTGCCCATCAAATCAGGTCGTGGTCATCGGCCAAGTTGATGTGGAGATTAGACAAAATAATTTGGCTCTTTCTCAAACATGTTGATGATGAATACATCCCAAAACAGAAGTCCAGTATTCCAAAATAAAACACGTGGACCAACACCCTTTTTTTTTTCAAATAAAGAAAGCGACATTCGGTGTGGATTTATCCACACTTCTATAAAAAAATAAGATTTGGTGGGTCAGATAGGCATTTGGATTCTATTGAGTATTTAAAGGATTATTTATACCAAAGCAAATGACTATTTAATATGTACAGAGCGACCTCAGTCAAAAAAATATGTACAGAGAGACATTGAGAAATGAGGATAGGCAAGGAAAGAATGTCTCAATCTCTTAGTTTCAATATAACAAAATATTAATTATTTCCTATAAAAAAAATATTAATTATTATTTATAAAAAAATTTACAATTGAGCATCAAAAATTTATTTAAATAAATAGAATAGAAACATATGCATGATTAGAAAGGTACAGGGGCTATGTGATGTACTTCAATTTTAAGAAAACGTGCATATTACTGTTGTATCAATACTATTAAAGTTTAGGTGATTTTATTTGTCATCGAACAAAGAACTTAGATTTAAATCTCGTTTCCAAAAATAAAAGAAAAAGATAAAAAGAATGAGTAATGGACATTAATTAGATGCTATATGTTTCAATCTTATTGTTACAATTTAA
Source organism: Quercus variabilis (assembly GCA_030445155.1). Taxonomy (NCBI): domain Eukaryota; kingdom Viridiplantae; phylum Streptophyta; class Magnoliopsida; order Fagales; family Fagaceae; genus Quercus; species Quercus variabilis. The sequence goes on along the minus strand of CP129448.1, from coordinate 3,025,391 downwards.
AAAAATTATTAAAGTCAAGTTAGAATTTATTAAGTTAAATAAACTATTTTCACTCTAGAATTAAGCTACAATTAAGAACTCAAATGTGCATTAATCAATGAGATGATCTATGATGTGATTAATCAGAGTAACATTCATTACTAATAAAGAAAAAGAATGATGTCTGACCTTTGGCATCCTCAAAAATTCTGGAAAGCAAATATGTATTATAGTATTCTTCGTTTAAAAATGATTATGGAGAGTATATAGTAGTTTGTAGTGAAGTTAATAGCCTATTCTGTTAATTTTACTCAGGCAGCTTCCATTCTTCTTGGCCAGCTTCTCTATGCATTGTGGTAGAATAACCATTGCGGTTAACAGTTCTTTTCGATTTATTTGGTTTCTTTTTATTATTCTTAAAGCTATTAAAGCATTTAAAACTACAATGTGATCTTGATACCCATTGCATAGAATTGCTATCCAATTGGAGAAGGATAATCTTTTATGGAATTTGGAAGTTTTCACAGTTCACATAAGATAGTACTTTTCAAGAACTTGTTCTTCTGATTAAAAATTATTGATGCAGTTGATCTAACAGTTAGACCTCAAACCTATAAACACCTATAATAGAAAAGAGAAAAAAAAAAATATATATATATATATATATATAGAGAGAAGGAATCAAAAAAAGTGGCTGCTAGGGTTTACGTGAATAGCTTAGAAGTTAAATTATTCTTATAAGAGATTTATTAATGTGTGTCTTTGAGGCATATATTAATAAATTATTTTTAAAATTTTTTTATGAAAAAACAAAAAAGCAAATAATTGTTTTAACAATTTTTTCAATTTTTCATAAAATTTTTCTCTAAATAGATAGTTAAGATATACATTAATCGGACCATTCTTATAAATGTGATTCTAACTAAGACTTGCGGTGATTGGTCCTCAAGGAAAATCAATTTTCTCAACATTTAGATGTGATCAGGATTTATATTGGGAAGAGATTCTTAGATACAGGATTTCAAAAAAAAAAAAAAAATTATGGAAGATATAGTTTTGTTTTTTTGAAAATCAATAATGCAATTCTTAGGGTTCGTTTGGTTTGTGTTTTCAAACAACATTTTTTAGTTTTTAAACTGTATTTCACGTATTTCAACATACTTTTTCACCCCCATACGTATTTCAAAAAATTACAAACAACAATTTTCAAACTATTCTACCAAACAGCCCCTTAAAATTCCTTCTCGGGTCCGCAGCATTTGAAACGTGCCCGTGAAAGTGGTATCCTACTGTGGTTGTTTGTTTAAAATGACACATTTAAGCTGTATATTATTTACACTTTTCTATGTTTAAAAAAGAACACACGAGTACAAGATATTATGCGAATATTATTTTTTTATTTTTTTATTTTTGAAAAGATATTATGCGAATATTATATAGCATCTGTAGCCTGAATTCAAATGCGTTCGGTCCCACATGTCAATCATGTCATATCGTTACTGATTATTATTATTATTATTATTATTTTTTGTTTTTATATATTTTTTTATGACCATTCTTTTCATTTCACTAGCTCTAGCTACCATTCTTCTTCTTTTTTTTTTTTTTTTTTGAAACTCTCTAGCTACCATTCTACTTAAATAATAACATATCCTTCAAATTCGACTGAGTCCATAAAAAAAATAAAAAAATAAAAAAATATTAGTGATTTTCTCTTTAACAATATCGTAGGTCAAGACTTTCTGATTTGGGTGCCTCTCAAAAAAAGAAAAAATGTGGAACACATTTTTCAGAAAAGTGAAATTTTAATAAGCAATAAACCATTAGTTGAAAGTCTAAGGATAACCTTGTCATGAAAGGTTGAGAGAATAGAATCGAATTATTCAGTACATTTGAATGGATCCATCATGGGTTGTACATAATAGAATCAATTTTTATACAAGAGGAAGATATAATATGTCGAATATACAAAATAATTTTTCATATGCTATATGATTTTTAATCGTTTGACCTAATGTGACAAATTTAATCGCAAAATGCTGTAGTTAATTAGCATTGTGTCTGTGCATGCAAGTTAATTGACAACATATTTTTGAACATGAATTTTTCACTGTTAATTTAAAAGTAAATTTCCTTTAGAATATTTGGTGTTAAAATGTAATTGAACAGTATTTCAAACTTTTGATACTAGAATTTCAATTAGAAAAACTATCTTAATAATAGGATTAAGTTTGAAATAAAAAAAGAAGATGAAGAAAATGAAAATACCATATAGTAAACTGATAGGAAGCATGTCTAAGACTAATTTTTTTTAATATTACATATGAAATAATGTGTAATTAATAACACAAAATATTTAGGCATCATGATGCAATCATATCACACTTCAATTGGCTATGTATATATTTAGGATTTCTCAGTTTTGGTACTGGAACACCAATTTGAATTGCTCCTACAATATAAATAAAAAAATAAAGTCAAGCTAGTAGTTGGATTTTTTATACTACCAAATAAATATTGGTATCGAATGAGAACCCTTAATTATATAACTAATTAACTATACAAAGAAAATCAAGCTGATCAATTTTTTCATCCTTGAATATCAATGTCTCTCCTGTTTGATCTTTTGTGAAATTTACAGAAAAAATTGCGGATGGTAACAATGGAGATGTGGCTGATGACTTTTATCATCATTATAAGGTACCCTATCGTACTATTTGCAGACATGTTCAATGTTATTATTTGTTTTGATAATTACGGAATGGTACGGGTGGACATAAAACCGATGAAAAAAAATTGGATTGGACTCTTTTAGATTCTCTATTTTATGGTCAAGAATATTACTTATTAAGAGCATTAGCATTGGAAAATACTAATGTTACTCTATTTTACCATTTCAAAACCTCACTTTATCATTATATCATCCAAGTTTACAATACCTCCTACACCCCAAACTTCTATTTCACTATTTTACTCATTAAAATATTATTTTTTAACCTTTCTTTATTATTTATTTCCAACCATTTTTTCCTGAGCTTTTCAATAGTCTCTCACACATATACACACAACCACACATAGAGCAAACCCATTCAAACCCATACACAGAACCACACATAGAGCAAACCCATTCAAACCCATGCACATAGCCACACACACACCGATCAAAAAAATCATCACCAAAGCAAACCCATTCAAACCCATTAAAAAAAAAAATCATCCCCAAAGCCATCGGAGCAAACCCATTCAAAAAAAAAAAAAAAAATCACCGGAGCAAACCCATTCAAATCCATTCAAAAAAAATCATCATCGGAGCAAACCCATTCAAAAAAAATATCCCCAAAGCCACTGGAGCAAATCCATTAAAAAAAAATCATCACTGGAGGAAACCCATTCAAATACATTCAAAAAAAATTATCACTGGAGCCACCGGGGCAAACCCATTCAAAAAAAATCATCACCGGCCACCATCGGAGCTCGCCATCAATCGATCCCAGCCCATCAATCCAAACCCAACTCGCCAATCCACGCTGATCCAACCTCCAACGTCAAAAATCCAAAACCTAGCACCAGTGCAATGAGAGAGAGGTCGTGCGGCGAGAGATGAGAGAAAGGCCGTGTGAGATGGGTGAGAAATTTTGGAGATGGGAGAGAAATTTTGGCAATGAAGCATCAAAGATGAGAGAGCAGATGGAGAAACAGAGAAGGAAGAGAGAGAAGAGAATAGAAAAAAGGAGAGGGACGAGAGAGAAATTTCGGGGGAAAATGAGTAAAATATTAATTTTTTTTTGCAATACTGTGAACAGTACAATTCTATGTTTAGAATTGTACTGTAGCAGTATTGCAAATTTTTTTGCAATACTGCTATTTACAATTCTCTGATGCAAGAGTTTTTGAGGCTTAAAATGCTAAAGTTTCCTTAGATTTGGCATTAGCATTCACCAATGCTAATGCTCTAAGATTTCTCACTTGAACCAATTCTCATCATTTATAATTATAAGTCTCTACTGTTGGGTTACACGTGTGAGTGAAGTCCCACATTGAATAAAGATAAGAAGAATAAGTGGTTAATATAACATAATTGAGCACATACCCATTGGGCTTAGGCCTTTTGGGTTAAAGTGTGTCTCTATATGTTATATTAATTACTAAAAAAAAAAGCTCCCCAAAGTGTTTATCTCCCCGACAAGTGGTATCAGAGCCCATGGTGGTGTGCGGTGAAGGTGGTCAGGTGTTCATGGTCCCTACCCAGCAGGGACAGAGAAAGCCTTAATAGCCCACACACAAAAATCCTGGAGAAAAGAAAAGCCCAACAAAGGAATATTGCAAATGGTGCTAAACAATGATGAGATGCGAGGTTCCCATGGACATGAATGTATGGGGTTCCCATGGATGTGCGTGCGGGGTTGACACGTGGTTCTCATGGATGGCATACAAGAAAGCCATGGATGACGCATTGATGAAGTGAAAAGCCTATTAGTCAAGGGGGAGTGAGTAGGACTTGTTCAAAGCTCACAAGAGTGGCAGAGACTCAAGTGGTGCTAAATAATGGTATGGTGCGAGGTTCCCATGGACATGAACGTGCAGGGTTCCCATGGATGTGCGTGCAGGGTTGACACGTGGTTCCCATGGATGACGTACGAGAGACCCATGGATGACGCGCTGATGAATCAAGGGGGAGCAAGTAGGACTTATTCATGGCCCACAGAGAAGTCTTGAAGCCCACAGAGTGGCAAAGACTCACACGTGAGGGGGAGATTGTTGGGTTACACGTGTGAGTGAAGTCCCACATTGAATAAAGATAAGAAGAATAAGTGGTTAATATAACATAATTGAGCACATACCCATTGGGCTTAGGCCTTTTGGGTTAAAGTGTGTTTCTATATGTTATATTAATTACTCAAGGAAGCTCCCCAATGTGTTTATCTCCCCGACATCTACCTAGTAATTAAGCTTCTAATTATGATGGGTTCCATTAAGACAAACTTCAATCCAATCTGAAGATCAAAATGGTGGATCAGCAATGAGTTGATGTTGGTTCATTTAGAAAACCCACTAGTTGATATTGTTGTTAAATCATTTCAATTTTGTTTACAGGGGAAAAAAATAAGGGGGGGAGTGAACCCACAAGGTGTTAAATTCTACAACAACCTCATCAATGAGCTCCTATTGAATGGTGAAATTATACTTCATTTTATTTTTAGCTATAATTTTTGTAATGTCAAACATATATAGGCAAAACCATTAGCAAAGAGGTGTGTGGATTGGGCGGGTAAATGCCAATATTTTTATTCAATCTGCCACTAGTGGGTTGGGAAAATTCCAATCCGCCACTGACTCACCAAAGTCTAAATCCGACAGATTGATTACAAATTTTAGTAGTTTCAATTCTGTGGGTTGGGTGGATTGACATTATTCTTTTGATAAACTTCAGAATATATATACTAACATACAAGAATAATGAACATTGGTGCCTAAACTAGCCGTATTACAAACTATAAAAACTACTAAGAGTATTACACATGCATAACAGTATAATTAACTCTATTATTAGAAACTAAATGACCTTTAGCTTTTCATTCTAATTTTACATGTCATTTTGTATTTGTTTGCATCTTGAGTGGATTGATTTGAGTTTCTAGGTATAGCCAGCTTTACATGTAAGACCATAACATTTTTAAAAAAAATATAAAAATGGATCAAAAGACAAAAATATTTTGTAGATTTACAAGAATATATGAGACCCAAACTAAAAGGACAAACAACATACTCAATAAATATATAGATACAAACATTAAACAATAAAAGACACCAAAAAAAAAAAAAAATTGCCTTTGTGGTTGTCTGGGAGAGTATGCAACTGATGGAAATTGAAGAATTGAAGGGATAAAAAAAAAAAAAAAAAGCTTCAATATTGGCTGAAGGTGAAGGCTAAATACAAAGTGTTTGTAGTATATGGTTGAGGTGAGTTTAGGGTTTTAATGTTGACTTTTTATATTTTGTTTAAGAGCATCTCCAACAGCTATTGTAAAGCTAAATTTGGACCACCAAATGTTACTGTACACACTCCAGCAGCTTCTCCAAACGCACAGCTACTCTAAATTTATTTTTCAAGTTGCTACAATAATTCTCTTAATTTAGAGAACACTGTAGCTACTCTACTCCCTTATTTTATCTTAAAAAAAAAATACCCGGTTGAATAAAAAAAAAAATCTTTCTCTTTTCTCCTGTGTTCTTTGTTCATCTATGTGTCTCTCTCCAACGGTAATACACAATCAAAACACACACAATCTAAAATCAGAATAGAAACAACAGATCAAGAACAAGAAAAAATACAAATTTAATTAGAACAACAAATCTAAAATCAAAACAAAAACAACAAATCATGAGCATGAAAGCCTATCTAAGCTCCATTGTAAGAACAAAGTGCATCAGAACACGAAAAGAAGGAAGAAGAAAAAAAAAAAAAAAAGATCAACGAAGGTATGGTCGGTTATGTGTGTGTGTGAAGTGAGCTCAAGAGGAAAGAAAATAGAAGTAAAATAGAAATCAAAAGATCATGCTAGAGAGTGTTCTAGAATTAAGTAGAAATAGAAAAAGAAAAAAAAAAAAGAAAAAAGAAAAGAAAGCTAGAGAATGAAAGAGAGAGTCCAGAGTGTTCTTGAATGTGAGGGAGAAAAAGAAAATAAAAGGAGGGGGTGAGGATATAGGTGGACACGTGTGTGGAGGATAAAAACAAGAAAAAGAAAAAAAAAAGAAAAGAAATAAATGTATGGATGAGAATGAATTGAAAGAAAGAAAAAATAATATAAAAATAAAAAATCTTAATTGACAAATGCTATCACAATATTTTTACAATAAATTTTAAGTAATAGACTATTATTAGTTAATATTAGTGAGTAAAAAAATAATTTTAGTGGTAAATTTAAATTAAAACTAGTAACAATTTTTTACATAAATTTTGTTGTAAAAGTATTGTGAAAAATGTTGTAAACGTAACACTTTTCATTGAAAAATATAATTGTTGAGATGAATATAAGAAAAATAAATGATGATAAAAAAAGAATAAAGAATGAATGAAAAAATAATATTTAAATGAGATAGAGAATGGGATAGAGAATCTGTTGGAAAGTTTATTTAAAAAAGTGGGTATGTAAAATCTAAATGTTACTGTTCATTCTTTAAACAATACAAAATTTAGAGAAGCTGCTGGAGATGGCCTAAGGAATTGATTACTGATAATCTGTATAAATTGATTAAGTGAATTGATTAACTTTAAAAAAATTAATAATTTTCCCCAAAATTATTCAACTTATTAGTATTTGATTGGAAAGGGAAAAAAGTCAGCATATATATTGGGTTTTTAATTTTATTTTTGTTGATCCACACCAAAAAAAAAAAAAAAAAAATCTCTCATCTATTTTACCGTTCTTTCATTAAATAAGCAATCAGGAATGTGAATCAAAATGCTCTCTAAGTTTGTTTGTTTGTTTGTCATTTTTTTTTCTCTAAGTATAGTTGTATTTTGTTCAGCTTTTATGATAATTTGATAAAGTTAATATGTGATGTTAGACAAATTGTGATTAACTTAATATGCTTGCAGCCATATCAACATGGGAAAATTGGGATTACAATAGTGTCACATTGGTTTGTACCAAAATACCAAACTTCTGCCAACAGAAAGGCTGCCTACAGAGTTCTTGATTTCCATTTTGGTTGGTGAGTACATATTGCAACAAAGATTAATTTCTAAAGCCATCCTTAGTTTTTAATCATATTCATTCTTCTATATAGTTAAACTTTCATAACTCTTCTTGAAGGCCTCTAATGGTAATTTTTACATTAAAAAAAAATCTCATTTGCAAGACAATTTTTACTTTATTATACATTTATATGCACAAAAAAGCTTGATAATCATCCACAATTTGTATATATAGGTTTCTCCATCCGGTCATATATGGTGACTATCCCAAAAGCATGAAGTCTTTGGTGGGTAATCGATTGCCCAGATTTACTGAAGCTCAATCCAAGTTACTAAAAGGCTCCCTCGATTTTCTTGGTGTAAATTACTACACTACAAATTAAGTAGAAAGTGCTCCCTCATCTAATGGTGTTAATGTTTATGTCTCTGATAGAAAAGCCACGCTCTCACGAGTATGCTTAAAAATTAGCACCATTTTATTTTCTCTCCCCATTTTATTTACTCTTTGATCATTATATCCTTCGTCAATTTAATGTGTTCTTTGTTTCACAGCTGATAAAAATGGAACTCCTATTGGTACACTGGTATATATACTTGTTTATGCGTGTGTGCGAGCGCGCATGTATATTTATGTTTTTTGTCTCGTGTTGCATGCATGCCATTACCTAATGAATGTGGTGCAACAAATTGATTTCCAGACAGCTTTGAATTAGCTATTCATCTATCCTAAGGGGCTTCAAGAGCTTTTGCTATATATAAAGGAAAATTACAACAATCCAGTAATATACATAACAGAGAATACTACTACAATTTTCTCTGTCATTTTTTTATTAGAATATTTTTTGCAGTGTCTTATATAATATTTGAAAATTTAATATGTGTCTGAAACCCTCTTGAACGTTAAGACCCCTAATTACAAAAATACTAATTCAAGCTTTATATCAAACAATGTATGTGCGGAAAATGGTAACAAGCTTATAATAGAATTGATAAACAATCTAAATCATAAATAATCACAATCACAGCAGTAATTAAATAGTAAAGATAAATGGAAGAGAGATGCAAACACAAGGACAACACGCAATGTGTTATCAAAGAGAAAACTGAAGCCTTTGGCGTAAAATCTCTCCGCCACCCTTTAAGTAGTCAATAATCCACTAGAAAATATAGTTGGGATACATGAACAGCAATAGACCCTCCAAGCCTAATCTACCTAGGTACCTAAGCCTTCCAAGTTTCTTGCTCCAATGAGGTTGCGCAGAACCTTTTTCTTTTCTAACTTACCGGATTCCGCAACTGAACCATAGCATCAACCAATGAATATTGGTTCCTTCCAAACTGATTCCCTTAGCACCAAATGAACCTTCTCTCAGACGTGGGTGTGGGGAGAAAAGGATTTAGTCAATGACCTTTCAAGGATGTATCAATAGAAAGGAAGAGAGTAGAAGAATTTGTAGAGTCTTTTAAATGAAAATTGGAGATGAGGCAATCTTGTTTTGCTTTAGGGTTTCTCACACAAAATTCTCTCTGGAAGTTCTTTACATTTCGTGGGTATAAGTGTTTATATATAGTGATGTGTGTTTGAAATACGAAGAGACATTTTTTGCCAAACAGGACTGGTTGGCGGCTTGACCTCGCGGCTTGTTCAAGTCGCGAGTTCAAGTCGCGAAGTAACGGCCTGGCCAGCCTGGGACTTTTGTCCTGTAGTGCGACAGCTGGCGCGACCCTTCATCTCCCTTATGTGCTTCTCACATGCCTGCAGTTAGTGGCTTGCCAGTCGCGAGTCAGCCGCGAGTCCTAACTGCGAAACTCTGCTTCTTTACACAAACTTGAGCTTTTCTTCACACTCTCTTCACACACTACCCTTACATGAATCTCACTTAAATACTGTGTTACTAAGTGCTAAATTACAAGCAAATTGACACGGAATAAAACCAACAAGATGATTGATAAATTTCGACCTTACAATATTACTAGAGTAATTTATTCCTCTCTTCTTTTGTAGGAATGGCTGATGCAAATAATAGATCTTTGCCAATTAAAGATGCCCTCAAAGATAGTCTGAGGATAAGATACCATTATGGAAATATATCTTATCTTTTAAAAGCTATCAAGTGAGTGTTAATGAAAAACATTTTTGTGTCATTTTTTAATTTGGTTACGGTAGAAAAATGTAAAGGAGGACAGACAAAATAGAATTAAAATTAAAGAATACACATTTATATAATTTTTTGATAGTAAAAAATGATTTTAATAGTGAAATTTTGGCAGGGAGGGCGTGAATGTGAAGGGATACTATGTTTGGTCATTCTTTGATGACTTTTTTTTTTTTTTTTGATAGCAAACTTGTAACTGGGATTCATTGATACGGACCAAGGTCCATTGCAAATACATCATTTTGAATTTGGAGTTCAATCACAGGGGGAGTGTCCTCCACCCATATTACACAGTCATCATCATACAAGGCATTTCTGGCAAGTAAGTGAGCAGCCCCATTGTTGTTTCTTCTAATGTACTCAATCCTCCATGTCTTGAAGTGACTTAAACACCACTGTGAGCCTTCTATAATCTTTTGGATGGCCAAGGCAGGGATTACAGACCCTTTAAGCGCATTCATCACTATCTGAGAGTCCCCTTCCAACACAATATCCTTCAAACCCAGGTCCCAAGCAAGCATAATGCCTGATTCAGCAGCTTTTGCTTCAGCTTCTAGAGCTCCCCACGGCAGAGCAATCTTCTTACTTAGTGCACCCATTATCTGCCCTTTGTCATTTCTAATGACCACACCAATTCCACAACACCTTTACTTCTTGAACACAGCAGCATCCACATTTACCTTATACATACCTTGAGGGGGAGGAGTCCAATGTTCAACCTGAGGGGCTGGTTGGGCTTTTTGGCACTCAGACGGGCAAGCAGCACGAAATTCTTTCACATATTTCCTTGCTTCCCCTTCAATAGACTTCCCATTCTTGCACTTACCCCCAAACCTGACAGAATTTCTATTTTTCCATAGTAGCCAGGCCGTGACAGCAAACTTCTCCCAATCCTTCTCACCTGAAGAGGCCATTAGCAACCACACCACATCGAGGAAGTCCTTTGGGGGGCGGTCAGTTCTATCAATCTTGAACTTTGTCTCACTCCAGGCTTCTTTTGCGACTTCACAACCCCATAATATATGACCCACTGATTCACACTCCCCACACAAGTCACACTTGTCCTCCTTAACAACATTTCGATGCAAAAGACATTGTTTCGTGGGCAGGGCATTTTTGCTAGCACGCCATAAGAAGTGCTTAACTTTGTTTGGGCACTTTAAGCTCCATATAAGCTTCCAAATAGCCTCCATTTTGGATGTATCAGAGCAACCAGGTCTACCTTCAACTCCCTTTACGGCCTCTAGGTACCGGGCTGCCACCTTGTAAGCACTCTTAACAGAGAAAATGCCATTGGGGGTTTTGGCCCATACTTGGGAGTCAGCTGGGATCATTGTACTGATTGGGATATTTAGGATGGTCTTTGCTTCGAGGGGGAGGAAAATGCTTCTTACCAGGTCACCATTCCACTCAGCTTTGTCATGTGCAATCAGGTCGGCCACACTCTCTCCTATATCCATTGAAGGCCTTGGAGAGAAAATTCTGCCTGACACCGTGGATGGGACCCACGCATCCCCCCAAATCTTAATGCTCTTTCCGTCACCCACACACCATCTAACCCCATCTCTTAACACTGGTTTGGCTGCCATTAAACTTCTCCAAATGTAGGAGGGTTTTTTCCCCACCTGGGCTTCCAAAAAGGAGGAGTTTGCAAAATACTTCGCTTTAAGCACTTTGTGGATTAGGGAGCCAGGACTTTGCTGAATTCTCCACCCTTGTTTGGCCAAGAGCGCAAGATTGAACGCTTTCAAGTCTCGGAACCCCATACCACCCTCCATTTTTGGCTTGCACAGATTTTCCCACGAAACCCATGCAATCTTCCTTGCATTTTCTTTCTTACCCCACCAGAACCCCCCAACCAAAGAGTTTATTTCTGAGCACAAAGAGTCAGGAAGCTTAAAACAATTCATGGTGTAGGTAGGTGTGGCTTGTGCAACCGCCTTTATTAGAATTTCCCTTCCGGCATTGGACAACAATCTCCCCTTCCATCCTGCTATTTTCTTGCTTACTTGGTCTTTAATATGATTGAAAGCCTTTTTCTTTTCTCTTCCCACCATCGGGGGCAACCCCAAATATTTCTCGTGTTGTTGTACAATTTGTGCACCGAAAGTGTCCTTCACCCCATCTTGGATGTCAGCCCTTGTGTTCTTGCTGAAGAACAAGGAAGTTTTATCCCTGTTAACCTTTTGCCCCGACTCCTTCTCATAGATATCCAATATCTCAACCACCTGCTTACATTCCTCCATTGTAGCTCTACAAAATATTATGCTATCATCTGCAAAGAAAAGGTGCGAGACCAGCGGTGCTTGTTTGCTCACGCCCACCCCTCTAATCAGCCCCATGGCTTCCTTCCTTCGGATCAATGCAGACAACCCTTCCGCACACAAAAGAAACAGATAAGGGGAAATAGGGTCGCCTTGGCGTAGACCTCTGGATGGTGTGATTTTCCCTCTTGGCTCCCCATTAATAAGTACCTCATAAGACACCGTCGTCACACACATCATTACTAGGGAGATCCATCTCTCTCTAAACCCCAACTTCCTCATAATAACCTTAAGGTAATCCCATTCCACCCGATCATAGGCTTTGCTCATGTCCAATTTAATGGCCATTAGACCTTCCCTCCCTTTCTTCCTTTTGCTAATTGTATGCATAGTCTCAAAAGCCACCACCACATTATCTGTTATGAGTCGCCCCGGAACGAAGGCACTTTGTGCATCAGTAATCACTTCATGTAGAATTTTCTTCAGCCTATTTGCCATCACCTTCGAAATTAACTTATAAATCACATTACATAGGCTGATTGGACGATAATCCGTTATCTTTTGTGGGTTTTTGATCTTCGGAATTAGACAGATATATGTATTATTAACACCCCTTGGCATCACCCCTGTATTAAGAGCTTGCAATACACAATTTGAAACACTAACTCCAACAATATTCCAGAAATTCTGATAAAAAATGGGAGACATACCATCAGGCCCGGGAGATTTTGTAGGGTGCATTTGTTGTAGTGCTTGCCCCACTTCATCTGCCTTAAAGCTTCCCAGCAACATATTGTTCATCTCAGGCGTCACCCTCTCACTTACTGCCTCCAGGCTTGCTTCAAAGTTTGAAGGATGGTCTGAGCTGAATATTGACGAGAAATAATCCAAGATGATCTTTTCTGTTACTCCTTGCTCCTCCTGCCATATGCCACCCTCATCTATCAGCCCCACAATCCTATTTTTCCTCTGTCTTTGGCTGGCTGAAGCATGGAAAAATTTCGTATTCCTATCTCCATTTTGCAGCCAAAGCACACGAGCCCTCTGGTTCCACATAATCTCTTCCCTGATGTGGAGCTCATTTATCTCCTTGCGGACAGCACTTATCTCCTCTGCTGTATCATGGAGCATATTAAGGGACTCCAGCTGCTGAAGGCGATCTTGTTTTTGCTTTAAACTCTTATTAACATTCCCAAATTTGTTCTGATTCCACCCTCGCAGATGACTTTGACACCTTTCGATCCTTTCCTGGATAGGCATAATTGAGTCCTCAGTATACGAGTCCCAAGCCAGGTCTACAATTTCTTTGCACTCAGCCTCTCTCACCCACATAGCTTCAAACATAAACCTTTTCTTCTTACGCTTCTGCTGCTGATTCTTATACAGGGACAAGGCCAACAAACAATGGTCTGATGCCGACATCGAAATATGGAAGACTTTGGCCTCGGGGAAAAGCTGAAGCCAAGCCTCGTTGGTCACCATTCTATCTAGGCGGAGTAGTGTACGTTGCTCCCCATGCCGTCCATTACACCACGTAAACTTCTGCCTCACAAAACCCAAGTCAATCAAACCACACCTGTCAAGAACATCACGGAAGTCCCTAATCTGATTTACATCTCTCTCCTTCCAGCCCAACTTTTCACTTGGATGCAAAATCTCATTAAAATCCCCACAAACTATCCACGGCATCACACATTGGGCATGGAGGGCTTCAATCAGCTGCCAAGAGCTCTGCCTTTTACTCGTATCCGGATGCCCATAAAAGCCAGAAATCCTCCACGGGCCGCCCTTACCCTCGCCATGAACAACAACATCAATGTGCGAGTGCGAACAACTATTAAAACGAATATCCGTACCTTCCCTCCAGAGCATCGCTAACCCACCACTCTGACCATCACTTGGAACAATAATCCCCTGAGTAAATCCTAACTTCTGTTGAAAACCCTTCATCCTATCAGTATTCGCCTTAGTCTCTGCCAAAAACACAACAACGGGGTTTTGTTTTTTCACCTCTTCGGTGAGTGTACGAATTGCCGGAGGAGTCCCCAACCCCCGACAATTCCAAGCTAAAACACTCATGTGGCTCGGCGGTGCTGCACCGCAGCCACCGCCTCACCGCCAACCATCTTCTCACTCTCATCTGTGACCACACATACCTCAAGTTTCCCCTTTCTACGTTTGGAACTTAGATTATTCGGATCTAGCTCTTGTAAAGGAACTTGGCCTTTACGTTTAGTTTTACTTGGGCAAGCCAACTTGTCTGGGCTAGGAGAATTAACCTTTCTAGCCAGACGCTTCCAGTGGCCACTTGATGGGCCCAAAGGTTCTGTGACCCAGCCCTTTTCTTGAACAAAACTCATGGCAAGTGGGCTTAAATTATCTTCGGCCCAAGACCCAGCTGCCCTTGAAACTAGGCCCGAATCTTTTTCCAAATCCTGACACGTTTGCTTCTTGTCTATTTCTTCTTCAGTCTCTTTTTCTCCGTCCTCGTTCTTCGAGGTTTCCCAGAGCATCTCACCCTCTCGGTCTGCTACAGGCAGTAAGGAAGGCACACCATCTTTCTCAAATGGAGTAAGGTTACTACTAACTTTTTCCAATGTCAGGTTGACCTTACCCTCTCCGTGAAAGGTCTCCTCCCTCTGTCTCGTCACAAGCTCCTCTACGCTCTCACTAGGGACAGCCCCCTGACAGCGGGTCAATCCTATCACGTGAGCGTCATCTTTTTCCCCACCTCTCTGTCGCCGGAGCGTGTCATCGACGTGCTTCTTCCCTATCGTCACACCCTTATTCGTCCTACCTTCCACATCGTTTTCGTCGCCCATTCTTCCTTGATCCCTTCCTCCCTTTCTCCCTGGCTCACCTCTAAGCCATGCACCGTATTGCATTCCCTCTTTGCCTGCTCTGTTTTCGGTGCTTGCTTTTTCCGTGCATTCCTTCACGCCATGGTCCAATCGCCCACACTGGTAGCAGAAGTTAGGTAACCGTTCGTATTTAAAAAATACCCACCTGGTTTCCCCTCCTTCTATGGTAACCTTCTTCCCTCTAACCAGTTTTTTTGTGGCATCAACACAGACCCTCACCCGCAGATACTTACCCCACTGAACACCCTTTTCAGGTACGTCCACATCGAGCACCCTTCCAATTTTCTCACCTATCTCCAGGCCAGATTCTCGGGTCATGCTCATCAAGGGAAGATTGTATATTTGCACCCAAAACGGAGTCCACTTCATGGTAATATCCTTTGGGGCTCTCTCACCCTCAAACTCCTGTAGGAGGACAAGTTGTTTTTCGTAACTCCAAGGGCACATTTCTAGAATACGTTTTTTGTCCCTGCCGTCTCCAAACTCCACCAGGTACAGCTCCTCATCTATTTCAGATATCCAAAGTCCCCTGTTCGGTTTCCACAGCATCTTCAAGTGTTTTCGAAGCGCTTCCAAGACGATGACGCGCTGCGTGAGTATCTTCATTACTAGACATTTTTTCCCAGTTTCCCTCGCCGCCCTCGTGCTTTCGCATCCTAGTTCTATATCCTCTCCCTCTTCCTCCGTAAAAGTCAACTTACTCCAAAGTGCTTCCAGCTCGTCTGCCATCCTTCCAAGCCCACCCACTCTCTGCTCCGTCGAGAGGGGTTACCTACACTGATCTCACCGCACCCAGGAGACCACTAAAACTCTTGCACAGGGAATAAGCAAGACCCCCACTGCCTCTACATGCACAGAGCATGAGAGCACTTTTGGAACCCCTAACGTTGGCTCATTTTCTTTGATGACTTTGAATGGGATGCTAGTTACACTGTTCAGTTTGGCCTAATCTTTGTTGATTTTAATAACAATTTGAGGAGATACCTCAAGAACTCTGCCTATTTGTTCAAGTTGTTTCTCCTAAAATAAGTTGTAACTCTTGAGCCATAAGAGAGGAAATTGTCTTTTTCTAACCTAGCTTCATTGTTTATTGGAGATTCTTCCTCTTATATGATCTTTTGAACAAACTATTGCCTGGTGTGATTGGATTCACGATTTTTCTAAGATATTTCATAAATAGAGTGGTTCAACTTGCAATTAACTTGATTATTTATTTATTTATCAAGACTAGCAGTCTAGCATGTAATTCATTGAGTGAATAAGTTTGCACTTAAGATTAATCCCAATAAGATATACATGATTTTTCTATTTTATGTATTAATCTTAATAAATAAAAGGAATCTCACTTGTCTCTTGTTTTATATTTTGTGTGGCATATATTAGATATTTTTGTACTATAAAACTTAGATACTTAGGTGCAATACATTAGGTTGTTTTGAATTTATTTTTCATTTATAAAGATTACTTCATTTATATTTTGTTGGTCAATGCAACCACATGTTTAAATCTAATTGAGAAACCTAATATACTGCACCTAAGGTATCATATCTAAGCTTTATCATTTAAAAAATTATGATAACATGGTTGGTTGCATAGATAGAAGCTGTTGAGGAGGCTTGGATGAGCATAATTATGCGAAATTTCGCTTAAAGGACATAATTAACCGGTTAAAGATAAAAAAGAAGATAATTATGAGGAAATGAAGACTCACAATTCACATGGATAAAAAAAAATCCACTAATGCGCATTATGTTAAAGTTGAATGATATTTATAACCATATAGTACAAGAAAATGCTGATAAGGTCATTGAGGAATTTTTTTAAGGTAAATAGCTTGGAAAGAAATATTTAACTAAACATTCAGTGCAAGTCAACATACAAATAAATGTGTACAACTGAGGCTATCGATGGTGGCACAAGGTGTGTGACAATGTTCCCCACCACGGTTCCATTTTGGAACCAGCGACCATTGCCATTTTCTTGAAAGAAAGTGAATTGGAAGTCATCTAGTATGTATTACTATTGAGAAGTAGTGTAAAAATAAGGATACATTCAATTTTGAGTGGAAAAACATGTGCTTGTGTAACCCAGATACTCATTGATTTTGAAATATATATTTTCATAAATTAGAGTTAGCATAAGGCAATATGTTAGTACCAAGGTATCTTGTTAACTATACCAAATCCCCTAAGTTATTGTGTGCTCCATTGGGAGATGTAAGTTCTTGAAGTGATAATACCTTAACATAGTACGCCCTGACGTAATACAAAAATTATCTTATATAGTGGTTGTACGTAGCCTCTCTCATAGCATGTGGGCACCATTCACTATGAGAAGTGGATTCATATAGCTACTCTATAAGATGTGCCCTCATTGAAATGAAGTCTACTTCACAATATGGTTGTTTAATTTGGTGATGTGTTGCAACCTGAAAGTTCAATATGTGTTTAAAACACCCTTGAACGTTAAGACTTTCAATTACAAAATTACCAATTTAATCTTTATATTAAACAATATATATGTAGAAAATGATAACAAGCTTATAATAGAATTGATAAACAATCTAAACCATAAATAATCACAATCACAACAGTAATTAAATGATAAAGATAAAGGGAAGAGAGATGCAAACACAAGGACAACACGCGATGTGTTATCGAAGAGGAAACCGAAACCCTCGGCGTAAAACCTCTCCATTACCCTCCAAGCAGTCAATAATCCACTAAAAAATGTAGTTGAGATATATGAACAGCAATAGACCCTTCAAGCCTAATTTACCCAGGTACTTAAACCATCCAAGCTTCTTGCTCCAACGAGTTTGCACCAAACCTTTTTTCTTTTCTAACTTACCGATTCAGTTACTAAACCATAGCATTAACCAATGAATATTGGTTCTTTCCAAACTGCTTCCCTTAGCACCCATAGACCATTCTCACAAACGTGGGAGTGGTGAGAAAAGGATTTGGTCAATGACTTCTCAAGGATGTATTAATGGAGAGGAAGAGAGTCGAGGAATTTGTAGAGTTTCTTAGATGAAGATTGGGGATAAGGCAATCTTGTTTTGCACTAGGGTTTCTCTCACAAAATTCTCTCTAGAAGCTCTATACATTTCGTGGGTATAAGAGTCTATATATAGTGGTGTGTGTTTGGAATACGAAGAGACATTTTTTGCCAAACAGGGCTGGTTGGCGGCTTGGCCTCGCGGCTTATCCAAGTTGCGAGTTCAAGTCGTGAAGTAACGGCCTGGCTAGCTTGAGATTTTTGTCCTGTAGTGCGACAACTGGCGTAACCCTTCAGCTCCCCTGTATGCTTCTCACGTGCCTGCAGTTGGCGGCTTGCCAGTCACGAGTCAGCTGCGAGTCGTAGCCACGAAACTCTGCTTCTTTGCACAAAATTAAGCTTTTTTTCACACTCTCTTCACACACTACCCTTACATGAATTCCACCTAAATACAGGGTTAATAAGTGCTAAAGTACAAGCAAATTGGCACAAAGTGTTTGTGAGAGAGAAATGGAGAAGACAATGAACAGTTACTGAAGTTCAAGGGAAAACTGAAAAAAATTTTAAACACTGCCTTTAAAACGTAAAATACGCATTTTTCACAACTGGAGTAAGTTGCTAGTCAATCGCCTAGTTAAGCCGTGAAACACTGTAAAACCAAGATTTTCAAAAAATCTTCCAAGTATTTTTCGTGACTAGAAGGTCTACTTGCGAGATAGTCGCAAGATGAGGTGCGAAAATTTCTGAGTACTCTTTGCAATTGGACCTTCCACCTGCGTACAAGTCGCCACACTAAGCTGCAAAAATCATAAAAACTCATATTTTTGAAAAATTTTCTAAGTATTTTTCGCGACTAAGACCTAGACTTGCCAGTGACCCGCGAAAATTTCTGAGTGAGCTTCGTGACTGGAGCATGCGACTGGACCTACCCGCGACTGAGTTGGTAAACCAGGTAACACTGTTTTTGAAATTTTTGACATTTTTGTAAAAACAAAAACACTTTCCAAAAACAAACTAAAACACTCAAAAAGCTTTTTGTGTTTGATAAACAAAGATTGAGCTTGTGAAAACATATTTAAACAAGTACAATCACACAAATGAGTATGACATTTCTTGAACATAGACTTGTGTGTTATGTGTGGATATAAAAAATGAGATAGTACTTAGTCTAATGTGAAGTTTCAATGATCAATTCAACCAAAGCATACACAACTAGCACTAGATAATGTGACCTATCTCAATTATAGAAGTATGCATATATGACCTCCCACATAAACTTAAGTACAATTCAATGAAGTTTTTCATTTGGCTCCATTTTTAACATAACATTTGATCTTTTTAAATTAACAAATCTCATTGTGAGATTGATGCCTGAAATTTTTAATATTTCAATTTGATAGTTAGCCTTTGGCTTTTTGGGTATCATATAATTTATTTTGGTCGCTTTTCCTTTTTCCTAGTCAAATACTAGTATGTGTAACAGGTTTTTGCAGCTCAATATCTTTTTTCATTTGGAGATTTATATTTGGTGTGCTCTTTGAGTAAAGTGATAAAAATAAAAGTGGGAAGATATATAGGCACAAGTCTATGCATATCTCAAGATCAACAAAACCATTCACTAATCATTCATGACAAGGTTGAAGATCTATTTACAACAGTCACATAGATTTCAGAATTTCTTCCACAATGATATGAGTGTATAAAAGATAAGCCAAGCTCGTTAGATGCACAAAGCCATTAGTACAAATGTACAAGACAAAACTTGTTTTGAGACAAGACTCAACAAAGCCGATCAAACTATTTGGATTTTCTATTTTTTATGTGATTTTGGGATTTTTGACACAAAAGTAATAAAAGATTGATAAAAAACAACATAAATAACAATGTAAACACATTTGAACCAAAACAAACATACAAACAAAATGACAATTTAAAAACTTGCAAGAAGCACACAACCAAGCATATTCACAAACATGGGAAGTATTAATGCATAGACATATTGCAATGCTTATGCATGAGTACCCTTCGTCATCCACACGTCACGTGCGTTTGTGGTGATATCCTTAATGGATTGGGTACGAGAATTAGGACTTTCAAACCTTCTTGTGAAGCTTTTCAAGTAATTTGTGAAGGTACCAATCATCTTCATAACGTCCATCATTCCTGGATCACGGTTTTGACCTCTTGATTGCTCACCACCCCAAGACCTCTCATCATTTCTCCTACCTCTTGATTGAGGGGCGCTTACATTGTTCAATGCTCTTAGCTTGTGACAGTTAGGTCTAGTATGTCCTTGCAAATCGCAATAGTGACAAAGATAGTTCGTTTTAGAACCCTGTTGTGATCTTGGAAGTGATCTTCCTCTAGCTCCAAATCTGGCTTCTGATTGATTGCGGGACTTGTTAACCACCCATTGATCATTCACATTTTTCTTCCTTTCAATCTTAACTTTCTTAGGAATAGGCTTATCCACAGCCGTCTCTTTGACCTTTACAAATTTCACTTCTTTGGTGACATTGACTAATAAGCTACTTCCTCCAGTATATCCCAATTAGGACTTGTCTGAGGCATGTTTTTGAGATGAAATAACATCATCCAATTTCTTGGAGGAGACCCTATCTACCTTGGCATAAGCTTGCACTACCTCTTACTCAAGAAATCTCACTTTTGCGTAAGCTTTTGATAACTCACCATTTAGTGCTTCAATCTCACACTTTGCCTCCTTGTATCTTACCATCAGACTTTTGTAATCTTCTTCAGCTCTCTTCATCTTCTTCACAACCGCCTTTGTCACCTTTGTATACTCACCCAATTTCTCAAGAAGTAAGACATAATTCTTTTGAAAACTAGATGTATCTTCATCTTCTTCAGCCTCTGATTCTTCAACAATCCCGATAGACTCCAAATCAGAATGTTCCTCGAGCTCCTTCACAAGTGAACCAAAATCATCCGAGGATTCCACATGTGCAATGGTCATGAATGCGAAGTAATTTTCTTCTCCGTCACATTTATCTTCAGAGTCAAAATTTGATGAATCAGTATTACTCAAGGTAGTGGCATATACCTTTGAAAGTTCAATATGTGTATAAAACACTCTTGAATGTTTAGATCCCCAATTATAAAGTTACCAATTCAAGCTTTATATCAAAAACAATTAATGTGTGGAACATGATAACAAGCTCATAACAAAATTGATAAACAATCTAAGCCAAATATAAATACATCTACAACAGTAAATATAAGGCAAAGATAAAGGGAAGGAAGATGCAAACACACGGACAACACACGATGTATTATCGAAGGAGAAAACCAAAGTTCTCGGCGTAAAATCTCTTTGCCGCCCTCCAAGAGGTCAATAATTTACTAGAAAATGTAGTTGGGATACATGAACAGCAATAGACCCTCCAAGCCTAATCTACCTAGATACCTAAGTCCTTTAAGTTTCTTGCTCTAACGAGATTGCGCCGAACCTTTTTCTTTTTTAGTTTACCGGATTCCGTTACTAGACCATAGCATCAACCAATGTATATTGGTTCCTTCCAAACTGCTTCCCAACAGCACCAAATAAACCTTCTCACAGATGTGGGTGTGGTGAAATAAGGATTTGGCTAAAGGCCTCTCAAGAATGTAACAATGGAGAGGAAGGGAGTAGAGAAATTTGTAGAGTCTCTAAGGTAAAGATTGGGGATAAGGTAATCTTGTTTTTCTCTAGGGTTTCTCTCACAAAATTCTCTCTGGAAGCTCTCTCAATTTAGTGGGTATAAGGGTCTATATATAGTGGTGTGTGTTTGGAATACGAAGAGATAGTTTTTGCCAAACAGGGCTAGTTGGCGACTTGATCTCGCGGCTTGTCCAAGTCGTGAGTTCAAGTTGTGACATAACGGCTTAGCCAGCTTGGGACTTTTGTCCTATAGTGCGACAACTGGCGTGACCCTTCAGCTCCCTTGTGTGCATCTCACATGCCAACATTTGGTGGCTTGCCAATCGCGAGTCAACAGCGAGTCCTAGCTGCGAAACTCTGCCTTCTTGCACATACTTGAACTTTTCTTCACAACTTCTCATACACTACTCTTACAATGATCTCACCTAAATACAGGGTTACTAAGTGCTTAAATTACAAGTAAATTGGCACGGAATAAAGCCAACAAGATGGTTGATAAATTTCAACCTTACAACCTTTCCTTTTGACTTCAAATAATTAGGACATTTCTTTTTGAAGTGTCCATGTCCATTACACTCAAAACATGTAATTCCTTGAGAGGATTAGGAATCTCTATCATCTTTCCTTCAGAATTCTTTCTTCTCCCTCTCGGAACTCTAAAATTTTCCTTTATCACCAAATTTCCTACCATTCTTGAGTTTCAAGAATTTCTGGAAGTTCTTTACAAGGTACGCCACATCTTTATCTACTGCATCCTCTTCCGGAGAGTCATGAGATACCACTCTCTCATCAATTGTTTTAAGAGCAAAAGATTTGCTCTTCTTCTACGTGGGCAATGACAATTTGTACGTCTGTAGTGAACCGACCATCTTTTGAACTTTAATATCGTCAAGATCCTTGCTCTCTTTAGTGGTCGTTACTTTGGCATGAAAACTTTCTGGTAGCGACCGAAGGATCTTCCTTATAACTTTAGAATCCTCTGCCTTTTCCCCTAAATTCAATTTGCCGACGACCACCTTGTTCAGCTTACTATTAAATGAATCAAAGGACTCATCCTCACTCATCATTAGCTCCTTAAAGCGAGTGGTCAACATTTGTAGTTTGGTGTCTTTCACCTTCTTAGTCCCTTTATAAGTTGTCTCTAGAATTTCCCATGCTTCCTTAGCAACGGTGATATGTGAAATCCTGTGAAATTTTTCTAGAGAGGCACCATAGAAAATAGCATTCAATGCTTTATTGTTAGCATTAGCTGCCGTAAGAGCTGTCTTATCCCAAGTGGATTTGGCAGCCTCTGGCCTAGTCCAACCAACCTCAACAGCATCCCACACAGCATCATCAATAGAACACAAAAAGACCCTCATGTGAACTTTTTAAAATGCATAATTATTACCATAAAAAAAACAGTGGTACATTAAGAGATTGAGACCTATCCATCTCAACAAGGGGTTAAGGATCACACTTAGGTATTAAAACCACAACAAGTGTACCCGCTCTGATACCAATTGAAAGTTCAATATGTGTCTAAAACACCCTTGAACATTAAGACCCCAAATTACAAAATTACCAATTCAAGTTTTATATCAAACAATGTATGTGCGAAAAATGATAACAAGCTTATAATAGAATTAATAAACAATCTAAGTCATAAATAATCACAATCACAGCAGTAATTAAATAGTAAAAATAAATGAAAGAGAGATGCAAACACAAGGACAACACACGATGTGTTGTCGAAGAGAAAACCGAAACTCTCGGCGTAAAACCTCTCCGCTTCCCTCCAAGCAGTCAATAATCCACTAGAAAATGTAATTGAGATACATGAACAGCAATAGACCCTCCAAGCCTAATCTACCCAGGTACCTAAGCCTTCCAAACTTCCTGCTCCAACGAGGTTGTGCCGAACCTTTTTATTTTCTAACTTACCAGATTCCGCTACTAAACCATAGCATCAACCAATGAATATTGGTTCCTTCCAAACTGCTTCCTTTAGCATCAAATGAACCTTCTCACAGACGTGGGTGTAGTGAGAAAAGGATTTGGTCAATGACCTCTCAAGGATATATCAATGGAGAGGAAGAGAGTAGATGAATTTGTAGAGTCTCTTAGATGAAGATTAGGGATGAAGCAATCTTGTTTTGCTCTAGGGTTTCTCTCACAAAATTATTTCTGGAAGCTCTCTACATTTCGTGGCGGCTTGGCCTCGTGGCTTGTCTAAGTTGCAAAGTAACGGCCTTGCAAACCTGGAACTTTTGTCCTGTAGCGCGATAGCTGGTGCGACCCTTCAGCTCCCCTGTGTGCTTCTCACGTGCCTACAGTTGGTGGCTTGCCAGTTGCGAGTCAGCCGCGGGTCTTAGCCACGAAACTCTACTTCTTTGCACAAACTTGAACTTTTCTTCACACTCTCTTCATACACTATCCTTATAGGAATCCTACATAAATACAGGGTTACTAAGTGCTAAAATACAAGCAAATTGGCACGGAATAAAGCCAACAAGATGGTTGATAAATTTCAACCTTACACAACCCTTGAGAGAGGCATAACTTTTCAAAATGTTGTTGCTCTCTTGCTTCAAAAAATTCCTCTATATATGATCACCATCCTCATGAAATTGTTATCCTTTCTCATGGACCAACAAAGACTATTATTTATTAATGTTAGCCATGTCTACTCTATATTCCAAAAAGAACTAATCAATTACAAATGGGATTTCTCGTAATTATTTACATAACTTGTTTGACCTAATAAACATTCCATGTGAGATTCAGTACATGCCCACACAACACCAATTTATCTAATCCATATAATTTGAGATATCGCAATTTCTCCCACTTAAATTCTTGACGTTTTCTTTAGGGCTCACATTGTGTTGCAGTGCCTCTAAGCCACATGATGTTATAAGTTATGAAAAAACTTAAGACAAACATCAACTTAAAAAGTAGACCCAATTCATATTGCAACAATAGTAATAACATATTCAACGAGAGAATTAAAGTTAAAACATGAGAGGTCATTCCATCTAAAACAGAGAATATTGTCCAAGGAGTACATAAAAAAAAAATCAAGCAAAACTTAAATCACAAGTTGTGATGTATCATTACCAAAATTTAAATAAAATTAAGAGCTCTAAATCAACTAGCAAATGCTCTATAAATGCCCCTTCAAAATAATGTTACATTTTCATGTGTAGTTAAAACTGTTAGATGCTACTATATAGTTGATGATCAGTAGTTTCCCAAGCCTTCACACGAGCAACGGAGTCAAGCCAATCCTCTGACCAACCAAGTGACCAACAAACCTAAACGGTAAACACTAAAATTAGATGGTCAAGGGGGTGCAACTTAGTCAAACCAAACTAACGTTGCTGAAGTGTTAATTCGGTCAGACTCTCTCTCTCTCTCTCTCTCTCATAACCCAGACAATACTAGCAGATTATTCATAATTCACACACAAACTGTTATTACCCACAATGTAACATGGATGTTTAACCACATATGTGCTTTACCTAACAATAGTTAGTCGATTAGATCTTCTCGTAATTGTTTGTATAACCCAATTCAATAAAATAATCACCAAAAGTGATACTTAACACATGTCCATACAACATTTATTTGTTCCTTCCAATCCACATGATTTGACATTTCACACCTAATGTGAACCACAAACAAAGGCTGGGTTTGGATCTCTTAAAAAAAAAAGGCTGGGTTTGGATAGTGAGGTGTTTACGTTTAGTAATGTATTTGCGTTTTTTGACTGGTCTGTATATTATTTATGAGACTTGTAAGTATGAAAAAATGTAAATTTAATTTTAAAACTGAATCTCATAGCACTATTTACACATCTAATAATTATTTTATTACAATATTTTTAATTTTTAATAATAAACAATATCCAAACAGACTCAATTAATAAGAACTATCTCAAAATGCAACACAAGGGTAGAAAAGCAATGCTACAAGTATGCACCACAAATATTTCATGGGGTGGGTTAGTGCACCTGTGAAACTCAGTCCATAATTCAGATTCCTGTAGCATTAATCCGAAGGATCCAGAAATAGAATTATATGGGTTTGTTTCTTACCTTTTTTTTTTTTTTAGTTGCTGGATCACAGTAGTTTTACTTTTTAGGATTTGATTGAGATTTTCGCGGAGTCTGAAATTTTTTTATTAAAAAATACTGTAAATAAAAATAAAAATTAGTTGAAATAATATAATAGGCTCATAGATAATATTAAAAATTATTATAAAATTTATAAATAGTAACAAAAATAAATTAAATAATAAAATAATTTTTCATAATTAATCATGTTAAATCAGACTCTTACACCGACAAAAACTATCCCGACACGACAACAATTAAAATATGCAGATTTGTCAAAATCTGCAGGTTTCTACCACTTTTGTCAAAAAGAAAAATCTGCAGATTTGTCCAGAAAATGCACAAGATCTTTATCTCTATTTTGGGTGTTTTTGGGAGGGCCAGGCCACGTCATTCTGTTGGTGTAACCATGCGTACTATTTTGCCCAACCAGTGAGAGAAATGATTTCTAGCAGAGTAACCTGAGTATCGAACATGCCATAGAATATATACCTCCAGATTAGCCAGTACAGTTCCCCAGAGTACAATTATGGAGCCACTTTGCGGGAGCGGGCGCTGGGTATATGTCTTGACCTACGGACAAATTCGATTCTATTAAAATGGTTGATTGGGAGCGAGTGATGAATAAATAAAGTAATGTGTAGAGAGTGTCTACTCATTGTCCACAATTTTAATATGTTGTGAATAGGTATGAAATTGGCTATATTGCTAGATTTATTTAGAAGTTAATAAAATTATGATTATTCCATTACTTCTTAAAGTGAAGTGAAAAAAAAAAAAAAAAAAAAAACAGATGCATCTTTTCATAAATTATAAATTCTAACTGTGATATTTTTATTATTTTTTATTTTTCGAATAATTTTATAGGACAGAAGATTTAGTTAACATTTAGTATGTGTTTGAATTTAACACTTTTTGCGTTGCGTATAGTCATTTCATGTTTACTTTTTTTTTTTTTTTTTTTTTTTCATGTGTTTCAGGAGCAAAGATGTCTATTACGGCTACTGTTTATGCACTATTCATAAACAGTAGTCGCAAAAATTGACTTTCTAACCATGAACAATGCATCCATGGTTCATGGACTCATAAATATCATTTTTCAGCAATTTTTTATTAAAAATGAGTCCTGTAGCACTATTCACATATTTAAAAATTATTTTACTATAGTATTTTTAGTTTTAGTAAAATAAGTTTTATCTAAACGGACTTTTAATATTCGTCAAAGAGATGATTTTTATTTGTATTTTTTCTGAATCCATCAAAGAAATGATTTGAGATCAAGCTTTAATGTCCGTCAAAGAGGTGATTTTTATTTGTATTTTTCTGAATCCATCAAAGAAATGATTTGAGATCAAGGTTAATGATTACCATATGAAAAGTAAGGTTGTTGAAATATTCCCAAAATAAAAAAAAAGTCAAGAATTGTAGCCAATAATTCTAAGGTACAGCTAGACGCCATGCTTCAAAAAAATCCAGGTCATTCATTCAAATTTTCTTTCCTCCTCTCTTAGAAGTTAGAACAACTCTTACTTAGAAAAAAAATATATATATTAAATGGATTTGTGTGTAACTATATATGAACAATTGATTTTTTTTTTATTATAAAAAATTACATTAATTCTACCTATAGTTTGGGAGCTGTTTAAACTAAATCCTACATAATACAAAGTTTCAATTAAAACTCCCAAATTTCAAAATTATTTTTACTTTTGTCCCCTCAAAATCACTCTTGGTTATAAGTAACGAAAAATTAAGTAAATTTTACTTGACAGTCTAGACACTACTTTAGCCATTAACGAAACAGAAAGAAATTATAAAAAATTAAATGTAAAATGAATAGTGCTGCAATTAAATATTTTTACACAATTTTATATAATTTGATGTAAGTGAATCTTTGATTTGATTGACTCAAATATGTTACTCTTCTATTCTACAGATTAGTCTCACCATGCGTGTTGTTTTGCTTACAAATGATAGAAATAATTTCTAGCGGAGTACCAGGGTATCCAATGGGCCATAGTATGGGACTGGTCTATCCTACAGTTCATCTTTATTCTTACTAATATTACGTATAAACTATATCAGTAACCCGTTTTTTCTATATATAGAAACCAAAGCTAGAAGGCTTGGAGGTATAGCTTTCAGCATAATAGCAAATTAAGTTAGCCATATGGGAACTCGAGCTCCATTTCTGCTATGTCTCCTGGCCTTAGCTGCCTTGTGTGATAGCACACAAGGTGCAACACCAACCCATTATTCTGTTCCTTTTAACCGCACCATCTTCCCAACTGGTTTCATATTTGGAGCTGGTTCAGCTGCTTACCAGGTAAATATTGTAATGGGATTAGTCTGTTACTCTTAAAGAGTTGTAGAGAAACTCATAAAATTAAAGCCTGTACACATGGTAGCATAAAATGTTTGTTTGGTCTTCTTTTTTCTCAGTCCGAAGGAGCAGCATTCACTGACGGTAAAGGACTTAATATTTGGGATGTTTTCACCAGGAAACAACGAGGTCTCTCTCTCTCTCTCTCTCTCTCTCTCTCTCTCTCAATTGAATCAGAAATATCAAAGTGGTCCATACGCTCCACATATCCTTTTCCATAGACTATTAGTAACTTGCTACTTGCATGTATTGGCTAAGAAAATTGTTAAAAGGGTAAATTATAAAAACCTACCCGAGGTTTAGGAGTAGTATCAAACACGTCCAAAACTTTTTGAAAATGACCAATTGGGTCTTTAAACAGCAGCGTAGAGGGTGAGTTTGTGGCTAAATCGGCTTTGAAACCATTTTAGTGACAGAGGTTTTTGGTCTTTTGCTGAGTCTATGAGCTTGAGCTTGAGAATGAGAGAGAGATGTTTGGTCTCTCTGAAGAAGAGAGAGAGCAAAAGAAAAGGGGAAAATGAAAATTAACTAACGGGGTTTGGTTTACAAGCAGCGTTAGTGTTTAGGACTAGTTTGGTCATTTAAAAAAAAAAAATTGTATGTGTTTGGTATTATCTCAAATTTCAGAATAGATTATCGTAATTTACCCCTGTTAAAAATTTACAATCTGACTTAACAATAAATGTGATTAATGCCATAAATAATGTTAATGATAAGCCTTCATTCAAACGTTAGCTTATTGCTATGATACTTGTTGAAGAATTAATACATTGTGAGACTCCAAATGAGGCCTCAAACACATGGAGGCACTACTAAATTCAGAAACTTAAAACTATGTGTCCAATTATATTTATGTAAATTCTTTGACTCATTTGGTCTTTTAAATTTTTTTTTTTTTTTTTTTTTTTTTTTTATATATATGGGGTTTCTACTCATATGTATATATCCAACAAAATACTAAGAAAATATAAGTAGAAGAGATTTAAGGGTGTTCACCGGTCAAGTTTTTTTGTGTTCGATATCAATCTGCCACTAGACCCCAACTCCTTTAGTTTGTGAACTTCCTCACCCGCTTTCCACAAATGGTTTTTAAACAAAATAACTTCATTATTTTTCCGAATTTGGATACATTAAACTCAAAGCCATGTAAAGGACCTTTATGTGATCACAATAAAAAATCTCCCGTTTTGATTTGAGAAATTTTCACGATGGTCTACAGCAAAAATTGCGGATTATAGCAACGCAGATGTGGCACAAGACTTCTATCATCGTTACAAGGTATGCCCAAAAACTCCAATGACCATCTATACGTGTTTATCTGTTGTTTTTTACAATAAGTTCAAAGACAAATATTTCTTATAAGTGTTGAGGTGGTATATATGTTGACATGTAGTAGTGCTAATAAAAATTGTGTTAGTGCTTGCTATACGTAAAATTTGTGAGAGTTAATGGATATATGAAGAAATAGAGTAGAGATAGATAACATTAAGTTTACATGAATTGGTTGAGTGGTATATGTTGACGGCTACATTTTCACTGAAATCTCAATTTTACATGGTATATATAAAATATTTGAAGGTAGAATTAGACATACGTGGTCTGACTAATATAATTGGACCTCTTTAAGCCTACATACAAACCTGATAATGATACCTCTAAAAAAAATTAAAGCAGTCCTAATCACAACTTATTATCTTACTAAAAATGAAGAAATAATATAAAAAATATTTTTTATTTTTATTTTCTAATTAATTTCTAAAAATGTTGCAGGAAGACGTACATTTAGTGAAAAAGATTGGTTTGGACTCCTTCAGATTCTCCATCGCATGGTCCAGATTGTTCCCAAGTAAGACCGTCACACTGGATCAATCTCAATGATCAAAATTCATTGGCTATTGATGTGATCCCAGCTGGGTCCCATGACACTGACAGTGATAGAGGAGGGAGCACTGCTCCGGCAGAGAAAATCACTGTTGTTGGAATGTGACATAATATATATTTGTTGTATTGCAAATGGGACATATGATAACATTGATTAATGTACTTTTGTCTCCAGAGGGCAAAGTAAGTGGGGGAGTCAACCCAAAAGCTGTGACTTTCTACAACAACCTCATCAACGAGCTCCTCTCCAATGGTGAAGTTCAAAACTTTTCTTTTATTTTCAGCTAATGCAATGTTACTAATGCTATACATATCAAACTATACGCTATACACAATGATGTATAATCAAAGCCCTCTCCTTTCATGAAATAAGCTGAACACTTATTTCTATTAGAATTTAAAAGTAATTGAATGTATTGGAAAAAAAAAATTATATAGTGTATGTTTGGATAAGGATTATTCACGTATGTCGTTTTGCCTTTTTTATTATTATTATTATTCATGCGTATTCTACTTTTTGAAGACAAATAGCACTGTTTATCATTGTTCATGCACTGTTTATATACTGTTCACGCATTGTTCACGTATTTACATATTTAAAAATTATTTTACTACAGAATTTTCAATTTTCAGTAAAATAAGATGTATTCAAACGGACCCATATTTACCTCATTCACTTAGCCAAAAGTGGGGAAAAAAAAAGGAATAATAAGGTGTAATTTGTTATGACCTTCAATGGGCTTATAAAAATGGTTTGAAAAAATTTTTTAAAAAATTTTTGAAAATTTCACTATTTTACTATTTTTAAATATATGCCATTTCTAAATTTGAATTCACATTGTGGGCAGGTATCACACCCTTTGTGACTTTGCTCCATTTTGATACTCCCCAAGCACTAGATGAGGAGTATGGTGCATTCTTAAACCCCAAGATAGTGTAAGTCTAGACAATGGGACAAAATATATGCATTGCAATTCTTATAATTAAGCTTGTGCAATATGAATAACTAATAACCATCTGGTTTTATCAATAGGGAGGATTATGTGGCTTATGTTAATTTTTGCTTCAAAACATTTGGAGATCGAGTTAAGCATTGGGTTACGATGAATGAACCAAATGGATGGACCATGTATGGGTATACCTCTGGTACTTTTGCACCGGGGCGATGCTCTAGCTATGCTGGAAATTGTACTGCTGGTAACTCAGCCACTGAACCCTACGTTGTTGCCCATCACTTGCTTCTTGCTCATGCCTATGCTGTGAAGTTGTATAGGGAGAAATACAAGGTTTGTATATATATATATATATATTTTCGAAAAAAATTACAAAGAGAAATAAACAAAAAGGATTATATTATAACATTTCATTTTGATGAAAAAAAAAAAAAATCATATTTCCCACTAATAAACTTTGTAATGTTAATTTAACAAAGTGATTATGTCATGTTGGAAAAATTGTGATTGACTTTAATATGAGTGCAGCCACATCAAAAGGGGGAAATTGGGATTACAATTGTGACCCATTGGTTTATACCAAAAGACCGGTCTTCTAGCAGCAAAAAGGCAGCCTCCAGAGCTCTTGATTTCATGTTTGGTTGGTGAGTATTGATTGTGACATAAATTTATGGTCCGTTTGAGCACATGAATATCCCTAAAGTCAAACCTTTTTTTTTTCCTCATCATTTTTTCCCCTATATGTTCATCTTTCTTTGGAAACAGTTATAAATATTTCAAAGTTTACTCAAATTGAACTCTGGCACATAATGC
Source organism: Quercus variabilis (assembly GCA_030445155.1). Taxonomy (NCBI): domain Eukaryota; kingdom Viridiplantae; phylum Streptophyta; class Magnoliopsida; order Fagales; family Fagaceae; genus Quercus; species Quercus variabilis. The sequence continues at coordinate 2,993,644 of CP129448.1, read as the reverse complement.
ACTAAAAAATGGGTTCTAGTTAACTCAATTAGCCGGTAAAATTTTTAATGGTTGTATAAAAAATCTAAGGTTCAATTTCCATCTATATAAAAAACTGACTAGTGTATCTTGGTCTGATGATAAAGAGTTATTACCAAGAACGAAGTTATTATACAAGGGAGCTGAAAGGTCGCATCAGCTGTCGCATTATAGAACAAAAGTTCCAAGCTGACCAAGCCGTTATCTCGCGGCTTGAACTTGCGACTCAGACCAGTCGCCTGGCTAAGCCGCCAATCAGCCCTATTTAGCAAAAACTGACTCTTCGTATTTCAAATACACACTATTATATATAGACCCTTATATTCACTGAATTGAGAGAGCTTCCAGAGAGAATTTTTGAGAGAAACCCTAAAGAAAAATAAGATTGATTTATCTATAATCTTTACTTTAGTGTCTCTACAAATTCCTCTACTCTCTTCCTCTTCAATGTCATACCCTTGAGAGGTTTTTTGCAAATCCTTATCTCACCACACCCACGTCTGTGAGAAGGTTCATTTGGTGCTAAGAGAAGCAGTTTGGAATGAACCAATATACATTGGTTGATGCTATGGTATAGTAGCGGAATCCGGGAAGTTAAAGAAGAAATAGGTTCGGCGTAATCTCGTTGAAGCGAGAAGTTTGAAGAGTTTAGGTACTTAGGTAAATTAGGTTTAGAGGGTCTTCTGCTGTTCATGTATCCCAAGTACATTCTTTAGTAGATTATTTACCGCTTGGAGGGCGGCAAAGAGGTTTTACGCTGAAACCTTTGGTTTTCTCTTCGATAACACATCGTATGTTGTCCGTATGTTTGCATCTTCCTTCTCTTTATCTTTGCTTTATATTTATTGCTGTGGATGTGTTTATATTTAACTTAGATTGTTTATCAATTCTGTTATAAGTTTGTTATCATGTTCCGCACATTAATTGTTTGATATAAAGTTTGAATTGGTATTTTTATAATTAGGGGTCCAAACATTCAAAGGTGTCTCATACCCTTTTTGAATTTTCATAACATAATAAATGAATTTCAGAATTAGTCTTTTTTTTTTGTTATTGTTGACATTGTAAAAGTTATACAGTAAAATTTATAATAACATCACTCATTTTCTAAATTGTAGTATTTATATGAAAAACTTCGATTAGCACAATAATTTAACACTATTACATATGAAAAAGAAAATTACTGAAATATCATCCACTATTTGTATAGGTTTGCCCATCCAATCACATTTGGTGACTATCCCCAGAGCATGAAAGCAGCAGTAAAGGAACGACTACCCAGATTCACAGAAGCTCAATCCAAGTTGCTAAAAGGGTCCATTGATTTTCTTAGTATAAACTATTACACTTCAAATTATGCAGAAAATGCTCCCTCAGCCAACGGTGTCAACGTTACTTATTACACAGATAGAACAGCCACTCTCACTAGTAAGCAAATAATGATAATAACAATAATAATATCCTTTTCATTTTCTTTGCCATTCCAGGATTATAATACATTTTTCTTTGCTCCACAGCTGAAAAAAATGGGGTTTCTATCGGTACAGCGGTACATATTCTTCTATCTCTCTGTGTACTCACGCATTTGTGTTATTTTCTTTTTCATGTTGCTTGTATGCCTTTTACCTAATGAATATAGTGCAAATTGTTTTGTAGACTGCATTGAGCTGGCTTTTCATCTATCCTAAGGGGCTTCGAGAGCTTCTGCTATATGTAAAGAAGAATTACAACGATCCAGAAGTGTACATAACGGAGAATGGTAACAAAACTTTTCCCTCATGTTTTTGCGTTGTCTTTACTAATATTTTTAGTGTAATTGATTGTGCTCTTCTTTTTGCAGGAATGGCTGATGCAAGTAATAGCTCCTTGCCAGTTAAAGATGCCATCAAAGATAGTTTGAGGATAAGATACCATTATGGACATTTATCATATATTTCACGAGCTATCAAGTGAGTGTCGATGAAAATAATGTCCTGTTATTTTTTACTTGATTTGGATTCATTTGGATGAGTTCATTTTCATCTTAAAATAAATTATACAACCTTTTAAAGTTTCACTTTTTTTCTAAGGTATAACTGTACATAATACGCAATAAACAAAATAAAATGATGAAATAAGCTTATCAAAAAGGCAAAGAAAATTTTTGTCACTAAATATACATTTTGTTTTAGTGAAGGCTAATAGTATGATTTTGGCAGGGAGGGTGTGAAAGTGAAGGGATATTACGTGTGGTCTCTCCAGGACGATTTTGAGTGGGATGCTGGTTTCACAGCTCGATTTGGCCTTACTTATATTGATTATAAGGACAACTTGAAAAGACACCTTAAATACTCTGCCTACTGGTTCAAGGCGTTCCTCCTAAAATAAATCGTCATTGTGCCAGTGTGATCTGTGAGAATAAGGAGAGCTAGCTATGTTTTCTTTCTCCAAACTTTGTCCTGTTTATTGGAGAGATTATTGTGTTTTGTATGTGATGTCTTAAGTAGAAAGGTTTGTTTATGTAAGGAGATGTAATCTTCGGCCAAACCCGGTCATGTTTAGACATGTATCTAAATAAGGAAAAGTCCTATTCATGTCTCATTTTATTCTATTTTACATTTTATTGTTATGACTTATGCATGTTAAAAATTATCAATTATCCTAAAATATAAACGAATTAAAAATTGAAAAAAAAAATCTTAAATATTTATGTTGTAGCAATCAGAAAAAGAGGCTTTTTTTTTTTTTTTTTGGTTTTGTTTTGTTTGAAATACACCCATTTGACATTCATTTGTAAGAAAATTTATATAGAGTATTCACAACATAATAAATGGAGCATACCTTTAACTATAATTATTCAAGTACCTTCAAGACCAAACCTAAAAATTTTATAAAGATTCTTTTAGTCTATGAACGACCTTTATAAAACTTTTTTGATGGAAATACAGAACTCAACAAGGGACTCCTTTTGTGTAGGCTCTTTATAAACTTTTCCCAATTCCCATTAAGGAGTTATTGACTGTTATTTGATGATGTAATTTTTCTTAAATATCTATTCACTTTATAGCTCTTCACAATTAGAATCCTAATGGGCTGGGTCTTTGTTTGTGACTCATAATATTAAACAATTAAGCAAATATAATAACTAATAATTAGTATAAACACTTTATTCGGGCCATTACGACTGTTATACAACATTTCCCTCAATGAAATCAATTAGGGTTGAATGTTCAAAATGTGTGTAAAATACCTATGAATGTTTAGACTCCCAAATTACAAATTACCAATTCAAGCTTATTATCAAACAATGTATGTGCGGAATATTAAAAAAAAAACTAAAATAGAATTGATAAAACAATCTAAACTAGATAAAATCACAACCACAGCAAAAATTAAATGGCAAAGATTAAGGGAAGAGAAATGCAAACACAAAGACAACACAACGATATGTTATCGAAAAGAAAACCAAAGTTCTCAGCATAAAATCTTTCTGCCGCCCTCCAAGCGGTCAATAATCTACTAAAGAATGAAGTTAGGATACATGAATAGTAGAAGAGCCTTCAAGCCTAATCTACCAAGTGTACCTAAGCCCTCCAAGCTTTTTGCTCCAACGAGATTGAGTTGAACATTTGTCTTCTCTAGCTTATCGAATTCTGCTATAACCCATAGTATTAACTAATATTAATTGGTCCCTTTTTAACTTCTTCCCAAGCACCAAATTACTTTCTCACTGATATGAATATGGTGAGATAAGGATTTGGCTAAATGTACCTCTCAATGATATATCAATGGAGAAGGTGAGAGTAGAGGAATTTGGAAAAACAAGGATGAAGATTATTGATGAGTTAATCTTGTTTTTCTCTAAAATTTCTCTCTCAAAATTCTCTCTGGAAGCACTCTATAATACGTGGGTATAAGGAGTATTTATACTTGTGTATGTTTGGAATGCGAAAGGTTAGTTTTTCCTAAATAGAGTGGTTTGGTGACTTGACTGAGTCACAAGTCTAAATCGCAAACTAATAGAATGGCTAAACTAGAAGTTTTGTCCTGTAGTGCTTTAGCTGGCGTGACTCTTTAGCTCTTCTGTATGCTTCACATGTGTGCCTCTAGCAACTTGCCAGCCATGAGCCAGTCACGAGATCCAGTCGTAAGGCCCTGCTGAGTGCACACTCTTGAGTTTTTTCTTCACACTCTCTCATATACTACCCTTACATGATTCTCACATAAATACAAGGTTTCTAAATGTTAAATTACAAGCAAATTGGCACGGAATAAAACTAACAAAATAGTTGATTAAATTCAACCTTACAAGGGTAACAATATTTTGTCATTAACCTTAACATGTTTCGATAAACATCATACATATATCAAGTGCAATGCCAACTTAAAAAAAAAAAGAAAAAAAAAAGGGATTGATTACATCATACATCCACACATAAATTCTCACAAACATAACAAATCCAAAATCCCAATATACCCAAAACTACTCAAATTCATTGATGGACAATGAACATAGCACTATCACTTTTACAATGAATTAGCTTTTTTTTTTTTTTTTTCCACACCCAAAAAATCTCAAATAAATAAACCAAGTAATACTAGTAAACCCAAACTATTTATCTTACGCACTAGATTTAACAAATCTCCACCAATGGCCCATGAGGTGCATTACTAGTACCTCTTTCGGGGCCCCTTTGCACCCCATTTGTGGATAGGGGTGCTCCACCTCATTCTCAACAAGAGATATATGTTCAATTCAGCGCAACCAATGCTTAAACTTCCCTATTGAACTTGGCTTCACAACCATATCAACCACATTATTTACAACTCTCACTCTCTTCCATCCATGACTGTTTTTCCTCTATAATGTTCTAAACCAAATGCTCTTCATTTAACTATCTCACAAATCAACTTATACAAATTCATGAAAGCTCTCCCTCATTTCATCACCACCAAAGCACCTTTAGTGACTTCTATAACTCCACCTTTGGCAGAATTCCATAGCCCAAAGAATCTAGCTCGCCTAACAAAATTAAATTTCTTTCAAGCTTGGATACATGTCTCACATTACCCAAGGTCTTAAAAGTTCCATCTAACATATTCACAAGCGGCTCTACTCTTTGTTCAGGGGGTTCAAATGAACTCCCTGACTTCAAAAAAAAAAAAAAAATATATATATATATATATATATATGTGGGGCCCGTGGGCCTGGAATCTCCGGCCCACTTTTAGGCTGGCCCAAGGCCCAAGCCGAGGAGGGACAATTGTCCTGGACAGTTGTCTAAAGGGTTTTTCAGCCCTTTTCGGACCCATGCCGAGGACACACCCTTCCTCGGCATACCTAGTCTAATTCTGGGTAGGGGGCAAACCCAGAGTAGGTGGTCACATCCACACTTAATGTATTTGCTAGACCCCCCAGGCTACGTTAATGAGGACAAGACCTCTGAACAGTGCAACCTTGGAGGCCGCAACCCACAATATGGTGAAGAACATGTCTGATGGGACAAGCTCTAGAAGCAGTGGCCTAGATGGCCAACAGCTGTAAGGCCAGGATCAAACCAAATGGAGTATATAAGGCAAAGAACCCCCCTCGTGAAGGGGGGCCTCCTCGGACGCCTGCCGAGGAGCAACCCCAAGTGAAGAAAAACTAAGGAAAATGTCCCGGAGGACCGGCGGAAGGCCGGCCGGAGCCAAGCCCTTCGCCCCACTCTCTACAAATGTATTGTCGGGGGTGCCCTTCAAAAAATGGAGCCCCTACAGTATATATATATATATATATATATATATATATATATATATATATATATATATATAATATTTTTTTTTAGTTTAATACATTAATTTTTTTCTTAAAAATATTTTTGCACACTTTAACTTAAATTTTATACAATCTTATTACAAGTATTTTTTACTCTAAAGTAAGAGCAAGTGTTTGTGAATTGTAAATGTCATTTTTGATTATATGTGTATAAATGTGTCTAATATTAATTGTGTACATTATTTTTTTTTTTTTATATAATGTCATTTGTGTGAATAATGATGTGTACATGGATGTTTGTGTGTACAATATAAATATAATATAACTTTATTTAATTTAATAATTAGGAAATAAAGAGGATTTGTTACATGAGTGTGTATAGTTATCATGTTATAATAACTTTTTGTCATAAGTTAGAAAAATTCAAGAAAAAAATTGCAAAGTTAGTGATTATTCAAGCATTCAATTGATTAAGTAAACATGTAGTGAATTATTTTATGTATGAATGAGTGTGGTTGTATGTGTCAATAATTAATATAGAGCCAATGAGTTGAGTTTAGTCATTTAGTTTAAAATATTTTTATAAAAACAATGACAAATATGTAATATTAATTGCATAAAAATAAAAATTTAGACAAAGTTAACAAAATAAAATGGTTATAGCTACCCATATTGGCAATAAATAATTGTAATGAACTATCGTGTAACAATTCAAAATTTGAAAACTTGTAGAAGGAAATTGTAAAAATTAATGTTTTTTTTTTTTTTTTTTTTGTCTATAACTTGATATATTCAAGTTTTCTTTTTATTAATTTTTTCTTTTTAAATTTAAATTTCTTAATGACTCTTCTTACCAAAATTCCTGAAACCACCACTGAGCATATTAATAATCTAGCTACCCCCACAACTTTACATTCTATCTTATTAGCCAACGTAATAGAACCCCATCACAAGTGTTGTACATGTAAAACCTATCTTTATTCTAACACATGAAAACCCACAAATTTTGATAAAATATGTAACTCTGCTAACCTTAATTAAGAACATCACCACACTTTTCATCTTCACTATTTGTTACAATAATTATTGTATCAGCAGAATCGCTAACCCTTAAATCTCTAACCTCTAAATTCGTAACCCCTAAATCTTCTAAATGCAATCTTCCAAGATAATCTTTCTTCAAACTAATGCCCCAGTGGTTTTATATTCAAATTCTCAACATGTATTCTCGATAATTAGTGGTTTACATTCAAATTCTTGACATGTAAGCTCGGGAAAATTTTGCACCAAAGGGAGCATGCCATTTTCCAAAATCAATCTCATCTATCATTTGGGGTGTGTTGATTTTTATCCCCACGTTCAAGGGCTATTGCATTGTCAAATGGTGGGGGAAAGGATCCAGTGAAAATTTCCTCAAGGATTGAATGGAATGATTTTGGAATTGGAATGGCTTCAATGACGTTCTTTTATAGAGGTGGACAGCATCAACAACAAGATAAAGTAATAGAACATAACCTCAAAAGAAGCCCAGCACGAAAATACGGTTGGGATTCTCAAGTATTGTTGGCTACACTCACTCAGCTGTATGGTTATGGCATTCCATTCACCCCACAGTCCAAATGATTTACCAAAAACTACTATATGAAGTTATAACACATAATAAAATCAATGATTCACCAACATTTGGAGTTTGAAATACTAACATAAAAAGTTAAACCACCACCTGTCAGTGTCAGCACATCAATTTCTTGACAGATTACTTCCATGAAAATTTAAGACAGCATCTACTTAAAACATAAGACTGGATAATATTTCTAATGCTATTTAGCCAAACATGGAAATATAATATTCATTCAAATCAATCCACAACTGGTCCACAAGGCTCTCACAACTATAAAATTTGAAATTATATATATATATATATATATATATTATTTTTCCAGCAACAACGAAACAAGGTGTACGTAGAAGCAACAATCCATTCATATATATTTGAGTCCCTAGGTCTTCCCTTTTAAACTATATATACAAAGATTATATGATGGTAAAATGTTAACATAAGTGTGATATAGAGATACTGAAGAGTACACTAAGTTGCACAAAACCCAATTGAAGATTAATCTAAAGTTAAGTTAGGAGGAACGACGATCGAGCAGCATTTTATGACAAATGACATAAATTGTTCAATTGCATGCAAATTTTATAGGTTAACTTTGTTAGGATAATATTTTCTATGTAATTGGCTAATCTTTTAACAAAACGCGTTTTACTTGTAATTGGGTAGATCTAAGTTGTTCAAACATATAAAGGGGTACCATTAAAGACATTACGTTTGATCCAAGAAACAAGTGAAGAAAAATTGTTTTTTTTAAATCTCAACACTAACTCGACACTAGTTTCTTAATGAAAAAGCTTGACTCAAGCTCGATCTATCGAGAATTACAATTTCAGATTTCTCATATCAGAATTTTGGTCCATAATGACTTAAATTATTAGGGTTTCTCTCTCTACAACCCTAAACATATATGAGGCAAATTTTAAAAGTCATCAAGTACGAAAACAAAAATTTAGAACTCATATACTTTATGTGAAGCTACTATGTTGGTACATCATAGGTTTTTGTAACTAAGTGTTTCATGATCTTTATTGTTTATAAAATGAAGAACTTTGTAACTAGCAACAATCAATCAAGTGCTACTTAAATCTTATTTAAAATTTTACGGAAATTTTGACATAAGAATGTCAAATTCCACTTAAAAATATGTATAGAACTTGACATTACTAATGTTGACAAGTTCTATGCTCACTTTGCTAAATAATTTTTTATAAAAATTTTCGGAAAATATCACATTAAGAATGTCAAGCTCCACTTAGAAGTATGCATAGAACTTGGCATTAGTAATGTGGACAAGTTCTATGCTTATTTTGCTATTTAATTTAATTTTTTTAAATTTTGCGCAAAACTACTTCACATTAAGAATGTCTAGTTCCACTTAAAAATATGCAAAGGAACTTGACATTACTGATGTTGACAAGTTCTATGCTATTTTGCTGTTTATTTATTTATTTTTTTTTTTGAATTTTGCAAAAAACGTGACATTAAGAATGTCAATTTCCACTTAAAAATACATATAGAGCTTGACATTAGTAATGTAGACAAACTCTATTCTTATTTTGCTTATTATTATTATTTTTTTTAATTTTTATGCAAAACTTAATTTAAGAATATCAACTTCTACTTAAAAATACACATAAAACTTGACATTACAAATGTCGACAAGTTTTATGCTTATTTTGCTATGTAATTTTTTTTTTTTTTTAATTTTGTAAAAAACTTGATATTAAAAATGTCAAGTTCCACTTAAAAATATGCATAGAACGTGACATTATTAATGTCAACAAGTTCGATGCTTATTTTGTTACTTAAATTTATTTAAAAAATTTTGCGGAAAACTTGACATTAAGAATGTCAATTTCCACTTAAAAGTATGCATAGAATTTAACATTACCAATGTTGACAAGTTCTATATATGCTTATATTGCTAATTAATTTTTTTTTTTTTAATTTTTTTGAGCAAAACTTGACATTAAGAATGTCAAGTTCCACTTAAAAATATTCATAAAACTTGACATTATTAAAGTTGACAAGTTCTATGCTTATTTTGCTACTTATTTCTTTTTCTTTTTTTTAAATTTACGCAAAACTTGACATTAAGAATGTCAAGTTTCACTTGAAAATATGCAAAGAACTTGACATTATTAATGTCAACAAGTTCTATGCTTATTTTGCTACGTAAAATTTTTTTATATGTTGTAGAAAAATCGACATTAAAAATGTCTATTTCCACTTAAAATATGCATAGAACTTGAAATTACTAATGTCGACAAGTTCCATGATAATTTTGCTACTTAAATTTTTTAATAAATATTTGGGCAAAACTTGACATTAAGAATATCAAGTTCCACTTAACAATATCCATAGAACATGACATTACTAATGTTGACAAGTTCTATGCTTATTTTGGAATTTTTTTTTTTTTTTTTAATTTGTGCAAATCTTGACATTAAGAATGACAAGTTCCACTTAAAAATATGCATAGAACTTGACATTACTAATGTCATCAAGTTCTATGCTTAATTTGCTACTTAATTTTTTTTTTTTTTGGGTTAATTTTGTAGAAAACTTGACATTAAGAATGTCAATTTTCACTTACAAATATGCACAAAACTTGACATTACTAATGTCGGGAAGTTCTATGCTTATTTTGCTACATATATTTTTTAAGAAAGATTTTGCGCAAAAGTTGACATTAAGAATGTCAAGTTCTACTTACAAATATGCATAGAACTTGAAATTACTGATGTTAACAAGTTCTATGCTTATATTACTACTTATATTTATATTTATATATATATATATATATATATTTTTTTTTTTTTTTTTAATTTTAAGGAAAAATTGACATTAAGAATGTCAAGTTCCACTTAAAAATATGCATAGAACTTGACAATACTAATGTCATCAAGTTCTATGCTTAATTTGCTACTTAATTTTTTTTTTTTTGGTTAATTTTGTAGAAAACTTGACATTAAGAATGTCAATTTTCACTTACAAATATGCACAAAACTTGACATTACTAATGTCGGGAAGTTCTATGCTTATTTTGCTACATATATTTTTTAAGAAAGATTTTGCGCAATAGTTTACATTAAGAATGTCAAGTTCTACTTACAAATATGCATAGAACTTGAAATTACTAATGTTAACAAGTTCTATGCTTATTTTGCTACTTAGAATATATATTTTTTTTAAAATTGTGCAAAACTTAACATTAAGAATGTTAAGTTCCACTTAAAAATATGCATAGAACTTGACATTACTATAATGTCGACAAGTTCTATGCTTATATTGCTACTTATATTTATATATATATATATATATATATATATTTTTTTTTTTAATTTTACGGAAAAAATGACATTAAGAATGTCAAGTTCCACTTAAAAATAGGCATAAAATTTGACATTACTAATGTTGATATGTTCTATCCTAATTTTGCTACTAAATTATTATTCAAAATTTTGCGCAAAACTTGACATTAAGAATGTCAAGTTCCACTAAAAAATATGCGTAGAACTTGACATTACTAATATAGACTTGTTCAGTGCTTATTTTGTTACTTTTTTTTTTTTTTTTAAATTTTGCGTAAAACTTGACATTAAGAATGTCAAGTTCCACTAAAAAATATGCGTAGAACTTGACATTACTAATATTGACTTGTTCAGTGCTTATTTTGCTACTTATATTTTTTTTTTTCTAAATTTTGCAAAAGACTTGACTTTAAGAATGTCAAGTTCCACTTAAAAATATGCATAAAACTTGACATTACTAATGTCACCAAGTTCTATCCTTATTTTACTACTTAATTGTCCTTTTAAATTTTGCGCAAAACTTGACATTAAGAATGTCAAGTTTCACTTAAAAATATGCATAGAACTTGACATTACTAATATTGACAAGTTCTATCCTTATTTTGCTACTTAATTATTTTTTAAGATTTTGCTAAAAACTTGACATTAAGAATGTCAATTTCCACTTAAAACTATGCATATACCTAGACATTACTAATGTCGACAAGTTCTACGCTTATTTTGCTACTTAATTTTTTTTTTTTTTTTTAATTTTGCGCAAAATTTGACATTAAGTTTGCATTTGGGACAAGTTGAAAATTTCAGCTTATTTTTGCTATTATTTATAGGTTCTAGTATACTTTTTGGTAATATTTGTGGGTCTTATTATACTATTCAGCTAATTTTTACCTTTATCTATACTATTTTCAGTAAATAGTTTTCAGTTTCATTTTAAAATATGCATAGAACTTGACATTACTAATATCGACAAATTCTATGCTTATTTTTCTACTTATATCTTTTTTAAAATTTTGTGCAAAACTTAACATTAAGAATGTCAAGTTCCACTTAAAAACATGCATAGAACTTGAAATTACAAACGTCGACAATTTCTATACTTATTTTGTTACTTAAAATTTTTTAATATTTTGCACAAGACTTGATATTAGCAATATCAAGTTCCACTTAAAAATATGCATAGAATTTGATATTACTGATGCCAATTTTTGCACAAAATTTTTTAAAAATATTTATGTAGGGACAGATTTTGCGGCCCAAGCCCAAGGAGGGATGGATTTGGAGCCCACTGAACCCAAAACAATGAATTTTGTAGAGTGTGGGTGGAAGAGCAAGGCGAACAGCAAAAATAACAGCATGCAACAGCCACACTAGTGAAGGAATTCTAACTAATAACTGCTCGGATGGGTATAAGAACAACGTCCGAAGAGGTGACTTCCCTTGGAGGGTTACAATTCTTGCTGCTGCAGTCAGTAATACACTTTTTTCTCCCCCTCCCCCATTAGGGGATTTTCCTACTTATATAGTACCTCCTCACTCTATCTTGATCGTCCACTTGTTCATCATCCAGACATCCACTCGAGTGCTTGTCCCATCAAGGGTGTGCCCCAGCTTTATGTAAGCGGCGATAGCAGGTTGATACTGTTCAGGGGTCTCTTCCACATTAATGCGGCCAGGGAGGTAGGTGTGGTGTATTTAATGCGGTGGTTGAGGTCTGTCTTTTAGATGCTTCTCCGATCCAGTTATGTTCCCCCGCGTTCGAGACCCATTCTGTCACTACACCTGCCGAGAGAATCGCTCGGGCTGCAAAGGGTTGAACGTCGGATCCGAGGGTATTGGACTCCTCGGATCGTCGAACCCATCCTCGGATCGTGGACACCCTTCACCAGATGTTATCCGAGCCTTTGACCAGGCCTTCTCAGCTCTTCGGGAAACGGTGGGCCGTAGGTAGGGCCTTGGGCCCAATGCCTTTGGCTGGGTTTTCTCCCCTCACAATAGCCCCTCAAAATTGTATTTTTTTTTTTTTTTTTTTTTTTTTTTTTTTTTTTTATATCCGAAGGGAAAAAATATGATTTTGACCTGCCACGGAACAAGAAGCTTGGGTGCATGCCAATTCGAGCTGGCACGTGTGTGGGGGCCTTGGGACAGATGCTTCATTAATGCCATTGCGGTTTCCACACTCCCAAGCCGCAGCATTAATTGCACCAGGTGGCGCCCTGTCTTTCGTATCCAACGGTGAGCGATTGATCAGACGGTGGTGGTCTTTTTCTTGGAATTTGGGCGGGAATGCCCCGACCTTTCGCTTGACCCGGTATAAAGCCTCAGAGGAAGTTATTTCCTCCCCACTTTTGCAAATCTTCAGACGCTCCAGCAAGAACAGACGCACTGCCCCGCACAAATCCTTCAGTCACTGCTTTCAAGCTCCCCCAGAATCACCACGAACCTTCCTGTGAGCCTGAAACCCTTCCAGAGATTTGTTTCCGGTGAGTCATCGCACAACTCCTTTAATTCTCTCTTCGGCCCACCGTCTCCTTTAAGCACTATGGGAAAGCTTGAGTACATGGTGGACAGCCCTGAACGACTTGAGGAGTTTAGGGCCACATATCGCATACCCCCTAACGTGGGTGTGAAATATTGCCCCCCAGAAAAGATACTAACAGAACGCAAAACTGGGGAGGTGGTCATCCCCCTCATCGCCTTCAAAGAAGGAGGAATGACAATCCCCATGGGTCCCATCACCACTAACTACCTCCGGAACCACAGGCTTACTCCCTGGCAGTGCGCGCCCAACATGTTTAGGATCCTAGGAGCGATTGAGGACCTTGAGCGCCATCTGGGGTTGGGCCTCACCTGGCTAGACGTAGTACATATGTACGAATGCCACAGCCAGCAAGACGCCGGGTACTACTTAAAATCCCGGTCGGATGTTGTCAGGCTCATCTCCTGTCTTCCCAAGTCCAACAAAGGGATGAAGGACGACTACGTGATCATTTCGGGCGCCTGGCATGACGGCAATGGTTGCCCGACCAGGCTTGGGGAGCCAGGTGGGACGTTAGATCTAGGCTCACTAACTGTAGGCTTAGGGACCTCGTTTTTGACGTTTTTTCTTCTTCTTCTTTTTTTTACTTCTCTGTTTTTGAGATTGACCCCTTTTTTGTACTGCCGTGCAACAGATAAAAGACACGTTTCTCCTCGGCTTAGCCTCACGAACGTCGCCGCCCTCAACTTCCTTTTGAGGTCAGAGATCTTCGTGAGCGAGGACGGGCAACTGCGGTCTGCTCCCCTCATCCTCGGATACACAGCGAAGCCGAAGAGTATACAACCGGCCGGCAACGCGATCGTACAGGGAGATCATCGCCTAGCAAGAATTGACGTTGGTCGGACGAACTTCTTGGCGCCGTACGATCTTGAACCTGTTCCCCACCCAAATCTTCGGAACGTGCCTCCCATTGTTCAACCCCTCCAGCAAGTTCTCCCCGGACAAGAGGTTGAAGGTGAGGGGGTCGGCTCTTCAACTTCCTCACTAGAAGAGCAGATAGACGGCTTTCGGTTCGAGGGAGACGCTTCAGGAGTTCAGCAGGTGGTAGAGGTCTCTGACGCCGAGGAAGAAACCTACGATCGGCCGGACGTCCGTCTTAATTTGCTAGCCGCTCACTTAGAGGACTCCTCGGACGAAGACGACATGGATTTGAGGCTCCTGATGAAGGGCAGAGGCCAAAAGCCCGATCCGAAAGGTGCTGGGACCTCCACGGCAGTGGCGACACTTCCTCCTGCGCCTCCTGCGCCTACTCAGGTCCCTAACCCAAATTTGAAGGTGATACCAAACCTTCAGAAAAAGAGACCCCACAATGAGGTTGGGGGGAAACAGGTGCCACCGGCCAAGGGGGGCAAGCAGCAAAAGGTGGCGAAGGACAGCAGGACGCACAGGGCTTCCTCTCTCGAGAGCCGAGAGGAGCCCACTGGTGCAGACGTGCGCCGAGGAGGGGGACCGCGAATCTGGTCTCCAAGATTGGAGCTAGATGGCGCTCCAATCCTGTGGGACACGTCCCTCAGGAATTACGATGGAGGGAGGGCAGGCTACGTTGCCGAGGCCCTGCAGCAGCCGCTCCTCCTCCCACATGATATGTCCTCCTTCGGGCGCTTCTCCCAAAAGGAGCTGTTCATGTCCCTAAAAAGGGATTTGGCCCTGGTAAGTGTACCCTCCCTAAGTATAGGTTTTACATTCAATTGGCTCTATTCCTTAGCTTGATGCCGGAAATGTTGTTATGCAGCTTACCCAGCAGGTTTACGTGGCCGAGGGAATGAACGAGGACTCATGGCTTAAAGCTCGGGCGGCATCCCAATCCCAGCTTGAGGCGGAGGCCTCTCTTGGTCAACTGAAGGAGGAGCATGCTCGGACATCCGAGGAACTAAAATTAGCGCTCACCGAAAAGCGAAGCCTCGAGGCCGGGCTTAAGAATGCTGAAAAGCAGGCCGAGGAACAGCGTGGCCAATTATGCATGTCCGAGATCAACCTGGAAACCGAGAGGGAGCTGGTGAAGGGTCTGCGAGCTGAATTGCAGAAGGCCAAGGCGACTGCCCAGGTGTTTGAGCAAAATGCCAGGCTGGCTAAGGAGGCAGTTGAGGCCGAAAGGAAAGCGGCGTACCAGATGGGGGTAGAGACGACTACATCCCAACTCGTGGAGCAGTTCGCCTCGGTCAGCCGAGACTATTGCCTCGCAAGTTGGGGTAAAGCCTTGGATGCCGCTGGAATTTCGGCCGATTCAGAGCTGAGGCTGCCTGGGAGCGTGTATTATCATCCTGAGATCCGAGAGCTCCCAGAATCAGACCTCCCTGCCACTCAGACTCCAGAGACCCTCCAGGAACAGCCGGACGACAAGGGCGAACCAGCTGAGCCGGCCAATGATTCGAGCAAAGAGAAAGTTCCTGCTGAAGCCAAGGACCAAGCCTCCGGAGCATCTGAACGGACAGGCCACGCTGCTGACCCTGGGCCTCCTCCAGCAAGAGAGTAGATGCATAGGGCTTTCATTTTGTACTTGTACTTTTTGTCCTTTGCTTAAAGAATTGTAACTTTCCTTTTTTTTTGTTTTGTTGACTCTATATGTAGACCTCCTTTCTTTAATGGAATAGTTCCCCATTTGCCTTCAATGTTTTTGATACATGTTTTATTACTTATTATTGCCACACACACAACGACACGTTGCAATTATGACATAAAAATGCAAGCAACTTGATTGACACGTCATATTGATGACGTGAGTAGTCGGAATTAACATTGAAAAGGATAGGCCAAATAAGAGTTGTTGATGAGTAATGGTCGGAATGAATACTTATGCGAGTCTCGCATCCCTTTCCAGATTAAACATAGGTTATTGTCCCTCGGTTTCGATTTGAACATAACTGAGGAAGACTAATGGAGTGTCAACTAACCCAAATCATCTGGTCCGAGGACTGCAGGCATGATTTGGATTTAAGTTTAAACACTGATGGAGTGTTAACTAACCCAAATCATCTGGTCCGAGGACTACAGGCATGATTCGGATTTAAGTTTAAACACTGATGGAGTGTTAACTAACCCAAATCATCTGGTCCGAGGACTACAGGCATGATTCGGATTTAAGTTTAAACACTGATGGAGTGTTAACTAACCCAAATCATCTGGTCCGAGGACTACAGGCATGATTCGGATTTAAGTTTAAACACTGATGGAGTGTTAACTAACCCAAATCATCTGGTCCGAGGACTACAGGCATGATTCGGATTTAAGTTTAAACACTGGAGTGTTAACTAACCCAAATCATCTGGTCCGAGGACTACAGGCATAATTCGGATTTAAGTTTAAACACTGATGGAGTGTTAACTAACCCAAATCATCTGGTCCGAGGACTACAGGCATGATTCGGATTTAAGTTTAAACACTGATGGAGTGTTAACTAACCCAAATCATCTGGTCCGAGGACTACAGGCATGATTCGGATTTAAGTTTAAACACTGATGGAGTGTTAACTAACCCAAATCATCTGGTCCGAGGACTACAGGCATGATTCGGATTTAAGTTTAAACACTGGAGTGTTAACTAACCCAAATCATCTGGTCCGAGGACTACAGGCATGATTCGGATTTAAGTTTAAACACTGATGGAGTGTTAACTAACCCAAATCATCTGGTCCGAGGACTACAGGCATGATTCGGATTTAAGTTTAAACACTGATGGAGTGTTAACTAACCCAAATCATCTGGTCCGAGGACTACAGGCATGATTCGGATTTAAGTTTAAACACTGATGGAGTGTTAACTAACCCAAATCATCTGGTCCGAGGACTACAGGCATGATTCGGATTTAAGTTTAAACACTGGAGTGTTAACTAACCCAAATCATCTGGTCCGAGGACTACAGGCATGATTCGGATTTAAGTTTAAACACTGATGGAGTGTTAACTAACCCAAATCATCTGGTCCGAGGACTACAGGCATGATTCGGATTTAAGTTTAAACACTGATGGAGTGTTAACTAACCCAAATCATCTGGTCCGAGGACTACAGGCATGATTCGGATTTAAGTTTAAACACTGGTGGAGTGTTAACTAACCCAAATCATCTGGTCCGAGGACTACAGGCATGATTCGGATTTAAGTTTAAACACTGAGTTGACACAGTGGACATGCTGGCTGACGAAAAAGGCTTGATTAATAAAAGTACTTCTTCAAGTTGTTTACATTCCACGGACGTGGTATTACATGACCGTCAAGGTCTTCCAAAAAATATGCTCCGATGCCTGCTCCAGAGGTGATGCGGTATGGTCCCTCCCAATTAGGTCCCAATTTTCCCCAAGCTGGGTTTTTCGCCGTGCCCACAACTTTCCTCAGCACCAGATCACCGGGTTCTAGGGGTCTTGCCTTTACGTTAGCATCATAACCTTGCCTGAGTTTTTGTTGATAGTGTGCCAGCCGAACCATTGCACTCTCCCTCTTTTCTTCAACCAAGTCTAAGCTCTTCCGCAATTGTTCATCGTTGTCGGCTGGATTGAATGTGCCTGTTTTTATTGTTGGAAAACCGGTTTCCAGGGGGATGACAGCTTCGGTTCCATAGGTCATTGAAAAAGGGGTCTCCCCAGTAGATCGACGAGGCGTAGTCCTGTACGCCCAAAGCACATGGGGCAGCTCGTCTACCCATCTACCCTTCGCATCATCTAACCTCTTCTTTAAGCCATTCAGTATGACTTTGTTGACGGCTTCCGCTTGTCCATTGCCCTGGGGATAGGCAGGAGTGGAGTATCTGTTCGTAATTCCCAACTCACTGCAGTAGTTCCTGAATGCCCTGCTATCAAACTGCAAGCCATTATCCGAGATGAGAGTGTGAGGAACTCCAAACCGAGTGACAATATTCTTCCACACGAACTTTTGCACATCAACGTCTCTGATATTGGCTAGCGGTTCGGCTTCGACCCACTTGGTAAAATAGTCTGTTCCGACCAGGATGTACTTCTTGTTTCCTGCAGCTTTGGGGAAGGGTCCCACGATATCCAAGCCCCATTGGGCGAAGGGCCATGGGCTAGATAGCGGATTAAGATTTCCCCCCGGCTGGTGAATGTTTGGAGCGAAGCGCTGACACTGATCACACTTTTTGACGTATTCATGCGCCTCCTTTTGCATGTTAGGCCACCAATAGCCTTGGGTGAGAGCTCGGTGAGCTAAGGATCTACCTCCAGTGTGGCTCCCACAGATTCCCTCGTGCAGTTCTTCCAGCAGTACCTCAGTCGCTTCGGGGTGTACACACAACAAATATGGCCCCGAATAGGAGCGTTTGTACAGTTTCCGGTCCTCGGACAACCAGAACTTTGTCGCTTTCCTTCGAACTTTATCAGCTTCGTCCTTCCCTTCAGGCAAGGTGTCTTCTTTGAGAAATTTGATTAAGGGATCCATCCAGCAAGGCCCTGCCCTGACCTGGTGAACCTGGGCTGCCTCTGGTTTTGCTTCTGTAGGCCTGAGCAAGTCCTCGACGAGGATGACCCTCGGCAGGTCCTGCACCGAAGAGGTGGCAAGCGTGGCTAAAGAGTCAGCGTGTGAGTTGCCACTTCGGGGGATATGCAGCAATTTGAAAAAGTCGAACTCTGATTGGAGGTGCTTAACACGGCTCAAGTACCCCTGCATTCTCTCGTCCTTTGCCTCAAACTCGCCTTGTACCTGACCTACTACCAGTCTCGAGTCCGAGAACAACTCCACAGACTTCCCACCCATTCTTCGGACCATAGTCATTCCCATCACCAGGGCCTCATACTCCGCCTCATTGTTCGTTGCTGAGAAGTCCAGCCTTAACGATTTCTCGATAATGATTTTCTCAGGGGATATCAGTACTAACCCAACTCCGGAACCTCTCTGATTTGCCGCGCCATCGACGTACACTTCCCAATGGGGGGGATTCTGTTGCGAGATCATGCCAACTGATTTTTCATCCATGCCCGACGGGGGTTCGATTTCTTCTGCTTGGGGTTCCGTGAACTCAGCCACCAGATCAGCAAGAACCTGTCCCTTGACCGAAGTGCGGGGCATATACCTTATATCAAAAGCCCCTAAGATTGTACCCCACTTAGCAATCCGACCAGTATAATCGGCGCTTCGGAGCACCGCTTTGAGTGGTAGCTGTGTTAGAACGATGACCGTGTGGGCTTGGAAGTAGTGAGGTAGCTTCCGCGTGCCAAGCACCACTGCAAGGATAGCTTTCTCTAGAGGCAAGTAACGGACTTCGGCCTCGTGCAGCGACTTGCTTACATAATAAACAGGCCTCTGCACTCCAGAGTCCGATCGTACTAGCACTAGGCTCACTGCATAGGGGGCTACAGCGATGTAGGCGAACAGCACCTCGTCGGGCTCGGGGCTAGACATGATGGGTGGCCGGGCCAGATAATCCTTGAGTTGCTGGAATGCTAGAGCACACTCCTCAGTCCACTCGAATCCCTTCCATTTGTTGAGTAGAGAGAAGAAAGGACGGCATCTGTCTGCCGACCTGGAGATGAACCGATTGAGGGCCGCGGTCATTCCGGTCAGTTTTTGGACCTCCTTGGGATTCCGAGGAGCATGTAGGCCATTAATGGCCTTTATCTGGTCGGGGTTGACTTCAATTCCCCTGTGGGTGACCATGTATCCTAAAAACTTGCCGGATCCTACACCAAACGAGCACTTAGAAGCATTTAAACGTAGCTTGTGCCTTCGCAAGGTCCCGAAAGTAATTTCAAGGTCTCTTATGTGCTCAGCTATGACCTTGCTCTTCACCACCATGTCGTCTATATAAACCTCGATATTTTTGCCCAGCCATGGCTCGAACATCCTGGTCATCATCCTCTGGTAGGTAGCTCCCGCGTTCTTCAAGCCGAACGGCATCACTTTATAGTGGTAGTTGCCAATAGGGGTGACAAAAGCAGTTTTCTTCTGGTCTTCCATCGCTAACGGTATCTGGTGGTAGCCTTGGAAGGCGTCCAGGAAGCTCATCCGAGGGTGGCCGACAGTGGCATCCACCAACTGGTCTATTTTCGGCATAGGGAACGGATCCTTGGGGCATGCCCTATTCAAATCCGTGAAATCTACGCACACTCGCCACTTCCCACTCTTCTTCTTCACCACCACGGTGTTTGCGAGCCACTCGGGGTAAAAAACTTCTTTGATAGCCCCAGCTTGTTTGAGTTTCGCTACCTCATCTCTTACTGCCTCGGCATGTTCCTTGGATGGGCGCCGAATAGGCTGTTTCTTAGGGGTGATTAGGGGATTCACCTTCAGGTGATGGCATATAAACTCCGGGTCAACCCCGGGGGCTTCGTACGCACTCCAGGCAAATACATCGAGATTTTTCTTTAGGAACTCTATCAACTCCTCCTTCTCTCGAAGAGGCAGCTGAGATCCGACTTGGAAGAAACGGTCAGGATCGTTTCCGATGACCACTCTGGTTAGCTCTTCACACCGAGTGTCTTCATCTGGCACTCCGGAGGGAACTCCTCGGGACTGTAATTGCTATAAATTCCCCCCCGTCACGTCCGAGGACTCGGCCGGGGCCTTATGCTGGATGGCAGCCACCATGCACCGTCGGGCGACGGACTGGTCCCCTCGGATCTCATGTATCTGCCCTTCCGACGGATATTTGATCTTCTGGTGCAAAGTCGAAGGAACGGCTCCAAGCGCATGAATCCAGGGTCTGCCCACGAGTGCCGTGTAGGGCGAATACGCGTCCACAACTATAAAGTCCAGTTCCACCACCTCGGAGCCAGACTGCACCGGTAAGCGTATCCGGCCTTTTGGGATGACCGGGCGTCCTTCAAAGCTCAAGAGGGGAGAATCATACGGCGTTAGGTCTTGGGGCTTCAGGCCCAGCCCCTTGTAGAGGTCCGGGTACATTATCTCCACAGCACTGCCCTGATCCACCATCACCCTTTTCACATCGTACCCCCCTATCCTGAGGGTGATGACTAGTGCGTCATCATGGGGTTGGATGGTGCCGATCTTGTCTTCATCCGAGAACCCCATGATAAAGGGGGCAACCGACTCAGCCCTCTTCGGTTCTCGGCATGGCTCCCCAGTTGATGGTCGGCCTACCAACATGACTTTCAATGGCCAGGACCCCGTTCTCCCCGGCGCGGCGAGGACGACATTTATGGTGCCTAGCGGTGGCTTTGAGGGATCAACTCCGTGCGCCCTTGAACCCGCCTGCCCTTGGCCGCTGGAGGGGTGCAAGAGGTGCTTCAGTTTACCGTCGCGAACCAGCTGGTCCAAGTGATCCCACAGGCTCCTGCAATCTTCCGTGGTGTGCCCATGGTCTTGATGGTACTGGCAGTATAGATTGTGGTTGCGTTTCTCTGGGTTTCCTACCATCTTGTTCGGCCACCTGAAGAACGATTCATTCTTGATTTTTTCCAGGACCTGATGCACTGGCTCTTTGAACACGGTATTAACTGTTTGAGGATTCGTCAATCCTGATTGCCCGGCAAAGTCTCTCTTGGGTTTGCTGTAATTATAACGGTCGGACCGCGACTCCCTCCTGTCCTGAGGGACAATCTTGTCCTTTCCCTTGCCCTGCTGCCGATCTTCTTCAACCCTCTTGTACTTCTCTATGCGGTCCATTAGCTGTCGTACGTTCGTGACCGGTTTGCCAGATAGAGACGCCCTCAATCCATGGTCGGCGGGGAGGCCTAGCTTGAACGTGCTGAGGGCCATTGCATCATTGTTGCCCTCCACCTCGTTGAACATCTCCCAGTATCTGTCTGAGTATGCCTTCAATGACTCAGACTCCTGCATAGACAGTGACAACAACGAAGAAAAAGGCCTGGCCACCCTTCGGCACGTGACGAAACGGGAGCCGAATGCTTGAGTAAGCTCCTTGAAGGAGTTGATGGAGCCTGCCTTCAGACCATCAAACCACCTCATGGCGACAGGTCCCAGACTGGAGGGGAAGACCTTGCACATAAGAGCTTCGTCTCTGGAGTAGACAGCCATCCTCTGGTTAAATTGACTCACATGCTCCACGGGGTCAGTTTTACCGTTGTAGATGGTGAAAGTGGGCTGGTTAAAACGCCGAGGAAGTCTAGCCCCATCAATCCGGCGGGTGAAGGGTGATTTAGAAATCTGGTTCAGAGCCTTATTCATGGCATCGTTCTCCATGTCTCCACGCGATGGACTCCTACGTTGTTGCTTACGATGAGACTCCTCCTCATAAGTGTAGGACTCACTGGCTGGTGTCCTGGACTTGTGTTGATAAGAGACATCCTGTTCGTCATCAAGATCATCCTCAGAGTATGAGGAGGCCCGTTTCCTCTTCGCGTAGCGTAGCTCCCTCTTTAGTTTTTCCACCTCCAACTGCAGATCACGGTTCTCCTTTGCATGGGCCATGTGGCTTCCCTCCTGTGATTGGCTCTGGCTAAGACGCACAGTGTGCACGCTCCCCTCGCGGTTTTGTCCCCTTTCCAAGTTGACGAAATGGTCCACGTGCTGGGATGCTCTGGATTCTGCCTGTTGTTCGCCTAGTCCTGCCATTGTCGACTGTTGTTTTCACTCTTGCACGTGCTCTTCCCACAGACGGCGCCAATTGTAGGGACAGATTTTGCGGCCCAAGCCCAAGGAGGGATGGATTTGGAGCCCACTGAACCCAAAACAATGAATTTTGTAGAGTGTGGGTGGAAGAGCAAGGCGAACAGCAAAAATAACAGCATGCAACAGCCACACTAGTGAAGGAATTCTAACTAATAACTGCTCGGATGGGTATAAGAACAACGTCCGAAGAGGTGACTTCCCTTGGAGGGTTACAATTCTTGCTGCTGCAGTCAGTAATACACTTTTTTCTCCCCCTCCCCCATTAGGGGATTTTCCTACTTATATAGTACCTCCTCACTCTATCTTGATCGTCCACTTGTTCATCATCCAGACATCCACTCGAGTGCTTGTCCCATCAAGGGTGTGCCCCAGCTTTATGTAAGCGGCGATAGCAGGTTGATACTGTTCAGGGGTCTCTTCCACATTAATGCGGCCAGGGAGGTAGGTGTGGTGTATTTAATGCGGTGGTTGAGGTCTGTCTTTTAGATGCTTCTCCGATCCAGTTATGTTCCCCCGCGTCCGAGACCCATTCTGTCACTACACCTGCCGAGAGAATCGCTCGGGCTGCAAAGGGTTGAACGTCGGATCCGAGGGTATTGGACTCCTCGGATCGTCGAACCCATCCTCGGATCGTGGACACCCTTCACCAGATGTTATCCGAGCCTTTGACCAGGCCTTCTCAGCTCTTCGGGAAACGGTGGGCCGTAGGTAGGGCCTTGGGCCCAATGCCTTTGGCTGGGTTTTCTCCCCTCACAATTTAAGTAGCAAAATAAGCATAGAACTTGTAGATATTAGTAATGTCAAGTTCCACGCATATTTTTAAATGAAATTTGACATTCTTAATTTTGAGCTTTGCGCGCAAAATTTTTAAAAATTGAAGCAGCGAAATTATTATAGAACTTAACATTGCTAATATCATTTCTACTTGGAACTCAACATCAACAATATTGAGTTTCAAAACAATGGTGTTTTGCTACATCGTTTGAAAATGTGGCTCTACTTGGCTACATAATTTAAAAATTGAGGCTATTTAGCCACATTTGCCCACATATCAGTATAAGAATTATAAACCATATTTATCTCATAAGTCAAAACACATACGCTAAGAATGTTTCATCCCTGAAACTAAACCATTCCCATAACCATTATAATTGTCTAATCATCATTTCCATCATATAGGTCAAAGCAGATTAGAACATAAAAAACAAAAACAAATGCAAATGCAATGAAGAAATAAAATTCAACCTAACTATAAGAATCCATCAAAAAAAGAAGGAAAAGAAAAAAAGAAATGTACGTACGCGTCTTTATATATAGTCTATATAGGTAAAAAAATTGCCTATAACTCGATTTCATTATAGTCGAGTTAAAAAATATCATTATAGGTCTTTAAAACATCACTATAGGCTTCTTAAAACGCCACTATAGGGTTTCAAAAATTTTTTTTCTAACTTAATTTATCATAAATCGAGTTTTAAAATATGGACATTTCCTTAATTAGTTTGGGAAAAAGAGTATAAAACTATTTAATTTGTCCGAAAAAGACAAAAGCCCATTTTGTCTCAACATTTATTTATTCCTTCCAATCCATATGATTTGACATTTCACCCCTGCGTAGAAAAGCAATGCTACTAGTGTGCACCACAAACATTTCTTGGGGTGGGTTAGTGCACCTGTGAAACTCAATCCATAATTCTATAGCATTAATCCGAAAGCTCCAGAATTAGAATTATTTGGCTTTGTTTCTTATCAAAAAAAAAAAGAAAAAGGAAAAAAAAAAAAGAATTAGAATTATCTGCATAGTAGTTTTACTTTTACACGACAAAAACTATCCTGACACAACAACAATTAAAATCTGCAAATTTGTCCAGAAAATGCACATGATCTTAAACTCTGTTTTGCATGTGGAGGGCCTAGGCCTAGGCCTCGTCATTCTATTGGTCTAACCATGGGTACTATTTTGCCTACACAATGCGTACTATTTTGTGCTTGGGGCAATGACGCAGTCCGTGAGGTTCTAACCGAGACGCGTCTATTGCTGGTTGAAAAAAAAAAAAAAAAAAATTCATAAAATTTTTAAAAATATCATAAAATTTTTTCACTTTAAGAGCATCTTGGGCCATAATTTTAATTATTTGACTTCACCATGAATTACTTTATTTATTTTACTATTTCTTAACTTTCGTGTCACCAATTTTGTCGCGGTGGAATCTCATTCCTTGGCCAGTGTTGCCACCGGCAATCCCAACTTGTCCAACCAGCCAAGGCTAGGAAATGCAAAGATGAAGAAATCATTGAACTACCACTAGTAACCTGTGATATTGATGCTCCTACCTTTACAAGACTCAATCCTGTGATGCATGGAGTCCTCCCAACCCTCCGATCTTCCATCTCAGCCCTGAAAAAGCCTAATCCGATGGCTCTAATTGTAGATATGTTTGGAACACCAGCACTTGAGGTGGCAGACCAATTTCACATGCTGAAGTACGCGTTTGTTTCATCTGCATGGTCACATGCAGTGATCTTATACCTATTACTTAACCAGTGCTTGACAAAGAAATAGTACCACAACAACAGCAACAATTTCTGGATTTCGGAGAACCAATAAGAATATGAGAGATTTATTAGGTGTTTTGGGGCTTTGTGCTTGGGAATTACGTTGGTGAGGTTAGTAAGTGTTGTTTGTGAGAGTTGTGAGTAGGGGTGCGCAGCCAACCCGCCACGGTTGACCCAATTCAACCCAACCCATTGAGTTGGGTTAGTTTTTAGGGTTTGGTGGGGGTTAGGTTACAAAAATTTTTTTGATAGCGGATTGGGTTGGGTTCGAGTTGTAAAATTTTAAACCCGCCAAATCCAACCAACTTGACCTGACCCACCCATATATTTGATATATATTTAAAATATATTATATAATTAATAATTTTTTTTAAATAACCAGCTCTTCCTCTTATCATATATAAAGACCAATATTAATGTATATTAGTTCATATATTAATGTATAATTTGTTTATCAATTCAGGTGGTTTTCTACTCAATTTAATAATAATAGTAATAAAAAAAATTTGTTCAACCCATGTGTTCAACCTGACCCAACCTAACCCATGTAGGTTGGGTTGGGTTAGGTTGGGTTGAACTTATATCATGAGTTGGGTTAGGTTAGGTTAATTTTTTTTTAATCCATCATGGTGGGTTGGGTAAAAAAATCCTCTTAACCCAACTCATGTACACTCCTAGTTGTGAGTGTTGATTAATATCATTGTAATCCATATCATTGATAGTATATATTTTTGCTTGGCATTGCCATGGATGTAGACATAGAGATGGTGAACCAAGTTAATTTTTCGTGTGTTGCGGTGCTTGCTATTTGTTGTTTTGCATGTATTTTCACATCAAACTTAGAAAATCAATTCACTAACCTGGTATCTATAACAAATCATAAATAATTTTCTACCACAAGATTAATTATTTAGAATACAAACAAATTGAAGATAATAATTATACAGTTTATAACTTCATCTACGTACTTAGGGAATTCAATCTCAAAGTTATATATGTAAGACGGGGAAGCCTCCCATCCTTTCTCTCTTTGCTGAACTGATCTCATTGACACCCCCCCCCCCCCCCTCCCAAAAAAAAAAAAAAAAAAAAAAACTTACTTTTTATTTTTATTTTTTGAGGAACCAAATTAAAACTTACTTAAGCATTCCAAAGGCTCTTACAGGACACACAAAACAAAAGTTGCTACAAAAACAAATTAATTAAACACTGCCACCAGCAATTGGCTCCCACTTTGATGGCGGCCAGGTCATGGAGCCTTAACCTTTCTGGCGTTGACAGTTCAATTGGAATTGGTTTGCCAATTGAGACATAGTGTTGAAAGTAGAACCACCCTCGGCCAAAGCTTTTTCCCCACTTTTCTTAAGCTCCTTAGCTCTAGCCCTCATTGCCTTACCATTCCCTTCCATAACATTCCTCGCCATCATTTCAATCTCCTCCTTTCCCACTATTTCTTTACTTGGCGCAACTTTGGGCCTCACAGCCACACCATAATCTTCAGCTAACTGTGTAGCATTCATTTTTTGCTCTGCAAACAGTGGCCAAGCTATCATTGGCACTCCATTTAGTATACTCTCCAAAGACGAGTTCCACCCACAGTGAGTTAAGAACCCTCCTATTGATCCGTGTGCCAATATGTCCGATTGTGGAGCCCACTTTGTGAATACCTGGCCCACCTTTTGGGTCCTATCCAAAAATCCATCTGGCAAGTAATCCAAGCCCTCCATAGTGCTAGTGCAGTTTCTGGGCGTGCGTAGTACCCAAATGAATCTCTGTTGTTGCTCATCTAACCAATGCAACAATGGATGATTATGACCATGGCCATGATCATTATCAAAGGGTCTAGTCACTGGCCCAACTGAGTAAACCGGTACTTTTCCATAACCCTCTTCCTCTCTCAACGCTTTAAGCGTTGTGGCATCCAACTCTTCCCAAGAGTTCACCAAAATTCCATCGCTGTTTCTCATCTTCAGCCCTATTTGTAACAACATCTTGTAATCGCTCTTTGTCCTGTCCATCATCGAGTCGAGCAAATCATCAGGTCGAATTGGTTTGCAACCTGGCATTTTGATTGGTTCTTTCAGCTCACCCAATTCAACTCTTTGTGCTTCTTTGTCAAGCACTGGAAAGTATAAGAGCAATGCATTTGACCAGGCAGAGGAAACAAACACGTACTTCAGCATGTGAAATTGGTCTGCCACCTCGAGTAATGGTGTTCCAAAAATATCAATAACGAGGGCCGTTGGATTGTGCTTCAGGGCTGAGATGGAAGATCGGAGTGTTGGAAGTATCTCATGCATGAGGGCACTGAGCCTTGTGAAGATGGGAGCATTTGTATTATGGGTTACTGGTGGTAACTCTATGATGTCTTGGTTTTTCAGTCTCCGAGCCTTGGCGGATTGGACTAGTTGGGATTCCCCAGTGGTGGTGGCGGCGGTGGCTGTGGAGTGAGATTCCACGACGACGAAGGTGGTCACGTGCAAGTTTTGATTGGCAGCTAGGCGGTTGCTGAGCTCGAGGACACGAACAAGGTGGCCCACGCCGGGACTAGCGACTAGTACTACATGAGGCTTTGAGTTTGAGCTCTCCATATGGAAAATTACTACCAATAAAGTTTCAAAATTATTTGGTTTGGTTTTGGGTGATTTCAATGCACCTGTATGCACATTGACGTGATGATCACTTTACAAGTATAAGTATTTATAGAGTGTGGGAGAGTAAAGGCTTGAGTTCAAGTTTTTAAGAGGGAGATTCACACACAGATACATTTAAATTAGACTAAACTAGTATTTTTATCTTGTATTAAAAAAAAATATTATATATAGATACTAATTTTATAGTGTAGCTTTTTTTTTTTCCACCTTAATAACATTCACATCGGGTATTATAATAAAAGATGTAGAATTTATATATATTTGTTTAAAAGTAAGTTCTTATATTAAAATAAATAAAACAATTTTGTACAAACTTGTATGAATACTGCCCAAGACCTTTTTTTCATGGGGCATTATGAGCTAGAGCTTTTTTTTTTTTTTTTTTTTTTTTTTTTTTTTTTTTTTTTTTTTCATTTCTCTGAATTTAATTAGAACCGAAATGAACAAAATTTTTGAAACCAATAAATGGGATTCATGAATGTAGGATATGAATTATTACTATTGTATTAATTGTGATAGTACCAATATGGTCGATGACGATGGACATTGATGTCTGCTAATTTTTTATGGTCTAGGGCAACCAAACCACAAGTTGGTGTGTGTTGGACACCACTCCACGAAAACTGATCAGTTGTCTATGGGTCCATAAAACATTACTGCACTACAGATCGACCGACAATATATAAGTAGGTGGTGACTGACCGGTGACCGGTGAGGCATGCATGCACGTGACAACTTAAAAGACTGTAATCAATGCTGGTTTTGGTTAACTTAATTATTAAAGTTTATTGTTATTGAATAAGAGATATATAAAGTTCTAACTCCGACTACACTAAAAACTAATTGATATCTTAATTTGGAGCGAATACAATAGGTTGCATTTCCATCATATCTTACACACGTGAGATCACCTACTCTACATGGCATCATGGTGATACATTGAAAAACTATATGAAATTTTTTCTTCTTCTCCTTCTTCTTGGTAATCAAGGATTTATTATAAAAGCTAGACAGCCATGACTGCCACTAATTTTTTTTTTTAATTTTTTTATGCGACTGCCATTATTTTTGGCCCACCAAGAACATTTATAATGATATAGATTGTAGAGAATGGTATGGTAGGGTTAAGCGTCATCAAATAGCCCACAGCTCACGGCCCACAGCCCGACCCAAAAACCCGACGGTCCACCGGGTTAATGGGCGGCCCAGCCCATTGTTATTAAGGCCCATAGGTAGCTCACTAACTCAGTGGGTCAGGCCATAGGCTAGTTTTTATGTCCAAGGGTATCCGGTGGGCTAACCTAGTAGCCCAACTCATTATCCAGCCCATTGGCCCAGCCCAATAACTCATAATTCATAACAAAAATATATAGAAAGTGTATGAAGAATTGTTCTTGAGATTGGGCATATATAGGACTACCTTATGTTTTATATATATAGGACATTGGCCACTTAATGGTGTATATGTTATTAAGAGCTAGCTCAACATTGTTTCGTATATGAGACTACGTTATTTTACAAAAAATAAAGGAAACTATGGGCTTATATCAGTATAAGATAGCGCAACTACTTGAATGAAGCCTATTGATCCAGTTTCTCAAAAAAAAAAAAAAAAAAGCCTATTGATCGTGAAACCTCTAAGCTTTTTTTTTTTTTTTTTTTTCATTTTGATTTTGATAATGAAAATACATGCATATTATAATGCTTATATATGTACCACCATATTTGCGTAGTAATATTTTGTTGTGCGACATGTGAGTTAGTGATGAGTAATTTTTATTAAAATTGTACCCTTTGACCTAGTTCTTTAGTGATGGTGATAGCTTTTTGATGTTATTGTCTAAATTTGTTACTTTATATACATTTTCTTAGTCACCCCTTATTTTGGCCCCTTCAATCCTTAATCTAACTTCATATATTGACAAAACACACAGACACAAATGCATAATGTCTTATAACTTTCTAAGAGTTTTTTATCTTTTATTTTTAAATTGACTATTGCATAATAGTCTCACTATCGATACTGCAAGTAATTTCAAAACATTAGTTCAATAAAAAATTTCTTAGACTTTTTCTTTTTGTTTGGAAGAGCCTGATATATTGTTAAGGGGATCAAAATTTAAGGACAAAATTTGACTATAAACTTAGTTGTAGCCTAAAGGTACAACTCTCACTAAAAAAAATTAAGATGATTACATATATACTTTGAGAATCTAATCATTAAATTACATGTTCTTTATGTTCTTAAAATATATGTCAAATTTCATGCCAATCTGATGTTATTTACTATTCGATCATAAACTTATTTTTTATGTATAATTTCAAACTACAAAAACTCAAAATTTAAACATTTTATTGACGACATAGTTATTGATTTATGATATTTTTGAAAATTTGCAAGCATGAAGGATATACGAAGAAAATAGAATCCAATGGTTGTTTTGCCAAAATTTACTAAAAAATAAAATTGATTGGAGTTGTTGCCTTAGTCTACAACCAAGTTTTTTGCCTAAATTTGTCCAAAGTTTAATTATGTTAAACCTAAAAAAGTTTAGGATTGTCACAAATTTGTTTTAAGGGTTAAAAATCATAATTTTTTTTTTAATTTATATATAATAATTATTTTTTCTATGTCAGAATGATCGTGTGGCTGCCCTGGCTTCAATGTGAAAAGATGTCCTAAAAACTCAGCCCAGTAGTTTAAGAAGTTTCTCAATTGAGAAAAAGCTTATTAATCAAATTTCATGTAGGTAGTGATTCCAAAACAATCCGATTTCTTGTGTATGAGTGGTTCAATTTAGGTCCATGACAACCAGTTTTCTATGGGGCTACTAAAAACTTTAGTCGGTGACGCATTTATGAACACGATACTACTTATAGTTAGATCAGAATCTTTCTGTCCTTGATCACTAGGGAGACACAGTAACCTAAGTATGGTGGATGAATCGTGACCGTGTCATCAGAGCATGATTACAAGCCATATGATCCATGATTACAATTTTTTTTTTTTTTTTTTTTTACAAATTGTTAATATGATTAGTTGTTATTGGTAAGTAAAAACGTGATATAAGTGGTGAGCCCAAATACTAACCAGTAAGAATGTGTACCTCAAAAATTTGTAAAAATGTTATAGATAAGTTTGTGGCTGTAGCATTACTCTTGAAAGATTCAATAGTATTGTTTAGGGGGTAAATTTTTTTTTTTTTTTTTTTGAAGGCAAAGCATTTAATCATTCATTGATATGTAAAGAATTATAGTACAAAGCATTCGCCGCAGGCGGTGGAGTATCTTCAATCTAATACAAATCTTCAAGTAAATTCCTAGCATGTTTCGCTAATGAGTGAGTCATCATGTTTCCACCTCTTTTTACCCAATTGAAGGATAGAACCTGCATACCTCCAAGGTTGCACTTGATATCATCATAAATATGGCCAAGTAGTGATCTATTCTTCGTAGGATCAGATAGGGCTCTCATAACATTCATACTATCTCCTTCAATGATCAACCTAGAAAACCCTGCATCCTTGGAGAATTCAACAGCTCTTTGACACGTCATGACCTTAGCCTCCTCGCTGCTGTGAACATAGGGACCCTTAGCTGACATTCCTACCATAACCTCACCTGAATTTGCAATGAACCCACCACGCCTTAGAGGTTTTGAAATAGGCAGTGCCACTCGAACTCATGCGTACACAAACCTGTTCTAGCGTGCGTGATGCCGTTACCCAGAAAACCCTAATTTTTGTTTGTTTTGATTTTGCCTTCACATGTTTGTCTGCATAGCCTCCTTTTCACATGTTTTTAAGCCTCGTAAATGTTTGCTCACCTTTTTAACATGCTTGTTTGTTATCACATGTCTATATATATGCTTTGAGAATGAATTGTCTAAGTTTGTAGATGAAGTTATGAAATATGAAATTATTAATTTTGATTTATTTGTAATCTAAGTAAATCATTTTGTGTTAGAGAATTATGTTTTTTTGTTATAAATACAAGGTTAGTGAATATGATCATTTCTATAAGTTCATGAATGAAAAACTTGTCTAAAAAGTAAATTGATCAAGATTCAATATATTATTTAGCTTGGTGCCACGTTTGAGCTCTACTTGTATTCAAGAGAAAATTAAACAAACCAGTAGAAGTATAAAAATAAAATTGTAGAATAAAACTTTTGTGGGAATTTAAGATTTGGGAGTTAGGAGAAGTACAACACATAAGTCTATTGTGTAGAAACTCTTAAATTTGTGTTTTACTTTTTGGAATTCGATAAAATTTGAGGCAATTATAGAATGTTCTCTCATATATATATATATATATTTATATTTATGCATGTTGATTCGTGTATGTCATTTTTATTATGTCATGTCATTTTTAATTGTTTAAACTTTAAAGGTTACAAAAATGATACAACATCCTTTTATTGGACAAATTAAACATGTGTGACAAGTTTATGTGATATTTGACGAAAAATATGAACGGAATGGTTGCTGATGCAAACCGAATAGAACTATAGAGACTAAAATCCAAATTTTAAAATTTCAGAGTGTAAAATCTAAACATTTCTAAACTTTAGAATCGTAGTTTGCAATTTAGCCTAAAATTTAACCACATCCCTGGACCCTAGTATTCAACCCCGCCCCCCACCCCCCCCCCCCCCCCCCCCCCCCACAAAAAAAAACAAAAATATTAACGTATAGGAATACGAAGAGCATGACCAAAGGTTTTATCCAAAGTTTCAATGAATGAAATATGAAAAATTTTTATCGTATACCAGCTGCATTGCCTCTAGATTACAATTCCACAAAAACCTGAGCTTTATTGTCCAAAGTTGGAAAAAGAACATGTTTAATTCATGCATATATTCATAGGGCTTGGAGGCCCAATGTTTTGTTGTTGTCAATTAAATCCATTGGGTTTAGAGGCTCAATGTTTTGTAACGTTGTCCCTTAAGCACGATTGGGCTAGGGTCCAATGCAGTGCGGCCCAAAAAAATTGAGAGTGTTCTCTCATAACTGCATGATACTTGCACTTCTAAACTCTTATTGCTGAAAAAGGAGATAATCTATGAAGATGGGCCTAAAAACTCGGCCCAAATGTTCAAGAAGTTTCTTAGTTGATAAAAAATTAAAAAGTCTTTATAAACCAAATTTCATATATTTCCTAAAGCAATCTAATATATATATATATATATAACCGAAGCTTTTGACTTTTTTTGACCTCTCTAGAATTTGCCACATTATTATCATTTTTTTTCAATAAAATTATTTTTGTTTAGTTTAAACTTAACAAGGAGTGAAACTCTATCTCTCTAACAAGTCTAACTTAAACTCAAACTCAAACGTTGATAATTTATCTCCAAAATTGCGAAGTTAATCATGAACACTATAAAAGCAGTGCAAACCCCAATATGTTTTTTAAAGCCGAGTAAAAGTATGAACTCTTCTTCTGTTATTTTTTTCTCCTTTACTTTGTTAAATTTTTTATTTTATTTTATGGTTTTTCATGCATTTTTAAAAAGCAATTTTCGCACATGAACAACCAAACTCTCTTTAGCCATTTTTTACAAGAAAAAAAAGCTTGCAATAATTGAAATTTAAGGTTGCTACTACTGCATATGTCTTTGCTTCACCTCACGATATGAAAGTATGTTAATTTCTTGGGTAGAAAACTTATATACGATATATAAAGAGGAGGTATGACTTTCATTATTTCAATGTGGGCACTTGCTCAACATTATTTAGCGTGATCCACATGCTGATAAGGTTCGTTTAAAGTTTAGACTCGTTATACCTTTTTTTCGGTAAAAAAAAAAAGTTTAAGACTTATTACTTTATGAGTTCGTGTACTTTTTTCTTTTCTTTTTTTATATTTCTCTTTTGAATAGTCATATATTTTTTGAATTGTTTCAATAACTTATTCTTTAATTATATATATTTTTTTGGTATTTTGAAAGTTTTAACACCTGAATTTATGTAGTCACACACACACACACACACACACATATATATGTATATATTACCTTTAATTTGTAAGCTCTGAATCTTTTGATTCCTTTCAATAGTTATAGCCATGAATTATTCTTTTAAATGTAATCCATCTTTCTTTTATATTTCTCTATTGTTTAGACATATATATTTTGTTTTGTTTCAATAATTTCTAAGCAGTGAATCATCTGATTCTTTAATATTTTTTGGTCTTTCAGAAGTTTTAAATTAGAGCAGAATGATTATATCTTAAAGATGCTATTTGAGTTCAGGATAGTAGACTTTATTATCAAAACTCTCGCATATCAATTTAATATCCACAAGAGTCCTAGCAACTTCTAATGAAAAGATCCTATCTGTGTTCAGGAAATCAACAAATAAGTTCAGCAAAATTGCATTATGCTATAACATTGGAGATACAAGTACTTTGACAAAATTGGAGAGGTAATTCCATTTGTGTTTATATTATCTTCTTACACCTAACATTTTTGCGACATATCTAGAAAATTAAAGATCAATAACCATCCCATACATGAAATATTTAAATTTAAACTTTTTTTTTAACTTTAAAATTGTACTTAAAATATGAGTGTATGAATTAAATAAAATAAATATTCAATTAAAATGAAATTTGAAGTGTCTTGAAAACATAAAGATAAGATGTAATCCAAAAATAGGATTTTTAAAATATTAATCTAAACAAAATTATTAAATGATGTATTGTCAAGTAAGAATTACACATGATGTAACTATATCTTAGCCTCTTTTATATATCTTTGAATAATATTAATATAGTGTTAGAAAAATATATTATTATGCCACTAATTGATTAGAAATTTTAGGTATGAATATTATCTTGAAATTCTCGAGTTTGCATTAACTCAGGTTAACATTAGCATGTTCTAATAGCTAGAGAAGATAGACTTCATTAGTTAGGAAAATACTCACTTACATTATGTTTTATTTTGTTTGAGGGAAAGAGGAGGGAAACAAAGAGAAATTAAGTCTTTTTCGCTGTTTGGATAAAGCATGAGAAAAAAGAAAATGAGCTAAATTTGATGAAAAATATATCACTTGAATCCACATTTTTCCCTTACCCTTAGTCTTTATCTCTTCTGTTGGAAATTTAGACCCCTTAAACACACAGATTGCGTAGCCTAGATTAATTAGCCAAGTTGTTACTTAGTCAAATTATGTAATTCTAGGTTAAAACAATCAAATAATCATATCAAGATATAAAGCAGCGGAAAATAAATGAACACAAGATATGATCACCCAGGAAACCACTCGGTAAAAACCTGGGGAGGATTTGACCCACCGATCCTCAAGGCATAACAGAATTTACTATGAAAGAATTGAAGTTCTTACAGAAGGACTACAAGCTCCCCGCTCGACTTCCTAATGCTACCCACTAGTAAAACTTCCTGACACGACCACGCGCAGGCTCCGAATCCACGGACTACTTCTTTCTTGAATTCTTCAATCAGCTACAAGCTCCCCGCTTGCTTTTCTTTTAAGTTCCAATGGTTGCAACTATAATGATCTTCAAGATGTTGAAATCATCTCTACCTTGAAAACCCTAAATTTTGTGTAAAGGAAGTCTCCTCAAAGATCTCACAAGAGATTCACACAAAACAGCAATGTATGAGCAACAAAGCAATATGGACAACCCTCAAAAACGTGGCTAGGGTTTAGTTTATATACCTAGGGTAAAAACAAAAAACCCTAAACGTTTAATGAAGTAGGGCTGAGTTGGAAATTCTGCAGAAAACTCAACCTGTGCGATTTTCGATCGATCGAGTCTATTCTTCGATCGATCGAGCCAGGCCGAAAGTCCCAAGTACTTCTGCAGCCACTCGATTCCAACTTTACAATATTAAACCAACTTTGAGCAATTCTAAACAAGACTAAATACAATGTTTTGATCATGGTTTGCCAACATTACAAATTAGAGTTCTAAATACATAAAATCCTAAGACTTTAGAACCTAACAAACTCCCCCTTTGGCAATCCGTGACAAAACCCTAATTAACAGCTCAAAGTTTTACAAATAAAAAGCCCTTTACAAAGGTAATGCTCATAAAATCAAATTCAGCCTAACTACTATCCATCAGTTGCAAGTGTAGACAGCAGCTTAGTTGAATCAACCTGTATATTCCTGAAATACTCAACAAACACATAAACGCATGTGTGACAGAAAAGAGTAAAAACAACAGGTATAACATTCTTGTAAGATTCACACAATCCAAAATAAAGACATATAAAAATGAACAAATCATAAATATAAATCAATACGCAGTGAATCATAAAGCAACAAGAATCAATAAAAATAAATGTATATCAAACAATGTTACTCCCCCTAACACGAATATCCCAAAAAAATGATATACAAAGTGAAGCACCTAGATACAATCTAAAACAATATCTCCCCCTAACTACAAAAGTCTCCCCCTATCAACAAAAACCCTCTACAAGTCAAAACTCCACTCCCTCTTTTTGTGACGGAATGCCAAAGAGCAATCATAAGTCGCCATCAAAAGGAGGTGGTGAGGGAGAATGTAGACGAGCTAAATCAGCTCGAAGAGCACGAATCTCATCCAGCAAGTCCACCAAAATCTGACCATGAGCCTGCTGAATAGTCATGACAGTCTCCAAAGTACGACGAACATCGAAGTCGGCTGAAGGAGATAAAGGAACATCAGCAGCAGCAGTATCAGCACCAACTGGATCAGGAATATCCTCACCAGCAAGACCTGCAGAAGAAGAGGGAGGAGGAGGTACGCTACTAGAGGGCTCAGACCTAGGGTGTTTAGAACCAGCTCGAAGATGAGCGGCTCTCTGTCTAAGAAAAGACGCACCGATAGGAGCAATCACATGAACAGGCTCAGAGGAAGGAAAGCCACGAAGCTCAAGATGGAGCAAAATCCTATGAATGAAAATAGGATGAACAAGGGCATGTGAAGAAGATGAACTCCTATAAACCTCGTTCAAAGAACGAAGAAAGAGATGGGGAAAACTGATAGGAGCATCAGTAACAAGAGTGTACAAAAATACACACCTCTCAAGAGGAATGGTGTGCACATGAGAAATAGGCCAGATGGAATGACAGGCTATCCTAAAGAAAAGATAATGTAACCCGGAGAGCTCAGCAGAAGTGATCCTAGGATCAGAACCTCACTGGACAGAAGTACCAGTGATGTAAGACAAAACATCGCTCAGCTCGGGAGACTCAACATAAGGATAGACAGGATCCCTAACCATCGGTACCCCTAGAGCAGCAGCCACTACCTGAGGAGTAATGGTGTACCCAACACCTCGTATCCAACTCTTTACCAAAGTGTTGGAATCATAGATGTGGATAGAGATGTTCGAATAGAACTCTCTAATCAAGGCAGACGGTGGAGGAGGATCAGAGATGTCTAACAAAGGTAACCAGCCCCGACGCTCAAAGTTAGCCCTAATGGCCGGATCTAGCTCATCTAACACAACAGAACGCTCAGCCCAAATCTTCCTCTTAAGGTTAAGCTTCCCAAAAAGATCTTGGTTTTTCTCACTCGGAAACCTCTCACGGTCAAAGGCGGGAGGAGATGGAGAGGAAGAGGGACGGGACCTATGGGCTCTAGTTTTCCTAGGCATGATGCTAAGGAAAGGACAGAGACACAAAGAAAAAAACACAAGAACAAAAAGCAAAACCAAAGGCAGACTGCAAGTTAGCACAAAAACAATAGAAATAAAATCTATATGATGCATGAGCAGATACAATGCTATGATGCATGTACTAATGCAGTGAGCTATTAAGTTCAATTGAGATTAATTTGACAAAATTGACTTGAGCAAGGAATTTTCTTAACAAAAACCCCAAAAATTTAACACAAATTGAAGATTTTTAAAACCAAATGATGAATTGAGCATCACAAAACACAACACATAGATTATAATGCTTAATTTCATCAATCCAACAAGCCAATTGCATCAAATTCTTCTCAATTTCACAAAATCCCCAAATCGGATCAATTAGTAAACCCTAGATTTTTCAATTTCACATCAAACTCAAAATTGATCAAATTAAACTATTTAAATCATGTCTATAACATGTCCCCACAAAAACCCAATGATCAATTGCATCAATTATGGCTTGAATCAAAAGAAACAACCACAAAAGCAAAGTGCGAAAATCGCCCCTAAAAGCATGTATTTATGCATGAAATGATGAAAAATAAATCAAAAGGAAGGGCAAAAGGGTCTTACCGGCTTGAGGAGAGAGAGATTGTGCAAAAACAACGGAGCAAAACGACAAAAAAATCTGGATGTGGAGCCAGCCAACTCGGAGAGAGAGAAAGGTTTGAAAAAAATTTTGAATAGAATCTTTGAAAAAGTCAGAAAAGTGCCTTTTAAAAACCTTTTTCACGATATTCGATCGATCGAAAATTACATTCGATCGATCGAATGTTACAGTCGTTTTAGAACAAACTAAGGCACTTTTTCGATCGATCGAAAATCAGGTTGGATCGATCGAAATGGGCAGATGCTCACTAAAATTTTAAAAAAAAATCCAGTTTTGAAAGACACAACCCAAAATTTTGTAAAACAATTCCTCAAAGCATTAGATTGTAAAAACAAAATGCATGAGTATGAGATGAAATGATTTTTCAAAAACCCAAATTTTTTAAACCCAAATTGTGTCAAAAACACGTTACAATCATTCCCCCATTGAATTTTCTTAAACAACAAAAATGTTGTGCACAAATCTCAAGATATTTTCAAACTTGGTTGGTCAGACCATAAACACACACACTCATATGTACAGTGTTTAACAAAGAGTAACTTGTGTAGTGTGTGATACTAGCAAAAACTTGAGATACATGTGAGGTGATATGTGAATGGCAATCAAACACAAAGTCTACACAATTCATCACATAGAATTTAAAAGAGACTATCACCTAAAGAGTTACATCCTATAACTCCCACATCTCCTAGAACAAAAGCTTGCAATCATGTAAGTTTCTTGTATTTTTGCCTCTTATTTGTATGAGATGGCATTCAGCCTAATAGTACACACCGGTTTGAATTAAGTGAATTGGCATTAAGCCTAATAGTACACACCAGTTTTAATTTATTTTGAGGCTACACCTTATGTTCTTTTTGTGCATGTGCTACACTTTCTCGAGCACAGAATCTTATGATATGCACTAAGGTGTTCATGATTGGCTAGTGAACAGTGGTGAGATGGTTATTTATGCCTTTCTCAGAAGAATCAAGTCCGACAGTTAAATAACATATGACTTCATGATTAAGACAAGGGGAATAAAAACCAAACACATCTTTCCCACACAACATGCACTACAGAGTTTTAACTAGTCAAGTGCAATGAAAAAGTTCATCAAAGTTAAACAAGGTACACAGACCATGATATGTGTCACAAGATAGACCAACCTTGTTTTTCAAAAATCAAGACAAATAGTGTCTAACATAATGTTTGCTTTCTCCTTTTTTATTTTTTTTTTTTATTTTTTTTATTTTTTTTTATTAAAAGAGAAAACACATACATCCTAGAATGAAATGCAAGAATGTAATGCAATGCAAGTCCTAGAACAAAAACAACAAAAAGACAAAAGAAACAAAAGAACAATGGTCACCAAAGGAAAAGGCAATTAAGCACAAGGACCATGTCAGAAAAACTCAGTTAGTTCGAGTCTTTTGCATCCAAGACCTTTTGGATGCACCACGAGCATTGGAGTTCATATTCACATTTGAGTGATTCCCAACTCCAGGATTGGAATAAAGGTTTAACACCTTTACCAATTCACCAATTAGTGTCATAGGGTCTTGTGCTTGAGGCACAGGCACTTTTGGTTTAGTTGCTCTCTTATCAGCTTGACGCTTGTAACAATTAGGACGAATATGTCCAGACTTACCACAATAATGACAAACCCAAGCAGGTTTACCATGCATCTTGTCCTTAGATTTGGTAGGTTCCCTAGGTTTAGAGTCTCTTTAGTCTACCCTAATCTTCTTAGGTGGTGAAACTTCTACAAGTTTAACTACCTCACTCACAGGTGGTTTGACAGTTTCACTCACAACCTCACTAGCAGAAGGTTCAGAAGAAGAAGCAGGAACAAAATTTGTGGAATGTGGAGTAGAGTCAAAGATGCTTTCAACATATCCCAAACCAGATTTATCCGAAGGATACTTTTGAACATTCAACATGTGATCAAGTTTAGAACTAGCAGATCTAGCAATAGATAAATCATGTTCTAAAGTTCTAACTTTATCAAGTAAAAGCATGTTCTCAGATTTAACATTATTCAGAAGCTCATTAGCATCAAACAGTTTAACAAGCAAATTTTTCTTTTCAAGCTCTAGAGAGTCAATTTTCTTTAGGCCAAGGTCAACTTTCATAGCATCCTTTGTAGCAATTTTGCAAAGTTTGTTATAGGCCTCTTGAAGATCTGCATCGTCAGAGAGTTCCCCATCAGAAGGGTTCTCTTC
The DNA here is from genome assembly GCA_030445155.1 of Quercus variabilis. NCBI lineage: Eukaryota > Viridiplantae > Streptophyta > Magnoliopsida > Fagales > Fagaceae > Quercus > Quercus variabilis. The sequence goes on along the minus strand of CP129448.1, from coordinate 2,953,206 downwards.
AGCAGATATGCTTTCACTGACCATAGCAGTGGCTGTGAAAGCAATGAAGTTTCCATCCTCATCACACCCGGACTCATCATCAGAAACTTCATTATCACTAAGGGTTACAGCCATAGCTTTACCCTTAGTCTTTAAGAATGTAGGACATTCAGATTTCATATGACCATACCCTTGACAACCAAAACATTGAGGACCCAAAAAATTATTAGAAGATTGACCACCTCTATCATTTGATTTTTCAAAATTATTTACCTTAGTGGGATCATTCTTCCTAAAATTTCTAGGTTCAGCAGTGTTGGTACCTCTTGCCTTTCTATTTGTATTCCTAAGAAAATTCTTAAAGTTTTTGGCAAGATAGGCAATCTCTGTAGCAGAGAGCTCATCATCAAATCCACCACCATCAACATCATCAACTGACTTAAGAGCCATTGATTTGGATTTGTTTACTTTAGGTAGGTCAGACTCATAGGATTGGAGAGATCCTACAAGTTCATCTACAGGGATGGAGTCCACATCCTTGCTTTCAGTAATGGCAGTCACTTTGGGTCTAAAATCTTCAGTTAAAGATCTAAGAATCTTCCTAACAATTTTAGGTTGATCATAGATTTCACCCAAATTAAAAGCAGAATTGACAATATCATTCAGTTTGGCATAAAATTCATCAAAGGATTCATCATCAGACATCCTAATACTCTCAAACCTAGAAGTCAATTGTTGCAATTTATTAATTTTAACTGCCTTCGTGCCTTCATACACAGTTTGGAGGATTTTCCAAGCAATATGAGCAACCTCAACATTAGAGATCCTCTTAAATTCCTCCATAGAAACAGCATTGAAGATGGCATTCATAGCTTTGCTATTGAAGCCTGCTGCTTCTTTTTCAGAAGTTTGCCACTCATTCACAGGAGTAGTGGGCTTCTCCCATCCGTATTCAACAGAATTCCACACCCTTTCATCAATGGATTTTAGGAATGCTTTCATCCTTACTTTCCAGTAAGCATAGTTGTTCCCATCAAAATGAGGAGGAACAAACAAAGAGTGTCCATGCTTCATGACAACTGAGGTCAAGGATCAGCTTAGAGATATAAATTTCAAGCAAAAAGAGCAACCACGCTCTGATACCACTTGTTGGAAATTTAGACCCCTTAAACACACAGATTGCGTAGCCTAGATTAATTAGCCAAGTTGTTACTTAGTCAAATTATGTAATTCTAGGTTAAAACAATCAAATAATCATATCAAGATATAAAGCAGCGAAAAATAAATGAACACAAGATATGATCACCCAGGAAACCACTCGGTAAAATCCTGGGGAGGATTTGACCCACCGATCCTCAAGGCATAACAGAATTCACTATGAAAGAATTGAAGTTCTTACAGAAGGACTACAAGCTCCCCGCTCGACTTCCTAATGCTACCCACCAGTAAAACTTCCTGACACGACCACGCGCAGGCTTCGAATCCACGGACTACTTCTTTCTTGAATTCTTCAATCAGCTACAAGCTCCCCGCTTGCTTTTCTTTTAAGTTCCAATGGTTGCAACTATAATGATCTTCAAGATGTTGAAATCATCTATACCTTGAAAACCCTAAGTTTTGTGTAAAGGAAGTCTCCTCAAAGATCTCACAAGAGATTCACACAAAACAGCAATGTATGAGCAACAAAGCAATATGGACAACCCTCAAAAACGTGGCTAGGGTTTAGTTTATATACCTAGGGTAAAAACACAAAACCCTAAACGTTTAATGAAGTAGGGCTGAGTTGGAAATTCTGCAGAAAACTCAACCTGTGTGATTTTCGATCGATCGAGTCTATTCTTCGATCGATCGAGCCGGGCCGAAAGTCCCAAGTACTTCTGCAGCCACTCGATTCCAACTTTACAATATTAAACCAACTTTGAGCAATTCTAAACAAGACTAAATACAATGTTTTGATCATGGTTTGCCAACATTACAAATTAGAGTTCTAAATACATAAAATCCTAAGACCTTAGAACCTAACATCTTCTTTTCCATTCCTTTCCCTCAAACCAAACATTGGGTCAATCATTTCGAGTCTCCTCTCCACAAGTGTCATCGATCCCAGATCTGTGTAATCTTATCTGTTTATAGTTGTAACATGTAGGGCAAATGTGTACAAAATCATGTCATGAATCCCGCATATATTATCAACCAGAGTAAAATGTGCTCCTATTTGTCATATCTTTCTTTTCTTTTGTTTTCTATTTTTAAGAGGAAATGAAATTACACAGATACTGGTCCAAGCTCATCTTCACCTTTTGGAACAAAAAACCCAATGTGCGTTTTAAGCAGGAATTAGAAAATTAAGTTTTACATGGTGCAAAGAAAAAATCCCAGCATTCAAAAAAAGTAAAACTAATCATATTCCACTGACTAAGAACGAAGGCTGCCAAAAACATGAATAGTTACATAGGATCCCCTAGGCCCCATATTTTTATGGGCTCCAATAGTGTTTGCCAGCGATTTTTCATATCCAATAATGTTGCACACTACTTCCGGGAATCGAGTACACACATTCATCACTTCAGCAAAAAAACATCATGAAAGGATGAAATCGTACTGGAAAGATATAAAGATGAAGTCTGTTTCATATCTTCAATGTCGATGACACTTAGCTATGAATGGTACATGGCCTTGTTACTTGTCAGTTCGCCACATTTTTTTATTTTATTTTGTCTTATCATATATCTTTACCAGGTCAGGGTCATGGGCCAAGTTTGATGAGGAGGTTAGAAAAAATAATCTGGCTCTTTCCCATACACGTTGATGATGAAACTAGAGTACTTCCAAAAACAGAAGTCCAGAAGTCCAAAATAAATGATTCTGTGTGTATTAGAGGGGTCTTGATAAGATTCTCATTAATTATGGGTACAATATATTTGTTGAAGTGCTACCATTCAATTTTGTCAAAAAAAAAAAAAAAAAAAAAAGGTGCTACCATTCAAACCTCAATTCTTATCAAAGGTAGTAATATAAAAACTCCTACCACCAAATCAGATGGACCAACACTAACGGTCTTGCACTTTTTTTTTTTTTTTACGAGACAGTCTTGCACATGCCACATAGTGACGAAGAATATTAATGGTGGGCCATCTTCCCCACTAGAATGAATTATGCATTCCATAAATAGTTACCAATAATAGAAAAGGATGTCAAATTTTGAGAATATTAAAGCTTGTTTGATGCAGTTGTTATATAAAATAAATGTTACTTTCAAAGAGATAATCCACACTTCTATAAAAAATAAGATTTGGTAAGTCAGATAGGCATTTGGATTCTACTGAGTATTTAAAGGTTGATTTATACCAAAGCAAATGACTATTTAATATGTACAGAGAGACCTCAGTCAAAAAAATATGTACAGAGAGACATTGGGAAATGAGGATAGGCAAGGAAAGAATGTCTCAATCTCTTTCAATATTACAAAATATTAATTATTATTTATAAAAAAATTTACACTTGAGCATCAAAAATTTATTCAAATAAATAGAATAGAAACATATGCATGATTAGAAAGGTAAAGGGCCATGTGATGTACTTCAATTTTAAGGAAACATGCATATTACTGTTATATCAATAATATTAAAGTTTAGGTGATTTTATTTGTCATCGAACAAAGAACTTAGATTTGAATCTCGTTTCCACAAAAAAGAAAAAGAAAAAAAAAAGAAGAATGAGTAATCGACATTAATTAGATGCTATGTTTGCGAACGGCTTTTTTTGTGTCTGTGTTTGCACTTTCTTGGGTCCTGTACACTATTCATAGAACCCACAAGTACGGAATCTGATAAATATAACTTTAAAATTGAGTCCCACGGCACTATTCACAACTTTAAAAATTATTTTGTTACAGTGTTTTCAGCAATAAACTTTTAGTTTTTAGCAATAAATAGTATCTAAACAGACTCTATATGTTTCAATCTTATTATTACAATTAAAAAAATATTAAAGTCAGTTAGAATTTATTAAGTTAAATAAACGATTCTCACTCTAGAATTAAGCTACAATTAAGAACTCAAATGAGTAACATTTATTATTAATAAAGAAAAAGAATGATGTCTGACCTTTGGCATTCTCAAAAATTCTGGAAAGCAAATATATATTATAGTATTCTTCGTTTAAAAATGATTATGGAAAGTATATAGTAGTTTGTAGTGAAGTTAATAGCCTATTCTGTTAATTTTACTCAGGCAGCTTCCATTCTTCTTGGCCAGCTTCTCTATGCATTGTGGTAGAATAACCATTGCGGTTAACAGTTCTTTTCGATTTATTTGGTTTCTTTTTACTATTCTTAAAGCTATTGAAAGCATTTAAAACTACAAAGTGATCATGATACCCATTGCATAGAATTGCTATCCAATTGGAGAAGGATAATCTTCTATGGAATTTGGAAGTTTTCACAGTTCACATAAGATAGTACTTTTCATGAACTTGTTCTTTTGATTAAAAATTATTGATGCAGTTGATCTAACAGTTAGACCTCAAAGCTTTTCTTTTTTTTTTTTTTTTTTTTTTTTTAACTTTTTTTTTTTTTTACAAGATAGAATTTCTACTCTAACTTAATCTAAGCGTATATGTGTGTGAAACTCCCTCCTAGAGACTTGAACCTTGGCCTTTGCCCTCCACACCTCACAAGTATTTATACTTGTAAAGTGACCACTACACCAAGGGTTGGTGCGCAGTGGTGTTAGACCTCAAACCTAAAAACACCTATAATGGAAAAGAGAATATATATATATATATATATATAGAGAGAGAGAGAGAGAGAGAGAGAGAGAGAGAGAGAGAGAGAGAGAGAGAGAGTCACCAAAAGTGGCTGCTAGGGTTTATGCGAATAGCTTAGAAGTTAAATTATTCTTATAAGGGATTGACTAATGTGTTCTTTTAGAGTATACATTAATAAACCATTTTAGAAAATTTTTTATGAAAAAACGAAAAAGTGATTAATTGTTTTAACAGTTTTTTCAATTTTCCATAAAAGCTTTTTCAAAATAGATGGTTAGGACATACATTAACTGGACTCTTCTTATAAATGTGATTCTAATTAGGACTTGTGGTGATTGGTCCTCAAGGAAAATCAATTTTCTTAACATTTAGATGTAATCAGGATTTATAATGGGAAGAGATTCTTAGACACAGGATTTTAAAAAAAAAAAAAATGGAAGATATAGGGTTTTTTTTTTTTTTTGGAAATCAATAATGCAATTCTTAGGATTCCTTCTAGAAACAGTAGCTCATCAGATTAAATCAGGTCCACAGCATTTGAAATGTGCCCATGAAAAATGACATCCTATTGGGGTTGTTTATTTGAAGTGACATCGTTAAGCTGCATAATATTTACAATTTTTTGTGTTTAAAAAAGAACACACGTGGACAAGATATTATGCGAATAATATATAGCATCTGTAGCCTGAATTCAAATGCGTTCGATCCCACATGTCAATCATGTCATACCATTACTGATTGAGTCCGGATTTCCTCCAAACATGTTTGGAGGAAATGCTCCAAACAGGGACAAGGGTCAGTTCAACAAGAAGACACTTAAGCTTGGGTCATGTGCAACGCACATGACCCATTTTAACTGAAGAGAGCTGTGAACCAGCTGTGAACCCTAACAGCGTTAGCCATAAACACTTTCTCCTCAAACACACCTCTCACCCACAGCCTCACGCCTCTCTCTCATCTCCTCCACCTCTATTTTCTCAGCAAACTCAGACCGCCAAGAAGACACTGAGGCGGAATCAACGGCGGCCACATGCAGCGGTCACCGATCTCACTCTCTCATCTAAACTGGACAGCCTATCTCTCTCTCCTCAAACTCCTCAAACCCGCATCTCAACCTTCTCACCTCTGTTTTTCTCGAAACCTTAGACCGGCAAGAGAATCCGGCCACCCACTGCACATGGCTAGCCTCTCTCTTTCTATTCAAACCCGCCTCTCTCCCCTCTCTTTCTCTCTTATCTCTCTTCCCAAACCAGTAAGAGAATCTGGCCACCCACTGCACACGTCGTTCCTCCGCCGATTCCGCCCCATCCCTTCTCTCAATCCGTTAACAGCCTTCTCTCTCTTTGCCATTCCCATCCCCCACCCATCTCTTCGCCGCCAAGGACCACCGATCCTACCACCCATCTTTTCAAGGCTCCGATTTTTTCTAGGTTTGTTACCAAATCCCTCTATATTTGAGATTATTTTGGTACGCTTTGTGTGATATATATGGATAATTTAACTCTAGTTTTTTCCTGCTGTGATAATTAGATTTATTATTTTTAATTTTTTAAAAATTACCATTTTTAATTCTAGTTTTTGCTTGCTGTGATAAAAATTACCATTTTTAATTCTAGTTTTTGCTTGCTGTGATAATTACATGGTGTTTCCTGTTCCTAGATTTTAAATAGTTAGTTTGTTGAACTCACACTGATGGGATGAATGTGTTATCTATTTGTTATTTGCAGAAAATGTGATATAGGGATCCAGGCAATACGCAAGTCAAAAAGAGCATATGAGACTTTAGAAAAGAAACAGAAAGAGAGAAGGGATAGGAGTTTAAGGGCATTTGAAAACCTTGGAAAGAAATGGAATTGTAAACGTGAAGAGGGATCAGAAAAAATGGACATGCTTCTAATTGCAGCCACTCTAAACTATGAAGAGAAATTGGCTGCTGTTCAGACGGACTTACAAAAAGGATGATATTTTCTGCAAAGGACAACATTTGAATTTAACGGTTTGGTCAAGTAGTGTTTTTGATTTTGTACTTGTATCCCCCGATGCCAAAAATATTATTTTTGCTGCTCTATACTTCACTAAATATTTTTGAGGGGATATTGGAAGCTAATGTTTCTCAGTTTTGTTGTAAAATGAATTGTCCAAAGAACAGTTCATGATATATGAAGTAAAGGATACTGTTCTTTTGTGTTGTATTTTCATTCTTCAGTATACATTTGGATATTGCTCATGATTTCTGAAGTAAATGATACTGTTATTCTGTGCTGTATTTTCATTCTTTAGTATAAATTTGGATATTGCACATTAGATTTTTTTTTTCCCTTCTTAATTTGTATTATTATCCTATGGTGTAAAATGATATTTAGCATCATTCATAAATTTGGAGTTATCATACTATTGTAATTTTCTCCTGTGTCAGTTCACGATGCCTCATCCCAAGGGTGATATGAATTTTTGTGAGAACGAAAGGTGAATTTTGTGGTCTAATTACATATTTGACAAGAAAAGCCAAAGAGAACAAAAGCCAACCAAATCCATATTTAAGTTTAAACTTCGTGAATCTTTAAAGAGAGCCAAATAAAAGGAAGAACTTAACAAATCTATTGCCTGCTTTGCCTGCTTTCTTCTGCAATTCAGGCTATATTTGTTTCACCTTTTCTGCCAACCAAATCCATATTTAAGTTTTAAATTCTTGAATCTTAAAGAGAGCCAAATAAAAAGAAAAGCTCAACAAATATATTGCTAAATTTAAATTTCCATCCATATCATTCTATTGCATTCATTTAAAGCTGCCTTGTTCAAATATGCAAATATATAGATACAAAAATATAAAAATGAACTTTCCCATTGCATATGAAATTATCCAAAATCTATCAGTCCAAATTGTGATGTCCAAATTGTGCTGTCCAAAAAATCTATCCACATTGTCAGATATGCTCTCCAAAAATCTGTCAAAGTCAGATGTGTTGTCCAAAAAATACTCTCAAAGTTCTGTCCACTAGATGTTATATAACAGCCAATATGTTGTCCCAAAAACTATGCAAAACACAAGGAAAACAGCCAATATGGCGTTTTCAAAGGTTCTCAATATCAGAATCTACTGAAACCTGCAAAATATGCCACCAAATATAAAATAAGTGCATGGAAAAAATAACTAAAAGGAAAATATAAGTTTAAGTTGTAGCAAAATTCATAACGACTATACACACCTGATTCAAGTCATATAACCTAACGTCATCTTGCCCAACCAAAAATTCACAATCAAAAGATTCCTACATATAGCATTTAAACAAATCAATATTTCATTTTCTATGCTAATAAAAGTAACTAGGTAGTAGGATATTAGACAAAATTTATAAGTATACCTGATTCAGACCATTTAACCCAACAACATTGTCTTGTCCAACCCAAAATTCACAATCAAAAGATTCCTATGTATAACATTTAAACAAATCAATATTTCAATTTCTATGCTAATAAAAGTAACTAGGTAGTATGATATTAGACAAAATTTATAAGTATACTTGATTCAGACCATTTAACCCAACAACATTGTCTTGTCCAACCAAAAATTCACAATCAAAAGATTCCTACACATAGCATTTAAACAAATCAATATTTCATTTTCTATGCTAATAAAAGTAACTAGGTAGTAGGATATTAGACAAAATTTATAAGTATACCTGATTCAAACCATTTAACCCAACAACATTGTCTTGTCCAACCAAATTACTACAACTGAAAGATTCCTGTATATGACATTTAAATAAATTTATGTGTCACTTTTTAATAGTAGTTATTGTTTAATAGTATATTAGAAAAAATATGTAAGTAGTAGCATCATACTTGAGTTTTGTTATCTACTAATTGTGATGGTTGTTCAACATTACTATATTCTTTGTAAGAATTAATATTAGCTGATGAATCAACCTATGTGGAAAGAAAAAACAATTGTCACATAAAACAAATTTATGAACCTACAAATTCATGTTCTATAATGGATGTAAATGAACTTACTCTATTTAGGCCACTATGTGATTGAACTTGTCTTGTTCCACTAGTCTTTTTGGGTTGATCCTTCTGTCCACTAGATTTTTTTTTTTCCCTTTCTAATGAACTTTTCAACCTTCCTCTTGGACGACCTATAGTAGGTTTTGTTTTGATCCCACATATGCCTTGAGAAATGTCCACATGTGACTCAAATCCACCATCACCTTGTAAAACATTCTCGGGAACAACTTCACCATGAACCTCACCCTCCATAGAGGACAAACAGCATTTAATTCTCATTTCTTACAAATCCTGCAATAATTTGTCAAAACATTTATCAACATGTTCATACATCATCTCTCTCTCTGCTGCAAGTGTGTTAATTTGAAGACATTTGTGACTCAAATGAGAAAGACGCTTTCCCACTGACTCTTGAGCATTACCTTTAATATCAATGCCACGATAGTCCTTGATAGAACCAACCTTTGCATCTTATGTCCATCTTTTCAATACATAATGGGCTGGATTCTCTTAACATTTTTCTTGTCAAGAACTTTCAAAGCATGGGAACATAGAATTCCCAAAAAGCTAAACTTCATGCAACTGCATTAGACTATCATTGTTGAGGCTTCATATTTAACTAAGTGCTCTTGAGTTTTGTTTCGATATTTCACTTTGTATTCTGTGATAGAATCAGATTTACTAGCCTTGTAAATAGTACAGTCCACAATCTTCACATATTCAGCTTTGATGGAAATTTAGACTCCTTAAACACACAGATTGCGTAGCCTAGATTAATTAGCCAAGTTGTTACTTATTCAAATTATGCAATTTCTAGGTTAAAGCAATCAAACAATCATATCAAGATATAAAGCAGCGGAAAATAAAAAAACACAAGATATGATCACCCAAGAAACCACACGGTAAAAACCTGGGGAGGATTTGACCCACCGATCCTCAAGGCAAAACAGAATTCACTATGAAAGAATTGAAGTTCTTATAGAAGGACTACAAGCTTCCCGCTCGACTTCCTAATGCTACCAACCAGTAAAACTTCCTGACACGACCACGCGCAGGCTCCGAATCCACGGACTACTTCTTTCTTGAATTCTTCAATCAGCTACAAGCTCCCCGCTTGCTTTTCTTTTAAGTTCCAATGGTTGCAACTATAATGATCTTCAAGATGTTGAAATCATCTCTACCTTGAAAACCCTAAGTTTTGTGTAAAGGAAAGCTCCTTAAAGATCTCACACGAGATTCACACAAAACAGCAATGTATGAGCAACAAAGCAATATGGACAACCCCCAAAAACGTGGCTAGGGTTTAGTTTATATACCTAGGGTAAAAACACAAAACCTTAAACGTTTAATGAAGTAGGGCTGAGTTGGAAATTCTGCAGAAAATTCAACCTGTGCGATTTTCGATCGATCGAGTCTATTCTTCGATCGATCGAGCCAGGCTGAAAGTTCCAAATACTTCTGCAGCCACTTGATTCCAACTTTACAATATTAAACCAACTTTGAGCAAGTCTAAACAAGACTAAATACAATGTTTTGATCATGGTTTGCCAACATTACAAATTAGAGTTCTAAATACATAAAATCCTAAGACCTTAGAACCTAACAAACTCCCCCTTTGGCAATCCGTGACAAAACCCTAATTAACAGCTCAATGTTTTACAAATAAAAAGTCCTTTACAAAGGTAATGCTCATAAAATCAAATTCAGCCTAACTACTATCCATCAGTTGCAAGTGTAGACAGCAGCTTAGTTGAATCAACCTGTATAGTCCTGAAATACTCAACAAACGCATAAACGCATGTGTGACAAAAATACAAGTAAATCAAAATTAAATTCTTGACTTCACAAAACACAAAACAAAGACATATATCATGAATAACTCATAAATATAAATCAATGAGCAGTGAACAAGAAACAGAAATAAAAACATAAGTAAACTAACTCTCCCCCTAAGTTAGATACAACAAAAAGTTTTTATTTTCTTTCCTTTCAAAAATAATTTCAACTCCCCCTAAACAAGACAAACATGATTCCCATAAATCAATAATTTCTCCCCCTTTTTGTCACGTATTGACAAAGACAACTCATACAAAGAGTAAATAGTCAACATACGCAATAAAAGATAAGAGAAAATAGAGAATCAAGGGGAACACAAAATAAAACAACTCTATAGAAAATAGAGACAGCTCCCCCTATGAACAACACAGGTTAAAAAAAACTTTTCTCCCCCGATAAAAATAGGAAAAACAAAACAAGTTGTGGGAAAAACAGTTTTGGGGAAAAAATAAAGGGGGTGGGGGAAAATCAGCAGCAGCAGCAGCAGCATCACCAACAGGATCAGGTACATCCTCACCAGCAGGACCAAAGTGAAAAACTCACAAACCAATAGTTAAAAACTAAGGTAAGGATACACATGAAGAAAAATATTCTCTCTTTCAATAGAATGCAAACATGGCACTATGTGACCCATAAACAGTTGCATGAGTAGAGAAAATATTTGCACATTGATTATCCATCATATCTCTTAAGAAAAATATTTTCTACAATTCACACATAAAAAATGCATATACTAAAAGTACATAGCTAAAAAATTAATCAATCAAGTTTTTGATCAAGTTGAGTACCCAATGTAGCAAAGTGTATGCATGCTATGTGTGAAAACAATGAGAGATATGACTGCAAAACTGCAAGATGGATACAGAAATCAATGCAATGCATGTGAATCCTAAACACAAACCAAGGGCAGATTGCAAATTAGCACAAAAATCAATAGAATAAAATTCTATATGATGCATGAAACAAGTACAATGCTATGATGCATGAACTAATGCAGTAAAATTAAGTTCAATTGAGATCAAATTGACAAAATTGGTTTGAGTATAGAGTTTCTAACAAAAACCCCAAAAATTTGAAAACCACTTGTTGAATTTTTAAACAATTGATGAATTGAGCATCACATAACACAACTCACAGAGTATAACGCTTAATTACATCCATCCAACAAGCCAATTGCAACAAATTCAACTCAATTTCACAAAATCCCCAAATTGGATCAATTAGTAAACCCTAGATTTTTCAATTTCACATCAAACTCAAAATTGATCAAATTAAACTATTTAGATCATGTCTATAACATGTCCCCACAAAAACCCAATGATCAATTGCATCAATTATGGTTTGAATCAAAAGAAAAAACCAAAAAAGCAAAGTGCGAAAATCGCCCCTTAAAAGCATGAATTTATGCATGAAGTGATGAAAAATAAATCAAAAGAAAGGGCAAAAGGGTCTTACCGGCTTGAGGAGAGAGAGATTGTGCAAAGACTTCGGAGGAAAACGACAAAAATCACAAAATCAAGCTTGCCCACGCGGAGAGAGGAAAAAGGTTTGAAAAGTTTTGAAATAGTATCTGTGAAAAAGTCAGAAAAGTGCCTTTTAAAAACCTTTTTCACGATATTCGATCGATCGAAAATTACATTCGATCGATCGAATGTGACAGTCGTTTTAGAACAATCTAAAGCACTTTTTCGATCGATCGAAAATCAGGCTGGATCGATCGAAATGGGCAGAAGCTCACTAAATTTTGAGAAAAAAATCAAGTTTTGAAAGACGCAAACCTTAGATTTTAAAACAACTCCTCAAAGCATTAAATTGTAAAAACAACATGCATGAGTATGAGATGGAATAATTTTTCAAAAACCCAAAATTTGAAACCCAATTTTCTCAAAAACACATTTCAATCATTCTTCCATTGAATTTTCTCAAGCAACAAAAATGTTCTGCACAAATCTCAAGATATTTTCAAACTTGGTTGGTCAGACCATAAACACACATACTAGTATGTACAGTGTTTAACAACGAGTAACTTGTGTAGTGTGTGATACTAGCAAAAACTTGAGATACATGTGAGGTGATATGTGAATAGTAATAAAAAACAAAGTCTACACAATTCATCACATAGAATTCAAAAGAGACTATCACCAAAAGAGTTACATCCTATAACTCCCACATCTCCTAGAACAAAAGTTTGCAATCATGTAAGTTTCTTGTATTTTTGCCTCTTAGAATGTGAAATATATTATGTGAAATGGCATCAAGTCTAATAGTACACACCGGTTTGAATTAAGTGAATTGGCATCAAGCCTAATAGTACACACCGGTTTTAAGCATTAAGCAATTAAGCCGAGGCATCACCTTATGTTCTTTTTGTGCATGTATAACAAGTACACAAAATCTTATGATATGCACTAAGGTGTTCATGATTGGCTAGTGAACAGTGGTGAGAGGGTTATTTATGCCTTTCTCAAAAGGATCAAGTCCGTCAATCAAATAACATGTGACTTCAAGATTAAGACAAAGTGATAAACACCATAAACATCTTTCCCACACAACATGCACTACACAGCTCAAACCAGTAAAGTGCAATAAAATAAACTCATCTAAGCTAAACAAGGTACACAGAACATGACATGTGTCAAAAGACATACCAACCTTGTTTTTCAACAATCAAGACAAATAGTGTCAAACATAATATTTGCTTTCTCCTTTTCCCTTTTTTTTTTTTAATTATTATAGAGAAAACAAATAAATCCTAGAATGAAATGCATGAATGTAATGCAATGCAAGTCCTAGAACAAAAAAAAACAAAAAGACACAAACCAAAGAACAATGGTCACCACAGAATATAGCAATTAAGCACAAGGACCATGTCAGAAAGACTCAGTTAGTTCGAGTCTTTTGCATCCAAGACTTTTTAGATGCACCACGAGCATTGGAGTTCTTATTCACATTCGAGTGATTCCCAACTCCAGGATTGGAATAAAGGTTTAACACCTTTACCAATTCACCAATTAGTGCTATAGGATCTTGTGCTTGAGGCACAGGCACTTTTGGTTTAGTTGCTCTCTTATCAGCTAAACGCTTGTAACAGTTAGGACGAATGTGTCCAGACTTACCACAATAATGACAAACCCAAGTAGGTTTACCATGCATTTTGTCCTTAGATTTGGTAGGCTCCTTAGGTTTAGATTCTCTTAAGTCTACCCTAATCTTCTTAGGTGGTGAAACTTCTACAGGTTTAACTACCTCACTCACAGGTGGTTTGACAGTTTCACTCACAACCTCACTCACAGAAGGTTTAGAAGAAGAAGCAGGAACAAAATTTGTGGGATGTGGAGTAGAGTCAAAGATGCTTTCAACATAACCCAAACCAGATTTATCCGCAGGATACTTTTGAACATTCAACATGTGATCAAGTTTAGAATTAGCAGATCTAGCAATAGTCAAATCATGTTCTAAAGTTCTAACTTTATCAAGTAAAAGCATGTTCTCAGATTTAACATTATTCAAAAGCTCATTAGCATCAAACAGTTTAACAAGCAAATTTTTCTTTTCAAGTTCCAGAGAGTCTATTTTCTTTAGGCCAAGTTCAACTTTCATAGCATCCTTTACAGCAATTTTGCAAAGTTTGTTATAGGCCTCTTGTAGATTTGCATCTTCAGAGAGCTTCCCATCAGAAGGGTTCTCTTCAGCAGATACGCTTTCACTAACCATAGCAGTAGCTGTGAAAGCAATGAAGTTGCCATCCTCGTCACCACTGGACTCATCATCAGAAACCTCATTATCACTAAGGGTTACAGCCATAGCTTTACCCTTAGTCTTCAAGAATGTAGGACATTCAGATTTCACATGACCATACCCTTGACATCCAAAACACTGAGGAGCCAAAAAATTATTTGAAGATTGACCAACTCTTTCATTAGGTTTTTCAAAATTATTTACCTTAGTGTGATCATTCTTCCTAAAATTTTTAGGTTCAGCAGTGTAGGTACCTCTTGCCTTTCTATTTGTATTCCTAAGAAAGTTCTTGAAGTTCTTGGCAAGATAAGCGATCTCTGTAGCAGAGAGCTCATCATCAAATCCACCACCATCAACATCTTCAACTGACTTAAGAGCCATTGATTTGGATTTGTTCACTTTAGGTAGGTCAGACTCATAGGATTGAAGAGATCCTACAAGTTCATCTACAGGGATGGAGTCCACATCCTTACTTTCAGTAATGGCAGTCACTTTGGGTCTAAAGTCTTCAGTTAAAGATCTAAGTATCTTCCTAACAATTTTAGGTTGATCATAGATTTCACCCAAATTAAAAGCAGAATTGACAATATCATTCAGTTTGGCATAAAATTCATCAAAGGATTCATCATCAGACATCCTAATACTTTCAAACCTAGAAGTCAATTGTTGCAATTTATTAATCTTAACTGCCTTTGTGCCTTCATGCACAGTTTGGAGGATTTTCCAAGCAATATGAGCAACCTCAACATTAGAGATCCTCTTAAATTCCTCCATAGAAACAGCATTGAAGATGGCATTCATAGCTTTGCTATTGAAGCCTGCTGCTTCTTTTTTAGAAGTTTGCCACTCACTCACAGGAGTAGTGGGCTTCACCCATCCGTATTCAACGGAATTCCACACCCTTTCATCAATGGATTTCAGGAATGCTTTCATCCTTACTTTCCAGTAGGCATAGTTGTTCCCATCAAAGTGAGGAGGAACAAACAAAGAGTGTCCATGCTCCATGACAACTGGGGTCAAGGATCAGCTCAGAGATAGAAATCTCAAACAAAAAGAGCTACCCGCTCTGATACCACTTGATGGAAATTTAGACCCCTTAAACACACAGATTGCGTAGCCTAGATTAATTAGCCAAGTTGTTACTTAGTCAAATTATGCAATTTCTAGGTTAAAGCAATCAAACAATCATATCAAGATATAAAGCAGCGGAAAATAAAAAAACACAAGATATGATCACCCAGGAAACCACATGGTA
Source organism: Quercus variabilis (assembly GCA_030445155.1). Classification (NCBI taxonomy): domain Eukaryota; kingdom Viridiplantae; phylum Streptophyta; class Magnoliopsida; order Fagales; family Fagaceae; genus Quercus; species Quercus variabilis. The sequence continues at coordinate 2,937,623 of CP129448.1, read as the reverse complement.
AAAACCTGGGGAGGATTTGACCCACCGATCCTCAAGGCAAAACAGAATTAACTATGAAAGAATTGAAGTTCTTACAGAAGGACTACAAGCTCCCCGCTCGACTTCCTAATGCTACCAACCAGTAAAACTTCCTGACACGACCACGCGCAGGCTCCGAATCCACGGACTACTTCTTTCTTGAATTCTTCAATCAGCTACAAGCTCCCCGCTTGCTTTTCTTTTAAGTTCCAATGGTTGCAACTATAATGATCTTCAAGATGTTGAAATCATCTCTACCTTGAAAACCCTAAGTTTTGTGTAAAGGAAAGCTCCTCAAAGATCTCACAAGAGATTCACACAAAACAGCAATGTATGAGCAACAAAGCAATATGGACAACCCCCAAAAACGTGGCTAGGGTTTAGTTTATATACCTAGGGTAAAAACACAAAACCCTAAACGTTTAATGAAGTAGGGCTGAGTTGGAAATTCTGCAGAAAATTCAACCTGTGCGATTTTCGATCGATCGAGTCTATTCTTCGATTGATCGAGCCAGGCTGAAAGTTCCAAATACTTCTGCAGCCACTCGATTCCAACTTTACAATATTAAACCAACTTTGAGCAAGTCTAAACAAGACTAAATACAATGTTTTGATCATGGTTTGCCAACATTACAAATTAGAGTTCTAAATACATAAAATCCTAAGACCTTAGAACCTAACAAGCTTGAAACATTTTGAATATTTCTGGAGTGTACAACTTTGCAGCATGTCTCAACATCTCAAAATCAAATAGTAAAACTAGTGTTGTTTGCCTCATTTTGAACTCTGCTTGTAGTTCTTGACTTCGCTTATCAGACAATACTCTAGAGTAATGTCCAAAAAATTGCAAAAGACCATGTTTTGGCTTCAAATATTTCTTCAACACACTATTCATTGACTCACTACGTTGAGTGCTTTTCATATCAGCAGTGAACATATGTCGACCGTATACCATACACCATTTCTCTTTTCACATCAAACATTTCACGCAACCATGGATTATTAGTTAAATTATATGTCACAAGCATGTTATTTCAAGCAACTATCCGTTCATTTTCATCTTCAAAATCATACACACAATTACTAAAATCATTTCAAAATTGGCTTGATGAATTAAATATATGATGTAGACGCTTGGCAGCATTCTGATAAATATGCCACACACATAGACGGTGATTTGATTCAGGAAACACATCTTCTATTGCATTAGCCATTGTAGCAGATTGATCTGTAAATATAGTTTTTGGTTGTTTCCCTGACATTGCACTCAAAAAAGTTTCAAACAACCACTTAAATGATGTTATAGTTTCATTATAAAGTAAAGCTGCACCAAAGATAATTGATTGTTTATAATGATTAACTCCAATGAATGGAGCAAAGGGTCGACCATTTGAATTTGTTCGATAAGTGGTGTCAAAACATATAACATCCCCAAAGTGTCCATAATCAACTATAGATCTAGAATCAGCCTAAAAAATATTCAAAATTTGATTATCATCATCAAGTTGTATAGAATAAAAATAAGATGGATCTTCTAATTGCATCTTTGTAAAGTGATCCATCACAGCACGACCATCTCCTCTCTTTAAAGCCTCTCTCCTCTTGGAATTTACATGGTTTTTATAGTCAACATTTAAAAACCCAAGATTTTCATAACCACCAACTTGCATGCTCAACAAATCTATGGTTTGTTTTATTGATACCCCAGATTTTTCTGCATCATCTGCAAAAGCTTGTTGGGCAGGTGTAATTTTCCTATTTGATCTTAACATGTGTTTCATTGGAGAAGGAGCAAACTCATGATTATGTTGTTCGTGAAAAGAAACAACTTCTAACATACCATCCTTTTGAAGTTGACAAGTCATTTGTGCTAAACAACCAATTCATGAAATTGGGTGATGGAAAGATAACTGTTCACGACGTTTGTCAATAACTCGTTCACCTTCTTTTGAACAACAAAATGTCCTCCTCTTAACATGTCCAGCACTTCCTCGCCTAACATACTGTTTCCTTACACTGAAGCCCATTCTATAAGCATATTGTTTGTAAAACTCATATGCACTATCATCACAATCAAATTTCATTCCAATCGTTGGTGACTTAATTTCCTTATTGTGTTTACTCGGAGTGTTTGGACTGCCATCAATAGGTTTTACTTGAGCTTCTTCCTAAATCCAAAAACCAATAAAAAGCAATAGTGTTAAATCCTTGCCGCCAACAATAACAACAATATTCAGAACTCAAAATACCTAAACACTAGTTGCTTATAGTCTTACAAACAGTCACGATGAACAACAACAACAACAATATTCAGAACTCAAAATACCTAAACATCCTATTCAACATAAATTATACTCAAAAACTCCCAAAAAATAGGTACTATATAAATCCTTGTCGCCAACAATAAATACCCATTCAAAACCAACAAAACCATAAACTCTTAAGCTATAGAACTCAGCTATGGTAATAATCATAAGGACAAATATTCAAACTTCAAATATAATGCAATTTGAGAAATCAATTTGAGGAAATAATTATCTTTTTTTTTTTTTTTTTTTTAAAGAAAATCGACCTGAACAAATTGAGAACCATTGCATTTGTCACTGTCAGTGAGAATGCTGAGAAACGATGGAGCGGTAGGAGCGGTGGTCCTTGGCAGCGAATTTATGGGAGCGGCATCGACTGAGTGAGAAACTGAATGGGGCGGAATCAGCGAAGGGGGAAGCGGGTGAAGAGGAGGAATGGACATATATTCCGGTGAGATCGGCGGCTGCTGCATGTGGCCACCATCGATTCCGCCTCAGTGTCTTCTTGCCGGTCTGAGTTCGCTGAGCAAAAATAGAGATGGAGGAGATGAGAGAGAGGCGTGAGGCTGTGGGTGAGAGGTGTGTTTGAGGAGAAAGTGTTTGTGGCTAACGCTGTTAGGGTTCACAGTTGGTTCACAGCTCTCTTCAGTTAAAATGGGTCATGTGCAGCTTAAGTGTCTTCTTGTTGAACTGACCCGTGTCCTTGTTTGGAGCATTTCCTCCAAACATGTTTGGAGGAAATCCGGCTCCTTACTGATTATTATGTTTTTTTTTTTGTTTTTATAGATTTTTTTATGACCATTCTTTTCATATCACTTGCTCTAGCTACCATTCTACTTAAATAATAATATATCCTTCAAATTTGACTGAGTCCATAAAAAAAAAAAAAAAAAAAATCAAAATCAAAATCAAAATCAAAATCAAAATTTTAGTGATTTTCTCTTTAACAATATCGTAGGTCAAGACTTTGTGATTTGGGTGGCTCTCAAAAAAAGAGAAAACGTGGAACACTTTTTAGAAAAGTGAAATTTAGTAAGCAATAAACCATTAGTTGAAAGTCTAAGGATAGCCTTGTCATGAAAGGTTGAGACTTGAGAGAATAGAATGGAATTATTCAGTACATCTGAATGCTCTCATTTCATATAAAGATGGATCCATCATGGGTTGTACATAATAGAATCAATTTTTATACAAGAGGAAGGTATAATATGTCGAATATACAAAATAATTTTTCATATGCTATATGATTTTTAATCGTTTGACCTAATGTGACATTTTTAATCGCAAAATGCTGTAGTTAATTAGCATTGTGTCTGTGCATGCGAGTTAATTGACAACATAACTTTCAACATGAATTTTTCACTATTAGTTTAAAAGTAAATTTCCTTTAGAATATTTGGTGTTAAAATTTAATTGAACAGTATTTTAAACTTTTGATACTAGAATTTCAATTAGAAAAAATGTCTTAATAATTGGATTAATTTTGAATTAATAAAAAAAGAAGAAGAAAAAGAAAATACCATATAGTAAACTGATAGGAAGCATGTCTAAGACTAAATTTATTAATATTACATATGAAATAATGTGTAATTAATAACACAAAATATTTAGGCATCGGGATGCAATCATATCACACTTCAATTGGCTATGCATATATTTAGAATTTCTCAGTTTTGGTACTGGAACACCAATTTGAATTGCTCCTACAATTAGACATGGCAAAACGGGTCAGAATTTCCCGACCCAACCCGAACCCGATTTTTTTTTTTTTTACCCGAAGCAAAAACGGGTTGACCCGTGACCCGACCCGTGTTTTTTGCGAGTCAACCCGACCCGAACCTGAACTCGAACCATTTTTAAATTTTTTTTTTTGGGTAAAAAAATAGTAAAACTAAGACAATATTGGTTTAATTGTTTATTGTAAACTTTAAGGAAACAGTTGATACATTTACATAACTATATGCAAACTAATTGAAAGATAAATGGTTGAACATTCAGTAATGAGTAAATATTTTTAGATATCAAATAGCAAAGTACATGCCAAGATAATCTGGTTACAGTAGAGTTAAAAACATAGATTTAAAATTGTAGACATGTGAGAAATATTCACAAGTGTGAAAATAGTGAAGCTAAAGTATCAAATTAGCATAAATTATGAATACTTAGACCTATTTTTTAATAATTTATGTCCAAAATAAACGGCTTTTCAAAATAAATTATGATATTTCCTAGAGTATGTGTTGCTTAACAATAATATGATATTCATAAAAGAGACCATGTATAAATAAGTAAGCAATCAAATTTTAAAGTATATCTCAAATTGAAATAGAGTGTCAACCACAACTGATAATAGATTATAAAATTAATTTTCAAGATTGTAAATTTCTTATATATTTTTATTCTTTTTCAAATGAGTTATCCAATAAGTCATTTGTAATTTTGTTTTATATTTGGAATGTTGATATTGTGTAGAAATAAAACTCGTGTATTTGTTTTACTTGTCTTTGTGTTATTTTGTTTTAGATAGTAATGTTAGGATTTGTATAATTTTAAAATTGTTGAATAAGTATTAATAAGTTTAACTGAGTTCATTCTTGATACAAGTGGTGAATTCAAAATAATGCATTTTACATTAAGTAATTTGTTGCATAACTTTCCAAATGACAAATATATGTTGTTTTCAATATATATAAAAAAAAAAAAAAAAAATTCATGTGAAAAATATGGGTCAACTCGACCCGACCCGCAACCCGATTGACCCGAACCTGATTTTGACCCGCTTAAAATGACCCCTTTTTGACCTGTGACCCGTTTGACCCGCAACCTGATTGACCTGACCCGAACTCGACCTGACCTGCCTGTTTTGCCATGTCTACCTACAATATAAAGAAAAAAAATAAAGTCAAGCTAGTAATTGGATTTTTTATACTACCAAATAAATATTGGTATTGAATGAGAACCCTTAATTATATAACAAATTAACTATACAATGAAAATCAAGCTGATCAATTTTTTCATCCTTGAATATTAATTTCTCTCCTGTTTGATCTTTTGTGAAATTTACAGAGAAAATTGCGGATGGTAACAATGGAGATGTAGCTGATGACTTTTATCATCATTATAAGGTAACCTATCGTACTATTTGCAGACATGTTCAATGTTATTATTTGTTTTCATAATTACGAAATGGTACAGGTGGACATAAAACTGATGGAAAAAATTGGATTGGACTCTTTTAGATTCTCTATTTCATGGTCAAGAAGAATATTACCTAGTAAGATTTCTCACTCGAACCAATTCTCATAATTTATAATTATAAGTCTCTACCTAGTAATTAAGTTTCTAATTAGCTTCTCAAAAAAAAAAAAAAAAAAATCTAATTAAGATGGGTTCCATTAAGACAAACTTCAATCTAATTCGAAGGTCAAAATGGTGGATCAGCAATGAGTTGATGTTGGTTCATTCAGGAAAACACACTAGTTGATATTGTTGTTGAATCATTTCAATTTTGTTTACAGAGGAAAAAATAAGCGGGGGAGTGAACCCACAAGGTGTTAAATTCTACAACAACCTCATCAACGAGCTCCTGTCGAATGGTGAAATTATACTTCATTTTATTTTCGGCTATAATTTTTGTAATGTCAAACATATATGGGCAAAACCATTAGTATAGTAATAATTAACTACACAATAAGAAATATGTACGCTGGTGATTTTATGAATGGTTACATATGTAAAAGAGAAGATTTTTCCAACCCAATTTGAAAAAAAAAAAAAAAAAGGACTTTAACGGAATATATTTTAGTAGTTTTATTAGAATGGTCTAAAAACATAAAAATTGATATTTTTAGCATTTTTGCATAAATGTTTTCTTCAAACTTCAGTTTCACATTGTGGGCAGGTATCAAGCCCCTAGTGACTGTTCCATTTTGACACTCCACAGGCACTTGAAGATGAGTATGGTGGACTTTTAAGCCCTAAGATAGTGTAAGTATTAGCAATTGAACAAAATATAGACCTTCCAATGCTCAAAACATTGTGCCAGAAATAATAATTAACTGTTTGGTTGTATATGAATAGGAACGATTATCTAGATTATGTGGATTTTTTTATTCAAAACATTTGGGGATCAAGTTAAGCTATGGGCCACAATGAACGAACCAAATGGGTTATGCATCAATGGGTACACGGTACACCTTTGGTATTTTTGGACCAGGACGATGTTCTAATTATATTGGAAATTGTACTGCCGGTAACTCTGCCACCGAGCCCTATATTGTTGCCCAAAACTTACTTCTTGCTCATGGAGGTGCCGTGGAGTTGTACAAGGACAAGTATACCAGGTTTGTATAATTGAAAAAAGAAAAAAAGTTACATCATTGCATTTTTTAATAAAAAATTAATAATTTTCCCCATAAACTATGCTCATTTGAATAAGCGTTGATGACATTAAGTTGCTTATTCAACTTATTAGCATTTGATTGGATAGGGAAAAAAAAGTCAGCATATTGGGTTTTTAATTTTACTCCCATTTATTTTACTGTTCATTCCATTAAATAAGCAATCAGGAATGTGAATCAAAATGCTCTCTAAGTTTGTGTACAACCTTTTTTTTTTTTTTTTTTTTTTTTTTTTTTTTTCGAGTACAATTGTATTTTGTTAAGCTTTTATGATAATTTGAGGAAGTTAATATGTGATGTTAGACAAATTGTGATTAACTTAATATGCTTGCAGCCATATCACCATGGGAAAATTGGGATTTCAATAGTGACACATTGGTTTGTACCAAAATACCAAACTTCAACCAAAAGGCTGCCTATAGAGTTCTTGATATCTTTTTTGGTTGGTGAGTACATATTGCAACAAAGATTAATTTCTAAAGCCATCCCTAGTTATTAATCATATTCATTCTTCTATATATTTAAACTTTCATAACTCTTCTTGAAGGCCTCTAAGGTAATTTTTACATTAAAAAAAAATCTCATTTGCAAGGAAATTTACTTTATTATTCATTTATATGCACGAAATTGCTTGATAATCATCCACAATTTGTATATATAGGTGTGGTTTGGATAGCTGAAACGCAGCGCGTTTTGCATCTATGTTTCCTTCCTCTTTTTTTTTTTTTTTTTTAAAGACCAGCGCCTGGTGCACTATTCAGGGGACATGAACAGTATACCAAGGCATATGAACCAAAAAAAAAAAGTGAACAGTAAATTTTTTTAATTGTTTTCAGTTTTTAGTTTTCAGCAAAATAAGCGACATCCAAATAGACCCCGGTCATATATGGTGACTATCCCAAAAGCATGAAGTCTTCAGTGGGTAATCGATTGCCAAGATTCACTAAAGCTCAATCCAAGTTACTAAAATGGTCCCTTGATTTTCTTGGTGTAAATTACTACACTACAAATTATGTAGAAAGTGCTCCCTCATCTAATGGTGTTAATGTTTATGTCTCTTATAGACAAGCCACTCTCACGAGTATGCTTAAAAATTAGAACCATTTTATTTTCTCTTCCCATTTTATTTACTCTTTGATCATTTTTTGTCTCATGTTGCATGCATGCCATTACCTAATGAATGTGGTGCAACAAATTGTTTTCCAGACAGCTTTGAATTGGCTATTCGTCTATCCTAAGGGACTTCAATAGCTTTTGCTATATATAAAGGAAAATTACAACAATCCAGTAATATACATAACAGAGAATGGTGCTACAATTTTCTTTGTCATTTTTTTATTAGAATATTTTTTGCAGTGTCTTAAATAATATTACTAGAGTAATTTATTCCAGTCTTCTTTTGTAGAAATGGCTGATGCAAATAATATATCTTTGCCAATTAAAGATGCCCTCAAAGATAGTCTGAGGATAAGTGTAAGGTTGAATTTTATCAACCATCTTGTTGGCTTTATTCCGCGCCAATTTGCTTGTAATTTAAGCACTTAGTAACCCTGTACTTAGGTGGGATTATTGTAAGGGTAGTGTGTGAGAAGATGTGAAGAAAAGCTCAAGTATGTGCAAAGAAGCAGAGTTTCGCGGGTGGCTCGCGGCTGCAAGCCGCCAAATGCTGGCACGTGAGATGCACACAAGGGAGCTGAAGGGTCGCGCCAGCTGTCGCACTACAGGACAAAAGGTCCAGGCTGGCCAGGCCGTTATGTCGCGACTTGAATTCGCGACTTGGACAAGCTGCGAATCAGCCCTGTTTGGCAAAAACTAACTCTTCGTATTCCTTTCTCACCCCACTATATATAGACCCTTATACCCACTAAATTGCGAGAGCTTCTAGAGAGAATTTTTGTGAGAGAAACCCTAGAGAAAAACAAGATTGCCTCATCCCCAATCTTTACCTTAGAGACTCTACAAATTCCTCTACTCTCTTCCTCTCCATTGTTACATCCTTGAGAGGCCATTGACCAAATCCTTATCTCACCACACCCATGTTTGTGAGAAGGTTCATTTGGTGCTAAGGGAAGCAGTTTGGAAGGAACCAATATACATTGGTTGATGCTATGGTATAGTAGCGGAATCCGGGGAGCTGAAGAAGAAATAGGTTCGGCGTAACCTCATTGGAGCAAGAAACTTGGAGGGCTTAGGTACTTGGGTAGATTAGGCTTGGAGGGTCTTCTGCTGTTCATGTATCCCAACTATATTCTTTAGTGGATTATTTACCGCTTGGAGGGCGACGGAGAGGTTTTACGCCGAGAGCTTCGGTTTCCTCTTCGTTAACACATTACGTGTTGTCCGTGTATTTGCATCTTCCTTCCTTTATCTTTGTCTTATATTTACTGCTGTGGATGTGTTTATTTTTGGCTTAGATTAGTTATCAATTCTGTGATTTGCTTATGTTCATGTTCCGCACATTAATTGTTTGATTATAAGTTTGAATTGATATTTTATAATTTGGGGTCTAAACGTTTAAGGGTGTTTTTATACACATATTGAACTTTCAATTGGTATCAGAGTGGGTACACTTGTTGTGGTTTAAATACTTGAGTGTGATCCTTGACCCCTTGTTGAGATGGATAGGTCTCAATCTCTCAATGTTCCATCATATTTTGATGGTAATAATTATGCCTTCTAGAAAGTTAGAATGAGAGCATTTCTATGTTCTATTGATGACACTGTGTGGGATGCGATCGAAATAGGTTGGACCAGACCGGAGGCTGAAAAATCCACCTGGGATAAGGCAGCCCTTGCAGCAGCCAATGCTAATAGTAAGGCCTTAAATGCTATATTCTGTGGTATGTCTCCGGATGAATTCCATAGGATATCTGACATGACAGTGGCCAAGGAAGCTTGGAAGATTTTGGAGACAACTTATGAGGGGACTAAGAAGGTGAAGGACACAAAGCTCCAAATGCTTACCACTAAGTTTGAAGAGCTCAAGATGGGTGAAGATGAATCGTTTGATTCATTCTATGGGAAGCTCAACAAAATTGTTATTCGTAAGCTCAATCTTGGTGAGAAGATTGAGGATACTAAGGTGGTGAGAAAAATTTTGAGGTCCTTACCGGAGAGCTTTCGACCAAAAGTCACAGTTATATAGGAAAGCAAGGACTTGGATGAAATTAAGATCCAAGAGCTCATTGGGTCACTTTAAACGTACGAGCTTGGACTGCCTTCCTACAAGATGAGTAAATCGCTTGCTCTTAAAACCATCACCGAAAGAATGGATAATCCTTCCGAAGAAGATGGAGTGGAGAAGGAAGTAGCGTATCTTGCAAAAAACTTCCGCAAATTTCTGAAGATGAAGAACAATGGGAAAACATTCAACGGAGGGAAGTTTCCATCCTCAAGAGGTGATAGGAAAGACTATAAGAAAAAAAATCCACTAATGCGGAAATGAAGACTCACAATTCACATGGAAATGAAGACTATAAGACAATTATGAGGAAATGAAGACTCACAATTCACATGGATAAAAAAATCCACTAATGCGCATTATGTTAAAGTTGAATGATATTTATAACCATATAGTACAAGAAAATGCTGATAAGGTCATTGAGGAAATTTTTTAAGGTAAATAGCTTGGAAAGAAATATTTAACTGAACATTCAGTGCAAGTCAACATACGAATAAACGTGTACAACTGAGGTTATCGATGGTGGCACAAGGTAAGTGACTATGTTCCCAACCACGATTCCATTTTGGAACCAGCGACCATTGCCATTTTCTTGAAAGAAAGTGAATTGGAAGTCATCTAGTATGCATTACTATTTAGAAGTAGTGTAAAAATAAGGATACGTTCAATTTTGAGGGTGGAAAAACATGTGCTTGTGTAACCAAGATGCTCATTGATTTTTGTGCGTTTTTAGACCCCTTATACACAAACAGATTAACTGATGTCACGGAAGCCTAAAGAAAAGCACACACGATGCTCTCTTGATGAAACAGAAACTAAACTGTTAGTTTCTGGTAGTAAACCTCGAATCCACGAGGGGTTTCCCTGAATCCACAAGGAAATAAAACTGGAATCCACCAGAAAAAAAATTTGACAAAACGTCTATGTTGATAATAATCTAAAAACTGAATTGCCTTTGGAGGCTACAATGTGTTTAAATAGTAAAATCAAAACCTAGGGCAACTAGAAACCCTAAGGCGGCTATGAAAGCATATAAAACCCTAATTTGACTAAAAAACATTAAAAACACCTAAAAACAAGGAAATAAATTCCCTAAACCTAAAATAACAAAAATTACATAAAAATACCAAATATAAAAGATTACAGAAGTTAATTAGAATATTTTGTCCTACATCAGACCCCTCCACTTGAAATAAACTCGTCCTCGAGTTCATTCTTGAAATTTGAAATCTTCCACTCCAAATAAACAAATACTTTGAATGTTTTAATAACTTGATCCGATTCTGAAACTTGAATCTGTCATAAAGTGTAGCATAAAATTTCTTCTCATCTATCTTCAATTTATTTGCAACATCAATCAACAAGGGATTGATAGTAAAATTAAAATTTTCTACTCCAAGAAAATCAATATATTGTGTAGTCATCTTCAACAAATCAACTGAGACCTGAGGATTGTGAGTTGTGGACTTATCCTCATATTTGACCTCAATTGAATCTTCCACAACGTTCTCAATAATTACCATCTCTTCATTCCTGTCATTATTCACAATCAACTCAACCTTCGTTTCTTTGACCTCTTCTTCAAATTTTTGACAAGTGGTATTTTCAATCTTCAATTTAATAACTTGTAGCAAATCTTGATCTTTTTTAACCACTTCAAAATTTTCTTTAGAAATAGTCTGCTTCTTCTCAACCCTCAAACCCTTTCCTTTACTTGACACATGGACTTGGCTGTCATAATTTTGGTTTCGAATATATTGCTTTTCATATGAATACACAGATTTATAATCAACACTTGTATAATCTAGTATATCATAATAGTCATTAGGAAACCATAAATCAATTAATATTCTTTTCATTCTTTGCCAAGAGCGAATTGGATGCTTACCTCATCGCTTTCTATCAATTTGAATGTCTTCCCACCATTCTTCTGCTTCATTGTCCAATTTATTAGATGCAAGCCGCACTTTTTCTTCATCACAAATCTTCCAAAAATTAAAATACCTTTCCAAATCAAGAAGCCAGTCAATAAAATCCATCTTACACATATCTCCATCAAAGAACGGAATTTTCTTGTAGTTAGGAGTGCGTCTTTGAATATATTGAACATTGTTGTTGTGAGATGATTCCCTAGCAAGAAGACTAGCAAACTTTTGCTGGATTTCACCCATAATTTTCTGACTCTTTTCATGAAATTGTTGCTCATCACGAGCCTCTTCACGAAACTTGAGGAACTCAGCCCTAGTAAGGACTGGGTTGTTGACGTCGTCACCGCCGTCATTGTTGTGGTGGTCACCGTCTCCCCGGTTAGCCATCAGACCAGGGTAAGTCAAGGCTCTAATACCAACTGATGTCGCGGAAACCTAAAGAAAAGCACACATGATGCTCTCTTGATGAAACATAAACTAAATTGTTAGTTTTTGGTAGTAAACCTCGAATCCACGAGGGGTTTCCCTGAATCCACAAGGAGATAAAACTGGAATCCACCAGAAAAAAAAATTTGACAAAACGTCTGTGTTTATTGATAATAGTCTAAAAGTTGAATTGCCTTTGGAGGCTACAATGTGTTTAAATAGTAAAATCAAAACCTAGGGCAACTAGAAACCCTAAGGCGGCTATGAAAGCATATAAAACCCTAATTTGACTAAACAACATTAAAAACACCTAAAAACAAGGAAATAAATTCCCTAAACCTAAAATAACAAAAATTACATAAAAATACCAAATATAAAAGATTACAGAAGTTAATTAGAATATTTTGTCCTACATCATTAACCTAGTTATTTAACCAAATGAATAACTTAGGTAAATTATTCAAATCTAGGTTAACACAAATAGATAATATCATTGAACTGTAAGAAAATAAATAACACAATGATATGATAACTCAGGAAAACCAAACCGGTAAAAAACCTGGGAAAGATTTAACTTATCTATCCTAAAGGTAAAATAGATCCACTATGAAAGAATTGAAGTTTACACAATAGCGACTTAGACCACTAGCATCCTATTGCTACCTCGAGTAGAAAACTTACTACCACGACCACGTGACAGTTCCGAGTCCACAGATTACTTCTTTCTTGGATTCATAGCAACCACAAGTACTCCCGCTTGTGTTTTCTTTAAACTCTTTATGTAGCAACTGAAGCGATAACCAAGCTCTCGACATCAATCTTAAGATTGGGAATCCTAAGTATGTATGAAGGCAAACACCTCTAGATCTCACAAGAGATTCATACACACAACATAAACAACAACTACAAAACGTGGCTAGGGTTTTTTTTTTTATACTTAAGGCAAAACATAAAACCCTACACGTCATACGGGCTTGGACTGAGTTGGAAAATTCTGCAGAAAAACAATCTGCACGAGCTTCGATTGATTGAGTCTAATTTTCGATCGATTGAGCCTTACAGCTTTACATAATAAATCCTGTAGTACATTCGATTCCAACTTTACACATAAACACACTTTGAGCAGCCTAATTCTAGACTCTAAGTTTTGATCATGGTTTGCCAACATTACACATTGAAGTTCTAATACATTTAGATTCTAAATCCTTAGAACTTAACAATTTTGAAATATATGTTTTCATAAATTAGAGTTAGCATAAGGCAATATGTTAGTACCAAGTCATCTTGCTAACTATACCAAATCTCCTATGTTATTGTGTGCTCAAGTGGGAGATGTAAGTTTTTGAAGTGATAATACATTAACATATAGTACACCCTGACGTAATGCAAAAATTATCTTATATAGTGGTTGTATGTAGCCTCTCTCTCATGGCATGTGGGCACCTTACACTATGAGAAGTGGATTCATATAGCTGCTCTATAAGATGCACCCCCATTGAAATGAAGTCTACTTCACAATATGGTTGTGTTATTTGGTGATGTGTTGTAGCCCTTGAGAAAGGCATAACTTTTCAAAGTGTTGTTATTCTCCTACTTCAAAAAATTCCCCAATATATGATCACCATCCTCATGAAATTGTCATCATTTCTTATGGACCAACAAAGACTATTATTTGTTAACATTAGCCACGTCTAGTTTATATTCCAAAAAGAACTAATCAATTACAATTGGGATTTCTCGTAATCATTTACATAACTTGTTTGACCTAATAAACATTCCATGTGAGATTCAATACATACCCGCACAACACAAATTTATCTAATCCATATAATTTGAGATATCGCAATTTCTCCCACTTAAATTCTTGATGTTTTCTTTAGGGCTCACATTGTGTTGCAGTGCCTCTAAGCCACATGATGTTATAAGTTATGAAAAACTTAGACAAACATTAACTTAAAAAATAGACCTAATTCATATTGCAACAATAGTAATAACATATTCAACGAGAGAATTAAAATTAAAACATGAGAGGTCATTCCACCTAAAACAGAGAATTTTGTCCAAGGAGCACATAAATTAAAAAAAAAAAAGAAAAAAAATCAAGCAAAACTTAAATCACAAGTTGATATGTATCATTACTAATGTGGACGACTAAATTTCTTAGTTCGAAATAAGTCAAACAAGTAAAATAGTTTCACAAATGCGAATTTGTATTGATGAATGTGTGGTACAATTCTCTATGATTACAAAAGAATGATCCTCTGATTCAATCTCCTTGAAAGATTTGTTGATTGGAATTGTGGTAATGTGATTTTGATTCGAACACTCAATATACTTCAATTTGGCTGAAGAATGGATCAAAGATCTTTGGAACAGAATCACAATGAATCTCTGGTTATGAGCTTGTTGGAAATCCTTTGTTCTTCACGTTCTTCATGTTCTTCGTGTGTTCGTCGTCTTCAAAGGTTTGTGGTGGAAGTTCTTCGGGGCTTTAGAGGCTTGAATCCATTGAACTTCACTGATTTGTGGTTTGTTGAGATTTCTGGAGGCTTTTGAGCTTGATTCCAGTGAACTTTGAGATCTAGGAATATGATTTGAATGATTCCTCTTCGAATGTTCTTTGTATTCGAAGGTTTGTGGTGGAAGTTCTTCAGGGCTTTGGATGCTTAAATATGTAGAGTTTCGCTGATTTGTAGTTTGTTGAGGTTCTGGAGTCTTTTGAGCTTGATTCCAGTGACCTTTGAGATCTAGGCAGGTAGTTTGGATGATTCTGCTTCGAATGTTCTTTGTATTTGAAGGTTGAAGTTCTTGAAGTTGTTGGAGGCTTCAGGGCTTGATTCTAGTAGAGCTTCTGGACTTCTGAACTCAAGATGTCTTCAAGGTCCTTCCTGAGATGTCTTGGTCTGCCCTCCTAAATGTCTTAGGAAGGCTTCTATTTATAGGAATTTGGAGGTGGGTGAGCAACACGTGACGGATTCTGATTGGTGACACATGTCACAGCCTGATTGGTCCGCTTATGTCATTGCTTACACGTGTTGAACTGATTATGTCATTGCTTAGACGTGCGAGGCTACTTATGTCATCGCTTACATGCGCTGATGCATGATTGGTTTTTGCATGACACTTGGCAAATTTCTGTTGGTTTCTAAGTAGTGATAGCAAAACTTAGCAACAATATGTGGAGTTTTGTAATTGGTTGTATTTTGTGGTCTTGGTAGTATAATATGTCAGCTTATGATAAGTCAAGAATTTTCCCTCCCTACAACTAAAATTTAAATAAAATTAAGAGCTCTAAATCAACTAGCAAATGCTCTAAAAATTCCCCTTCAAAATAATGTTATATTTTCATGCGTAGTTAAAACTGTTAGATGCTATTATATAGTTGATGATCAGTAGTTTCCCAAGCCTTCACATGAGCTCAACGGAGTCAAGCCAATCCTCTGACCAACCAAGTGACCAACAAGCCTATACAGTAAACACTAAGATTAGATAGTCAATGGGGTGCAACTTAGTCAGACCAAACTAACGTTGCTGAAGCGTTAATTTGGTCAGACTCTCTCTCTCTCTCTCTCTCTCTCTCTCATAACCCAGACAACACTAGCAGATTATTCATAATTCACACACAAACTGTTATTACCACAAAGTAACATGAATGTTTAGTCACATATGTGCTTTACCCAATAATAGTTGGTCGATTAGAACTTCTCGAAATTGTTTATATAACCCAATTCAATAAGATAATCACCGAAAGTGATACCCAACACATGTCCATACAACATATATTTACTACTTCCAATCCACATGATTTGACGTTTCACACCTAATGGGAACCACAAACAAATGATAAGAATTATCTCAATGCAACACAAGTGTAGAAAAGCAATGCTACAAGCGTGCACCACAAATATTTCATGGGGTTAGTTAGTGCACCTGTCAAACTCAGTCCATAATTCAGATTCCTATGGCATTAATCCGAAGGCTCCAGAATTAGAATTATATCGCTTTGTTTCTTATCAAAATAAATAAATAAATAAATAAAATTTTTTTTTTTGGCTGGATTACAGTAATTTTACTTTTAGGGTCCGTTTGAGATTTTTGTTGAAATTGAAATTTTTTTGTTAAAAATATGTAAATAAAAATAAAAATTAACTGAAATAATATAATAAAACTTATAAATAGTATAAAAAAGTACAGTACAACCCATAAATAGTAGTAAAAATAAACTAAATAAAAAAATAATTAAGCAAAATTAATCATGACAAATGAACGTTTACACTGACAAAAACTATCCTGACACAACAACAAATAAAATCTGCAGATTTGTCCAGAAAATGCACTTGATCTTAAACTCTATTTTGGTGTGGGGGCCTAGGCCACGTCATTCTGTTGGTGTAACCATGCGTACTATTTCGCCCACACAATGAGAGAAATGATTTCTAGCAGAGATAAGTCTCTAGGCAGTACAGTTCACGATGCTACTAACTATTGAAGTGCCAAAAAAAAAAAAAAAAAACTTATTGAAGTGCTATATAATAGTTTTTAAAAATATTATTCAAGAAATAATTTGTCTTAATTCTAGATAGTTCCCCAAATTACAAATATGGAGCAACTTTACGGGGAGCGGCCGCCCGGGGGGAGGGGGGGAGGGGGGGAGGGGTGGGGAGTTGTAGTGGTATATGTATTGACCTATAGATAGACTCAGTTTTGTTAAAGTGGTTGATTGTGAGTGATAAATAGATAAAGTGTTGACCTATAGATAGACTCAGTTTTGTTAAAGTGATTGATTGTGAGTGATAAATAGATAAAGTGATACGTAGAGAGTACCATTCGCTGTCCACAATTTTAATGTGTTTTGAATAGGTATGAAATTGGCTATATTGCTAGATTTATTTAGAAGTTAATAAAATTATGATTATTCTATTACTTTTTAAAATGAAGTGACAAAAAAAAATTATCTTTTCATAAATTATAAATTTCAACTGAGTTTTTTGATATTTTTAATTCATTTATTTTTCGAATAATTTGATAGGACAGAAGATTTTATTAGACAACATTTAAGTCCTTCAAAGAGATGATTTTTTTTTTTTTTTTTTTTGGGCTGAATCCTTCAAAGAGATGATTTGAGATCAAGGTTAATGATTACCATATGAAAAATAAGGTTGTTGGAATATTCCCAAAATATAAAAAATTCAAGAATTGTAGCCTATAATTCTCAGGGACAGCTACACATCATGCTTCAAAAAAATCCAGGTCATTCATTCAAATTTTCTTTCCCCCTCTCTTAGAACAACTCTTACTTAAAAAAAAAAAAAAAAAAAAAAAAAAAAACAGAATATTATATGGATGTGTGTAAATATATATGAACAATTGATTTTTTTTTTTTTAAATAAAAAATTACATAATTCTACCTATAGTTTGGGAGCTGTTTAAACTAAATCCTACATTATACAAAGTTTCAATTAAGGATCCGTTTGGATACAGCTTATTTTGTTGAAAACTGAAAACTGAAAATATTGTAGCAAAATAATTTTTAAATGTATGAATAGTGCCGTGGGACCCATTTTTAATATATATATATTTTTTTTTTCTGAATAAAGTGGTTGTGGATCCCATGAATAGTGCGTGAACAATGCATGAACAGTAAGTGAACAGTGCGTGAAACAGTGCATGAATAGTGTACTTTGTCCCCTAAAACTGAAACGCATGCAGCAGCAAAAAAAAAAAAAAAAAAAAAAACGCAAAACACAAAACACAAAACACCAGACGCAGGTTCATCTAGATCCAAACATATACTAAATCTCCCAAATTTCAAGATTATTTTTATTTTGTCCCCTTAGAACCACTCTTGGATATAAGTAACAAAAAATTAAGTATTGTACTTGACTATCTTGACATGACTTTGGCCATTAACGAAACACGAAGAAAGAATAAAAAATTAAATACAAAATAAATAGTGCCTAAATTTATATTGATAATGTGACAACTATATATTTTTACACAATTTTATATAATCTGATGTAAATGAATTTTGAATTTGATTGACTAAAATATGTTACTCTTCTATTCTACAAAGTACTCTCACCATGAGTGTTGTTTTGCTTACTTAATGATAGACATAATTTCTAGCAGAGCACCAAGGTATCTAATGGTTTGCTTAAAAAAAAAAAAAAAAAAAAAAACTATTGAAGTGGTACATGATGGTTGGTGTTATGGGAAAGTATTACTCTTAATACAACTTACCATGGTTAAATATAACTATAATACACATTACCATGTTAATAGTTTTAAAATATATTATAATTTTTTTTATCTTCTTATTCTTTTATAACTGTCTTAGACAAAGCAATCTTGTTAAAGTGGTTGATTGTGAGTAATAAATAAAATAAAGTAGTGGGTAGAAAGTATCCATCACTCACAATTGACAATTTTTAGCATATTATAAATAGGTAAGAAATTAGATATATTGCTAGATTTATTCAAAAACTAATGGCAAGAAAAAATTGTCCACTTGGGAAGTTAAAATTTTGATTATTCCAAATTTCCAATACTTCTTAAAATGAAGTGACAAACAAAAATGCATCATTTCATAAATTATAAATTTTAACTATGTGACATTTTCAATATTCACTATTATTTGTTTTTCAAATAATTTGATAGGATAGAAGATGAAGAGAACATTTACTGATGATTTGAGATCAAGGTTGATGATAACTACATGAAAAAAAGTTGTTGGAATATTCATAAAATAAAAAAAATTCAAGAGTTGTGACCAATAATTAATATTAATTCTCAGGGACAACTGGAGATCATGCTTCAAAAAGTCCTCTAACTTTTGGTATCCTTTTTTTTTTGAGAATCAACTTTTGGTATCTGTAGGTTTTAATTATAACTAATATGATTTTTATTACTTGTTGTCAATAGTAATTAACTAATGAGGGGACAAAAATATTCTGAAAAAAATAAAATAAAAAACTGGGGGAGCAAATTGAAACTGTAGGGTCAATTTTTGTAGCCCAAGCCCAAGACGGTATGGATTTTGAGCCTACTGAACCCAAGACAATAAATTTGTAGAGAGTGGGTGAAAGAGCTAGGCTAGAAATGGCTTAACAGCATGAGATTGCAGAGCTTATGGATAAATTTGTATTTGAGCGTGCTCGGATACATGCAAACGAAGCGTCCGAGGAGTAGGTTGTATTTAATAAACTGGGGTTACAATTCTTGGAGCTACAATAATGGAACTTTTCTCTCTTTTTTCCGCCCCCTCTATCAGAGTCATCTCTCTCTTATATAGTACCTCCCTCCTTCATCTTCACCGTCCACATGTTTATCATCTAGGTGCCCACTTGAGTGCATGTCCCATCATACACCGTTTTTAGCCTTGTGTGAGTGGCGGTAGCTGAGTGCACTGTTCAGGTGTCTTCTCCACATTAATGCGGCCAGGGGGGGTAGGTGTAGTGCATTTAATGCGGTGGTTGAAGTCTGTCTCCTAGATATTTCTCTGATCCTGTTGTCCTCATGCGTGTCCGAGGTTCATTCCCGTTGTCACATTTGTTAGGGGGATTACCTGAGCTTCCCAGACACCTGTCGGGCCCAGCTTCTTCGGATCCGAGGACATTGGGATCCTCGGACAGTTGAACATCTCCTCGGGTCAGGCATGTGCTCCTCTCCAGACATGCTTCTTTCACATGGGCTTCTAACAGTTTTTTTTTTTCACCTCTTCGGTCAAACAGTGTTCCTCAAATAGGGCCCTGGGCCCAATACGTTAAGTTGGGCATTTTACCCCCCACAATAGCCCCTCAAAATTGTAGTTTTTCTCTTGCATCCGAGGAGAAAAAGTAGGATTTTGACTTGCCACGGAGTAAAAGCTTGAGAACAAGCAAATTTGGGCTGGCACGTGCGTAAGCATAGAAATAAACACTTCATTAATGCTGTTGCGGTTTCCATATTCCCAAGGCGCTGCATTAATTGTACCGGGTGGCGCTTTGTCCTTCGTATCCAACGGTAAATGATTGATCCAACGGCTGTGGTTTTTTCTTCAGATTTTGGGTGGGAGTGCCCCTGACCCTTCGCTTGACCCCCTATAAAACCTCAGAGGAAGTTATTTTGTCCTCACTTTGCAAATCTACACACTCCAGCAAGAACGAGCGCGCGACTCCGTCCAGATCTCTCATTCACTGGCTCCAATCTTCCCCAGAGTCTTCACGAATCTCCCTACGAGCTTGTAATCCTTTTTCCGGCCTAACCCTCGTAAGTCGTCGTCTACTGAACTCCTTAGTTTCCTCTTCGGCCAGTTATTTTGTTTAAGTACCATGGGGAAACTCCAGTACTTGGTAGATAGCCCTGAGCAACTAGAGGCATTCAGGGCCACATATCGCATACCCCCAAACGTGGGTGTAAGATATTGCCCCCCCAGAAAAAATACTAACAGATCGGAAGACGGGAGAAGTCGTTATCCCTCTCATCGCCTTCACAGAAGGGGGAATGACAATCCCCATGGGTCCCATCACCGCTAGCTACCTTCGGAACCATAGGCTTACTCCCTGGCAGTGCGCGCCCAATATGTTTAGGATCCTAGGAGCGATTGAGGACCTTAACCTTCACCTAGGATTGGGACTTACCTGGCTCAACGTAGTACATATGTACGAATGCCACAGCCAGCAAGATGCGGGATATTACTTAAAATCCCGGTCGGACGTTGTCAGGCTCATTTCCTGCCTCCCCAAATCCAACAAAGGGATGAAAGACGACTATGTGATCGTCTCGGGCGCATGGCATGACGGCCATCATTGCCCAACCAAGCATGGAAGCCAGGTGGGACATGTTAGATTTAGGCACACTAACCATAGGCTTAGGGTCCTTGTCTTTTAATAGTTTTTTATTCCTCGTGTTGTTATTTCTGAGTTTCTAATCCTGCTCTGCTGTGACTTGTAACAGATAAAAACCACTGATGAAAATTTAGACCCCTTAAACACACAGATTTCGTAGCCTAGATTAATTAGCCAAGTTGTTACTTAGTCAAATTATGCAATTTCTAGGTTAAAGCAATCAAATAATCATATCAAGATATAAAGCAGCGGAAAATAAATAAACACAAGATATGATCACCCAGGAAATCACACGGTAAAAACCTGGGGAGGATTTGACCCACCGATCCTCAAGGCATAACAGAATTCACTATGAAAGAATTGAAGTTCTTACAGAAGGACTACAAGCTCCCCGCTCGACTTCCTAATGCTACCCACCAGTAAAACTTCCTGACACGACCACGCGCAGGCTCCGAATCCACGGACTACTTCTTTCTTGAATTCTTCAATCAGCTACAAGCTCCCCGCTTGCTTTTCTTTTAAGTTCCAATGGTTGCAACTATAATGATCTTCAAGATGTTGAAATCATCTCTACCTTGAAAACCCTAAGTTTTGTGTAAAGGAAAGCTCCTCAAAGATCTCACACGAGATTCACACGAGATTCACACAAAACAGCAATGTATGAGCAACAAAGCAATATGGACAACCTTCAAAAACGTGGCTAGGGTTTAGTTTATATACCTAGGGTAAAAACACAAAACCCTAAACGTTTAATGAAGTAGGGCTGAGTTGGAAATTCTGCAGAAAATTCAACCTGTGCGATTTTCGATCGATCGAGTCTATTCTTTGATCGATCGAGCCAGGCTGAAAGTCCCAAATACTTCTGCAGCCACTCGATTCCAACTTTATAATATTAAACCAACTTTGAGCAAGTCTAAACAAGACTAAATACAATGTTTTGATCATGGTTTGCCAACATTACAAATTAGAGTTCTAAATACATAAAATCCTAAGACCTTAGAACCTAACAACCATGTTTCTCCTCGGCTTAGCCTTACAAATGTCGCCGCCCTTAATTTTCTGTTAAGATCAGAAATTTTCGTGAGCGAGGACGGGCAGCTCAGATTGGCTCCTCTTATTCTGGGATACACAGGAAAACCGAAGGGTTTCCAACCGGTCGGCAACGCGATTGTCCAGGGAGATCATCGCCTCCCACGTATTGACGTTGCTCGAAAGGGTTTCTTGGCGCCCCATGAGCTCGAGCCCGTACCCCGTCCAAATCCTCAAGCTATTCCCCCTCTTGTACAACCACTCCAGCAAGTTCCCCTCGGACAGGCAGTTAAAGGTGAGAGGGTCGGTTCTTCCACCTCTTCACTGGAGGAGCAGATAGACAGATTTCAGTTCGGGGGAGAGGCTTTAGGGGTAGACCAAGTGATAGAAGTCTCAGACGCCGAGGACGAGACCGACAGACAATCAAGCATTCACCTTAATTTGCTATCTGCTCATTCCGAAGACTCCTCGGACGATGATATGGATTTGAGGAGTATGATGAAAGGTAGAGGCAAAAAAGCTGAGCAAAAAGGTGCTGAGACTTCTCAACCGGTGGTGAACCTGCCTCTAGCGTCATCCAAGGTTCCTGACCCTGGCTTAAAGCCCGTCCCTGACCTGAAGAAGAAGAGGCCCCTTCTTGATACTGAGGAAAGGCAAGTGTTGCCAACCAAAGGGACTAAGCAGCAGAAGGTGGTGAAAGATCACCGAAGCTAAAGAGCTTCGTCCACTGAAAGCCGAGATGAGGGCGTTGTGGCAGATGTCCGCCGAGGTGGAGGACCGCGAACCTGGTCTCCAAGGTTGGAGTTGAATGGCGCTCCAATCCTCTGGGAGACCTCTCTCAGGAATTACGATGGAGGAAGGGCGGGTTATGTTGCTGAGGCTCTTCAGCAGCCGCTCCTCCTTCCCCATGACATGGATTCCTACAGGCGCTTCAGCCAACACGATCTCTTTCAATCCCTTAAGAGGGATTTGGCCATGGTAAGCGAGTTTGGTCTAATCAGTTGAATGAATCATCATCCTTTTCTTTTTTTTTTTTTTTTTTTTTTTTGACATTTGGAATTTTCCTTCATGCAGGTCACCCAGCAAATCTATGTGGCCGAAGAGTGGAATAAGAAGAACCACCTTGAGGCCCAAGCAGCGCTCTGCTCTCGAGACGAGGAGGAAAAATCTTTGGGCCAGCTGAAGGAGGAACACGCCCGTCTATCTGAGGACCTCAAAGAGATGACCAGCCAGAAGAAGAGTCTTGATGCCGGGCTTAAGAATGCTGAAAAATAGGCTGAGGAGCCGCATAAACATCTAAACGCGGCAGAGATTAATCTGGCGACCGAGAGGGAGTTGGTAAAGGGTCTCAAGGCTGAGCTGCCTAGGGCCAAGGCGACCGCCCAAGTGGCCGAGCAGAATGCCAAACTGGCCAAGGAGGCGGTCGAGGCTGAGAGAAAGGCAGCGTATCAGTTGGGGGTGGAAGAGGCCTCGTCCCAGCTTGTTGAACAGTTCGCTTCGGTCAGCCGAGATTACCATGGCATAACCTGGGGTAAGGCACTGGACACCGCTGGAGTCCCTGCTGATTCCGAGCTGAGGTTGCCCGTGAGCGTATACTACGATCCTAAGATCCGAGAGCTCCCGGTGGATCATTCTCTTGCTCCACAACTTCCAGAGGCTCCGGAGCCAAACCTGGTCAGTCAAGCTCCCTCATCCACCCTTGTTGCCCCCAAAGAAGCTGGTCAGCCAGGTGACAAGGGTAAACCAACTGAACCAACCAAGGACAGAGGCCAAGGGTTGGATAAAGAGAAAACCGCTGCTGAGCCCAAGGATCAAGCCCCTGAAGCAGCTGCTCGGACAGGCCAGGCTGCTGACCTTGTGGTCCCTCCAGCAAAGGAGTAGATGCATAGGCCTTTTGCTTTGCGCTTGTACCCTTGTTTTTATTTAGGGAATTGTAAACCTCCCCTCTTTTCCTTTTACTAATGAAACAGTTTTCCTTAAATCTAGTGCTTTCATTACATGTCCTTACAGCTTTTTGTTACTGCATATAACTGTATATTGCAACTATAACTCAATAACACAAATAAACTTGATTGATACATCATACCGATGGTGTGAGTAATCGAAATTGATATCGAAAAGAACAGTCCGAATAAAAGTTATTAATATGTAATGATTGCAACAAGCACTTATGTCGATTTCGCGTTTTTCCAATGTAGAATGGTAATATTAAGTGTTACTACCCCTCGGCTTTAAATTAAACATGACCAAGGAAGACAGTCATAAGTTAGAATTTATTTAAATGCAATCAGGAATTTTAGCGCTAAGCCCTAGTAACAATAGTTGTGTGGAGATATTGACTAACCTGTGTCATTTGGTTCAAGGATCATGAGGGATAAACGTATTCGAGTGTTAACTAACTCTAATCATCTGGTCCGAGGACTACAGGCATGATTGGATTTAAGTTTAAACATTATAGAACTGTAAATGAGCGTTAACTAACCCTAATCATCTGGTCCGAGGACTACAGGCATGATCGGATTTGAGTTTAAACATTATAGAACTGTAAATGAGCGTTAACTAACCCTAATCATCTGGTCCGAGGACTACAGGCATGATCGGATTTGAGTTTAAACACTATAGAACTGTAACCGAGTGTTAACTAACAATAATCATATGGTCCGAGGACTACAGGCATGATTGGATTTAAGTTTAAACACTATAGAACTGTAACCGAGTGTTAACTAACCCTAATCATCTGGTCCGAGGACTACAGGCATGATTGGATTTAAGTTTAAACACTATAGAACTGTAACCGAGTGTTAACTAACCCTAATCATCTGGTCCAAGGACTACAGGCATGATTGGATTTAAGTTTAAACACTATAGAACTGTAACCGAGTGTTAACTAACCCTAATCATCTGGTCCGAGGATTACAAGCATGATTGGATTTAAGTTTAAATACTATAGAACTGTAACCGAGTGTTAACTAACCTTAATCATCTGGTCCGAGGACTACAGGCATGATTGGATTTAAATTTAAACACTTAAGAGAAAGCTTTACGTAGCGAATTGGCACATTGGCTGAAGAAAAGACTTGATTAATAAAAGTACCTCTTGAGGTTATATACATTCCAAGGACGTGGTATTACATGACCATCCAGGTCTTCCAAGAAATACGCCCCAATGCCAGCCCCTGAGGTGATGCGATATGGCCCTTCCCAGTTGGGTCCTAACTTTCCCCAAGCTGGGTTCTTTGCAGTGCCCACAACTTTCCTCAGCACCAAATCACCAAGTTCTAGGGGTCTTAGCTTTACATTGGCATTGTAGCCTTGTCTGAGCTTCTATTGGTAATGTGCCAGCTGAACCATTGCACTCTCCCTTCTTTCCTCAATCAGGTCCAAACTCTTCTCTAGTTGCTCGTTGTTTCTGGTCAGACAAAATGAGCTAGTTCTTAGTGTTGGGAACCCAGTCTCCAAAGGAATGACAGCTTCGGCACCATAGGTCATTAAGAAGGGGGTCTCTCCAGTAGACCTGCGAGGCGTAGTTCTGTAAGCCCAAAATACATGTGGCAACTCTTCTACCCATTTACCCTTCGCGTCATCTAACCTCTTCTTCAAGCCATTCACAATGACCTTGTTAACAGCTTCTGCTTGTCCATTACCCTAGGGATAGGCGGGAGTGGAGTATCTGTTTATAATTCCCAGCTCGCTGCAATAATTCCTGAATGCCTTGCTATCGAACTGTAGGCCGTTGTCCAAGATGAGAGTGTGAGGAACTCCAAACCGAGTGACAATGTTCTTCCAAACAAACTTTTGCACATCAACGTCTCTGATATTGGCTAGCGGCTCGGCTTCAACCCACTTGGTGAAATAGTCTGTGCCGACCAGAAGGTACTTCTTGTTTCCCGCAGCTTTAGGGAAAGGCCCCACGATATCCAATCCCCATTGGGCGAAATGCCATGGGCTAGACAGCAGATTAAGAGTTCCCCCTGGCTGGTGAATGTTTGGGGTGAAGCGTTGACACTGATCACACTTTTTGGCATACTCATGGGCTTCCTTTTGCATGTTAGGCCACCAATAACCTTGGGTGAGGGCTCGGTGAGCCAGGGATCTGCCTCCAGTGTGGCTCCCACAAATCCCCTCGTGCAGCTCCTTTAGTAATAGCTCAGATGCTTCGGGATGAATGCACAATAAGTACGGTCCCGAATAAGAGCGTCTATATAACTTCTGGTCCTCGGACAACCAGAACCTGGTGGCCTTCCTCCGAATTTTGTCAGCTTCCCCCTTCTCTTCTGGCAATATATCTTCTTTGAGGAATTTAATTACAGGGTCCATCCAGCAGGGCCCAATCTTGACTTGGTAAACCCGGACTGCCTCTCTTTTTGCCTCTGTAGGCCCGTGCAAGTCTTCGATAAGGATGACTCTCGGCAGGTTTTCGGCCGAGGAGGTAGCAAGCGTGGCCAAGGAATCAGCATGGGAGTTACCATTCCTGGGAATGTGTAGCAGACTGAAAGAGTCGAACTCCGATTGCAGGCATTTAACTCGGCTCAAGTACCCCTGCATTCTTTTGTCCTTTGCCTCAAACTCGCCTTGAACCTGACCCACGACCAACCTTGAGTCTGAGAGCAACTCCACGGACTTTCCTCCCATTCTTCGAACCATAGCCATTCCCATCAACAGGGCCTCATACTCCGCCTCATTATTCGTTGCCGAGAAGTCCAGCCATAACGACTTCTCTATAAGGATCCCCTCGGGGGATATTAACACCAGCCCAACTCCAGAACCTTTTTGGTTTGCCGCGCCATCAACGTATACTTCCCAATGGGAGGGACTCTGTTGGGAGATCATGCCAACCGATTTTTCATCCATGTCTGACGTGGGCCTCACTTCTTCTAGTTGGGGCTCCGTGAACTCAGCCACCAAATCCGCAAGGACCTGGCCCTTGACCGATGTGCGGGGCATATATTTTATATCAAAAGCCCCTAAGATTGTACCCCATTTGGCAATCCTCCCAGTGTAATCAGCGCTTCGGAGTATAGCTTTGAGTGGGAGTTGAGTGAGAACAATAACCGTATGGGCCTGGAAGTAATGAGGTAGCTTCCGTGTGCCAAGCACTACTGCTAGGATAGCCTTCTCCAGAGGCAAGTAATGAATCTCAGCCTCATGCAGCGACTTGCTTACGTAATAAACTGGTCTTTGTACACCACAGTCTGACCGTACTAACACCAGGCTCACCGCACAGGGAGCTACAGCGATGTAGGCGAACAACACCTCATCTGGCTCAGGACTGGACATGATTGGTGGCCGAGCTAGATAATCCTTGAGTTGCTGGAATGCCAAAGCACATTCTTCAGTCCATTCGAATCCTTTCCACCTGTGGAGCAGAGAAAAGAAAGGCCGACACCTGTCTGCTGATCTAGAGATGAAGTGATTGAGGGCAGCAGTCATTCCGGTTAGTTTCTGAACTTCCTTGGGATTCCGAGGAGCTCGTAGATTGTTGATGGCCTTTATTTGATCGGGGTTAACCTCAATCCCTCTGTGAGTCACCATATAACCTAAAAACTTGCCAGACCCCACTCCAAATGAGCACTTAGAAGCATTCAGTCGCAGCTTGTGCTTTCTTAGAACCTCAAAGGTACTTTCAAGGTCCTTCACATGCTGGGCTACAACCTTTCTCTTCACCACCATGTCATCTATGTAGACCTCGATATTTTTGCCCAGCTGTGGCTCGAACATCCTCGTCATCATCCTCTGGTAGGTAGCACCCGCGTTCTTCAAGCCGAATGGCATCACTTTATAGTGGTAGTTACCAATGGGGGTAACAAAAGCAGTTTTCTTCTGGTCTTCCGGGGCTAATTATCTGGTGATAGCCTTGGAAGGCATCTAGGAAGCTCATCCGAGGGTGGCCGACAGTGGCATCCACTAGTTGATCAATTTTCGGCATAGGGAATGGATCTTTGGGGCAAGCCCTATTCAAATCGGTGAAGTCTACGCACACTCGCCATTTCCCACTCTTCTTCTTTACCACCACGGTGTTTGCCAGCCATTCAGGATAAAAAACTTCTTTGATAGCCCCAGCTTGCTTAAGTTTTGCTACCTCCTCTCTCACTGCGTCAGCATGTTCCTTGGACGGGCGCCGAATAGGTTGTTTCTTGGGGATGACCAGTGGATTCACCTTCAAGTGGTGGCATATAAACTCCGGGTCTACCCCCGGGGCTTCGTAAGCACTCCAGGCAAACACATCGAGATTTCACTTGAGGAACTCTATTAGCTCTTCCCTCTCTTGAAGAGGCAGTTGAGATCCGACTTGGAAGAATCTATCAGAATCGTCTCCAATAATCACTTTCATTAGATCCTCACACCGGGTGCCTTCATCTGAATCTTCGACGGGCAAACCCCGAGACTGTAACTGCTATAAATCCCTTTCGGCTATGTCTGAGGACTCGGCTTAGGTTTCGTGTTGAATGGCAGCCACCAGGCACTGTCGGGCAACGGACTGGTCTCCTTGGATCTCATGGATCCGCCCTTCAGATGGGTATTTGACCTTCTGGTGCAAAGTAGAGGGAACAGCCCCAAGTGCATGAATCCATGGTCTGCCTACGAGTGCCGTGTAAGGTGAATATACATCCACAACTATAAAGTCCAACTCCACCACCTCAGGGCCGGTCTGCACAGGTAAACGTATCCGGCCTTTCAGAATGACAGGCCTTCCTTCAAAACTTATGAGGGGGGAATCGTATGGTGTTAAGTCTTGGGGTTTTAGGCCTAGCCCCTTGTAGAGGTCTGGATACATTATCTCCACAGCACTACCCTGGTCCACCATCACCCTCTTCACATCGTACCTTCCTATTCTGAGGGTGATGACTAGTGCATCATCATGGGGTTGGATGGTGCCAATCATATCTTCATCCGAGAAGCCTATTATCGGTGGGGCACCAGACTTGACTCTCTTCGGACCTCGGCTTGATTCCCCTGCGGATGGTTGGCCTACCGACATTACTTTCAATGGCCAGGATCCTGTTCTCCCCGGCGCGGCGAAGACGACGTTAATAGTCCCTAGCGGTGGCTTTGAGGGGTCATCTCTTCGTGGCCCTGAGCCCATCTGCCCTCCTTGGCCGCTGGAGGGGTGTAAAAGGTGTCTCAGTCTACCATCACGAACCAGCTGGTCCAAATGGTCCCACAGGCTCCTACAATCCTCCGTGGTATGCCCGTGGTCTTGGTGGTACTGGCAGTAAAGATTGTGATTGCGCCTCTCAGGGTTTCCTACCATCTTGTTCAGCCACCTGAAGAATGATTCATTCTTGATTTTTTCCAAGACTTGTTGCACTGGCTCTTTGAACACGGTGTTGACCGCTGGAAGGTTTGCCGACCCTGATTGCCCAGCAAAATCTCTCCGCGGTTTATTATGATTGTAACGGTCCGACCTGAAATCCCTCCTCTCTTGAGGGATAACCTTATCCTTACCCTTTCCTTGCTGCCGATCCTCTTCAACCCTTTTGTACTTTTCTATGCGGTCCATAAGTTGACGCATGTTTGTAACCGGCTTGCCAGATAAAGATGCTCTTAATCTGTGGTCAGTAGGGAGGCCGAGCTTGAATGTGCTGAGGGCCATTGCATCAGAGCTACCCTCCACATTGTTGAACATCTCCTAGTATCTATCTAAATATGCCTTCAAGGACTCACCTTCTTGCATGGTCAAGGATAGTAGTGAAGAGAGAGGTTTGGCCACTCTTCGGCATGTGACAAAACGGGAGCCGAATGCCTGCGTGAGCTCTTTGAAGGAGTTAATGGAGTTTGCCTTCAGACCGTCAAACCACCTCATGGCAACTGGCCTAAGACTGGAAGGGAAAACCTTACACATCAGAGCTTCATCTCTGGAGTAGACAGTCATCCTCTGATTAAAGTAACTCACGTGCTCCACGGGATCTGTTTTCCCATTGTAGATGGTGAACGTTGGCTGGTTAAAACGCCGGGGAAGTCTCGCCTCCTCAATCCTGCGCGTGAAAGGTGATCTAGAAATCTGGTTCAGAGCTCTACTCATGGCATCGTCTCCCATGTCCCCATGTGATGGGCTTCTGCGTTGACTCCTACGACGGGACTCCTCTTCGTAGGTATAGGATTCGCTGGCTGGTGTCCTAGACTTATGTTGATAAGTGACATCCCGGCCGTCATCAAGGTCTTCGTCAGAATACGAGGACGCCCGTTTCCTTTTTGCATGGCGCAACTCCCTTTTTAGTTTTTCTACTTCCAGTTGCAAGTCTCGGTTTTTCTCTGCATGGGACATGTGACTTCCGCACTGTGATTGGCTTTGGCTAACGCGCACAGTGTGTACACTGCCCTCACGATATTGTCTCCTCTCTAAATTAACAAAAGGGTCCACGTGTTGGGATGCCCTGGATTCTACTTCTTGTTCACCTTGTCCTGCCATCATCAACTGTTGTTTTCACCTTTGCACAAGCTCTTCCCACAGACGGCGCCAATTGTAGGGTCAATTTTTGTAGCCCAAGCCCAAAACGGTATGGATTTTGAGCCCACTGAACCCAAGACAATAAATTTGTAGAGAGTGGGTGAAAGAGCTAGGCTAGAAATGGATTAACAGCATGAGATTGCAGAGCTTATGGATAAATTTGTATTCGAGCGTGCTCGGATACATGCAAACGAAGCGTCCGAGGAGTAGTTTGTATTTAATAAACTGGGGTTACAATTCTTGGAGCTACAATAATGGAAGTTTTCTCTCTTTTTTCCGCCCCCTCTATCAGAGTCATCTCTCTCTTATATAGTACCTCCCTCCTTCATCTTCACCGTCCACATGTTTATCATCCAGGTGCCCACTTGAGTGCATGTCCCATCATGCACCGTTTTTAGCCTTGTGTGAGTGGCGGTAGCTGAGTGCACTGTTCAGGTGTCTTCTCCACATTAATGTGGCCAGGGGGGGTAGGTGCAGTGCATTTAATGCGGTGGTTGAAGTCTGTCTCCTAGATATTTCTCTGATCCTGTTGTCCTCATGCGTGTCCGAGGTTCATTCCCATCGTCACATTTGTTAGGGGGATTACCTGAGCTTCCCAGACACCTGTCGGGCCCAGCTTCTTCGGATCCGAGGACATTGGGATCCAAGGACAGTTGAACATCTCCTCGGGTCAGGCACGTGCTCCTCTCCAGACATGCTTCTTTCACGTGGGCTTCTAACAGTTTTTTTTTTTCACCTCTTCGGTCAAACAGTGATCCTCAAATAGGGCCCTGGGCCCAATACGTTAAGTTGGGCATTTTACCCCCCACAGAAACTATTATTATTATTATTATTATTATTATTATTATTATTATTTTATTTTTATTTTTTTTAAGGAAGAAAACGATTTCGAAAATTGATTGCTATAATTGAAACTTTCTAAAATTTGGGTTTTAATTTGAAACTATCCCCAAACTCTGGGAGGAATCATCTAAATTTTTTTTCGTAATTTTTTAAAATTTAAAATTTAAAAAGAATAATATTGATATAAAAAAAAAAAAAAAAAAAAAGGCTACAGCCTCATCACGTCCATTTTGATGGGGTCTCACATATTTTTCCCCAAAATAAGTTAAATAATTTCGGATATTCAATGGTTTTTTTTTTTTTTTTTTTTGGAGAATACTAAGTATAAGTGAACAATTGTGTCCGTTTGGCCATCTTCGTTTAAAGGTGGGATAAAAAATGGTTTCAAGATTAAAAAAGAAAAAGCAAATAAATATGTCATCTGGTAATTAATTATGAAGTGGTTATAAATTATTGGCATATTTAAAAGTTTTTGAAAATGTCAGTCGCACAAGTATTTCTTATTTTATAAAGAAATGATGCTCTATTTTTTGTTCAGGTATTCAATATTCATTCAAAATTAAATACCAAAATGAATCATTTCACTCTACTAACTAAATCAAATTTAAAAGATTCTTTCTTTATTATTTGCAAATTTATTTGAACAGTTATGATTTATAAGAGCAATAAGTTTAAGACATAACTTTTACAGAAATCTTTTTATAAGAGCAATAAGTTTAAGACATAACTTTTACAGAAATCTTTTTCACAGCATGATGAAGTAATCAATTATGAGTATATAAACTTACCATTTTTATTTTTTTTTTTTAATTATTCACAATCGATCATTTCAACCAATAGTAATAAAAGTTAATTATAACAAAAGTTATATACTTAAGAAACTTTAAAATGTAGTAAAAAAAAAAAAAAAAGGTTTAACCTCATGGAAATCTATGGGACTGGTCTATCCTACAGTTTGTCTTTATTCTCACTAATATTACGGATAAACTATATCAGTAACCCGTTTTTTCTATATATAGAAACCAAAGCTAGAAGGCTTGGAGGTATAGTTTTCAGCATAGCAAATTAAGTTAGCCATATGGGAACTCGAGCTCCTTTTCTGCTATGTCTCCTGGCCTTAGCTGCCTTGTGTGACAGCACACAAGGTGCAACACCAACCAATTATTCTGTTCCTTTTAACCGCACCATTTTCCCAACTGGTTTCATATTTGGAGCTGGTTCAGCTGCTTACCAGGTAAATATTGTAATGGGATTAATCAGTTACTCTTAAAGAGTTCTAGAGAAACTCATAAAATTAAAGCCTGCACACATGGTAGCATATAATGTTTGTTTGGTTTTCTCTTTTCTCAGTCCGAAGGAGCAGCATTCACTGATGGTAAAGGACTTAATATTTGGGATGTTTTCACCAGGAAACAGCCAGGTCTCTCTCTCTCTCTCTCAATTGAATCAGAAATATCAAAGTGGTGCATAGGCTCCATATCCTTTTCCATAGACTATTAGTAACTTGCTACTTGCATGTATTGGCTAAGAAAATTGTTAGAAGGGTAAATTATAAAAACCTGCCCGAGGTTTGGGGGTAGTACCAGACACGTCCAAAACTTTTTGAAAATGACCAAATTGGTCTTTAGACAGCAGGGTAGAGCGTGTGTTTGTGGGTAAACCGGCTCTGAAACCGTTTCAGTGGCAGAGGTCTTTGGTCCTTTGTTGAGTCTATGAGCTTGAGCTTGAGCTTGAGAATGAGAGAGAGATGTTTGGTCTCTGTGAAGAAGAGAGAGCGAGCAAAAGAAAAGGGGAAAATGAAATTAACTAACGGGGTTTGGTTTACAAACGGCGCTAGTGTTTAGGACTAGTTTTGTCTTTTTAAAATTTTTTGGATGTGTTTGGTATTATCTCAAATCTCAAGGTAGGTTATCCTAATTTATCACTATTAAAAATTTACAAACTAATGTGACAATAAATGTGATTAATGCCATAAATAATGTTAATGATAAGCCTTCATTCTAACTTTAGCTTATTGCTATGATACTTGTTGAAGAATTAATACATTGTGGAGACTCCAAATGAGACCTCAAACACATGGAGACACTACTAAATTCAAAAACTAAGGTTCGACATTACCTCGTTAGAGCAAGAAACTTGGAGGGCTTAGGTACACTGGGTAGATTAGGCTTGGAGGGTTTTCTACTGTTCATGTATCCCAACTTGATTTTCTAGTAGATTATTGACTGCTTGGAGGGCGGCGGTGAGGTTTTATGCCGAGGACTTTGATTTCCTTTTCGATAACACATCACTGTGTTGTCTTTGTGTTTGCATCTTTCTTCCCTTAATCTTTGCCATTTAATTTCTGTTGTGGATGTGATTTTATTTGATTTAGATTATGTTATTAATTCTGTTTTAGCTTATTTACATTTTCCGCACGCACATTGTTTGTTAATAAGCTTGAATTGGTAATTTGTAATTTGGAGGTCTAAACGTTCAAGAGTGTTTTATACACATTTTGAACATTCAAATATGCAAGGTAGCACTAACAAATCAATAATTAACTAAATGCAGCGGAAATTAAATTAACACGGTGATTTATTTACGAATGGGAAAAATCTATACGGCAAAAACCCCACGGGGTGATTTTAAGGTTACCACTCTCGAGAATTCACTATTATCACAACAAATGGTTACAGGTAAAGGAATCCTAGTACTTTATACTAATCTACAGTTGAACCCTTACCCCAATACCCAATTGGACTTGTTCTATAGTGACAATCTCTCCTTAAAATGCACGGCTCCTAGTACGTGACTAACCAATTCAATGCACGGATCCTAGTATGCGGCTTACTCACTCACTTGAGAAAGACATTAGCTACAAATTTCTTCAGTTCATCAATACGATGAAGATCACGAAACCCCTTGATTGCAAAACCTTATGGTATACAAACATAGTAGCTTCTTCAAGAGAAAGATGAACTAGGACAAATTCTGTCTCCAGTCACAATTTCCTTGAACACAATTTTGCTTCACACTTGCGCAACCTTTGACGGCCTTTAAAACAATCCTTATATATGTTTAGGGTTATGAGAAAAGAAAGTCCAAACATGTATTCACAGATATTAAAATCAACTTTGAAAAACTGAATTTCAAAAACCTCGATAAATAGCTTATCTGTCGAACTAGCTGTCGAGCATCGGGCTTCAGCAGCTTTTTAAACCTCGATAGATGCTAGCTATCAAGCTTTAAAATCCAGCACTTCTTCACTTGTTTCTTGGACAGACTTCCATGGCTTTAACATTTAATCTTGAAACCTTGTTTCTTAAAGCAGTAAACACATCCTAGATCTACCAAATACAAGTAAAGTGCGTTTTGTCAAAGGATTAGCCAATTCTAATTTGACATATGTTCCTAACATTAAATCACATATGTCCTAACAATCTCCCCCTTTGACAATCCGTGACAAAACCACAACAAACAAATGAATATATGAGAGAAGTCATAAATCACTCAACTCATACTCATTTGTTGAATACAATAAAATCTATCCTAACACAAACTCTTGAAAAACTTTGCAAGAAGAGAGTTTATGGCAAGAAGACTTTGACAACTTGTATTTCTGAAACACTTTAAATAAAACTTATCACGGCATCTTAGTGTAAAATAGAAATAATAGATTGCGTACACTATATAAGAATCATGTGCATAAAGAGAGAAAAGAAACAACACATGTAAAGATAGGTGAATAACATACATCAGTAGATATAAATCAAATATAAATACAATGTATGTCAAATGGTCAAAGACTAATATACATGAGGTAAATGTAAAAGAAGGAAAAGAAGATACATAAAAACCTCACCACATCCCTCATAGACACTCTCCCTATCACAAAAATCTCATATGTTAACTCTCCCCTTATGTATATGACTACTCTCATATCAAAACTACTTCCCCTTTTTGTCGCGAGTGACAAAAGGTAAGTACATCAAGTAGACATCTCATCATCACTGGGCGAGCTAGCATCCTCATCCTCATCAGCACCATCACTACCGGAGCCATCATCACTCTCATCCTTTGAAGCCGATGGAGATGGAGAGGTATAAGTAGTGAAACGACCCATGACATCCTGTCATCGTGCGATACGACCAACACGAGTGTTCACTTGACATAACTCATCACTGAGTGTATCAAGACGAGCATCCATGTGCACAAGCTGTGCCATGATGGCCTCGAGAGTCACTCCACCCATAGAATACGAAGGAGTAGAGGTGCATGGAACGGTAAAAGCTAGAGGAGTCACCATCTCTGTCTGGGGCCGCCTTGATCTAAGCTGTGCCTCACTCCATCGAACGATAGCAGTGTCTATGGCACTCATAATCGTGAAATGAGGAGACTCGAGAAAGGAGACAGAAAAATGGCAAAGAAGTCTCGTGATAGCGGAAGGAAAAATGAGCTTATCACGAGTCGCCGTATCCCTGTAGACATCTATAAGGGGTAGAATAAAATGAGAAGGGAAGTCAATAGAAATATCTTCTAAGAAAGATAAGAAAAATTGAGCACGAGGCTCTGTAATAAAGTTATAGTGAGACAAAGGATGAAGAAT
This sequence comes from Quercus variabilis, assembly GCA_030445155.1. Classification (NCBI taxonomy): domain Eukaryota; kingdom Viridiplantae; phylum Streptophyta; class Magnoliopsida; order Fagales; family Fagaceae; genus Quercus; species Quercus variabilis. Next base: position 2,901,630 of record CP129448.1, on the reverse strand, counting down.
GAATGTCATCACCATATTAAGGAATCTCGAACCTTTTACAAAGCCTGAGCAAGTGGTGTTTTGACAGTCACCCCAAGATGAGGGTGTCTCACAAAATAGAGACAAGAGTTTGTCTTTTGACACAATCCTCAGACGATCGCAGCCTGGGTAGTCAGGATGCGCTACCCTAGGAACGTGTAGTACCTCGGATACAATATCCGGAGTAACTACAATGCGCGTACCTCGAACGTGAGAGAAAAAAATGAGGTACAGAAGTATCGAATCCGTGCATATTGGAGTAAAACTCCTGTATGATCACAAAGGGACAAGTGATCGAGATGTCACACAGTGACTCCCAACCCCTACTGTAAATGACAGTGGGAAGGTCAATATCAGAAAAATTCGATAGGATGACATATCATTCCCAAAGAATGCCTCATTGAGAAAAGTTCTCCGAAAAGTCCTTTCGGGCTTTATCATCACGGAACCGTACGTGAGAAGGAGTAAGGTCAGAAGAAGAAGTGGATGCCCCAAAATTAAGAGGGTTCTGGGATGAAGTGGATTTGCGTTTGGGTGTTATAGAGCAGACTAACGCAAGAAAGAGAGAGACAATCAGAAAAGCACCAACAAAACAATCTAAAAGAATATAAAGAATTAAAGGTACATATGCATGAAAATGCATGAACATGTGACATGCAAAATTTAAAGCATCATGGGCTAAGCCCAGTCTAAACCTACCAGCACACAACAGTTCAACATAGTAATCACACATCTAAAATGCATGAACATATAGTTAAAGTACAAATGTGATACAATGCATGAACATTTAGGATCATTTACACAAAACCCATACCAAAAATTTCACAAAAACTTCATCAATTTTGAAAAACCCTAAAAATTTTCAAAAAACCAAAAACCTAGGTCTAATGCGCGAAATGCATGAAGAATGAAGGATGAAGGACCCTTACAAGGGAGGAAGAACAAGATCTAGGCTGAAGTGAGAGAGAGAGGTTTTGGGAGGTGAAGAGACGAGATCTGTCGAGAGATATCTGTAAAAATGAGAGAAAAGATCGCGCTGACCGTATATATAGAAAGTCATCAAGCTCGACAGATCGAGAGGTGTCGAAAGGAGTCGAGCTTTAAAACGCGTGAATCAGTTGTCAAAGAGCTATCTAGGATCTGTCGAGAGGTGTTACAGCAAATGGATCTCGATGGATCAAGAAGCTATCGAGAATTTGTCGAACATCTAGAAAGTTTCTCAACGGATTAAGCAATTGTCGAGAAGCTATCGAGAATGCGATGAAAAGAAGATGAAAGGGCTCAATAGATAGCCTAGTTGTCGAGAGGTGTCCAGCAACTATCGAGATTGCTCAAAAACAGTTTTTGAAAGAAGAGAAAAACACAGACATGAATGCAATCAAGCATACTATACAATCAAAGATCCAAACAATATTTTAAGCTTTCAAAATCATCTCACAACAAGAAAAATGTCAAGCACATAGATCCAGAACACACACACACACACACACACACACACACACACACACACACACACACACACACACACACACACACACACTAACTAACTAAACCGGTCTAACCAATTTTATATTTCAAAAACAAGTTAAGACAGTTTAGTGAGCATACATTAACACATGTATTCGTTGTGATGGTCAAATCACATTGTACCGACACATGTATCAAAAGTAGCAAAGAATATTGCTTGTTGTGTGTGATAAACATCGCAAGATTGTATAAGGGTCTACATGTTATGACGATTTGAGATATGAGAAAATCACTTTAACTCACATACAATCGTTATTGTTTGATGGAGATTATCACCTTCGAGGTACATCCTATAACTCCCACATCTCCTAGAATACACGCTTGCATTCATATATAAAGCATTTTGATTCTTTTTGCTTTTTATTATTCTTTGCATATTTTTCTTTTAAGCAAACCATGCATGGACATATAAGATATAGAAAAGAAATACTTAATGATGTTAAGTATTTGACATTCCACTTTTGCTATGCTGAAACATACAAATGTCATTTCATGATTGGCGGGTAACAGTGGTGAGATAGTTATTTATGCCTTTCTCTTAGGATTTTCTAGTCCTTTCTGTCAAAAAGAGTGATATGAGTGTTAAATACAAGAGATTACTTAATCTTACTCATCACAAACACGAGCTACAAAGCTCACTTGTTTAGTTGTGCATAGAGATGCTCACCTAAGTTACAAATGATACAAAATTTAGAAAATTTTGTTTCAATGGCAATCCAAGGTACACAAGTACCAATGTACACAAACACACACTGTTTTTGTATTTTTTTTTTTTTTTTTCAATTTTTTTTTTATTTTTATGAAAAAAAAAATAATGCAAAATTGAAAAAAATAAACAAACAAAAACATGTTAAACAAAATAATGCATAAAACTAGACTGACTCAAAACACGAAAGCAAAACACACAAGTAATGCAAAAACAAAAACAAGAAAGGGAGAGAGAGAAAAAAATGACTAAACCACTTGGAGCCTTTTTCTTTCCACACCTTAGAAGAACCTTTCCGTTTTGAAAACCCTTGATCCGGCTGTGAGGGGGAAGAATTGAAACCATTCAAGTTCGAAAGAAACATGAGGGCTTTGAGAAGATCTCCAAGAGGAGCAAAGGAGGATGGAAACTGATTCTGATTTCCCGATAAGATCATACTGTTGCTCTGTTGAGTGGCTAACCACTTGTAACAATTAGGTCGAGTATGTCCAGCTACTCCACAGAGATGTTGCTTCTTCTGTTTAGGCTTTTGAGTGTTTCCCTTCTTAGCACTAGGGCTTTTGATCTCTTTCTTATCCTGCTTAAGGGGTGCTCCTAAGATAGATTTACCCTTGTCTATGTTCTCACTAGCTAACACATTTTGCACATCATTGTTTTCAGATTCAGCATTATTACTAAGAGGAACAAAAATAGTAGTACTAGCAATAGCAATACTAGGAGAAGTGAAATAATATCCTAAACCGATTCGATCGGAAGCAGATTTCTGAAAACTGAGCATCTTATCAAGTTTTGCACTTGAAGTCCTTTTCAACTGGGCTCTAACTTGGAACAGTTCTACCTCAAGCTTCTTGGTCTTCTAAGCTAAGAAATTATTCTCAAATCTCAGTGTTCAAATAGTCTAATTGGCTTTATCAAACTTCGTGAAGATTTCTTCCCATTCAAGTTCCACATCACTAAGCTTCTTGGTGGCCAACCTATACAATTTCTCATCCTTTTCCAAGATCTTGTATAATTTTGCACAGGTTGTATGGATGTCATCTTGCTCATCCATCTTTTCAAACTTAGACTCCACCAATTCCTCTTCTTCATCCACATCTTCAACAATCCCTTCAGTAGGATTTACAGTGGCAGTGAAGGCATTTAGGATTCCATCATCCTCATTGTCGGAATCATCTTTAGGCTCGGTGTCACTTAAGGTAGTAGCAAATGCCTTGCTTTTCTTAATGGTCTTGAGATATGTAGGGCACTCTAGTTTCATGTGTCCGAAACCTTAACATCCAAAGCATTTTGGTCATGAGGGAACAGTGTACTGATCGTCATCCCTTGCACCCTTCTTTCCTTTGTCCTTGTTCTTGAATTGAGACGAGCTAGACTGCTTGCGATCTTTGTCAAATCCTTTAGTATTGGCATTCTTCATAAACTTTTTGAATTGCCGAGTGATATAGGATTTCATCTTAGAATCTTCATTCTCTAAAAACTCATCTCTGTCACTGTTCTTGGCCTTCAATGCCATGCTCTTGCTCTTGCTCTTGCTCTTGCTTGATTTCTAGATCCTAAACAAACCCAACTCATAGGTCTGCAGATTGCCAACCAGCTCTATCAAAGGAATTTTGTCAATATCCTTTGATTCCTCAATTGCAGTGATCTTGGCATGAAATCTCTCGGGTAGAGATCTGAGCACTTTTCTAACAATCTTGGGTTCAGGAATAGTTTCCCCAAGATTGAAGGCTGAGTTTACTATGTCCTTGAGCTTGGCATTGAACTCATCAAATGACTCATCCTCCTCCATCATAATCTCTTCAAAGCTCGTGGTAAGCCTCTAAAGTTTTGAATCCTTGATAGCCTTGGTTCCTTCATAGGTTGTCTGGAGGATAGTCCATGCTTCCTTTATAGTTTCAGTAAAGGATATCTTCTTAAACTCCTTATTCATGACTGCACTGAATAAAGCATTCAATGCCCTGCTGTTGAAGTTAGCCACCTTGATCTTAGCATCATCCCAATCAGCCGGCGCTTCCTTATCTTTCTCATCTAAAGACTGCAAGAAAGCTCTCATGCGTTCCAGTAAGCATAGTTAGAGCCATCAAATAAAGGAGGTATATTAAGAGATTATGCTTTATTCATGACAAACAGGGGTTAATGAATCACACAGCAAAGATTAACCCTAATCAGAGTGTGCCTGCTTTGATATCACTTGACATGCCAAGAATGTATTGACCCCTTGTGATGAATTAACAATTAATTAGCCAAGTTAATTAATTAATTCAATTAGCATGCAATACGTGTGGTAGCACAAAAAAAAATCACCAATTAACTAAATATAGCGGAAATTAAATTGACACAATGATTTATTTACAAATGGAAAAAACCTACACGGCAAAAACCCCACCAGGTGATTTTAAGGTCACCACTCCTAAGAATTCACTATTATCACAACAAGCGGTTACAAGAAAAGGAATCTCAGTACCTTATACCAACCCCCCTTACTTCAATACCCAATTGGACTTGTTCTGTAGTGACATCTCTCATTGTAATGCACGGCTCCCAGTAACTGACTAACCAATTCGATGCGCGGATCCTAGTACGCAGCTTACTTACCAACTTGAGAAAGACGTTGATTGCAAAGTTCTTCAGTTCATCATACGATGAAGATCACAAAGCTCCTTGGTTACAAAACCCTATGGTGTACAAACACAACAACTTCTTCAAAAGAAAGATGAATTACGGTAAATTCTATCTCTGGTCACAATTTGCATGAACATAACTTTGCTTCACATTTGCGCAACCTTTGACGGCCCTTAAAACAATTCTTATATACATTTAGGGTTGTGAGAAAAGAAAGCCCAAATATGTATTCACGGATTGGATTGAAATCAGCTTTGAAAAACTAAATTTCATAAACCTTAATAGATAGCTTATCTGTCAAGCTAGCTGTCGAGCATTGAGCTTCAGCAGCTTTTTAAACCTCGATAGATATTAGTTGTCGAGCTTTAAAATCTAGCACTTCTTCACTTAATTTTTGGACAGACTTGCATAGTTTTAACATTTAATCTTGAAACCTTGTTTTTTGAAGCATTAAACATATTTTAGATCTACCCAAATACAAGTAAAGTGCGTTTTGTCAAAAGATTAGTCAATTCTAATTTGATATATGTTCCTAACATTAAATCACATATGTCCTAACAATTTCCACTCACATGTATACATCCAACAAAATACTAAGAAAAATATAAGTAGAAGAGATTTAAGGATGTTCACCGGTCAAGTTTTTGGGTGTTCGATATCAATCTGCCACTAGACCCTAACTCCTTTAGTTTGTGAACTTCCTCACCCGCTTTCCACAAATGGTTTTGAAACAAAATAACTTCATTATTTTTCAGAATTTGGATACATTAAACTCATAGCCATGTAAAGGACCTTTATGTGATCACAATAAATTTTTTCCCGTTTTGATTTGAGAAATTTTCACGATGGTCTACAGCAAAAATTGCGGATTATAGCAACGCAGATGTGGCACAAGACTTGTATCATCGTTACAAGGTATGCCCAAAAACTCCAATGACCATCTATACGTGTTTATCTGTTGTTTTTTACAATAAGTTTAAAGACAAATATTTTTTTTATAAGTGTTGAGGTGGTATATATGTTGACATGTAGTGGTGCTAATAAAAATTGTGTTAATGCTTGCTACATGTAAAATTTGTGAGAGTTAATGGATATATGAAGAAATAGAGTAGAGATAGATAACACAAAGTTCACATGAATTGGTTGAGTGGCATATGTTGACGGCTACATTTTCACTGTAATCTCAGTCCTACAGGGTATATATAAAAATTTGGAGGTAGAATTAGACGTGTGGTCTGAGTAATATAATTGGACCTCTTTGGGCCAACATACAAACCTAATAATATTACCTCTAAAAAAAATTAAAGTTGTTTTAATCACAACTTACTATCTTAATAGAAATGAAGAAATAATATAAAAAAATATTTTTATTTTTATTTTCTAATTAATTTCTAAATATGTTGCAGGAAGACGTACATTTAGTGAAGAAGATTGGTTTGGACTCCTTCAGATTCTCCATCTCATGGTCCAGATTGTTCCCAAGTAAGAACTTTACACTAGATCAATCTCGATGATCAAAATTCATTGGCTATTGATGTGATCTCAGTTGGGTCCCATGACACTGACAGTAATAGAGGAGGGAGCATTCCAGGCAGAGAAAATCACTGTTGTTGGAATGTGATGTATAATATATATTTGTCGTATTGCAAATGGGACATATGATAACATTGAATAATGTACTTTTGTCTCCAGAGGGCAAAGTAAGTGGGGGAGTGAACCCAAAAGCTGTGACTTTCTACAACAACCTCATCAATGAGCTCCTCTCCCATGGTGAAGTTCAAAAATTTTCTTTTTATTTTCAGCTAATGCAATGTTACTAATGCTATACATATCAAACTATATGCTATACACAATAATGTATAATCAAAGCCCTCTCCTTTCATGAAATGAGCTGACTACTTATTTCTATTAGAATTTAAAAATAATGGAATGTATATGAAAAAAAAAAATTTATATATTTGCCTCATTCACTTAGCCAAAAATTTTCGGGGGGGGGGGGGGGGGGTGGTGGGGAGGAATAATAAGGTATAATTTGTTATGACCTTTAATGGGTTTATTAAATTGGTTTGAAAGAATTTAAAAAAAAAAATTGAAAATTTTGCTATTTTTAAATATATGCCATTTCTAAATTTGAATTCAAATTGCGGGCAGGTATCACACCCTTTGTGACTTTGCTCCATTTTGATACTCCCCAAGCACTAGATGAGGAGTATGGTGCATTCTTAAGCCCCAAGATAGTGTAAGTCTAGACCATGGGACAAAATATATGCATTGCAATTCTTAAAATTAAGCTTGTGCAATATGAATAACTAATAACCATCTGGTTTTATCAATAGGGAGGATTATGTGGCTTATGTTAATTTTTGCTTCAAAACATTTGGAGATCGAGTTAAGCATTGGATTACGATGAATGAACCAAATGGATGGACCATGTATGGGTATAGCTCCGGTACTGCTGCACCGGGGCGATGTTCTAGCTATGCTGGAAATTGTACTGCTGGTAACTCGGCCACTGAACCCTACATTGTTGCACATCACTTGCTTCTTGCTCATGCACATGCTGTGAAGTTGTATAGGGAGAAATACAAGGTTTGTATATATATATATATATATATTTCGAAATAAAATTACAAAGAGAAATAAACAAAAAGGATTATATTGTAATATTTCATTTTGATGAAAAAAAAATCATATTTCCCAATAATAAACGTTGTAATGTTAATTTAACAAGGTGATTATGTCATGTTGGAAAAATTGTGATTGACTTTAATATGAGTGCAGCCACATCAAAAGGGAGAAATTGGGATTACAATTGTGACCCATTGGTTTATACCAAAAGACCAGTCTTCTACCAGCATAAAGGCAGCCTCCAGAGCTCTTGATTTCATGTTTGGTTGGTGAGTATTGATTGTGACATAAATTTTTGGTCCCTTCGAGCACATGAATATCCCACGCGGCTATAAGGTCCATACAATGTCAGCGGGAGGATATATACATTTAATGTATTAGATAATTATTACGCTTTTTAAAAGCAAATTTTTTTTTCTCATCATTTTTTTTCCTATATGTTCATATTTTTCTTTGAAAAATGTTATAAATATTTCAAATTTTACTAAATAATCTTTGAAAACTAACATAGAAATAAATGTGATTATTAGGTGATTACAATATAATAAATAAATGTCAGAATTAATTAATTATTTTTTTGTTATTGTTGACATTGTAAAAGTTATACAGTAAAATTTATTGTAACATCACTCATTTTCTACATTATAGTATTTATATGAAAAACTTCCATTAGCACAATAAATTAACACTATTATATATGAAATTTTTTTTTACTGAAATATCATCCACTATTTGTGTAGGTTTGCCCATCCGATCACATTTGGTGACTATCCCCAGAGCTTGAAAGCAGCAGTAAAGGAACGACTACCCAGATTCACAGAAGCTCAATCCAAGTTGCTAAAAGGGTCCATTGATTTTCTTAGTATAAACTATTACACTTCAAATTATGCAGAAAATGCTCCCTCAGCCAACGGTGTCAACGTTACTTATTTCACAGATAGAGCAACCACTCTCACTAGTAAGCAAATAATGATAATAACAATAATAATATCCTTTTCATTTTCTTTGCCATTCCAGGATTATAATACATTTTTCTTTGCTCCACAGCTGAAAAGAATGGGGTTTCTATCGGTACAGCGGTACATATTCTTCTATCTCTCTGTGTACTCGTGCATGTGTGTTATTTTCTTTTTCATGTTGCTTGTATGCTATTTTCACCTAATGAATATAGTGCAAATTTTTTTGTAGACTGCATTGAGCTGGCTTTTCATCTATCCTAAGGGCCTTCGAGAGCTTCTGCTCTATGTAAAGAAGAATTACAACGATCCAGAAGTGTACATAACGGAGAATGGTAACAAAACTTTTCCCTCATTTTTTGCATTGTCTTAACTAATTTTTTAGTGTAATTGATTGTGCTCTTCTTTTTGCAGGAATGGCTGATGCAAGTAATAGCTCCTTGCCAGTTAAAGATGCCATCAAAGATAGTTTGAGGATAAGATACCATTATGGACATTTATCATATATTTCACAAGCTATCAAGTGAGTGTCGATGAAAATAATGTCCTGTTATTTTCTACTTGATTCGGATTCATTTGGATGAGTTCATTTTCATCTTAAAATAGATTATAAAACCTTTTAAAGTTTCACTTTTTTTCTAAGGTATAACTGCACATAATACACAATAAACAAAATAAAATGATGAAAATAAGCTTATCAAAAAGGCGAAGAAAATTTTCGTCACTAAATATACATTTTGTTGTAGTGAAGGCTAATAGTGTGATTTTGGCAGAGAGGGTGTCAAAGTGAAGGGATATTACGTGTGGTCTTTCCAGGACGATTTTGAGTGGGATGCTGGTTTCACAGCTCGATTTGGCCTTACTTATATTGATTATAAGGACAACTTGAAAAGACACCTTAAATACTCTGCCTACTGGTTCAAGTCGTTCCTCCTAAAATAAATCGTCATTGTGCCAGTGTGATCTGTGAGAATAAGGAGAGCTAGCTCTGTCTTCTTGCTCCAAACTTCGTCTTGTTTATTGGAGAGATTATTGTGGTTTGTATGTGATGTCTTAAGTAGAAAGGTTTGTTTATGTAAGGATATGTAATCTACTTCATCCAAACCCGGTCATGTTTAGACATCTATCTAAATAAGGAAAAGTCCTATTCATGTCTCATTTTATTCTATTTTACATTTTATTGTTGAGTAATGCTAGAGACATAAACCATCAATTATCCTAAAATATAAACGGATTAAAAAAAAAAATCTTAAATATTTTATGTTGTAGCAATCAGAAAAAGAGACTTTTATTTTTTATTTTTTTATTATTATTATTTTTTTTTTGGTGGAGAAATACACCCATTTGGCATTCATTTGTATGAAAATTTATATAGAGTATTCACAACATAATAAATGGAACATACCTTTAACTATAATTATTCCAGTACCTTCAAGACAAAATTTAAAAATTTTATAAAGATTCTTTTAGTCTATGATCGACCTTTATAAAACTTTTTTGAAGGAAACACAGAACTCAACAAGGGACTCCTTTTGTGTAGTCTCTTTATAAACTTTTCCCAATTCCCATTAAGGAGTTATTGATTGTTATTTGATGATGTGATTTTTCATAAATATCTATTCATCTTATAGCTCTTCACAATTAGAATCTTAATGGGCTGGGTCTTTGTTTGTGACTCATAATATTAAACAATTAAGCAAATGTAATAACAATAATTAGGATAAACACTTTATTCGGGCCATTAAGTCTGTTATACAACAATTCCCTCAATGAAATCAAATAGGGTAACAATATTTTGTCATTGACCTTAGCATGGTTCGATAAACATCATACATATATCCAAGTGCAATGCCAACTTAAAAAAAGAAAAAAAAAAAAAAAAAAAAGGATTACATCATACATCCACACATAAATTCTCACAAACATAACAAATCCAAAATCCTAATATACCCAAAACTACTCAAATTCCATTGATTTTCTTAGTATAAACTATTACACTTCAAATTATGCAGAAAATGCTCCCTCAGCCAACGGTGTCAACGTTACTTATTTCACAGATAGAGCAACCACTCTCACTAGTAGGCAAATAATAATAATAATAATAATAATAATATCCTTTTCATTTTCTTTGCCATTCCAGGATTATAATACATTTTTCTTTGCTCCACAGCTGAAAAAAATTGGGTTTCTATCGGTACAGCGGTACATATTCTTCTATCTCTCTGTGTACTCATGCATGTGTGTTATTTTCTTTTTCATGTTGCTTATATGCTATTTTTACCTAATGAATATAGTGCAAATTGTTTCGTAGACTGCATTGAGCTGGCTTTTCACCTATCCTAAGGGCCTTCGAGAGCTTCTGCTATACGTAAAGAAGAATTACAACGATCCAGAAGTGTACATAACGGAGAATGGTAACAAAAATTTTCCCTCATGTTTTTGCATTGTCTTAAGTAATATTTTTAGAGTAATTGATTGTGCTCCTCTTTTTGCAGGAATGGCTGATGCAAATAATAGCTCCTTGCCAGTTAAAGAGGCCATCAAAGATAGTTTGAGGATAAGATACCATTATGGACATTTATCATATCTTTCACAAGCTGTCAAGTGAGTGTCGATGAAAATAATGTCCTGTTATTTTCCACTTGATTTGGATTTGTAAGGTTGAATTTGATCAACCATCTTGTTGGTTTTATTCCATGTCAATTTGTTTGCATTTCAACACTTAGTAACCCTGCATTTAGGTGGGATTCATGTAAGGATAGTGTGTGAGAGAGTGTGAAGAAATGTTCCTCATTGTGCAAAGAAGCAGAAACTCGCGACTGAAACTCGTGGGTGGCGCGCGGGTGGCAAGCTGCCAGAAGAGGGTCACGTGTCAAGCATGCAGGAAGCTAAAGCGTTATGCCAACTGGTGCATTATAGGACAAAATATTCAGATTGGCAATGCAGTTAACTCGCGGCTTGAACTCGCGACTTAGTCAAGTCGCGAGGCCAAGCCGCCAACTTGCCCTGTTTGGGAAAAACTGACTATTCGCATTCCTTTCTCACCCCACTATATATAGACCCTTATTCCCACGAAATGTAGAGAGCTTACAGAGAGAATTTTGAGAGAGAAACCCTAGAAAAAAATAAGATTGATTCATCCACAATCTTCATCTAAGAGACTCTTCAAATTCTTCTACTCTCTTCCTCTTCATTGATATATCCTTGAGAGGTTCTTGACCAAATCCTTTTCTCACCACACCCACATTTGTGAGAAGGTCTTTTGGTGCTTAGGAAAGCAGTTTGGAAGGAACCAATGGTTATAGCGGAATTCGGTAAGCTAGAAAAGAAAAAGGTTTGGCGCAACCTCGTTGGAGCAAGAAGCGCTTAGGTACCTGGGTAGATTAGGCTTGGTGGGTCTATTGATGTTCATGTATCCCAACTATATTTTCTAGTGGATTATTTACCGCTTAGAGGGCGGCGGAGAGGTTTTACACCGAGGGTTTCGGTTTCCTCTTCGATAACACATTGCCGTGTTGTCTTTGTGTTTGCATCTCTCTTCCCTTAATCTTTACCATTTATTATCTACCGTGGATGTGATTTTAAATTGATTTAGATTGTTTATCAATTCTGTCATTGGCTTATGTTCATATTCCGCACATTAATTGTTTGATTATAAGTTTGAATTGGTATTTTGTAATTGGGGGTCTCAATGTTCATAGTGTTTTCAACGCTATTTGAACTTCCATGATTCATTTGGATGAGTTCATTTTCATCTTAAAATAGATATACAACCTTTTAAAGTATCACTTTTTTTTCTAACTGTACATAATACACAATAAACAAAATAAAATGATGAAAATAAGCTTATCAAAAAAGGCAAAGAATATTTTCGTCACTAAATATACATTTTGTTGTAGTGAAGACTAATAGTGTGATTTTGGCAGGGAGGGTGTCAAAGTGAAGGGATACTACGTGTGGTCTTTCCAGGACGATTTTGAGTGGAATGCTGGTTTCACAACTCGATTTGGCCTTACTTATATTGATTATAAGGACAACTTGAAAAGACACCTTAAATACTCTGCCTACTAGTTCAAGTCGTTCCTCCTAAAATAAATTGTCATTGTGCCAGTGTGATCTGTGAGAATAAGGAGAGCTAGCTATGTTTTCTTTCTCTAAACTTCGTCTTGTTTATTGGAGAGATTATTGTGTTTTGTATGCGATGTCTTAAGTAGAAAGGTTTGTTGATGTAAGGAGATGTAATCTTCTTCATCCAAACCCGGCCATGTTTAGACATTTCTCTAAATAAGGAAAAGTCCATTCATGTCTCATTTTATTCTATTTTTTACATTTTATTGTTATGTATGTTCAAAATTATAAATTATCCTAAAATATAAATGGATTAAAAAAAATCTTAAATATTTATGTTGTAGCAATCAGAAAAGAGTGTGTGTGTGTGTGTGTGTGTGGAGAAATAGAGAAATACACCCATTTGACATTCATTTGTATGAAAATTTATATAGAGTATTCACAATCACAACATAATAAATGGAACATACCATTAACTATAATTATTCAAGTACCTTCAAGACAAAACCTAAAAATTTTATAAAGATTCTTTTAGTCTATGATCGACCTTTATTGTTAGGCTCTAAAGATTTAGAAATTTATGTATTTAGAACTCTAATGTGTAATGTTGGCAAACCATGATCAAAACAGGTTGTTTAGTCTTGTTTAGGCTTGCTCAAAGTTGTGTCTTTTATGTAAAGTTAGAATCAAGCTGATGCAGAAGTTAATATGCATTTCAGCCTGGCTCGATCGATTAAAACTTAGGCTCAATCAATCGAATCTCAGGCAGAATGCATTTTTCTGCAAAATTTCAACTCAATCTTAGCTCATTTAAAACATTTAGGGTTTTATGTTTTGCCCTAGATATATAAGGCAAACCTTAACCACGTTTTTGTGGTTGCTCATATTGCTGTTTGTGTGAACCTCTTGTGAGATCTAAAAGGAGCTTTCCTTCACACATGCTTAGGATTATCAAGGAGGAGATTTCTTCAAGAACTTGATAATTATTCAGTTGTTGCTATAAGAGCTTAAAGATACACAAGTAGATGTGCTTGTATTTGCTGGAGAATCCAAGAAAGAAGGAGTCCGTGGTTTTGGAGTTTGCACGTGGTCGCGTTAATAAGTTTTCTACTGGTGGGTAACAATAGGATGTTAGTGGTCTAAGTCGCTATCGTAAAACTTCGATTCTTTCTATAGCGGATTCAGGTTTACCTTGAGGATAATTAGATTAATTACTCTCCAAATTTTTTACCAGTTTAGTTTTTCTGGGTGATCATATCATTGTGTTATTTATATTTCCACTGCTCTGCATGATATGATCGTTTGATTGTGATAACCTAGATCTGGAATTTGGACTAAGTAATAACTTAGCTTGTTAACTAAATTAATTCAATTGTATTTTAAGGGGTCTAAAAACATACATTTATAAATCTTTTTTGATGGAGACACAAAACTCAACAAGGGACTCCTTTTGTGTAGTTTCTTTATAAACTTTTCCCAATTCCCATTAAGGAGTAATTAATTGTTATTTGATGTGATTTTTCATAAATATCTATTCACCTAATAGCTCTTCAGAATTAGAATCCTAATGGGCTGGCTCTTTGTTTGTGACTCATAATATTAAACAAGCAAATATAATAACAAATAACTAATAATTAGGATAAAAACTTTATTCGGGCCATATTAAGTCTGTTTTACAACAATTCCCTCAATGAAATCAAATAGGGTAACAATATTGTGTCATTGACCTTAACATGGTTCGATAAATTAACTTCATACATATATCCAATTGCAACGCCAACTTAAAAAAAAAAAAAAAAAAAAAAAAAAAAAAAAAAAAAAAAAAAAAAAAAAAAGGATTACATCACACATATATTCTCACAAACATAACTAATCCAAAATCCCAATATACCCAAAACTACTCCCTCAAAACTTTTGTAATGATGTCTATATATTTCAATACAAATTCCATGATGGACAAGAAACATAGCATTATCTCTTTCACAGTGAATTAGCTTCTTTTTTTTTTCCACACCAAAAAAAAATCACAAATAATAAACCAAGTAATACTAGTAAACCCAAACTATTCATCTTACGCACTAGATTTAACAAATCTCCACCAATGGCCCATGAGGTGCCTTCCTAGTACTAAGGGTGAGCAAAACATTCACTACAAGAAATTTGGTTATTTTCAACGATTGAAACCGTTGAAAAAAGTACTAAAAACCGTTGAAAATACTATTTTTGACGGTTAAAATAACCGTCAAGAACCGCCATTAAAAACTATGTAGAAAATTTTTTTCTACGGCCTATGCAACCGTCAAAAAAAATGTTACACTTTTATCAACGGTTAATAAACGTCGAAGTATTATTAAAAGCCATTGAAACATAAACACATAAAAATGTTTATTACTTTTTTCTACATGTACTCAATCGTCGATAAAGGGTATCTTGAAATAAATTTCAACAGTTAATAAACATTGAAATAAGTAATTTCTTTAACATAAATAAATAAATAAATTTGGATGCACTTATCAAAATTTAATAACCTAATTCAAAATAATGTAAACACAATTGTGCAATTCCTAATTAAATTTACAACAACCAATCAACTACTCTTTTAACACAATAAAAAAAAAAAAAAAAAAAAAAAATACTATACAAATACAATGGATAATTAGAGCTGAAAATATTTCCACTTTTTAAAATATATATATACATAAGGACTTCCATATTTGTAAATGCCATAGGATTTAATTCAAATAAGCAGAAAACAAATCATCAAAATTGGGGAAGGTCTTATTGCAATTACAAATTATTTAATGGATCAGCTAACAAAATTGGCAGGAACTAAAGAGGATAAGCATAAGCTTAAGTCAACGGCTTAATGAAGACATCAAATTCAGATTGTTAGGTTCTAAAGATTTAGGAATTTATGTATTTAGAACTCTAATTTGTATTGTTGGCAAACCATGATCAAAACAGGTTATTTAGTCTTGTTTAGACTTGCTCAAAGTTGGTCTTTCATGTAAAGTTGGAATTGAGTGGCTGCAAGATGCATTGGTGCATTTCGGCCTGGCTCGATTGATCGAAGGAAAGGCTCGATCGATCGAATCTCGGACAGAATGTTTTTCTGCAGAATATTCCAGCTCAGCCCTAACTCATTAAACGTTTTGGGTTTTCTGTTTTTACCCTAGGTATATAAAGAAAAACCCTAGCCACGTTTTTAGAGTTGCTCCAATTGAGTTGTTGCTCATACTTTTTTGTTTTGTGTAAATCTCTTGTGAGATCTAGAGGAGTTTGCCTTTACACAAAGCTTAGGGTTTTCAAGGTAGAGATTACTTCAACATCTTGATGATCAACTCGGTTGCTACCATTGAAGCTTAAAGAATATCAAGCGTGGGTGCTTGTAGCTGATTGGAGAATCCAAGAAAGAAGAAGTTCGTGGATTCGGAGCTTGCACGTGGTCGTGTCAGTAAGTTCTACTGGTGGGTAGCAGTAGGAAGTCAAGCGGGGAGCTTGTAGTCCTTTTGTATGAACTTCGATTCTTTCGCATAGTGGATTCAGGTTTACCTTGAGGATAGCTAGGTCAAATCCTCCCCAGGTTTTTACCGTGTGGTTTCCTGGGTGATCATATCTTGTGTTATTTATTATTCCGCTGCTTTATTATTTTTGATATGATTGTTTGATTGCTTTAACCTAGAATTGCATAATTTGACTAAGTAATAACTTGGCTAATTAACTAGGCTAACCAATTTGGTTGTTTTAAGGGGTTTAAAACCGTTCACAGATAATGCTTTAATTTAAATTAAAATAGCATTCAGAAGGCCTCACGTTACAAGACCTAAAGCCAGAAAAACCTTGTTGACCAGATGAACGGATCTTTAACCACACTTCTAGCATTCACCACTTCATTTCATTGATAGATGACTTCAAGCTTTCAATATATTTGCTAAAATTAGAAAATCCTTTTGAATTTCACACGCACACATATTCAAACAAACAAGAAAAAGACTAACCTGTGTATAATTTAGAGGATTCTTCTGCAACTCAGTTATGGATATATCAATGTGCTTCCTGGAGTCACATATGAATTGAGCCTTTGCCTTTTGACCCACGATGACATATTTCGTTTCTTTAAATTTGTTGGCTAAAACATTAAATGCAGCCAATCCACCCAAATAGGATGGCAGTCATAACGAAATTACCAAATTCTTATCTTCTTCTAGCCCCCATAAATTTCAGGGAAGTAATTTAGATATATATCACAATCACATGGAAAGTATTAACTCTCCTAGATTCTTTCACGTTGTCAACCTAACGAAACTAAACCCAAAAGATAATTCATAATAAGCTCACCTTGTTCCCTAGAAAATGGACATTCTTACTTACATTTTAAAGTTACACAGACACTCAATGGATCTTAAACCCACAACTTATTTAAACGAAAGAAGTACCATTTGACTACTTGAGCCATAGCTGAGTAAGTGAATTTCTCAAATAAAATAGCATAGCTACAACAGAGTACAAGTGTACAACTACTCAGGTTACAATATGCTTATAAAAAATCAAACTTCCACTTTCAAAGTAATCCGTTATCTCAAAATCAAGGAACCCCAAAAATTTTAAAACTTTAAACAATCTAAAACTCTCAAGAGTAAATTTCACAAACACATACCGGACAACATAGAAGATATCTCCCTGGACAACTGCTTCGTCGAGTCCTCTGCATTCAAACACGACAACAAACATAAAAACTCAAAAAGCAAATCACAAACTTTCTTTTCACTTCCCATCTCGTATTTTCTCAGTAACCAAACAAAAAGTAACGGTAAACATAATTACAAAAGTTTTTTTTCTTTGTTGTTAAAAAGTATCAAAATCAAAGAGAGGGTCAAGGTTGAGGATGGGAAGAGAGGAGGAGAAGGAGGTTTTGGTTAAGCGAGAGGAGGAGGATTTGGGGGACTTGACTTTGACATAGCGTCGTTTGATGAAGTTGGAAATGGAGGCGGTGTGAGACGACGAGGTGTCAAGCGAGGAGACAAAGTCTTTAAACTTCAAATATCACGGTTCGATTTGCTTCAATTTAATCCTCCTGAATAGTATAGAAAAATATAAAGAATTTCAATGTCCTGGTAAAAAATCCTAAAATTTCCCCTGCGACCAAACAGAGGGTAAGAGTTGAGAGTGATAAAATACCGTCGACGGACACGAAATTGAGGGGCGAACTCGAGAGTAATCGAACAATGGCTCGAAATCTTCAGTGGAATCCACCTGAAACCAAAAATAAATAAAAATCAAATCAGAGAGAGAGAGAGAGTTTATTTTCAACATTTTATAACTGTTGATAAATTTTGTCTTTTTATCTATATTTATCTGACTGTTGATATAACTTTTTCCTATTTATTCTTTGTTTTTTTAACACCTATTTCAACAGTTACGCTAACTGTGGATTTTTTTTTAACACATGTTTCAACCGTTACACCAATTGTGAAAATAAATATGTGAATTTCTTTATTTTACTCAATAGTTGTGTATAACTGTAAAATTTTAAGGTTTTTATTAACATTTTTCAGTGACCATAGATAAAATTATGTTGAAAAAACTCAAGTTTGTTGTAGTGGTTATCAGAGCCAACCCAAACGACCGGCGCTGACGACACTGTCCCGACACTAGCGCTAACCGAATGAGCCGAGGCCGGCGTTCGGAGGGCGAAGCCTGTTCCGATGCCGGAGCGATGTGGTCATCAGAGTTGGAAATCTAAAATCGATTTAAGCCGAACCAAACCGATACCAGTATACCAATTTTTGTTTCTCCCTAAGTTTGGATATGATGTCATTTCACAGGTTCTGATTTTAATTTTTTTTTTAATAAAACGACATCGCATGGGTGTTATTAATAAATAAATAAATAAATAACAAAAAAAAAAAAAAAACAAACAAAACAAAAGCAAAACGGTGTGTTTTATGCTAGGTTTTTAGATTCTCTAGGGGTATAAATTCATTCTTTTCTCTCAGAATCTTTTAACTCTCTCTCTCTCTCGCTCTCGCCTGACACAGCGACGACTTGCCTGAGCTCTTGCCATTGCCTAACGCAACAATGCCTCGCCTGAGCTCTCGTCATTGCTCACCAGTCACGGCAAACCAACGGTAAGCCTCTGCATAATCCTTTAACTCTCTCTTTCATGTTTTGCCTTCATGATTTCACTGATTTGTCTTCGTGTTTTGTTTGTCTTCGTGTTTTTTCCTTTTCATTTGTTTGGGAAAGCATGAATGATTAAGTTGGTTTGATTAAGTTTGGGAAAGCATGAATTTTTTTTTTATTTTTTTATTTTTTTTATGAAGTTGGTTTGATTAAGTTAAGGTTGTGATTTTTATATAAGACTTTAATAGTGGAAAGTGAAACTGAAAAGTCTATTATATTATATAGTCTAATACTTAGCCGGTTAGCCCCCCAAAAAAATAATAAAATAAAAAATGCTATACTATAATATGTCTTACTATCTTTAATAAATTAATATGTCTTAGGGTTATAACTAACTTACTTTAGTCCCACTTACTTTAATATGCCTTAACTAATTTACTTTAATATGTGTCACAATCTACTAAGTACTACTAACCATTTTTTTTTCAGCATTTTAATTTTTGAGGGAGACAGAGATTGAGAGAGTTCTTGCTTTCAATCCTTCACCGAGAGGTAATTACTAATCACTCACTATATTCAACATTTTGATTTTAAATTTTTAGTACTTAGTAACAATTGCTTTAAGTTTATATATATAAAATTAGCTTTTATTTTATATTTATTCAATATAAATATAAAATAAAAGCTAATTCTCTAGTTCTGAATTGTTGTTAATATTAGTGACATGAATTGTTGAGTAATGACTAATGATTGTTAGTCTGTTATTGTTGCCTTATTATATTTGCTGGAAAAATTATAATTTGATTGTTGTGGAATTTTTTTTTTTTTGTTGGTTGGAAATTTTTTTATTAGATGGATGTCGATGTTGTTGGTTGGAAATAAATAAACTACTATATGATAATGTAATTGTCATACAGGATCTAACATAAAATGTAAACTTTAGTTTATTTTTTTACACCTAGCTTATTTTATTTAGTTGCTCTCGACGATTTTTCATATTTTGAAACTGCTGCATGATTTCTTTACACTCAATAGTCTTGAATATATCTTTTTCAATATATGTAACTAAGCAATCATTCATCCACTGATCTCCTATTCAATTGCGTAATCGATTTTTAATTATGTTCATTGTTGAAAAAGCTATTTCAACAATAGCTGCTGCAACTAGTAAGATCAATGCCAAAATCACTAATGAGTAAACTAATGGATATGAAACATTTTTATTTTTTTAATCATTACCAAGTGGAACCCATGGTTTTATATTATAGTGGTACGTTTTTGTTTTTAAAAGTCCCTCAAGCTACTGTGTAGTCCATCAATGTAGAGAATTTTTTTTTTTTTAATTATTACTAAGTGGGACCCATTGGTTTTATATATTAGAATTGTAGTAGGAGGAGAAGTCTACTGAGAAAAGGTACCGTGAATTGATATATATATATATATATATATATTTTGTCTTTTGTGTCAAGGGGGGGCAAATAAGGCATTTTAGGTCATTATAATATTATTAGTAAAAAAATTTGAAAGTTCAGAGGGGGCACCTGCCCCCCCCCCCCCCCCCCCCCGGGGCCCCCCTCCTTCCGCCCCTGATTAGTATAGTAATAAAAGCCCAACCTTACGTATTAGGCCTAGGGCCCTATTTGAAGATTATTTTCTGTCCGAAGAGAAGAAGGTGGTTGGGAAGGAACCTGTGTGGAAAAGATACCTGGAAATGAATGAGGAGTATGGTCCGAAGAGAACACCAGCTGTTCGAAGAGATTATTCTCTTCGAATATAAAGAGTCTCGATCAAACAAACACCTAGGAGGTTCAAGTGATCTTTCTAGCAACCCCAATGATAAAGATAAGCTCTAGGTATGTCTAGAGATGATAAGAACGAAGAAATATCTAAAGGAAAAGCTGCTACCACCGTATTTAATGCACTGTATCAACTTTTCTGGCCGCATTTATGTGGAGAAGACCCCTGAACAGTGTAACCTCATCTATCGCCACTCACAAAAAGCTAAAGAAGATACTTGACGTAACATATACTCAAGTAGGTACACAGATGAAGAACAAGTGGACGATGGAGATGATGGGGAAGGATGCTATATAAGGGAAAGAGGCTCTTGATAATGAGGGGGAGGGGGAAAAAATCAATATAAGGGTGAGAGAAAAGCTTTATTGTAGCTCTAGTAGCTGTAATCGCTACTTAATCAGTAATATACCTCTTCGGACACCAATTCATTTCATTTTTTACGTGTATATTTATACTGGTCCATACTTGGGGGTTGTGATTAACTGTTGTCAATTCCATAATCAACCTAGCTCTTTCACCCACTCTCTACAAATTCATTGTTTTGAGCTTGGGCTACAAATCCTAACCCTACAGTAATAATTAGCTACACAATAAGAAAGATGTATGTTGGTGATTTTATGAATGGTTACATATATAAAAGAGAAGATTTTTCCAACCTAATTTGGGGAAAAAAAATTATAGGAAGGATTAGCAATTGAACAAAATATAGACCTTCCAATGCTCAAAACATTGTGCCAGAAATAATAATTAACTTTCACCCACTCTCTACAAATTCATTGTTTTGGGCTTGGGCTACAAATCCTAACCCTACAGTAATAATTAGCTACACAATAAGAAAGATGTATGTTGGTGATTTTATGAATGGTTACATATATAAAAGAGAAGATTTTTCCAACCCAATTTGGAAAAAAAAATTATGGGAAGGATTAGCAATTGAACAAAATATGGACCTTCCAATGCTCAAAACATTGTGCCAGAAATAATAATTAACTGTTTGGTTGTATATGAATAGGAAGGATTATCTAGATTATGTGGATTTTTGCTTCAAAACATTTGGGGATCAAGTTAAGCTATCACAATGAACGAACCAAATGGGCTATGCATCAATGGGTACACCTTTGGTATTTTTGCACCAGGACGATGTTCTAATTATGTTGGAAATTGTACTGCCCGTAACTCTGCCACCGAGCCCTATATTGTTGCCCATAACTTACTTCTTGCTCATGGAGGTGCCGTGAAGTTGTACAAGGACAAGTACCAGGTTTGTATAATTGAAAGAAGAAAAAAAGTTACATCACTGCATTTTTCAATAAAAAATTAATAATTTTCCCCATAAACTATGCTCATTTGAATAAGCATATGATGAAATTAAGTTGCTTATTCAACTTATTAGTATTTGATTGGAAAGGGAAAAAAAGTCAGCATATTGGGTTTTTAATTTTACTCCCATCTATTTTACCGTTCATTCCATTAAATAAGCAATCAGGAATGTGAATCAGAATGCTCTCTAAGTTTGTGCACAACTTGTTTAATGTATTTTCTTTTTTTTAGTACAATTGTATTTTGTTCAGCTTTTATGATTATTTGATATAGTTAATATGTGATGTTAGACAAATTGTGATTGACTTAATATGCTTGCAGCAGCCATATCAACATGGGAAAATTGGGATTCCAATAGTGACACATTGGTTTATACCAAAATACCAAACTTCAACCAAAAGGCTACCTACAGAGTTCTTGATTTCTTTTTTGGTTGGTGAGTACATATTGCAACAAAGATTAATTTCTAAAGCCATCCTTAGTTATTAATCATATTCATTCTTCTACATATTTAAACTTTCATAACTCTTCTTGAAGACCTCTAAGGTAATTTTTACATTAAAAAAATCTCATTTGCAAGGAAATTTACTTTATTATTCATTTATATGCACAAAAATGCTTGATAATCATCCACGATTTGTATATATAGGTGTGGTTTGGATAGCTAAAACGCAATACATTTTACGACTACGTTTCCTTCCTTTTATTTATTTATTTTATTTTATTTTTTTAAGACCAGCGCCTGGTGCAGTGTTCATGGGATATGAACAGTGCACCAAGGCATATAAACAGTAAAAAAAGAGTGAACAGTAAATTTTTTATTATTATTTTTTTATTATTTTCAGTTTTTAGTTTTCAGTAAAATAAACAGTATCCAAACAGACCCTGGTCATATATGGTGACTATCCCAAAAGCATGAAGTCTTCAGTGGGTAATCAATTGCCAAGATTCACTGAAGCTCAATCCAAGTTACTAAAAGGGTCCCTCGATTTTCTTGGTGTAAATTACTACACTACAAATTATGTAGAAAGTGCTCCCTCATCTAATGGTGTTAATGTTTATGTCTCTGATAGACAAGCCACTCTCACGAGTATGCTTAAAAATTAGAACCATTTTATTTACTCTTTGATAATTTTTTGTCTCATGTTGCATGCATGCCATTACCTAATGAATGTGGTGCAACAAATTGTTTTCCAGACAGCTTTGAATTGGCTATTCATCTATCCTAAGGGACTTCAAGAGCTTTTGCTATATATAAAGGAAAATTACAACAATCCAGTAATATACATAACAGAGAATGGTATGTAGAGAGGGAAAATTCCCGACCTATCACAAGTTGACACGTCACACTACCAAGTCCACAAAATACAGCCAATTACAAAGCACCACATACTGCTGCTAGGTTTTGCTATCACTGCTCAGAAGCCACCAAAAATTTACCAAGTGTCATGCAAGAACCAATCACACATCAGTGCATGTGTAAGCGATGACCCAAGCAGTCTCGCACGTGTAAGCGATGACCTAAGCAGCCTCGCACGTGTAAGCGATGACACAGGCGGACCAATCAGATTGTGACATGTGTCATCAATCAACCTCTGCCACGTGTCGCTCATCCACCCCAAAACTCCTATAAATAGAAGCCTTCCTGATACATTTAGGAGGGCACCAAGCCATCTGAAGCATAAGCAGCATCAGAGAAGATTCAGAAGTCCAGAAGTTCTGCCGGAACCAATCTCTAAAGCCTCCAAGAACTTCAAGAACTTCAACCTTCGAATAAGAAGAACATTTGAAGAGAAATCATCAAAATCATCCGCCTAGATCCAAAAGTCTGCGGGAATCAAGCCTAAGGTGTCCGAAAACATCAACAAACCACAAATCAGTGAAGTTCAACGGATTCAAGCGTCTAAAGCCCCGAAGAATTTCCACCACAAACCTTCAAATACGAAGAACATTCAAAGAGGAATCATCCAAATCATATTCCAGCAAAGCCTCCAGAAACCTCACAAACCACAAATCAGTGAAGTTCAACGGATTCAAGCCTCTAAAGCCCCAAAGAATTTCCACCACAAACCTTCAAATACGAAGAACATTCAAAGAGGAATCATCCAAATCATATTCCTACATATCAAAGTTCACTGGAATCAAGCTCAAAAGCCTCCAGAAACCTCACAAACCACAAATCAGTGAAGTTCAACGGATTCAAGCCTCTAAAGCCCCGAAGAATTTCCACCACAAATCTTCAAAGACGAAGAACGCACCAAGAACACGAAGAACACGAAGAACGTGAAGAACAAAGGATTTCTAACAAGCTCATAGCTAGAGATTCATTGTAATTCTGTTTCAACAATCTTCGATCCATCCCTCAAACAAATTGAAGGATATTTTGTGTTCAAATCACAATCACATTACCACAAATCCAATCAACAAATCTTTCAAGGAGATCGAATCAGAGGATAACTATTTTGTAATCACAGAGAATTGTACCACACAATCATCAATACAAATTCGCACTTGTGAAACTATTTTTACTTGTTTGACTTATTTCGAACCGAGAAATTTAGTCGTCCACATGGTACTACAATTTTCTTTGTCATTTTTTTATTAGAATATTTTTTGCAGTGTCTTAAATAATATTACTAGAGTAATTTTATTATTCCACTCTTCTTATGTAGGAATGGCTGATGCAAATAATATATCTTTGCCAATTAAAGATGCCCTCAAAGATAGTCTGAGGATAAGATACTATTATGGACATTTATCTTATCTTTTAAAAGCTATCAAGTGAGTGTTAATGAAAACCATTTTTGTGTCATTTTTTAATTTGGTTATGGTAGAAAAATATAAAGGAGGACAGAAAAAGTAGAATTAAAATCAAAGAATATATATTTATATAATTTTTTGATAATAAAAAATGATTTTAATAGTGAAATTTTGGCTGGGAGGGCATGAATGTGAAGGGATACTATGTTTGGTCATTCCTTGATGACTTTGAATGGGATGCTGGTTACACCGTTCAGTTTGGCCTAATCTTTGTTGATTTTAATAACAATTTGAGGAGATACCTCAAGTACTCTGCCTATTTGTTCAAGTTGTTTCTCCCAAAATAAGTTGCAACTCTTGAGCCATAAGAGAGGAAATTGTATTTTTCTAACCTAGCTTTATTGTTTATTGGAGATTCTTCCTCTTATATGATCTTTTGAACAAACTATAGCCTGGTGTGATTGGATTCATGATTTTTCTAAAATATTTCATAAATAGAGTAGTTGAACTTGTAATTAACTTGATTATTTATTTATTTATTAAGACTAGCAGTCTAATTCATTGAGTGAATAAGTTTGCACTTAAGATTAATCACAATAAGATATACATGATTTTTCTATTTTATGTATTAATCTTAATAAATAAAAGGAATCTCACTTGTCTCTTGTTTTATATTTTGTGGCATATATTAGATATTTTTGTACTATAAAACTTAGATACTTAGGTGCAATACATTAGGTTGTTTTGAATTTAATTTTCATTTAAAAAGATAACTTTATTTGTATTTTATTGGTCAATGCAACCACGTGTTTAAATCTAATTGAAGAACCTAATGTATTGTACCTAAGGTATCATATCTAAGCTTTATCCTTAAAAAACTTATGATGACATGGTTGGTTCCATAGATGGAAGCAGTTGAGGAGGCTTGGATGAGCATAATTATGCGAAATTTTGCTTAAAGGACATAATTAACCGGTTAATGATAAAAAAGAAGATAATTATGAGGAAATGAAGACTCACAATTCACATGGATAAAAAAATCCACTAATGCGCGTTATGTTAAAGTTGAATGATATTTATAACCATATAGTACAAGGAAATGCTGATAAGGTCATTGAGGAAATTTTTTAAGGCAAATAACTTGGAAAGCAATATTTAACTGAACATTCAGTGCAAGTCAACATACGAATAAATGTGTACAACTGAGGTTTTCGACAGTGGCACAAGGTGTGTGACTATGTTCCCAACCACGGTTCCATTTTGGAACCAGCGTCCATTGCCAATTTCTTGAAAGAAAGTGAATTGGAAGTCATCTAGTATGCATTACTATTGAGAAGTAGTGTAAAAATAAGGATACATTCAATTTTGAGAATGGAAAAACATGTGCTTGTGTAACCAAGATACTCATTGATTTTGAAATATATGTTTTCATAAATTATGATAGGCCAAAAACGAATTGACCTCTTATGATTAAATTAATTGATTAATTAGTCAAGTTATTAATTAATCAAATTAACATGCAAATGTGTGGTAGTACAAACAAATCACCAATAAACTAATTATGCAGCGGAAAATAAATAAAACGGTGATTTGTTTACGAATGGGGAAAACCTAACGGTAAAAACCCCACAGGGTGATTTTCAGGTCACCACTCCCGAAATTCCACTATTATCACAACAAGCGGTTACAAGTAAATGAATCTCAAGTACCTTACCAACCTACAGTTGAACCCTTACCCCAATACTCAATTGGACTTGTTCTGTTGTGACAATTTCCCCTTTTAATGCACGGCTCCCAAGTACGTAACTAACCAATGCGCGGATCTCAGTACGCGACTTCAATCACTAACTATAGAGAGATTTGTTGGCTGCAAAGTTCTTCAGTTTATCCACAATGAAGATCAAGAAGATGCTTGGTCACAAAACCCAAAGGTGCACATACACAACAACTTCTTCAGATGAACTAGGGCAAAACTTTGTCTTCGGTCACAAATTGCTTGTACAGACTTTGCTCAATGCTTGTGCAACTTGTGTACTCTTTGACGGCCCTTAAAATAATCATTTTATATGTCTAGGGTTAGGAGGAAAAAAGGCCCAAAGACACATTCACGGATTCCAAGAAATCAGATCAGAAATTCTGATTTTATAAACCTCGACAGATAGAAGCTGTTGAGCAGGTGTCGAGCACACGGGACTGGAACAGCTTTCTTAAGCTCGATAGATGCAGCTGTCGAGCTTTAATGAATTTGCACTTTCAGCTTGTTTTCTTGGATAGACTTGAAGGTTTCAACACTTGATCTTGAAACATGGTTTCTTGAAGTATTTTAACACATCCTAGATCTATCCAAATACAAGTAAAGTGCGTTTTGTCAAAGGATTAGCCAATTACATAAAATCATGACATATGTTCTTAACATGTGAACCACATATGTCCTAACAAATTAGAGTTAGCATAAGGCAATATGTTAGTACCAAGTCATCTTGCTAACTATACCAAATCCCCTACGTTATTGTGTGCTCAAGTGGGAGATGTAAGTTCTTGAAGTGATAATACCATAACATAGTACGCCTGACGTAATACAAAAATTATCTTATATAGTGGTTGTATGTAGCCTCTCTCTCATAGCATGCGGGCACCATACACTATGAGAAGTGGATTCATATAGCTGCTCTATAAGATGCGCCCTCATTGAAATGAAGTCTACTTCACAATATGGTTGTGTTATTTATTGATGTGTTGCAACCCTTGAGAGAGGCATAACTTTTCAAAGTGTTGTCACTCTCCTACTTCAAAAAATTCCTCTATATATGATCACCATCCTCATGAAATTGTCATCCTTTCTCATGGACCAACAAAGACTGTTATTTATTAACGTTAGCCACGTCTATTCTATATTCCATAAAGAACTAATCAATTACAATTGGGATTTCTCATAATCATTTACATAACTTGTTTGACCTAATAAACATTCCATGTGAGATTCAATTCATGCCCACACAACACCAATTATCTAATCCATATAATTTGAGATATTGCAATCTCTCCCACTTAAATTCTTGATGTTTTCTTTAGGGCTCACATTGTGTTGCAGTGCCTCTAAGCCACATGATGTTATAAGTTATGAAAAACTTAGACAAACATCAACTTAAAAAGTAGACCCAATTCATATTGCAACAATGGTAATAATATATTCAATGAGAGAATTAAAATTAAAACATGAGAGGTCATTCCACCTAAAACAAAGTATATTGTCTAAGGAGCACATAAAAAAAAATCAAGCAAAACTTAAATCACAAGTTGTTATGTATCATTACCAAAATTTAAATAAAATTAAGTGCTCTAAATCAACTAGCAAATTCTCTAAAAATGCCCCTTCAAAATAATGTTATATTTTCATGCGTAGTTAAAACTATTAGATGCTACTATATATTTGATGATCAGTAGTTTCCCAAGCCTTCACACAAGCTCAACGGAGTCAAGCCAATCCTCTGACCAACAAACCTAAACAGTAAACACTAAAATTAGATGGTCAATGGGGTGCAACCTAGGCTACGTTTGTTTCGGTGGTAAAGGAAACCCGGAAAATATTTTACACCCTTGAGGGTGTTTAGATGCGCATGAAAATTTGGTCAAACTAAAAACCAATTTCAATTGACCGTAAAATAGGCACCCCAACTCTGTAAAACCAATTACATACTCATTTTACCTTCAATTGATTTCCAGCCTCACTCAGAACTTAATAACCTGAAGAGAGAGAAAGAGAGAGCACCAGAGGAATCGGACCACCGTACAAGCTTTGGTCACCGTGCAAGCTCCGTCCATCATCCGCCGTCTGCCGTCTAAGCTCCGTCTTCCATTTGCCGTTTGCCGTACAAGCTGCATCCACCGTCCCTCTTCTCTTTCTCCCTTGTTCTCTTTCTTTTCCTCTGACCAACCATGGCCGAATCTTCACCTGCATGTCACCGATCTACAACCCACCACCCACCCCCGCCATCGCTGCCGCCTCTAGATCAAACGACCGATATCGTCACCCAAAGCCCCAGCTCGATACCGATCTCGACAACCGATCTAGCCGCCACCACCAATCGCCAATTTGGCCGCCACCGATCACCAGCCCACTCCACTCCACCCCCAAACCCACCTGATCTAGCTGCCACCGTCCTCCATCCACTCCGATCCTCTCTTTCACTCGTTCTCTCTCTTTCCCGATCTATTGAGTTTGTGAATAAAAAATGTTTTTATTTTGATTTTTGGTTGTGTTAAGCGTATATTTTGAAATTTTCTGTTATAAAATTTGTTGGGGAGCTGAGAAAATAACTGAGAAAATGTGAAAAATTTGTAGGAAAATAGCATTTTCAGAATTTTACCAAACACCAAAAATCGTTTTCCAAACTATTTTCCATTGTAAAATCAAACACCCGGATTTTATTTTCCTTACGGGAATTCACTTTCCCCTGTATTCATTTTACACTCGGAATTCGATTTACATCAAACCAAACACAGCCTTAGTCAAACCAAACTAACATTGTTGAAGTGTTAATTTGGTTGGACTCTCTCTCTCTCTCTCTCTCTCTCTCTCTCTCTCTCTCTCTCTTTCTCTCTCATAACCCAGATAATACTAGCAAATTATTCATATTTCACACACAAACTGTTAGTACCCACAATGTAACATGGATGTTTAATCACATATGTGCTTTACCTAACAATAGTTAGTCGATTAGATCTTCTCGTAATTGTTTATATAACCCAATTCGATAAAATAATCACCAAAAGTGATACTTAACACATGTCCATACAACATTTATTTGTTCCTTCCAATCCACATGATTTGACATTTCACACCTAATGTGAACCACAAACAAAGGTTGGGTTTGGATAGTGACGTGTTTACGTTTAGCAACGCATTTGCGTTTTTTGACTGGATCCCATGCACAAAAATGTAAATTTAACTTTAAAACTGAGTCCCACAATATTATTCACACATTTAATAATTATTTTGTTATAGTGTTTTTAATTTTTAATTTTCAGCTATAAGTGATATCTAAACAGACTCAATTAATAAGAATTATCTCAATGCAACACAAGTGTAGAAAAGCAGTGCTACAAGTGTGCACCACAAATATTTCATGGGGTTAGTTAGTGCACCTGTGAAACTCAGTCCATAATTCAGATTCCCATAGCATTAATCCGAAGGCTCCAGAATTAGAAATATATGGCTTTTGCCCCTTTCAAATTTCCAATCCACATGATTTGACGTTTCACACCTAATGTGAACCACAAACAAATAATAAGAATTATCTCAATGCAACGCAAGTGTAGAAAAGCAATGCTACAAGTGTGCACCACAAATATTTCATGGGGTTAGTTAGTGCAGCTGTGAAACTCAGTCCATAATTCAGATTCCTATAGCATTAATCCGAAGGATCCAGAATTAGAATTATATGGCTTTGTTTCTTATCAAAAAAAAAAAAAAAATTGTCTGCATGGTAGTTTTACTTTTCTTTTTTTTTGCTGGATCACAGTAGTTAATCATATTAAATCGGACACTTACACCGACAAAAACTATCCTGACACGACAACAATTAAAATCTGCAGATTTGTCCAGAGAATGCACATGATCTTAAACTCTATTTTGGGTGTTTTTGGGGGGGCTAGGCCACGTCATTCTGTTGTTGTTAGCTTGTTTGGGCCTAGTTCTTCATCCCATTCTGTTGGTTCTGTCTATCACTTCTATTTTTCTATAAGTATCTAGTTTCCCCATAGGTTTGAGTTCTTGGACCATGCAATACCTTGGTTCTGTCTAGTACCCAGATATAATGGTGTGATTGGTTTTCCCATAGGCTTGAGTCCGAGGACCATGCAATGCCTTGGTTTTGTCTATCACTTCTATTTTTCTGTAAGAAGGAGCTTGTCTTCGGCTCTGAGAGTCTTACTTTTGGTATAATGATGTCTTCGGACCGCTTTACTGGAAGCGGTTTCTCCTCGGGTCGGACTGTTAGCTCTACGGTGCTCTGGGCAGGGATGCTTTGGACTCTGAACTTACATGTGGCATTGACCTTGCCTTTAACTCAAGTTCCCATCCTCTTCAATTACGAGGCGTCCCTTGACTATTCGCGCTCCTCGCTTGACGTTTCGATGCACGAGACGCGCCCTCATTACTATCCTCGTGAATTGATAAAAATCCAGCGGTCCATGGTTTCCTTGGGATTTGGTCAAGATTAATACCACCGATAATTCTCTTTTCGAACTCTGTGTGGATCAATTCCCACCAGTTTTCACCCTCTATATAAGGCTTTCTGAGGAAAATGTTTCTCCACACTCCATGAACTTTCCAACCCAACTAGAAACACGTCCTTTCACCTCCCCGAGCCCCTTCAACAACCCTGCCAGGATTGTGACCAGAGTTGGGAGATATGCGGCCAAGAGCCATCGTGGCCGCAGCCCCCACCAGACTTTCGGCGCGGTAGAGCCTGGGCGTAACCCTAATAGTGCCCTGCATAGTGTCTAGGAGGGACGTCTTTGGAGTACCTAACGCTCCTCCCCAGGGCGCACCCCTGCCGGAGGAGACGCGCAAGATCACGTTACGGCTGGTGCCCGAGTGTTGCCGTCTCCAGCGGCCAACTCTCGTGAGGACTGGAGAGAAGCAAGGGAACATCATGGGAAAGGCCTCCCGGAGCCCCTGCGTCGGCTCCTCTCTTTGTTCCAGCTCCGCCGCACTGGCCAAGGAGCTGTTGGTAGCCTTGAAGCGGGCTAGCCTCAGCTCCATTCCCTCTAGCTAGTTCTAGGTCAAGTCTGCCTGGACCTCTGATTGTAGAACTAGCTTGTAAAATAAAAATAGCTTTAAAACAAGCCTGCCCGAGCCTCTAATTGTAATATGTACTTTTCATTTAATAAAAGAATATCAAGTTTCTTTTCTTCTCTGTTGAATCTTTTATCTTTCTGCAA
The DNA here is from genome assembly GCA_030445155.1 of Quercus variabilis. Classification (NCBI taxonomy): domain Eukaryota; kingdom Viridiplantae; phylum Streptophyta; class Magnoliopsida; order Fagales; family Fagaceae; genus Quercus; species Quercus variabilis. The sequence continues at coordinate 2,870,160 of CP129448.1, read as the reverse complement.
TTTTTTTTTTTTTTTTTTTTTTTTGTATGATGCATCGCTACTAGCCTATCGTAAATTAACAACTTAAAAACAATCGTCCGTTGCGCCTGTTAGTGCACTAATTCTTCCCACAGACGGTGCCAATTGTAGGGTCTCAATTTGTAAAGGTACCCAGACAATACATTTCTAGAGAGTGGAATGAAGAACTAGGCCCAAACAAGCTAACAACAGTTCACCGGGAACCCTTCACCTTTGGAGGGGGATTAGCCCAACTTTTTGGCTAAGGGTTGCTCCTCGGCACCTGTCCGAGGAGGTTCCCTTTAGTTCCCCCCCCCCCCCCCCCCTTGCTTACTTTACTCGCTCCTCTTATATAGTCTTCATCGTCCTATCTTCTTCTTCTATCTGTTGATCATCCATTTGCCTTCCTTCTGACTATCCATCCCATCAGAGGCCTTATCAGCACTCAAGTGGTTCACCCTGATCAACGTCGCCCTGCTAAAGGGTTACATCCCCATTAATGCGGCCAGAGGAGTTAGGTGAATGCATTAAGTGCGAAGGTAACAACTTGCTCTGGGCTTGTCCTCCACCCAAAATTAACCTCAGTATGCCGAGGATGAAGATGTCCTCGGCATGGATCCAAAAAAGCGTATCTCCATAAATCAGCCTCGGATGGGCATCCCTCCTCGGCATGGGCCTTGGGCCTACTGCAATATGGGCTGAGATTACCAGGCCCACGGGCCCCACATGTAGGTTTTAATTATAACTAATATGATTTTTATTACTTGTTGTCAATAGTAATTAACTGATGAGGGGGCAAAAATATTCTCTAAAAAAAAAAAAAAACTGAGGGAGCAAATTGAAACTATTTAATTAATTAATTTTTTTTTTTTTTTTTTTTGAGGAAGAAAACGATTTCAAAAATTGATTGCTATAATTGAAACTTTCTAAAATTTGGGTTTAATTTTGAAACTATCCCCAAACTCTAGGAGGAATCATCTAATTTTTTTAATTTTAAATTAAAAGGAAAAAAAGAAAAAGAAAAGAAGCTACAACCTCATCACGTCCATTTTGATGGGGTCTCACATATTTGTCCCCAAAATAAGTTAAATAATTTAGGATATTCAATGGATTATAAGTGATGATATTACAAAACTTATAATAAAGTGAATAATTGTGTTTGTGGGGCCGGAGGGTCTAAAGATACTCATCCACATGTGTATCGGGTCCGAGGCCCAAACCGAGGATGAGGACATGTTCAAGGACGAACACGTGATGTCATAGAGGCCCACAGTCATAGGCAAAGAAGACAGTGTTGATCGTAACAGTCTAGAAAACTACGCCGAGGACAAACCCTTCCTTGATTAACCAAGGTTGAGGTATGAAGAAGTGTTTTACCAACAAAGGCAACCTTCCATACTATTCCATATGAGAAGATAAATACTACAATTGAATTGGACAGAACGTGATCATGTAGTATCTCTAGGAAAAGCTATTTTCTCCACATTAAATGCACTGCAACTAATTCTCTGACCGCATTAATGTGGAGGTGATACCTGAACAGTGTGTTTCAGCCTTACAGCTACTGCATCGTGACTTAGAGGATGGGCTGATGGGACAAGTATCAACACCAACTTTCTAGCATGCACGTGTAAGGTGGGAAGGAAAAGGAAAGAGAGTATAAAAGAAGAGGGTGGCGCCAAAAAAAAGGAAAAAGAAAAAAAGAAAAAGGAGAGTAGCAAGAAACACTGTAGCGTTTAGGAACCAAACTTGTAACTTGATTTGAGAATAAAATACAAGAACAGATCACCTCGAACCATGCCGAGGATGATTTTTCTTCAATACAAACCTATTTTTTTTCATTCTCTTATCATCTGAATCTATTCCAACGTTTGTTTGATCAACTAAAGTTTAGTTTTCCAACCCATTTCTCTACAAATTCATTGTTTTGGACTTTTTGAGTCTAAGTCCACTCATGTAGTGGGTTGGGATCTCAAACCTGATCTTTACGGTGTTTGTTAGGCTAACTTATTTATTTAAAGGTAAAATAAAAAGTGAATTTAAAATTAAAATAAATAAATAAATAAATATGTCATCTGGTAATTAATTACGAAGTGGTTATAAATTATTGGCTTATTTAAAAGTTTTTGAAAATGTCAATCGCACAAGTAGTTCTTATTTTATAAAAAAAATAAAAAAAATGATGCTCTATTTTTTGTTCAGGTATACAATATGCATTCAAAATTAAATACCTAAATGCATCATTTCACTCTACTAACTAAATCAAATTTAAAAGATTCTTTCTTTATTATTTGCAAATTTATTTGAACAGTTTTGATTTATAAGAACAATAAATCTAAGATACAACTTTTGCTGTAATTTTTTTCATAACATGATGAAGTAATCAATTATAAGTATATAGACTTACCTCTTTTTCTTTTTTTTTTTCTTTACTAATCTCAATCAATCATTTCAATAAATACTAGTAAAAGTTATAACAAAAGTTATATACCTAAGAAACTTTAAAATGTAGTAAAAACAAAATAGGGTTTAACCTCATGGAAATCTATGGGACTGGTCTATAGTCTATACTACGGTTTATCTTTATTCTTACTAATATTACGGATAAACTATATCAGTAACCCGTTTTTTCTATATATAGAAACCAAAGCTAGAAGGCTTGGAGGTATAGTTTTCAGCATAGCAAATTAAGTTAGCTATATGGGAACTCGAGCTCCATTTCTGCTATGTCTCCTGGCCTTAGCTGCCTTGTGTGATAGCACACAAGGTGCAACACCAACCCATTATTCTGTTCCTTTTAACCGCACCATTTTCCCAACTGGTTTCATATTTGGAGCTGGTTCAGCTGCTTACCAGGTAAATATTGTAATGGGATTAGTCTGTTACTCTTAAAGAGTTGTAGAGAAACTCATAAAATTAAAGCATGTACACATGGTAGCATAAAATGTTTGTTTGGTTTTCTTTTTTCTCAGTCCGAAGGAGCAGCATTCACTGACGGTAAAGGACTTAATATTTGGGATGTTTTCACCAGGAAACAGCGAGGTCTCTCTCTCTCTCTCTCTCTCTCTCTCTCTCAGTTGAATCAGAAATATCAAAGTAGTCCATAGGCTCCATATCTTTTCCATAGACTATTAGTAACTTGCCACTTGCATGTATTGGCTAAGAAACTTGTTAAAAGGGTAAATTATAAAAACCTACCTGAGGTTTGGGGGTAGTACCAAACACGTCCAAAACTTTTTAAAAATGACCAATTTGGTCTTTAAACAGCAGTGTAGAGCATGAGTTTGTGGGTAAACCGGCTCTGAAACCGTTTTAGTGGCAGAGGTTTTTGGTCCTTTGCTGAGTCTATGAGCTTGAGCTTGAGAATGAGAGAGAGATGTTTGGTCTCTGTGAAGATGAGAGAGAGCAAAAGAAAAGGGGAAAATGAAATTAACTAACGGGGTTAGGACTAGTTTGGTCATTTTATAAAGTTTTGGATGTGTTTAGTATTATCTCAAATCTTACAGTAGGTTATCGTAATTTATTCCTGTTAAAATTTTTCAATCTGACATAACAACAAACGTGATTAAGGCCATAAATAATGTTAATGATAAGCCTTCATTCAAACTTTAGCTTATTGCTATGATACTTGTTGAAGAATTAACACATTGTGGAGACTCCAAATGAGACCTCAAACACATGGAGACACTACTAAATTCAAAAACTTAAAACTACGTGTCCAATTATATTTATATAAATTCTTTGACATTTTTTTTTTTTTTTAATAATGTGAGACTCACATGTATACATCCAACAAAATACTAAAAAAAAATATAAGTAGAAGAGATTTAAGAATGTTCACCGGTCAAGTATTTTTGTGTTCGATATCAATCTGCCACTAGACCCCAACTCCTGATCTAGTTTGTGAACCTCCTCACCCGCTTTCCACAAATGGTTTTGAAACAAAATAACTTCATTATTTTTCCAAATTTGGATACATTAAACTCATAGCCATGTAAAGGACCTTTATGTGATGACAATAAAAATTTTCCCGTTTTGATTTGAGAAATTTTCACGATGGTCTACAGCAAAAATTGCGGATTATAGCAACGCAGATGTGGCACAAGACTTGTATCATCGTTACAAGGTATGCCCAAAAACTCCAATGACCATCTATACGTGTTTATCTGTTGTTTTTTACAATAAGTTTAAAGACAAATATTTTTTGTAAGTGTTGAGGTGGTATGTATGTTGACATGTAGTAGTGCTAATAAAAATTGTGTTAGTGCTTGCTACATGTAAAATTTGTGAGAGTTAATGGAAATATGAAGAAATAGAGTAGAGAGAGATAACATAAAGTTTACATGAATTGGCTGAGTGGCGTATGTTTACGGAAGAAAATTTTGACAGCAATATCTTCACGGTAATCTCAATTTTACAGGGTTTATATAAAAAATTTGAAAGTAAATTTAGACATGCGTGGTTTGAGTAATATAATTGTACCTCTTTGGGCCAACATTCAAACCTAGTAATAATACCTCTAAAAAAAATTTAAATTACTCTAATCACAATTTATTATGAAGGAATAATATAAAAAATATTTTTTATTTTTATTTTTTAATGAATTTCTAAAAATGTTGCAGGAGGACGTACATTTAGTGAAAAAGATTGGTTTAGGCTCCTTCAGATTCTCCATCTCATGGTCCAGATTGTTCCCAAGTAAGACCTTTACACTAGATCAATCTCAATGATCAAAATTCATTGGCTATTGATGTGATCTCAGTTGGGTCCCATGACACTGACAGTGATAGAGGAGGGAGCACTGCTCCGGCAGAGAAAATCACTGTTGTTGGAATGTGACATAATATATATTTGTCGTATTGCAAATGGGACATATGATAGCATTGATTAATGTACTTTTGTCTCCAGAGGGCAAAGTAAGTGGGGGAGTTAACCCAAAAGCTGTGACTTTCTACAACAACCTCATCAACGAGCTCCTCTCCAATGGTGAAGTTCAAAACTTTTCTCTTCCATTTTCAGCTAATGCAATGTTACTAATGATGTATAATCAAAGCCCTCTCCTTTCATGAAATGAGCTGAACACTTATTTCTATTAGAATTTAAAAATAATGGAATGTATTGGAAAAAAAATTATATAGTATATGTTTGGATATGAATTATTTGCGACTAGCATTTTTTTTTTTTTTTAATTCATGCGTTTTCTACATTTTGGAGACAAATAGCACTATTTATGCACGGTTCATGTACTATTTACGCACTGTTCATGGGACCTACAATCACTTTATTAAAAAACATATTAAAAATAGATCTCACGGTACTATTTACTTATTTAAAAATTATTTTGTTACAGTATTTTCAATTTTCAGTTTTCAGCAAAATAAACTGTATTTAAACGGACTCATATTTGCCTCATTCACTTAGCCAAAATTGGGGGGAAAAAAAAAGGAATAATAAGGTATAATTTGTTATGACCTTCAATGGGTTTATTAAAATGGTTTGAAAGAATTTTTTTTTTTAAAAAAAAAATTGAAACATTTCACTATTTTACTATTTTTAAATATATGCCATTTCTAAATTTGAATTCACATTGCGGGCAGGTATCACACCCTTTGTGACTTTGCTCCATTTTGATACTCCCCAAGCACTAGATGAGGAGTATGGTGCATTCTTAAGCCCCAAGATAGTGTAAGTCTAGACAATGAGACAAAATATATGCATTGCAATTCTTAAAATTAAGCTTGTGCAATATGAATAACTAATAACCATCTGGTTTTATCAATAGGAAGGATTATGTGGCTTATGTTAATTTTTGCTTCAAAACATTTGGAGATCGAGTCAAGCATTGGGTTACGATGAATGAACCAAATGGATGGACCATGTATGGGTATAGCTCTGGTACTTTTGCACCGGGGCGATGTTCTAGCTATGCTGGAAATTGTACTGCTGGTAACTCAGCCACTGAACCCTACATTGTTGCCCATCACTTGCTTCTTGCTCATGCCTATGCTGTGAAGTTGTATAGGGAGAAATACAAGGTTTGTATATATATATATATACATATATTTTTTTTTTCGAAAAAAAAATTACAAAGAGAAATAAACAAAAAGGATTATATTATAATATTTCATTTTGATGAAAAAAAAAATTCATATTTCCCACTAATAAACTTTGTAATGTTAATTTAACAAAATGATTATGTCATGTTGGAAAAATTGTGATTGACTTTAATATGAGTGCAGCCACATCAAAAGGGAGAAATTGGGATTACAATTGTGACCCATTGGTTTATACCAAAAGACCAGTCTTCTAGCAGCAAAAAGGCAGCCTCCAGAGCTCTTGATTTCATGTTTGGTTGGTGAGTATTGATTGTGACATAAATTTTTCGTCCCTTTGAGCACATGAATATCCCTAAAATCAAACTTTTTTTTTCCTTATCATTTTTTCCCCTGTTTGTTCATCTTTTTCTTTGGAAACTGTTATAAATATTTCAAATTTTACTCAAATTGTACTCTGGCGTAGAACGCACTAAAAAATGGGTTCTACCTAGCTCAATTAGCCGGTAAAGTCTATAGTTGAATAAAATATCTAAGGTTCAATTCTCATCTATACCAAAAACTGACTAGTGTGTCTTGGTATGATAATAAAAAGTTATTAACAAGAACGGACGCCATAGGTTAAAATACTAAAAAATAAAAAAAAAAAAATCAAATTTTACTATACAATCTTTGAAAAGTAACATGGAAATAAATGTGATTGGTGGATGATAACAACATAATAAATGAATTTCAGAATTAGTCTTTTTTTTTGTTATTGTTGACATTGTAATAGTTATACGGTAAAATTTATAATAACATCACTCATTTTCTAAATTGTAGTATTTATATGAAAAACTTCGATTAGCACAATAATTTAACACTATTACATATGAAAAAAAAAATTACTGAAATATCATCCACTATTTGTATAGGTTTGCCCATCCAATCACATTTGGTGACTATCCCCAGAGCATGAAAGCAGCAGTAAAGGAACGACTACCCAGATTCACAGATGCTCAATCCAAGTTGCTAAAAGGGTCCATTGATTTTCTTAGTATAAACTATTACACTTCAAATTATGCAGAAAATGCTCCCTCAGCCAACGGTGTCAACGTTACTTATTACACAGATAGAACAACCACTCTCACTAGTAAGCAAATAATGATAATAACAATAATAATATCCTTTTCATTTTCTTTGCCATTCCAGGATTATAATACATTTTTCTTTGCTCCACAGCTGAAAAAAATGGGGTTTCTATCGGCACAGCGGTACATATTCTTCTATCTCTGTGTGTACTCATGCATGTGTGTTATTTTCTTTTTCATGTTGCTTGTATGCTATTTTTACCTAATGAATATAGTGCAATTTTTTTTTGTAGACTGCATTGAGCTGGCTTTTCATCTATCCTAAGGGCCTTCGAGAGCTTCTGCTATATGTAAAGAAGAATTACAACGATCCAGAAGTGTACATAACGGAGAATGGTAACAAAACTTTTCCCTCATGTTTTTGCATTGTCTTAACTAATATTTTTAGTGTAATTGATTGTGCTCTTCTTTTTGCAGGAATGGCTGATGCAAGTAATAGCTCCTTGCCAGTTAAAGATGCCATCAAAGATAGTTTGAGGATAAGATACCATTATGGACATTTATCACATATTTCACAAGCTATCAAGTGAGTGTCGATGAAAATAATGTCCTGTTATTTTCTACTTGATTTGGATTCATTTGGATGAGTTCATTTTCATCTTAAAATAGATTATACAACCTTTTAAAGTTTTGCTTTTTTTTTCTAAGGTATAACTGTACATAATACACAATAAACAAAATAAAATGATGAAAATAAGCTTATCAAAAAGGCGAAGAAAATTTTTGTCACTAAAGATACATTTTGTTGTAGTGAAGGCTAATAGTGTGATTTTGGCAGGGAGGGTGTCAAAGTGAAGGGATATTACGTGTGGTCTTTCCAGGACGATTTTGAGTGGGATGCTGGTTTCACAGCTCGATTTGGCCTTACTTATATTGATTATAAGGACAACTTGAAAAGAAACCTTAAATACTCTGCCTACTGGTTCAAGTCGTTCCTCCTAAAATAAATCGTCATTGTGCCAGTGTGATCTGTGAGAATAAGGAGAGCTAGCTATGTTTTCTTTCTCCAAACTTCATCTTGTTTATTGGAGAGATTATTGTGTTTTGTATGTGATTGTTTAAGTAGAAAGGTTTGTTTATGTAAGGAGACGTAATCTTCTTCATCCAAACCCGGTCATCATGTTTAGACGTCTATCTAAATAAGGAAAACTCCTATTCATGTCTCATTTTATTCTATTTTACATTTTATTGTTGAGTAATGCTACAGACATAAACTATCAATTATCTTAAAATATAAACCAATTAAAAAAAAATCTTAAATATTTATGTTGTAGCAATCAGAAAAAGAGACTTTTATTTTTTATTTTTTATTTTATTATTATTATTATTATTTTGGTGGAGAAATACACCCATTTGGCATTCATTTGTATGAAAATTTATATAGAGTATTCACAACATAATAAATGGAACATACCTTTAACTATAATTATTCATGTACCTTCAAGACAAAACTTAAAAATTTTATAAAGATTCTTTTAGTCTATGATCGACCTTTATAAAACTTTTTTGATGGAAGCACAGAACTCAAAAAGGGACTCCTTTTGTGTAGTCTCTTTATAAACTTTTCATAATTCCCATTAAGGAGTTATTGATTGTTCTTTGATGATGTGATTTTTCATAAATATCTATTCAACTAATAGTTCTTCACATTTAGAATCCTAATGGGCAGGATCTTTGTTTGTGACTCATAATATTAAACAATTAAGAAAATATAATAACTAATAATTAGGATAAAAACTTTATTCGGGCCATTAAGTCTGTTATACAACAATTCCCTCAAAAAGGATTAAATCCACACATAAATTCTCACAAACATAACTAATCCAAAATCCCAATATACCCAAAACTACTCAAATTCCATGATGGACAAGGAACATAACATTATCTCTTTTACAATGAAATAGCTTTTTTTTCCATACCAAAAAAATCTCAAATAATAAACCAAGTAATACTAGTAAACCCAAACTATTTATCTTATGCACTAGATTTAACAAATCTCCACCAATGGCCCATGAGGTGCGTTACTAGTACCTCTTTGGGGGCCCCTTTGCACCCCATTTGTGGATAGGGGTGCTCCACCTCATTCTCAACAAGAGATATATGTTCAATTCAGCACAACCAATGCTTAAACTTCCCTATTGAACTTGGTTTCACAACCATATCAACCACATTATTTACAACTCTCACTCTCTTCCATCCATGACTGTTTTTCCTCTACAATGTTCTAAACCAAATGCTCCTCATTTAACTATCTCACAAATCAAATTATACAAATTCATGAAACCTCTCTCTCATTTCATCACCACCAAATCACCTTTAGTGACTTCTATAACTCCACATTTGGTAGAATTTCCATAGCCCAAAGAATCTAGCTAGCCTAACAAAATTAAATTTCTTTCAAGCTTGGACACATGTCTCACATTACCCAAGGTCTTAAAAGTTCCATCTAACATATTAATAATCTAGCTACCCCCACAACTTTACATTCTATCTTATTAGCCAACGTAATAGAACCCCATCACAACTATTGTACGTGTAAAACCTATCTTTATTCCAACACATGAAAACCCACAAATTTTGATAAAATATGTAACTCTGCTAACCTTAATTAAAAATATCACCACACTTTTCATCTTCACTATTTGTTACAATAATTATTGTATCAGCAGAATCGCTAACCCTTAAATCTCTAACCTTTAAATTCCTAACCCCTAAATCTTCTAAATGCAATCTTCCAAGACAATCTTTCTTCAAACTAATGCCCCAGTGGTTTTACATTCAAAATCTCAACATGTTTTTGTTAGGACATATATGTTTTAACTTGTTTAAAAACATATGTCACTTAGTTATGTAAATTGGCTAATCCTTTGACAGAACGCACTCTGCTTGTAATTGGGTAGTTCTAGATGTTTTTAATACTTCAAGAAACAATGTTTCAAAGTCAAGTGTTGAAGTCATCAAGTCTGTCCAAGAGAAAGCAAGTTAAAGTGCACAGTTTTTAAAGCTCGACACCTCTCGATAGCTACCTCGACACCTGCTATCTGTCGAGATTTAAAAAGTCAGATTTCCAATCTGATTTTCTTGGGATCCGTGAATATGTTTTTGGGCCTTCTTTTCTTCTAACCCTAAACATATAAAAGGATTATTTTAAGAGCCGTTTTGGGTGACACAAGTTGCAATATCATTGAGCAATCTCTGTTTAAGCAAATTGTGATCAAAAGACGAAGTTCTTGACCTAGTTCATCTTCCATCAAGAAGTTGCTGTGTATTTGCACCGTAGGGTTTTGTAACCAAGCATCTTCCTGTTATTCATCATAAAGGATGATCTGAAGAACTTTGCAGCCAACCATTCTTCCTCAGTTGGTGTTCTGAAGTCGCGTACTTGGATCTGTGCATTGGTTAGTCACGTACTTGGGAGCCGTGCATCAAAGGTGGAGACTGTCACTACAGATCAAGTCCAATTGGGTATTGGGGTAAGGGTTCAACTATAGGTTGGTAAGGTACTTGGGATTCCTTTACTTGTAACCGCTTGATTTGATAATAGTGGAGTTTCGGGAGTGGTGACCTGAAAATCACCCGGTGGGGGTTTTGCCATTAGGGTTTTCCCCATTCGTAAACAAATCACCGTGTTATTTATTTTTCGCTGCATATTTTAGTTGATTGGTGATTTGTTTGTGCTTCCATATAATTGCATGATTAATTGATTAATTAATTACTTGGCTAAATTAATTAATTAGGGTTAATCACGGGGTCATTCAGATTGTGGCCTATCAAGTGGTATCAGAACAGGCACACTCTGATTAGGGTTTAATCTTTGCTGTGTTGATCCATTGACCCCTGCTTGTCATGGATAGAGGACAATCTTTAATTATACCTCTTTTATTTGATGACACTAATTATGCATACTAGAAAGTACGCATGAGAGCTTTCTTGCAGTCTTTAGATGAAAAGGTGTGGCAAGCTGTAGAGATTGGCTGGACTAAGCCAACAAAAGAACAGGCCGATTGGGATGATACTAAGATCAAGGCGGCTAACTTCAATAACAGAGCGTTAAATGCTCTTTTTAGCGCAGTCACCAATGAGGAATTCAAAAAGATATCCTCAACTGAAACTGCTAAGGAGGCTTGAACCATCCTCCAGACAACCTATGAAGGAACAAAGGCTATCAAAGATTCAAAACTTCAGAGGCTCACTACAAGCTTTGAAGAAATTAAGATGAAGGAGGATGAGTCATTTGATGAGTTCTATGACAAGCTCAAAGACATAGTAAACTCAGCCTTCAATCTTGGGGAACCATCCCTGAACCCAAGATTGTAAGGAAGGTGCTCAGATCTCTACCTGAGAGATTCCATGCCAAGATTACGACAATAGAGGAATCAAAGGACATTGACAAGATTCCTTTGACTGAGCTGGTAGGAAACTTGCAAACCTATGAGATAGGACTATCTAGGATTGGCAAGTCAAGTAAAGGTAAAAGCATGGCCTTGAAGGCAAAGAGCAGTGATACAGATGAGTCTTCCGATGATGAAGATTCCAAGATGAAGTCCTACATCACTCGGCAGTTCAAGAAGTTTATGAAGAATGCAAATGGAAGGAGCTTCGACAAGGACCGTAGGCAGTTCAATTCTTCTCAGTTTAAAAGTCAAGACAAAGGGAAGAAGGATGCTAAGGATGGCGGTCAGTACACTGTTCCTGCAGGACCAAAGTGCTTTGGATGTCATGGGTTCGGACACATGAAACATGAGTGTCCTACATATCTCAAGAGCATTGGGAAAAGCAAGGTACTTGCTGCAATTCTAAGTGACACTGAGCCTGAAGATGATTCCGACAATGAGGATGACGGAATCTTAAATGCCTTCACTGTCACAGTCAATCCTATTGAAGGGATTGTTGAAGAAGTGGATGAAGAAGAAGAACTGGTGGAGTCAAAATTTGAGAAGATGGATGATCAAGATGATATCCATTCAGCCTATGAGAAGCTTTATAAGCTGTCTGAAAAGCATGAGAAATTATATAGGCTGGCCACCAATAAGCTCAGTGATGTGGAACTTGAACGTGAAGAGTTGTCCACAAAGTTTGATGAAGCGAATAGAACTATTGGAGCACTGAGATTTGAAAACAACTTTTTGGCTGAGAAGACCAAGAAGCTTGAAGCAGAGCTGTTTCAAGTCAAAGCTCAACTGGATAGGACTTCAAGTGCAAAGCTTGATGAGATGCTTAGCAATCAGAAATCGGCTTCAGATCAAACTGGTTTGGGGTATGGTATTTCTTTCTCTAATACTGCTTCTACTAGCAATATTGTTTTTGTTTCTCCTGCTAATAATACTGAAATTGAGAATATTGATGTTAAAACTGAATTAGCTAGTGAGAACTTAGACAAGGGTAAATCTATCTTAGGAGCACCCCCTAAGCAAGATAAGAAAGATGCTAAAAACCCTAGGGTTAGGAAGGCTAACTCTCAAAAGCCTAAACAAAAGAAGCAGCATCTCTGTCATCATTGTGGAGCTGCCGGTCATATTAGACCAAATTGCTATAAGTGGTTAGCCACTCAACAAAGCAATGGCGTGATAGCATCTGAAAACCTTAATCAGCTTCAATCCTCTCTTGCTCATCTTGGAGATCTTCTGAAAGCCCTCATGTTCCTTTCGAACTTGAACGGTTTAAATTCCTCCCCCTCACCGCCGGTTCAAGGATTCAATCAAAGGAAAGGCTCTTCCAAGGTGTGGAAGAAAAAGGACTTTAAGTGATTTCATCACTTTCTTTCTTTTTTTGTTTTTCTGTGTTTTGCATTGCTTGAGTGTTTTTTTTTTTTTTTGCTGAGTCAGTCTAGTTTTTGAATTATTATGTTTAACATGTTTTATGTGTTTACTTTCAATCTTGTTCTTTTTGTTTTTGATTTAAAAATTAAATATATATATATATATATATATATATATATATATACAAAACAGTGTGTGTTTTGTGTACTTTGGTACTTGTGTACCTTGGATGGCCAATGAAACAAAGTTTTCTAAACTTTGTATCTCTTGTAGCTTAGATGAGCATCTCTATGCACAACTAAGCAAGTGAGCTTTGTGGCTCTTATTTGTGATGAGTAAGATTAGGTTATCTCTTAAAACTTAACACTCATATCACTCTTTTTGACGGTTTGGACTAGAAATCCTAAGAGAAAGGCATAAATAATCATCTCACCACTGTTGCCCGTCAATCATAATATGACACCTGTATGCTTTGGCATAGCAAAAGTGCAGTGTCAAAGACACCTGTATGCTTCGGCATAGCAAAAGTGCAGTGTCAAAGACATTCGTATGCTTCGGCATAGCAAAAGTGCGATGTCAAATGCTTAACATCTTGGGTATTTCTTTTCTCCTTTTTATGCCCATGTATGATATGCTAAATAAAATAAAAAAGAAAATATGCAAAGAAAATAAAAAGCAAAAAGATTAAAAATGCTTTAAATATGGTTGCAAGCGTGTATTCTAGGAAATGTGGGAGTTATAGGATGTACCTCTAAGGTAATAGTCCCCATCAAACAGTTATGATTGTGTGTGAGTTAAAAGTTATTTTCTCATATCTCAGATCGTCATAACATGTATACACATATGCAATCTTGCGATGTTTTTCACACACAACACGCAATATTCTTTGCTACTTTTGATACATGTGTAGGTACAATGTGATTTGGTCATCACAAAGGTTTTACATGTGCTAATGTATGCTCACTAAGCTGTCATAACTTGTTTTTGAAATATAAAATTGGTTAGACTTGTTTAGTGTATGTGTGTGTTTTGCATGATCCTTGTGCTTATTTTCTTGTTAAGAGATGTTTTTGAGAGGTTTATATGTTGAGTGAATCTTTGTTTGAGATGTGTGTGGATTGCATTCATGTCTGTGTTTTTCCTTTCTCGAGAAACTGGTTTTTACTGCTGGCTCGACACCTCCCTCGACACCTCCTCGATACCTGTCATTTGTCGAGCTTCTCAAGATGTTTCTTATCGCAATCTCGACACCTCTTCGACACCTGATGCATCGATCAAGAAAGTCTCTGTCCCCTTGATAGATTCTAGACACCTGATGGATCGATAGAGATTCACTTATGCTGTTTGAGTCTTCTTTCTCGACGCCTGTCTCGATACCTTGTGGATCGATCGAGATTTCTTCTGTCTTCTCGACAGCTTCTCGATACCTTGTCGATCGATCGAGATTCCTGAATCTGCATTTTGCCTTGTTCCTCGATACCTCTCGATACCTTTATCTGTCGAAGGCATTTTTCTCGATACCTTCCTCGACAGATTCCTCGATACCTCTCGACACCTCAGCTGTCGAGAATTACTGAGGTGCCTATTTAAGTGCAGATCGCGATTTTTCACTCATTTCTCTCGACCTCTCTCGATCTGTCAGTGGCTTTTCAACTTCCCAACTTGATTTTCTCACTCAAATCTTCAACCCCACTTGGATCTTGCTCATTTCTTGCTTCAATCTCTTGGTAAGATCACTTTTCCCTTCCTTTTTCATGCATTTCATGTTTAAAAACCTAGTTTTTGGGATTTTTCATAAAAATTTGGGATTTTTCAAAATTGTTGAGTTTTTCTTGAAATTTTGGGTTGGGTTTGTACTTAAATGATTTCAAAATGTCATACATTGCATTTCATTTGCATTTTAACAATATTTACATGCATTTAGATGTGTGCTTTATGTTTGTGTGCTGCTAGGATTGGATTGGCCTGAGCCCATGATGTTTTTTTTTGTGCATGTCACATGCTCATGCATTCCCATGCATACGTACTTGTTGTTCAACATATTTGATATATTTGAACTGTGTTGGGACTTTTCTGATTGTCTCCCTCTCTATCTTTTTCTCATTCTTTTTACGTTAGTCGTGTCTATGGCACCTAAACGTAAATCTACTCCTGCTCGGAACCCTCTGCGTTCTAGAGCCTCTACTTCTTCTGATTCTGCTCCCTTTGACCTTCGGTTCCGTGATAGAGATGCCCATAAGGCATTTTCGGAGAACTTTTCTAGACGAGGTGTTCATTCGGAACGCCAAGTCATTCTGGCGGACTTCGCCGATACTGACCTTCCCTCTGTCATCCACAGTAGGGGATGGGGGTCACTGTGTGACATCCCGGTCACTTGCCCTCTCGTGCTGATACAGGAGTTCTACTCCAACATGCACGGGATTGATCTTTCAGTACCTCATTTTGTTACTCGCGTTCGAGGTATGCGCATCCCTGTCACACCGCAGCTTGTTGCGGATGTGCTTAGGGTACCTAGGATAGAGTTTCCTGATTACCCCTCTTGTGAGCGTCTGAGGACTGTGTCCAAAGATGAGCTCATTTCCGCTTTTTGTGAGTGCCCTGCTGATTAGGGTGAGCATCAGTTCACATCATGTCGGCCTTTTGCTAAAGGTCTTAGATTCATTAACATGGTAATGACTTTTGTTCTCCATCCTCTTTCTCACTATAACTCTATCACAAAGCCTCGTGCTCGATTTTTGCTTTCTTTGCTTGAGCATCTTACCATAGACTTCCCTTCTCACTTCATCCGGTCTATCATAGAGGTCTATCTTGACTCGGCGTCCCGTGATAAGCTCATCTTTCCTTCTGCTATCACGCGGATTCTACGCCATTTTTCCGTCCCCTTTCCTGTGTCTGACCACTTCACACACATATCTGCCATAGATGCCGCTACCGTAAAACGTAGTGAGGCGCAGTTAAGGTCGAGACAGCCAGGTGCCACTCCTTCCTCCCGTTCAGCGCCATCCAGATCCGCTCCATCTATATCTGCTCCTTCTTCCTCTTCGAGCGATGTATCCCTTGGTGATATTATGGCGCAGCTGCAGCGCATGGACACTCGCCTTGATACACTCTCTGCTAAGTTGTATCAAGTGAATGTTCGTGTTGGTCGTATTGCACGAAGGCAGGCGACCATGGGTGGATTTGCTCCAGAGGCTACTCCTTCACCACCTACCCCAGCAACTTCAGATTCTGAGGATGATGAGGATGATGATGATGATGATGGGGATGCTAGCTCTGCCGATGAGATGTCTACATGACACTCTACCCTTTGTCACTCGTGACAAAAAGGGGGAGTAGTTTTGGACTATGAGAGTAGTCATCTTAGGGGAAGAGTTAGTATAGGACATTTTTGATAGGAGGAGTGTTGTTATTTTTTTGAGGGATGTAGTGAGGCTATATGTATTTTTTTCTTATCTCTTAGATACATTGGTCTTGTATATGAGGTCCTTTGACCATCTTTACATACATTGTACTTATCTTATCTCTTATATATGTTGATGTATGTTTCTTTCACCTCTCTCTTCATGTGTTGTTTCTTTTCTATCTTTATACACATGTTCTTTATACTTGTATGCAATCTAATTATTTCTGTTTCACACAAGATGCTTTGATGAGTTTTGTTTAAAGTGTTTCAGAAATACAGGTTGTCAAAGTCTACTTATCATAAGCTCTCTTCTTGCAAAGTTTTTCAAGAGTTTGTGTTAGGATAGATTTTATTGTATTCAACAAGTGAATATGAGTTGAGTGATTTATGACTTCTCTCATATGCTCATTTGTTTGTTGTGGTTTTGTCACGGATTGCCAAAGGGGGAGATTGTTAGGACATATATGTTTTAACTTATTTAAGAACATATGTCACTTAGTTATGTAAATTGGCTAATCCTTTGACAAAACGCACTCTGCTTGTAATTGGGTAGTTCTAG
Source organism: Quercus variabilis (assembly GCA_030445155.1). Lineage (NCBI taxonomy): Eukaryota > Viridiplantae > Streptophyta > Magnoliopsida > Fagales > Fagaceae > Quercus > Quercus variabilis. The sequence goes on along the minus strand of CP129448.1, from coordinate 2,853,259 downwards.
GTGTTTTTAATACTTCAAGAAACAATGTTTCAAGGTCAAGTGTTGAAGTCATCAAGTCTGTCCAAGAGAAAGCAAGTTGAAGTGCACGGTTTTTAAATCTCGACACCTCTCGATAGCTACCTCGACACCTGCTATCTGTCGAGATTTAAAAAGTCAGATTTCCAATCTGATTTTCTTAGGATCCGTGAATATGTTTTTGGGCCTTCTTTTCTTCTAACCCTAAACATATAAAAGGATTATTTTAAGAGCCGTTTTGGGTGACACAAGTTGCAATATCATTGAGCAATCTTTGTTTAAGCAAATTGTGATCAAAAGACTAAGTTCTTGACCTAGTTCATCTTCCATCAAGAAGTTGCTGTGTATTTGCACCGTAGGATTTTGTAACCAAGCATCTTCCTGTTATTCATCATAAAGGATGATCTGAAGAACTTTGCAGCCAACCATTCTTCCTCAGTTGGTGTCCTAAAGTCGCGTACTTGGATCCGCGCATTGGTTAGTCACGTACTTGGGAGCCGTGCATCAAAGGTGGAGACTGTCACTACAGATCAAGTCCAATTGGGTATTGGGGTAAGGGTTCAACTGTAGGTTGGTAAGGTACTTGGGATTCCTTTACTTGTAACCGCTTGATTTGATAATAGTGGAGTTTCAGGAGTGGTGACCTGAAAATCACCCGGTGGGGTTTTTGCCATTAGGGTTTTTCCCATTCGTAAACAAATCACCGTGTTATTTATTTTCCGCTGCATATTTTAGTTGATTGGTGATTTGTTTGTGCTTCCATATAATTGCATGATTAATTGATTAATTAATTACTTGGCTAAATTAATTAATTAGGGTTAATCACAAGGGGTCATTCAGATTGTGGCCTATCAGTTTTCTCAACAATTAGTGGTTTACATTCAAATTCTTGACGTGTATTCACGACATGATAGCACGGGAAAATTTTGCACCAAAGGAAGCATGCCATTTTCCAAAATCAATCTCATCTATCATTTGGGGGTGTGTTGATTTTTATCCCCACGTTCAAGGGCTATTGCATTGTCAAATTTACCTGGTGGGGGAAAGGATCCAGTGAAAATTTCCTCAAGGATTGAATGGAATGATTTTGGAATTGGAATGGCTTCAATGACGTTCTTTTATAGAGGTGGACAGCATCAACGTACAACAAGATAAAGTAATAGAACATAACCTCAAAAGAAGCCCAGCACGAAAATAGGGTTGGGATTCTCAAGTATTGTTGGCTACACTCACTCAGTCGGATGGTTATGGCATTCCATTCACCCTACAGTCCAAATGATTTACCAAAAGCTACTATATGAAGTTATAACACATAATAAAATCAATGATTCACGAACATTTGGAGTTTGAAATACTAAAAAAAAAAAGTTAAACCACCACCTGTCAGTGTCAGCACATCAATTTCCTGACAGATTACTTCCATGAAAATTTAAGACAGCATCTACTTGAAACATAAGACTGGATAACATTTCTAATGCTATTTAGTCAAACAAGGAAATATAATATTCATTCAAATCAATCCACAACTTGCCCACAAGGCTCCTACAACTATAAAATTTAAAATTATATATATATATATATATATATTATTTTTCCAGGCAACAACGAAACAAGGTGTAGAATGATCAGAAGCAACAATCCATTCATATATATTTGAGTCCCTAGGTCTTCCCTTTTAAACTATATATACAAAGATCATATGATGGGAAAATGTTAAAAGGGTCATAAGTGTGATATAGAGATACTGAAGAGTACACTAAGTTGCACAAAAGCCAATTGAAGATTAATCTAGAGTTAAGTCAGGAGGAACGACAAGCAGCATTTGAAGACAAATGACATAAATTGTTCAATTGCATGCTAATTTTATAGGTTAACTTTGTTAGGGTAATATTTTCTATGTAATAAGCTAATCCTTTGACAAAACGCTTTTTACTTGTAATTAGGTAGATCTAAAGTTGTTCAAACATATCAAGGGGTATCATTAAAGACATTACGTTTAATCCAAGAAATAACTGAAGAAAAATTGTTTTTTTAAATCTTGACACTAGCTCGACACCAGTTGCTTAATGAAGAAGCTCGACTCAAGCTTGATTTATCGAGAATTACAATTTCAGATTTCTCATATCAGAATTTTGGTCCATAATGACTTAAATTATCAGGGTTTCTCTTTTTACAACCCTAGACATATATAAGGCAAATTATAAAAGTCATCAAGTACAGAAACAGAAATCTAGAACTCATATACTCTATGTGAAGCTACTATATTGGTACGTCATTGGTTTTCATAACCAAGTGCTTCATGATCTTCATCGTTTATGAAATGAAGTACTTTGCAGCCAGCAACAACCAATCAAGTGCTACTTAAATTTTATTTAAAATTTTGCGGGAATTTTGGCATAAGAATGTCAAGTTCCACTTAAAAATATGCATAGAACTTGACATTACTAATATTGACAAGTTCTATTCTTATTTTGCTAAATAATTTTTTATAAAATTTTTTGGAAAACATCACATTAAGAATGTCAAGCTCCACTTAGAAGTATGCATAAAACTTGACATTACTAACGTGGACAAGTTCTTTGCTTATTTTGCTTCTTTTTTTTTTCTTTTTAAATTTTGCACAAAGCTACTTGATATTAAGAATGTCAAGTTCCACTTAAAAATATGCAAAGAACTTGACATTACTAATGTTGACAAGTTCTATGCTATTTTGCTGTTTAAATTTTTTTTTTTTTTTTAATTTTGTCAAAAACGTGACATTAAGAATGTCAATTTCTCTTAAAATTATATATAGAGCTTGACATTACTAATGTAGACAAGTTATATTCTTATTTTGCTAATTAATTAATTTTTTTTTTTTAAATTTTGCGCAAAACTTGATTTAAGAATATCAACTTCTACTTAAAAATATACATAGAACTTGACATTACAAATGTCGACGACTTTTACGCTTATTTTGCTATGTAATTTTTTTATTATTTAAATTTTGCGGAAAACTTGATATTAAGAATGTCAAGTTCCACTTAAAAATATACATAGAACGTGATATTATTAATGTCAACAAGTTCGATGCTCATTTTGCTACTTAAATTTATTTTAAAAATTTTGCGGAAAACTTGGCACTAAGAATGTCAATTTCCACTTAAAAATATGCATAGAATTTAACATTACCAATGTTGACAAGTTCTATGCTTATATTGATATTTTTTTTTTTTTAAATTTTTTTGAGCAAACTTGAAATTAAGAATGTCAAGTTCCACTTAAAAATATTCATAAAACTTGACATTACTAAAGTCAACAAGTTCTATACTTATTTTGCTACTTAATTTAAAAAAAAAAAAAAATTGCGCAAAACTTGACATTAAGAATGTCAAGTTCCATGTAAAAATATGCAAAGAACTTGACATTATTAATATCAACAAGTTCTATGCATATTTTGCTACTTAAAACTTTGTAAAATGTTGCAGAAAAACTGACATTAAAAATGTCAATTTCCACTTAAAATATGCATAGAACTTGACATTACAAATGTTGACAAGTTTTACGCTTATTTGCTATGTAATTTTTTTTAATTTAAATTTTGCGAAAAACTTGATATTAAGAATGTCAAGTTCCACTTAAAAATATACATAGAACGTGATATTATTAATGTCAACAAGTTCAATGCTTATTTTGCTACTTAAATTTATTTTTAAAATTTTGCGGAAAACTTGGCACTAAGAATGTCAATTTCCACTTAAAAATATGCATAGAATTTAACATTACCAATGTTGACAAGTTCTATGCTTATATTGATAATTAAATTTTTTTTTTAGCAAAAATTGACATTAAGAATGTCAAGTTCCACTTAAAAATATTCATAAAACTTGACATTACTAAAGTCGACAAGTTCTATGCTTATTTTGCTACTTAATTTTTTTTTTTTTAAAAAAAATAATTGCGCAAAACTTGACATTAAGAATGTCAAGTTCCACGTAAAAATATGCAAAGAACTTGACATTATTAATGTCAACAAGTTCTATGCTTATTTTGCTACTTAAAAACTTTTTTATATGTTGCAGAAAAACTGACATTAAAAATGTCAATTTCCACTTAAAATATGCATAGAACTTGAAATTGCTAATGTCGACAAGTTCAATGCAAATTTTGCTACTTAAATTTTGCAATAAATATTTGTGCAAAACTTGACATTAATAATATCAAGTTCCACTTTACAATATCCATAGAACATGATATTACTAATGTTGACAAGTTCTATGCTTATTTTGGAAATTAATTAATTATTATTATTATTATTTATTAATTTTTTTTTTTTTTGGTGGAAAACTTGACATTAAGAATGTCAATTTTCACTTAAAAATATGCACAAAACTTGACATTACTAATGTCGGGAAGTTCTATACTTATTTTGCTACATAAATTTTTTAAGAAAGATTTTGTGCAAAACTTGATGTAGACATCAAAATTTTATGATGTATTCACAGCTGTCCGATTGTTCATGATAAAATATTTGTGATCAAATTAATCTCCAATTGATGAGGTGGACGATCAGCAAATGAAATCAAGCCATGTGGCAACATCAAATAAGAAAGCCATATAGCAATGTCAGAAGAAAAGACCTCTATGGAAAGTTCTTATTAAATGGGAGACTAAATTAAATCCATAATTAGCTCTCAATAAATGCTAGGAGAAAATTCCAAATTAAAGATTATTGAGTTGCCTATAAATAGAGGCTTCTTATATGAGAAAGGGGAGAGAACACTTAGAGAGAAAAAAAAAACACTACTGACACTCTGCCAAAATAGAGAGTCATCTCTAAAAGTTCACAAGAATTCCATTGTTCATGAAGGCCTATTCCTACTTCTTCAAATCAAAGTGGGGATTTTCCTTTAACCTAGTTCGAGATCAAGCCAACGGCCCTCGCATCAAATGAAGCACATTCAACTATTCATTCAACTTGGAGACATCAAAGCACGATTCAAGATCAAGCTTCATAGCCCCTTTAGATCGTAATGTTTCTTGGGGATCGAATCAGAGGAATTTATTGTACTCTTTCAATGTAAAGATTCATACAGAGGATTGTACTCACATATATATAAATCAAATACAAATTGATTATTTGTTACACTATTTCGTGATCGTGTGATTTATCTTTTACGAAAATTGTGTGTACACTTGACATTAAGAATGTCAAGTTCCACTTAAAAATATGCATAAAATTTGAAATTACTAATGTCGACAAGTTCTATCTTTATTTTGCTACTAAATTATTTTTTAAAATTTTGCACAAAACTTGACATCAAGAATGTCAAGTTCCACTTAAAAATATGCATAGAACTTGACATTACTAATGTCAATAAGTTCTATATATACTTATTTTGCTATTAATTTTTTTTTCTTCTAAATTTTGCAAAAGACTTGACTTTAAGAATGTCAAGTTCCACTTAAAAATTTGCATAGAACTTGATATTACTAATGTCAACATGTTCTATCCTTATCTTACTACTTAATTGTCTTTTTAAATTTTGCGCAAAACTTGACATTAAGAATGTCAAGTTTCACTTAAAAATATGCGTAGAACTTGACTTTACTAATATCGACAAGTTCTATCCTTATTTTGCTACTTAATTATTTTTTTAATATTTTGCTAAAAACTTGACATTAAGAATGTCAATTTCCACTTAATCCGATGCATATACCTTGACATTACTAATGTCGACAAGTTCTATGCTTATTTTGCTGCTTAATTTTTTTTTTTTTTAATTTTGCGCAAATCTTGACATTAAGTTTGCATTTGGGACAAGTTTTAAATTTCAGTTTATTTGCAATTTCAGCTTATTTTTGCTACTATTCATGGGTCTTAGTGTACTTTTTGGTAATATTTGTGGGTCATATTATACTATTCAGCTAACTTTTACCTTTATCTACAATACTTTCAGCAAATAGTTTTCAGCTTCGCTTAAAAATATGTATAGAACTTGACATTACTAATGTCGACAAGTTCTATGCTTATTTTGCTACTTATATCCTTTTTAAAATTTTGTGCAAAACTTGACATTAAGAATGTCGAGTTCCACTTAAAAATATGTATAGAACTCGAAATTACTAATGTCGACAAATTCTATGCTTATTTTGTTACTTAATTTTTTTAAAAAAAATATTTTGCACAAACCTTGATATTAGCAATATCAAGTTCCACTTAAAAATATGCATAGAACTTAATATTGCTGATGCCAAGTTTTGTGCAAAATTTTTTAAAAATATTTAAGTGGCAAAATAAGCATAGAACTTGTAGACATTAGTAATGTCAAGTTCTATGCATATTTTTAAATGAAACTTGACATTCTTAATTTCGAGTTTTGCGCAAAATTTTAAAAAATTGAAGCAGTGAAATTATCATAGAACTCGACATTGCTAATGTCAAATTCTACTTGGAACTCAACATCAATAATATCGAGTTTCAAAACAATGGTATTTTGCTACATAGTTTGAACATGTGGCTACTTGGCTACATTATTTAAAAATTGAGGCTATTTAGCCACATTTGCCCACATATCAGTATAAGAATTATAAAACATATTTATCTCAAAAGTCAAAACACATACTCTCAGAATGTTCATCTCTGAAACTAAACCATTCCCATAACCATTATAATTGTCTAATCATCATTTTCATCATATAGGTCAAAGCAGATTAGAACATAAAAAAACAAATGCAAATGCAATGAAGAAATAAAATTCAACCTAACTATAAGAATCCATCAAAAAAAGAAGGAAAAGAAATAAAGAAATGTACGAGTCTTTATATATAGTATATCTTTGTACCAGTTTAATTTTTGGTGCCACGCTTTAATTATTTATATAAGTATATTTATTATAAGAAATAATTTAATCTGGGGTTAAAAGAGCTACCTGAGGGTATGCATGATTGGTCCTAACATATATAGGCTCAATGCTGTATAAGGGCAAGTAGAGTTCGAGTTGGATCCTATCCTCTTGGCAACCCACATCACACTTTTTTTTCAATGGGTTAGTGATGCAAAAATATTCTTACAATCATTATATTTAGTACAAAATATAGGTGTTAGTTGTGAATCCATGTATGTGTGAGATATCCTGTAATCTTAGCAAGTCGAGAAAATAGTTATCTCTCTCATTATTTTTTTAAAAAAATATCAATGTACATTCAAACCAATTTAGAGAAAAATTCATTGAATTCACTACGTGGCATTTAATGAAAACTATTTAAATATATTTTTAATCACATAACTTATATATTGAGTCATGTTACTTATTAATAAATCGTTATATGATAAGTTAGAAGATAAGTAAGATTGACAATCGGTGGAATTTAGTTGTTTTTGGGACCCAATATACTTTTAAAGATGAATTTTTGATTTTTTTTACAAGTATATTTTAATAAACAAAAAGAGCTATGGAAATCTAGTTCATTATTACTTTAAGCCTTTAGGTTTTTAAAAATGATATGGACATTTCTGTGTGGGCAATTTGGTAAAGTGATGTTTGGGTAATTCTGTATAATAAAGGGGTCAAAGCGTAATTTTCGAACTAAAGGGTAGTTTGTTAAGTATGGAAGTTGGGTTTGGGCTTTTGGCTTGATGGGGGGTATTGGGTTAGGAAGTGCGGTGCATGGGCTTATGTTTTGAAGTGGGCTGATTGAGTTTGGGTTTAAAACATGTGGGTTTCGGTTTCTTGGAGGCAGGCTTCAGGTATTAGTTTGGGCTTTAGAGGTTTGGGTTTAAGAAATAAAGAGAACCACACCGGTTGGGCTTGTACACAATCTAATAGATCAAATTTGTCTGTTTAGCTAAAGTTTATAAATTCAGTTTTTAGTTTTTAGGTATCATTTACAAGTTTTTTTTTTCTTTTTTTTTTTAGCCTAATTTTTTTTTTCTCATTTTTTTCACAATACAAATATACTTAAGTAAACTTTTGCAAAAAAAAAAACTAAATTAGCTTTTCCTAAACAAAGATTGGACTAGGTTGGATCTTTATAGATTTTTCTTGATTATATATATTTTTTAATAAGGGAACAAATCTTGATTATATCAAATTATGTAGCTAACGTTCTTCATCTTTTTTTTTTCTTTTTTCTTTTTTCTTTTTGGGTAAGTTGAAGCTAACGTTCATCCTACTAATTAAATATGTGCTACCTAACAATCACTCATAATGTATACACTTTACAAAGCAAAAAGCCATAAATCACAACAAATATATTCTGCCACAATTCATATTATATTATATCAAACGAAAGAAAGTATAAATTATTTTATATAAAGTGTATATCTTGTCATAGAAATAATAGAATATTTGACTTTTTGTATTTGGTGTGCATGCAACATACATAAAATGAAATTTATGTTTAATTAATTGAAGTGAATCAACAAAATTTTTAATGTTGAATTTTTTTTTTTAGACCTAATATTACATCCAGATTTCTTTGTGATAGTTTTGGTAAGATTGCCAAATTGGCTTCTTATTTGGTTGCATTTGGGAATCTTCATCATAACCAAAGATTTGTTGAAGTCGAGCAGAGTTGAGGGAGCTAGAATTAGTTTCTTCCTTTCTTAATTGTTGGATTCAGTAAAGGTTCATCTAGGAGGAGAGGATGAAATGGTTTGGAATTTAATTGAATATACATAGAAAGTTTGATGTCCACTCTTATTATAGGGCTTCCAGAGCATCTATTGGAAGTATGTTTACATGGAGTCCAAGGGTGTCCTCTAATGTTTCTTTGTGCAAGATTGTACCTTTTGGAAAGATTTTAAGTCGTAAAGAATATCCTCAATAGACAATTATTTAAATGGACTGCTGTTGTATGTCCAAAGGCAGTGGAGAAAACATGTTGATAAGCTGTTGCTGCAATATTTAGTAATAATTTGCTTATGGCTGCAAATGTTTCCTTGTTTGATCAGGTTTTTCGGCTGCCTAAGTAGGTTGTTAAGATATTAGGGTGGTGGGAAGGAAGGTGCAAAAGCAAAATAATAATAGGATTTGGCAACAAACTTTAAATATATTTACAACTTGACATACTTCTATTTGCAAAGCTTAAGTAGTAAAAATTGTACACAAGTACAACCCAGAAAAGAAATACAACTGGATATCCTAATAGAACAACATTGACAAAGAAGTAGCATCCCCAAACTATAACACGAGTGAATCCTTCCTCAATTGAAACTGCTACGTACTGCTCTTTTTAGTGCAAAGGATTAAGTAGTTGGGTTCATATGTAGCACTTAGTCAATCCACAAGACCTTGCAAGTTTTGAATGAAAGTGTCTAAATATCTCTCTTGCATGCCTTCACTAGTAAGTTCCTCCTTCAACTTGGCATGATTATATTTCACCAGCCCAGCTATTTCACTGTCCTCGTCCATCACAGAGATAATGGCCTTACTTAGGCTTTCCTTGGAAATCCACCCATTATCTTCTCTCTCCACCTCCACTGCAACTTTGTGTTCTTCCACCCTTAACCTGGCACCCACAATTTGATCACCAAGGAATGGAACACGTACTATTTGGGAATCACTAAAGAGAGACTCCCACATGGACCCATATGATATCCACAATGGGTCACAGAACAGCCAATAGATGGGTGCTCCAGTATCAATGTTTGTGGCACCCATCCCCCATACACCCATCCTCTCCCTTTAACTCTCTCTTCAAACCCCTCTGGAAAAGCTTCTTCAATTGTTGCGCAACCATTTGGAGTACTCAGAGCCACCAAAAATGGTTGCCCACATAACTCAAACCCCAAAAGTAGCTCCTGAAACTGGTCCTTTTGTAGTTTATTTTGTCTCCCAAATGCACAGTACACTACAGTACCTTGCTCAAAATTGCATAACCAATTAGTCCATTTCTCGTCTAGCTTTGTGGCCAGTGCTTCAGGCAGGACAGGTCCTGTTAGTAGCACAGGCTTAGCATAATGTTGCCTTAAGTAGTCACAGTATGGCCCTTCGAACTCATGATATGTCCTTAGGCATTACTCTGAATCAAGCCATAGGTAATTTGAACATAAAGAGACATCTTTGTTCCAAGAGCCTTGGCAAACACTTTTAGTTGTGCAATCTCATAGTCCTTGGACTTTATTCGCACACACGAAGGAGGATAGCCAGGAGGCGATTGCATGAAGTCTTCTACAGTCATATCCTCTGGTTTCTCCTTAGTAGGAACCTTTAGTGCTTGCATTGTTGGGGTTACAATGGAATAACATATGGCCTTGGCCAATATGTTATTTTGGGACCCAATATTCTTTTTATGATGAATATATATATATATATATATATATTAATAAATATATTTTAATAAACAAAGAGGGCTATGGAAATCTAGTTCATTGTTACTTTAGTCTTGAAGAGTTGAACATTCCAATTCCGAGTTCTAGTTCATTAAAAATGATATGGACATTTTTCTGTGTGGGCAATTTGGTAAAGTGATGTTTGGGTAATTCTGTATAATAAAGGGGTCAAAGTGTAATTTTGGAAGCTAAAGGGTAGTTTGTTAAATATGGGAGTTGGGTTTAGGCTTTCGGCTTGATGGGGGTATTGGGTTAGGAAGTGTGGTGCTTGGGCTTATGTTTGGAGTGGGTTGATTGAGTTTGGGTTTAAAACATGTGGGTTTGGGTTTATTGGAGGCGGGCTTCAGGCATTGGGTTAGTCTTTAGAGGTTTGGGCTTGATAAATACTGAGAAACACACAAGTTGGGCTTTTACACAATCTAATGGATTGAGTTTGTCAATTTAGCTAGATTATAAGTTCAGTTTTTTTTTTTTTTTTCTTTTTTTTTTTTTTTTTTAAATGCGAACTACTTCAATTAATTACCATATCTCCTAACCAAGTACAAGAGCCAGAAAGATTTTTAGCAAAATGGGCTAACCCATCAGTCACTCTGTTACTACACCGTGGCACAACAGAAAATTTACACTCCTCAAACCATGATGCTAGAAGCAAAGAACCTGAAATCAAATTGCAGATACAAGAAGGAGGACTGATAGAACCTGTGAGGTGGTTAAAAACCACTGTGGAGTCACCTTCAAAGATAGCAGCACTGACACCCTGTTCCGAAGCAAACCACAGCGTCACCTCCATTACTTTGGCTTCAGTTTTAAGAGGTCCCAGCAAACCAGGAACCTTCATACTCAATGCAGCATGAGCCACTCCAAGATGGTCCCTAACAACCATCCCAATTCCCACCGACCCCTGCCTTGCAAATACGGTACCATCCATGTTCATTTTAAGACAAGGAGGGTGAGGACCAGTCCAGCCAACATCAATCTAAGGTTCCTTCACCTGAATCTTATGATTTGCCACATGAAACTCCTCCAAATAATCCATAGTCCAAGATGGTTCCTTCACCCAATACAAGGATGTTTTTTTTTTTTTTAATAAATTAGTCAATTTAAAGTCCAAAACTTTTTAAAATTAGTCAATTTAATCCCTAAAGCCAACTTAGTCTCTAAATAATTAGTTATTTTTTCTCAATTATTTTATTTTTAAAGACTAAGTTAGATTTAAGGACCAAATTAGTTAGTTTTAAAAACTTAGACTTGATTGATATTAGCTCAAATCTCAGCTATGTTAATGAAATTTACAACAAAAAAAAAATAGCTGTTCCTAAACAAAGATTGGACTGGGTTGGATCTTTATAGATTTTGCTTGATTATATATATTTTTTAATAAGGGAACAATTCTTGATTATATCAAATTATGTAGCTAACGTTCTTCATCTTTTTATTTATTTATTTTTGGGTAAGTTGAAGCTAACGTTCATCCTACTAAATATGTGCTACCTAACAATCGTTCAAAATGTATACACTTTATAAAGCAAACGGCGCATAAATCACGACAAATATATTATGCCACAACTCATATTATATTTATATTATACCAAATGAAAGAGAAGTATAAATTATGTTATATAAAGTGTATATCCTGTCATAGAAATAATTGCATTTTTGACTTTTTGTATTTGGTGTGCATGCAACATACATAAAATGAAATTTATGTTTAATTAATTGAAGTGAATCAACAAAATTTTTAATATTGAATTTTGTTTTTTAGACGATGATTGTGTTTAATAAACAAAGACTAAGAACATGTGAATAAAAAACAATTAATTATGATTAACATGATTACACTATGAATGAATATTATTTTCATATAACGACTATATATTTTAAAGAGTGATTACGAAAGTGTTTACATACTCTAAAGGTACTCACAAATTAATTCAAAGTTTCTTTCCATGTGTGAGGAGTTGTGATTCAAAGCCATCAAACCTTAATATTATTGTTTATTTGTAAGATATCAATACGGTTTTTTTTTTTTTTTTTTCTTCTTCTTCTTTCTGAACAAGGAATGAAGGAATACATTCATTTGTAAACAATGAGTACTATTAGTTGTTTAAAAAGGAATATATTTACCTTCCAAGAAAACTCAATCCAACTCAATTATTTGAGACAATTTCTAACAAATCTCTATCTTGGCTCAAATTCTACAAAACAAGAGTCACAAATGAGCTAAACTCTACAACAATTCTTCACATTGGCAAATTCGTAGAGCACCGAAGTTCATCAAATTCCTCTCTCCATGTACTTGTAAAGTTGTATAACAAGAAAAGTAAATGCATATAACCCATATACATCAGATTCATTGTAAATTTGTAATTAGTATAAAGGTAGCCATTAATGATTTTCTACCATCAATCTAGGCAGCTAAGCTGAATCACATTATATTTGGATTTCTCTCTCTCTAACTCACACTACCTCTACTAACAAAGACCATATCAATTTCCAAACTAAGAACATTTGCATAGGAAAAAGAGGAGGAGAGGACATTTCCTTTGAATCATAAACGTGAAATTTCAAAATTAAAACCCAACGTACGTGGTTAAATTATTTTCTAAAAAAGAAAAAAAAAAAACTTTTCTCAATCCTTTACAATTAATGCTTTATGGATCAAAACTTTCTCCAAAAGAAAAATGTCACCAGAAGGCCAACTTTGTTGTACTTGTACAGTGAATTTTAATTTATAGTTATAGGCTTATGGCAAGTGTACTGATTTGTTGTATGTTGAACTAATTCTTTATTTTATTTTATTTTTTTTCTGTTTTATGTTAAGAGGAATTGCAGCATGCATTCATTTTCGGAATTACTAATTCAGTACTATTCTTTCATATATAATCCGTACAATGAATCTAGTATTACTGAAGAATTTATAAATTTTTATGTGTTGTGTGAATCTTGTGATCAATTTACAATTGTGATGAACTTATGTGAAGGTGGTCTTATATGAATCACAACTTGTTAAACTTCAATCTCACACACAGAGAGAGAGAGAGAGAGAGAGAGAGAGAGAGAGAGAGAGAGAGAGAGAGAGAGAGAGAGAGAGAGAGAGAGAGAGAGTGCTGATATAAATTAACCATAGTGTATGGCATAAGGTTTTTTGTTTTCTTAAAGTCATATATAAACAGAGATTTCATTTGAAAAGGTCAAAGGTGCACTTTTCTTCTTGCATCTCTATCAAATTCCAACGAAATCCCATGGATAAAAAAAGAAAAAGAAAAAAAAAAAAACAAAACAAAAACAAAAACAAAAAACAAAAACAAAAAACAAAAAAAACGAAAACAAAAACTTGGCACAAAGTGGGGGAGCCAAGATTGGATGTCAGGGGGGGCAAAATTTATAGGCGACAAATACATACACATGCATATGAGTACTTGAGACCAATCTAAATTTTATTGAAAAAAAATTTATGTGATTTAAATGATATTTTAATGCAAAGAAAAAATATAATATTTGTTATATTGTGTTGATCTGATATAATTTTTAATTGTTAGACTGACTTTAATTACAACTCATATTAATTATGATATTTTTGTTTATATAGACTAATAAATAATTAAATTGTAATATTTCTAAAACTATATTTTAAAATATACTAGTACTAGTATTATTCCCATGTGATGCACAGCTTGATGCAGTCTCATATGTGAGATCATTTTTTTTTTAAATAATTAAAAACTAAATTATTGATAAGAACAAATAAGTTGTTTCTATCAATTGAAACTCAGATGCATGTTGCGTATTTTGTTAAAATATTTATTGTTATTTTATCTAAAATGTATGTTGAGTGTTTTGTTAAAACACTTATTGTTACTTTATCCGAAGAAATTGATAAAAACAAATAAGTTGTCCCTATCAACTGAAACTTAGATGCTTGTTGCATGTTTTATTAAAACACTTATTATTATTTAATCTAAAGAAATTGATAAGAACAAATATGTTGTTGTCTCTATTTAAAAAATGGTTTTATCCAAAATATTATTATAATTTTGTGAAACCACTTAGCTTAACAACTGCTACTAAATATAACTTTTATTATAAAAATATTTATTATTATTTTATTCAAAATGCATGTTGATTATTAAATGGTGCAATAATAGAGACAGAAAGTTTCACAACAAGTTTATGGTAATATATTGGGATTGATCATCTAACATCACTTTTATATTGTCTTACCAGCCACCACTAATATCATATACTATATTTCAATCCCTCAACGGCTAAAAAAAAAAATTATAAATTGTGTGACTAGTGAGTCGTGGCTATACTTAACGATAGATGTCTCAAAAAAAAAAAAAAATGTGGGAACGACTACCAAGGCACAATTACCGCATAATGTAAACATTGTTTAGAGCAACCACATTAGCTAATGCAAACTTTTTGTCTGTGTTGCACAAAAAAACTACTTTTTTTTTACTATTTTATACACCAATTTTTGTAAAACACTTACATCAATCTATTTATTCTATGCATCTATTTAATAAAATATTCATTCTTTTATAATTTTTTATTATTTCCTCATTCATTACCTCTCTCTCTCACATACCCAACACTTCTGAAAAATACTAAAATATTCAATGCACGACCTATAGTAATCGTGCATATATGCACGGTTACTATAACACTTGTGCATTTATACACAATTTTACGTCCACTGATGTGAGTATCTTTTTGCTTAAAATGTGTAAAATTGACTACTTTTTGTATTCTGCAAAATTATGTATGATTTGATGCGGTTGCTCTTATATCATTAAAATAATACTAGGGATATATAATTTTTCAAAACTTTGTTTACTACAATCTATGTGACCCAATTGTGATGGGTCTATGTTTACTACAGTCTATGTGACCCATTGATGTGGGTTTTTTTGCTCAAAATGTGTAAAATTGACTATTTTTTGTATTTTACAAAATTATGTATGATATGATGTGGTTGCTCTTATATCATTAAAATAATACTAGGGATATATAATTTTTCAGAACTTTGTTTACTACAGTCTATGTGACCCAATTGTGATGGTGCATAATAATAATAATAATAATAATAATTAATAATGAGCATATGAGAAAGTGATATTAATCATATTATTTCATTATAATTTTATGTAAAAAAAGTTGTAATCTTAATTAATATTGTTCATTTTGTATATATCATTAATTTTGAGTCAATTCTACTCTACTCTACTTTATTTTTCTATCCCTTAATTCAGAAGGACCATAAAAAATGATAAACTTGCAAAGACTAGCATTGATTTAGACCATTTCAAACACTAAACCGAATAACTAAAGAAGCACCAGGAAAAAAATAAAATAATAATAACTAAAGAAGAAAGAATTTTTTTTTTTGCTTTTTAAGCAAGAAAAATAAGTTGGTGTATAATAATATTTAATATACATTAAATATTAATTATACACCGACATTTTTTGCAGACATTAAATAATCAAATATTATTTATACACCAACTCCTTTTCGAACAGTATACACTAACATTAAATAATTAATTTTAGTGTACATTGAGTATTAATCAATACTTTATTTTTCTTACTCCACTTGTGGACAGTAAGAAAAATAAAATTAAGAATACAAATAAAAAATCATAGGCACATGGGCTGTAGTGGTATTCATATTTTTAAAAATTGATACGGTCAGCAAATCAGAATAGAAAGTGATTCTCAATTTTATACTCGGATTGAAATAAAATCGATGGTCAAATCGATAACATCATAAATAATTAATTAATAATTATAAAATATAAATAAATAAATATTTTTATAACTAATATTTTAACTAAAAAAATTAAATTAAATAACAGTAAAAGACAACTAAACTCAAGCCCACTACAAAAAGTAGTATTTTAGTTGTTCTTTCATTTTCATAAGTAACAGAGAGTCAGTGCCCACTCGATATTTCTTTCTCCGCACATATCCGACCTTTACACGTTGATACTCCACCCACCACATATTTTGAAGTCTTACATCCCCAGCTTGTTTAATTAAAAGCTCTATATTTCGAGTTTCTGCTTTCACTTTTTTTCTAATTTTTCATATCTTTGCCTTCAATACTCTCTCTATCCCTCTCGTCAATATATGTGCATCAGTGTATGTGCAAGTCTGCAAGAGCAGCAAGCAAAGCTCTTAAATTGAAGCTGACAGATTGTTCCTGCGTCTCTTTGGTTTGGACTTCCTTGGTTTTTCCTCAACTGTGTCAACTCATAAATAGTAAATCTGATGTTTTTGGTGTCAACGTGAGCGTCTTAGACTTCACAGCTTTAGACTTAAACAGTATATTCATAGTCAAAATCTCTCTTCTTCTTAAATCTGAAACAAAATCTCTATCTTTTTTATTTTTTTGTCAAAAACACAGCGGCTGAAGGGTTAATGCACAAAGCAGCTTAAAACCGGTTTAACCACACCGGTTTTCGGTTTTTCCGTTAAATCGACGATTTATCTATTTTTTTTTTCTTAATTTTCGGTTTTTAATAAAAACCAGACCAAATTGAGGTCTGCTTTTTGGTTGAACCGGTCAAATCGACTGATCCGGTTCAGTTTTTAATTACCCTCCCCTCCCCTTGATTCTTTCTAACATCATTTCCATTGGAACCGTGGTATTTGGAATTGCAACACATGGTCTTTATTTTATTTTATACTTCAAAGTGATATTTCTTTAGTCCACTTTTTAAATTTAGCTATACGACTTTACTTAACTAAAAATAGGCTTTCACCCATGGAAAACTAAATTCAAGTGTGCTAATTATACTTTGCTTGGCGGAAACATTCATGGGGAGTTGAAGAAAGTCAGACATGGAAGTAATTCATCATCATCACCATGTCTTTTTGTATGTGCTGCTTGTTGTAGTCTATTTTTTCTCTTGCACTGAAAGTCTTAGTCGGAGAGATTTTCCAGCTGGTTTCATATTTGGAGGGGCTTCAAGTGCTTACCAGGTACATATGTCACTGAACTAACACTAATATTTACATGGTTTCTACACTAATTCCCTATGTTCTTATACTCATTATGTTTGGGGTGCTCTTAATTTCAATTGGAAGTATGAAGGAGCTGCATTTCAACATGGAAAAGGACCTAGCATATGGGACACTTTCACTAGAGAACATCCAGGTCTCTCTCTCTCTCTCTCTCTCTCTCACACACACACACACATTTTTAGTGAATAAGCAATTCTATTTATTGAAGCAAAGCTTAAGGATCCTATCCAGATAAGCAACCCAAATGAAAGTGATAAGACTAGATCAGATTGAAGTTAGCAGGATTACTCCTATCTCATTTGTAACTGAATGAATTGTGATTATCTAAAACTCTTCTCATCTGTATCTAATGTGTGACTGCTGAGTCTATATAAATCAAAGTAAAGACCACACGTCAATTAGTGTGGAGCTCAACATCATTCAAATTATGCTTGTTTTGTAACTATTCAATCAAGAGAATATATAAATCTAGTAACAAAACCAAAACAAGCAGCAACTAGTTCTGCAGACTAACCTACAAATGCATCAGAAATTACAACTAACTTCGACAAGTATGTGTCAAGGACATAAATTGGGGTCCTCCAAAGGCTGCATAGTGCTTTGTTTTGGATTAAAATTTTGGCTTTTAGGTAAGTAGACAGTGAGCTCCAAAGACCAAAGAAGATTTATTTCAGTTAATCAGCTTCATCATCTAATTTTACTACATTGATTTTTTGCTAGATTGAAATCCTCCAAATTGGTGGGTATTGAGAAAGGAAAGAACCTAATCCACCCGAAGATGGGATGTATTGACCTTTGGGCCAGTGAACTTTTATATTCAATAAATAATTAGATATTAGAATAATGCAAACCCATCCTATATATTAAGGTGAAATTATTTTTACCGAGTGTATTACAGATTCTTCTCACATAAAATGAACCTTACATGTTGGTTCCATACATAGTGTACAGTACATAGAGTTTTTACGAAATAATGGATTCTTGTTAATTATTGTTTAGTTGCAAATTTCCCCTTTTCTTTGTAATCTTGTAGGGTCTTCCTTGGCTAAGAAAATGAGCTGTCATACTCATGTACTTAGTATAGCGCATTTTATAATCAAATGGGTGATCAACATATGTGACATAAAACCTTTTGTAATTAAAATAAAATTCGCTTTTTTCTATGTATTCTATAGTTTGTTGCATAATATTTTTTTAAGTGTATCACCTAATTCATTAGAGACAATTTTTTGAGAAATTTATGTTGTTTACAGAAAAAATTGCAGACCATACCACCGGAGATATAGCTGATGATTTTTACTATCGTTTTAAGGTATGGTTAATTCATGTTATTGTATTTTATTGGTTTCTATAATTTTGCCCGGCCCCTCCCCGCTTCGCCCCATACAAGTTTTTTCCGCCCACAAAGGTGGTGGGGTGCGGATGGGGCAAGACTTTAGCCTTGTACTATAGAACAGGGTAAGGATGTGTTTAGACTTTTTAGACCCGCCTTGCCTTAGCCAGTTCCCACCCCACCGTGTGTTAATAAATGTTTTAATTGTAAATTTTTTATACCCTAAAACCCTATTATTTAAAAAAATATCAATATTTTATTATTTTATTCTATACAATTTGACTCTCTACCTCTATTTTGTTATGTGTTATACTATGAAATTTTTAGTTTTTGTTGTGATATTGTCTTATTAAACACTTTGATAATATTAGTAAGTTTTTGCTAAAAATTAGTTTGATTTGACGGGATAAATTTAGTTGTAATTTAAAGTATATTTTTATTAAGAAAACTGGTTTTATTAAAAAAAAAATTCTAATAGTTATGGGGCAAATTAACAAAAAGTAGACTTTTACAGGGTAGGGTGGGGCTTCGCTAGGCCCCAAGAGGTGGGGATAAGGCAAGAAAATTTTCCTGTCATGCTGGGCTAGGCAGGGCGAGGCAGGGATGAGACAAGACAAAACCATATGGGGCAAGGATGAAGATCCCATCCTTTGGCTTGCCCTGTCTTGCCCCATTCCCATCCCTATTTCTTACACATCAAAATAAAATTAAAAAAAAAAAGAAAAAAAAAAAAAAGAAAAAGAAAAAAGAGACTATATCCCTAGATACTCCACATCCACTATATTGCAGTTGAAACTTTGGCTTTTCTTTTATTCATTAAACTAATGAAAAGACTAAAAAATGTTTCAGGGGGACATAGCTTTGATGAAAGAAATTGGTTTAGACTTCTTTAGGTTCTCCATCTCATGGACCAGAATACTACCTAGTAAGAGCATTGCTTAACTCAACCTTTGTCATTTTTTTCTACTAAGATCCTACAAAAACATGTAATTTTTTGGGGAAAAAATATCTTTATTTGGTATTGTATTCAAAGTAACATATAATCCTATTTCTAAAGCTTAATTCTGTCCTCAGAGGGAAAAATCAGTGGGGGAGTGAACCAAAAAGGAATCGCATTCTACAATAACCTCATAAATGAGCTATTGTCTCAAGGTGGAATTTCCCTCCCTCTCATATGCTTCTCATAAAGCTAATCATAATTTGTTTAATCAATATAGGTCTCTTCCTAATATTGACTATAACTAATTAATCAGGTTTAAAACCTTTTATAACTCTATTCCATTGGGATGTTCCACAAGCACTTGAAGAGGAGTATGGTGGATTCTTGAGCCAAAACATAGTGTAAGTTTTGAAGCACACATTAAATCTATTATGAAATTAGTATATATGCAATCTGATTAATCAACAATCCATAAATGCCTATAATTAGGGATGATTATCGGAACTACGTGGATGTCTGTTTCAAAAAATTTGGTGATAGAGTAAAGTATTGGCTCACAATTAACGAGCCAAATACATTTTCCATTGGGGGCTACGTAACAGGAATTCAAGCACCTGGTCGATGTTCTAACTATATCGGAAATTGCACATATGGGAACTCTGGGATAGAACCCTATATAGTGGGACATAATTTATTACTTTCTCATGCAACTGCTGTGAAATTATACAAGGAAAAGTATCAGGTATGTGCTTTTAGCCATTATCAATTTAAAGAGGATATATCAATTTATGACTCACTAATTAATGAGCCATGTGTGTATGAGACAGACATTGTGTTTAGCAATACTAGGTTGTGTTTTAGATTACAAAGAACACTAGCCTTGGTTGATTTATGCTATTAGTACCTATAAAACTATCCTAATCCTTCTTAAGCAAAAATGGGATAATCTACTGCGCTTCATATATATTCTTAATAAGTTAAAAAGAAGGTTCAGAATATTGCAAAAGTTTTCTTTCATAATCTGAATTTGATTTTTGTAGGAATCTCAAATGGGAGAAATTGGCATTACAGTACAAAGTTATTGGGATTTGCCTAAATACCAAACAGTTGCTAGCATCAAGGCTGCCTTTAGAGGTCTTGATTTTAGGTTTGGATGGTAAGTTTTATGACTTAATTTTATACTAGACTCAATAATTCCTATAAATAAACGCATTTGTCTTCAAACATATTTGCAAAAGGCAAGTATTTTTGGCTTGAAGTAAAGTTAGTTAAGAGAAGCATTCTAAGCCATTCAGCAAAAACCAACAACAACAACGTAAGCACTCTTAGCATAGGTACGATAAGTTAATTTTGTGACAAGTTACAATCTTAAGCTTTTAGATTAAGTAGTTACGGTATTGTCTCAACATATTGTATCAAACCCTTATAAAGACACTTATTATTTGTGTAGGTTTGTTGATCCAATTATTTTTGGTGACTATCCTGAGATCATGCGAGTTTTGGTGGGAACTCGACTACCTATATTTACTAAATCGCAATCCAAGATGTTAAAAGGTTCTTTGGATTTCCTTGGAGTAAATTACTATACTGCAAGATATGCTGATGACTTTACATCTTCTAGTAGCGTCAACCTAAGTTACACAACAGATTGTCACGTAAATTTGACCAGTTAAGCTCAAAATCCATAACCTTGATTTATATATTGGGTGATGCAAAAAATATGTATAAAAAAAAAAAAAATGGTTGTTAGTCATCAAAAAGTACTCTAGGTATTTATTTTGTTGAAATGACATAAATTATATTCATTTTCCCCTCAATTTGTAAATATTTTGTTGTTAAATTAGTAGTCACTTTTTCATTTTCCTTGTATTTTTTTCCTAACACTAATGTAGTCACTCTATTCAATGTCACAGCGGAGAAGGATGGCATTCCTGTTGGTCAACCAGTAATCTCTGTCACTCTCACCCAATGTTTGAATATGAAGTGTATTTTACTCCTTGTATATACTAAGAAAACTATATAAATAATGGTTTTGTAGACTGCTGCTAAATGGCTTTTCGTTTATCCAAGTGGAATTCGAGAACTTATGCTATACATAAAGAAAAAATATAATAATCCACCTATTTACATTACCGAAAATGGTAAGAAACTATCTTCATCCTTCAATTCAATTGAAATAGTTATCTGATTTTAAATCAAACACATGTATACATTTGTACTTTTCAGGAGTTGATGATAGTGGCTCATTGCCAATTCAAAAGGCTCTCAATGATAGCTCGAGGATAAAATACTACCATAGTCATCTATCGAATCTCTTGAAGGCTATAAGGTGAGTGACTTTGCATATAGTGTGTGTGAAGGTATCGTGGAGTTCGATCCACATGCAAAGGATACCATAAATTATGCCATTATGATGACCGAGCTATTACTTGAACCCTAATATTGGGTATATTATATATGTGTAAATTAAGGAAATTTTATAATACCCATGTTTTTAAGATATGGTTTCTCTACTAATAACGTGGTTTCACTTTATAGTAATTTTGTCATATTCGTTAGTAACTCACATCACATTGAGCACTAACTTATTTTCTAATATTTTGTATTTATTTTTTTATCTTAAACTGTGATAAGTTCAATTAAAATGGTGTTTACCTCAGGTATGATGGTTGTTCAGTCACATCACATAGTAACTTTATATATATATATATATATATATATATATATAATTTCAGATATGCAGCAATAAGGTTACCCATGATGGTAAATTTATTATAATCACATGTCACATAGGCTTGTACTCTGTAATAATGGGAATCATACCTCCAAAAATATTGGAGGGACTAGGGACCCACGTGAGTTAAAGTTCCCCATAGAAGTAATAAACAAATTTAAAAAATAATATATAACTTAATTAGACCCAAATTCATGTGCTAAAAACTTTTATTAATGGTTACTTTAGCAATGCTCTTATTCTCATATTGGAAACTAATAGAATATATATATATATATATATATATATATTACATTTTACCGCCCTAAAATATCATGATTGTGTGTTTCAATAATTCTGAGATAAATATTAATGATTTGGTTTGGCAGGGCTGGGGTTGATGTGAGAGGATACTTTGCGTGGTCATTTCTTGATAACTTTGAATGGGAATCTGGTTATACTCTTCGATTTGGCAGCACTTATATAGATTACAAAAATGGATTGACAAGATACATGAAACGCTCTGCTTTTTGGTTTAAAAATTTTCTCCAAAAAGAAAATGACATCCAAAGCAAACCTTTGTTGTACCAAGATAGTAATTGAATTTATAGCAACTGATTTGTTAATCATATTATTCCCATTACAACTTGCAATTAAAAAAAGTTGTGATCTTAATTAACATTGCTCATTTTGTATCATTAAAGGGCGATCAAGTTCTAAAGACTAGCGTTGATTTAGACCTTTTCAAACACTATATTGAATAACTAAAGAAGCAAGAAATTTTGCTTTTTAAACAAGACGGAAACCGTTGATTAATTGACTATAGTTAATTAATCAAGTTTAAAACCATTTATAACTCTATTTCATTGCGATGTTCCACAAGCCCTTGAAGATGAGTATGGTGGATTCTTGAGCTCAAATGTATTGTATGTTTTGACGTACACATTAAAATCTATTATGCAATTAGTAAATCTGCAACTTGATTAAGAAACAATTGATCAATCTCCTATAATTAGGGATGATTACTGCAACTACGTGGACTTCTGCTTCAAAGAATTTGGTGATAGAGTGAAGTATTGGGTCACAATTTGATCAATAAACAATTGATCAATCTCCTAGTCATTGTTCTAACTATTTTGAAAATTGCATATATGGGAACTCTGGGATAGAACCCATATTTATTTTTAGATATGGTGTTAGGGCCATATTTTTAGATATGATGTTACGATTTATAAGGAATGTCCTCCCTTAAGTGTGCAGATGCCTTTTTCTACATTGCTATGTGCTTTGGGGGAGAATAAAATCACGAGGGGTATGGGTCTCAAAGCAGATAATATCTACACAGGTGGGGTGGGGTCGTTACAGATGGTATCAGAGTTATGCCCTAACCAGAAGTGTGGGCCCCACACGTGAGGACACGTGTGCTTGTAAGGGGGGTGGATTGTAGTGACCTAAAAGGGGGGTCTTGCATTCCATGGAATCTCACATTGCCTAGGGAAACACATGAAAATGTATTTATAAAGAATGACCTCCCTTCAATGTGTAGAGGCATTTTCCTCCACTGCTGTGTGCTTTATAGGAGAATAAAACTGTGAGAGGTATGGGTCCCAAAGTGGACAATATCTACACAGGTGGGGTGAGGTCGTTACACGAGCAGTAGCTAGGGCATATAAGAAGCTTGATTCTAAGGTTCTATCTTAAATAATGTTTCTGCTGCATGCTTAAAAAAAAATAAAATAAAAACCTTCAAATTTAACAAATTTATGTATAACATTCCAAATTAAATAATCTAAAAGCTGGTCGATTGTTTTTTGGCTGAAAGTACTATAACTGAAACTAAAAGTGCTGAAAGTGTTGAAAGTACTGTAGATTTTTTTTTTTTTTTTTTTGGGTGTAATTTGAACCCTATTTTAATTCTTGAATATGCAAAGTGACGTCCAATTATGAAAGCTAAATATTTAACAACAACAACAACAATAATAATAACTATTTTTATTTTTATTTTTTTTTATCTTAGATATTAATTTATTGTCAAGTTTGTTTATCATAATTAAGATACATATTTCATCAAAGCCATCAATTATGGTTACCAAAAAAAAAAAAAAAATACCATAGTGTTAATGGAAATTACAACCACAAGTTTTTAGATTTTGACCCAAAAAAAAAAAAAAAAAAAAACCATAATATGAATGGTAATCATAACATTAGTAACAAAGGAAGTCCTAGGACGGAGGCATCCCACATATCAATATTGCGATATTGTTCCGAACCACTTTCATCTCAGGTTCATCTAAAGAAGAGATCACATGTGCCATTTCATCGTAATAACCTCTCTTGCTACTTTGACATGTGCCCCCACTAGAAAGCCCTTGTCCAAGGTCATTGTCTTCATGTGCTCTAATAAAATTATGAAGAACCATTGTAGCAACAATAATGCATTCTTGGATGTGTATATAATAGGATGACATATTTCTCAAAATTCTTCATCTATTCTTCCAAACTCAAAAAGTTCGCTCTAGGACAGAATGAAGTGATGAATGGAGATAATTAAATTTCTCTTTTGGATTTTGTGGTGTTCGACCTTGCTGAAAATTAGGGAGGTGGTACCTCTCTCCCTTAAATGGTCTTCAAGGACATTTTAAATTGTCTTAAATTGTCTTGCACTAATTAATTGCATGTATATAATAGTCACGTCAATTAATTATATATAAAAAAAAATAGTCACATGAAGCAAATATTAAAATTACATAAGAGTTACATTAAATGGTAAACTAGGCAGTCCCAACGTAGAGTAGCAACACCATAATTCTACAAACCTTAGCCATTGATTTTGCACAAGCAGTGAAATTTTTTGTTTCAATACTTTTGGCAAACAAAATGATATAACTCAAGGACAAGCTTACCAATTGTTTGGTCTTTCTAGCAATTATCATTAGATAATTATTCTTTCTAAACAACACATCCAAGTCTTAAATTGGAATACAAGATCTCACTTCTTTAATTAGGGGGGAAAAGAAAAGAAAGCTCATCTCCAGTTCAATAAATATTTTAGAAGTTCTCCCTTCTTTTTATTAATATTCTCACTCCTCATATTTTGTATAGTAGTTTTGAGGATGTAGTAAAAGTTCTTTCCAAGCTACGTATGTCAACCATTTTTTTTTTTTTTTTTTTAATTTTAGGATTTAGAGGTCCAACTTGCTCAAGTTTCTGGTTCTAAGCCTAACAAATGGTATTATTCTAACCCAATGTTTTATAAAAGATATTTCAAATCATTGAAGAAGGGTTTTGAAAATTGAAGAAAGTGGCCCTTCTTTCCTGTCTACCATATCTACTCCAAAATAATTTTAAAAAGGCCAAGAGAAAAAATATTAAATTATTATTATTCAACATTTCAATGCCTATGGTTGGACTTCTAAAATGAAAAATCATATTTGTCTAATGTTATTTTAGTTTATTTCCCTACCAATGTGAAATTTTTGTAACAATGGTTGAATATGAAGAAGCTGAAACTTTACGTCTGAATAAGAGAGAAAATTTCACCATGTACCGGCAATTGCTTCAACAGATGTATCTTATTTCCATAGATAGCTCATAGAGGCATTTCAACAAACAGTTAATTGCATTTTAATTAGAGCCACTTCAAAGACAAGAAGACACTCACAAAATTAAATGAAATACAGAGGAACCCATGGATAAGTCACACAAAAATACAAAACCCACAAACAAACCCACACAATTCCATTGAAATTTTGTTCATGTAAAATTCATCGACACCCAACAAAAAGGGCAAACACGCTGACACATTAGTAAACTCAAAAAAATTAAATACATAGTGGCGGCATCAACTTTGTGGTTGATTTTCTCTCACAGCCAAGAAAATCATAGTGATAAAGGCTATTCAAAAGAGTTTGTATAACTTTGTCCGAATAAAAGCTATTCCAGAGAATTTGTGTATTAGATGTGAAAGTTCAAAAAGTGTGTAAAACACCTATGAATGTTTAGACCCTCAATTCATAAATTACCAACACAAGCTTATAACCAAATAATGTATGTGCGGAATATGAAAATAAGCTAAAACAGAATTGGTAAAACAATCTAAACCAAAATTAATCACAACCACAGCAGTAATTAAAAAGCAAAGATCAAGGGAAGAGAGATGCAGACACAAAGACAACACAGCAATGTGTTATCGAAGAGGAAATCGAAATCCTCGGCGAAAAACCTCTCTGCCGCCCTCTAAGTGGTTAATAATCTACTAGAGAATAAAGTTGGGATACATGAATAGTAAAAAACCCTCCAAGCCTAATCTACCTAGTACATCTAAGCCCTCCAAGCTTCTTGCTCCAACAAGGTTACGCCGGACCTTGTCTTCTCTAGTTTAACGGATCCCGCAATTGCCCATTGCATCAACCAAAATGAATTGGTCCTTTTTGAACTAATTTCCAAGCACCAAAAACTTCCTCACTGATATGGGTATGGTGAAATAAGGATGTGGTTAAATGTACCTCTCAAGGATATGTCAATGGAGAGAGTGAGAGTAGAAAAATTTGGAGAATCAAAGGATGAAGATTGTGGATGAGTCAATCTTTTTTTTCTCTAAGGTTTCTCTCTAAAAAATTTCTCTGAAAACTCTCAACATTTCATGGGTATAAAGGTATTTATAGTAGGGTGTATGAGGAATGCGAAGAGTCAGTTACAACCAAATAGGGCATTCTAGCAACTCGAGCTCGTGACTGGAACGAGTTGCGAGTTTGAGTCACGAGTTAATTGCCTGGCCAGACTAGAGGTTTTGTCCTGTAGTGCAACAGCTGACGTGACCCTTCAGCTCCCCTTGCATGCTTCACATGTGTGCCATTCTAGCGACTTGCCAATCACGAGATCTAGTCACGAGGCTCTTCTTGAGTGCACACTCTTG
Organism: Quercus variabilis; assembly: GCA_030445155.1. Lineage (NCBI taxonomy): Eukaryota > Viridiplantae > Streptophyta > Magnoliopsida > Fagales > Fagaceae > Quercus > Quercus variabilis. Next base: position 2,825,999 of record CP129448.1, on the reverse strand, counting down.
AGCTTTTCTTCACACTCTCTCACACATTTCCCTTACATGATTCCCACCTAAATACAGAGTTTCTAAATGCTGCATTACAATCAAATTTGACAGGGAATAAAGCCAACAAAATGATTGTATAAATTCAACATTACAAGATGCTTCGCATAAATTGGGGCAGTTGATGGTAGATGTAAAATTTAAGAGCTTGAGGATGAAGTTAGGGCATTGATGAGGAAGAAGAAGGGAGATCTTCTTGCAAGATACGGCTGAAGAGAAAGTAGAGATTCAAAAAATGACCATTGCTAAACGCACCATTTTTGTCAAAAATAAGCTACGTTTTTTCTTTCAGCCATGGGCCCCATGAACAGTGAAAAGGGACCCACAAAAATAATCAAAACATAGAAACACAACCAACTTTTAGCATGCCAAATGCACGCATAGACTAAAACTTTGATTCTTCTCCAAAAAATAGAGGTGTTTTTTTTGCCTATACAATATCCAACAATTAGTAAAAATTTCAACCCAATAACCAAACGCACAAAAATAATGTCAATATAAATTTGGAGATTAACCCAAATACTCAAAAGAAAATCAATTCCAAACATAGCAAAAGAAGAACATTAAGAAAGAAAATATCAAATACATATAAAAACATAAATTGAAGTATAAAAAATTTAATTCATTATATATGTGTGTAAAGAAAACATGAAAAATTGTGGACACATTATAATCCTTTGAATCATTATACAAAAGAGGGGAGACATAAAAACTTACGAAAGTCTTGAAGATAAAGTTCCTCATATATATTTGAACTATTGCTGATTCACCACTACTCCCAAAAAAAAAAAAAAAATGCTAAACAACAATGTAACCTATAAAACAACCAACAAACAAAATAGTTAAGGTGAAAACACTATTTTGGTCCCTACATTTTGGATTCACAGTCAATTTAGTCCTAACATTTTGATAGCAATCAATTTGGTTCATATTATTTTCAATTTACAGTCAATTTGGTCATTACTATTTAGTCACTAATGAAAAATGCTTAATGAAAAATGCTTACATGGTAAACGGTGTATACACATGGCACATTGAAGCTGACATGGCAAAATAAAATAATATTAAGTTCTTTTAATAGATTTTTTAAATGCCACGTGGTGTTATTTGTCATATCATACCTAATAGACAGAGGAAGTTAAAATAGTTAATGGAAGTGAGAATGTTGTAATCTATTGACGACTGTTAGAATTCCAGATAAAAGCGGAATTTAAAGAGTTTAGGTTAAAAGAGAGACACAAGGTAGAGTTCGAGATAGAGTAACACCTGAATTTAAGGAGATGCTCCATAAATGTCAATCGATAAAAAAAAATAAAAATAAATGATGACATGACGCTGATGTATCTTAATTAGAGCGTAGCAACAATAAATGCAGCATCATAAGAACAAAGACCTAAAACAGTACTATATGTCATACAAAGAAGAATACCAACCAAATATAAGTTTTGTTCTAAAGATACAAGTAAAATTGTACAAACAAATTGATTCCTATAAAACTATTTTATGCTCAAAGTTGTACAAACATTAATCTAAAGTAAACCCATCCAAGCACAGAGATTCAAAACTTTGACACTAACCTTAAAATAATATCAACCATTTTAAGCTTTTAGGAAAAATAAATCTTTGGTCACAAAAAATAACCATTCAACCACAAATTCTAAATACAAAGAATGAAATATGTGAATTGAGAACATGCAAATGCATGAAGAACAAGGGGAGAGAGAGAGATAGAGAGAGAGAGGTACTATTGCCATGGTGAAGTTAATTTCCCTGCTACAACCCCTAAACTTCATGTATTAGAGAGATTGAAAGAGACAATCCAAATATAAGAAATATATAGAGTTGAAGTTTTTGACCATTTTATCTAAATTAGAGGAAAGGATGTAGAAAATTTATTAATTTTTTGGTATCAATCACATATCAATGTATGAAAGGTTTCCCCTTAAAAAAAAAAATGGAAGGTTGGATAAACCCATAAAAAGTAACACTTAAAAAAATAGAGTAAACTTAAAAAGGTAAATGGAGTCTATCATGGCAACACAATAGGAAGTATGAATAAATGGTAAATGAAAACATCAAAGAAAAATATTGGCAGCTTAACACTCAAATGGAAAGAAAAAATAAAGGTAATATTGGTTCATATGTTGATAAAGAAGGAGAGAGAGAGAGAGATGTAGAGATATGCTTAATTGAACCGTTAAAGGTCATTATGGTAATAGGAAAATGAAAGAAGAGGAAAGAGAATATAGATATAATAATAGGAAAATGAGGAAAAAGGAAAGAGAGCATAGATCTTTAGGTTTATGGAAAGGGAAAAAAAACATAAATTGTTTTAAATCCAAATTTCATAACATATAATTAGATTTGTGTTTTAGGAGTGATGGAGGGTAAAAAAAAAAGATAGGGAAAGAGTGTTTTTTTTTTTTTTCCTTGGGAAAATATAGATTTTGTTAGAGGTGATTTAGTTTTGAAAAAACATGACTTTTGGATTCCTTAAAAAAATCCAAAGGAAAAAGGAAAAGGGAAAAAAAATTGATGGAGTATGTTAATGCCCAGCCTCGAAAAATGAAGCGTCAAAAAGCCACTACCGCCGTTGTGGGCCCTCGTTTGACCACCCACCGTGGTGATATCTCCCGTACACGCGGGGGCCCATTGGAGGGCCCCTCTCGATAATGGCGGTGCACGTGCATGCCTCGTGAGGAGCTTCGGGTGCTCTTTCTCTCTTGGTGGAGGAAGGTAGGTCTACCTTTGGTGTTATGGTAGGAATCTGGGTCAAATTTTAAAGGATTACCAAAAGTAAGTGGAGTCGCCACCAATAATTTGGTTTTTCTAAGGTGTGATTGGTCACCTGTTTCTAGTTGATTTTATTACCAATCCTAAGTTAAGAAAAAATGGTATTTTTTCCTAATCTAATGTGGATGACAAAAAATCTTGATTCTTAGTTCCAAAAGTTTGGTTACGTGTGGGGAAGGTGTTAGGCACCCTATAATGCTTGTCCAAGGATAGTCTTTTGTTTTGATAAAACCTTAATTTTAGAAAATTGGCAGTAAAAACATGATTCTGACATTGGCTTTTGAGGCTTTGCATGCATGGAGGCTTTGAGGCTTTGTCTTTTGAATGGGTGTGGTCCCAATCTATGTTTTCCTATGGCATTCAGCAAAGTACCAGATTTCCATGGCGAAAATCTAGCAACATGTCACCTTACTTTCGAGGAGGAAATTGGGCATCTCTTGCCTTAGGTGACATGGAATGTGACAATCATACCGGAAGGGGGTAACAAGTATATATATATATATATATATATATATATATATACATACATTATGCACAATGCAAGCACACAGAGCAAGAAAAGTAAATGCCTACATCCCTAGAGCATGGCCCAAAATATAGGTGTAGGAAAATAAACAAAGGTCGCCATACTTTAGAGATGAGGACAAATGGTACATGGCATGATATACCTAATACAAACTATCTAAGAGAGAAAGGGAGGAGGAAGAAAGGGGTTTAAAAGAGTACATAACCAAAGGGAATGGCTAAATTCCTAAATCTACTGATTGCAGCCATTTGGCTTATATTTGTATGCTCGCATCCGCGCCCTTTTTCCTTGCGCCTAGGAGACTATGCCGTAGCTCCAAGCGTCCTTGCTCCATGGGTGTACATGCAAAGGCAAAGACAAGAAACCAATAGACAAGCAATGGAAGGAAAATGTGCAAAGAGCATATGAAAGAGGCATAAAGCAGACAAACGTGATATACTTGGCAAGCATAGAAACAAGGATGCGTGCAAACAAGCGAGAAGGCAAACAAGCAAGATAGCAAGCAAACAAGCAAAAAGCAAACAAGCAAGAACGCAAACAAAGTGTGGTTTCTGCGAGTGACAAATGTAGATTTGGATTGAATGTCTATAGCTTCATTGTGTTGAAGTATGGACGACATACTAGCAAGCAAGACTCATGCATGGACATGTAAGCAAGCATGTATAGATGCATATAAAGCCAACGGGTGGCATAAACAAGCATGGTAAGCATATCATCGCACGGAGCAAAAAATGGAAGGGCACGCAAGGAGCAACCCGACATCCGGAGATGCCTCCCAAATGAGGGCGTCAAACATGGCAAAGCCAAGAACAAGAGAGGCTAACACAGAGATAAAGCATAGAAGCAAGCAAGCATAGACATGAAAATAGGGTGATCCAAACCCTTTGATGTGGGCCTAGGTGTATGGACGATGACAAAGACCATAGGGTTTAGATCGGGTCCTAATCATTAGGCCAAAAACACAGGAAAGAAAGATAAAGTAACAAAAGGGCTATAATAGCACATAGCATGACAAACATAGTTTAGGTCTAGGCACACAAACATGACATGGAATGCACAAGCACATGGAAGATAGCATAGAACATATAAGCAAGGAAACAACATGTAAGCATGTAGGTCTAAGCATAGATAGGGTAAGAAGCATAGAAGCAAGCATGTGAGCATGTAAACCTAAATGTGGCATGCAAACATCACACAAGGTTCAAATCAATTATTCTAAATGAAGGTAAGCAAAAAGTGTGGATTTAAAGATGATTGAAAGACCTTGGAAGTTGTTTGAATGCCTTCAAACAACTTCCAAAGGGTTCGGGAGCCTTTTTGTGATTTTTGAAAAGATGGAGGTCTTTATTGCAATTTTGGAAAGACTTGGGGTCAAGATGTAGTTTTGTGAACTTTTGGATCAAAATGTGAGTTTTAAAGAAAGGCCAAGGCCAAAATGTGATTTTAAGAATTTTGGGGATTAAAACATGATTTTTAGGAATTTTGGTATTAAAACATGATTTTAGGAATTTTTGGGATAATGATTTTAGGAATTTATGAATTAAAACATGATTTTTGTGGATTTATGAATTAATATGCAAATATGGGAAAAAACGTATTAGATGCAAGCAAGATAAAATGAATTACAATGCAAACATAGTAAAAATATGTGAATATGCAAATATGAGAAAAGGATTAAAAAGAATGTATAACAAAAATATATAATATGCAAATAAAGACAAGGTGGCATTTTAATTTTAGGGGTGTCAAATGGGTGAGTTTGGGGTGGGCATAATTGGGTTAGGCATAATTGAGTTAGGTATATAAAACTCATTTACCTATTAAAACCTATTTAACTAATTGATTCTGTTGGGAATTTAGACCCCTTAAACACACAGATTGCGTAGCCTAGATTAATTAGCTAAGTTGTTACTTAGTCAAATTATGCAATTCTACGTTAAAGCAATCAAATAATCATATCAAGATATAAAACAGCGGAATAATAAATAATACAAGATATGATCACCTAGGAAACCACTCGGTAAAAACCTGGGGAGGATTTGACCCACCGATCCTCAAGGCATAACAGAATTCACTATGAAAGAATTGAAGTTCTTACAGAAGGACTACAAGCTCCCCACTCGACTTCCTAATGCTACCCACCAGTAAAACTTCCTGACATGACCACGAGCAGGCTCCGAATCCACGGACTACTTCTTTCTTGAATTCTTCAATCAGCTACAAGCTCCCCGCTTGCTTTTCTTTTAAGTTCCAATGGTTGCAACCTTGTTGATCATCAAGATGTTGAAATAATCTCTACCTTGAAAACCTTAAGTTTATGTGAAGAAAAGCTCCTCAAGGATTTCACAAGAGATTCACATAAACCGCAAATATGAGCAACAAAGACTTAGAGAGGTTTGGGTACAAAACCCTAAAAATAAAAGGAGGCACAAGAGGCACTCTAATCTCTCTCTCCCAAGTCCCAAAAACGTTCTAGGGTTTTCCTTATATATAGGAGTGTTTTACTTGAACCCCAAGACATTTAAATAGAGTTTGGGCTGAACTGGAACTCTGCAGAAAAATAAATCTATACGTGGTTCGATCGATCGAGTCTAATTTTCGATCGATCGAGCCTTACAGATTTAGTCCAATAAATCTGCAATCACTCGATTCCAGTTTTACAAATAATTAATCAACTTTGAGCAAGCCTAAACAAGACTAAACATATTGTTTTGATCATGGTTTGCCAGCATTACACATTAGAGTTCTAAATACATAAAATCCTAAATCTTTAGAACCTAACAATCTCCCCCTTTGGCAATCCATGACAAAACACAAACTAACAGCTCAAAGTTTACAAAGTAGAAGCCCATTACAAAAACAATGCTCATAACAACAAATCCAATCTCAACTACTATCCATCAGTTGCAAGTGTAGACATCAGCTCAATTGAATCAACCTGTATATTTCCTGAAACACTAAACAAAATGCATAAACGCATGTGTGGAAAATATACAAGTAAATCAAAATTAAATTCTTGACTTCACAAAACACAAAACAAAGACATATATCATGAATAACTCATAAATATAAATCAATGAGCAGTGAACAAGAAATAGAAATAATAACATAAGTAAACTAACTCTCCCCCTAAGTTAGATACAACAAAAAGTTTTTATTTTCTTCCCTTTCAGAAATAATTTCAACTCCCCCTAAATAACTCATAAATATAAATCAATGATTTCTCCCTCTTTTTGTCACGTATTGACAAAGACAACTCATACAAAGAGTAAACAGTCAACATACGCAATAAAGGATAAGAGAAAATAGAGAATCAAGAGGAACACAAAACAATCCAACTCTATAGAAAATAGAGACAGCTCCCCCTATGAATAACACAGGTTAAAAAAAACTTTTCTCCCCCTATAAAAATAGGAAAAACAAAACAAGTTGTGGGAAAAATAGTTTTGGGGAAAAATAAAGAAGGGGGGGGGGGGAATTAGCAGCAGCAGCAGCATCACCAATAGGATTATGAACATCCTCAACAGCAAGACCAAAGTTAAAAACACACAAACCAAAATTAAAAACTAAGGTGAGGATACACATGAACATCCTCAACAGCAGGACCAAAGTTAAAAACATACAAACCAAAATTAAAAACTAAGGTGAGGATACACATGAAGAAAAAATATTCTCTCTTTCAATAAAATGCAAACATGGCACTATGTGACCCATAAACAGTTGCATGAGTAGAGAAAATATTAACACATTGATTATCCATCATACCTCTTAAGAAAAATATTTTCTACAATTCACACATAAAAATAGCATATACTAGAAAGTACGTAACTCAAAAATTAATCAATCAATTTTTAGATCAAGTTGAGTACCCAATTTAGCAAAGTGTATGCATGCTATGTATGAAAACAATGAGAGATATGACTGCAAAATGGATACAGAAATCAATGCAATGCATGTGAATCCTAAACACAAACTAAGGGAGATTGCAAGTTAGCACAAAAATCAATAGATTAAAATTCTATATGATGCATAAAACAATTACAATGCCATGATGCATGTACTAATGCAGTGAGCGATTAAGTTCAATTAAGATTAAATTGACAAAATTGGTTTGAGCATAGAGTTTCTAACAAAAACCCAAAAATTTGAAAATCACTTGTTGAATTTTTAAACAAATTGATGAATTGAGCATCACATAACACAACTCACAGAGTATAATGCTTAATTTCATCAATACAACAAGCCAATTTCATCAAATTCAACTCAATTTCACAAAAGCCCCAATTCGGATCAAGAACAAACCCTTTTTAAAAACCTGATTCGCGACTTTCGATTGATCGAAAAATACATTCGATCGATCGAATGAAACAGTCATTTTTAAACAAATTAAAGCACTTTTTCGATCGATCGAAAATCAGAATGGATCGATCGAACTGGGCAGAGGCTCACAAAATTTTTGAGAAAAAACACAGTTTTGAAAAACACAAACCTAATTTTGAAAACTACTCCTCAAAGCATTAAATAACGAAAGCAAAATGCATGAGTATGAGATGGAATGCTTTTTCAAAAACCCAAATTTTAAACCCAATTTTCTCAAAAACAAGTTTCAATCATTCTCCCATTGAAATTTTCTTAAGCAACAAATATGTTCTGCACAAATCTCAAGATATTTTCAAATTTTTTAAACTTGAAACACATTTTGCATTAAAATCAAGGAACTTTTAATCTTGGATGGCCACAACAAAATCACACACAATATAATGTACCAAGTTTAGCAAAGAGTAACTTGTGTAGTGTGTGCAACTAGCAAAAGCTTGAGATGCATGTGAGGTGATATGTGAATAGCAATCAATCACAAAGTCTACAAAATTCATCACATTGAATTTAAAAGAGACTATCACCTAAAGAGTTACATCCTATAACTCCCACATCTCCTAGAACAAAAGCTTGCAATCATGTAAGTTTCTTGCATTTTTGCCTCTTATTTGTATGAAATGGCATTCAGCCTAATAGTACACATCGGTTTGAATTAAGTGAATTGGCATTAAGCCTAATAGTACACACCAGTTTTAATTTAATTGAGGCTACACCTTATGTTCTTTTTGTGCATGTGCTACACTTTCTCGAGCACAGAATCTTATGATATGCACTAAGGTGTTTATGATTGGCTAGTGAACAGTGGTGAGATGGTTATTTATGCCTTTCTCAAAAGGATCAAGTCCAACAGTCAAATAACATGTAACTTCAAGATTAAGACAAAGTGATAAACACCATAAACATCTTTCCCACACAACATGCACTACAAAACTTCAACTAGTAAAGTGCAATAAATAAGCTTATCAAAGCTAAATAAGGTACATAAACATGTTATGTAAAGATAATATGGCCAATCCTTGATTATAAATCCAAGATATATAATACAAAACACAAAAATCTTTTTGGTTTTAACAAACTTTATAACCAAAAACAAAAAAACACATATTATGCTAAATGAACAATGCAAATGCAATGCATGACAGTGCAAAACTAAGCTATAAAAGGTACACAAACAAGAAATATCAATTTCTTAATTAACCCTTGAGTACATGTACAAACTAGTACATACTCATTCAAAATCAAAAATAACTTAGCACAAGCTATTCAAGTTTCTCCACAATGTCAGGCATGTTCTAAATCAAGAGAGATATTAAAACTCATGTAATCCTCAAGAAAAATAAAACAAGACACAAAATAAAATATTTTTGTCTTTTTGAGAATTTTTCAATGTTTTTGGATTTTTTTTTTTTAAAAACTAAAAAACAACCTAAAAGACAAAACAACCAAAAACAAAAACAAAACATTTCTACAAATAATTGATAGAATTAAATCAGGGACAAGTTAGGAACATTCACCTTGGAGAATCTTTTCTCACCCATTTAGCACAAGTATTCGGCTTTGTAGGTGAAAATCCATGAGAAGTAGAGTGCATTTGAGAAATTACACCAATCTTTTGAGAGAGACTAAAATCCTGCAAATTTCTTTCACAAACCAACAAGCTCAAATTTTTCAAAAGCATATGAAATAATTTATTTGAACCTATGGCAGGAGAAATATCATCACATATCCTAGATTGAAACATAGAATGCTTAAATTTTAATTTATGACAATTAGGACGAATGTGACCGGAGACACCACAAAAGTGACAAACAGGAACAAATTTAGGAACATCAGTATTCCTAATAGCAAATCTATTCTCAGATTTTGGTTTTTGCCTCAACAAAGAACAATTTGGTCTAATATGACCAACAACACCACAAAGGTGACAAGTAGGCACAAAAACAGATTTATTATGCTCTCTAACAGTAGGATTAGACTTAGGTTTAGAAACTTCAGCGTCTACATCAGAACTTTTACCTTTGTCTAATCTAGTAAAATAAGCCTTCTCTTTATTATTTCTCTTAAAATGAGGGATATAAACTTTCTCAGTTTTAGGCTTAAGAGAAACAGAAACACTTCTGTTATCATCAACAAGTTTGGTATTAGACAAATTTTTCAATTTAGCTTCAGCCTCAGCTAACTTTTGTTTCAAACTTTTCATCTTCTCATCTTGAGAGGAAATTTGATTTCTCAAAAATTCATTCTTTTTAATAGACTCATCTAATCTCACAATCAAATCCTCTTTTTCAAGATTAGCCAATTTTAACTCTTCCTTGAATTTCTTAGAAATTTTCAAAGATTTAGATAATTCCTTAAGAAGAGTTTCAAAAGCATCAAAAAAATCAACAGAAACAATAGTGTCATTTTTATTCAAAACATCACAGGCATCAATAAAATCAGCAGAAGCATGAGCAGAAAGACACTTCAAATTATCCATGATAACAGGGGTCAAGGATCAGCTCTTAGATCAAAAGATCTAAAACAGAAGAGCTACTCGCTCTGATACCACTTGTTGGGAATTTAGACCCCTTAGACACACAGATTGCGTAACCTAGATTAATTAGCCAAGTTGTTACTTAGTCAAATTATGCAATTCTACGTTAAAGCAATCAAATAATCATATCAAGATATAAAGTAGCGGAATAATAAATAATACAAGATATGATCACCCAGGAAACCACTCGGTAAAAACCTGGGGAGGATTTGACCCACCGATCCTCAAGGCATAACAGAATTCACTATGAAAGAATTGAAGTTATTACAGAAGGACTACAAGCTCCCCGCTCAACTTCCTAATACTACCCACCAGTAAAACTTCCTGACACGACCACGCGCAGGCTTCGAATCCACGGACTACTTCTTTCTTGAATTCTTCAATTAGCTACAAGCTCCCCGCTTGCTTTTCTTTTAAGTTCCAATGGTTGCAACCTTGTTGATCATCAAGATGTTGAAATAATCTCTACCTTGAAAACCTTAAGTTTATGTGAAGAAAAGCTCCTCAAGGATCTCACAAGAGATTCACATAAACTGCAAATATGAGCAACAAAGACTTAGAGAGGTTTGGGTATAAAACCCTAAAAATAAAAGGAGGCACAAGAGGCACTCTAATCTCTCTCTCCCAAGTCCCAAAAACGTTCTAGGGTTTTCCTTATATATAGGAGTGTTTTACTTGAACCCCAAGACGTTTAAATAGAGTTTGGGCTGAACTGGAACTCTGCAGAAAAATAAATCTGTACGTGGTTCGATCGATTGAGTCTAATTTTCGATCGATCAAGCCTTACAGATTTAGTCCAATAAATCTGCAATCACTCGATTCCAGTTTTACAAATAATTAATCAACTTTGAGCAAGCTTAAACAAGACTAAACATATTGTTTTGATCATGGTTTGCCAACATTACACATTAGAGTTCTAAATACATAAAATCCTAAATCTTTAGAACCTAACATATTCTAACCCAAATCCAACCCAACCCAATTATTATGGGTAAACCCCAACTCACCCAATTACCCAATTATCTAAATTACCAAAATGACATTAAAGTGAAAACACCAACACTTTCTTGGATTCCCTTTTCCACTTTCTCTAGTCTTCACTCTACTTTTTCGGGAAAAAGAAAAAACAAAGAAAAAAATTTTCTTGGATCTAAAATTTCGTTTTATTTCTCCTTCATTGCCTCCTCACTTCAATTCTAACCCAAAAACTTTCACTTCTGCTCTCTCTTTCTCTCTCTTTGTTTGATTACTGATTGAGATTTGATCTGAACTTTCTGGGAAATTTTATTTATTTTTTTTCTCAGAGGTTTGCTATGGCTAACGAGAAGATCGATGATCAAGATCGCGTGAACCAATAATATGGCGATGAACATGAAGACTCCTCATCGTTGTTGATGTCGATGGAGGACTTAGTTTCATTGTGCGGTGTTGGATTTGGAGTGAGCTTGAGCGGTTCGCGGGAGAACAACGAGTCGAGGAGCAAGATTGGGCTGACGGAGCGTTTGACGGATATTCTTGTGGACGAAGGGGACGAAGATTTGTTGCTTTAGCAAAGCGATCGAGAGGATCGTGTTCTTTAATGGCTACAAGCTTTGGATTTGCAAGTGATGGGAGCTTGTCGCCTCGATGAGAGGTTAAAGCCGTTGTTGAAGATGGTCTAAGTATAGGACTGATTCTCAGTGGCCTCTTTGTTGTGTTTGTTGTGCCTCATTGTTCTCTGTGAAAGCTATAGAGAGAGAGAGAGAGAGAGAGAGAGAGAGAGAGAGAGAGAGAAGTGTTTTGGAGGCCGAGAAAATGAAAGAAAATGAAAACCCTAAAATATTGAAATGTCTGAGGGCTTTATTTATTTTTTTTTTAATTTTTTTTATGGGAAGGGTTGGGTTGAATTTGGGTATATTGTTTTTGGGTTAAATGGGTCTCAATGGTTTTTTAGTTAAAACCCAATAATCACTGGGTTTAATTGGGTTAATGCCCATTTAACCCAACTAATAATTAGATGGGTTTGAGTTTAATTAAAGTGAATGAGTTTGAGTGGGCAAGTGGATTTGGCCTTACTTTACCATCCCTACATTTTATTAAAGAAAATGTGCACGGGCTCCCCTTTTAAATAGAAAACGGGCTGAAAGGTTTAAAAATGAGATGGAACGAGTTTTAAAAGGAAAAATGGGCCAAGGCTGACTGCCGTGCAAGGATTTGGCCCAAGAATCAAACGAAAAAGGGAAGGGTTCTAGTCTGGCGAGCCCAAAATGGGATTGTGCTATGACCATTCGCGGGCTGAGTTGGTGTTGTGAACAGAAACGGGCTCAAGGCTTTAAACCGGTTAGGCCCCCTCAGCTGGTCCGACCCGACCCAAACCCAAAACTCTTATACTTCTAACCCTAGCTGCTCTTATCTCTGAAATCTCTCAACCCGAAATTATCACTATGACCGCGTGGACTAGCATCAACAATGCTGGTCAATTGGTGTGGAGCGCAACATTATTCAAATTATACTTGTTTTGTAACTATTCAATCAAGAGAATATACAAATTTAGTAACAAAACCAAAACAAGCAGCAACTAGTGCTTTGTTTTGGATTAAAATTTTGGCTTTTAGGTAAGTAGACAATGAGCTCCAAAGATCAAAGAAGTTTTCTTTCAGTAAATCAGCTTCATCATCTAATTTTACTCCAATTGATTTTTTGCTAGATTGAAATCCTCCAAATTGGTGGGTAATGAGAAAGGAAAGAACCTAATCCACCCAAAGATAGGATGTATTGACCTTTGGGCCAGTGAACTTTTATAGTCAATAAATAATTAAATATTAGAATAATGTAAACCCATCCTATATATTAAGGTGAAATTATTTTTACCGAGTGTATTAGACATCTTCTTACATAAAATAAACCATACATCTATACATAGAGTATAGTACATGGAGTTTTTACGAAAAAATGGATTCTTGTTAATTATTGTTTAATTGCAAATTTCTCCTTTTATTTATAATCTTATAGGGTCTTCCCTGGCTAAGAAAATGGGCTGTCATACTCATGTACTTAGTATAGCACATTTCATAATCAAATGGGTGATCAACGTATGTGACATAAAACTTTTTGTAATTAAATAGAATTCGCTTTTTTCTATGTATTCTATAGTTTGATGCATAATATTTTTTTTTAAGTGTATCACCTAACTCATTAAAGACAATTTTTTGAGAAATTTATGGTGTCGTTACAGAAAAAATTGCAAACCATACCACTGGAGATATAGCTGATAATTTTTACTATCGTTTTAAGGTATGGTTAATTATGTTATTGTATTTTATTGGTTTCTATAATTTCACCCCGCTTCTCTCCGCTTCATCCCATACGGGTTTTTCCCACCCTACAAAGGTGGTGGGGTGGGGATGGAACAAGACTTTAGCCCCGTACTATAGAGCAGGGCAAGGATGGGTCTAGACTTATTAGACCCGCCCCACCTCACCCTATTCCCATCCAACCCTGCATTAGTAAAGGTTTTAATTGTAAATTTTTTATACCCTAAAACCTTATTATTTAAACAAATATATCAATATTAGCTTATTTTATTATACATGAGGTAACTTTCTACCTCTATTTTGTTATGTGTTATACTATGAAATTTTAGTTTTTGTTGTGATATTGTCTTATTAAACACTTGGATAATATTAATTAGTTTTTGCTAAAAATTAGATTGATTTGATAGGATAAATTTAGTTGTAATTTCAAGTATATTTTTATTAAGGAAACATGTTTTATTAAAAAAAAAATTATAATAGTTGTGGGGCAAATTAACAAGAAGTAGAGTTTTACAAGGTAGGGTAGGACTTTTATGGGTCCCAAGAGATTGGGATGGGGCAAGAAAATTTTCCTGTGATGTGGGGCGAGACAGGGATGAGGCAAGACAAAACCATATGGGGCGGGGGCGAAAACCCCATTCTTTGGCCCCACCCTGCCCTGCCCTGCCCATTCCCATCCCCATTTCTTACACATCAAAAAGAAATTAAAAAAAAAAAAAGAGACTATATCCCTAGATACCCCACATCCACTATATTGCAGTTGAAACTTGAAATGATGTTTTCTTTCTTTTACTTTGGCTTTTCTTTTTTGCATTAAACTAATGAAAAGACTAAAAAATGTTTCAGGGGGACATAGCATTCATGAAAGAAATTGGTTTAGACTTCTTTATGTTCTCCATCTCATGGACCAGAATGCTACCTAGTAAGAGCATTGCTTAACTCAACCTTTGCCATTTTTCCTACTGAAAACCTACAAAAACATGTAATTTTTTGGGGAAAAAATATCTTTATTTGGTATTGTATTCAAAGTAACATATATTCCTATTTATAAAGCTTAATTTTGTTCTCAAAGGGAAAAATCAGTGGGGGAGTGAACCAAAAAGGGACCACATTCTACAATAACCTCATGAATGAGCTACTGTCTCAAGGTTGAATTTCCCTCCCTCTCATATGCTTCCCATAAAGCTAATGTTTATTTTTTATTTTTTATTATATCAATATAGGTCTCTTCCTAATATCGACTATAATTAATTGATCAGGTTTAAAACCTTTTATAACTCTATTCGATTGGGATGTTCCACAAGCCCTTGAAGAGGAGTATGGTGGATTTTTAGCCAAAACATAGTGTAAGTTTTGAAGCACACATTAAATCTATTATGAAATTAGTATATATGCAATCTGATTAATCAACAATCCATAAATGCCTATAATTGGGGATGATTATCAGATTTATGTGGATGTCTGTTTCAAAGAATTTGGTGATAGAGTAAAGTATTGGGTCACAATTAACGAGCTGAGTATTGAAGCACCTGGTCGATGCTCTAACTATATCGGAAATTGCATATATGGGAACTCCGGGATAGAACCCTATATAGTGGGACATAATTTACTACTTTCTCATGCAACTGCTATGAAATTATACCAGGAAAAGTATCAAGTATGTGCTTTTAGCAATTATCGATTTAAAGAGGATATATCAATTCATGACTCACTAATTAATGAGCCATGTGTGTGTGAGACAGCATTGTGTTTAGCAATACTCGGTTGTGCTTTAGATTACAAAGAATACTGGCCTTGGTTGATTTGTGCTATTAGTATCTAGAAAACTATCCAAATCATTCTTAAGCAAAAATGAGATAATCTACTGTGCTTCATATATATTCTTAATAAGTTAAAAAGAAGGTTCAGAATATTGCAAAAGTTTTCTTTCATAATCTGAATTTGATTTTTGTAGGAATCTTAAATGGGAGAAATTGGCATTTCAGTACAAAGTTATTGGGATTTGCCTAAATACCAAACAGTTGCTAGCCTCAAGGCTGCCTTTAGAGGTCTTGATTTTAGGTTTGGATGGTAAGTTTTATGACTTAATTTTATACTAGACTCAATAATTCCTATAAATAAACGCATTTGTCTGCAAACATATTTGCAAAAGGCAAGTATTTTTGGCTTGAAGTAAAGTTAGTTAAAAGAAGCATTCTAAGCCATTCAGCAAAAACAAAAAACAACATAAGCATTCTATGCGTAAGTACGATAAGTTAATTTTGTGACAAGTTTCAATCTTAAGATTTTAGATTAAGTAGTTAAGGTATTGTCTCAACACATTGTATCATACCCTTATAAGGAGACTTATTTCTATTATTTGTGTAGGTTTGTTGATCCAATTATTTTTGGTGACTATCCTGAGACCATGCGAGTTTTGGTGAGAACTTGACTACCTATATTTACTGAATCGCAATCCAAGATGTTAAAAGGTTCTCTGGATTTCCTTGGAGTAAATTACTATACTGCAAGATATGCTGATGACTCTACATCTTCTAGTAGCGTCAACCTAGGTTACACAACAGATAGCAATGTAAATTTGACCGGTTAGGCTCAAAATCCATATCCTTGATTTATATATTGGGTGATGCAAAGAATATGTATAAAAAAATTTTAAAAAATTGATCATTAGTCATCAAAAAATATTTTAGGTATTTATTTTGTTGAAATGACAAAAATTATATTCATTGTCCCCTCAATTTGTAAATCTTTTGTTGTTAAATTGGTAGTCACTTTTTCATTTTCCTTATATTTTTTTCCTAACACTTATGTAGTCACTCTATTCAATGCCACAGCGGAGAAGGATGGCATTCCTGTTGGTCAACCAGTAATCTCTCTCACTCTCACCCAATGTTTGAATATAAATAGTATTTTATCCCTTGTATATGCTAAGAAAACTATAAATAATGGTTTTGTAGACCGCTGCTGATTGGCTGTTCGTTTATCCAAGAGGAATTCGAGAACTTATGCTATACGTAAAGAAAAAAAATAAAATAAAATAATCCACCTATTTACATTACCGAAAATGGTACGAAACTATTTCATCCTTCAATTTAATTGAAAATAGTTATCTGATTTTTACATTTATACTTTTCAGGAGTTGATGATAATGACTCATTGCCAATTCAAAAGGCTCTCAACGATAGCTTGAGGATAAAATACTACCATTGTCATCTGTCAAATCTCTTGAAGGCTATAAGGTGAGTGACTTTGCATATAGTGTGTGAAGGAATTGTGGAGTTCGAACCACATGCAA
The DNA here is from genome assembly GCA_030445155.1 of Quercus variabilis. Taxonomy (NCBI): domain Eukaryota; kingdom Viridiplantae; phylum Streptophyta; class Magnoliopsida; order Fagales; family Fagaceae; genus Quercus; species Quercus variabilis. The sequence goes on along the minus strand of CP129448.1, from coordinate 2,809,143 downwards.
AGGATACCATAAATTATGCCATTATGATGATTGAGCTATTACTTGAACCCTAATATTGGGTATATTATATGTGTGATTAAGGAAATTCTATAATACCCATGTTTTTTTAGATATGGTCGTTTTAGATATGGTTTCTCTACTAATAATGTGATTTCACTTTATAGTAATTTTGTCACATTTGTTAGTAAGTCACATTACATTGTGCATTAACTTATTTTCTAATATTTTAATATATTTTATTTTATTTTTATCTTAAACTATGATAAGTTCAATTAAAATAGTGTTTACCACAGATATGATGGTTGGTTCAATCACATCACATGGTAACTTTTTTTATATAATAATTTCAAACATGCAGTAATAAAGTCACCCATGATGGTAACTTTATTATAATCACATGTCACATAGAACGGTAACTCTGTAATGGGTATCATACCTCCCAAAATATTTCAGAGGAACTAGGGACCCATGTGAGTCAAAGTTCCCCATAAAAGTAAAATAGACAAATTTAAAAAATAATATGTAACTTAATTAGACCCAAATTCATGCGCTGAAAACTTTTATTAATGGTAACTTTGGCAATATGTAAAGATAAGATTAAGACATGCTAACACTCTCAACTCTTTTTTATTTTTATTATAATCAAAAGCAATGCTCTTATTCTCATATTGGAAACTGATATTATATATATATATATATATATATATATATATATATATATTACATTTTACCACCCTAAAATATCACGATTGTGTGTTTCAATAGTTCTAAGATATATATTAATGATTTGGTTTGGCAGGGCTGGGGTTGATGTGAGAGGATACTTTGCATGGTCATTTCTTGATAACTTTGAATAGGAATCTGGTTATACTCTTCGATTTGGCATCACTTATGTAGATTACAAAAATGGGTTGACAAGATACTTGAAAAGCTCTACTTTTTGGTTTAAAAATTTTCTCCAAAAGGAAAATGTCATCCGAAGCAAACCTTTGTTGTACCAAGATGGTAACTGAATTTATAGCAACTGATTTGTTAATCATATTTGTAGGGTTCAAATTCTTTACATAAACCCAAAGACAATAAATTTGTAGAGTGTGGGTCAAAGAGCTAGAATCAATAATGGATTAATAACAATGGAAAAAAACCTCCCCCTTTACAGTGTCCTCCTCCCTCTATTATATAGTCACTCCTACCCTCATCTCTATCGTCCACGTGCTCTTCATCCATGAACTTGCTCAAGTACCTGTCACGTCAGGTTTCTTCTTTTCAGCTCTGTGTGAGTGGCGGTAGGTTGGGATGCACTGTTCAGAGGTCTTCTCCACATAAATGCGGCCAGAAAAGCTGTTGCAATGCATTGAATACGGTGGCAGTAGCCTTTCCCTCAGATATTTCCTCATCCATATCATTCTAGAACATGCTCTGAGCTTATCTTAATCAGGTGAAGTCCTCGGATAGTCATTCTGGCTTTTCTCGTACTTAACTAATCTATGATATCTTGTTAAAATGAAATATCCTCCTCGGACAGGAGATATCCTCCTCGAACAGGAGATGTCCTCCTCGGAGAGCATTAATCTTTCATTATGAAGATCTTACCTCTAACTGGGCCTTGCCCTTATCTCCTCTCTCTTTTCGGATGTAAGATAGTCCCCTCGTGGGCGCTCAGCCCATTACCTTGGGCCTGGCTCCTTTTCCCCCACAATAGCCCCTCAAAATTTTATTTTTTCCCACGCAAGCGGGAAGAAAGAATAAGATTTTGATTTAATACGCGGGAATGAAAGGAAAATGAAATAAAAGAGATCAACAAAAGTAAAAGCAAAAAGTCATAACTGCCCCCGTTTATACGCGCGAGATTGTGGAGACGCGCGCCTCATTATTACCACTGTAAATCTCTCATTTCCAAGGCATTGCATCAATTACCTCAGGCGGCTCTGTCTCTTGCCTCCAACGGTGGATTGTTGATCAAACGGCTGGGGTTTGTCCTCGCGATTCGAGCGAGATGAATGACACCGCTCCATCTGTCCCCATAAATAAATCTCTGTAGGCAGTTACTTTTCTTACTTTACATATTCATAGCACTCAGAGCATTCTCAAAGCTTCCAGAGAGTTTCCTTCTTCAAAAGCACTTCATGCCCTTTCAGATTCCTGGGTCTTCTGCCTTCAAGATCTCATCCAAAAGTTCATTTCAAGTTTAGGGAATTCGTTTCATTCGTGCTAGTGTAAGTCTCGGCACCTCCTGAGTCTTTACTTTCTCCTCGGCTATCACTTTCTTCCATTAACGCCATCTTCTCTCTTATTATCTCATTCATTTTCTTAAGAATGGGCAAATACCAATATCTCGTCGATAGTCCGGCGTTGATAGAGGAATTTAAGAGAGCCCATAATATCCCCCGGGAGGTAAATCTGAAGTATTGTCCTCCGGAAGGACTTTTGACAGTCCGACAAGAAGGGGAAGTCATAATTCCCATGATCGCCTTCATTGAAGGGGGAATGACCCTTCCAATGGGTCCTATAACCCGAAATTACCTCCTCAATCATAGGCTCTCCCCCGAGCAATGCGCACCCAACACTTTTAAGATATTAGGGGCCTTCGATGTCGTAAATGAGCAGTTAGGTCTAGGGCTAACCTGGCACGACTTAGCATACATGTATGAATGTCGTAGCCAAAGGGGAGGGGGGTATTACCTTAAATCCTGCTCCGATGTCGTGAGGCTGTTTTCCTGCCTTCCTAAATCCAATAAAGGGATGAAGGACGACTATTTGATCGTCTTGGGCGCATGGCACGACGGTCTACATTGTCCAACCACGCCAGGAGAGCTAGGTGTGCCTTCTCGGACTTAGGGTCTTTAACCATAGTTTTAGGACTTTCTCTTTCTGCAATTACTCCTTAGTCTATCCTTATATTTGCTTTCTAATTTGCTTGCTTTGTTTGTTTTACAGATAAGATACATACTGCTCTTCGGCTGAGCCTTATCAACGTGCCCGCCCTCAACTACTTACTGCGCTCGGAGATATACGTCAGCGAAGATAGACAGTTGAGGTCTGTTCCCCTCATACTTGGTTATACTTCAAAGAAAGCCGACGTCCAGCCAGCGGGGAGCACCATACTCAGGGTGATTATAGGTTGCAACGTATAGACGTTGCTCGGAAGAATTTCCTAGCACCCTACGATCTCCCACCGGTTCCACACCCTAATCCCCAGGGTGTTCCACTGCTCATCCGACCAGTCCAGCAAGTTCCCCTTGCACAGCCGGCTGTGAGAGAGAGGGTCGGCTCCTCGTCCACCTCCTTGGACAAGCAAATTGACAAGTTTAAGTTTGAAGGGGAAAGTGAAGGAGGTGCCACATTATTCCTTCGGATTCCGAAGAGGAACCTGATAGGCAGTCTTGTGTCCGACCCCCTTTATTGCTGACCACAGTACCTGAAGATTCCTCGGAGGAAGAGATGTCTGATCTGAGACTACTTCTCAAGAGGAGGAGCAATAAAGTTGAAGTTAAAGGGACGGGGACTTCTCGTCCAGCGGCAAATTTGCCTCCACCTCTTCCCGCTTCATAGGTTCCTGATCCGGCTCTCAAACCTATACCGTATTTGAAGAAGAAGAGGCCGATGGATCCTGAGAACAAGGAGAAAGGGCTGCTACCCAAGACCAAGCAGCAAAAGGTGGCCAAAGAGCCCCGCCAGAAGAGAGGATCCTCGGTAGAGAGTAGAGAGGATCCTCCCCTGGCCGAGGTGCGCCGAGGACCACGCATATGGTCCCCAAGGCTGGAACTTGACGGCGTCCCATTTTCTTAGGAGACCTCAGTCAGGAACTACGACGGGGGTCGTGCTGGACTGATCGCCAAGGCACTGCAGCAGGCCCTACTTCTGCCCCGAGACATGGATTCATATAGGCGTTTTAGCCAATATGAACTCTTCCAGTCTTTGAAGAGGGATTTGGCCATGGTAAGTATACCCCTTCCACTTCTTGGTTATAACGTTGATTTTATATGTTTACATGCTAATACCATTATTTTGTTCAGATCACCCAGCAAGTCTTTGTAGCCGAGGAGTGGAACCGCAAGTCCTTTGTGGAAGCCCAGGCCGAGGCTCAAGCTAGGTCCGAAGTAGAGAGAGTCCTTGATAACCTGAAGGAAAAGACCTCCAAGCTTTTGGAGCAGCTAAAAGTAGTAGCCCAAGAGAGGGATAGCTTGGATGTTGGTCTCAAGAATGTAGAGTCCCAGGCCGAGTCTCAGCGCAGGCTGCTGAGTGAAGCTCAGAAAAATCTGGCAGCAGAAAGAGAAACCATCAGGGAGCTTCGCCCCGAGCTGCTGAAGGCTAAGAAGGCTGCCGAGGAAGCTCAGAGGGATGCCCAGCTGGCTAAGGAGGCCAATGAAGCCGAGAAAAGGGCGTCCTATTAGTTGGGGGTGGAGACAATAGAAAAATGTCTCACCGAGCAATTTGCTTCAGTTGCTCGGGATTACTGCAATTTGACCTAGGGCAAAGCACTAGATGCTACTGGAGTGCCCCTTGACTCGGATCTTCGATTGCCAGAAAATATTTTTTATGGCGAAGATATCCGGCAGTACCCAGATGACGATGTCCCTCCTGCACAACTCCCAGAGGCCTCTGAGCTGCCTTCGAGTGAGCCGAATCTCTCGGTTACTCTTGAGCCTAACCAAGGTCTTCCACTGCCAGGTGATCAGGTCTCTTCTACTGAGCCCCAGTAAGAAAAGGTTGAATTTTTGGAAGGAGAGAAACTACCTTCGGGTCCTCCTCAGGAAGTCCCAACATAGACTTAGATTTTTTTTTTTTTTTTTTTTTTTTTTTTTTTTTTTTTTTTTTTTTTTTTGCAGTTGAGGAAATTGTAAACTATGATTTTTATTAATGAATTAGTTTTTGTTTAGATGCCGGTGTTTGCAGTTTAATATGATTTTCTCTTGTTACAAGTGATTTCACCTGGTAATTATAGTCATAGAGAAACAAAATTACTTTGCATTGCAAACAATTTGTACAATTAATATCGTGTCCGGAGAAGACATTATATGGCAGTCAACGTTAAAGAACAACCCTGTCTAATGCTATATGTAAAAAACAACGGATAAAATCTTTTGTAAATATGCTTAGGAAGGTTCACAGAGGCCAAAAAGTAACACTAACCAATTAACCGAATAGTGCTAACTAATCCGAGATCATCTGATCCGAGGATTACAGGCATGACCAGATTTAAGTTTAAACACTTGGAGAACAAATAAATAGTGTTAACTAATCCGAGATCATCTGGTCCGAGGACTACAGGCATGATCAGATTTAAGTTTAAACACTTAGAGAACGTATAAATAGTGTTAACTAATCCGAGATCATCTGGTCCGAGGACTACAGGTATAATCAGATTTAAGTTTAAACACTTAGAGAACGCATAAATAGTGTTAACTAATCCGAGATCATTTGGTTCGAGGACTACAGGCATGATCAGATTTAAGTTTAAACACTTAGAGAACGAATAAATAGTGTTATTATAAATAAACATGAAAACAACTCGATTAATAGTAATACCTCTTGAGGTTATTTACATTCCAAGGGCGGGGTATTACATGACTGTCCAAATCTTCAAGAAAATATGCTTCAATGCCTGCACATGACGTGATGCGATATGGTCCCTCCCAATTTGGTCCTAATTTTCCCCAGGCTGGGTTTTTCGTGTTGCCGACAACTTTCTTGAGCACCAAGTCACCGGGATCTAAGGGTCTCGGCTTGACCTTGGCGTCGTAGCCCTATCTAAGCTTTTGTTGGTAGTGAGCCAGCCGAACCATTGCGTTTTCTCTCCTTTCTTCAATTAAATCCAATCCGGCTTCCAAGAGTTTACTATTGTTGTCCGAGCAGAACAAACTGGTTTTTAGAGTTGGGAAATTAGCTTCCAAAGGAATTACAGCTTCGGACCCATAAGTCATTGAGAAAGGAGTCTCTCCAGTAGACCTGCGAGGTGTGGTTCTGTAAGCCCAAAGCACGTGTGGCAATTCTTCGACCCACCTTCCCTTTGCGTCATCCAACCTCTTCTTTAAGCCGCTGACTATAACTTTATTGACTGCTTCAGCTTGTCCATTACTCTGAGGATAGGAGGGAGTAGAGTATCTGTTCGTGATCCCAAGTTCGCTACAATAATTCCGAAACAAGCTACTGTCGAACTGTAAGCCATTATCTGAAATGAGGGTGTGCGGAACTTCGAAGCGAGTTACAATGCTCTTCTATACGAATTTTTGCACATCCACATCTCGGATATTGGCAAGAGGTTCAGCTTCGACCCATTTCGTAAAATAATCGGTGCCGACCAAGAGATATTTTCTGTTCCTTGCAGCTTTAGGGAATGGACCCACGATGTCCAAATCCCATTAGGCAAACGGCCATGAACTACACAATGGATTGAGGGTTCCCCCCGGCTGATGTATGTTTGGTGCGAATCGCTGACATTGATCACATTTCTTCGCATAGTCGCGAGCTTCTTCTTGCATGCTCGGCCACTAATATCCCTGGGTAAGGGCCCGATGGGCCAACGATCTGCCTCCGGTGTGACCTCCACAAATCCTTTCATGCAATTCTTCTAGTAGTGACTCAGTCGCTTCTAGGTGAATACACAACAGATATGGCCCCGAGTAAGAGCGTTTATATAACTTTTGGTCTTCGGACAGCCAGAATCTAGCGGCCCTCCTTCGGATCTTGTCAGCCTCCTTTCGCTCTTCTGGCAGGACATCATCTTTCAAAAATCGGATTAAGGCATCCATCCAGTATGGACTTTCTCGAATCTGGTGTACTTGAATTGCGTCTTTTCCTACTCCAGTGGGCTCATGAAGATCCTCCACGATGATAATTCTCGGCAAATCTTGATCTGAAGAGGTGGCTAATGTGGCCAAAGAATTTGCGTGTGCATTGCCACATCTGGAAACATGCAGCAAACTGAAAAATTCAAATTCCCCTTGTAGGCGTTTGACTCGGTTCAAATAACCTTGCATCCTTTCGTCCTTGGCTTCAAACTCTCCTTGTACTTGGCCCACAACCAGTCTTGAGTCCGAGAACACCTTTACGACCTTTCCTCCCATCAGCAGGGCTTCGTACTCAGCCTCATTATTTGTTGCACCAAAATCCAGCTTTAGTGACTTTTCAATGATGATCCCTTTCGGAGATGTCAAGACCAGCCCTACTCCAGAACCTTTCCGATTCACAGTGCCATCTACGTACAACTCCCAGTGAGCAGGATCTTGTTGAGAAACCAGGCCAACCGATTTTTCATCCATGCTCGGCATTACCGTTATATCTTCCATACTAGGCTCCGTAAACTCGGCCACCAGATCCGCAAGGACTTGGCCTTTGACTGACGTGTGAGGCATATATTTGATATCGAAAGTCCCTAGAATAGTACCCCACTTGGCTATCCTCCCCGTATAATCGGCACTTCGAAGTACTGTTTTGAGTGGAAGTTGCGTGAGCACCACGACAGTATGGGCTTGGAAGTAGTGAGGCAATTTTCGCGTTCCAAGCACTACGGCCAAGATAGCCTTTTCCAGCGGCAAGTACCTAACCTCGGCTTCATGCAGTGATTTGCTTACACAATAGATCGGCCTCTATACCCCCTGATCCACTCTTATCAGCACTAAACTTATAGCGTGAGGAACCATTGCGATATAGGCAAATAAAACCTCGTCGGGCTCAGGACTGGACATAATCGGTGGCCGAGATAAATAATCCTTAAGCTGTTGGAAGGCCGAGGCACATTCTTCAGTCCATTCAAAATCCTTCCACTTGTTAATTAGGGAGAAGAAGGGTTTGCATCTGTCTGCAGACTTGGATATAAATCGGTTTAACACAGCCGTCATTCCTATTAGCTTCTGCACCTCCTTCGGATTCTGAGGAGGCTGCAGATCCTGGATAGCCCTTATTTGATCAGGATTAACTTCGATTCCCCTGTGCGTGACCATGTAGCCCAAAAATTTGCCTGACCCAACTCCGAACGAGCACTTCGAAGCGTTCAAGGGCAATTTATGTTTCCTCAGAACTTCAAAAACCTCATCAAGATCCTTCAAATGATCAGAAACAAGCTTGCTTTTAACCACCATATCATCTATATAAATCTCCATGCTTTTGCCTAATTATGATTCAAACATCTTGGTCATCATCCGCTGATACGTAGAACCTGCATTTTTCAGACCAAAAGGCATTACCTTATAGTGGTAGTTACCAATGGGGGTAACAAAAGCGGTCTTCTCCTGGTCGTCTAGAGCGAGGGGAATCTGGTGATACCCCTGAAAAGCATCTAAGAAACTCATCCGAGGATGGCCGACAGTAGCATCCACCAATTGATTAATCTTCGGCATGGGAAAGGGATCCTTAGGGCAGGCTTTGTTTAAGTCCGTGAAGTCTACACAGACTCGCCACTTTCCGCTTTTCTTTTTTACCACCACAGTGTTTGCTAGCCATTCGGGATAGAAAATTTCTTTAATTGCCCCGGCCTGCTTGAGTTTTCGCACCTCCTCTCTGACTGCTTTAGCGTGCTCTCTAGATGGCCGCCGATGAGGTTGCTTCTTTGGTATGCTCAGAGGGTTAACCCTCAAATGATGGCAAATGAACTCCGGATCTACCCCTGGGGCTTCATAAGTGCTCCACGCAAATACATCAATATTTCTTTTGAGGAACTCAATTAGCTCTTCCCTTTCTGACTGAGGTATCTGGGCTCCAATTTGAAAGTACTTTTCAGGATCGGACTCGATCGTGACCCGTGCTAAGTCTTCGCATTTTACACCCTCACTCTGCCCGCCGACAGGTGACAACCGTCCCTTTAACTGCTATAGGTCTTTGATCACCCCTTCCGAAGGCTCATCCTCGGACTTGTGTCGTATGGCCGCCACTAGACATTGCCTAGCCGAGGATTGATCCCCGCGGATCTTACAAACTCGCCCCTCGGAAGGATATTTGACTTTTTGGTGCAGAGTAGAGGAAACAGCCCCCAATGTATGTAACCAGGGCCTAGCCACAATCCTCGTATAAGGGGAATAGACGTCTACCACCACGAAATCCACTTCAACAATTTCCGAGCCAGTTTGCACGGGCAGTCAGATCTGTCCCTTCGGAGTGACCATTCTTCCTTCAAAGCTAAATAAGGAGGAGCAATATGGAGTTAAGTCGCTGGGCACGAGATTTAATCCCCTGAAAAAATCAGGGTACATGATTTCCACCGCTCTGCCTTGGTCTACCATTACTCTCTTCACATCATATCCCCCAATCCTGAGGGTGACTACCAATGCGTCCTCATGGGGTTGAATGGTCCCAGCTTTATCCTCGTCTGAAAAGCCTAGAACGGGGGGTATTGCATGCCCAGGGCTCCTCGGATTCCTATCAGCATCTCCCACCGGCAACCGAGCCACAGACATAACCTTCGACGGGCGAGATCCTGTCCTTCCTGGGGCTGTAAAAATAACATTAATAATACCTAGAGGGGGTTTTGTAGAATCCCCCATCTCGGCATCCGAAACTGGTTGCCCTCGTCCGCTAGAGCGATGTAAAAGGTGCTTCAGCCTGCCCTCGCTGACCAGTTGGTCCAGATGGTCCCGTAAAATTCTGCAATCTTCAGTCGTATGCCCGTGATCCTGGTGATATTGACAATAGACATTATGATTGCGTCTCTCCGGATTCCCCACCATTTTATTCGGCCATCTAAGGAATGGTTCGTTCTTTATCTTATCCAGAACTTGATGAACGGGCTCTTTGAACACGGTATTAACTGTTTGGGCATTTGCTAAACTTGAGTGCCCCGCGAAATCTCTCCTCGGCTTACTGTTGTTATAATGATCCGACTTAAAGTCCTTCCTGTCCTGGGTGGTAGCCTTATCCTTACCTTTCTCCTGTTGCCGATTTTCTTCAACCCTTTTATATTTCTCGATATGATCCATAAGCTGGCGCATGCTAATAACGGGCTTGCCAGACAAGGATGTTCTTAAACCATGATCAGTGGGGAGACCCAACTTGAACGTCTCTAGGGCCATGGCGTTGAAATTGCCTTCCATGTCATTAAACATCTCCCAGTATCTGTCCGAGTACGCCTTTAGTGTCTCCCCCTCGCGCATGCTTAAGGACAGAAGGGAGGACAAGGGCCTGGGCACCCTTCGGCAGGTGACAAATCGTGAACCAAAAGCCTGAGTAAGCTCTTGGTAGGAATCGATGGAATCGGCCCTCAGGTTATCAAACCATCTCATAGCTACAGGACCCAAACTCGAGGGGAATACCTTGCACATCAGAGCCTCGTCCCTGGCATAGACAGCCATTCTTTGGTTAAAATGGCTAACGTGTTCCACAGGATCTGTTTTGCCATTATAGATAGTAAAGGTTGGTTGATTGAAACGCCGAGGCAGCTCTGCTCCTTCGATCCTTCGTGTAAAAGGTGACCTGGAAATCTGATTCAGGGCCTTACTCATGGCATCATTGCCCACCCCTCCATATGGTAGTTCTCGTGGTCACTTCTCACGAGGGTGCTCAGCCTCATACGAAAAAGTCTCATTGATCGGAGTTTGAGAGTTTTGCTCATAGGTAATGTCTTGTCCGTTGTCCAAGTCGTCATCAGGGTGTGGTGCAGCACGTTTCCTCTTCTCATGGCGTAACTCCCTCTTCAACCTTTCAATCTCTATTTGCATGCTGTTTTTCTCTGCATGGGAAATGCGACTTCCGCCACGAGGCTGGGTTCGCTCAGTGTGTGTAGTGTGTACATTGCCTTCACGGTCCTGCCTACGCTCCAGATTAAGAAAATGATCAATATGCTGGGAGGCCCCAGATTCTGCCGGTTGTTGCCCTTGATTAGCCATAACCATCCACTGCTACTCTTCCCTTACGCTCAAGCTCTTCCCACAGACGGCACCAATTGTAGGGTTCAAATTCTTTACGTAAACCCAAAGACAATAAATTTGTAGAGTGTGGGTCAAAGAGCTAGAATCAATAATGGATTAATAACAATGGAAAAAAACCTCCCCCTTTACAGTGTCCTCCTCCCTCTATTATATAGTCACTTCTACCCTCATCTCTATCGTCCACGTGCTCTTCATCCATGAACTTGCTCAAGTACCTGTCACGTCAAGTATCTTCTTTTCAGCTCTGTGTGAGTGGCGGTAGGTTGGGATGCACTGTTCAGAGGTCTTCTCCACATAAATGCGGCCAGAAAAGCTGTTGCAATGCATTGAATACGGTGGCAGTAGCCTTTCCCTCAGATATTTTCCCATCCTTATCGTTCCAGAACATGCTCTGAGCTTATCTTAATCAGGTGAAGTCCTCAGATAGTCATTCTGGCTTTTCTTGTACTTAACTAATCTATGATATCCTGTTAAAATGAAATATCCTCCTCAGACAGGAGATATCCTCCTCGGACAGGAGATGTCCTCCTCGGAGAGCATTGATCTTTCATTATGAAGATCCTACCTCTAACTGGGCCTTGCCCTTATCTTCTCTCTCTTTTCGGATGTAAGATAGTCTTCTCGTGGGCTCTCGGCCCATTACCTTGGGCCTGGCTCCTTTTCCCCCACAATATTATTTTCATTACAACTTGCATGTAAAAAAAAGTTGTGGTCTTAAAATTAACATTGCTCATTTTGTATCATTAAAGGGCGATCAAGTTTCAAAGACTAGTGTTGATATATTTAGACCTTTTCAAACACTATACCCAATAACTAATGAAGCAAGATTTTTTTTTTTTTTTTTTTGCTTTTTAAACAAGACGAAAAAAAGTTGGCATATAATTAATATTTAATGTACACATATAATTATCCACCAACTCTTTCACGGACATTAAATAATTAAATATTAACTACAAAATTAGTTGTATCCTTAGGTTACAACTTTACTCAATAAAATAAAAATTATTACATATTTTGAAAATCTAATTGTTTAATTGCATATTCTTTACTCTCTTAATATACATATCAAATTTTGTATCAATCGAATATTATTTACTATATGATCTATAAGCTTATATTTTATGTATACTTTTAAACTGCAAAAACTTGCCATTTAAAAAATTTATTGATGACATAACTATTAATCTTTATTTTTCTAGAAATTTTGCAAGTATAGAGGTTATAAGAAAAAGATATAATCCAATGGTAAATTTGTTAAAATTCACCTTCAATAAAAAGATATTGAGTAACGTTGTAGTCTTAAGTTACAACTAATTTTGTAACTAAATTTTGTCACACGCACATACACACACACACACACACACACACATATATATATATATATATCTAGGATTCTGATCTGCTAAATTTTCTTAAATCTTAACTATTCTATAATGATTTCATGGTCTAGATTTTGTCATGTCAGCATTCCTTTAAAAATAATATTAATTTTTTTGTTTACAATATTATTATTTTTTATTTTAAGAGTATTATTAGCGAAATGCTGATATGGCGGAATCTAAACCCTTAAATAATAAAAAAATTATTAGGATTTAATGAATTTTATTGGTAGAGTGTCTTAAGAAATCTACAAGATCTAAATCCATATATATATATATATATAATCTTTTGTGGTTAGTTGGAGCTACGGACTTATGCAGCTAACGTTCCTCGTACTATACCTTACCATCCTGTATGATTTAAGGTTGTTGGTAGAAGGTAGCCATGTGCTATGGAAGGAAGGTATTCAAAAATAATTAATTATGATAAAAGTGTATTACTATCATAATCCACGGGATTTTATCGGAATTTGATACATATGCAAATGAAAATTGCATCTTTGTTGACTTTTTCAATTTCGCGTTCAACTTACTCCAAGTGGGGGAGCCATTAGGGGAGGCAAAATTTATAAATGACAAATTCACACACATGTATATGAGTACTTGAGATCAATTTAATTTTTATTGAAAAAAAAATTATGTGATTTAAGTGATATTTTATTGCAAAGAAAACAAAATCATAGTTGTTATATTGTGTTTATCTGGTAGATGTTTTTTAAACATGCATAAGCCATTTAGTAATTTTTTTTAAGAGTTAAGATTCCACTTACAATTCACTTGAAAGAACTTTTTTAATTGTTAAACTTCCTTTAAATACAACTCATATAAATTATGATATTTTTGTTAATATAGACTCGTAAATAATTAAATTGTAATTATATAAATCATTGGAGTTTATTATGTTATAAATTTTATATTTGATTTCTTATATACAAATTTACATGAAGAAGAATATAAAGTATTATATTAAGAATTTTTGTTTTTTTAATCACTTTTGAAAAGGAATAATACTGTTATTTTTAAAAAATATTTTTCTTTTATAATTTTTTTGACATTGAAATAGAGATTAATAAAATAAGAAATATTTCTTTTTTCTTTTTCAAATGAAGTTTGTCGTATAAAAAATTTATAGTGTATAACAATTTTGATGGGCCATGGGAGAATCCACCCCTGATCCACCATTTCATGCACTCATCCCTTTCTTAACTCAGCAAACAAATAATTATGTTTCATGACAGAGACAGAAAGTTTCACAACAAATTTATGGTAATATGTTTCACAACAAATTTATGGTAATATGTTGGGATTGATGTAACATCACTTCAATTTAGTCTCACTAGCCACCACTAATATCATTTATATTGTATATCAATCACAATATACTTACACTACAGTTGTTGTTAAAAAAAGAAAGTTATAAATTGTGTGCCTAGTGACTAGATTTATTGATAGATGATGTAGAATTAAGTGGGAAAGGCTACCAAGGCGCATGTACCACATAATGTAAACATTGCTTATATCATTAAAATAAGACTAGGTATACACATTTTTTTAGAACTTGTTCATCAAAAAAAAAAAAAAAAAATTAGAACTTTGTTTATAACGTGACCAATTGTGATGGTGCATAATAAAAGTAATAATTAATAATGAGCCTATGAAAAAGTGATATTAATCATATTATTCCCATCACAACTTGCATGTAAAAAAAAGTTGGGATCTTAATTAACTTTGCACATATTGTATAATTGAAGAGCGATCAAGTTTCAAAGACTAGAGTCGATTTAGACCTTTTCAAATTAATACTAAACCGAATAATTAAAGAAGCAAGAATTTTTGCTAAACAAGAAGCAAGAAAAGTTGGTGTATAATTAATGTCCACAAGTCGATTGAGAAAAATAAAATTATACGTACATGGGCTGGAGTGATAACCTACCCTTGATTCTATATAACATCATTGCAATTGGAACCGTGGAATTTGGAATAGCAACACATGGTATTAGATACCAAGGCGTACGTCTAGAAATTAATAAGAGTTTGGATACAATCAAATGCAGACCTTAATATATTGAGCATTGAGCAACGCGATCTAGATGACCCAAATATATGTATATCCAATACAGGAAGGAGTGATGCTCAAGCAAAACAATAAAATTAAGTACACTGAATGAGTTGGGTAATTCAATGACTATATAAGGGTGCCTATTCTTCTGTGGTTGGACGATACAGGGGGGGTTGGAGAAGACAGACATGGAAATACTTCATCGTCATCATCATCTCCTTTTGTATATGGTGCTTGTTGTAGTCTATTTTTTCTCTTGCACTGAAAGTCTTAGTCGGAGAGATTTTCCAGCTGGTTTCATATTTGGAGGGGCCTCAAGTGCTTACCAGGTACAAATGTCACTGCACCAACACTATACATTTACATGCTTTCAACACTAATTACCTATGTTCTTATACTCATATTATGTTTGGGGTACTCTTAATTTCTATTGAAAAGTATGAAGGGGCTGCATATCAACATGGAAAAGGACCTAGCATATGGGACACTTTCACCAGGGAACATCCAGGTCTCTCTCTCTCTCACAGTTTTAGTGAATGGAAATTGTAGTCAATCAACATGAATGTCCAAATGTACAAACAAAGGCAAACCAAGCAACCACTAGTTAGTTCTCCAGACCAACCTACATTTGCATCACTAAGAGAAAGAAAACCATTCACAGTTAGTAATTCACTAAAGATACACATTGTTAATTACAACCAACTCCGACTAGAACCAAATTCACCCAAATATAGTATTGACCTTTGGGTTAGTATACTTTAATAAATAGTAAAACAATTATAATGCAAACTCCTCATAAATATGAAATTATTCAGTTCACCAAGTATTTTACACATTCTTTTCACATAAAAGTACACATTCTTTTCACATAAAAGTGGACCTTTCATGTAGGTCTCATATATGGAACTGTATTAATGTAAAAGAAACGTATAATTTATGGTGTACAAAATAATGTCTCTTAAGGTGTGAACATTCCAGTCAAAGGGATATATTCCTGTTAATTATTGTTTAATTAAAAAATTTCCCTTTTATTTGTAATCTTATAAGGTCTTCCCTGGCTACGAATATGGCTGTCATACTCATGTACTTAGAATAGTGCATCATTATAATCACAGTGGGAACAACATATGTGACCTGTATTTTTATTTCTATGCATAACTAAATTTTGATGTATAACAATTTTTTTTATATAGTGTACCACTTAGACAATTTTTTTGAGATATTTTATGGTGTCATGACAGAAAAAATTGCGGACCATACCACAGGGGATATAGCTGATAACTTTTACTATCGTTTTGAGGTATGATTCATATGATTGTATTCTATTAGTCTCTTACACACCAAAAGGAATGATTCTGTTCTGTCCCTAGCTACCCTTCTACACATCCACTAAATTGCAGTTGAAACCATAATTTTTATTTTTTTTTTACTTTTCTACTTCTTAATTTTTTGCATTAAACTAATGAAAAGACCGGGAAATGTTTCAGGGGGACATAGCTCTGATGAGAGAAATTAATTTAGACTTCTTTAGGTTCTCTATCTCATGGACCAGAATACTACCTAGTAAGACCACAACTCAACCTTTGCTATTTTCTTTGAAGTCAATTTAAAAGGAATAGGCATAATTTCATGACCATTTTTTCTCTACTGAGAACCAACATAACATGTCATTTTAGAAGAAAAAAAATATTTTTATATGGGATATATTCCAAGTAACATGTAATGCTACTAATAAAGATTAATTTTGCCCTCAGAAGGAAAAGTCAGTGGAGGAGTGGACCAAAAAGGGGTCATATTCTACAATAATCTCATTAATGAGCTATTATCTCAAGGTGAAATTTCACTCCCTCTCACATGCTACTCATAAAGCTAATCATAAATTGTTGTTTCAATATATGCCTCTTCCTAATATTGACTATAGTTCATTAATCAGGTTTAAAACCATTTGTAACTCTATTCCATTGGGACCTTCCACAAGCTCTTGAAGATGAGTATGGTGGATTCTTGAGCCCAAATATAGTGTAAGTTTTGACATACACATTTAAATCTATTATGCAAATTAATAAATCTACAATCTGATTAATGAACAATTGATCAATCTCTTATAATTAGGGATGATTATCGCAACTACGTGGACTTCTGCTTCAAAGAATTTGGTGATAGAGTGAAGTTTTGGATCACAATTAACGAACCAAATTTATTTACCATTGGAGGGTATGCAACAGGCACTAGCGCACCTGGTCGTTGTTCTAATTATGTCGGAAATTGCACATATGGGAATTCTGGGATAGAACCCTATATAGTGGGACACAATTTACTTCTTTCGCATGCAGCTGCTGTGAAACTGTACAAAAAAAAGTATCAGGTTTGAGCTTTTAACAATTAATTTTAACTAAGTAATCAATTTGAATAGGATATACCAACTTATGACTCACTAATTAACCGTGTGTGAATCATACACATATACACTTAGATTATGCTAGAGTAGAATTTCTATTTTGTATAAAAAAAGAACTATGTGTGTGTGAGAAACATAGTGTTTACCTATTAAACTATCTAATCCTTATGAATGAGAAAAAGAAAATATATATTCTTATTATGGAAAAAAGATGGTTAATTCGTAATATTGCAAAAGTTGGCTTTCAAAATAAAAATGTCATATTGTATACTTTATTGGATGGAATTACCTGAAATTATTATTATTATTATTATTATTATTTTTTGTAGGCTTTTCAAATGGGAGAAATTGGGATTACAGTAGCGAGTTATTGGATATTGCCCAAATATCAAACAGTTGCCAGCACGAAGGCTGCATTTAGAGGTCTTGATTTTCTTTTTGGATGGTAATTACTTAATTTTATAATAACCTAATGAATTCATATAAATAAAATAAGCACGTTTTTCTTTCACTGTTGTGACCTGAATTCCTATGAGTTATTAAAAGTTAAAACATTAAAACAGATATCTTAAAAAAAAAAAAAAACTGCAATACAGTACCGTAATTCATACATGCATGATTTAGGATTAAAACCCTGTTGCCGTTATTGTATACCAAAAAAAAAAAATTTTATATATCTGTGCAATGGGTATGAATATCATTTTGTAGACTTCATCACTTTACTTAGCTCATGACAATAAACATTAGTGCACGTTTCCTTGCATGTAGGCTAAGTGGGAAATGAATATTACATTAAAAAAAAGTGGGAAATGAATAAATTGTAAATTTTCTATGGATAACATTGGCTTTGTTTTCTTTAAAAATATATTTGCAAAGAACATGTATTTTTGGTTTGAAATGAAGGTAGGTAACAGTAAACAGATGCATTTTAACTTCTAAGCCTATCTACCACGATGCACGATGCTAGCTTTGAATGTATGGTTTCGTTCGAGAACAATGCATGGTTAGCCTATTAACTTACCAACATACTAATACTCCTTCTTATCATTTTTTTAGACAAAATTACTATATATTTTATTTCCACAGCTTTCAAACTCTACTCGTAAACCAAGGAAAATCTTCGTTTAAATTCTTTAAGGTAGAAGTTAATGGATGTTTTAAGGTATTGATTTATGAAATATTTTTAAAATTTTTTTTATGAAAAACGAATAAAGCCACTGATTTTATTTACTAATTTTTTTATATTTTTTTTATAAAAGTTGTATCAAAACGTTCTAAAAATAATTTCGTTAAGAAATTCTTAAAGAGCATTTGTTAACCATACTCATTCTTTAATAACAAGGTCAAAAATATTATTTTACTCACTAATCACACTTCTTGTTTAATGTGCATTTGAGTTTTTAATCGTGGCTTGATTCTAGAGTGAGAATCTTTTTTTGAGTAATCTAGAGTGAGAATCTTGATGTACTAAGATTCTCACATCTCGAACTTTAAAATAAGCATTAAGCCATTATTTACACATAATGCAACATCCACGCTTAGTCGCTTACCTACCATCAAAATCTTAAATAATGTTGCATTATGTGTAAATAAATGCAGGCGTGTACTGATAAAAAGATAGGTAGGTGTGTATATATAAACACATATTTTCTTCTAATAGATAATTTGGGGAATTATATTGCCTTCTTATACCCTCTATACTTATAATGTATTAATCAGATATTAATAATTCTCTTATTTATGACTACCAAAAAACACCCTATCTCATTATAAAATATTTAAATATTTAAATTTCAAATATTTTGCACTTTAAAATCATACTCAAAATATAATTTTGTAAATTAGATAGTAAACAATACCCAATTAACATAAAATTTAGCTAATTAGACTGTAGTTTGATTCAATATTAGAAAACTTATAATAGACAAAGGAAATTTATTAGAATATTTATATGTGAGTAGTGTGGATAGTGTTACCAATTAAGTTACTATCTTAAACTTTTAATTAAGTCATTGAAGTAGTGTCCAAATATTTTGTACTTTAAAATCATACTCAAAATATAATTTTGTAAATTAGATAGTAAACAATACCCAATTAACATAAAATTTAGCTAATTAGATTGTAGTTTGATTCAATATTAGAAAACTTATAATAGACAAAGGAAATTTATTAGAATATTTATATGTGAGTAGTGTGGATAGTGTTACCAATTAAGTTACTATCTTAAACTTTTAATTAAGTCATTGAAGTAGTGTCCCAATATTTTGTATCAAACCCTCATGAGGAGATTTGTGATTATTTCTATTATTATTTTTGTAGGTTTGTTAATCCAATAATTTTTGGTGACTACCCTAAGACTATGAGAGCTTTGGTTGGGACTCGACTACCTATATTTACTGAATCACAATCCAAGATGCTAAAGGGTTCTTTGGATTTCCTTGGAGTAAATTACTACACCGCAAGATATGCAGATGACTCTACATCTTCTAGTAGCATTAACCTCAGTTACACAACAGATAGCCATGTAAATCTAACTAGTAAGCTCAAAATCCACAACCTTGATAAGCCTTATAATTTATATTTTGAGTGGTGCTAGAAATATGAATTACAAAATTTTTATTACATAAATTTTACTAAAATTATGTGTCATTAGTCTTCAAAAAGTATTTCTAACATTTATTCTGTTGAAGTGGCATAAATTATATTGATTTTCATTTAAGTTTGAAAATTTTTTGTAATAAAATTAGTAATCGTTTTTGCATTTTGATCCTTATATTGTTTTTCCTATACTCATGTAATCAACCTATTTGATGTCACAGCGGAAAAGGATGGCGTTCCTATTGGTCAACCAGTACTCTCTCTCTCTCTCTCTCTCTCTCTCTCTCTCACAGAAGAGTATTATACTCCAACTCCATGTATATACTAAGAAAACTATGTTATAAATCGTTTTGTAGACGGCTACTAGCTGGCTTTACGTTTATCCAAAAGGAATTCGAGAACTTGTGCTATATGTAAATAAAAAATACAACAATCCACCTATTTACATTACAGAAAATGGTAAGAAACAAAATCTTCATCCTTCTGTGATTTCAGTAGTGTAATTGAAATTTGTATCATGTAATGAGATCCAATATACTTCTACATTTGTACTTTTCAGGAGTTGGTGATAATGGCTCATTGCCAATTCAAGAGGCTCTCAATGATAGCTTGAGGTTAAATTACCACCGTAGTCATCTATCAAATCTCTTGAAGGCTATAAGGTGAGTGACTATGCATATAGTATTAGAAAAAAATTTCCCCCTTATATAGTCTTTACTGTGATAAGGTCAACTAAGATAGTCTTTACCTCAAATCTTGTGGTAGGTTCAATCACATCACATGGTGATTCTTCTTCGTTTTTTAATAATTTTTTTTAATCATTTTAGATATGTGGCAACAAGGTCAGACGTGCATTAACTTTGTTATATTTAGTAGTAACTAATGTTACATTGAACAATAACTCTATGATGGATTTCATACCTCAAAAAATATTGGAGGTAAGGAGTAAGTACCCATATGAGTTAAAGTCTCCCTCTCCCCACTCTCCCACACCCCCCCCCCCCCTCCCAAAAAAAAAAAAAAAAAAAGAAAACCTTAAAAAAAAAATTAATATAGCATAATTAGACTCAAATCTATGCTTAAATTTTTAATGAGTAATTTACCAAAAGTAATTATACTCAAATATATGCTTAAATTTTTATTAAGTAATATAGCATAATTTTTATTGTTATACTCTTTAGTAACTCATATCACATTAAACAGTAACTTGATGATGGATATCATACCTCTGACAATATTGGAGGTAAGGTGTAAAAACCTATATGAGTTAAAGTACCCCCACCAAAAAAAAAAAAAAAAAAAAAAAAAAAAAAAAAAAAAACCTTAATAGAGCATAATTAGACTCAAATCCATATACTTAAATAAAATTTAAGTATATGGATTTGAGTCTAATTATGTGTTTCTCAAAAAAAAAAAAAATTATTAAGTGTTTCTCAAATTATGTGTTTCTCATTAAAATATATATATATATATATATATTAAGTGATTTACCCCAAATTTTTTTTTTTATTAAGTGTTATTTTAGTAGTACGTAAAGTTAAGACCTGCCTGACCCTCCTACTCTCACTGATTGGTAATTGATGAATATATATATATACACACACACACACACACGAATATATATATATATATATATACACATATCATACTCACATTTAAGTAACAATTAATGTCTAAGATATTAATGATCGTGGTTTTGGCAGGGCTGGGGTTGACGTGAGGGGATACTTTGCATGGTCATTTCTTGATGACTTCGAATGGGAATCTGGTTTTACTCTTCGGTTTGGTATCACTTATGTAGATTACAAAAATGGCTTGAAAAGATACATGAAAGCCTCTGCTTTTTGGTTCAAAAATTTCCTTCAAAAGAAAAATGTCACCTGCAGCAGCGACTGATTTGTTGTTAAGTACTTGAATTAATTGTTTGTTTGTTATATTTAATTTATTGCATGCATTTACTTTGGAAAGTGAAAACCAGTTCTACTTGACTACTTCTACCATGTATAACCGTATAAGTTCAGCATGGTCGGTTATTGTTTCATCAATCTTGCACAAGGTTTGAAGCATTAAGCAAACTTTTTTTTTTCCTGATCTCGCTTGAGCATATTTGAACTCGTTTAAGCCAGTTTTTTTAAAACGTGAGTTCTCCAATTAGCTTCTTGACTCGACACATTAAGGACTTATATATAAATGACGGGAATGATTAGGTGAAGAGGGAGAAAGAGGGTATTCTTCTTAGAGTCCAATTAATGAGTGTTCTTAGAGCATTTGTTAATAAGATATTTTAAGAAATTTTTGATACCACATTCATTGGAAATATAAAATGTTATAAAAAAAAAATCAATTGCTTTTTTATTTTCCTATAAAAAGTTTATAAAAATATTTTCTAAATCAATGTCTTTAGGATATCTATTAATTATTTGCCCCTTCTTATATTGCTACATAACAAAGACAATTTTTGTATCAAAACTTTATGATCGATCGAGTTAGGCATCCTGAGTTAATGTTAGAGCCTCTTGATTTTTATAACAACTTGGGGATGATGTGGAAATCCTTCAAAGGGAAAAGGGAACCTATTGAGAATAGTGGGTATTATAGTATAACTAAAGCTTCAGTATATGGGAGGTTGGGATGATTCCATTTTGCTCTAGTCTATTGCAGTTTGGTTTGTTGTTATAAGAGGATTGGTGTTTTTTTTTTTTTTTTTTTTTTTGGGAGTTATTAAATTTGTGGTTTGGGCATTAATTGTGATTAGGCTAGCATTAAATGTAAATTTGAGATTGTGTGAAAGTTTAGAAAAATTCTAAAGTATTCTCAAAATATAGTGAAATTATACTAATTTTTCTCATATTTACTATAAATGTAAGATAATGTAGCATTATTTATCATGCTTTAGAGAAAACTCAGAATTATTCCCAACGAGTGCAAAAGTCTTCCCAATAAGTTTGATCGAGATCTATTATTAATATATAAGAGTAATGAGTATATATTTATGATATTCCTTCTCTTTGAGTATTTTATAAATTACTCACGTTTAGTCTCATCCCAATTTTGTTTATCAGGTGGCCTTGACTTGACTTACATGTTTATGTATGCACTCGTGTAGCTTCGGGTCAAATTAATTACTTGCTTAACCAAACCCGTTCCATCTACTCTTGAGGATCGGCTCGTCACGGATTTTGAAGTCCAAATACGTAAAGTCATTTTGTTTCATCTCGTTGTGTTGGGCTGTAAAAAGTTAGGCCCAAACAATCTACTATGGTGCAAAATTATGCACCTAACATTCTTGCTACCAAATGTGCTACGACTTCAACTACTCGACAACCATGTGGTGTCTAAGAATTAGCTGAGCTTTTGTGTTGTATTGAAGGTGCTAAATAATGCACCTATCAAAAAATGAAAAGAATTCTACCCACTAAATGGTGGGACAAATTAAGTCCTTTATTTATTAAGCAATATGATCAAGATGACCAAAAATTACTTTAATATAGAGCAAGAATGATAATCGGTTTAAGAATTTTTTTATTTTATTTTATTTTATTTTCAAATGGATTAGAAACGAAACATCAAAATCAAACTTCCATTTGGTCCTACATTAATAATATAGGGAGTTGGAGAGAGTACAGTGCAACCTAAAAGTCATTAATTTGTTCTTCTACCTTGTGGCCTTGGCCTCTGTTTTTTGCTTGCGTTGAAGGTCTCAACCGGAGTGATTGTCCGAATGGTATAGTGCTAGTAACGTTAATTTCTACATATGTCCTACACATGCATATGTATTTCTATGGTTCTCTTGCATTATGTATGTTTGATTTGTAAATATATATTTTTTTCCACTGTATATAGTATGATCTATGAAGGGGCTGCATACCAGGAAGGCAAAGGTTCTAACATATGGGATACTTACATTACGATACATCCAGGTCTCAGACTCTCTTTCTCACTCTCTGCATCAGGGATGGAGGTAGCCTTTGACTTAGGGGTGCAATGGCCCCCCTCCCCACTCCCCCCAATATATATATATATATATATATATTTAAAAATTAGAATATATACGAGGTATTAATTTTAGTAATTTTATTCTATAAAATTGCACTTTGCTCCCTTAATAATATCATTAATTCTTTTAAGACTGTTGTTATAGTTACAAATTTTTCTACAATATTTTAACAAACTATTAAGATAGCAAATTCTTATTGGTTCACATCTAAACCCACCACTGACACCACTTTTTTACTTACCAATAACTATTCACCACATTAGCAATTTGTAAAAAATTTAGCAGTTCTAGCATTTTTCTTTTCTTTTAAAAGACCATAAAAAATCTATAAATTTTAAATTTTAAACAAAATATACAAGGCCAAAAAAATTAGTTCAACAACAAAAATTTTCAATAGTGAAGCTAAGAAAAATTAAGTCTAATCAACCAATTTTACCCAAAACAAACAACTTGGCCTTTTAAAAAATTTCACCCAACAACACGCATCAGAGTCACACAAAAAAAGAAAAAAGAAAAAAGAAAACCTCAATGATTTAGCCACTGCACACAATCAGCAACAAAGTCACCCCCTTAACTACAAGTTTTGGCTCCGTCCTTCCTCTACATCAATGCTTTCATTGGTACATGCAATAATTTCGCATTGTTTGTAAATGTTTATGTGGCCTAATGTGATACTGATAACGCAAAATAAATATGAATATGATATAAGTAATGTTTCCCCATCGTTGCTCATATCATTTGAGTTTGGAATAGCAACAAATGCATAGTATTAGCAGTACTCTACCAATGAACCAGCCTACTACAAAAGTTGGTAGATTGGTAGAGTACTACTGCTTCGGACACAATCAAATGCAGACATTATTGAAATATTTAGCATTGAATAACGTGATCTAGATGACTCATAGAATGGTTCCAGTTAGCGCAATTGGAAAATTGAATAAGAGATTTGGAATTCAATCTTTGTTTATATCAAAAACTATTTGGTGTCTTAGTTTGATAATAAAGAGCTATCATTAGAAGCAGATGTCGCAAATTGAAACTATCTTAAAAATAAAAATACAAAAAAAAAAAAAAAAAAAAACACAAAAGAAGAAGAAGATAACCCATACATACATACATACATACATATATATGTGGTGATTACTTGCATGTTTAAAACAAATGACTTTTAGTTGATTATTATGTAAATAAAATAAGAAAATTTCGTACGACTATAAATATATTAAGTGTGCAAATGACTCTGCAAAAGTTTTCTTTCAAAATAGAATGTTTTATCATATATTTTACGGATAAGATAATCTGAATTTGATTTTTGTAGGTTTCTCAAATGGGAGAAATTGGCATTACAGTAAAAAGTTATTGGGATTTGCCTAAATACCAAACAATTGCTAGCACCAAGGCTGCCTTTAGAGGTCTTGATTTTAGGTTTGGATGGTACGTTTTATGACTTAATTTTATATTAGACTCAATAATTCCTATAAATAAACACAATTGTCTTCAAACATATTTGCAAAAGGCAAATATTTTTGCCTTAAAGTATAGGTGGTTAAGAGAAGCATTCTAAGCCATTCAGCAAAAACCAACAACAACATAAGCATTCTAAGCATAGCTACGACAAGTTACAATCTTAAGCTTTTAGATTAAGTAGTTAAGGTATTTTCTCAACGTATTGTATTGAACCCTTATAAGGAGACTTGTTATTATTATATCTATTATTTGTGTAGGTTTGTTGATCCAATTATTTTTGGTGACTATCCTGAGACTATGCAAGTTTTGTGGGAACTCGACTGCCTTTATTTACAGAATCTCAATCCAAGATGTTAAAAGGTTCTTTGGATTTTCTCGGAGTAAATTACTATACTGCAAGATATGCAGATGACTCTACATCTTCTAGTAATGTCAACCTAAGTGACACAACAGATAACCATGTAAATTTGACTAGTTAAGCTCAAAATCCATAACCTTGATTTATATATTGGGTGATGCAAAGAATATATATTAACAATTTTATAAAAAAGAAGTGTCGTTTGTAGCAGTAGTAAAATTTGAACAGTTTTAGACCCCTTAAATCAACCAGATTAACCTAGTTAATTAGTTAAGTGATTAATTTAGTCAAATTATGCAGTTCTAGATTATCACAAACATACAATCATATCAAGAATATAAAACAGCAGAATAATAAAAGATACAATGATATGATCACCCAAGAAACCACATGGTAAAAACCTAGGGAGGATTTGACCTAGCTATCCTCAAGGTAAACCTGAATTCACTATGCGAAAGAATCGAAGTTCATACAAAAGGATTTACAAGCTCCCCGCTTGACTTCCTAATGCTACCCACCAGTAGAACTTACTGACACGACTACGTGCAAGTTCCGAATCCACAGATTCCTTTCTTTGGATTCTCCAATCAATTACAAGCACCTACGCTTATTATTCTTTAAGCTCCAATGGCAACAACCGAGTTGATCATCAAGATGTTGATACTATCTCTACCTTGAAAACCCTAAGTTTTGTGTAAAGGAAGGCTCCTCTAAATCTCACAAGAGATTTACACAAAACAAAAAAGTATGAGCAATAACACAATAGGAGCGACCCTAAAAACGTGGGTAGGGTTTTGCCTTTTATACCTAGGGTAAAAACAAAAAACCCAAAACGTTTAATGAGTTAGGGCTGAGTTGGAAAATTCTGCAGAAAAGCATTCTGCCTGAGATATGATCGATCGAGTCTTTCTTTCGATCGATTGAGCCAAGCCGAAATGCATCAATGCATCTGCAGCTTCTCGATTTCAACTTTACATGAAAGACCCTACTTTGAGCAAGCCTAAACAAGACTAAACATAATGTTTTGATCATGGTTTGCCAGCATTACACATTAGAGTTCTAAATACATAAATTCCTAAATCTTTAGAACCTAACAAAATTGGTAGTCACTTTTTCATTTTCCTTATATTTTCTTCCTAACACTCATGTAGTCACTCTATTTAATGCCACAGCAGAGAAGGATGGCATTCCCATTGGTCAACCAGTAATCTCTCTCACTCTCCCCACATGTTTGAATATAAAGAGTATTTTACTCCTTGTATGTACTAAGAAAACTATATAAACAATGGTTTTGTAGACTGTTGCTAAATGGCTTTTCGTTTATCCAAGAGGAATTCGAGAACTTATGCTATACGTAAAGAAAAAAATATAATAATCCACCTATTTACATTACCGAAAATGGTAAGAAACTATCTTCATCCTTTATGGCATGTTTGGATGTTTAAAAAAGGAGGGAGAGTAGAGTAGAGGGAGGGAGAGTAATGCAATTACCTTGTTTGGAAGTTTTTTAAAGAATGAGGGGGAGGGGTTTGGAGGAGTTTGAAGGGGTTTGGACTCCCTCTAACCCCCCAATTTTAATTCCCCCAAATTGGAGAGATTTGGAGGGGGAGTAGAGTACATAAACTATTAACCAAGTAAATTACCTAATTTACCCTTATTATATTAACAAAATTATACAAGGGGAAGGGCTAATTACTCCCTTCCCTCTTACTAATTTTAAAAACATCCAAATAAGGTGGAGGTGAATCATTCTCCTCTACTCTCCTCCCCACTACTCTCCTTCCCTCTACTCCCCTCTACTCTCCTCCCTCTCTAAACTTCCAAACAAGCCATTAGTGTAATTGAAATAGTTATCCGAAATTAAATCAAACATATGTATACATTTGTGCTTTTCAGGAGTTGTTGATAATGGCTCATTGCCAATCCAGGAGGCTCTCAATGATAGCGTGAGGATAAAATACTACGTAGTCATCTATCAAATCTCTTGAAGGCTATAAGGTGAGTGGCTTTGCATATAAGGATAATGGCCATAAATTATGCCATTATGATGGCCGAGCTACTACTTTGAACCCTAATGTTGGATATATTATATATGTGTGAATTAGGGAAATTCTATAATACCCCTGTTTTTTCAAATATGGTATCTCTGCTAGCATGATTTTACTTTACAGTAATCTTGTCACATTCGTTAGTAATTCACATCACATTAAGCATTAACTGATTTTCTAATATTTTAATTATTTTTTTTTAATCTTAAACTATGATAAGTTCAATTAGGATAGTGTTTACCTTAGAACTGATGGTTGGTTCAGTCACATCACATGGTAACTCTTTTTCTTTTTTCTTTTTTCATAATAATTTCAGGCATGCAGCAATAGGGTCACCCGTGATGGTAACTTTATTATATTCATATGTCACATAAAACGGTAACTTTGTAATGGGTATCATACCTCCAAAAATATTGGAGGGACTAGGGACCCATGTGAGTTAACGTTGCCCATAAAAGTAAAATAAACAAATTTAAAAATAATATTTAACTTAATTTGACCCAAATTCATATGCTAAAAATTTTTACCTCAACAATATGTATAGATAAGATTAAGACATGCTAACACTCCTACTTTTGTATTGGAAACTGATAGAATATATATATATATATATGTTACGTTTTACCCTCTAAAAATATCATTATTGTGTGTTTCAATAGTTCTAAGATATTAACAATTTGGTTTCGGCAGGGCTGGGGTTGATGTGAGAGGATACTTTGTGTGGTCATTTCTCGATAACTTTGAATGGGAATTTGGTTATACTCTTTGATTTGGCATCACTTACGTAGATTACAAAAATGAATTGAGAAGATACATGAAACACTCCGCTTTCTGGTTCAAAAATTTTCTCCAGAAAGAAAATGTCATCAGAAGCAAACCGCTATTGTACCAGGGTAGCAGTTGAATTTATAGCAACTGATTTGCTTTTGTTTTGTTTTGTTTAGACTCATGTATACTCAGATTTTTTTACCTAATTAATTAACCAAGTTATTACTTAGGTTTATTATTCAAATCTAAGTTAAACAAAAAAAATCACATCACTTAATGTGGAAAAGTAAAGAAGATTTAAGATAAAAAAACCTGAAGAGGATTTAACCTAAACTATCCTCAAGGTAACAAATTCACTATGATAGAATGGAAGTTTTACAATAGATTTTTTCCTAAATCTAAAGCTACTTCTTGTAGTACTTACTCACGTGACCACACGCAGCTCCAAATCCACGGACACTTTTATCTGAATTTATCGCACACAAAGACCTACGTTTGTGACTTTTAGATCCCACTCAAAACTTTAAATCATTATCTATGTATGATCTTGTTGCAACAACTTCAGATCTACCAGTTCTAATAATATGTAGATGGAATTCTAGTAGTGACTTTAAAAGGAGAAGACACAGTACATTTTGGATCTCAAAAGGGCACCACCAAAGTCATTACAAAATGTTCCTTAGGGTTTCCTTTAAATACTAGGAGAATTAGATCTGAAACCCGAATCACTTAATGGGCTTAACAGGCTGTTGGGCTTTAATTAAATTCTGCAGAATTGCATGTCGATTGGTCAAGCCTTCTTCTCAATCAATCGAGCCAGGAAAATTTTGAATTCCTGAACATGCAACTTCCTTTTTCTTGTATTCTAACTTGCAGCATCTTGAGTATTATCTAATAAATCTTATAGACTCTAATATCTATACCTAGACAAGTTTGTATTCACAGTTTACCAATTGTTCTAACTTTTAGAACCTAACAATTTTATGTTAAACTAATTGTTTGCTATGTATTCCAACATGCACTTATTCTGAAAATCAATACTAAATTTTTATCAAGTAGATTATAACAGGAGTTTCCCGGTTTTATTTGGGTCTAAAGATGATAAGAGGCAACCAATCCTCTGTAGCTCTGTCCAGTGGCGAAGCCAGAATTTCAATTCAGGAGGGGCAAGATTTATTATTATACTATGTATTCTTCATAATTTCAATGAACTACAAATATATATTTTATATCAAAACAAAAATAACTAATTTATTCAGTAGTTAGTAACAATCAAAGCAAGATATATTAATCTAAATACATAAATTTAGATATCTAATTTAGTTCCTTGTAATAAATTAAAAAAATAATCAATGTAAAAGTGTTAATACCTTTAAAGTTGTATACAATATACGTATATTGTCTTGATTGCTTTAAAAAATTATATAGAATTCTGTCTTTTTGATTTATTTTAGTTCTTCAAAGTATTTAAATTGGGTTTATACTTTATAGTAGAAACCTAGACCTAGAGTTTGAATTTGAGTACGGTACAAGGACATTAATTAGTTAGACTTTAAATATATATATATATATATATATTGCATAAAATACAAAACCCCCACCACCAATTGAAATTCAATGAAATTAAAAAAAAAAAAAAAAAGGATAAACAATCAAAATTCTGTAAATAGTAACATGCTAAAATCTGGGAAATGATAAAAGGTTTTTTTTTTTTTTTTAATAATTTTTTTATGAAAATGATAAAAGTTTATGTTTTAAACAAAAGTGATGTAGTTGGTTAAATAGTACCGTAAATCTCTCAATGCTGTGAAACTGTTCTCCTTTCTATTCGGCCTCAAAGCTATTTTAGAGATTGTTTTCTGCTTTTTTTCTTAAACCAGAACGGGCAAACTAGCAAAGCATTTAAGATGGAGTTCTACTGACTTCTACATGCTAGTACTAATAAACTTTTTAAAGAGGAGTCAGGGGGGGCACTGGACCCCCCTCGCCCCCCCTTGGCTCCACCCCTGGCTCTGTCAATTCTTGTTGCCAAAGATCAGTAAACCTACTTGAACACAGCCACGTGTCTCTCAACATTATTGTCAATGAAGTAAAAAAGAAGAATATCACCTTAATTATTTGAATCCTTATGAAGGGGAAAAAAAATCTGCAAAAAAAATGACAATTTATATTCTTAGTATGGAAAAAGAAGGTTAATTTGTAATATTGCACAAGTTGGCTTTCAAAATAAAATTTTCATATAGTATATTTTATTGGAGTTTCAAAATTTCATAAAAATTATCTGAATTTGATTTTTGTAGGCATCTCAAATGGGAGAAATTGGAATTAGAGTAACGAGTTATTGAATGTTGCCTAAATACCAAACAGTTGCTAGTATACCAAGGCTGCCTTTAGAGGTCTTGAGTTTTTGTTAAAATGGTAATGACTTAATTCTATAATAGCTTTATGAATTCCTATAAACAAACATGATTGTCTTAAAAGGTTATGACGTGCATTCCAATAAATTATTAAATGTTTATAACAAATATCAATTAAAATAAAATAAAATAAAAATCTGCAATACTTCGTATATATGCATACGTGTACACAATATACAAAAACAAAATATTGATAAGGTCACATAGAGATGAAACTGATATATATATTTTTTTCATCTTAAACTATGATAAGATCAACTAAGATAGTGTTTACCTGAAATGTGATAGCAGTTTCAATCACATCACATATTGATTCTCTTTTTCTTTTAATTTTTTTTTTAATCGTTTTAGACATGGATCAACAAGGTCACACATACCTTAACTTTGTTATATTCATTAGTAACACATGTCACATTGAACACTAACTCTATGATTGATATCATACCTCTTAAAGTCCCACATAAAATAATATATATATATATATATATATATCAAAAAGCAGCTTAAAAAATTAATATAACATAATTTGACTAAAATCCATTTGCTTAAAGTTTTATTAACATTTAAGTACCAATGTCTAATAGCATTTGCATTGGGTCTTGTAAATGGTATATGTTGAAGAATTTTAGCATCAAACCCCTTAAAACTCGTTACCCGAACTTGCAATTCTAAAAAAATTGCAATTGTGCTACAGTACCATCACAAATTTGTGATGGTACTATAGCAACGTTGCAAACCAATATAATATTTTTTATTTCCTACTTTAAATATCTCTCTCTCTCTCTCTCTCTCTCTCTCTCTCTCTCTCAGTGGTGGTTTTTTCAGGTGTGGGTCATGGGTCCAGCATGGGTCTGGTGGCGGTGTGGCGTGGTGCGATTTGGTGGGTCTTGTGATGGGTTTTGGGATTGGGTTGTTCTGGGTTAATCAATGGTTATGGTTTGTTGATGGGTTGATCGGTGGTTGATGGGTTTGGTTATGGGTTGTTTGTGGGTTTAGTTGGGTTTGGGTTTGATGGGTTTGGTTATGGTTTGTTGGTGGGGGCGTGGTCTGGTGGCAGCGTGGGTTTGATGGGTTTTGGGTTTAATCGGTGGGTTGCTGTGGGTTTGAGTTTGAATGAGTAGTGGGTTTTGTTAGGTTGGGTTTACTGAGTTGTGGTTGATCGGTGGGTTGTTATGGGTCATAGTAGGTGGTTGAGATAACCAAAGGTTAGCTCTTTGTGGTGCTTTCAATGGTGGGTGGTGTGATTGGGAAGCTTAGCAGTGGTGGTGGTGGGTGGTTGAGAGAGAGTAAAAGAAACAGAGATTAGAGAGAGAAGTGAGATATTTTTATATTATTTTTATTTTATTGTTTATAATATTTTAATGTGCTATATGAGAAAATAAAATTTGAATGTTGGATGTGTTATAAAATAGTATGATATAATAGATAAAATAACTTTTAAGATGGTAAAATAAAATAGTTTGAAGATAACGGATGTGAATGCTCTAAGATGTTAATGATTGTGGTTTTAGCAGGGCTAGGGTTGATGTGAGGGGATACTTAATTTGCATACTTTGCGTGGTAATTTTTTGATGATTTTGAATGGAAATTTGGTTTTACTCTTTGGATTGGCGTCACTTATGTAGATTACAAAAATGGGTTAACAAGACACATGAAAACTTCTGCTTTTTGGTTCAAAAATTTCCTTCAAAAGAAAAATGTCACCAGAAGCGAATCTTTATTGTACTCTGAGCTGTAATTCAATTTATAGCGACTAATTTGTTGTTAAGCACTTGAACTAATTGTTTGTTTGTTATATTTTTAACTTCTAGCATGCATTTACTCTTTTGTGTGAACTAATTTATAGCATGCATTATTCTGGAAAGTGAAAACCAGTTCTACTTCTACCATGTATAAGTTCAGCAAGGTCAGTTATTGTTTCAACAATCTTGCACAAGTAAGGGTTGAGGCATTAAGCAAACTTCCTATCTTGAACTCGCTTGAGCATATTTGAACTTGTTTAAGCTAGAATTTTGAAATGTGAGTTCTTCAATTAGCTTCTTGTGTGTGTGTGTGTGTAAAGTTAAAACTGAGAGAAAATTCAATTATATTCTAAATTAAAGTCCAATTTTGTGACATGTCCCATTTGATCTTTTTAATATTTGTGCTAAGTAAATTATTAGGTACAAAAATTAAAGAGCTCAAATCCAATTAGATCATAAATTGGATTTCAATTGAAGTTCAATTTTGCTTCACGTATCCCACATAATTTTTTAATTTTGTGGCAAGGGAATTATTTGGTGCAAAAACCGAAGAGTCCAAATCTACCTTCGTTTTCTTCTTTTGATGTAAAGGCTACACTTGTTGCCATCCTTGACCAGTTGCAGCTTATACGTGGTGACATTGGAGACATCTGAGAAACTCAAGCCTTTCATGGTGATCATCTTGATTGTTTTACTAATGAGATGTGTCAAATGAACACGAGGATAGGATGCATTGCCTACTATTTGTCCAGACTTAATGGATTTGTTCCATCTCCAGAGCGTGACTCTCCAAATGCCTCTTTTGCTAGTGGAGATGATGATGATGCTTCTGACTCTTCTGGTGATGAGATGATTACCTCACAGTGATCCACCTTTGTCCATTGTAACAAAAAGGGGGAGTAGTTTGAGAGTAGCTGGCCTAATTAATAGGGGGAGAGTTAGATAGTTTTGAGGGATGTAGTAAGGATTTTGATGTATAATATAGGTGTTTTTTCCACTACTTGTATCCTTTGGTTCTGCAACCATTTTACATACATTGAGTTATATATATATATATATATATATATGATGTATGTTTTCTTTTCTTCTCACATATGTTGTTTCTTTTCTTACCTTTTACACATGTCTCTATATTTATATAACTTGTCTATTTTTCCCATATGATGTCTCGATGTATCTTGTTTGTTGATTTAGTTTTAAGATAGGTTGCAAAGTCATATTCATACATTGATCTCTCTTCTTGCTAAGTTTTTCAAGTATTAGAGTAGACTTATTTTTCTATGTAAATCATGATTAGAATGTATTCTAGGACATTTATGTACTTTTTTGGTTTTGTCACGGATTGCCAAATGGGGAGATTGTTAGGGTCATATATTCACAGTTGGCATATCCTATGACAAAACGCACTTTACTTATATTTGGGTAGATTTGAGTGGATTCAAGAATATCATAAAGTATGTTGATAAGACCTTACAAATGGTAGTATTGAAGACATGAAGACTGTTCCAGAAAAAACAAGTTTGAAAATGCTAAAAACCGTCTACTCGACACTTGGCTCAATGCAAGCTTTTATCGAGAATTAATGA
This sequence comes from Quercus variabilis, assembly GCA_030445155.1. Lineage (NCBI taxonomy): Eukaryota > Viridiplantae > Streptophyta > Magnoliopsida > Fagales > Fagaceae > Quercus > Quercus variabilis. The sequence goes on along the minus strand of CP129448.1, from coordinate 2,775,467 downwards.
GGTCGATTTAGATTTCTCAGATCTAATTTTCGGCCCATGATGATGTGTCTTTCCTAGGATTTCGTTCTCTAACCTACTAGACAATATAAAAACATTATTTTATAGCCGTCAACATACATAGAAACTCACAGAGAATCTACGTACTTCTTGTGAGCCTTAGGGTTTTGTAACCAAGTTGCTTTCTCATTTACAAGTGTGCAGTGAAGAACTTTGCATCCAATAACAAGTTTCAAGTTGCTAGGAGTTAGTCACAAATTGGAGATTTGTACAATTGAAGAAGTCTCTACAAGATCAAGTCTAATTGGAGATTAGCGTAATGAGTTTACTGTAAATTGATACTTTAGGATAGGCCAAAAGGGTAAAATTCCTTGTATTTGTAATCGGTTGATTCTTGATAAGTGGATCTTGGGAGTAATGACCTGAAATTCACCTATTGAGGTTTTTGCCTTGTGAAGGTTTTTCCCTTTAGTCAATAAATCACTATATTAAATTTAACTTCTGCTGCACTCTAGATTAGTATTGTGATTTGTTGGTGCCTCTACAATATTGCATTTAATTTGACCTAATTAATCAACTTAGGTAATTACATTAATTAATTGTGGTCAATTTATAACCCAACAATTATTAAATTAATTGTTAGGATATATTTGAATAAAATTAACAAAACTTTAATTTACGAAAAACTTTATCATTTAAATTTTAACAAATTTAAATTCTATTCAAACTAAAAGTATATTATTATTATTAGGGATAATTACAGTAAACCCACTTGAGGTTAGGCCTGTTTTCACTTTGCTTACCCATGGTTCAAAACTTATCACTTTACCCACCTGAACTTCAATCCGTTACTCCCCCGTTGCCCACCTCACCCTCAGACGTTAGACAAATATGTTTTTATTCCAAATTAGAACATAAAACGGATCAAACAACACGAACTCACTCTCTCACTCTCTTTCCCTCGCGAGCCCTAGGAAAGCGAAAATTCCTGTAACTGAGCTGGTCCTGATTGTGCTTTTGTGGGTGAGGTTCTGACTTTGGGTTGTCTTGAGGCATTGAATATTCGAAGATAGATTATCACCAGGTACGACTTTTTGCTTTATGGTTCTGAGCTGGGATTTTAAGTTTTTGATGGTAGCTTTGATTCACAGGAAGTTGGTAATTGATGTCTTCTTCGAGTCGAAATTACTCAGGTTCAAGTGGGCATATGTATACATATGAGACTTGTGTGTTGAGAACAAGTCTGATAGTGGATAATTTTGGGAAAAGGTTTCTGGGTTGTAGCCGATATAAGGTAAGTATAGTTTTTACTTAATCTAGTTGATTCACGTGAGATTGGAATGTCATGTGTTCAACTCAATTTATGAATAGGTTGGTCCCAAGTGCCCTTTCTTTAGATGGATTGATAATCCCACTTGTATGCGTGGGAATGAAGCTACCCATTTGGTGCAACAAAAGCTGCAACTTGCACATGAAAGGGAAAGAGAAGCTACCCAGGCAGCAGCAGAAGCTACCCAAATGGCAGAAATTGCTCAAGATAAGGCAGTAAAAGCCACTGAGAGGGAGAGAAAGTTTCGAGCTTTCTCTGTTCAAACTAAGGAGATAGTAGTTAGAGCTTTAGAGCAAGAGAGAAAGTGCAGAATTGCACTAATTGTGTCATGGTGTTTTTTTTTTTATTTTAGTTATGTTGTTTTCATGTTTTGGCTCAAGTGAGAATGTTGGAATGATGAGATTGAGTCTGCCTGATGGGTTGTAATATAAGCTGGTCCTTAATTGTATTGTAATAGAAGTATGAAAGAATTTTTCGAGAATGAGAACTATGTAAGGCCACTTAATAATATATGCCTTTTTAAGATAAAGTGTTATTTCTGTTAGATGTTTGATATTTTTGTTTAAAGTGAATTCGCTACTTGTGAGTTGTGAGCTGTTGCTGTTGTTGTTGGTGTTTTGTTTTATGTTGTTAACTGTGTTGGTTTGTGCATAAAGTGCATTGTGTGAAGACAATTGTGTCGAAAGTTGTTTTAAAGTGCATGACAATTTGTCAACTTGCAAGAAAAGACAACAAATGCACACATACACCTACTATTCAACACATAAACAAACTCATATAATAATAACTCAAATAACAAACTGCAATAATCAAAATAATAATTATGAACACCTGTCATTAAGTTGGAAATTGTATATATATTTTAAGGTGTTATTGATTTAGTCTTTTCTCAACCCCCAGTAATACAAGGCATTTGGTACAACAACCAAAACAGTTGCAGCTGCCCAATGTTTACAAAACTTATAAAAATACAAAAAGTATTTGAACAACTATATAAAAAAGTGTTGTCATTGTCTGCCCTGCCATTGTCTACAAACTACATAAAACCCTAACACTACATAACCCTAATACATTATACACAGCAACAAAAGTGGCTTAAGTTGGTCTTCATTTACTGCCCTTGCCCCTGCCCTTGCCTTTCCCACCATAGCTGGCTTTTCCACCTCTTGTTCTACATTTCTGAGCTCTAGCTGCATCACCTTTTCCTCTCAAAGCAGCTCCTCCTCTGGTAGCAGGTGGTCTTGTAGGCTACAAAGTACAAGAATTCACATGTTAGCTACTAGTATCACAGATGCAATGAATAAAACATCAAACCTACAAGTACAGTATCTGTGATGATGGTGCTCTACTGTCCCATGTTTCTGCAGGAGTGTGTGGTGCTGGCTGGCTTGAAGAGAACCAAGGAGCTCCTCTAACTGTGTACATGAAGTCTGAAGAGTACCACTGACTTGGGTTTTGTGACCATGGAGCTTGTGGCTGTGGAGCTGGATCTTGTGGCTGTGGAGTTGGATCTTGTGGCTGTGACCCTGCTGCCTGGTTGGATGAGGATGAGGCCATAGTGTAAGGCTGATATGTTGGTGGGGGCTGAGCTGAGGATTGGATTTGTGATGAAGATGGGGGTTGAGTTGAGGATTAGGTCTGTGATAAAGATGGGGCCTGGGATCCTTGTCTGTGTGTGGAAGGCCTTCCACTTCCCTATAACCAAATATGAGCATGTTTTTACAGTGTCAGTTATTAGCATTTTGCATTTGAATAAAAAAAAAATTGTAAAAACTTACAGATTTCCCTTTCTGTAATCTCTGCCTCCTCTCCCATGCTATCTCACCAGTGACATTGGCCTTGCATCCCTTTGCATTATGCCCTTCCTGGTGACACTTTCCACATCTCAGTGGCCTGTTTGCTCTAGACACGTTATAATGGTTTGGCTTATCAGCATCTCTCTTCCTCTTCATGGGTGGCCTGCCTGGTGGCTTATGGACAATAGGTGCAAGAGGCTTGGGTTGGCCACTTAACATCCACTCAGACTGGCCAGGCATGGGAGGAATGGGTGTCTTGTATGTCTCCACATAAGCATCCTTGTAGTAGCATGGATGGGTGTAGTCCTCTAGTTTCTCATGATTCACAAAAATGGCTGCAACTCCATGCTTGCAGGGGATTCCTGTCAAGTCCCATACTCTACAACTGCATGTCCTATTTACCAAGTCCACCGCATGCCTTTTCCTCTCATTGTCAACCTCATACACAAACCTCCCAGAAGGCATTGCACAGAAACCCTTAGACTCTAATTTTAACTGCTCAAACTTTTTTTGTATGCTTGGACACAACTTACCACCATACTTTTCTTTGTCAGTCTTCTTTATATACAACCTGCTCATAAGCCTAACTCTGATCCATTCTAGCATTGATAAGATGGGCTTGTCTCTGGCCTTCACAATCATAGAGTTAAAATTCTCACTCAGATTGTTTACTATACAATCTGTCAAAACTCTTGAAGAAAAGTGGGATCTGGTCCACTGTGCAGGCTCTATATCAACCAGGTACTTCCAAGCTTCTTCATCCAAACTCTTAAGATGGTCTATCCTCCTCTCAAATTCCCTGGCTGATGTTGTGCCAGCACACCTCCACAGAACACTCTTCAACTCCATGCGCTTGTGGTTAAGCTTGAAGTTGTTGTATATGTGCTTTACACAATACCTGTGCCCCACAGTTGGGAATAGAGTCTCCATTGCAGGTAAAAGGCCCTGCAATCAAGTAAGCATGTCATCACATTGTAAGCATGTAAAAAGCAAGTAAGCATGTAAAAGGCCCTGCAATCAAGTAAGCATGTAAGCAAGCAAGCTAATGTCATCACATTGTAAGCATGTAAAAAGCAAGTAAGCATGTAAAAGGCCCTGCAATCAAGTAAGTTAATGTAAACAGCTAAGGTAAGCAATACCTTCTGCCTGTCACTGATGAATACTAGATTGAGCTCCTCTGGCCTACCAATGTCATCTACAAATTGGTCCAAAAACCACATCCAGCTATCCTTTGTCTCTTGCTCAACCACAGCCATTGCCACTGGGAATATATTGTCATTTCCATCATTGGCAGTGGCAGAAAATAACTGGCCACTAAACCTACCCTTCAAGTGGCATCCATCCAACCCAACAAAGGGTCTACAACTACCTAGAAAGCCAACCTTTTGAGCATTGTACCTAATGTACATCCTTTTAAAATTGGGCTGTGCATTCTCATTTTTCATCTCTGTTTGCAGAATCACCCTACTGCCTACATCTTTCCTTAATATCATTTCTGCATAATCTCTAAGTATGCCATACTGAGACTCTTCATTCCCAGTAATCAGCCCCCTAACTGCTGTCCTTGTTCTATACACTTGACTGAGACTTAAATCAACAGAAATCTTTTGCATCACATGGTGCTTAACACCTGAGACTTCCCACTTAGGATTCTTACCAAAATCCTCCAAATACCTTCTTCCCACATAGGCTGATGTAACTTGCCCATTTTTAAATGTTAGGGGGTAGGTACACTCAGGATAAAATATCTTGATCTCAAATGTGCATTCTCCACTCACCATTGAGGCATAACACCTCCATCCACAACTGTTTTTACAATGTACAGAAATCTTCTTCTTCTCATTCAACTTCCACTTGACATCAATGTAATGCTGAATCACCTACTCCCTCAAAGCCTTCCTAAACACCTGGGAGGTTGGGAACCTCATCCTTTTTGCCAACCTAACATTTTCTATATCAGTCCTCTCATTGAACTCTAAATTGCCATCCTGCTCATTATCAGAACTATCCACACTTGCAATATCAACCTCTAAAGCTGGTTCAGCCCACTCTTCATCTAAATCTATGTTTACAGGAGGAACATTGCTTGGGCTAGGTGTATCTATGTTTGGCTGAGGTGTATTACTGTTTGGATGAGGTGTATCAGTGTTTCGATGATGAGGTGTATCAGTATTTGGATGAGGTGTACCAGTGTTTGGATGAGGTGGAGAAGACTCACCAAAAATGTCATTAGCAAAGTCTTCTCCTTCCTGACCTTCATTCAACCAATCAAACTCCTCCTCCAGACCATCACCCCCTGTAGCAGCTCCTACACCAGCACCTGCAACCCCTGCACCCCCTGCACCAACCCCTGCACCATCAGGAACTTCAACTACAAGTGGAGCATTGCCACTCTCCACATACAGTATGATGGTGTCTCTTGGCCCTCCCTCATTAGGCTTGCACAGGGCTACCACATCTTGATCATCTTGTATGAGCCTCAAGTCTTGCTCCAAGGTGCCCCCAGGACCTAAATAATGAACCCTACACAGTTCATCAATCCCCAATTCCTCACATATACCTTTTAGTTCAAAATAACTAAGCAAATCAGGATCCCTATACACTATTTCAACTTTCCCTCCAAAGTATTCTAAACTAGGGTTCCACAGAAAAGCACCCCCATAATGTACCTCCAATTTCACAATATCATCCATCTGCAATAACAAATTACCATTTCACATGTATACAATTAACAATTAAAGAATTGTAAACAACAAAAGATTAAACAGTTGCATGTTTCTGTTTTGCTTCTGGGATGCAACACACACAGAGGGACCACATTTTCTGCTTTGCTTTGTTTTTGATTCTGTTTCGCTAAACACATGCAAACACTGAAAATTTAAAGCAAATAGAAACTTGGGTCCACTCTATGAGACACAATGACCACGATAGACAAACAAAATGCCCACAAACAAACACAAATCCAAAGAATAGGTGGTCACATTTTTCATAAGCATCAACCGCCACAACCAATATTCTCATTCCATTACATGTAACACTGACCATTGATTGAATACTAAAAACACAATAAATAACCACGAGCCCAAAGTAAAAACCCAAACAGTGACTAATTTCTTATCAGGATTTTAGTCACTCGAACAACCTGTTGCTCTTCTAGGTTTACACTTGCAACACAATGTCAATATTAGATGAGATATAGGAATTTTCGCTTTCCTAGGGCTCGCGAGGGAAAGAGAGTGAGTTTGTGTTGTTTGATCTATTTTATGTTCTAATTTGGAATAAAAACGTGTTTGTCTAGCGTCTGAGGGTGAGGTAGGCAACAGGGGAGTAACGGATTGAAGTTCAGGTGGGCAAAGTGATAAGTTTTAAACCACGGATAGGCAAAGTGAAAACGGGCCTAACCTCAAGTGGGTTTACTGTAATTATCCCTTATTATTATTATTTTAATTTCCTTCCAAAGAAACAAAGAAAATAAATAAATTATAAATTGAAATCCGAAATCCCACACAACCCCCACACTTTTTTCCCCTTAAGTCACATCTTAGTTTTTATTAATTATTTTCAAAAAATTATTCTATTAATTGTTATGATATATTTTATTAATTAGATTAATTTTCGGCCAATTCTACTCTATTCTATTCTCCACTAATCCAAACAAGTTATTTAGAATTGGGTCATCTGGGATTTTGAATTCCAAATACATGTTATTTTGTTCAGCCTGTTATGTTGGGCTATAAAAAATTAGCACCAAACAATGTACTATGGTTGGGGATTCTGCAATATCCTCGATTATGATAGCGTCACTTCTCTAAGAGATCAAGTACAATTGACTGACCCAATTTGTGCTAATGTGACAGAGTCAAAATTTTCTGCCACTTCGACCTCTTTAGGTTTGTACGTCAATCATTGACCTAGATCCTCACAAAAAGATATATTTTGTAATCTTGTTTATTTAGTAAAAATAAAAATAAAAATTGCTATTCTTTCTTTCAATGTTCTAAAATTCTCCTGCAACATATGCAGTAAACTAACAAGCTGGAAACTGTGTCTCGTTAATGTTAGAAATCAACATTGCCTCTCTTGAACCTTTCATTGAAGAAATAACTATGAACCACAAGTTTATAAAACTAACATTCTTGATACCAAATATGCTAAGACTTCAACTACTCTATAATCACGTGCTGTACGTCTTAGAATGGCTGAGCTTTCGTGTTGTGAAGGTGCTAATTAAATAATGCACCTAACATTTTTTTTTTTTTTTTTTCACTTCATCTTGCAGCCACAGGCTGCTTGTGAATTTTGGATTTTTGGGCTCCAAATATAAATAAATTAGTTATAAAAAAAAATGTCAAGAATTCTACTTCTACCCACTAAATGGTAAGACTAATTAAGTCCTTAATTTATTAAGCCGTGTGATCAAGATGACCAAAAATTCCTTTAATATAGAGCAAGAATGATAATCGGTTTAAGAATTTTCTTTTTTGAATTTTCAAATGGACTGGAAACGAAACATCAAAATCACTTTTGATTGAGTTAGATTTTAATTGACTTAATATATACGTAAGTGAATCAAACTTCCAATAATTTGATTTGGTCCATCACCTAATCGACATGACTACCCTACGTGATAGAGAAAATTGGAGAGAGTACAGTGCAACCGAAAGTCATACATGGAAGTTTCTCCAAAAAAAAAAAAGTCATACATGGAAATTCATCATCATCATTAATTTGCTCTTCTACCTTGTTGCCTTGGCCTATGTTTTTTGCTTGCATTAAAGGTCTCAACCGGAGTGATTTTCCGAATGGTATAGTGCCAGTATGGCAAAGGGTCTATCATATGGGATACTTTCACTACGATACATCCAGGTCTCAGACTCTTTCTCATTCTCTGAATCAAAGCTTTCATCGGTACTTACATTAATTATTTGCTAGCTTGTTTTATTATACACATGCAATTTTTTTTATAGAGAATTTCATTCGATGACGTTCGCTCCTAGTGATAACTCTGTATCTTTCTAAGTGTTTATGTGGCCTAGTGTGATAGTGCATAATAAAAATGGAGTTTGGGTCGTCTAGATCACTTTGGTCAATGTATTTAAAAGTGTGAAGATTACTGACAAGGCTAAACAAATGACTTTTAGCTGACTAAAAAACAAGAAAATTATGTACACTGAGAATGAGTGTACTGTAGTTTCAAGACTATAAATAATTAAATAGAAGTGTGCCAATTATACTTTGGTTAGCTGACGCTTTGGGAGCTGGAGAAAGCCAGAAATGGAAATACTTCATCATCATCGTCATCATTTATTTTGGTATCTGCTGCTTGTTGTGGCCTATTTTTTCTCTTTCACTGAAAGTATAAGTCGGAGAGATTTTCCAGCTGGTTTCATATTTGGAGGAGCCTCAAGTGCTTACCAGGTACATATGCCACTGCACTAACACTAATATTTTACACGCTTTCTACACTAATTCTCTATGTTCTTATACTCATATTATATTTGGGGTTCTCTTAATTTCTATTGGAAGTATGAAGGGGCTGCATTTCAACATGGAAAAGGGCCTAGCATATGGGACACTTTCACTATGGAACATCCAGGTCTCTCTCTCTCTGTCTCTCTCTCATTATAATTAGTGAATAAGCAATCAATCAGGAGAACAAAATAATTTTATGCAATTTTACTAACAAAAGCAAAACATGCATCAGAAATTACAACTAGCTAACTTCGACTAGTATGTGTCAAGGACAGAAACTGACGTCCTCCTAAGGCTTAATTATTGCTTTGTTTTGGATTGAAATTTTGGCTTTTTGGGTAGGTAGGTACAATAATCTCCACAGACCAAAGAGGAATTCCTTCAGTAAATCTGCTCCATCTTATTTTACTACATACTATGGATTTTTCGCTAGCTTGGAATCCTCCAAATTGATTGGTAATGAGTAAGGAAAGAACCTTATCCACCCAAAGGTAGTATATATTATCCTTTGGGCCAGTTTACTTATACATTTAATAAATACTAAAACATTAGTATTTATTTAGCAAAAAAAAATAATATTTAGTGAACTGTCATACATGTTGGCCTCGCACACGACATGAAGTTTACAAAATAATGTCTCCTATGGTGTGAACATTTAAGTCAAAGGGATTCTTGTTAATTATTGTTTAATTACATACTTTCCCCTTTAGGGTCTTCCTTGGCTAAGAAAATGGGCTGTCACACTCACGTACTTAGCATAGTGCATTTTATAATCACACGTTGAATTAACACATGTGACATAACTCTTTTTGTAATTAAAATAAAAATCACTTTCATTTCTATGTATTATTATAGTTTGATGTATAACAATTTTTTTATTGAACCAATTAGCTCCTTAGTGACTATGTTTTGAGACATTTATGGTGTCATTACAGAAAAAATTGCTGACCATACCACGGGGGATATAGCTGATGAATTTTACTATCGCTTTAAGGTATTTTTAATTCATGTGATTGTATTCTCTTAATTTCTTTCACACCCAACAAAAATAAAAATAAAAATAAAAATAAAAGGCTATATTCCTAGCTAGCTACCCTTCTACACATCCATTATATAGCATTTGAAACTTGAAACGATGCTTTCTTTCTTTTACTTTTGCTTGTCTATTTTGTATTAAACTAATGCAAAGTCTGAAAAATGTTTCAGGGGGACATAGCTTTGATGAAAGAAATTGGTTTAGACTTCTTTCGGTTCTCCATCTCATGGACCAGAATACTACCAAGTAAGACCAATGTTTAACTCAATAACTCAACATTTGCCATTTATTTTTTTGAAATCAATTTAAAAGGGTTAGGCATAATTTCATAAACATTTTTTTCCCTGCTGAGAACCTACAAAAACATGTCATTTTTGGGAAAAATATATTTATTTGGTATTATATTCAAAGTAACATATTATCCTATTTATAAAGCTTAATTTCATCCTCAGAGGGAAAAATCAGTGGGGGAGTGAACCAAAAAGGGATCACATTCTACAATAACCTTATAAATGAGCTATTGTCTCAAGGTAGAATTTTCCTCCCTCTCATATGATACTCATAAAGCTAATCGTAATTTGTTTTATCAATATAGGCATCTTCCTAATATTGACTATAATTAATTAATCAGGTTTAAAACCTTTTATAACTCTATTCCATTGGGATGTTCCACAAGCCCTTGAAGAGGAGTATGGTGGATTCTTGAGCCAAAATATAGTGTAAGTTTTGAAGCACACATTAAATCTATTATGAATTTAGTATTTATGCAATCTGATTAATCAACAATTGATAAATGTCCTATAATTAGGGATGATTATCACAACTACGTGGATGTTTGTTTCAAAGAATTTGGTGATAGAGTAAAGTATTGGGTCACAATTAATGAGCCAAATATATTTACCATTGGGGGCTACGTAACAGGAGTTGATGCACCTGGTCGATGTTCTAACTATATCGGAAATTGCACATATGGGAACTCCGGGACAGAACCCTATATAGTGGGACATAATTTACTTCTTTCACATGCAATTGCTGTGAAATTATACAAGAAAAAGTATCAGGTTTGTGCTTTTAACAATTATCAATTTAAAGAGGATATATCAATTTATGACTCACTAATTAACTAGCATGTAACCCTTGTATATGCACGGATGTATTTAAAAATAAATACATTTTTTTAATCATAAAAATATACATGATTGATTGAATTATTAAAAAAAAAATAAACATAATTAGATGCATATTAAAATTCCAAACTAAATTAGTACTACTTCTGATAATTTCTATTCTAATTTTTAATAAGATAGACAGTGTAGTGATTTTTGTTAAGTTGATATATGATTGGTTTTTTATTTCTTTATTTGTATATTTCATTTATATTAGACTCTTAATATTTTTCACTCATTAACTCACTTAGTACAAATATTAACAAACTTTAGTGGATACATGGCACAAAATTAGCACACAATTGATATCTAATTTGGGATCTAATTGAATTTTCTCTTAACACTGGCTTTAAATATATATATATATATATATATATATAGACAAGCAATGTGTGTGTGAGAGAGACATTGTGTTTAAGAATACTGGGTTGTGCTTTAGATTACAATGAACACTAGCCTTGGTAAATTTGTGTTATTAATACCTATAAAACTATCCTAATCCTTCTTAAGAAAAAATGGGATAATCTATTGTGCTTAAATATATATTCTTAATAAGGAGAAAAAGAAGGTTCATAATATTGCAAAAGTTTGCCTTCAAAGTAAAATGTATTATAGTATATTTTATTAGATAAGATAATCTAAATTTGATTTTTGTAGGCTTCTCAAATGGGAGAAATTGGCATTTCAATACAAAGTTTTTGGTATGTGCCCAAATACCAAACAGTTGCTAGCACCGAGGCTGCCTTGAGAGCTCTTGATTTTATGCTTGGTTGGTAAGTTTTATGACTTAATTTTATATTAGACTCAATTATTCCTATAAATAAACACGATTGTCTTCAAAGATATTTGCAAAAGGCAATTATTTTTGGCTTGAAGTAAAGGTAGGAGAAGCATTCTAACTTGCTAAGCCATTCGGCAAAAACCAACAACAAGAAGAAAAGCATTCCAAGTATAGCTACCACGATGCATGTGGCTGGATTTGAATTTTGAATACATGGTTCGATCCCTTCTATTATGGACCTTATGGGCCATCCATAATTGTTTTATTTGAAAACAATGCATGGTATCTTTCTAATTAATATTAACAAAATAAGCTATTAACTTTTGACAAAAAAATTTAAGAAAAAAATACTATATATTTTCTTTCCACAGTTTTTAAACTCTAGTGAGAAAGTCAAGGCCAGTCTTTGTTCAAATTATTTTCTAACAACTTAACAGGGTATGTTACTCTCACAAATCACTCTTCTCCTCTTTAATGTGCAATTGAGTTTTTAATCGTAGCTAAATTCTAGAGTGAGAATCTGAGTACATGGAAAAGCGCTTTCGAGTAGGATTGTCCCAAGGGCCAATTCGAGAAGTCCACACAAAACAATCAAGGAGATCATCATCCCGAACCTTGTTGAGAGAGAGAGAGAGAGAGAGAGAGAGAGAGAGAGAGACGCTGATAAACGGGAGATTTATGGTTGCAATCAATGGCATATTTTTTTGGTTTCATTGATGGAGTTTCCCAAGTAATTAAATAAAATCTTTTTTGAGTTTTATTTGTTGGGAAATGTTAATAGATCGCTTATAGCAATGATTAACAATCTATTTTAAAAATGTTTTATGGGAAAAGAAAAGAAAAAGTAATTAATATTTTGACAACTTTTTCTATTTTCCATAAAAGTGGTATTAAAGTTTTTCTAAAATAAATTGTTAAACATTGCCCTAAAAACACCTATTAAGATGACTCTTGTTTGTTTTAACTCACTACAAACACATATATGTTTTATGTTTCTTAAATAGTGAAATAATCTTTCATTTAATAAATATATAAGGTATAATGGTTTTATATTTCCCTTACTAACTTAGAATCTAAAAAGATGTTGGGGGTAAATTACATTTTACTACCGTAAACTACATCTTTATATTACACTGTGTACCATAAACATTTCAAATGCATGTTATGCACCATAAACTTTGAACTTTATTACACTTTGCACTTTGATGTTAAGTTTGCTATTAATTTGAATGGAAATTCAAAGTTTATGGTGTAAAGTGTAATTAGGGGTATAGTTTAGGCTGATAAAATATAATTTATCTTTTGTTTTTAAAACATTGAGAAGATTAGCAATTATGTCCTTTCACGTGATGCCATATTTTTCCATCCAAGTTAACTGCAAATTTGATGTAGGGGTGCAAAGTGTAATAAGGAACATAGTTTAAGGTGCAAAACATTCATTCAAAAAGTTCATGGTAAAAAGTGCAATCAATCGTATAATTTATAGCGGTAAAATATAATTTCCGAGAGAGAGAGAGAGAGAGAGAGAGAGAGAGAGAGAGAGAGAGAGAGAGAGAGAGAGAGAGAGAGAGAGAGAGAGATTTCTTCTTCAATTTATTTATTTTGTCCTTTATGAGTATCTCATAATGTAAGTGAGTTTACTATTTGCTATCACCAAATATTACACTTTGCACCCGACGTTAAGTTTGCTATTAATTTGAATGGAAATTCAAATTTTATGGTGCAAAGTATAATTAGGAGTATAGTTTAGGTTGGTAAAATGTAATTTACCTTTGTTTTTAAAACATTGAGAAGATTAGCAATTATGTCCTTTCACGCGGTGCCATATTTTTCCATCAAAGTTAACTGCAAATTTGATATAGGCGTGCAAAGTGTAATAAGGATCACAGTTTAAGGTGCAAAACATTCATTCAAAAAGTTTATGGTGCAAAGTGTAATCAGTTGTATAGTTTATGGTGGTAAAATGTAATTTTTGAGAGAGAGAGAGAGAGAGAGAGAGAGAGAGAGAGAGAGAGAGAGAGAGAGAGAGAGAGAGAGAGAGAGAAATTTCTTCTTTAATTTATTTAATTTGTCCTTTATGAGTTTTTCATAATGTAAGTGAGTTTACTATTTGCTACCACCAAAATCTTAAATATTGTAGCATGTATTTGCAAATAAAAGAAGGTGTAAAGTGATTTTTTTTTTAAGAGGCAGGTATATAACTTCGTATTGAACTTTGATTGTTTCCCTTGAAAACACCAAAAGGTACTAGTTGAATTGCAAATTTCTTGATAAGTTACAATATTAAGCTTTTTAGATTAAGTAGTTAAGGTAATGTTTCAACATATTGTATCAAACCCTTATAAGGAGACTTGTTATTATTTCTGTTATCATTTGTGTAGGTTTGTTGATCCAATTATTTTTGGTGACTATCCTAAGACCATGCGAGTTTTGGTGGGGACTCGACTACCTGTATTTACTGAATCGCAATCCAAGATGCTAAAGGGATCTCTAGATTTCCTTGGAATAAATTACTACACTGCAAGATATGCAGATGATTCTACATCTTCTAGTACCATCAACATAAGTTACACAACAGATAGCCATGTAAATCTGACCAGTTAAGCTCAAAATCAACAACCTTGATTTATATTTTGGGTGATGCAAAGAATACATGTTACAAATTTCAAAAAAATGAATTATCATTAGTCATCAAAAAGTATTTCAAGCTTTTATTTTGTTGAGTTGACATAAATCATATTCATTGTCTCCTCAATTTGTAACTCTTTTGTAGTAAAGTTTATAGTTAGAATTGCATTTTCCTTATATTTTTTTCCTAACACTCATGTAGTTACTCTATTTGATGCCACAGCGGAGAAGGATGGCATTCCTATTGGTCGACCAGTAATCTCTCTCACTCTCACCCTATGTTTGAATATAATAAAGAGCATTATACTGCTTGTATATACTAAGAAAACTATGTAAATAATGGTTTTGTAGACCGCTGCTGATTGGCTTTACATTTATCCAAGAGGAATTCGAGAACTTGTGTTATACATAAAGAAAAAATATAATAATCCACCTATTTACATTACAGAAAATGGTAAGAAACGATCTTCATCCTTCTATGCTTTCAGTAGTGTAATTGAAATTTTTATTTGAAATTAAATCAAATTTACATTTACATTTGTACATTTCAGGAGTTGCTGATAATGGCTCATCCCCGATTCAAGAGGCTCTCAACGACATCTTGAAGATAAAATACTACTATAGTCATCTATCATATCTCTTGGAGGCTATAAGGTGAGTGACTATACATATAGAGTGTGTGTAGAGGAAGGTAAAGTTTAAACCACAGGCATAGGATATCGTAAATTATGCCATTATGATGATTAAGCTATTACTTAAACCCTAATTTTGGATGTATTATATACGTGTGAATTAAGAAAATTCTATAACATCCACATTTTTTTTTTCAAATATGGTGTCTCTACTAATAACATGATTTCACATCACAATAATTGTCTTAGTAACTCACATCACCTTGAGCATTAATTGATTTTTTTAATATTTTAATTTTAATTTTTATCTTAAACTATGGTGAGTTCAATTAAGATAGTGTTTACCTTAAATTTAATGGTTGCTTCAGCCACATTACATGGAAAATCTTTTTTTTTTTTTTAATAATAATTCCAGACATACAGCAACAGGGTCACACATGATGGTAAATTTTATATTCCACATGTCGCATTGAATGGTAACTTTTTAATGGGTATCATACACCTAAAAATATTGGAGGTACTAAGGACCCATGTGAGTTAAAGTTTCCCATTAAAGTTTAAGGTTGAATTTAATCAACCATCTTGTTAGCTTTATTCCGTGCCAAATTTGTTTGTATTTTAGCATTTAGTAACCCTGTATTTAGATGGCAATCTTGTAAGGGTAGTGAGTGAGAGAGTGTGAAGAAATACTCAAGATTGTGCAAAGAAATAAGTACTCGCGACTGGATCTCCCGAGTGGCTTGCGGCTTGCAAGTCGCCAGAAGTTGCACATGTGCCAAGCATGCTGAAAGCTAAAGAGTCGCGCCAGCTGTTGCATTACAGGACAAAAGTCTTAGGCTGGCCAGGCAGTTAGCTCATGGCTTGAACTCGCGACTCAACCTAGTCACGAGGTTAAGTCACTAGAACACCCTGTTTGGGAAAAACTGACGTTTCACATTTCATTCTCACCCTAGTATAAATACCCCTCATTCTCACGAAATATAAAGAGTTTCTAGAGAGAATTTTGAGAGAGAAACCTTAGAGAAAATAGGATTGCCTCATCCATAATCTTTACCTAAGAGACTCTTCAAATTTTTCTACTCTTTTCCTCTCCATTGATACATCTTTGAGAGGTTCTTGATTAAATCATTTTCTCATCACACCCAAGTCTGTGAGAAGGTCTTTTGGTGCTAAGGGAAGCAGTTTGGAAGGGACTAATGATTATTGATTGATGCTATGGTTTATAGCAGAATCCAGTAAGCTAGAAAAAAAAAGGTTTAGCGCAACCTCGTTGGAGCAAGAAACTTGGAGGGTTTAGGTACCTGGGTAGATTAGGCTTGGAGGGTCTATTGCTATTCATATATCCCAACTACATTTTCTAGTGGATTATTAATCGCTTGGAGGGGTGTTACGCCAAGGGCTTCAGTTTCTTCTTCGATAACACATCGTGTGTTGTACATCGTGTGTTGTCCTTATGTTTGCATCTCTCTTCCCTTTATCTTTACCATCTAATTATTGCTGTGATTGTGATTATTTATGGTTTAGATTGTTTCTCAATTTTGTTATAAGCTTGATTATCATTTTTCGCACATACATTCTTTGATATAAAGCTTGAATTGGTAATTTATTGTTTGGGGGTCTAAACGTTCGTAGTGTTTTATACACTATTTGAACATTCAAAAGTAAAAGAAACAAATTTAAAAAATAATATATAACTTAATTAGACCAAATCCATATGCTAAAATTTTTTATTAATAGTTATTTTAGTAATATGTAAAGATAAGATTAAGACATGCTAACACTCAAACTCTTTCTTCCTCATATTGGAGACTAATATATATATATATATATAGAGACAAACATTTTTCCACCCTAAACTATCACTCCAATTGTACTTAACCCCTTAAATTATTGAAATGCACAATTAATCCCCTGAAGTTATTACTCATTTTTCCACCCTAAACTATCATAATCGTGAGTTTCAATAATTTAAGAGGTGTGATTAAGTGTAATAGGGTAATAATTAATGGTGGAAAACTCTCTCTCTCTCTCTCTCTCTCTCTCTCTCTCTCTCTCTCTCTCTCTCTCTCTCTCTATATATATATATATATATATAAATGATTCAAGTTTCAATTTCTAAGATATCAACGATTTTGTTTTGGCAGGGCTGGGGTTGACGTGAGAGGATACATTGTATGGTCGTTTCTTGACGACTTTGAATGGGAATCTGGTTATACCATTCGATTTGGCATAACTTACGTAGATTACAAAGATGGGTTGACAAGATACATGAAACGCTCTTCTTTCTGGTTCAAAAATTTTCTCCAAAAGGAAAATGTCATCAAAAGCAAACCTTTGTTGTACCAAAGTAGTAATTGAATTTATAACAACTGATTTGTTTTATGTTGAACTAACTATCCGCTATGTCTTCCAACATGCACTTATTCTGAAAATTAGTTCTAAATTTCTATTAAGTATATTATAAT
The DNA here is from genome assembly GCA_030445155.1 of Quercus variabilis. Taxonomy (NCBI): domain Eukaryota; kingdom Viridiplantae; phylum Streptophyta; class Magnoliopsida; order Fagales; family Fagaceae; genus Quercus; species Quercus variabilis. The sequence goes on along the minus strand of CP129448.1, from coordinate 2,758,164 downwards.
AGGAGAACCAATCCTCTGTCAATCCTTTGGGTCTACAGATGATATGAGACCCAGTTTTCTTTGGGTCTAAGGAAGAATATCACCTTAATTTGGAAATCTATACTTGTCCCCTATTTATTTATTAACAATTTAACATATTATATCTAACAAAATAATTTTTGCTTAAGCCCTGGAGTTAATGATTAATGTATCACAGGCAATAATGACAACAAAAAAAAACTTTAGAAGCACAAACACATTTGGTGACGATTTACGAAGTAAAAAGAAACTTTTTAAAATAAAAACCACTCTCGGGTAACCTACCTCGTAAGAAAATCATGATAGTCTAAACTTGTAAAACCTTTGTAAAATCGATTTCATAACCTCAAGAATCAACACGTTTGCCTCCCATTGTTGTGGCCTCAAGACTCTGGAATTCTTGTGTGAAATCCCCTCCATGAATAAACCTGTTTTCTACAACTGGAAACCCAATGCACCATTATAATGAACTGAATCAGAGACAGAGCCACTCCCCTGACTTTGGGGCAATCCCCCTACCCACCCCAAATTAAAAAAGGGAAAAAAAAAAAGAAAAAAAAAAAGAAAAAAAGTATATACTATATACATAGGTACTAATTTTAACAATTATGTTCTATAAAATTAAACTTTGTCCCCCTTAACAATATTATTGACTCTTTTAAGAGTAATGCTAAATGTCATAGTCACAAAATTTTTTACAACATTTTTACAAATTGTTGATTCAGCAAATTCTTATTGATTTGCATTTGGACTCATCATTTATAACAATTCTTTACTTGCTAACCAGTCATCACATAAACAATTTGTAAAAAAAATTTGTAACCCTAGCATTTTTCTCCTTTTAAATACCATAAAAATATATATAGCTCTAAAATCTAAAATAAAACATACAAGCCCAAAAATATTAGCCCAAAAAAAAAATAAAAAAAAAATAAAACCTAATCGACCAATTTTACCCGAATATAATTGGTTGTCATTTGAGCTAGTATTTTGAATCTTGAATTCTTCAATTGGCTTCTTGACTGGACTCTCTGGTCACATTACGTGTTTGTTTAGAAACAACTTATTTAGCTGAAACTGAAATTTTTTTGCTGAAAGTATTGTAGATAAAGATAAAAGGTAACAGAAATAGTACAATGAGACTCATAAATAGTATCAAAAAGTGCAATGAGATCTATGAATAATTAGCAAAAATAAGCTGAATGGTAAAAAAAATGGCTTTTTAAGCCAATGCTAAATGCACACTACATAACTAAATTATTTTGGATACTTTAAAGTTGTGATTTAAAAGTATGTTTTATATTGACTTTATTTCATGACAAAAAGGGTTGTAATTGTATTAATTTATTTCCTTATATTTTGTAGGCTTTTATTGTATTGGGTTTAGTATTAAGTTGATGAAGAATCAAGCATGCAATGAAGATTAGTGCAAATTTGCAACTAGCTTGTAAGAAGTTCGCTAGTAAAGGTTCTCGTGAAAAGGCCACGTGAAAAACACATGTTGGAAGCTGAAGAGTTAAGTGCCAGGTTGCATTTCGCAAGTACTTCGCAAGAAAGGCCATCTCGTGAGGTACCCGTAAAACTCTCTGTTTGGAAGATTTTAAGTGTAACTTTTTGACCCTTCACTCATATTATATATACTCTCATTATCCACAAAAGTAAAAGGAAGCTATTCAAAGAGAAAACCCTAGATAGGTTTCTATAACACACCCACCATTTTAGAGAGAGCTACTCATCTTTAAGTGAGAATTCATTCGTACTCTCTTCTCCTTTCCCTCTCCCATTGTTATACTTTGAGAAGAGATTTCTACCCAAACACAACTCACACATATTAAAAGCGTAGAGAGTGTTTTGGAGCTTAGAAAGTTTTAGGGATTTGCCAAAAGAAGCCAGTAAGGCTTGGCGGATGCAATCGGGCGGTATTGTAGAATCCGGAAAGCTAGTGAAGACAAGATTCCGAGAAGTCCATTGGGTAGATTTGGCTTGGAGGATCTTTTTGATATTCGTGTACTCCAACTTATTCACTAGTGGATTGATTTTGACTTGAAGGGTCATGGAGAGATTTTTTGTCGAGTTCTTCGGTTTCCTCTTCAATAATACGTTTTAGTGTTATCTTGTATTTGCATCTCTCTTCTCTACTCTTTAAGCTTTTCATTTATTGTTTATTGTGGTTGGATATGGCTTAGAGTAGTGTTACCGGTTTATTGCGCATATTTACTCTTGTTTCGCACTTTGTTGAGTTAGAATAAAATCAATCTAGCCATAATTTTAAAATTGGGGTCTAAATAAGCATTAGTTTTCTACGCTAATTTGAGCTTTCAGATGCAATCATCATTAACATTTGTTTTGATACAGGAATTTATAATAATAATGAATGTTGAGTCCCTTTTTGTTGTCCATCCTAATATTGGGTTTTGATTGGCTCAGCTTAGGATCCGAGTTTAGAACATTGTGGATCTATTTGGAATCTACTTATTTTACTTAAATTGAAATCTTTTTGTTGAAAGTACTGTAGATGAATGTCAAAGTTAGCTAAAATAGTATAGTGAAACCCATGAATAATATCAAAAAATGCAGTCAGACCCATAAATAGTTCCAAAAATAAGCTCAATAGTAAAATAAGTTAGTAAAAATAATCTTTACCAAACGAACACTGAGTATTAACTATTAAGCATAACTCAAACTCTAGGCAAAGAAATTTATGTTTTGAGTCAAGTAGAGCAATTGCCTATTTCAATTTGGCTTCTTGTTATACGTTGATTGGCATCTTCTATAGTTAATAAATTTTTTGGTTCATAACAGTGAGCATTAATTGTGATTAGCTAGCATTCATCAAAAAAATTGTGATTAGTTTACAGCAGGTGCATACTTCTTCCCCATGCATTTTTGGCTTTCTACACATACTTCCTTCCATGGGCTTTACAGACACTCCAAACCCACTTACAAAAGTTTCCCCACAGAACCCAAAAAATAACCTCCAAACCATAACTCTCATATCCTTTATCTTGGGCCTTCCATGTGGGCTTCAGCCCAGGTAATAGTTTTACAAAAAAAAGATAAAATAAATAAATAAATAAAAGTTTTGTTTTTGGAATTTGTATTAGTTTGGAATATTATAAGTACGTACTCCCTCCACTTACATGATTTATAAGTCTTACTATAAATTTAATTAAAAAAATTCAATCTTATATGAAATGAGCAATTATGGTACTCGTTGAGTATTCTATAGTCATCCGTTGCTTGTCTCATCCCAATTCCGTGGATGGCCTTGACTTCGGCCTTGGTTTTATATGTGATCTGGTAGTGTAGTTTGGGGTCGGATTACTTGCTTTACATAACCCATTTCATCTACTCTTGGGGATTGGGCCTTCATGGATTTTCAAGTCCAAAAAGACGTGAAGTTTATTTTATTCAGCTTGTTATCTCGGGTTATAAAAAATTAGCCCCAAACAATCAACTATGGTGCAAATTATGTACCTAACATTCTTAATCCCAAATATGCTACGACTTCATCTACTCAAAAAAAGTAACGTGCTGTTGGTGAAATTTTTGTTTTTTTGGGGATCTAAATTTAACAGTAAACAAAAAATTCAAAAGTGAATCCAATAGCTTCCCAATAGGTCAACTAGTAAAAATTCCGTTAGTACATTAATAAGAATTCTATATGATGATCGAGAGTTTTATAACTTAATTATTTCCTCTTTATACGCAAAGAATTCTATATCGTGGGGCAAATTTAGGCCTTAATTTATTAAGCCATGTGATCCGGATGACCAAAAAAGTGCTTTAATTTAATACAAAAATAATAATCGGTTTACGATTTATATTTTTAAATTTTAATTTGCATATGGATTAGAAAATAGACACTAAAAATACATTTGGCGAAGATTTTAATTCAGGTACATATACAAGTGTTTAAAAATTCCAATATATGATTAATTTGGTGCATCACCTAATGACTTTTATAATTCCCCAAAAGTATATAGCCAGGGAGTTGAAGCTAAAGAGTGCAGTGCAGCCAAAAGTCATACATTGAAATTCATCATCATTCAGTTGTTCTTCTACCTTATGTCTTTAGCCTATTTTTATTGGTACAATAATTCTTTGCCAGTTTTATTTTCCACATGATTTTGGTGGATCGTCTGCCCAAAAGTTAAAGGACTTGGAACACTGAAGGCAAGTTAAAATTCAGTTCATTTTTCTTACTGTGAGGGAGAGAGAGAGAGAGAGAGAGAGTGAGAGAGAAAGCAATGCAAGTTAACAATGGTGATATGTAACATATGAAGACAAGTAAATACTATTTTATTGTGCATGTACAACTAGTCAAATTATCCATTCAAAAAAACTAGGAGTCAAATTACAGATCTTAATATTTACAGTAAGACTTACTCCAAGGTAACTTAGTAAAGTTAAAAATTACGATATAATAAAATAGCTAGGCTCCTGAGCACATATCTCTAACATTTACATTTTGTCTTTTATTCTAAACCTTAGGGTTAATGGTGACTGATGAGTACGAAACAACCAATCCACTTAAGAACATTATGGACTCGTGAAGCAAGAAAAGTTAGTGTACTTTGCTTCTTTCTAACATTATCATTGGAGCCACGGACTAGTTTGGGATAGCAACAAATTAAATGCATGATAATAACCGGCCACCAAGACCTATAGGAATGCTGGAAGATTGGTAGGATACAAGTACTTTTGGACACAATCAAATTCAGAAATTAGGAAAAAAAAAAATGTCCTGTCACCTGTGAACTCGATGACCCTGAGAACCATTTCTTGAAAGACAACTCCTGGAAAAAGACCTATGCTGAGGTGACCCAGGAAACGAGCATGGAAGATCTCTGGTATGGCGCTGAAGATGGGCCAGTGGACGAACAACCTTTACAGGAGAGCGATAATGATGACCAGCCGAGGATGGAAGTTACTCACACCACTGCCGAGGACGTTTCATGTGTGGAGGCCTGGGAAATCAAGGTTACCATCGAGTTGAAGCGCAAAATGGCTGGACCATGGCAAACAAGCATCATCCTTAAACTCATGGGCAGACAGCTAGGTTATCGAGCACTCCAAACCAGGTTAGTGGGTATTTGGCGCCCGGCAAGTAAGACGCATTTAATAGATATCAGATATGGTTTCTTTATTATGTGTTTTGATAATCTGATGGACTACCAGCATGCTCTTATGGATGGCCCATGATTTGTGGGAGAGAAATATCTTCATGTCCAAGCTTGGGAGGCAGATTTCCACCCTCATGTTGCCAAAATATCTAATACGGCAGTTTGGATCCTTAGAACAACTTCCAATAGAATACTATCACCCTGACTTCTTAAAGCATGTGGGCAATAAGTTAGGAAAACTACTAAAGATTGCGTTGTTACTGATGCCACGTGACCCTGACATGGATTGCATGCAAGAGCCACATGCAATTAGCAGCACACGTAATACCCCAGCAAAGTCTATACCTCCTGTTCATCTACATCAGGAAGATTCAGAAACTTCACACCAAGCCGAATCCTCCTACACACCTTCCACGCACCGAGAAGGCCCTCTCCTCCAACCAAAACTCCTCAACCCTAACCTCGACAGACCCCGACCTCTACCACATGCCCACTCCCCATTTCTACCCGAGACTCCCAACCACTCCCTCCTTGTCCGCTCAATCGTCCAACCCCAACGACCACGTTCAGCAGATGAAACTATTGGAACAAATATTGAGTGGTCTCTCCCTCAGCCACTCCAATGACGAGACGGTGAGCTATGTGTGCATCCCAGTGCACCCACGAGTAGCCATGGTATTGACCCAAACTCCAAGCTTGCCAATGCGACTCGAACCTCCACCGTAGCCCAATCATTCTCACAGGTCCCGCACTCATACACGAGTGCACGGGTCAATACACCCTTACTAACATCCGAAGAGGCATCCCAGGGCTCCATTAGTCAGATAAAGAAATACTCAAGTGAGTCCTTCCAGTGTGTCCTCCTCGGAACAACTTTCAGAAGCCATTTTTCAATTCCTCGATCTAAGCAAAATAAATATGGATGCAGGAAGACGAGCCCAACCTGTATATCATCATGTTCTCAAACCCAAGTCTGCCATTTGTCGTGTCCATCACGCACTGGACCAAGCTCGGCGAAATAGACCCACTGTATTGTCTCAAGACGACCTCAGCGAGGCATCAATGCCTCAATCACTCAACGACAAGGAATCCGAGGACCTGGGGGGTCCTGAACGACTACCTGAATCCTAATACCTCATCGATGAAGATGATTGCCTGGAACTGTCAAGGAGCTGGCAGTGTAGCATTTCGCAACCATGCTTACAAACTTCACTGTTGGTATTGTCCTGACATTTTGATTATTGTGGAGTCTCGTATAGCTGAAGAACGGGCTCAAGTGGTTATTAACACTCTCCCCTACACTCACTCTCGGCGAGTGGACCCCACTGGATTCTTTGGAGGCATTTGGATGCTATGGAACGAAAGTTCATCCTGCAAGGTGGAAATTCTCACGCACAGTGAGCATAGTATCCATGCGTTGGTGAAGGTATCCTCTCCCTCCCTTTAGTTTTTACTTACTGCTGTATATGCTTCTCCTAACTTCAGTAAACGTCAACTTTTTTGGGATTACTTACAAAATCTTGCTACTTTATTTGATTTACCTTGGGTCTTAATGGGAGATTTTAATGATATGCTTTTGGAAGAGGAAAAAATGGGTGGGTTACCTTTAAATAGAAACAGGCTTAACGCGTTTAGAAATTGCGTAGATAATTGTGGACTCATGGATCTTGGCTTCCAAGGGCCTCGATTTACTTGGACCAATGAAAGCCTAGATTGGCATCAAAACATAAAAAGAATGTTTAGATAGAGGGTTGGGGAACACTGAGTGGAAAGTCCTTTTTCCCGCGGCCAAAATACATCATCTCCCTAGGGTTAAGTCTAACCACTGCCCTATTTTGCTGGTTACCAACCCACTAGAGCAAAAATCACCTAGACCCTTCTGTTTTGAGCAAATGTGACTCACGGACCCCTCATTTTCAACCCTAGTGGAGAGTAGTTGGCATGATTCAGAAAATATTCCATCTACGTCCTCCTCTTTATCGAGATTCCCTCGTTGTCTTGAATACTTAACACAAATGATCAATGTTTGGAATAAAATCCAATTTGGAAATATCTTCCAGCGGAAAAACCGTCTGTTAAGGAGGCTCAGGGGTATCCACACTACAACAAAATGTATTTTTAGCGACGAAAATTAGTGAGGAAATATTTTTCGTCACTAAAAAAACAGCTTTAGTGACGAAATATGAATTTCGTCACTAAAAGTGAAAAAAATTATAACATTTAGCGACAAAAAATAAATTTCATCGCTATTGTGATCTAAAAAATAGGCGCCAGTGGAGGGAAATTTCGGCGCATGTTTAATTAAGCTTTAGTGACGAAATATTTCGTCACTAAAAGTTGAAATTTTAATGGAGGGAAATTTTGGCGCATGTTTAATTAAGCTATAGTGACGAAATATTTCGTCACTAAAAGTTGAAATTTTTAGTGACGAAATATTTCGTCACTGTAGGTATTGCTGTGATAGTATTAGTGACGAAAATCATTTCGTCGCTATAAGGAAGAATTAGTGACGAAAACTATTTGTCACTAAAAATAACAATGGTTTTGCACTTAAATGTTTTTAGTGACGAAATCATAATTCGTCACTAAAGGTATGCTACAGTGACGAAAATTGAATTTCGTCGCTAAAAATCTGAACAAAATATGGTCTCTTTAGTGACGAAAATAAAATTCGTCACTAAAAGTGTAAAAATTCTGAGTCCTCTTGTGACGAAACAAAAATTCGTCACTAAAAGTGGGCAATAGCGATGAAAACATTTCGTTGCTAAAGACCACTTTTAGTGACGAAACTGATATTTCGTCGCTATTTCCCACTTCTAGTGACGAATTTCAGTTTCGTCACTAAAAGTGGTCTTTAGCGACGAAATGTTTTCGTGGCTAAAAATCACTATAAATACTCCAACCCAAAAATTAGCCTCACCCACTTAGCAGAACAAAAATCACTCAGAAACCCAAAAAAAAAAAAAAAAAAAAAAAAAAAAAAAAAAGAGAACCACTCACCCACCCCCAATGAGCCCACCCGACGCCGATTCAGCTCCCACCGTCGCTGTTGAGCTCGACGACGATGCTTCAGCTCGCCAATGAGCTCAACGGCGAGCTGAGGCATCGCCGTTGAGCTTAACAGTGAACTAAAGCGTCGTTGTTGAGCTCATCGGCGACGCCTCAGCTCGCCGATGAGCTCAACGACGATGCCTTAACTCACCGTTGAGCTTAATGGCGAACTAAAGCGTGGCCGTTGAGCTCAACAGTGACGCCTCAGCTCGCCATTAAGCTCAACGGCGACACCTCAGCTCGCCGTTGAGCTTAATGGCGAACTGAAGCGTGGCCGTTGAGCTTAACGGCATTGACGACGCTTCAGGTCTCCAATTCAGCTCACCAACGCTTCAGTTCGTGACGCTTCGGCAACGCTTGAGTTTCCAGCAACGCTTAAAGTAATTTTTGCTTTTTCATTTTTTTTTTTCTGTTTTGTTTGATAATATTACCATGATGATGACACCTTTTTTTTGTTAAATTATATTGTGTTTGGTTGCTGAGAAAGTATGAGAAAAGAAAAAGTGGTAATTCATTTTTTATTATTATAATGTATTGTTATCATCTAAACCTGAGAGAGGTGGAAGCAACCGCCTCTACCAGTGGAGAGCTGTTGAAAGCTTTGGTTTTAATGGGTTTTGGGTGATATTTAATTTTGTGAACCAAAGAGTGTGATTTGTGAAGCATTCAATGGATTTGTTGGGAAACAAGCAGAGGGTTTGGAAGTTCTAGAAATGTGAACTAGGCATTGCATCTATCTATTACTTGTTGATTTTTAGTTGGAAGTCCAATAAGAAATTTATCCCTTAAAAATTAGATTGGCAATGCAAAAATTACTATGCAATGACTATGTTATTAATGTTATAGCTTTGAGATCTTAGTTCCTACATTTCCTAACTATATGAACATTGTGCTGGGGGATACCATGTAGGGTCTAAAAACATGGATGGAGATGGTTAACATTTGTACAACTCCAACATTACTTATTAATCTTTGGCAATCTTAGAGAAACAACCTAGTCATCGTCTGTTGGGGATTTGGCTTCTAAGAAGCATGGACACTTTTTTTCTTGAGTCTTTTTTTTTTCTTTTGCATGTGGGCTAAAGCTAACTAAAAGTTATCTTTCTTTTATCTCCAGCTCTCTCTCTTTTGTGGTTGAAGAAATTGTGAGGAACAAGGTGAAGAACACAAGTTAACTTTGAATTTTTTTAGAAAGTTGTAAACTTAGCTTGAGCAAAGTAAGTAAATTATAATTAAAAACTTATAAAATTCTATACTTGTGATGTTGGTTTGTGGTGGGTTGTTGTGTTGGAGCAAGCGGGTGGCTTGCATGGTGTTATAAGATAGCTTAAATACATATTGGGAGTGTTTTTTATTTCTTGCAAATATGAATGAGTATTTTTGATTAGATATAATGAATATTATTTGATTTGATTTAAATACTTGTAAAACTCTATACTTGTGATGTTGGAAATTGATTTTGTGGTTGGTTGTTGTGTTGGAGCAAGCGGGTGGCTTGCATGGTGTTATAAGGTGGTTTAAATACATATTGGAAGTGTTTTTTATTTCTTGCAAATGTGAATTAGTATTTTTGATTAGATGTAATGAATATTATTTTATTTGATTTAAATATTTGTAAAACTTTATACTTGTGATGTTGGAAATTGGTTTTGTGGTGGGTTGTTGTGTTGGAGTGAGCGGGTGGCTTGCATGGTGTTATAAGGTGACTTAAACTAATATTAGGAGTGTTTAAGTATTAATATAGACTTGTGCATTTATGAATGAGATAAAACTTTATCTAAGTAGCTTATATAAAGACAGTGTGCATTTAGGAATATGAGAGATTTAATATACAAAATAAACATGAAAACAAACAAGATGACTAGAAAACCACATGATTAGTCAGCTCGATCATCAAACAACTGAAACAAGGCGTGTAAACTAGCCTATTATATACGTCAAATTGATTTAAAAGTTGAATCAAATAAAACTTGCACTAGTTATTAACTAACTAACTCTTAAACAATTAAAGAAATAAAAAAGTGATTATGTAGAAATTGTACACCCACATGCTTATGTCCATGGGAGTCTTTATTATTTTGCACTTGGTTTTTTGTGGTGTCTTCTACTGAGGTTTTGAAATTCTAGGTTTTTGATCTTCTTGAAGACAAGAGGGAAGTTGAACAATAGCTAGAGAAGCAAGTTGCAAAAATGCAGAAGGGGGATGAGTGTGTAGAGCAGGCTGTTGTGAAGTAGAAGGTTGAAGTGAAGACACAAAAGAAGAAGAAAGTGGAAACCAGATGATTCTTCATCTAAGTTTGAGGAAGAGGTCAACTATGTAAATTTTATGTTTCAGTTATTGTTAATTGTTTATTTCCATGAACGGTCTGAAGTGATTACAGTATGATATGACATTATTAACAAATTTTGTGCTTATTTCATGCAATGTTTGGATTTATGTTCTGTTTGTCTTATGTTGATTTGTGTCTACTTTTGTAAACATGTATTAATTATTGAATATCATTTATTTATTTATTTTTGGGCTGGGTTTTATTGATGGCACCCTTGGTTACTAAATTTGCAATTTGTGCTTATCAGGTTAAAAAAAAAAAAAACAACAACAAGAAGCCTCCTGTGGAGAAGTCTAGTGATGGTTCTTCAGATGTTGAGTCCAGTTATGATTCTGATGATGTGAGTAGTTCCTTTGACAATATTTATTTTTATTTTGTCTTATCATGCCACATCTACAACAATGCTTGATTAAGATGTCAACTTCTCTTGTCTCAGGAGCCTGCTTCAAAGAAACATGCAGGTGCTACTAAAAATGGTACCCTTGGTGATGATTTTGGGGTGGTTTAACTTCAAGTTAAAACACTTTTTGGTTAGTACTTTATTTGCTTTCTGCAACTTATACATTAGGAGTTGTGATTTTAATTTATTGGTGTGTTTACTCTTAATGCATTGTTAGAAATGTTTCTTATAACATAGTTAATGTTTTTACTTTACGATTTTAACGAAGTATTGTTTTTATATTTGTATAGATTTCTTATTGGTGGCTTTTAGGTAACACTCCATTTTTTATGTATCATTTGAAACTAATTGTTAGAAATTTTTTTATAACATAGTTAATGTTTTTACTTTATGATTTTAATATAATAGTGTTTTTATATTTGCGTAAATTTCTTATTGGTGGCTTTAGAGGATTACTTTTGGCATTATTTGAAAACATATGAGGACATCTTTTGGCTTTAGGGGGTTCTAATTGTATTATGCTACATTTCTTATATTGTTATAAAACATTTTAAGTTATTGTATGTGTTGCAAACAATTATTGTATGGAAGGAGTTTGAATTTGATACTTGTTTTAATTTTAACTTGTGAAATGTATGGATTGATTTTTTATAAATGTGTTGTTGAAACAAATGTGTTAATCAAATGTGAAGTTTGAATAATGTAATGATAGGTTATAGGTTAATATCAACGTTATGAAAATAATAAAAACAGAAAATATGTTTTAGTGACGAATTTTTTCGTCACAAATATGGCAACAAAAAATTGTTTAGTGACAAAATATTTCGTCACTAAATGCAGTGGAATTTTGTAAGAAATGGTTTTAGTGACAAACATTTTCGTCACTATATGTGCATGGATTTTCTTAAAAATAGTTTTAGTGACGAATATTTTCATCACTACATATACCCGAAAATAGTTTTAGTGATGAAATTTTTCGTCACTAAATATAATTTAATAAATTGAAATGGTTTTAGTGACGAAATATTTTCGTCACTAAATACTGTTTTTAGCGAGGAAAACATTTAGCGAGGAAACGTTTTCGTCGCTTAAAGTTTTTTTTTTTTTTATTACCAAATTGGACTTTTAATGACAAAATTTTTCGTCACTAAAAGTCGCTAGGACTTTTAGCGACGGGCTAGCGACTTTTAGCGACGGGGCTACAGCGACGAAATGAATTTCGTCACTAAAAGTCCAATTTCGTCACTAAAGGTTCTTAGTGACGAAAAACTGGACTTTTAGTGACGAAAATTTTCATCACTAAAAATACATTTTCTTGTACAAATGGCTATGTTTAGGAAACCATCTGTGTACTTATATTCTCTGGAACAACAGCTCACCCATGAATATAACACCATCTTCACCAAGAATATCTATTTTGGCAACTTAAATCTAGCATCATGTGGTTAAACTATGGTGATGCGAATACCAAATAATTTCATCTGCAAACTATCCAACGACGTAGTCAGTTTCATATGTATACCTTAAAGGATGACACAAGGCTTTGGCTTACAGGTGAACCATTACTGCATCATATAAATGATGCTTTTAATAAACTTTTTCAAGCTACCTCCGCTCATATGCAACCCTCGTCTAGATGTGAGAGGCAGTGTTCTCAAACCAGTCCTTTTATAGAAAATGCCCAGTCTCTGACCCAAACATCCCAGCCCGAGGAAATTTTTAGGAATCTTAAAAACCTCCCTCCGTTAAAGGCCCCAGGCTCGAATGAATACCACGCTCTTTTCTTCCAAACAAATTGGTCCCATATTGGCTCCAGTATTATTCAGGTGATGCAAGAGATTTTTGAACAACACAGTATCCCGCCATCTTGGGGTATAACAAATTTAGTCCTTATCTCGAAAGTAACTCACCCTGAGATGATTACTTAATTTCGCTCGATTAGCCTTTGCAACACCCTTTATAAGTTGGTTTCCTAGATAATTATGCAGCGGCTCCCAGATAAGTTAGAAGAGGCTGTCTGAGATAAACTTATTCATCCAATGTCTTTCAAGGGTCGAGTCCGCCTCTCCCTTTTTTTTTTCGCAGATGATATTTTTCTTTTCACCAAAGCCATGGATAGAGATTGCAAGCATTTAAATATAATTCTGCAAAACTTTTGTTCATCTTCGAGGCAGATAATGAGTGCCACCAAATCACGAATTTGGTTCTCCCCTCATATCCCTAGACACTTAAAAGACCAGGTGGTCGGCATTTTTGGCATACCAACCACGGATCATATTGGCACATATCTTCGAACTCCCATTTTCACTACGTGCAGAACAACTAACTCTTATCAATTTTTAGTTGAAAATTTCCAGAAATGTATTGAAGGTTGGCAAGCAAAATATCTGACAATGGCTAGTCGAGCCACCCTCATTAAAGCAACTGTGACATCCATCCCTATTTATGTTATACAAACCATGCTCCTCCCCCAAAAGATTAGTCACCAAATTGACAAACCGAGCTGCAACTTCTTATGGGGAGATACCGCCGCTCGGCGTGGCTGTCACACAGTCAATTGGGAAATTGTCACCTTACCAAAGGCTACGGGAGGATTGGGTATACCCTCAACACGCCATCATAATCAAACTAGGCATGGCAATTATACACTAATCCCAATATGCTCTGGGCACAAGTTCTCAAAGTCAAATATTTCCCTCACACAACACTATTTACCAACACTAGACATATGAGAGGCTCACATATTTAGCACTCACTTTCGCTCAATATTAAATTGCTTCTGGATGGTTTGCGTTGGATTGTCGAGGATGGGAAAACTATTCAGATTTGGAAGGACCAGTGGCTGCCTTAGGGCACTCTACGTAGCTACACTGAAGGCCTTATCCATTTCCAAAACGAGGATCAACGGGTTAATTCCTTGAGGACCCACCACACTTGGAATTTTAATGCACTCACCTTCCCTCTTCCCTCCCCACTTCAAAACCTTATTCAGGGAATTCCTATCGCACAATTCATGAGTCTGTCGAACACACTTGAGTGGCCTCACGATAATGGCACATGTTTAGTGAAATCTGCCTCTAAATATCTCTTTCAAAAGTAGAAAGTCCCATTTAATGCTCAGGATTGGAAATGGATTTCGGCTTTAACCTAGCCTAAAAAGATACAAATGTTCATTTGGAAAGCTATGTGCGACCAGCTGCCCACTTGCCATTTCCTAACCTTAGGCTGCCCTCATCTCGATGCGCACTATCCTAGGTGTCATCACCTGGAAACAACCTTGCACTTACTTTGAGATTGCCCCTAGGCAAAAGAAGTGTGGAGTAAATCCCTGGGTATCTTGCCCCTGTCTTTCTTTCAGTTGTCGTTGCAAGATTGGCTTCGGAGCAATGCAACTACAGAAAACAATATACTGCAACTATAACTTCCTCGGCATATTTATTTTCCTTTTCTTTGTTGGAATTTATGGCGAGCTAGAAATGAAAGGATTTTCAAGCAACAATCCTGAACCCAACACAGTCTTATACACTCTTCAGTCCAAGTTGCGACTGAATTTCATTTCCTAGCGGGATCTATCAATTGGCCCTAAGTTAGGATTCCCCAACTCATATATTGGACGATGCCTCCTGCACCCTATATTAAGTTAAACACTGACGGTAGTGCCATAAATAATCCAGGATTAGCCAGGGCTGGGGGTATTTTGCGAGATCATTCGGGAGAATGGATCTCGGGTTTCTCCCTTCACTTGGGCCTCACATCAAATAATATGGCTGAATTGGCTGTGGTCCGACAGGGTTTGGTGCTTGCTTGGGATATGGGATTTAAGTACATACAACTTGAACTTGACTCTAGTGTGGTGCTAAATTGGTTAGCTGATCACAATGTTACTTACCCTCCTAAAATGTTACCTTTAATGTGTGATTGCAGGAATCTCATGGCCCGAGACTGAGAGATTCAAGTGCTTCACGTGTATCGTGAAACAAATGCTTGTGCAGATGCATTGGCAAAGCAGGGACTCACCAACAACACTTTTTGTCTGTATATGGGTCATGTCCCAGTTTTGTATGTGTGTACTATGAAAGGGATTTGGCAGGCCTCTTAGCAACTAGACTTTGTGCTCAAAGGCCCAATGTTGCTGTTGTGTAAAAACTTTATCTTATAAATAATACTCCCATTTCCATCCAAAAAAAAAAATCAGAAATTAATTTATTGAGTATATATTGAGCAACGTGATCCAGATGACCCAAATACATATATAATTAAGAGTGATGATTACTTGCCTAGTTAACCAAATGACACTTTTAGTTGATTTTTATGTGAAAAAACAATAAATTACGTGCACTGAGAATGAGTAATGTAATTCAACAACTATATAAGTGTGCTAATTATACTTTGGTTGGCCAACACATTCATGGGGAGTTGGAGAAAGTCAGACATGGAAATTCATTATCATCATCATCTCTTTTGGTATGTGCTACTTGTTGTGGCCTATTTTTCTCTTTCATTGAAAGTATAATTCGAAGAGATTTTCCAGCTGGTTTCATATTTGGAGGGGCCTCAAGTGCTTACCACGTGTATATGTCACTGCAATAACACTAATATTTTACATGCTTTCTACACTAATTCTCTACGTTTTTATACTCATTTTATGTTTGGAGGAGCTCGAATTTACTCTATTCTACACTTAGTTTAAGTTAGAGTAAAATCAACCGATAATTTTAATTTGAAATCTAAACAGCTCTTGTGTTTCCACACAAATTCGAGTTTTCAATTGGTATAAGAGCGGGTGCACTTGTCGTGGCTTCATTACCTAAGTGTGATCCTAGACCCTTTTTGAGATAGATCCATCTCAATTGCTTAATGCTCCTCCATACTTTGATGGGAGCAATTATGCATTTTGGAAAGTCCGTATGAGGGAATTTCTATGTTCCATTGATGATAGTGTTTAGGACACTATCAAGATAGGATGGACTAGGCTAGAGGCTGCCAAATCCACATGGGATAAGGTAGCCCTTGCGGCAACTAACGTTAATAGCAAGGCTTTAAATGCTATTTTCTATGGTGTCTCTCCTAACGAATTTCATAGGATCTCTCATGTTACAATTGCCAAGGACACCAAGTTGCAAATGCTTACCACACGCTTCGAGGAGTTGAGGATGAGTAAAGACGAGTCATTCGACTTATTTTGTGGGAAGCTAAATGAAGTGGTGATTGAGAAATTCAACTTGTGAGAAAAGACGGAGGACTCCAAGATTGTGAGGAAGATTCTACAATCATTGCCGGAGAGCTTCCATGCAAAGGTCACTGCCATCGAAGAGAGTAAAAACCTTGATGGGATTAAAATTCAAGAACTCATCAGTTCTCTTCAAACCTATGAGCTATCTCTACCATCCCAAAGGAAGAGCAAATCTCTTGCTCTCAAGATAATCAATGAGAGATTGAAAAGGATATGGCATATCTTGCTAAGAACTTCTGTAAGTTCTTAAAGTTCAAGAGAGATGGGAAGTCGTTTGAGAAAGGCAAATTCTCAAATTTCAAGAAGGAAAAGAAAGACTTCAAGAAGAAGGATGCAAAAGATTCCTCTCCATCTCAAATGGTCATGTCTTTGAATGCAAAGGGCATGAGCATGTGAAGAAAGAATGCTCCATGTATTTGAAAGCAAAGGGTAAAGTTTTTGCAACTACCTTTAGTGACTCAGATGGCTCTAATTCAGATTCAAAAAAAAGTTATGATGGAAAAGGAAACTACTCCGCATTTATGGCCATTGCACTGGTGGACTCATTGGAAGATTTAAGCCTTTTAGTGGAAGAACTCGGTGAGCACATCGAAGTAGAGTCTATGGGAATTGGGGAAGAATCCGATGATGAAGATGAAGGATCTAAGGGATTGCAAGAATCCTATAATTCTCTTCTTGAGAAAACAGGAAAGTATGCTAGAGTGGCTAGGGCAGCAATTAGAAAAATGAAGAAAGTTGAACAAGACTACAAGAGCATAGTCAGGAGGTACAAAGAAACAAAGAGTGAAGTTGAGGCGTTAAATGGAGAACTTATCAAGGCCTACTCCAGGATCAAGTTTCTTGAGCTTTAAGTGATTCAAGCTAACGCCAAAGCGGAGCGGGTTGCCTCCAATAAGCTTGATGAAGTGCTTGCTCATCAAAAGCCCTTTTTTTTTTTTTTTTTTTTTTTTACAAAAGCAGCTTAAGATATAACGGAGAGAGTAGTTCAAGTGCAAATGTGTCCAAGGAGATGAAGTTTATACAAGCTATAAACTTCACGCATTGAAGAAAGCAGATTCCCAAAAGCTAAGAGGACAAGGAAAGGGGAATTGGAACGCCTAGCAATCAAAAGGGTAAGAAGCTGATTTCAGTTTTGGTGATGTGATGAAGATAATAGATATCATCACTTCTTGTTTGGCAAACTTCAGCCAAAGGTTTGAAAATCACAGCTCCAACACCCAATCCCCTAGGAAAATCACCCCAAACGCGTGTGCTGTGTGGGTGAAGAAGGGTACATGCATAAATTCTTCCTATATGTTATGACTTTGGTTGGTTGTTCGCTTATATTTATATATATATATATATATTTTTTTTTTTTTCATTTTAGCATGTCTCCTTTCAAGCTTGTTTTGTACTTTTTTTGTTGATCTTACTTTACATGTTCTATTTTTGAGTGTGCTAAAAAATTCAAAAACCATAAAAATTGAAAATTCTCCAAAAATTTTGATCGCTTGTATTGTGTATATCACATATGAGTTTGACCTAGTACCTTCGTACTAATGATGTAGTGCATTTACGAGTCTAGCTTGTTATGTATGCACATCTATCTTTATGGGAAAAATCTTGACATCTATGTGTGATTGTTGTAAATCGATTTTCAAACTTGTCATGAATGATTAGTTAATAGTCTAGCTGATTTTGATACATGCATAGACTTATGCCTATATATCTTCCCACACATTTATATTTTTGCTTTATAGCTCAACCAAATGCCAAATCTCGAAAATAGATAAAGAGCTGCAAAAACTGTTGCACATATTAGCATTTGACTAGGAAAAAGGGAAAGTGACTTGTATTGAAATGAATAATGCCCAAAAAGCCAAAAGCTTACTATCAAAATTGAAATATCAAAATTTCAGGCATCAATATCAAAATTAGATGTATTGTTCATAAATGATCAAAAGTTATGAGTTGAAAGAAGCCAAAAGTAAAGCGTTAAAGATATGTAATCATTTTCTTGTGGGAGGTCATATATGTTCATTTCTATAATTGAGATAGACCACTTGACTTAGTATTAGTTGTGTATGACTTGATTGAATTAATCATTGAAACTTCACTTTGGACTAAGGACTTTTTCACATTTGATTCACACACACAACACACAAGACTTTTGTTTAATGAATGTTTATTTCATTTGTGTAATTGTACGTGTTCAAATGTGATATATATACTCAATTACTTGTCGATCAAACCCAAAAAGATTTTTGAGTATTTTATATGTTTTCGAAATTGTTTTTATGCTTTTGTGTTTTAAGTTTTTATTCAAATTGCATTTTTAATGTTTTTCATCAAAAACTCCTTTGGAGGCATTTTCGCAAGAAGCTCGCGAGTAAGCTTTTCCCAAGAAAATGGGTAAGGTAAAAAATGAAAACACAAAATTTCAGATAGAAACTCTTACAACTGTCTCACGACTGTTTCGCAAGTAAAGACTACCCGCGAAAATTTTTGTACTTCAGCGACATTTTTTCGCAAGTAACTTTGCGAGAAGCTAGCCCGTGAAAAATTTGTGTTTTATTGGTGCATACCAAGTGTTTGATAAAATGCCCAAATGACATTTTGGTGTTATTTTGGATTCCACTGAGTACCAAACTTTGGGGATTACCATGATTATATATGTTTATCATGTTTTGATCATTAGTTGTGTGTTTTACACATTTTGACCCAAATGTGCTTAGTCATGCCTTGCACATGCATCACATATGCACACTTGATGCACACACTTGTTTACTTATCATGTTTTTGCATTTCAATCATGCTAGATATATGTAATAACATGTTTAGCTCTTACAACATGATTGTGTGACATTGTTTACGTCTTTTCAAGAATTTTGTGTTTCTTCTATGAACTAACTTGGTACTAATCAAGTTTGTGTTCTTGTTTTTGTGTTTTTGCACTTGTATCTTTGTGTTTGTGTTTGTTTTTGTAGATGTCTCCTACTAAACACTCTGCCACAAAGAAGGGATCAAAGCATCCATGAACTGACTCAGAAAACTTTAGAACCATTGAGGTAGACATGAACTACAATGATTGCTACAAGAGTGCCAAAATCATCATGGAAAGGGTTGTTAAGACGAAGACCCTTGAAGGCACTTTCATTCCTAAAGTGTTCAAAGAGAGAACTTGGAAAAAGTTCCTGAATCCAAGTGGAAATGTCTATGCTAAACTCATAAGAGAATTCTTCACTAATACCATTGTGGAAGGAGATCGCATCAACTATTGGGTGAGGCAAAAAGAGTTCTTTATCACAAGGGAATCAATCCAAGAAGTATTGGAAGTTTGTGCACTATCTCAATGAATTTCTATCCAATACAAAGATAGACTACATTCTATTGAGCTGATGGTAGAAATCCTTGGTGGTACTCTCAAAAAGACATCATTGAACACAATTCCTTTCACTTTGGAGATGAGGACTTTGGCCTATATTAAGCTCTCTAACCTCTACCCAGTGATGAATTTGACCACATTGTCAGTATCTAGAACTATTTTTTTGTATGATCTCTTCACTCATAAGGAGATCGATATATGCGGACACATATACTACCTCCTGACCAAAAGCATTACCAAGAGGGACTCTACAACAATCTTGCCATTCCGAAGTCTCATCATGGTTTTCATTGCAAAAACAAGACTAAAGATTCCAAGTAGTCTTACCATCTTGCAAAAGGACTATCTGATTAGTGCTCAAACGATGACTCGAAGCAAAGCCTATATCATGGGACCAAAGATAGGCATTTCTCAAATTCCAAGGGACAATGTTGAGGAAGAAGGTAGGGACATAGAGGTATACATTAGCCTCAAAGGGCTCTACTCAACCATCATCCTCCCAAGCACAAGCATAAGGACCTGATCGTCTTGATTGTCTTGTGGCAAGAGTTAAGCATATGTATTGAATGCTAGAAAGGAATATGAAGAACACCACAAATCAGTTCACCTATGTTGAAGGCCAAATCACTGCACTCTCATCCCAAATTGATGACATAAGGATAGAGCAGCAACAAGATGGCTCTAAATTAGAATCCGAGCAATTCTATCCTTCTTGGCCATTCCGGTAAAAAAGGAGGAGAAAATTTGAGGGGGAGCTGCATAGTTGGAAGGGGAGCATAGCATTATAGTTCATTATTGGTTTATTTTGGTGGTGTTTTAGTAGTCTATTTTTTTATCTTTATAGTTTTTATAACTTTTGGATATTTACTTTGCTTTCTTTTAAAGCTTTTAAGTACTTTGGTTTAACACTTTCAGTTTATATTTAGTATTTTTAGATTATGTTGCATTATCTTTAGTACTACACACTTGTGCCCTTGTTGAATCTTGTATCCTTGATGCAAATACTTCTTGTATTTTGCATTGATTGTGTGTTGGACATGCAATTGATTTTTGCATTGCTCTTAATTACATTGCGTGTCCAAATGATCATTTACTAGCTAAATGTTCACTGTAGTCATTCTTTAATGACTATTCTTGTTTGATCAAGTTAAGCTCCATAGTTTATATCATGTTTATTACCTTGATTGCATTTTACTTGCTCATATATGTATTGTGTATTCAACTTGTCATAAGCTTAATGAAAGTTTTGTTTGTGTGCGAGTGTTTAAAGATACAAGTGTATGCGTGCAAGTGCTTCATAACTTCTATACTAGGTGTGAGTGAGTTTTGCCAATGTTCCCAAACTCACGTTTAAGTCTAGAGTCTGTATTAGAGGTTTTATCGTGGAATAGCCAAAGGGGGAGATTGTAAAGTTTTGATTTACAACTATTTTGTGTTGGCTTTAATTCCGTGACAAATTTGATTGCAATTTTGTTCGATCTTATGTACCCTATATTTTATGGGTGATTTCATTGTATGGATTGTGTGTGAGAGAGAGAGTGAAGACTCAAGCCAACATTGAAGATCAAAGGAGTTTTCGTGGATAGCTCGCGAGAAGACTTCCCACAAAGTGAAGCCATGTGCATAGCACATGACTGGAATGCAAAGAGTTATGATAGCTGGTTTTCGGAAGTATTTTATGGGTAAGGTCTTTCCACAAGATACCTGCAAAACATTCTGTTTTGCTATTTTGGCATATCTGGTCCACTATGTCTTCACCTACATTATATATACCATCATTACCCACATATTGAGAGAAGTGCTTTTCAGAGAGAAAACCCTAACCATAACCCTTAAGAGTTAGAGATTGTCATATCCACAATCCTCTACACAATCTTATGCAGTTTTCTTCAACTCCTACCTCTCCATATCCAAATCCTTGAGAGGTTGATAGCCTACACTTACCACACCCATTCTGAGTGTAAAGTGAGGTTTAGGTGCTGCTCAGAAGTATTGAAAGAAGCCATTTGTTTGGTGGATGCAATCGGGCTAGATTGCGTGATCCAGAGAGCTTGAAAAGACAAGGCTTCGTCAAGTTAGTTGGTAGTAGGAGATTGGAGGGCTCAAGTACATGGGATATACTAGGCTTGGAGGGTTTTTTGTTATTCGTGTACTCCAACTTATTCTCTAGTGGATTGATTTACCGCTTGAAGGGCGGCGGAGAGGTTTTTCGCCAAGTTCTTCGATTTCCTCTTCGATAATACATCGCGGTGTTATCTTGTGTTTGCATCCTTTTTCCCTACTCTTTTAGCTTACATTTTATTGTTGATATTTGCTGAATATGGCTTAGAGTAGTTATATTTTTTGTTCGCCATTTACTTTATTTCCCACTTAGTTTAAGTTAGAGTAAAATCAACCGAGTCGTAATTTTAATTTGAGGTTTAAATAGCTCTTGTGTTTTCACATAAATTCGAGCTTTCAATGTGGAAAAGTAAAGAAGACAAACGAAATGATGACCAAGGAAAACCAATGAAACTGTCTAGTTTCAAGATAAAAAACCTGGGGAGGATTTAACCTGAACTATCCTTAAGGCAAAAAATTCACTTTGATAGAATGGAAGATTTACAATAGATTTTTCCCTAAATCTAAAGCTACCTCTTGTAGTACTTATTCATGTGACCACACGCAGCTCCGAATCCATGGACTCTTCTCTCTGAATTTATCGCACACAAAGACCCACGTTTTTGGCTTTTAGATCCCACTCAAAACTTTAAATCATTATCTATGTATGATCTTGTTGTAGCAACTTCAGATCTACCAGTTCTAATAATGTGTAAATGGAATTCTAGTAGTGACTTTGAAAGGAGAAAACACAGTACCTTTTGGATCTCAAAAGAGCACCACCAAAAGTCATTACAAAATGTTAACACAATACCTTTTGGATCTCAAAAGAGCACCACCAAAGTCATTACAAAATGTTCCTTAGGGTTTCCTTTAAATACTAGGAGAATTATATTTGAAACCTTAATCACTTTATGGGCTTAACAAGCTATTGGACTTTAATTAAATTCTACAAAATTGCATGTCGATTGGTTGAGCCATCTTCTCAATCAATGAAGCCAAGAAAATTTTGAATTCCTGAACCTACAACTTTCTTTTTCTTGTATTTTGACTTGCAGCATCTTAAGTATTATCTAATAAATCTTATAGACTCTAAGATCTATACCTAAACAAGTTTGTGTTCATAGTTTACCAATTGTTCTAAACTTCTAGAACCTAAAAATTTTATGTTGAACTAATTGTTCGCTATGTATTCCAACATGCACTTATTTTGAAAATCAATTCTAAATTTTTATCAAGTATATTATAATAGGAGTTTCCCGGTTTTATTTGGGTCTAAAGATGATAAGAGGCAACCAATCCTCTATGGCTCTGTCAATTCTTGTTGCCAAAGATCAGTAAACCTACTTGAACACAGCCGTGTATCTCTAAACATTATTGTCAATGAAGTAACCAAGAAGAATGTCACCTTAATTATCTGAATCCTTATGAAGAAAAAAAAAAACTATTGAGTAAAAAAAATGATAATATATATTCTTAGTATGGAAAAAGAAGGTTAATTTGTAATATTGCACAAGTTGGCTTTCAAAGTAAAATTTTCATATAGTATATTTTATTGGAGTTTCAAAATTTCATAAAAATTATCTGAATTTGATTTGTGTAGGCATCTCATCAAATGGGAGAAATTTGAATTACAGTAACAAGTTATTGAATGTTGCCCAAATATCAAACAGTTGCTAGTACCAAGGCTGCCTTTAGAGGTCTTGAGTTTTTGTTAAAAATGGTAATTACTTAATGCTATAATAGCTTTATGAATTCCTATAAACAAACATGTTTGTCTTCAAAGGTGACCTGCATTCCAATAAATTATTAAAAGTTTAAAACAAATATCAATTAAAATATATATATATATATATAAATAAAAAAATCTGCAATACTCCGTATGCATACATGTATACAATATACAAAAACAAAATATTGATAAGGTCACATTGAGATGAAACTGATTTTTTTTTCTTTTTTTCATCTTAAACTATGATAAGATCAACTAAGATAGTGTTTACCTGAAATGTGATAGTAGGTTCAATCACATAACATATTGATTCTTTTTTTTTTTTAATTTTTTTTTAATCGTTTTAGACATGGATCAACAAGGTCACACATATCTTAACTTTGTTATATTCATTAGTAACACATGTCAAATTGAACACTAACTCTATGATTGATATCATACCTCTTAAAGTCCCACATAAAATAATATACAAAAAAAAAAAAAAAGCAACTTAAAAAATTAATATAGCATAATTTGACTAAAATCCATTTGCTTAAAGTTTTATTAACATTTAAGTACCAATGTCTAAGAGCATTTGCATTGGGTCTTGTAAATGGTATATGTTGAAGAATTTTAGCATCAAACCCCTTAAAAATTGTTACCCAAATTTGCAATTCTAAAAAAAAATTGCAATTGTGCTACAGTACCATCACAAACTTTGTGATGGTACTATAGCAACGTTCCAAACCGATATAATATTTTTTATTTCCTAATTTAAATATCTGCCTCTTTCTCTCTCTTCATCAATCTCTCTCTCTCTCTCTCTCTCTCTCTCTCTCTCTCTCTCTCGATGGTGGTTTTTTTTGGCGTGGGTTATGGGTCCAGCGTGGGTCTGGTGGCAGCGTGGTTTGGTGGTAGTGTGGCGTGGCGCGATTTGGTGGATCTTATGATGGGTTTTGGGATCGGGTTGTTTTGGGTTGTTGATGGGTTGATCGGTGGTTATGGTTTGTTAATGGGTTGATCAGTGGTTGATGGGTTTGGATATGGGTTGTTAGTGGGTTTTGCTGGGTTTTGGGTTTGATGGGTTTGGTTATGGTTTGTTAGTGTAGATGTGGCCTAGTGGCAACGTGGGTTTGATGGGTTTTGGGTTTAATTGGTGGGTTGCCGTAGCTTTGAGTTTGAATGAGCAGTGGGTTTTGTTGGGTTGGGTTTACTGAGTTATGGTTGATTGGTGGGTTGTTGTGGGTCATGGTGGGTGGTTGAGATAACCAAATGTTAGCTCTTTGTGGTGCTTTTAATGGTGGGTGGTGTGACTGGAAAGCTTGGCGGTGGTGGTCGTGGTTGGTTAAGAGAGAGTAAAAGAAACAGAGATTAGAGAAAGAAGTGAGATATTTTTATATTATTGTTTATATTATTTTAATGTGTTGTATGAGAAAATAAAATTTGGATATTGGATGTGTTATAAAATGGTATGGTATAATAGAAAAAATAACTTTTAAGATGTTAAAATAGAATAATTTGAAGATAACGGATGTGAATGCTCTAAGATGTAAATGATTGTGGTTTTAGCTGGGCTGCGGTTGATGTGAGGGGATACTTTGCATACTTTGCGTGGTAATTTTTTGATGATTTTGAATGGAAATTTGGTTTTACTCTTCAGATTGGCATCACTTACATAGATTACAAAAATGGGTTAACAAGACACATGAAAACTTCAGCCTTTTGGTTCAAAAATTTCCTTCAAAAGAAAATTGTCATCAGAAGCAAACCTTTATTGTACTCTGAGCTGTAATTCAATTTATAACGACTATTTTTTTTTTTTTGTGGAGAATACTAAGTATTTTTAACACACACATAGTGACTAATTTTTTGTTAAGTACTTGAAATAATTGTTTGTTTGTTATATTTTTAACTTCCAACATGCATTTACTCTTTTGTGTGAACTAATTTATAGCATGCATTATTCTAGAAAGTGAAAACCAGTTCTACTTCTACCATGTATAAGTTCAGCAAGGTCAGTTATTGTTTCAGCAATCTTGCGCAAGTAAGGGTTGAGGCATTAAGCAAACTTCCTGTCTTGAGCTCACTTGAGCATATTTGAACTTGTTTAAGCTAGAATTTTGAAATGGGAGTTCTTTAATTAGCTTCTTTTGTGTGTGTGTGTGTGTGTGTATAAAATCAAAACTGAGAAAAAATTCAATTATATTTTAAATTAGAGTCCAATTATGTGTCATGTCCATTTGATCTTTTTAATTTTTGTGCTAAGTAAATTATTAGGTGCAAAAATTGAAGAACTCAAATCCAATTAGATTATAAATTGGATTTCAATTGAAATTCAATCTTGCGTCACATATCCCACATAATTTTTTAATTTTGTGGCAAGTGAATTATTTGGTGCAAAAACCAAAAAGTCCAAATCTACCTTCTTCTTCTTCTTTTGATGTAGAGGCTACACTTGTTGCCATCCTTGACCAGTTGCAGCTTATACGTGGTGACATTGGAGACATTTGAGAAACTTAGGCCTTTCATGGTGATCGTCTTGACTATTTTACTAATGAGATGTGTAAGATGAACACTAGGATAGGACGCATTGCCTGCCGTTTGTCTAGACTTAGTGGATTTGTTCCTTCTCCGGAGTGTGACTCTCTAGCCTCTTCTACTAGTGGAGATGATGATGATGCTTCTAACTCTTCTGATGACGAGATGATTACCTCACAATAATCCACCTTTGTCCATTGTAACAAAAAGGGGAGTAGTTTGAGAGTAGCTGACCTAATTAATATGGGGAGAGTTAGATAGTTTTGAGGGATAAGGATTTTGATGTATAGTATAGGTGTTTTTCCACTACTTGTATCTTTTGGTTTTGCAACCATTTTACATACATTGAGTTATATTTATATATGATGTATGTTTTCTTTTCTTCTCACATGTGTTATTTCTTTTCTTACCTTTTACACATGTCTCTATATTTATATAACTTATCTATTTTTCCTTTATGATGCCTTGATATATCATGTTTAGTGTTTTAGTTTTGAGATAGATTGCAAAGTCATATTCATACATTGATTTCTCTTCTTGCAAAAAAAATTCAAGTATTAGAGTACACTTCTTTTTCTATCTAAATTGTGACAGATTGCCAAAGGGGGACATTGTTTAGGTCATATATTCACAGTTGACATATTCTATTACAAAACGCATTTTACTTGTATTTGGGTAGATCTGAATAGATTCAAGAATATCATAAAGTATGTTGATAAGACCTTACAAATGGTAGTATTGAAGACATGAAGACTGCACCAAGAGAAACAAGTTTGAAAATGCAAAAAACCATCTGCTCGACACTTGGCTCAATGCAAGCTTCTATCGAGAATTAATGAGGTAGATTTAGATTTCTCAGATCTAATTTTCAGCCCATGATGATGTGTCTTTTCTAGGATTTCGTTCTCTAACCTACTAGACAATATAAAAACATTATTTTATAGCCGTCATCATACACAGAAACTCACACAAAGAATCTACATACTTCTTGTGAGCCTTAGGGTTTTGTAAACAAGTTGTTTTATCTTTTACAAGTGTGCAGTGAAGAACTTTGCATCCAATAACAAGTTTCAAGTTGCTGGGAGTTAGTCACAAATTGAAGATTTTTACAATTGAAGAAGGCTTTACAAGATCAAGTCTAATTGGAGATTAGCGTAAGGATTTTACTGTAAGTAGATATTTTAGGATAGGCCAAAGGGGTAAAATTCCTTGTATTTGTAATCGGTTGATTCTTGATAAGTGGATCTTGGGAGTAGTGACCTGAAATTCACTTGTTGAGGCTTTTGCCTTGTGAAGGTTTTTCCCTTTAGTCAATAAAGCATTGTATTAAATTTAACTTCTGCTGCACTCTAGATTATATTGTGATTTGTTGGTGCCTCTACAATATTGCATTTAATTTGACCTAATTAATCAACTTAGGTAATTATATTAATTAATTGTGGTCAATCTATAACTCAACAATTAAATTAATTTTTTATTAATTTTTAGGATTTATTTTCTCAAATTAAGGGATAAAATTAACAAAACTTTAATTTATGAAAAATTTTATCATTTAAATTTTAACAAATTTAAATTCTATTCAAACTAAAAATATATTATTATTATTATTATTATTATTTTAATTTCCTTCCAAAGAAAAAAATAAAATAAATAAATTATAAACTGAAATCCGGAATCCCACACAACCCCCCATGCTTTTTTTCCCCTCAAGTTGCATCTTAGTTTTTATTAATTATTTTCAAAAGATTATTCTATTAATTGTTAGGATATATTTTATTAATTAGACTAATTTTCGGCCAACTTTACTCTACTTTACTCCATTCTTCCTTAATCCAAACAAGTTATTAAGAATCGGGTCATCTGGGATTTTGAATTCCAAATACATGTTATTTTGTTGAGCTTGTTATGTTGGGCTGTAAAAAATTAGCACCAAACAATGTAATATGGTTGGGGATTCTGCAAAATCCTTGATTATGATAGCGTCACTTCTCTAAAGAGATCAAGTACAATTGACTGACTCAATTTGTGCTAATGTGGCAGAGTCAAAATTTTCTGCCACTTCGACCTCTTTAGATATGTACGTCAATCATTGATCTAGATCCTTCACAAAAAGACATATTTTGTAATCTTGTTTATTTAGTAAAAATAAAAATAAAAATTGCTATTCTTTCTTTCAGTGTTCTAAAATTCTCCTGCAACATATGCAGTAAACTGACAAGCTGGAAACTGTGTCTCATCAATGTTAGAAATCAACACCGCCTTTCTTGAATCTCTCATTGAAGAAATAACTATCAACCACAAGTTTATAAAACTAACATTCTTGATACCAAATATGCTACGACTTCAACTACTCTACTACCACGTGCTGTACGTCTTAGAATTAGCTGAGCTTTCGTGTTGTGAAGGTGCTAATTAAATAATGCACCTAACATTTTTTTTTTCTCTTCACTTCATCTTGCAGCCACAGGCTGCTTGTGAATTTCGGAATTTTGGTCTCCAAATATAAATAAATTAGTTATAAAAAAATGTCAAGAATTCTAATTCTACCCAGTAAATGGTAAGACTAATCAAGTCCTTAATTTATTAAGCCATGTGAGCAAGATGATAAAAAATTACTTTAATATAGACCAAGAAAATGATAATCGGTTTAAGACTTTTCTTTTTTGAATTTTCAAATTGATTGGAAACGAAACATCAAAATCACTTTTGATTGAGTTAGATTTTAATTGACTTAATATATCTGTAAGTGAAGCAAACTTCCATTAATTTGATTTGGTCCATCACCTAATCGATATGACTACCCAACATGAGACAGAAAATTGGAGAGAGTACAGCGCAACAAAAGTCATACATGGAAATTCATCACCATTATTAATTTGCTCTTCTAACTTGTGGCCTTGGCCTATGTTTTTTGCTTGCATTGAAGGTCTCAACCGGAGTGATTTTCCGAATGGTATATATAGTGCCAGTATGGCAAAGGGTCTATCACATGGGATACTTTCACTACGATACATCCAGGTCTCAGACTCTCTTTCTCGCTTTCATCGGTACTTGCATTAATTATTTGCTAGCTTGTTTTATTATACACATGCAAAAAATTTTCACAATTTTTTTTTTAATAAAGAATTTCATCTAATGACGTTCGCTCTTGGTGATAGCTCTTTATCTTTCTAAATGATTATACGGCCTAGTGTGATAGCACATAATAAAAATGGAGTTTGGGTCGTCTAGATCACGTTGCTCAATGTATTTAAAAGTGTGAAGATTACTTGCAAGGTAAAACAAATGACTTTTAGCTGATTATAAAACAAGAAAATTATGTACACTGAAAATGAGTGTACAGTAATTTCAAGACTATAAATAATTAAATAGAAGTGTGCCAATTATACTTTGGTTAGCTAACGCTTTGAGAGCTGGAGAAAGCCAGAAATGGAAATACTTCATCATCATCGTCATCATTTATTTTGGTATCTGCTGCTTGTTGTGGCCTATTTTTTCTCTTTCACTGAAAGTATAAGTCGGAGAGATTTTCCAGCTGGTTTCATATTTGGAGGATCCTCAAGTGCTTACCAGGTACATATAGCATATGCCACTGCACTAACACTAATATTTTACATGCTTTCTACACTAATTCCCTATGTTCTTATACTCATGTTATGTTTGGGGTTCTCTTAATTTCTATTGGAAGTATGAAGGGGCTGCATTTCAACATGGAAAAGGGCCTAGCATATGGGACACTTTCACTATAGAACATCCAGGTCTCTCTCTCTCTCATTATAATTAGTGAATAAGCAATTTTATTCAATCAGGAGAACAAAATAATTTTATGAAATTTTACTAACAAAAAGCAAAACATGCATCAGAAATTACAACTAGCTAATTTCGACTAGTATGTGTCAAGGACAGAAACTGGGGTCCTCCAAGGGCTTAATTATTGCTTTGTTTTGGATTGAAATTTTGGCTTTTAGGTAGGTAGGTACAATAAGCTGCACAGACCAAAGAGGAATTCCTTCAGTAAATCTGCTCCATCATCTTATTTTACTATTATGGATTTTTTGCTAGCTTGGAATCATCCAAATTGATGGGTAATGAGTAAGGAAAGAACCTTATCCACCCAAAGATAGTATATATTAACCTTTGGGCAAGTGTGTAACCATTGGGCCAGTGTACTTATACATTTAATAAATACTAAAACATTAGTATTTATTTAGCAAAAAAAAAAAAAAAAGTATTTAGTGAACTGTACATCATACATGTTGGCCTCGCACACGACATGAAGTTTATAAAATAATGTCTCCTACGGTGTGAACATTTAAGTCAAAGGGATTCTTGTTAATTACTGTTTTATTACATATTTTCCCCTTTATTTGTAATCATATAGGGTCTTCCTTAGCTAAGAAAATTGGTTGTCACACTCACGTACTTAGCATAGTGCATTTTATAATCACACGTTGAAGTAACACATGTGACAACTATTTTTGTAATTAAAATAAAAATCACTTTTATTTCTATGTATTATTATAGTTTGATGTATAACAATTTTTTTAGTGAACCAATTAGCTCATTAGTGACTATTTTTTGAGAAATTTATTGTGCCATTACAGAAAAAATTGCTGACCATACCACGGGAGATATAGCTGATGAATTTTACTATCTTTTTAAGGTATTTTTAATTCATGTGATTGTATTCTCTTAATTTCTTTCACACCCAAAAAAAAAAAAAAAAAAAAAAAAAAGACTATATTCCTAGCTAGCTACCCTTCCACACATCCATTATATAGCATTTGAAACTTGAAACGATGCTTTCTTTCTTTTACTTTTGCTCGTCTATTTTGTATTAAACTAATGAAAAGTCTGAAAAATGTTTCAGGGGGACATAGCTTTGATGAAAGAAATTGGTTTAGACTTCTTTCGGTTCTCCATCTCATGGACTAGAATACTACCTAGTAAGACCAATGTTTAACTCCATAACTCAACCTTTGCCTCTTTTTCTTTTTTTTTTCTTTTTTTTTTTTTTTTTTTTTTTTTTTTGAAATCAATTTAAAAGGATTAGGCATAATTTCATAAACATTTTTTTCCCTACTGACAACCTACAAAAACATGTCATTTTTGGGAATATATATTTATTTGGTATTATATTCAAAGTAACATATTATCCTATTTATAAAGCTTAATTTCATCCTCAGAGGGAAAAATCAGCGGGGGAGTGAACCAAAAAGGGATCACATTCTACAATAACCTTATAAATGAGATATTGTCTCAAGGTAGAATTTCCCTCCCTCTCATATGATTCTCATAAAGCTAATCGTAATTTGTTTTATAAATATAGGCACCTTCCTAATATTGACTATAGTTAATTAATCAGGTTTAAAACCCTTTATAACTCTATTCCATTGGGATGTTCCACAAGCTCTTGAAGAGGAGTATGGTGGATTCTTGAGCCAAAATATAGTGTAAGTTTCGAAGCACATATTAAATCTATTATGAAATTAGTATATGTGCAATTTGATTAATCAACAATTGATAAATGTCCTATAATTAGGGATGATTATCACAACTACGTGGATTTTTGTTTCAAAGAATTTGGTGATAGAGTAAAGTATTGGGTCACAATTAATGAGCCAAATGTATTTACCATTGGGGGCTACGTAACTGGAGTTGATGCACCTGGTCGATGTTCCAACTATATCGGAAATTGCACATATGGGAACTCCGGGACAGAACCCTATATAGTGGGACATAATTTACTTCTTTCACATGCAATTGCTGTGAAATTATACAAGGAAAAGTATCAGGTTTGTGCTTTTAACAATTGTCAATTTAAAGAGGATATATCAATTTATGACTCACTAATTAACTAGCATGTAACCCATGCATACGCACAGATGTATTTATAAATAAATACATTTTTTTAATCATAAAAATATACATGATTGATTGAATTATTAGAAGAAATAAACATAATTAGATGCATATTAAAATTCCAAACTAAATTTAGTATTACTTTTGATAATTTCTATTCTAATTTTTAATAAGATAGACAATGTAATGATTTTTGTTAAGTAGATATATGATGGTTTTTTATTTCTTTATTGGTATATTTCAATAATATTAGACTCTTAATATTTTACACTCATTAATTCACTTAGTACAAAGATTAAAAAATTTTAGTGGACACATGGCGCAAAATTAGCACACAATTGATATCTAATTTGGGATCGATCTAATTGAATTTTCTCTTAACACTAGCTTTAAATATATATATATATATATATATATAGACGAACCACGTGTGTGTGAGAGAGACATTGTGTTTAGGAATACTGGCTTGTGCTTTAGATTACAATGAACACTAGCCTTGGTAAATTTGTGTTATTAATACCTATAAAACTATCGTAATCCTTCTTAAGAAAAAATGGGATAATCTGTTGTGCTTAAATATATATTCTTAATGAGGAAAAAAAAGAAGGTTCATAATATTGCAAAAGTTTTCCGTCAAAGTAAAATGTATTATAGTATATTTTATTAGATAAGATAATCTAAAATTGATTTTTGTAGGCTTCTCAAATGGGAGAAATTGGCATTTCAACGCAAAGCCCTTGGTATGTGCCCAAATACCAAACAGTTGCTAGCACCAAGGCTGCTTTGAGAGCTCTTGATTTTATGCTTGGTTGGTAAGTTTTATGACTTAATTTTATATTAGACTCAATTATTCCTATAAATAAACACGATTGTCTTCAAAGATATTTGCAAAAGGCAATTATTTTTGGCTTGAAGTAAAGGTAGGAGAAGCATTCTAACTTGCTAAGCCATTCGGCAAAAACCAGCAGCAAGAAGAAAAGCATTATTCCAAGTATAGCTACCATGAACCACATCACGATGCATGTGGCTGGATTTGAATTTTGAATACATGGTTCGATCCCTTCTATTATGGACCTTATGGGCCATCCATAACTGTTTTATTTGTAAACAATGCATGGTATCTTTCTAATTAATATTAACAAAATAACCTATTAACTTTTGACAAATATTTTTAAGAAAAAAATACTATATATTTTCCTTCCACAGTTTTTAAACTCTAGTGAGAAATCCGAGGCCAGTCTTTGTTCAAATTCTTTACTACAACTTAACAGGGCATGTTACTCTCACAAGTCACTCTTCTCCCCTTTAATGTGCAATTGAATTTTTAATCGTAGCTAAATTCTAGAGTGAGGATCTGAGTACATGGAAAAGCACTTTCGAGTAGGATTGTCCCAAGGGCCAATTCGAGAAGTCCACACAAAACAATCGAGGAGATCATCATCCCGAACCTTGTTGAGAGAGAGAGAGAGAGAGAGAGAGAGAGAGAGAGAGAGAGAGAGAGAGAGAGAGAGAGAGAGAGAGAGAGAGAGAGAGAGAGAGAGAGGAAACGCAATAAACAAGAGATTTAGGGTCCGTTTGGATACAACTTATTTTGCTGAAAACAAAAAATACTGTAGTAAAATAATTTTTAAATATGTAAATAGTGCCTTGAGACTCAATTTTAATGAAAAAGTTGCTAAAAGTAAAGTTTGTGAGTCTCGTGAACAATGCACGGGACCTACTGATGTGCACTGTACATGGGAGAAAAGTCAACAACTGCAACTATAAAAAATAAAAAAGAAGGAAACGTAAAGCTCAAAACGCAAATAATTAATGTTTTGTTGGGAAATGTTAATAGATCCCTTATAGCAATAGTTAACAATCCATTTTAAGAATGTTTTGATGGGAAAAGAAAAAAAAAGTAATTAATGTTTTGACAACTTTTTGCCATTTTTCATAAAAGTGGTGATAAAACTTTTCTAAAATGAATTGTTGAGCATTGCCCTAAAGACACCTGTTAATATAACCCTTGTTTGTTTTAACTCATTACACACACATATATGTTTTATGTTTCTTAGATAGTGAAATAATCTTTCTTTTAATAAATATATAAGGTATAATGGTTTTATATTTCCCTTACTAACTTAGAATCTAAAAAGATGTTGGAGGGAAATTACATTTTACTACCATAAACTACACCTTTATATTACATTTTGCACCCGTAACTTTTCAAATACACATTTTGCATCATAAACTATGAACTTTATTACACTTTGCACTCCAACGTTAAGTTTGTTATTAATTTGAATGGAAATTCAAAGTTTATGGTATAAAATGTAATTAGGGGTATAGTTTAGCCTGATAAAGTGAAATTTATCTTTTGTTTTTAAAACATTGAAAAGATTAGCAATTATGTCCCTTCACGTGGTGCCATATTTTTCCATCCAACTTAACTGCAAATTTGATGTAGGGGTGCAAAGTGTAAAATGGATCATAGGTTAAGGTGCAAAACATTCATTCAAAAAGTTTATGGTGCAAAGTTTAATCAGTTGTATAGTTATGATGGTAAAATGTAATTTCCCAGAGAGAGAGAGAGAGAGAGAGAGAGAGAGAGAGAGAGAGAGAGAGAGAGAGAGAGAGAGAGAGAGAGAGAGAGAGAGAGAGAGAGAGAGAGAGAGAGAGAGAGAGAGAGAGAGAGAGAGAGAGAGAGAGAGAGAGATTTCTTCTTTAATTTATTTATTTTTTCCTTTATGAGTTTCTCATAATGTAAGTGAGTTTACTATTTGCTACCACCAAAATCTTAAATATTGTTGCATGTATGTGCAAATAAAAGAAGGTGTAAAGTGATTTTTTTTTTTTTTTTTTTATGAGAGAGAGAAATTTCTTCTTTAATTTATTTATTTTTTCCTTTATGAGTTTCTCATAATGTAAGTGAGTTTACTATTTGCTACCACCAAAATCTTAAATATTGTTGCATGTATGTGCAAATAAAAGGTGTAAAGTGATTTTTTTTTTTTTTTTTTTTTTAATGAGGCGGGTATATAACTTCGTATTGAACTTTGATTGTTTCCCTTGAAAACACCAAGAGATGCCAGTTGAATTGCAAATTTCTTGATAAGTTACGATATTAAGCTTTTAGATTAAGTAGTTAAGGTAGTGTTTCAACATATTGTATCAAACCCTTATAAGGAGACTTGTTACTATTTCTGTTATCATTTGTGTAGGTTTGTTGATCCAATTATTTTTGGTGACTATCCTAAGACCATGCGAGCTTTGGTGGGGACTCGACTACCTGTATTTACTGAGTCGCAATCCAAGATGCTGAAGGGTTCTCTAGATTTCCTTGGAATAAATTACTACACTGCAAACTATGCAGATGATTCTACATCTTCTAGTACCATCAACATAAGTTACACAACAGATAGCCATGTAAATCTGACCAGTTAAGCTCAAAATCAACAACCTTGATTTATATTTTGAGTGATGCAAAGAATACATATTACAAATTTCATAAAAATGAATTATCATTAGTCATCAAAAAGTATTTCAAGCTTTTATTTTGTTGAGTTAACATAAATCATATTCGTTGTCCCCTCGATTTGTAATTCTTTTGTAGTAAAATTTGTAGTTATATTTGCATTTTCCTTATATTTTTTCCTAACACTCATGTAGTTACTCTATTTGATGCCACAGCGGAGAAGGATGGCATTCCCATTGGTCAACCAGTAATCTCTCTCACTCTCACCCTATGTTTGAATATAAAGAGCAATATACTGCTTGTATATACTAAGAAAACTATGTAAATAATGGTTTTGTAGACCGCTGCTGATTGGCTTTACATTTATCCAAGAGGAATTCGAGAACTTATGTTATACATAAAGAAAAAATATAATAATCCACCTATTTACATTACAGAAAATGGTAAGAAACGATCTTCATCCTTCTATGCTTTCAGTAGTGTAACTGAAATTTTTATTTGAAATTAAATCAAATTTACATTTACATTTGTACATTTCAGGAGTTGCTGATAATGGCTCATCCCCGATTCAAGAGGCTCTCAACGACATCTTGAAGATAAAATACTACTATAGTCATCTATCATATCTCTTGGAGGCTATAAGGTGAGTGACTATATATACATATAGAGTGTGTGCAGAGGAAGGTAGAGTTTAAACCACAGGCATAGGATATCGTAAATTATGCCATTATGATGATTAAGCTATTGCTTAAGCCCTAATTTTGGATATATTATATACGTGTGAATTAAGAAAATTCTATAACATCCACATTTTTTTTTTCAGATGTGGTATCCCTACTAATAACATGATTTCACATCACAATAATTGTCTTAGTAACTCACATCACCTTGAGCAGTAACTGATTTTTTTAATTTTTTATTTTTTATTTTTATCTTAAACTATAGTAAGTTCAATTAAGATAGTGTTTACCTTAAATTTAACGGTTGCTTCAGCCACATCACATGGAAAATCTTTTTTTTTTTTTTTAAATAATAATTCCAGACATACAGCAACAGGATCACACATGACGGTAAATTTTATATTCCACATGTCACATTGAATGGTAACTTTTTAATGGGTATCATACACCTAAAAATATTGGAGGTACTAAGGACCCATGTGAGTTAAAGTTCGCCATTAAAGTAAAAGAAACAAATTTAAAAAATAATATATAACTTAATTAGACCAAATCCATATGCTAAATTTTTTTATTAATAGTTATTTCAGTAATATGTAAAGATAAGATTAAGACTTGCTAACACTTGATCTCTTTCTTCCTCATATTGGAGACTAATGAATATATATATATATATATAGACACATATTTTTCCACCCTAAACTATCACTCCAATTGTACTTAACCCCTTAAACTATTGAAATGCACAATTAATCCCCCGAAGTTATTACTCATTTTTCCACCCTAAACTATTATAATCGTGAGTTTCAATAATTCAAGAGGCATGATTAAGTGTAATAGGGTAATAATTTATTGTGGAAATCTCTCTCTCTCTCTCTCTCTCTCTCTCTCTCTCTCTCTCTCTCTATATATATATATATATATATAAACGATTCAAGTTTCAATTTCTAAGATATCAACGATTTTATTTTGGCAGGGCTAGGGTTGATGTGAGAGGATACTTTGTATGGTCATTTCTTGATGACTTTGAATGGGAATCTGGTTATACTATTCGATTTGGCATGATTTACGTAGATTACAAAAATGGGTTGACAAGATACATGAAACGCTCTGCATTCTGGTTCAAAAATTTTCTCCAGAAGGAAAATGTCATCAAAAGCAAACCTTTGCTGTACCAGAGTAGAAATTGAATTTATAACAACTGATTTGTTTTATGTTGAACTAACTATTCGCTATGTCTTCCAACATGCACTTATTCTGAAAATTAGTTCTAAATTTCTATTAAGTATATTATAATAGGAGTTTCCCAGTTTTCTTTAGGTCTAAAGATGATATGAGACAACCAATCCTCTGTCAATCCTTTGGGTCTAAAGATGATATAAGACGATTTACGAAGTAAAAAGAAACTTTTTAAAACTTTTTAAAATAAAAACCACTCTCGGGTAACCTACCTCATAAGAAAATCATGATAGTCTAAACTTAATAGATTTCATAACCACAAGAATCAACACGTTTGCCTCCCATTGTTGTGGACCCAAGACTCTGGAATTCTTGTATGAAATCCCCTCCATGAATAAACTTGTTTGCTACAACTGGAAACCTAATACGCCAATATAATGAACTCAATCAGAGACAGAGCCACTCCCCTGACTTTGTTGCAATCCCCCCACCCACCCCAATTTAATTTTTTTTTTTTTTTTTAAATTAGTATATACAGAGGTACTAATTTTCACAATTATATTCTATAAAATTAAACTTTGTCCCCCTTAACAATATTATTGATTCTTTTAAGAGTAATGTTAAATGTTATAGCCACAAACTTTTTTACAACATTTTTACAAATTGTTGATGTAGCAAATTCTTATTGATTTGCATTTGGACCCATCATTTATACCAATTTTTTACTTATTAATAGCCAATCACCACATCAACAATTTGTAAATAAATTTGTAACTCTAGTATTTTTCTCCTTTTAAAGACCATATAAAAAAAAATAAAATAAAAAATCTGTAGCTCTAAAATATAAAATAAAATATAGGCGAAAACATCATTTAAGTCTTTACATTTTGGAGTTACAGTTAATTTAATCCCTACATTTTGATAGCAATTAATTTAGTCTTTATTATTTTCAACTTACAGTCAATTTGGTCCTTATTGTTAACTCACTAACGAAAAATGTCTACGTGGTAGATGAAGTGTATAGGTAACGCACTTGAATCTTACATAGCCAATAAAATAATTTTTTTTTTAAATTTTGATTAACATTAAAAAGGTCCACATGAGCATTTGAATTACTAAAAGTCCACGTCAGAAAAAAAAAATCTTAAAATAAAAAATTCATATCAAACTCATCAAAAAGAATAAAATGCTTCATAAACAAAAATTAATTTAATCTTCAGGAACACAAAATAAATAAATAGGAAAAACACAATTTGTAATCTTGAACAATTGAACTCTTTAATCAAAATCAAGGGAGTCAATTCCGTACCGTACTAACCGGTACCACCGGTATATACCATACCGGCAAGCAAACCAGTATATATAACTCCCCTGTTTTATACTGGAAAAAATACCGGTCATACCGGTCAATTTCGGGCAATACCGAGCATACCGATTGATATAGAAAAAAGTTTTTTTTTTTTTTTTAATTTTTGCATTTTTGTTAGGGCAGCATGGTAACTTACTTGCATTAACTTATTAGTATTATTTGTTTTCTTTCTATTTTTTATATTGTATTTTTTTTTTCTTTTAATTGATACTAAAGTCTAAAACCATGAATAATTAATTCTGAATTGAGGAAATATTTTATGCTAAACTTTTATATTTATTAACACACACACACACACACACACACACATATATATATATATATATATATTATTTATAAATATAAAAAATAGCAATAAACTCGAAATGATACACCGGTATTAACCGATATTTGAAATATATCGTACTGCTGGCCAAACCGGTACAGCCTCTGCTACAGTATTGACTCCCTTGATCAAAATTTGTTATCTTAATACAAGATTTCTGTACAGATTATTTATAAAAAATCAACTACATCAATTCAGCCAAAAATTTCTTTAAACATGTAATTCAACTAATGATCATATTTCAAATAATGTACAACCAAAACCCAAATTTGCAATAACCCATGTCTGGAAATGACAACTCAAATTCCCTAAACATTATCTTGATTTTCATTTTTTAGAATATTTGGAAAAATCGCAACATTAGTGTGCACCTAAATTTCAACGGGTTCATTCAATATTTGGAACAAGTGAAAGGGAAATGACAATCCAAATCTGGGCAATTGTTCTTCTTTTCCTAACCAGTTACGGTGTGACTCAGCCGAAAGAGATTTGCTGATCAATTCCCTAAAATCAAATCACACAAATCAACAAAGATCTAATCTTTTCTAACCTTCAATCTTCAACCCAAACCACAAAAATCCCTCACTTCATTTTTTTTTTTCTTTTCTCCTATTCTTTGGTTTCTCTCATTTGTGCAAATCCGAGTTGCACCACCACAATTAGATCCAAACCCATGAGTGCTGTGATAGCATGAAAACCCAAAATATAGGGACTAAAATAGTGTTTTCACCTAAAATATACATGCCCAAAAATATTAGCCAAACAACAAAAAAAAAAAATACCAATAGTAAAACCAAAAAAAAAAAAAAAAAAACCTAATCGACCAATTTTACCCAACTTATGCCCAATCAACCAATTTGTCCTTACCCAGCAATAGACACATACACACACACACACACAGATTCAGCAACACCAAAGCCAAAAGATGGAACCGCCGCACACAGCCAGATGCAAATTCGCTTCCCTTAACTCCCAAATTCAAGGCTTTCAAGCTCCTACCTTGAACTCAATAGTAAGGGATAACTAATTGTCATTTGAGCTAGTATTTTGAATCTTGAATTCTTCAATCGAGTTCTTGACTAGAATCTCTGGTCATATTACATGTCGGTTTGGGAACAACTTATTTAACTAAAACTGAAAACTTTTTGCTGAAAATACTATAGATAAAACTAAAAGGTAACTGAAATAGTACAGTAAGACCCATAAATAGTACCAAAAAGTACAATGGGACTCATGAATAGTAAAAAAATAAGTTGAATAGTAAAAAAATGGCTTTTTAAGCCAATGTCAAACGCACACTATATAACTAAATTATTTTGGATACAATCATCATTAACATTTGTTGTGATACAAGAATGTTGGGTCCCTTTTTGTTGTCCACCCTAATGTTGGGTTTTGATTAACTCATCTTTGGATTTGAGTATAGAACACTAGGTCTGTTTGGTATCCACTTATTTTGCTAAAATTAAAAATGTTTTACTAAAAGTACTATAGATAAATGTAAAAATTAGTTGAAATAGTATAGTAAAACCCATGAATAGTACCAAAAAGTGTTGTGAGACCCATGAATAGTAGCAAAAATAAGCTAAATAGTAAAATAACACTGGGGTCCGTTTGGTATCCACTTATTTTGCTAAAATAAAAAACTTTTTAGTAAAAGTATTATAAATAAATGTAAAAGTTAGCTGAAATAGTATAGTGAAACCCATGAATAGTACCAAAACGTGCTGTGAAACTCATGAATAGTAACAAAAATAAGCTGAATAGTAAAATAAGTTGGCAAAAATAATCTTTGTCAAACGGATACTGAGTATTAACTATTAAGCATAACTCAAACTCTGGGCAAAGAAATTTATGTTTTGAGTCAAGTAGAGCAATTGCCTATTTCAATTTGGCTTGTTGTTATACTTTGATTGGCATCTTCTAGAGTTTTATTAAATTTTTGGATTCATAACAGTGAGCATTAATTGTGATTAGCTAGCATTCATTAAAAAAATTGTGATTAGTTTATAGCAGGTGCAAACTTATTCGGAATAAGTCTTATTCCCCATGCATTTTAGGCTTTCTACACATACTTCCTTCCATGGGCTTTACAGACACTCCAAACCCACTTGCAAAAGTTTCCCCGTAGAACCCAAAAATAACCTCCAAACCCAAACTCTCATATCCTTTCTCTTGGGCTTTCGATGTTTTAGTACTCATTAAATATTGTATAATTATCCATGGCTTGTCTGATGTCTCATCCCAATTCTGAGGATGGCCTTGACTTGGCCTTATATGTGGTCTGGTATTGTAGTTTGGGGTCGGATTCCTTGCTTTACATAACCCATTTCATCTACCCTTGGGAATTGGGCCTTCAAGGATTTTCCAAGTCCAAAAAGACGTGAAATCTATCTTGTTCAGCTCGTTATCTCGGCTTATAAAAAATTAGCCCCAAACAATCAACTATGGTGCAAAATTATGTACCTAACATTCTTAATCCCAAATATGCACTTCATCTACTCAAAAACAGTAACGTGCTGTTGGTGAAATTTTTGTTTGTTGACGGTAAACAAGAAATCCATCATCATCAGTTGTTCTTCTACCTTTTGTCTTTGGCCTATTTTTATTGGTACAATAATTCTCTGCTAGTTTTATTTTCCACATGATTTTGGTGGATCGTCTGCCCAAAAGATAAAGGACTTGGAACACTGAAGGCAAGTTAAAATTCAGTTCATTTTTCTTACTCTGAGAGAGAGAGAGAGAGAGCAATGCAAGTTAACAGTGGTGATATGTAACATATGAAGACAAGTAAATACTATTTTATTGTGCAATGTGCAGGTACAACTAGTCAAATTATCCATTCAAAAAAACTAGGAGTCAAATTACAGATCTTAATATTTACAATAAAACTCACTCCAAGGTAACTTAGTAAAGTTAAAAATTACGATATAATAAAATAGGCTCATGAGCTCATATCTCTAACATTTAAATTGTGTCTTTTCTTCTAAACCTTAGGGTTAATGGTGACTGATGAGAACATTATGGACACGCGAAGCAAGAAAAGTTGGTGTACATTGCTTCTTTCTAACATTATCTTTGGAGCCACCTCAGCCACGGACTAGTTTGGGATAGCAACAAATTAAATGCATGATAATAACCGGCCACCAAGACCTATAGGAATGCTGGAAGATTGGTAGGATACAAGTACTTTTAGACACAATCAAATTCAGAAATTAATTTATTGAGAGCAACGTGATCCAGATGACCCAAATACATATAAAATTAAGCGTGATGATTACTTGCCTGGTTAACCAAATGACACTTTTAGTTGATTTTTATGTGAAAAAACAATAAATTACGTGCACTGAGAATGAGTAATGTAATTCAACAACTATATAAGTGTGCTAATTATACTTTGGTTGGCCAACACATTCATGGGGAGTTGGAGAAAGTCCGGCATGGAAATTCATTATCATCATCATCGTCTCTTTTGGTACGTGCTGTTTGTTGTGGCCTATTTTTTCTCTTTCACTGAAAGTATAAGTCGGACAGATTTTCCAGCTGGTTTCATATTTGGAGGGGCCTCAAGTGCTTACCAGGTATATATGTCACTGCAATAACACTAATATTTACATACTTTCTACACTAATTCCCTATGTTCTTATACTAATATTATGCGTTCTCTTCATTTCTATTGGAAGTATGAAGGGGCTGCATATCAACATGGAAAAGGACCTAGCATATGGGACACTTTCACTAGGGAACATCCAGGTCTCTCTCTCTCTCTCTCTCTCTCTCTCTCTGTGCATATGGGACACTTTTAATCAACATGAATGTACAAATGTGCAAACAAAGGCAAAACAAGCAGCTACTAGCTAGTTCTCCAGGCTAACCTACACTTGCGTCACTAAGAGAAAGAAAACCATTCACAGTAATTAGTGATTCACTAAGAGTATACTGTTAATTACAACTTACTAGTAAAAGTTAATTGTTAAAAAAATAATTAGAACTAACTTTCCCTAGTTAT
The DNA here is from genome assembly GCA_030445155.1 of Quercus variabilis. NCBI lineage: Eukaryota > Viridiplantae > Streptophyta > Magnoliopsida > Fagales > Fagaceae > Quercus > Quercus variabilis. The sequence continues at coordinate 2,715,415 of CP129448.1, read as the reverse complement.
TGTCAAAGACAGAAATTGGGGTCCTCCAAAGCCTGCATAGTGCTTTGTTTTGGATAAGAATTTTGACTTTTAGGTAAGTAGAGTATCTGCTCCACAGACCAAAGAAGATTTCCCTTTGTAAATCAGCTTCATCATCTCATTTTTAGGTAAGTAGAGTAATGCACCCAAATATTGTAGAAAATGGGTTGCATACTCGTGTACTTAGTATAATGCATATTATAATCACACGGGGATCAACATATGTGACTTGATTCCTTTTGTGATTAAAAGAAAAATCAATTTTATGTCTATTTACTACTATAGTTTGATGTATAACGATTTTATTTGGAGTACCAATTAACTCATTAGTAAGGATTTTTTTGAGAAATTTTATGGTGTCATTACAGAAAAAATTGCGGACCATAGCACCGGGGTTATAGCTGAAAATTTTTATTATCGCTTTAAGGTATGGTCCATATGATTGTATTCTATTAGTTTCTTACACACACACAAAAGATTCTATCCCTAGCTACCCTTCTACACATCCACTATATTGCAGTTGAATTTCTGTTTTCTTTCTTTTACTTTTGTCTTTTCTTTTTTGCATTAAACTAATGAAAAGACTGGAAAAATGTTTTCAGGAGGACATAGCTCTGATGAAAGAAATTGGTTTAGACTTCTTTAGGTTCTCCATCTCATGGCCCAGAATACTACCTAGTAAGGCCATTGCTCAACCTTTGCTATATTTCGTGAAATCAATTTAAAAGGATTAGGCATAATTTCATAACCTTTTTATATGGTAATATTCCAAGTAACATGTAATCTTATTTATAAAGCCTAAGTTTGTCTTTAGAAGGAAAACTCAGTGGGGGAGTGAACCAAGAAGGGGTCACATTCTACAATAACCTCATAAATGAGCTACTGTCTCAAGGTGAAATTTCATTCTCCCTTTCACATGCTACTCATAAAGCTAACCACATGCTACTCTTCTTAATATTGACTATAGTTAATTAATTAGGTTTAAAACCGTTCATAACTCTATTCCATTGGGATGTTCCACAAGCCCTTGAAGATGAGTATGGTGGATTCTTGAGCCAAAACATAGTGTAAGTTTCAAATTACACATTAAAATCTATTATGCAATTAGTATATACATAATCTGACTAATTAACGATTAATTAATCTTTTATAATTAGGGATGATTATTGCAACTATGTGGACTTTTGTTTCAAAGAATTTGGTGATAGAGTGAAGTATTGGATCACAATTAACGAGCCAAATATATTTACCATTGGGGGGTACGCAGACGGCACCACGGCACCTGGTCGATGTTCAAACTATATCGGAAATTGCACGCATGGGAACTCCGGAATAGAACCCTATATAGTGGGACATAATTTTCTTCTTTCCCATGCAGCTGCTGTGAAATTGTATAGGGAAAACTATCAGGTTTGTGCTTTTAACAATTATCAATTTAAAGATGATATACCAACTTATGACTCAATAATATTTAATAAGCCATGTTTGTGTGAGAGAGATTGTGTTTAGCAATACAAGGTTGTGCTTTAAATTACAAAGAACACTAACCTAGTAGATTTGCTCTATTAATACCAAGCAAGTCAATATCATATGGGTATTAGCCATACTAGGAAAATATACCGTACCAGCCATTAAATTAATACTGGTACTCCTTCAAAATGTACAAAAAAAGCTATGGGTTGCACCTGGGATATTTTGGGTGTTTTAGCCAATATTGGCATTTTGGCTAATACAAAAATAAATAAATAAATAAATAATTTAAAAACATGTTATTTAAACTAATATATTGGTGATTCTCAACAACAACAACAAAAAAACCCTAATATATTGGTTAATATATTTAGGCTTATAAAATATGTGGATATTAAATTTTATGTTGATAAAAATAAAAGTTAATATATTCATACTTAAATAAATACACACACACATATATATAAATGGAAATATATAAATAGCAGTAATCTTGAAACGGTACACTAGTATAATCGGTATCATTCTCCTCGCCAAACTGAAACAACCTCTTGTATGAAAATGATTTCCTTGATTAATGCCTATAAAACTATCCTAATCCTTCTAAAGGAAAAAAGAGATAATCTATTGTACTTCAATATTTATTTATTCTTAGTATGGAAAAAAGAGGGTTCACAATATTGCAAAAGTTACTTTCAAAATAAAAATGTCTTATAATATATTTTATTGGATAGGATAATCTGATTTGATATTTGTAGGCTTCTCAAATGGGAGAAATTGGCATAACTGTATCAAGTCGTTGGATGCTGCCCAAATACCAAACAGTTGCTAGCACCAAGGCTGCCTTTAGAGGTCTCGATTTTTTGTTTGGATGGTAAGTTTTATGACTTAATTTTATACAAGATTTATTAATTCCTATAAACAAACACATTTTTCTTCATAGATATTTGCAAAACGCGTGTATTTTTTTGCTTGAAATAAAGGTAGTTAAGACTTAGAAGAAGCATCATAAAAACAACAAAAGCATAATAAGCATAGCCATTATAATTCAAGTGGCTGGATTTGAATTTTGAATACATTGTAATCCCTTCTATTATGGACCTTATGGTTCATCGACTCCATCCATAATTGTTTGGTTTGAGAATAATGCATGGTATGGTATCTTACTAATTAATATTAACAAAAAAAAAAAAAAAAAAAAGGGTCAATCTATATATTTGCCTTCCTCTGTTTTTTAAACTCTAGTGAGAATGCCAAGGTTAGTCTTCGTTCATATTCTTTACTAACAACTTTAAGTCATGTTGCTCTCATAAATCGCTCATCTACTAGTTTAATGTGCATTCAATTTTTTAATCGTAGCTTAATTTTAGAGTGAGGATCTGAGTACATGATGCATTCACTTTTGCAATTGTGCACATTTTTATTTTTATCATGTGTTTTGTGTGTGTGTGTGTGTGTTTTTTTTTTTTTTGGGGGGGTGGGGGGCGGCGGGCGACGAGGAAGTGCCTGCTAACAAGCATGGACGGAACAATCATTGGACTAGGGGGCAATCTCCCACCAACCCCCCCCCCCCCCCCCACCAATTTTTTTTTTTTTTTAAATTTGATTATATATATGCGTACTAATTCTAGCAATTTTGTTATATAAAATTACATTTTGTTTCCCTTAAATAATATCATTGATTCTTTTAAAGCATAATATTGCCCACAAACTTTTTTACAGCATTTTTACAAACTGTTTTGATAGCAAATTCTTATTGGTTTACATAATGAGCCCACCATTCTCATTGTTTTTTTACTTACTAGTACCCATTTATCATAGCAGTAATTTATAATTAAAAAAAAATTTGTAACTCTAGCATTTTTCTCATTTTAGTGACCATAAAAAAAAATTATAGATCTAAAATCTAAAACAAAATATACAAACCCAAAAAAATAACTCAACAACAAAAATTACTAATAGTAAAACTAAAAGAAATTAAGCTCAATTAACTAATTTTATCCAAAATAAACAACCCTCTAAAAAATTCTAAACAAAAATAATTTTGTTCTTATCCACACAAAAAAAATTAAGAATAAAAATAAAAAATCTCAGTAGTTAAATATTAGCAAAGTCAAAAGTTAAAATCACTGTATATAGCCAACACTAAAGCCACTCTCTAACTCAAAGTTCTGATTCCGTCCTTACTAACGAGTAGGATTGGGAGATGATGATGCCGAAAATCTCACCAGTGAGCCACACGGTCCTCACACGCTCGGAACAGCACCTGCAAGACAAAAAGGAGGTGACCTAACAGAGAGCACCGGTGTGGTGTCGGCCGAATACCCTCCGAAGGTCAAGTTAGAACTTTTTTCAACTCTAGAGTGCTAGAGAGGGTGTTGTTATGCGTACCTTGATTTGTGAGGGTATTGGAGTTTTTATAGTAGTTGAGGGTTGACTCTTTTCCTTGAAGCAGAAGTCTTTTCCTTATAGGAATCCTTACGAGCGTAAATTACGGGATCCTTTCCTTATAGGACCCGGATACTAGTCGTGGAGTACAAGCAATTTCCCTATACGTGGTGGGCAAGTTTCTAATTTTCATGGAGCCGTCAGCCTTACAACCGTCAGCCTTCTTTCCTTTCAGCAGCCGAGTGACCGTCAGCTTCTTCGCTGTTTGTGTAACCGTCAGCTTCGTGCTTGCAGCCTGTTCACCTTGTACCCGTCAGCTTTGCTCTGCCTGTTACCCGCTATTGGACCGTCGACTTGAACTTGTGCTGACGTTCTCGCCCATGACGGATGTCATGATTATTGTTCCATATCAGTTGCCCCCTACTCCATATGCCCGTCAGCCATGCCAGACGGGTTATGGAGTTTTCTTTCGTCGCTAACTGTTGCTTTGATCAAAAAATAATTGCTGCTGTCATTAAATGCTGGGACAGGTGGCTCGCTTGGATTGGCCCCGCGTTGATACGCGGGCGTCGCTTCGTTTTCCGTGCGTTTTATTCATATATATATGTGGCCCCCTCCTCCCATTTTCACTATTTCATTTACCTGATTCCTAGAGAGCACATCCGTCGCCCAAACTTCGTCAGCTTTTCCAACGTTTCTGCCGTCGTCCTTTCAGACGTTACTTCTAGAACTTGTAAGTTTCCCTTCCTTTTTGCACGCTTTCTATTTTTTTTTCTTTTAAAGTGAGGTCGTCATCCTAGGCGCTTAGTTTACACCCGTCACTTGTAGGTAGATGTCGAGTGACGCGTCGAGTGACCAGTCGTCGGTCCGCGAAGGAGCGGGTTACGACGAGGTGTTTGGTTCGGGCTCAAGTAGTGAGTCTGAGAGTTCCTCCTGGTCGTCAGAGAGGGAGACGTCAGCCCATGTTGCCGTCGAAGAGATAGGAGGTCAAGGAGACGTTGGTCAAGAGGAGGAAGTAGGCGAGGGAAGTGAAGTTGAGTTAGTAGGGGGAAGTGGGGATGACGGTGACGAGGAGTCTAGTGAAGAGGAGTCTGAAGGTCCTGAAGGTAGTCGTCCCTTCATCCTTCCCCAGGATTGGGCTGTAAATAAATTTCTTCCAAAGATGACGCTAAAAATTTTTAACGAACTACGTGTCCGTTTTCAAATCCCTGATCACATTCCCATCCGTCTACCCATGGAAGGTGAGAAGTGTTACACGGGAAAAACTGCAGACGTTGGCATGTATGACGCCATGTTTGCTGCTGGCTTGAGATTGCCCCTGACGGCTTTGCACCGTCAGCTAGCTGACTATCTTGGCATATCAATCAGTCAGATCGCCCCAAACTCATGGAGGATTTTTATAAGTGCTGAGGTGTTGTGGGGTCGTCTGAGTGGAGGTCACCGTCAGCTTATTTTGGATGAGTTTTTTTATTGTTACAGACCCCGTCATCTTTCTTCGTCAAGGGGGATGTATCACTTTGCTGTTAGGGAGAAGGAGTTAAGGCTGGTGTCTGAGATGCCAGACTCCAATAGAGCCTGGAAGGGTAGGTTCTTTTTTGTAGAAGGGACGGATTGGGTGTGCCGTCAAGATGAATGGGAAACAATTCCCTTTGGCTGTTTTGACAACACTTGGGGTTTTGTCAAGGAGTCAGGTTTTAGTCGTCACCTTCATCCTCGTCAATCTTGCCATATTTTGTTTTTCCTTTGGAAAGACGCTAACACATTTAAATTTTCTTCCTTCTCTCTTTTTCAGCCTTCGTTCGCCCGTCAATAACTGACGAGCAAGAGGATTTCATCCGTCGGGTTCTGGGGATTCGTATAGAGGAGTGGTCGTGCCGGGACCTGATTACCCTAGACACTCTCTATACATACTGTGGGGGTCCCGAACCAACACCCGAAGCTCGCAGGTTGGAAGAGCTTGCTCGTCATCGTAAGTCTTTTTCCACCCGTCAGTTTCTATACTTCTAGTCGTCAACTTCCCTTATGCTTTTTCTCTTTTTGTGCAGAAATGGATGCTGCTAAGGAGCGAATCAAGGCTGCCGCTGCCCGTCAGCGGGAGGAGAAGAGGGCGAAGGGAGAGACGACGTCTACTCCTGGCCTCAGGCCCGTCGCCAAGGGCTCTCAAAAGAGGAAGTCTGACGGAGTGGTTATCCGTCCGTCGAAGAGGCCAACCGTCACTCCAGCGAAATCGCCCCCTACATCGGGTCATGGAGCTGGAAAAGGCGTCATGACTTCTTCTGGTCCCGTCTTGCAGGAACCCCAGAGCTTGCTGACGCACAAGGATTTTGCCGTCGAGGCTGTCGGGGCACTCATCAGGCCGACGGACATAGATCCTTGTGCTCAGTTAGGGACGGACGAGCTGGGGTCGTCGGCTTTGTTCGACCTTTCTCGGGTAAGCCGTCAGTTTTACTTTATCTGATGTACACTAACCCCTTCTTTTTGGAAGCTGACGGTTGTACTTTTGTTCAGGCTTTGGTCCGTGTAAAGGCGCTGACGGAGCGATGTGTGGCCAAGGAGGGCGTCGCTTCTCGTCTTAGCAAGCATAATGCCACTCTGCGAAACGAGCAAGGCCAGTACAAGGATGGGGTACGGACACTTAACCGGGAGCTGAAGGAGGTGAGGGACGAGCTGGAAGACGTGAAGCGTCAACGGGTTGAGACAGAAGAAAAGCTGACGGCACTTTATGAGCAGTTAGAGACAGTAGGGGCTGACGCCGTTGAGAAGTTCAAGGCGTCAGATGCCTTTATCGAATCCTGTGGCAGCTATTATGGTACTGGGTTCGACGACTGTCTCAGACAAGTAGCGTCAGCCTTTCCTGAGCTGGATTTGTCTTGCATTAACATAGATGACGCTCAGCCCATGACGCCTGCCACTGGTGCCGTCACTCCTCCTGCTGACGACTCGGTTAATTCGCCCCTTCCCGGCGAGAGTGGGGTTGTCTTGGCCCAACCTGCTGCGAACCTCTCCTCGACTGCCGTCACCCCTCCTACTATGTTGCTTGACGACGAGGAGCCTGCTGCTAAATAGACTTTTTCTTTTTGTTTATCACCATTCTGTATTTCCTTTTTATTTATTTTATTCTATTTATGTAGAAGACATTTAAATGCTCCTTTGGGCACCGTTGTGTAATATTCTGACAGCTTTTAAATGCCTTCTTTTAGGCTTTGATTTGTTACAATGTCGTCAGCTTTTCATTACTTGTTTGTAGCTTATCTTGCTTGGTTTTCCTGCATGTTTTGAAGCAAAGATTGCAGGCCTTATTACTTTTTGTGCTGTCAGTTTTATTAAGCCGTCGGTTAGTTTTAACGAGCCCGTCAGCTTTTGATCATTTTGCCTTAAATGATTGTAGAAAGTTTTAGTAAAATCCCGTCGTTTTGTGATGAGGTTATCTGCCTTATGGCCGTCAGCCTTTCGCCTATTTTTTAGACTTGGCCAATTATAGATTGTCAGCTTCTTGTATAATTTTGGGACTTGGGTTATTTTTAGTTTGTAGATTAGACCGTCAGCCTTTCGTCCATCCTTGGACTTGGCTGTTTTTAGTCCGTCGCCTTTTTAGTCAACCATTTTGTGGACTTGGTCTTTTAAACCATCAACCTGTCGTCCCTTGGCCTTTTTTAGACCGTCGGCTGTTTTTTGGTTCGTCCATTTTTGGACCGTCAGTTTTATAGCAATCCAGCTTGTGGATTTGATCATTTAGACCGTCAGCCTATCGTCCTTTGGACTTGGTCTCTTTTAGACCGTCGGTTGTTTTTTGTTCGTCCATTTTTGGACCGTCAGCCTTTCAGCTTGTGGATTTGGTTATTAAGACCGTCAGCCTATAGTCCTTTGGACTTGGCTTCTTTTAGACCGTCGGCTGTTTTTTGTTTGTCCATTTTTGGACCGTCAGCCTTCCATCTTGTGGATTTGGTCATTCAGACCGTCAGCCTATCGTCCTTTGGACTTGGCCTCTTTTAGGCCGTCGGTTGTTCGTCCATTTTTGGACCGTCAGTCTTTTGGCAACCCAGCTTGTGGATTCAGACCGTCAGCCTTTTGGCTTGCCCAATTCTGGACTTTGTTGCTTTTAACTTCATGTAAGTAAAAACTTGTCTTTGAGTAAACTCTCATTGTTATGCATAAATATAAAAGGTAGTCTAGGAACAAAATCTGCCCATGTTGGGCTTATTGTAGCAAAAACATTAGAAAAGAACTGCCCGTTGGGCTTATTGTAGCAAACGCTTAAAAAGGTAATTGAAAAAGTCTTGAAAAGAAAGATGCTGCTGCTCCTACTGGTAGTACTTTCGTAGGTGTTCCGCGTTCCATGGATGGGGGAGCTTTCGTCCGTCCAGAGTCTCTAGATGGTAGGTGCCCTTCCTTTGCCATGCCGTAACTCGGTAGGGTCCTTCCCAATTCGGGCCGAGCTTTCCTTGAGTGGGGTCTCTTGCTGCTCCCATTACCTTTCTTAAAACAAGGTCTCCTTCCTGGAAGTTTCTGTGTCTGACCCTGGAGTTGTAATTCTTGGCCATGCGATCCTGGTATCGTGCGAGCCTTTGTTCTGCTGCCATCCTGACCTCGTCCACCAGGTCGAGCTGCAAACGTATGGCTTCGTCGTTCCTTTCTTCGTCGTGGTTGTGCACCCTGTAGCTTGTGAGACCGACTTCGGCTGGGATGACCGCTTCGTTTCCGTACGTCAATCGGAACGGTGTTTCTCCCGTTGGTGTCCTTACTGTCGTCCTGTACGCCCATAGTATGCTTGGCAACTCTTCAGCCCATATGCCCTTTGCCCCCTCAAGCCGGGTCTTGATGATTTTTAACAAGGACCGGTTTGTAACTTCGACCTGCCCATTGGCTTGGGGGTGAGCGGGGGAGGAGTAGTGGTTCTGTATCCCTAACTGTGAGCAGAAGTCCCTGAAGGAGTCGTTGTCGAATTGTTTCCCGTTGTCTGAGACCAAGACTCTTGGAATGCCAAACCTGCATATGATGCATCGCCAAACGAAGCTCCTTATGTTTTTCTCTGTGATGGTGGCCAGTGCTTCCGCTTCTACCCACTTGGTGAAGTAGTCGATACCGACAACTAAAAACTTCAGTTGTCGTATTGCAGTGGGGAATGGTCTCATGATGTCTAATCCCCACTGGGCGAACGGCCATGGTGCCGTGATTGGGGTTAACTCCTCGGGTGGTTGCCTGATGATGTTGCTAAACCTTTGGCATTTGTCGCAAGCCTTCACATAAGCTTCGGCGTCCTTCTGCATTGTTGGCCAAAAGTACCCGGTTCGTACTAGCTTGTGTACTAGCGACCTTGATCCGGAGTGGTTTCCACAGACTCCTTCGTGCACTTCCTTCATGACGTAATCCGCTTCTTCGGGGCCCAAGCATCGTAGGTAGGGACGAGAAAAACCTCTTTTGTATAATACATCCTTGATTAGAACGAATCTTGCCGCTTGAACCTTCAGTTTCCTTGCTGCCTCCTTATCATTTGGTAATACGCTATTTTTCAAAAAGGAGGTTAATGGTGTAGTCCAGTCATTCTGGGGGTCGAGCTCCTGTATGTCGGCCGCACTGATGAGTGGAGAGAGCTGCGTGAAGGAGAGTGCACTTCCAGTGGCGATCATGTGCTCGGCAGAGGCGGCTTTGGCTAAGCGGTCGGCTTGCTCGTTTTGCCCCCGGGGGATTTGCATAATTTTGACCTCCAGCTCGCTTATTCTCCTCTTCGCTTGCTCCAGATACTTCTTCATTCTCTTGCCTTTGCATTCGTACTCCCCGCTTATCTGGTTAACTATGACCTGGGAGTCGCAGTAAACAATTGCTTTCTCGGCTCCTGCTGCTCTAACGAGGTCGAGCCCTGCTATCAAAGCTTCGTATTCTGCCTCGTTATTGGTAGTGGGGAAGGCGAGACGGACCATACATTCTACCGTGTCTCCTTCTGGTGACTGTAGCACGATGCCGGCCCCGCCGGCTTGTCTGTTGGAAGATCCATCCACGTGTATACTCCACTCTGGGGATTCCTCTGCCCACTCGTCCTCGCCATTCGTGAATTCAGCTATGAAGTCTGCCATGATCTGCCCCTTGATAGCGGTGCGCGGGCGGTATTGGATGTCATATTCGCTTAGCTCTATGGCCCAAAGTGTCAAGCGCCTGGCCGCCTCAGGGTTGCTCATGGCCCGTCGCAAAGGCTTGTCGGTTAAGACCGCTATTGTGTGAGCTTGAAAATATGGCTTCAGCTTGCGTGCCGCCGTAACTAGTGCGAAGGCGAGTTTTTCCAGGGGTGGATATCTTTCTTCAGCTCCGTGCAGCGCCCGACTGATGTAATACACAGGTTTCTGTATCTTCTCTTCTTCTCTGATCAAGGCGGCGCTGACGGCGGCCGGGGAGACGGCGAGATAAAGAAAGAGTTCTTCTCCTGGCTGTGAGGGACTCAGCAGTGGTGGGGAAGAGAGGTAAGCTTTTAATTCTTCGAACGCTCGCTGGCATTCATCGGTCCATTCGAAAGACCTTTTTAATATGCGGAAGAAGGGTAGGCACTTGTCTGTCGCTCTGGAGACGAACCTGTTTAGTGCTGCTATCTTGCCGTTGAGGCTTTGTACTTCCTTCACATTTCTTGGTGGTGCCATCTCCATTATAGCCCGGATTTTGTCCGGATTGGCCTCGATGCCTCTCTGGGACACCATGAATCCTAGGAATTTTCCTGCCGTTACCCCGAAGGCACATTTTCCTGGATTAAGCTTCATGTTGTAAGAGCGGAGGGTGTCGAATGTTTCCCTGAGGTCTTCTAAATGATCTTCTTCCCTTTGACTTTTAACCAACATGTCATCGACATATACCTGGACGTTTCTCCCGATCTGCTGTGCGAACATTTTGTTCATAAGCCTTTGGTAAGTTGCGCCTGCGTTTTTCAAACCGAACGGCATTACCTTGTAGCAGAATAGGCCTTGGCTGGTAACAAAGGACGTCTTTTCCTGATCGTCCTCGTGCATCTTGATCTGGTTGTAGCCGGAGAAAGCGTCCATGAAGTTTAATAGCTGGTGCTGAGCTGTGGAGTCTACCAAAGTGTCGACTCTTGGGAGGGGGTAGCTGTCTTTAGGACACGCTTTGTTCAAATCGGTGAAGTCTACACACATCCTCCATTTCCCGGAAGCTTTCTTGACCATCACCACGTTTGCTAGCCAGTCGGGGTAGTACACTTCTTTAATGAAATTGGCCTCTTGCAGCTTGCGGACTTCTTCGGCTACGGCTTGATCTCGCTCTGGGGCGAAGGCCCGCTTCCTCTGTCGGATGGGTGGAAAAGATGGCGACACATTCAGCCTATGTACCATGACGGAAGGATCTATTCCTGGCATATCCTCGTGACTCCAGGCGAATACGTCTCGATTCTCTTTGAGGAATGCTACAAGCGCTTGCCGAGTGACGGGACTTGCAAGGGTCCCAATCCTAGTTGTCTGGTCAGGTACGGAGTCGTTTAGAGGTATTTCCTCAAGCCTCTCAGCTGGCTCTGTCGCGCTCCGGTGCTCTTCTATGTTCATGGTTTGGAGGTGATCGTCCATCTCCATCATGGCCACATAGCATTCTCGTGCGGCAATCTGGTTTCCACGTAGTTCTCCGATTCCGTGTTCTGTCGGGAACTTAATTTTTAAGTGATAAGTTGAAGTTGCCGCTTTCCATGCGTTGAGGGTGGGCCGTCCTATGATGGCGTTATAGGCGGATGAATGGTCAACTACGAGGAACGTTACCTCCTTCGTGATTTGTTGGGGGTAGTCGCCTGCGGTTACACCCAACGTGACTGCGCCTAACGGAAACACCTTTGCGCCTCCAAAACCGACAAGCGGAGCGTTCGTCGGGACCAGTTGCTCCTTGCTGATTTTCATTTGCTGGTACGCCGGGTAGTATAGAATGTCTGCCGAGCTTCCGTTATCGACTAATACCCGATGCAAGTTGTAGTCCCCGACCTGTAGGCTGACGACAAGTGCGTCGTCGTGCGGGTGGTGGATACGCTGCGCATCTTCTTCTGAGAACTCGATCACGGGGCTCTTTGTTTGGGCTATGTTTCGTACTGGGCCCGCCACTTGGACGTTTTGGACCATCCAGAGGTGTGTCTTTCTAGCCCTTTTTGACGATCTGGTGGCCATCCCTCCTACGATCATTCGTATATCACCAATGGGAGGCCTGGGACGATCATGGCCACGCGGAGGTGGGTGCTCCTGAGGCGCTTGGTCTGTTCTTTCCCTGCTCACAAATTTCTGTAGCTTCCCTTGTCTTATCAGGGCCTCGATTTGTTGCTTCAAGTCGTAGCAGTCGGCGGTGTCGTGACCGTGATCTCGGTGAAAGCGGCAGTACTTATCTCTGGAACGCTTATTAGGATCCCCCTTCAGTTTTCCGGGGAAGGTCAGAGTTCCTTCGTCCTTAATCTGCATTAGGACTTGATCTATTGGGGCGGTGAGCGGAGTGAAGCTCGCGAATCTCCCTCCTGGAGGTTTAGATCGTCTTTCGTCTCTTCGATCCCCCGTTCTGGGTCTTTTCCTTCCCTGGTCCGACCGTGCGTCCTCCTGCCTCTCCCTTTTTCTTTTTCTTCTCGGGCTTGCAATGCGTCCTCGGCATTCATATACTTGGTGGCCCTGTAGAGCACTTCTGACATGGTCTTCGGGTCGTTCTTGTACAGAGAGAACAAGAACTTGCCTTTTTGTAACCCGTTTGTGAATGCTGCGACAAGTATTTTATCGTCGGCCTCGTCGACCGATAGCGCTTCCTTGTTAAAACGCGTTATGTAGGATCGCAACGTCTCGTCCTCTCTTTGCTTGATACTCATCAGGCATGCTGTGGACTTCTTATACCTGTGTCCTCCAATGAAATGTGTAGTGAATTGGGCGCTTAGCTCTTTGAAGGTGCTGATAGAGTTGGGCGTCAGCCGGCTGAACCATATCCTCGCGGGGCCTTTAAGTGTTGTGGGGAAAGCCCTGCACATGATCTCATCCGCTACTCCCTGAAGATGCATCAGGGTCTTGAAAGTCTCCAGGTGGTCGAGAGGATCCTTCGCTCCGTCATAGCTATCTATATTCGGCATGCGAAACTTGTGGGGTAAGGGGAAGGAGTTTACGGCGATAGTGAAGGGTGAGTCGGTACGGTTCACGAGGTCGTCAAGATTACTAGAAACTCTCCCTTTGAGGGCGTTCATCATAACCTCCATCTGCTCCTTCATTGCCTGCATCTCGGCGGCGATTTGTGGTGGAGCCGCATCCATGAGGGATGGCATGCTTGCGGGCGGCCTTTCTGGTCTGCTCGGGGCGCAGCTGCCTTCAGGTCTTTCCTGGTTCCCTCTTGGAGCGCTATTCTCTTCCTGGTCTTCGGGTTGGCCGTTTTGCGCTGCATCCTTCTGGCGAAGCTGTTCTTCCAAGTCGAGGTTCCATTTGGTCAGACGCTCCACGGCGGCGCCGAGAGTCCGAACTTGCCTCTCGAGGGCAGTCGTGGGTGGTTCCTCTCCTTGTACGTCATTGGTAGTTGCCATTGAACGAGTGAGTACCATGCAACCCTTTAGTCCGGGAAACGATAGTGTGGCTTAATAACTTCCCCACAGACGGCGCCAACTGATGATGCCGAAAATCTCACTAGTGAGCCACACGGTCCTCACACGCTCGGAACAGCACCTGCAAGACAAAAAGGAGGTGACCTAACAGAGAGCACCGGTGTGGTGTCGGCCGAATACCCTCCGAAGGTCAAGTTAGAACTTTTTTCAACTCTAGAGTGCTAGAGAGGGTGTTGTTATGCGTACCTTGATTTGTGAGGGTATTGGAGTTTTTATAGTAGTTGAGGGTTGACTCTTTTCCTTGAAGCAGAAGTCTTTTCCTTATAGGAATCCTTACGAGCGTAAATTACGGGATCCTTTCCTTATAGGACCCGGATACTAGTCGTGGAGTACAAGCAATTTCCCTATACGTGGTGGGCAAGTTTCTAATTTTCATGGAGCCGTCAGCCTTACAACCGTCAGCCTTCTTTCCTTTCAGCAGCCGAGTGACCGTCAGCTTCTTCGCTGTTTGTGTAACCGTCAGCTTCGTGCTTGCAGCCTGTTCACCTTATACCCGTCAGCTTTGCTCTGCCCGTTACCCGCTATTGGACCGTCGACTTGAACTTGTGCTGACGTTCTCGCCCATGACGGATGTCATGATTATTGTTCCATATCAGGAGATATTTCCAAACAACCAACAAGATCATCGTCCTAACCTAGCTGAGGAGCCCCCAACAGTTCGAGAACAATGCCTCACAGGATTCCACCGAGTAAAATCCCTCAATCCACTCTCCAAGCTTATAGAAGAAAAAAAATAAAGGACAACCCAAGCAAGGAAGCTTCGTTACGCCAAGGAAAGGCAACATATCCTCCTTTTTTTTGGGGGGGGGGGGGGGGGGGGGGGAAGACAACCCATAATGGGTATAAATATCCCCTTTGTTCGCACAAGAAAAGGACAGCAAAATGAGAAAGAGAAAACTTACATTTGAAAACTTAAAATGGCTAATTGAAATGTAGTTTTTCGTAGTATTAGGAAACTTATATTTGATAAGGGAAATTTATCAGAATACGGTTGTTTATATATAAGGGTGTGGATATAGTTAGGGGTGATGAAATTTGAACTCTAATATTACTTTCCACGAAAACACCAAAAGCGGCTAGTTGAACTGCAAATCTCTTGGCAATTTAGCTTTTAGATTAAGTAATTAAGGTCGTGTCTCAACGTATTGTATCAAACCCTCATATAGAGACTTGTTATTATTTCTATTATTATTTGTGTAGGTTTGTTGATCCAGTTATATTTGGTGACTATCCTGAGACCATGCAAGCTTTGGTGGGGACTCGACTACCCATATTTACTGAATCACAATCCAAGATGCTAAAGGGTTCTGTAGATTTCCTTGGAGTAAATTACTACACTGCAAGATATGCAGATGACTCTACTTCTTCTGGTAGCGTCAACTTAAGTTACACAACAGATAGCCACGTAAATCTAACCAGTTAAGCTCAAAATCCATAACTTTGATTTATATTTAGGGTGATGCAAAGAATACATATTACAATTTTTATAAAAATGAATTGTCATTAGTCATCTAAAAGTATTCAAGCATTTATTTTGTAAATCCTTTGTAGTAAAATTTATAGTTGCATTTGCATTTTCCTCGTATTTTTTCCTAACACTCATGTCGTCACTCTATTTGATGCCACAGCGGAGAAGGATGGCATTCTTATTGGTCAACCGGTACTCTCTCTCTCTCTCTCTCTCTCTCTCTCTCTCTCTCTCTCTCTCTCTCTCTCTCTCTCTCTCTCTCATGTTTGAATATAAAGAATATTGTACTTCTTGTATATACTAAAAAAACAAAAAAAAAAAAACTATGTAAATAATGGTTTTGTAGACCGCTGCCGACTGGCTTTTCATTTATCCAAGAGGAATTCGAGAACTTACGCTATACATAAATAAAAAATACAACAATCCGCCTATTTTCATTACAGAAAATGGTAAGAAACTATCTTCATCCTTCTATGCTTTCAGTTTCAGTAGTGTAATTGAAATTTTTATTTGTAACTAAATCAAATATACATATACATTAATACTTTTCAGGAGTTGCTGATAATGGCTCATTGCCGATTCAAGAGGCTCTCAATGATAGCTTAAGGATAAATTACTACCATAGTCATCTATCAAATCTCTTGAAGGCTATAAGGTGAGTTGCTATGCATATAGTATTGGGAATTTTTTTTTTTTTTTCTTATATAGGTAGATAGTGGGAGTGAGAGAGGTGTGCTGGTTTAAAGTACAAACATGTGACACCCTAAATGATGCCATTATGACTGGATGATCACCAAAACCTTAGTGTTAAATATATTATATGTGTGTGAATTAAGGAAAGTACCACCAAAGTGATCTATCAATTCTCTTAAAGGCTATAAGGTGAGTGACTATGCATATATAAATGTGTGGAGGGATAGTGGAGTTCGAAGCAGAGGCATGGGGCATCATAAATGATGTTATTATGACAATTGAATTAGCATTTAAACCCTAATGTTGGATATATTATATATGCATGAAATAAGGAAATGCTATAATACCCACAACTTTTTAGATATGGTATCTCTACTAATAACAAGATTTCTCATGACATAATTTTGTCATATTCGTTAGTTACTTACATCACATTGAGCATTAATTAATTTTCTTATATTCCTTTTTTTTTTTTTTTTAACTATGATATGGTCAATTATGATAGTTTTTACCTCAAATCTGATGGTAGGTTCAATCACAACACTTAATAACTCTTTTCTATTTCTTAATTTTGTAATAATTGTAAACATGCAGTAATAGGGTCACACGCGACAGTAACTTTTTTATATTTGCATATCACATTCAATAGTAACTCTACACTTGATATCATAACTCCAAAAATATTGGAGGAACTATGGATCCACATGAGTTAAAGTTCTGCATAAAATTAAAATTAAAAAAAAATAATGTATAACTTAATTAGAACCAAATCCATATACTGTAAACTTTTATTAATGGTTAATTTATCTATGCTATGATAATATTAACCCTCTGGCTCTCATATTACTCCTATACTCCTACTTTCATCTGAACTATCAATATACGATTACACTTAATACCTTATAAACTATCAAAACGTATGATTGACCCCTCAAAGTTATAACTTTGTTTCAATGTCCTCTCTACCGTCTATTTTGGTATTAAGTATTACAGAATTTCGCACTAAAAACCATATACTCCTCTTTAAAATAGACAACTAAGGGATAAATTGATTTTTCAACGCTGAATTCAGTTAACGTTAATACGAAAACAAACGAAAAATTGTTAAATATAATGTATTTTTAAAATTTGGGGGAAGGGGGGGGGGGGAGTGTTGATCGTCCGTTTTAATAGCTCATGGGTTAAGGGTAATTGGATTAATAATTTAGGGCGGAAAAGTGTAATATTCTCTCTCTCTCTCTCTAAAACATTAACGATTATGGTTTTGGCAGGGCTGGGGTTGACGTGAGAGGATACTTTGCGTGGTCAATTCTTGATGACTTTGAGTGGAATTCTGGTTATACTCTTCGGTTTGGCATTACTTACATAGATTACAAAAATGGGCTGACAAGATACATGAAACACTCTGCTCTATGGTTCAAAAAATTTCTCCAAAAGAAAAATGTCATCAAAAGCGAGCCTTTGTTGTACATGAGTAGTAATTGAATTTTGAGCAACTGGTTTGTTGTATGTTGACCTAATTGTTTCGCTGTATCCTCCAGCATGCACTTATTCTGAAAATCAGTTCTAAATTTCTATGTAGCGTATTACAATAGGGGTCTCCCAGTTTCTTAATTTGGGTGTAAAGATGATAAGAGACAACCAATCTGGTATTAATTCTTGTTGCTAAAGATAAGTAAACCTACTTATCTCAAGCAAATTTGAAGTCATTTGAAGATTGAGTTATTCAATCAACTTCTTGACTAAACACAATACATAACTAAACTATTTTGGATGCAATCATCATTAAAACTTGTTTTGATACAGAAATTTATCAACACAACTTAAAACATAACTGTCATGAGATTGGGCGATGAAATAATTTTTCTCATTTATCAAAAAATAATAATAATCTATGTTGGGATCCTTTTTGTTGTCACACACATGTTTGGTTTTGATTTTCTAGTACTCTTTCTCCCTAAACTCCAAAGCACTTTGTGCATAGGGAGGTGTCAATTAAATTACAAGGCTCTTGACGAATAATAATCCTCAATTAATAATGAGCTATAAATGAGGGAAAGAAAAAATTAGGTGCAATAAGCTAAAAAGACTTGATCGTGTGTCAAGTAATATTTTTTAAGTGCAATAAGCTAACTTGGCACACAATGATTAGAGGGTGTAAAACAAGAGTTTTACATCCAATCTGTATTGAATTTAATGACTTCTTATTATACTACTATATTAAGGAAAGACTTAGCTCTAGACCTGTTTAGAACACTGGGTATTAGCATAACTCAAACTTTGGGTAGAGAAGTTTATGGGTGGTTAGGATGATTATGTTTATTGTCAAGTAGAGCAATTTGGTTTGCCCAATTCAATTTGGCTTGTTGGTATAAGAGTATTGGCATCTTTTGGAGTTGATAAATTTTTGGGTTAATGACAGTGGACATTAACTGTGATTAGGCTAGCATATTGGGCATATTTGGTCTCTAATTTCAAACTCACATTTTTACATTTTAAACAACATTATACACTTTTTCATCCACACGTATTTCAAAAAACTACAAAAATCTCATCTCAAACTACTCTACCAAACACCCCCAATTTATATGCGCATATAAGGTTGCAAATGAAGTTTATATCTTGAAGTGCAAAGTGCAAACATCTTCCCCATACAATTGGGCTCTCTACATATGCATAGCTTCCATGGGCTTTACAAACACTCCAAGCCCACTTACAAAATTATCCCCATAAGACCCAAAAATAATTTGGAAAAACACCCTCTCTTAGGGTCCATTGGTTCGGGGAGTGGAAAAGTGAGAGGATAAAAAATGGAGAGATAATAGAAAAGTGAAATGATAGAAAAGATTTAGTTTTCTCTTGTATGTGTTTGGTTATGAGGGTAGAAAAGTGGAGGGGTGGAAAACTCTTTTATTTGGTTGAGAAGAAAAGTGAGAGGATAGAAAATAAAGTTTATATAAAATTACCATTATATCGAATTTAGGTAAAACAAAAATAATACATTATATTTTATTAAAAAAAAATATGTATGAATGATTTCTTCATTAAAAAAATCAAATAAAAAGAGATAAGAAGTTCAAGAACCCAAAAAAAAATTTCTATAAAAAAATTAAAAAAAAAACCCCAAAACAATTGAAAAAAGAAAGGGTGTTTTACGAACACAAAAGAAAAGAATTAAAAAAAAAAAAGGAAAAAAAACGGAAGAAAAGACAAGGAGTCAAGGATCTGATTCACAAGTCACAAGCACGCAAGTTCCCATAGTAAAATAAAAAAAATAAAATAAAATAGAAAAGAGAAAAAACTTACATATAACACATCAAGGGGGTAAATATGTAATTCAAGTGCTAAGCCCCACTTTTCTCTCTTTTCTTCCCACTTTTCCTCCCAAATCGAGAGGATAAATATTTGTGGGCCCGGGTGGATTTTTTCTCCAATATTTTCCATCCTTTGTGTTTTCTCTCCCAAACCAAACAAGGGAAAACATCATTTTCTTCCCTGTTTTCCACTCTTCCTTTTCCATCCTTCCTATTTTCACTCCAACCAAACAAAGCCTTAGTCTCCAAACCAAAATTCTCATTCTTTTTCCCTTGGGCTTTCTATGGGCTTGGTCCATTTAAGGAAAAGTAGAAAGATGATGATTTGGGCTTAGACCCAGATAATAGTATTATTCCCCAAAAAAAAAAAAAAGTTTACGGAATTTGTATTTATCAGAAAATTATAAGATACTTTTGAAGTATCATAAATGAATATTCCCCTATCACATGATTACTAAATCTCATCATAAATTTAATTAGTAAGATCTACTACTATTTGAGAGTAGCAAGTACATATTTATGATACTTCTTGAATTTTCTATAATTATCCGTTACTTGTCTCATCCTAATAAATCAATCAATCAATCATCAATATATATAAATAGAGATTTCATGTGGGAAAGCATGACGTTTTGCCATATGACTCTCTTCTTGAGAATTCTCTCGCATTAAAAGATAATGACTCTTTTTGTACTAAATTGACATTAATTAAAAGATAATGCCCATTTGCTTCCTTTGTTTCATTGTTTCAAGACTAGACACCAATTAAAAGATAATAACTCTTTGTTTTCTTTAGTTCATTATAATAATAGTTTAATAGAAAGCATATAAACAAAATATGGTACTACTTCATTAATAATTATAAAATTAAAGCCAAAGAGAAAGAGTTACATATAGAATTAGATTTAGGCAGCAAATTATATGATAGGAGGTTACGTAATCTATAATCTCTTTTTTGCTAGTGAGATTGCTTACCAGTATGTTATTTAATAAATAAAAAAAAATAAAAAAAATAAAAAATAAAAAATAAAAAAACCAATCAGCATTCAGAGAAGGCAACAACTGAAGGAAGAAGATGAACCATGGGGTTGGGTAGCTAGGCGTAGTTGATAGGTTGAAATTAAAGAATATCCCTATTTGTTTGGATAATTTCATGTGTATTTGAGATGAGTTAGCATGAAGAACTATGAGCAGGTGTATATAACAAATGAGAAGTGCGAGAGGATAAAACCCAAAGTATTTGATTACTATGTAATTTATAAAATGTACTATGTATATATGATTAAGATTTGAAAGATTTATGGAGAGTACTTTTTTTTATTAAACATTGACATAGATGGTGATAATTATTTTCTTTTATGTTGAGGTTTATGATTTCTTAAACATTGTAAAATGTATTTGTCTCATTTCCCCACTTACAATTCATGACAAAGCATTACATGACAAAGGATACCTAGTTTTGGAATTGAAAAATGGGTAGAGACTAGGGTATAGTTTGAATTAAATTTTACGAGCAAACTTTGTAGATTAGTCATGACTAACAATAATAGTATACTATTGATGAACCCAATGGGTTATAAGATAATTTCTTATAGATTTTTTGAAAATGCACCGGGCATCCCACGGAATATTGGCTAGTAGCATTTAAAGGGTGGCCTTGACTTGGCCTTTGGATTTATATGTGGTCGTGTAGTTTGGGAGGTATTACTTGCTTGGCATAACCCATTTCATCTACTCTTGGGGATTGGGCTTTAGGGATATTCAAGTCCATAGACGTGAAGTTTATCTGGTTCAGCTCGTTATGTAGGGCTCTAAAATATACCCAAACAATGTACTTAGGTGCAAAATTATGCACCAAACATTCTTGCTACCAAATGTGCTACAATTTCAACTACTCAACAATAACTCGCCGTCTTAGAATTAGCAGAGCTTTTGCTTTGAAATTTGATGCTGTTTTCTTTGTTCATTTTGCAGCTGCTGTTGGTGAATCCAATGGCTTCCCAATCGGTCAACCAGTAATAATAATTCTATATGATGGGACAAATTTAGGCCTTAATTTATTAAGCCATGTGATCCAGATGACCAAAAAAAAAAAACTTTAATATAGACCAAGAGTAACAATCGGTTTACGATTTATATTTTTTATTTTTATTTTGCATATGGATTATGAAAGAGACACTAAGAACAAATTTGTCAAAGATTTTAATTTGGGAACGTATGCAAGTGTTTAAAACTTCCAATAATTAATATGGTGCATCACCTAATGACTTTGATGATCCCCCAACATTATATAGCTAGGGAGTTAGAGCTACACAGTGCAATGCAACCAGAAGGTAAACATGGAAATTCATCAACTATTCTTCTACCTTGTGGCTCTGTCTTATTTTTTTGCTAGCATTGAAGGTCTCAGCAGGAGTGATTTTCCGGATGGTTTCTTGTTTGGAGCAGGGTCAAGTGCTTACCAGGTATGTATGCAGCAATGGTGATTAATTACCAGCTCTAACATATATGTATGGTGCTTTTGCATTAAGTATGTTTGGTGTTATAAATCTTTTTCCTTTACAGTATGAAGGAGCTGCATACCAGGATGGCAAAGGGACTTGCATATGGGATACTTTCACTGCGACACATCCAGGTCTCAGACTCTCTTTCTTTCTCACTCTCTGCATCAATGTTTTCATTGGTACATTAATTCTTTGCAAGTTTCATTCTCCACATGATTTTAGAGGATTGTCTCTTCAAAAGTTAAAGAACTTGGAACACTGAATGCCACTTAACATTGAGTTCATTTTTCTTGTGTGTGTGAGAGAGAGACCAATTCAAGTTAACAATGGTAATAACAATTCAGTTGTTGTATGAAGACAAGTAAATGTTGGAAAAAATAGTTTGAAAGATTGCTCAAATTAATTAACAAAGTTATAAATCAATTTCAATAATATACCAATACCGTAAAATAAGGATTAGCTCAGATCAACTAAACAAAATCAATAGTGTAGAAGCATATAAAATTCAAGATTAAGCAGAAACTTATCACTGAGGCATGGAATTAAATCCACTGTCCTTAAGAGGCGATTTCGACTCAGTAGGAAGACCCCTTAGTGCAAATATCTTAGGCAATTGCTCTCTAGAATACAACGACAATTCTGCTAATATGCATTGACAAATGGAGTTTCAAACTCATCATTGTATGCCCAATATAAATAGATTGAAGAACACAACAACAACAACCAAAAAAAGAAGAAGAAGACAAATTAGAGTATCAGTCTATCAGATAGTAGTCAATAAAGAGCAAGAGTTTTGGCAAGATAGAAGAGGTTAAGGAAGGGTAAAAACTGTTTCGAAAAGGAGTTGAAAATTATGAAGAATGAGAAGGAATTTTTTGGGGTAGGTGGGCTTAATTCTCAATTACCATATCCACCAATTTGGTCAATAGCAATACAGGTGGCACCATATGTAACCTACCCAAAAATTAAATTTATTATATTTCTTTTTAAATTTTAAAACATATCCAACAGTAAATTCTATTTCATTGTACATCAACTAGTCAAATTATAAAAAATAAATAAATAAATAAATAAATAATTTAATATTTATAGTAAGACTCCTGAGCTACCCCTAATTATGCTTAGTAAAGTAAAAAATTCATATATATCAAGGTTTGGAACTCTATAATACAGTAGGCTCCTGAGCTCTCATATCTCTAACATTTACATTTTGTGTCTTTATTCTAAATCTTACGACTAATGGTGACTGATGAGTACGAAACAATCGAAATCCTCCTAGGAATATTACATGTGCACGTGAGTCTATAAGTCAATGTACTTACTGTTGAATCCTTAGAACAATGCAAACCCTAAAAGGTTTTTTTTTTTTTTTTTTTTTTTTTTTTTTAATTTGACCCTAAAAGGTTGAACCTATAACTATAAGTCAATGGAATTATGTGAATTATTTGTTTACAAAATACGCTGGCTTTTATTTGTGTCATATATAAAGTGCTAAGTATAATTTTTTTTTTCTCAAAAAGAAAAAGGGGTAAGTGCATAGAAAAAGAAACAGCATACAGATTACAAAAGGGATTATGCACTCCAATCTTCCTCCTGCATCCCAACGCAAAAATCTAATAAAGAAGAGATAATGATAGTACCCTCAAAAGAATTCATTTAGCTAAATTAGGGATCAAAAAATTAACCTCCTGCAAAATACGCTAGCTTTAACTTGTAATTATATTTTGCTTCTATTAATGAGAGAGAGGGTTTTTTTTTTTTTTTACTTCATCCATTTGATAAGGTGAATTGAATCTCAGACTAGAGATATACTAGGTTAGTCTAAGTTTATAAAAAGCTATTTAGATCTTAAATTATGAGAATATTAGTCATTTTGAAATATAGTATAGATATAACTAGCAGGCAATCTTAATACATTTTATTTAACAGCTTTTAAGTGGAAAAAGGGTTTTTATACTTCACTATAGTACTAATGTTTGAAGTAATAAATTTCACTTTTACCGCATATCCTTCTTAAAGTTATGATAGTTTCTGAGAAATTTTATGTTAGCACGATAGAAAAAAATTTGGACCATAGCACAGGGAATGTGGCTGAAGATTTTTACCATCATTTCAAGGTACTTTGCCTTGAGCATCTTACATAGTGCAAAAGAAAAATATACTTTCTTCATTTACCTTTTTTTTTTTGTGGGGTTAATTTGATAAGAAAACTTAGCTTTGTTTCAGGAGGATATAGCTCTAATGAAAGAAATTGGCCTAGATTCCTTTAGATTCTCCATCTCATGGTCTAGAGTACTTCCTGGTAAGTTCATCCATGATACTTCCCTTTCCATTTTACATAATATGGTAGTGATTAGTGACTCACATTTAAATTGACTATTTCATTCCCAAAAAAATAAAAACTAAGGATAAGAATTCTTGCTATTTATATTGTCACTGCCAAAGTACCAATGATATTTCTTCTCCAAAATAAAAAAATAAATAAAATAAATAAAGTACCAATGATATGTATAATTTAAATAAATGAAGTTCATTTTGTCTTTTAGAGGGAAAACTTATATAAAGGTAAAATTTCATTTGCCCTACTTCCCAACCTTTATTTTTTGGTACGTTCCCTTCCTAATTTCGGAATAATGAGCAGGTATACAACCCTGTGTAACTTTATTCCATTGGGACACTCCACAAGCACTTGAAGATGAGTATGATGGATTTTTGAGCATCGACATTGTGTAAGTTTGACATGCCATCAACATTTGATTAAGCAATAGCCAAGGATGTGAGAGAGACAGATAGAGATATACTTCATGTAATTTATATCAATGTTACATTATTCAACAAATTTCTATTGGATGTGCTTTTAACAAATTAGTCATTTTATCCTCCAATAAATCAGCAATGACTACCATGACTATGCGAACTTCTGCTTTAAGGAATTTGGTGATAGAGTGAAGCTCTGGACCACTTTTAACGAGCCAAATACATTCAGTAGTGAAGGGTATGCAACCGGTACCATAGCACCAGGTCGATGTTCTAACTATGTAGGAAATTGCACCTTTGGGAACTCAGGGATAGAGCCCTACATGGTAGCTCATCATATCCTTCTTTCTCATGCAACTGTTGTAAAATTGTACGGGGAAAAGTATCAGGTTTGTGCCTAAACAATAATATTCAAAAATAATTTTAGAAGGCTTTCACTATCTATAATGAGCCATGCTAGAAACATAAAAAAATAAAAATAAAAAATCACAACTTTTTTCACAATTTTTTGAGATATTAAATTATGATCAGTGTGCAGTATTACTTTTACATAAGTCTTCAATTGATACAACTTTTATTGTACACTAGTTATATTATGTCAACTTGATAGTTTTAATCATTTTTGTATAATTAGACTTTTTGGCCTATAATTATATAATTATACATGGATACATATATACATACACAATTTCAGTGGAATAAAAAAAAATTACATATATAGTGTTAGGATGCTTTTGATAGAGGGTTTATTTTTTTTATTTGTTTATAGGCTTCTCAAATGGGAGAAATTGGAATTACAGTATCAACGTTTTGGATGGTGCCTAAGTACCAAACAATTGCTAGTAGCAAGGCTGCCTCTAGAGCTCTTGATTTTGCATTTGGATGGTAAGTACTATGACTGGAATTTTCTGCTAGAAATGTGAGGAAATAGGAAACCTAAGCTAGGATTTATGACGTGCAAAGAACAGAAAAAGAAAAAGAAAACAACAACAACAACAACAACAACAAAGACCTATGCACACACATGAATACCAAAATTTTGCATGATTCACCCAGACTTATGGTTACATCAACAGAGTTTTTGAGGTTTTATTATGTCTTCCACAACAGGAGTTTCAAAGTTCATCAATAAATAAAATATACATATATATGTGTGTGTGTACTATCCTATTACCTGGCTACATGTATGTGGAAAATTACAATAATAAACCTAAGACAAGTCTTCCCAAATATTAGAAATATCCCCAATAATTGTACAGATACCAATTTTTCAGAGATCTACTACCCCAAATCCTTGACAAAACCAGTAAATTTGATCATATTCCACACGTCTCATCTTGATATAAATAAATGAAATGAATTTAATTAGTCCAGTTGATGTTTGAATAATTAATTAAATATCACTACGTAACCTTTATATAAATGAGAAATGCTAACGAGTGCCCTTAGGGCACTCTTTAATAATCTATTTAAAGAAAGTTTTTATGGAAAATGAAAAAAAAAATTAATATTTTGACAGTTTTTTTCATTTTCCATAAAAGTGGTATCAAAACTTTCTTAAAATGAATTATTAATAAGTACCCTTAGGGCACTCGTTAGCATAACCCTACATAAATATGTGATAAGTTACACTATTGATGGTTGGATCTCTCATGACAATAATCAATAATGCTCTTAAATATGCTGTGTATTTCCCAATTATTATTGATAGTGATTATTTTTATGAAATTCATCATCATTAGTATTACTATTATTACTTGTCTAGGTTTGCTCATCCTGTTACCTATGGTGACTACCCTAAGTCTATGCATGCTTTGGTGGGAAATCGACTACCCAACTTCAATGTAATACAATCCAAGATGGTAAAGGGGTCTCTAGATTTCCTTGGAGTAAATTACTACACTGCAAGATATGCAGATGACTCCACATCTTCTAGTAGTGTAAACCTAAGTTACACAACAGATAGCCATGTAAATCTAACCAATAAGTTCAAAAGCCACAACCTTGTGATTATAAAAATTACGATAAAAATACAATACAAACTACATATTTTTCCGTAGGTATTGTAGCTTTGGTTTTCTAATTAAATTCAATAACATGATTGCAATGATCAATGAAGTGCAAAAAGCATTGATTATCTTTCCCAACAAAAGTATAATGACACGGTAGAATTTAATTTGAGAACCTAAAGTACATCACCCAAGAAATTGAATGTAACTATCTAGCTTAAAAATTATGAAATTTTCACTTACACGGTCACACAATTTGTTGCCATATGCAGCTGAGAAAGGTGGCATTCCTATCGGCGAACCGGTAATCTTCTCTCTATCTCTTAGCACAGCACCATCATATTGTTATGTTGAAATTTAAAGAATGTGATCGTACTCAATTTACTAAGTAAAGAATGCCATAAATGGTTAATTTTGTAGACAACTTCGAGCTGGCTTTACATTTATCCAAGGGGAATTCAAGAACTTATTTTATACGTAGAGAAAAATTTCAATAATCCACCTATTATAATTACAGAAAACGGTAAGACAATCTTGTATTCCCTCTACATATATTGTACTAAAAATTTTTAATTATGTATTTATGCATCTAATCTTTTCAGGATTTAGTGATGTAAATAATAACTCGTGGACAATTCAAGATGCTCTCAATGATAGTTTAAGGTTAAAATACCACCAACTCCATCTATCAAGTCTCTTAAAAGCTACCAGGTGAGTATCAGTTTATATACATGCATATATATATATATATATATAACCAATCTAAGAGAAAATTTAGAATCCAAATTGAATTTCAATTGGAGTCTAATTTTGTGTTATGTGTCCCATCAAAACTTTTTAATTTTTATGTCAAGTGAATTAATTCAATGCAAAATACGAGGAATCCAATATATATATGTCATTTGTTTGTCTAGCTAAAAATATTTTAAATTTATCAACTTTTTACATAATACTATAAACAGTCATTATTTATTAAGCAGAAACTTATATACATGGTGTGTGGGTGTGTGTGTGTTTTTAATTGTATATGTGTATATGCACGTACAGAGTTTTAAACTAGTTTTAGTAATTTAGAAGATGGGACCTTATTTCCTTGATTCTAAATGCTTTTAAAACTTTCATACTCAATTAGAGTCCTATTTTGATACGCTATCCATTAGAATCTGTTTAGGATTATCTTTACTTGGGAAATAAGTTGTTTAGAGCCTTTAAATAGTCTGGCAATTTGTAAAAGTAAAAAGAACAATACATTTTCAATAAAATTGAGGATTCTTTATTTTTCGTGGATTCTTGATTTTTTTTTTTTCTTTGTGATAGTTAAGGGTCTCAAACAAGAACTAGTTCTTTTATGCTTTTGTTTTGCGTCATGTAGTAATTGTTATACACATGCACACACACTTGTGAGTGAAAGTCCCACATCTTTATATTAATTATTAAGGCCTCAATTGAGTTTTTTCAAGGTTTTATTTCTGATAGGTAACAATGGATAACCATAATAATAAGGCCACAAGCAAGATTGAAAATTTTGAAAATTTTTCTAATAGGTAACAACAAGAGACCAAAAACATGTTTTGAATTAAAATTTTGAAAATTTTTCTACACATTGTCTTAAAAATATGGATAAATGGCATAGCTTTAAGTATCTATAAGTTCCAATGTCAAAGATATTAAGCAATAATTGAGGCTTTGGTTGCAGGGCAAAAATCAACGTTAAGGGATACTATGTTTGGTCATTTCTTGATGACTTCAAATGGGAATCGGGTTATACATATCGGTTTGGCATCAATTACATAGATTACAAAAATGGGTTGACAAGATATATGAAACATACTGCTTTATGGTTCAAAAAAATTCCTTCAAAGGGAGAATCTCACTACAAGAGTGTCATCTTCGTTGTACTCTGATCAGTAATGACATTTAAAGTGAGTGATTTATTGTATCTACTGTAGTAACTGTAAGAGAGTAATGCTACAGGCACAAACTATTCTACACACATTCTACAAAGAATTTGCAAGCCTGGCCTATGTATCATTTTAAGTAATATTCTCCCCTGTGCTGAATATTTTGTTGCTCCTGTTGTATAATCTTCTTCTTCTTTTTTTCTAATAATATTTTCTACCTTTTTTACTAAAAAAAAGACTATATGGTAAGTTTGAAGTTATTGTTTTTATTTGTGATATAATAGGATACGAAGTTATCTTTTAATTATTCAATTGAAGAGTTCTAAGAGATATGCGAATAGTTTTTTTTTTTTTTTTTTTTTGTCTTCTAAAATTATATTTTTATCCTTAAAGAGAAATGATTAAATAAGAGTGAAAACATTTAAAGTCTAGGTTTTCAAACTTTCAATTCACTTACAAATGAGAGAAAAATAAAAGAAAATATACAATATAGGGAAGTCATTAACAAAAACCCATACAAGGTAAAAAGAGGTAGAAAGAGTAAAGACATCTTCCCAACGTGGGACAAAAGAATTCAAGCCAAAGGCAAGGCAAGGCAATCAAGCCAAAAAGTCAAAGCCAAAGAATTCTTGAGTACCTACAATGGTTAATGTAGTTTTTAAAGCTAGCCTCTTAATAATTTTTTATGAGCTAAACTTAATTTTATGTATTAGCTTCACATTCAAGGATTTTAGCCCATTTATGTGGACTAATTTGTGCTCCAATATGATGCTAATAGATTAGACAAAACAGTTTCCAACGTTTTGCTAACGTAACAAACTTTCCCCTTTTCAAATTTTAGTTTTGACCAAACAAAACACACCCATCATAACCTCAAAGAAAAAATTATTTCGATATGCTATTGTTTATAAGAAAAAGTATATTATGTTTCCGATATATGCAGCATTACACTCATAGTTTGGGCAAAAAATTTTGTGGGAGGTTAGGAAATTGAAATATTTTGCGTCATATAGAGCAATCTGGTTTGCCTAGTTCAGTTCGGCTTGTAAGTTAATAAATTTTTGGGTTTACGATACTTTCCATGGGCTTTACTACAAACAATCCAAGCTCACTTACAAGAGTTTCCACATAGAACCCAGAAATTTGTGGGAAAAAACCATCTTAGCCTCCAATCCACAATTCTCATTCTTTTTCCTTGGGCTTTCCATGTGGGATTGGACCATACGTTGACTAGTACTCAAACGATGATATGGGGAAACTTTTATGCATCCAACATTCTTGCTACCTAATATTCTACGACTTCAACTATTCAACAATGACTTGCTATTTCAAAATTAGCTGAGCTTTTGTTTTGTAAGGTGCCGAGGTCTTTTTTTTTTTTTTTTTTTTTTTGGGTGTGTACTGTTGGTGAATATTTGGTTATTTCAGGTTCCAAATTCAAAGAAATAAGTAAGCAAGAAATCCCAAAATGATTGATTCAATGGTATTTCAAACCTAAAAAGGAAACTTCAAAGTGGATACGGTAGCTTTCCAATCGGTCAACCAGGAATAAAATCATGGAAATTACTATTGCACACTTTGATGTACATTATATTACACAATGTCTACAATTTCACAAAAAATGTCCACATTTTTAAAATAATATCCACACTTTACACATTATATAAAACAGTGTAGACACTATTAAATGTGAAACAATCGCATGAGCAAGAATTCTACGTACTAAATGGTGGGGCAAATTTAGGCCTTAATTTAGTCCACCATGTATATTGTTTACCAAAAAATTACTTTAATGTAAAACAAGAATGATAATCGTTTTAAGATTTTTGTTTTTAAAATTTGCATATGGATTAGAAAAGAAACATCGAAATCACTAAGTGAGATTTTTAAATTTGTCTTCATATTTAAGTGTGTCAAACTTTCAATAATTAATTTGGTCCATCACCTAATAGTGCCCTACAATATATATAGGGATTTGGAGAGTGCAATGCAACCAAAAGTCAAACATGGAAATTCACCATCATCATTTGCTCTTCTACCTTGTGGCCTTGGCCTATTTTTTTGCTTGCATTGAAGGTCTCAACCGGAGTGATTTTCCGGTGGGTTTTGTGTTTGGAGCAGGGTCAAGTGCTTACCAGGTATGTATGCGGCAATAGTATTGTGCTAGCTCTATCATTTATACATGTCCTACATTGTGTGTGTGTGTGTGTGTGTGTGTGTGTGTCTATATATATATATATAGAGAGAGAGAGAGAGAGAGAGAGAGGATGAAAGGGCAGCATAGCAGGATGGCAATGGTATAGTGTTACTCTTGGAAAAAAGTACGTTTCACGGTTTTTTCTTTTTTTTTCCTCCCCTTTATAGGATGAAGGGGCAGCATACCAAGATGGCAAAGGGTCTAGCATATGGGATACTTTCACTGCGATACATCCAGGTCTCTCTCTCTTCATCAATGTTTTCTTTGGTACATTAATTTTTTGCAAGTTTTCATTGCCCACATGATTTTAGCAGGCAAAAGTTGAAATGTATTTTCTAGCATAGGTAATACTGTGCTACTTGTTGAGATGTAGAAACAAAATTCAGTCAAAATTTAGAGGACCAGGAATATCAAATGCAAGTTTACATTTCTATTCTATCTCTCCCCGTAAGTGGGAGAATAGAGAAAAAGAAAATGTGATATCTTGTGTAACGGTTACATACAACATTTCTCTCACATGAGACTAAATCTCACACTTGAGACTAAATCTCACACTTGAGGAGTCTACCCTCATATAAAATAGATGATATTATATGTCAATCCTTACATAAAATAATAAACATAGAGGAAGAGAGTGCCCAAGCAAGTTAACAATGGTGTGAGGAGAGTTGACAGTGGGAGAGTGCATGAGCGGTTTCAAAGTATGTTTGGTTTGATGAGTTTTGAGTTATATAACTCAGATTTTATCACCCAAAACTCAAAAAACATGGGCCCCACTGAAATGTAAGTTGTTTGGTTTAATTTTTGAGTTATGTTTCCATAACTCAAAACTCAAATTTTTGAGTTAAGAGTCATGGAAATTAAGTTCAGTATTTAGAATGTTTCCAAAATTTGAGTTATGAGTGTGTGGCCTCTACCAATTTGTCAAAATTTTGAGTCAAGGAGTAAGAAATGTAGCTGAGATCTGGAACCAAACAAAAAGTAAAGAGAAATTTGAGTTATATTAGAGATAGAGATATGAAATATGGGATATGAGATATGAGATATAACTCGAATGAGAAAAGAGAAAGGAAGAGAGGGACTTGGGAAAGAGACAGAAATGAGATGTAATTTTATATCCGGTGTATATTTAGAAGAGTGGTGATGTAGACAAAGATTTTTTTCACCGGATTTTTTTGTTTCACACTCATATAGAACCTACTTGGGCCCATCATACTACTACTACTACAACAACGACGATGACGACAACAACAACAACAACAAAAGGGAAAAGGAGGAGAAAGTGTGAAATATTTGGTAATATATTCCATGCCAATAGAACTTCCGCCACTTTTAAGAGACTAAATAAATAAATAAGGATCATTTAGAATTCATTTTTTTTTTTGTTGAAATTTAAAACTTTTTGTTAAAAATATTATAAATAAATATAAAAGTTAACTAAAATAGTACAGTGTGACCTATGAATAATACCAAAAAATGCAGTAGGACTCATGAATAATAACAAAAATAAACTAAATAGTAAAATAAGTTGCCAAAAATAGCCTTTGTCAAATAAACACTAAATAAACTTACTCCAACCTGTTTCTAATTATATATAAGTAGTAAAATTAGAAATCCCTATACAACTAAATTTGGAACCTAATCCACAAAAAAGTTTGGAGCAATATAGTAATACAATTGACTCTTAGATCCTGAATCCATATCTTTAGCTTGAAGTTTGGTCTGTCATTGGGTGGGCTTTGTGGAATGCTCGAAACAAAAACCATTTTGAACACATTCAGCTACACCCAAAGGTTATTTTTGATGGAGCTACAGGTTTTGCGCGAGCATCACTTGCTCTCTGCAGCTCAACAAAAACCTCCTTGATGATTTGGTTGTTTTGTTCTAGGGACCCATGGTTATAGTGTTTCTAATCTCTTGCTTAGAAGGGTTTTTGTCCTCTGTTTTCTTTGTTTCTTTTTTCTTGTCTGGCCCAGTTCCACACCCCTTTGTATACTTATTTTTACATTTTAATGAAATTTCAATCTTTAATCTAAAAAAAAAAAAACATTTACATTGTCTTTATTCTAAATTAGGCCTATTATATTTATGAGTTGATGACTAACGAGTAAGAAACAACCAAATCCACCTAAAGAGTATATGTGCACGTGAACCCATACACCCATAAGTCAATGACCTTTTTTGGTAAGAGGGACTTAATATTAAAAACTAGAAAAGTGAGACAGAGTTAGCAGGACAGCGCCTGTTCAAATACATGCCAGAATAATCAAAATCTAAATAGCTAACAATGTCAGCAGGGTGACTATTAAATAAACAAAAGTCTTCAGTTTGTTGAGTCCCCTTTCTTGCAAGTAGGTCAGTACATCTATTAGCTTCTCCGTAGCATTGGCTAAATTGGACCTGAAAATTTTGGGAAACCAGTTGGCTGCAATCATCCAAAATAGAAAGAATGTTATTATTAGCTTGATTTGGGTTAGAAAGCACATCAATAACAGCTTTTGCATCTAGTTCAACTTCAATAGCTTGAAAATTTCTATTGATGCACAGCATGAGCCCATCACGCAATGCCCATAACTCAGCCAAGAAGCTGGTGGTTCGCCCAATTCTGTTCTTCAATGTTGAATCCTTAGAATAATGCCAAACCCCCCTAAAAGGTTGAACATTTAAATATAAGTCAAAGAGATTATGTGAATTTCTTGTTTAAAAGATACGCTAGCTTTAAATAACCTTTATACACTACCATTCAAAACCTTAAATCTAAAAGTTTGGACCCAAATATCGATTATTCATTTCTTTTACTTTTGCTCAATGTGGGACTTCTACTCACTTGTGTATATCCCAACATTGGGATGCTAAGATTCTTCACCAAACTCCTTCGTAAGTGTATAGCATTGCTTTCCATGAGAGAGATTTTCCTACTCTGAATGTGTCAACAAACAGTTTGAAATGTTTATTAGATTTTTTTTTTTATATATATAATAAATTTGTGTCAAATTAAAATTATTTGAAGCACTTCTTTCAAACTATTTTAAAATTAAAAGACTCAATTAGATATACAAAATACAATATTTTAAATTATAAAAGGAAATATAGAGAAACAGATACTCAATTTAAGTGAGTAAATATTCCATACATGATTTCATAGGTACATGTAAGATATAACGGAAGGATGGCCATGTGTGGTCTACCAGCCAATAATTAAAATTATAAATTAAAAAAAAAAAAGTTATTTCTTATCAATTTCTAAATTCCAGGAGTTTATATATTTGTTTGAATCACTATAGTTCACTGATATTAAGTATACATAGTCCAACAGTTAATACATTTCATTTTTAAATATTTTTTAACTCCTTTAGGGGGGAGAAATTATTAGGTCCACTGGAAAGACTGCTAATGTGATTCTCTCTGACCTCCCAACCAATAAAATGCTGTTATTTATGCAAATGTGACATTTTGTAATAATTTTTATTTTTTATTCCTTGTGCTAATTAAGAAGTTTACACATATATTTGCATAGATGGCATCATCTCATTAGTCAGGAATGATCACGCCAACAGTCCTCCCAGTATAAATAATAATTTCTCGCCGGGAGGGGGGGGTAGGGGGGACTTTTTAATACTTTATTATAATACCAAGGTTTGATGTAATAAATGTCAATTTTTCTGCATATCTATATTATGATGATTTCTGAGATATTTTATGGTCATGGCAGAAAAAATTTTGGACCATAGTTCAGGGACTGTAGCTCAAGATTTTTATCATCGTTTCAAGGTATATGATTTACTTCACTTTTTCTTGAGCATCTTACACAGTGCAAAAGAGGAATATCTTTACTATTTTATTTTTTTTTTTGGGGGGGGGTGGGTGAGGGGAAGGGGAGGGTTAATTTGATAAGAAAACTTAGCTTTGTTTCAGGAGGATATAGCTCTGATGAAAGAAATTGGCTTAGACTCCTTCAGATTCTCCATCTCTTGGTCCAGAGTACTTCCTAGTAAGTTCATCCTTCATACTTCCCGTACCATTGTACCTAATATGGTAGTGATTAGTGTGACTATCTCATTCAATGTAAACCAAAACAAACAAAATGAATGGAAAAAAAAAAAAAAAAAAAAAAAAAAAAGGGATAAGAATTCTTGCTATTTGTACTGTCACTGCCAATGATATTTATGATATAAATGAAGTTTATTTGGTCCATAGAGGGAAAACTTAGCGGGGGAGTGAACCAACAAGGTGTCAAATTCTACAATGAACTCATTAATGAGCTCCTATATAATGGTAAACTTTCATTACCCTTTCATCCCAAACACAGTTTTCTTTGGCAAGTTCCCTTCATAATTTCCACAATAATGAGCAGGTATACAACCCTTGGTTACTTTATTCCACTGGGATACTCCACAAGCACTTGAAGATGAATACGATGGATTCTTGAGCACCAACATTGTGTAAGTTACATACAATCAACATCCAAATAAGCATTAGTCAAAGGTACAATCGATCCTTATCCAATTAAAAAGACATAATCCTTATCCTCCAATAAATTAGGAATGACTTTTACCACTATGCGGACTTCTGCTTCAAAGAATTTGGTGATAGAGTGAAGAATTGGACAACTTTTAATGAGCCAAATACGTTTAGCAGTGAAGGTTATGCAACAGGTAACACGGCACCTGGTCGATGCTCTAGCTACGTAGGAAATTGCACCTTTGGGAACTCAGGAACAGAGCCCTATGTGGTAGCGCATCACATCATTCTTTCTCATGCAACTGCTGTTAAATTGTATAGAGAGAACTATCAGGTTTGTGTTTAAATAATGATATTCAAAAATCTTCTTAGATAACCTTGCCAATCTATAATGGACAATGCTAAAACAGGGAAAAAAAAAAGTTCACAACTTGTTAAGATGGCAAGTTGTGATTGGTGTATAATTTTTACACAGGTCTATCAGTTGTTGCCATTTTTATTGTATATCAATCATATCATGCCACCTCAATAATTGTGAAATTTATTGTGTCACTAACTTATTTATCTATGATAGTTTAGTTATGCATATATATACAGTATACACACATATGCACACAAAAAGTCTATGGGATTATAAATTTTTTTACATATTTAGTGTTATCTAGTATGCATATGATAGAGGGAATTTTAATTTTTTAGGCTTCTCAAATGGGAGAGATCGGTATTACAGTATCAACTTATTGGATGGTGCCCAAGTACCAAACAATTTCTAGTAGCAACGCTGCCTCTAGAGCTCTTGATTTTGCATTTGGATGGTATGTACAATGACTACAATTTTCTATTGCTACTCTTTCCATTGAAGAAACATTTTTCACCACGAAAGTAATTACCTACAGCATTTGTGTGATATGTTGAAATTTTATAGAAAAAAAAAAAAAAAAAAAAAAAAAAAAAAAAAAAAACCATCGTTTTATAAAAATGTTTGACAATTATATACTTCTATGGCATTCCTATATTACCCAGGGTTAGGATTTCATGTTGAGAATTTGAAATAGATGGATCTCATTGTTCCCTTATAACTCTTGATAAACCACAATTCATATCCAGCACCGAATAACTTTGTTGCCCTATCCAGAAACCATTAAATTTTTAATATGTGACAAAAGTTAAAAATTTTAGATAACCAGTTTCCACATGCATGTTTTTAACTTGGAAACATCTTTTGTAGTTAATGCAATGTAAACATGTGTGATATTAAATATGCTTAGTTTGAAACATCTGTAAGGTTAGTTTTGTGGTCTCAATTTACTTCTTATTGTTGTGAATTTCATTAGCGAAAATTCCAAGATGAGACTGTTGAGGGAGCTAAGTTGAAATTTTTGAAAGGAAAAAACCTAACCTAGCGCATATTGGAAGTGGACAACAAAAAATAGAAAATATCAAAGAGCCCAATGAATACACACAAACACCTGATTTTACGTGGTTCACTCATAGTTAAGAATATGTCCATATAGTTGTTGCAATTTAATTATGATGGCTACAATAAAAAGAATACAAATCCTCTATACCATTTTTTATGTTTCACTTTATGTTCCACCAATCATAACTTGTCATGTATTTGTTTAATTTTTCTTATAAAATAGTCAAAGTTTAAAATGAAAAAAAATAAACACATGACAAATTGTAATTGGTAGAACATAAAATGAAATACAAAAAATAGTATAGAAGATTTGTATTCGCAATAAAAGTTACAACGATCATAAATGCATAAACCTAAAACTGTAAAACATAGAAAATGTTCTCAATTGATGAAAATAACACCCCCCCCCCCCCCCCTCCAAAAGTAATTATGCAGGCACCAATTTCTTGATGGTCGACCAACTCTAATGCACTTGTGTGTCTTTAACGTCCTACGATCTTCTTTATTATCACTATTATTTTAATTTTCATCAAATTCAACATCATTTTTATTACTATTATTAATTTTCTATAGGTTTGTTAATCCAATTACATATGGTGATTACCCTGAGTCCATGCGAGTTTTGGTGGGAAATCGACTACCCAACTTCACTAAAGTACAATCCAAAATGGTAAAAGGGTCTCTGGATTTCCTTGGAGTAAATTACTACACTGCAAGATATGCAGATGATTCCACATCCTCTAGTAGCGTCAATCTAAGTTACACAACAGATAGCCATGTAAATTTGACTAGTATGTTCAAAAAAACTACAACCTTTTAAGCTTGAAAATTTGGCTAAATTGTATATTTGGTCCCCAAATTTCGACGTTTGTTTATGAATTCTCTTTATTGTCTTTACCATCATCTGATGGATGGAAAATCTTGACATAGTAAAGGGAATTCATGAAACTAATGTCACTTTGATGGCATAGAGCCTATAAGGTGACTTGAATTTATTTTATCATGATAGTATTTTCCATTGATCAAATGAAGATACTGACCTTTTGAACTAATTTTGAAAGTATAGAAATTGTAGTGATTTGTTTTAAAGTATAAATACAACTTTGTAACAAAAGTGAAATGTTGAAGACCAAATATGTAATTTAACCTAAAATTATAAGATTTTAACTTACATATTCACATAATTTGTTGTCACATGCAGCGGACAAAGATGGAATTCCTATTGGTGAACCGGTAAACTCTCTCTCCCAGCACACCTTCACATTGGCATGTTCTAATATAAAGAATGTGATTATACTCATTTTATTGATCAAATAATGTCATAAATAATTACTTTTGTAGACTCCTTCTGGCTGGCTTTACATCTATCCAAAAGGAATTCAAGAACTTCTGCTATATGTAAAGAAAAATTTCAACAATCCACCTATAATAATTACAGAAAACGGTAAGACAATCTTATATTCTCTTTACAAGTAATGTACTTACGATTTTAATCATGTATAGGATGTAATCTTATGCATTTGTTCTTTTCAGGATTTAGTGATGTAAATAATAACTCGTTGCCAATTCAAGATGCTCTCAATGATAGCTTGAGGTTAAAATACCACCAACTCCATCTATCAAGTCTCATAAAAGTTATCAAGTGAGTATTGATTCATGCATACATATAATATTGAACAAATACATGAAAATTCTTCATGTAGTAACACTTGTTTGTGAAGGTAAATGTATCATGTAAAGAGAGAATATATAGTGTTTTGGATGCATGCCGATGTCGTATCACACTCACAACATGTGGTTCCCACTCACATGTTGTGAATAACTCGTTGCCAATTCAAGATGCTCTCAATGATAGCTTGAGGTTAAAATACCACTATCAAGTCTCATAAAAGTTATCAAGTGAGTATTGATTCATGCATACATATAATATTGAACAAATACATGAAAATTCTTCATGTAGTAACACTTGTTTGTGAAGGTAAATGTATCATGTAAAGAGACGATATATAGTGTTTTGGATATATGTCGATGTCGTATCACACTCACAACATGTGGTTCCCACCCACATGTTGTGAATATTATACTGCATACATCCAAAACAATATATATATATATATATATAT
The DNA here is from genome assembly GCA_030445155.1 of Quercus variabilis. Lineage (NCBI taxonomy): Eukaryota > Viridiplantae > Streptophyta > Magnoliopsida > Fagales > Fagaceae > Quercus > Quercus variabilis. The sequence goes on along the minus strand of CP129448.1, from coordinate 2,677,103 downwards.
ATTTTTTTGGCCCATTGGTAAGACTTTGACAATATTTAACAATAATAATACCGCAAGGAAGATTGAAAATGTAAATTGGCATCAAGGGATAAATCATATTTTCACTTAAGAAATGTACAATTTTTATGCAAATTTCCTTAGAGATGTTGATAAACGTATAGCTAGCTTTGAAGAACATAATAGTCAAGAATCTTTGAAAAATGTCCCACATGTGACTCCCCGTTCATTTTTTTTGTAAAATGCTATAGTGCTCAACAAGTTTGGAGAGAGCAATGTTGCGTCTTGTAAAACTTTTCTTCTTCTTCTTCTTCTTCTTCTTCTTCTTCTCTCTCTCTTTCTCTCTCTCTCTCTCTCAATAAAAAAATGAAAACATAATTTATGATGAATATTTTAACCAGTTGTATTAGGCTAGTTTACAAAAACGAGATGTGAATGTTCTAGTATCTTTTAGTTCCAATATCAAAGATATTAACAAGTAAGGCTTCTCTGCAGGGCTGGAATCAATGTTAAAGGATACTATGTCTGGTCATTTCTTGATGACTTTGAATGGGAATTTGGCTATACATATCGGCTTGGCATCAATTATGTAGATTACAAAAATGGGTTAACTAGATATATGAAAAAAACTGCTTTATGGTTCAGAGATTTCCTTCAAAAAGAAAACGTCACTACAGGCCCACCATTGTTGTACTCTGATCAGTGATGACATTTAAAGTGAGTGATTTACTATGTGTGCCGTAATGGTAATAAATATGAACTTGTAGCTTCCGTGTTTCATACCAAGAGATAATAGTGATGGTCTTGTAGAGAAGTGATGATCAAATAGCTTTGGTACATTGATAAATACCAAATGTTTGATCAGATTTTGTTTAGAATTACTTGTACTTTTTAATGTATGGAGTTTTGAATCCTATTACTTTTGTGTTTGACACAGCAAAAAACAAAAGTTAATGAAAAATGTTTTCTGCAATCAACAACAAAAGAAGTTAAAAAATGTGTTTTCCACTTTTAGAAATTGTATTTCATCATTCCCTTATGCTCTCACTCCCTTCATTCCTTTATACCACTAACACCATCAGTATTGCTCCACCACCATCACTACCATTGTCATCATTATTGTCTTTATTGCCACTACCGCACCACCACCATACACCACCTTCATTATTGCCGCCGCCGCCACCGCCACCACCACCACCACTAGACTTACATGAAATATTTATAGTTTTTATTGCAAGGCAAATGACATAAAATGTTTTCAAACTCACGTAAATGTCCATATGCAATTTCAGTGTTTTTTTTATTTGTAGAATGTAAATAATTTTTTTTAGATTGATTACCTATTAACTTTTGGAGGCGCTCTCAAAAAAAAAAAACTTTTGGAAGCTAGCCATAGAGATAGAGTACGTGTTCCTATGATCAATAACACTAGCCCCTGAAAAAAATGGTTTGTTTTTTCTGGACCTCTGAGAGAATTAACTTGATCCAAAATCCAAACTCTGGGCTTACTAAAATCAGGACAAAGTAATATTCTTAAACAAAGACTTGTCAAAGTATATATAATCAAAGCCCAAACTAATACCAATTCTACCAACTGAGCTGAAGGTCAAAAATTTCCTCAGCAAATTTGAGTCCATGATCCTCAAAGAATCTACAAGCCTGGCCCATGTATCATTTTGTTGCTCCTGTTGTATATTCTTCATTTTTTTTTTTATTAAAAAATATATATTTTCTGCTGTTTTTAACTCCAAAAAAAAAAAAAAAAAAAAACTATATAGTAAGTTTGAAGTTATTTTTTTAGTTGTGAGATAATAGGATATGAAATTATTTTTTTATCATTCAATTGAAGAGTTCTAAGAGATGTGTGAATAATTGGAAAAACAGCATGTTGTTTCTAGAAAATTATTAGTAACATCAATCGGAGTCATTGGACAAACGAGTTTCTTATAACAGCCCCAAATTTTTTTTTTTTTTTTAACTACAATCCCAACCTCCATTGATTCTCTTGCTTTCTCAGACACAATACAAAGGATACCAAATTTTTAAGTTGAGTGTTGTCACTTAGATAATACATCAATGTCAATGAAATGTTTTGTAGTTACATGCTGGATTTGCATGGAACAAGAAATGCTTTATGTACCTACAATAGAAGCCGAAAATGCACCCTCTCATTCCACCAACCAATCCTGAAGTATCTATAGTAGAAAAGCCCAAATGGAAAATAATCTATAAGAGAAGCACCAATAGCCTAGCCCATGTTTCAATTATCTCAATTTCATCGTTTGATACCAATTTTCATCAGGCACTCAAGTTAAAGAAATATGAAAATATTTTGTTAAAATAGCGGAATTTTTTATACCAATTAGTTGTGGGCATAGTTTATTATTGTGAATTTATACATTTTAAAGAGATGGTAGCGTAAAGATGTTGTAGCCCAAGAGATAAAAATCTATTGAATGTCCATGTTAGTATGGGGCTAGCCTAAAGCTAGCTCCTACATATTCCACATGTTAGCGTGGGTGAGTGTGTTTTGAACACTATTGCTCTATGTTGTTGGTCTCACATTGATTAAGAGTGAGCTATCTTTAGTGTTTATAAGTCATTATTCTCCTTAAGTGATATCTTAAGATAGTGGGCTTAGTGTTGGATTTGGACTTGTTCATATCACACGCACGCAACTAGTCTAACTTGTCACATCATGTGTTAGTCTAATGTTGCACAATAACCGTTGGCCTTGTGGCCCCCACTTCTCCCTCTTATTTATGTAATTCTACCATTTGTGAACTTCCTAAATTTACTCTGGTTCATTAAAACTTTTCATTATGAAAATAAACCATCATGTCGAACCCCTTAAATATTGCTTCCACTTTCTTTCTATGATCTACTTCATTCTATTTTTGTTCCTTTTATTTTAACAATACAAAATAGGAATAAAAAATGTAATAAACAATCACATATATAGAAAACACAAAAATATAAGAAGATTATAAAGGTACACTAAGGGACTCTCATAGTCTTATATGACCCAAACCCCAAACATACGCAAAGAACTTTTTCTTACCATAACAGCACTCTACAAGAATTCTTAATTCTCTAAACCTAAAAGTACACTTGAACAAAGTTGTGTGTTACTTAAAATACTAAAATGCAACGCCGGATGCACATAACAAAACTAACTAGGGCCGGCCAACTATCAAAATCAAAGAGAAATGAAGACTCATTAGCCAAATTTGAAACAAAATTGTGTGACTAGTTCAAGTGTGTGACTAATTCAAGTCACATATACATCCAACATATTTAGTAACTTGTAATTTATGTCTTTGACCATTGCCTTCACCGTCATTATAAAAGATTTACTATCTTATTTTCTTGACCCGTGATTGTTTGGTAATTTGAAAACCTAAAGAATCAAAAAAATTTGGTATATAGCTTTTAATAAAGCCAAAAAGAAGATGGTGAAGTAGTTTACTAGTTTTTTGGTGGTATCTAGGATCTAGCACCCCACAAATATTGGGTACGCCAAACAGTGCACCAATTATGTATCTTTGCAAAGATGAAGTTATTCCAAAATAGTAAAAGTTCTCACAAGCCAAACAAGATGGGATAGTGATTGAAGAGAAGTAGATATAACAATGGAACATAACATAAATGCACATGGGAGGGGGACAATACTCACATGAAAGAAACATGGGCCTTTCTTTGCATTGCTTCCTGAATTCAAAGCAATCTCTGTTTTCGGTTTCTTATATTATACTATCAATGCAAATCTATCTTCATCTTATCCACTTTCAAATTATTTATCAAACTGTTTTCTAACTACAAGACAAGTAATGAAGAAAAAATGCTATAATTACTTCATATAATTTGGACCCCTCTCCCTCACTTTTTTTTCCATGAAGCTCTTAATGAGTCGCCAAACTTGTCCTTGAATGGAAGGAAAAAATTGTTAGGTACAAAGGGGATCAAGTGGTCATTGCACAAGAAGTGGTACCCTATATATGCATGAAAAAAGTGACAAACCAGTGACCCACTGCATGTTTTTCCTGCTAACTTATGACCACCACAATCATGTCCAAGCCCATGATTGTTCTATAATCAACAAGCTCTTAAATTATGCATGAACTTGTGGATTATTTCTTGCCCAACAAAGAGGGTTCAAATGGGGTTTTGGAATCTTTGGGTAAGTTTACCTATTTTCTTACACCATCTTAAATTCCTAGGGATCTTCAAAAACTGAAAATCTTGACCAAAATTTTTCTGATTTTTCACATGGTTTGAAGGTCCACTTATTGGAATATATATGTTTAAAAATTATGTAGAGTAAAATGAAAAAAATTCGACCGTTGTGATGTACATTATTATTTTTTTTTCAGTATCATGTGATGTTGGGAATGGGATCTTTGATCATGTTTCACTCTTTAATAATCCACCATCAGCTACAATAGTTTTGTCCATCTTCAAAAAAAAAGCTACAATAGTTTTGTGAGTACAGTTTACTTTCTTCATTTGTACTCTAGGTAATTAATGATACTAGATTTATAGTAAATTCAAATTCAAAATTATGATAGCTTAATCTAAAAGATTTTGGACCATTTGTGAACACTGAAATGATATCATATATATCTAGAATGGCAGCAACAATAACTGGTTATAATGACAATTGATCATCTTCACTATATTCTATCGTTGTCACGCTTGGGACAAAGTTCCACGAACTTTGGTTGTTAATGTTATTATTGACCTTCACCAAAAATAAAAATATAAAAAAAATAAAAAATAAATAAATAAGAGAAGAAAAAAATTGTCTTGAATCTGTTAATCCTACCTCCCTCTTTTTTCTTTATATTAAGAAAAGAAGGCACATTTGTTGAACTCTCACTATTATGATTTAACAACTCAACTACTATATAAATGGCATCTTTAATGTTATGCATAAATCCATACGCTAACGATTATCTATAAAAACAAACCCCTCTTAATTTTCTAGTGAAAATAGAAAAAGAAAATAAACCCTAATTTTAAAATCAACAAAGTCTATATCATATTTTTTTAGTGGTGTATGTGATTTGTTAGGAAAAAAATCATATCAAGTTTAGGTTCTAAAATGTCAACAAATGCACGGAAAGGTAATTAAACCTGAACCTCAAGATAGGATAGTGACAATATGCCATAGTGCTATGCAAAACTTTGACATCAATGATCAGACCTAAGTGCATTTGTTTTAGAAGGGCTTTTGATCCTTGGAGTCTTGGAGAGAGAGAGAGAGAGAGAGAGAGAGGTAATTTCATTATGGGAAAAACTTGGTACAAATCATTAAGCATAGTGAATTAGGTTTTTCAATCATTAAACCATATAATACAATATTTTTTCTATTGAAAAAACGAAAAAAAAAAATAACAAACAAGCAAACAAATTCAAAGCAGTTAAGGAATAAAATGTACAAAGTTATCTAAGAAACTGTACATTTTGACCATTTATTATTTCTACCAAACCAACCAATTACAGCATCCTTGAATTTTATTAGATAGTTAGGATGGAAACAAAGTTGCAAAGATGTCCAGCTATCAAGAGCAGTACAACAACCCTCACCTAAGATATGTATAATTACAAAGTTTGATAAGCTAAGCTCACCAGAAATGCTATCATAACCATTAACCACCTAATAATCTCTAAATTGACATTAATTTAATTGAAGTTGTTAAGGAATGATAATTAAAACTTGGATTGCCCCTTCCTCAATTCTTTGATTCAATTGGATGACATAGGAAAGTGGGAATATTTTGTGGCCACGGCCAACTCATGAAATTCATCCTTAGCTTTTATGATATATGTGTCGGCTTTGAAATTTTCAACTAATTCCAGTCATATAGTATTGATAAAAATTATTTTAAACATAACTAACAACCCCAACTCTTCGAAATCCAATATATATATATATATATATATATATATGTATATATATATATATAAAATAAAAATAAAGAAATATTCATCAACTTTATCATATTTCTTGTCAAGAGTCTTATAACTAAATTGACATCTTCTCATATACAAAGTATTTGAAGTCTATGAGAAAAAAAAATTTGAGTTGCGAGATTAGCAACATATTATAATTATCTCCAAAAAAAAAAAAAACTTTATCATATTTCTTCTTCTAAAAAAAACTTTAACATACTTTTTTATATATATATATTATTCAACCTAAATAATTATAACAGATTAAACAATAATTCAATGCAAAAAAAATTAAAAATTAAAAAAATAATGAAACTAAGGCATGAGATGTTATGTATCATCTTAATAAATAATTTTATGTCTTTTAAAGCAATTATTAAAAACAAAAAATTATAGTTGGAGAAGCCCGGATCGATCATGCCACTTTAAGCAGGGTCATTAAGATTGTACTAGCCATTAAAAATGTGACATGCAAGCACGTCAAGTTCTTGCCTATTGGTGGATTGTATATAGCATGATTAAGGGTTATACATCTTAATAATGCCATGATTATTGCCTGTTGATCATGTGTATCATGAATGTATCTCTATCTTACATTTTATATTGTTTATGAGCACGTAAGCACCGACAGTAAATTTCATAATTAAACGTGTAATAAGTTGTATTATTATTGAGAAATGCATATAAAAATAAAAAGGTAAAAACTGAGTGTAGAAATTAGAATTGTTCTTCTTCTTCTTTTTTGGCTGAATAAATTAGATTTTTTTTTTTTTTCTGAATTTAAAAAAAAAAAAAAAGTTTCCAGTGTGAGCTTATCAACTCCACACCACTTGTTGACAATGATAATATCATGTGTATCACACAGATTTTATTATGATTATCGCTCAAATCACTTCTCTCTAAGTACTGAAAGAAAAACTTCGACCACCAAACCACATTTAATATAGTGCCAAATAGATTAGAATTGTTCTTCACAAAAGCATAAAGTTGTATTATATATTAAAAAGTAAAAACTGGTGATAGGTCTACATCAAGATGATAAATGAATGTCTATTATAAAAATAACTCGGCACTGACTTTTGGACTGTATTTTTAGTTTTTATTTTTATTTTTTATTCTTGTATAAAATAAGGTATAAAATATAAAATGGCCAAAACTGGAGCTACATGAATTTGATGTCGATGTGTAGAAATATTGACCAAAAACTATAGGGGGTATAGTAATAGTAATATGTATTAAAAACAATGTGGTACCACCCTGTCAGACTGACATTCCAATACAAATGGTCGGGCTAATGATAAATGTGTGGGGAGAGAGTTCACCTATCAAAACTTGCTACAAGATTCTCCCACAAGACCAAGCTCTGACCCAATTCATTGGGTGAGTTAATTTACTTCAATTATCTATGTATGTATATATATCGATTAGTACTACTCATCTTCTTTGATTTTTTCTTCTTTGTGAGATTCATCACTCCTATCCTATGTTTGGTCATAATAACAACAAAATGTTGGACAATCCAATTGTATTCACGGGTGCTCTAAAACAATTGTTATAAATTATTTTAAGGAAGGTTTGACATTAATTTATAGAAAATATTAAAAGTCATCTAAAAAATTTTTTTTTTTTTTCTCTTCTCATAAAATTAAAGTTTTTAAAAACATTTCTTATACCAATGCTTTTATGGCATTCACTTACTTTTTTTTTTCAACAATTCATCACTCATATGTTTGATTGTTCGCTCATTAAAAAAAAAATGGGCAATTTAATTGTATATTTCAACAATTTGATTTTCCCAACTATCGATTTTTTTTTCCTAAAATGTTTCTAGTTTGAATTCAATTCCACCCAAGTTAGTTTATAATTCAATACAAGCTTCTTCTTCTTTTTTTCTTTTTTCTTTTTTAATTCCAAAATTCAGCCAAATCAGTGCAATTTCAAAACAATATATATAAGCATCACCGAAGTATTTACATTGGATGAGCCTTGTTAATGATTATACTTTTTTGGTACTGAAGTTCATACTTTTTTTTTTTTAACTTGAATATCAAGTAAGAGATAATGCTAGAAATTGTGTGGTGTTTATAAGAGATAATCCTAGAAATTGTGTGGTGTTTAGTTGTTTGTAATTATTATATCAAAAAATTATTACTTTTGTTTGAATCTAATTCGTATCTATGCCAACTTAGCAAGACCTATTCATGAAGTGTGTTCTATACGTGGATATTGCATAGCGTTAACTAGATTAATAAACCAATAAACGGATCATATTATTATTATTATTATTATTATTATTATTAGGAGTTTTTGACACAATTATTAAATTGATCGTGTTTAAGTTGTTCCATGTAGTTGGATAATTCCATCCCAACACGACAAATTACATCGTATGGTAAATTGCTAAATTGAATAGTTACAATATGGTTTAAGAAGAGATCTATTGAATTGAAAAGAATATGATTGAATAACAGATAGCGATATGCGCTTAACCTAAATGACATTTTAAATCACATAAGACACTAAAATATATGATTTTGCTATTAAATTATAATCATCTTGTTAATTTAAAGGATTTAGTAACGAGTATCGAAGTACATTGCAATCAATCAATTTTTTTGGACTATTGCACAATCTTTAGTTAAAAAATTATTTATTTATTACTTTTTTCTACTTTTCAATAAATTTGGGATTCACTCGATTCCTCCTTAACTTGTGCAATCGAGCACCGTCAACATATTCTTAATAATTGAATTAGAATGTTTTGGTTAAGGATGCAACTCCTTGGATTAGGCATAATTAACAAAAGAGGAGTTAAGTAAAGTATAAACCCATATGATTCATGCATTGTGACAAAAATATACATGTCATATCCCATCCATACGTAATCAAATTGTGGTATTTGTAGTCAACACTCAATTGAGCTTATCTACATTTGTGCGAATCTTGCAAACTTGGCTGTCCCTTTTGTAATAAGTATTTATTAATAAAAGTGGGTTTTTTTATATTACAGATTTTAATAAGAGTCGGTTTGGTTTAAGCTTTGAATAATAGTATAATATATTTTTTATAGTAATAAACTTGAAGAATGTACCCATCAAAAAAAAAAAAAAAAAACTTGAAGAATGTTAAAATGTAGGGGCCCATGGCAGCTGGAGCCTGAGAGGGACTTTGGAGTTTGGAGTTTTGGACAATGGACATGTACCAGACGCGGAGAGAAGACCGTCCCCAAAACGCTACTTACTTCTCCATCATCACTTATCATGCGCATGTATTTTTTTTATTTATTTATTCCCCCACTTTTAATTAGAAACACAACAAATTAGAAATTAAAAGTCTTTAATGTCTTTTTCATGGATGAGTTGCATATTTATTAAATGAAAATGAAGGGTTGATTAATTGTAAATATATACCTTAAGAAAAGATATTTGAAAATTTTGTATATTGTAGTTTGTACATGTAATTTTAAAGAGACTTTCTAAATGGGTACTAAAACTCATTTATTATAATCTCAAATAGGAAAAATTTCCCTATAAAAAAATAGGGAATTTTTCTTTTTCTTTTTTTTTATTTAAAATTGATAGATTGAGAAAAACAAAACAAAAAAAAAAAATCACAAAAAAAAAAAAAATTATGGGATGATGCTTGACCTTGAAAGCTCAAATTGCTGATGGTGTCACAAAATAAATAAATCACTAACAATGGTCTTAAAAAAAATTTATTCAAAAACAAAGAATCTTTAAATAAAATTTTAAAATTGATGGCTGAAAAGTAAAAGGAAATTTTGATCATCCAAGTTATTTCTATCCGACAACAAGGTCTCAAATAACTTTTTAGAAGAACACTCGCACCACTCTTATAAAAATAATAAATTTAGTAACATAAAAAAAAAAGTACTTTTTTTTAATAATAATGTTAATTAAATGGTATTAAACAAAAAAAAAAATGTTAACAAATACCCTAAAAATATTAGTTTAAAAAATATTTGTAAAAACTTTTTATGATAAAAAAATGTAATTGCTTTTTTTTTTTTTACAACTTTATATATATATATATATATATTTATTTATTATAAAAGTGATATCAAAATTTTTTTTAAATTGTCTATTAATAAATGTCATAAGACACTGTTAATTTTTCACTTTAGTGAATTCAATTATTCTCAATTTATTAAGATATATTAATATAATTTTATGTGGCCCTCTCTTTCAGTCTTGACAGTGAATGATAAACAATTATTTTAAATCGAACTCAAATCTTTTTCTTTTTTCAATTAAAACTCATAATGAATCGCATAAAAAATTATGACAAAAAAAAAAAAAAAAAAAAAAAAAAACTTAACACAAAAGTAATGTAGTTTATTTTTTCAATGAATGGCTATTCAGGCATAGCTAATGGTTTACACTGCCAATTCCATGTCTACCTCGGACTATGAAGCTTGAAGGTCCCCACAAACAAAGTATAAAAGGTGCAGAAAGGAAAGGGAAGTGTACTAATAGGCCCATCTGGCCAGGTCATGATAAGTCATATCTTCCAACGTGGAACAAGTACTCTTGGCTTAGTGTGCAGTGGAAGCCAGCTGGCAGTCAATTCTGGGGCTGTATTCTAAGGAATTATTGAAGGAAGAGCAGAGTGAGGATAGGGCATTTGAAACAATTATTGAAACGAATTTAAGGGACACCAGGCTGCAGGGCTATATAACCTATAAAACTAAGTACTTTAGGGTCTACAAATTATTTCAGAATATTTTTATTACAATTCTGACAGATTGTGAATAATTAGCATTATTTATGAATAAATTTATTATTTTTTCTTTATTAATCACATTTTATCACATTATAGTTGTAATAATAGGGCATTGAAACAACTATTGAAATGGCTTCTTATTTTTTTGAGAAACACCAGGCTCTAGGGTTTTATAACCTATAGAATTATGTAGTTTCAAATAGGCAAATTATTTCACAATATTTTTGTTACAACTTTAACATAATAGATGGTAAATAATTAACTATTATTTACGCATGATTGAAGCACTTTTTCTTCACTAATGGTACTATGCGAATCATAATTATAATTAAAAAAAATTACGAAAAATATTGTGGTAATATATATATATATATATTGTTAAGAGATGAGAAGAGCAAGAAGGGCAGAGCAATCTGCAATGGCGGCAGGAAGCATCACATGTGATAACTTTCACTAATAGTACTATGCGAATCATAATTATAATAAAAAAAATTACAAAAAATATTGTGGTAATATATATATATATATATATTTTAAAGAGATGAGAAGAGTAAGGAGGGCAGAGCAATCTGTAATGGCGGCAGGAAGCATCACATGTGATAACTTTTTCTGCCAAATTTTTTGGTTTAATATATATATATATATATATATTGGGGCAGCTGTACTCTGCTTGCTGTGTTGTACTACACAAAACACGACACTCCTCATTCTCGAGGTTTCTATGACGCATTATATAGTCTTCCCACTTCCTCTCTCTTCTTTCCTTTTTGCATTTCAAATTCCAATTTTGTTGGACCATATTAGCCTTCCATTATACTTTACTTCTTTTTTTTTTTTGGTAAATAGAGAAAAATGCAAAGTGATTTTGAACGTAATGCACAAAACATCACAAAAGATATTTATTGAAGTATTTTAATATTAAATTTGTTATTTTAATATATTAATAAATAATAAGTTAAAAATTTAATGAATAAAATGAAGAGTTAGTGTGCTAGTTAAATTTGAAATCCCTTATTGATAAAGAGAGAGAGAGTCCTTATTAGTATATATGTAAGGTGATTTTTTCGACTAAAATGTAAGAGCACTTATATCAGTCAATTTATAATAGTTTAAGGGTTAAATTTTACATATTTAAAACTAAAAATCACCTATATCAGCTCATATAAAATTGTGTAAATTTACATTCCAAGTCTCTAACTACATTAACCAATTAAATGTACACAACTATGATTGAGTGAAATAGAAAATGCGGATTTTATGCTAAATATAGACATAAATTTGTAATGTAGGATAAAATTGGCCAAGCATGCGCACTTACAAGGTGAAAAGAGGAAGTAGTGTCTCAGTCCAATTGTGTTGAGATTGCTTCAAAAACTAAATATTGTAATTTTTATAATGTTTCTCTTGTATTTTTTTTTTCTTGAGTCAACTAAAAATAAAAATGCATCTAATGGACCAAAATTGCAAATATTCTCCCAATATTTTACTATTCTTTTAGGGTTGCAACTTGCAACCAAACATTTTTTTTTTTAAAGTGCCAAACTTTTAGAAAACAAATTTTTTTCTTCTTATCGAACGAATATTTTTCTTATTAATCTTATTAAATTTCTTATATATACATTTGAATAAGTAATACATGATTAAATAATAAAAATAGAGTCGTTTTAAAGTTTTATATTGTCGAAATATGTTGTTTATAATATATTATAGACAAGCCCCTTAATTTCTCAAGTTCTCTCTCTCTCTCTCTCTCTCTCTCTCTCTCTCTCTCTCTCCTTATTTTTATTAATTTGTTTAAATTTCATGGGGGATATTTTATCTATATGTTTGTGTGGTGTAATAATAGTCTTAAGAAGGTCGTAATATTGAAAGCCACATGTTAAAACATCCCACTTTTAATTATAAAATAATGCTCCACCAGCAGATGACAACAACAAAGCACCTACTCCTTAGTTTTCTATAGTGGGTCCTCTTGATGCCTTCAAGTGATATAAGTTTGGAATCTGAAAATAATTTATATACACACATAAGCATACTTTGAAACTATAAATTAGTTTAAAGGAAAAAGAAATGTTCTAAAGTGAACATTCTCATAATATGAAAGTGATCCATATTCCACAGCATGAATCACTCCAATGATTGTCTATAAATTATGAAAGTATTGATAAATTATTGCTTGTATTTTACGGTTGAAACAAATTTTATTTTTTATTTTTTAATTTTCAGGGGAAACTTTGTAGTATCAATTACTCCAAGGATTTTGTCAATTTGTAATTCTCAACAAGAATTTGAAAGAAACAATAGTGGCCTACAATGAAAATGATACAACCTTTGTTGGGTCAAGGCAACAAAAATGCCAAAGAAAAAAACGGAGAAATCAGAAACCTGAATTTGGTTTGTTTTGAATTTTATGTGTTTTGTGCTATTATTTGAAGAGTCACAAATAAATCAACCCAATATACAAAAACGTCAATTCCCATCTGCTTTTACCTTCTTTGATACAAGAATCATACTTTATTTTTTTTTAATTAGAATCGATGCAAGAATTATATACTAAATCAATAGAACTTCTATTAGACTAAAGCAGTAAAATCCAATTCACACATGTCAACTTTGGCCGCCAATGGACCCCATAAGCAAAGACTTTTTAATGTCTCTTGAGTCTTGATTACACACGGACAATAGTAATTAACCTCCTAAGAAGAAGTTTCCTCAAAATATATAAAGTTTACTCAATCCAACATGTGCTTTTACTCAATCCTAGACATGATTATTTACATTTATTTTTAATAACATGGTTAATTTAAAATAAAATTTCCTACGCTTTGACTTAGAGGAAAAAGACAATTCAAGTGATTATTCATGTATGCTTTTAATTGCATAACTCATTTACATTCTAATAGTATTTATTATTCAAATTGGTTAAAATTAATTTAAGTAGTTATTTGAATTTTCATGTATTAAGTTAGAAGAAATTACTTAAGGTTGAAGGAAACCTTTATCTACTTGGTTAACCTAATCAGATAATATATTTTAGAACAAAACTTTATTCACTAATAATTTTGTAATGAGAATTTGTTGCATGTAGCTGTTATATATTATACTTTTTCTTTACGATCAAGGCATTCTATTCATCACCCCTTTAAGTCGGGAAAAGTTTATTTACTGCTTAATTTAAGTTTTTAACTGTCATTTAAATCGTAAATGGAAAAGGCAAAGGGTTTAAACTGTCATTTAAACATAAACGCAATCTAGTCCATGTGAAAAACAACAAAACAAAACAACTATTTAGGATTAAATGATAAAATTTTAAAAAGAAAACCTAATTCCACTTGAACATAATCAACTTCTTCTTTAAATTTAAGCCCACAGAGACACAGGTGTCCAAAAAACACACGCATAATAGTCTCCAAAAACGCGTATGGATTCAGTGTGTTTATCTCTCTCGTTCCCGCCGTCTCTCTCTTTCTCTTTATAACTCATTCTCTCTCTCTCTCTCTCTCTCTCTAAAAACTCAGAGGAAGCAAAACCCAGCAGGCAAAAACAGAGTATTTTTGAAAGAACAAGTTGAACCAGAAGAAAAAGAAAGAGTCTTTGTTGCTCTCTCATTCTGTAATGGCGAAGTCAAAGTGCAGCAGCAACAGGAAGGTCTCTTACATTTCAGTCCCATCACAGATAATCAACTCTTTGTCAGCCACTTCTCTTCAATCCCTCCTTCTCTCACCCAAGAAGTCCTCCAAGCAACACTTGAGGTTCTTCAGCTACAAAAGCCCAAGGCTATGGTTTTTCCTTCTCTTTCTCTTTGGCTTCCTTGGCATGTTGAAGTTGGGCTACAATCTAGACCCTGTGATCCCATTTCATCCATATCCATGTGCTACAAATGAAGCAAAGGACTTAAACTCAAATGGGTATTCAAAGCCTGAGCTGGCTGTTGCATCTGGTGGACATGTTGAGAAAGTTGAGATTTTGAATGGCATTAGTGAATCTCAGCCGTTGATTTCAAATGGGTCTGCAAAATCTGAGGTGGGTATTGGTCCAGACAGTGAGAGTGAGTTTTGGAAGCAGCCAGATGGGTTGGGGTACAAGCCTTGCCTGGTGTTCAGCAGGGATTATAGAAGAGTAAGTGAGGGGCTTGTGAAGGACAGGTCAAAGTATCTAATGGTGGTGGTTTCTGGTGGGATGAATCAGCAGAGGAATCAGATAGTGGATGCTGTGGTCATTGCTAGGATTCTTGGGGCTGCTTTGGTTGTTCCCATCTTGCAAGTCAATATCATTTGGGGTGATGAAAGGTAAAATGATACTACTATTTCACATATTTTGCTTGTGAAAAAAAAAAATTGCCTTTTTTGAAGTTGTTGTATATTACCTTGATTCACTCTAGCAAATACTGGTTTCATACTATACAACAACAATCAAAACTTTTGCTCCCAAAATTTTGGACCCTCAACAGGGTCTGTCACATGGTTTAACATTATGTGTACTATAGTACATTCTTACTATAGCATTGGTAAGCTTGCCTAATTGAAGGGTTTATGTCCAGTTTAATTAAATTTATCAAGCAGCCATTTTTCTATCATGGTTGGAGTTGATTAGGTTTCTTTCCTTATTTGTGAATGTTCGTATGTTGAGATTTGGATTATATATTCTGGTTTCTGTGTTTTCGTTTTAAAATTAGCAAGCAACCATTTTTGTATCATAGTTGAAGTTTGTTAAGTTCCTTTCCTTGTTAGTGAATTTTTTAATGTTCGGGTTTGGATTAGAATTTCGGTTTCTGCGTGTTTATTTTAACTTTAGCAAGTAGTAATTTTACTATTAGGGATGAAGTTTATTAGGTTCCTTTCCTTATTTGTGAATGTTTTTATGTCGTGGTTTGGATTAATTATTCTGGTTTTTGTATTATTTTAAATTTAGCAAGTAGTCATTTTTCTATCATGATTGAAGTAAATTAAGTTGCTTTCCTTATTTGTGAATGTTTCTATGATGTTGTTTGCATTAATATGTTTTTCTTTCCATGTTTTTATTTTGTGGGTGCAGTGAATTTTCTGATATATTTGATTTGGAGCACTTCAAGAGAGTTCTTGCAGATGATGTGCGAATTGTATCGGCATTGCCATCAACACATCTAATGACAAAGCCAGTAGAGAGTAGTCCTTTACCTCATGCCACACCACAATGGATCCGTGGACATTATCTCAGACGGGTATGACCAAGTTCTGTATATATGCTTTTGAGTAATTGTGCTAGCTCCTCTTAATTGCTTTTTACTTATAAATCTGATTTAGTAAACAAAAAGAAAGATGGAGGTAAGACAGAGAATTGGCTGCTTCTAGACATAGTGAATTAGTTGGGGGCCTTTGGCTTTTACTGTGTATCATAGTTATGAAAGTATGTCTTATGGCAGTTAGAGAAGAATCTTATTACTCCCTTCTGAAAAAGATGTCAACAGTTAGTTATAACTGCAATGATCTGGAGCTATTATGACAATTATAATGGCATTAATCACTTTAAACGTCATCAAAATATTTGCTTCAATTCTGTGCTTTTGTTGTAAACTATTTTAGTTGTTGCCATGTTGGATGGACCTTCAAAATGAGTTGTGTTGCTTACCAGTTTAACTTATTGTCTCAATATTCTGATCAGTACTAGTTCTGCGGATGTTCAAAGAGAAAACTGTTTTCTCTCAGATAGAAATTGTTCAGTTGTATATGTGAAGGATTATCTAATGCAATTTCTGTTGGCCTCTGCAGTTTAACAGAGAAGGGGTTCTGCTGTTACGTAGCTTGGATTCAAGGCTTACTAAGGATCTTCCTTCTGATCTGCAGAAGCTTAAATGCAAGGTATTTACAGTCTCATTTTCTCATACCCTACCATCCTAGAACCTGTATGTATATCTTTTCCTCACATTATGTTTGAAAGCACTCACATATTCATAAAGTAATAAACCTGATAGGATCGTGTAAGATTGTAAAAGAATTTGAATATTTTCAAACGTCCCTACTTAAATCATACTGATAGCACATTTTATCTGTTTCTATCCATATATTCTCAAATTTCAAATTTGTACCTGTGCTAATCAACACTTGGCTGAATTTCAGTCCACCTTTGCCCTTTTGATTTAGCTAAGGTTCTGTATTTAGCTGATTCCTTTGCCTCCTTTGTTTGACTTCAGGTTGCTTTTCATGCATTGAGGTTTGCCCCACCAATTTTGGAACTTGGTAACAAGCTCGCAGAGAGGATGCGAAGCAAGGGACCCTACCTTGCTCTTCATTTAAGGATGGAGAAAGATGTATGGGTTAGAACTGGTTGCCTTCCTGGTTTGAGCCATGAGTACGATGAGATAGTGAACAATGAAAGGAAACAACGTCCAGAGCTCCTAACTGCAAAATCAAAAATGACCTACCATGAGCGGAAGCTTGCAGGTCTCTGCCCCTTGAATGCCTTGGAGGTAACCAGGTAAGAATCTAAGTCTAATATGTGCTCCTGTACTTTTAACCTTCACTAGTGCAATACTGCAATATGCTGAACTGGTTACCTTTTTCTATAATTGACAATTCTTTAATAAGCTGTTTTGTCACTTAATGTTTTAGGCTACTTAAAGCTCTTGGAGCCCCAAAAAATGCAAGGATATACTGGGCTGGAGGGCAGCCATTGGGTGGGAAAGAAGCCTTGCTACCATTAACCCAAGAGTTTCCTTATTTTTATAATAAGGAAGACCTTGCCTTGCCTGGTGAACTAGAACCATTTGCAAATCGGGCATCTCTTATGGCTGCCATTGATTATATAGTCTCAGAGAACAGTGATGTTTTCATGCCAAGTCATGGAGGGAACATGGGCCATGCCATCCAGGTATTACCATCACCACTTTCCCTAGTATATACTGCATTATTTGTATCAATTTTGTAGAACATATAAATTTCTTGCATGAGAAATCACAAGACTACTTGCCATATTGATCTGGCCTTACCAAATAATATCAGCCAAAGGTTAATCATATAACACGTGTAATGAGGGAAAACTGTAATTACTGTGAATACATTGAAGTCCTTGAGACATTTGAGTTTGGAAAGTAATAATTAAGCAAACTTTTAAGCTCTTGTACTTCAATTTCCTTGAGAAGACTAAAAAGTGGGCAATAAAGGTTTCTACAATCTGAAATTACAACATTGAAAGGTGCTTGTCATTTTCTTTTCTTTCCCACCCGATGGATAATTTTTTTGGAGAAAATAGGATGTATGGTTTGAGTTATTTGTCCAAAGAAAAAAGGGTTTTCGTAAAAAGCTAATCATAGTGTGAGCCAAAAAAAAAACACCATTTTTGTACGTGTTACTGTTTTAGTACCTCACTGGTTACCTAATTTTAGTTTTTGTTCGATCATGGATGTGTCTATTACTCTATGTGAACCTATATACTGCCTGTGCCTTCAGAGCAGGTGGGAGGAAAGTTCTCCTGAATTTGAAATCTTAAAAAACATCCAAAATTTATTTTCTATTTGTCTATATTTTAAGCAGCCTAATGGATCATTAATGATCTTAAATCTATAAATTTAGAACCTCAAATATAAGTTTTATGCTTCCATTTATGGAGACTGAAATTTGCTGTTTATATTATACAGGGACACCGGGCCTTTGCAGGACACAAGAAGCATATAACCCCAAACAAAAGACAGATGCCCCCTTACTTTTTGAACTCTTCTTTACCAGATGCAGAATTCAACAGCATCATAAAGGAATTACACAATGAATCCTTAGGGCAGCCAGAGCTCAGGACTAATAAAGCGGGAAGGGATGTTACAAAGTATCCTGTCCCTGAGTGTATGTGCAATGATTCACATGCGCATACCAACTAGTGATTTCACGCAGAATGCTTCCACATGATTACACTACAACCAATCCCTTCATCGAAAGATTGTAACTTTTTGGAAAATCTATTGAATTTGAGCCCTCTGAAAACCAGCTGTGATGCCTTTTGGGGCAACTATGGTTCGTTGGAGCGCTATATTTGAAGAAAAACATAAGTTAACACACTTGGCAACTACACTCACAATGATTCTTGCATTGGGATTTTGAGGCGAGATACAAGGCCAAGTATGACAAAAACAGTACATGATATCATTTTTTGATTCTTTACAGGAAGAGTTCTTTTAGGATATATAACATTTTATTCTTTGTATTATATCTATGTATTATAGATCCATACGTGTAAATATGTATAAATAGCCAAATAAGCACTTCTAATAATAATTTATTACATCTATCTTTGCAAGTTTCTATTTGTATTTCTCAGCAAATGCATTTCTATAAGTTAAGGATAGCTCTGATTGTCCTTTTACAATGCCTATATAATACAACACCAGCAAAAGCATATTTAGGTTCTGGCTGTCATATTTTGTTCAATAAGTCTAGAAGCACAAAAAATTTTACGACTTTGTCATTTGTGTTTATGAAATGGCATAAATGGTAAACTATGTGAAAGTAATGTTATTTTAATCATAATTTGTCTAACTGTGAAAAAGATAGTAAAACTTTTTGTTACCCTGACATTGCCCGTTTTCCATTTTGTGGTCACCTAAGCCAGTTTGTCATGATGATTTGTTTTTTGTGCACCTCAGCATAGTTTGGATCTATGATTTCTTTTTTGTGCACCTCAGCATAGTCTGGATCTCTTGGTGTAAAGATGAGGTGGACACAAATCTACAGCCAGATATTTTTTGAAATGGGTGGAAAGCAAAATCAAGAATATCCATTGAAGGGGGAATAATATATGGGATGGTAAAAACAGAAGGATTTTGTCACGAGTGCTCTCAACTATTCTCTATTTGATTCCTGAGACCTTGCAGGAGTAAAAAGAGGGAAGGGGTGGACTTTGCACTTTTGCCAGACACTTTAGTTTCAATCTGCCAAAAAGTATGGAAGTTTTCTCTTTTATCTCATTATTGGAAGGTTCCCTTTGCCATCAGTTCTTTTGCTAATATCACTTCTGGTTCGACATTTGGTCTGTTGGGATCTGGGAAGAACTTGCACCGATACGGGCACAATACAGGTACGGATATGGAACCGCAATACAATAATTTTTGAAAAAGTAGGACATGGTATGGCGAAAATATGTATATTAATTAATTATTAAATATTTTTTAATTTATCTTTGTATATATGGTTAAGTATTTATGTTTCATATAATATTAAACATACATGAATTTAAGTGAAATAATGAATATTTTATTTAATTAAAGTCCAAGAGATCTAAAATTTTCCCCCTTTAATAATTTAAGGTCATGTCCCAAATATATTAAAGCTCATTATGTGAGTGTTATTCTGATTTGTGAATTGAAAGAAAAAGAAAAAAGAGACACTTGACTGAGAGAGGAGAAGTGTAAAAAAAAAAATTTAAAAAACAAATTAAAATATAACCAAATACATCAACCTAAAGTAGAGTTTAACAAAAAAATTCATTTCCTAAATTAGATGTGCAACAAAGAATTAAAAATTCACCAAAAGAGAGAGAGAGTATTCACCTATTTTTGTGGGAAATATATAGATAGAATGGAAGAGAGAAAAGCAAATATTTATAGTAAAAAACATGGGGAGAAGATGAGTTAAAATAAAAGGAGTAATGGGACGAAGGAATTGTAAGGTTAAGGTATAGAGTAGTGAGGAGATAAAAAGGTAAAACTAAAGCAAGGGTGTCAATTCGGGTTACGTGTTGTGTCGAGGTAGGGGTATTTAACTAAATGGCTTAATCATAACCCAACCTATTTAATAATCATGTCATAATCATTCAACTCTAACCTGACCTATTAATTAGGCGGGTTGACCTAACCCAACCCACTTGATAGTTGATATGCCTAATAAACAGGTCGTGTTGGATTAACAAAAATGTGACACAACCTATTTCAACATGCTTAATAATAAATATAACATTCATCATACACTTCAAGTATTCAACTCACATTCAAAATAATATTGTTCAATTTCCAATTATATTAGGGTACATAGAATTTGTAAAGTTTCAATTTCTAATTATACTTGTAAGTTTTTTTTTGTAATTACTCACTTTTCATTTTAAGTTTAAAATATAAGTTGGATATAAAAGGTATTTGAAAAATCTAAAGTAAAATGAATATTTGTTTGTTTTATAAGTTAAACGGATTGTGTTAAATGGGTTATTTTAGGTTGATACAAACAAATTGGCGTATCAAACCTGTTTATTGCGGTTACGGGTCATGTGGATTGACTCTCTTATGACCAATTTCTTATTGTATTGCTTTTGGATCAACTCGTTTATGACCCAAACTCACTAAGACCCAACCCTAACCCGCAAAAACCAGTGTCGAGTTGGTGTCATGTTTGCAGATTAGGTTGAACATTGACAGCCCTAGGTAAAAGTAGGGGAAATGTTAGAGGAATAGCAATTTTGTAATTGTAAGGTGATAAATTAATAAGGAGAATAATAATTGAAAAGAAGAGATAAAATGTAAGAAATAAGTGGATGACGTGATTGTTCATGTGGCTCAATGAGAACGTAACAACAATAAATACTACATTTCAGTTTATATATATATATATATATATATATATATATATTCTTGACCTATTTTAACTTTTAACTAGTACTCCATGGAGCTTGAAATAGTATATATGATGTCAACACCAAAGCTTCCTCGCGATATTATCACCAACATGCTCCTGATCCTACCTAAAGTCCCATCTCAATTAAGATGTGTATGCAAGTCATGTAGTCTTTTAATCTTCAAATCCCAATTCATCAAAATGCACCTCAAAGTTGATTCTTGGTACATTTTAACCAATAATGACAACTTTATTCTCATGTCCGCCTTTCTTGATTCTGGATATAGATTTACCTAAGTTGACTTGGTGGATGGTTGAGATGGTTGAAAACCTTGAGACTAAGTATCCTCATTTAACAATCCATCCTCATTTAATGATCCACTAGCACTAGAACCCACATTTACTTGGGTTGACTCAGTTAGTGTTTGAATAGATTGAGACTAAGGAACCCTACCAACCATATCTTTAGTCTCAACATTCTACATTTAACAACCAAAAAGAAGGTAGCAGAATTAGACTTCGTTATTTATTATTATTAATAAATAGAACTCGTTATATGTAATAAAGTGAAACTAAATTTGGCAAACTAAATGAACCCTACAAAAGAAATATTAGATTACACAGTAGGATAGGACTTTACTCATTTTTGTGGTTTAAAGTATTCAAAATGACATTGAAATATGATTAAAAACCTTTACATATAATTAAGACTTTGTTACTGATAAAAATTCATAGCTATACAAGCCCCTACACACACAGTCATCATAAGCTCAAAATGTTAGTAAGGGACTATCTGTTGACCTATTTTTTCATAGACTAAGCTCAAGTGACACTTCCTTGCCATGTAAGAGCTTGGTGTGACAATGAGGTCAAATATAAAGATCAAAATTTTAAAGGCAAAAGAAACTCAAAAGTATAAATTTACTTGATGAGTTGGCTCAGTATGTGTTTGAGAAGGTTGAAATTGAGAAGCCCTATCACAACTTGCTCTAGTCAGCCCATTATTCTCAATATTCTGCATTTAACAACCAAAAAAAAGTAGTAAAATTAGAACTCATTATTATTATTTTCTTTTCTTTTTTTTTTGATAAATGGAACCAATAAATAATATAGTGAAATTGAATTTGACAAATTGAATTAACTCCACAAAAGAAATGTTATATTAGATAACATTGTAAAATAGGATTGGTCTAAACCATTTGAAATAAACATTGAAAGTTGAGTATAAACCCTCGCATATAATTGAGACTTTGTTACTGATAAAAATTCATAACTAAAAAATTTTAAATGCAAAGGAAATTCAAAAGTATAGGTTCTGTTCTCAAGCAACTCATCACAATTATACGGAATTTGTCGAACAATCTTTTCGGATTAGTAATATAATTCTCATACCCATCTGGTAATCCAATCTTTTCTTTATTTTGTTCTAGTAAAGGCTCTGACTTAGAGAGGGAATTTAGAGGTGCACCAACATGGAATAATTCTAATGCGCAAATTCCAAAATTCCATATATCATCCACCATAGCTTTGTCGTTATTACATTCTGGTGGATCACGTTTTGGTGCAATCCAATATGGCACTGAGTCTTTGCCTTTTACATAATTCAACTTGAGTTCAAGGTACCAAAGTCAGAGATTTTAACTGATCCATTTGAGTCTATCAAAATATTAGATGGCTTCAAGTTTCAGTGAAATATATCACGTTCGTAAAGAAAAGACAATGCTGCTAGAGTTGGTTTCTCGATCAGCCATTATTTTGAAACCAACCCTAACGGGCATTGTCTTTTCTTCACGAATGTGATAAATTTCACAGGAACTTGAAATGATCTAATATTTTGTAGACTCAAATGGATTAGTTAAAATCTTTGACTTTGGTATCTTGAACTCAAGTTTAAGCATGTAAAAGGCAAAAACTCAGTGCCATATTGGATTGCACTAGAACGTGATCCACCAGAATGTAATAAAGATAAAGTTAAGGTGGATGATATATGGAATTTTGGAATTTTCACATTAGAATTATTCCATGCTGGTCC
Source organism: Quercus variabilis (assembly GCA_030445155.1). Taxonomy (NCBI): domain Eukaryota; kingdom Viridiplantae; phylum Streptophyta; class Magnoliopsida; order Fagales; family Fagaceae; genus Quercus; species Quercus variabilis. Next base: position 2,653,811 of record CP129448.1, on the reverse strand, counting down.
TCCTCTAACTTCCCTTCCTAAGTCAGAGCCTTTGCTAGAACAAAATAAAGAAAGGATTGGCTTACCAGATGGGTATGAGAATTATATTACGAATCTGAAAAGATTGTTTGACAAATTCTATGGAATAGTGATGAGTTGCTTGAGAATATAACCTATACTTTGGTAAACCTATACTTTTAAATTTCCTTTGCATTTAAAATTTTTTAGCTATGAATTTTTATCAGTAACAAAGTCTCAATTATATGCGAGGGTTTATAATCAGATTTCAGTGTCTATTTCAAATGGTTTAGACCACAAGGAGTGAAATCCTATTCTACAATGTTATCTAATATAACATTTCTTTTGTGGAATTAATTTAGTTTGTCAAATTCGATTTCACTATATTATTAACAGGTTCCATTTATAAAAAAGAAAAGAAAATAATAATGACGAGTTCTAAGATGGGTATGAGAATTATATTACAAAAACAAAAAAGATTGTCTGACAAATTCTATGGAATAGTGATGAGTTGCTTGAGAATTAAACCTATACTTTAGTAAACCTATACTTTTGAATTTCCTTTGCATTTAAAATTTTTTAGCTATGAATTTTTATCAATAACAAAATCTCAATTATATGCGAGGGTTTATAATCAGATTTCAATGTCTATTTCAAATGGTTTAGACCACAAGGAGTGAAATCCTATTCTACAATATTATCTAATATAATATTTCTTTTGTGGAGTTAATTTAGTTTGTCAAATTCAATTTCACTATATTATTAACAGGTTCCATTTATTAATAAATAAATAAATAATGACGAGTTCTAAGATGGGTATGAGAATTATATTACGAAAACGAAAAGATTGTCTGACAAATTCTGTGGAATAGTGATGAGTTGCTTGAGAATTGAACCTATACTTTGGTAAACCTATACTTTTGAATTTCCTTTGCATTTAAAATTTTTTAGCTATGAATTTTTATCAATAACAAAGTCTCAATTATATGTGAGGGTTTATAATCAGATTTCAATGTCTATTTCAAATGGTTTAGACCATGAGTGAAATTCTATTCTACAATGTTATCTAATATAATATTTCTTTTGTGGAGTTAATTTAGTTTGTCAAATTCGATTTCACTATATTATTAACAGGTTCCATTTATCAAAAATAAGGAAATAATAATAATGAGTTCTAGAAGAATTAGAACATGTTATTTATTTATTATTATTATTTTGATAAGTGAAACAGATTTTGACAAGCTAAATGAACCCCACAAAAAAAAAAAAAAAATTAGAATACATTGTAGAATAGGATTTAATTCCTTCTTGTGTTTCAAGCATTCAAAATAGACCTAAAATTTTGATGATAAATGCTCATATATTATTGAGACTTTGTTATTGATAAGAATTCATAGCTATACAAACTCACACACACGATGATCATAAGATCAAAATGTTAGGTGCTCTCTATTGGTCCATTTTGTATAGACCAGGCTCAAATAAAGCTTCCTTGCCTTGTAAGAGCTTGTTGTGACAATGAGTTCAACTATAAAGTTCAAAATTTAAGTGTAATCGAAACTCGCAAGTATAAATTTAACTAAGTTGACTTGGTGCATGGTTGAAAGCCTTGAGTCTGAGTATCCTCATTTAACAATCCACTAGCACTTGAACCCACATTTACTTAGGTTGACTCAATGAGTGTTTGAATAGGTTGAGACCGAGGAACTCTACCAACCATATCGTTAGTCTCAACATTCTGCATTTAACAACCAAAAAGATGGTAGCAGAATTAAACCCCGTTAGTTATTATTATTATTAAATGGAACTCAATGAAACTGAATTTGACAAACAAAATGAACCCTACAAAAGAAATATTAGATTACAGTGTAAGATGGATTTTACTCATTTACTTGGGTTGACTTAATGAGTGTTTGAATAGGTTGAGACTAATGAACTCTACCAACCATATCGTTAGTCTCAACATTCTGGATTTAACAACCAAAAAGAAGGTAGTAGAATCAGAATTAGACCTCGTTAGTTATTATTATTATTATTAATAAATGAAACTCGTTATCTCTTCTAATCCAGTGAAACTAAATTTGACAAACTAAATGAACCTTACAAAAGAAATACTAGATTATAATGTAGGATGGATTTTACTCATTTACTTGGGTTGACTCAATGAGTGTTTGAATAGGTTGATACTGAGGAACCCTACCAACCATATCGTTAGTATCAACATTCTGCATTTAACAACCAAAAAGAAGGTAGTAGAATTAGACCTCGTTAATTGTTATTATTATTATTATTAAATGGAACTCATTATCTCTAATATAGTGAAATTCAATTTGACAAACTAAATGAACCCTACAAAAGAAATATTAGATTACAATGTAGGATGGATTTTACTCATTTACTTGGGTTGACTCAATGAGTGTTTGAATAGGTTGAGACCAAGGAACCCTATACCAACCATATCGTTAGTCTCAACATTCTGCATTTAGCAACCAAAAAGCAAGTAGCAGAATTAGACCTCGTTAGTTGTTATTATTATTATTATTATTATTATTATTATTATTAAATGGAACTCGTTATCTCTAATCCAATGAAACTGAATTTGACAAACTAAATGAACCCTACAAAAGAAATATTAGATTACAATGTATGATGGATTTTAGTCATTTACTTGGGTTAACTCAATGAGTGTTTGAATAGGTTGATACTGAGGAACCCTACCAAACATATCGTTAGTCTTAACATTCTGCATTTAACAACCAAAAGAAGGTAGCAGAATTAGAATTAGAACTCGTTAGTTATTATTATTATTATTATTAAATGGAACTCTCAAGGAACCCTATACTAACCATATCGTTAGTCTCAACATTCTGCATTTAACAACCAAAAAGAAGATAGCAGAATTAGACCTCGTTAATTGTTATTATTATTATTATTATTAAATGGAACTTGTTATCTCTAATTCAGTGCAACTGAATTTGACAAACTAAATGAACCCTACAAAAGAAATATTAGATTACAATGTAGGATGGATTTTACTCATTTACTTGGGTTGACTCAATGAGTGTTTGAATAGGTTGAGACCGAGGGACCCTACCAACCATATCGTTAGTCTCAACATTCTGCATTTAACAACCAAAAAGAAGGTAGCAGAATTAGACCTCGTTAGTTGTTATTATTATTATTATTATTATTAAATGGAACTTGTTATCTCTAATCCAGTGAAACTGAATTTGATAAACTAAATGAACCCTACAAAAGAAATATTAGATTACAATATAGGATGGATTTTAGTCATTTACTTGGGTTGACTCAATGAGTGTTTGAATAGGTTGATACTGAGGAACCCTACCAACCATATCGTTAGTCTTAACATTCTGCATTTAACAAACAAAAGAAGGTAGCAAAATCAGAATTAGAACTTGTTAGTTATTATTATTATTATTATTAAATGCAACTCACAAGGAACCCTATACCAACCATATCGTTAGTCTTAACATTCTGCATTTAACAACCAAAAAGAAGGTAGTAGAATTAGACCTCGTTAGTTCATATTATTATTATTATTATTATTATTATTATTAAATGGAACTAGTTATCTCTAATCCAGTGAAACAAAATTTGACAAACTAAATGAATCCTACAAAAGAAATATTAGATTACAATGTAGGATGAATTTTACTCATTTACTTGGGTTGACTCAATGAATGTTTGAATAGGTTGAGACCGAGAAACCCTACCAACCATATCGTTAGTCTCAACATTCTGCATTTAACAACCAAAAAACAGGTAGCAGAATTAGACCTCGTTAGTTATTATTATTATTATTATTATTAAATGGAACTCATTATCTCTAATATAGTGAAACTGAATTTGACAAACTAAACGAACCCTGCAAAAGAAATATTAGATTACAATGTAGGATGGATTTTACTCATTTACTTGGGTTGACTCAATGAGTGTTTGAATAGGTTGAGACCGAGGGACCCTACCAACCATATTGTTAGTCTCAACATTTTGCATTTAACAACCAAAAAGAAGGTAGCAGAATTAGACCTCGTTAGTTGTTATAATTATTATTATTATTAAATGGAACTCGTTATCTCTAATCCAGTGAAACTGAATTTGACAAACTAAATGAACCTTACAAAAGAAATATTAGATTACAATGTAGGATGGATTTTAGTCATTTACTTGGGTTGACTCAATGAGTGTTTGAATAGGTTGATACTGTGGGACCCTACCAACCATATCGTTAGTCTTAACATTCTGCATTTAACAACCAAAAGAAGGTAGCAGAATTAGAATTAGAACTCGTTAGTTATTATTATTATTATTATTAAATGGAACTCTCAAGGAACCCTATACTAACCATATCGTTAGTCTCAACATTCTGCATTTAACAACCAAAAAGAAGATAGCAGAATTAGACCTCGTTAATTGTTATTATTATTATTATTATTAAATGGAACTTGTTATCTCTAATTCAGTGCAACTGAATTTGACAAACTAAATGAACCCTACAAAAGAAATATTAGATTACAATGTAGGATGGATTTTACTCATTTACTTGGGTTGACTCAATGAGTGTTTGAATAGGTTGAGACCGAGGGACCCTACCAACCATATCGTTAGTCTCAACATTCTGCATTTAACAACCAAAAAGAAGGTAGCAGAATTAGACCTCGTTAGTTGTTATTATTATTATTATTATTATTAAATGGAACTTGTTATCTCTAATCCAGTGAAACTGAATTTGATAAACTAAATGAACCCTACAAAAGAAATATTAGATTACAATATAGGATGGATTTTAGTCATTTACTTGGGTTGACTCAATGAGTGTTTGAATAGGTTGATACTGAGGAACCCTATCAACCATATCGTTAGTCTTAACATTCTGCATTTAACAAACAAAAGAAGGTAGCAAAATCAGAATTAGAACTTGTTAGTTATTATTATTATTATTATTATTATTATTATTATTATTATTAAATGCAACTCACAAGGAACCCTATACCAACCATATCGTTAGTCTTAACATTCTGCATTTAACAACCAAAAAGAAGGTAGTAGAATTAGACCTCGTTAGTTCTTATTATTATTATTATTATTATTATTATTATTAAATGGAACTAGTTATCTCTAATCCAGTGAAACAAAATTTGACAAACTAAATGAATCCTACAAAAGAAATATTAGATTACAATGTAGGATGAATTTTACTCATTTACTTGGGTTGACTCAATGAATGTTTGAATAGGTTGAGACCGAGAAACCCTACCAACCATATCGTTTGTTTCAACATTCTGCATTTAACAACCAAAAAACAGGTAGCAGAATTAGACCTCGTTAGTTATTATTATTATTATTATTATTAAATGGAACTCATTATCTCTAATCTAGTGAAACTGAATTTGACAAACTAAACGAACCCTGCAAAAGAAATATTAGATTACAATGTAGGATGGATTTTACTCATTTACTTGGGTTGACTCAATGAGTGTTTGAATAGGTTGAGACCGAGGGACCCTACCAACCATATTGTTAGTCTCAACATTCTGCATTTAACAACCAAAAAGAAGGTAGCAGAATTAGACCTCGTTAGTTGTTATAATTATTATTATTATTAAATGGAACTCGTTATCTCTAATCCAGTGAAATTGAATTTGACAAACTAAATGAACCCTACAAAAGAAATATTAGATTACAATGTAGGATGGATTTTAGTCATTTACTTGGGTTGACTCAATGAGTGTTTGAATAGGTTGATACTGTGGGACCCTACCAACCATATCGTTAGTCTTAACATTCTGCATTTAACAACCAAAAGAAGGTAGGAAAATTAGAATTAGAACTCGTTAGTTATTATTATTATTATTATTAAATGGAACTCGCAAGGAACCCTATACCAACCATACCGTTAGTCTCAACATTCTGTATTTAACAACCAAAAAGAAGATAGCAGAATTAGACCTCATTAGTTGTTATTGTTATTATTATTATTGTTATTATTATTATTATTATTATTATTATTATTATTATTATTATTATTATTATTATTATTATTAAATGGAACTTGTTATCTCTAATCCAGTGAAACTGAATTTGACAAACTAAATGAACCCTACAAAAGAAATATTAGAATACAATGTAGGATGGATTTTACTCATTTAATTGGGTTGACTCAATGAGTGTTTGAATAGGTTGAGACCGAGAAACCCTACCAACCATATCGTTAGTCTCAACATTCTGTATTTAACAACCAAAAAGCAGATAGCAGAATTAGACCTCATTAGTTATTATTATTATTATTATTAAATGGAACTCATTATCTCTAATCCAGTGAAACTGAATTTGACAAACTAAACGAACCCTACAAAAGAAATATTAGATTACAATGTAGGATGGATTTTACTCATTTACTTAGGTTGACTCAATGAGTGTTTGAATAGGTTGAGACCGAGGAACCCTACCAACCATATCGTTAGTCTCAACATTCTGCATTTAACAACCGAAGAGAAGATAGCAGAATCAGAATTAGACCTCATTAGTTATTATTATTATTATTACTAGTCGCAGACTCGCGCGTTGTGCGTTATTATTTTTTATGGTGATCTCATTATTATTATTTTTATTTTATAATTTGATCTAATTGAATGAAAAGTAATGCATTTCCTAATCATATTTCTCATAAAATAATTTTTTATTATTGTAGAATTGTTTTATTTAAAATTTGAAACCTTAATTCTACCATAATTGGTTGACTAATTTGTACATCTCTAAGTCAATTAAACACGTTTTGCATGTTACATGTAAACTTTCTTTTCCATAAGGGTTGAAATAATGTGCGTAATATTTTTTTTCTATGGAAATTAAAAAGAATAAAATTCACCTTGTCTTGATGTTTTCTAAAAATTAAATTTGGATATTCTCTTTCAATAATTGTTAAAATTCCAAGCAATAATTCAGAAGGTAATATATGTTACATGTTCATGCTTTGATTGTGCAATTGTATGATTGATTTGGGTTGTAATTTATAAGTTGAATATGGTGGTGTATATCCAAAAGGGCCTAACTATGTTATTTAGGATATTAAATATAGTGTTGTGTGATTTATAGAGTAGCGACAGTTGTAGTAATTAAAAATTGGTTTTTCATTTTCTTTTAAGTTAATAAAAACCTTACATATACTTTTTTTTTTTCAAAAAACCTTTACATATTCTTTTTAACGTGAATTTTTACATATACCTTAATAAGTAAACCCTATACATTTCATTTTCTTAGATGCATAAAAAAAGACATCTATTCCATAATAATACATGTTACATGTTCATGCTTTGATTGTGTAATTGTATGATTGATTTGGGTTGTAATTTATAAGTTGAATATGGTGGTGTACATCCAAAAGGGCCTAACTATGTTGTTTAGGATATTGAATATAGTGTTGTGTGTGATTTATAGAGTAGCGATGGTTGTAGTAATTAAAAATTAGTTTTTCATTATCTTTTAAGTTAATAAAAACCTTACATATACTTTTTTTTTTTTAAACCTTTACATATTTTTTTTACGTGAATTTTTACATATACCTTAATAAGTAAACCCTACACATTTCATTTTCTTAAATGCACAAAAAAAGACATCTATTCCATAATAATAGTGTCTAATTAGTTTTTTCATATTCTCATTTATAACGTTTCTTACTATTATCATATTTTACTGGTTGTTGATTTTCATAATAGAGGCATTAAATGAGAGTTAAATTCTTAGAACCTTTCATTAGATTTTAAAAGTCATGGTGTGTGAAGAATATAAGCATTTAAGGACTTATTTTATTTTATTATTTATAAATAATGTTAAATGGAATGTCAAAAAAAAAAAAAAAAGATTTTGAAAATTTTCATCTTTATTTCTTATATATTTCTATTATTACTAAGGAACGTTTTCTTTTTAGTTTTGATAATATATATGATTTTCTAGATTAGAGTTTGATTAGTTTCAAGTTTAAATTTTGTATGATTTTATTTAATTGTTGATTATATGATTTAATTAAGTGAATACGATTTATTTATTTGCATTGTAAAGTTTATAATAACATTCGTAAGGTCATCTTTAATTAATTTTTTACTTCTTTAGCCGTCGGTCTCTTTGTTTTCCAATTAACAGTTACTAATTAATTTATTTAATTGACGTTTGATTTCTTTTACTAATCTCTTTCTCTCCCTCTTTGTTAACATCCTATTTTTTTCCCAAATTTGATGATAATTCTAATGTACGAAATATGCATATTGTAACGTTTATTTTTATTTTTATTTTATTCCATTTTGCTACCATGAAGTTAGTACATCCATAACTATTAGTTTATTATTTTATGATATGTTTGGTTTGATATTATTATTATTATAAATTTAGTGTTTCTAAAATAGCATGTGTTTTGTATTCTCTTTTTCTATTAATGCATTGTAATGTTTTATGGGAATACTTTATAAGAAAATTGTTTATTCTTTTTTTTTTTTTTTTAAATTGAGTTTAGTAGTCACCAATTTGCTAAATCCCACTTTCAGAGAGCATCTCAAAACCCCAACCGTATGAACGTCCTTTCACTCTTCGCCATTATTAAACCGTGTGGGGTACAATGATATGCACTACTGACTACTGTAGTTTTTAACCATTTTTGGGTATACGCAGAAATTATATACTGTTCTTGTTGATACATACTGTTGGAAATAAAGGAGAGATAATACCTGAATTTTCCTTGAAAATTATGCAATTTGATATTACCAAAAAGAGGTAGCAGAGATGAGGCGTGGACCAAGTCACTGTCTTGAGACAAATCGTGCCGTCTACGATATATCCGATGTAGTTAGACAAATAATTTCTGCACGTTGCCCCCAGGATACAACAGCCCAGCCACCTTTGCTGATTATCCTTGCGAGCCTACACTGCTCGTAGGATATAAGCTCTCTATAGTACTTTGTTTTCCCAGAAAATTTTGTAAAAGATAGAATATTTTTGTGAGTAGTAAAAAACAATAGATGATAAGTGTTTACGACAAAAAAAATTGTTTTAGAAAAGTCTGTAGCTTTCTAAAATAAAAATGTGTGTCTTATCTATATATTTTTTTCTTTCCATGTAGATATATATATATATATATATATATATATATAGCCGGACCTTTAGCTTGTCCTTAGCCAAAATATCAAAAAATTGATATCAATTAAATACTCATAAAGATATTGAAATTAATAATATAATCAATGGCTTTCTTAATATAATATATATATATATATATATATATAACCGGTCAACCAAAAGCTTTTGCACGTGGAGAACAAAAAATAAAGAAACATGATCTATGCATTTAATGTCTCATAAAGTGGCTGAAGACTAAAAGCTAAAACGTGTAATACAATTTCAAATATGTATAAATATTGTCATTTGTTTTTTACTTTCCTTAAACCAAATAGTAAACACTTGGGTATATATGGTAACATAAAATAATTCAGCAATAGCTGTACATTTAAGTGCTGAAATATCTTCCATATATGACTTTATTATGTCATATTTAAATAAAAACGTTTGACTACAAAACCTTTAGAATGGAAAATATATATTTGTAATAAAACCAAATATGCTGGCAATTATGGTATTAATATTACATTAATGTTTATAAATTTCCTGATTAAAACCATTGACAAAAGCTATTCAAATTTGAATTAAATTTAAATTTCAAAATTTAATAATCAACGCACCTGACATTAAGGGATAATTGGTACACATAAATGAGTATTAAAATAAATATAATATTTTTTTATAAAAATATCCAACACATGCTAGCTAGGTTGTCCGAAATTTCAAGGCCCACTAATTGTAGTTGATTCAGGAAGGTAAAAGCTTAGTCTAAAACTTATCTTGATGGGCTTCAGTGAGGCCTATGACTTTTTTAAGGGTTAAGTAAGGCCCATGGCTGAGTTGAGGATGGGCCTATGAGTTGATTCATGATAGCCTTTTCCACTTTCTTCTATGGGAAAAGAGTTTGCACCTGAATTTTCCGTACTTCTTGTTTTTGTAGAACCAAGATAACTGACTCAAGGAAGTTTTAAGTTTTCACATTTTAACACAGTTTTGCATATCATTTTGTTTACTAATAATGCCTTTGTTTATCAAATTAAATAAGATGAATATGTGCATTAAATTTGGCTTGCTTAGTCTTTGGGAATATATATATAATTTCAAACGACAGAAATGGAAGACAAAAATCTTATAACAGTTTATACATATTTAATTTATTATAAATTTTTAATGGTGAAAAATTAATTTTATAGATATTATATCACAAATAAAATTAACAACTTTTTTTTATCAACAAAAAATAAAAAAAAATAACAACTTGACTTGCCAATACGCTAATAACCCAACTACCATTGTTTTTTTTTTTTTTTTGGTTGATAATTTTATATTTTGGAGAGAATGAGAATTTAAATCCTAAATGTATCAATCAGAAATATTAGGAATTGCCAACTAATTAAATTACAAAAAAAATACATCCTTATTGATAGTTATTGTTTGCCAATGAAGTATAAGAGTACATTGTTAATTAAGGATTAAAAATATATATATTGTTGTTAACGAAGTATGGACAATGAGAGCAGTTATTGTGCTGTACTAATTTTATTTTCCAATTTATTTACTTTATTTTCAAGCAAAATAAGTTAATCCAATGAAACTAAACTCATCAACAATCTTAAAATAAGTCAATTAAAAGCTTCTTGCTTAAGTTATATGTTGGTTTTAAGGAATACAAATCCTCTTTATCACCTTTTGAGTTCCAACAATCGCAACTAGCCATTTCTTTGTTTTACTTTCAATATAAAATAGTCAAAATTTAAAATAGAAAAAAATAGGGACAGAACCAGAACTTTGAGTTAAGGGGGGGGATTTTATTGTTAGTTGTATGCAGTGATTTCAACCTTTAATTCTGTTATTTAATTGTTGAGATTTTTTTTTTTGGTAGTTAAGAACAAAATTATTTTTGTTTAGAATTTTTTTAAAGGACGGGGTTATTTATTTTGGATAAAATTAGTTAATTAAGCTTAATTTTGTTTTTAGTTTTACTGGTAATTTTTGTTATTGAGATTTTTTTTTTTGGCTTATATATTTTGTTTTAGATTTTAGATCTATAAACTTTTTTTTATGGTCATTAAAATGAGGAAAATACTAGAGTTGTAAGTTTTTTTATAAATTACTTATGTAATAAGTGATTACTAGTAAGTAAAAAAATGATGTAAATGGTGTGCCCATATATGAACCAATAAAAATTTGTGAGTATAGTATTATTCTTAAAAGAATCAATGATATTGTTAAAGGGAAATAAAATGTAATTTTATAGAACAAAATTGCTAAAATTAATACTCATATATATATAATAATTTTTTTTTTAATTTTAGGTGGGGCCATTGCCTCCCTAGTCCAAGGGTAGTTCCGCCCCTAAAAAAAAAAAATCAAAACACATGGTATACCATGATTGGCGAAAAAAAAAAAAAAAAAAAAAAGAAAAAGAAAAGTAGAACATAAAAAGTGATACAAAATATTTTTATTCGATTTTTATCCATATGTTACATTATTCACGTTTTGTGAAAAAAGTATGCATTTGATTATTTAAGCATCCTGTCCCATATGTAAATCACGCAAAAATAAAGTAAAATTATTCATCTATTAGGCTAGACAACAGGGGAATTTCCTTAATTTGCCAAAAAGACTTGCCCAGCATTACATCAACGTATCAAATTTACTGATTCGAGTTGTTAGCAAGATGATGGGTCTTGTTTTGTTTAACATATGAGAGGGAAGTAGCTGAGAATTTGAGGAGAATAGGGCAATAATATGATCATAGAAAGCTCTCGATTTTTGAACTAGGAATGGTGGAAAAGAGAGGAATAGGATTCAATCCCTTTGTTAATTATTTTCCTCTCTTGTGATTCATCAGTTTCACGTGATATCGAAAATATTTTCTTATAGTTGGTAACAGAGCGTTATTTCTAGTATGTTCAATTGGCAAGAGTGTCCTGAAAGATATAGAGGCCCATTGGTCAGATGCGGTAGAGGCTTGAACCTGAACCATGAGTGTTGAGTTTGAGAGATTTTTTTTGAGTTAATCCCCAAGCAATATGGCCTAAGATTTTGAATTGAAGTTGCACCCAATGTGTATATCAAGGCGTCATTGAAAGGCTTTCCAAGTGTCAATCTTTTCATATCTCCTGCAATGCTAATACTTAATGCAGGACCATGTGGCATTCACATACACGTATAGTCTAGATTCATGCTTAGCATCTTGGATGTTAGCAAGACCATTCCCCAAAAGAAACGCCAAAACATTGATTCAAAAGAAAAAGGGCCCAATTTACGTAAAGATCTTCTAATTTTGTTTTGGAACTCAAATCGTTGGAAATAAAACCATTTGTTCTCTTATGTCTGATAGCTGTTGTTGTCCAGTATTCAATTTAAAAGCCATGAGACAAATTAGGAACTCCTGTTCTTTAGAATAGAAAAGTGCTAGATTTTATTTTATTTTATTTTTGGATAATCAAGCAGAAATTTCATTGAAACCAAGCTGAAAAACAGCAACACAAATACAGCAGCAAATCTGAACCAGCAGAAGAAATACAAATACACCAGCAAGCCTGAACCTATCAGACAGATTCATGTGATAAACAAAAAATTCCAATAAGGCTCTAGATTCATGTGATATTTCACAGGAGCCACATTTCTAATATAATTCCATGGTATACTAATTAACCTTAAGAAATTAATCCAGAGATGAAAGGAATGTCGTCTTTATTAAGTAATGGAACTCCCCAAGCAACCCTTGTTGAGAGTCCTAGAATCATTCACCATGAAAAGCAGGGAATACTTTGAGTGGTAACACCAAGCTATAGCTTTCATCCATGATAACCTATCCGACCAAAGTTTGAGAAATGAAAAAGTGAATAATAAGTTTTCTACCGCATTGCAAAAAAGGAAAAATTTTTGAGAGGAAATGAGGATCCATAGCTGACCTCAATATTTGGGACTAATGCTTTATTGTTGTTGTTGCCTATCATGTTGCGGGGGGGGGGGGGGGGGGGGGGGGAACACTCAAAAATTGAAGCCAAACCTACGGCGAAAGATTTAATTAGTTAAGGAACGAGATAGTTACCATTATTTTCTCCTACTTTCAGTAAACGAATTTTAGGCTAGTTTGGAAAAAAAAAATGCACAATATAGTTTGGAAAAAAAAAAAAAAACATGCACACTTAAACTCTTACCTGCATTACTATTCATTTCTCCTTAGGCTTTTGCATATAAAATCCAATAAATGATAAACTCATCAACCTGAATCCAAAGGGAAAAGTTAAAGAGAGAACTAGATTAGTATTTGATAAATTTGGTTCTGTAGTATATTACCTATATATTTGGGGTTTTGGACCTTGTTATTTTGTTAAAATTAATACTTACATCTTTACTGAGAAACCTGTAGACACAGGAGCTAAATCCTTGCAAAAGAAATTCCAATCTCTGGGATGTGAGCAGCTTAGTGCACTTGACCTACATCCTCTTGTATTTTTCAAATATGTGAGAAAAGATATACAAAAAGTTTCTAATCATATGTTTTATATTATTTCGGATCACAGGAATTGAAATCCTCCTCTTCCTCTCCCATTCCCATTCAATAGATAAAGCAGAAATGTCTTCAAACAAGGACTATGACGCATGCATAGGTATTTTGCTATACAAACTGATGAAACAGCTCCCGCATTACCTAGGGAAGTGTCTTTGGATAATTAGAGGGGAAAGAAAAAGAGACATACAAAAATTATACCTAGAAACAAATTCAGACAAGAGAAGTAGAAGTTGCAATCTAACATACTAAAATATACAAAAGCAGTAATTAAACCATTACGATTTTAGATAAGTAGGCTTACCTTGAGATTAAAAGCACTACATCACTTATCCATAGGGCCCTATATTTACTCTCCACTTCTTGTCTTGTGCTGATGCATGTGAAATATAGTAAAATAAGAATTGATGTTAGTATGTAAATGGACAGGATCAAATGACAGACAATCATTAGTTACACTCACATGTTAGAGATGTGAAAGAAGAAACAAAAAAAACAAGGATAAGGGACACTGGAGAGGGAGGTTAGGATATTGTATATAAGTTACCTCCATTGATGAATAACTTGAGAAAGCCACATATTGTTGTAGAAATGATGCATAAAAACATAAACGATAAAAGCCTGCAGCATCCACATTAAAATGATGCATCAGGTTCTACTGTTACTATCAGTAGAAAAATAGCTTTAAAAAAAGGATGAAATTTATTGAAATGTAAGAAATTAGATGAAAGAAAGTATACATAATTTTTTATGAGCAGATAAAGGGGGAAAAGGAAAACAAAAGAAAGGAGATAGTACCAGTGAGTGAGTGGTTGAACAATTGCAGCATCCAAAAGCTTTAATTAAGTCTCAAAGGTGCAAGTTTCTTTGCTTCTTCATTTGGTTATGCATCTGAAATTGAATCACCAAGAAATACAGTAAAATGTTGAGACAGAACAGAGGAGAAAAAGAATATGGGTTTTGGATTTTTTTATTGGAGGGTTGGGTATATACCTGGCTCTTCAAACTAGGAGAAAAGCTAATTTCAAGATTTTGTAGAGAGCTGACATATTGAAGCCCCATCGGAAGAGAGACCAACTTTGGAAGACTAGAGAGTTGCAAAGAGAGAAGGGTTCTAAGTCCTTGCCATTCCATCTCATCCCAATCATTGGATAAATCAGCCACCTCCGAGTTGCAAACTCTCAGATCTTGAAGTGCAGTAAGATATCGCATGCCTTGAGGAAGAGGACATTTGATTAGATATAGAGTACAGAGAGAAATGAGATTTCAAAGGCACTCCTTTGGCAAAGCTTCTTCCATTTCTGTATACACATGTAATTTAATTTGGAGAGAGGGGCAACAATTGTAAAAGATGAAGAAGACGGAGAAGAAGAAGAAGAAGCAGCAATTGATGGTAGATATTGGCAATTTTTACATAAATATAATTTAAATTGGACAAGATTTGTGAGCAACATAAGCCAAAGTGGAAATCTCACTCCCCGTAGCACTTTAAATGCAGTGCTTTGAGATTTATATATGGTTGCAAGACTTCCAGTGACATCTCATCGTAACTAACACTCGCCTCATCAATGTCTTCTCCTATCCAATTTAAGTACAAGCTATCAAGGCATTGTTTCTCTTTCAAATTTGCAGCCTTACACTCTATTGCCTGCAGCACCTGCATTAAAATGATGCATCAGGTTCAAAAAAACAGTTCCACATGTAAACTAATAAAGTAGGTGATATTACAGTTCACAAAAGTAGTAATCCTTCAAGACTTATACTTGAATAAATTTATAGACCCAGTTGCCCACAACAAAGAAATTATATACAGACGCCTAGCTTACCTTCTGAATTTCCACTTTGCTGCTGCAGGGACCTCAATTGGACATAAGGCCTGCTGCTTCCAGCCAGTTAGAGCATCGAATGCATTGAAATGAATTTTGGTGCCACCATCCACATGTTTAAGAATTAAACCCTCCCCGAAAACCATCTCTGGCAAGTGAGAAATCTGAAGCTTTTCTTCCCACCTGCAAGCACATATGACATAACATAACCATCATGACTTTTTTTTTTTTTTGATAATCTGCAATAACTTTAATTAAGAAAACAAAATACAAGCTGGGTTATCCGCTTTACAAACAGACTCGATAACTGGCGGAAGATTACCATTATGGAAAAAGGACTGACAGGGAGATAGAGCAAATCTGGCAACTTCATGAGCTGTCGAATTGCCTTCTCTTTGAACCCAACTAAACTTAACTGAAGAAAAACATAGAGCTAGACCACGAATGTTGTTGATGAAACATAGACCCCTAACATATATCATCAAACTTCTTCTGGCAACATGAAGATCTCCAATTTTCCATAACTACCACCAAATAAGCCTTATTCCCAATTTGTTTTGGAGAGACTGATTCCTCGACTCAAACACTCAACCTCTACCAAATAAAATCCAAATTGGAAAAAAGAATGTTGTAACAAAGTCCATACAGGTCAATGTACATTTGTTTTTTATGTCAATTTTTGATCCCGGTGAAGGCGGCATGTGATCCTAGGTTCCTAGTATAATGACAATGTCAAGAGACTTTACCGATTTTCAGTTTCCACATAACTACTCAAAAACTTCTCCTAACATTTTCATCACATTCAAGAAAACCTGACTGATCACCGCTTTTCGACTATATATAGCTAGCGATATGGTGAGAGAGAGCAAAATTCAATTTGCACAAGCTAAAATTAACATAACAACAAAATCATTATATGAAATGGTTCAGTTTATGCTCTGAGTTTAGTAATTTAAAAAATAATAAAATAATAGAAAAGAAAAGAAAAGAGAGAGAGAGAGAGAGAGAGAGACTAACAGCTGGAGGTTGGAGGAGGTGAGAATGGAGAGCTTGCGAGTTTTGATCTCCCAGCCATGGATGTGGAGACCGCGGCGGCTGTTGGGCAAGGGTTTAGCGCCAGCGGCTTTGAGTTCCTTCTCTTTGACTTCTACTATCTGTAGGGAAAATAGCTTTAAAAAAAAGGAATCATCTTGATTGGAATATTTCCGTAATCACAACAACAATAATTAAAAGGTGCTTGATCTCTACAAAGTATATTTGGTGTTATAAAACAGGTCAGTGGAAGATTTCTTTTTCTTTTTCTTTTTTTTTTTTTTCGTTTTTTTATAGCTCAAACCAACTAACAATATTAAAATCAACAAAGTGAGAAAATTTAGATAGTTCATTGCTTTGGTATCATATAGTAAACCTTCTAAATATCAAGCAAATTTTCAAAATAAAACCATGATGCTTGAAAATTATATTTTATCATAAAGCATGATCCAATGGTGATTTAACTTAGATGATAAATTGTGATACATGAGATTATCTGTAGAACAGCAAATTGGAAGCTTTATATAAAATGGAACTGAAGCAACAGCATACCTGTACAATGAGCTAATTCCTACGGCATGGTTATCTGATTCAATTCTCCTAGTAATATTACCTTTTGCCAATTTTGACTCTGTTACACAATGGGAAATCAAATACATCACCACATCAACCCGGTTGAAAATCCAAAGATGGAATTTAATAAAATCTAAGAAATTAATCTATGAGAAAAGTATTAGCAGATAAACAAAAGAAAGGAGATAGTACCAGTGAGTGAGTTGTTGAGTTCTTGAACAATTGCAGCACCCAAAAGCTTTAATTAAGTCCCAATTCTTACAAACAGGTCTCGTTGCTTCTTCACTTGATTCTTCTTCATCTGAAATTTCTTCATTTGGTTCTTCTTCATCTGAAATTTAATCACGAATAAATACAGACGTTAAGAGAGAACAATGGAGAAGAAGAATTGTGCATTTGGATTTTTTTTTAATCGAAGGTTGGGAGTAAAATGGTGACTTTTACTTACCTGGCTCTTCTAAATACAAATTGGGAATGTGAGAAATTTTATGCCAATCTTCCCCGATTTGCTTCTTGCATCTTTTCAGTAAGATGGGACATTCTCCAATGCCTAGTGTTTGTAAAGAGGTAAGGGCACCGATTCCTTCTGGCAATGATTCCAAATTAGGGCAACCCCAAATATGAAGTGATTGAAGAGATATAAGTTTGCAGATCCACTCCGGTATAGCTATCAAACTATCACAGCTCCAAATTTGGAGATTTTGTAGAGAGCTGACATATTGAAGTCCCATTGGGAGAGAGACCAACAACGGAAGAAAATAGAAATCCAAAGAGAGAAGGGTCCTAAGTCCTTGCCATTCCATCTCATCCCAATCATTGGATAAATCAACCACCTCAGATTTCCGAACATCCAGACGTTGAAGTGCCGTAAGATATCGAATGCCTTGAGGAAGAGGACAGTTGTTTAGAGATAGAGTACGGAGAGAAATGAGATTTCGTAGGCACTCCTCTGGCAAAGCTTCTTCCGTATTCTCTATCCACAGGAAACTTAATTTGGAGAGAGGGGCAACAATTGTAGAAGGAGAAGAAGAAGAAGAAGCGATTGATGGTAGATTCCCTGAAGTCTTGTTGTTTATCATCATCCTCTCCAATGACTGCTTCAAGCTACACTTCTCTAGAGTCAATCTTTCGAGATATGGAAACAAAGGAAAGGAAGTCAGCTGAGGGCAATCGTCAATTTCTAAATCAGAAAGACGAGGAAATGAAGGAAGAGAATCCCTCCTTCCCCGCCAGTGCCCCCATCCCTTTAAATTAGGGCATTTCCAAATATAGAGTTTCTCCAAAGATGGGTAGAATAAAGAATCACTGTTATCTCTCTCTGAATCTGATATGTGCTCTAAAGAATCCAATCCCACCAAATCGATAATTTTGAGAGAAGGAAATTGGTCCAACGGTGGAAGATATTGGCATTTTCTACATAAATATAATTTAAATTGGACAAGATTTGTGAGTGACACAAGCCAATGTGGAAATATCACTCCTCCATACTGCCTTAAACTTAATGCTTTGAGATTTATATGTGGTTGCAGGGCTTCCAATGACATGTAATCATAACCAGCACCTGTCTCATCAATGGCTTCGCATACCCAATTTAAGTCCAACCCATCAAGACGTTGTTTCTCTTTCAAATTTGCATCCTTATACTCTAATGCGGCATCTTTTCCATGTTTGAGATTTTCAATTGACAGATTGTCTCTTAGCTCATTTAGCTTGGCAAGTTCCTTCAATCCACTACTTCTTGGCACTGAATCAATAGTACCCTTACTCATCACAAATCTTGACAATTTTTGTAGATTAGTCAATTGGCCCAGTCTATTTGGCATATGAGTCAAACCCGAGCACCCATCAATCTCAAGAAACTTGAGATTGATTAATTTGTAAATATCTTTTGGCAATTTTTTAAGGTTTTTACACTTAGAGAGTTTAAGTGTTTGCAAATTGTACAACTTGACAACAGAATTAGGAAGCATCTCAATATCTTCATTCATAGAAAGATCAAGATATCTTAGATGCTTCAAATTTTTTATTGAACTTGGAATTGTTTTAATTCCCATTTTATGCAAATCCAACAAGCGTATGAACTTAAAGCTTTCAATAATTGCACTATTAGCTGAACACTTTATTCTATAATACTCTGGTGGTTGACATGGCAAAAGAAATGTTCTTGTCCTTTTTGCTTTATATAATGAGATTGGAATTTCCGATGATGAGTATAATGTATGCCCAAATGACACATGACGAGTTTTCTCGTCAATGTCTTTCTCTTTTGAATAAATGGTGGTGCTCCCTGAACCCATTACTTGTATTGCCATGTCATGCATCAAATCATGTATTTTGAATTTTGAAATATTGCCAAGTTCATCTTCTTTAACTTCTTGAAAGAACGATCTCCAAAGCAAATCCATAAAATACACATCACCAACATCTTCGGGACATTTATTTTTGTTATACAAATTGATGAATCCTTGCGCCATCCACATATAAATCAAACTCGCCTTTTCAATCTCATAATCTTTTGGAAATATACTACAAAAAGCAAAGCATTGCTTCAAATATGATGGGAGATGATCGTAACTCAACTTTAATGTTGGTAAAATATCATTGTCATTCTGTGATATATTCAAAATTTCATTGTTTTTGAATGACTGCCACTCTTTTTCTGATTTTTTTAAAAACAATAGACTTCCTATTGTTCTTATAGCAAGCGGAACTCCTCCACACTTCTTTAAAATCTCCTTCCCTATATTTACAAAAATTGCACTCTTTGGCTCTTCGCCCCCAACAAACGCCATCTTCTTAAATAAAGACCAAGATTGTGTTTCATCTAAACCCTTTAACAAGTGTGGTTGCATAGTTTGTGTAATCTCTGCCACTATTTTAATGCGTGTAGTCAATAATATTCCACTGCCTCTTGCACCACCCTTCAAAATAGCTTTCAAGCTAAACCATTTATCCCGATCCTCATTCCACACATCATCTAACACGAGCAAGTATCTTTTTCCATTAATTTGTTTTTGTAGATCATTGACTAATGTGTTCATTTCAAGTTCTTTTGGTTTCTCATTTTTTACACACTCCAAGATTTTCTCAACAATTATTTTCACATCAAAGTTGTCCGACACACACACCCACAATTTTAGTTCAAAATGGTTCTTGATTTGTTCATCATTGAAGACAAGTTTAGCGACTGTCGTCTTTCCTAGTCCTCCAATACCAACTATCGGAAGGACCGAAACATTCTCTTTAGCATTGGCATAATCCAACAGAGATTCAATAATAGCCTTCTTATCATCCTCCCTCCCGATAACATCTTCAGCAGGTAAAAGAGAATGAGTCTGCCTTCTTGCCTTATACCTGACTTGTTCCTCCTCAGAACGCTCATCTAAATGAAACTTCCTATCAGCTGCAATATCAACAAGCCTCTCCCTCATGGCTTTAACCTTATGACCCATTCTAAGACCATATGCAAGCTGATTAGATTTGGAAAAGAAGATGCGTACCTCTTTGGCCTTCTTGTCCCGGGTCATCACTTCCCGTTGCAAAGCCTCAGTGGAGATTTCATCCAGCAAATCATCCGCATCAAACATGGCGTCCTCAAGCCTTTGCAGCCACAGTTTGACTTCATTGTTGTGTTTCTTCGCCTCTGCATCCAAAAGCACAGCACTGATTGTGGAAACTGTCTCCTTGAGTTTTTTGATCTCGTCTTTGACACCCCAGATGAGCGCAATCTCTTGGACTGCTACGTCGCCCGCTTTCCCGATGATTCCATTAGCAACGTTGAAAAGAGCTCCTTCCGCCATTTCCTAAATTAGTGAGAATTGAATGAATGCTTATATTTGTGAGAACTGAGAACTGGAGGGTAAGAGTAAGACCAGAATGATCTGTGATCTGTGTGATTAGGGATGGACTAGCAGATTTGCCAAAGGATAAGACTCTGCTTTTTGAATGCTTGGATGATAAGACTGCTTTTTGAATGCTTGGATACTAAGAAACGAACACCCCTGCAAAGTGGAAACGTGCAAAGATACATCAAGATCATAATTTGGGAAAGGCATATTAATGGACAATCTGTGACAGTGGGATGGACTATATTCCTTGCTTTTTGAGTGCTTCGATCGATGAAAGTAATTACACGTAGTTGTGGGGTACAAAGATTAGAAGAAAACAAGCATAGTTCCTCAACTTTGCATCAAATGATTCAAAGCAGGGAAAATACCCATTGGACCTCAGCACCGAAAGAAAACCGTGTGGACCACAAGTGTTTCCTTTACACTCTTCGCCATTATTAAAGCAACCTTTTCATATGCTCATGATGCACGCACCACTGTAGTTTTTAACTTCTATCTTTCAAACCCTTTTGGCAGGGCTGGCCCTAGCCTTAGGCCACCGACTAGGGCCCCTATTAGAAGGAGGCCCCAAATTTTGGGCAAAAATTGATATATTAAAAAAAAAATTAGAGATATAGAAAAAAAAATTAGTTTTATATTTTTCATCTACTTTTACAAAGTCTCAAATAATTGAGTAATATAATTAAGTAGATAAAACTTAGGTATAGTATCTTAGGTGCTGTTTCTTAAGTTCCTCTCTTAAGATTCAGTCATATGGCTACTTAACTAAAAAATACACTTTCATCCCATGAGAAAAAATTCACATGGCAGAATCTTAAAAAGGGAACCTAAGGAATAGCACCTAAGTATTGTACCTAAGTCTTGCTCAACTAAGTAATGCTAGAGATAATACAATTTTTAAATACATAAGTCTTACAAATGGAGTAATGCTACAGTTACAAACTATTTTAAAATATTTTTACAAACTGTTGTTGTGGCCAACATTTAACATCACTTTTTTATTTATCTATAATCTTTTATCACATCATCAATTTGTAAAGATTTTTGTAAAAGAATTTGTGTCTTTAGCATTTTCCCTTACAAATATGTGTCACTAATCACAAGAAATAATTCAAATAGGAAAATGCTAGAAATATTATTAATTTTACTTGAAAACTTTACAACTTGATGTGACAATTAATATTATATGTGGACATCAATAACCTAATAAATTATTTGAATTATTTTTTGTGATTAGTGATATATCTTTGTAAGCCTTATGTTGTAAAATTTATAATATCTCTAATATCATTCATTCAAACACTTGTTTATTATCTTCTTGAAGTGTTACTAATCGTATTCATTTCTACATCATTAGCAATTTTTTTTTTTAATAAAATTTGTTATAAGTTTAGCATTTTTCCCCAAAAAAAAAGAAAAGAAAGCATATTACAAAATAAAAGGAATATATTTTTATTATAAAAAAATTATGATATTAAATACTAGTTAAATATTATTTAAGTGATAATAAAAATATCTCATTTAAATATATCTTCTTAAGCCTCTAAATTTGTTGGCCGCCCCTCTTTTTGGGTTCACTCAGCAATTATATACAGTTTTTTTTTTACGTGGAAAATGCTACAAAACACGCAAGTTTTTGACAAGTATTGATGTTTCGAAATCACAGGGCCCACTTGGAGTTGATTAAGGAAGGGCAAAAGCTTAGTCCAAAACTTCTCTTGATGGGCTTGAGTGTGGCCTATAAAACTTTTTTTTTTTAAGTTAAGTAAAGCCCATGTCTGAATTGCTGATGGGGATGATCAGATGATGGCCTTTTTTCACAGATTTTCCACTTTCTTCTTTGGAAAAAGAGTTTGCACCTGAGTTTTCCACACTTTTAGTTTTGGTAGAACCAAAATAATTGACTCAATGCAGTTTTCACATTTTAACACAATTTTGCATATCATTTTGTGTTCTATACGTGAGTTTATCAAATTAAATAAGATGCGTATGTGCACTAAATTCGGCTTGCTTATATATATATATATGGACATAGTCATTCACCCTCTTTTGTCTTTGGGAACACAAATATAATTTCAAAGAATTACGTGATGAAAAACAAAAATCTTACAACGATTTATACATATCTAATGTATAATAAGTTTCTAGCTGTGCAAAATTAAATTCATAGAGATTTATATCACAAATAAAATTAACTACTTGACTTGCTAATAGGCTAATAATCCAACGACATTCCACCCTTATTTTTTTTGATAATCTAATAGTTTGGAGAGAGTGGGAATTTGAATTCTGGATATGTCAGTTAGAAATATTAAAAAGTGCCAACCAATTGAACTATAAGGCATTCTATCCTTGTTGATAGCTATTGCTCGCATATTTGATCCTGTTTGTATAAGAGTGTGGAGTTAATTAAAAAAAAAAATTTGATGTATTGTTATTTATGAAGTATCAACTATAGGAGTAGTCATTGTACTGTACTGAGTTTATTTTCCAATTTATTTACTTAATATCTTTATTTTTAAGCGTGGGTTCTAGTTAACTCAACTGGTAAAGTTTCTGATGGTTGTATAAGAGATCTAGGGTTCAATCTCCACCTACACCAAAAACTTATTGGTGTTTTAATTTGATGATAAAAAGCTATCATCAAGAGCGGACGCCATAAGTTGAAACTCTCTCTCAAAAGAAAAAAAAAAATCTTTATTTTTTAGCAAAATAAGTTAATCCAATGAAACTAAACTCGTCAACAATCCCTGTAAGAAAAATGGGAAAAAAAGGCTCTTTAGCCCTGAAACTAGATGTCAGTAAGGCATATGATCGTGTTGAGTGGTCTTTCCTTAAGAGCATTATGTCCAAGCTGGGGTTTCCTGACACATGGGTTGATAGAATAATGAGTTGTGTAACTACTCCAAGCTTCTCAGTTCGCATCAATGACAAAGCGTATGGAAGTATTCTCCCAACCAAAGGGCTTCGTCAAGAAGGGGAGGGGCTGCTTCATGGTGTGTCAATTTGTAGAAGGGCACCATCAATTTCTCATCTTTTATTTGCCAATGACTCTCTCTTGTTTTGCCAAGCTACTCATGATGAGTTTATTTTAGTAGTAATGTGGAGGAGGATCAAAGACAAAGGATAAAGGAGTTGTTGGGGGTCAAGGAGGTGGAAAGGTTTGAATCCTATTTGGGGTTACCTACCTTGGTTGGTCGAGCGAAACACCAAACCTTTTCATTTCTAAAAGATAGAGTGTGGAAGAAAATCCAAGGATGGAAGGGTAAATTACTCTCAAGAGTGGGTAAGGACATTTTGATCAAAGCGGTGGCTCAATCTATCCCCACTTACACTATGGGGGTTTTTCAACTACCAATAAAACTTTGTGAAGAACTAAATGCTATGTATGCTCGGTTTTGGTGGGGGCAGATTGACAATGAAAGGAAAATCCATTGGAAGAAGTGGAGCGTGTTGGCGCAACCAAAAAAGGAGGGTGGAATGGGCTTTAGAGACTTACACAGCTTCAATCTAGCTATGTTGGCCAAGCAAGGATGGAGACTACTCCAACAACATGAGTCTTTGGTGTATAAGTGCTTTAAAGCTAAATATTTCCCACGGTGTACTTTCTTAGAAGCTACGGATGTACTGAACAGCTCTTATGTTTGGAAAAGTTTACTAGCAGCTCAACCAATCCTAAGAAAAGGAGGTTGCTGGAGGGTAGGCAATGGGTCCTCTATTCGAGTAACCATGGACAGCTGGATTCCAAACCATCCTACACATCGAGTACTCCACCCACCCCGTGTGGAGGAGTGGGAATGGAGAGTATCCGAGCTTATTGATTGGAGGGTTAAAGCTTGGGATAGGGAGCTTATTGCTGCTACATTTCATAGGGAAGATGCTGAGGCAATTCTTCGCATTCCATTGAGTCATAGGGTGGTGTCAGACATGTTGATATGGCTTCACACCAAGACTGGGGAGTACACGGTGAAGTCGGGGTATCAGATAGCTAGGCTAATTCAAAAGCAAGAGAAGGATTCAGGGGAATGTTCCAAGGTAGCGGAAGGATCTCATATATGGACATACGTATGGAAGATGAAAGTGCCGAATAAGATACGTGTGTTTGCATGGAGAGCTTGTCAAAATATTCTCCCTACACGTCAGAATTTGTTTCGAAGAAAAGTGGTTCCGGATGAGTTCTGTGAGAGATGTAACCAAGCTCCAGAGTCAGTTCTTCATGTGCTTTGGGAGTGCGGAGCAGCGCAAGACGTGTGGGCAGGTGCTCCAGGCAGATTGCAAAAAGTGAGCGCGGAGCAGAGGGAGTTTATGCAGCTGCTTGAACATTTGAGCCACAAATTTTCCGATGAAGAGTTTGAGCTTTTTTGGGTTCATTGCTGGCTGATCTGGAACCAGCGAAATACGTTGTTGCATGGAGGGAAAGTCCAGGACCCTTCAAGAATTACCACTCGGGCTATTGACTTCATTGAGGAGTTTAAAGCATCACGGGATCAGCTGGCTATCCATGCGGCTAGAGAGGCAATGCAATCGTGGTGTCCACCTTCAGGTACTCTGTATAAGTTGAACTTCGATGCGGCTGTCTTCATGGATACGGAGTCATCGGGTTTTGGCGCGGTTATAAGGAACAATATGGGAGAAGTGATGGCAGCGCTATCAGCAAAGGGACCTCCAATTGTAAACAGTGAAGAAGCAGAGATTTTAGCATGCCGGAAAGCTTTGGAATTCGCGGTGGAGGCAGGTTTTCAATATGTAGTGGTGGAGGGTGATAATGTTACAGTTATGAACGGCTTGACAGCAGTCAAACCCAACAACTCACTTCTGGGAAATATATATGAAGATGCTCGATGCTTGGCTTTGAGATTTCGAAGTGTATCAGCTAGTTGTGTTCGACGGAGTGCTAATGGAGTGGCCCATTCTTTGGCCAGGTTTGCAAGACAATTAAGTGAAGATTATGTATGGTTGGAAGAACAACCAACCCCTGCCCTTGAGGCCCTGTATGCGGACTCCTTTGCTTTTGATTAATTGATTAATATATGCTCCATTTTCAAAAAAAAAAAAAAAAAAAACTCATCAACAATCCTAGAAAGACCAAAGGACCAACGTTGCTTTTGTTCGCAGCCACGACTTTGTTTGTTTGTTTCTGTATGGTAGAGAAGGATCTAATCAATGTGTCAATTAAAAGCTGCTTGCTTTAAGTCAAATGTTGGTTTGTTATGACCAAGCACTTACAGTACCAATTGTTAGGACTAAGCACTTATCTATTGCACCAAAAATTATAGCTGATAGTAAATGCACAATTTTATTCCTTTAAAGGCTGGTAGCCTAGCGCTAACGTGATGCTATTCTCAACCCAACTAAGCCTCCATCTTTGCAATATGCTAGACTGGGTCCACTAGTCCTTTGCCTAATATCAATCAACAATTCTAAAAATAATCAAATACATTAAATTTCATAATTACTTTACAACTTTTTAAGATGACAAAATGTGATTAGTGTAATATCACTTTTACATGTAATCATCACTAATATAACTTTTATTATACATTAATCACAATCTATAATCTCAATAGTTTCAAAAAATATTGATTCTCAAATGGTTCTAAGATCTTGCAAATTTGATTGATTTATTTACCTATTTGATGGGTTTCAAAACTAGCCATAAATTCAAGCACATTATTCAGCAATATATATATATATATATATATATATATATATATATCAACCACTTAATATCACCCCCTCAAAAAAAAAAAAAAAAAAAGACCACTTAACATCAGAAAATGAACAAGAAACCAAAATTGCATTCAAAAGGTGAGTATCCATCATTATTAGAATCATCATATTTTTTTCACTGAATAACAAAACTAAACTTTATAAAGAGAAAGACAGAGGTATTAACTCTTTCCAAAGGTTGATAAATTTGGCATGTTAAATAGACCTCTTACATGTCATAAAATATTATTCACAATTATAAAAATAGACTGAAATAAAAATAATATTTCTCTAATCATAATTTGTAATCATGAAAAAATATCACACCCCACCTTTAATTTTTGGCAAAAACATCAGTTTAGTCCATACATTTTGGAGTTACTAATTCAATCTTTACGGTTAACTTACTAACGAAAAATGCCACGTGGCTAATGGATTGCGTTGTTGGTACACTTAAAGTTTTTTTTTTTTTTTTAAGAGAGAGTTTCAACTGCATCCACTCCTGATGATAGCTCTTTATCATCAAACCAAGACACCAATCATTTTTTGGTGTAGGTGGAGATTGAAATTTAACTATCAGATACTTTACCAGTTAAACTAACTAGAACCCATTGGCACAATTAAAGCTTAAGTAGCTAATAAAATGATTTAATTACTATTTAAAAATGGCACATCAACCTAATAAAATCCAAGTCTGAAAAAAGTAAATTGCTAATTTTAAAGAAAAATAAAAATGAATCAAATAAATCAACTTAGCAATTTCCTTTTTCTTTCAATTTTATCATTTTGGTTTTGGGTTTAGACTTGGGTTCGAGAGAGGGGAGTCGGGCTATTACGTATGAGAAATTGAAAGAAAAATGAAATTGCTAAGTTGATTTTTTTTTTTTTAATTTCTTAAAAATTAGTAATTCAATTTTTTTCTCTTACATGGATTTTTATATAATTGACGTGGCATTTTTAAATAGCAATTAAAATATTTTATTAGCCACTTAAACTTTAAATGTGCAATCTGTGCAATCTATTAGCCATATAAGGATTTTTTTTGTTAGTGAAATAATTATAGAGATCAGATTGATTGCAAGTTGAAATTGATTACTACTAAAATGTAGGTATCAAATTAATTACAACTCTAAAATATAGGGATAAAAATAATATTTTTGCAAAAATCTTTTTATATTCATCCATTAGCATGGTCCACAAAATCTACCAGTCCACACTTTTGGTATGTTGAGACATGGGAGCAAGGAGTGGTAGTTTTTTTTTAGAATCTTGGGTGGAATCAGAGGTGGTGGGACCCTTCAATGTTCTAGATAAGGAGAGAGGGATGGGGCTCAATTTGAAGCCTTCAAAAAGCGCCACATCTTCTTGATTCCAACAATCTCTCTCTCTCTCTCTCTGAATATATAACGGCACACCCAAATGCGCCTCCCTCTCCCATTCCTTAGTCAATCATCCTCTACTAAAAGACAAACATACCCCCGATATTTTCATCGAAAAAATGTTCAAACATGGACAGCACTGTCCTTTGGACTTCTTATTCTGAGAGTCCATAACTCACACTCTTACGGTCGGTGACAATGACGACGCACATTCCCCAAACAAAGGAAAAAGAAATAGAAAACAAAAAGAAGAAAAAAAGAGGGAAATTATGAAGAAGAGAACAAACAAAAATATTGTTGTAAAAATGATGCATCAAGTTCTACTGTTACTATCAGTAGAAAAATAGCTTTAAAAAAAGGATGAAATTCATTGAAATGTAAGAAATTAGATGAAAGAAAGTTTACAATATTTTTTATGAGCAAATAAAGGGAGAAAAAGAAAACAAAAGAAAGGAGATAGTACCAGTGAGTGAGTTGTTGTCGAGTTGTTGAACAATTGCAGCATCCAAATGACAATTATATACAGTTATTATCTAACACTCAGAGTTGTGGTTTAGATACTACTGTTATTATATATTAACTTTTATCTTTTAGGGTTCGCAGTTACACCACAAATTATATAATGTTTCTTCTCCTAGTGCGTTTCCAAAGTGACTTTGTGTTCACGCCGCAGACTGCTTGTTAATATGTAATAGGTTGTCCGAAATCGCAAGGCCCACTCGGTGTTGATCCAGAAAGGGAAAAAGCCTAGGCCTAAACTTCTTTGATGGGCTTGAGTTTGGCCTATGACTTTTTTAAGGGTTAAGTAAGGCCCATGTATGATAGCATTTTTCACCGAAAATCCACTTTCTTCTTTGGTGAAAGAGTTTGCACCCGAGCTTTCCACACTTTTTGTTTTGGTAGAAGTAGAACCAACATAATTGACTCAAGGCAGTTTTCACATTTTAACATGTGAAAACTGTGTTAAAATGTGAATCATTTCTATGATCTTTGGCTGGCCAAATTTAATGGGATTGAACATAGGTTACATGAGTAACCCCTCTCATTTGTGTAACTCATAGAAATAGAACATCTTCTCTACTATTCTCTCAAAACGTTTTGGATTCTGTATATTGTGTGTCTTGCGCTAGTAGCAAGCACCACCATGAGCAAAAGAATAGAGGTGTTGTTGATAGCGTGAAACAATTGGTAAATCAATCGTAGAGGCATGTACTCTTAATCTTACATTGGTATCACAGCTTTTTAAGGTTTTTTTTGTTGGTAACACTTCTTCTGTTGTGGGTATCTTTTTTTTTTTTTTTTTTTTTTTGAGAAACTCTATTGTGGGTATCTAGTATAATATTTTTAACAATTAAACAATATATGTATTGTTTCGGGTCTCACGTGGCACATCACACAAAAATCATATCTTTCCATTAATTTTCATATATGAGATATAACATAACCATAAATATACCCTTAAATTTGGTGATGACTAGCTTGCGTAAATGATAGAATTTTGAAACATGTACTCTAGCTTCTGGATCTGAGACTTCGTGTCTCAACTTTGATTCTAAGTGATTCCAACCACCAAATTATTATATCTTGTGTTGTAAACCTATTAGTGTGCCATGAGATATAAGCAAAAATATTTAGACGGACAGAAACATGGGCAGCTATTTAAAATTTCAAAACTTTGTTGTTTTTAACAATTTTTTTACATGGTTTGTAGTGTCACTCCTGGAGACTTGAGTCTTGCTTTCCTCCATAAACATTTATATTTGTAGAGTGACTATTACATCAAAGATGCGCAGTTGTAGTCGTTTGGGTTCTTGATAGGCAAAAGGTACTTTTTTTTTTTTTTTTTTTTTCACTCTCAGACCAAAAGTTGGCTTACTACCACCTACAACTGAAGCACAGCAAATGGTAAATACATAGACGCACCAATATATGATCAAAATAATAGTAATAAATACATATACGCACCAATATATGATCAATTTATGTTTGGAATGTCCAAATGGCATAAAATGTGCTGTTACGTAGCTTGGATTCAAGGCTTACTAAGGATCTTCCTTCTGATCTGCAGAAGCTTAAATGGAAGGTATTTACAATCTCATTTTCTCACATTATGTTTGAAAGCACTCACATTTTCATAAAGTAATAAACCTGATAGGATCATGTAAGATTGTAAAATAATTTGCTTATTTTCAAACGTCCCTACCTAAATAATACTGATAGCACATTTTATTTGTTTCTGTCCATATATTCTCAAATTTCAAATTTGTGCCTATGCTAATCAATACTTGGCTGAATTTCAGTCCACCTTTGCCCTTTTGATTTAGCTAAGGTTCTATATTTAGCTGATTCCTTTGCCTCCTTTGTTTGACTTCAGGTTACTTTTCATGCATGGAGGTTTGCCCCACCAATTTTGGAACTTGGTAACAAGCTTGCAGAGAGGATGCGAAGCAAGGGACCCTACCTTGCTCTTCATTTAAGGATGGAGAAAGATGTATGGGTTAGAACTGGTTGCCTTCCTGTTTTGAGCCATGACTACGACAAGATAGTGAACAATGAAACTGCAAAATCAAAAATGACTTACCATGAGCGGAAGCTTGCAGGTCTCTGCCCCTTGAATGCCTTGGAGGTAACCAGGTAAGAATCTAAGTCTAATATGTGCTCCTGTACTTTTAACCTTCACTAGTGCAATACTGCAATCTGCTGAACTGGTTACATTTTTCTATAATTGACAATTCTTTAATACGCTGAAATTCTTTTTGTTTTGTCATTTAATGTTTTAGGCTGCGTAAAGCTCTTGGAGCCCCAAAAAATGCGAGGATATACTGGGCTGGAGGGCAGCAATTGGGTGGGAAAGAAGCCTTGCTACCATTAACCCAAGAGTTTCCTTATTTTTATAATAAGGAAGACCTTGCCTTGCCTGGTGAACTAGAACCATTTGCAAATCGGGCATCAATTATGGCTGTCATTGATTATATAGTCTCAGAGAACAGTGATGTTTTCATGCCATCCAGTTATCACCATCACCATTTTCCCTAAGTATATACTGCATTATTTGTATCAATTTTGTAGAACATATAAATTTCCTGCATTAGAATTCACAAGACTACTTGCTATATTGATCTGGCCTTATCAAATAATATCAGCCAAAGGTTAATCATATAAAACTGTAATTACTGTGAACACAGTGAAGTCCTTGAGACATTTGAGTTTGGAAAGTAATAATTAAGCAAACTTTTAAGCTCTTGTACTTCAATTTCCTTGAGAAAGACTATAAAGTAGGCAATAGAAGTTTCTCCAATTTGAAATTACAACATTGAAAGGTTCTTGTCATTTTCTTTTCTTTCCCACCCAATGGATAATTTTTTTTGGAGAAAATAGGATGTATGGTTTGAGTTATTTGTCCAAAGAAAAAAGGGTTTTAGTAAAAGCTAATCATAGTGTGAGCCAAAAAAAAAACACCATTTTTGTACGTGTTACTGTTATCTCACTGGTTGCCTAATTTTAGTTTTTGTTCAATCATGAATGTGTCTATGACTCTATGTCAGTGAACCTATATACTGCCTGTGCCTTCAGAGCAGGTGGGAGGAAAGTTTTCCTGAATTTGAAATCTTAAAAAACATCCAGAATTTATTTTCTATTTGTCCATATTTTAAGCAGCCTAATGGATCATTAATGATCTTAAATCTATAAATTTAGAACCTCAAATATAAGTTTTATGCTTCCATTTATGGAGACTGAAATTTGCTGTTTATATTATACAGGGACACCGGGCCTTTGCAGAACACAAGAAGCATATAACCCCAAACAAAAGACAAATGCCCCCTTACTTTTTGAACTCTTCTTTACCAGAAGCAGAATTCAACAGCATCATAAAGGAATTACACAATGAATCCTTAGGGCAGCCAGAGCTCAGGACCAATAAAGCAGGAAGGGACGTTACGAAGTATCCTGTCCCTGAGTGTATGTGCAATGATTCACATACTCATACCAACTAGTGATTTCATGCAGAATGCTTCCACATGATTACACTGCAACCAATCCCTTCATCGAAAGATCGAAACTTTTTGGAAATTCCATTGAATTTGCGCCCTCTGAAAACTAGCTGTGACGCCTTTTGGGGCAACAATGGTTCGTTGGAGCACTATTTTTGAAGAAAAGCTTAAGTTGGCACACATGGCAACTACACTCACAATGATTCTTGCATTTAGATTTTGAGGCAAGTTACATGGCCAAGTATGACAAAAACAGTGCATGATACCGTAACATTTTTTGATTCTTCACAGGAAGAGTTCTTTTAGGATACATACCATTTCATTCTTTGTATTATATTTATGTATTATAGATCCATACGTGTAACTATGTATAATGATGTAGAACAGACAGCACATGCCTTCCTTGAGCAACAGGGGCGCAAGAAGTCACAACGCAAGATCAAAGGGGGTGCCAGTAGGGGCCATCGGGATAACAGTGTCGGAATTGCATGAAATTTGACAGGTTGAAGAGAAACGACGTTCTGATCCAGATTCATGACGCCATGAACGTCGCCAAAATTTAGGCGAATTCCTTCGTTAAGGCCCCGATAACAGTGTTTTTGCTATTTATAGTATTATTTGTTTTTCCTTAATAACTTTTAGTTTAAAAGTCAGAATAAAGTCCCGTCTGTTTTGGGACGACCCTTAAGGCCAGTAGTTTATGATTTTACATTTAACTCAATTTTGCCATTTTTGGCAAAATTCGGTAATTTGTCACCTAATCGCTTAATTAGTGCGAATTAGGGTTTTAAACGTTTTTTTCCTTTAGTATTTATATGTTTTGTAGCCGTCAGAGGCAAAATAGTTGATTATCAATAAACACAGACTTTTGTCAAATTTTCTTCTGGTGGATTCCAGTTTTAACTCCTTGTGGATTCAGGGAAACCCCACGTGGATTCGAGGTTTACTACCAGAAACTAACAGTTTAGTTTCTGTTTCATTAAGAGAGCATCGTGTGTGCTCTTCTTCAGGCTTCCGCGACATCAGTTGGTATCAGAGCCTTGATTTACCCTGGTCTGATGGCTAACCGGCGAGACGGTGACCACCATAACAATGACGGCGACGACGACGTCAATAACCCAGTCCTCACTAGGGCTGAGTTCCTTGATTTTCGTGATGAAAATCAACAATTTCGTGATTCAACCCAACAGACTCTGGACCAGATTCAAGCAGCACTTGCCACTTTGCTTAACCGAAACCCTAATCGCGTTGATGAAGAGCGACGTGATAACCGAGTGCGTGGCCCTCCCTATCGTGGTCCAAACCGGAACAGGCAGCAAGATTACAACGAAGAAGACAGTGAAGATGATGAGTATGCAGAGAGAGTCCTTGGAAATCATCGTGGTCCTGCGAGGGATAATGGTCGAGATTATCAGGAGCAGAGGGACTATCGGATGAAAATAGAGTTACCATCTTTTAATGGTAATGTCTCTATTGAAGAATATCTGGATTGGGTCAGTGAGGTTGAAAAGTTTTTCGACTATATGGGTACACCAGAAGATAAACAGGTGTGTTTGGTGGCCTACAAATTGAAGGGAGGAGCATCTGCCTGGTGGGATCGTGTTCAATTAAACCGTACTCGGGAACGAAAGCTTCCAATACGGTCATGGAGAAGGATGAAAAGATTAATGACAGATCGGTTCTTACCACCCGATTACCAGCAGGAGTTGTTTAGACAGTACCAAGATTGCAGGCAGGGTTCTCGGACAGTTAATGAGTACATGGAGGAGTTTGACAGGTTGGCGAATCGCAATGATTTGGAGGAAACTGAAGATCAACGGATATCCAGATTTGTACACGGGTTACGAGTTTCCATTCGAGATCAGGTATCCTTACAAACCCTATATACTTTGAATGAGACTGTAACCTTATCCAAGAAAATAGAATTTCAGCATCTCAGGACAGGTTCGAAGTTTTCCAACCGCAGTTCGGAGTCCTCTAGTTCCATTGCCAACAAAGGTAAACAGCCCATGTTTACACCACGGTCACAACCCGTGGTTAGGGAGAATAGTGGTGTCAACCAATCCACAGTGGCAGTAGCAGGTTCCGCAGCCCAACCAGTAGCGAATGCCAACCCCTATGCTAGACCAACTGGGAATAAGTGCTACAGATGCGGAGAACCAGGACATCGATCTAGTACTTGCCCTAAGCGGGTCGCAGTGAATCTGGTAGTGGCAGAAGAGGGTGAGGTAGAAGGTGAACAGGAGGGCGAAGAGGTGTATAATGATGCAGATCCGTATGCCTATGATCCCAATGAGGTCCAAGAGGATGAGGAAGGTGTGCCATTAGGGAAGTCTTTGGTGATTCAGAGGTTATTACTCACACCAAGGGTGGAATTTGGTGACCAGCGGAATGAGATCTTCCGAGCACGATGCACCATCAATAAAAGGGTCTGTGATTTGATCATAGACAGTGGCAGTGTAGAAAACATTGCGTCGAAAAGTTTAGTTACCAAGCTGGGACTGAAAACAGAAAAGCATCCCTCCCCGTACAAGATAGGTTGGATCAAGAAAGGTACGGAAACCCTTGTTACTCAACAATGTCGTGTTACTTTTTCTATGGGCAAATATTATGTAGATGAAGTAGTTTGTGATGTTGTTGAAATGGATGCATGTCATTTAATATTGGGTAGACCTTGGCAGTATGATGTAGATGCTACTCATAAGTGTAAGGATAATGTGTATGTGTTTTTTAAGAATGGCAGAAAAATTGTCCTTGGTCCTATTAAGGAAGGCAGTAGACCCAAAGCTTCTAAAGTGGAGGGGAAGCCAGCACTCCTTATAGTGAACAATGAAGATGAGTTTGACAGGGATTGTAAGGAGTTGAAACAGGTATACGCTGTAGTAGTGACAGATGGTGAGCCAAAGAAGGTTGCTGAGATACCTGAGGCGATTCAGCCATTGATCAAGGAGTTTGAAGAGCTTTTTCCGGAAGAGCTGCCTGCAGGTTTACCACCGATGCGTGACATCCAGCATTGCATTAATTTAGCTCCTGGAGCTAGCCTACCAAATCTGCCACATTACAGGATGAATCCTCAAGAGGGTCAGATTCTGCAAGGGCAGGTGGATGAGCTTTTGAGCAAGGGGCAGATTAGGGAGAGTATGAGTCCATGTGCAGTACCGGCACTGCTAACACCAAAGAAGGATGGGAGCTGGCGTATGTGTGTGGATAGTCGAGCCATCAATAAGATCACAGTCAGGTATCGATTTCCTATTCCCCGACTAGATGACATGTTTGATATGCTAAGTGGGTCCAAGTGTTACACCAAGCTGGATCTCAAGAGTGGGTATCACCAGATTCGGATCCGACCTGGAGATGAGTGGAAGACAGCTTTTAAGACAAAGGAGGGGTTGTATGAGTGGATGGTAATGCCGTTCGGGTTGTCTAATGCTCCCAGCACTTTTATGAGACTTATGAATCAGGTATTGAAACCATTTATTGGAAAGTTTGTGGTAGTTTATTTTGACGATATCTTGATTTATAGTAAGACAGAAGCAGCCCACTACAATCATGTGCGAGAAGTATTAGCGGTGTTGCAGGCCAATAAGTTGTATATCAACTTGAAGAAGTGCAGCTTCTTGACTAATAAGTTGCTGTTCTTAGGGTATGTGGTCAGTGCAGATGGGATTCATGTTGATGAGGACAAGGTCCGTGCAGTTAGAGAATGGCCAACCCCAAAGACAGTGAGTGATGTGCGAAGCTTCCATGGGCTAGCAACCTTTTATCGGAGGTTTGTTCGAGATTTCAGTAGCATAGTAGCCCCTATCACTGAGTGTCTAAAGAAGGGAAGGTTCTCATGGGGGAAGGAGGCAGAACTAAGCTTTGCCTTGATCAAGGAGAAGTTGAGCACAGCCCCGGTTTTGGCATTGCCCAACTTTGATAAGGTGTTTCAGGTGGAGTGTGATGCATCTGTGGTCGGAATAGGTGCTGTTCTTTCACAAGACAACAGACCAGTAGCATTCTTCAGTGAGAAAGTTTGTGAAGCTCGAAGTAAATGGTCAGCCTATGAGCTGGAGTTCTTTGCTGTAGTACGGACTCTTAAGCATTGGGAGCACTACCTAATTCAGAGGGAGTTTGTATTATATACAGATCATCAGGCATTGAAGCACATCAACAGTCAAGGTAGCATTAACAGGATGCATGCTCGGTGGGTAGCTTATATTCAGCACTTCTATTTCACATTGAAGCACAAGTCTGGTGTCACTAATAAGGTGGCTGATGCACTCAACAGGCGAGCATCTTTGTTGACCACCCTACGTACTGAAGTTGTAGGGTTTGATTGCCTCAAGGAGCTATACGAGAATGACGAGGATTTTGGTGATATTTGGGGTAAGTGTCAGCAAACTCATACTGCTATCAATAGTATATACATCCAGGATGGTTTCCTTTTTCGTGGTAACCAATTATGCATCCCTAAAAGTTCATTGAGGGAGCAGATTATTAGGGAGCTGCATGGTGGAGGTTTGGGTGGTCATATGGGCAGAGATAAGACTATAGCACTGGTGGAAGAAAGGTATTATTGGCCACAGCTCAAGAGGGATGTTGGCAATCATGTGAGGAAGTGTCCAATCTGCCAAACTGCTAAGGGAAAATCTCAGAATACTGGTTTATATATGCCTTTGCCAGTTCCACAAGCACCATGGGAAGATTTATCTATGGACTTTATACTGGGTCTTCCTCGAACCCAGCGAGGTATGGATTCTGTTTTTGTTGTGGTTGACAGGTACTCAAAGATGTCCCATTTCATAGCATGCAAGAAGACTTCAGATGCTACTCGAGTGGCCAATCTGTTCTTTAAAGAAGTAGTGCGTTTGCATGGAGTGCCAAAATCCATCACCTCTGACCGGGATACCAAGTTCATTAGTCACTTCTGGCGGACTTTGTGGAAGCGTTTTGACACTTCCTTGAATTACAGCAGCACTAGTCATCCACAGACTGATGGCCAGACAGAAGTGGTTAATCGCACTTTGGGGAATCTGATCCGGTGTATCTCAGGCGAGAAGCCCAAGCAGTGGGATCTTGCATTGTCCCAAGCAGAGTTTGCATACAATAGCTCAGTCAATAGAAGCACTGGTAAGTCTCCATTTGCCATCGTCTACTGCGTGCCCCCAAAACACGCTTTGGACTTGGTACCTTTACCTGAGCTTCCAGGAGTGAGTCAAGCAGCAGAAAACATGGCTGATCGTATTCAGGCTATGCAAGAGGAGGTGAGGTAGAAACTTGAAGATACAAATGCCAAGTACAAGGAAGCTGCTGATAAGAAGAGGCGTGAGAAGATCTTCAATGTTGGGGATTTAGTGCTAGTCTATCTTAGAAAGGAGAGATTTCCTGTTGGTACCTACAGCAAATTGAAGGACAAGAAGTATGGACCATTCCAGATTACTAAGAAGATCAACAACAATGCTTATGTGGTTGCTCTTCCTCCAGACATGAGCATTTCTTCTACCTTCAATGTTGCTGACTTGTATGACTATCATCCTCCTGATGAACCAGATAGTGGGGACTCGGGGTCGAGTTCTTTTCAAGTGGGGGGGACTGATGTAGAACAGACAGCACATGCCTTCCTTGAGCAACAGGGGCGCAAGAAGTCACAACGCAAGATCAAAGGGGGGTGCCAGTAGGGGCCATTGGGGTAACAGTGTCGGAATTGCATGAAATTTGGCAGGTTGAAGGGAAACGACGTTCTGATCCAGATTCATGACACCATGAACGTCGCCAAAATTTAGGCAAATTCCTTCGTTAAGGCCCCGATAACAGTGTTTTTGTTATTTATAGTATTATTTGTTTTTCCTTAATAACTTTTAGTTTAAAAGTCAGAATAAAGTCCCGTCTGTTTTGGGACGACCCTTAAGGCCAGTAGTTTATGATTTTACATTTAACTCAATTTTGCCATTTTTGGCAAAATTCGGTAATTTGTCACCTAATCGCTTAATTAGTGCGAATTAGGGTTTTAAACGTTTTTTTTCCTTTAGTATTTATATGTTTTGTAGCCGTCAGAGGCAAAATAGTTGATTATCAATAAACACAGACTTTTATCAAATTTTCTTCTGGTGGATTCCAGTTTTAACTCCTTGTGGATTCAGGGAAACCCCTCGTGGATTCGAGGTTTACTACCAGAAACTAACAGTTTAGTTTCTGTTTCATCAAGAGAGCATCGTGTGTGCTCTTCTTCAGGCTTCCGCGACATCATATAAATAGCTAAATAAGCACTTCTAATAATAATTTATTACATCCATCTTTGCAAGTTTCTATTTGTAGTTCTTCAGCAAATGCATTTCTATAAGTTAAGGATAGCTCTGATTGTCCTTTTACAATGCTTATATAATACAACACCAGCAAAAGCATATTTTAAGTTCTGGCTGTCATTATTTTTGTTCATTAAGTCTAGGAGCACAAAAAATTTCATAACTTTGTGATTGGTGTTTTTAAAATGGCATAAATGGTAAACTATGTGAAAGCGATGTTATTTCAATTATAATTTGTCTAATTGTGAAAAAGATGGTAAAATTTTTTGTTTCCCTGGCATTACTTATTTTCCATTTTGTGATCACCTAATCCAGTTTGTCATTGTAAGGACACAGAAAGTGGCTCCCGTGGAAAACCCCTCTGGTAGCGTATACGATAGTCCACACAATAAAAATGTAAAAGTGGGAAAAATGCAATCTACAATGGGAAACACAAACAGTGGATCTCTGCAACTATTATATCACTCATTCTACAACTACAAAATGCTTACAAGTGAATGGGAAAAACCCTATTTTTCCCGTGGTGTTACATACAATGCTCTTTTCACTCTTCTTTTTTTCTCTTTCTCAAATAGGACTATTCCTCCTTTTTTTTGGGATCCCTTTCTCTTTTGGCCTCCTTCCCTTTTATAGCTTTAATCCCTATTCTTACCCTTCCAACTATTCTGCTTCCACCCAGAGTAGCAGGGAAATTTTCCCTTACTTTATCAATTTCCTCACCTTCTTATCTTCAAATTCTGTCATCCTGGGGGTTACGTGTACTATTCAAGCTGTCTTATGCGCCATTAATGTGGCAGAAGTTAGGTAAGAACCCCCTCATTAATGCGGAGACATAGATCTTCTTCCTTCTTGCACCTTCTAGGAGTTTCCCTTGATTACTAGTATCTTACAGAGGTCACACACCAATTATCCGTGCTTCAAGGCTCGGATAAGTTAAAAATTTCCCTTTCCTCGGTAATGGGCTATCCGCAGTAAAACACTTATAGTGATCTAACTTCCATCTCCTTCATAGATTATTACTCCTTGAGCATTCCCCTCAGCACAAAGGCCAGACCCAAATACTTTCCCATGGACCAATGACTCTTTGGGCCCCAGGTTTGAGGAGAGTCTATTTCACTCCTCACAGTCATGATGATTTGTATTTTGCACACCTTGGCATAGTCTGGATCTCTTTAGAATAAAGATGAGGTGGGCGCAAATCTATAGCTAGATATTTTTTGAAATGGGTGGAAAGCAAAATCAAGAATATCCATTGAAGGGGGAATAATATATGGGAAGGTAAAAACAAAAGGATATTGTCACATTAGTGCTCCCAACTATGCTCTATTTGATTCCTGAGACCTTGCAGGAGTAAAAAGAGAAGGAAGGGGTGGACTTTGTAGTTTTTCCAGACACTTTAGTTTAGTTTCAATCTGCTAGAAAGTATGGATGTTTTCTCTATTATCTCCTTTAATATTGAAAGGTTCCCTTTGCCATCAGTTCTCCTTGCCAATATCACTTGTGCTTTGACGTTTTGTCTGTTGGGATCTAGGAAGAACCTGCATAGATACGGACACAATACAGGGACAGATATGGAACCGCAATACGGGCAATTTTTGAAAAAATAAGACACAGGTATGGCAAAGATACGTATATTAA
Source organism: Quercus variabilis (assembly GCA_030445155.1). Lineage (NCBI taxonomy): Eukaryota > Viridiplantae > Streptophyta > Magnoliopsida > Fagales > Fagaceae > Quercus > Quercus variabilis. Next base: position 2,613,879 of record CP129448.1, on the reverse strand, counting down.
TTAATTATTAAATATTTTTTTATTTATCTTTGTATATATGGTTAAGTATTTATTTTTCCTATAATATTAAACATACATGAATTTATGTGAAATAATGAATATTCTATTTAATTAAAGTCCAAGAGATCTAAAATATTACCCCCTTTAATAATTTAAGGTCATGTCCCAAATATATTAAAGTCCATTATGTGAGTGTCATTCTGATATGTGAATTGGAAAAAAAGAAAAAAGAAAAAAAAGACACTTGACTGAGAGAGAAGAGAAGTGTAAAAAAAGAAAAAGAAAAATTAAGAGACGCGTGAGTGAGAGAAGAGAGGAAGTGGCTAACAGTTGGCTACTTAAAATATAGAACTTAGAAGAGGTAGATAGCAACACAACTCTGTAAAAAAAAAAGAGAGAGAGAGATAAGTTTTTTAAAACAAATAATGAGAGAGAGTTAAGAATGATGAAGAGACATAACATGGGAGAAACTGAAGAAGCATGAGGAAGACTGAAAATGGAGAACGGAAATGTAAAGTTATAGATTTTTTTTCCCCTCTTTTTTTTTTTCTTTCTTTTTTGAGCATACCTTGTGTCATGGCCGTGTCTGATAATTTATAATAAAAAAACAGTTGGGACACGCATGCAACTGTGTCCCATGTATACCTTGTATCCAATACATGTACATGTCTGATAGAGGCATAGTAGGCAAACTGCCATGTCCATGCGTTCCGGGTTGGGATTAAGTAATTTATGGGATATGATGCTCCCTTTATGGCAACAATGGACTTACTCTTAAAAGTTAAAAGCAACAAGTCGTAGTCCTGTGCGATGCGCATAAAAATTTGACAAACTTTTTTCTTGTTGAGTGAAAATTAAAAATAATAAACGAGTTTTATTAGTGTTAGTGTCAAACCCTTCTTAAAATGATGAGATTATTTTTTTAACAAGGTATAGTTAATATACATAAATCTCTATATGTCTTGAAGACCTAAAGTTGAAACATATATAAGTAAATCCATCACTTATATTAGGGGAAAAAAAAATACAAGACTTTAATAATATAAGAAAACTATAATTTTATCAAGAACTTTTATTAACATTACGCTGAAAAGATGACGTAATTGTCAATGAAGCAAGTAACTCCGCTTTCTACCCAAACCTCTCCTCCCCAAGCATTACCAAAATGGACGAAAGTGAACTAAAATGGACCAAATACACCAAATGGACTAAACTGACCAAAGTGGACAATAATAAACTAAAGTTAACTAAAATGTTACGTTGATGTGGGTTAACAGGAGTGTAGCTGCAATCAATGCTACACTTCAGCTTTAAGATATTGTATAGATATACTACATTAAAGTAATAGCAAAATTCTTTTATTAAAAAAAAAAATCCACTACCATGTCGAGATTCAAAGGAGCTTGGCAACCAAGAATGAATGCCTAATGATTTATAAATCATCCAAATAGGTACATATTTCCTTGTACTAAATGAGAGGTCCATTGTGGTCTATTCAGTTCATTTGGTCTATTTTACATCATTTCAGTCCAATTTGGTGTACCTACTTAAGAATGGATAAATACAAGTTTGGGTTGAGAGTATTATTAATTATTTGAGTAATATCAATTGTAATTATATGATAAGTTTTGATTATCATAATAATCTCCTTGAAAGATTACGAAGTTGAATAGGGGTATTTTTGACATTTTCTAAAGACATAACTAACTTTTTCAATCCTCCATTGGCAGGTAGGGGATGGTAACTCCATTGGCATCTTGGCATATCGTTGGCTCCCACGACCTTCGATATTCCGTGTGCTGTCATCACCAGGCTTACTCCTAGCAGACACAAAGATTAGCTCCCTCATAGATTTAGAATCCGGTGAATGGGATGTTACTTTGATCAGCCAAGTCTTCCTACTAGTTGATGTCAACTCCATCCTTGGCATTCCTCTAAGCCGTCACAAATCAAGGGACTAACTGGTTTGGGCCTATACCCCTAAGGGAAGCTTCACAGTTAATAGTGCATACAAGGTGGCACTATCCATGACCCAAAGCACATACTATAGAGACTTCTCATGGCGCAAACCATAGTAGTTTCTGGTGAAAGATTTGGAACCTACACATCCGAAACAAAATCAAGGTGTTTACTTGGAGAGCTTGCCGAAATATCCTCCCTATAAAGCCAACCTCTACCTCCAACATGTCCTTGATAATCCCACCTATGAAGCGTGTTACTCCAAAGACAACAAGACACCTTTTCTAGGACTACACCATGGCAAAAGACACTTGGAGACTCTCTGCCATACCTTTTGATAAAGAAGGCATAAGCTACAAGGACTTCATGGAATTTCTTTGGCACTTGATCTTCACACAACACATGGGTATTAAGCTTCTTGAACTCACTGTTACTTCAGCATGGGGTATCTGGTTTAGCCAAAACAAAACAAGACTAAGTGCCACTCGCTAATCCTCACTTGAAATATTGGCAAAGGTTCGCTTTTTGCCCATGGAGTATCAGAATGCCCACTTTAGACCCACTCAATTTAAGGATGCCACAAAGAATCGTTGGGTTCCACTTGTTTTTCCATGGTACAAGGTGAACGTGGATGCTGCTATCTTCTCCTAGCTAGGCATGATTGGCGTTGGTGTTGTCATCCGTGATCATGAAGGATAAGTGATTGCAGCCCTGATCGAGTAAACGCCTTCCTCTTCTACTAGGCCTTTTGGAAGCTGAAGCAAAGGCAATAGACAAAGCAACTCTCTTTGCATGGGACATAGGATTCAAAGACAGTATTTTCAAAACTAACTCAAGCATTGTCTTCCATGCTCTTGAAGTCCCTACGGCTGCCCAGACTTTTATTGCTAATCTTACCAATGGGATTCGCTTTCGACTACAAGATTTTCGCTCTTTTGAATGTTCACATGTGAGGAGACAAGCCAATATATCAGCTAGGGGTGTGCATGGGTCGAGTTGAGGGGATTTTTCAACCCAACTCACCATGGTTGGTTAAAAAAAATCCAACCCAACCCAACCCATTACAAGGGTTCAACCCAACCCAACCCAACCCACATGGATTGGGTTGAACCCATAGGTTGGACAATTTTTTTTTTTTTTTACTATTATTATTAAATTGAGCAAAAACAAATATCTCACTTGCTACCTGAGTTGATGAACAAAACATATATGAACAAGTATTCCAACTCAGTTATAAACAAAATATATTCAATTGAGTTAATAAACAAAATATACATGAACTAGTATTCCAACTCAGTTATAAACAAATAAGTTGGGAAAAAAAATTAAATAAAAAATTATTAATTTTTATTAATTATATAAATAAAATTATTAATTCTATATATAATTTAAATTTTAGATATATAGGTGAGTTGGGTTGAGTTAGGCGGGTTATGGTTGTTATGACCTAAACTCAACCTGACCCACTATTAAAAAAAATTTCATAACCTAACCCAACCCACTTAACCTTAAAAACCAACCCAACTTGGGTCGGTTTTGACGAGTTGGTGAGTTGGCTGTACACTCCTAATATCAACACACACTTTGGCTACCCTTGTTAAAGATGTTAATTCTTATGTAACATAGATGGAGGAATGTCCACCATTAATTGAGTTGCTTATGATTCATGATGCCATGTTATTATTTTCTTCTTAATAAAATTCACGTATTTCCCATTAAAAAAAAAAAAAATCCAGCAACAAAATGAAAGTTCAAACAAAAAACACAAACACACGTCTTGGGCCTTGCAATGCAAACATTGAGCCTTTTATTTATTTATTTATTTGTTTATATTTTATAAACATTGGGCCTCCGGCTATTTAAAAATTATAACCCATTAACCCATTAGATTAACCAACTAACATTAAACTAATTAAGTGAAACATATAAACTAATTGAAAAAAAGAAACCCTACCTACCCCACATTCACACTCACACACCAGCCTCCGCACTCCTCCATCACTCACACGCCGACCTCTACGTTTCTCTCGGTATGATTCTTCTCTTCTCTTTTCTTTCTCTGTCTCTGATTCTGATACATATCAACTTCGTTCTGTTGCTAGCTTCGTTTCCAGCGGTTTTCGTTGTTAAAAAGCAAAGAATCATTCATAACTTATTTTTATGTCACAGTTTTTTTTTTTTTAATATCCTGCCATTAGTTTCCACACCTACTTTCCAACCCTTACACCATCTCATTTTGATCTCCAATTGAAATTCAATGCTCATAAGCGCGTATACTACACCCCCACTACTTTGTACACATAATGGACAAAATAGCCTAACGACTGACAAAAAATAAATTATACAAAGAAGTAAAATGACTCTCTGCTCATTCAGTTCCTTTGCAATTCAACATTTTTTATCTAGAAATAGCAATACATATAAAACACGTTATAGTACTTTTGAAACTATAAATTTTAATATGTTACATTCCTAATTACAGGGTTTAATATCTAACTCTTTAACCATTCTTTCTTATATATTGATTATAGAGAGCCAAGGACCTGAACTGAACTATGAGAATTTGCAAGGCACGGCGGCGGCGAAGCTTTACTATACCAAATGAACTCGTTGAGGAAATTCTTTCAAGACTACCAGTAAAGTCTCTAATGCGATTCAAGTGCGTATCCAAAGCATGGCACACTTTGATCAGTAGTCACCGATTTGCTAAATCCCACTTTCAGAGAGCATCTCAAAACCCCAAAAGCAGGAACGTCCTTGTTTTGACTGACAATTATGTTAAATCAGCAGGTTGTGAAGCACTGATTCAAAGCCGCGATTTTCGTAGTCGACTTGTTGATGTTGATTTTCCTGGTTTTCCATTGTGGAGTGAAGAACGTGTTGAGAGAAACTTGGCTTCTTGCAATGGCTTGGTATGTATTGAATTATATAATGTGGGCAAACGGACAGCCCAATATTTGGTTTGGAACCCATCTACCAAAAGTTACAAAAACATACCAAGTCCAACATCAACATCAACACCTGATTTATATTCTAGCTGGTTTCGCGGTTTTGGCTTTGGCTATGATTATTCCACTGATGATTACAAGATATTAAGGCCCTACCACACTTTCAATATTCGTATGTTGAAGATCGAGATCTTTTCACTCAAGACCTTTACTTGGAAAACAATTCAGGTGGATGAGGACAATAATTTTTTTATCCGCAGCAGCATGCAATTGATCGAAAAGACTATATACTGCAATGGGGCAATTTATTGGAATCCTAAATGTTATAGGAAGCCATCAATCATTTATTTTGATTTAGCGGATGAGATATTTCATGAGCTGCCGTGGCCAGAATCTGTTTCTTATTACGATACATCAGAGACATGGGAGTTAGGGACTTTTGGAGAACACCTGTGTCTATCTGTGTGCACAGGTGAATCACGCAATGATTTATGTATTCAGCTATGGGTGATGAAGGAGTCTTGGACTAGATTGGCAACCATTCCATATAGGGGCACTTGTCCGAGGCCTATATGCGTGTCAAAGAACGGTGAAAAATTTTTATTGCGGGAGAAGCAAGTTGGAAGGAATCCAGAATACATTTTCGAATTGATAGTCATCAATTTGAAAAAAAAGGCCTATAGAAAAACACGAGATGGTTTCAATAGAAAAATGGAGGCAACTACATATGTGGAAAGTCTTTATTCACTTGACTGCAATGATGGGCTCAATCAGGTAAAATATATGTGTGAATAGTATGTGATACTTTTTAACTTTAAAACAAAATGATATTTTAGCTGTCAAAGTTGCACCTGATCTAGTATCCTGAAATAATATAATATCAATTTAGAATTCTAGTGTCCATTGGTTGTTAAAAACAACATACATAGAGCACAACACAACAAAATGAAACACTGAAAGCTGAAATCTTTCCACATGTATTTTAGTAAAATTGATTCACTTCATTTGAGACATTATGAATGCTATGTTCTTTTCGTTTTAGGATTCTCTCCGTTTGAGGTGATTCTATTTCGTGGTTTTATTAAATATTACAAATTTAAAGGTGTGTATCTAGTGCCACGATTAAATTATGACTCAATAGTACATTTTGCTTAAAATGGAGAGGATACTAATTTCTTTTTTTTGGCTTGTTAAGAATTTGATTTGAGATATGATAAGATAAATTGATAACATTCCTAGTATATAGAAAAGTATATGTGATTTTTGCTTAGGATTTGGTGCTATCCCTTTTAATAGCTATTTATCCCTCAAATGAATTAATGCGTTTACCATTATAAGGGATTTTAAATTATACATTTCTCTTGTGTTGTCAAGTGGCAGCCTCTATTTCACTATACAACACCAGTGTGACACATGTACAATACAGGTACAGCACACTAAGTGAAGTGTTCGTACTTCCTAGGTCATTGGCTTTTGCTTTGAGGAGTTTTAATGAACTGGGATCATGTTGCGAAAATCCCCTACTTTTAATGACATTATTTCCTGCCCTTGTTTTCTTCTAGCATTCATTCATGTCTCCTGAACTCTCTGGAGAGGCTAGAGCCTCCTGTCAGTTCAATCTCTGGCTTTTATCTATATGCATGGATATATAATTTTATAAGTATTGGGTGAGAAATGGAACTAGTATATACTTCTATGTCTTTAACAGGGGACTTCTTGGAGTCATGTATGGTTTCTCTATTTATTTGGGGTTACAATGGTAAGCAATATATTCAGTGCTTTAGTATGACTTTACAGTTGTTGAAATCCTAACTTTTCTCTCGAGTATACACATTCCCAAGAGTTGTATGTCATTTTAGTACACATGTAGATAGCCAGCTGCCCTGTGTGGCTGAAAGTTAAGATCTTCTATAAGTTCCACCAAGAAACTCTAATCTTATAAAAGATGCTACTCTACAAGGCTTTATCTGTTTCTTAAAATTGTTTATGTTTTTACCATCTACTTACTGCTCTCTCTCCTTATTACTAATCTTATAAAATATGCACTCTACAAGGCTATATTTTTTCTTGATTTTTTTATGTATCCCAGTTAGCTAATGCATTGTTGTTTGGACGCTGCTAAGTAACCGTTCCATTTTCCAATCCCATGTGCAGCACTTTCAAGAAGAGGGCTCCAAAGGTCATAAAGGAAATCAGGAAGTTTGCCCAAAAGGCTATGGGAACAACTATTGTCAGGGTGAATGTTAAGCTTAACAAGCATGTCTGGAGTCATGGGATTCGGAGTGGGCCAAGGAAAGTTTATGTCTATATTGCGCATAAGAGAAATGATGAAGAAGATGCTAGGAGGAGTTTTTCTCACTAGTCACTGATGCAGAGATCCCTCTAGAGGGCTTAAAGGGATTGGGTACCAAGGTCATTGAGGAAGAAGATTGAACTAGCCTACTTCCCTAAGTCATAGTTACGATGCTCCAATGTTGGCCACATATTTCTTGTTTCCAAGATATTTTTCTTTGGCTTTGGATTTTCTTTGGAGAGAAGTATTATGGAATTTTATTTGATCTACTTGCCTGTTTAAAGTTATCTGTCGTTCATTAAGACCTAATTAATTGTTCTATGTTATATTTGCATGGCCTCTGCATCTAAATTTGTAGCCAAATTCCAATGCTGTATTATTGTTAAAGGCTTAACTCAATATTTCAGATGCTTACAAGCTATTAGAAGATAATAAATAAGATAAGAAATTATTTACAGTTGCATCAGAACATTCCAAAATTAAAGCTCATGGACTCCGAGAGGTTCTTGAGAAAAAGATTCATGAGGTTGAGGAAGGAAGAAAATTAGGAGCCTGATTACGCAACAATTGCTTGGGATTACATTGAAATATCAAAGAACAAACAGCAGGTGAAGGAGTATGGGAAAGAGAAGAACCTGGTTGTGGACAAAATAATTGGTTTAAAATTGAAAATTAATGAGTTGATTATAAATCATGGACGTAAGAGTAGTGAGGTAGAAGAAGGAAGGGATTCAATAACTTCACCTGGTAAGTCTCTATTGTCTTTTCTTTTATGTTCGGTTTCATTATCATTTGGTGATTGATTAATTGTGGTGAAAATATAATAATCTTGTGGATTACTTAATTGAGGCAAATTAATAATTCCTCCGAATAATTAACATAGGGGTCTAAACCAGGATTTTCACTTGGTATTAGAGCATTTAGAATGAATAGAGGTCTAAAACTTTTTTTTTTTTAATTTCTATAATTGTAAGTAATAAGTAGTTGCAATAAGTTTGGTGAAGTTTTTGATGATCTTCTAGCACTTACAGTCTGGTTTAAAAGTGGATTATGTACTAGGCTGTCACTTCACAAGTTCCTGATTTGCTTGAATCTACTAATTTTGTTAATTTGTGATTAAACTCAGCTTAGACTAATTTGGTCGGTTCAGCTTAGATTCATAATTGCCTATTTTACAATAATAGTAAAATGATTAAATTCAGTCTACGTAACGGCTTCATTTTTTGGACAAGTGGCAGTTTATCATTTGATATGAGGTGTTCCAGACCAGTGGCATATCACGGTATCAAAATAGATGTTGCGTACAAATTATATCAAATGCTTTCATTGCTTCTTAACTTTTGTCTATTGCCTGGTAATGTAGAATTTGGAAACAAACTTTCAGATACTTTGAAGTGAAAAACATCCGTTTTAGTGGGAGCATGGAGGATGAGAAAGTATCCAACTTAGTTCAAGCCTCAAGCTCTGACTCTCCTACTTCTATTGTCCCCATTGCATCAAATTTTCCCTCCAATGTAAAATCTGCCACATTAGCTGGTCCAAATCTGCATTCTGTTGGAGAGATACATGGTCACGTCAATGCCTTGTGGAAAAAGTTGATGAGCTCGAAGATGAGCTTAGAAGAAAGAGACAAAAAGTAGTAGAGAAAATTTAGTCAAAAAGATTGATTGGCTTGCCTTGGAAATTTCAGATAATCTACAACTATTGAGAGAGAATAAAAAAACAGAAGGAATTACTTATGGCCAAATTGGAATGTTTTGAACATAATGCTAGTAAACTCCAACCGGAGCTTCAGTAAAAGAGCCATGAGCTGGATGAGAGAAGAAAATTACAAAACCAATTATTTTCAAAAGATTGATTCAACTAACTCTGATATGTTAAAGTACAAAGAGCAGTTAGAGGATAGTGAGAAAGAGAAGAAGCTGCTTGCGGACAAGATAATCGGTTTGGAAAGGAAAATTAATGACTTACAGAAAAACCATGGAGGAAGGATCAGTGGGGCGTAAGCCTGTCAGCTCTGGTGAATTTCATTATTAGACACCTTCAGTTGATTTTGTGACCTATAATGTTATGGCATTGTCATTGCAAATTTGAACTTTTAAACATTCCACAGCCATGGTGCTTGCTGCATTGAAAATCATTATCAAATGATGTATATTTTGAAATTTTGAGCTTTGTGTTTTTTTCCTCCTTAACCTTCTTAGATCAACTGTAGAGAAACCAAAGTGAGTAAAAAACCTTTTTTTTTAAATGGTTTAAAATTTAAAGCTGAGATGTCAAAGTTTACTTAGAGTAGACAAAACCATGTTTTTATGTCCAGTTTCAGATTCTTCCGAGAACCATATTACCAATATGATGCAGCAAAAAGTAGTAGTGAATAAGGGAGAAAACTGGTAAATGCTTGGCAGTCTGGCGCTGCTACACTTGAACTGATGAATATAGGGCCCTACCAGTTTAAAATTCACAATTTTCTGCTCTTAACACAAGTGAAAAAGAAATTAGTTAACATTTAACCTATTAGTGAGATATTTCCTTTTATCCACAAACAAAAAACTAATCAATAAACTTACTTTTGTTAAAATCAACCACATAGATAACAAATACTCATAGAGATTCAGAGACAACCTCAACCACAAAATCCGGACTGTTGTCTTCTTGCAATTTCTGAAATGTTCAAAGCCATCCAAAGCTAGGAGAAAATACAAATTCGGCGAACAACTTCCAGAGAGAAAATATATATATATATATATATATACAGTTTTGTCAGTTACATATATAATTGCTACGATATTAGACAAACTAGTCGCAGACCCACGCAACACGCGGAAAAATTTGATATAATTACTTTTTATTGGAATATTATTGAATTAATATATATATATATATATACAGTTTTGTCAGTTACATATATAATTGCTACGATATTAGATAAACTAGTCGCAAACCCACGCAACGCGTGGGAAAATTTGATATAATTACTTTTTATTGGAATATTATTGAATTAATATAATATAAAGTGTATATATTTAGAAAGTCAATATTTGTTATTTGAAATTGTGTTTTAAATTACAACATATGAAAAAATCCCACAATATATTGCCCTTGAAATTCGTAAATGAATTACATGATTACTTGCATTATATGGTAAAATAAGACCAACCCATCCGTCATGGCATTGTAAAGTCATCTAAATATAATCATATAAAACCACAATTTTGTCGATCTTGTCTCATAAACCAAAAGTGCCATCTATACAGTTGATAAGATCTTTAAAAGGTAACATATGATAGAGAATTCTAGTAGACTGCCCTCAACATTGAGATCAAGATTTTTTTTTTTTTTTTTTTTCTAGAGTGTACCTATTCAACCAAGAGGAATTAATTAAGGAATAGTTAATCACTGTCAACCATGTGAGTTTTCTCTTTAATTTTCCTGGTTTCTCGCTTTTTAGAATGAAGATGACATTGGCATATACAAACTACAACGATTGTAGAGTAGTTATGCAAAACTGTTTAATGCATTATTATTCAAAACTTTGTACAGATAAATTCAACCTCTTGTTCCATGTGTTGTATATAGTTATGGAATCTCAAAGTTTATTCTCCACTTAGGCTTGCATTACAAATACCAATGACTTAATCATGGAAACCAACTCTATTGAGAAGCTTATGTGGTGCAATGCTTTAGCTGGAACTAAATTTTGTAATAGAAGTTATGCAATTTCAAAACTTGCAAAGAGACTAAAATGGGAAAATGAAACACAAAATATTAATTCAAAAATGTTAAATGAAATAAGCATTGCATATATGAAATATTTAAGTAAATAATGGGATACCACAAAGGATGTCATTATTGGTAGGGTATCACTTGAAGTCTTGAACCCCCAAAAATTAATCTAAGGGGCTAGATATAAGGATAATTGGAATAATAATAAGTGCCAACAAAAATTCGTAAGCTTCAATAACTGATTGAGCTTGATTGTTTCCAACAACAAAACATTTATAAATTAGTTTAAAAGGAACATTGGTTGGTTCAAATCATTTTTTTTTGGTTCTTTTGATGTTGGCAATTGTCCCCCTGTTGTGTTTGTTTTTGCTTTTTTTTTTTTTCCTTCAATAAAATCTTGCAATTCATCATTAAAAAAAAAAAATTACTTGTATAGTTTGGTCATTTTTTATTTTTATAATTAGAAACTTTTATAGTTTTTTAGCTTTTCAAGTCATGTCAATGGAATTATACAAAAAGTGTAAAATATAGTTTTACAACTATCGAATGTTGCAAACCCACATACCCACATCGAACATCTTATTTCTACTACTAACAAAGCAGGTCTTTTTCCCCTTCAATCTTATTCTCGCAATTACTTGTTATTGTGTATTTAAAATAAAAGGAGACCTTCAATTAAAAAAGTACTGGAGGTAAGCTAAACCTTACAAAAAGAGAGTGCATATGCAAATGTGACCAATAGAAACAAAAGTAATAGTGACAAAAATATTAAAATCAAAACCCTCATCGTAAGGAGCTATAAGCCTATAATTCATGCAATATGTAGATGGCATTTATGGACATAAACTTGAAACCTCTCCCAACCATTAAATGCCACAAAAACATTTGAAGCTCAAAGGAGAATAGGGTGTCCAAATTTAGAAATAGTGTTTAAAAGTATTCTCCCCATTGATTACCTGCTACCACACATCTAAAAGAAATTTCATCAAGTATATGTCATGCAACAATAACCAAAAAAAAAAAAAAAATTATTGACATTCGACATGGGATAAAAAAGCGAATGCGTGAAAATTAAAATGTTTTTATTGACAAAAAGGAGAAAAATAATTGACAAAAAATCAGGTCTAAAGATTGATTTCTTTTTCAATATGTCTCTTTTGTTTTTGCACTGTCTAGTTCTCTGGTTTTCTTAATAGATTATATTAGATGGAGAAAGGAGGAACTGAGAGCATGAGACAGAAATTAGGAGAGACAAATTGGTTACCTGGTTGATTGAAGAAGAGTGAAAAAGACCATAGCATTACTAAGTCTGATCGATGGTGTTTCGGCAGTTTCTGCAGAAGTGAAGAGGGGGCAACTTCAATATATAAAGAAAATAAATCAATAAAGAGAGAATAGGAGTTGAGATCAAAGAATTGAAGTACTGCGAAATTGAGCTTAAAATGGATTTAATAAGGTGGTGGAAAAGTGGGGTGATGTTATCCCTTTGTTTGATGGAGAGAAAGACCAAGGAGGACGGTTAATTGAGAATTGGAATAGTTAGCTGGTTGGGTTTAATGGAGTAAATAGGGAAGATGAGTGGGTTGCACTCAGTCATTATGGAAAGGATTCTACATATTCTATCCAAAAAAAATAAATTGAGGAAGTTGAAAAATAGGAAAACATTCAAAGGATGGTTGGGTTGGTTTTTTTTTTTTTTTTTTTTTTTTTTTAAAGAAGGTTTGAGTAATAGGAGAAGAGCATAATTTAATGCAAAAAAGTCATGAGAATATGTAAAGCCATGATATATTGTAAAGTCAGGAGAATATGTAGCGAAGCAAAAGAATTAAGACTATTTAGAATGTGTAAAATCATGAGAATATGTAAAGTCATCATATATATATTTTGCATTCTTTTAAAAAATGTAATAAATTAACAAAAAAGGAAAAAATAAAAAATAAAAAGATGACATGAATAATGACGTGGCTCAACTAGAGCGTAGTAATAATAAATGATATACTTCAGTTTTTAATAATATATAGATGTTTGAATTTCCATCATTTAATGTTGATTATGTTAGTTACATATATATGATTATTTGAGTTCAGAAAGTCAATTACAAAAGCTCAATTATTCAAGAAATTTCAGGAAATGCTTACACATTCAAGAAATCCTTGCAAAATTTTAGTCACATTTTGAAACAAAAAGATATCTATAATGTGAGTCCAAGCTTGCATAAAATAGACCTTGTATGGCGTAAAGAAAAAGCAAATCAAACTCATTTATATCTTAACCAGTAAGTTGCCCGTGCCATGCACGGATAATTTTATAATATTTATATAAGACAATTTTGGATAATGTTGTACATATATTATAAAGAAAAAGTAAACTAAATTAGAGTAAAGAAACATATAAATTTTGAGATATTAAAAATTAGTTTAGTAACTTCACTGCATATTCGTAGCCTTCTAAAGGTAAGATTATTATTATTTTTTTTTAAATCAAGAAACCAAAAGCAAATGCAAAAGAGTAACAGGACCATGAAAATTAACTAATTTGTGTTGTGTTTACATATTTCATACCATAAAATGAAAGAATGCTCAACTCTTTGACCATCTTCCACTCATTGATAGTGCGACATTAGCATATGGCTTGACATTGTGCACCAAATATTATCTCTACTTATATACCCAAAACAAAAACTATCCAACCAAATTACCTAAACTTAAATGATATTTAAGTCCCCTAACTTAAAAAGGAAAAAAAAAAAATTACCCGTAGGGTTTCAATGTCTTGATAGTGGTGAGAGGTTAGTATAATGGAGGTGGTAATCCATCAGATTCCTCTTTCTCCCTCTTTCAAATGTTTTGTTAGTCTCAGATCCTTTATTTTGGTAATATATAATGAAATAGAGTGTTTTATTTATCAATCCACAACATTTTTGTGTCTTTCTATCTATCTCTAGGGTCTTATCTGGTTACTTATTACTATTAGTCCTTACTTATTTTATTTATTTTATTTTTTGCATTTTTCAAAATACTAAAATAATGGATATGCTAAAAGACATGAAGAATAGAGAAATGTGTAGTATAAGTTTAGGAAATTAATGAGATAACAGTAAAATAAGTTAATGTGAACTTTTTGATAACAGTAAAAAAATACTTGATGAAAAATGTAAAAAAAAAAAAAAAATTAAATGTAAAATTAGAGTGCTACTTGCCAAGATCTCATACACTTTCGAATGAGGTCTTTGCTTTTATATATATATATATATATATATATATATATATTGATTTGATGATAAAAAATAAGAACAAAATTTAGCTATAAAATTGGTTGTAGTGTAAGGCAACCCTACTCAATAAAATAAACATTACTATATATTTTGAAAATCTAACCATCGAATTGTATGTTTTTTACACTCTTAATACACATGTTAAATTTTGTGTTAATCGGATATTATATACTATATGATCTATAACTTTATATTTTATGCATAATTTTAAACTATAAAAACAAACATTTTATTGATGGCATAGCAATTGATCTTTAATTTTCTAGAAATTTTACAGGCATAGAAGATATTGAGTAAGGTTGTAGTTTTAACCTTATTATGAAACAGATGCTATTACTTCGAGTGTAGCATATCTGTGAAATAAATTATGATATACTTCAAATTCAATATTGCTAGATAGAGCTCTCTTTAATGGGGCATTATGAGCATTTAGAAGACTAAACTAGCTTTGGTTTAAAGTTCTTCATGCCAGCTTGTGCTAAAATTCTCTCTATATGTGTATTCTAAAAATAATTCTAAACTTTTTTAAGAATACATCTTTGATGCTTGAATTGCAAGACTATTTCCAGAATGTCATTGTAAGTGAATTTTATCAATTCAAAGTGAAAGTTGATCTATTACTTATTTTTCAGCTTAACACTATTTGTTTCCGATATTTGTTCAACAAAGACAAGATTACTAATTCTATTGGTTGAAGTCTTGAAAATCATGGTTAGGAATATGCATAGGCAGCAAATGGGCCTAGGGCTTGGTATCCATCAAATTTTGCTCATGCCTGTTGGCTGGCCTGATTGCAAGCCCGTTGGATTCTTATTTCGGTAATACTTATATTTGGATGTGAACTTAGTAGTTGTCTGAGAACAACTTATTTAGCTGAAATTAAAAACTTTTTACTGTAGATAAAACTAAAAGGTAGCTAAAATAGTACGGTGTAACTCATGAAAGTACTAAAAAGTATAATAGGACTTATGAATAGTAGCAAAAATAAGGTAAATAGTAAAAAAAAACTGGCTTTTTAAGCTAATGCCAAAAGCACACTTAAAAAGACTTCTTTGGGCCCAATTGAGGAAATGCTATTATTTGTAAGAGAAAAATATTTTATGCTAAATTGGATTGGTAGTTGCTGGTTGGATGTCTAATTGTTCAAGCCATAATGATAGTATCTATTCCGGCCTTTGTTTTAATATTCTTTAAGACCCTAACGAATTGGATGCAAATTGTGGATTGCAATGGGTTGACTCAAGTTCCGTAATGGGCTCCACTTAGTGACTTCTCTAGGCCTGTACCTTCGCTTTACCTGTTTCATAAATGTGCACATTTTACACATGCTTGCTCCCCATCTCTCTCACTCTCAGGCTCTCAGCTCTTCTTTCCCACAACTCAGTCACTCACTCACTCACCCTCCATCTCTTGGTTCTTCACTCCCCCTCCACAACTCATCACCGGCTCCACCAATCTCACCGCTGATCTATGAGATGTCAACATCAAAGCTTCTCCGCAATATTATCACCAACATGCTCCTAATACTACCTAAAGCCCCATCTCAATTAAGATGTGTATGCAAATGCAAGTCATGTAGTCCTTTAATCTTCAATCCCCAGTTCATCCAAATGCACCTCAAAGTTGATTCCTCAGCTTATTGTGGTTTTGACTACAATTATTGTGGTGACCAAAAATTAGATCTGATTGGAATTGAACTAATAGCATTTTAATTTTTAACCATCCTATCCAAGACCAAGAAAATCACATGGGATGGAAGAGTTGTGAAATTCCTCAGTACATGTACCCAATTTTATTTACACAAAAACTGATGCTACTACCATCACATTAGACAGATATGCTATTAGGAACTCCCCTACCAGTGACCCCTGGCTTTGAGAATGGCTTCAAGAGCTCATATGGTACAACTCTAGCTCCAATTCTATTCTTCAGTTTCAAATTGGTGTTCCTCTCATCAATGATTCCCTCAAGCTCCTTCAGTTCGCCACTAAACATTTCAAATGCAGCTTTTGTGACAGGATTTTCTCCCCAAGATGGTTCCATATTCTCACCAAGATACTCCTCATCTGGTGAGTGATTTGATAGGACATCCAAAACAGCCATCACCTTGGTTGCTGAATCTGTGAAAGGAAGCATTTCAACAGTTCAACTTTTGGTTTTTTTCAAAAAGTTCTTGAATTCTTCATCAGATGGATTCTCAGTTGGCATGTCGGTTCGAGCTATAGAAGGCCGGTTAGGGAAGTAACAAGCAAACATATACTGCCTAAAGTTCACAGCTACATGGTGTCCAGTAGTTACCCAGATTATGGTTGTTAAAATATGAATTAGATTTTCTGGTGTTTTCAGGACAGGCCACCATGGCTCATCCTTCTTGTCAGTATGGCCTTTTGTTCTAACTTCTATCCACCAAGCTTGAAGCTCCCTATTAGACTGGACAAGAGATGGTTCAGGGTAGTAGTGGTTCACATAATCAC
Source organism: Quercus variabilis (assembly GCA_030445155.1). NCBI lineage: Eukaryota > Viridiplantae > Streptophyta > Magnoliopsida > Fagales > Fagaceae > Quercus > Quercus variabilis. Next base: position 2,597,205 of record CP129448.1, on the reverse strand, counting down.
TTACCCATTGCTTAATGGCATCCCAGAGGATTAGACCATCATTAGCAAAAGGGTAGTCTTCAATGGTTAACCTCAGGCCATGCTCAGTTGCTGGATCCTCAACTGCCATTCCCCTGAAAAAAACAACAAAACCAAGCCTTAGTCCCCAAATATTGGGATCAGCCATGGAACTTCAACAGTCTAGTCATTATTAGTCACATGTATTCTTTTTCACCATTCTAGTCAGGGGCACCATTCCCCTGAAAGTTGATCAACAATACTATTTTGAAATTTCATTGAGGGTGTTATGCAAAGTAACTTGCAAGCTTGACAATTCATTAAGTATCAAAAAGTTGAGAAACTGCAGACTGAAAAAGTAGCAACCTAAGTATAACCACAGATAACTTTTCATCTGATTATGCCTTATAGTAACCATGAATAAAACTAGAATAATCTTATATTATTTTGATCATCTGCAATACCTTCTTATCAAATCTACTGGCAAAGCTTCCATGTCAAATCGCCAGAGCTGGTTGTAAGCAGCAGAACTGAGTTCAATGGAGTATTTAGCTAATGAGAAGGCGCTTTCAATTATCCCACCTGCATTAATGAGGCTCTCTTGGGCAAGAGCATTGATTTCCATTTTGTATCTGAAATGAGGATGTTAAAGTCTGTAAATTGGATGCATTGCACTTAATTGTCGGTTAGCTGCAATTATGTATGGCTCTGTACAGCATTGAGTCCATAGCCTACAAAAGTACAAAGAAAGAATCCCAAAAATCAATGATAACAATTGTGATTTGTTTGAGCCCAAGTAGACAACTAGCATGATATCAAGGGGAATTCTATAACCATAGTTTCAGGGTTGTCCAAAATCAGTCACTAAAGAAGTTGATTGCAATGCCAATTTATCGTGATTTGAGTTCATGTTTGCATGGTGCTCACCAGTGAATGACAAGCTGGTGATAACCAATGTCATGAGCACAAACATGAGCTTTAGCCAGCCTCCACAGCCAGCAACCTGTGGCATCCCACGTTGGGGTAAAAACCTGCTTCCATTGGGGTTTGTCACTAGTTGAAGGCCGGGTGAGTTCAATGACAACAGGCTTTATTGTGCCATCCTTAGTAAGAAAGAACAATGTGCTTGAACCATACAATGTAGTCCCTTCTACCTCTCTTACTTTGTTCACATAAGGTAGTAACAGATCATCATAATCCAACACAAATAGCCTCTTACTTTTCAAGGCCTGCAACCATGGAAATTAGAGGACTCATTCATCAACCATTCAGGTGGATTGCCTTTGAAGAGAGGTAAGTGCAAGATGATTCAGTTAGATAATCATTGGAAATTTTAGGTAAAACATGCTATGCAATGATGGAAGCACTTTTTGCATCTCAAGATTTCCCATGTAATAAAAATTTTATCTTTTAGTTTTTATTACATGTATACCTATCTGGACACTTAGCATTTGATAGAAAGCATATTTAGATTAAATATGCTTAAATGAGATGCAAATGTTGAAAATAACTATTCAGACATGTAACAATTGTAGCTGTACAAAGAGAGGCAAATTTATAAGCACACTTTGAGTGGAGTATTAGCATCAAAAGGAAAGGAACATAGGGAGATTGACATCTAATTATGTGTACATATTTAACCTCATTAACAGTCATAATGCCTCTGATCTCTCGTTCCACTAGTTCTGTTGTAATCAAAGTTTCAAGCGGTCCATAGATCTTAGGATCGAGCTTACTCTTCATGGGCCAATCCTGCATGACATAACTCACAAATTTTAATGCCATTTAAGATTATAAATAAATTTTTCCACTGAATAACTCAGATATTTAGCCATTTGATATATAGTAAATTTGCAAATCGAACATATTTCTTTTGTTCTGAATGTTGAAAATATTATGGCTCTAGATACCTAAACTCATTTGAGTTTAGAGACCTAAACTCATTTGATTAGTTTACTGCAAGCAAACTAATCATAGTCACACAAGTACTGCAGCCCTAAGGTTAGCCTAGTGTTATCTACTCCATGTATCTTACATTGGGTTCATTGTAGGACAATAATTCAAATAACAAAGATGTGGTCGTCAAGGATTTTCTGTTGTGGGCATAGGCCATTAGGCCACACCACATTAATTATGACTTTTGCTTTCTCTCTCTCCAACAAAAATTCAAATCGTGAAGATGAAACTAGTGTTTAGCATGAACGGCCTATGTAGTGAAGTACCTTCACTAAGTTTATACACGTAGATGGACATTGGGAAATAAATTTTTTTTATTATTTAAATTCTTCTTTGTATAAGTCCATGAAAAATGCATACCGTAACTAGTTGTATGCTACATGGGTTAAGACCAGCTAGAATTTGCCTAGAAAATTCTTCATCCCTGAACCAAGCAAATTTATCTCCTACAAAAGAAGATTCATGTATACAAATGAGAGCCAGACAAAGACAAAGATAGAGAGAGTGAAAGTCATACAAAGAGAATGAGATGTATACTATCAATGAATGCGGGGGTCTCAAAGAGCAAAAGATTCTCTTCAGTATCAGTTACAGCCTTCACAAGCCTTGGTAGTATTGACTGAAAGAAGCCGGCATTTGTAGGCTTAGGCAATGTGAGTCCTTCACAAAATAGTGAGTCTATGGCAGTGAAGTGTGGAAATCCCAAATGGGGGTCAAGAAGTGATATCTCAAGCTGAGGCAGCAGTGCATGCATCACAGATTTTAGGGTCTTTGCTGAAAATGTCAACTGCTTTACCTCTGAGAATTCCTCGTCCCTAGGCACATATACACTGCTGCTTCTTTGTTCTGACAAAGGGTCTACATTGTCAAAATAATGAAGAGTCACAAAGCTTCAGTTATTGATGATCTTATGTTGTTGCTACTGTCCTTTGTTATGCAATCTCAGATAACATAACTGTGTAGTACAATCAAAAGGTATATGATCATAACCATTAATCATTATAGCTTTTTATTTAGGAACTACTTTGTTTAAAGCTACATTCTACAACATATCACATTCCAATTCTTTTTCAAATTTCAACTAGACACAATAACATGTCTTGTACTTCTTACTCTTAAAAAACGTGTGGCATTCTATCTAATTGATAAAAAATACTATTAAAGCAATTTTGAAAATCTAAGAACAAAAGTGAAACACTTTAAGGTATAATAAGGTTTTTTGAATCAAATGTCAAAAGTTGAGGGCTAAATATGTAATTTAACCCTTTTTTTAAGGAACTGTCTTGAAGATATAACAGCAAGTTGGGTGCTTACATATAAAAAGGATTTGAACCGTAAAAATTCCTATACAATGAGCTAATTCCAGCAGCATGGTTGCAAGATTTAATTCTCCCTACAATATTACCTCAATATCACCTTGAGCCAAATTTTACTCATTTCAAACAATAGTTGAAGCCCATCAAATACATCATTTCATCCAGCTCAATTTGAAATACAAAGATGCAATTTATTAGAAAGAAGTAAATGATGAAGTAAAAGTCACATTTTTCTCTTAATATGCAAAAGTCATAAATTAAGGATCAAAAATCCTGAGAGCAGATAAAGGGTAAAAAAAGGAAATGAGATAAATACCAATGAGTTCAGTCTAATAAGCCTTGGTATCGATTCCAACATCCCACAACCGCAAAGATAGGAAGTTCGCGGTTAAAAGCATCAATTTTTCTCATTTAGGTGAACAGTCACGCCTTAACCTTGAAAGTCAACTTCTGCCTAGAAAAAAATTTACTCATATAACATAATTGGAAATTTTTTATGAAAAATGAAGAAAAAGGGTGCTATTTGTGTAAAGACCTTATAATTTTACTTTGGAACTAAAATAATTGGATATAAAATCATTTGTTCGACTCTGTCTGATAGCTGTTGTTGTCTAGTATTCAATTTAAAAGCCATTAGACAAGTTAGGAACTCCTGTTCTTGAGAATAGAAGGTGCTAGATTTTATTTTATTTTATTTTATTTTTGGATAATCAGGCAGAAATTTCATTGAAACCAAGTTGAAAACCAGAAGCACAAATAGAACAGCAAGTCTGAACCAACATACACAGCACTAAGACAGTTACAACTCAGGACAAGACAAAGCACTAAGACAGTTACAACTCAGGACAACAAAAAAATGACACTTTACAACAGCAATACTAATACACCAGCAAGCCTGAACCTATCGGACAGAGCACTAGACAAAAAATTCCAACAAGGTGCTAGATTTATGTGATATTTCACAGGTGCCATATCTCTAAAATAACTCCATGGTATGCAAAGCAACCTTAAGAAATTAATCCAAAGATGAAATTAAGCTATCCTTAAAAGCAGGGAATACATTACCTCCATTGATGATTCACTTGAGAAAGCCTAAAGCGCATGATAAAAGCCTAAAGCGCTAGCAACAGGTTCTACTGTCACTATCCGTAGAAAAAATAGCTTAAAAAAAAGGAACCATCTTGATTGCAATATTTCTGTAATCACAACAACAATAATTAGTAGGCACCCGATCTCTATAAAGTATATTTGGTTTTATAAAACAGGTCAGTGGAAGATTTCTTTTTCTTCTTTTCATTTTTTTAAAGCTCAAACCAACTAACAATATTAAAATCAACAAAGTGAGAAAATTTAGATAGTTCATTGCTTTGGTAACATATAGTAACATTTTCCTTCTAAATATCAAGCAAATTTTCAAAATAAAACCACGGTGCTTGAAAATTATATTTTATTATGAAGCATGATCCGATGGTGATTTAACTTAGATAATAAATTGTGATACATGAGATTATCTGTAGAACAGCAAATTGGAAGCTTTATATAAAATGGAACTGAAGCAATAGTATACCTGTACAATGAGCTGATTCCTACGACATGGTTATCTGATTCAATTCTCCTACTAATATTACCTTTTGCCAATTTTGACTCTGTTACACAATGGGAAATCAAATACATCACCACATCAACCCCATTGAAAATCCAAAGATGGAATTTAATAAAATCTAAGAAATTAATCTACAAGAAAATTATTAGCAGATAAACAAAAGAAAGGAGATAGTACCAGTGAGTGAGTTGCTGAGTTGAACAATTGCAACACCCAAAAGCTTTAATTAACTCCCAATTCTTAAGAGCGGGTTTCTTTGCTTCTTCATTTGGTTCTTCTTCATTTGAAATTTCTTCATTTGGTTCTTCTTCATCTAAAATTTAATCACCAAGAAATACAGACATTGAGAGAGAACAATGGAGAAGAAGAATTGGGCTTTCGGATTTTTTTTTTTTTTAATTGAAGGCTGGGAGTAAATTGGTAGACTTTTATATACCTGGCTCTTCTTCTTGTTAAGACAAATCTCCTTCCAAATTGGGAATATGAGAAATGTTATGCCAATCTTCCCCAATTTGCTTCTTGCATCTTTTCAGTAAGATGGGACATCCTCTAATTTCTAGTGTTTGCAAAGAGGTAAGGGCACCAAATCCTTCTGGCAATGATTCCAATTTAGGGCAATGACAAATTCGTAGTGTTTGCAAAGAGGTAAGGGCACCGATTCCTTCTGGCAATGATTCCAAATTAGGGCAATCCCAAATTGAAAGATATTGAAGAGATATAAGTTTATAGATCCACTCCGGTATAGCTATCAAACTATGACAATGCGAAATGCAGAATTTTTGTAGAGAGCTGATATATTGAAGTCCCATTGGGAGAGAGACCAACTTCGGAAGTAAAAGGAAATGCAAATAGAGAAGGGCCGTAAGTCCTTGCCATTCCATCTCATCCCTATCATTGGATAAATCAACCACCTTAGAGTATTGAACATGCAAATCTTGAAGTGCAGTAAGATATCGCATGCCGTGTGGAAGAGGACAGTTGTCTAGATATAGAGTACGGAGAGAAATGAGATTTCGTAGGCACTCCTCTGGTAAAGCTTCTTCCATATCCTCTATATACATGTAACTTAATTTAGAGAGAGGGGCAACAATTGTAGAGGAAGAAGAAGAAGAAGAAGAAGAAGAAGAAGCGATTGATGGTAGATTCCCTGAAGTCTTACATAGCTGCAAACTTTCGAGATATGGAAACAAAGGAAAGGAAGTTAGCTGAGGGCAATGCCTAATTGTTAAGTTGGAAAGACGAGGAAATGAAGGAAGAGAATCCCTCCATCCCCGCCACCATCCCTTTAAATTAGGGCAATTTGAAATATAGAGTGTCTCCAAAGATGGGTAGAATAAAGAATCACTGTTATCTCTCTCTGAATCTGATATGTGCTCTAAAGAATTCAATCTGTACAAATGGATAATTTTGAGAGAAGGCAATTGGTACAACGGTGGAAGATATTGGCATTTACATGAAATAATTCAATTTGGACAAGATTTGTGAGCGACACAAGCCAATGTGGAAATATCACTCCCCCGACCCAGTTTAAACTCAATGCTTTGAGATTTATATGCGGTTGCAAGGCTTCCATTGGCATGTCATTGTAACCAACACCCGTCTCATTAATGTCTTCTTCTACCCAATTTAAGGCCAACCTATCAAGACGTTGTTTGTCTTTCAAATTTGCATCCTTATACTCTAATGTAGCATTTTTTCCTTGTTTGAGATTTTCAATCAACAAATTTCCTCTTAGCTCGTTTAGCTTGTCAAGTTCCTTCAATCCACCGTTACTCCTAGGCACTGAATTAATACTACTCTTACTCATCACAAATCTTGACAATGTTTGTAGATTAGTCAATTGGCCCAATCCATTTGGCATATGAGTCAAATCCCAACACCCATCAATCTCAAGAAACCTGAGGTTGACTAATTTGTTAATATCTCTTGACAATTCTTTAAATTTATAACACCAAGAGAGTTTAAGTGTTTGCAGATTGTACAACTTGACAATAAATTTAGGAAGCATCTCAATATCTTCATTCCAAGAAAGATCAAGATATCATAGATGCTTCAACATTTTTATAGAGCTTGGAATTGTTTTAATCCCCATGTTATGCATATCCAACAAGCGCATGAACTTAAAACTTGCAGTAAATTCACTAGAAATTGAATCATTTGATCTTATGGTATTATACATTGGTTGACATGGCAAAAGAAATGTTCTTATCCTTCTTGCTTTATATAATGAGATCAGAATTTCCGATGATAAGGATAATATATGCCCAAATGACACATGACGAGTTTTCTCATCAATGTCTTCCTCTTTTGAATAAATGGTAGTGCTCTCTGATCCCATTACTTTTATTGCTAAATCATGCATGAGATTATGTATTTTGAATTTTGAAATATTGCCAAATTCATCTTCTTCAACTTCTTGAAAGAATGATCTCCAAAGCAAATCCATAAAATACTCATCACCAACATCTTTTGGACATTTCTTTTCATTATACAATTTTATGAATCCTTGCGCCATCCACATATAAATCAAACTTGCCTTTTCAATCTCATAACCCTTCGGAAATATACTACAAAAAGCAAAGCATTGCTTCAAATGTGATGGGAGATGATCGTAACTCAACTTTAATGTTGGTAAAATATCATTGTCATTCTGTGATATATTCAAAAGTTCATTGTTTTTGAATGATTGCCACTCTTTTTCTGATTTTTTTAAAGACAACAGACCTCCTATTGTTCTTATAGCAAGCGGAACTCCTCCACACTTCTTTAAAATCTCCTTCCCAATATTTACAAAACTTGCACTCTTTGGCTCTTCACCCCCAACAAATGCCATCTTCTTAAATAGAGACCAAGATTGTGTTTCATCTAAACCCATTAACAAGTGCAGTTGCATAGTTTGTGTAATCTCTGCCACTATTTTAATACGTGTAGTCAATAATATTCCACTACCTCTTGCACCACCCTTCAAAATAGTTTTCAAGCTAAACCATTTTTCCTGATCTTCATTCCACACATCATCTAACACAAGCAAGTATCTTTTTCCATTAATTTGTTTTTGTAGATCATTGACTAATGTGTTCATTTCAAGTTTTTTTGGTTTCTCATTTTTTACACACTCAAAGATTTTCTCAACAATTATTTTCACATCAAAGTTGTCCGACACACACACACACAATTTTAGTTCAAAATGGTTCTTGATTTGTTCATCATTGAAGACAAGTTTTGCAATTGTCGTCTTTCCTAGTCCTCCGATACCAACTATCAGAAGGACCGAAACATTCTCTTTAGCATTGGCATAATCCAACAGAGATTCAATAATAGCCTTCTTATCATCCTCCCTCCCGATAACATCTTCAGCACGTACAAGAGAATGAGTCTGCTCTCTTGCCTTATACCTGACTTGTTCCTCTTCAGAACGCTCATTTAAATGGAACTTCCTATCAGCTGCAATCGCATCAAACCTCTCCCTCATGGCCTTAACCTTATGACCCATTCTAAGACTATATGCAAGCTGATTAGATTTGGAAAAGAAGATGCGTACCCCTTTGGCCTTCTTGTCCCGGGTCATCACTTCCCGTCGCAAAGCCTCAGTGGAGATTTCATCCAGCAAGTCATCCGCACCACACATGGCATCCTTAAGCCTTTTCAGCCACAGTTTGATCGCTTCACTGTTGTGTTGCTTCGTCTCTGCATACAGAAGGACAGCTTTGATAGTAGAAACTGTCTCCCCAAGTTTTGTAATCTCGTCTTTGACACTCCAGATGAGCGCAATCTCTTTGACTGCTAGGTTGCCCACTTTCCCGATGATTCCCTTAGCAGCGTCAAACAGAACTCCTTCCGCCATTTCTTAATTAGTGAGAATTGAATGAATGCTATCTTTGTGAGAACTGAGACCTGGAGGGTAAGAGTAAGACCAGAATGATCTGTGATCTGTGTGATAAGGGATGGACAAGCAGATTTACCAAAAGATAAGACCGCTTTTTGAATGCTTGGATGATAAGGCTGCTTTTTGAATGCTTGGATACTAAGAAAAGAACACCCCTACAAAGTGGAAACGTGCAAAGTTACATCAAGATCATAATTTGGGCAAGGCATATTAATGGAAGAGTATGGACACATAGCCATATCTTGGAAGTATGATTTAATCAAAATCAAAATCAAATGAAGTGAAATATAATCATGCTATCAATGCTTATATAGCAATATTACTAGGTGTAAATAAAGTTTCTTTTAAACGTTCGCCATTATTGAAGCAACCGACACAGTAGCATCTTCTAAACTTTTTTGGGTTAGCGCAGTGGTTCTAGTATAGGTTGTTCGAAGTCGCAAGGCCCAGTTGGGTTGATTCAGGAAGGGCAAAAGCCTAGTCCAAAACATCTCTTAATGGGCTTGAGAGTTTTTGTTGAAAGACTTTGCACCTGAGTTTTCCACACTTTGTGTTTTGGTAGAACCAAGATAATCCACTCGGCAGTTTTCACATTTTAACACAGTTTTGATTATCAATCTGTGTACTAATAATACATGAGTTTAGCAAATTAGATAAGCTGAATATTTGCACTAAATTTGGCTTGCTTTTATATATATCATTCTCCCTCTTTTGTCTTTCCGAACAAAAAATATAATTTCAAAAGGATAGTGATGAAAGACAAAAATCTTACAACAATTTAGACAACTTTTTAACAGTACAAAATAAATTTCATAGATATTATATCACAAATAAAATTAACAAATTGACCTGCCAATAAGTTAATAATCCAACAACATTCCACCTTTATGTTTTGTTTTTTTTTTTTTTTTCCTTTTTTGGTTGGGGGAGTGGGAATTTGAACTTTATATATTTTTGTTGAGAATACCAATAAATACCTACCAGTCAAACTATAAGGCACTTATTAAAACAAATATACTTTTTATATGGATCCACAATTTTATTTTCCATCAACTCACACATGTTGTGAAATTTTTATAAAAGAATAAAAATTGTTGATCAAATATGGACAAAGTTTCGCTACAAAATTAGTTGTAATTTTAGGTATTACATTTTCTTCTTATATCCTCCATATTTACAAAAAAATTTTAAAATTAAAGATTAATGTTATGTTATCAATAAATTATTAAAATTTCAAGTTTTTGTAATTTAAAATTATATATAAAATATAAACTTATAGATCATATAGTAAATAATATTCGATTGACACAAAATTTAATATCTATAATAAGAACGTAAAGAACGTATAATTTAATAATTATATTTTCAAAATGTTATAATATTTATTTTATTAAATAAAATTGTAACTAATTTTGTAGTTAATCCTTTATTTTTTGAGAAATGCTATGTCTACAATATTTTTACAACAAATTTTAAGTAGCAGGTTGTTACTAGTTGTTATTGTTAGGGCAAAAAAGTAATCTTAGCTATTGTTTAATTGCAGGTTTGATCTCATTTGTATAAGAGTGCATGAGTTAATTTAAAATTTTAAAAAAATTGATATATTGTTGTCTATAAAGTATAAACAATGGGAGTAGTCATTGTGCTGTGTGCTGAGTTTATTTTTCAATTTATTTACTTAATATTTTTATTTTTAAGCAAAATAAGTTAATCCAATGAAACTAAACTCATCAACAATCCTAGAAAGACCAAAGGTCCAACGTTGCTTTTGTTTACAGCCATGACTTTGTTTTGGAATGGTACTGAAGGATCTAATCAATGAGTCAATTAAAAGCTGCTTATTTAAGTCTGTAAAGAGGTGGGCCTGGATTGAGATGTTGAACAAATTCCTACCGCACTAAGCCCGAGTTGTTTCTAGGTGAGGAATCGGGACCGGCCCAATTGGAGCACACCTTGGCCCGGCTTGTGCGCAATCTTCACCACATCTGCCAAAGTCTATTTAAGAGCTCACAGCAGGCAAAGTCATTGTCAACAGGTTATGGCAGGCAGACATAATATAGAAAACGTAAAAAAAATGCATTCGCTATTTCTTCCGCAATAAACAAGATAAATAACTTAAAAGGCCTGACTTTTAAAGAATAACACTTAAACAAAGGATTAGAGTGGGATTAGTAAAAAAAAAAAAAAAAGCGAGTCTACCACACTAAGTATAGCCACGGGACTCTAACCACGGAAGGGAAAACTGCTCCCACGATGCAAATAACTTCAACGGTGAAATTAATTGCTTTGAGAGGCGAGCCCCAAATGGTATGTGCCCGAGTATAGGTCGTATTTCTCTCCGAGGACAAGGCTATTGAGGGAGAAAGGGGGTTAACCCATTTAGGTGCATGCCTGCCATAAACATTTTGTTTTCTCTCTGTTTCCTTTCTTAAAATTCTTTTCTCTCTATTTTCTTTAAAATTCTTTTCTCTCTGTTTTCGATCCATCCTTGCCTCTGCCTTTGCACACAGCCATGGGTCCCTTATATAGGGTCTGCCATGGCCAATTTTACTGTTCTAGCTTCCTTATGGCCCTATTCTGATATGGTAGCCTTTTGCCGACCACTTATCGAGTCAATGGTTCTGACCACCACCATTGACCTATGGCTCTCAGACAACGAAGGTTCCTTCTTTACTTCGTCCAAGTGTCCCCTCTTTCTCTCGGTTTCTCATGGCATGCATCCAGTGGTTCTTACCCACCCTTACCTCTTTTGGGTGGCATGTCATCCTAGCAAGACTGTGCCCACCGAAAGAGTCTGGGTAAGAAACACAAAATGGGTTTCCACTCCTCTCCCCACCGCCCAACCGTGCCCTCACCCATGACGTCACCCTTTCCCATAGTGGATGGGTATAGGCTGGTGACGCCTGGGTCGTACGCATGCGTTACCTTATTAATGTTTCATTCGTTTGCTGAGGTCTGAGAATGGGTGTGCATATCCTACTATGTGCTTTTTGGCCTTTTCTGGTGTGGAATGTATCTCCGGCAAGCCAACGTTCATGACTTGTCCCTTTCTTTAGAAGGTTGAGCTCTGTAGGATCAGTTGGGCTTCCCTTTAGTTTAGGTGTTTTGCTTTGTGGCTTGACGTCCCCTGCCATGCCAAATTGTTATTTTTGCTGCCCATCATAATCCTGTCGGGCCCCTTTGGGCCTGCCGTGTGCTTTCCCTCTCCATAACCCAATATACTTACTAAGTTCCTTCTTTCATTTCTTGCGGGTTCCAATGTCCCTTTTTTCTTGTGGGCATCCCTGGCCCATTTTAGTTCTGTTTCACCCATGGACCATTGCTAACTCATTTTGGACTTCCTTGGCCCAATTGCTCTATATACCTCATCCTTTGGGCTCATGGGTTCCCCATTAGCTCGTTACTCTCCTTGTTTTTTTTTTTATTGTATTGGGCCTGCTATGGCCCATTCTTTCTTTTCTTCATATTTCCCATGGGTTTGTTTCTTTTCTCTTTTCGGGCTTATTCAAACCCGTTTGCTTCTTCTGGACCCATCTCATGGACCCGTGAACCATTCGTATGATTTTTTGTTAGCTGTTTCTTTTGGTCTGCCCGTGATTCTAGGCCCTTTGTCTTGCTGAGCTTTGTTGAAAATGAGCCTCAACAAAGTCAAATGTTGGTTTCAAGAATTATCGATTGTTATGACCAAGTGCTTACAATACCAATAGTTAGGACTAAACACTTATTACACCATTGTAAGTTTCTTTAAAAAACCTTCTTCCATCTCCCCATGTATGTGTGTGTTAAAAATACTTAGTATTCTTAAAAGAAAAAATAATGGGTTAATCCCACATTGAAAAATGAGTGTGAGTAAAAAAGGTTTAAAGTTTGTGCTGTGTATCTAAGAGTTAGGCCCTTTTGGATAAACATCACTGTAAGTTTCTTTAAAAAACCTTATCTCCTCTTCCCGTGTGTGTGTTAAAAATACTTAGTGTTCTCAAAAATAATAATAATAATAATAATGCATAATGTGGGAGCATTTTTTGCCTTCGGACCAAGTGTTTCACTTGTAATCTCTGGCTTTGTTGCTGTCCCACATTGAAAGAATCTCCCTTCCCCTTAGGCCTTATAAGCATGAGCCGAAGAAATAAGGGTACCACTAGTTCTTTCCTTTTATTGTAGGAGCATTTTTTGCCTTTGGACCAAGTGTTGCACTTGTAATCTCTGGCTTTGTTGCTATCCCACATCGAAAGAATCTCCCTCCCCCTTAGGCCTTATAAGCATGAGCCGAAGAAGTAAGGGTACCACTAGTTCTTAATCTCCGGCTTTGTTGTTGTCCCACATTGAAAAAATCTCCCTCCCCCTTAGGCCTTATAAGCATGAGCCAAAGAAGTAAGGGTACCACTAGTTCTTCAAGTGCAACACTTGGTCCGAAGGCAAAAAATGCTCCCACACATAATAATAATAGTTAGAAGAATATGGATCACTTTAAAAAAGAATCAAAATAAGAAAAATTATATATTTATAAAAATAGAGAATCATAAATTATTTTAAGAAATTTTTTAATTTTTAGGGGAACAAATTATCTACAATAAAATTTATAGAGTAAATTATACATTACACCATATCTCAAAATAATTATATATTCCCACGCATCGCGTGGATCTGTGATTAGTCTATATCTATATGTATTTAAAAGCTAAAGCGTAGCATTTATTACTGCTACGCTCTTGTTAAGCCACATCACCTAGCATTTTGGTCCACTTCAATTTACTTCAATCTGTTTGGTTTATTTTGGTCCAGTTATGGGATATGATGCTCCCTTTATGGCAACAATAGACTTACTCTTTAAAGCAATGTGCTACATGAAAATAATAGCAAAGTGTCATTTAAAAAAAAAAAAAAAATCCTTTGCAATGTGGAGATTTTAAGAGCCTACCAACCAAGAATGAATGCCAAATGATTTATCATCTAGATAGGTACAAATTTCCTTGTACTAGATGTGAGGTCTATGGATTTCACTTCAAAGCATACTGCTCAAATTTCATTCATGTTCATTTCTTGCAAAATTTTTGTAGGTGTAGTATCTTTTGAGACATGGGGGGACTTTCTCCAGTAGAACTTATGGTTTTGACTACAATTATTGTGGTGACCAAAAATTAGATCTGATTGGAATTGAACTAATAGCATTTTAAGTTTTAACCATCTTATCCAAGACCAAGAAAATCACATGGGATGGAAGAGTTGTGAAATTCCTCAGTACATGTACCCCATTTTATTTATACAAAAACCGATGCTACTACCATCGCATTAGATGGATATGCTATTAGGAACTCCCCTACCAGTGACCCCTGGCTTTGAGAATGGCTTCAAGAGCTCATATGGTACAACTCCAGCTCCAACTCTATTCTTCAGTTTCAAATTGGTGTTCCTCTCATCAATGATTCCCTCAAGCTCCTTCAGTCTGCCACTAAACTGTTCAAATGCAGCTTTTATGACAGGATTTTCTTCCCAAGATGGTTCCATATTCTCACCAATATACTCCTCATCTGGTGAGTGATTTGATAGAACATCCAAAACAGCCATCACCTTGGTTGCTTGAATCTGTGAAGGGAAGCATTTCAACAGTTCAACTTCTGGTTTTTTCAAAAAGTTCTTGAATTCTTCATCGGATGGATTCTCAGTTGGCATGTTGGTTCGAGCTATAGTAGGCCGGTTAGGGAAGTAACCAGCAAACATATACTGCCCAAAGTTCACAGCTGCATGGTGCCCAGCAGTTACCCAGATTATGGTTGTTAAAATATGAATTAGATTTTCTGGTGTTTTCAGGACAGGCCACCATGGCTCATCCTTCTTGTCTGCATGGCCTTTTGTTCTAACTTCTGTCCACCAAGCTTGAAGCTCCCCATCAAACTGAACAAGAGATGGTTCAGGGTAGTAGTGGTTCACATAATCACTTACCCATTGCTTAATGGCATCCCAAAGGATTAGACCATCATTGGCAAAAGGGTAGTCTTCGATGGTTAACCTCAGGCCATGCTCAGCTATTGGATCCTCAACTGCCATTCCCCTGAAAAAACAGCAAAACCAAGCCTTAGTCCCCAAATTTTGGGATCAACCATGGAACTTCAACAGTCTAGTCATTATTGGTCACGTGAATTCTTTTTCACCATTCTAGTCAGGGGCACCATTCCCCTGAAAGTTGATCAACAATACTGTTTTGAAATTTCATTGAGGGTGTTATGCAAAGTAATTTGCAAGCTTGACAGTTCATTAAGTATCAAGAAGTTGAGAAACTGCTGAGTGAAAAAGTAGCAACCTAAGTATAACCACAAATAACTTTTCATCTAATTATTCCTTATAGGAACCATGAATAAAACTAGAACAATCTTATATTATTTTGATCATCTGCAATACCTTCTAATCAAATCTGCTGGCAAAGCTTCCATGTCAAACCGCCAAAGCTGGTTGTAAGCAGCAGAACCGAGTTCATTGGAGTATTTAGCCGGTGAGAAGGCACTTTCAATTATCCCACCTGCATTAACGAGGCTCTCTCGGGCAAGAGCATTGATTTCCATTGTGTATCTGAAATGAGGATGTAAAAGTCTGTAAATTGGATGCATTGCACTTAATTGTCGGTTAGCTGCAATTATGTATGGCTCTGTACAGCAGTGAGTCCTCAACCTACAAAAGTACAAAGAAAGAATCCCAAAAATCAATGATAACAATTGTGATTTGTTTGAGCCCAAGTAGACAACTAGCATGATATCAAGGGGAATTTTTTAACCATAGTTTCAAGGTTGTCCAAAATCAGTCACAAAAGAAGTTGATTGCAATGCCAATTTATTGTGATTTGAGTTCATGTTTGCATAGTGCTCACCAGTGAATGACAAGCTGGTGATAACCAACGTCATGAGCACAAACATGAGCTTTAGCCAACCTCCACAGCCAGCAACCTGTGGCATCCCACGTTGGGGTAAAAACCTGCTTCCATTGGGGTTTGTCAACAATTGGAGGCCGGGTGAGTTCAATGGCAACAGGCCTTAGTGTGCCATCCTTAGTAAGGAAGAACAATGCCCTTGAACCATACAATGTAGTCCCTTCTACCTCTCTTACTTTGTTCACATAAGGTAGTAACAGATCATGATAATCCAACACAAATAGCCTCTTACTTTTCAAGGCCTGCAACCATGGAAATTAGAGGACTCATTCATCAACCATTCAGGTGGATTGCCTATGAAGAGAGGTAAGTGCAAGATGAGACAATTAGATAATCATTGGAAATTTCAGGTAAAACATGCTATGCAATGATGGGAGCACTTTTTGCCTCTCAAGATTTCCCGTGTAATAAAAATTTTATCTTTTAGTTTTTATTACATGTATACCTATCTGCACACTTAGCATTTGATAGAAAGCATATTTAGATTAAATATGTTTAAATGAGATGCAAATGTTGAAAATAACTATTTGGAGAAGTAGCAATTGTAACTGTACAAAGAGAGGCAAATTTATAGGCACACTTTGAGTGGAGTATTCATCAAAAGGAAAGGAACATAGGGAGATTGACATCTAATTATGAGTACATATGTAACCTCATTAACAGTCATAATGCCTCTGATCTCTCGTTCCACTAGTTCTGTTGTAATCAAAGTTTCAGGCGGTCCATAGATCTTAGGATCGAGCTTACTCTTCATGGGCCAATCCTGCATGACATAACTCACAAATTTTAATGCCATTTAAGATTATAAATAAATTTTTCCACTGAATAACTCAGATATTTAGCCATATGATATATAGTAGATTTGCAAATCGAACATATTTCTTTTGTTCTGAATGTTGAAAATATTATGGCTCAAGAGACCTAAACTCATTTGAGGTCTATGTAATGTACCTATGTACTTTTACTGCAAGCAAACTAATCATAGTCACAGAAGTACTACAACCCTAAGGTTAGCCTAGTGTTATCTACTGCATGTATCTTACATTGGGTTCATTGTAGGACATTCAAATAACAAAGATGTGGTCGTCAAGGATTTTCTGTTGTGGGCATAGGCCATTAGGCCACACCACATTAATTATGACTTCTGCTTTCTCTCTCTCTAACAAAAATTCAAATCGTGAAGATGAAATTAGTGTTTAGCATGAACTGCCTATGTAGTGAAGTAGCTTCACCAAGTGTATACACGTAGATGGACATTGGGAAATAATTTTTTTTTATTATTTAAATTCTTCTTTGTATAAGTCCATGAAAAATGCATACCGTAACTAGTTGTATGCTATATGGGTTAAGACCAGCTAGAGTTTGCCTAGAAAATTCTTCATCCCTGAACCAAGCAAATTTATCTCCTGCAAAAGAAGATTCATGTATACAAATGAGAGCCAGACAGAGACAAAGATAGAGAGAGTGAAAGTCATACAAAGAGAATGAGATGTATACTATCAATGAATGCGGGGGTCTCAAAGAGCAAAAGATTCTCTTCAGTATCAGTTACAGCCTTCACAAGCCTTGGTAGTATTGACTGAAAGAAGCCGGCATTTGTAGGCTTAGGCAATGTGAGTCCTTCACAAAATAGTGAGTCTATGGCAGTGAAGTGTGGAAATCCCAAATGGGGGTCAAGAAGTGATATCTCAAGCTGAGGCAGCAGTGCATGCATCACAGATTTTAGGGTCTTTGCTGAAAATGTCATCTGCTTCACCTCTGAGAATGCCTCGTCCCTAGGCACATATACACTGCTGCTTCTTTGTTCCGACAAAGGGTCTACATTGTCAAAATAATGAAGTCACAAAGCTTCAGTTATTGATGATCTTATGTAGTTGCCACTGTTCTTTATCTTATACAATCTCAGATAACATAGTTGTATAGTACAATCAAATGGTACATGATCATAACCATTAATCGTTATAGCTTTTTATTCAGGAACTACTCTGTTTAAAGCTACATTCTACAACATATCACATTCCAATTCTTTTTCAGATTTCAACTAGACACAATAACATGTCTTGTACTTCTTACTCTTAAAAAACGTGTGGCATTCTATTAATGTGTTTTGCTGGCACAAAATTAGAACTTGAATTTGCAGACTGTACATTAGGACGATGTCACATTTATAAGTAACATATTTGAGATGAAGTACTTAAATACTCAAAGAAAACCCGGTCTTTTTTTTTTCCTGGTTGAATTCTATATTTTGTCCTCAACACTTTTGACATATATTCTAAAATCATCTTCATATTTTATATTGGTTCAAAAGGTCTTTATTGTTATCTAATTGATAAAAAATGCTATTAAAAGCAAACAAAATTCATGAAACTAATGTCACTTTGAAACAAATGTCTAAAGTTGAGAACTATATGTGTAATTTAACCCCTTTTTTAAGGAATCGGCTTGAGTTCAATGTACTAGAGCACTAGATCCAATCTTTAAACACTTTTTGCAATATTTTGGAATTTTGGTTACCCTTTTTACAACGTGGACGTCCTGTTCTGCAGCGTCTTGGGTATGGGTGGTCTTTGCCTCCAAGGACAGGTCGTGCCAATTCACTGCTTTTATCTGGATCACCAAGGTCATTATATGTATCATAGTCATAGATTCTCTCAAATGTCTTCCTCTTCCCTTCTCCAGTGCCTCTTAGATTTTCCAGCTCCAATTCCCTAAGCCTCTTCAATCCACTAGGAGTGTCTGATGGTAAACAGGACTGATTTAATGGCACAAATAAATACAGCCATTAGTTTTCCACAGTAGTGATGATTTAACATACAACATCCCACTTAAACTTATTAATTGAAATGATAATCTCTAATGGACCAATTTCAACATTTCACATTCAGGGACTTCCCTGATTATATGTTCATCAACCGATCCTTATCCTTCTAAAGAGTGAATTTAATTATTTAATCATTATTCTAACATTTCTTCTTAAACGTAAGCTCACACTCCTTACTAAGTGAGATCCAACCTGTTATACTATAATGATAAACTGTCGTTCAAAAAGTTTAAATTGTTAAGAAATAATGAATTTAATCTATTATTATACTAACATGGATGAATAGTACTTTTATCGTTATAATTTAATAATATAAATTATATCAGAATTATTTTTTTTTGGAGAATCAAATGCTATTAGATTTGTGAAGTAAAGAGTCTTCACACTAAAATAAACTATATTTTTTTTGGAGGACATATTACTTTGCACGAGAAGAGGAAAAAGAGGAAGTTGAGACCTTATTGGTGAAGAAGATCCTCTTGTGAGGATTGTCATACTTGGAATGAACCCATGAGTTACATGTAAAATGCAATGGCCCATTTGGGAAGCCTTCGAGAACAACGTTGTTGAGGTACATCTCCTTGTGGTGTTCATTCTCCAACAAAATAGCTCCAACCTTTCCAAAACTCGCTGGTACAGCAAAACTACTCTCGTATTTCACCTCATCACTCTTATGGCTCACTCTATGCGCATAGGCCTTGATTGTTTCCCTCTCCAACCCAGTATCTACAGTAGTCAAATACACAAGCATTTTCAGTTTTCAAATAGTTATGACTTATGACCCAATTAATTATCAGGAAATGCAGTACTATGAGAAATAAAAGAGGTACAGATTTTTAAAGCCTCACATATTTCTTAATACAATTTTATTTTTATAAGATTTATTTTTCAAGCAAAATAAGCCAAAGGACATAACCAAGACTCTAGTGGACTTATTTGGCTATTCTTTTTTCCTTTATAATGCATGCCAAAGGTGGTAAAAATGTGATCCTCTCAGTTAGAAAATTAATTATATTTGTAATATTTAATCTAAATTGCGAAATAAATTCATTTAAATAATGAGGATCCTTTTTTTATTGGAATAATGGTTACTTCTTCCTAAAAATAAAAATAAAATCTCTATTCATTTCAAGAGATTGATATAACACCAAGTGCTCTCAAACTAAACCATTAGCTAAAGCTTAGATGTTGTCAATGCATACTCATATAGGTGCTTCTAAAAGTATGTCAAAAGGAATAATAGTGGTATTTCATGTAAAAACAACAAAGAAACTGGACACCAATGCAAACACTGCAGTGATCTGGTAGAATAATTACTTAAGTGTAGTTAATTAATATGTATGCTATCATCACTTACTAGGATCAAGCTCAGCGCTAATGAGCTCCAAAAGTAATGTTTTACCAAAAAAATCAGTGAAATCATCAACAGGTTTGGTTAACCCAAGGTTGGAGAAGAACTCTCCAGTAGTGACCTTAACTGTCACAACTGCCTTAACTGAAACTGGGTTTTGATCAATTGCAGTAGTCATTGATGATGAGCCAGTTTTGGTACCAACATTGTAATTGGCTCGTATGCAAAAGTTGGTGTTTCTTTTGAGGAAGTGTTGGCATGGATGGACAGGGAGAGTGGTGAAGCCATGGAAGAGAATTGAGGGTTTTGGTGAAAGGTAGAAGGGTGGATAAGAGTTAAGGCTTTGCAACTGAGAGTTCAACATAGTGTTCATGAGTGGGTTTGTAAATTGTGAGTTGCATGTGAAGGTTATTTTATAGACACAATAGGTGGATTTGGATCTGTGAGATGGGATATTTTCTCATAGACATGCGAACCTGATCACATCACTTTTACTACTTACGGGTTTAGATCTTTTTCATCATCATAAATTTATATAAGAGTCTAACAATATTGATAATAAAATTAGTAAAATTACTAGCAATTTGACTAAAGATTTTTTTTTTTTTTGAAAATATAATAAATATGATTGGTGTTACATCACTATAATATGATAAAAAAAATTATTTTTTTAAGGTGATAAAATAATAATAATAATAATAGTAAATTGTTAATTGCTTTTTTTTGTTTTGTGTTTAGAATTTGTTACATGCCTAGCATTTTTATTTTATATATATATTACTAAAAGCTGAAGCGTAGCATTTAATATTGCTACGCTCACGTTGAGCCACGTCAGCAGCCATGTTATTTTCACCATATTTTTTGTAATTGTTCAACAATTTAAAATTAGTTTTTTCCAATTTTAAAATACTAACAAATATAAAATATATCTCATCCTTATCTCCACCATAAAGCCCACTTCTTATTAATTTAATTCCCACCACTATCTCCACCATAAACCCCACTTCTTATTAATTTAATTCCACCATCTATATATATATATATATATAAAAGCTTAAGCAATCACATGTTATATATTTTCCTCTCTTTCTTTTCTTTATATTTTCTCTCTTTTTCAAAATATATATCTATTCTATATATTCTATATATATCTAAAAATTGAAACGTAGCATTTATTGTTGCTATGCTCCAGTTGAGCCACATCAGCGTCCACGTCAATATCCTATTTCTTTCTAATTTTCTATAATTTTTTTAAACATTTACTTTTTTTTTTTTTAATATTTAGACTTTGTCCAACATTTGTTACTCTCTTACCTTTTCATCTCCCCACTATCCCCTACTTTAATACCACTCTTCATCTTTCTCTTCATCTTCCCTTATTTTGTCTATTCTTATTCACACCATTTTACTATAATTTGTCATTCTCTCTTCCATTCTTTGCATAGTTTTTCCTCACAAACAAAAGGTTATTTCTCTCTCTCTCTCTCTCTCTCTCTCTCTCTCTCTCTCTCTCTCTCTCTTAATTTTTGGTTGATTTAATTTATTTTTCTTGCATCTCTACTTTAGGTTGATAAATTTTTGTATTCTTTAGAACTTTACTTATGGTTGATGTGGTGCAATTTTGTATTTTAAGTTGTTTTGTTTTCCTCTTTGATTTTTGATTTAATCTAATTGATTATTTTTTTTTAAATAATCCTAATACATTAATTTAGTACAATAACAAATTTGAAAACAACCTATGAATCAGAAAAGTATTAGAAGATTAATTGTAATTGTGTTGTTGTTCCTGGGTTGCATTTTTTTAAGTGGGTTAATTTTAATGGGCAATGTGACGGCGAGTGTGGGAGTGAATTCGTTGTCAATATTATGAGGTTTGCTATTTTTGGTTTTTGCATATTTTTTTCTTGATCATAGGATTAATGGGTGTCTTTGGTTTCGCCTTTTAGGTTCTTCTATGTTATTGTTATTGTTATTGTTATTGCTGCTGTTGCTGCTGTTTTTTCCATTATTTTTAATTAATTTGGTTGGCTGATTGAAATAAGTTTTGGGTTGAAAACTTTTTTTTTTTGAGTCAGTACTGGTTGGAAAACTTTGTAAATTGTTGTATCTCTGATTTTTTTTTTTCCCTCCCAAATTTGGTGGACTTTGCATATATGGAAACTAATTATTTATGCGTGAGTTTTACATATGGAAAGGGGTTTATTGAAGAAGAACATCCAAGACTAACTTCTCTAAGTCCATTGAAAAAAATCAAAGTAAACACTAAACTTTGATCCTCTACTCTACCCAAAATAAAATAATAATAATAATAATAAAAAAAAAATAAAAGCAAACACTAAAAAGAAAAAAGTGATGACGTTATAGAGTTGGGAATTTTATTTGATACATGTAGAGAACTTTAAATTCTATTATTTTGCAAACTAGCTGGCTCTTCTCATGGATTTATGTCATTTGAGACTTCAGGAAAAAAGTGACAAGAGGAATTATTTAGAACCTTGAAATAAATGAAGGGTTGAGGAAGTGGCAAAAATGGAAGGATAGTAGATCTGTACGTTTGAGTTGCAGTGAAAAGGGGATGGAAAGAGACTATGAGAAATTGAGAGGGGCATTTATTGAAGTTAATGGGAGATATGAGATAAAACATTAATTTTAAAAAATTGATGATGTAACTAGTAGTGTATTTTTAGACTTTGATCTATTTTGAATTAATGGTATAAAAATGATGTAACTTGAACTCATCTTATTTATATATAAATATATAATTCATTTACTCTTTCTTGCAATTTTACTTTAGGTTGATGAATCATTGTTTTTTTTTTTTTTTTCTTTTAATAATATTATTTTGGGCTAATACAATTTGGTAGTGTGTTTTTTTTTTTTTTTTTTCATCACAAGTCTTCTCTCTTCCTCTTATAGCTTTTGTTTGATTTTTTTTTTTTTTTACATAATACTTAGTTATTTTGAAAGTGAGATTTTGAATTTATATCAAAATACAATCTTGGCTATGGATTTGAATGTGATTATCAACTATTAAAACAACCCAAGATGAATATGTATAGACAATTTATTTGTTTTAATTTTTCATTGATTTATTATTTAGTTATAACATCAAAATTCAAGTAAATGAATATTTAAAGTTAAAACTGCCTAAGATGAATTTGTAAAGTCAATATATTTATATATTTAATATTGTTAAAAAACAAAAAGCAAAAAATAAATAATAAAGAGCATAATGACGTGGAAGATGATAAAACTCAATACAAAAGTCCAGTTAAAGGCAATTAATCTTAATAATTGAAAATGCATGTAGTCAATTTTTATTTGTTTGATCATGTTCTCTTTATATTGTTATACAAATTATTTTCTTTCATTTCGATAAATGAATTTTTTTTTTTTTTTTTTTTTTTGGAGAAACTAAAGTGTTCAATTTTAGATATAAAGTCTACTTTTTTTTTCTATATATTATTTTAAATATTTTTAGAAATGTCTAAGAAATATGCAGTTCTAATCTAATATAGCTATATTAGCAAACAAAACTCAATTAGTAGTTCGAAACTACTCCTAGGATAAGAAAAATTATAAATAATAATAATCTCTTTTAAGAAAAGGAGAAATTTGGATAATATATTTGAAACTTAAATAGTTTAATTGTACTAAAAAAAATTATAAAAACATAATATACAATAACATAATTTTAAAAAATATGGTTTGCCTAAAAAATGAATAATATCAACTAAAAGAGTCCAAATAATAAAATGATGATGTATTTTTTGAGACAGATAAATGAAATATAATTTTAGAGATTGTTTTATTTTTGGGGAGAAAAAAATTATTTTCCACAAAATTTAGAGAGAAAAAATTATATATTATACTATAACTATGAAATAATTATCTATTCCCACGCATCGCGTGGGTCTGCGACTAGTATATACTAATGACTATGCTGATGTTTTTTATCCACTTATTATCATAAATATTTGAAAGAACATTACACAACATAAATTTGAAAAATTATTAAGTATTTTTGCATTACAATCATAATGTACTCATTCTTCTCACATAAATAATAGATTTTCACTATGAATTTAATTAATATAACTCATTTTTATGTGAGAGAAGTGAGTATCATATCATTGTAAATTTAATTAATCCATAGACAACAAGAGTCTATTGAATGATATTGTCCAATTCTTTCAAATGAATAAATCCTAAATTCAAATTCCCTTCCCAACGGTAAGGGAAAAGAAACTATATAAAAATTACTTCCTTCATACTCCATACTCCATCGTCCACAGTTTACATAAACCTTAGTTTTTTTTTTTTTTTTTTTTTGAGAGAATCCTTTTCTTAGTTAATTTGTTGTAGTTGATATCATATGATTTGGTCAATTTTTAATGAATAATATTCATATTATTAAACACAACAGAAGGACTTAAGGCCTCTCCTCCTTGAGCTTCAACAAGAAGAGGCCGATTGAGCAGCTGGCCAGCATTAATTAGCATATGATATCTTATCTAAGAACATTATTCACTTTTCAAGAAGAGAAATAGATTTTACCTTTCTTTAAAATATTGCCTAGCTAGTTTTGGAATTGGTGCGTGAGTTTAACCCAAAAAAAAAATATATTGCTTAACTATGGGAAAAAACAAATTTCATAACTCTTTTTTTTTTTTTTTTTGTTCACTAATTTAAATTGTCAAGATCTCTAGAACCAAAAATTTATTGTCATTTGTCACTAGGCGTGAAGTCCATAATAAGAAGAAAAAAAAAAAAAAGTAGAAGAGAAATATATGTGCAACACAAGCTCTTTTTTTTTTTTTTTTTTTTTTTTTGAGAAATAATTACAACATGCTGTTAATTCCGTTGTTCAAACCATTTTTTCCCTAAACCCCCAAGCACTTTGTACATGGGGAAATGTCAATTCAACTACAAGACCTTTGTCTGCAACATAAGCTCTTAAGTCTACATATGAGAGACCACAATCATCTTATAATTTTTTATAATATATGTATATGTATATAGATAGATTTTTAGATTAAATTTGTACTTCCCAAGACTGCCCATGCTCCACAAAACTGTCATAATTAATCACTATGATGGGGCTGACTATCATAATCACTATGATGGGGCTGTGTGGTCACATCCACCCTAATCCAATCTTCAATGATTGAATATATGAACACCGTCAAAGGCCTTGTAGCTGAATTGGCACCTTCCCATACATAAGTGCTGGGGGTCTAGAGGGGAAAGGATTCGAGCTGTGGAGTTAACAGCATGTTGTAATTATCTAAAAAAAGAAAAAAAATTTATGAACAGCACCTATTTATTCAAAATTTTCAAATTTAGCATACATATCTGTTACCAAAAAAGAGGTTAATTCTCTAGCCACACATTAATTGATCATACAAACAATTGCAAATCGCTGCACTAAGTCCTCCAACCAACAGATTCTCAAAAAAAAAAAAAAAAAAAGTCCTCCAACCAACCATTTTCAATTTTTCATTATAGAATTCGGCAAAACCATTTCAAAAAAAGAATAGTATTATTGCAAGAGCCATTTTTTAAGATGTGTATGAGTTTTAAGTAAATCTTGGAGCAATCTTAAACACTTAAAAAAGACACAAAATCTTTTTTGCAATTTGTTAAAATGGTATGTGATTGGATTTACATGAATCTATCATTAACATTATTTTTATTATATTTGAATTATAACACATCACATTAGCAATTATGAAAATTTCGTGGTCCTATAACTATTGGTACATCATAATATCTGAAAGTTGTAAAAGCAATATATCATATAGTGAAGACTTTGGAAAATAATTGCATACCTCACCTTCAAAATCTATTATGAGATAAGGCATACAGCAGAGATTTAAGTTTGCCCATATATGACATAAAATCCAAGAAATTAATAAAGCTGCATTTATGCATGGAAACCTTCTAAACTGTCATTAACTTATTATTTAACTTTGAGATGTTGTGATAGAAAAATTATATCTTATTTCGAGTATATATATTATCTCTCTCATAGTAGGTGGGTCCCATAGAAGATACTGTAGGTAACATATCAAATCCCTAACTTGTTGAAGATGCTGTAGGTAACATTTTGAAGATGCTGTAGGTAAAATATCAAATCAAAATTGAACTGGCCTCAATATCACAAGTAGTCAAGTCACGGTCACGGTCTAATGACTCAAATCATACAATTTTCGTTTTTCTTTTTTGGAATATCTTCCGAGATTTTTTCCTATTTTGGAATATCAAACCATCAAAGACAAAAGATGTATGCTCTCCACATTCAACTATTTTCATGTGAAGATAACATATGTGGACTTTATTAAATCATAATTTTGGCTCTTTTTGACATTGGTAATAGCCCCTCTTGTTTTGTTGATGTATTCAGGAAAGAGGCTAGGTGTCTTGTGTTGAATATATTTCAACAATTTACTTTTATAATTAAGCAAATAGAATAACACATAAATCTAAGAGATTAAATTTAATAAGAACATGGTGTAAACACCTCTTTTTACACCCACTAATCATATACCACTTAAAAGATTACGGCCTAACACACATGATTATTATACCTTAAATATATTCAAATATTAATTTTATTAAAAAAAAAAAAAAAAAAAAAGTGCTTCGGTCCCTTGTCTTCTTCTCTATTATGTCCACCACATCTCTTGCACCATCATCACCAAACCACACTCACTGCCATCGCAACCGCCGCCACCAACTCTCAAGTCCTCTCCAATTGCCACCTCTCTATGGAAAACCCAAAAAGATTCCTTCTTCAACTCCCTCTCTTCACCTTCACATTTTTAGTTTCCATGAATACTTTTTCTCTTGATTGGTCAACTTTTTTCCTTTAGAAGCTTAGGTCCTCCACCTTTTTCTTTCAGATTTTGCGTACTTCAACTAGGTTCTTTGAATTTTGATCTGGGTATCAATATATTTGATGTCAAGTTCAACTAAGTAAAGTCAGTAGCTTTCTTGTGTGTGTGAAATTTCTCTTTGTTTTTTGGTTATAAGATTTGTCCTTGGGCTGGAATAAACGACATCATTGACGGTGGCGGCTCCTTACTCCGAAATTTTTGTTTTTTCTTCTTTTTTATTTTTTATTTTTTTATAAATTAATATTTGGATATATTTAAGGATATAGTAATCATTTGTGCTAGGCTGTAATCTTTTAAGTGAAATCAAGTTTAAAAAACTGAGGAGGCACCATTTGATTAGTTGGTGTAAAAAGGGGTATTTCCACCATGTTCTTATTGAATTTAATCTCTAGATCTAAATAAAAGCAACAACACAATAAGATATGAAAGGCAAAAACATTAAATAGATATATTATTACAAGAAGAAATCTGCAAGATAATTACAAACTCACAGACTAAATGCACGAAGGATGAATGATACAGATTAGATCTTGTGTTTAACAAAATCTCTTTAAAGTAGATTTTGCCCCTCACATAATCGATGATGCTTTAAGACTCATAGACGTTTGCCTCCTAGAATAAGATAATCCATAGCATGGAGAAGGAACACACAAGGTCCATGCTTTGCGAATTAATCTATATCTCTTTCTCTCTCTTTGACTCAAATGCTAATTAATACACAAAAATATTCTCTCGGGGAGAGTTTCTCAAAAGTTCTTTTTTTTTTCACAAAAGAAGGACTATGAACTGTTACCAATTTTACTATGAAAAACTTATTATATTTTTATTTTGTGTTTTAAAGTTAACACATTAATTTATACAATTTGTAGTAATTATAGCATCACTCCATTGAAAATATACCTTAGACATTTTTGTTTAGATCTACAAAGTCCTTGATGAATATGCTGTTTTGATGGTGAAAAAAGTTGTCTTAATACATTCTTGAATAATAAATTTATTGCATAATTTTTTTTCTCACCAAAATGTAAATGTTAATTAGGTTTTGACATTAAAGAGACTTGTTGAGGCAATTTTTGGCACTTAACAAAATTTAGCGGAATCTGACTATCTCAAGGGCTTACTATAATTGCCAGAATAAGTCTTCAAATAACTCTCCACTTGTTGGCTTGTTGAGATAACTTTTGTCACTTCGATGAAATTGATCATGTTGTTTGTAAAATTTCAAGCTGTAGTTTTGGACAAAAATACATAGGACCACCATGGTCACATAGCAGTGGAAAAATGGAATCACAAAGACAGTTTGCTTCATGGAAAGACCAATCCTCCAATAGAAATACTAGCTAAGTTAGGGAAATATCTTATGGGTTTATTCATTGCATTTAGGATCATATATATGACCTATATCAATTGGAAAATAGCAACTTTATAAAAGCAAACTGCCTCCAAGCTAATCTGATATAGCTTGAATAAGTCATTAACTGATCTTATCTTAAGCTTGGCTTTATTCAGATAAGCATAAAAATAATCAACTAATGGTAAAGCTCAACTAAAGATAAAGATAATGGTGAAGTAGTACTGAAGTAGAAGAATTCTGCAGCAACTGCATTCCTCGTGTGGCAATGCGTCCAACACAATATCACCATCCCAAACACAAACTAAATGTATAACAAATAACCCAAGTAATCCTTGTGAGCAACACCCATAATTGTCACCTTTCAACTTGCTAATAGCCAGATTTCTTCTCAGAACATCATAAGGAGATATATTAGTTGAACATCCCCACCTCATCTCACTCCTTAGTTTTTATTTCATTTTTTTTTTTTATAGGATTCTTGGAGGTTTTTAACTTAAGTCTAAATGAGCATAACTTCAAGTGAGAAGAGAATTGTTGTTTCTGTTTGCCCTGTCTATTCGTCAGTTGATTGGAGCATCAATAGATTGTTCATTTTAAAATATCACATAGTAAAAACATGTTATTTCATTCAGAGTTCATTCAAAACATTATCAATGCATTAAATAAAGAAGCAGACATCAAAATGAAGCACCATGCCAAAGTTCAACTCGTATAGTCCCCTAATAGGAGAATAAATGTTGCAATTTGCAAGCATGATTTCATATCATATGGCTATTAATATATATATATATATATATATGCAAATACAAAAGTTACAATAAACCATAATTTCACACTATGCATCACCATTCATCCAACATTTTCAGGGATAAAAGATTGTCTCTTTATTCACCAACTCATTCATATGCAAATTCAAAAGTTAAAATAAACCATAATTTCACGCTAATCATCACCATACATCCAACATTCTCATAGATAAAAGAATGTCGATTATCAAGAAAAAAAAAAATATGTCTCTTCATTTACCAACTCATTCATCCCAATGAAGCTAAACTCGCCACTACTTAACAAAAAAAAAAAAATTTAAAAAAATTTAAAAAAATTAAAAAAAAAAAAAAAGAAAAAAAAAAAGAATGTCTCTTCATTTACTAACTCATTCATCCCAATGAAGCTAAACGCGCCACTACTTAACAAAATAAAAAATATATATATATGAAAAAAGCTAGAGTTTTGTAAGCAAATAATAAAGGGCCCTTCCAAACTGCAATCAAATTGCCCTCATTTAGCATGTCCACAAGTAATCAGCATTGTCCTTGTGCACACATAGTGCAATCAAGAATGCAATTATAACCTCATTAGAGGTAAACCAATGTATCAAGGAACTCAATCTAATCAGGCACACCTTAATCAGATGAAATCACACTTTTTCAGATGAATCTGATCACAGCTAAATAACCCAAAAGTTAGCTTTCCTTTGTTGATACAAGCAAAGAGACTGCGGCTTTCTTAATCTTCGTTGAGACAAAAACTCCATTGTGCCTTCAGCATGGATTTCAACCAATCTAATGGAGTGTTAGAAAGGCATCTTGCATGTAAGCCTACTCAAAAACCAATTTCGCTGAATCTCAAAATCAATTATTGAAACACCAAACAAGTATTGAAAGATCTGTCCCATCCAGAAGCATCGTCTAGTCAACCTTTCATTATCGGCCACCATAACTGTGAATTCAACTGATAACAAATTGAATGTTCAACATTTCTTCAGGCCCAAATTTTGTCTATTTGACCTGTACCATACAGGATGCTTCATTCATAGAAAGTGACCACAATGGTGAAAGCGCAACAACGTTTCCAATGATCATCAGTGTTGGTGATAGTAACTCCACTGTTGTAATTTTATTAGCAAGATCCTTCAGTTCTGCAAAAACCTGTATGATTGAGAAAGCAATGACAGTCAATTGTTGGCAAAAACAAACATAAACCGAACAACCACCTGTCACACAGACATTAACCGCTACATTATCTTTCTTATAAGTGAACATCAACCTTTACAGGTTTCCATTGATGAGTCCTTAAACTTGAGATTTTGAGGCTTAGTATATTTTATTTTATTTTTACTTTTAAACATCAATGCACAGTAACTACAATTTCCTAGAGCTTGAGTTTTTCACAAACAACCCTTAAGGTTTTTGAGCATTCCCAGTCAATTTATTAGCCCCTAAAATAAATGCCTAGTTACAATAAACACACACATTTAAAACATTTTATTTACTGGTATTTAGATAATGAGTGACATGGTGAAAGGTAAATGATTTTGACATCATAAACCTAGAAAGGCCAATAATATATCATCATCTAAAAGCAAGCCTAGTTTAAATTTTCATCTAGTGATCAGACTTTTCAGCTCATCTAAAATCTCAGGTTAAACATTCATAATTTTTATAATCTCCAACCCAACACCCCCCTGCCCTATTATTTCAACTTGCACTTAAATTTTGTTATAGAAGTACTTGTTGAAGTACAGCAGAACATCCCCACAACAACAAAAAAAACTCCATTTAATTTTTATGAGCCTTAGAATTTGATTATAGTATGTTATTGCTCATTAGGATTTTATAAAATCTGTTGCCTAAAAAACTACAAGAAAGCAATTGCAATACAAAATAAAGACCAAAATGAAAGCAAGGTGTAAACTTATGTTTAAGCAAAATAAAAATCCTTCTTTCACAATTTTATTGTGCCAATAATGAGTCAAAACAAGAAAAAATTTTAGAACAGTAGGAATTCCAGCAACTTACTTAAAGGAGTTGAAAAATTAGAGAAAAGCAACAAATGAAAAAGTATGCTATTTGTAGACACTTCATTTTGTACTCCTTAGGACTCGAGCCCCCGTGGGCGCTTGTGCCCACACTATTTACACCCTAAAAACAATTACACTAAGAATTGTGCTTACCATGCGTTGTTGTGGTGTGGTCCCTCGCTCAACTGCAACAGCTGGTGTATTAGGGGGAAGACCATGATGCATTAACTTTAGGGCAAGTGAAGGGAAGGTTGATAAGCCCATATAAATCACTAAGGTTGAATCAGGGTCAGCTGCATTTTCTGCTACAAACAAAGGATCTGTTCCTCCTTTCCTTGAATGCCCAGTGAGAAATCTTACACTATTTGCAACACCTCTGTGAGTTAGTGGAATCCCTAACTCTGCTGCTATTCCTGAAGCAGCAGTTATTCCTGCAAAAACAATGAGCATAAAAATTAAACTCTTTGGAAGCCTTTCTATTCAAGTTATGTCCCTAGTTTCATGCATCAAAGATCACATCAACATTCTAAGACTATTTTCCTCCCTCCATGAAAGAATTCTCCCCATAAATCAATGTACATTGTCCTTATATAAGTCAATGACACTATTCCCCTCACCATTTTGCCAAGCCTTTATTTGGAAACCTTTCTGCCACACTTTCCAAGTGATTCACAATGAAGTTAGGTTTTTTGAATTCTCTAGATGTAGAGAATAATTTGACTCAAAATTGCCAATATCAATGTTACGTTTTATCAGAACCACACACTCCAGATTTTAATAATCACTTTTGGAGATGGATTTCATCTTCCTGTCCTCGCTCAATTCAACATGATCAATCATTTTCTCAAAATGCTATGTCAATCATTATGGTTCCATTCAATTATTCATGAAGCATTCAACGTCTCCTATATTAACAGTTTCATCTTAATAATGATATTTAAGAGACCACTCCACTATGGCATACCTGGAATTACTTTCACATGAATCCCTTGCTGCTGCAAAAAATCCATCTCCTCCCCACCTCTCCCAAACACCTAAAACCCAAGAACATATTTCAGGAAAAAAAAAAAAAAAACTGAACAACAGAGCAAATGAAATTACATCTCTGGGCTAATACCACTACATTGCCCAATAAAACATTTACTGATAGAACTCACCAATGGATCCCCTCCTTTAAGTCTCACAACAGTAGCTCCTGCTTCAGCAAAACTTAGAAGCAACTCGTGTATTTCCTCCTGTCACAAAACCAACTTAAAATAAGTTCATTTCTCCAATCCCCACATGCCCAATTGTACAAACACCTATTTTCCTGTCTAGGTGACTAACGAGCAAAATGGGGTGCCCCTGCATGACTTCCTAAGGTACCCATTTTTCAGCAAATCAAACCAACCACATATATAAGGGACCAAAATCAAACTAACCCAATATCTAAACGACCAAAATCAAAACCAGCTCCATATTTAAGGAATCAAAATCAAACTGACCCATAGATAGAGGGACAGAATTGTTCCTTTTTTTCAATTTTAGGGACCAAATCAGAATTTCTTATATCTGAAGAACCTAAATTGAGCTTACACTAAAAGCATTCTTTATACTCCCTCTCCCAAAAAATAATAATAATAAAAGCACACCCACAATCCCAATTAATTGTTTCTACCAATATCATCAACCAGAGTTGTAAATCAATAGCAAACCAATTCTTAATTATAAAACTACCAAAAAATAATTACAAACTCGAATAGATACAGATGACCCATAGATAGAGGGACAGAATTGTTCCTTTTTTTCAATTTTAGGGACCAAATCAGAATTTCTTATATCTGAAGAACCTAAATTGAGCTTACACTAAAAGCATTCTTTATACTCCCTCTCCCAAAAAATAATAATAATAAAAGCACACCCACAATCCCAATTAATTGTTTCTACCAATATCATCAACCAGAGTTGTAAATCAATAGCAAACCAATTCTTAATTATAAAACTACCAAAAAATAATTACAAACTCGAATAGATACAGATGACCCATAGATAGAGGGACAGAATTGTTCCTTTTTTTCAATTTTAGGGACCAAATCAGAATTTCTTATATCTGAAGAACCTAAATTGAGCTTACACTAAAAGCATTCTTTATACTCCCTCTCCCAAAAAATAATAACAATAAAAGCACACCCACAATCCCAATTAATTGTTTCTACCAATATCATCAACCAGAGTTGTAAATCAATAGCAAACCAATTCTTAATTATAAAGTACCAAAAAATAATTACAAACTCGAATAGATACAGATGGAGGCAGACTGAATAAAGAGAAACCCAGTTCAAAATCAAAAGAAGCTCAAACATTTAACCAAAGTTGTGCATCAATTGAAAAACCATTCCTAATTTATAAAAATACAAAGCTTCAAATAGATACAGATTAATGCAGACTGAATAAAGAGAAACCCAGTTCAAAATCAAAAGAAACACAAACATTCAATTCACAGAAAATGCTATACATATATAGATAGATAGCTAGAAAGAGAGTGTGTGTGTGTGTGTGGGTTTTACCTGGGTTCTACTATGGTACCCAGCAGTCTTGCCAACATAGAGGAGCCTAGCATTAGGTCCAACCAAATCCAACACGTCATTGGAGACCAACCGATCATACAAGAGCAAATCAGCACTTTGAATGACTCTCACAGCCTTGAGTGTCAAAAGCTCAGGGTCCCCAGGTCCTGTCCCCACCAAGAACACATTCCCTGGCCCACACTTCTTCCACCCACCACACCCTTCTCTCTCCCTCTTCTCTCTCAGCACCTGAAGCAGCTTCTTTAGCTCTGGCAATTGCAGTGCTATCTCATTTTGCCTAACTGAGTTAGAATCAGGTGGTGCGGAAGAGCAAGATGCTATATTTTCTATGTTTTCCAATTGGGTCTTGTACAACCATTGGTCCCTGTGGTACCTCTCAATGGAGTGCTTTTCAGTGAAAGGTGAATGAGAATTATAGTGTAAAGAACAAATGGGGTGAAAGTTTAAGGCTTTAGTTGGTCTGATATGGTTTGAAGATAAAGAAGAAGAAGGGAAAGATTGGAGCCTAGTGCAAAGCGCCATATGAGGTCTTTGTATCGAACTTGAACGAGTTTGAGCTATAAAGTACGTCTCTCAGAGTATTAAGAATGGAAAAGAGAGTTTGAGTTTGAGTTGAGTTTGGTGTTTTTTTGGGCTTTTGAGGAGGCTGAGAAGGCAAGGTGGCTTTTGGGCTTTAAAAGGGACATCGCCATAAAAAACAAAAACACAAAAAACAAAAAAAATGGCATTTGTCTTTTATTTTATTTTCTTTTTCTTTTCACTCGGCCTGTTAACCTAGTCCAGTTTTAATTTATTACTTTTGGGTTTATAATTTATTATTACACTGAAAAATATAGCATTTAAAATGTAATTTTTCTTTTTTAAAGAGGTTAATGTTGAAATTTCTTACCCTCAAAGATAAAGTACTTATCAAAAATAGTTTGAAATTAATCTCACCACATTCAAGTAAAGTAAAGAAATAATTCTCAATGAGAGGATAAAGAAGACTGAACTATATATGCATTGAGGGAAAATTACGGTTAATTTCTTTGTGTAATTTTTTTATGGTATGTTTGGGTGATATTATGTATGTTTGTGATAATCTTCCTAAAATTATGCATGGACTTTTTTCTTTTCTTTTCTTTTCTTTTTTTTTTTTTTTTTTTTTTGAGAAACATGCATGGACTTATTCTTTCATATGCTATGAGATTTTTTTTTAATGAGAAATATGCCATGAGATTTTATTTATGTAAAACTAAATATTTACCAAATTTGTTCTTTTTTATCAAGTGTCCAATCATGAATAATGCTCTTTACTTTCAATAAATTATCTTCTCCATGGATGCGTGAAACCAAATTTTTACTATAGTTTGTAAATTACAATCATTTATTAGTTTTTTTTTTTTTTTGGTAAAATATCATTTTCATCTCTAAAATTTCACAAAAGTTAGTTTTTCATTTCTAAACTTTACAAAACGTTCTATTTTTCGTCATTTCGTCTATGTCTATTAGTTTATGTTATACGTGGCCTAACGAAGTGTTGATGAGGTATTTGACTGTTGGGACTAAACCATTTATATTTAAAAAAAAAAAAAAAGACACATGGCAAAGAGTTATTAGTACCCTTAATAACAATTATTTAAAAGGACGAAATTTCCCCCACACCTTTAATGATGATCCTTCATACCTCACTTCACCAGGCCTTCACTCCTCCAGCCAAGGACGAAGCTACCTTATTAATTGGGGGGCCATGCCCCCGCCCCCCCCCCCCCCCCCCCCAAAAAAATTTAATTTTCTTCTACTATTATGGTAATTTTAGGCTATAGATCTGATCCAACAAAGAAATAATAGGCACTAGGCCCCCTCAAATAATATAATTGGGCCCCATTATTCCTAGGATCTCAACATAGTCTAATAGATATGTGACCCAAAGTACACAAATCCTCAATCCCAGCCTACACTGCTATTACACCCCAAACCCCAAAGAGTCCATAGCATGAAAAAGACATCTCAAAGAACTTATAGATTTTCCTTTTTGACAATCCAATCCACATAAATCATATCAAAAACCAACATTAAGAATTATCATAATAATTTCATTGAATATACTCTCAAAGTAAGTCAAAGCTCTAGGCAATAATTACAAGGATCATTGGCCAAAAAAGAATAAAAGTCTGAATAATTAATTACATATCATCAGCTTGTCTCGTCAGTGGAAATAACGTCACAACCACTTTAATATACAAAAGAATGAATCAAGCCTATTCTAAGATTTACACCATCTAATATACCCATTACAAAAGTTCAGCCTCCATCAGTAGTTAGTCTAACTACTATTAGCCACCAAAAAGCTGTCTCAAAAGATTGTTGCCTACTCTGAAAATGTTATAAAAATAATAGAATGAGACAGAGCCCAGTAAGTAGCATATTTAATGGGGGTGAGGGAAATGCGGTTTCATCTACTATAATAATAGTAATATAACAAGAATGATTTAATAATGAAATACAAGTTCCTCAAAATAAATATCTTGAAACCATATGCTATAATCTGTGAGCAATAATAGTATAATTCCAAAGCCATAAATTCTAACTTATGGTAATTTATCTCAAATATACCACACTACCACATAGACCGGTTAGGGGATCCACTCATTCACAACTAGCATGATATTGTCCTCTCTGGTATGTCGACTCTTGGCCCCATGGATAGTAGCCTTACTCATACCCTTAAAGTTTTTCTCTCCCCCTATGGGCAACAGAGAGAGTGCGTCAAATATGACCTCTCTTGCATATGGTCTCTTGGCCCCATGGGTAGTAGCCTCACCCACACACAATCAAGGAATCCTCTTCTTCCTATGGACAGCAGGAAAGAACGCATCATCCAAAGTGAAAAGGCACTGACCTAAACTTGATTCCATTGTCACAAAGACCACGAAAACCAAATCAAGTAATCACCAGGAAATCACACATGGCATGGTGTTAAAACAACATAAACTCACCGTTACACTACTTTGAAACACATAGTTCATATCTAGGTAGTTTCAGAAAACCTTAAATAATCTAACTTCTACAAGGTTTGTAAGGTCTTCAACTTCATTCTTGTCAAGAGATTTTCTATCAATTTCCCAAATAATACAAGACAAGATAAGCATCTCTAAATTTTTCAATATACCATAAAATCAATGATTTTCTTATCAAAAATTAAATAAAAGATGTTCATTCTTCCATATCAACAATTCATACATTTCCCCAAATGTAATACCAAATATGATGCATTTTCATATATATATATATATATATATATATATATATATATATATATATATATATATATATATTAAGGTTACAACACAGTAGTTTTTAGGAAAATATAGTTTCCATAAGTAATTTCCAAAAACGTGTCTAACCCAAAAACAACATTTATGTTATTTTTCAAAATCCCATTAAAAAGCTACTTACCTCGCAACTACAAAAACCTAATTCTCCAAGCTCCAAGGAGATTAGCTAGAACCTAAACAATATCAAGTAAACCTATCCCAATAAGTATAGAGTTTGAAATTGCATCTAGCTACAATTTAGGAATCGCCAAGTAATCACTCAATTAGGCAAGCCTAGTATTTAACCTCATCAATAATAATATATACCACTTCCATAGTTTCTCAACAAATTGATTCACAAGGCATAAACTCCAATTTTTAGAGTTAACCCATTTAATATCATTTTCAACATTTTGACTAGCTTCCATAAAATTTACACTACATCATTATAAGACCCATGAAAGCAAAATCAATATATCCTCCAAGATAAGAAATTTAGAACTTCAACTAACTTCAATAAACCCAATGGCAATGGAAAAATTAAATTCACCAAACATCACATGTTATAACTTAAAACTCCTAAATTTTTCCACCATACATAACCCTTAAATAGTCATCAATAGCACAAAATATATACCCACTCATCAAATAATCCCACCAATACAAAACCCATACATAAAAACACATAAATATCACTTCCGATACTCATAAATTACATGGGTATCATTATTAAAGCTTAGATAAAAGTAACCTCAAGCAAAAGTGCAAAACCCACCAAAAAGATGAGAAATTTTTACCTCAAAAAAAAGGATATAAAGGTGTTTATGGGTTCTCAACAATTTTCCAGTGATCTTGCTGGAAAAATGATGGTGGAAATGGTGGTGGTGGTGGTGTGGAAGTGCCGGTGGAGAGGATGAGAGCAGAGAGGAGCGTACGAGAGGAAACCAAAAAAAATGAAAAGAAAGAAAAGCAAAGAGTGAGCCGGCCAAAGAAGAGATAAGAGGGAGTGGGTAGTGGGGTTAGGTGGGGCTTGGCACATGGGAACCCAAAATATCTTATCTTGACCATTTCTTTCTTTTTTTTTTTTGCAGATTGGGACGTTACAACTACCCTCTCTCGAGTCAATACGTTAACTCTCTTTCCAACATAACCAAATAAACTCAAGCATTTGGGCATTTAGATTTATGTTTTGTTATATATACAATAATGGTCATATGGTTTTTTTATTTGAGAAACACACACACACGCATATATAGGGGAAGGAGGATGAAATAAGAGAATATTATTTATTTATTTATTTATTATAATATGGCCATATGAGTTTTTGGCTTTCTAATTAGTTTAATGAATATGTTTTGTTTATCAAGATTTTGTTGTTCAATTTTTGTATTGCTATATTATAATATATTTTATCTCTCTATGTCATCATTTTTTTAAGCTGATTTTTTTTTTTTTTTTTGGTTTGAAATTAGGTGCTAAATTATTTAAAAAAAAATTAAAATATAGGAAATTTTCAATATTATGAATAATGATGGGTTTTTTTTTTTTTTATGCAAAACGATAATAGGCTTTATTTAATTAATATCACTATGTACAATGGGAAAGAGAAAAGAGGGGCATTCTTCTAACCAAACAATAGCCTCCTCATTCTCTTTTGCAGCACTAGCTAAAGCTAGAGCAGCACGGTTATATTTTAAAGGAACAGAAACAAAGGATATACTAACAATAGTGAACTAAATAATTGTTGAGAATATGATGATATATCAAAGTTGATAATTCTGTATTCAATAGATTTTTGAATTATGATTATTGTATTAATATTACAATTTTTGTTGTGGAGATTCTATAAGGAAAAATTACAACAAATTGGCCCCCTAAGTATAAATTCCTTGCTACACCCCTACCTCCAACCATGCTTTCTCTCTCCTCTACCACCCCACTTTCTCTTTCTAAACCCCATCACATTCCTCCAAAAGCTTAGCTAAGCTCATCCTAAACTTGGGTTCCACTATCCCACTCTTAACTTTCCCATAACTATCAAAACCCAAATCAAAAGTATAATTTGACAAAGCCCCACTATTGTTGTTTGCAAATATACTAATCTCATCTTTATCAAACCTCTCAAACCTATCAATTGTTAAGGAAGTCTTGCTCTTGAAGCTTGCAGGTTCTAGAGGCTTGGTAGTAGATTATTTGCTTTAATTCAAAGACTCCATGAGTTGAACCTTTGGGGCTTTAGGTGGGTCGTCGTCCGACAAGTTTTGGTAGAACTTGCTGTCGGGTCGAATAGCATTTTTTACTCGAAGAGTAAGTAAAGGTAAAGAACTAAAGAAGACATTGAAGGAGGAATGTGATGGGGTTTTAGAGAGAGAAATTGGGTGGTGGAGGAGAGAAAGTGTGGCTGGGAGGGATGAAGTGGAGGCCTAAAGGATCATTAAAAGTGTGGGACGAAAAGTAAAACTATTTGCAAAGTTTAGGAACGAAAAACAAATTTTTAATAATTTAGGGATGAAAAACAAACTTTTGTGAAATGATGTTTTACCCAAAAAAAAAGTAACAACATAATATGATATATTATACTATATTTTAAATTATTACTTGATTAGTTGATTTATTTTCTTACATTCTTTGATGGGTGTGTGATGTTATTTGAAATCATTGGATTTCATAAAATTGTTTGCATTTGGATTTGGGCTAGATCCAATAGTTAATAATATAGTAAATAGAAATTGAAATTCGTTGATTCAAAAAAAAAAAAAAAAAAAAGAAATTGAAATTTGGACCATACAATCAAATCGAAATTGAAATCAAATTTAACAATTACCAAGTTAAAAAAAAAAAAAAAAAAAAAAAAAAAGAAAAAAAAAGAAAGATTAATATTGAAAAATTAAAAAGAGATTGTCTATCGTTCAAATTTTAATACATCCAAAAAAAGATAAATATTGAAAAATTAAGAAGAGATTGTCTATCATTTAAAGTCTAATACATCCAAGAGATAACCTACAAATACTACTAATTTTAGGCCCAAGAAGAGCACAACACACCCACAACAGTTTCATGATTCATCTCCCAATCTTCCTTTCATTCTCTCACTCTCACCCAAAAAAAAAACCCAGAAACCGATCTCCAATTCAGCCTAGACTACGATTGCAGGAATGGGCAGTATTTTCGATGAAAATTATATACCAAGGCCTGAAATGACCGATGAAGAAATCAAGCGTTATTATGCTCAGGTTAATGAGAGTGGGGTAAGCCTTTATTTCTTTTCTCTCCTAAGAACAATTTATATATAGAGAGAGTTGTATAACGATTGATGTTTTGGACTGAAGATAAAGAGCAATAAATCATTGTAGAGAGCTTATGATAAAATATTGTTAAAAATAAAAATGAATGATTAATAATTGTGTGGTGACTCTGCATTGCAAGGTTTTGATGTGGAAGACTTTTTCCACACCGTGTGTCTTGACGGTGGCGTCAGAATTGAGCCCTTAGATCTTTCTGATGACTCAAACAGGCAATTGGTTGTTGATCTTTCCATGGAAGCACTTGACAAGTACAACACTGAACAGGTCTATTTCTTTCTTTCTTCTTTTTTTTTTTTTTTTTTTTTAATTTTTAATTTATTTTTTTTAGTTGAGTAAGAGATCTTGGTTCAACTCCATCTTTATCAAAAATTGATTGGCATTTTGATTTAATGTTAAAGCTATGGTGTCTTGATTTGATAATAAAGCTATTATCTTGGTGTCTTGATTTGATGAGCAGACATGATAGTTAAATAAGATGTTTGGGTTTAATCTCATCCACACCAAAAATTGATTGGTGTCGTGATTTGTTGATAAAGCTATCATCTTGATGTCAATGTAGGGTTTATTTATTTCTCCCTTTAATTAGATTAACTGTTTGTATTCTATTTTGTTTGGTATTATTGAATAAGAACTTTCATGCTTTGTTTGGATGTTTAAAAAAGGAAGGGGAGTAGAGTAAAGGGAAGGAGAGTAATTCAATTACTTGTTTGGATTTTTAAATTTTTTAAGGAAGGAATGGGAGGGGTTTGGAGGGGTTAGAGGCACCTCTAACCCCTCATTTTTAATTCTCCAAATTGGAGAGATTTGGAAGGAGAGTAGAGTAGATAAATGATTGACCAAATGAATTCTTCAACTTACCCTTTTTAAATTAACAAAATTACAAACCGATTATATAAATAATCTTTATTTGTTTCCTAAGGTGAATGAAAAAAAAAAATTGAATCTCACTATTTAGACGTTGCCAAGTCGTGGGTCATCGACGACGACATCACCAGGTCCACGTCGCTTGCAGCGATCGATCTTGAGTCGGTGGCTATGCACGAGATTGGGCATTTACTTGGGCTCGGACATTCATTAGTGGCGGTGGCTTTGGATCAGTACGCTTTGGAAGCGATCGTCATCTCGGTTTTCACACTCATCGTTGCGATTTATTGCTTCATCGCCGTGAAGAAAAAGGTCGCTGGAGAGGCGCGAACCAAGGCTATGAATTGCGTCATTGCCACCACAGCAGCCACTAACGAAGAATGTAGATCCGCTAACGTTGCCGACGCCGACGTTATCATCGTTGGTGCTGGCGTCGCTTGCTCCGCTCTCACTCACGCTCTCAACAAGGTCCGTCAAATTCTCTATTATTTATTTTTCTCTTCTTTCTTTCTTGGCAACCAAACAAAGCACTAAGCATTTCGTTTTCTCCATTTTTATTTTTTTTTGAATTACAAAAAACCTGCTAAAGTTTATGGATTTGCTTCAACTTTGGCTTGCTATGTGCGTTTTGTTCAGGAAATTAACATGTTAATTATTGAATTTCAAATACAGTAGGCTAATTTAGTTGATGATTTTTCATACTATGTTAGTACTTTTCAAAAAAAAAAAATCATAATTTGCAATTTCTCTTGTATTTTTTTGTATTTTTTTTAATTAGCATTTTTTTTTTTTTTTGGTATGATATGTAATAATAGAATTTTTAGATACGCGTTTGTATGTATAAATTGCACTAGTTGTTGAAAATCGTGGTTTCGTGTTTATATTCTAAGATTTGGACAAATGATAATCAGGTTCAAGACTTTACAAAATTAATAAATTGCACTAGTTGCAAGTCCATTTTTAAATAGGGGTAAATTTGTTTATTTAAATCATTTTCTCTTCTTTCCATCCTAATTTTTAAAGGGCTAATTACTCCTTTCCCCCTTACTAATTTTAAAAACACCCCTTACTAATTTTAAAAACATCCAATGTAGAAGATAACCATTCCCCTCTACTCTCCTTCCTCTCTAAACTTCCAAACAAGCCATAAGTTTAAGGAGAAGGTAGGAGGTAGAGAAGGAAAACTCTTAAGGTGATTATTGTATTGTAACTTTGAACTGCGGAACCAACTTTTATATCACCTTCAAGGCCGAGGATGCTTCTACTGCTGCCTTTCAAGCTTTGGTCTATGATGGAGAACCAAAGGTTAAATCTATTCGAGTCAAGCCCACATCTTACTCTAACCAAGGTACTTCACTAATTAATTAAACTCATTAGTTGTTTATCTCCATCAAATATACACTTTATAATTTATTTTAACTAAAATAAATTACCCTCGATCTAGCGGGATTATCTTCTTTTTTTTCCCTTTGCATCCTCTAAAGGGATAACTCTATTCGTAGCAAATCCCGTTATCAGTGATCCAGTCGAAAGCTTTTTTTCGTGATATACCTATAGCACCTTTTTTTTTATCAATTTCTAATCCAACATTCTTTGGGTCTTCCACGCAGCAGTCTAATAGTTCTTGGGCTGACAGTCGAATTTTGCGTTTTAAAGGGTCTTTGAGGGTCCATAATACCTCTAGAGCAGCAGCTGCAGTAATTGCCCAGCAGCATCCTATAGAGAAGTAAATATTTAGTACATTACCTATAAAATGTATTTCAACACCAGAAGAAAAATGAGATTTATAAAAACTTACTACAATATCGTTGGTCTTTAATGGGATTTAGAAACTCCCTCCAATCCGATGGTTCAAAACGTTCACCCTGTTAACCCATATATTAATAAAAATATTATTTTGAAAAATTAATTAAACGTTGGTCTTTAATGGGATTTAGAAACTCCCTCCAATCCGATGGTTCAAAACGTTCACCCTGTTAACTTATATATTGATTAAAATATTATTTTGAAAAATTAATTAAATAATAACTTGGCGATGAGGCATGAAAAATTAGTGCATCTACTTGTCTTGTAACACTTATGTTATTCTAATCAAATAATAACATTTTATTGTTATCCTATATGTGATGACTTATTAATTATTTGCTCTAATATATACTATCTACTACTTACATTAAAAATAAATTAATTAATTAAGAGCTCATTCTTCAGTGTTTTGGTGAGCCAAAACTCACCATTTCTAACACAGTATTGTTTGAGCTGGCCTTTTGACATCCAACACAAAGAAAATTCCCTTGAATTTTCTTAAAAGCAATTATTTTTAAGTGTTGCTCAAGAGAAATATGCCTATGATAATCATGAATTTTCTGGGTTTATCAATGAATTTTTCCTCCATATGTGTGAATTTTGCAATATAATTTAGGCATACTATGTGAAATATATTAATTAAATAGTTAATAAATATTTTTTTTAAAACATAAAGCATGAAAAATCTAAAGCTTAACTCACTGGGCCAACTCAATCTAGCCTAATCCACATGGGTTAGGTTGGTTTCTACACACGTGATGGGTTGGGAATATCTCAATACGACAAACTTTAGCAGGATTGAGAAAACCTTCCAACCAAGCCAATTCAACTCATGCACAAGCTAATTCAATTCATGCACACCCCTACAACCAATAGCTAAATTCCCTAACACTTCTAAAGAAATTTAATAGGGAGAAAATTTTATATAAACTTATGTGAATGCCCTTAGTATGTAATTTTTGTGAGGTTTAAAATTGCTTTCCCAATGTTTGAAATTTGTGAGAATTGATGTTGCAATTATCTTACTAAACTATGAAATTTTTAACATGGAATAGATAGATATATGAACAGCATAAAATATAGATCATTGTTTTAAGTAACTTACCCCCATATGAATAGAAATATTAAAAAAAAATGCCTGCATCAAAACAAGAGGACTATATAAAACATTTATAATTAGAAAGGGGAAAAAAACTGTAACATAAAACATATTTGATGAAGAAACAGCACAAAAAACCTAACTAAGCAAAAAATATGCAATAAAAAAATAATTTTATTATTATTATTTTCTTTTGATCATGAACAAAGATATGCAATAAAAAAATATGTACAACTCCCCTTTAGAAAAAGGCCTTTTAGGTTTGAACGTATGTGGACATCCCACCTCTCATGTAAGGAAATGATTCAGTTGGCATGGAGGTCACAAAATGCTGGATCAAGGGCTGCTCAATTATATGGTAAACTGCAGAAAGTTAGGCCTGATTCTTCTAGCTGGAATAAGACAATTTTTGGTAAGGTGGAAACTGTGATCAAGAACAAATTAGCCCTACTGCAAGATATTCAAAACACTATTGTGAATGAAGATGATGTGAGGAGAGAAAAGTGCATCAGAGGGGAGGTGGAAGATTTGTTGAATAAGGAGGAACAAATGTGGGCCCAAAAGGCTAGATGTGACTGGATTTTGAAGGGTGATAGGAATAAAAGATTTTTCCAAACAATAGTGAAGCAGAGAAGAGCCAAGAGTAGCATTCTACAACTTAAGGACAGGAATGAGAATCTTACTGATAAACCAGAGGAGATTGAGGGTATTTTAGTGGAACACTTCAAGAGTTCTTATGAAGATCAGAATGCTTTAAGTGTAGATGACATTTTACAAGAACTCTAGGATATTAATATTCCACAGCTAACAGCCCAGCAATGCTTGGAGCTGAGTAAACCCATTACCAATTTTGAGATTGAGTGTACTGTATTTCAGCTTGGCCCTTACAAAGCACCAGGGCCTGATGGGATTCCAACTCATTTCTTTCAAGAATACTGGGATATTGTTAGACCAGACATCATTAACACTATCCAAGCCTTCTTCCACTCAGGGTCTCTATTCAAACCCCTCAACCAAACACTCATTACCTTGATCCCAAAGAACAATTACCCTGATGAGGTCTCCCACTTTAGGCCCATAAGTCTATGTAATGTTGTTTATAAAATTATATCAAAGTTGTTAGTCAATAGACTTAAGCCTATCATGGAT
The DNA here is from genome assembly GCA_030445155.1 of Quercus variabilis. Classification (NCBI taxonomy): domain Eukaryota; kingdom Viridiplantae; phylum Streptophyta; class Magnoliopsida; order Fagales; family Fagaceae; genus Quercus; species Quercus variabilis. The sequence goes on along the minus strand of CP129448.1, from coordinate 2,552,214 downwards.
TGTCTCATAACTCCATATCAAAATGCCTTCATAAAAGTGAGAAATATCACTGACAATATTCTTATTGCCCATGTGATAGTGGGATGCTCTTAGGAAAAAAAAGGGTAAAAACAATTTTGGGGTGCTTAAGATTGACATGAGTAAGACTTATGACAGGGTTAGATGGAATTTTCTTAAAGCAGTGCTCATTGCCATGAATTTTGATGCCAAATGGGTTAAATGGCTAATGGAGTGTGTCACTTCTGTTCATTACACTCTCCTCTTTAATGGCAACATATCCAATTCCTTTAAACCTGGGACAGGACTTAGGCAAAGAGACGCCATCTCTCCATACCTTTTTCTAATATGTGCCAACATCTTATCATCAGCTCTTCTTAAGGCAGAATCCTCAAACCTAATCTCTGGGGTCAAAGTGGGTAGAAATGGAGATACTTTAACTCATCTTTTATATGCTGATGACTCCCTGTTGTTTTTTAAGAAAGATGAGAAGTCTTTAACAAATTTGCAAAGAACTTTGGATTGGTGTTGCACCCTTTTTGGTCAGAGGATAAACTTGGTTGAGTCTGATCTGTATTGTTCTCCAAACATGCCTTTAGAGGAACAGGAAGTGCTAGCTAGGTCCTTAAGGATAAATCTGGTCTCTAATCCTAGCAAATATTTAGGATTGAATTTCAAACTATGGGGTAATAGAGTAAATGATTTCCAATTCCTAGTGGAGAAATTAAACTCAAAACTTGAAGGTTGGAAAGCTAAATTACTTTCCCAACCAGGTAGATCCACCCTTATCTCTTCAACTCTTCAGTCCATTCCTCTGTACATATTCTCATGTTTTAAGGTTCCTGAAACTACATGTAAGAATATGGACTCTATAGTGAGAGATTTTTGGTGGGGTCATAATCAAGGGGAAAGAAATATGCACTTTGTGAATTGGGGTAAGATTTTTCAGCCAAAACAGAATGGTGGATTTGGTTTAAAAGGTTCAGTCTTATGAATCAGGCTATGTTGGCCAAACAATATTGGAAACTCATCCAAAATCCTAATTCCCTGCTTGCTAGAACCTTAAAGAGTAAATTCTATCCCAACTGCTCTTTACAGGAAATTACTACCAAACCCCATCACCCTTGGTTTTGGAGAAGCATTCTTAATCCGGGTAATGTGTTGCTTAAGGATGGTAAATGGTTGATTGGGATGGGCCAAAACATTTCACTAACAGATTAGTATTGGTTCAAAAGCAATTCTGATTCATTAAGCAGATTTGGTTTGCAAAATGGCACTGTGGCTGATCTCTTAGATCAAAGTTCTTATTCATGGAATTTTGACCTCATTAGAGCCATTTATTAATGGTCAGACAGTATGGCTATTCCTATATCTAAAACTGCTTCTGTTAGTGACAAGCTGGTATGGAAATATTCAGCTGATGGTGAGTATAAAGTTAGGACAGCCTATAGTTTGGTACTACCTGTCCTAGAGACTGGAGTATAGTGTGAAAATTAAAGTGCCTCTAAGGATTTCTACCTTCATTTGGAGACTACTGCATGATAGTCTCCCAACAATGCTCATTCCCAAAAACAGAGGGATTCAAACCCATAACAAATGCCCTATGTGTGAAGCTGATGAAGAATCTTCCACACCTGTTTTTACATTGCAATTTTGCAGGAGCTTGTTGGCATGGCACTACACTTGATGTTCATACCACTGATTTTTGTAACATTACTATTTAATAGTGGATTGATAGACTGCTAAACAGATTCAATTTTAAGGAGGAGCAATCAATGGAATATCTGCAGGCAATCTTTACCACTCTTTGGACAATATGGAAACACAGAATCTGGTGATCCATGAAGGCCGTAAAAACCCAAACCTTTAGAGGTGGTTCTAATTGCTCAAACTCTATCATGCAAGTACAAAGAATCCTTTTCTAGCAGGTTAGAGGAGAACAAACAGCCAAGAATCTCAGTTCCAAAGCCAAATGCAGCAGCAGGATAGTGGCAGTTGATCATCAGAGTTGCAAGTGTTAGGAGCAAGAGGTATTGAAGATGTTCATATGCTTATGAAGCTAGGGGTATCCAGGGAGAGGTATAGAAGATGTTCCTGAAATTCTGTTGCAAGTTGCAACGGTCACCTACTTTTTTTATTAACTAGTTGACTTTCTGCATGAAGTGCGGTACAACTTATTATTAGTTTTCTCCAATATTTCGATTAGTTATACCAAAAATCTTGTAACTTAACTGATTGACACTTCAATTTTCAATAGAAATATTTAGGTTATAGATCCACACCCCACAACTATCGATATATAAAAAAAGATATTTCAATAAATTTCATTGTAAAAAATTGTAATTTTTAGTTATTTTATATATAGACAAAATAGAAATATACTAAGAGTAGTATAGTTATTTGATCATACTATATATATATATATATATATATGTGTGTGTGTGTGTTTACAAATTGAAAATTGTATGATATAGTAGCTAATATAGATAGGCATGTTTTATGACTACTAAAAAATGCAAATATCCTTCAATTATTATTTTTTTTACATTCTTGATTGTGTGTTGCCAAAAAAAATTCCCCTTTTTGTTGGACAAGGTTTCAATTGTTGCAAAAAAAAAAAAAAAAAAAAAAAAAAAAAAAAAAAAAAAACTAAATTCGAGTAAAAATGCCATATTTCAAATCAATTGTTTCTCACATAAATCTTAGAAAAATGATATAAAAATTTCATTATGCTTAAAATAATTAATATAACAAAATAAACTTATTTATTATATTAATAATCTTTCTAATTACATAGAATATATGCTACAATGTTATTTCACACATATACATATAAGCGCAAGCTCACACACACACACACGCAAAGGAGTTTGGAAATTTAAAGGATTAAGATTAATTTTAGTGAATTCACAAAATTTTTTTTATGGCTTTTGTGACAATTGTTGTCAAAACAACTGAACATGAGTAAGAATGTCATATTCTAAATCTATTATTATTATTCCAACAGAAAATTATTTTCTATAGAGTTTATAAAAATAATCATATGAATTCATTTAATAGAAATAACTAATGCACAACAATAGATAATTAAAATATGCATTACTCTATTGGCTAATTCAATGACCTAATACTTTAATATAAATGCAAACTTTGTTGAAGTAGAAAACTAAATAAAGAAAAAAATAATAATAAAAATAAAGAAAACTTCAAGGAATGCGCCACATGGCTCAAATTCATACTCTCTAGCATAAGGTCTCTACTTTTATATATATATACTAGCCATGAACCTATGCGTTGCGCATGATAATTATTTTTATGATAGTTTTATTAAAAAAAATTTATACAATTTAAACTAATTTAATAAAGAGTAATGTATTTTGTAATTATATTTTTATTTATTATAAGAATAATCATAAATGTAATATAGGAACAATCATAAATTTAATAATTTTTGTCCTACTAAAATAAAAATAAAAAAATATAGTTTTTCTCAAAAATTCAAAAGGCAAGTTAACGAAAATATTTATTTTTTAATAAAAGTTTTTTATAACATCTTGTGAATCATTAAAAAGAATATAAAATTTGGAAACTATTCTTTTAGTTTTAAACAAACTTTCTCAAACTTATTTTTTTTTGCCTACAATCCAAAACAGTGAAAAAGTAACTAAAAAAATTAATAAAAATTAACTATGATTAATTGGACCGATTAGGAAAACAATTTGTTGTTTATAATCTATTAAGGTTTTTTATTTTTTTTTTGTAGAAATTGTAATTTCGTCCACCCAAAACATATTATCAAATAAACAATTATTAGCAAAATCTATGAATTAAATTTCTATATATGCATTGTTATAAAATAATAATAATAATAATTAAAGTAAAATTGCGAAAGATAAAATTTGACTCTCATCCAATAATTTTTGTTTAGCCAACCTCTGTTTTTCTTTAAATAAATAGCATTATAGAGTACTTCTAATACAATTATTAAGAGTACTTAGTCCACCACAAATTTTTAAAAAATAAACAAAAATGATTAAAGTCTCATAGTGTAACATCTAAATTGAGCAGTATAAAAATCATGCTATCTGTGCGCACCAAAAACTGAAACCCGTTGGGCTGGGCCTCACTTGGGCTCGCAACTTACTTGTATAGTGGGTTTGGGTTTCCCACACTGGGTCGTTCTAAACACCAAGGCTCAACCGAAGTGCTTTCCTCTCCTCAGGGACCTAATCCACTTCCTTACTCTGCTCTCCGTGTTTACACTCTTCCTTCCCTCAATTCTCCAACCCCTCTCTTCTCGAAACTTCCTGTATTTATAGCTCACGAAGTAGAGGGGAAGTCACAAATACTCGCCAGTAAGTGCAACCGGCGGTCCAGTGTTATCGATCGTAAGTGGGTGGTTAGGTGGGCATGGGGAGCGGTGATGGTGGCGTTGGAACTTGGTTCCTGCCTCCACGACAATTCCCGGCAGCGGTGACCCCCCGAGGCACGGCCGAGCAGGTACAGGCCGGGGTGTTCCGCGAGCCGTGTTCATCACTGCTCGAGAACGGGTTTGCCGTGAAACGATGTAAAGGCGGATCTTGGGCCTGAAGCCCGCGGGGCTCGGGGTAGGCCGCTGGGTAGAGGGAGACCGGCCTCATGGGCCTCGTACCCATGCCAGGGCCCAAGATCCACTACGGGTTATGGCGCGGGGGGACCGTACAATAGCCCCCCCTTGATTCGCTCCCCATTCCCGGGGATGAATCAAGGATCACGAGGGGCAAATGCCCTTTTGGGGGAAGTCGAAGGGTCAGTGCCCGACCACTGATGGGCGCATTAATGCGCGTCTCAAAAGTCGCGTTTGAAATTGACTGACGGCCTACCCGCCATCATTGCCTGACGGTTCGTGAACCGAGGCGTCGCGCGTGTAGCTGTTACAGCGGCGGTCCGCGTGGTTTCCTTCCAGCAGAACATTAATTGCCTCTCATTTCATTCCTTATGCCTATAAATAGTTCCTCCAATCACTGAATCTCATTTTTGCATTCCTTTCCTTTCAGTTTCATACTCTGCCGAGCATCCCTCCCGTGGTTCATCTTCTGGCCCAGAACACACCTACTCCTTAGAGCCCACAGTAAGTTCCTTTCCCTCTTCTTACTTTTTAATTCAGCCATTTCTGTCTATTCTTTGATACTCGTAGCACTTCTTTTCCCTTTTATTTAGAAACTGTTTTTGAAAGAGAGAACATGAGTTACTCCTACCTCCTTGCCTCCGAGCATGCTTTGGCTAGATTTAGGGAAGCATATAATGTTCCTAGTGACGTAGATATCGCCTACTGCAATATGGGCGATATCGACATTCAGAGGCGCAGTGGGGAGAATACGGTGTTCAAGCCGGACGTCCGAGTGGTACACGTTCGGGACCTGAACTTCGTACTCAGGTCGGAAATCTTCGTGCACACGGACGGACAACTACGAGCGTCCCACCTCATCCTCGGTGTCAGTCCCGTCTACTCAACTTGGCAGCCGTTCGGCCAAGCTTTGTTAGTCGACAGTCCTCTTATCTCATACATTGATGTCCGGCACGCAAACTTCCTTCCCCCGAGGCTGACAGTTGGCGAGGCTCGTGAGCACGGCCCCCGGTACACTTGTTCAGACGAGAGACCGCCCGTCCGTGACGAATCAGCCGAGCGCGTGTCTGCCGAGCGTAGGAGACGAGCTCACGAGCAAATCCAGCAAGCTCCAGCTCAGCCCGAGATAACCGTAGAAACCGGGGCACCTGTTTGGGAAGGAGAGGGTGTAGCCGCAGAACCGACAGACTCTTCGGAAACAGGATCCGATCAGGGTGACGCAATGGTGGCCAGGAGGAAAATGACATTAGATCGCTTTGTCCCGAGTGCCCGGCCAACCGGGCAACAACAACAAACACCCACCCGAGAATCTTCCCCTCCCGCTGCCCCCCCGACCCGAGTTCGAAAAAGGCCGCGCACCACCGATCATACTCAGACGGGTTTGGGCAATGTGCCCCCCCGGCCCTCGGTCGGTATCGTCATTCGGGAACCGGTAGCGCAAACCGGGGTAGATCTGGCGTCCACTTCCCGAACTCCGGCGGCATGGCGACCCTCCTTCCAACTCGGCGGCGAGCCTCTCCCGTCGACGGCCAGCGCCCGAGTGTGGGATAAGGGCCATGGAGGCCGCGTGGCGCAGAGTCTGGCGCGCGGCATCCTCTTGCCCGAGGACCTGCACGCCTTCACGGACTCTACGGATGAGTCCTTGGGGAGACGTTTGCAATGGCACACCATAGCGGTAACCGTTTCACTTTTCTCGGTTTTACTTTTGCTTGTGTATGTGTTCTTCCCATTTTTCCTTACAAAGTGGATATTGTGTGGTCAGGCTGCGCAAATGTCGTACGTGGTGGACGGGAGGATGAAGGAGCTGACCGAGGACGTTGAGCGGGAAAAGGCTCTGAAGGAAGTTGCCGAGGCCACGGTAAAGGAGCAGTCGAAAATTGCCGAGGAGGCAAAGGACAAGATTGCCACAGCCGTGAAGGCCCAGGCGCTTGCCGAGACGAAGTGTGAGGAACTGGAACTCCAGTTGGGGGGCACCGAGCTTAAGTTAGTGGAGGCTCAGAGCTTGAATGCCATGCTGGAAGGGCAGCTGACTGACTCGAAGGCGGCGCTGAAGGCTTGTGAAAACAAGTGGTACAACGAGGGGTTCGCGGATGCCGAGAATTCAGCGGAGCCGATCATTCGCCAGGCCCACAGGCTCGGATATGAGGAGGGTTGGTTCGCCGCTCTTCAAGCCCTGGGGATTCCCGAGGATTCTCCGTTGAGGGACCGCAGCAAGATCCCCTTCCCGAGCATCCCCAACACCGAGAATCCTGCGCCCCTTGTCATTGACGAGGAAGAGACCTCCAGCATGAGGGAATTGGTGAACGCCATTGACTCTCATGCAGCGCCGACCGACATGGAGGGGACGAGCCAACCCCATGACGGGGACCGAGCCGGGGAGGACATCCAGCCGCCACCCCCCCACGTCGACCAACACTCCCAATAGGAAGTATCCTCCGCCCATGCGGCGGACATCTAAGGCTGAAAACCAACCCTTCTTTATTTTTCCTTTGTTTGAGAGCGATAGATAAGCGGAATTGCCTATGTCACCGGGATGTGGTGACGGGACAACTTTATGTTGTGTTTTCTTCGTTCCGGGTTGCCGGGTTTTGGCAACATAACGCTAATTTAAGTTTCACATTTTAATATGAATGCTTTACTGTGTTGTTTGTACGTATTTACCGAGCAATGAATTCTTATTGGCTGTCTTTTTATTGTGATGTGTCCGAACATGGCGAGGCCTCCAAACGCTAATTTAAGTTTCACGTGCTTGGCGATAAGATCGAACCGAGGGTCGGGCTCCCGTCCTTAAGAGTTAATCGTCTGGTTTCCACATGCTCGGTTATAGGGGTCTAGCCGAGAGTCAGGTTTCTGTCCTTAGAATTAATCGTTCAGGTGTCCACCTGCTCGGTGATAGGGTCGGACCGGGGGTCGTTCAGGTTTCCGCCTGCTCTGTGATAGGATCGAACCGAGGGTCAGGCCTCTGTCCTTGAAACGAAAAGGCTAAGGTTTCCACCTGCCCGGTGATAGGTATCGAACCGAGAGTCAGGCTTCTGTCCCTATAGTGAGTCGTTTAGGTTTCCGCCTGCTCGGTGATAGGGATCGGACCGAGGATCAGGCTTCTGTCCTTGAAACGAAAAAGGTTAAGGTTTCCACCTGCTCGGTGATAGGGATCGAACCGAGAGTCAGGCTTCTGTCCTTATAATGAGTCGTTCAGGTTTCCGCCTGCTCGGTGATAGGGATCGAACCGAGGATCAGGCTTCTGTCCTTGAAATGAAAAAGGTTAAGGTTTCCACCTGCTCGGTGATAGGGATCGAACCGAGAGTCAGGCTTCTGTCCTTATAACGAACAGGCTAAGGTTTCCACCTGCTCGGTGATAGGGATCGAACCGTGAGTCAGGTTTCTGTCCTTATAATGGGCGGATAAGGTTTCTGCGTGCTCGGCAATAAATCGAACCGAGGATCAGGCCTCTGTTTTTAGAACGCACCGGCCAGGAACGAACATCACTCGGTGGATGGGATCGAACCGAGAATTTTGGTTGGAACTGTGCGATTCTGCATGAGAGACATCATTAGTACAACTGGCAAAACATACACAGCATTACTAGCAAAACATACATAACACGTTGCGGTTAACTCTATGCTCGAAGAGCCGCCCATCAATGATAGTACTTCTTCAGGTTTTGTACGTTCCACGGTCGGGGAAGTTGTCTCTCGTCCAGGTCCTCCAAGAAATAAGCCCCGGTGCCGGCCACAGCCGTTACCCTATAAGGTCCCTCCCACGTCTGTGCCAATTTCCCAGCACTAGTGTCTCGCATGTTGCCTACGGCTCTTCTGAGGACTAAATCCCCGGAGACAAACTCCCTCGTTCTCACGCCTCGGTTGTATCTCCGGGCGAGCTTCTGCTGATACTCCGCGAGCCGTATTGTCACCAATTCGCGGTACTCTTCCACCTTGTCCAGATATCCTACCATCATTTTGTCGTTTTGGGCCTGATCGAATCCTGCTACTCTTGCACTGCACAGATTCACCTCGGTGGGGATAACGGCTTCCGCTCCGTATGTGAGAGAGAATGGGGTCTCCCCGGTGGACCGTCTAGGAGTGGTGCGGTAGGCCCACAAGACTTTTGGAAGTTCCTCGGCCCAGTTTCCCTTCGCTCCCTCCAGCCTTTTTTTTAGCCCACTCACAATCACCTTATTCACGGCCTCGGCTTGACCGTTGCCCTGTGGGTAAGCAGGAGTTGAGTATCTGTTTTTGATGCCGAGACCACTGCAAAATTCTCGGAAGGCCCGGCTGTCAAACTGTAGTCCGTTGTCGGATATGATAGCGTTCGGCACCCTGAACCTGGTGATGACATTTCTCCATATGAACTTCTTCACTTCCACATCCCGTATGTTGGCCAACGCTTCTGCCTCCGCCCACTTGGTAAAATAGTCGACGGCCACTAAAACGAACTTTCGGCCGCCAGCTGCCCTCGGGAACGGGCCGATGATGTCCAGCCCCCACTGCGCAAAAGGCCAAGGACTGATGACTGGGTTCAGGTGGCCCGCGGGCTGGTGGATCAGAGGGGCATGCTTTTGACACTGCTCACACTTAAGCACATACTCGGCGGCGTCCTTCTGCATCTGAGGCCACCAGAACCCCTGAGTCATGGCTCGGTGCGCCAACGAACGTCCCCCGACATGGCCGCCGCACACCCCTGAGTGGAGCTCCGCCAAGAGCTCGCCCACCTTCTCCGGGCGCAAGCACAAGAGGTACGGCCCCCCGAAGGACCTTCGATACAAAGTCCGGTCTTCTGCCAACCAATACCGAGGAGCCATCCTACGGATCCTGATGCCCTCCTTCTCGTCACTCGGCAATCGGTCGTTGGCCAGAAAGTCGACAATGGGGTCGATCCAGCACGTGGCAGGGGCCGCGATTGCCGTGACGTTGATCCCTGTAGTTCCCGAGTTGTTCATTACACTGACGCTCGGCTCCGAAATAAGCTCGACTGTGATCTGCCGTGGTATCTCCTCGGCAACCGATGATGCCAGCGTGGCCAGGGAGTCAGCGTGTCTGTTCTGTGTTCGGGCTACGTGGAAAACTTTTACCGTGTTGAAGCTGGTCATAACTAGCCTTGCTTGTTCCAGGTACGCCTTTATCCGGGAATCTCGGGCCTCAAAACTGCCCTGCACCTGATTAACCACCAGACGCGAATCCGAGTATAGCTCAATATCCCGAGCCCCCAGGTTCGAAGCTACCCTCAGTCCGGCCAGGAAAGCCTCGTATTCCGCCTCGTTGTTGGATGCCTTGAAACCCAACCTAAACGAGTGTTCCAGCCGTATTCCTTCGGGGGTAATCATGACAACTCCTGAACCGGCCCCCGTGGAGCTCGAAGCGCCGTCCACAAATATCTTCCACGGTCGCGCCTCCAACCGGCAAACCATCTCTCCCTTCTCCCTGGGCGAAAATTCAGCGATAAAGTCCGCAAGGACCTGTCCTTTCACCGAGCTTCGAGGCCTGTACCATATGTCGAAGGAGCCGAGTCGAGTTCCCCATTTGGCTATACGGCCCGTGAAATCAGACCTCTTCAATAACGACTGTAATGGGTACTCGGTCAAGACGTGTACGGTGTGAGCTTGGAAATAGTGCGGCAACTTCCTTGTGGCGTGTATCAAGGCCAGTACGAGCTTCTCCAAGGGCAAGTACCTCGTCTCGGCGTCGACGAGAGTTTTGCTGATGTAGTATACGGGTTGCTGGATCTCCTTGTCCCTCAGCAGCACAGCACTCACGGCGTGCTCGGATACCGCCAAATACATGAATAAATCCTCGCCTGCCTCCGGCGCCGCGAGCATGGGCGCTCGCACTAAATAATTCTTCAGGTCCCCAAAGGCCCGCTCGCACTCCTCGGTCCACCGAAATCCCGTCCATTTCTTCAGCAGTTGGTAGAACGGTCGGCATCGGTCGGCGAATTTTGAGATGAAACGGTTAAGGGCGGCCAGCATCCCGGTTAGTATTTGCACTTCCTTTGGGTTGCTCGGTGGCTTCAGTCTTCTCACAGCCTCTATCTGGTCCGGGTTGACTTCGATCCCCCGTGTACTGATCAGGTACCCCAAGAACTTCCCGGCTCCTACGCCAAACGCGCACTTCTCCGCATTAAGGCGCAACTGGTGCCGTCGGAGAACCTCGAAAACCTCCCGGAGGTCCCCCATATGAAGGGCTTCCCGTTTGCTTTTAACCACCATGTCGTCGATGTATACCTCGACCGTGCGCCCTATCTTGTCTCGGAACATTCTTGTCATCATTCGTTGGTAAGTGGCCCCGGCGTTCTTCAGTCCGAAGGGCATCCTTGTGTAGTGGTAGTTTGCCTCCGGGGAAATGAACGCCGTTTTCTCTTGATCCTCGGGTGCTAGGGCGATCTGGTGATACCCTTGGAAAGCGTCCAGAAAGCTCATCCTCGGGTGCCCACACGTGACGTCCACCAGCTGATCAATCTTCAGCACTGGAAAAGGGTCTTTCGGGCAGGCCCTGTTCAGATCGGTGAAATCGACGCAGACCCTCCACTTGCCGTTCTTCTTCTTCACTACCACGGTGTTCGCCAACCAATCCGGGAAGATGATCTCCCGAATCACCCCTGCCTCCTTCAATCTCTGAACTTCCAATTTTACTGCCTCGGAGTGCTCCCAGGCTGATCTCCTCGGCCTCTGCTTTTTAGGGGCGAATGAGGGGTCTACCCCAAGTCTATGCATGATGAATTCGGGATCTACCCCGGGCACCTCGTACGGACTCCAAGCAAATACGTCCACATTCTGTACTAGGAGCAGCAACATTTCTACTTTTTCCCGGTCCTCCATGCTCTCCCCTATTTGGAAGTACTTGTCCATATCCGGCAACACCTTTACCCTCAGCATGTTCTCGGCACGTGCGGCCTCCCTCTCTGGCGGGCCCTGTAATTGCTATAAAGGCGTCTCTGACGACGAACATTTGGGATCCGCCTGACCCTCCCGGTCGGTTTGCTCCTTCTTCCAATCGACCATGGCGATCAAACATTGCCTGGCCACCTGTTGACTTCCTTGTATCACCGTGACACCATAATCAGTATGAAACTTAACCCTCATGTGCAGAGTGGACGGGACAGCCCCCATTGCATGTATCCATGGCCTCCCCAGAATCGCCGTGTAGGGGGAGTATGAGGTAACTGCGAAGAAGCTTACCATCACCTCCTTGCCCCCCATGTTCACGGGCAGAGAAATTTGCCCCTCGGGCGCCACCATCTTCCCATCGAACCCAACTAGGGGAGTGTTGTACTTAGATAGGTCCTCATTCTTCAACCCGAGCCCCCTGAATAGGTCCGGGTACATAACATCCGCTCTGCTTCCCTGGTCTATCATTATCCTCTTCACAACGAAGCCGCCAACCCTTGCCGTTACTATCAACGCGTCGTCGTGCGGCTGAATGGTTCCTTCTAGATCACGGTCGTCGAAAGAGATCGGCTCCCGGGTAGGTCTGATCCTCTTCGCGGCAAGCGGCACGCCCGTACTACCCTCTACTGGAATCATCGTTAGCACCTCCTTCCCCTTTGCCGTTGAAATGCCCCTCGGGGCGACGTGGATAACATCAATTATCCCAAGAGGGGGCGGAAGGGGATTCCCTCTGTGTGGGGCGCCATGCCCGGTTCCTCTATCCCCGGCGTCCGTCACAAAATCCTTGAGGTGTCCCGCTTTAGCCAACTGCCCGAGATGGTCTTTTAGCACTCGGCACTGCTCGGTAGTATGCCCCCGGTCTTTGTGGTATGTGCAGTACAGGCTCTGATTTCTCCTAGAGGGGTCGCCGGCCATCCGGTTCGGCCATCTGAAGTACGGCTCGTGCTTGATCTTATCCACGATTTTATGCACGGGCTCCTTGAATGTCACGTTCACCTCCCCTGCTGGTGCTACTGGCTCTTGAATCCTTAAATTTCCCCGTGCCCTCTGTTGAAAACCGCTTAGTCGAGGACGATCAGCCACCTGTGCTTTTCCTTTGCTCTGTATCTTATCATCTTCCAACCGCTTGTACTCCTCGATGCGCCTCATCAGCTGCCTCATGTCCTCGGGAGGCTTCTTAGTTAACGATTCTCTCAACCCCGAGTCGTCAGGCAATCCCAGTCTGAAGGTGCTCGCCACAATCTTCTCGTTCCCTCCGCCAATCTCGTTGTAGAGCTCCCAGTATCGGTTAGCGTAATCCCGGAGGGTTTCCCCTGCCCTCATCTTCATAGACAGCAGCGCGTCCACCGGTTGCTGCTCCCGGCTGCACGTCACGAAACGGGAACCGAACTCCTGTATTAGCTCGGCGAAACTGTGAATGGAGCCCTTGCGCAACCCGTTGAACCACCTTAAGGCCGTGGGACCAAGGCTAGAGGGAAAAACCTTGCACATCAGAGCGTCATTGCGGGTATGCAAAGACATCATCTGGATATAGTGGCTGACATGCTCCACGGGGTCTGTTTTCCCACCATACGAATTGAACGGCGGGCGCGTAAACCTGTCCGGCATCGGTGCACGCTCAATATCTGCTGAGAACGGTGACCGAGCCGCCCTGCGCAGTGCACGGCTCATAGCATCCATAGCCGCATTCCTCGGCCGTCTCTCTGGAGACTCCGAGCCCCGATTCCTGTATTCCCGCGACTGAGAGCGATTTTGCCGCCGTTGAGACTCTGCTGAATGGGAGCGGTTTCTGCGGCGACGGGACTCCCTCGAGTGCGAGCGCTCCCTGTGGTGGCGGGATCCTGATTGATTCGATCCCACCCCGCGTCTTTCTCCCTCGGGGCCTGGCCCGCTCTCTCGGTCGTATTGCCCGGCTCGGCGGCGCTCGTTTCGGGCTTCCAACTCCAGGTCTTGTACTAACCTCCGCAGCCGCTCAAGCTCTTCATCCCTGATGTCGGGCTGCCTATGCCGGGAAGCATGGGATGCCGTTCTCCCCGTTTGATACGACCCTTCTCCAAGGCCGGACCGCTCTTCCAGTTGCCCGTGGAACGGATCCTCGCGTCTCTTCTGCCTCTGTTCCCGCCAGGTGGAGCCCCTGGAAGACCCTGTCGAGCCACTCTCGGCGTTACCTCCGGACATCTTTCCTGTTAAACGAGCCTTGGCAGAACCACTGCTTAGTAGGATTTTCCCACAGACGACGCCAATTGTGCTCACCAAAAACTGAAACCCGTTGGGCTGGGCCTCACTTGGGCTCACAACTTACTTATATAGTGGGTTTGGGTTTCCCACACTGGGTCGTTCTAAACACCAAGGCTCAACCGAAGTGCTTTCCTCTCCTCAGGGACCTGATCCACTTCCTTACTCTGCTCTCCGTGTTTACACTCTTCCTTCCCTCAATTCTCCAACCCCTCTCTTCTCGAAACTTCTTGTATTTATAGCTCACGAAGTAGAGGGGAAGTCACAAATACTCGCCAGTAAGTGCAACCGGCGGTCCAGTGTTATCGATCGTAAGTGGGTGGTTAGGTGGGCATGGGGAGCGGTGATGGTGGCGTTGGAACTTGGTTCCTGCCTCCACGACAATTCCCGGCAGCGGTGACCCCCCGAGGCACGGCCGAGCAGGTACAGGCCGGGGTGTTCCGCGAGCCGTGTTCATCACTGCTCGAGAACGGGTTTGCCGTGAAACGATGTAAAGGCGGATCTTGGGCCTGAAGCCCGCGGGGCTCGGGGTAGGCCGCTGGGTAGAGGGAGACCGGCCTCATGGGCCTTGTACCCATGCCAGGGCCCAAGATCCACTACGGGTTATGGCGCGGGGGGACCGTACACTATCAAATTACAATAACTACCAAATTAAGTTGTCGAAATTATGCTTTGTAGTAGAATAATATTATATTTGTATATTTAATCCTCTATAACGCAATAGGATAACATTTAACAATAATAATATATAAAAAAAAAAAAAAAAAAAAAAAACAACAACAACAACAACAACAACAACAACAGCAACAATTAAAAAAAAAAAAAACAAAACTGAATCACATTAACCTAAAGTAGATTAAAGAATATAAAAAAATTATCAACCTAAAGCGAAGATGCAAGAAAAATAAAAAATAAAAATCCACCCAAAAATTTTGTGTGTGTGTGTGTGTGTGTGTGTGTGTGTGTGTGAGTGAGAGAGAGAACCTTTTTTTTTTTTGTAAGGAAAAACTATGCATAGAATAAAAGAGATAGTGCCAAATTTATAGTAAGAGGGTGTAAATAAGAAGAGACAAAAATAGAGGAAGATGAAGGGAAAGATGAAGAATGGTATTAATGTAAAGGGTAGTGGGGAGATGAGAAGATGAGGGAAGGAGAAAGGTTGGAGAAGTAGTGGGGAAATGAAAAGGTATGGGAGGGAGAAAGGTTAGACAAGTGTAAATATGAAATAAAAAAAAAAATTATTAAAAAAAATTATAAAAAAATGGAAAGAAAAAAGATAATGACGTGAACACTGACATGGCTCAACGTGAGCGCAACAGTATTAAAGACTACGCTTCAGCTTTTAGTAATATATAGATATAGACTAGTTGATATCCCGTGCGATGCACGAGTGCCGTATAAATTTATTTTAAAATATTTTATAAAAAACTATATATTTTTTATATGAAATTATCTTTATGACGATGCATAATACTTATTATTAATATTGCTACCTCTACCATGGAAAAATCTTTCATGCATAAGGCGCATGAGATACCAACTCCCTCTACTATTGCTCCCAACCAAGAATTACTTTCCTCAAATTGAAGCATATAAATCCAAATTTCTCTTCCTTTGCAACTCAATGCTGCAATGAGCAACTTATTATCATCATAAATCAAAACTCCTATTTTTGCTTTATTCTTTAAAAATAGCTCCATCAAAGTTTATTTTGAAAGACAACTTTTAAGGAGGTTGTTATTTATATTTGATTGGATAAATGTGTGGAGATAAATAATTATATTACCCAATCCATTGAATCTGACTCTTACAATTCTACATTGAACTTAGTTCTTGATGAACAACTGTTAAGTAGGTTGGTAATTATGCTTAACTGGTCAAATGTGTAGAGACAAATAATCATATTACCCAATCCATTAAATCTAACTCTTGCAAATCTACATTGAACTTTGTTCTTATGCAAAAAAAAAGTAAATTGAAAAGTTATCATTGACTCTATCTAGAGCATTTAAAGTAATAAAGGCATATTAAAGATTTAAGTTGTTTGGCTAATATAAAACATTAGCCCATTGTTTGGAATTCAATGGGAAGAGCATAATTTTTGTTATACTCTTGATCGCATGTGTATCA
The DNA here is from genome assembly GCA_030445155.1 of Quercus variabilis. Classification (NCBI taxonomy): domain Eukaryota; kingdom Viridiplantae; phylum Streptophyta; class Magnoliopsida; order Fagales; family Fagaceae; genus Quercus; species Quercus variabilis. Next base: position 2,536,366 of record CP129448.1, on the reverse strand, counting down.
ATTGTTGCCAAAGAAACTAATTATGAGTAAGCCAATATCATAATTCAAATCAATAGTAAAAAACAAAAATAAATAAAAACATTTTTGAATATGGCTTAATGCATTCTCACATTCATGGAACGACAAATCAATAGATACTAATTTAACTGATTACACTAATTATATTTTTAATGTTACAAACTTTCAATAACATAAGCGCTTGTTGAATAAAATCTCTCTAATAAAAAAAACTTACAACCTCAAATGAAGCACATAAAATGAAAATGAAGCACATAACAACCTCAATTTTAATATATCTTTATGAAAGTTACTCTTTTGAATGTATAAGATCAACCAACAAACACAATAGAATCAAATTGTGTATGATGAAATTGAAGCATCAGCTTAACACCTATACTAACATCAAAAACCAAAAGGAAAAAGGACCAAGAAAATAACAGTTGAGTTCATTCCATTGAAGTTGAAATGATAGATCCTTCTACACATTGAGCAATGCATTGATGAGTTTAGAAAGTTTTATATCTATCAAAAACAAAATGTAGAAACACAAATAATTTATAAAAAATAAATAAATAAAAAACAACAACAACAACAACAACAATATAAGTTTGTTATGCTTAAAATTAACCGCAAAAAAAAAAAAAAAAAAAAAAATGACAATCTTAATCTATTAATAGAACTTGATAAAAATAACAATTAGCGAATAAAAAAATGGCATAAAGAGCATCTTATTATATGACTATATCACTTTATAGAGCCCCAAGCCCCAAATGCCCATAAGAATGATAATTAGCAAATGAAAAGCATAAGTAAGTAAAAGAGCATCTTAGTATCAATTTAAACAAAAAAAAAATTACCATATTGAACCACAACCCTTATGACACGAAGCAAGGGGAAGATAAGAATTATTGTTGTTTATTATCCCAAGTGAATAAACATATGGTTTTTTGGAAGATTCATGTGTTCTTGAATAATCTGAATGCTATTTGAGTTTGTGCAAATTATAGAATATAGAATTGGTAATTTAGCACCATAGACATAGGAGAAGGCATGTAGTGGTTTAGGAAGAGTAGGCCTTTAGTTATAAGGGAAGAGGATTAGGCATAAAAATAAGAAAACATTTAGACGGAGAAATAAGGAAAACAAAGGGTTTTTGATGATTAACATCCCTCTATCATATCCATTAGTCCTATTTATTACTAATTGAAATCTATTGAGTTTAGTAAATAACTAATGTGGCATCTAATAAGTGTAATAAATCAAGAATGATGTATTTTATTTCAAAAAAAAAAAAAATTAATTATCTTTTCAAAGAGAGTGCTACTTGGCAAAACTTCAATTATTATTATTATTATTTTCGATAAAATACAAAATATACCCTCATTTCAGTTTTCTAACTTTTAGTTTTATTCAATTAAGGCTTTTTTTTATCAATTTTGTTATATGTTGTGATTAATTTTCCAATTTTTTAAAATTTTCTTCATTTTTTTAAATTAAAAATTTTCAATTAATGATTGAAAAATATTTTTCAGAATTTTTTTTTTTTCAAAAAATTTTAACAAAAGTTGACAGAAAATACCTTAATTGAATAAATCTGAAACTCAGAGAATTGAAATAAATTCTAAAGAAACTTAGAGGGTGGATTTTGCATTTTAGTCTAATTTTTTTATAAGATGCTATTATTTTATTGAACGGAATTTCGTCAAATTTATATAAAATCATGTATAAGAGATAAGTTCATAAATCTTATAAAAACATAGAAAACATGTAATCCAACAATTGAATTTTTTAAATATTAATCTTATAAAAATTCATTAAGTGGTTTAATATTACTTAAAGTTATAAATTACTAATGTCTAGAGGAACAGACTCCATCTAGGCTAAAAGCGGAGAATAAAACCTAACTCCCTTAGCAAAATTATCCGTATCAGAATTGTCATGTCTATAGGTATGAGAGAAACAATAACTTTGTAAAGAGTTTACATAAGGCGTCTTTAACTAAATGACCAAAAGCAAAATGAAACATATCACTCTTCCAAAAGAGAATTGGTGACAATTTCCGAGTCTCCTCCATAATGGAACCTCTGAGACCAACTTCATGGACAAAAAGGACAGCTTGCCGTGCTGAAATATTTCAAGAACTGTAAGGGGGTCGGGGTATTTTTTCAGACAAGGCTGTCATAACTTCCCCTTTATTCTTTCTTATCACAACACCTATACCAGCTTCTCCAAAATCATGGAACATAGCCCCATCAAAATTTGTCTTGAACAGTTGAACCCATCTTGATCCGGAGGCTTCCAATAACCACTGCAGGCCATGGTTTCCTCATTGGGTTACCTTTAGTTTTTCTATACAGGGATAAGAACCTTTTTGCTTCAATAAAAACCCGATTCAATGGAATAACATTGTCATTCACCTGAATTTTATTTCTTCGAGATCGTGTCTAAGTATATATGTACACACACACTAACTCTCCCACGCATGACTTTTCAATTTTTTAATTTTTGAACGTAATTTTGTATGTGGACAAAGCATTTGCAGCGTTTAAGTATTCTAATCATGGTTTTAAAAATCGAACCATACCATCTGGTTTAACCGAGTACCAAACACCAATCTTGTTTAGTTATTGTTAAAACTTAAAAAAAAAAAAAAAAAAAAAAAAAAAAAAAAAAAAAAAAACCGAAAATACTATACAAAGAGAAATTAACCAGAACCAGATAATCTATCAAATCCAACATAAATCAAATAATTCATTTGTGGGGTAGCGATGAACTCAATCCAGACCAAAGTCTGCTATAGTTTTCTAGTTACTAATCAATGATGTATTTACTTGTACTTCATTTGCAAACACTTCTTTCTTTCTTTCTTTTTATTTTTTTATTTTTTTATTTTTTTATATAATTTTCTTACACGCAGTGATCAGACTAAGCAGAGAGAGATGCAATATCCTCTTTCCCGCCTTTTGTTGGGAGTTGTAGTCACATAATTTGTTATGTTTTTTTCTTAATAATAAAAGATGTACTTCCTCTTCATATAAATTAAAAATCCATATAAAGTTAGTAACAAATTAATTTCAGCTATCAATTTAAGTATAAAAATATTTAAACATGAAATTTGAATATGTAAAAATTTTATTGAGAAACCAATGAAAAAGTTCATATGTGCCTTGATTTTTTTTTTATATAGCATCCAATTTTTGTTCTTCTATTTTGATAAGTATTCAAAATTTAGATTTATAATAAACCGTAGAAGTATGAAAGAATATTAGGCTTACATAATAATGATAATAAATAACAACTTAGAGTGCACGGGGAGTTATATAATTTTCATATATTAAGCTTTAAATAAATAGTAAAAAAAAATGTCAACGAATCAATAATTCATTACATATGTAATAACCCATTTTATTCTAAGATTAAGTATATGAAATATTATTAAAAAAAAAAAAGTTTTTACAAAAATCATGTATCGTTCAAATTGAGAATCCATATTAAGATCGAGCTTGGTCTACTAGATAAAATGTTTTATAGTGTTACTGATTTCTTTTTCTTTTCTTTATATGCTTATTACAACATAATTATGAGACTGGAACTGGATACCTCCATCCCCAAACCACTTGGCAGTAAGCCCAATGATTACAAGACTTCAACCGAGATACATGATTACATTATTTACGTATTTTCTTAGTTTTATTTTTAGAAAAATGCTAATGAGTGCCCTTAAAGCACTGATTAATAATTCATTTAAAGAAAATTTTTATGAAAAATGAAAAAAAAAAAAAAAAAAAAAGTAGATAATATTTTGACAATTTTTTCATTTCTCATAAGAGTGGTATCAAAACTTTCTTAAAATAGATTATTAACAAGTGCCCTTAGGGCACTCATTAGCATAACCCTATTTTTTAAGTATTCATTTGACTTTGCGCTTTAGCTGTAGAGTATGTTGCTCTAGGATAATAATTGAGAAGGCACTGGTCAAAGGTGAATAATAGCCTATAAACTCAGCCAAAAAATAAATAATAATAATAAAAAAAAAAAAGAAGAAAGAAGAAGAAAATGATAGCCTGCAAAATCAATCGCAGGATGCAAAATGTGGACAAAATATGGAATTTTTGTCCATTCACAATGAAAAAGTAGAAAAGATTTTTTTTTTTTTAATAATAATAATAATAATTCATCATATGCAGAGAGAGAGGATTTAATTTAAACATTACATATCTCTCTTGAAAATACCAAGAAATACCAATCTATAAAGCTAAAATAATATTGATGGATCAAAAGTGAAAACATTGTTATTTATACACAAATTCACAAATATTTGGGATTCCCATCATTTAAAATCATAGCAATTACGATTTTGTTTGAATGTAAAATACATAGAAAATAAATGTAAAAACAGGTATTTAGTAAATTCTGTAACTTATATGTCATTAGACTGCTAAATCCCTGTATATAAAACACTATTGAACCATCTACTCATCAATTATCCATAAACAAGTCATTATTTAAACAGTATTTAAACAAGTCATTATTTTTCTTCCTCCAATTTACTTCCCTCTCATTCTCTATATATACTACATTATAATGGTAGTCACAATCATAATAATAGAATCTAGACATGAATACAATTTTAAAAATTGGATAACTCCTAACGAGGAAAAAAGAAATCAGACATGATATTGTATAAACAAGTTAAAATATCATCCATAACAAAGTTACCAGCTCCACATCAACCATTCCTATTTAAATGTATAATCAGGATCATGTAGTGTAATTACCACATTTGATTCCATTTAAAGCTTATGAATGCACATAAAAAAGACTTTTCATCAACTACTTAGGATCAAAGGCTCTAGATTGCATCAGATAAAACCTTTATAAAGAGATGGCCAAGAAACTAGTGCCAATACAAGAAAACCATTACACAAAGGTCATTGTACAATGATTGAACTATGGTATACTCAAGTTATATATACTGTCATTTTTCCTTGTGCAGGGAGGCCGGTTCACAGTACCCGAATACAAGCCTTTAATTCATCTAATGAATTCCAAGTGTCCATTCCCAAGCCGTTAGATAAGGCTAATGCTGCATTCACCCAAAAAAAAAAAAAAAAGATTAGGCCAATGCTGCAAATAATGAAATATAATTATTAGAATTTCTGCTGCCTCTAGTGATAACATCATTTACTTGAATACAGATTTTGATGCTTGAGAATTCCAATACCTGTAAAAAATTAGCAACAAATAATCTGGAAAATGTCCCCTAGGAAAGACTTCACAATTGATGGTTTGCTTATAAACCTTCTATAGCACACTACTTACTAATAAACTGCATAGATGAACATTAACTTTCAGCAGTTTATCCAAGGTGTTACTGCTAAACATAGAACCATTAATAGAACTATTTATGCATTTCCTTCCCACCCAAGATTAGAACCACATTTCATCCTAAAAAGGTTAGAACCAAATATAAATTACATTAGTGAAAAGAGATTACAACACTATAAGCTTTTCCCAGAAAATGTAGTGAGCAAAGAAAAACCCAAAAGCAATGGACAGTTGATATGATTGTTTGGATAAGTTTTTTTTTTTTTTTTTTTTTTTTGAGAATCGGTTGTTAGGAAAAGCTTGATGAATGGGGTTAAAAACTTAAAGCTATTTTCTTTAGGTTACACTGATCAGGGAGACAGTTGACTCATCTAGCACGTATCCATAAAGTAAACTGGATAATCTATCAAATCCAGCATAGACCAAAAAGCTTATTTGTTGGCTACTTAGATGAGCTCAATCTGGACCAAAGTCTGCTAGTTTTCCTGTTTGCAAACAACTAATCACTGACGTGTTTACTTGTACTACCTTCATTTGCAACCACTTTTTTTCCCCAATCTAATCTTGCATTTTCGTGGTGAAACATAAGGTTCTTGCACCTTTATAACTAACAGTAACGCAGCCATGCTAAAATTGAACTTCTCCAACATGGGAGGCACAGGCCTGATCCATTAGAATGGGCAGACACTACATTGTCAGACAGACAGAATCCAAAGCAAACCTGGAAACTAAGACCAGCATAGATGAGGAGAATCCATGGACTTAGAAAACTAGCCTTCAGAAAAATTAACAGCAAGCATAAAGCCAGGGCACCTTATACCAGCTCAAAGATAATGTGTAGCCAAAAAATATAAAAGCTTGAGGCTGCTATATAAAAGCTATAGTTTTTCAATGCACAGATAAAAAACCCACAAACTGTTCTTTCACTCCAACCAAATGAAGCACAGATAAACACATCCCATTCAATCAATTCCCAATCCAAACAAAATAATTAGACATATAAAAGCAGAAAACATTTAGTTAACATCCAATTGCTTTAAAACATGCGGAAGTCACATAAGTACCGATTCACAATGTCAAAGCAAAAATTACAACCATGTTTAAGATAGCAGAAAGCAAAAATTAAAATGAACCAAAAGCAAATAAAAAGGATGACCTGTTTATTCTCTCCCACTGTCTTCATCCGGGCCTGCTTCTTTGATATCAACACTGAAGCTATACTCCTGGTCACAACCCAAATATGAATCACACATGAAATAGAGGGTGTATGGCTTCTTTCCAGCATCTGCAGGAGCAGCAAATTCAAGCTTAACCTTTGCCTTCCTTTGCAGGGAAACTCTCTTGATGGCAAGCAACTGGTTACTTTTGGTATCACCAACAACAAGCCACCACCCTTCTTCTTTGGCCTTTGGATACCTGGGAGCATCAACAGGTCCCACCTCCGTCCTTCCCTCAAGATCTCGCTCAAGGGTGACTTGCAGAGTGATATCCTCCCCAGCCCTCACATTGTCATTCTCAAGCACTTCATATGTCATATCAATATTGGGAAAACGGTTGCAAAATCGTGCAATATCAAGCAACTGCTCATCTGACATCTGCAGCAACTCACGCCTCTCATCATCCTCCATCTCCACCAAATCAAAAACGGTCTCAATATTCTTTCCAGGGTTTTCTTGGCATTTCTTGGCCAACTCCTTTGTGAAGTGGGGAAGCTGTAAAAGCATGGAATCACGCTCCCAAATGCCCTGTGTCACCATTTGGCTGACTTCCATTGCAAGAAGAGCAAGACTCAGCCAGCCATTGCTTGAAATAACATCAACCATTGCCTGAAGCAATCTACTAGCAGAAAGAAGCACCTCTCGCTGGTCTGATGCTAGGTTCCCACCAACATTTTGCCTTGAAAAGTGGGCCTGAAGAAGTGCATTAGCTTTCACATGTGGATCTGTACATTTGGGATTTTCAAATGAAAACCTCTGGTGATTAATCAGCCTCCTAACCACCTCTTCCTCCCCAGGTCGTATAGGAAGAAGTGCATACTCTGTAGCCGAAGCCAGGATCTCCAGAAGACCCTTCATCTTTGTTTTGGAAGTCAAAGAAGAACTGAAACGCTCTATAGTAGTGTAACTGATGTAATAATATGATGCTATCATGCCCAGATTCAAAGGAGAAAGGTCCATGTCATCCTCAATAGCAACACACTTACTCGATTCCAAATCACTCAATGTGTTCTCTACAAGCTCTGACAGATGATCAGAGAGATGCCTGTGACTAACTCCCTGAAGATTGTAATAGTTGGGATTTTGTGTGAGCCTCCTGTACATAAATGTCCATGTAAGATAATCCACAGCATCTTGCTTGTTCTCAATAATTCCAGCAACAATTTCAGCATTCAGATTATCATGTAGAAAGTGGTGCAAATGGCTTTCAACCGGGAATGCTTCATACAAGAACTTCTTGTAGTACTCTTTACGAGGTGCATGGCAAAGAATGACACATTTCCCAGAATTATCTAACAAAGGTCGACTGGCATGACCCATCATTTGCAACAGATCAGTAACAGGGTAATCAGTGTGCGCATTTTCCCGACCATCATAATATTGCGTTCCCATCACCACCACCAAATGGGCTGACAATGAAACTCCCCAACACATTGAACTGCTCATGACACAAACCTGAATCCACCCAGCCTCAAACAGCTGTGACACAACTTCTTGATCCAACTTAGTTAAGCCCTCATGCAAGTAGCCCACTCCATGACGTAAAGTGGCTTTCAACATTTCATCATTAATTTTGTCAATGAAAGGCTTGAGTTCTTCAGGAGTCTGCAATAAAAATGACTTACTGCCATCACCAGCCACATATGTCATCAGATCCACAGCAGTGAGTCGGACATGCTTCCTTGTTGGAACAAAAACAAGAGCAGGCTTCCCATTTTTGGCATGTTGAACAATCGCAGTGTATGTTGGTTTTGTCATTGCTTGCATCCTGGCTTCAAAATTAGCTATATCTACCCCTTGAATGTGTATTTCCAATGGCACTGGACGGACACCAGGAGGAAAGTTGAAAAGGCCATGAGCAGTAGCACCAATCCATTCCCCAAGATCCTTTGCATTTGCAAGAGAAGTTGACAGAGCCACAATTCGTATCTTGTTCTCAACTTGGCTTGCAATATACCTCATCCGAGAAACACCCACCTCCAAGATGGGACCACCTTGACCCCCAATCAAGTGGAGTTCATCAACGATGAAAAGGCTGACCTGTTGAACATGCTTTCTCTGTTTCCAGCGGCGTGACAAAGCATCCCATTTCTCAGGAGTACTGATTATTATCTGACCCTTCTCAAGAAGTTTCAAATCTGTAGCAGTCTCCCCCGTTAATTCAACCACCCGCATTTTAAGACCACCCTTACCAAACTTCCTCTCCCAATCGCGATACCGTTCCTTGGCCAGTGCTTCAAGAGGTGCAATATATACAACACGCATAACACTCTCAGGTCCTTTTTGATAGTTCCTCAGGATAGCAAACTCTGCACATATGGTCTTCCCACTTCCTGTTGGTGCAGCAACCAAGACATTGTCATCAGTATTATACAAAACAGTGAATACCTGCGTCTGAACAGGATTAAAATGCTTAAAATCCTTATAAAGAGCTTCATATGCTGGATTCCTTAAGGCTGTCACAGGCAGCGGTTGCAAGTCCAATAGCTCTGTCGGTGGAGGATACTTTTCTGGCAAGATGAGGTGCCTGAAAGAAACAGGTAAAACAGTTTGTGACCCAAGCCATCTATCTGACACAACACGGATGAAGTACTGAGGTGGCAATGGTTCATAAATTGGCACTGTGAAATTCAAAGTGTGATCTTCATCAATATACTGCTTCTTCAGCATAAAATATTCATGATGAAGAATGTATTCACCATCATTATCCTCTACAATCACCCAAAATGGCTCCACATATCCATGAACTTTGTCCTCCCACTGAAAGTCCGGTGTTATTGTGAGCTCAACCCTCAAAACAGTGCGAGTAATTGGCTGAACATGCGCTGCAAGGTTAAGCTTAGGGAATTGATGGATGAACTTGTGAAGCGTTCTTCCCATCTTTGGGATGCGAATAAGCTCCCCTATCTCCTGTGATGAAAGGTCATAATACCTATCCCAGGCCAAATCCTTCTTCTCCAACTTCATCAAAATATCATTTGGGATTCCATGGAATTGGCGAAGAGGTGTTTGGACACTCCACATCCTCCTGTTAACCATTTTGCATAAGTTTAAAGCCTTCTCAGCCAATTGAGCCCAACCACGTTTCAAGACAATCTCAAAAAGAGCTCGCATAAGACGTCCCGCACTCTGAACAAGAAGACGGAAACAAATAAGCAATCACAGACAAAGAAGCTCAACCAAAGAACAAACAGAAGTCAAAAGAAACAAAGGAAACACTAGAGCTAACTATAAACAAAAGGGAAAATATGAAAAATAAGTAAACAATATATAAACAAACCTGAGTTATGAACACCATGTCAGATGTTAATGAAAGGCCTTCAAGCTTCAACTGTGAAATATATGCTTGCAGCAAAACATTAATCTTGGCACTAGGCTCTTCCAAGCTTTCCTTGATAGGAATAGGAACACGATCTAAAAGCTTTGCAAGTTCCATCTTCTCATCTTGTCTCACTGTAACATATTTGAATTCTTCACTGAGTGAGAACAACCGACAAAGCTCAATATCCCCCATAGTGGGCTTCAAATGCTCGTTATACGTGGATATCGTCCCATGAGTAATATAGTAGTAGCTAGCAATGCGACCCAAGTCCGTTACCTGGAAATATCCACTTTTTCTATCATACTTCACCAAATTATTTTTGTCCAATATGGTTGCAGCAGAATGGATCTGTACCCAAAAAAAAAAAAAAAAAATGAGACAACTGTGATGGATACAATCACAAGCAGTATATGAAGAGGTAAACTGATAAATTACAAAAGTTAAAAAGTACAGCAAAGCACTAATATGAACTATAAACAAAATTTCATAAGAATGCCATCATAACAGAACAACCAGATCTAAAATATAATGTGGACATAGCAGAATGCCTCGCATACCCACAGAAAAGATGTGGAATAAAACATATCAACTTACACAACATATACTTTAACCTTATCCCAGTTAAATCATCAAACATAAATATTTGTATAACAGTAATTAGTCTCAAATTTGTGCACACTTGTTATACCAAGCATAAAAGGAAGAAAGTTTACCAGTATCACATAACTGGGACATGAATTAAACAAAATGCAAGCCAATGCTAAAAGGAAATATTCTTCATCCACACCCAGCTCAACAGCATACATTGCACTATGTGTTCGCAGGCATTACAATTTATATATAACAAAGTACCTACTGTTCTTTAACTTCAACCAACTTAGATAATAAAAAATTAAAGGGTGGAAATTTTCTAACATTTAGTGAAATATCATAGCATCCATGTAACCAACAAAACTGCATTTTTTTTTTTCTCTGGGTATTGGGGACCCCACAACCACTCCACAACCCCCTCCACCCCCCCCCCCCCTTTTCAGTGGGGTGGGTGGGTGTTGGAACTTTGAAGGTCACAGCCAAAGAAATTAAAGGCACCAGAGACAGCAGCAGAAATCAGATAAAATGAGAAAGACAACAAAAGATGCAATGAAATGCAAAACAAGAGAAAATGATGCTTACCAAATCAGCCCTCCGCTCTTCCAAAAACTTATCTCTATCAATAATATCATGCGGTAAACCATATAGCGTAGGGTTCCGCACCATACGGACAAACAAGTACGTGTACCCAATCCAATTACAGGCTTCTCTAGCATTTTGAACAGTTCCGAGAACAATTTCTGCATTCAATTGATCAGCCAATTTTGACACAAACTGACTTTCAATGGGGAGCTGTTGATTCATTAGAGAAAGATAATATTGAAGTTCACTATGACCAGTAATGATTATGCCCTCCCCATAAGAATCATACTGGGGCCTTCCTGCACGACCCAGCATCTGCATAACATCCAGAGGACTAAGTTCAGTCCATGCCCCCTTTTCTGGATTATAAATCTGGGTCCCCTTAATAATCACTGAGTGAGCAGGCAAATTCACACCCCAAGCAAGTGTCGCAGTAGAAACCAAGACTTGCACATGCCCATCAGAAAACAACTCCTCAACAAGCTGGCGGTCAGCCCTTGCCAACCCAGCATGATGAATTGCAAAACCATATGGTAATAGATCTTTAAGTTCATTGCTCTTGACCAGATCAGTTTGAGAGTGGAGAATCTCACGACTTGCACTGTCCTCTTTCAAAAATCTACCAAGAGTATCATTAGCAAGAGCAGTATCTCGTATGGCACGGGCTGTTTTGGCTGTTTCCTTCCTTGAGTGGACAAAAATTAGTATTTGATGCTTCCCTGCCACTGCCATTACCTTTTCATAACAGACATCATTCATCAACTGGAACCTCTGCAGTGGCTTCTTCACTGTGATTCCAATATACTGCTGAGAAAGAGGGACAGGTCTGTAACTATTGTCGAAGTGGAACAATCCTCCTTTCTTGGTATCAACCCGTAAGAACAACGCCACATCTTCATAATTAGGTAGTGTAGCAGATAGCCCGACCAACCGAATATGCTCATTTGTAGTTTCAATCTGTCTAACAGTTCTAGCAACAACACTTTCTAGCACAGGTCCTCTGTTATCATGAAGAAGATGAATCTCATCAATGATAAGAAGTTTCACAAGTTGTGTATAAGTTCGATCACCTGACTTCCTGGTAATGATATCCCACTTCTCAGGAGTTGTGACAATAATTTGAGTTTCTTCAATTTGTTGGCGAGTCAATGACTGGTCTCCACTTAGCTCCCTGACTTTAACATCATAATATTGCAAACGATTAGATAAATTTCCAACAACTTCAGCAACAAGAGCTTTCATAGGTGCAACATATACAATCTTATAATCACTATGGTTAAATGAACCATCTGAATTCCTGTTCAATGCTATCTGCTGAAGTATGGTGAGCACTGCAACATTAGTTTTCCCTGCCCCAGTGGGAGCACATAAGAGGATATTGTCAGCTTTAAAAAGGGCAGTCTCATAGACTTTACTCTGTACCCTGTTCAACTCCTTCATTCCTTTGAAAGCTGGTTGTGCCCAGTCTGGCATGTCAGATATTTTTATAAGTTTCTCATTTGGATCAAATGGCTTTGGCTTCAATGCAGGCACATGAATTTCTTCATATCCCTTGCTAGAATGCCTATAAGATCCATCCGGAAGCTCAGTCTTTTTTGAAGCCACCAAACGACCACCTTGTTCAAAAGCAATACTGTCAAGATCAAGCAACTGGCGCTGGCCCCAAACACTGTCCGCATCTCTATCAACAATCCCTATCCTACCTTTGTCGCCATCTCCACCACTCTCATCCTTCAAACGACGAGCCTCTTCTCTAATACTCTTCTCCAAGTTCTTTTGCCTTTCTTTTGCAGTAGCCCTCGTGGCATGCAACTGATCCACAATTGCCACCAATTCCGGCCCCAAACCCATCATTTCCTCCTCAATCTTCTTCTTTTGTTCTTCATCTTCAGCCCTTGCCAAGCGGGTACACCACACAATCTTAAGCCGGTTCCTCAACAGAATCTTAATAAGGCTAAATTTATCGAACTGAAGAAGCAACAACAGCTTCGACTCAACTTCCCTGTCATCACCTTCAGCTAGTATCTTAAGCACATCTTCTGCAAGAATTTGGCATTGTTGCGGATCAATCTGTTTTTGAAATGCTTCAGAAATCTTTCCTTGAAGCCAATAAGCACCAATGCTTAGAACATTAAGGTTCATTCCCCCATTTGCTTCCTGCATATCATCATCATCATCAATCCCACCCCCCATTTGCATAGCCCCAGAATTACTGGCTTCCACCACATCATCTTCCTCCTCTTCATCTTCTTGCACCATATCAAGATCACTCTCCTCATCCTCCTCCTCATTTTCTTCAAACTCAACCGCAACACCCACATCATCGTCAAGACCATCATCACCATTAGCAGCAGCTGCAGCAGTCCCAGCCACATCACCACCCCCATCTTGGTAATCAGTAATAAGCCTTCCAATCGATACCAACTGATCAAAAACAGCATTCGGTACAGAATTCAAAAGCTTCTCAATCTCCTTCTTCTTGTCAGGGTTCTTAAGTGTCTCATTCTTTAGTACAGCTAATATCTCATCAGCAGCACCACTAACAATACTAAGTGGCTGCCCACCCAACTGTTGCTGAATTACGCTAAGCATAGCCTCATAGGCAGCCCTCGTTTCCTTCGTCTTGGGCTGGTAAACACCTTCCTCCGATGAATTCAATACACTCTCTTCTTGAAGGTGGCGACGCTTGCTCTGGCGACTAGGTGGAGGCTCAGCAAGCGGGTCACGCTCCTTCTTCTTCTTTGATTTCTTAAGCTTCTCATCCAATTCTGGGGGTTTCCCCCGGTATGCTCTGTCACCAAAGCTCCTGGGGTCAATCTTTCCCCATAGAGATTCGGGCTCTCCCGTGGGCTCATGAGTGTCACGTGGACGAGAGTCAGTAGTCAAGACCAGACTCGAGTTGGCTCGATACTCATACTGCTTATGCCTGGCGTGTGCTTCAGCACCACCGCCCAAATGTGCCATTTCCAAACCTACTCTTCTATCCAAAACAAAATCTCACACCCCCTAAAATCAAAACCAAAAAAAAAAAAAAAAAAAATCCAAAACAACAAGTGTATTAGCCCCTAGGTTTTTTGGGTCTAAACAAATCTCAACAAAGTAACAGCAATGGAATACAACATCATTAGAGTAATGGGTCTAACAAATTAATCACTAAACCCTAATTAGAAATTGGGTTTTTATTAGAAGGTTCAAATTTTTACCGTTAAACCCTAATCCTTAGACTGAAACGAAAACAGTGATATTGAAATTAAGAAAGACCCAGAAGTTAAAAATCAGAGCATAATGTGAAAAAGGGGTTGATTCTAACAATAAGGCTCAAATAGAGAGAAACCCTAGGTTGCTGGAACAGATTTGAAAAAAAAAAAAAAAAACCCTAATTTGATAGATAAACATAAACCCAAATCAAGTATGTATGTAAAGAAAACACAGAGAGAGAGAGAGAGAGAGAGAGAGAGCACTTACAATGCACAGCTTGTTCTTCCTCTTTGTTACGATGAGAAGTACCAGGCTGAGACTGTGTGTCTGTGAGAGACAGAGAGAGAACACTATTAAAATGTGAATAGTGTTTGTTTTTGTAGCTGAGTCTAGAAATGTTAACATAGTCAATAGGCGGTTTTCGTTATTCTTAGCTAAACCGACCTTTTACCTAGGTTCGGCCTTATGGGCTTTATTGGGGTTTAGGACTATCGGGACCATAAGGCCCAAAAATCTCAGATTACAAACTCAGATTATTGATCGTACATGTACAAAAACTAAACAAACAAACAAACAAAAACACTATATTAGACCCATTTTGATACAAAAATTAAATTAGAAAATACCCACAGATTCGCAAATGATCATACCCAAAACCCCACATTTGAAAATCCCAAATAAAAAATCAGCAAATCCTCATCACTATAAGAAAACCCAGTCCTAAATTCACCATAACCCAAACCCAAACCCAAACCCAAACAAAAACCCAAACCGAAATAGAAGCAAAAATACAAACTTTTTTCTTACATTGCCGACAGGGGCGGGCCAATAAATTTGGAAACCTAAGGCAATATATTTAAATGAGGCATTTTTTGATGACGGGACATTTTCGTTATCACTTAAATAATATTTAACTAATGTTTAATATCATAATTTTTTTTATAATAAAAATTCATTATTTTTATTTTGTAATATGCTTTCTTTCTCTTTTTAAATGCTAAAACTATAACAAATTTTACTAAAAAAAAACTTACAAATGATGTAGTAATGAATGTGATTAGTGACAATTAAAGAAGATGATAAATAAATATTTGAATGAATGATGTCAGGGATATTATAAGTTTTACAACATGAAGCTTACAAAGATGTATCGACAATCACCAAAAAAAAAAAATGCATTTTATAGGTTGTTGACGTTCACAATCATATTAAATTATTAATTGTCACATTAATTTGTAAAGGTTTTCAAGTAAAATTAATAATATTTCTAACATTTTCCTATCTGAATTATTCTTGCAATTAATACGCATATATTTGTAAAATTCATATATTTAAAGTTGTATTATCTCTAACATTACTCAGTTCTTTAATATTTCTTAAAAGTAGAGGAAAAATGTAAAACTATTTTTTTTCCCTAATATCTTCAAAATTTTATTTTAAAAAATATATATAAATCAATTTTTGCCCCAAAATTTTGGGCCTTTCTCTAGTAGGGCCCCCTAGGCGATGGCCTAAGTGGCCTAGGCCTAGGGCTGGCCCTGATTGCTAAGGAACACCAAAACAAGTGTGGGTAGCTCTCAATTGAAACCTTCAACGAGGAACAATAGCAATAGTGGTGAGGAGAAGCTCGAAAATCCTTAGCCAACTGTCTTCATGGCACTAATTCAAGAGAGAGAGAGTGCAAGATCTTAATGGGGGAAGTAAGAAACAATGATAGGAGTTCCAGGTGATTTTTTTGACTTCTTGGAAATCTGTGAGATAGGTGCTTGATCTTGTTAACTAAACCCCTTGAAAGTTGAAACTTGAAAGGTGAAGTATCTAAAGCGAATAGTTAAGCTAAGCAAATGAGTTTATGGGTTGGTGATTGACGGAATTTGAGATGAAAGTATATAGTTGTGCTCTATCTCTCTCTCTATCATCTGATGCTCTCTCTCTCTCTCTCTCTCTCTCTCTCTCTCTCTCTCTCTCTCATATATATATATATATATATATAGTGGTGGGCAAAAAGCGAAAATCTGTTTTATGTCTTAAATGATGATTCTTGCTATTTGCTATCACAATTAATTTCTTTAGAGATGGGAAATCAAGTCTATTTTATAATATCCAATGCAAAGATTAGGAAGGCTTATGTCATTGAACTAAGAGAGATGGTATTTATTTCATTGATGTTCAGTTTGAAAGCTGATTAAAGAAAAACACAAGTGTTGATCCTCGGGTCTAATATGAGGAGGATATTACAAAATGGATGAAGTCTCTTCCTTTCTTTTTTGCACACTTTTTCTGTCCCCCCCCCCCCCCCCCCCCCCACCTCTAGATATTTTTCTTGCTTTATATATCCAGCTTAAATGTATCTGATTCTACACTTGGAGGGTTGGGATCACACTCCTAGAATTCTTGTCCCATTTGGAACATACCGGCAAGCTTTACACTGAAATCTTAGTTGTGCCACCACTGTTCATGGTCACTTTCTCATTAATGCAACTAGAGAAGTGGTTGTCTCGTATTTAATGTGGAGGGGATGGCTTCTATATCATTCTTTCTTCATCTTTCTCGTATTCCATGCCAAGTCGGTTTTCTTTCCTTTCTAGTGGTTTAGCTCTGTGTCCTTTATATAACTAGTGCTCGTCCCTCGGAATCCTCATCATGTAAGTTACCCCAACCTCCCTTCAAATCATGAGATCACCTCCCTAGATCATCTTTTCGGATTTTAGCTCTTCGAAAATAACTTTGACCGCCTGTTTACACACACACACACACATATAGGGGCGAAGCTACATGTATGGTCCCCCAAAAACTTTAAAAATATTTTAGTACTATATATAAATATTTAACATTTTAATTATTAGTCTACAAAAATAAGACTCGGCCCTCCCAAATATTTGATCTAGCCTAGTGATGCTCTTAAAAAAATTGTCCAATTGATCTAGTAGTTATAGAGATTTTTTTTTTCATAATAAATTTTTATTGAAAAATGTGTTCTTATGTCTGTCAAAGTTTTAAATCATTCATGTTTTTGAATATTTCATTAGTTCAATTGAATTTTTTTTACTCGCTTTGGTAGACAATTTGGTAACTTATATTAAAAAAAAAAAAAAACTTTAATGATTCACTATGAAGGATACTAAGTTATATGTGTGTATAGATGTATGTGTTTGTGCATATTTATGAAAGTTTGTATAAGCTAATAAATTAGTATCACAAGTTGGCCTTCCAAACAAAAATTTCTGGCTACGTTCTGTGTGTGTGTGTGTGTGTATATATGTATACTAGCTTGTAACACTGGTGCATATTCATGGATATACTTAAAAGATATACATTAAGATGCATACTATAATTCGTACCTATAATTTCAATATTATTAATAGTCATTCTTTTTTTTTTATAAGGATTCTTTTTTCTTTTTTTTTTTAACTCTTTAAAAAGTCTTGTAAGAACATTATTAGCGTTGTTTCCCATGCTTCTCTGAGGTGGAGTTTCATTCCTTCGTTCGCGACGGCATTCTTCATCGTAAGAGAATGATTCACTGGGTGAGGTTTGGAGACCTCCGCTTGTAACTGACATCCTTTCCGTCGTCAGAAGAAGCATCAAAGTTAAAGGGGGTTCGCCTTCGTCGTGCATAGCGCAGTTCCCTCTTTAACTGGTCAATCTCCAACTGCATGACTCTGTTGGGATGGTCCTGAGATACGTGGCTTCTAACTCGAGTGTGACTATTGCTCGTACGCATAGTGTGCACACTGCCTTCTCAATCTTCTTTCCATTCTTGGTTGGCAAGGGGTTTTTACGCTGGGGTGGCATAAACTCTGCTTGGTGTGGACCTGATCCTACCATCGTTCAGTGTTGCACTCACTATCGCACTAGCTCTTTCCCACAGATGGCACTAATTGTAGAGACACAGTTTGTAGCCCAAGCCCAAAAATGAATGGGATGATGGCCTAGTGAGCCCAATACAATAAATTTGTAGAGAGTAGGTTAAAGAGTTGGGCCTTAGTCAGTATAACAACCGCTAAGATGGGTTTGTCAAACGGTTATGTAAGAGGAGTGCATGTAAAGTTCAGTTTACGTGTTGTCTGAGGAGACCAATGTTCTTATAAACTAAGGGGACGAATTGCAAATGTTATTCTCCCTAACACAGTGTTCTTCTCTTAGTTCTTCCACCACTCACCCATGAAGGGTCTTCCTTATTTTATAGGTCCTTTCTGGAGACCCTGACCTTACACCTATTGACCATCCGGACCTCCACTTGAGTGTCTGTCCCATCAGACACCCCTTCTGGCCTTTTGTGAGTTGCGGTGGCCAAGGAAACACTGTTCAAAGGTCTTCTCCACATAAATGCGGCTAGGAAAGTAGCTGCAATGCATTTAATGCAGAGGTAACAACCTTTCCTTTAGATATTTTTTGTCTCCTTCCATCTCGTGAGCTCATGTGGCATGCTCCTGACATCAGTGCCACCATTGAGTTCATTTTTGTTGCTGGAATGTGTAAAGGAACGATGCTAACCTTGTCCGAGGAGGTCTTTCTGCTCAGACCATCCATTTTTCCTTTCTTATTTATGAGGCGCAAAGCTGGAATGCCCCTCCATCTTTTTATCTCTCTTCGGACTCACCAACGATATTGGGTAAGGCCCAAGGCCCAATGTACCATCTTTGGGCCTTGTCCCTACAACTATTATTTTACAAATTTTATTGCAATAGATTGCAAATAATTGACAAAAATAATTTGGGTCAAGTTATTGCAACGTTATCTTCATTGTAATAGATAATTGTTTCATATTTTTCATTACAATATATTATAATATAATTGGTATTAGATTATTGTAATAATATATTCGTTGCAAATTTATGTTTGTCATTGCAATATATAGTAAAATAATTGATATTTAGTTATTGCAATGATATATTTGTTGCAATAAGCAATCACTTTGAAATTTCTATTCTCATAGATTGCAAATGATTGGTATCGAGTTATTACAATGATTTTTTTCAATTTAAGTTATTGCAAAAAAAATTTCTTAGCAATTCAATATATATATATAAGTAGAGACCTCATGTTGGAGAGCATTGGGTTGTGCCAAGTGGCGTATTCTTTGAAATTCTTTTTATTTAGGCTTCTACTTCAAAGAGATTGCATTTATATCAAATTATTAGTTCATTGAATTAGCTAATAGAGTAAATATATATACTTATTATTTATAGTTGTGCATTAATTATTTATTTTAAATGAATTTATAAGATTATTTTTATAAAATTTATTTAAGAAATAATTTTTAGTTGGAATAAGAATATTAGATTTACAATATGACATTATTCCTCATATTTAGTTGATTTGACATTTTTTTTTTTTTTTGAGATAGTGCTTTGACAAAAATTGACACAAAAATTAAAAAAATAAATAAATATTTGTGAATTCACTAAAAATTAATCTTAACCCTTTAAATTTCTTAATTCCTTTCAGTGACATATATATATATATACACATATATGTGTGTGTGTGTGTGTGTGTGTAACTGACATTGTAGTATTTATTCTTTGTAATCAGAAAGATAACATTGATATTTTTTTTTTTTTAAGTGAGGAACAATTGATTTGAAATATGGTATTCTTACTAAAATTTTAGTTGTCTTTGTAACTATTGAAACAATGTCCAAAAAAAGGGAAAAAAATAAATAACTTTACTAACACAAAATCTAGAATGTAAAAACATAATTGAACGATATTTGCATTTTTTGTAGGCATGAAACATACCTATTTATATGACCCAATATATCATGCAATTTTAGATTTAAAAACACATATATATACTATGATCAAATCACTACACTATTCTTAGTATCTTTCTATTTTCTTTATAAAAAAACTAAAGATTACCTTTTTTTTACAAGGAAAGTTATTGAATTTTTTTTTAAAAAACATCGATAGTTGAGAGTGAGGAATCTAAATCTGAATGTCTCTATTAGAAATTGAGATACCAACCAATTAAACTAAATCTTATTGAAATATTGGAGAAAACTAATAATGAGTTGCATCGCACATCATGCGGGAACTCAGCTAGTTAGTATTAAAGCTTCAATTAAACTAAAAATTATAAGTTATTACAACTAATTATTATTAGTGTAATAATTTATCACTTTTAAGTCATTATTGCAACAACTTTTAGAGTTGGTTTCAAAATAATGGCAATCTGTCGCTTGTTTAACCACAAGGCAAATAATATTTTATCAATCTTAAAGAATACATGAATGACAATACCACCCAAATACAATCATTAGATCTAAAGAAACATTTGGCAGTAAGGATGTTTTTGTGTGAGATCCTCCTTGCAGCATGTAAAACACTCTCAAAATTTGAACTCAGTTTTTCAAGATGAATTATTTTGATTGCCACCTTAGTGTTCAAATACTTGGCCTTGTAAACAGTGGAGCTAGCACTGCTAGAAATTCTACTAATCAATTCGTCGGAACGAGAAGTTGATGGGTATCGGACATCTCGATTAGCCATGGTAGAGAAGAAGAAAATATAGCCGTTCTTGAACAAGAATCTTTTGCAATAGATTGTAAAATATTGCCATCTATTAATTTATGCAAAAGATAACATCTCATGCATTTAATTTGATACATTACAATAAAAAATGTTTATTACAACAAAAATTATCATTGCAATAACACCAGAATTATTGCAATAGTTTATGCAAAGTGTTGCAATAAAATTTGAGGTAATAAATTTGTGCTAAAAAAATTTTGTTGCAATAAAATTTAAATATTTTAATAGCACTTTTGATGTAACAATATATTTGTTTTTGCAATAAACAATTTACTACATTGAATATCATGTAGCAATAGACTATTGTTTTACAAATTTTATTGCAATATATTGCAAATAATTGACAAAAATAATTTGGGTCAAGTTATTGCAACATTATCTTCATTGTAATAGATAATTGTTTCATATTTTTCATTACAATATATTATAATATAACAAGTGCTTCATGAGCAGAGCTCAAGCTTTTTATCCATCACAGTAGTAAAAGTAAAACTCACAAGGGAAGGAGGCTTTGATCTTCGTTAGTGAGCACCCCAAGTGGATTTGAAGAGAAACTTAGAACGAAACTCACAGACAGTAATAGGCTTGTCCATGCCAATTGAGAAATTTGAGAAACAGAGACGTAGAAAGCAATGAGAAAGGGAGAACTCATTTAATTGGCACAAGAATTAAAAATTTTCGATTAGATGGGACACACACACACACACACACATATATATATATATAAATGACTTATAAACTAGAATTATTTTTAGTTCTATTAAAAAAAAAGTTCATAAATATAAAATCATTTAAAAATTATGTTTTTTTATGGTTTACTTATATTGGACTCATCGTTTTTTACACTAAATTAACTCATTTGGCACAAAAATTAAAAATTAAGATTAAATGGGACACATGCTGCAAAATTAAACTTTAATTGAAATCTAATTTTAACATTGAATTAACTCACTTAGTACAAAAATTTAAAAACTTATATTAGATGGGACATGTGGCGCAAAATTAGATTCTAATCGAATTCCAATTTGAAATCTAATTAAATTTTCTCTCAGCTTTACCTATTATTATATATATAGATTGGTATTAGATTATTGTAATAATATATTCGTTGCAAATTTATGTTTGTCACTGCAATGGATAGTAAAATAATTGATATTTAGTTATTGTAGTGATATATTTGTTGCAATAAGCTGTCACTTTGAAATTTCTATTGTCATAGATTGCAAATAATTGGTATCGAGTTATTACAATGATTTTTTTCAATTTAAGTTATTGCAAAAAAATGTCATAGCAATTTAGTATTAAAGCTTCAATTAAATTGAAAATTGTAAGTTACTAGTCGCGGTCTTGCATGCTGCGCGTGATAATTTTTTTTAGGGTGGTCTTTTTGTTATTAATATTTATCATGTTATTACGTCTCAAGCTGTGTTATATATGTATTACCAATATATAGTAGGATTCATGCTGACAAAAGCTTTTGCTCATGGACCTATATTTGTTTTATTAGAGATTACTATTTGGAACAAAATGAGGATAATTTATAGTAGAATTGATTTTTCTAAAAAGTTAATTCTACCATACTCGGTTGACTAATTTATACATTTTCAAGTCAATTGAACACATTTTACATGTTACATGTAATTGATTGTTTCCATAAGGATAAGGACATTCACAATCCCATTGATCCACTCCAATATTTTTGCATGCTTGGTTTTTTGGGATACGAAATGTGTTTGTTACGAAAGTTGTATGTTGAAGGATTTTTCAGTAGTTTTGGAGAATTTTTTTTCTTTCTCTCCATCTGGTTGAATTAGAATCGAAAATAGTAGTTGTATTCCCTCATCATTTGATTCACATAACAGCGCAATTGCTAGTCCATATTTTGCATTTTTGTCCCCTTCTATGTTGGTTTGAAGAAGGATTTCTTTTCCCCTTGTAATTTGATCTTATACAAAATATTTGTGATCATGTTGTATGCCCATTTTGTGATTGTGTAGTTGTATCATGTTTTTAGTTTGTAATTTTCAAGTTGTTTAGGATTGTAATTTATAGTGTTGTGTGTGTTTTATGGATTAGTGATTGCTCTAGTTATTAGCAATAATTTTTCATTGTCAATTAAGTGAATAAAAGCTTTTCATATACCCTCTATAATAAAGCCCAAGCCTTATAGTATTTAATATATTTTTCAATTATAGCTGATGTTTAATGTTCTCCTCAATGAAACCTAAGCCAAATAGTCTTTCACGCTACAATACCTGTTCAATTGCCACTTAAGAAAATCAAAAGACAACAATATTAATTATTGTCTTTTATAATATCAAAAGTCTCTTATAATTAAATTATTAATAATATTGAAATAGCTGAAACAATCATTAATATCCAGCTCTTCAACTCTTCCTCTCTTTATTTAGCTGAATACTTCTTCATACCCATTCAATTGCCACTTTCCTTTAAAAAAAATAAAAAAGACCATATCTAACCTATCAAAACTCCAATACAAATTAATTATTAATAATTTTGAAGTAGCTGAAAAGTTATTAATATCCACATCATTTATTTTACCTACACATAGTAAAAGGTGAAATGAAATGTTGGAAAATGTGATATTTAAATTGGGTAACTTTATTTTTTATGTTACTTATATTATTACTGGAGGAAATATCCTTAGTAGCTACGTTGTTTTTATTTTTTTTTCTAATGCACTGTAACATTTCATGAGAACACTTCATGTGGATTTTTTTTTTTTTTTTGAATTTAAGTGCTTCCGACAATTGTGTAAATTTCAAGCAGTAATTCAAAAAATAATTGATGTTATATGTTCGTGCTTTGATTGTGTAGTTCTATTATGGATTTGGGTTTTAACTTATAAGTTATTTAGGAACTCTATATATTCTACTTCTTTAGATGATTAAAAATATATACTATTACCATAAGTCTCTCTCTCTCTCTCTCTCTCTCTCTCTCTCTCTCTCTGTGTGAGAGAAAAAATATATAATTTAATAGATTTGGAGGTTGTAGTTGAATTTAAATGTTGAATAAAATGAGCCTAGATTATATTTTGATTGTTAAATAATAAAGTTTTTATTTCAACTTCAATGAGTAAATTTCATGGAATAGTAGTAGTCACAGTCGCTGGCTAGTATTGATGCGATTCATTATTTTTCTACATTTTATAGTTTATTTTTATCAGTGCTAGTATTTAATTGGAAACCCTTGATTCATGTACCTCATGGGGTCAAAAATTTTGCGTCTTTATTTATTTTTTTGTTATTTTAATGATAATCAAAGTAGGTAGAAGTTAAGAATGTAGGTAGTATAACTTGTATAAGTTTCAATTTTCCAAAAAGATTTTATTATTAATGGATCAAAGAATTTTACTTGATTTTTTTGACACAATATGAATTCCTATATCTGAATTCTCATCCTTTCTTCCAGTTACAGTCGTTAAGCTTTAGTTGAAATATAAATGTTTTTCCAATGAGCTTTTCTATTTTCATTTAGTAGGTTGAAATTTGCATTCATCTTATAAAATATTGAATTTAATTTAGCATATTCTTGTCAAAGTAGATGAAAGATCATACATGCTAATTGTATGGTCTTAGTAATTTTTTAGCTTCCTTATCAAACAAAATAAATACAGCACACAACTTACTACTACTACTACTATTATTATTATTAATATTGCTTATGAAACTCATATGAAGTCTTGTTATTTAAAAAACATAAAGTAGAAACAATAGCTTGTAAAGAACAAACAAAAACAAAGGAACGCAAATCTGCTTCCAACCATTACAAAATTAGTATATATAAATTAATAGAGAAACATTGTGCCCAAGTTTAATGAAAATATCCTTATTTAATAATATCATCGATATGATACTTGAAAGATTATAAACTATGGTCTATAAAATTCAGATTATTTTAAACTATGGTCTATAAAATTTTAGAAGTACAACCCAAAAATATGGGTATTACATTTGATAAATGATCACAACCCAAAAATAAAAGTAAAATTTTGATTACCTAAAATTCTAATTTTAGAATTTCTTTCCGATTATTTGAATTAGATGTACCAAAGACCAAACATAGGAATTTTCAATTAGAGAGACAAATACTTATGAAAATAGAGTCACATCCATATTGGAAAAAGCATACAATCTAATGAACCAAAAATCATGCCCATCAATTGATGGTGTCAATCTTGCACAAAAGTATTATAAAACTTGAGTTATGGTATTTGTCTATTAACAAAACATCAAACATGTGATGAGCAAATCACCATATGACCTTAACGTTTAAACTATAAAGATTGAAAATTCAGATGTTAAATTAAGAAAGTGCATTGCTAACATAAATAAAGTGACACTAACCTTTTGCATTAGCCTTTATATTTGTTGGGCATTTGTCTATTCCCATAGCATAGGGCCATTTCTTGGAGGCTCATAAAAAACACCCATATCAATACCACAATATGCATTACATGTCACTAAAACTATCAATGTTCATATTTTACTAGTACAACTTAAAAGGAGAAAGGAAAACAATTAAATTTGATAAAAGACTACCTGCAATAATATTTTAGACAACATCATATATTGTAATCCTTGTCTACTTTGGTAAAAGAATGGTAGTCCTACCGAAGAGAGACAAAGACAAAAACACTTACAATCTTGAATACTGTTCAACCTGGATTTAAAGGGTAATTTGTAATTTTTTAAAAATAATCGATTAGAGTAGATAAACAATCAAAGAGAACAACAACCAAAAAAAAAAATAATAATAAAATACAAAATCAATCGCATCAACCAAAAGTAGAGTTCTAAAGAATATAAAAATTTGTCAACCTAAAGCAGAGATGTAAGAAAAAAAAAATCAACCAAAAAATTGAGAGAGAGAGAGAGAGAGAGAGAGAGAGAGAGAGAGAGAGAGAGAGAGAACCTTTTTTTTTTTTTTGAGAAAAAACTAATCAAAGAATGGAAGAGAAAATGACAAATTTATAATAAAATGGTGTGAATAAGAAGAGACAAAATAAGGGAAGATGAAGAGAAAGATGAAAAGTGATATTAAAGTAGAAGGTAGTGGGGAGATGAATATGTAAGGGAGGGAGAAAGTGTAAATATTAAAAAAAAAAAGAGTAAATGTTAAAAAATATTATAGAAAAATTAAAAAGAAATAGGATAATGATGGAGACTTTGATCTGGCTCAACAGAATCGTAGCAACAATAAATGTTATGCTCCAGCTTTTAGATATATATAGACATAGATTACAACTAATTATTATTAGTGTAATGATTTATCACTTTTAAGTTATTATTGCAACAAAAAGAATCCATGATTTATACTCAATTCATTAATTTTCAATTTTAAACCAATTATTTTGTCCACAACCAGGTTCTTCTCTTTCCCATACTCCTTCAACTGTTGTTTGTTCTTTGATATTTCGGTGTTATCCCAATCAATCGTTGCCAAATTTGGGCTCCTAATTTTCTTCCTTCCTCAACCTCATGAATCTTTTTCTCAAGAACCTCTCGGAGTTCATGAGCTTTATCTTTGGAATGTTCTGATGCAACTGTAAGTAAGCCCTTCACAATAATACAGCATTGGCATATGGCTACACATTCAGATGCAGAGGCCATGCAAATATAACATAAAACTGTGCTTCACACCATAACACGATTAATAAGGTCTCAATGAATGACAGATAACTTGAACAGGCAAGTAGATCAAATAAAATTCAATAATACTCCACTGGAGACATTTCAGAGAAAATCCAAAGCCAAACAAAAATATCTTGGAAACGAGATATGTAGCCAACATTGGAGCATCCTAACTATGATCCAGGGAAGTAGGCTAGTTCGATCTTCTTCCTCAATGACCTTGGTACCCAATCCCTTTAAGCCCTCTGGAGGGATCTCTGCAACAGTGACTAGTGAGAAAAACTCCTTTGCATCTTTTTCATCATTTCTCTTATGCGCAATACAGACACAAACTCTCCTTGGCCCATTCCAAATCCCACGACTCCAGACATGCTTGTTAAGCTTAACATCCACCCTGACATAGTTGCTCCCATAGCCTTTTGGGCAAACTTCCTGGTTTCCTTTTTGGCCTTTATGACACCTTCTGAAATCGCTTCTCAAAAGAGGATGGCTAGCTTCTTTTTCAGCTCTAACTTTCCAACGAGCCCTGTGGGAGGTCTGGTATGCATGACAGCATGAGTCTCCTTGTTTTTGTGTAAATGCAAAAGTAATCTCCACTCTATTGCAGCAACATTTGATATGAATATACTGGGCAAACAACACTTTTTCACAATTTTTTTCATACTTGTTAACATAGCCTATTATGATTACAGCAAGATTATTTTTACGGAGTACACCATTAATTTATTCATAACATACAATATCAACTGTTGTAAAATATATATATATAAATTTTCATTAAACTTAATTTTCATCATAATTAGATAGCTAGGATTCTCATTTATCTATCACAGTGCCTCAAATGAAAGAAAATGTTATTCGTTAATCTTAGAGGCCATTTTTACTAAATAATACTTTTAAAACAACACTTGACAAAACAGAAATTCTTAAAAAGTTTTAATGGTTTTTTTTTTTTCAATCTTCTAGCACTGAATTCATCTATTATGATAACCAATTTGATAGGCAAAAACAATGCTATAGACCCAAATAGTCAACTTAACCTCTAAAGCAGTGGATCCCACACACATGTGGAAGATACTGTCATCATGAGGGCTTCGCCAACAAGAGAGTATAAAAGGAGAAGGAAGATATGGAATTGGGAGTTGGAAAAATTGGGGTGTGAAACACAAGAGAAAGACAAGAACATAATCTTTAGGGACTAAGATCCTGCTTGGGACTTAGTAAGGAAAGTTCGGCCAATGAGATATCTTCAGCTAGAAACTCGTAGCACAGCAACGGTGGGCCAAAAGACCACAATGTATGTGTGTGTGAGAGAGAGAGAGAGAGAGAGAGAGAGAGAGAGAGTGATGATTGCTCACATTCAATATAGGTATTAAGTATGTTCGAAGAGATATGTTTCATAAAGGGGATGCAATTATGATTAAGGTAGAATTTAGATACTTGTCTAAAGTAAATAATAAGGAATAAGTGAAACTTTGTCAAATTTCCATGTATATCATTGATGTCTGCATTATACTTGTAGAATACAATCCATAACTGGAGTGACGAGAAATGCAAGAAAATTTTGAGGAAACGAAAAGAATTACATTTACATTGGTTATTCCCTGTTCTTTTGTGTGTGCACTTTAGTTTGTTCATATTGTTGGATGTCTATGTGAAACCCTGAAAGGATGATTAGACCTTCTTGTATTCCCTCATAAATCCTTATTAACTTGGTATACACACCTGCTGTAGGACAAGATTTAAATTCACATGCTTTCAAAATTCAAGATCACACAATAAACAGCGTATCACAACATAAGAGCTCATGCTAGCAATGTTTTATAAAACGTTTACATACCACCCAATTGCACAGCAAGGTTAAGGAAGCACTATGGACTACAAATCTATAAAGAATTGAGCATCTCTCTCGTTCTCTATCAAAGAAAGTTTAACCATAACTAGTGTACAATCTAGAGAAGAGCAAAAATCTATAACCCATTTTCCACAACAAAAGGTATCAAACTGACCAAAAGATCATTCGTGCTCCACAACCACAAACTAAATATTGTGCGATTTTATAATACAGTTCAAAGCAGAATAAAAATACAATTTCAATTTTGACCTTTCAAATCAAATTCTGCTCCCTAAAATGATGCCCCTGCACAGGCAAAGAATCAAGACAGGCGTCTAAGGCAATCCATCAAGACACCTGTGTGTTCAGGCTTCCCAACAGATACACGAACATAACCCCTCAATTCTTTGTTGTTGTAGTGGCGGATCATTACACCCATTTTTGCAAGGTCCTCCTGTACCAAAATAAGGTTATCAGCATAATTCCTTCTTCTTCTTTTTTAGTGACAGTGTAACAGTTCCAAAGCAAAATGAGCAGTAACCTGTAGAAAAGCTTTAAAAGGAAAGAACAAGAACAAATAAAGAAGACTGGATAGCTGGTTCAATGCTTTATGAATTCCGTTTTGGAAGCCATTTCGGTTTAGTCACTAGAACGGGATATTTTGGTACCGAAACATACCAGCATACCGTTTTTGAGAATACCGGTAATGTGTATAAATATATATATATACACACACACCAAAAAAATGTTGGTCAAAACTTATTTAATTTATTAGCCATGTTTAAAACTTTAAATCAATGTTCCTACTCCAAGTCCCAACCATCTTAACTCAAACCCAATAATATCTTGGGAAATGTTAACCAATGTTCTTAGGGCATTGGTTTATGAACTATTTTTAGAAACACTTTATTGGGAGAATGATAAAACAATAAATTTTGTTGACAGCTTTTTAGGAACAAGTCCATAATCAACATTTCAATCCATTTTCCTACCCAGTTCCTATGAAGTCAACTCATAATTCTGATTAGAGCACTTCATCCTAAATTAATTTGCAACCTAAATAGCAACATCAGGCACTTAAAGTGACTTCATCCTAAATTAATTGCAACCTAAATAGAGAGAGAGAGAGAGAGAGAGAGAGAGCATTATCTTGACAACTAAACCAAAAAATCATATGCAAAACAATAGAGAAGAAAGACTATACACACAAACACATAGTCATCTAGCAGTGTAAATTTATTTTGTAAGTGAGAAAACTGCATACCTTCAACACCTTGGCATCCATTCCAGATGCAACCTCACAAAGAATGAAGTTAGAATAGCTTGGATATGGATTGAGAAATGGCACTTCCTTAAGAAGATTATATAGCCTATCCCTTTCTTGTACCAACGTATTTTTCACTTTCTGTTAAGAGATTGTTGATTCATATCAGATATGGCATTGAATGGAAGTAATACTGATTTTATCATGCCTAAACATAACTTATTAGTATAAATATGGACAATCCCAATAGGACAAGAATTAACCTCAAGATATGTGGGATTCTGCAAAGCTGCACAAGCAGATATTTCAGCAGCAACTGAAACATTATAAGGTTGCTTTGCTCTCCAAAGATACTTGATGATACTCAAAGGAAATGCTCCATATCCCACACGAAGTCCAGCTAAACCTGCACCAGTTGTTCGTTTGGAATTTAAGATTCTGAACATTTCACATCAAGAAGAGAAGGTAAAATATTTTTAAAGTAAATATAAAAAATTAAATTAAAAATAAAATAAATATGAAGAATCACAATGGTATAATAAACATTTGTAAAATGTAACCTTCCATATTGAACCCAAACCAGTAAATACAGGGAGTTAAATTGATTATCAACTAAAAAGCATAGGAATTAATATTTCGAGGACAAAACCTACTTCATAATTATGGTACATTACAAGGTGCCTGTTAGTCAATAGATAAATGAGTTTAGGACATCTAGATAACACTCACAATATTGAAAAGGGAATTTTTTTTTTTTTTTTAATAAAAAAACACCCTTTCCTTTTCCATTATATAACAAGACCAAATTATAGATACCAGAAGTGACAGTGGCAGCACATTGGGACCTGGAAAGTTTAATCACCAATGCATGGAGGGCTCATGAGCTACGTTTGAAGCCATAGGTGGCTTGGAACTGCAGTAGTACTAGACTGAGTAAAATGGAGGCTGTAATCTATGGATTGTGTTTGATATCAGCAACACAATCATAAGGCCGATGGATTTGCCAGTTGACATGGAGCTTGCGACAGACTGTGGGAAGTGCTAGGGGACCCAACAGCAAAGACGGTATACTTGCATTTGATTGTGCAGTGATTGGGCCTTGTTACATTTGCAAGGATATAAGCAATGTTTGGACAGCAGGGGTTTGTATTTGTGGCTTTTGATGGTTGTCACAAGTGGCTTGGTCTTTGTTGTGATGAGAGGTTTTCATTTTTAGGAGGGATTTTGGCAGAAGGTAAACATCAGTGATGGTGGTTGATAGGATTTTTGTATGAGATGAATCAAAGTTGATGCATTATATTTAGCAGTTGAAAAGCATAGGTTTTAGGGAATTTGAGCTCTTTGGGGGTGGGTCAATCAACTGATTTTGAGCTTGGCTATAGGAGGTGATGGAGGGGTGATCTTGGATCACGTGTTGACGATGGTTGGATGGTGGGTGTCTCGGATTATGTGATTATTGGATTCTTATTAAGGACTATCTTTTTTGGGGAGGGTGGCAGTTGTGACAGCTTCCATGGTTTTGTTAGAAAACTAGATCAAGGTTTATTCTAATACCAAAACAGGACAATGAAGTCGGGAACATGTGTTCGGGAAATAAAAAGGGAAGGGAGATTGGGGAAAACTAACATAACCGAAAAAGAAAGGATAAACTTAGGAATCAGCAAATAGGATTTGCTTAGAATAAACACAAAGTGATGAATACAGAAAAATAAAACTAAAATAGCATCAATCTATGTGAATCAACATCAATCACAATCAACCAAGTCCAACAAAATTAAATATCTTTAATAGGTCAATTTTGGTGTCTGCACATGTAGTCATTACAGCTAGTTTTGGTGGCTTTGGGCATTTGCAAGACAAATATATATATATATTCTTTGATTAAACAAAACCAGTATGTAGGCAAATTGAGGGTAAGCTTCCTACTAACCACCTCTCCCAAACCCTAAAGAAGCAGGAGTCTTGTGCACTATGTATGACCCTTTTTAGTTAAATAGGCAAATGGTACAACAGTATTCACGATCATGGTCTAAAACTGTATATTTTTTTTTGATAGGTAATAAGAGTATTATTAAACAAACTGTAAAACTGAAGAAAGCAACTAAAATTGTGTGGTTTTAAATATGCAAATATACTTTTCCATAGTGATTAGCTTACCATTTCAAGCATCTGTTATAACAACAGGTACGTTCTCTAAGAAATAAAATATCCTTCATTCTAGGTTTTGCTTTGGGTTCTTAGATTCCAAGCACAACTTATTAATAACAAAGAGGGTAAATTGCAAATTACACCCCTAGAGTTTGGAGGTGTTTGGATTTTACATCCTGAAGTTTTAGAATTTGGATTTTATCTCCTGAAGTTTGGAAGCGTTTGGATTTTACACATTGACGTTTTATAATTTGGATTTTACCCCCTAAAATTTAGGTGTATTTGGATTTTACACTCCAAATTCAAACTTCAAGGTATAAAATCCAAACACCCCAAAATTTTAGAAGTAAAATCCAAACAACAGTAAAATCCAAATTCTGAAATTTCAGAGAGTAAAATCCAAACACTCCCAAACTTTAGGGGTATAATTTGCAATTTACCCTAACAAAGAAAAGGTAAAAAGCCCTCACTACAGGAACACAAGTTTCGATCTTAATGCTAAGAAACAGCAAAACAAATCTCTAGCATGTCAATGAACTTGATACAATTTTGGGGACTTAATTTTATTTTATTTCTGTCGGGGAACTTTGAGTTTCTCCTCTCATTCTCTCCCAACCTATTGTTGTAATCTTTCTATTACCCCACCCACCCTCCTTTTTGTGTGTATGGGGTCAAGAACTCTTATTTTATTCTTTGAGACCTACAGCATATAACAGATAATTCAAATCAATTTAAGAAAGTCTAATAACTCACACCGCAGATGGTAATAAATCTTGTATTAGCAATTCAATAACAAGATTGATGCTACCACAACAGAATAATTTGGGGTGACAAGCAAGTTCCAAAATAATTGACTCTAAAGAAAAGGCATTAAATATATATATACCAGCTCTTTTGCTAAATGTCCGAAGAACAATTAGATTCTCGTGTTTCTTCACCCATTTCATCTTTGATTCTATCCCTGAAAACTCAATGTATGCTTCATCTAGCACCACTAATATGGGAAGCTTAAGAATTCTCAAGAGATCTTCATCATCAATTACACTGCATATGGTAAGTAGCATGGAAACATAATACGTCACGACAAAATTACATGACTAGAAATTATGCATAAAGTTCAAACATTTTATTTTTAAATATAGTCTACAGACTCATTACAACAGAACAGCATAACCACGCTAAACTAAGGACTGAGTTCAAAGCCTGAAAGTCAGATCGCACAAGTAGAGGACACCTCTATTAACATTCTTTCTCGTCATCCAGGCCCTTATGTATTCTACAATCAGATCTCCTTAGCATTTCATTCTACAAGTAATTAATAGAACACACCTTAAATTCTAGTCTAGCACCAACACAACCTGAGCATATTCAGTTAATAACCCTTGAGAGATATAAAAAAAAAAAAATCCTTTATTCTGTCTAAAAATGGACATATCTGCATCATACACCAATATTAACACACATGTTAAAGGAATAGATTGAATCTCCCAAACCATACCATATACATCTCTTAAATGGATCAAAGCCTAAATTCAGACTAACTAGTTTTGTAAGTCCACAATAGAAGAAAGCTTTGTGCAGATACTTCAACTTTTCATAAATGTGCCCTTCCAGAGTTTGTCCTTCTCTCAAATGGGCTAGAATGTTTATTACTGGGAAGTAAGGTAAGGACATGCTGGAGACCTCAAGTCAATCAAGTAAACTAATTGTGTCAAATATACAAGAAGAAAAGAAACAATTGAGAATTACCTCCCATCTGGATTGTTAGGAGATGTTAAAAATATGCATTTGGGTTTTTCTCGTTCAATAACATCCGTTATTTGTTCAACATTCAAGCTAAAGTCTGCCTTTCTGGAGACTGCAGAAAAACATGAAATTGCAAGAGGTTATGCACGTTATGCACATATGATGCAACAGTCAAATGAAAAGAAAAGCAAGCAGAGAAATGAAGGATGTTTAGGGACCAAATATAAAGAATTTTTATTAATGAAACAAATAAAATATTAGAAACTCCAACATGGTGAAAGAGACTAGAAGAAAGCAGATATCTTATCTTTACCTTTTATAACAAGTGCCCCATTAACTGCAGCATCAAACTCATACATTGTAAAGGTCGGAGGGCAGTCCACAATCTTATCACCAGGTTCAAGCACACAACTGCAGCATATATTCATCAACAACAAAATCTACACAAGATTAGGAACTTTTGACTGTTGAGTTTAGGCACATAATTAGATACTTAAGGGCATTATAATTTGGAAAATTATATAAATACAAAATTTCAATTTCTAACCGCATAATTAAATCAATGAGCTCATCTGCACCACATCCTGCAAGAATATAATCAGATTCAAGTCCTGAATCTTCTGCAAGGGCAGCACGTAAGCGACGGCTTTCAGGGTCTGGATAGACATATGGGAACTTCATTGAGCCCAAAGCTTCAAAAACCTACAAACAATCTGAATTTCTACTTAGGAAGAAATTGACACTCAGTATGGTGCCTGCAATAAAGACAGTGACAGGACTCTTCTTTGTCTTCAAATCTTGTAAACACTGAATAAACATATCTTTAGGATCTTCAACAAAACCAAAGTCACAAAACAAAAGTATAATGTCACATACAACTTGCCTCTGGAGGAGGACCATAAGGGTTTTCATTCGCATCTAATTTGATGATATCTTCAGGCTTCCTTCCAAGACGGGCTGATAAAACCTGTACCAAAAAACACCATTCATTAATCTGGATATCAGATTATGAATGAACATGGATTTCCACTAAAGTGGCATTGTAACTGGGGGCCGTAACCATATAAAACTAAAAGTGAAAAACATCTCATTTAACTTAAAAAAATCAACCCAATCATAGAGAGAAACAAACACCATTCTCTATGAAATTTTATTTCCTTGTTTTAAGCTTTTTAATAAGTATACAAACACCACTTGTCTATTAAATTGATTATATATAGCTGCCATTTTTCTATAGAAAATGTAGTAGACCTCTTGTGCTAAACCCTTTTCAATTAAGAAATCAACAATATGATACTATTTCAAGCCGGTAGTGATTTTGAACAAATATATAGCCATATTGGGTCATAGTGCAAGGGCTTTTTTATTAAGGTGGACTGCCACATTCAAATTTCATTATTTGCTGAAACTAGGTGAGTGAGAATACCTGATGAGGTTGGAGTATCCAGTAAAGCCTTATGATGGTCAACCATCACTAATCATTGTGTTTAAGAAAAGCACCTCAGTTAGCATAGTCTTTATGTTGTGTGACACAATGTAGATGACCCTTAAATTGGTTTCTTTTGGTTGCGTAAAGGTTTCTTTTGGCTTTAGAGGTAGTCCCTAACATCACTTTTATAAGTTTGGTACTTGGCCCACTTTAGTTACACCATTAGCATAGTATAGGCAGAAGAAGATCGAAATCCTCAAACATCAATCCCCCTGCTCGCCAACACTGCCGAATACTAATTAACTTGGTTTTGTTATTGCCAAGAGCCTTGTAGTTCAAT
Source organism: Quercus variabilis (assembly GCA_030445155.1). Lineage (NCBI taxonomy): Eukaryota > Viridiplantae > Streptophyta > Magnoliopsida > Fagales > Fagaceae > Quercus > Quercus variabilis. The sequence goes on along the minus strand of CP129448.1, from coordinate 2,501,174 downwards.
GGCATTGTCTAGTCTCCTTGATGAGGAGAGCCAGGGTTTTAATCCCCAACTTCTTGTAACAATTTATTTATAAAAAAATAAAAACTTAATTTTGTTTTGTTACTACTCTCTTAAATAAGATTGTGCATATAAAAATACATAACAAACTACTGCCACAGCCAAAAATCATCCACAATCTCAAAAGACTTAATCTTTGTCATAAAAAATTAACTAAATGAGCAAAAGCAAACAAAAAAAAAAAAAAAACATTAGAGGGTTACTGAGAAAAATACCTCAAAAGGCAAAATGGGTTGATAAGGAGACAATTTCCTCAAATGGGGTCGAATAAAGGAGTCACCAGTCAAGCTCTGTTGAACCTCATTGACATGTTCTATCGAAGAAGGAACAGTGGAAGACATAGCAACGACCCTCCTACCGTTTCCTTGAATCAAGCAACTGGGTCTGTGCGATTGAGATTGAGGCACCACAAAATTTTGAAAACCAGTGTTGGGTTTGGTCAAGCACAGAGAGGAGGCGTTGTAGATATCAATGACACCCATGAATATCTACATATTTGGAAAACACACAAAAACAAAGATGAAAAAAAAAAATCAAATAAATAAGAATGGGTTTTAGTATTGGCATACAGAGAAATGGTTTGTTTTGAGCAGAGAGGAAGTGAGTGTGAGACAGAGAGAGAGCAGAGCAATTTTTAGTCTCTACAGAGACTTATCAAATATCAAACCAAAAAACAATATGTAACAGAAACATCATACAACCCAACCCAGTTGGAGAATGAACCCAAGTCAGTGAGAGTGAGTTACGGTGAGTCGGTTACAGAGAGGGAGGAATGTTGGCTTGGCTTGGTTTGGCTTGACTTGCAATGCACGCACAGCTTGTTCCTCTTCGTTTTGATGAGAAGAAGTACTAGGCTGAGACTCTGTGTCTGTGAGAGTGAGACAGAGACAGAGACAGAGACCCAGAACAATATTAAAGTGTGCCGTGAATGACGTTTGTTTTGGGGCTGAGTCAATAGGCTGCTCTCGCTAGGTTAGGCCTATGGGGTTTATTGGGGTTTAGGACTATTGGGACCATAAGGCCCAACAGTTTTTTTTTAATTACTTTTGAATCTCTATATATAATTTATATATTTTAAATTAAACCATATGTTTATAAAAAATTAAGTTATTTTAAATTAAACTTCATAGTTTTTTTTTTTCATTAGTTTCAAATCGAATCCCCAACTTATAAATAATTTTAAAATAATATTTTTGTTTTTATTTGTTTTTAATGTTAAGTGCATTAAAAAAAATGGTTAGTAAACATATAATATTTCATGTTTAATGGAAAATTCTGTAAATTTGTGATAAAGTGATATAGAAAAGAGAAAAAAAAAGGAGGAAGTTTATGTGGTTTGGCCTTGTGGTCTACTTCAACGCAATAAGAGCCTAAATGGAATCTAGTTACAATGGAATCCATATTCACAGTGGATATTACATACACAATTCAAAGGTAATTTGATTTGAGTTGAATATTAAATACTTTATGAAAAATGAGATAATTTTATTAAAAAAATACTTTTAAAAAAATGAGTCATTTTTTTAAAAAATATTTTTGCTTAAACAAACATAACATAAATATTTTACAATTACAATTCGGATAATGCAAACTTTTATGGTATTGATTCTATAAATTTACAATTGGGGCCCAATGCTCTAAGCCCTTAAGGGTAAAAAGGTAATTAAATTCCCCTTCATTTATAGACTAATACAACAGGAACAGGTAAATCATTTTTCCTCACCGTCTACTCTTCACATATCAGCAGCTTTCTAGGGTTTCTCCGATTCTCTCTGCCTCATCTCAGCTTCCATTTTCGCCGATTCAACGGTAAAAACTTATCTCTGTCATCTTCTTCTTCTTCTTCGTTTCAGTTGAACTATGGATTATTATCATTATTATCATGAATAGCAGGAAACTTTCCCCTAATTCTGTTGTTAATTCAAATTCATCCCAATTTTTTTTTTTCAATGTTTTATATGTTCTATACGTAATTAATGAAAAATTTACTCTTTGCTGGTTTTGATTAAATTTAGGTAGCCCACAAATTCAAATCCAAATCCAATAATAAATGTCTGTACAAGATTCTCCATCCGAGGCTGAAATTGTCACTCCTGCTAAGAAATCAAAACGGGGTGGCAATTTCAGCGTAGAGGAAGACAAGCTTCTTGTGTTGGCGTGGCTTAATACTAGCGTCGATGCCGTGCATCATGGTGGTAATAATGACCCAAACAACAAAGCCCCATTTTATACAAAAATTGCCAAATATTTCCACGACCACAAGAAGGATTCTACGCGTACTGTTGTCTCACTAACGAGTCGATGGGGTGTGATTAATAGGGAGACGAGTAAGTTTTGTGAGGTGTTTGCTAAAGTTGAAGCAAAGAATCCAAATGCTACTGCAGAACAAATGAAGGTATCAATTGTGTTATATTGCAATGGTTTGAAGAAAATGTCAATTGCTTAATACTTTTTTGTTTTTTAGATTGATGCCAAGGACTTGTTTAAAGAAATTTACAAGTGCAATTTTCAATTCGAACATTGTTGGCTCTTGTTGAAGAATTTACCAAAGTGGACACTCAGTAAGCCTAGGGAAAGTTTGAGAAGAGAATTACCTCAAACTCCGGATTCAATAGATCAAGATCAAGCTGGGAGGGATGATGTCTTACTTGATGACACTATGGATTTTCAGAGACCGATAGGTAGGAAAGCTGAAAAGCCCAATCGAAAGAGAAAAGATACTGACAAAGAAGTCACGGAATATCTGAAAAAGAAAATGAAATTTCTTGAAGAATCGTGTGCACAAGAAAAAGAGGTTCTTCGTATCAAAATGGAAAAATTTCGCTTGGAAGAGTTGAGGGAGAATGAAAGAATTAATATTGAAAAGGAAAGGCTTCGTATTGAAAGAATTAAGGAGGATGAGAGAATTATGATGGTTGATACAAGTGCCATGTCGGAATCACAAAAACTTTTTTATCAAGAACTCCAAAAGGAAATCCTTGCAAGAAGAACTTTGAGTAAATAGTTGGGTTGAGATGATGTCTTCTTCTGACCTTATTTTGGTAATTACTTATTTTAGGCATTGGTTTGTATTTTGGTAGTACTGTAGTTTATTTTAGGCCTGAATTTGTATTTTGTCTAGAAAAAGTTCTCTTTTTTTTTTTTTATGAAACCAAGTTTTTCTCTCTTTAATTCACTCTACTCCTTTGTATTTTCTACTATGCAATTATGTATTCGTAATATCTTAGCTTATACAAAACGTCTTATGAATTTTCCATATTTGATGTCACATACCAGTCACATATTAGATCAATGTACTGAATGATTTCCATATCCAGTTTGGCAACCTCAGAAAAGTAGCACACCAATTTATTTAATCTAGTACAAGATGAGAGTTCAGATTAGATTTTGTGCAACAAACAGAATTGTCACTGTATTTTGTCATCTTCAAACTAAAGACACGCAAGTTTCTTAGTTGCCTGGAAGAATCACTATGATTTCGACCCAAACTGGAAATATTCATATGGAGTTTTTCATAAAGGTTATGAGGTTCTTGGCACAACCTTTGTGAACAACTTTTTGTGATAGTATATCTAAAAAATAAAGTTGTTCATAAAGGTTGTGCCAAGAAATTCATAATCGCAATCAGCACCTTTTCCATCTTCCATCCCGGCTCTCTTGAGACTCGTGGTTGCTTTCTAGGAAAGGTTTCTCTCCAATCTGGGTGTTCAATCAGATATTCCCACTGCCTGAAAAGGAAAATTTAGAAAATAAATTATAAAATCAAAAACTATTTCTATTTTCTAACCAATCATTGTTTCACGAGATATATGTGCTGCAAGTTTCCAACAAAACGGGATCCATCTCATTTTTCACAAGATATTTTCATCCCTCTCTGCATCTCATTTTCTTTTCTATTCTTTTTTTATAAGATTTTGATTGCAGTTTGTGCTGCAAGTTTTCAACAACAATTGATTAGAAAACAAAAATATAGGTGCTGCAAGTTTCTTAAAAATTCTGCATCCCTCTTTGCATCTCAATTTCATTTCTATTCTTTTTATTACATTTTGATTGCAGTTTGTGTGTGTGTGTGTGTAAGAAAAAATATTGCATTATACATGCCACCCCCCTTTTTCTCCCTTTCTGTTGAGAGTGCAGGGGTTGTAATTAAAGACACAAAAACCAATATATTTATTTATTCTTAAATTATCTTGTTCTCTATCCATTCAATGGCTATCATATATTGGCATCCGAAATGCAAATTGTGTAATGCTCCTAAAGTTATTGCTTATTAAGTACTAGTTAAGACGCTTATGTCACAGACTAACTGAGGACTCCAAAGGGTAGCACAATTGGCTGGGGACCATGCCTCCTGAAGCAGAGGTCACTAGGTCCCATTCCCTTCCCCCTCCCCTTAAGCCCAAAATGTACTGAAAAAAAAAATGCAAATCCAAGATTTATTTTAATCAGACTATACCTACTTAACTAATACACGAAATCTGGGGCCTCAGCAGAAGAAGTCTGAGGTGAATTTCAAAATTAATTTCCGTTTTTTCATTTTTTTCATTGAGTTAAAATTCATACATTAATTTTTTGTTTCTAAAAGATGACATGGCATTTTTAAAATGCTAAATAAAATATTAAATTATTATTTTAATATTGACATTAGCATTTTGTGTGCCAGTAATGCACTCCGTTTGCCACGTAGACTATTTCCGTTCATGACATGACGGTAGGGACAAAAACGAGATCACTTTTTTTTTTTTTTTTATTTTAGGGGCTAAAAGCGGTGAAAATAAAATTTAAGAACCAAAGTGAGAATCGCCTAAAAATATAGGGATAAAAATGTGATTTTCGCCTAACTTATTTTAGGCATTGGTTTGTATTTTGTAACCTTATTTTGGTAGTAGGTTTTTTTAGGCCTTAATTTGTATTTTGTTATTCTAGAAAATTGCCTTCTCTCTTTTATTCAGTCCACTCCTTTGTATTTTCTATTATGCAGTTTTGTAATCATAATATCTTAGCTTATACAAAACGTCTTATGAATTTTCCATATTTGATGTCACATACTAGTCACATATTTAGATCAATGTACTAAATGAGTTCCATATCCAGTTTGGCAACCTCAGAAAAATAGCACACCAATTTATGTAATCTGGTACAAGATAAGAGTTCAGATTAGATTTTGTGCAACAAACAAAATTATCACTATATTTTGTCATCATCAAACTAAAGGCATGCAAGTTTCTTAGGTGCCCGAAAGAATCACTATGATTTTGACCCAAACTGGAAAAATTCATATGGAGTTTTTCATAAAGGTTATGAGGTTCTTGGCACAACCTTTATGAATAACTTTTTCCATCCCGGCCCTCTTGAAGACTCGTGGCTGCTTTCTAGGAAGGGTTTCTCTCCAATCCGGGTGTTCAATCAGATATTCCTCTTGCCTGAAAAGGAAAATTTAGAAAATAAATTATAAATACAAAAACTATTTGTATTTTCTAATCAATCATTGTTTCACAAGATATATGTGCTGCAAGTTTCCAACAAAACGGGTATACATCTCATTTTTCACAAGATATCCTCATCCCTCTCTGCATCTCATTTTCTTTTCTATTCTTTTTTATAAGATTTTGATTGCAGTTTGTGCTGCAAGTTTTCAACAACAATTGATTAGAAAACAAAAATATAGGTGCTGCTAGTTTCTTAAAAAGTCTTCATCCCTCTTTGCATCTCATTCTCATTTCTATTCTTTATTACATTTTGATTGCAGTTTGTGTGTGTAAGAAAAAATATTGCATTATACATGCCACCCCTTTTTTCTCGCTTTCTGTTGAGGGTGCAGTGGTTGTTATTAAAGACACAGAAACCAATATATTTATTTTTTCTTAAATTATCTTGTTCTCTATCCAGTCAATGGCCATCACATATTTGGCATCCACTACATTATTTGGAGAATGCCATTGATGAATGAAAGATTCCCAGAGTTGGGACTTCAAGCTGAAAATTGCACTGAAATGAATTGGATACAATCTATCCTTTTTTTGAATGGATTTCAAACAAGTGATCCTTTAGAAGTCTTACTGGACAGAAAAACCATCTATAAGGACTTCTTGAAAGCAAAATCTGACTTTGTCAAGGAACCCATATCAGATATCGGACTAGAAGGGATATGGAAAAGGTTTTTGAAAGAAGAGAGAGTATTTATGATAATGGATCCTTATGGGGGACGACTGAATGAGATTTCAGAATCTGAGATACCTTTTCCACTCAGGAAAGGTAATTTGTACAACATACAGTACCTAGTTTGGTGGGAAGTGGATGGGATTAAGGTATCTAACTAGCATTTACATTGGATTAGAATGCTTTACACGTACATGAGGCCTTATGTGTCAAGGTTTCCTAGGGCTGCCTATCTTAACTATAGGGATCATGATTTAGGTACCAACAAAGAGAGCAATGTTAGCTACTTAGAAGCAAGAGTTTGGGGTCTAAAATACTTCAAGAGTAACTTCAAGAGATTGGCACAGGTGAAGAGCAAGGTCGATCCAAAAAATTTCTTCAGAAATGAACAGAGTATACCACTCCTTCTAGAAAGTGGTGCAGATTTAGTAGCTGAACATATATATTTGTATAAAAGAAAATTAGTCTCAGATTTGTGGGCGTTTGTCATTACAGTGCATATAAATCAAAGCTCAAATATACAGTGTGAAATCAAAATGCAATACCTATTGTTCTTCAACTTCAACCACCTAAGATAATCAATATTAAATGATGAAAATTTCCATCCCGGCCTCTTGAAGACTTGTGGCTGCTTTCTAGGAAAGGTTTCTCGCCAATCTGGGTGTTCAATCAAATATTCCTATTGCCTGAAAAGGAAAATTTAGAAAATAAACTATAAATACAAAAACTATTTCTATTTTCTAACCAATCATTGTTTAACAAGATATATGTGCTGCAAATGGGTATACATCTCATTTTTCACAAGATATCTTCATCCCTCTCTGCATCTCATTTGCTTTTCTTTTCTTTTTTATAAGATTTTGATTGCAGTTTGTGCTGCAAGTTTTCAACAACAATTGATTAGAAAACAAAAATATAAGTGCAGCAAATTTCTGAAAGTCTTCATCCCGCTTTGCATCTCATTTTCATTTCTATTCTTTTTATTACATTTTGATTGCAGTTTGTGTGTGTGTGTAAGAAAAAATATTGCATTATAACATGCCACCCCCTCTTTTTCCCTTTCTGTTAGGGGCGCAGGGGTTGTTAGGTAAGCAAAGCAGCATACCATAAACCCATGTCATGGCTTATTAAAGAAAAAAAAAAAAACCAATATATCTATTTATTCTTAAATATCTTGTTCTCTATCCAGTCAATGGCTATCATATATTTGGCATCCAAAATGCAAATTGAGTAATGCTCATAAATTTATTGCCTATTAAGTACTAGTTAAGACTCTTATGTCACAGACTAACTGAGGACTCCAAAGGGTAGCACAATTGGCTAGGGACCATGCCTCATGAAGCAGAGGTCACTAGGTCCCATTCCCTTCCCCTCCCCTCCCCTTAAGCCCAAAACGTACAAATATAAAAACTGTAAATCCAAGATTTATTTTAATCAGACTATACCTTTAATTATACGCAAAATCTGGGGCCTCAGCAGAAGGAGAAGTAGAACATCTGAGGAGAATTTCAAAATTAGAAAGGCTTTGAAGTGTCCGAGAAATATATTGTTGGCAAAAGCTCCTGTATCGAAGGAAAGAAGAGCTCAAAGCATGAACATAAATGGAGGAAAGAGTGAGGAAATGCATTAAAAAAAAAAAAAAAAAAAAAAACCAGAGAATTGCTTTGGAAAGCAATGATTCCTGTGCTTTCTTTGAATGCAGAAAATAGAAGTAGTAGTTTGTAGGTAGTTTAGCAATTGTACCAGCAGCATGAAGCAATTCTGAATTGATCAGTTTGAGTATCATATGTCTCAAGCAACCTGCCACTCCAACTGGGGTCCTCATAGGATGCGGTGACTCGAATTCTCCTAACAATCTCATCTGGACATCTTGAAGTTCTATCAAAACAGGCAGGGGTAACTAATCCAGTGGAAGCTTATACCTGAAAAATAGCTGCAAGCTTCAACTGCTTGCATTAACCAATCAGGTCTGCAAACATTTCATAAAACTATAAAGACCACACAAATAACTGGTTTAGTGATTATGTGTCTTGCCGTGCCATTAGTCAGTCCGTACTAGAATATGTCTTGCACATGTAACTCGTCTAGTCATTAGATGCCCTTGCCTTGCCATTAAATAGATCCAAACTAAAACATGTCTCATATAGTAGTATAAATATATGCTTCTTGATGAACCAAAACTATTTGATCCATACTAGTAATACTTGCTAGAAATCAATACTAAAATCAGAATGCATATCAAATAAATCTTTTGGCTTTTGTTTCAGTACAATTGGGTTTTTCTCTAAGTGAGACTTCAAATGTGGCAAATTCATCAGAACTACAGGCCTAAGTCATTAAGTTCACAGAAGTGCAAAGAGAATATATGAGAATGCATATACCAAGTATCTAAATAGCTGCCTATTACATGACATTTCCCACTTTTTTAAATTAATAAGTTCACACAAAAAAACTTTAGTTCAAGATTGAAGCTAAGGCTGTATATATGGGTCGGGAAAATAATTTTTTCCTCAACTACCTTGTTCATAGCAGAATCTAACCAGCATTTTGCTAATACAAGTTTGATATTCCCAAATTGAAAAAAAGGCTCTATTTCTTTCAAACAGGTCTTAATTCATTTGCATGAACTAAATATAAGACTAAATTGTCCTATTTGATAACGTAGCATTTGATAACTTCATGTATGTTATGGGAGAAGTAGGTTTCCTAAGTAACTCTCCAACTTTGATAGGCAAGTGAAGGTTATATGTACAAGGAATTTGATTCTCTCTCTACTTATAAAAGAGACATTCAGCTATCCCATCATATACGTTGAATAGTTAAAGAGAAAAGAGGGTCAAGAGAGAGAAACCAATCCTAGATTATAGTGTCTTTTATATTAAAACTTGATCTTAAGAAAATTTCAGCAATAGATCAAACTAAGATCTATAGTTATTTTTGTTTAGATGTGAAAACATGATAATTCAAGATTCTAGAATTTTATATGATAATTGTTTATAATTCAACAACATAAAGAAAATATTTACACTAAACACAGACAGTATTTAAATTATAGGGATCATAGAGTTGAAGCTGACCGCTAAACCATTGAAAATGGGGTATGCATTCCCTTTGGAATCCCTTCTAGTGTTATGTCCAAGAACGGAGAGATTCTGAACATGAAAATTCTCTGGTCATGTGCACAAATTTTCAACAATTTTAGCACACAATGGAAAGAAATGACCAACCAACTGTGCCTGGCTTTATGATCGAGTGATTGAGTAAGCATATTGCACAGAAAGTTCAACACACTCAACTTCAATTATTCTAACCCTCGGATAACTACATCTTTGGAAAATCAACAATAATATAGAGGATCCTGAGCCAGACATTTGGTGAAACATCTTCAAAACCACCAACAAGATGCACCTGCATTAATTTAATTATGCAGTCTTTTCAATCCGAGTAATAGTAATTCAGATCAATAAGGAGATGGCATTGTTGAGAAGCCAAAACTATAGAGAAATAGAGAGTACATCCAACTCAGCATCCAAATTGTGACCAATAACACGAGATGACATCTGGGAGAGTCCATGTCCACAATATTTGGAGAATCCATATGAGCAACTGAGGTCCTGCACTTAAGAAAACAGAATCAGAAGCAAAGAACCAACATTCGATCAATTCTTACATTCTATTTTGCTTGTGGTGAATAACTAGGCACACAGAGGTTGTTGCTTCATCAGTGCCAACAAACTTATCATATGAAAGGAGACAAAACTGACATTAAGAAGGAAGTTGGAAATGAGAATGCTTGTAGCAAAAAGTACAACTTACAAATCAGAGTCAGAAGTGGAGGCCGTGATTATGAAGGACTATCCTACCTCTGCAAAACCCCATTTATCTTAGTTGATCTTTTCAATCTTAGATCAGTTGAGATAAATTAACACTACATGAAAGATATTACCAAAATCACATACCAGATTTTGTAGCGAGTGCAATTCGATCCCTTAAGATCACAAGTTCAGGTGACAATTCATCAGAGCCCAAAAGTTTAAGGTACTCCATTGCTGTTGTTAAAAGCCCTTGACTTGCTAAAATTTCAGCATATTTTTCAACAAGCTTACACAAAGATGCACTAAATGGCTTCTGCCCAGTTGCCAAGGCAAGGACAATAGTCTTTTCCATCAAATCCTAATCAAATGATTAAAAAAATAAATAAGTATTGTGGCCAGAATATACAGGTCAAAATACACCTCTACAAGTACCAAATTAACCTGAAGAAGCTCAACATAGGATTTCCCTTCGTGATTAGTTCTAAGACTCCTTGACCAAATTTCCACTGTTTTATCAATATTTCCCGCACATATATAACAAAGAGTAGCAGCCAACGTGTTACCAGTGGTCATGAGTTTCGAAGCAAGCGTGTCACAAAGCATAGTCCATTCCTCTCTCTGTGCAAACTGTTTGATGATGATTTTTTTTTTAAGGGAAAAAAGAAGGAATAACAATTTAGCAGACACAATAACTTCATGATCAATGCACTTAATTGCACAAGAAACTACTTCTTACAGTAAATACTACAGGATAGCCATCATTGCAAAGTAACAAACAAATATGTTTAATTTGACTTGTCTGTCTCTTGGGCCATAGCACAGAAGATCATCAGGTCAAGAGTTCATTACCTCCACAATAAATCCAGAAACAGAAACTCATTAAATTTATAATGTCTGAATGCAAGGATAATTTAGACAAAAGATGCCCAATAAAAGAAACAATATCTCTAGCAATTCTTGCAACTACATTCAGCTGTGGGCATGAGGAGGGAGGTCAGACAGGTTGAGTATACCATTTGCTAACATCAACATGAAAAGGAAGAGATACTATGTAAATGCAAGTAATGGATAACCATTCCACAGCACTCAAGATCATAATAAACCATTCAGCAAACTAAGTGGGGAAATATATATATATATATATATATAAATGGAACAAGCATGAAACAGGGAAAGAAATTCAGCAACAAAATAACATTTCTTTGGATTCAATAAAAAATTTGATTTAACTGTCCATGCATCTAAATCGTAAACAATGCGCTGGAATGTCACAAAAAAGAACTCTATCTTTGCCAAGAGTAATAAAACTTATACTACAGAGAAGAGCAAGTGTTTCTTTCCAGAATTTCAGGGGCCTTGTAGAGCAACTTTTAATAGCAAAATAAAAATATTTGTTCGCCAGCAAAGATAACATACTCAGTCTCTTGTGACTTTTTCTCACAAAGTACTCTCAACAAAGACCTTTCCCCGTTTTGAATTGCAGCTTCAAATTCAGACAATCGACTGACCAAACTGTCTTCAGTAACTAAGGTGTGGACATAAACCTGGACAAAGAGGGAAAAAAATTAGCAAACAAATACAACATAAAATAAGGGAACAAAGAGACATTGACCAATAAAGATACCTCTGAAGCACCAGCTGGAACACCTGCAGCAGAGGGCCTAGGGCGAAACCCTACAAGCTTGCCACCAAAGCCAAAAGATGCCCCAGCAGGACGTTTACACCATTTTGGAGCTCTCAGAGGAGCTGCATAAAAAAGGTATTACTATGAAACTGAATTTCACAGGAAATATAATCAATTATAGAAAGTAACAACAAATGATTGTGGGATGAAAGGAGGGGGAAAGGAGGAGAAATAGGAATAAGTACTGGCATGCATCAATTCCTAAATTACTTCACAGTGTACAATCTTCTCTTCCTTGTATGAACTCACTACTCATCCATTTTATAAAGAAATAATTGTTTATTTCGCTTGCAATTACCCAACTAAATTCAGGACTTGCATACGTAAGCTAATTGGTGAAACAACTATAGAATGGAAATTCTATAATGAATACGACGTTTTGACATTTAATAATCATATAAAATAATAATAATAGGGCTGAATTTGGCATCGGGTTTTAGTATTAGCTTTTAGCTTTTAACTTTTATATAAAGCTTTTTAAAACCTCGCTTTTTTCCACTTTTCCCCTCTTTTTCTCACTTTTTTCAAGGGAAAAGTACACTAGCACACTTTCAGCAAAAAGCTAGATCAGCTATTCCCAAACGGACAGTAGATCCAACCCCCAAAAAATAATTTTATTACAAGAAACTCAAGAAACAAAATAATAAAAACAATGATCTAGCTTGTCAAAGTGTGGCTCAAATCATTCCAACCATGTTTTGGGACTAAGGCATTGTTGTTGAACTTGCACTTTGCAAGAGTGGAATCTGCAGCATCTCAACCACCCCCAGTCTTATATAGAGTGGAGATGCCATTTAGCCCGAAGGCCAATCTATTAACAATGCTGCAAAGGCAGTGTTACGCTTGTGAATTCAAAATGGCAAAATCAAAATTGAGCTTGCAGGATGTCAATTGAATGGCATTGTGTCTACAAGAATCAATTACCCAAAAGGTTGCACCAATTTAGAAGAAGACTTGAAAAAAATTGTCCAAGACATGGTCAGCAACAAAGTCATAACCATACAAGTTCAGAAAGTGTTTCATCCTATATAACCATGAAAAACATTGCCAACTGATATAAAATTTTTTAGGATTAAATTTTTTCCATTGATTGATGGATTAAACCAGACAACTAACTTCAAATCAGAAGAGAATTACAACAACAAAGCATTAGTCTCAAACTTTTGGGCTCAACTATGGAACCTCAACAGATTAGTTAGGGTTAACCACATGTATTCTTCTTCTCCATTTTATTCTATCTGAAATCATACTCTTGGTTACTTCCTTAATTGACATGTCCATTAGTGTATGAATGTCTACAAAAAATACTTTTTTTATTATATCACCAATGAACTCTAGCTCAGGCGGCACGCATTTGGTACATATGTAACTTGGCCATAAAAAAGACTTTTTAATATCCTTTGAAGTACACCAAAGCCTATCATTTACTCTATCATGTTAACTTCTTGCCAACTAAAGCCTATCATTTCAAGAGATGAATCAATAGTTGAGTTCAAGACACAACAAAACGACAAGCTCAAATCTCACTTATTTCAAAACCAATAAGTGCTAATTTCTCCCCCAAATCTTTTAAGAAACAAGCTACCATGGCCAAGACAATGCATGTAAAAAAAAAACGCTAGTATGCATATCAAACCACTGTAGGCAATTTGATGATATGATTTATGAGAGCTAATAAGAAAAAATTACCTGCACCAAACTCATTCTCTCCAACGCCATATCGACTGCAATAAGAATTAAGTGAAATCCATTACGGAAGAAGGTTCCACTATAGGCCATTTTGCAAATGAATCAACTTGTTCTACAAGGGTTGGAAAAACCCACATGAGCATGGGTAATTTAGCAGTGTGCTTTCCGAATTTCAAGATCAGATTTTCATAGAAACTTTGTTCCACATTCCAAACCATATTAGACAACTTCCCTACTGCAAGACAAACCAAAACAATGCAACAACAAAATTAAAGAACAAGAAATAAAGGGATACGTAACCTAGAAGTCAACACCTAGGCTTGCTTGGAGTAAAAGAAAACCTCTAGGAGTTAGCTTCTAGGGTTGGCTAGAGTTAGCACCAAACCATTGGGACAATTTCAAGAGACATTTTATTCATCATCAAAATAATAATTCTCCATAGGAATATATTATTGTGCTTATATAGACTACTAAACCCTAATTCTAACTAATATAGGAAACCTTAATTCTAATTGACTAAGGAAACCTAATTCTAAATGACCTGAGAAATTTCAATTATTGAATTACAAAAACAACACTGGCTCTAGGATATAAAATAAAGCTACTAATGATACTGATTAACTACTAAGACCTAAAATAAAATGCAATTATCCAATAAATATTCAATTGACTCCAAAATTAAATAAGACCAAATTTTAAATAAAATTTTTTGCACTTCCCACACCATCCCTTAATCTAATCCCCAATTAACACCAACTCTACATTCGCACAAATGCAATCATTGTCCATTCTATTTTTGTTCATGTTGTCATTCATCAATATTGGAATCCAAATGCCACAAAAATTGTCAATGCAATATTCCCGTGTTGCTCTACCCATCCCCCTTACACCCTTTTGTCCCACTCATCTCTTTAGCACTCGTACTAAATTGCAGTTATTGATAAAATGGCATATAATATGCATAAAAAGATCCATCACTTTGGTCAATTATTGTCCATTTTAATTGTTGCCAACTTACAACTTGTTATAAGGCTCAAAAGAAAGCAGAACCTCTTAGACAGATCTATAAAAATATAATTGGTATATACCTCAATGTTATAAATTCCAATTTTTCCATCAAATGAAGATGCTGATATAACCCCGGGTATCTTTGGATACCAGTGTACATCAAAATTCCAGTTGGTACCAGTAGGCAGTTCAAAAACAATCTGAGTCAAAATCAAAAACAAATAAGTGTTACCATAACAAAAAGTATCCTACACTGAGGAACAACCCAGAAGAAAAATCATAATAGGACAATCTTCAAAAAAAATAACAGACCCATGATGAGGAAGGCCAAATTCCATACCTCTCTAGAAACAGTATCCCAGCAAATAGTTCGACTATCTTTGGCACAGGTAATCAAATAAGAACTGTCAATAGGACACCACGCCATTGCAATTACACCTGATGTAAGAAAGGCAGATAGGTGGAAAATATTCAACATCATGCACAACAAAACTAAAATTTTGATAGTTGTATATTGGAAATTGGAAGTATATGTGCTGCATAGCTAGAACAAAGAAGGTGGCATTAATTAAATACTACTGCACCAGCCATTGGTGACTAGAAAAACTTATAGAAATCCAAATCTCTGTATGCATTTAACAAATCACAAAACAAAACAAAATCTTCTATAATCTTGTAATATGGCACCCATTATATACATAATCAGGCAGCAATTAAAAAATATTTGAACTTCAAAGATAATTCAATTTGTAATACTATGTTCAGTCACTATGAAACTGGAGTCAATTTCCTAAATAGGTTTCCAATAAACCATATATAGAATAGCTACCATACTCATTCAATGTTATACAAACGATTGGGAAACAGGGCAACAAAACATTGGATGAGTCTACAACTAAAGAACACGCCAGAACAGCTGACCTCATAAAGGAAAGGTGACTCATAGTCAATTTGAAAAGCATGAGAAGTTTATAAGGGAAAAATGATGAGAAAAGGCAAAATAATTTCCTATCAATCAAATAAATAAATGATTAGTACTTTCTATTTGAAGAATAACAATAGTAATCAACAAATAATACTCCTCAAGCAGCTACTGCAAATTGGGCATACAATCAAATTCAATTATTCTAGACATATGGAAGCACAAGAGAGGGATGGGGAAAAAAATTCAAAAAGTCATGCATGGCTAATGGTATCCCAAAACAGCAATCATATAAACATAAACTGATAAAAACAATAATACAGTTAAAATGGAATATCATGTTACAAAGTATCATTACCTTTAGTATGCCCCATGAACTCTTTAACTGGTGTCATTATATTCCGCATATCCCATAACTGCTTGCATAAAATTGCTATAAATTAATGAACAGAAGACCTTTTTTTTTTCTTTTTCCTAATTACATAACCTCAAAATCATATTTTGCACTCAAGTAAAGCAACATCTTTCAATTTCCACATAACTACTCAAAAACTTCTCCTAACATTTTCATCACATTCAAGAAAACCTGACTGATCACCGTTTTTCGACTATATATAGCTAGTGATATAGTGAGAGAGAAAGCAAAATTCAATTTGCACAAGCTAAAATTAACACAGCAACAACAAAATCATTATATGAAATGGTTCAGTTTATGCTTTGAGTTTAGTAATTTTTAAAAGAGAGAGAGAGAGATAGACTGACAGCCGGAGGTTGGAGGAGTTGAGAATGGAGAGCTTGCGAGTTTCGATCTCCCAGCCATGGATGCGGAGACCGCAGCGGCTGTCAGGCAAGGGTTCAGCACTGGTGGCTTTGAGTTCCTTCCCTTCCACTTCTACTATCCGTAGAAAAAATAGCTTCAAAAAGAAGGAATCAGCTTGACCGGAATATTTCTGTAATCACAATAACAATAATTAATAGATGCTTCATCTCTACAAAGTATATTAGGTGTTATAAAACAGGTCAGTGGAAGATTTCTTTTTCTTTTTTTCTTTTTTTATAGCTCAAATCAACCAACAATATCAGTCAACAAAGTGAGAAAAATTAGTTAGTTCATTGTTTTGGTAACATGTATTAACATCTTCCTTTCTAAATATCAAGCTACATTTCTAAATAAAACCAGGATGCTTGAAAATTATACTTTACTATAAAGCATGATCGCCATAGTGATTTGACTTAGATAAAAACTGTGATAAATGGCAAATCTGTAGACATAACAAAAAACTGGAAGCTTATAAATATAAAAAGGAATTAAAGCAACAAAATACCTGTAGAATGAGCTGATTCCTATGGCATGCTTACCCGGTTCAATTCTCCTAGTAATATTACCTTGTGCCGATTTTGACTCTGTTTACACAATGGGTAACGAAGCATATCAAATACATCACCACATCAACCCGGTTGAAAATAAAAAGATGAAATTTATTGAAATGTAAGAAATTAGATAAAGGGGGAAAAGGAAAAAGAAAAGAATAGAGATAGTACCAGCGAGTGAGTTGTTGAACAATTGCAGCACCCAAAAGCTTTAATTAAGTCCCAATTCTTGCGATCAGGTTTCTATGGTTCTTTTTCATCTGAAATTTAATAACCAAGAAATATAGACGTTGAGAGAGAACAATGGAGAAGAAGAATTGGGCTTTTGGATTTTTTTTTTTTTTTTTTTTAATTGAAAGTTGAGAGTAAAATGGTGACTTTTACATACCTGGCTCTTCTAAATACAAATTGGGAATGTGAGAAATTTTATGCCAATCTTCCCCGATTTGCTTCTTGCATCTTTTCAGTAAGATGGGACAATCCCAAATTCCTAGTGTTTGCAAAGAGGTAAGGGCACCGAATCTTTCCGGCAATGATTCCAATTTACGGCAACTCGAAATTCCAAGTGATTGAAGAGATATAAGTTTGCAGATCCACTCCGGTATAGCTATCAAACTATCACAGTGCGAAATTTCGAGATTTTGTAGAGAGCTGACATATTGAAGTCCCATTGGGAGAGAGACCAACTTCGGAAGAAAAGAGAAATCCAAAGAGAGAAGGGTCCTAAGTCCTTGCCATTCCATCTCATCCCAATCATTGGATAAATCAACCACCTCAGAGTTCCGAACCTCCAGATGTTGAAGTGCCGTAAGATATCGAATGCCTTGAGGAAGAGGACAGTTGTATAGAATTAGAGTACGGAGAGAAATGAGATTTGGTAGGCACTCCTCTGGCAAAGCTTCTTCCGTTTCCTCTATCCACATGTAACTTAATTTGGAGAGAGGGGCAACAATTGTAGAAGGAGAAGAAGAAGAAGAAGCGATTGATGGTAGATTCCCTGAAGTCTTGTTGTTTATCATCATCCTCTCCAATGACTGCTTCAAGCTACACTTCCTTAGAGTCAATCTTTCGAGATATGGAAACAAAGGAAAGGAAGTCAGCTGAGGGGAATTCCTAATTTCTAAATGAGAAAGACGAGGAAATGAAGGAAGAGAATCCCTCCTTCCCCGCCAGTGCCACCATCCCTTTAAATTAGGGCAATACCGAATAGTGAGTTTCTCCAAAGATGGGTAGAATAAAGAATCACTGTTATCTCCCTCTGAATCTGATATGTGCTCTAAAGAATCCAATCCGTACAAAAAGATAATTTTGAGAGAAGGAAATTGGTCCAACGGTGGAAGATATTGGCATTTTATACATGAACGTAATTCAAATTGGACAAGATTTGTGAGGGACACAAGCCAACGTGGAAATATCACTCCTCCGTACTGCTCTAATGTCAATGCTTTGAGATTTATGTGTGATTGCAAGGCTTCCAATGACATGTAATCATAACCAGCACTCGTCTCATTAATGTCTTCTACTGGCACCCACTCCCACTTTAAGTCCAACCTATCAAGGCGTTGTTTCTCTTTTAAATTTGCATCCTTACACTCTAATATGGCATCTTTTCCGTGTTTGAGATTTTCAATTGACAGTTTTCCCCTTAGCTCATTTAGCCTGTTAAGTTCCTTCAATCCACCGTAACTCCTAGGCATTGAATCGATCCTACCTTTACTCATCACAAATCTTGACAATGTCTGTAAATTAGTCAATTGGCTCAGTCCATTTGGCATATGAGTCAACTCCGAATACCCATCAATTTCAAGAAACCTGAGGTTGACTAATTTGTTAATATCTCTTGGCAATTCTTTAAGTTGCTCACACCAAGAGAGTTTAAGTGTTTGCAAATTGTACAACTTGACAATAGAATTAGGAAGCATCTCAATGTCTCTATTCTCAGAAAGATCAAGATATCTTAGATGCTTCAACTTTTTGATAAAACTTGGAATTGTTTTAATCCTCATGTTATGCAAATCCAACAAGCGTATGAACTTAAAACTAGCCACAATTGCACTATAAGTTGAATCATTTGATCTTATGGTATCATACTTAGGTTGACATGGCAAAAGAAATGTTCTTATCCTTCTTGTTTTATATAGTGAGGTTGGAATTTTTGATAATGAGTACAACGTATTCCCAAATGACACATGACGAGTTTTCTTGTCAATGTCTTCCTCTTTTGAATAAATGGTGGTGCTCTCTGATCCCGTTACTTGTATTGCTATATCATGCATGAGATCATGTATTTTGAATTTTGAAATATTGCCAAGTTCATCTTCTTCGACATCTTGAAAGAACGATCTCCAAAGTAAATCCATAAAATACTCGTGACCAACATCCTGTGGACATTGCTTTTTGTCATGCAACGTGATGAACCCTTGCGCCATCCACATATTAATCAAACTTGATTTGTCAATCTTGTAATCCTTTGGAAATAGACTACAATAAGCAAAGCATTGCTTCAAGTGTGATGCGAGATGATCGTAACTCAACTTTAATGTTGGTAAAATGCCACTTTCGTTCTGACGTATTTTTGAAAGTTCATTGGTTTTGAATGATCTCCACTCTATTTCGGATTTTTTGAAATACAATAAACCACCTATTGTTCTAATTGCAAGCGGAACCCCTACACACATTTTTAAAATTTCCTTCCCAATTTCTAAAAAGCTTGCATTCATCTCTTCTTCCCCCTCTTCAAACGCCATCTTCTTAAATAAAGACCAAGCATATTGTTCTTCTAATCCCTTTAGCACGTGTGGTTGAATAGGCTGTGAAATCTTTGCCACGATTTCACTACGTGTAGTCACTAAGATTCTACTGCCTTTTGCACCACCCATTAAAATTTTTTTCAATTCACTCCATTTTTCACGATCCTCATTCCACACATCGTCCAACACAAGCATATATCTCTTTCCATTAATTTCTTTTTCGAGATTATTGACTAATGTGTTCATTTCAAGGTCTTTTGGTTTCTCATTTTTTATACATTCCAAGATTTTCTCAACAATTATCTTCACATCAAAATCGTCAGAGACACACACCCACAATTTTAGCTCAAAATGTTTCTTGATTTCTTCATCATTGAAGACAAGTTGAGCAACTGTCGTCTTTCCCAGTCCTCCAATACCAACTATCGGAAGGACAGAAACATTCTCCTTAACATTGGGATTCAACAGAGATTCAATAATGGCCTTCTTATCATCCTCCCTCCCAATAACATCTTCAGCACGTACAACAGAATGAGTCTGCTGTCTTGCCTTAGACCTGATTTGTCTCTCCTCACAACGTTCTTCCAAGGGAAACTTCCTGTCCGCAGCTATAGCAACTAGCCTCTCCCTCATCTCCTTAACCTTATGACCCATTCTAACACCATATGCAAGCTGGTTAGATTTGGAAAAGAAGATGCGTACCTCTTTGGCCTTCTTGTCACGGGTCATCACTTCCCGTCGCAAGGCCTCAGTGGAGATTTCATCCAGCAAGTCATCTGCATCACACATGGCATCCTTCAGCCTCTTCAGCCACAGTTTGATCTCTTCACTGTTGTGTTGCTTCGCCTCTGCATCCAAAAGCACAGCACTGATTGTGGAAACTGTCTCCTTGAGTTTGTTGATCTCGTCTTTGACACCCCAGATAAGCGCAACCTCTTGGAGTGCTAGCTTGCCCGCTATCCCGATGATTCCCTTAGCAACGTCGAACAGAGCTCCTTCCGCCATTTCTTTAATTAGAGAGAATTGAATGAATGCTAATGCTGTCTTTGTGAGAACTGAGCACCGGAAGGTAAGAGTAAGAGTAAGTCAGAGCAGCAGGATCTATGATCTGTGATAAGGGATGGAGTTTGCGGTTTGACTCTTTTGACTGCTTCGAAGACAGTGAGGTCTTATTATAATACTATAATGCACGTGGTTGTGGAACACAAGAACGGAAAATGCACAGTTCCCCAACTTGTATAATAATAGCTCCCCACCACTACACCGAAAGAAAATCGTGTTGGCACCAACTGTTTGAGTGCATCGATGACAGTAAGCTCTTAGTATAATAATACAATATTAATGTAGTGGAATACAACGATGCGAACGAAATAAAATATACATAGCATGCGAACGAAATAATTGCCGATGGGATTATAATAATGTCGATGGCATTTTTCCCATAATATTCTTTAGCATCCGTATCAAATGAAAACTCATGCATACGCGTCTTTTTTTTTTTCTTTTTTTTTTTTTTTTTAAACCTGCGCCTCTTGCACAAGTTAAACAGTACATTAAGACATATATTGTGTTTGGAGAAGTAAACAGTAATTTAAAAAAAAAAAATTTATCATTTTCAATAATAAGTTTTTAGTTTGCAGTAAATTAAGCGGTATTTAAGCACATTTAGTAAAAAAATTTACACCTGAATTTTCCATACTTATTAAATTTTTTTTTTTATATAAGTGAACTTAAAATAGCTGGCATTATTCACCCTCACTTGTCTTTGAGGTTAAAATATATTTTTAAATGGTATTGATAGGAAGACAAAAATCTTACAGGGTGCAATGTTGTATTTTGATCCTTTTTTTATTTATTTAGTACCTTCAATGCTAAGCTCTTTCAATAAGTTAATTAAAGTTGAATCTCTAGAATTCTTAGCGTTGCATGTGAGAAGTCATCATTATGGATTTTTTGATAGGTGACTACCTGCTAGCATGCTGGCATTTTTCTTGGGCACAGTAACTAGTACACAGGAGGGGCATTTTTCTAAGGTTTTCTCTGTTGAATATGAGAAAGGACCCAATCTCATCAATCTCCAAGTATCATACCAAATCCCTTTAATTGAATCATTTTTCAAGAAATACTAGATTTAATATGAAAGAACTGTTGTTTAATTTGGATAAGGGTATCTTTCACATTTAGCTCTAGAAATGATATTCTGTTATAATAATTTTTTAATGACTATTTCAAAATTGCTTTTCTTATTATTGAAACTAGTGTGTAACTCAGTTCATATGCACAGATACATTTAAAAATAATTACAATTATATATATATATATATATATATATATATATTTATTTTTTTATTTATGATTTGAAATCTAATTGGATTTAGACTCTTTAGTTTTTGCCTCTAATAATTCACTTGCCACAAAAATTAATAAATTAGATGGGACGTATGACACAAAATTGAACTTCAATTTAAAATCTAATTGAATTTAAACCTTTTGATTTTTGCATCTAATAATTCACTTGACACAAAAATTTAAAAATTAGATGAGACATGTGGCACAAAAGTAGACTTCAATTTATAATTTAATTAGATTTTCCCTCTACTTTAGCTATAAATAATATAAATGACTTATAAATTTGAATTTTTTTTAGTTATATGATTACGTTTTTTATGGTTTATTATATCGGACTCCTCGTTTTCTACACTAAATTAATTAATTTGACACAAAAATTTATATTAGGTGGAACACGTGGCGCAAAATTAAACTTTAATTGATATTCAATTTATTTACACTAAATTAACTCACTTGGCACAAAATTCTAAAATTTAGATTAAATAAGACACATGGTACAAAATTAGACTCTAATTGAATCATAATTTGAAATTTAATTGAATTTTATCTCTGCTTTGCCTACAATTATATGTATGTATAGATATCAAAGGTTAAAAAAAAAGCTACAGTCAAGAATTGAAGCATTGAAGATGCATATTAGAGTGAAGAACGACAGTCGTTTTATATGTCTACTTGTATATGAATAAAATTGATAAGCTACAGGTCGTTCTACTTATGATTATATTAGCATTAGTGTAGGTGACAGGTGTTTGTTTTAATTGGTTTCTTGTAAGTTGGTTAGTTTGTATCTTTTCCTCTTACTCTGTTCAGTATATATATGACAAAATCTTTGTAACTTAGTTCATCATGTGAATATGGAAATCATTTTCCAAAGTATTGGATCATGTTCAAGTTCTATGGTTTCCTTAAGCAAGTTTAATATTAATAAAAAAGAATAACTCATAAAAAATAATTTAAAATTTTTTAATGCACCACACTTATGAAGGTTGTTGCATTTGTGTATAATAATTGAATGATAAGCGAAAGCATGAAAAAGAGAGCACGCACAAAGATGAACATGAGAATTACATGGTTCGGCCTAACAGTCGACTTCTATAGTGAGAAAGCTCTTGAACAGTTACATATTGAGCACTTGTGTTATAATGAGAGTTCATATACTAGAAAATATTTAACTAACCTTAAATTAGTAAGCTAACTAAAAATAACATAAGGTTAATAAATTTGCTCTATAAGTAATTTGGGGCCCACTTGGGCCATAATATATCTACCAAAAACTCTTAAATTTTTTTAATTTTTATTTCATATTACAAGAATTATTTGTTTGGATCCTGAAATTCTAGATTAGATTTTTTGAGAAGAAAATTCTAGATTAGATGATAAACTTCAGAGTTCAGAGCAGTGGATGAATTATTCATTCAATAATAAAAATAATTGCACAAAATTGCAATTTTTTGATTGACTCCTGGGTATACTTTGCCTCACAGAAATTTTTGATGAATGGCTCTTTTGACTGCTTTGAAGACAGTGACTCTTAGTATAATAATACTATAATGCACGTGGTTTTGGACACAATAACGAAAAATGCACGGTTCCCAACTTGGATCTATAATCAAAATCAGACCCAAAAAAAACAACAATAGCTCCCCACTACACCAAAAGAAAGCTGTGTAATGTGTTGGTACTAGCTGGCTTGTTCGAAATTGCAAGGCCCACTTGGAGTTGCTGATGGTCAAATTGCTGATGGCCTTTAAATGTGGCCAATGAATATTAGCCTTTTTCATAGAATATTAGTTTTCCATCTGGTGAAAGAGTTTACAACTGAGTTTTTGTCTTTGACGATAAAAATATAATTTTGAAAGGAAAGTGATAAGGACACAGCAATAAACTTACTTTTGCTACTTAAAAAAAAAAAAAAAAAACTTACTTTTGTTAAAATCAACCACATAGGCACATTGATAACAAATACTCGTAGAGATCTAGAAATAGAAAACCTCGACCACAAAATCCGGGCTGTTGTCTTCTTGCAGTTCCTAAAATGTTCAAAGTCATCCCAAAGCTAGGAGAAAATGCACTCTATTTAGGGTGTATGTTTATTCTCTCTCACAACTAGTAGAACCCACAACTGATGGGTCCCATCAGCTTGTAAAATAGAGGAAGCATACACGCGAAACATGGTATATTTCCTCCAAAATTAGGCATAAAACCATGTGTAAAAATTAGATTGATATTCGTAATTGTAAGACATAAATTACGTCTTCTTATATAAATTAATAAGTAGCAACAAGTAAACCAACACATTAAGAAGAAATCATACAAATTGAAGAGGAAATTCAAAGTCCACAGTTCATCCAAGATTATTCCAAAGACATACAAAGCAAAACCATCCTATAATAGGAAAAAAAAAAACATCAACCATGAAACGAAAATTCATAAACTGAAGAAACTCAAGATAATTTGAAGTGTAGGTTCTTTAACATACCAAAATTTTCAGAATTTCTCAAAATATTTAATTTTAAAACAAAAAAGGGGTATTACCATTATGTTTCAGTTTGTATATGAATTTCATTTGTGGATCACTAAACTATGAGCTTAGTAAAGGTGGCAGATTGAATGATATTGTTAGAAACTCTGAATTAGTGGAGATTTATTGAAAAATTAAATATAAATTTAGAAAAATGAAAAATCACTTGAGAAGGTACCTTTAAAATTTTTTTTTTTTTTTTAATTTAGAAAAAAAACATTGCATCATAAAGAAGTATACATTGACATCTCAGCCTTAATGATTTCAAACTAAACTGCACCAGCCAAATTCGACGAACAACTTCAATATTCTATGATCAACTAAGAGAGAGGGTCGCAACATCCACAGAGAAAAAAAAAAAATATATATATATATATATATTTACAGTTTTGTCAGTTGTATATATAATTGCTACAATATTTCATAAATGTTTGAATTTCCATCATTTAATGTTGATTATGTTAGTTACATATATATGATTATTTGAGTTCAGAAAGTCAATTACAAAAGCTTAATTATTCTAGAAATTTTTGGAAATGCTTAATCATTCAAGAAATCCTTGCAAAAGTTTAGTCACATTTTCAAACAAAAAGATATCTATAATGTGAATCCAAGCTTGCATAAAATAGACATTGTATGGCGTAAAGAAAAAGCAAATCAAACTCATTTATATCTTAATTTGATGATAAAAAATAACGACAAAGTTTAGCTATAAAATTGATTATAGTGTAGATTGTAGTGTAGGGCAACCTTACTCAATAAAATAAACATTACTACATATTTTGAAAATCTAACTATTGAATTATATGTTATTTACACTCTTAATACACATGTTAAATTTTGTGTCAATTAAATATTATATACTATATGATCTATAATTTTATATTTTATGCATAATTTTAAACTATAAAAACTAATAGTTTAAACAATTTATTGATGGCATAACTATTGATCGTTAATTTTTCAAAAATTTTACAAGCATAGAGGATATTGATTAAGGTTTTAGTTTTAACCTTATTATGAAGCAAATGCCATTACTTCGAGGATATTAAGTTTAGCTATGAAACAAATATCAGAAATAAATTCTGATATACTTCATATTCAATATTGCTAGATAGAGCTCTCTATAAATGGGGCATTCTGAGCATTTAGAAGACAAAACCAGCTTTGGCTTAAAGTTCTTTATGCCAGCTTGTGCTAAAATTCTATGTATGTATGTATTCTAAAAATAATTCTAAAGTTTTTTAAGAATACATCTTTGATGTTTGAATTGCAAGACTATTTCCAGAATGCCATTGCAAGTGAATTTTATCAATTCAAAGTGAAAGTTGATCTATTACTTATTTTTCATCTTAAAGTTATTTGTTTCCGATATTTGTTCAGCAATGACAAGATTACTAATTCTATTGGTTGAAGTCTTGAAAATGATGGTTAGGAATATGCATGCGCAGCAAATGGGCCTTGGGCCTGGTATCCATCAAATTTTGCTCATGCCTGTCGGTTGGCTTGATTGCAAGCACGTTGGATTCTTATTTTGGTAATACTCATACTTGAATGTGAACTTAGTATTTGTTTGGGAACAGCTTATATAGTTGAAATTGAAAATTTTTTGCTGAAAGTACTATAAATAAAACTAAAATGTAGCTGAAATAATAAAGTGTGACACATAAATAGTACTAAAAAGTGTAATAAAACTTATGAATAGTAGCAAAAATAAGATAAATAGTAAAAAAAAACTGATTTTTTAAGCCAATGCCAAACGCACACTTAAAAAAGACTTCTTTGGGCCCAATTGAGGAAATGCTATTACTTGCAAGAGAATAATATGTTATGCTGAATTGGGTTGGTAGTTGCTGGTTGGATGTCTAATTGTTCAAGCCATAATGATAGCATCTGTTCCGGCCTTTGTTTTAATATTCTTTAAGACCCTGACCCATTGGATGCAAATTGTGGATTGTAATGGGTTGACTCAAGTTCTATCATGGGCTGCACTTAGTGACTTCTTTAGGCCTGTTCCTTCTCTTTACCTGTTCTGTAAATGTACACATTTTACACTTGCTCCCCATCTCTCTCCCTCTTAGGCACTCAACCAATCACTCACTCACCCTCCATCTCTTGGTTCTCCCCCCCCCCCCCCTCCACAACTCATCACTGGCTCCACCAATCTCACCATCGATCTATGAGATGTCAACATCAAAGCTTATTCGTGATATTATCACCAACATGCTCCTGATACTACCTAAAGTCCCATCTCAATTAAGATGTGTATGCAAGTCATGTAGTCTTTTAATCTTCAATCCCCAATTCATCAAAATGCACCTCAAAGTTGATTCCTTAACTTATTGTGGTTTTGACTACAATTATTGTGGTGACCAAAAATTAGATGTGATTGGAATTGAACTAATAGCATTTTAAGTTTTAACCATCTTATCTAAGACCAAGAAAATCGCATAGGATGGAAGAGTTGTGAAATTCCTCAGCACATGTACCCAATTTTATTTACACAAAAACTGATGCTACTGCCATCGCATTAGATGGATATGCTATTAGGAACTCCCCTACCAGTGACCCCTGGCTTTAAGAATGGCTTCAAGAGCTCATATGGTACAACTCCAGCTCTAACTCTATTCTTCAGTTTCAAATTGATGTTCCTCTCATCAATGATTCCCTTAAGCTCCTTCAGTCTACCACTAAACTGTTCAAATGCAGCTTTTATGACAGGATTTTCTTCCCAAGATGGTTCCATATTCTCGCCAAGATACTCCTCATCTAGCGAGTGATTTGATAGAACTTCCAAAACAGCCATCGCCTTGGTTGCTTGAATCTGTGAAGGGAAGCATTTCAACAGTTCAACTTCTAGTTTTTTCAAAAAGTTCTTGAATTCTTCATCAAATGGATTCTCAATTGGCATGTTGGTTCAAGCTATAGTAGGCCGGTTAAGGAAGTAACCAGCAAACACATACTGCCAAAAGTTCACAGCTACATGGTGCCCAGCAGTTACCCAGATTATGGTTGTTAAAATATGAATTATATTTTCTGGTGTTTTCAGGACAGGCCACCATGGCTCATCTTTCTTGTCTACAAGGCCTTTTATTCTAACTTCTTGTTGGGCTTTGTGGAACCTAGTTTTGTTTGATCCGGTTTGACGACCCGATCTGACCCGAATAATGTTGCGTGGTTTTTTAATGGGAGATTTACTGAGGCTTAGTCTATGAAGCGAAACTGCCTTTTGTAATTAGGGTTTTTAGTGTGGTGTTGTTGCCATGTTTGATATAGAGAGAAAATATTATAGCCGCAAGTTGTACTCTGTATTATTCTCTGATAATAGTGATATCCCTGCAACTCCGTGGACGTAGGCAAATTGCTGAACCACATAAATACTGTCTTGTGCGTGTGATTGTTTGTCTTTGGTGTATGTTTTCTCTATTTTTTGTTTCTCACAGGTTAGAATTTCAGTTGAATTCCCAACACTTCTGCCCACCAAGCTTGAAGCTCCCCATTAGTCTTAATAAGAGAAGGTTCAGGGCAGTAGTGATTCACATAATCACTTACCCATTGCTTAATGGCATCCCAAAGGATTAGACCATCATTGGCAAAAGGGTAGTCTTCGATGGTTAACCTCAAGCCATGCTCAGCTGTTGGATCCTCAACTGTCATTCCCCTGAAAAAACAGCAAAACCAAGCCTTAGTCCCCAAATTTTGGGATCAACCATGGAACTTCAACAGTCTTGTCATTATCGATCACATGTATTCTTTTTCACCATTCTAGTCAAGGGCACCATTCCCTTGAAAGTTGATCAACAATACTGTTTTGAAATTTCATTGAGGGTGTTATGCAAAGTAATTTGCAAGCTTGACAATTCATTAAGTATCAAGAAGTTGAGAAACTGCTGAGTGAAAAAGTAGCAACCTAAGTATAACCACGGATAACTTTTCATCTGATTATGCCTTATAGGAACCATGAACAAAACTAGAACAATCTTATATTATTTTGATCATCTGCAATACCTTCTAATCAAATTTGCTGGCAAAGCTTCCATGTCAAACTACCAGAGCTGGTCGTAAGCAGCAGAACTGAGTTCAACCAAAAACAGATTTCGGGCCTAAACAAAAACTCTTGATTTCCCATACAAAATAATGAAAATATAAACCTATAATCCAAACAAAGTAGATATAGATCAGTAATGGAGGTGAGGAGAAGTTGTGTTAGGTAGAGGCAGCTTGAGAGAGGAGCATGGAAGTGCTATTAGGTATGAACGATGCTTGTTGAAAGAAGCATGGTGGAGGCGTAAAATGATGCTCGAGGAGAACATTGAGAGAGAAGAAAAGCTGTGACTAAGAATTAAGGACGAAGAAAGAATAGAAGAAAGAAAAGAGGAAAGTGATTTGAAGAAAAATCTAGAAGAGACAGGCACATGTGAAAGGAGAGGAAAAAGGTTAAAGCAAAAATGCACATAAGTAAAAAAAAAAGAAGAAAAGCCTTGGAGGTTTTTGGAATTATAATTCCAATGTTTTCTCTGGACCGTGCTTGTAAAGGTCCTGGGCCGGGTTTCTTTTTGTTTTTTGTTTTTTTTTTTTCCTTCCAATTAATATACTTCAACCATTTAATAAAAAAAAAGAAAAAAAAAAGAACTTACGTAGAAAACAAAGGAAAAGAGAAAAAAAGTTATTAAAAATTAAATTAAATTAAAGGGTGGGCCTTGGTTTATGGTTTGGGTTATGACATGGGTATAATTTAAGGCTTGGATTTATCACTTGATTGACCCACTCAACTTTTAATTACGATATACATATTAATTATACACATAACAAATTATAGAAGACAATTGATAAACAAATTAAACAACTAAATTATGTTAGACTAAACAATAATGAAACAATAAATTATAAAAGACAAACAAATTAAATTATGTTAGGCTAATGTTTCAAAAAAAAATTATGTTGGGCTAAACAATAATTAATAGTTTTATAATTAATGAAATAATAATATAACAAATTATTGTTTATAAAAGACAAACAAATTAATAAAACAACAATAATTAATAATTTTATTAATATTTCAATGAACTTATAGTTTATTGTTTATTCTTTTGCTAAAATTATGGACAAATATTTGATAAGAAAACCACGTAGAAGGCAATTGTAAATTTTATGTATTTGCGTGTATTTTTATTGTTGTTATTGTCAATATACAAATTTTTTTTATTAGATTGTGTAATTTATGTTTATTGAAGAACACCCTGAAAAAAAATTTCTAGAGTCGCCACTGTTCAATGGAGTATTTAGCCGGTGAGAAGGCGCTTTCAATTATCCCACGTGCATTAATGAGGCTCTCTTGAGCAAGAGCATTGATTTCCATTGTGTATCTGAAATGAGGATGTGAAAGTCTATAAATTGGATGCATTGCACTTAATTGTCAGTTAGCTGCAATAATGTATGGCTCTGTACGACAGTGAGTCCTCAGCCTACAAAAGTACAAAGAAAGAATCCCAAAAATCAATGATAACGATTGTGATTTGTCTGAGCACAAATAGACAACTAGCATGATATCAAGGGGAATTCTTTAACCATAGTTTCAGGGTTGTCCAAAATCAGTCACAGAAGAAGTTGATTGCAATGCCAATTTATCGTGATTTGAGTTCATGTTGGCATAGTGCTCACTAGTGAATGACAAGCTGGTGATAACCAACATCATGAGCACAAACATGAGCTTTAGCTAGCCTCAACAGCCAGCAACTTGTGGCATCCCACGTTGGGGTGAAAACCTGCTTCCATTCGGGTAAAAACCTGTGAAAATTTTCAGACATTTATGAAATATCGGGGCATTTATGTAATTGAGAAAACTGTATTTTTTTTTTACCATCTCAACTGGTCATCATTGTCGCTCCATCCTCCAGCCACTTTCCCCCTCCTCCAGTTAAACCCTCCAGCTTAGAGGCAATTTTCGAACACCCTTTCCAAATAACAATAATATTCTAACAATTTCATTAGTTGCCCAGTTTTGAAAGTATGTGTGAAACTAGCATCTCGAGTTTTTAAAACTCGAGTTCAATAGCAAATTGAGTTTTAAAAACTCAAGTTCCAAACTTCTGACTTTGATGTGGACGAAAAATTCCACGTGAAACTCGAGTCTTAGAGACTCGAGTTTTAGTGGGTACTCACACATGAAGACGAACAAATCCACGGAGAAAAACGAAAAACAGAGGAAGAAAAGACGGAGAAGAAGAAAAAAAGAAGAAAAGCACCTAGTTGCTAAAGATTAGATCATCCACCAGCTCCAAATCGCATCAAATCGGAGCTTCAGCGTTCTTGCTCTATTCTTCATCTCTTCATCCACCTAGTCGTTGAAGATCAAATCGTCCACCAGCACCAGATTACCCACCTAGATCGCTTTGTTCTTCTTCCTTCTTCTCCAACTAGATCATCTTCTTCGGTGCTGCGTTCTTTAGGTTTTGTTTTTCTTATGGTCCGGCAAAAATCGAGTTTGTAAGACTCGGTTTTGGTTTTTAGAACTCGAGTCTTATGGACTCGAGATCTATGTGGCTGAATTGGTACACGACGATAGTAGAACTTGAGTTTGAAAGCGTCGATTTTCATCATCATTCTCGAGGTTTAAAAAACTCGAGATGCTATTTTCCATTATCTTTGGAAACGTTAGTTAACTTACTATATACAATCCCCTCACATTACTAATCTGCAAATTCTCTCGGCAATTTTCTTTTCATTTGTGGTTGAGAATTTAGGTTTTCTGCTTCACTCCACCATAGAATATTAAAGTTGTTCATTGAATTTGGCTGTTGCAAAATTGCACGGGTTTAGTTTGAAATCTTTAAGGTTTGGATGCATGTCAATTTTTACTTCTTTAAGATGTATTGTTTTTTCTAAACTTTTGACCTTTTTTGAATAGGTTTTTTAAGGTTCCTTCTTAGGTGATTTTTCTAAATTAAAATATTGGCGTAATTACACTTTTCATCCCTATATTTTTGGGTCATTTCTATTTTGATCCCTACATTTCTATTTTACCACTTTTAGTCCCTAAATTAAAAAACGCATTCTATTTTAGTCATTACCGATAGTTCACTAACGAAAATTGCTGATGTGGCTAACTAAGGGCACTGCTGGCACTTTTAACGCTGACATGGCCATTAAAAATATATTTTTAAAATTCTATGTCAGCATTTTTCAAATTTTTTTTTAAATTTTAATTTAAAAAATCTCAAAAAAAATTTTAAAAATTAATTACTTAAAAAAATTAAAATCTGATTAAATTTTAAAAAGAAAATTCCCATTTTGGGTTTTAGCTCTTCTCTAAACTAAGGAAAATTGTTTTTAACAGACAACTTTTGATCTGACTATCTCCCTTACTCTCGTTTTTCTCAATGAGCTCTCATTTTCTCGCATTTTCTCACCTTCCAAACAAACGGCGAGAAAGTCGAGCGAGAAAGCAAAAGCCAAAAGCTATTGAGAGAAAAAAAAAAAAAAAAAAAAAAAAAAAAAAAAGCAAAAAAATTGTAATCGTCAAGTACTAAAAAGCACGGTCCAAGACTCCAAGTATAAAAGGTCAAGTCGATTTGTTTTCAGTTCCATCGTTTTTCTCAAACACTCCGCCACTGATTTTCTCAGCTCAATCATTCGAAGTTGCTCTGTGTGATCGGTTTTTTTGAGTAGAAGGAAAAAGTGAGTATGTGAATGGATTTTAGCGTGTTGTTTTCTTATTGGTCAATACTAGCCTTGAGGTGGGGTTTATTTTTATAAGTCTTGCTGTAGCCTTCTCATTTTATGTGTCCTCATGAAAAGAATTAAACTGAAGCTTTGAACTCAATGTTTTAGCTCTCTGTTGAAAGGTTAAGTTCCATGAAGAAATATGTTTTTGGATTAGGCTCTGCTCAGGTTTTGGTGACAGCGGTAGTGGTTGGCTTGGGTTTTAGCTCTTCTCTAAACTAAAGAAAAATATAAATATATATATATATATTTTTTTTTAAATTAAATCAGATTTTTTTTTTTTTAAGTAAAAAATTTTTTGAGATTTTTTTTAATTAAAATTTTAAAAATTATTTGAAAAATGCTGACATGGAATTTTAAAAATATATAATTATTTTTAAAAATATTTTTTTAATGGTCACGACAGTGTTGAAAATGCCAGCAGTGCACTCACTTAGCCACATCAGCAATTTTCGTTAATGGACTAACAGTAAGGACCAAAATAGAACGCATTTTTTAGTTTAGGGACTAAAAGTGATAAAATAGAAATTTAAGGACCAAAAGTGTATTTACGCCTAAAATATTTTCAACCAAATAGAGCCTAACTTTCATTTATAACAATGAAACGAAAACGATGATCCCAATATGCTTTCTTTGCAACTATTAAAATTAATCATACAATATGCTTTCTATAAATTAATGATTTGGCATTGTCAACTAACTTTAGACTCTCAACTCTCAAGTACTTATTTTGACTTTTGAAATTTGAAATCTTATAAGCCAGAACTCTGGAAGTTGATGGGGAAGTAAGAAACAATGATAGAGCTCCAGATGATTTTGGTTTCTTCTTGGATATCTGTGAGGAAGTTGCTTTCCCAACTGGGTTGCTAGCATCATCTATGAGACCTGTGATGATGACACAAAGCAAGAGAAGATGGCCGAAAAGAGTGCCACTTTGAGCTTTATCTTGTTAACTAAATGGCCCTTGGAAGGTGAAAAGAGTCAAGATCAAGTTAGCCAAGGTGTTACTCTTTGCTAACACACACCAAATTTTATTTTATGTTAAGAGAGTGTTATTTATTATCGATCCATAAATTAAGTCATCCTTTATGTATGATTTAAAAAATAAAAAAGTTTGAAATTTAAATATTTTATAGATGAGATTATCTTCGAATTTATCAAAGTACTCATCTGATAAAAAAAACATTGAATTGTGTAATATTGTCAAAACTCAAAAGTTATACTACATATGTGTTTATTTGGGAACAGCTTATTTAGCTTTTTGTTGAACATTTTTTGATGAAAGTGTGTTAAAGTATACTTGAACCTTGGAAAATTTTGAAAAAGCGAGACAAAATGGAAAAAAAAAAAAAAAGAAAAAAAGAGCTTTTAAAAAGTTATACATAAAAGTTAAAAGCTAAAACCTAAAACCTAAAACTAATGCCAAACTCACTCATACCTTTTTTTTTTTTTTGTTGAATAAACTTGCCCATAATTTTAACCCAACTCTTGATATATTATATATTTTCATACATATGACACTAGTATTATATCTATGCTCCCATTAAAAAAAAAAGTATTATATCTATGCTATGCATGGGTTAATGTAAAATTATTTACAAATTAGTATTTTCTTAATGAACGGTGCACATTGCACATGATGTGTGTGTTTGTTGTCGAATGATACTAAGGTCTTTAATGTGTGGCTTTGAACTAGTATTCACCATTTTGGATGCACCAATCGATATAATAATACCTATGCTTACCCATCAGATTCTTTTTATACATTCAAGCATTTCTCGAAGCTGAGGCAATAGGTTGTAATGTCCTTGCCTTATCAACCTTGCCGTACCCCGTTGCTAAGAAATGATTAGCAATGAGTCTTCAAATACTTCTAACTTTTATTTTTTCAAATACTTCTAACTCGATGGCGTCATGACTACCCATATCCCATGTCCGACTAAATTTGTTGTCTAGCCAATGTATAAGTGGTTTTGAAATTTGGACTGGACCATATGGTCGAATTGGGATAATCGAGAATCGGTCATCATTCCAGTTTTTTAAACTTATAAAATTTGAAATTATATTTTTCCCGTGAACCGCTGTGAAAGAAAGATAATTTGCTGCTTTACTCTGTGTTTGAGAAACTGGGGAAGACAAGAGTGTAGAGACTAAGATGGGGAATAAAGAAAGATGAAGACTGAGAAGTAAATGTTGGGAAGAAAAGCAAAAGACTAGAAGAAGCTATCAGATTTGAATTGCTTGGGAAAAACATGATAGTGGGAATGAGTTGGCTTTCTAATTATTTGTTTAAATTATTTTTTAACTTAAAAAGCCAAGTCTTTTCTCATTATTTATTTAAAGTATCTGGTTAATGTGTGGCCCTTAGAGTAGCATACATTAATAATCCATTTTGGAAAAAGTTTTATGAGAAGACTTAGCCTACAAGCCTAGTGATGTGCTCACTGCTTAGTGAGATCTTAGATCTTATGAGTTGAGAATTTTTTATTTCTTAAACGTAATTTACATTTTTTATATATATTATATTAAGAGTCTGAATTTGGTAAGGATAAGTGTAAAAACAATGTTTTATACTATCTAATAAAAGATTGACATATCATCATTTTACTCAAAATTTAATATATTCTACCACACCTAATAACATCTCAATAAACTCTCAATTTAGTTGAATTTATATATGGGTATTAGAATTGATTGAGTGTGGTTGTACTTATTCTTAAATGTGTGATAAGATAATATAGCATGTTGCAATTGGAGGAGTAAAACATAAATTTTACACCACATCCTTATTGAATTTTTATCTCTTATATTAAAGAATTTATTTACTGGAAACTTGAAAGTATTATATAAATAATAATAATAATAAAACATACCAACAAAATAAGTAAATCTTTGTATTTCTTTTTATTTTTTGGAGAATCAAAACATGAAGTCATTATATCTACAAACTTGAATGATTAATGGTAATTTTAATGTAATGTTTTATGCTTTATTATTTTTATTTTTATTTAAAAATTGTGATAATGTACTTGAAGATTATTTAATTATTTAATATTTTTAAATCAAGATTGCTTGTTTTATAGTTTTTTCTTATTAATTGTTTTTATTTTATTATTAAATATTTTATGATGCTATCACGGTTCAACCTCGATTGAACCTTGGTTCAACCCAAAAAATCTTGAACTTTTCTCTTTTCCGCTTCTATGAACAGACCAGGTTTCAAAACCAAGTTGATAACTTCTAGCACCTCCTTGTTTCATATAACAAACTCTTCTTTATGATATAGTTTAGGCTTTTTGTATTGAATAAAATTCACTTATTTCCCATAAATAATAATAAAAATTCTACCACCATTAATATAATATTACTTGCTAATGTGAAATCTTTCCTATTTTCTAAAAAATTATTTAATGAGATCCACTCACAAAATAAGCAATATGCTATTTAAGTTTATTGGATGCCCCAAGCTAAGGTACTAATTGACGATACAATTTTCTTTGTAAATCAATAAAGTAATAAATTATCAACTCTTTAAGACTAGACTTATTTTAATGTTCCATCATACTAGAAATTATCTTATAAGCCTGTCTCATGGAGCAAGCCTCTTACGAGCTTGCAAACCCCACAAGTATGAGATCCATAAATATGTGAGATGCCTACCCCATGAATTGGATGTACAAGATACTACCTCTCCCAATTTTGTGCTCCACAATAACTTTTAGAAAAATAGTTTTTTTAAAGGCCAAAAAGAAAAACTTACAAAAAAAAAAAAAAAAACTATTTTTAATAGTTTTGATTTAAAAAAAAAATCATTTAAAAAAACCTCATCATTTTTTTAGAAATAATAATACTTATTAGAATACACACGGAAGTATATATACCAGTGTTTTAAAGTGTGTTTTTTTTTTTTTAATAAAAAAAACCTCATTTTTTTTTTTTATACAAGATAGAAATTCTACTTTAGCCTAATCTAAGTTTGTATGTGTGAAATTCTCTCTTAGAGACTTTTTTTTTTTTTTTTTTTTTTTTTTTTTTTTAGAATGCTCTCTTAGAGACTTGAACCCCGGTTTTTTCCCCCTACACCTCACACGCACATATATTTGTGGAGTAACCATATGGTTGATAGCATGTGGCTAAAGGAGAATGGATGTGGTGAAACCGTTAAGGCAGCGTGGTTGTCTCCTTTCCCTCTTTCAAACTCTCCATTGATGCATGAAAAGATAAAATTTTGTGGTGTAAAGCTTATGGAGTGGAGTAAACATTCCTTTGGTAGTGTAAGGAAGCAATTGGAAGAAAAATCTAAACTTTTGGAGAAGGCTGAAATTGCAACGGCTTAAGGGGCAGATTTGGAGGCAATGAGATTATTAAAAGTGGAGGTAAATGAGCTACTAGACAAAGAAAGCTTAATGTGGTAGCAAAGAGCAAGAGCTTTGCACCTTACGTGTGGCGATAAGAATACACAGTTCTTCCATAATAAAGCTTCTTAGAGATTTCGTCGGAATAGGATTGTGGGTTTATTTGATGAATCAAATTCTTGGTGCCTAGATAATGCTCAGGTGGCTGACATTATAGTGGGGTTCTATACAAAGCTGTTCACATCTGAAAGATCCTCCAATGATCATGGTATTCTGGAAGTGATACAACCGGTAGCTACTGAGGAGATGAACACCAACCTAACTAGAGATTTTACTAAGCAAGAGGTTAATCTTGCCTTGAAGGAGATGGCCCCTCTCAAGGCTTCGGGACCCGATGGTATGCCTCCTCTCTTCTTTCAATCTTTTTGGCCATTGATTGGTGATGAAGTCTCTAAAGCTATCTTGGATTGTTTAAATTCATGTCACATTCCAAATGATTTTAATTACACTTATGTTACTCTTATTCCTAAAGTGAAGAGTCCTAAAAAAATTTATGAGTTTAGACCAATAAGTCTCTGCAATGTAATTTATAAACTAATTTCAAAGGTTCTAGCTAACTGTTTGAAACCTCTGTTGCCATCTATTGTGTTTGAGAATCAAAGTGTTTTCCAAACCGGGAGGGTGATCACATATAATATACTTATGGCATTTGAAACTTTACATTACATGAAAACTCAGTAAACTAGTTCTACAGGTCTTATGGCTTTCAAACTTGACATGAGCGAGGCTTATGATCGAGTTGAATGGTCCTTCATGGATTTTTTGTTGAGAAAGATGGGCTTTCACAGTCGATGGGTTGATCTTTTGATGGAGTGTATTACTACTGTATCTTACTCCATTTTGATTAATGGGGAGCCTTCACAAACCATCCATCCTAGTAGAGGACTGCATCAAAGGGACCCTTTATCTCCTTACCTCTTCCTCCTCTACACTGAGGGTTTACATGGTTTAATTTCTAAAGCAGCTACTTCTGATGATATTAGATGTATCTCTATCTGCAGGAATGACCCTAGATTAACCCACTTATTTTTTGCAGATGATAGCTTCATTTTTTGTAGAGCATCAGTCCAGGATTGTACTCACATACAAAACCTTCTAGCTACTTATGAAGAAGCCTTTGGGCAACAGCTGAATAGGGAGAAAACCACACTGTTCTTTAGTAAGAATACAGATAGTGGGGTCTAGGACTCCATTAAAGATCTGCTAGGGGCACCTGAGATAAAACAGTATGAAAAATACTTGGGCTTGCCATCTTTTATGGGTAGGCGTAAGAAAGCAAGCTTGGCTTACATTAAAGATCAAATATGGGCTAAGCTCCAAGGGTGGAAAAAGAAGCTCCTTTCCCAAGCCGGTAGGGAAGTTCTCTTAAAAGCCGTGGTACAAGCGATTCCAACATACTCTATGAGTTGTTTTAAACTCCCCACTACACTTTGCCATGAGATTGAGATTATGATTAGGAAGTTTTGGTGGGGCCAACGTGGTGCTAGGAGACGTATTCACTGGGTAAAATGGCGCACTCTTTGTAGACCAAAAGCAATGGGAGGAATGGGTTTTGGAGAACTCCAAAAATTTAACAACACTATGTTAGCTAAGCAAGTTTGGCGCCTATTACAAAATCAAGACTCCCTTTTTTTTTTTTTTTTTTTTTTTTTTTTTTTTTTTTTTTTTTTTTTTTTTTTTTTCAGGTTCTTTAAATCAAAATATTTCCCTCATGGGTCAATTTTTGATGCCAAGGAAAATAAAGGGTCTTTCGCTTGGAAGAGTATTTTGAAGGGGAGAGAACTCATTGCTCGTAGACTGAAATGGAGGATTGAGAATGGTTCTCAGGTGCGAATTTTCCATGATGCTTGGCTACCAGGATCTCAGCAAGGCAAAGTCCAATCCCCTGCCTCAGACAACCATGCAAATGCCTTGGTCTCTAGCCTAATTAACCATGTTGACCGGTGCTGGAAGGTGACAGAGATTGATAGATTATTCTTACCTGAAGAGGCAGCAATTATCAAGTCCATTCCTCTTAGCCTGTTTGAACAAGCTGACATCCCTTTTTGGCCTTACACCCGTGATGGACTCTTCTCGGTCAAATTGGGATATCATCTTTTGATGGAACAAGATGAAGTGGAGTTGCCAAGGACAAATAATAGTGGTGCAACTTCACTGGTTTGGAAAGCTATTTGGCACATGCATGTTCCAAACTGGCTGAAATCTCTTGTGTGGCGAGCTGGAAACAATGCTCTGCCTACATGAGTGAATCTAGTTCGTCGACAAATTCTAACTGATTCGATGTGCCCAGAATGTAAGACTCAGCCAGAAGATACGATGCATGCCCTCTAGTCTTGTCCGAAGCTACAGGATATGTGGAAAGTGAAATTCAGTGAGCTTGTGACAGAAATGAGTATCTGCTCCAGCTTCTACGAGATTCTTGAACGTGCGTTGAATGAAAAATCATCTTTTGATCTTCTTGCTATGATGGTCTCTAAAGTTTGGCAACGCCGAAATAGAGCACGAGTGGGAGAGCCTACCGTGCCGCTCAGTCAGATTGATTCCAAGGCCTATAGTGCTCTCCAAGAATTTCAGCAACTTCGCCCCACTCATACTGTGATTCCACGGATAGCCCGTGCAGTAAAATGGAGGCCTCCTACTGCGCCATGTGTGAAGGCAAATTTCGACGACGCTGTCTTCTCACAAGATGGACTAGCGGGCATTGATGTGATAATCCGGAATGAACAAGGATTAGTTATGGCTACTCTTTCACAACAAATTCCATCACTTGCTTCAGTGGAGATGGTGGAAGTGTTAGCGGCTTGTCAAGCTATGGTGTTTGCTAAGGAGCTTGGGTTTGATAAGGTGGTTTTGGAAGGTGACTCTAAATTTGTTATTAAGGCTATTCTCGGTGACTAAATGGACTATTCCTACATGGGTCATGTACTGCAAGATATTAAGTTTTTGTTTTCTAGTTTTTCCTTTATTTTAGTAAAGCACATTCATAGAGAAGGGAACTGTGTTGCCTACAAACTTGCTAGAAGGGCTGTTAGTAGTCCTTTTCTTGTCTGGATGGAGTCTGTTCCTTCAGATATTCTTGATGTTTATCAGCGTGATCTTTTAAGGATTCAATAATAAAATCATTACCTCGTTGGGGTTCTTTCTCAAAAAAAAAAAAAAAAAAAATTCTTGGAGAAAATATTTAATAAAAGTATAAAACAATATTTTCCGATAATGTTTGTAATTTATTTGAATCTTCCCCCCCCACCCGAAAAAGGAAAAAAGAAAAAAGAAAAAAGAAAATTGAAACCAAACCGCGGGTTCCAAACATCTAGGATAGATCTATCAAAATCAAGAGCACCTCTCTCTCTCTCTCTCAAATTTTCAAAAACCCCTACTTATTAGAACTTTTCCCTCTCACCACAATCCCCCGCCATCACTTGCCGCCACACACCACCATGGCCTTGGATCCCCAACCCACTCCCACCACCACCACAACACCAACCACCACCACCACCAACAAATCCCCCATTTGTACCCACAAGTCCGATCCCCAAACCCCACCCAACAAGGAATCCTCGACCCTGTTGCCTCCTCTGGCCGTGGCTTCATTCCCAAACCACCTCTTCAAAACTCTGTCACTGTTGCCACCAACAACAACGTTACAACAACAACAACAGCAACTGCTACTACTACTACAAGTGGTGTTGGTGTTGGGTACCCACCTCGGCCTTTGGTCTCTTACCCTCAAGTCCATGTGATGAGGCCTCCTCTTCACCACTTACACCAGCAACACCCAACTTCTCAGCTCCCCTCTGCTACAAACCCCATCAAGGGCATTCCTATCTCTACGCACCAAAAGGTCCCAGCTTTTTTTCTTTTTGGGGGTTTTTTTCTCAATGGGTTTTGACTGTTTGGTAAAGAAATTTGATGGGTTGGTGTGGGTTTTCTTTGAATTTTGTTTGTTTTGTATGTTCAATTGGGGTTTTTGCGTGATGGGTGTTGTCTGTTTCTTCAAAACATATGGAAAACTTTGATCGGTTGCTTTTGGTTTCTCATTTTTGTTTGTTTTCTATGTTTAATATGGGATTTTTCGTGATGTCTTGCTTTGGATTTCTCGTATTTTGTTTGTTTTCTGTGTTGAATTGGGGTTTACGCTTGATGGGTAGGGCTTTTTCTTTTTCTTTTTTTTTTAATCAAAATTATATCAACAAAATTTGTGGCTTGCTTTTGTTTCTCATAGTTTGTTTGTTTTCTATGTTCAATTGAGATTGTTTTTGGTGATGGTTAGAGTGTTTATATAATAAATGTATGAGCAGCTTTAATGGGTTGCTTCTGGTTTCTAGTATTTTGTTTGTTTCTGCTTTCAATTGGGGGGTATGAGTGATGGGTTGGTTGTCATTATCAAAATGAATTCTGCAAATTATGTGGTTTGCTTTTAGTTTATCATTATTTGTTTGTTTTCTGTGTTCAATTGGGATTTTTGCTTGATGGGCACTAGTTCGATATTTTCATCTTTGAGCGCATTCATAAGCTCCATAAGTGTTAGATAAGCTTGTTTTTCATGCTGACATTGGCATGGTCAGACATTGGAATTAGGTGGCAATAGATAAAAACAATACTGCAGATATTGATTGTCTTCTCCTTGTTTTAGGTTGCTCCTCCAACTTCAGTTTCTGACTATAATGGCTATAAGGATCCCAGGTAACTTCTCTATAAGATAGCATCATTTTTCTTTCATTAATGCATATATGTACAGTTTAATTGATCTCTTGTGGTGCTTTATGTAGGGAGAAAAGTATGGATGCTTTCTCTAGAGGCAAAACTGT
Source organism: Quercus variabilis (assembly GCA_030445155.1). NCBI lineage: Eukaryota > Viridiplantae > Streptophyta > Magnoliopsida > Fagales > Fagaceae > Quercus > Quercus variabilis. The sequence goes on along the minus strand of CP129448.1, from coordinate 2,459,904 downwards.
AGAGGAGTCTTTGTACACGATTAGAGATCGAAAAGTAAGCATATTGTTTTTTTTTTTTTTTTGGTTTATTGGATGTATATATGCATCATGCATGCAGAAGAAATATGCATGACTTGATTCACTATCACTGAATATAGTTACCTGAGATATTGGTTTTTCAATTGTTCAAAAGCTTTGGTTATGTTGTTCAAAAACTTTGGTTATGTTGTTCAAAGAATGCATTTTATTTACTAATTGTGGGACGCAAGATGCACGTGCAATGGGTTGATAAGAAAATTACTGTGTGTAATTTGAAGTACATTTGTCCCTACCCCCTTTCCAAAAAGAAAAAGAAGCAAATACTCTGTAAGAACTTATCTCATTGCTTGGGTTGTTTCTATTCCCTGTTACATCTCTGGCCACCAAAGGTGAGCTGAGTAGCTTTGTTTAAAATCAATATAAAATTTTAACTTTCACAGTTCTGAACTTACAAAAGAAATGGAGAAAAAACACATGTTGATAAACAGAGAGAGAAGCACATGATGCTTCCCCAGAAAAGGGAAATCAATACGAGGGAAGTTAAAGAAGGGAATAGAGTTTTGGACATTTTGAGAGACATGAGATATAGAGGCTGAAGCAACTTCCTGTAATAGCTAGAAGGGGAAAGGATTTCGTTTACAGAATTTCTATTTTCATTGTTTAGAATAGATGGAATTGTTAAAGTGTTTGGATTTTGTTTGGAAGGAAACCTGCTCTACTTATCTTCTGCTAAAAGTTTTTGGAATTGGCTGAACTAGATTTAGCTAAAGAGGAGTATTCATTTTGAACCCTTGTTTGATTTTATTTTGGAAAAAAACCATCAATATTAATATAAATCTGTCTTATATTCAAATATCATTCATTGCGAAACAGTAGATAGAAATATATTTAATGTTGTCCTATTGCCATCCCTATCGCACTCAATTTCCTCACCATGCAAAACTATGAAGCAGATAAGAAGAGAGATAAAAAAATCTTATGTTAGTGTCTATTATATTTTTGTTCATTTGGAGTGTTAATTGTTTTAAAGTTTTAGTGTACTGTTTATTATAACTAAAATGTCAACTTGAATTAACATTTTGGCCTTTTGTCATGATACATTTGTTGCTGCTTATGTTTGTAGGTCAATATAACACCAGATGCTCCTCTATATACACTTTGTCAATCATGGTTGAGGAATGGTATCTCTGAAGAATTTCAGGTTTGCATAATTTTGGATGGGAATTTTTCTAATAATGCATTTGGAGTATGCTGTGTTTTTCATTCGCTTTTAAGTCAATGTTATTACTTGTAAGCAATATCTGTGTAGCTATCAACTTTTACATGTTAATCTTATGTATTAAAACAAATTTTGCATGTGGAGATTCTTTTTATGCAATTTTATTTTTGTTTGCTTTTATGCTAATGCCAGTTTCTTATTAATCAATATTTACGTATTGACATGTGCATGTGCATGTGCATCATTAGCTAAGAATATAGGAGGTAATGTAATGTCAATTTATTGCATATTTGATTTCAAAGAGTTATACAGAGATGTGAGTATAATGTCATTTTAGAATGCTACTACCAGCCTTTTGATTCAGTACTGATCTTTTATAGACTTCACTGCAAACTTGGAGACACTGTTTTGTGCATGTGGCCAACCTTGACTAATCTTGTTGAGAATCCATAGTTGACCCCAAAAAATCTGAGACTAATGCTTTTTTGTTGTTCTCTTTTTTTGATTATATTCAATAAAATTCTATACTCTCTGTCTCTCGGTCTCTCTCTCTCTCTCTCTCTCTCTCTCTCTCTCTATATATATATATATATATATCATTCAGATCTATCTCATCTTATTTTCTGTTCAGTACAGCCATTTTCCCACTATCTAAACTTGCATTTTTTGTTGTCATCCTCTTTTCTTTGTAATGCATTTTAACTTGAATCAGATCGCACCTTATTGTTGTGGGCTTATTTATGGGCATAGTGTGTGCCTCCTAACATAATTTTGAAGATGCTGCTGAAATGGTTGACAGTTCAGCTTTCTTTGAGAATAAAAAGTTATAGTAAATGTTTTCACTTTAACTTATTTTCTAGTTTATAATTCTACTCTATGTGTATGATCACATCTCCCCTGCGGTTTCTAACTCTCATCTTGGTACCTAGTGGATTTCTAGCATGTAATGGTAGATGATTTAAGTTGATGATCAATATAAATCCTTTAGTTGAACCTTCATCAATGTTGTTGAAGAATATCAAGAGTGTTTTAAGAAACTCCTCTCAATAACTTTTGTATTAGCACTTCAGTCAAGCTGGAGATCAACTGCATTTTTGTGATTTCCTAGTAGCTGCTTTTAAGAACATTGTTACACCAATTCAATTAAAGTTTATGTGGATTGTGCTCTTTGGTTTACTTTTCATCATTTGGGCTGTAAAAGTTGGTTGCATGAGTTAATGCTTTGTAAATTTATTTTTCCCAATTGGCAGCCACAATATGGGGATATTGTGAGGCCTTTACCAAAACCTTTGCCTATATCCACGGCAAGCACTCATCCGTCAAAGAAAAAGGAAGGCAAAGAAGAAGAAGAAGAAGAAGATGAGGAGGTTGGCTTATCTGATCGTTATTATCATCATCTTTATAATTATAATTGTTATTTTTATCGTTTTTTATATAATCATTGTTTTTAACAACAAAAGAACTATTAGTATTATTGTCATAACAATAATGGGGTTTCCTTGAAGTGAAAATGCTGTAGTGATCGTTGTTATTGATGATCAATTATCTATTTCTGTTTATGTATTCATTTGGTATGGTGGGTTATTAGATGAGCCCTGAGTCCTTTAACCATAATTTTGTTTTGGGGGCATTCCTTAAAAATGCCACTGATATCATGATATGATGTACTTCATGTTTTAAATTGAGGATAAAACTGTATTTTCAATTGCAGATTAGTGAGATGATTTTGAACTTATTTATATTTAACAATTCAATGACAAGTTGACGTAGATTTATGAAAAATTTTATAGTTCTATTTAATACGTATATGTTACAGAGTTGAATATGTATGTTACTGAATCTTCAGTCTTTTTTGGATGTTTAAGACTTTGGTGTGTTTGGGCCCAGTTTATCTGCTAAAAGCTTTTTGCTTTTTGTCTCAGCTTTTTTTGCAAGTAATCTAGCTTTTAGTTTTTTTGGAAATAAGATATATATATATATATATATATCTTTTGATAAACACTACGCAAATAAGCTACTAGAAATAAGCTGCTAAACGGTACAGGCATAGGAACTTAAGTGAGGCTTTATTCTTATTTATCCATTTTCTAAACCTAAAATTCTGGTAAGTGTAGATACACATCCGCCTCCTTCCACACTAACTTGCTTGTTTCTGCTTTCAGGGTGACGAATCTGTTGAGGATTTATCACTGAAAGATCTGTTAAAGAGACACGTTAAGCATGCTAAAAAGGTTCAAGCGCGGTAAGTTTCTCTATTTCCTATGGTATTGGTACCATTTTGTAATTGCAACAAATAACATAGCTATTTAATGTTTTGCTGTAGATTAAGGGAAGAGCGGTTATGACGAATTGCGAGGTATAAGAGTAGGCTTGCTCTTCTCCTTCCTCCCCTTGTAGAACAGTTCAGAAATGATACAGTTGCTAGAAACTGATGCACTTTGAACACATTATTGTCAACATTGGGGTGTCCTCATGAGATGCATGCAAAGGCAGTAGATCAGTGTTTCAGGAATGACGATAATGTGAAAGTACTCAAATTTGCTGGCAGGCTTTGATGATCAAGATTCGAGCCAGACGATAGGAAAACCATTAGTGTCATATGCTTATGAATATACATAGAAATGTTGAGTAAGGTAATGCTATAACCAATTTTGTAGCTAAACTTCTTTCTAAAAAAAAAAAATTTGTAACTAAATTTTGTCCATAAAATATTATTTAAAAAAAAAAATCATCTTGCTATATAATCATCTTATTTATAAAATAGTACTATAGCACAATTTTAAATATTTTTACAATTACAATTCTGGATAATGCAAACTTTCATCGTTTCGATCCTATAAATTTACAATTGGGGCCAATGCTCTAAGCCCTTAAGGGTAAAAAGGTAATTAAAATCCCCCTTGTTTATAGATTAATACAACAGGAGCAGGTAAATAATTTTTTCTCATTGTCTACTCTTTCACATATCAGCAGGTTTCTCCGATTCTCTCTGCCTCATCTCAGCTTCCATTCTCGCCAATTCAACGGTAAAAACTTATCTCTATCATCTTCTTCTTCTTCGTTTCAGTTGAACTATGGATTATTATCATTATTAGATTGAATAGTAGGAAACTTTCCCCCAATTCTATTGTTAATTCAAATTCATCCCAATTTTTTTTCAATGTTTATATGTTCTATACGTAATTAATGAAAAATTTACTCTTTGCTGGTTTTGATTAGATTTAGGTAGCCTGCAAATTCAAATCCAATAATAATGTCTGTCCAAGATTCTCCATCTGAGGCTGAAAGTGTCACTCCTTCTAAGAAATCAAAACAGGGTGGCAACTTCAGTGTAGAGGAAGACAAGCTTGTTGTGTTGGCATGGCTTAATACTAGCGCCGATGCCATGCATCATGGTAATAATAACCAAAACAACAAAGCCCCATTTTATACAAAAATCACCAAATACTTCCACGAGCACAAGAAGGATTCTACGCATACTGTTGTCTCCCTAACGAGTCGATGGGGCGTGATTAATAGGGAGACAAGTAAATTTTGTGAGGTGTTTGCTAAAGTTGAAGCAAAGAATCCAAATGCTACTACCAAACAAATGAAGGTATCAATTGTGTTATATTGCAATGCTTTCAAGAAAATGTCAATTGCTTAATACTTTTTTGTTTTTTAGATTGACGCCAAGGACTTGTTTAAAGAAATATACAAGTGCAATTTTCAATTTGAACATTGTTGGCTCTTGTTGAAGAATTTAGCAAAGTGGAAACTTAATAAACCTAGGGAAAATTTGAGAAAAGAATTACCTCAAATTCCGGATTCAATAGATCAAGATCAAGCCGGGAGGGATGATGTCTTGCTTGATGACACTATGGATTTCCAAAGACCGATAGGTAGGAAAGCTGAAAAGCCCAATTGAAAGAGAAAAGATACTGACAAAGAAGTTGCGGAATATCTGAAAAAGAAAATGAAATTTCTTGAAGAATCGTGTGCACAAGAAAAAGAGGTTCTTCGTATCAAAATGGAAAAATTTCGCTTGGAAGAGTTGTGGGAGAATGAAAGAATTAGTATTGAAAAGGAAAGGCTTTGTATTGAAAGAATTAAGGAGGATGAGAGAATTATGAAGGTTGATACAAGTGCCATACCGGAATCACAAATCTTTTTTTATCATGAACTCCAAAAGGAAATCCTTGCAAGAACTTTGAGTAAATAGTTGGGTTGGGATGATGTCTTCCTCTGACCTTATTTTGATAATAACTTATTTTAGGCATTGGTTTGTATTTTGTGATTCTAGAAAAAGGTCCTCTATTTTATTCACTCCACTCCTTTGTATTTTCTATTATGCAATTATGTAATCATAATATCTTAGCTTATATAAAACGTCTTATGAATTTTCCATATTTGATGTCATGTACCCGTCACATTAGATTAATGTACTGAATGATTTCCATATCCAGTTTGGCAACCTCAGAAAAATAGCACACCAATTTATTTAATCTAGTACAAGATGAGAGTTCAGATTATATTTTGTGCAATAAACAGAATTGTCACTGTATTTTGTCATCTTCAAACTAAAGACATGCAAGTTTCTCAGGTTCCTGGAAGAATCACTATGATTTTGACCCAAACTGGAAATATTCATATGGACTATGGAGTTTTTCATAAAGGTTATGAGGTTCTTGGCACAACCTTTATGAACAACTTTTTGTGATAGTATATCTAAAAACAAAAGTTGTTCATAAAGGTTGCGTCAAGAAATTTTTAACCGCAATCAGCACATTTTCTATCTTCCATCCCGGCCCTCTTGAAGCTAGGAAAGGTTTCTCTCCAATCTGGGTGTTCAATCAGATATTCCCACTGCCTGAAAAGGAAAATTTAGAAAATAAATTATAAAATCAAAAACTATTTCTATTTTCTGACCAATCATTGTTTCACGAGATATATGTACTGCAAGTTTCCAACAAAACGGGAATACATCTCATTTTTCACAAGATATCTTCGTCCCTCTCTGCATCTCATTTTCTTTTCTATTCTTTTTTTTATAAGATTTTGATTGCAGTTTGTGCTGCAAGTTTTCAACAACAATTGATTAGAAAACAAAAATATAGGTGTTGCAAGTTTCTTAAAAAGTCTTCATCCCTCGTTGCATCTCATTTTCATTTCTATTCTTTTTTATTACATTTTGATTGCAGTTTGTGTGTGTGCGTGTAAGAAAAATATTGCATTATACATGCCACCACCCTTTTTTCCCTTTCTGTTGAGGGTGCAGGGGTTGTTATTAAAGACACAAAAACCAATATATTTATTTATTCTTAAATTATCTTGTTCTCTATCCAGTCAATGGCTTTCATATATTGGCATCCAAAATGCAAATTGTGTAATGCTCATAAAGTTATTACCTATTAAGTACTAGTTAAGACGCTTATGTCACAGACTAACTGAGGACTTCAAAGGGTAGCACAATTGGCTGGGGACCATGCCTTCTGAAGCAGAGGTCACTAGGTCCCATTCCCTTCCCCCTCCCCTTAAGCCCAAAACGTACTAATATAAAAACTGTAAATCCAAGATTTATTCTAATCAAACTATACCTTCTTAAATTATACACAAAATCTGGGGCCTCAGTAGAAGGAGAAGAAGAACATCTGAGGAGAATATATTTCAAAATCAGAAAGGCTTTGAAGTGTCCAAGAAATATATTTTTGCCGAAAGCTTTGGTATCAAAGGAAAGAAGAGCTCAAAGCGTCAACATAAATGGAGGAAAGAGCGAGGAAATACATTTATAAAAAAAAAAAACCAGAGAATTGCTTTGGAAAGCAATGAATCCTGTGCTTTCTTTGAATACAGATTATATACCAGCAACATGAAGCAATTCTGAATTGATCAGTTTGAGTATCATATGTCTCAAGCAACTTGCCACTCCAACTAGGGTTCTCATAGGATGCGGTGACTTGAACTCTCCTAACAATCTCACCCGGACACCTTAAAGTTCTATGAAAACAGGCAGGGGTAACTAATCCAGTGGAAGCTTATACCTGAAAAGATTAAAATCAATATTTTAGAACATGGCTGCAAGCTTCAACTGCATGCATTAACCAATAAGGTCTACAAACATTTCATAAAACTATAAAGACCACACAAGTAACTGGTTTTGTGATTATGTGTCTTGCCATGCCATTAGTCAGTCCATCCTAGAATTTGTCTTGCACATGTAACTAGTCTAGTCATTACTCATTAGATGCCCTTGCCTTGCCATTAAATAGATCCAAACTAAAATATGTCTCATATAGTAGTATAAATATATGCTTCTTGATGAACCAAAACTATTTGATCCATACTAGTAATACTTGTTAGAAATCAATACTAAAATCAGAATGCATATCAAATAAATCTTTTGGCTTTTGTTTTTGCACAATTTGGTTTTTCTCTAACTGAGACTTCAAATATGGCAAATTCATCAGAACTACAGGCTTAAATCATTAAGTTCACAGAAGTTCAAAGAGAATATATGAGAATGCATATACCAAGTATCTAAATAGCTGCCTATTACATGACATTTCCCACATTTTTAAATTAATAAGTTCACTCACAAGAACTTTTTTTTGATGGGCACTCATAAGAACTTTAGTTCAAGATTGAAGCTAAGGCTGTATATATGGGCCAACTACCTTGTTCACAGCAGAAACTAACTAGCATTTTGCTAATACAAGTTTGATATTCCCAGATTGAAAAAAGGCTCTATTTCTTTCAAGCAGGTCTTAATTCATTTGCATGAACTAAATATAAGACTAAATTGTCCTATTTGACAACGTAGCGTTTGATAACTTCATGTATGTTATGGGTTTAATAAGAAGTTACATGACCTTAAACATTGGTTAATGGAGAATGATTAAATATTTGTTCTAAGGAAAGGCAAAAGAGGGTTGTTCTTGAACTTTCGTGAGTGGAAGTGCGTCCATCTCGAAACTTGACGCTATAGTCTAATCCTGGAGGGTTATTTGGCCAAAAGAACCAATTGCACCGAATTTTACTCCGGGTGGCACGAATCAACCTTTAAAGACAACGCTTTCGCAGCGTGATTCTATAGCATTGTGAGATTGATCTAAACTCCTTTTTTTATTTTATGTTCTTACTAATTATTTGGGATATTATTTACGTATCAAAACTTGTTTATTCACTAAAATATTTCCAACATTTCCAACATTTTATGGGTTTATTCACTAAAATATTTCCAACATCTGGGAGAGTCCCATGTCCACAATATTTGGAGAATCCATATGAGCAACTAAGGTCCTGCACTTAAGAAAACATAATTAGAAGCAAAGAACCAACATTCGATCAATTCTTACATTCTATTTTGCTCGTGGTGAATAACTAGGCACACATATGGACTTAAGAAAACAGAATCAGAAGCAAAGAACCAAGGTTCGATCAATTCTGACATTCTATTTTGCTTGTGGTGAATAACGAGGCACACACAAGTTGTTGCTTCATCAGTGCCAACAAACTTATCATATGAAAGGGGACAAAACTGACATTAAGAAGGAAGTTGGAAATGAGAATGCTAAATGGCGCTATAGTAATTTGCCTAGTGACAACTATTGTATAGCACATTTCCAACATTGTAATCACTAATCAATTCATAAAACCTTACAATTTTCTATCTAAAATTCCAAATGGGAGTATCTTAATGGGTTTTTTATTTTATTTTTTGGAACACAATCATCAACAAATGCAGGGCCAATACTCAATAGTTGCATATTCAGATTGGAACACATAAACCCAATTATTCTTTGTCCATTTACTTAATCCCTCCATGCCAGACTCTTCATAAACTGAGAACTTCCTTTCTGGGATAGCCTTGAATGAATTTGAGGCAGATACAAGAATTGGTCTTCCATCAAAGCAACCAGGGTATTACTTCCCTGTTCGTAAGCAGAATTTTTAATGTTCTTTATTTAATTCATATAACCAAGTTATTTGTCAAATAAAACCTAGGATTTCCAGTCCTAAAGGCAAGATTTTTTTCAGGGAAACTGTGATCATTTACAGAATTTTATTTGCCCATTATTGAACCAAAATGTTGAAACACACACACTTCCTTTTTCATTCTCTGCTAGTAGAAGAAATTGGGGCCACAATTCCCCCCAACCCACCCAAAAAAGCTTAATTTTACACATAGATGCACACATGTATGCTATCATATGTACAAGATCAGCTACTCAACCAATCTTGACATCAAGCACCATCTAAGAGAAAGTTGTAAGTTTTGGAATTACCCAAATCATATTTACTGTCAGTAAGTTCCTCTTTCCAATTAGTATGCTACAAGTTACACGATTTAGCACGATAGAAGAACAATAACAACTAATCCAAATTCAAATCCTATCTCTATTCTACTAATACTTAAATAATAAACTATTAAATTTATTGTGATAATAAAATAATATCAGAACATGTTATGGTCTCAAACAAGCAATTCGAAGAACATTCATATCAGCTCATGCAAAAAATTATGTCTATTTTAGAATTAGAATAAATATATAGTCTAGATGAATTTTCATTTAAAGAATAAATATAATAAGGTTACCATATATTTAATAGTTCCATATAAAAGACAGGGGTATTTTAGAGAGTTTAAGTATTTGTGTGAGAGTATTTTAGTACGCAAAATGTTGAAACCCCAACAGGGGATTCTTGTTATTAATAGCATAGATAGACATTCATAACTATCATAATGATATCTCAGCAAAGAGAAATCAATAATGATAAAATTTCATATTCAATAGTATTTAATATAAATTTTTTTTAAAAATTAATAACTATCATAATGATCAAGTTTCATATTTGTATTCATATGTAAACACAAAAAATACAATAAAATAGAGCCTTAAGACAATTACAATTTAGGAGAACAAAAGAGTGACAACACAAAAAAATACAATGAAATAGAGCCTTAAGACAATTACAATTTAGGAGAACAAAAGAGTGACACCACAAATACACTAGCAAGCTTGAACCTATCAGATAGAGCACTAAACAAAAAGTTCTTATACCAGTGACCCTAATGCCATACACAGAACAGAAAAGAGATATGAGTCCTACACTTCTTTTTTTGATCTTGCTTTCAATATCACTATCACGGGCAACGTCCTTTTCTTATCCAACCCCACAAAGCTTCATACAGTGCATGTCTACACAATTTGGTCCCTACACCAAATTTGTGGGGACTATTTACACATCAAACTCCTCTTTATATTTGCATCTTTTGCAATTGTCCCAACAAAATCCTAAATGGTTAAATTCCTCAACACTAAAACCTCTTCTCATCATTACACCTTTTGAAGAGTCTGAAATCCAAGCAACCATTCTTTGTAGCAAAATGTACAACTTACAAATCAAAGTCAGAACTGGAGGCCATGATTATGAAGGACTATCCTACCTCTGCAAAACCCCATTTATCTTAGCTGATCTTTTCAATCTTCGGTCAATTGAGATAAATCTTGAAGATCAAACTGCATGGGTTCAGACTGGGGCAACACTTGGCAAGCTTTACCATAGTATTGCCAAGAGAAGGCTAGGTCCGGAGTTGTATGGCTTAGGAGTATATTAATCGATATGCCTCATTTTACTAACTCTACTTTTTCTGTTTGTTTTCCTTGTGATTGCCACACTGCCATAACACGTATTAAGAGCAAAGTTTATAATGGGAAAAGTCGACATATCCAATTGAGGCTAAGGCAGCTTATTAATAATGATGTTATGTCATTGGACTTTGTGAGGTCTGAAAGGAACTTGGCCGATCCTTTGACCAAACCACTAGCAATGAGGCTGGTGAGTGAGACATCTAGGGGGCTTGGACTGATACCCAAGTTGCGACACAGAGGCTAATGCCCAACCTCTCTATGATGGGTGATTCTATGCAAGAGGTTAAATGGCTAGAGGTCATTAGTGGTCCATGGGCATTGTCATTTTTTACGTGTTTTTCGCTATCTCAATAAGGAGATTAGTGATGAGTCCATCCTTATGGTGTGAGACAGTGCTAAGTTGCAGAATTTGGTGAGGTTGGGCTTTAGGCTCTTAATGGATTTATATCCCTACCTGTTGGGATGAGGTGTATCTACACGCACTCTTGATAGATGCCACCAATTAAGTTGCAGATTGTTGGAGGTTGAGCTTTAGGCTCTTAATGGGTCTATACTCCCTACTTGATAGGATGGGGTATTTTGCACGCACTCCTAATAGATGCCACCTATATGTGAGTGGAAGTTGTGCCGCTTCCTATGAGACTTTTTGAGTAGGTCTCTAAAGCTCTCATGAAACCCAGTGGCGCATGACCTAGATAAGGCACCAACCCGCTTAAGAACAACCTTGATAAAAAAAGTTATGTGGGTGGTAAGTTTGGTTTAGTAATAGCTTGGTTAAAAGAGTTTTAGCTCCACCATTGTCTTTTAGTTCCTACTTATTTATCCTATGTATGGTTAAAACCTTCTGGTACCATATTGATGCATGCCTTCTTTAGTTGCGTGCCTTTCTTATTTTGTGTTCGTAACATGTGGGGGATTGTTGGTGTGGGTGTGTGTTCCAAACACTTTTATTCTTATTTATTTTCTAGCCGTTGGAAATTTATTAGTAAAATAGCCGTTGGGCAATTATGAGAAAAATAGCCGTTAGGCAATAATTGATAATATAGCCGTTGGACTTTTAAGGGTTATTAGTAATCAACAACTATAGACTATTATCTTCATAAGTAGCCTATATAATACTCATCATAACATAATTTTCTAAAAGGGTCTTTTTACTACTTTATGTTTTAGATATACACAATTCTACTATCTTTCTCTCTCACATATTTTTCTACAAGAATATTTGTTCTAAGGAAAGGTAATAGAGGGTTGTTCTTTAAACCTTTTGTGAGTGAAAGTGCGTACATCACAAAGGTTGACGCTATAGTCTAATCCTAGGGGGTTGTTTGGCCAAGAGAACCAATCGCACCAAGTTTTACTTTAGGTGACATGAATCAACCTTTAAGGACAATGCTTTCGTAATGTGATTCTATAGCATTGTGAGATTGTTCTAAATTCCTTTTATTTTATGTTCTTGCTAATTATTTGAGATATTATTTTTGTATCAAAACTTGTTTATTCACTAAAATATTTCCAACAGTAATCCTTCAAGACTTATACTTGAAGAAATTTATAGACCCAGTTGCCCACAACAAAGAAATTACATACAAACACCTAGCTTACCTTCTGAATTTCCACTTTGCTACTGCAGGGACCTTAATTGGACATAATGCCTCCTACTTCTAGCCAGTTAGAGCAACGAATACATTGAAATGAATTTTGGTGCTACTATCTACATGTTTAAGAATTAAACAACTCTCCCCGAAAACCATCTCTGGCAATTGAGAAGTCTGAAGCTTTTCTTTCTACCTACAAGCACATAACATAACCATCATGACTTAGGCGGTAACATATACTCATAAACCCCTAACATATACCATCAAACTTCTTCTGGCAACATGAAGATCTCCAATTTTCCATAACTACCACCAAATAAGCCTTATTCCCAATTTGTTTTGGAGAGACTGATTCCTTAACTCAAACACTCGACCTCTACCAAATAAAATCCAACATACATTTGTTTTTTTATGTCAAATTTTGAATCCCAGTTAAGGCGGCATATGATCCTAGGTTCCTAGTATAATGACAATGTCAAGAGACTTTACCAATTTTCAATTTCCACATAACTACTCAAAAACTTCTCCTAACATTTTCATCACATTCAAGAAAACCTGACTGATCACTGCTTTTCGACTATATATAGCTAGCGATATAGTGAGAGAGAAAGCAAAATTCAATTTGCACAAACTAAAATTAACACAGCAACAACAAAATCATTATATGAAATGGTTCAATTTATGCTCCAAGTTTAGTAATTTTTAAAAGAGAGAGAGAGAGAGAGAGAGAGAGAGAGAGACTGACAGCTGGAGGTTGGAGGAGTTGAGAATGGAGAGCTTGCGAGTTTCGATCTCCCAGCCATGGATGCAGAGACCGCGGCAGCCGTCAGGCAAGGTTTCAGCACCAGCGGCTTTGAGATCCTTCCTTTCCACTTCTACTATCCATAGAAAAAATATTTTTTTAAAAAAGGAATCATCTTGACTGGAATATTTCTGTAATCACAATAACAATAATTAATAGATGCTTGATAAAGTATATTAGGTGCTATAAAACAGGTTAGTGGAAGATTTCTTTTTCTTTTTTTCTTTTTTTAGTGCTCAAATCAACCAACAATATCAGTCAACAAAGTGAGAAAAATTAGTTAGTACATTGTTTTGGTAACATATATTAACATCTTCCTTTCTAAATATGAAGCTACATTTCTAAATAAAACCAGGATGCTTGAAAGTTATATTTTACTATAAAGCATGATCCCCATAGTGATTTGACTTAGATAAAAATTGTGATAAATGGCAAATCTATAGACATAACAAAAAATTGGAAGCTTTTTTTTTTTTGGCCAAGTTCTACAGAATCACAAACAACCAAACAAAAAATTGGAAGCTTATAAATATAAAAAGGAATTAAAGCAACAAAATACTTGTAGAATGAGCTGATTCCTATGGCATGCTTACCCGGTTCAATTCTCCTAGTAATATTACCTTGTGCCGATTTTGACTCTATTTACACAATGGGTAACGAAGCACATCAAGTGCATCACCACATCAACCCGGTTGAAAAAAAAAAAAAAAAAAAAAAGAGAGAAAGGAGAAAGTACCAGTGAGTGAGTTGTTGAACAGTTACAGCACCCAAAAGCTTTAATCAAGTCCCAATTCTTATGATCAGGTTTCTATGGTTCTTCTTCATCTGAAATTTAATCACCAAGAAATATAGACATTGAGAGAGAACAATGGAGAAGAAGAATTGGGCTTTTGGATTTTTTGTTTTTTAATTGAAGGTTGGGAGTAAAATGGTAGACTTTTATATACCTGACTTCCAAATTGGGAATGTGAGAAATTTTATGCCAATCTTCCCCGATTTGCTTCTTGCATCTTTTCAGTAAGATGGGACAACCTTCAATTTTTAGTGTTTGCAAAGAGGTAAGAGCACTGATTCCTTCTGGCAATGATTCCAATTTAGGGCAATCCCAAATTGAAAGATATTGAAGAGATATAAGTTTGCAAATCCACTCCGGTATGGCTATCAAATTACGACAATACCAAATTCTGAGATTTTGTAGAGAGATGACATATTGAAGTCCCATTGGGAGAGAGACCAACTTCGGAAGTTTATAGAATTTCAAAGAGAGAAGGGTCCTAAGTCCTTGCCATTCCATCTCATCCCAATCATTGGATATATCAACCACCCCAGAGTCCTCAACATTCAGCTCTTGAAGTGCCGTAAGATATCGCATGCCTTGAGGAAGAGGACATTTTTCTAGAGATAGAGTACGGAGAGAAATGAGATTTGGTAGGCACTCCTCTGGCAAAGCTTCTTCCATTTCCTCCATTCTCAAGAAATTTAATTTGGAGAGAGGGGCAACAATTGTAGAAGAAGAAGAAGAAGAAGAAGAAGCGATTGATGGTAGATTCCCAAAAGTCTTGTTGTTTATCATCATCCTCTCCAATGACTGCTTCAAGCTACAATCAATTAGATTCAAACTTTCGAGATATGGAAACAAAGGAAAGGAAGTCAGTCGAGGGCAATCATGAATTTGTAAATCAGAAAGACGAGGAAATGAAGGAAGAGAATCCCTCCTTCCCCGCCACCATCCCATTAAATTAGGGCAATCCCAAATATCGAGTTTCTCCAAAGATGGGTAAAATAAAGAATCACTGTTTTCTTTCTGTGAATCTGATATGTGCTTTAAAGAATCCAATCTGTACAAATGGATAATTTTGAGAGAAGGAAATTGGTCCAACGGTGGAAGAGATTGGCATTTTTTACAAGAATTTAGTTCAAATCGGACAAGATTTGTGAGTGTCTCAAGCCAAAGTGGAAATATCACTCCCCCGTACCAATTTAAACTCAATGCTTTGAGATTTATATGTGGTTGCAAGGCTTCTATTGACATGTCACAACCAAGACCCGTCTCATCAATGTCTACCTCTACCCAGTTTAAGTCCAAACTATCAAGACGTTGTTTCTCTTTTAAATTTGCATCTTTATACTCTAATGCAGCATCTTTTACTTGTTTGAGATTTTCAATTGAGAGATTTCCTCTTAGTTCATTTAGTTTGTTAAGTTCCTTCAATCCTCCATAACTCCTAGGCACTAAATCAATCCAACCCTTACTTATCACAAATTTTGACAATATCTGTAGATTAGTCAATTGGCCCAGCCCATTTGGCATATGAGTCAAACTTGAACACTGTTTAATTTCAAGAGACCTGAGGTTGACTAATTTGTTAATATCTCTTGGCAATTCTTTAAGGTTTTTACACTCAGAGAGTTTAAGTGTTTGCAAATTATACAAATTGACAATAGAATTAGGAAGCACCTCAATGTCTTTATTCTCAGAAAGATCAAGATACCTTAGATATTTCAAGTTTTTTATAGAACTTGGAATTGTTTTAATCCCCATGTTATGCAAATCCAACAAGCGTATGAACTTAAAACTAGCCATAATTGCACTACAAGTTGAACTATCCAAATTTGAAGTAACATACTCCGGTTGAGATGGCAAAAGAAATGTCTTTATCCTTCTTGCTCTATATAATAAGATCGGAATTTCCGATGATGAGTACAACGTATGCCCAAATGACACATGACGAGTTTTCTCGTCAATGTCTTTATCTTTTGAATAAATGGTGGTGTTCTCTGATCCCGTTACTTGCATTGCTATATCATGCATGAGATCATGCATTTTGAATTTTGAAATATTGCCAAGTTCATCTTCTTCAACTTCTTGAAAGAATGATCTCCAAAGCAAATTCATAAAATACTCATGACCAACATCTTCTAGACATTGCTTTTCGTCATACAACGTGATGAACCCATGCGCCATCCACATATTAATCAAACTCGATTTGTCAATCTTGTAATCCTTTGGAAATAGACTACAATAAGCAAAGCATTGCTTCAAGTGTGATGGGAGATGATTGTAACTTAACTTTAGTGTCGGTAAAATGTCATCTTCATTCTGAGGTATTTTTGAAAGTTCTTTGTTTATGAATGATAACCACTCTATTGTGAATTCTTTAGAATTTAGCAGACCTCCTATTGTTCTTATAGCAAGCGGAATCCCCGCACATTTCTTCAAAATCTCCTCCACAATATTTACAAAACTTGCATTCTTCGGTACTTGCCCCTCGTTGAACGCTATCTCCATAAATAAAGACCAAGCATGTTGTTTATCTAAACCCTGTAACACATGTAGTTGAATAGGTTGTGAAATCTTTGCCACTATTTGACTACGTGTAGTCACTACTATTCTACTGCCTCTTGCGCCACCCATCAAAATTTTTTTCAAGCTAAACCATTTTTCACGCTCCTCATTCCACACATCATCCAACACAATCAAGTATCTTTTTCCATTAATTTCTTTTTGAACATAATTGACTAACGTGTTCATTTCAAGGTCTTCTGGTTTCTTATGTTTTACACACTCTAAGATTTTCTTAACAATTATTTTCACATCAAAATTCTCAGAGACACACACCCACACTTTTGGCTCAAAATAGTCTTTGATTTCTTTATCATTGAAGACAAGTTGAGCAACTGTGGTCTTTCCTAGTCCTCCGATACCAACTATCGGAAGGACAGAAACATTCTCCTTGACATTGGGATCCAACAGAGATCCAATGATGGCCTTCTTATCATCCTCCCTCCCGATAACAACTTCTGCAGGTAAAAGAGAATGAGTCTGCTCTCTTGCCTTACACCGAACTTGACTCTCCTCAGAACGTTCTTCTAAGCCAAACTTATTCCTAGCAGCTGCTATCTCATCAAACCTCTCCTTCATGGCCTTAACCTTATGACCCATTCTAAGACCATATGCAAGCTGATTAGATTTGGAAAAGAAGACGCGTACCTCTTTGGCCTTCTTGTCCCGGGTCATAACTTCCCGTCGCAAGGTCTCAGTGGAGATTTCATCCAGCAAGTCATCCGCATCACACATAGCATCCTTAAGGCTTTTCAGCCACACTTTGATCGCTTCACTGTTGTGTTGCTTCGCCTCTGCATCCAGAAGCACAGCTTTGATGATAGAAACTGTCTCCCCAAGTTTGGTAATCTCGTCGTTGACACTCCAGATGAGCACGATCTCTTTGACTGCTAGGTTGCCTGCTTTCCCGATAATTCCAGTAGCAACGTCATACAGAACTCCTTCCGCCATTTCTTAATTAGTGAGAATTGAATGAACGCTAATCTTTGTGAGAACTGAGAACTGGAGGGTAAGAGTAAGAGCAGAATGATCTGTGATCTGTGTGGTTAGGGATGGAGTAGCAGATTGACCAAAAGATAAGACCCTGTTTTTTCAATGCTTGGATGAGAGTAAAACACGTAGTTGTAGGGTACAAAACATGCACATTTCCCCAATTGGCATCAATAATTGAAAGCAGACAAAACACCTACAATGGCCCTTTGAACAGAAAGAAAACCGTGTGGACCACAACTACAAGTACTGTTCCCACCTTCGCCATTATTGAAGTAACCGACCCAGTAGTAACTTGTAGTATAAACCTTTTTGGGTTAACGCAGTGGTTCCCAGTTGGGTTGATTCAGGAAGGACAACAGCCTAGTCCAAAACATCTCTTAATGGGCTTGAGTGTTTTTGTTAAAAGACTTTGCACCTGACTTTTCCACACTTTTGGTAGAACCAAGATAATCCACTCGGCTCTTCTCAAAAAAAAAAAAAAAAATAATAATAATAATAATCCACTCGGCAGTTTTCAGGATTAGAATCCGGTAAAATATTTAGGGTATTGCACTGAGTGCAACTCACCATTTCTGCTTATAAATTTTTTTCACTTTTTTAACTTTCTCTTTTTATTTCTTTAAAATTTTTCTTCACTTTTTTGAATCAATGGTTGAGATTGAAAATTATTTTTTGCAACTATTAATCTCAATCATTCAAAGGAATTGCATAAGATGCAATATGATATTGCACCTGATCTCAATCTGTTGTTGTCACATTTTAACATAGTTTTGATTATCAATTTGTGTACTAATAATACATGAGTTTAGCCAATTAGATAAGATGAATATGTGCACTATTTTTGTCTTTCAGAACAAAAAATATAATTTCAAAAGAATAGTGATGGAAGACAAAAATCTTGCAACAATTTGTACAACTTTTTAATGGAAATTTGATAGATATTATATCACAAATATAATTAACAAATTGACTTGCCAATAGGCTAATAACCCAACAACATTCTACCCTTTTGTTTTATTTTGTTTTTTTTTTTCTTTTTGGTTGGGGAAGTGGGAATTTAAACTTTACATATTTTTGTCGAGAATACTAATAAATACCTACTAGTCAAACTATAAGGCATTACACCCTTGTTGATAGCTATTGCTTAATTGCAGGTTTGATCTCATTTGTATAAGTGTGTATGAGTTAATTTAATTTTTTTTTAAATTGATATATTGTTGTCTGTATAAACAATGGGAGTAGTTATTGTGCTGTGTGCTAAGTTTATTTTTCAATTTATTTACTTAACATCTTTATTTTTAAGAAAAATAAGTTAATCCAATGAAACTAAACTCATCAACAATCCTAGAAAGACAAAAGGTCCAACATTGCTTTTGTTTACAGCCATGACTTCGTGTTGGAATGGTATTGAAAGATCTAATCAACGAGTCAATTAAAAGCTGCTTACTTTAACTCAAATGTTGGTTTCAAGAATTATCGATTGTTATGATCAAGTGCTTGCAATACCATTGGTTAGGACCAAACACTTACGGCCCATTTGGTAATATTATTTTGGTTAGGATTGAACACTTAGGGTCCATTTGATAATATTATTCTGGTAATGTTGTTTAAGTGTTATAAAAATATATGTGAGTGAAAAAGTGTTGTAAAAATACATGTTGTGTTGTTTAAACAACGAAAACTGTTGTTTAAATAACATAACCAAACAGGCCATTATTTACTACATTAAAAATTATAGTTGATGGTGAATGCTAGGAATGGAAAATATAACCCCCATGTACCTGACTCGACCTGACCTGCTAAACAATAGGGTCAGCACGTACAAGAGAATGAGTCTGTTCATACTAGGTTTTTCGAATTCGCTAGGCCACATAGAGTTGATTCAGGAAGGGCTTGCAAAAGCCTAGTCCAAAACTTCTGTTGATAGGCTTTGACCGGGTCCGTGACTTTTTTTTTTAATTGCTGATGGGATTATAAATAATAGCCTTTTTCATGTGTATGTGATAAGCTACAGGTGTTTGTTTTAATTGGTTTCTTGTAAGTTGGTTAGTTTGTATCTTACTCTGTTCAGTATATATATGACAGAATCTCTGTAACTTCGTTCATCATGTGAATGTAGAAATCATTTTCCAAAGTACTGGACCATCTTCAAGTTCTATGGTTTCCTCAAGTATGTTTAATATTAATAAAAAAGAATAACTCATAAAAATAATTTAAAAATTTTTAATGCACCAAACTTGTGAAGGTTGTTGTGTTTGTGTGTAATTATTAAATGATGAACGGTTGATGGGAAAATTAAGACTTGGTTGTACAATATGTATGTATTCAAACAATATTAGTTTTGAGCGTGTGTATATAACCATATATATAACTTTTGAGAGTTTTGTTTTATTAATTTAAGAATTGTGAATTATTTTGTAGCTAGGTTTCTGTAATTATGAACTTGCTCTGAGTTGTTGACAACATAAGCATGTCTAATATTAACAGTTTATATCTCTAGCTCCTAGCAACCCAATAGTGTTCTAGGTTAGATAACACTTCTAAACTATGGAAAATAATAGGAGTTAAATACTTCTTCCCATTGTATTTTATTTTATTTTGAATTTTTTTTTAATAAATGGTATCTTGCAAAATATCTATAATATGTATATTATTAACTCGTGCGTCACATGAGTTTGCATGTAGTATTAGTATGTGTATGTGTGTATATATATATATATATTATATTTTGAGAACCCTTTTTATATTATGGGAAATAGAAAAAGTTATCAAAACATTAATTACTTATTTTCTTTTCCCATAAAAAATTTCTTAAAATGATTCATTAACAAATGCCCTTAGGGCAATCGTTAACATTTCCCTTATATTATTACCACATGTCAAAGCCAACCTTTTTTAAACATTTGGATCTCAACTCTCAACTAGTTCGCCAATTATAAAATATTTCTTTTAATAAGTATTTTAAAAAATAAACCAAGAAAAGTTGTCAATTGACATAGGATTATTATTGATATTGCCTGAACAAATACCCATCCCTTTGGCAAGTCATCATCCTCATTATCAGTTTCATTAATCCAACCCCACAGACCCGCCTCTCCTTTTTCGGGTAATAAATGTCTTTGATGCATGGTATCTCCCATTATCATACTTCAACCAAAGAGTCGATCCAATTAAATTCTAAACTATATATATATATATATATATTCTAAATGTACTCGTGCATATGCATAAGGTTACACACTAATACGATATAATGAACTTGCAACTTGCAAGCACACAACATTTATCACCTTCTACTTCTAGTGTTAAAAATATTTCTAATACAGTAAAAATTTTATAGTTAAAAAATTTCTAACACAGTAAAAAAATTTATAATTTAGTGATGTTGTTTTGAGTTCAAATCTTCAATTTATCCCTACTTATTGCCGGTTAAAAAGAAAAAGAAAATATAAAATATTCATAATATGAATTTAACTTCATCATAGCCGAATGGCCGGCCCAATTATTTTATCCATAACCCTATAGAAAATCAGTTTTTTATTTTTAATGGATCTTATTAGTCATTAATAAACCAATAGCAATTAATTTTTTAGTTCATGATTAATTTATAATATGTATACTAAATCCGATCCTTTAATGATAGATCCGAATTGTATTTTGTAATGTGAGTGATATGACTCATGATTACGTTTGCAATAAATGAATCAATCATCGTGCCTAGGGGTGTTCACTAAACCGTACAAATCGCAAAATTCGCACCAAAACCATATGGGGATGAATGAAAGCTTCCCAGAGTTGGGACTTCAAACTGAAAATTGCACTGAAATGAATTGGATACAATCTATCCTTTTTTTGAATGGATTTCAAACAAGTGATCCCTTAGAAGTCTTACTGGATAGAAAAACCATCTATAAGGACTTCTTGAAAGCAAAATCTAACTTTGTCAAGGAACCCATATTAGAAATTGGACTAGAAGGGATATGAGAATGGTTTTTTAAAGAAGAGAGCGTATTTATGATAATGGATCCTTATGGGGGACGAATGAATGAGATTTCAGAATCTGAAATACCTTTTCCACATAGGAAAGGTAATTTGTATAACATACATTATCTAGTTTGGTGGGACGTGAATGGGATTAAGTCATCTAACAAGCATGTACATTGGACAACAATGCTTTACAAGTACATGAGGCCTTATGTGTCAAAGTTTCCTAGGGCTGCCTATCTTAACTATAGGGATCTTGACTTAGGTACCAACAAAGAGAGCAATGTTAGCTACTTAGAAGCAAGAGTTTGGGGTCTAAAATACTTTTAAGGGTAACTTCAAGAGATTGGCACAGGTGAAGAGCAAGGTCGATCCAAAAAATTTCTTCAGAAATGAACAAAGTATACCACTCCTTCTAGAAACTGGTGCAAATTAAGTAGCTGAACATATATATATATATTTGTATAAAAGAAAATTAGTCTCAAATTTGTGGGCATTTGTCATTACAGTGCATACAAATCAAACCTCAAATAAACAACGTGAAATCAAAATGCCAAAGCTATTGTTCTTCAACTTCAACCAATTAAGATAATCAATATTAAATGATGAAAATTTTCAAACATTTATGAAATATCGCGGCATTTATGTAACTGAAAAAACTGTATTTTTTTTTTACCATCTCAATCGATCATCACCGCCGCTCCACTCTACAGCCACTTTCCCTCTCCTTCAGTTAGACCCTCTAGATTATGGTTAATGTGGGTAGATTGGTTTTGATATAGAAATTTTGTTTTTTAAGTTGAGGCAGTTTTCTTTTCATTTGTGGTTGAGAATTGAGGTCTTCTGCTTCACTCCACCATAGAATAATAAAGTTGTTCATTGAATTTGAGACGTCAATGTTTACTTCTTTAAGATGTATTGTTTTTTCTAAAATTTAGACCTTTTTTGAATAGGTTTTTTAAGGTTCTTTCTTAGGTGATTTTTCTAAACTAAAATATTTTCAATCCTCTCACTTTTCTATCATTCCAACCTTTCAACCAAATAGAGCCTAACTTTCATTTGTAACAATGAAACGATGATCCCAATATGCTTTCTTTGCAACTATTAAAATTAATCATACAATATGCTTTCTATAAATGATTTGGCATTGTCAGCCAACTTAGACTCTCAAGTACTTATTTTGACTTTTGAAATTTGAAATCCTATAAGCCAGAACTCTAGAAGTTGAGGGGGAAGTAAGAAACAATGATAGAGCTCCAGATGATTTTGGTTTCTTCTTGGATATCTATGAGGGAGTTGCTTTCCCAACTGGATTGCTAGCATCATCTGAGACCCACCCGTGATGATGACACAAAGCAAGAAGAGATGGCCGAAAAGAGTGCCATTTTGAGCTTTATCTTGTTAACTAAATGGCCCTCGGAAGGTGAAAAGAGTCAAGATGAAGTTACTTATTATCGATCCATAAATTAAGTCATATTTTATGTATAATTTAAAAATACAAAAAGTTTGAAATTTATATAATTTATAGATGAGATATCTATTGATCTTTTATTATCTTTGGATTTAGTACAGTACGCATCTAATAAAAAATCATTAAATTGTATAACATTGTCAAAACTCAAAAGTTATGCCACATACTTGTTTATTTGGGAACAACTTATCTAGCTTTTTGTTGAACATTTTTTATGAAAGTATGCTAAAATATACTTGAACCTTGAAAAAATTTGAAAAAGTGAGAAAAGAAGGAAAAAAAAAAAAAGAGGTTTTAAAAAATTGTACATAAAAATTAAAACTTAAAACTTAAAACTAATGTCAAACTCACTTGAAACTTTTTTTTTTTTGGCTGAATAAACTGACCCATAATTTTAACCCAACTCTTGATATATTATATATTTTCATACATATGACACCAGTATTATATCTATGCTATGCATGGGTTAATATAAAATTATTTACAAATTAGTATTTTCTTAATGAATGGTGCACATGATGTGTTTGTTATCGAATGATATTATGGTCATTAATGTGTGGCTTTGAACTAGTATAGTAGTATTCACCATTTTGGATGCACCATTTGATATAATAATGCCTATGCTTTCCCATCAGATTCTTTTTATACATTCAAGCATTCCTCTTAGCTGAGGCAATAGGTTGTAGTGTCCTTGGCTCCTTGTCTTATAATCACAATGACAACAAATCATCTGCAGTTTTGATCAGTTTCATCATGCTAGCCCTAGCGAAAGCATTGAAAAATTGGCTATGCATTATCATCGTATAAGTGAACATTATTATACTGTGAACTTTGAAATCAACTGGCTCAAATAGTGTTGATAAGTTACAAGTTTAGGATCTCAAGCTTGCCATACCCCGTTGCTCTAAGAAATGATTAGTAATGAGTCTTTCAAATACTTCTAACTTGATGGCATCATGACTACTCATAAGTCATATCCCATTTCCGACTAAATTTGTTGTCTAGCCATGTATAAGTGGTTTTGAAATCCGGACTAGGCCGCATGGTCGAACCGGGATAATCAAGAACCAATATCATTCCGGTTTAGAGTAAGTGAAGGTTGAAGCTGTTAAAGAAAGATAATTTGCTGCTTTACTCTGTATTTAAGAAACTAGGGAAGACAAGAGTGTAGAGGCAGAGAGGGGGAAAGAAAGAGATGAAGACTGAGAAGTAAATGTTGGGAAGAAAAGCAAAAGACTAGAAGAAGCTATCAGATTTGGAGTTGGCTTTCTCATTATTTGTTTAAATTATTTTTAAACTTAAAAAGCCAAGTCTTTTCTCATTATTTGTCTAAGTTAGTTTTTTTAAGTTTAAAACGAATTTAAACAAGGGTTTTACCAATGTGTGCTCACTACTAAGTGCGATCTTAGATCTCATGAGTTGAGAATTTTTTATTTTTTAAACGTAATTTACATTTTATATATATATATATATATATATATATTTATATCTATACTATTATTTAAGGGTTTTCCATGTTTGGATTCCTCATTTTTTATTTTAAAAATGCCCTTACACCTTATGTTTAAGTAGAGACAAAATTAAAAGATAATCTGGTAAAAATGCAATTCTAACTTCTACTTAAACATTACCTAAAAAATAGGACCACTACACTGTTAATTTTCAATTTTTTTTTTATTTACTTATAAATTAGATTATCAAAATAGTAATTATAATTATATATATATATATATATATATATAATTATAATAAAAACACTGATTTTTTTAATAAAAAAAAAATCTCATCGCATGCGTGAAGCGCGTGTGATGAGACTGGTATATATATATTAAAGGACTTATTTACTCGAAACTTGAAAGTATTATATAAAAAATAATAACAATAAAACATACCAATAAAATAAGTAAATCTTTGTATTTCTTTTTATTTTTTTGGAGAATCGAAACATAAAGTCATTATATCTATAAACTTGAATGATTATTGGTAATTTTAGTGTAATGTTTTATGCTTTATTATTTTTATTTTTATTTAAAAGTTGTGATAATGTACTTGAAAATTATTTAATTATTTAATACTTTTAAATCAAGATTGCCATTTTTATAGTTTTTTCTTATTATTTTTTTATTTTATTATTAAATGATTTATGATGTCATTATAGTTCAATCTCGATTAAACCTCGGTCCAATCATAAAAATCTTGAACCTTTCTCTTTTTTGGTTCTATGAATGGTCCAAGTTTCAAAAGTTAATAACTTCCAGCACTTCCTTGTTCCATAGAACAAACCCTTCTTCATAATGTACTTTAGGCTTTTAGTATTGAAAAAAATCACTTATTTCCCATAAATAAATAAATAAAAACTTCTAGCTCCATTCATATAATACTACGTACTTGCTAATGTGAAATATTTCCTATTTTCTAAAAAATTATTTAATGAGATCCATTAACAAAATAAGCAACATGCTATTTAAGTTGATTGGATGCTCCAAGTCAAGGTATTAAATTTTTTTTTTTTTTAGAAACGAAAATGGAGATTTTTATGATTATATTACATCTCCAGGTGAAGCGCTAGTGGCCCCAGTCAGGTAGTCCGATCTCGAGGACTTAGTGACCTCGGTTGCAGTAGTCTGATCTAGAGGCCTTTTTGTACTACTGTGCATAGAGTTATTCCACTAAGTATGCCCATCAATTACTGTGCGGAGAGTTACCCCACACGCCACCATGGCCTTGGATCCCCAACCCACTCCCACCACCACCACCACCAAATCCCCCATTTGTACCCACAAGTCCGATCCCCAAACCCCACCCAACAAGGAATCCTCTACCCTGTTGCCTCCTCTGGCCGTGGCTTCATTCCCAAACCACCTCTTCAAAACTCTGTCACTGTTGCCACCAACAACAACGTTACAACAACAACAACAACTGCTACTACTACAAGTAGTGTTGGTGTTGGGTACCCACCTCGGCCTTTGGTCTCTTATCCTCAAGTCCATGTGATGAGGCCTCCTCTTCACCACTTACACCAGCAACACCCAACTTCTCAGCTCCCCTCTGCTACAAACCCCATCAAGGGCATTCCTATCTCTACGCACCAAAAGGTCCCAGCTTATTTGGGCTTTTTTGCTTAATGGGTTTTGACTGTTTGGTAAAGAAATTTGGTGGGTTGGTGTTGGTTTTGGTTGAATTTCGTTTGTTTTGTATGTTCAATTGGGGTTTATGTGTGATTGATGTTGTCTGTTTCTTCAAATCATATGGAAAACTTTGATGGATTGTTTTTGGTTTCTCATTTTTTGTTTGTTTTCTATGTTCAATTTGGGATTTTTCGTGATGGGTTGCTTTGGATTTCTCGTATTTTGTTTGTTTTCTGTGTTGAATTGGGGTTTATGCTTGATGGGTAGGGCTTTTTCTGTTTTTTTTAATCAAAATTATATAAACAAAATTTGTGGTTTGCTTTGGTTTCTCATAGTTTGTTTGTTTTCTATGTTCAATTGGGATATATATATATATATATATATTTTTTTTGTGATGGTTAGTGTTTATATAATAAATGTATGAGCAGCTTTAATGGGTTGCTTCTGGTTTCTAGTATTTTGTTTGTTTCTGCTTTCAATTGGGGGGTATGAGTGATGGGTAGGGTGTCATTATCAAAATGAATTCTGCAAATTATGTGGTTTGCTTTTAGTTTATCATTATTTGTTTGTTTTCTGTTCAATTTTGTGTGATGGGCACTAGTTCAATATCTTCTTCTTTGAGCATATTCATGAGCTCCATAAGTGTTAGATAAGCTTGTTTTTCATGCTGACATTGGCATGGTCAGACATTGGAATTCAGTGGCAATGGATAAAAACAATACTGCAGATATTGATTGTCTTCTCCTTGTTTTAGGTTGCTCCTCCAACTTCGGTTTCTGACTATAATGGCTATAAGGATCCCAGGTAACTTTTTATATGATAGTATCGTTTTTCTTTCATTAATGCGTATATGTGCAGATTAATTGATCTCTTGTGGTGCTTTGTGTAGGGACAAAAGTATGGATGCTTCCTCTAGAGGCAAAACTGTAGATGAGTCTTTGTACATGATCAGAGATCGAAAAGTAAGTATACATTTTTTTTTTGGTTGATTGGATGTATACATGCATCATGCATGCAGAAGAAATACGCATGACTTGATTTGTTATCACTGAAGATAGCTACCTGAGATATTGGTTTTTCAATTGTTCAAAAACTTTAGCTATGTTGTTCAAAGAACTCATTTTATTTACTAATTGTGGGACGCAAGATGCATGTGCAATGGGTTGATAAAAAAATTACCCTGTGTAATTTGAAGTACCCCCTTTCCAAAAAGAAAATTACTCTGTAAGAACTTATCTCATTGCTTGGCTTGTTTCTATTCCCTGTTACATCTCTGGCCACCGAAGGTGAGCTGAGTAGGTTTGTTTAAAATCAATATAAAATTTTAACTTTCAGAGTTCTGAACTTACAAAAGAAAAGGAGAAAAAACACATGTTGATAAACAGAGAGAGAAGCACATGATTCTTCCCCAAAAAAGGAAAATCAATATGAGGGAAGTTAAAGAAAGGAATAGAGTTTTGGACATTTAGTGAGACATGAGATATACAGGCTGAAGCAACTTCCTGTAATAGCTAGAAGGGGAAACGATTTTGTTTACAGAATTTCTAGTTTCATTGTTTAGAATGGATGGAATCGTTAAAGTGCTTGGATTTTGTTTGGAAGGAAACCTGCTCTACTTATCTTCTGCTAAAAGTTTTTGGAATTGGCTGAACTAGATTTAGCTAAAGAGGAGTATTCATTTTGAACCCTTGTTTGATTTTATTTTGGAAAAAAACCATCAATATTAATATAAATCTGTCTTATATTCAAATATCATTCATTGTGAAACAGGAGAGAGAAATATATTTAATGCTGTCCTATTGCCATCCCTATCACACTTGATTTCCTCACCATCCAAAACTATAAAGCAGATGAGAGGAGAGATAAAAAAATCTTATGTTAGTGTCTATCATATTTTTGTTCATTTGGAGTGTTAATCGTTTTAAAGTTTTGGTGTACTGTTTATTATAACTAAAATGTCAACTTGAATTAACATTTTGGCCTTTCGTCATGATACATTTGTTGCTGCTTATGTTTGTAGGTCAATATAACACCAGATGCTTCTCTTATGCACTTTGTCGATCATGGTTGAGGAATGGTATCTCTGAAGAATTTCAGGTTTGCATAATTTGGATGGGAATTTTTCTTATAATGCATTTGGAGTATGTTGTGTTTTTCATTCGCTTTTACGTCAATGTTATTACTCGTAAGCAATCTCTGTGTAGCTATCAACTTTTACATGTTAATCTTATGTATTAAAACAAATTTTGCATGTGGAGATTCTCTTTATGCAATTTTATTTTTGTTTGCTTTTATGCTAATGCCAGTTTCTTATTAATCAAGATTTACGTATTGACATGTGCATGTGCATCATAGCTAAGAATATAGGAGGTAATGTAATGTCAATTTATTGCATATTTGCTTTCAAAGAGCTTATACAGAGATGTGAGTATAATGTCATTTTAGAATGCTACTACCAGCCTTTTGATTCAGTACTGATCTTTTGTAGACTTCCCTACAAACTTGGAGACACTGTTTTGTGCATGTGGCCAACCTTGACTAATCTTGTTGAGAATCCATAGTCGACCCCAAAAAATCTGAGACTAAAGCTTTTTTGTTGTTCTCTTTTTTGAGTATATTCAATAAAGTTCTATACTCTCTCTCTCTCTCTCTCTCTCTCTCTCTCTATATATATATATATATACATATCATTCAGATCTATATAGTCTTATTTTCTGTTCAGTACAGCCATTTCCCCACTATCTAAACTCGCATTTTTTGTTGTCATCCTCTTTTCTTACCAATGCACTTTAACTTGAATCAGATCACACCTTATTGTTGTGGGCTTATTTATGGGCACAGTGTGTGCCTCCTAACATAATTTTGAAGATGCTGCTGAAATGGTTGACAGTTTCAGCTTTCTTTGAGAATAAAAAGTTATAGTACATGCTTTCACTTTAACTCGTTTTCTAGTTTATAATTCTACTATATGTGTATGATCACATCTCCCCTGCTGTTTCTAACTCTCATCTTGATACCTAGTGGATTTCTAGCATGTAATGGTAGATGATTTAAGTTGATGATCAATATAAATCCTTTAGTTGAACCTTCATCAATGTTGTTGTTGAAGAATATCAAGAGTGTTTTAAGAAACTCCTCTCAATAACTTTTGTATTAGCACTTCAGTGAAGCTGGCGATCAACTGAATTTTTGTGATTTCCTAGTAACTGCTTTTAAGAACATTGTTACACCAATTCAATTAAAGCTTATGTGGATTGTGCTCTTTGGTTTACTTTTCATCATTTGGGCCGTAAAAGTTGGATGCATGAGTTAATGCTTTGTAAATTTATTTTTCCCAATTGGCAGCCACAATATGGGGATGTTGTGAGGCCTTTCCCAAAACCTTTGCCTATATCCACGGCAAGCACTCATCCGCCAACGAAAAAGGAAGGTGAAGAAGAAGGAGAAGAAGAAGATGAAGAGGAGGTTGGCTTATCTGATCATTATTATCATCATCTTTATAATTGTAATTGTTATTTTTATTGTTTTTTATATAAACATTGTTTTTAACAACAAAAGAACTATTAGTATTATTGTCATAACAATAATGGGGTTTCCTTGAAATGAAAATGCCGTAGTGATCATTGTTACTGATGATCAATTATCTATTTCTGTTTATGTATTCATTTCGTATGGTGGGTTGTTAAATGAGCCCTGAATCCTTTAACCATAATTTTATTTTGGGGGCATTCCTTAAAAATGCCACTGATATCATGATATGATGTACTTCATGTTTTAAACTGAGGATAAAGCTGTTTTTTCAATTGCAGATTAGTGAGATGATTTTGAACTTATTTATATTTAACAATTCAATGACAAGTTGACATAGATTTATGAAAAATTTTATGGTTCTATTTAATACGTATATGTTACAAAGTTGAATATGTATGTTACTGAATCTTCAGTCTTTTTTGGATGTTTAAGACTTTGGTGTGTTTGGGCCCAGCTTATCTGCTAAAAGCTTTTTGCTTTTTGTCTCAGCTTTTTATATATATATATATATATATACATATCTTTTAATAGACATAGACACTATGCAAATAAGCTGCTAAATGGTCCAGGCTTAGCAACTTAAGTGAGGCTCTATTGTTATTTATCCATTTTCTATACCTAAAATTCTGATAAGTGTAGATACACATCCGCCTCCTTCCGCACTAACTTGCTTGTTTCTGCTTTCAGGGTGACGAATCTGTTGAGGATTTATCACTGAAAGATCTGTTAAAGAGACCCGTTAAGCATGCTAAAAAGGTTCGAGTGCGGTAAGTTTCTCTATTTCCTATGGTATTAGTACCATTTTTGTAATTGCAACAAATAACATAGCTATTTAATGTTTTGCTGTAGATTAAGGGAAGAGCGGTTACGACGAATTGCGATGTATAAGAGTAGGCTTGCTCTTCTCCTTCCTCCCCTTGTAGAACAGTTCAGAAATGATACAGCTGCTAGAAACTGATGCACTTTGAACGCACATTATTGTCAACATTGGGGTATCCTCATGAGATGCATGCAAAGGCAGTAGATCAGTGTTTCAGGAATGACGAGAAAGTGAAAGTACTCAAATTTGCTGGCAGGCTTTGATGATCAAGATTCAAGCCGGATGATAGGAAAACCATTAGTGTCATAGGCTTATGAATATACATAGAAATGTTGAGTAAGGTAATGCTACAACCAATTTTGTAGTTAAACTTATTTCTAAAAAAAAAAATTTGTAACTAAATTTTGTCCGTAAAATATTATTTTTAAAAAAATATCATCTTGCTATATAATCATCTTATTTATAAAATAGTACCATAACAAAATTTTAAATATTTTTACATTTACAATTCCGGATAATGCAAACTCTCATCGTTTTGATCCTAGAAATTTACAATTGGGGCCAATGCTCTAAGAAGCCCTTAAGGGTAAAAAGGTAATTAAAGTCCCCCTTATTTATAGATTAATACAACAGGAACAGGTAAATCATTTTTTCTCATCGTCTACTCTTTCACATATCAGCAGGTTTCTAGGGTTTCTCAGATTCTCTCTGCCTCATCTCAGCTTCCATTCTCACCGATTCAACGGTAAAAACTTATCTCTGTCATCTTCTTCTTCTTCGTTTCAGTTGAACTATGGATTATTATCATTATTAGATTGAATAGTAGGAAACTTTCCCCCAATTCTATTGTTAATTCAAATTCATCCCAATTTTTTTTCAATGTTTATATGTTCTACAAGTAATTAATGAAAAATTTACTCTTTGCTGTTTTTGATTAGATTTAGGTAGCCCACAAATTCAAATCCAATAATAATGTCTGTCCAAGATTCTCCATCCGAGCCTGAAATTGTCACTCCTGCTAAGAAATCAAAAGGGGGTGGAAACTTCAGCGTAGAGGAAGACAAGCTTCTTGTGTTGGCATGGCTTAATACTAGCGTCGATGCCGTGCATCATGGTAATAATGGCCAAAACAAGAAAGCCCCATTTTATACAAAAATGGCCAAATACTTCCACAAGCACAAGAAGGATTCTACGTGTACTGTTGTCTCCCTAATGAGTCGATGGGGTGTGATTAATAGGGAGACATAGGGAGACGAGTAAATTTTGTGAGGTCTTTGCTAAAGTTGAAGTGAATAATCCAAATGCTACCGCCGAACAAATGAAGGTATCAATTGTGTTCTATTGCAATGCTTTGAAGAAAATGTCAATTGCTTAATACTTTTTTTGTTTTTTAGATTGACGCCAAGGACTTGTTTAGAGAAATATACAAGTGCAATTTTCAATTCAAACATTGTTGGCTCTTGTTGAAGAATTTACCAAAGTGGACACTCAATAAGCCTAGGGAAAATTTGAGAAAAGAATTACCTCAAACTCCAGATTCAATAGATCAAGATCAAGCCGGCAGGGATGATGTCTTGCTTGATGACACTACGGATTTCCAGAGACCAATAGGTAGGAAAGCTGAAAAGCCCAATCAAAAGAGAAAAGATACTGACAAAGAAGTCTCGAAATAGCTGAAAAAGAAAATGAAATTTCTTGAAGAATTGAGTGCACAAGAAAAGGAGGTTCTTCGTATCAAAACAGAAAATTTTTGCTTGGAAGAGTTGAGGGAGAATGAAACAATTAATATTGAAAAGGAAAGGCTTCGGATTGAAAGAATTAAGGAGGATGAAAGAATTATGATGATTGAAACAAGTGCCATGTCTGAATCACAAAAACTTTTTTTATCATGAACTCCAAAAAGGAAATCCTTGCAAGACGAACTTTGAGTAAATAGTTGGGTCGAGATGATGTCTTCTTCTGACCTTTGGTAATAGCTTATTTTAGGCATTGGTTTGTATTTTGTGACCTTATTTTGGTAGTAGTTTATTTTAGGCCTTAATTTGTATTTTGTGATTCTAGAAAAAGGTCTTCTCTCTTTTATTCACTCCACTCCTATGTATTTTCTATTATGCAATTTTGTAATCGTAATATCTTAGCTTATATAAAATGTCATGAATTTTCCATATTTGATGTCACATACTAGTCACATATTTAGATCAATGTACTGAATGATTTCCATATTCAGATTGGCAACCTCAGAAAAATAGCACACCAATTTATGTAATCTAGTACAAGATGAGACTTAAGATTAGATTTTGTGCAACAAACAGAATTGTCACTGTAATTTGTCATCTTCAAACTAAAGACATGCAAGCACCTCTTCCATCTTCCATCCAGGCCCTCTGGAAGACTTGTGGTTGCTTTGTTTCTCTCCAATTTGAGTGTTCAATCAGATATTCCCATTGCCTGAAAAGAAAATTTTAGAAAATAAATTATAAATACAAAAACTATTTCTATTTTCTAACTAATCATTGTTTCACAAGATATATGTGCTGCAAGTTTCCAACAAAACGGGTATACATCTCATCTTTCACAAGATATCTTCATCCCTCTCTGCATCTCATTTTCTTTTCTATTCTTTTTTTATAAGATTTTGATTGCAGTTTGTGCTGCAAGTTTTCAACAACAATTGATTAGAAAACAAAAGTATAGGTGCTGCAAGTTTCTTAAAAAGTCTTCATCCCTCTTTGCATCTCATTTTCATTTGTATTCTTTTTATTACATTTTGATTGCAGTTTTTGTGTGCGTAAGAAAAAATATTGCATTATACATGCCACTCCCCCTTTTTCCCTTTCTGTTGAGGGTGCAGGGGTAGTTATTAAAGGCACAAAAACCAATATATTTATTTATTCTTAAATTATCTTGTTTTCTATCCAGTCAATGGCTATCATATATTGGCATCCAAAATGCAAATTGTGTAATGCTCATAAAGTTATTGCCTATTAAGTACTAGCTAAGACGCTTATGTAACAGACTAACTGAGGACTCCAAAGGGTAGCACAATTGGTTGGGGACCATGCCCCTTGAAGCAGAGGTCACTAGGCCCCATTCCCTTCCCCCTCTGCTTAAGCCCAAAACGTACTAATAAAAAAACTGTAAATCCAAGATTTATTTTAATCAGACTATACCTACTTAAATTATACACAAAACCTGGGGCCTCAGCAGAAGGAAAAGTAGAACATCTGAGGAGAACATCAAAATTAGAAAGGCTGTGAAGTGTCCGAGAAATATATTTTTGGCGAAAGCTCCTGTATCAAAGGAAAGAAGAGTTCAAAGTGTCAACATAAATGGAGGAAAGAGTGAGGAAATACATTTAAAAAATAAAAACCAGAGAATTGCTTTGGAAAGCAATGAATCTTGTGCTTTCTTTGAATGCAGATAATAGAAGTTGTAGTTTGTAGGTAGTTTAACAATTGTACCAGCAGCATGAAACAATTCTGAATTGATCAGTTTGAGTATCATATGTCTCAAGCAACTTGCCACTCCAACTGGGGTCCTCATAGGATGCGATGACTTGAATTCTCCTAACGATCTCATTTGAACACCTTGAAATTCTATCAAAACAGACGGGTAACTAATCCAGTGGAAGCTTATACCTGAAAAATGTTGAAAAGATTAAAATCAATATTTTAGAACTTGGCTGCAAGCTTCAACTACATGCACTAACCAATAAGGTCTGCAAACATTTCATAAAACTATAAAGACCACACAAGTAAGTGGTTTAGTGATTATGTGTCTTGCCATGCCATTGGTCAGTCCATGCTAGAATCTATCTTGCACATGTAAACTCGTCTAGTCATTAGATGCCCTTGCCTTGCCATTAAATAGATCCAAACTAAAATATGTCTCATATAGTAGTATAAATATATGCATCTTAATGAACCATAACTATTTGATCCATACTAGTAATACTTGCTAGAAATCAATACTAAAATCAGAATGCATATCAAATAAATCTTTTGGCTTTTGCTTCTGTACAATTGGGTTTTTCTCTAACTGAGATTTCAAATGTGGCAAATTCAGCAGAACTACAGGCTTAAATCATTAAGTTCACAGAAGTGCAAAGAGAATATATGAGAATGCATATACAAAGTATCTAAATAGCTGCCTATTACATGACATTTCCCACATTTATAAATTAATAAGTTCACTCACAAGAACTTTAGTTCAAGATTGAAGCTAAGGCTGTATATATGGGTCGGGAAAACAATTTTTTCCTCAACTACCTTGTTCATAGCAGAATCTAACTAGCATTTTGCTAATACAAGTTTGATATTCCCAGATTGAAAAAAAAGAATCAATTTCTTTCATACAGGTCTTAATTCATTTGCATGAACTAAATATAAGACTAAATTGTCCTATTTGATGACGTAGCATTTGATAACTTCATGTATGTTATGCGTTTAATAAGAAGTTACATGTCCTTAAACATTGGTTAATGGAGAAGTAGGTTTCCTATGTAACTCTCCAACTTTGATAGGCAAGTGAAGGTTATATGTACAAGGAATTTCATTCTCTCACTACCTATAAAAGAGACATTCAGCTATCCCATCATATACGCTGAATAGTTAAAGAGAAAAGAGGGTCAAGTGAGAGAAACCAATCCTGGATTATAGTGTCTTTTATATTAAGACTTGATCTTAAGAAAATTTCAGCAATAGATCAAGGTAAGATTTATAGTTATTTTTGTGTAGATGTGAAAACATGATAATTCAAGATCCTAGAATTTTATATGATAATTGTTTATAATTTAACAACATAAAGAAAATATTTACACCAAACACAAACAATATTTAAATTATAGGGATCATAGAGTTGAAGCTAGCTGCTAAACCATTGTAAATGGGGTATGCATTCCCTTCGGAATCCCTTCTAGTGTTATGCCTAAGAACAGCGAGATTCTGAACATGAAAATTCTCTGGTCATGTGCACAAATTTTCAACAATTTTAGCACACAATGGAAAGGAATCACCAACCGTGCCTGGCTTTATGATCTAGTGCTAGAGTAAGTATATTGCACAGAAAGTTCAACACACTCAACTTCAATTATTCTAATCCTCGGATAACTACATCTTTGGAAAATCAACAATAATATAGAGGATCCTAAGCCAGACATTTGGTGAAACATCTTCAAAACCACCAACAAGATGCACCTGCATTCATTTAATTATGTAGTCTTTTCAATCCGAGTAATAGTAATTCAGATCAATAAGGAGATGGCATTGTTGAGAAGCCAAAACTATAGAGAAATAGAGAGTACATCCAACTCAGCATCCAAATTGTGACCAATAACACGAGATGACATCTGGGAGAGTCCCATGTCCACAATATTTGGAGAATCCATATGAGCAACTGAGGTCCTGCATTTAAGAAAACAGAATCAGAATCAAAGAACCAACATTCAATCAATTCTTACATTCTATTTTGCTTGTGGTGAATAACTAGGCACACACATGCACTTAAGAAAACAAAATCAAGCAAAGAACCAACATTTGATCAATTCTTACATTCTATTTTACTTGTGGTGAATAACTAGGCACACACAGATTGTTGCTTCATCAGTGCCAACAAACTTATCATATGAAAGGTAACAAAACTGACATTAAGAAGGAAGTCGGAAATGAAAATGCTAAATGGCGCTGTAGTAATCTGTCTAGCGACAACTATTGTATAACACATTTCCAACATTGTAATCAATTCATAAAACCTTACAATTTTCTAATTGAAATTCCCAATGGGAGTATCTTAATGGTTTTTTTTTTTTGGAACACAATCATCAACAAATGCAGGGCCAATACTCAATAGTTGCATATTCAAATTGGAACACATAAACCCAATTATTCTTTGTCCATTTACTTAATCCCTCCATGCCAGACTCTTCATAAACTGAGAACTTCCTTTCTGGGATAGCCTTGAATGAATTTGAGGCAGATACAAGAATTGGGTCTTCCATCAAAGCAACCAGGGTATTACTTCCCTGTTCATAAGCAGAATTTTTCATGTTCTTTATTTAATTCATATAACCAAGTTATTTGTCAGATAAAACCCAGGATTTCCAGTCCTAAAGGCAAGATTTTTCTCAGGGAAAATGTGATCATTTACAGAATTATATTTGCCCATTATGCAACCAAAATGGTGAAGCACACACACTTCCTTTTTTATTCTCTTCTAGTAGAAGAAATTGGGGCCACAATTCCCCCCAACTCCCCCCCCCCCCCAAAAAAAAAGCTTAATTTTACACATAAATGCACCCATGTATGCTGTCATATGTACAAGGTCAGCTACTCAACCACTCTTGACATCAAGCACCATCTAAGAGAAAGTTGTAAGTTTTGGAATTGCCCAATCACATTTACTGTCAGTAAGTTCCTCTTTCCAATTAGCATGCTACAAGTTACACAATTTAGCATAATAGAAGAACAATAATAACTAATCCAAATTCAAATCCTATCTCTATTCTACTAATACTTAAATAATAAACTATTAAATTTATTGTGATAATAAAATAATATCAGAACACGTTATGGTATCAAACAAGCAATTCTAAGAGCATTCATATCAGCTCATGCAAAAAATTATGTCTATTTTAGTATAAGAATAAATATATAGTCTAGATGAATTTTCATTTAAAGAATAGATATGATAAGGTTACCATATATTTAATAGTTCCATGTAAAAGATAGGGATATTTTAGAGACTTTAAGTATTTGTGTGAGAGTATTTTAGTACTTAAAATGTTGAAACCCCAACAGGAAATCTTGTTATTAATAGTATAGATAGACATTCATAACTATCATAATGATATCTCAGCAAAGAGAAATAAATAATGATAATATTTCATATTCAATAGTATTTAATATAAATTTTTAAAAAAATTAATAACTATCAGAATGATCAAGTTTCATATTTGTATTCATATATAAACACAAAAAATACAACAAAATAGAGCCCTAAGACAATTACAATTTAGGAGAACAAAAAAGTGACACCACAAATACTCTAGCAAGCCTGAACCTATCAGACAGAGCACTAAACAAAAAGTCCTTATACCAGTGACCCTAACGCCACACACAAAAGAGAAAAGAGATATGAGTCTTACACTTCTTTTTTTGATCTAGCTTTCAATATCACTATCATGGGCAACGTCCTTTTCCTATCCAACCCCACAAACCTTCATACATTGCATGTCTACACAATTTGGTCCCTACACCAAATTTCTGGGGACTATTTACACATCAAACTCCTCTTCATATTTGCATCTTTTGCAAATTGCAATCATCCCAACAAAATCCTAGATGGTTAAATTCCTCAACACCAAAACCTCTTCTCATCATTACACTTTTCCAAGAGTCTGAAATCCAAGCAACCATTCTTTGTAGCAAAAAGTATAACTTACAAATCAGAGTTAGAAGTGGAGGCCATGATTATGAAGGACTATCCTACCTCTGCAAAACCCCATTTATCTTAGTTGATCTTTTCAATCTTAGATTAGTTGAGATAAATTAACACTACATGAAAGATAATTACCAAAATCACATACCAGGTTCTGTAGCGAGTGCAATTCGATCCCTTAAGATCACAAGTTCAGGTGACAATTCATCAAAGCCCAAAAGTTTAAGGTACTACATTGCTGCTGTTAAAAGCCCTTGACTTGCTAAAATTTCAGCATATTTTTCAACAAGCTTACACAAAGATGCACTAAATCGCTTCTGCCCAGTTGCCAAGGCAAGGACAATAGTCTTTTCCATCAAATCCTAATCAAATGATTAAAAAAATAAATAAGTATTGTGGCCAGAATATACAGGTCAAAATACACCTCTACAAGTACCAAATTAACCTAAAGAAGCTCACCATAGGATTTCCCTTCATGCTCAGTTCTAAGACTCCTTAACCAAATTTCCACTGTTTTATCAATATTTCCTGCACATATATAACAAAGAGTAGCAGCCAACGCGTTATCAGCGGTCATGAGTTTCGAAGCAAGTGTGTCACAGAGCATAGTCCATTCCTCTCTCTGTGCAAACTGTTTGATGATGATTTTTTTTTAGGGAAAAAAGAAGGAATAAGAATTTAGCAGACACAATAACTTCATGATCAATGCAATTAATTGCACAAGAAACTATTTCTTACAGTAACTACTACAGGATAGCCATCATTGCAAAGTAAGAAACAAATATGTTTAATTTGACTTGTCTGTCTTTTGGGCCATAGCACAGAAGATCATCAGGTCAAGAGTTCATTACCTCCACAAATCCAGAAATAGAAACTCATTAAATTTATAGTTTCAAGAGGCAGACTGTTGACTTCTAATAATAATGTCTGAATGCAAGGATAATTTAGACAAAAGATGCCCCATAAAAGAAACAATATCTCTAGCAATTCTTGCAACTACATTCAGCTGTGGGCATGAGGAGGGAGGTCAGACAGGTTGAGTATACCATTTGCTAACATTAACATGAAAAGGAAGAGATACTATGTAAATGCAAGTAACAGATAACCATTCCACAGCATTCAAGATCATAATAAACCATTCAGCAAACTAAGATGGAAATATATATATATATATATATGTATATTAATGGAACAAGCATGAAACAGGGAAAGAAATTCAGCAACAAAATACCATTTATTTGGATTCAATAAAAAAATTGATTTAACTGTCCATGCATCTAAATCGTAAACAATGTGCTGGAATGTCACAAAAAATAACTCTGTCTTTGCCAGGAGTAATAAAACTTACACTACAGAGAAGAGCAAGTGTTTCTATCCAGAATTTCGGGGGCCTTGTATTTACAAGGCTCAAGAAATCATTGTTCACCCTTGCAGAAACAACCTGAAAATGAAACCCCCATGTATGAAAGAGACATTATAAATACGTTGTTAATAATCGATTGATAAGAAAAAAAATATTTATCTCCAATCGTTTTACTTAGCTTCATACGTTCATCAAAGTAAAATGAGGCTATTCAAGATAAATAAACAACCTTTAGGTAAGGTGATCGGCTAATCTTAAAGTATTGATCCTGTGTGCTCTCCCACAAGGATGCACCACCAACATTAGCAATAACTAAAGCATCAGCCATTTTATTTGCAGATATGCACTGTGCAACTGCCCCCTTGTAATCTCCAACAATTAAAGCACTTTGGACAGCATCATCAAATGTTGGGTCAGTGCTCTCCTCAAATCCATCTGGTTCTTGTTGCAATTATTCTGAATCAGGGGCAGTATATCCAATAGCAAAGTTTTCACCATGAGAGGTAAACACAAAAATCTTCCAGCTGGGCTAAGATTGTTAAAGAAATCTTCCCCATTATCGGTAGGGAAAACGTTAACTTCTTTATCATCCCCATATCCAACCTTATCAGTTACGGTATCGTCGAGTTCA
Organism: Quercus variabilis; assembly: GCA_030445155.1. Classification (NCBI taxonomy): domain Eukaryota; kingdom Viridiplantae; phylum Streptophyta; class Magnoliopsida; order Fagales; family Fagaceae; genus Quercus; species Quercus variabilis. The sequence continues at coordinate 2,419,940 of CP129448.1, read as the reverse complement.
AGTGCTTTTACGTCCTGGGAAAGATCTTCGACACTATCTTTCTCTTTAGTAGGTACACTGAAACCTAGGTGGGAGAGCAGCTTCGTCCTTGCTGTCCCATCATCCTCAAACATAACCTTCAAGAAGTTCCACGTTTCTCGGTCATCCTCAGATCTGAACAGCTCAAAAGGAATCAAGAGATGCAAAAGTAATAGAGCAACTTCTAATAGCAAAAGATAAAAATATTTGTTCGCCAGCAAAGATAACATACTAAGTCTCTTGTGACTTTTTCTCACAAAGTTCTCTCAACAAAGACCTTTCCCCGTTTTGAATTGCAGCTTCAAATTCAGACAATCGACTGACCAAACTGTCTTCAGTAACTAAGGTGTGGACATAAACCTTGACAAAGAAGGAAAAAAATTAACAAACAAATACAACATAAAATAAGAGAACAAAGAGACATTGACCAATAAAGATACCTCTAAAGCACCAGCTGGAACACCTGCAGCAGAGGGCCTAGGGCGAAACCCTACAAGCTTGCCACCAAAGCCAAAAGATGCCCCAGCAGGACGTTTATACCATTTTGGAGCTCTCAGAGGAGCTGCATAAAAAAGGTATTACTATGAAATTGAATTTCACAGGAAATATAATCAATTACAGAAAGTAACAACAAATGATTGTGGGATGTAAGGAGGGGGAAAGGAGGAGAAATACGAATAAGTACTGGCATGCATCAATTCCTAAATTACTTCACACAGTGTACAATCTTCTCTTCCCTGCATGAACTCACTACTCATCCATTTTATAAAGAAACAATTGTCTATTTCGCTTGCAATTACCCAATGAAATTCAGGACTTGCATATGTAAGCTAATTGGTGAAACAACTACAGAATGGAAATTCTATAATGAATACAACGTTTTGACATTTAATAATCATATAAAATAATAATAATAGGGCTGAATTTGGCATTGGGTTTTAGTATTAGTTTTTAGTTTTTAACTTTTATATACGGCTTTGTAAAACTTCACTTTTTTTTCACTTTTTTCAAGGGAAAAGTACACTAGCACACTTTCAGCAAAAAACTAGATAAGTTGTTCCCAAACGGACACTAGATCCAACCCCCAAAAAGTAATGTTATTACAATGATCTTTGTCAAAGTGTGGCTCAAATCATTCCATCCATGTTTTGGGACTAAGGCGTTGTTGTTGAACTTGCACTCTGCAAGACTGGAATCTGCAGCATCTCAACCACCCCAGTCTTATACAGAGGTGGAGATGCCATTTAGCCCGAAGGCCAATCTATTAACAATGCCGCAGAGGCAGTGTTACGCTTGTGAATTCAAAATGGCAAAATCAAATTGAGCTTGCAGGATGTCAATTGAATGGCATTGTGTCTACAAGAATCAACTACCCAAAAGGTTGCACCAATTTAGAAGAAGACTTGAAGAAAAAAGTCCAAGACATGGTCAGCAACAAAGTCATAAGCATACAAGTGCAGAAAGTGTTTCATCCTTTATAACCATGAAAAACACTGCCAACTGATTTAAAACACTGCCAACTATGAAACTGGAGTCAATTTCCTAAATAGGTTTCCAATAAACCATATATAGAATAGCTACCATACTCATTCAATGTTATACAAAGGATGGGGAAACAGGGCAACAAAATATTGGATGAATCTACAACTAAAGAACACGCCTGAACAGCTGACCTCATAAAGGAAAGGTGACTCATAGTCAATTTGAAAAGCATGAGAAGTTTATAAGGGAAAAATGATGAGAAAAGGCAAAATAATTTTCTATCAATCAAATAAATAAATGATGAGTACTTTCTATTTGAAGAATAACAATAGTAATCAACAAATAATACTCCTCAAGCAGCTACTGCAAATTGGGCATACAATCAAATTCAATTATTCTAGACATATGGAAGCACATGAGAGGGATAGGGGAAAAAATTCAAAAAGTCATGCATGGCTAATGGTATCCCAAACAGCAATCATATAAACATAAACTGATAAAAACAATAATACAGTTAAAATGGAATATCATGTTACAAAGTATCATTACCTTTAGTATGCCCCGTGAACTCTTTAACTGGTGTCATTATATTCTGCATATCCCATAACTGCTTGCATAAAATTGCTATAAATTAATGAACAGAAGACCCTTTTTTTTTTTTTCCTAATTACATAACCTCAAAATCATATTTTGCACTCAAGTAAAGCAACATCTTTCAATTTCCACATAACTACTCAAAAACTTCTCCTAACATTTTCATCACATTCAAGAAAACCTGACTGATCACCACTTTTCGACTATATATAGCTAGCGATATAGGGAGAAAGAAAGTAAAATTCAATTTGCACAAGCTAAAATTAACACAGCAACAACAAAATCATTATATGAAATGGTTCAGTTTATACTCTGAGTTTAGTAATTTTTAAAAGAGAGAGAGAGAGAGAGAGAGAGAGAGACTGACAGCCAGAGCTTGGGGGAGTTCAGAATGGAGAGCTTGCGAGTTTCGATCTCCCAGCCATGGATGCGGAGACCGCGGCGGCCGTCAGGCAAGGGTTCTGCACCAGTGGCTTTGAGTTCCTTCCCTTCCACTTCTACTATCTATAGAAAAAATAGAAAAAATAGCTTCAAAAAAAAGGAATCATCTTGACTGGAATATTTATGTAATCACAATAACAATAATTAATAGATGCTTGATCTCTATAAAGTATATTAGGTGTTATAAAACAGGTCAGTGGAAGATTTCTTTTTCTTTTTTTCTTTTTTTCTTTTTTTATAGCTCAAATCAACCAACAATATCAGTCAACAAAGTGAGAAAAATTAGTTAGTTCATTGTTTTGGTAACATATATTAACGTCTTCCTTTCTAAATATCAAGCTACATTTATAAATAAAACCAGGATGCTTGAAAATTATATTTTACTATAAAGCATGATCCCCATAGGGATTTGACTTAGATAAAAACTGTGATAAATGGCAAATCTATAGACATAACAAAAAAACTGGAAGCTTATAATATAAAAAGGAATTAAAGCAACAAAATACCTGTAGAATGAGCTGATTCCTATGGCATGCTTACCCGGTTCAATTCTCCTAGTAATATTACCTTATGCCAATTTTGACTCTGTTTACACAATGGGTAACGAAGCACATCAGGTACATCACCACATCAACCCGGTTGAAAATAAAAAGATGAAATTTATTGAAATGTAAGAAATTAGATAAAGGGGGAAAAGGAAAAGAAAAGAAAAGAGATAGTACCAGTGAGTGAGTTGTTGAGTTGTTGAACAATTGCAGCACCCAAAAGCTTTAATTAAGTCCCAATTCTTATGATCAGGTTTCTATGGTTCTTTTTCATCTGAAATTTAATAACCAAGAAATATAGACGTTGAGAGAGAACAATGGAGAAGAAGAATTGGGCTTTTGGATTTTTTTTTTTTTTTTTTTTTTTTAAATTGAAAGTTGAGAGTAAAATGGTGACTTTTACTTACCTGGCTCTTCTTCTTGTCGAGACAGAGGTCCTTTCAAATTGGGAATGTGAGAAATTTTATGCCAATCTTCCCCGATTTGCTTCTTGCATCTTTTCAGTAAGATGGGACATCTTCTAATGTCTAGTGTTTGCAAAGAGGTAAGGGCACCGATTCCTTCTGGCAATGATTCCAAATTAGGGCAGTCCCAAATATGAAGTGATTGAAGAGATATAAGTTTGCAGATCCACTCCGGTATAGCTATCAAACTATGACAGTCCCAAATTTGGAGATTTTGTAGAGAGCTGACATATTGAAGTCCCATTGGGAGAGAGACCAACTTCGGAAGACTAGAGAATTTCAAAGAGAGAAGGGTCCTAAGTCCTTGCCATTCCATCTCATCCCAATAATTGGATAAATCAACCACCTCAGAGTTCCGAACCTCCAGATATTGAAGTGCCGTAAGATATCGAATGCCTTGAGGAAGAGGACAGTTGTCTAGATATAGAGAACAGAGAGAAATGAGATTTGGTAGGCACTCCTCTGGCAAAGCTTCTTCCGTTTCGTATAACCCCAGGAAACTTAATTTGGAGAGAGGGGCAACAATTGTAGAAGGAGAAGAAGAAGAAGAAGCGATTGATGGTAGATTCCCTGAAGTCTTGTTGTTTATCATCATCCTCTCCAATGACTGCTTCAAGCTACACTTCCGTAGAGTCAATCTTTCGAGATATGGAAACAAAGGAAAGGAAGTCAGCTGAGGGCACTCCAAAATCTCTAAATGAGAAAGACGAGGAAATGAAGGAAGAGAATCCCTCCTTCCCCGCCAGTGCCACCATCCCTTTAAATTAGGGCAATACCCAATACAGAGTTTCTCCAAAGATGGGTAGAATAAAGAATCACTGTTTTCTCTCTCTGAATCTGATATGTGCTCTAAAGAATCCAATCCGTACAAATAGATCATTTTGAGAGAAGGACATTGGTCCAACGGTGGAAGATATTGGCATTTTCTACATGAACGTAATCTAAATTGGACAAGATTTGTGAGGGACACAAGCCAACGTGGAAATATCACTCCTCCGTACAGCTCTAATGTCAATGCTTTGAGATTTATGTGTGGTTGCAAGGCTTCCAATGACATGTAATCATAACCAGCACCCGTCTCATTAATGTCTTCTTCTACCCGCTCCCACCTTAAGTCCAACCTATCAAGGCGTTGTTTCTCTTTCAAATTTGCATCCTTACACTCTAATATGGCATCTTTTCCGTGTTTGAGATTTTCAATTGACAGTTTTCCCCTTAGCTCATTTAGCTTGTAAAGTTCCTTCAATCCACCGTAACTCCTAGGCATTGAATCGATCCTATCTTTACTCATCACAAATCTTGACAATGTCTGTAAATTAGTCAATTGGCTCAGTCCATTTGGCATATGAGTCAACTCCGAACACTCATCAACTTCAAGAAACCTGAGGTTGACTAATTTGTTAATATCTCTTGGCAATTCTTTAAGATTCCAACACCTAGAGAGTTTAAGTGTTTGCAAATTGTACAACTTGACAATAGAATTAGGAAGCATCTGAATGTCTTTATTCTCAGAAAGATCAAGATATCTTAGATGCTTCAACTTTTTGATAAAACTTGGAATTGTTTTAATCCTCATGGAATGCAAATCCAACAAGCGTATGAACTTAAAACTAGCCACAATTGCACTATAAGTTGAATCATTTGATCTTATGGGATCATACTTTGGTTGACATGGCAAAAGAAATGTTCTTATCCTTCTTGCTTTACATAATGAGATCGGAATTTCCGATAATGAGTACAACGTATCCCCAAATGACACATGACGAGTTTTCTCGTCAATGTCTTCCTCTTTTGAATAAATGGTGGTGCTCTCTGATCCCGTTACTTGTATTGCTATATCATGCATGAGATCATGTATTTTGAATTTTAAAATATTGCCAAATTCATCTTTTTCAACTTCTTGGAAGAATGATCTCCAAAGCAAATCCATAAAATACTCATGACCAACATCTTCTGGACATTGCTTTTTATCATGCAACGTGATGAACCCTTGCGCCATCCACATATTAATCAAACTTGATTTGTCAAACTCGTAATCTTTTGGAAATAGACTACAATATGCAAAGCATTGCTTCAAATGTGACGCAAGATGATCGTAACTCAACTTTAATGTTGGTAAAATGTCACTATTGTTTTGATGTATTTTTGAAAGTTCATTGGTTTTGAACGACAACCACTCCATTTCGGTTTTTTTAAAATACAACAAACCTCCTATTGTTCTTATTGCAAGCGGAACCCCTGCACACTTTTTTAAAATTTCCTTCCCAATTTCTACAAAGCTCGCATTCTTCAGTTCTTCCCCCTCTTCAAACGCCATCTTCTTAAATAAAGACCAAGCATGTTGTTCATCTAAACCCTGTAACATATGTGGTTGAATAGTTTGTGAAATCTTTGCCACCATTTGACTTCGTGTAGTCAGCACTATTCTACTAACCTCTTGCACCACCCATCAAAATTTTTTTCAAGCTAAACCATTTTTCCCGATCCTCGTTCCATACATCATCCAACACAATCAAGTATCTTTTTCCATTAATTTCTTTATGAACATCATTGACTAATGTGTTCATTTCAAGGTCTTTTGGTTTCTCATTTTTTATGCACTCCAAGATTTTCTGAACAATTATTTTCACATCAAAATCCTCAGAGACACACACCCACACTTTTGGCTCAAAATGGTCTTTGAGTTCTTTATCATTGAAGACAAGTTGAGCAACTGTGGTCTTTCCTAGTCCTCCGATACCAACTATCGGAAGGACAGAAACATTCTCCTTAACATTGGGATCCAACAGAGATCCAATAATGGCCTTCTTATCCTCCTCCCTCCCAATAACATCTTCAGCACTTACAAGGGAATGAGTGTGCCGTCCTGACTCATTCCTGACTTGTATCTCCTCACAACGTTCTTCCAAGTGAAACTGCCTGTCCGCAGGCTCCGCATCTATAGCAACTAGCCTCTCCCTCATCTCCTTAACCTTAGGACCCATTCTAAGACCATATGCAAGCTGGTTAGATTTGGAAAAGAAGATGCGTACCTTTTTGGCCTTCTTGTCACGGGTCATCACTTCCCGTCGCAGGGCCTTAGTGGAGATTTCATCCAGTAAGTCATCCGCATCACACATGGCATCCTTAAGCCTTTTCAGCCACTCTTTGATCACTTCACTGCCGTGTTGCTTCGCCTCTGCATCCAAAATCACAGCACTGATTTTGGAAACTGTCTCCTTGAGTTTGTTGATCTCGTCTTTGACACCCCAGATGAGCGCAACCTCTTTGAGTGCTAGGTCGCCCGCCTTCCCAATGATTTCCTTAGCAATGTCGAACAGAACTCCTTCCGCCATTTCTTGAATTAGAGAGAATTGAATGAATGCAAATTCTGTCTTTGTGAGAACAGAGAACTGGAGGGTAAGAGTAAAACCAGAACAATCTATGACAGTGGGTAGGAATGGACCATTCAGGTGGAATAAAAGACAAAGACCATACTTTTTGAGTGCTTCGATGAAAGTAAAACGCGTAGTCGTGGGGTACAATACAAAGATGCGAAGAAAACAAGCACAGTTCCCCAACTTGCCATTATTAAAGAAAACCGTGTGGACCTCAGCACCGAAAGAAAACCGTGTGGACCACAAGTGTTTCGTTTCCACTCTTTTCGCCATTATTAAAGCAACCTTTGTCAATTGTCACATACACATGCACTACTACTGTAGGTTTTGACTTCTATCTTTCTTTTTAAACCTTTTCTGAGCTCACACAGAAATTATATACTGTTCTTGTATCATTGTTGATACGTACTAGTTAGGCTGTCGGAAATTTCAAGGCCCACTAATTGGAGTTGATTCGGGAAGCGTAAAAGCTTAGTCTAAAACTTATCTTGATGGGCTTCAGTGAGGCCTATGACTTTTTTAAGGGTTAATTAAGGCCCATGGCTGAATTGGGGATGGGGATGATGATTCATGATAGCCTTTTTCACATAATGATAATATCCAATTCCTTCTTTGGGGGAAAGAGTTTGCACCTGAGTTTTCCACACTTTGTTTTTGTAGAAACAAGATAACTGACTCAAGGCAGTTTTGAGTTTTCACATTTTAACACAGTTTTGCATATCATTTTGTTTACTAATAATAACTTTGTTTATCAAATTAGATAGATGAATATGTGCTCTAAATTTGGCTTGCTTATATATATATATATATATAAATATAATATTAAAGGACAGTGATGAAAGACAAAAATCTTACAACAATTTATACATATCCAATGTATTATAAGTTTTTAATGGTGAAAAAATAATTTCATAGGTATTATATCACAAATAAAATTAACAACTTGTTTATATCAACAAAAAAAAAATTAATAATAATAATAAATAACAACTTGACTTGCCAATACACTAATAAGCCAACGACATTCTACTTTTTTTTTTTTTTTTGTTGATAATTTTATGGTTTGGAGAGTGTAAGAATTTAAATCTTGGATGTATCAATCAGAAACATTAGGAATTGCCAACTAATTGAATTACAAAACATTACATCCTTGTTGATAGCTATTGTTTGTGGATTTGATCTCGTTTGTAGAAGAGTACATAGTTAATTAAGGATTAAAATATATATATATATATATATATATATATTGTTGTCAATGAAGTATGGAAAATGAAAGTAGTCTTTGTGCTGTGCTGAGTTTATTTTCCAATTTATTTACTTTATTTTTTAAGCAAAATAAGTTAATCCAATGAAACTAAACTCATCAACAATCCTAAAATAAGTCAATTAAAAGCTTCTTGCTTAAGTTATATGTTGGTTTTAAGGAATACAAATTCTCTTTACCATCTTTTGAGTTCCACCATGCACAACTTGTCATTTATTTGTTTCACTTTTTATATAAAATAATCAAAATTAAAAAAAATCAAAAAAAAAAAATCAAAACACATGGCATACGTACCATAATTGGTGGGAAAAAAAAGTGGAACATAAAAAGTGATACAATATATTTTTACTCAATTTCAAATAATATCAATCAACAATTCTATAATGCATTAACATCTTTGATTACAAATTTATGATTAAAAGGAACAATCTCAAATAAATCAAGATCAAATTTCGGGTAATTTCTTCCGAATGGATGTTCCAATATCTTTTTGTCATTTATTTATCCACACTTCCTTTCTTTGTGTATATATATATAAAAGGAGAGAGAGACGTGATGCCCTAAAATAGAAATAAATAATTTATTTTATGGAATCTTCGTTTCCCTTTTTTTTCATGACTTATTAAAGTGATAGAATGCGATTAGTATAACATCGCTTTTACATGTGATTATCACTAATATTATTTTTAGTGTACATTAAACATAATCCATTGTCTATAGTTATAAAAAAAAAAACTTGTGAAATTTATTGTGTCATTATTAGATATATTGATAAATAGTTCTAAGATCTCACAAATTGAATTGATTTACCTATTTGATGGATCTCCTTGTTTATAAAGTTGAACAACAAAGCTTGCCATAAATTCAACCATTTAACATCAAAAATAGGACAAACCAAAATTGCATTCAAAAGGTTAACACCTATCATTATTAGAGTCAACTTTTTTTTTTGCTGAATTAAAAAAAAAAAAAAAAAAACTTTATAAACAGAGAACAATAGAGGTATAGTCTCTTTCCAAAGGTTGGTTAGTTTGGCACGATAAATAGACCTCTTTCATATGATACATTATTAAAAAGTTTGAGAGCAAAACTCCTTTCATAGTACATACCCAAATTGTCATAAAATAAAAATAATCAAATGTTCATAGGAGGACTGTCAAAAACAATTAAATCTAAGTCAAGATCCGAACCATTTTCTAGTTAGAGCGTTAGTGCATTTGTTTGCTTCACGGAAGCAATAATTCATCTTCAATTGAAGAATTTGACTTATGAGAGTTTTGCAATCCAAAATAAGAGAATCATGAAAGAAGATATCACACCCAAGGCTTTCCTCTTTTCATATTCATCCAATGAGCATGGTCCACAAAATCTACCAGTCCAAACTTGCAATAGCGATGCTAAATAGCTATATAGCAATTTTTAGCACTACCAATCACAAAAGTGGAGCTGCAATAGTGAAGCTATAATTAAAAATTTTGGCTTCTTAGCTACAGTGCACAGCTAAAGATAGCTGTGCACTATAGATCAAAGGTAAAAATAAAAAAATAAAAAGATTTATGTTGTGTTCACACTGATGGGTAGAAATTTTTTTTTTTTTTCTTTTTCCTCCTTTCCCATTTCTACCCGTTGCTCCTCTCTCCCCTTAGTCCTCACACTCTTCATTTTTTTCAGTTGCAAGCTTCAATTTCTCCACTCGTCCCCGACCAAAGCCCCTACCCAGCACCGATTGATCTCTTCATTCTTTGCCCCTCTCTCTCTCTGCTATCTCATTTTTCCTCTACTCTCTCTCTCAATATTTCTCTGTCTCAAACACCAAGACCCATGATCATTTCAGATAAGCTACATGAAGATCTCTTTATTAGAGTCATCATTCAAAATGTGGGAAATGGGACTCAAAAGACAGTCCAAGCTTCCTTCAATTCATTATTTCTTGGAGGAGTTGACAAACTAATGCCATTGATGAACGAAAGCTTCCCAGATTTGGGACTTCAAGCTGAAAATTGCACTGAAATGAATTGGATACAATCTATCCTTTTTTTGAATGGATTTCAAATAAGTGAGCCTTTAGAAGTCTTACTAGACTAAAAAACCATCTATAAGGACTTCTTGAAAGCAAAATCTGACTTTGTCAAGGAACCCATATCAGATATTGGACTAGAAGGGATATGGAAAAGGTTTTTGAAAGAAGAGAAAGTGTTTATGATAATGGATCCTTATGGGGGACGAATGAATGAGATTTCAGAATTTGACATACCTTTTCCACTCAGGAAAGGTAATTTGTACAACATACAGTACATGGTTTGGTGGGAAGTGAATGGGATTAAGGCATCTAACAAGCATGTACATTGGATTAGAATGCTTTACAAGTACATGAGGCCTTATGTGTCAAAGTTTCCTATGGCTGCCTATCTTAACTACAGGGATCTTGATTTAGATACCAACAAAGAGAGCAATGTTGGCTACTTAGAAGCAAGAGTTTGGGGTCTAAAATACTTCAAGGGTAACTTCAAGAGATTGGCATAGGTGAAGAGCAAGTTGATCCAAAAAATTTCTTCAGAAATGAACAGAGTATACAACTCCTTCTAGAAAGTGGTGCAGATTAAGTAGCTGAACATATATATTTGTATAAAAGAAAATTAGTTTCAGATTTGTGGGCATTTGTCATTACAGTGCATACAAATCAAAGCTCAAATATACAATGTGAAATCAAAATGCAATACCTATTGTTCTTCAACTTCAACCAACTAAGATAATCAATATTAAATGATGAAAATTTTCAAACATTTATGAAATATCGCGGCATTTATGTAACTGAAAAAACTGTATTTTTTTTTTTTTTTTTTACTATCTCTATTGATCATCACTGCTACTCCACCCTCCAGCAGCTTATGGTTAATGTGGGTGGATTGGTTTTGATCTAGAAATTTTGTTTTTTAAGTTGAGGCAGTTTTCTTTTCATTTGTGGTTGAGAATCGAGGTCTTTCACTCCACCGTAGAATATTAAAGTTGTTCATTGAATTTGGCTGGTGCAAAATTGCATGGGTTTAGTTTGAAATCTTTAAGGTTGAGATGTCAATGTTTACTTCTTTAAGATGTATTGTTTTTTCTAAAATTTTGACCTTTTTTGAATAGGTTTTTTAAAGTTTCCTTCTTAGGTGATTTTTCTAAATTAAAATATTTTCAATTCCCTCACTTTTCTATCATTCCAACCTTTCAACCAAATGGAGCCTAACTTTCATTTATAACAATGAAACAATGATCCCAATATGCTTTCTTTGCAACTATTAAAATTAGTCATACAATATGCTTTCTATAAATGATTTGGCATTGTCAACCAACTTAGACTCTCAAGTACTTATTTTGACTTCTGAAATTTTAAATCCTATAAGCCAGAACTCTAGAAGTTGAGGGGAAGTAAAAAACAATGATAGAGCTCCAGATGATTTTGGTTTCTTCTTGATATTTTTGAGGGAGTTACTTTCTTAATTGGGGGCCTATTTGGTAATATTGTTTTAGTAATGTTGTTTAAGTGTTGTTGAAATACGTTTGGATGAAAAAGTGTTATGAAAATACGTATTGTGTTGTTTAAACAACACAACCAAACAGACCCTAAGTTGCTAGCATCATTTGAGACCAGGGGCGGAGGCAGCACCTAACCTTGTGAAAACCGCCCCAGAGTACTATTACTATGATATATATTCAGATATTCTTAAGCAATTGACCCCTCTGACATAGAAGGAAAAAAACAAACAAAGAAGCAATCCTTAAAAGAAACAGACACCGAAAAATAAGGGAAATGAACTTCCCTGACCCACCAAACCAACATATCATTTTTTTCTGAATTTTTTATCCTGTCCCACTTGTAACGTTTTTTACCCCTGTCACTATTCAAGCATTTGAACTTCTTGCTTGTCTCATAAATGAATATATATCATAGATTCATAATAGTAGTTAAATGAATAGTGAAATGCAGTTAAAATTGTTTACTCTTTTAGATAGGAATAGGATGAAGCTTTTTACTTTTTACTTTTTTTGAATAAGATAGGATGAAGCTAAATTACCTAATACCGAAGAACAATTCAAGATAATCTTTTTTTTATTATACAATTCAATTAGTGGGTCTCATACATATATATATACATATATATTAAAAATATTTAATCTTCTTATATTGTACCAAAACCTAGAGTCTCCAACCCTCCATTATATTTTTCTTCTCCTCTATTTCTTGGCTTTTTAACGGTTTCAAAATATGAAAATTTTGTTATAAACTCAAATTTTAGATACTTAAAAGGATAGATAAATAAATGTTGAATTCTACATATTTTAAGAATCAATCAAGATGGTGAAAAATATATATAATTTTACAGGTATTTACTATTTACTATACAAAACATATACTTGTAATTACATTTATTTACAATTGTTTATTTATTTTGTTATTGTTAATTTGTTGTTGATTAACATATTTAGAATATTTTTTCTTTCAATCTTGCCCCCCCCTAAATTGAAATCCTAACTCCACCACTGTCTGAGACCCACCCGTGACGATGACACAAAGCAAGAAGAGATGGCCGAAAAGAGTGCCATTTTGAGCTTTATCTTGTTAACTAAGTGGCCCTTGGAAGGTGAAAAGAGTCAAGATCAAGTTATTTATTATCGATCCATAAATTAAGTCATATTTTATGTATAATTTAAAAATACAAAAAGTTTGAAATTTAAATAATTTATAGATGAGATATCTATTGATCTTTTATTATCTTTGGATTTATGACAGTACCCATCTAATAAAAAATCATTGAATTGTGTAACATTGTCAAAACTCAAAAGTTGTACCACATACTTGTTTATTTGGAAACAACTTATCTAACTTTTTGTTGGACATTTTTTTATGAAAGTATGCTAAATTATACTTGAACCTTGAAAAAAATTGAAAAAGTGAGAAAAAAAAAAAAGAGATTTTAAAAAGTTATATATAAAAGTTAAAAGCTAAAACTTAAAACTAGTGTCAAACTCACTCAAAACTTCTTCTTCTTCTTCTTTTGCTAAATAAACTCACCCATAATTTTAACCCAACTCTTGATATATTATATATTTTCATACATATGACACTAGTATTATATCTATGCTATGCATGGGTTAATATAAAATTATTTACAAATTAGTAATTTCTTAATGAATGGTGCACATGATGTGTTTGTTATGGAATGATATTAAGGTCATTAATGTGTGGCCTTGAACGAGTATAGTAGTATTCACCATTTTGGATGCACCATTTGATATAATAATACGTATGCTTTCCCATCAGATTCTTTTTATACATTCAAGCATTCCTCGAAGCTGAGGCAATAGGTTGTAGTGTCCTTGTCTTATATTCACAATGACAACAAATCATTTGCAGTTCTGATCAGTTTCATCATGCTAGCCCTAGTGACTAAAGCATTGAAAAATTGGCTATGCATCATCATCATATAAGTGAACATTATTATACTGTGAACTTCGAAATTAGCTGGCTCAAATAGTGTTGATAAGTTACAAGTTTAGGATCTCAAGCTTGCCATACCCCGTTGCTCTAATAAATGATTAGTAATGACTAATGAGTCTTCAAATACAATTATAACTTGATGGCATCATGACTACTCATATCCCATTTCCGACTAAATTTGTTGTTTAGCCAATGTATAAGTGTTTTAGAAATCTGGACTGGACAGTGCGGTTGAACTGGGATAACTAGGAACCGGTCATCATAGTTGTGAAATTCGGACCGAACCGGACGGTCCGACCCAGTTACCTGTGACCCGAGCCCCAGTCTGGTTCTTTAGTGAGTGAAAACCGATTTTGAAATTAATTAGGTAAAACGCGTGCTCCAGGAATGAACCAGCGACCTCCCAGGATTTTTGGACCTTTGTCCAACACGCTAACCACTGAACCACTAGGCTTCCTTGTGTTCTTCTTGAAACTTATATTTTATTTATTTTAATTCTACAAGGTTAATAGTTTTGGATTTAATTTTATCACTATTTACTTAATAGTATTTTCTTTTTCTTTTTTGGTTCAAGAATTATTCTTTCACATCAATAAATATGAATATGAAAATTGTAAATTTATGTTAAAAATGATGTTATTTTAAATTAAAATGCATTTTTTATTTGAAAGAATAATAAATAAAATTTTTTAAAGCTTGTTTATATTTATTATTTTCTATTCACTTTATAAAAATAACGAAAATACATTTGAAATTTGTTTTAATTGCTTAATATTTTTTTTAAGGGTAAATTTTCATATTTTTACACATTTAATACATTTATTTGTATTTTAATTAATATTAAATTAATTTTGACGTCATCACGGTTCGACCTCGGTGGGACCTCGGTCCGACCTTAAAAACCTTGAACCTCTCCCTTCTCCGGTTCTTTGAACGGTCCGGGTTTGAAAACCTCGCCGGTCATCATTCTGGTTTAGAGTAAGTGAAGGCTAAAGCCGTGGAAGAAAGAAAGATAATTTGCTGCTTTACTCTGTTTGAGAAACTGGGGAAGACGAGAGTGTAGAGAGTAGAGACTGAGATGGGGAAAGAAAGAGATGAAGACTGAGAAGTAAATGTTGGGAAGAACAACAAAAGACTAGAAGAAGCTATCATATTTGGATTGCTTGAGAAAAACGTGATAGTGAAAACAAGTTGGCTTTATCATTATTTGTTTAAATTATTTTTAAACTTAAAAAGCCAAGTTTTTTCTCATTATTTGTTTAAAGTTGGATTCGGTTAATATATGTCCTTAAGGAAGTGAAATCTTAGATCTCATGAATTGAGATTTTTTTTTTCCTTAAACGTAATTGCGTTTTTTTATTATATATTATATCAAAGGAGTAATTTACTTGAAACTTGAGAGTATTATATAACATAGAATAATAATAATAAAACACACCAATAAAATAAGTAAATCTTTGTATTTCTTTTTATTTTTTGGAGAATCAAAACATAAAGTCATTATATTTGTGGGGCCGATTATCCAAAAGGATGATATAGAAATTGTAGGAAATGGGATTGTGGCCCAACGGCCCAGTCCAAGGACACTCACTTGTCCGAGGATAGTTAATGAGAGATATTATGGGACTAGTATAAAAGAAAGGGATGGAAGTCATATATAGGTGCAGTTTGGATTCGGCGTCAGCGTTTGCTGAAACGCGTTTTGCCTCTTTTTCTTTTTTTTTTAGGCCGCTTATGTTGACTTTAGCGGCAAAATTTACTGTTGTGAACAGTGTATGCACTGTTCATGTACTGTTCACGTAATAAAAAAATTAAAAATAGGTCCCACAATACTATTCACACATTTAAAAATTATTTTGCTACAGTGTTTTCAGTTTTCAGTTTTCAATTTTCAGTTTCAGCAACAATAAGCTCAATCCAAACGGACCCATAGTGGCTCAAAGCGCGTCTGAGGATAAAACTCACCTCAGATACCATGGTCCGAGGTGGATGTAACTATCTCACTATTCATGGTACTCCGCAAAGTTGTATTAGAACTGTAAAGTGAATATAGAATAACGAAGGAACTGGGAACGATGACAAATATCTTCTGAAGCTGCTACCTCCACATTAAATGCTTCCCAGCTAACTCTCTGGCCGCATTAATGTGGAGGTGATGCCTTAACAGTAACCAAGCAGCCTTATGGCTGATAAGCGAAAGTTCTAGGAGGTGCTGGATGAGACAGAAAGGAGTCCTAAAAATAGAATCCACACGTGTACGGTGAAAAGAGGGTGATGAACATAGTATATAACCTAAAAGTGGACGATATTAGAGGGGAGGGAGTAAAAAAAGAAAGGGAAAAACAATTGAACTCAGAAAGATATCCCATGAAACCTAGCCGAGGAGAGTTTTCATCATACAGTTAGCTTGAAACGTCTTTTGCTGCACATTGATCATGACCTTTTCTATTGAGTGGAACTAGTTCTTTCACCCACTCTCTAAAAATTTATTGTTTGGACTTGTTAGGCTAGAAACTCATCCCTATTCTGGGTCCAATCCAATTTGAGTCCCTACAATATCTATAAACTTGAATGATTAATGGTAATTTTAATGTAATGTTTTATGCTTTATTATTTTTATTTTTTATTTAAAAATTGTGATAATGTACTTGAAAATTATTTAATATTTTTAAATCAAGATTGCTCATTTTTATAGTCTTTTCTTATTATTTTTTTTATTTATTATTAAATGATTTATGATGTCATCACGGTTCAACCTCAATTGAACCTCGATCCAACCGTAAAAATCTTAAACCTTTCTCTTTTTTGGTTTTATAAACGGTCCGGGTTATTTCAAAACCAGGTTAATAACTTCTAGCACCTCTTTATTTTATGGAACAAATTCTTCTTCATAATGTACTTTAGGCCTTTTGTATTGAATAGAACTCATTTATTTCCCATAAATAAATAAATAAAAACTTCTAGCACCATTCATATAATATTACTTGCTAATGTGAAATCTTTCTTATTTTCTTAAAAATTATTTAATGAGATCCATTCACAAAATAAGCAATATGCTATTTAAGTTTATTGGATACTCCAAGCCAGGTACTAATTGATAATACAATTTTCTTTGCAAATCAATAAAATAATAAATTATCAACTCTTTAAGCCTAAACTTATTTTAATGTTCTATAATACTACAAATTATCTTATAAGTCTGTCTCATGGAGCAAGCCTCTTACAAGCTTGCAAATCCCACAAGAATGAGATCCATAAATATGTAAGATGCCTACCCCATGAATTGGATGTACAAGATACCATCTATCCCAATTTAGTGCCTGTCCATGACTTTTTGAAAAATAGTTTTTTAAATGCCCCCAAAAAAAAAAAAAAACCTTACAAAATATATTTTTTTAATAGTTTTGATTTTTTAAAAATGAAAATAAAAAAATCATTTCAGAAAAACCTCATCTTGATGGTTGATAGTATGTGAAAATAGCTTCATTCTAAAACTATATTTTCTTAAAATAATCTTGGAGAAAATATTTAATAAAAGCATAAAACTATATTTTCCATTAATTTTTGTAATTTATTTGAATCTTCCCCCCACCAAAAAAAAAGAAAAAAGAAAAAAGAAAATTGAAACTAAACCGCGGGCTCCAATCATCTAGGATAGATCTATCAAAATCAAAAGCACCTCTCTCTCTCTCTCTCTCAAATTTTCAAAAACCCCAATTTATTAGAACTTTTACCTCTCACCACAATCCCCCGCCATCACTTGCCGCCACACACCACCATGGCCTTGGATCCCCAACCCACTCCCACCACCACCACAACACCAACCGCAACCACCACCACCACCACACGTCCTCTCACAAACATAAACACAAACACATCCCCTTCACAACCAGCAAGACCCGTGTATGTTCAAAACCCACATCCCCACCACCCCCACCACCACCACCAGCAAATCCCCCATTTGTACCCACAAGTCCGATCCCCAAACCCCACCCAACAAGGAATCCTCTACCCTGTTGCCTCTTCTGGCCGTGGCTTCATTCCCAAACCACCTCTTCAAAACTCTGTCACTGTTGCCACCAACAACAACGTTACAACAGCAACAACAACAACAGCAACTGCTACCACTACAAGTAGTGTTGGTGTTGGGTACCCCACTCGGCCTTTGGTCTCTTATCCTCAAGTCCACGTGATGAGGCCTCCTCTTCACCACTTACACCAGCAACACCCAACTTCTCAGCTCCCCTCTGCTACAAACCCCATCAAGGGCATTCCTATCTCTACGCACCAAAAGGTCCCAGCTTTTTTGGGCTTTTTTGCTTAATGGGTTTTGACTGTTTGGTAAAGAAATTTGATGGGTTGGTTTTGGTTTTCTTTGAATTTCGTTTGTTTTGTATATTCAATTGGGGTTTATGCGTGATGGGTGTTGTCTGTTTCTTCAAAACATATGGAAAACTATGATGGGTTGCTTTTGGTTTCTCATTTTTTTTGTCTGTTTTCTATGTTCAATTTGGGATTTTTTTGTGATGGGTTGCTTTTGATTCGTATTTTGTTTGGTTTCTTTGTTGAATTGGGGTTTATGCTTCATGGGTAGGGCTTTTTTTTTTTTTTAAATCAAAATTATATCAGCAAAATTTGTGGCTTGCTTTGGGTTCTCATAGTTTGTTTGTTTTCTATGTTCAATTTGGATTTTTTGTGATGGGTAGGGTGTTTATATAAAAAATGTATGAGCAGCTTTAATGGGTTGCTTCTGGTTTCTAGTATTTTGTTTGTTTCTGCTTTCAATTGGGGGGTATGAGTGATGGGTAGGGTGTAATTGTCAAAATTAATTCTGCAAAATATGTGATTTGCTTTTGGTTTATCATTATTTGTTTGTTTTGTGTGTGCAATTGGGATTTTTGCGTGATGGGCACTGGTTCAATATTTTCATCTTTGAGCTCATTCATGAGCTCCATAAGTGTTAGATAAGCTTGATTTTCATGCTGACATTGGCATGGTCAGACATTGGAATTCAGTGGCAATAGATAAAAACAATACTGCAGATATTGATTGTCTTCTCCTTGTTTTAGGTTGCTCCTCCAACTTCAGTTTCTGACTATAATGGCTATAAGGATCCCAGGTAACTTCTTTATAAGATAGCATCATTTTTCTTTCATTAATGCATATATGTACAGTTTAATTGATCTCTTGTGGTGCTTTATGTAGGGACAAAAGTATGGATGCTTTCTCTAGAGGCAAAACTGTAGACGAGTCTTTGTACACGATCAGAGATCGAAAAGTAAGCATATGGTTTTTTTTTTGGTTGATTGGATGTATATATGCATCATGATTCATGCATGCAGAAGAAATATGCATGACTTGATTCACTATCACTGAAAATAGCTACCTGAGATATTGGTTTTTCAATTGTCCAAAAACTTTGGTTATGTTGTTCAAAGAATGCATATTATTTACTGATTGTGGGACGCAAGATGCCTGTGCAATGGTTTGATAAGAAAATTACCCCGTGTAATTTGAAGTACATTTGTCCCTACCCCCTTTCCAAAAAGAAAAAGAAGCAAAAACTCTGTAAGAACTTATCTTGCTTGGCTTGTTTCTATTCCCTGTTTCATCTCTGGCCACCAAAGGTGAGCTTAGTAGGTTTGTTTAAAATCAATATAAAATTTTAAACTTTCACAAAAGGTGAGCTTAGTAGGTTTGTTTAAAATCAATATAAAATTTTAAACTTTCATAGTTCTGAACTTACAAAAGAAAAGGAGAAAAAACACATGTTGATAAACAGAGAGAGAAGCACATGATGCTTTCCCAGAAAAGGAAAATCAATACGAGGGAAGTTAAAGAAAGGAATAGAGTTTTGGACATTTAGTGGGACATGAGATATAGAGGCTGAAGCAACTTCCTGTAATCGCTAGAAGGGGAAAGGATTTTGTTTACAGAATTTCTAGTTTCATTGTTTAGAATAGATGGAATCATTAAAGTGTTTGGATTTTTTTTGGAAGGAAACCTTCTCTACTTATGTTCTGCTAAAAGTTTTTTGAATTGGCTGAACTAGATTTAGCTAAAGAGGAGTATTCATTTTGAACCCTTGTTTGATTTTATGTTGGAAAAAAAAAACCATCAATATTAATATAAATCTGTCTTATATTCAAATATCATTCATTGCGAAACAGGAGATGGAAATATATTTAATGCTGTCCCATTGCCATCCCTATTGCACTCGATTTCCTCACCATCCAAAACTATAAAGCAGATAAGAAGAGAGATAAAAAAAATCTTATGTTAGTGTCTATTGTATTTTTGTTCATTTGGAGCGTTAATCGTTTTAAATTTTTGGTGTACTGTTTATTATAACTAAAATGTCGACCTGAATTAACATTTTGGCCTTTTGTCATGATACATTTGTTGCTGCTTATGTTTGTAGGTCAATATAACACCAGATGCTTCTCTATATGCACTTTGTCGATCATGGTTGAGGAATGGTATCTCTGAAGAATTTCAGGTTTGCATAGTTTTGGATGGGAATTTTTCTTATAATGCATTTGGAGTATGCTGTGTTTTTCATTCTCTTTTACGTCAATGTTATTACTTGTAAGAAATCTCTGTGTAGATTCTTAATATAGCTATCAACTTTTACATGTTAATCTTACGTATTAAAACAAATTCTGCACGTGTAGATTCTCTTTATGCAATTTTATTTTTGTTTGCTTTTATGCTAATGCTAGTTTCTTATTAATCAATATTTACGTATTGACATGTGCATGTGCATCATTAGCTAAGAAAATAGGAGGTAATGTAATATCAATTTATAGCATATTTGATTTCAAAGAGCTTATACAGAGATGCGAGTATAATGTCATTTTAGAATGCTACTACCAATAGCCTTTTGATTCAGTACTGAACTTTTGTATACTTCACTACAATCTTGGAGACACTGTTATGTGCATGTGGCCAGCCTTGACTAATCTTGTTGAGAATCCATAGTCAACCCCAAAAAATCTGAGACTAAAGCATTTTTGTTGTTGTTCTCTCTTTTGAGTATATTCACTAAAGTTCTATACTCTCTCTCTCTCTCTCTCTATATATATATATATATATTTATATTTATATAAAT
Source organism: Quercus variabilis (assembly GCA_030445155.1). NCBI lineage: Eukaryota > Viridiplantae > Streptophyta > Magnoliopsida > Fagales > Fagaceae > Quercus > Quercus variabilis. The sequence goes on along the minus strand of CP129448.1, from coordinate 2,399,159 downwards.
TCATTCTTATTTTTCTTTTTTAAATAGATGAATATGTGGTAACAATTTTTTTAGATCATAAAATTTAGTTGGAGGGGCCTTTGTGGGAATCTTTTAGGTTGAAAGCTTCATTTCCAATTACGTAAATAGCTGTAAAGGAATCATTTTGTCAATCAGACCTATCTAGTCTTATTTTCTGTTCAGTACAGCCATTTCCCCACTATCTAAACTCGCATTTTTTGTTGTCATCCTCTTTTCTTCATAATGCATTTTAACTTGAATCAGATCACGCCTTATTGTTCTGGGCTCATTTATGGGCACAGTGTGTGCCTCCTAACATAATTTTGAAGATGCTGCTGAAATGGTTGACAGTTTCAGCTTTCTTTGAGAATAAAAAATTATAGTACATGTTTTCACTTTAACTCATTTTCTAGTTTATAATTCTACTATGTGTATGATCACGTCTCCCCTGCTGCTTCTAACTCTCATCTTGGTACCTAGTGGATTTCTAGTATGTAATGGTAGATGATTTAAGTTGATGATCAATATAAATCCTTTAGTTGAACCTTCATCAATGTTGTTGTTGAAGAATATCAAGAGTGTTTTAAGGAACTCCTCTCAATAACTTTTGCATTTAGCACTTCAGTGAAGCTGGCGATCAACTGAATTTTTGTGATTTCCTTGTAACTGCTTTTAAGAATATTGTTACACCAATTCAATTAAAGTTTATGTGGATTGTGCTCTTTGGTTTACTTTTCATCATTTGGGCCTTAAAAGTTGGTTGCATGAGTTAATGCTTTGTAAATTTATTTTTCCCAATTGGCAGCCACAGTATGGGGATGTTGTGAGGCCTTTCCCAAAACCTTTGCCTATATCCACGGCAAGCACTCATCCATCAAAGAAAAAGGAAGGTGAAGAAGAAGAAGAAGAAGAAGAAGAAGATGAGGAGGTTGGCTTATCTGATCATTATTATCATCATCATCTTTATAATTATAATTGTTGTTTTTATTGTTTTCTATATAATCATTGTTTTTAACAACAAAAGAACTATTAGTATTATTGTCATAACAATAATGGGGTTTCCTTGAAATGAAAATGCCGTAGTGATCATTGTTATTGATGATCAATTATCTATTTCTGTTTATGCATTCATTTGGTATGGTGGGTATGAGCCCTGAATCCTTTAACCATAATTTTGTTTTGGGGGCATTCCTTAAAAATGCCGCCGATATGATGATATGATGTACTTCATGTTTTAAACTGAGGATAAAGCTGTATTTTCAATTGCAGATTAGTGAGATGATTTTGAACTTATTTATATTTAACAATTCAATGACAAGTTGACATAGATTTATGCAAAATTATATGGTCCTATTTAATACGTATATGTTACAGAGTTGAATATGTATGTTACTGAATCTTCAGTCTTTTTTGGATGTTTAAGACTTTGGTGTGTTTGGGCCCAGCTTATCTGCTAAAAGCTTTTGGCTTTTTGTCTCAGCATTTTTTTGCAAGTAATCTAACTTTTAGTCTTTTTGGAAATAAGATATATATATCTTTTGATAAACCCTACACAAATAAGCTACTAGAAATAAGCTGCTAAACAGTACAGGCTTAGGAACTTAAGTAAGGCTCTATTCTTATTTATCCATCTTCTAAACCTAAAATTCTGATAAGTGTAGATACACATCTGCCTCCTTCAACACTAACTTGCTTGTTTCTGCTTTCAGGGCGACAAATCTGTTGAGGATTTATCACCGAAAGATCTGTTAAAGAGACACGTTAAGCATGCTAAAAAGGTTCGAGCACGGTAAGTTTCTCTATTTCCTAGGGTATTGGTACCATTTTTGTAATTGCAACAAATAACAAAGCTATTTAATGTTTTGCTGTAGATTAAGGGAAGAGCGGTTAAGAAGAATTGCGAGGTATAAGAGTAGGCTTGCTCTTCTCCTTCCTCCCCTTGTAGAACAGTTCAGAAATGATACAGCTGCTAGAAACTGATGCACTTTGAACACACATTATTGTCAACATTGGGGTATGCTCATGAGATGCATGCAAAGGCAGAGATCAGTGTTTCAGGAATGACGAGAAAGTGAAAGTACTCGAATTTGCTGGCAGGCTTTGATGATCAAGATTCAAGCCAGACAATAGGAAAACCATTAGCGTCATATGCTTTTGAATATACATAGAAATGTTGTCTTTGGTAAAATTTTTACAAACCAGAGTGCAAAAATTGTTCTCCTCTGTGTAATTAATTAAATTTTTTGTTCAAAGAGGTTTTCTACTTCCTCACAAACCCCCAGTCATTTGGTAGTAACAAAGTTTGTCTTCTCTTGACGATTATAAATTTAAGTGCTGAGTTTTTGTTTGTTTTGTTGTGTGTTTTTTTGCCCTTGAATAAAGCAAGGGGGCGACTATCCAAGGTTACCCTACTTGGTTGTGGGACTATATATGGAATCAATGTTTGAATAGTCTAGATGGACTGTGTGCGTGCGCACTTGTTTGAACTCAAGTTCACCTATGGGAGAATTGTGCCATAAGGATTTTTGCCTCCTTAACCTTTGAGTGCAGTGTAGTGAAGAATTTCATTTCAGTCTTTAATCATTTGGTGAGTTATTTAAAGTCTGTTATTAGCTTCATGTTCGAAAGTGGTACAATTCTTTGGTCCCAAAGCAAGAGGCCTTGATTCATCCACAGATCTAAGTAATTCAACGACCAAGCTTTGAAGAAGATGTTTACCCTCTTCCTAATACAAAAACAAGATATTGACTCAATAATGGAATCATGGCAATTTCTAATCAAATCAGGTTAATCCCCATTATAAAATGGGGAGAAGCTTAAACAAAAAACCATCAACACGCGTATCATATACCCGTTGGGACTTTGTCCCTTTAGAAACCATCTCATCATCCAAGTACCATGGTGAATATCTAAGAAACCATGTTCATGTTCTCTTCTATGTTCTATCCTAGCTTTCATCTTTTGTTATAAAAAAAGACTATAAATTCGTCTATTATAAGTTAGTCCCACAAAATATAAAATATCTTTATATGCTTGTAAGAGATGCGCCTTATAAGATATCATATAAATTATTGTCTCCAATAGAGAAGTTTATAATTGAATAAAAAACAGATTTTTATGGTTTTATAAAGAAGATTTGTACCCCTCAAAGTGAAATTTTCTCTCTCATTCATAACTGATTACATATTTATTCACTAATATGTGATTTGCTCTTGAAATGGCATCAGGTGCATAGATTTCTAGAGAGTTCTTAACCTTGGACTTGACCCTTTCCTTAATCTGATCCCAAAAGTCAGCCAATCCCGTTGTGACACGTACCAAAGTGTAGGAAAAGTGCCCAAGCAAACGAAAACATTCCTGTCAGCCCCCACAACTCACGAAGCTCGAACATTAAATTCCAAATAGTGTCCTATTGTATTCCCAAGTCTGCCACTCCCAACTAAGAAAGTCAACAAAGTCTTCCTTTCTCTGCAACTCACTCCGAGAGATCAATCTATCAAAGAAATTTCGGAGGCTTTTTTTGCACCAAAATCATGATATTTGTTGGTGGGGTCCCATTTTCATCTTCGTCTCAGGTGCTCCCTTCACTGTTTCTTTCTTTCTTTCTTTCTTGTCCATTTCACTCTTTTCCTTGCACTTTTTCAAATACCCATTTGCTTATTTAGCATAACACAAATCTGTCTGGTAAAAATTCAGTGTTTTTAGATTATGTGTTCCCTTGTGCATTTATAGGAGTGATATTTGTAACCACTGTAGGAGTAAAGAGTGTAAATTTGTCATCCTATGGAATTTTAAATTAGTAATGGACTCTTTGTGACTCGTGTTTATTTGATTTGGAGAGAGACTCTTTGATTGTCAGTTCTGTGTAGGATGATAATTTAACTTTCTTGGGTATGAAGTTTTGTGATGAAAGTTGTTGAAATGCAAATTGGGTTGGATTTTCCTTTCTTTTTTGCTCTACCTTCTTGTTGGGTTGTGAAATTTCATTGCTCTTATTATGGTCTGAGAAGTTAGGATAGGTGTAAATGCGATTGGGGGGAATTCCACCTTACAACTTGCTCTTATATGATGCTTAATGTCAAGATTGGAGCCTCAGGTAGCCTTTCTTATGGTTCCCAACTTCTGGAGTTTAGAATCTTTAATGATGACAAGCTTAGTTGAGTAGTTGATATTGTACATGTGAGAGCATTCATGTGGTTCAAATGTCTTACACTTGAAGAGAATGAAAAGGAAGTGAATGCGTTTCACCATTTTGGTTTCATAATATGGCAATATAATTCTAGAAAGTACAAAACTTAGGTACTATACCTTAGGTTTCCCAATTAAATTCAACCATGTAATTGCATTGACCAATAAACCACATGGTTGAATTTAATTGTCTTTGCAAAAAGATGTGTTGTATTGATTAATATAGTATAGTGCCACAGTTGAATTTAATTGAAGAACCTAAGGTACAACAACTAATGAACTGTACCAAAATTTTATATTTCTGGAAATAATTACATTTTCTCTGAGAAGAATCTTTCCTGTCGGATTGTAAATTCTTGGTTTTATCTGACAAATAATCTGCTTGCATAATTCCGTCTCATATAATGTGTATAACTAACAAATGGGAAAAACTTGTGCTTATGAACAGGGAAATACCCTGGTTGCTTTGATGGAAGACCCTATTTTGGTATCTGCCGCAAATTCATTCAAGGCTATTCCAGAGAGGAAGTTCTCAGTTTATGAAGAGTCTGGCATGGATAGATTGACGAAGAATAAATGGGTTTATCTGTTCCAAGGAGAATATGGAACTGTTGACCCTGCATTTGTTGATGTATGTGTTCCAAAAAATAAATCCTTAAGATAGCCCCATTTGAAATTTCGGATATAAATTGTATGGTTTTTTGAATTGAATTCACAATTTAATAGCCTTAGAGCAATGTTAGATATGTTTTCATACAATGAATTGTCACTTGATAGAGTACTGCAGTGCCGTTTAGTACTCTTATTTCCAACTTCCTTAACATCAGTTTTCCCCTTTCCTATGATAAGTTTGTTGGCACTGATGAAGCAACAACCTGTGTGGGCATTGTTATTCGCAACAAGAAAAATGGAATGTAAGAACTGATCATATGTGGGAGACAGAATTAATTAAAAATATCACAGTTTTATTCCGTTTGGTTCTTTGCATTTGATTCTGTTTTTTTTTTAAGTGCAGGACCTCAGTTTCTCATATGGATTCTCCAAATATTGTGGACATGGGCCTCTCCCAGATGTTATTGCATGTTGTTGATCACAATATGGATGCTGAGCTGGATGTACTTTCTGTATTTCTCTATAGTTTTGGCTTCTCAACAATGAAATTTGCTTATTGATCTTAATTACTATTACATGGCTTGAAAAGACTGCATAATGAAATGAATGCAGGTGCATCTTGTCGGTGGCTTTGAAGATGTTTCACCAAATGTATGGTTTGGGATCCTCTACTTTATTATTGATTTTCCCATAATATAGTTATCCAAGAGTCAGAATAATTGAAGTTGAGTGTGTTGAACTTTTTATGCAGTATGCTTACTCTAGCACTAGATCTGAAAGCCAGGAACAGTTTGATGGTCATTCCTTTCCATTGTGTGCCAAAATAGTTGAAGCTTTGTTGACAAGACCAGAGAATTTTCATGTTCAGACTCTCTTTGTTCTTGGGCATAACACCAGAAGGGATTCCGAAGGGAATGCATACCCCATTTTCCATGGTTTAGTGGTCAGCTTCAACTCTATGATTCCTATATCTTAAATGTTTTGTCTGTGTTTAGTTCATGCAAATAAATTAAAACCTGCTTGAAAGAAATAGAGCCAGATCCTTCTTTCAAACTGGGAATATCAAACTTGTATTAGCAAAATACTAGTTGGTTTCTGCTGTGGACAAGGTGGTAGAGGAAAAAATGATTTACCCAGCCCATATATCTGCCTTAGCTTCAATCCTGGACTTATAAATTAAAAAAAAAAAAGTGAGAAATGTCATGGAAGAGGCAGCTGTACAGATACTGGGTATATGCATTCTCATATATTCTCTTTGCAGTGCTGTAAAGTTAATGATTTAGGCCTGTAGCTCTGATGAATTTGCCACATTTGAAGTCTCAGTTAGACAAAAACCCAAATGCACAGAAGCAAGGCCAAAAGATTTATTTGATATGCATTCTGATTCTAGTATTGATTTCTAGCAAACTATTACTAGTATGGATCAAATAGTTTCGGTTCATCAAGAAGTATATATATATATATATATATATATATAATACCATTTGGGACAGATTCTAGTTTGGATCTGTTTAATGGCAAGGCAAAGACATCTGGTGAGTAGACTAGTTACATGTGTGAGACAGATTCTTGTATGGACTGACTTAATGGCACATAGCAAGACGCATAATCACTAAACCAGTTACTTGTGTGGTCTTCATAGTTTTATGACATGTTTGCAGCCCCTATTGGTTAATTTATGTGGTTGAAGCTTGTAGCACTGTTCTAAAATATTGATTTTAATCTTTTTCAACATTTTTCAGGTAGAAACTTCCACTGGATTAGTTACCCCTGCCTGTTTTGATAGAACTTCAAGATGTCCAGATGAGATTGTTAGGAGAATTCGAGTAACATCAGCCTATGAGGACCCCAGTTGGAGTGGCAAGTTGCTTGAGACATATGATACTCAGACTGATCAATTCAGAATTGCTTCATGCTGCTGGTACAATTGCTAAACAACCTACAAACTACAGCTTATGACATCTGCATTCAAAGAAAGCACAGGATTCATTTCTTTCCAATGCAGTTTTCTGTTTTTTTTTTTTTAAAAAGAAAAAATTTATTTCCTCGCTCTTTCTTGCATCTATGCTGATGCTTTGAGCTCTTCATTCCATTGATACAGGAGCTTTCGCCAAAAATATATTTCTTTGACACGACAAAGTCTTTCTGATTCGGAAATTCTCCTCAGATGTTCCACTTCTCCTTCTGCTGAGGCCCCAGATTTCGTGGATAATTTAAGAAGGTATAGTCTGATTAAAATAAATCTGGGATTTACAGTTATTTTCTTATAAGTACGTTTTGGGCCTAAGGGGAGGGGGAAGGGAATGGGACATTCAAACTAGTGACCTCTGCTTCGTGAGGCGTGGTCCCCAGCCAATTGTGCTACCCTTAGGGGTCCTTGGTCAGCCTGTGATATAAGCATCTTAACTACTACTTAATAGGCAATAACTATCTGAGCATTACACAATTTGCATTTTGGATGCCAATATACAAGTCAATATGATAGCCACTGACTGGATAGAGAACAAAATAATTTAAGAATAAATAGATATAGTGATCTTTGTGTCTTTAATAAGTCATGACTTGGGTTTATGTTATGCTGTTTTGCTACCTAAAAGCCCCCGCACCCCCAACAGACACACACACACACACACACACACAAACAAACAAAAACCCCAAAAGGGGCATGTTATAATGCTATATTTTTTTCATAGACACACAAACTGCAATCAAAATGTAATAAATAGAATAGAAATGAAAATGAGATGCAAAGAGAGATGAAGACTTTTTTTAAACAACTTGCAGCACATATATTTTTATTTTCTAATCAATCGTTGTTGAAAACTTGCATCACAAACTGCAATCAAATCTTATAAAAGGAATAGAAAAGAAAATGAGATGCAAAGAGGGATGAAGATATCTTGTGAAAAATAAGATTTTTACCAGTTGAAAACTTGGAGCAAATATATTTTGTGAAACAATGATTGGTTAGAAAATAGTAATAGTTTTTATTTTTATAATCTATTTTCTAAATTTTCCCTTTTAGGAAATGGGAGTATCTGATTGAACATCCAGATTGGAGAGAAACCTTTCCTAGGAAGCAGCCACGAGTCTTCGAGAGGGCCGGGGATGGAGGATGGAAAAGGTGCTGATTACAGTTATGAATTTCTTGGCACAACCTATATGAACAACCAGATTGGAGACAAACCTTTCCTAGGAAGCAGCTGCGAGTCTTCGAGAAGGCTGGGGATGGAGGATGGAAAAGGTTGTGCCAAGAACCTCATAAAGGTTGTGAAAAACTTGTTTGAATATTTCCCATTTGGAAATTGACTTTTTTGTTTGGGTCAAGATCATAGGGATTCTTCCAAGCACCTGAGAAACTTGCACATCTTTAGTTCGAAGATGACCATGTACAGTGACATTTCTGTTGTTGCACAAAATCCAATCTGAACTGTCATCTTGTTCTAGATTAAACAAATTGGTGTGCTATTTTTCTGAGGTTGCCAAACTGGGTATGCAAATCATTCAGTACATTGATCTAATATGTGACTGGTATGTTTCATTTGAATTGAAGATGTGATTCCAGTAAGCTTTTATTAGAGACCAATTTTACAAATCAGTTGCTTGCTGAATTGCTTTGACTGGTATGGTTATTCAGCAGCTGTAGCAATCCACCTAGCTCCATGAGGCAGGTGTCGACCCCAGAGGGTGAATGCATGTTTACCATTTTTTTTTTTTTGGGGTTTTTCATTGATGCTTAAATGAGCAAGGTAATTATGCTTTTTTTTTTTTTTTTTGGATTAGAGTAAAATGCAGCTAAAAAGCAATAGATCAGTGCATTGTCATCAAGGTTCTACCACTGCATTTAGTAAAGTTTGGTGAAGCTAAAATTTGAGCAATATCAGTTGTAGGTTTATGTGTTGCCTTTGTTTGCTTCAAGAACTGTAATTATACTACTACTATTTAGTGTTGAGGCTAAATTGCATTTTTGGTCCCTCAATTTAAAATTTAACAGTATAGTCCCTCTGTCTAAAAGCTATGAAAGTTGAAATATTGTAAAAAACACCCATTTCCAAGGGCAAGTGCAACTCTACAAACTCAGCTAAAAAAAATAAAATATTAAGAGCAGCATCGTTATGTCCAAATGGCAGGAAGCCACAATGCTGGACCACCTATCCATTTATAGAACAAAAAAGTATTTATGTAAAGAATCTAATGTAACATCCATTTCACATGTACATTGGATTCCTTTGAGTGAATTATAGATATACGTAAGGGATTTTACAACATTAGATACAACTTTGAGTGAATTATATGTGTAAACTTGATGAGAAGGTGTATCATGCATTTGTTTTATACATTCTCCTTTTTAGAGCATGTAGATTCGTTACGGTTGTCGGGTTCACACTCCATGTAATGTAAAAATAAAGACGCATATATCTGATGTGTGAGATTATTATTGAAATTTCACATGTATTTGAAAGAGACATTATATAAGATGTTACATTTGCAAGAATTTTAGGTAGCTAGCGTTTTGAAATGTAGAATGGCTGCAAGGTTTAAGATGGAAAAAAATCAACTTTAAACTGTGCCTCGTGTTGCATATGGAGAATCCTATACTCTGATTTTACTTGACAGAATTCCTGGATGCTTGCTTTGTACGGGTCTAATCTTGCAATAGCTTAGCTTCTATGTGGTTTCTTGTTCAATCTATGTTTTGGGGAGCTTGTTTTTGGTTCCATCAACTTTTTCTTTTAAATTTTTTTGATACTTGTTTAACTAAATTTGAACAAATAGGCAATAAGTAATCAAGAAAATTTAACTTTCAAACATACATGTGTGTTTGGCATAACATATTTTCATTGTCTTTATTTTATTTGAAGTGTTTCTACTAACTATATAAAAAAAGTGAAAGACTCCATCTACAGTAACTTTTTGGTTTAGTTAATCTGGTGGAAAAACTCATCGTTTCATTACTTATTTTATTTAGGCTTAAAAGAAAAACACATAACCCACACCTGTTATGGTTCACCAAACGTCCAAAACTCAATGTTTTGTGTGGGAACGAAAAGCAAGTTCGACGTGGACAAAGAGCAAGAAATATCTTTTTCTTTTGACAAACTCATCATAGAGATAAACTTGAGTTGAGTATGTGTGTAGTGGGGGTGCAATTTGTACATATTTGGTGATGTAAGGCTCAAAGACAGAGGGCTGTAGGTTTCTAAAGGGAGAGGATTGTGTGATTTAAAGGATGGAAAAAGTCTTTGCAGGAAATTAGGGGTGGATGTGGGTTTTTTGGAAGTTGAGAGAGAGAAGTAGAGGACGGTTTGACATTCTTAAGTTCTCAACTCATCACAATATAGGTATCTCTCTCTCTAATATTGTGTAAAAGTACATTAATATTTGTATTTTTTTTATATTAAAAATTGAAGCTTAAAAAATTGTATATTGTCAAGAGTTATATAATTCAACCAATATTGTATGATCTTTTTATCAAACAAGTCCAATTTTAAAATTAAATCTCCATTCCAAATTATTGTTTGGTAAAAGATTTCTAATAACGTTGTTTAAGTATTGTGAAAATATGTATTATGATATTTAAATAATAGTTTACAATAGACATCACAACAATAAAAACTATTGTTTAAATAACAATACCAAACATGCCCTGAATTATTAAAAAAAATAAAATAAAATAACTGCATCTCCAAGGCAAACAACACATTTAAAACTAAAAGCTTGTCTGGACTTGCTTTATTAGTTTGGACTTTAGGTGTAAAATGATAGCCCTTGGAGAGGAAATAGCCAAATTGGTCCATTGGGCCAAGCTAGACTCAATTTCGTAGGCTAATTTCATTGGATCTAGATCCTAAGTCCAAAACACCCACATTCAAAGCAAACCAAAGCAACCAAGATCGAAAAACCAGAAACTGTTGGGCCAATTGGTGGGAAAAAAAAAAGATTCGCTCCATAAACAATTTGAACAAAGGACAGCTAGCTATTCTAATCAATACACAGGGACAACATCGTAAATTAAACAGAACATCACAGAGATGCTGAGTCACCATACCTAATTCAGTTGCTTCTCTGATCAATTATTCCGGTGCAATTCACTATAAGATGAATTCATCTATTATAAGTTAGTGCCACAAAATATAAAATATATTTATATACTTGTAAGAGACACGCTTTATAAGGAGTTTGTCCCACTTTTCCTTCTTCACTCTATATTCCACCAATAAATGCTTATCGCGTGTTTATCTAATTAATTAAATACTACTATTAATTAATAACTATAGTATTAATAAGTCAATAATGATAGTATTTAATTAATTAGGTGAACACATGATAAGTATTTATTGGTGAAATATAGAGTGGAGTAGGGAAAGTGAGACAGAAAATTTAGACTTTTTCATAAGATAAATATATAAGTTACTATCTACAAAAGAGAAAGAGGTTCGTAACAAGGAAATATAGAAATTTATAACTGCATATAAAACAGATTTTTACGGTTTTATAAAGAAGATTTGTATCCCTTAAACTGAAAATTTATCCCTCATTCATAACTGATTTACATATTTATTCACTAAACCTTGGACTTGACCCTTCCTAAAACTTTTCCCAAAAGTCAGCCAATCCCGTTGTGACACGTACCAAAGTCTAGGAGAAGTACCAAGCAAACGAAAACATTCCTGTCAGCCCCCACAACTCACGAAGCTCTAACGTTAAATACTAAATAGTATCCTATTGTATTCTCAGTCTGCCACTCCCAACTCAGAAAGTCAACAAAGTCTTCCTTTCTCTGCAAGTCTCTCTGTGAGATCAATCTATCAAAGAAACTTCGGAGGCTATTTTGCACCAAAATCATGATATTTGTTGGTGGGGTCCCATTTTCATCTTCGTCTCAGGTGCTCCCTTCAGTGTTTATTTCTTTCTTTCTTGTCCATTTCACTCTTTTCCTTGCACTTTTTCAAATACCCATCTGCTTATTTAGCAAAACATAAATCTGTCTGGTAAAAATTCAATGTTTTTAGATTATGTGTTCCCTTGTGCATTTATAGGAGCGATATTTGTAACCACTGTGGAGTAAAGAGTGTAAATTTGTCATCCTATAGGATTTTAAATTTGTAATGGACTCTTGTGACTCTTGTTTACTTGATTTGGAGAGAGACTCTTTGATTGTCAGTTCTGTGTAGGATGATAATTTAACTTTCTTGGGTATGAAGTTTTGTTATGAAAGTTGTTCAAATGCAAATTGAGTTGGATTTTCCTATCTTTTCTGCTCTACCTTCTTGTTGGGTTGTGAAATTTCATTGCTCTTATTATGGTCTGAGAAGTTAGGATAGGTGTAAATGCGATTGGGGGGAATTCCACCTTACAACTTGCTCTTATATGCTTAATGTCAAGATTGGAGCCTCAGGTAGCCTTTCTTATGGTTCCCAACTTCTGGAGTTTAGAATCTTTAATGATGACAAGCTTAGTTGAGTAGTTGATATTGTACATGTGAGAGCATTCATGTGGTTCAAATTTCTTATACTTGAAGAGAATGAAAAGGAAGTCAATGTGTTTCACCATTTTGGTTTCATAATATGGCAATATAATTCTGGAAAGGACAAAACTTAGGTACTATACCTGAAGTTTCCCAATTAAATTCAACCATGTAATTGCATTGACCAATAAACCACATGGTTGAATTTAATTGTCTTTGCAAAAAGATGTGCTGTATTGATTAATATAGTATAGTACCACGGTTGAATTTAATTGAAGAATCTAAGGCACAACAACTAATGGACTGTACAAAAATTTTATGCTTCTGGAAATAATTACATTTTCTCTGAGAAGAATCTTTCCTGTAGGATTGTAAATTCTTGGTTTTATCTGACAAATAATATGCTTGCATAATTCCGTCTTATATTATGTTTATAACTAACAAATGCGAAAAACTTGTGCTTTTGAACAGGGAAATACCCTGGTTGCTTTGATGGAAGACCCTATTTTGGTATCTGCCGCAAATTCATTCAAGGCTATTCCAGAGAGGAAATTCTCAGTTTATGAAGAGTCTGGAATGGATAGATTGACGAAGAATAAATGGGTTTATCTGTTCCAAAGAGAATATGGAACTGTTGACCCTGCATTTGTTGATGTATGTGTTCCAAAAAATAAATCCTTAAGATAGCCCCATTTGGAATTTCGGATATAAAATTTTATGGTTTTATGAATTGAATTTACAATTTAATAGCCTTAGAGCAATGTTAGAAATGTTTTCGTATAATGAATTGTCACTTGATAGAGTACTGCAGTGCCATTTAGTATTCTTATTTCCAACTTTCTTCTTAACATCAGTTTTCCCCTTTCATATGATAAGTTTGTTGGCACTGATGAAGCGACAACCTGTGTGGGCATTGTCATTCGCAACAAGAAAAATGGAATGTAAGAACTGATCATATGTGCAAGACAGAATTATTTAAAAATATCACAGATTTATTCCGTTTGGTTCTTTGCATTTTATTCTGTTTTTTTTTTTTTTTAAGTGCAGGACCTCAGTTTCTCATATGGATTCTCCAAATATTGTGGACATGGGCCTCTCCCAGATGTTATTGCATGTTGTTGATCACAATATGGATGCTGAGTTGGATGTACTTTCTGTATTTCTCTATAGTTTTGGCTTCTCAACAATGACATTTGCTTATTGATCTTAATTACTATTACATGGATTGAAAAGACTGCATAATGAAATGAACGCAGGTGCACCTTGTCGGTGGCTTTGAAGATGTTTCACCAAATGTATGGTTTGGGATCCTCTACTTTATTATTGATTTTCCCATAATGTAGTTATCCAAGAGTCAGAATAATTGAAGTTGAGTGTATTGAACTTTTTATGCAGTATGCTTACTCTAGCACTAGATCTGAAAGCCAGGAACAGTTGGATGGTCATTCCTTTCCATTGTGTGCCAAAATAGTTGAAGCTTTGTTCACAAGACCAGAGAATTTTCATGTTCAGACTCTCTTTGTTCTTGGGCATAACACCAGAAGGGATTCCGAAGGGAATGCATACCCCATTTTCCATGGTTTAGTGGTCAGCTTCAACTCTATGATTCCTATATCTTAAATGTTTTGTCTGTGTTTAGTTCATGCAAATAAATTAAAACCTGCTTGAAAGAAATAGAGCCAGATTTTTCTTTCAAACTGGGAATATCAAACTTGTATTAGCAAAATACTAGTTGATTTCTGCTGCGGACAAGGTGGTAGAGGACAAAATGATTTACCCAGCCCATATATACTGCCTTAGCTTCAATCCTGGACTTATAAATCAAAAACAAAAGTGAGAAATGTCATGGAAGAGGCAGCTATATAGATACTGGGTATATGCATTCTCATATATTCTCTTTGCAGTGCTGTAAAGTTAATGATATAAGCCTGTAGCTCTGATGAATTTGCCACATTTGAAGTCTCAGTTAGACAAAAACCCAAATGCACAGAAGCAAGGCTAAAAGATTTATTTGATATGCATTCTGATTCTAGTATTGATTTCTAGCAAAGTATTACTAGTATGGATCAAATAGTTTCGGTTCATCAAGAAGTATATATATATATATATATACATAATACCATTTGGGACAGATTCTAGTTTGGATCTGTTTAATGGCAAGGCAAAGACATCTGGTGAGTAGACTAGTTACATGTGTGAGGCAGATTCTTGTATGGACTGACTTAATGGCACATAGCAAGATGCATAATCACTAAACCAGTTACTTGTGTGGTCTTCATAGTTTTATGACATGTTTGCAGCCCCTATTGGTTAATGTATGTGGTTGAAGCTTGTAGCACTGTTCTAAAATATTGATTTTAATCTTTTTCACCATTTTTCAGGTGGAAACTTCCACTGGATTAGTTACCCCTGCCTGTTTTGATAGAATTTCAAGATGTCCGGATGAGATTGTTAGGAGAATTCGAGTAACGTCAGCCTATGAGGACCCCAGTTGGAGTGGCAAGTTGCTTGAGACATATGATACTCAAACTGATCAATTCAGAATTGCTTCATGCTGCTGGTACAATTGCTAAACTACCTACAAACTACAGCTTCTGTCATCTGCATTCAAAGAAAGCACAGGATTCATTTCTTTCCAAAGCAGTTTTCTGGTTTTTTTTTTTCCTCGCTCTTTCTTGCATTTATGCTAATGCTTTGCGCTCTTCTTTCCATTAATACAGGAGCTTTCGCCAAAAATATATTTCTTTGACACTACAAAGTCTTTCTGATTCAGAAATTCTCCTCAGTTGTTCCACTTCTCCTTCTGCTGAGGCCCCAGATTTCGTGGATAATTTAAAAAGGTATAGTCTGATTAAAATAAATCTGGGATTTACAGTTATTTTCTTATAAGTAAGTTTTGGGCGTAAGGGGAGGGGGAAGGGAATGGGACATTCGAACTAGTGACCTCTGCTTCATGAGGCGTGGTCCCCAGCCAATGGTGCTACCTTTAGGGGTCCTTGGTCAGTCTGTGATATAAGCATCTTAACTACTACTTAGTAGGCAATAACTATTTGGGCATTACACAATTTGCATTTTGGATGCCAATATACAAGTCAATATGATAGCCATTGACTGGATAGAGAACAAAATAATTTAAGAATAAATAGATATAGTGGTTTTTGTGTCTTTAATAAGTCATGACTTGGGTTTATGGTATGCTGTTTTGCTACCTAAAAGCCCCCGCACCCCCAACAGACACACACACACACACACACAAAAACCCCAAAAGGGGCATGTTATAATGCAATATTTTTTTCATAGACACACAAACTGCAATCAAAATGTAATAAAAAGAATAGAAATGAAAATGAGATGCAAAGAGGGATGAGGACCTTTTTTAAGCAACTTGCAGCACATATATTTTTATTTTCTAATCAATTGTTGTTGAAAACTTGCATCACAAACTGCAATCAAAATCTTATAAGAGGAATAGAAATGAAAATGAGATGCAAAGAGGGATGAAGATATCTTGTGAAAAATAAGATGTTTACCAGTTGAAAACTTGCAGCAAATTTATATTGTGAAACAATGATTGGTCAGAAAATAGTAATAGTTTTTATTTTTATAATTTATTTTCTAAGTTTTCCCTTTTAGGCAATGGGAGTATCTGATTGAACACCCAGATTGGAGAGAAACCTTTCCTAGGAAGCAGCCACGAGTCTTCGAGAGGGCCGAGGATGGAGGATGGAAAAGGTGCTGATTACAGTTATGAATTTCTTGGCACAACCTTTATGAACAACCAGATTGGAGAGAAACCTTTCCTAGGAAGCAGCCATGAGTCTTTGAGAGGGCTGGGGATGGAGGATGGAAAAGGTTGTGCCAAGAACCTCATAAAGGTTGTGAAAAACTTCATTTGAATATTTTCCATTTGGAAATTGGCTTTCTTTTTTGGGTCAAAATCATAGTGATTCTTCCAAGCACCTGAGAAACTTGCACGTCTTAGTTCGAAGATGACTATATACAGTGACATTTCTGTTGTTGCACAAAATCCTATCTGAACTGCCATCTTGTACTAGATTAAACAAATTGGTGTGCTATTTTTCTGAGGTTGCCAAACTGGGTATGCAAATCATTCAGTACATTAATCTAATATGTGACTGGTATGGTTCATTTGGATTGAAGATGTGATTCCAATTAACTTTTATTAGAGACTAATTTTACAAGTCCGTTGCATGCTGAATTGCATCCTGGTTATTCAGTAGCTGTAGCAGTAGCATAGCTTAAAAAGCTGTTTGTAGTGCTTTTGCTTTTGTTCCCAGAGGTGCATGCATGTGTACCAGTTTGTTTATTTTGGTTTTTCATTGATGCTTAAATGAGCAAGATGATTATGCAGTTTTTGTGGATTAGAGTAAAATGCAGCTAAAAAGCAATAGATCAGTGCATTGTCATCAAGGTTCTACCACTGCATTTAGTAAAGTTTGGTGAAGCTCAAATTTGAGCAATATCAGTTGTAGGTTTATATGTGTTGCCTTTGTTTGCTTCAAGAACTTTTATTATACCACTACTATTTAGTGTTGAGGGTAAATTGCATTTTTGGTCCCTCAATTTTTAAAGGTTCCATTTTGGTCTAATCCCTCTGTCTAAAAGCCGTGAAAGTTGAAATATTGTAAAAACACTCAGTTCCAAGGGCAAGTGAAACTCTACGAACCCAGCTAAAAAATAATAATAAGAGCAGAATCGTTATGTCCAAATGGCAGGAAGCCACAATGGTGGACCACCTATCCATCTATAGTACAAAAAAATTATTTATGTAAAGAATCTAATTTAACATCCATTTCACATGCACGTTGGATTCCTTTGAGTGAATTAGAGATATATATGTAAGGGATTTTACAGCATTAGATACAACTTTTAATGGTTGTATTGAAAGTTTCTCTCACGTGTGTAATATTATTTATATATGTAAATTTGATGAGAAGATATCTCGTGCATTTGTTTTATACATCCTCCTTTTTAAAGCATATAGATTCTTTATGATTGTCGGGTCCACACTTCACATAATGTAAAAGGAAAGATGCATATATTTGGTGCGTGAGATTGTTATTGAAAATTGAAATTCCACATGTATTTGAAAGAGACATTATATAAATCTGTTATATAAGATGTTACATTTGTAAGAATTTTAGGTAGCTAGCGTTTTGAAATGTAGAATGGCTGCAAGGTCTAAGATGGAAAAAAATCAACTTTAAACTACGCCTCGTGTTGCATGTGGAGAATCCTATACTCTGATTTTATTTGACAGAATTCCTGGATGCTTGCTTTGTGTGGGTCTGGTCTTGCAATAGCTTAGCTTCTATGGGGTTTCTTGTTCAATCTATGTTTTGGGTAGCTTGTTTTTGGTGCCATCAACTTTTTCTTTTAAATTTTTTGGATACGGGTTTAACTAACTTTGAACAAGTAGGCAATAAGTAATCAATATTTTATAATACTTGAGTTGAGTATGTGTGTAGTGGCGGTGCAATCCGTACATATTTGGTGAGATAAGAATCAGAGACAGAGGGCTGTAGGTTTGTAGGGGGGGAGGATTGTGTGGTTTAAAGGATGGAAAGAGACTTTGCTGGAAATTATGGGTGGATGTGGGTTTCTTGGAAGTTGAGAGAGAGAAGTAGAAGACAGTTTGACATTCTCAAGTCTTAACTCATCACAATATAGGTATCTCTCTCTCTAATATTGTGTAAAAGTACATTAATATTTGTATTTTTTTTATATTAAAAATTGAAGTTTAAAAAATTGTATATTGTCAAGAGTCATATAACTCAACCGATATTATATGATGTATTTATCAAAACAAATCCAATTTTAAACTTAAATTTCATTTCCAAGTTATCGATCGGTAAGAAATTTTTAATAACATTGTTTAAGAGTTGTGAAAGATGTTTAAATAATGAAAACTTTTGTTTAAATAACAATACCAAATAGGCCTGAATTATTAATATATATATATATATATAAAAAAAATGGCTGCATCTCCAAGGCAAACAACACGTTTAAAAGCTTGTCTGGACTTGCTTTATTTGTTGGACTTTAGGTGTAAAATGATAGCCCTTGGAGAGGAAATAGCCAAATTAGTCCATTGGGCCAAGCTAGACTCAATTTCATAGGCTAATTTCGTTGGATCTAGATCCTAAGTCCTAAACACCCACATTCAAAGCAAACCAAAAAGTACACCAACCAAGATCGAAAAACCAGAAACTGTTGGGCCAATTGGTGGGAATAAAAAAAGATTCGCTCCATAAACAATTTGAACGAAGGACAGCCTAGCTATTCTAATCAATACACAGGGACAACATCGTAAATTAAACAAAACATCACACAGTTGCTGAGTCACCATACCCAATTGCGTGCTCTGATAAATTATTCGGTACAATTCAATGTATTGCACTTTTCTTTTGGATTTTATTATTTCATTATATAAGTATTATAAAATTAGGTATTACTATTTAAAAAAAAAAAATTAGGTATCACTGATCATATTTAATTTTACGTTAGTTTGTAAGATTTATTTAGTAAAACTTATAATACTATCAGCTTTTTTCTATAATTTTTATAAATGAGTTTAAGAATATATTCAATTACACACCTAATTTTGCAGCTTACTAATCTATTAAATTGTAATTAGTGATTACTTTTTGTTTACTACATTAACCATGCACAATTTTATAAGTTAATAATTTATTAAATTAAGAGTGCATTTGGGAACAATTTATTTTATTGAAATTGAAAACTTTTTGTTGAGAGTATTGTAGATAAAGCTAAAAAATAGTTGAAATAGTATCGTAGAACCCATGAATAGTATCAAAAAGTGTAATGAAACTCATGAATAGTACAAAAAATTGACTAAATAATAAAAAAAATTGGCTTTTTAAGCCAATACTAAACGTATTCTAAATGTAAAAATGAATCCATATATGATACATACACGTAAAATTTATCTTTATATGAGAGAAAGATGTTAAATTTATAATATTTAATTAAAACTAGAATAACAATTCATTCAAAACTAGATGATTTCACAACTCTAGACTTATTCAAAGTTGAGTTAGTGATGGATTAATTAAAAAAAAAATTATTTTGTAATAACAAACATATCTTATCATGTCAATATATAAATAAATAAATCAAAAGGAGAAGTAAATTTGTTTGTCTCTAGCATACAATTATCTTAAAAGTTGTCTTGTTAAAAATAACCACAAACCCCAAAAAAGCAAAAGCAAAGTACTCATCCAAAATCACAATAGCATAAAAAAATATAAAAAATAAAACCAACCTTAGCTAAACTAGCTTTTTTTTTTTATTTGAATGAAACCCAAGCCAAACCAAATTGGAGGGACAAGTTTATAGATACTATTTATATATATATGGTACTACCAAAAAAAAAAAAAATCACAAAAAAAAATGAAAGAAACAGAATCACAATCAGAAACAAAAACAAAAACAAAAACGAGTAGTAGTAATTGCATAACAACAACGTCGTCGTCGTCGTCGTCGTGGGGAACATGGGAGGAGCTATTGTTAGCGTTCGCAGTTAAACGACACGGTTTCAAGGACTGGGATTCCGTCGCCACCGAGCTCAGTCTCCACTCTTTCAAACCCTCCTCTTCTTCCTCCTCCTCCCCTCCTCCTTCTCCTCTCCCTCTTCACTGTATGAACAAGTTTCGCGACCTCAAACGCCGCTTCTCTCTCCTCACCAACCACCAAAACGACGTCGCTGCTTCTTTGACGCAGAGCGAGAACGAAGAAAACGAAAACGACGTCGTTTTTTACGATGCGTGGTTGGACGAGCTCAGAAAACGCCGTGTCGCCGAGCTTAAACGTGAACTCCAACGCTACGACCTTAACATCGTGTAATTATTATTTTTTTAAAAATATTTTTTAATTAATTAATTATTTATTTTTTTGGTTTTTTTTTTTTTGAAATTTTGGATCTGAGATTTTTTTGGTTTTGGTTTTGGTTTTTGAAGGTTGTTGGAGAAGAAGGTGAAGAAGTTGGAGGAGGAGAGAGAGAGCGAGGAGAAGGCAGATCTGGAAGGAGATGGATCTGGAAATGGCGAGCCGGAGGGGGACGAGGTGTCTCCGGTGACCGGAGAGAATTCCGACAAGGATAATCGGTCGTTTAACGAGTCGAATTCGACCGAGGGTGAGAAGTCCGGGGAGGGAGCTAAATCGGAGGGTGAACTGGTTAAAACCGGTTCGGACGGGCCGGATCCGGGCAGGGAGGACATGGATTCGGGGGAGGAGGTGGCGGCGGCTCAGTCCGAGTCCGAGAGGAAAGGCGGCGGTGACTCTTCAGAGTTGCGTACGGACTCGGCGGCGAGGGGGAGCAGCGAGGTGCAGAGCTCGGCGAGTCTGACGGGGAAGAGGATGAGACGGAGGAGGAAGGAGGTTTCCGGCGGCGTGGGGTCACCGGATACGGTGGAGGTGGCGGTGAAATCAGAGCCGTTGGTTGAGATTATGGAGATAATCCGTGCGTGTGAAAACAGCTCCTTATTCGAGCGCCGACTCGAAAGCCAGGTAATTGGTCCGTTTGTTCTTCAAGGGCATTTTCGGTATTTAATAATCATTTCTATATTTTGGTTTTTTACAATAAAAAAATTAATTTTTTTTAAAAACTTTAATTTTTGGATAGAGTAAATGAAATAAATAACGACGAACTAATACCCGAACTCACATAAAAGGAGATTCTTTGTACGTGCGTGTCAAGCGTCGTTAGTGAGAAAAAAAAATTATAATCTTTTATTTTATATATATTTAAAAGATTTTGATATTTATTAAAAAAAAAATGTATAAAAAATATGAATGAGTTGTCATATCATATATTTATTTCAATAAATTAAAAAAAATTATTGTTACGAATTGTGTTCGTGTGTTTACTTCTTAGATCACATGAATGTATGGGTTATTTTCTAATATGTTTATTTGGGTCGTTTAGCGTTACAGGCTTTCGGTGATAGTGGTTTTATAATAATTTAATAGATACAATAAAGACCGAATAATTTGAATATTGGATGTTTAAAATGATTGAAAATTCTAACTATTAGGTGATAGTTATTTTGTGATAATTTAATAGTTACAATAGAGATAGAGTGATAGTTACAATAAAAACAAAATGGTTTGAATATTGAACGTTTAAAATGACAAATGATTCTAACTATTAGGTGATAGTAGTTTTATAATAATTCGATAATTATAATAGAATAAGAGTGATTTGAAAATTAGACGTTTAAAATGTCAAAAGTTCCTATTATTAACGTGGAAAGCTAGAAATTCTTTAAAAAAAAAAGAAAAAAAGAAAAAAAAGAAAAAGAAAGTTGAATGTGTAGGTGCATTAGGATAGTGGTTCACATGCAAGGGTTTCTGTGATTTGTTGGTGGGTTTTTTATTTGTATTGGACACTTTAGGTCATGTGCGGTCGAGTATTAATTACTGTCCAATAATTTAGGACCACTTTTGTATAGTTCGGCTTTGGTTTTACAAGTTGGGGTTAAATGGTCTGACCCACATTTCGGTACGGGTCCATTCACCACTCCGAGAGAAAAAGAAGAAGCTTGCTGCATGCGCATGACTTAACTTACCACAATTTCGTCGTACCTTCTCCAAGGAAAAAAAAAGGATACTAGGGTACAAGCCAAGGTAGATAAGAAAAAGTCATTGACCAATTGAGAGATATGAGAGAATTTACTAGCGGTTAACAATGTTAAGTCAAGAAGATTTGTTTACCAAATTTGTGTTATTTTTCGTTAAAAGATAGTCGTTAAGAGTTCTTTGAGAGTTTGACTATTTTTTTTTAAAGAATTTAATACTTATGTATATTAAATAACTATTCTTCAAGAGTTTGATTATTCTTCAGGAGTCTCATACTCAGTGTTAAATAATTACAAGAAATAGTTTTCTGAGGCGATTTCAAGATGTTGGAGTTTTCAAATCAAATGCCTCGTGGATTTAATAAAATCTTAAAAACTAGACCAACTCTTTGAAATTATTGTTATTCAATACTTTGAGTTTTATCATAAATTTAATTAGTGAAATTCATTGTTTTGATGAGGAAATAAATATTATTTTGGAACTATCGAATAATTACTAGGGTTTTTGAAAATTTGCATCCATGTGAAGAAAATGAATTTTTGCATGCTGATTTCGTAACACTTGGATAGTCTTGGATAAAATAGCTGACGTGTTGTGTAAATTAAAATTATAATCCGAAATTTGAATTTTCATTTTATACCAAATTCTATAATTTATTGAATCAAGTCATGAACCCACTTTTTGTTGCTTCTACCCAAAAGACGATAGAGAATTATTTGTTTGTTTTCTCTTTATATAGGAAGGTAACAAATATATTTTCAGACAAAACAAAGTGACGTCGTTCCGATTTCTCACATCCGCACCACTTTGGAGGGCCAGGAAAAAAAGAGCCTTATATATATATATATTTGGATTAAAAAATAATAATAATAATTATTGTGGCTTAAAATAGTGCAACGTGGTCGTGTAGCTTCATTACTTTTTAATCGGAAATACGTGGCATACATGCGGGGCATGTCAACCTCCACGGACCCACTTGGCGTGTCTTCTTTATGTCTTTGCCTTGTTTTAGCGTCCCAACCGTTCATATTTCTTTGGTCTTGTGTGTTTGAATAATTCCTACTTTTCTTTAGAAAGAAGAATGAATAATTGGTACTTTGATTAAAAAAAGTATTTTGTATTGAATAATATCATGTATATTAAAATTTAATAAACGAGAAATATGTATATAAAAATAACTATTCATTAATGTATGTTCTTTAATGGTTAATAGGGTAGTTATTTTTTACTAATATATTTGATATTTATTGAATTTTGATATTATTGATATAGTTTTATTTGATATCAAATATTGAGAAAATTAGGCAATTATTAGGAGCTTTTTATGAGGTTTTTTCCTTTTATCTATAGGTTTGAAGATAGAGATAATCATAAGTTCGTATCAAAACAGTTTCCTAGTTAAGAAAAATGAATGTTTAAAGTTTTCGATAAACTCTTTCAAAATATTTTAAATATTTTTTAATGTAGTTTTGATAAACACGTGTATTCTCATGTAGCTATTAATGCTTGGAAGCGAGCGTGATTTTTTCTACTTGATTGACTTTAAAAAGGGTAGGTCTAGAAGCTCACGACAACAAGACTAGAGTTTGTAATTAATTAAGTAGTTAAAACTAGAATATATATTTTAAATTTTCGTTTGAATTTAGAACCTCTGGTTTTTGCTTGGGACAAGGTCTTTTTTTATTTATTTAAAAAAAAATTATAATGTACTGTATTTGGTAGCGACAAAGTGGTGGTTTTCACTTTTCACTCGTTTACCGTGAGTGTGAGTATTTCCATGCAACGTGCTTAATTGGTTGCCGTGAGAGAGGCCCATGATTTGGTTGAGGGTTTGCCATCATTATCCCTCTACCTAAATGTTTTATAAAATCAGACCATCTCATTGACTTTCTGGTTTTGTGGGCCTACCAAGGCAAAAAAAAAAAAAAAAAAACTATGGGCCCCCAATTTTCCATTTGTCGTTCGAAATGCTTCTCGATTTAGATATCCCTTTAGGGCCATAACTCGGACCAAAAAACAGAGATGCTTACAATTACAAGAACTATACATTTCATTGTTAAATTCGGCTTTAACCCGTTTAGGAAAAACAATACTTCTGCCCATGTAGCAAAGTGCAAAAGAAGCATTTATTTATTTATTTTGTTGGTTTTATTTATGACGAGTAAAATTTACACATTACAAAACTTGAGATAAAAAATCTTACATAAAAAAAAGAAGTTTCTAAGTCTTTTGGTTTTACTTTCTTTTTGTTTTTTTGGCTGGATAGTGTACTATACTACTATATATTCAACAAATTTAACGTTATTATTTGAATGAGAAGGTATCATTTATATAAATCATGGTGGGTTTTGTTGGTTGAAAGGGTTCTCTACCTGTAATCAAGTTGGTTGAAGAAACAGTATATTTGTTGATGAAATTTCAAAAGGAACAAAATGAGAAACAAATTTTGTCTAATTACTTTGCAGGAAACTGACAATTACAAAAACATGGTCCGGCAACACTTGGATTTGGAAACAATACAAAGCAGACTTCAAAAGGGCACCTATTCCTCTAGCACCCTCACATTCTACCGGGACCTCTTGCTCCTCTTCAACAATGCCACCATATTCTTCCCCAAATCCTCCATTGAATTAACCACTGCCCACCAACTTCGCCACCTTGTGTTAAACAAAATCAAGAATGAAATCCATAAACCAAACCCGAAAGAAGATTCACCTCCACCTTCACCAATAACAATACCAACACAAACACCAACACCAAATACAATTCCAGAACCTAAACCTGAACTAGAAAGAACTGATTCATTGCTTGCAAAGCAGAAGTCATCAGCTCCTATAATAGTTTGCCGTAAACGAAGTTCCATGTCAGCTAAACCTTCCTCTGCTGTCTTTGGTCAAAAGGACAAGCAAGTAAGTGATGAGAAGAAGTCAGTTATTGATATAAAGCCACCTCCCGTTAAGCCCTCTTCCACCAATACAGTGGAAGACAATAGTGTGATTAAAACTCACTCGAAAGAGAAGCCTATCACTGGAGCTAGAAGCTTAAGAAGGGGCAACAAGAACTTGACAAACAATGTTAGTGCTTCTAGCAAGAAACAAAGCACGAGTCCTGGATCAAAAGCCAGTTCAGGTAACAAAGTAGAGAGTTCCAAAACTGACAAGAAGAAAACTGAAGCATTGCCATTGGAGAAAAAGCGAAGCGCAGCAGATTTCTTGAAAAGGATTAAGAGTGGTGGTGGTAGTAGTAAAGAGCAGAAAAGGAGACTTAGTGGGAAGGAAGATAATAGTAGGAAAGAGAGGGTGTTGAGGCTAAGTAGCGATAAGAAACTTGTAAAGGAGGAGAGTAGTCCATCAAAGAGGAGTGTTGGAAGGCCATCAAAAAGGTCAGCCGAGCCAAGTCCAGTTTCAGCGAAGCGTGGAAAGAACAGTGGGGGAAAGGAAGTGGCAGCCTCAAATCGGCCAAGAAAGCGGGCTAGGAGGTGATGAAAATGGCTTCTGCGGTTGGTTTTGTATATTATGTAACTTTAGGTTAATTATTTACCACTGATTAGTATTTGTAGATCTTCGGCTGCCTATGAGACTTAGCTCAAATGTTATCTTCTTCTCTCCTAGAAGCTAGGAAAGCTAAAGATGAGGTCATGGATTTAAGACCTATTGATGTATGTGTAACTTGAAAAAAGAAAGTAGTTGTAGACCGTCTGGTCTCTGTAAGTTGTATTTTTTCCTTTTGCCTGTTGGTATGTACAATGTGTTTCAGACGGAATGCATAACTAGTGTGTACTGTTGTTTAGTTTGTGAATGAATTCCTCCTTTTCCAATGCTCTATAACTCTCAAAGTACATAGCCATTGGATACAAAAATCTTTGAAAAGCATGATGAAAATGAGTGTTAGTCATAGGCATCGTAATAGATCGGAAACTTGGAGTTGCTTCAATCCTATGTGCATGATGTTTGTGCAAAGAGTTGGGTTATCAAAGCAAAAAAACAAAAAGGAAAAAGAAAGACGAGTCAAGTAATCTCATTAGATTATGGCTAAAGTGATGGTCAGGATGACTCGTAAATCCAATGGCATGAAAGAAATTCATAAAGACCACCCTCCATTTTTCTTGAATTTGAGCAGGGTTGATTACGATTAAAGTGAGAGTTCAACTAGGTCTTTCTAAAGCTTAACCAAACCTGAGCTTGAACATGCCCAGCAAGTATAAGCCTGCTTCATTCACACCACTTCTGGCACATAGTAGGAATTAAGAAACAAACCCAGCTACGTTTTCATAAATAATTTTTTTTTTAAAACTAAATAAAGCATAATGTTCATCAAATATGGTCTCACTTGCCATGCGAATTTTCCATATAGACAAATCTAACTGTATTTATTTTTCTTTGTATATGAGAATACAAAGGTGCAGCTCTGCAGAATTCACGTCTCTTGCTAATGCGATGGTCCCATTGGAATTGTCCAATTTACAATATAGTGAAAATACCAATCATAGAGATTAAAGTACATGTAACATCTGGTTTTTAAGGAATCTAGCATTGGAGAGTTTGGCGTTTATCAGAAATTAACCCATCTAATCATTTTCTCACACTTCCCCCCATTCTGCATATAGGTATCATATTTGTTTCAACAACATAAACGTTAGCCTAGCCATATGAAAAATTCTGCAGAATACTGTTATATGGTCTGCAGTTTGTGATAGTCTCCATGACTTCTTGTTCAAGTCTTCTCCATCTTCTCTGGACATCACCATTGAATAACATATTTTACACAAAATTAAGGTGTTGTGATCACTAATGAAACTGCTCTCAGTTTGTTGTATTTGTTCATGCACTTCTTTTCCTCTTTATGTGGAACCTGCAAGAACAGGAGCATGAAAAATTAGAAAAGGCAAGGGAGGGAACGATGGAGGAGAGGGGATGGAAATTGTTTAATTCTATTTTCTACATGGGATCCTTCTCTTACCCATGTCCTGCTATCATCCAAGTCAGGAAGTGTGGCAAACAAAACTGCAAAAGTGCACGAGCCACGTGAATTGAAGGATGTTTAATCCTTAGTGTTGATAGATGCTGCACAAAAAGAACAACATGAAATACACTTCATTTCTAATTCAAGCAATGAAGCAAAGAGAAGCATTAACATGATGTGATGCAAAAAGCAGGAGGAAGATAACTCACAGACAGAGGGCCAGGTGAAAATTCCATGTAAGGTTGGTAAGTGTCAATCATTTTTGATGCCATTCTGCTAGCTGCATGCACTGTGCTAATACGGAACATTCTTTTCTTCTCGTATCTATTCATGATGAAGTCACAGAATTAGAATGCAGGATAGCCGAGTAAGAGTTTTTTCCCCCACTAAGACAGATTACCTTCTAAGTGTTGAGGCAATTTCATAAGACTGTTGAACATCTGAGCCACTTTTGGCCAACTTATCAAGCTCAAGTATAATCTGGTAACAGTCCTGCACATACAGTTGTTACCATAATGAGCCTATAGGAACTTGGAAGAGATCTTTATCACCAACCTCAGGCATCCATTAGTAATAAATTTCATTTGCAACCTATCTGCATTTTCTGAGTATCTATTACCAAAGTATCCAGTAGCCATGCCAGATAATTTTCATTGCATTTGACAGGACATGGTTATGCTTAAATGAATATATAACAAAAGAATACTACATAAAAATAAAATTTCATGAGAATATTCATTTCAAAAAATCCTAAAATTATCCATTTCAGAAATGGTTCTAATAAAATTACTTTGTTGCCATGAGAAACAAATAACAAAGGTTATCCACATGCTCCTTAGAATGTCTAAGTAGCTAGAGAGTATATACATCTATTCACAGATAAGATACCTCAATTGCCATGCAACCCCCTTGGCCAAAATTAGGCTGCATAGGATGAGCAGCATCACCTAACAGGGTAACTCGTCCATTTCCCCAGCTGTAGATCATGTCTCTGTCATAGATGTCTCTCCGCAAAATCATGTGCTCAGGTGTTTCCCTGATTAAAGTAATCACTTCATTACACCAGTTTCCGAACAGCTCCAAAAGCCTCTTCTTTTTACCTGCAACATTTAATGCATGAATACATGTAATTGACTCTTATTAGTCTGTTTAGGATCCATAGCCAATACCAAAATTTTAGGACTAGGGCCACTTTGTTAGTTGTTTTAGTTACATAAGTGGGATGGATTTAGTTAGCCAAAACATTATCATGAGAGAGAGAGAGAGAGTTACCTTTGGGAGGATCTGTATTTCTTTGGGGTTCCTTATGGAAGGCATACCATTGCATTTTCCCATTCCCAACATCTGAAGCAACAAAGTACTGATTCAATCCTAGGAACACCCGATACCTTCAAACAGAACACTAAAATAAACAAACAGAATGCATAACTACTCAGTATCTCTACATATTCTTATGTCATTTTAAATACATCTATAAGCTAGGGTTGTGAATATAAAACCAGGCAACATACCCAACAATATCGATATATGGTGGCACAAAGTTAGTTAGTCCACTATAGCATGTATAACTTGAATAATTTGCTTCCTGCTCCCCAAACAATTTTGAACGCACCTAAAGGGAAAGTTGAACAATAATTTGAAACTTAAAAGTGAGGAAGAAGAAATATTGCACTGGAGTTGAATGATAGAGATGGGCTAGATAACATACTATTGACCAAATTCCATCAGCTCCAACTAATATATCTCCATCATACTGCTGTCCATCTTGAAGTATAGCTGTTACCTAATAATCGATGAAAGGGCAATGAAATACATACAGATATTGGTTTATTAAAATTCAAGTTGTTAAAAAGTTTCAAAACCTTGTTGGGGTCTTCCATGAAGTCCACAACTTTAGACTTGTTTCTCACAATTTCAGACCCAACTGCATTGATTAAGATGTCTTGCAATTCCATCCTACATATTACTTGAGTAATTGGAAGTCCCCTCCTTACAGCAGGAGTAAAAAGGTCTAACTTTGTAAACCTGAAGCAGAAGGGACAGAAATTTTGACATCAATTACCAGCAAATAAACACTAATTTAACTTCTTGGTGGGTCTTATGGGAATAAGAACCATAAATTTATCAGTCAAGCTCGATAGATGGAGGTTATGTCAATGTCAGGGGTAGAAGCATCACATAAACTTCTGAGACTGATACAATCCAGTAAGTTTTGCCAATATGCATTAACTGCCATGACTAATAGCTATTCAACTAATGGTAGGTATCTTTGCTTATGACATTCAGCACTCTTTTTAAGTACAGTTCCTAACGCATACCTTAGATTCTTCAATCGTATACAACCATATGGTCAGTATAAATAATGGTATCTTTTTCAAGGACAATTAAATTCAATGATGCAGTTTGTTGGTCAAAGCAACCACATGGTTAAATTTAATTCGAGAACATAAGCTACAACACCAAAGAACTGTCGATCTGAGCAAATCAACTACATGAAAAGTCAACCGAAGAGCTTAATAGGAAATCAAGGAAGACTGAGAGAAAAAGATCACCACTTACCATTCACCAGAGACACCATCTGCAAGGCCATTGATCCTATTGCCAGTAACACAACCTGCTTTCATAATTTGCTCAGCAACATTCTCATCTATCTCTTGCAACACAGCCAAAGCACTACTCAAGAGTTGAATAGGGCCACGATGCCTACCCTCACCTCTCACTGCACTCAAATCCTTCTCAAAAACCTTTACTTCAAACCCTCTATGCTTTGCAGCCAAAGCCAAGACTAGCCCCCCTATGCCCCCACCTGCTATCAGAATCTTAAGTCTCTTTCTTCCTTCACTGTTCTTTTCATCTGACTTTAGATCATCATTACCACCTTCACATCTAACAACATAGCTTCTCATACTGGCTTTTTTAGCTCCAGAGTGAGGAATTTTATTACATGTCTGGTTTTGATTGCATGGATTAAGGCACAAGAGAGATGCCATTCTTGTTCAAGAAACAAAAAGCTAGAACATATGTTTAATGGGTTGGTTGGTTATTAGGAAAGCAACAAGTTGACAGTCACTGTATAACACGTGTACTTTTTCCTGTTATGCAATGCATGAGGTAGGTCCGTCGAAAAGACTTCTTTTTCTCAGATAGTGCTAACCAAACCATACGCACCAAAGGCAAGGAAAAGTCCAGAGATAACAATCTTCATCCGCATGTTAAGAGCACTCCCATCTGCGATCTTCGGCACTATTTTATTTTACTATCGCAAAAATTATTTTATTAATTATACCATATTATTTTATAACACTCAACATTTTAATTTTAATTTTTCTATTCAACTCATTAGAATAATATATACTACTCAATAAAACAATATAATCCAATCGATCTCTCTCAATAAAATAATATATACTGCCCAATAAAAAAAATGAAATTTAAATTTATAATGGGTGAACAGTAACTTGTATATGTAGAAGTCCACTGTAGTACTATTGTAAAACTTTTCACAAATACAAGACTAGATAATGGTGTTATTTTGTGCTTTGATACTAAAATTTCCCTAGATATATCATTTACAATGCCTAATGTGAACACTCTTAGCCGAGTCCTATTACAGATAACTTTTTTTAAATAATTTGTTTACAAAATTTTTCATAAGTTTGAAGATAAATTGCTATTGATTTCTACATAGATTCACTATTGACAACCTTTTATTATCTTTCACTGATAAGTTGTTACCTCAATTGTTATGAAAAATATTATGCCAAAAGATTTCTTGATAATACTTTCAATATCTTCTAATTTTTATTTAAATATAAGACGTATAATATTTAAAAATAAAATACAAAATGAAAATGAGAAGGATATAGAGGATTTATTTAGTGGGACAGATCCTTTCTCAAAGATGTGCTTCAGCTTACAAAAAAAGTGCTTTTGACTTTTTATGACAAACATTCATCAAGAAATGAATAAAAATGTGGGAGGCATGGAGCAGATAAATAAGGAGTCATTGGCTCATTGCAATTGAATTAAGTGGGAGAATATTTTAAAAAATAAGGGCCGTTTGGTAATATTGTTCTAGTAACGTTGTTTAAATGTTGTGAAAATACGTGTGGGTGAAAAAAATGTTGTGGAAATACAAAATGTTGTGGTGTGCCTTTGTATTAGAACCCCTTTCCCTCTCTCCTGTGTGAGTGTTTGTTTCCCATAAAAAAAAAAAAAAAAAAAAAATACCAAACAAGCCAATCTTTAGGAATATATATCTTTTAAAGGGTTTCATTTGCCTCAGTTTCTTTTTGGTACAATCTGCTTCCATTTTCACATGCTACTAAGTGAAGCCTATAATATATTGGACGGGTCTGTATAATATCCAATACACTAGCACGAACAAGCCTAACTCAATACTATTAATTTTTCAAAAGAACCATTATCATTCCAATATAAACATTGAACCATGATTTATTTACTTGTTTCAATACTGTTTTCGTTGTAGTCTTTCTAAAAGCAGACAAAAAGTAGGAAGTTACTTTCGTAAAATTAATGTCGCTTTCTTGATTTGTTTGAAGGTTAACATGGATGAGATGTCAAAGATGCATATTCTCTGAGCATGGTTAAAGTTCCATACGTGTTCTAATTTGTTTGAAGAGTAGAGCTGTCTACTAAGAAATAATTGCATGGTGGGGTCTGCCTAAAGATTGCATATTGAGCTTTTGATCCACATTAGTCACCGTCACACAAAAGGGTGAGCATGTAGCTTGGCTTATTGGGAAGTTATTAAAAATACGTTTATCTTGTCATTTAATTGAAAATATTTTCTTTTATTTTCTATCTATTTTTGGATAAACAAATGTACTAGAGATTAACAACTATTTACAGAAAACAGGATATATATCCTGCTAAGTAGTTGCCCAAAACTTTTATCAAAATTTTAGTGCTAAGAAAATAAAATTGCTATTGTCTGATATAAATAAATAATAGAAATTAAAGTACTCATCAACACAAATAAGTAGTACCTGGTACTAAATAGAAGATGAGGTGAGAGGCCAAATGAAAACAATTTTAAAAGAACACGTCCTATTGCAAAACCTCGTGCTAAATATATAACGATGATGTGAGAGAGAGAGAGAGAGATGTTACGCTCGAATAACACAAATTTATACAGGACCACCACACGTTAATCACTAACAAAATAATGTATTGTACACTAGCATCAGCATCTCCTAAGTGAACCCAGTTAACCAATAAATTATTAACCCAGCAGCAGCTACAACAATACCCATCCATCCCTACAATAGCACTATCCTACTAATTGTCCCAAGCCCAGAGTCATCCCCAGCGGGGGAGAGAGAGAGAGAGAGAGAGTTGGAAGATGGTAGTATTATACTAGAAAGTAACCTTCAAATCAGATTTTTCCATTATAAAATCTTAACACTCTATCCATCATATTAACCTCCTCCAGCCTTAAAATTGTATGTTATAATCCTGCTTTCTGTTGTACAGTCCCTAATCAATCTCGATCCATCGACTGCCCAAGCGAAAACTGGTGGCCACCCTCATCTGTTTAAAAAAGAACAAAAAAGGAGCATTAAAATGGAATCAAGTCAAATAATTAGCTTTAATTAGGGGGGTAAAAAGGTATGAATTATGGGTCCATGGAATAAAAAACAAGTTTATTCTATTTCCAAAGCTAAGGAATAACAAGGACTTCTTTGATGAGATTTATCATCAAATGCTAAAGAACAAAGGACACATTCAATATCCATGGACTGCTTAAACAGCCCTTATTGCTGGACACAGTTCTAAAGTTAGCTTATACAGGGCAACCTAAGCTCCTAAGAATAATGCAAGGTAAGATCAAATAATTGTACCGCTTTCACCATCAGAAATCTCATTAAGCCTTGAAATTGCGTCAACAAGTGCTTGTTCTTGCTCCTGCAATGATGCATACATGCTGTTTGAGCAAAGAGATGTAAAAGCAACAAAAGCTTGAGAAAAAAACTCAAGAGTGGGGAACACCCTTGACAAAACTTGAGAAGGGGAAGGGAGGGTGGGGTGTTATTTCTTTCTTACCTTCAATGCTTTCTTGGCTCTCTCAATTTCAAGAGGATCTGGATGATTTGCACCAAAAACTCTCTCCACCTATCCAAATTCCCCAGAAAATTATACAGATGTAAACACATTAAAAAGTCTACAATTAAAGATGATGGAGGTTTCACTTACCTCCTTGATTAGAGTATCTGTGTGAAGAATTTTTATATCATCTGGTGCTTTCTTTCCAATTCCATTTTGCGATGGCAGAAAATCTTTTCTGGCATGACCCTTTGTAGCCCCTCTACCTCTTCCTGCACCTGGAATACCATCACGGCCAACAGGTCTATTCATCCCATGACCTGATCCACCATAACCCCCTCGACGGGGGATTCCAGGATCCTCACCAACCCATTGGATATCCTCAGGGGAGATCTGCATTAAGAACTATGAATCAATAAAAGCAAAATAGAATATGTATGGAACTAATACATTAACTGCCAGATTAAACCATACAAAGGGACATCTTAGGCATCCCAATACTCAGCTTTGCAGCATATAATACATGTCGTGTAGATGTGAAAAGTGCTCTTTTTTAGTATACATGAAAGTCCCAACCACATAAATTTTTTTTACAGGAAATAAAATTTTTATTGATAAAGGACTATTTCACAAAGAATAATGATATAGCCAAAAAAATATGTACAAACGACAAAGAAAAAAGGGTTTATGTACAAGAAAAAAGGGAATCTATAAACAATGGAATGGAATCAATTGAAGTGAATCACCAAGCTTGAGACCAATATAACATCCCTGCAAACAATGCTATGAGCCAGTCCCCTAAACGCTCAGAATCCTCACAAAAAAGACTATTACGCTTCTTCCAAATGATCCACATCACATAATGCAGTACCAAATTCCAAATATTCAACATATGCTTCCCGAACCAATTCCTCCATTCAACCAATAGATCAACCACCCTCTAAGGTAAGACCCAAGAGACTCCAAAGGGTCTAAAAGCACAACTCCATAACCAGGAAGCCCCTACACAATGAATCAGGAGATGATCAACATTCTCCCCACTACACCAACACATACAACACCAATCCACAATCGTGAAGCCTCATCTCCTCAAATTATCACTAGTAAGAATCCTCCCCCCATGTGGCTGTCCAAACAGAAAGATACCCTCCTTGGAGCCTTCACACCCCAAATACTTTTTAAAGGAAAAGTGTCAGCACCGGGTCCCCTCAAAGCTTTATAGAAAGAGCGAATATCAAAACCTCCATCCATTTTCAACCTCCACCTCACTCAACCCCCATCCTCATTACAAAGAGTATGATACTCCAGTAAATGAAGAAAACCCCCCACCAACTCCACCTCCCAATCATTAAAACCCCATTGGAACCTCACATCCCAACTCCCACTTTCCTGCACTTTGCCACTCCAACAAATTTGCCACCAACATCTCCTGATTAGTGGCATTCTCAAATGGAAATGGGAAAGCTACTTTAAGCGGCTGTTCTCCACACCAACAATCATGCCAAAATTGGATTCTATTTGCCAAGCCAACCTCAAATTGCACATACTGACTAAAATCATCCCACCCCTTCCAAATACTCCTCCAAAGCCCACAACCATGTGTACCCCTATCCAACATCTATGACACCAATCCCCCTATCCCTCCCCATACTTCAAAGCTATTACAAGCCTCCATAGCTGTGTCTCTTCGACCACATTAATGGGTGAGGTAATCCACTCAAGTCACAGTGTAAAATCAACAATGAGTCAGCAACTTAAAAAATGTAAGTATTGTCATCTACAAGGAAGCCAGTGAGAGCTGACCCCATCATCAAATGGCAACCACACCAGTTAAACAGATTCTATATGTTTCACAAAACCTATGCAAGTGTTAAAAAGTCATAATACAGAAATTTGAAGAATATAGTTGGTACAATAGAAATGATGCAGGGCATGGAAGAAACAAACCAAGGCCAAGTGACCAAATAGTCCACATAGATCGGCCCAGTAATAGCATAGAATCTAGCAATCTTGTCATTTTATGTTGGCCTTTACTACTATGACTTAAGTTAATTTTATAAATTCATGACATTTTCCTGTTAAAAGAACTAAATAGCATTTGACTTTTAATGGCTTAGCTGGAAGGAGTTGGAAGGAGGGAGGGAGGGAAAAATAAAAGTGAGAAGAGTTCCCAACCACTGACTAGATGGAGAAAAAAAGAATGGGAAAGCTCTCCATCCCAGGTCCACTTCTACAATCTGCCCAAATGTGGGCAGATATGGATGGAGGTACCAACAAATTTTACTTTTAACTCATTAAATATAAATGATATAAGGTTTTCTATTCTCTTTTCTCTTTTTAATATCCAATCAACATGAGAGAGAATATATATACTTTCCTCTCCTCCCCTTTCCCGAAAGATAAAGCTTTTCTCTCTTCTCCTTTCTATACAAAACTCCAAATTGTAGCATTAGTAAACTTGAAAAGGCTGACATTAAAAGGACGTGACAACAAATCAAGGGCTGGTATTGAATGGTGTACTAAGGGCCCAGTATCTTTTAGTCTTTTAAGCAGCGTTTTGCCATCCAATATTTCAGGCTTTAGCTTGGGTCCCTTGAATTGAACTCAAACACCAACTTAAATCATTTCCCTCTCATTCTTTCTATTCTATTTCTTTCTTCTTGGATCATACTCTTGGTGCTTATTGCTGCTTCAATCTGCTAGAAAGGCGCTGCACCTTTTCTCTGCAACAAGCAGATCTAAGCCCTTTCTACCACCTTAAAATGCTTCAGAAAGCTGCAGGTTAGAGAAAGTTTCTGTAGGCCATGGGGAAA
This sequence comes from Quercus variabilis, assembly GCA_030445155.1. Classification (NCBI taxonomy): domain Eukaryota; kingdom Viridiplantae; phylum Streptophyta; class Magnoliopsida; order Fagales; family Fagaceae; genus Quercus; species Quercus variabilis. The sequence goes on along the minus strand of CP129448.1, from coordinate 2,363,429 downwards.
AAGCATCAGATATACCTCCGAGAGATTAACCCATTCCCATGTCTCATTTGCACTGCCAATATCATAGACCAGTGCATGTCGCCCCTGACAAAAATTAAAGGATAATATTCAGCCACATAGATTGCTGCAATATAGATTTAAATGCAATCAGGACCAAATATACACCTCAACTGGATTGTGGTCAGTTATAACAGCTTCATAAAAGTTATTGTCATCAGGCCACCTGGTCCTCACTCTCCTCCCAATCAATGGATCAAAAGTTGCTCCTTCAGGATGCTCACCCGCAAGAGCACCAGAAGAAACCCTATTAGCAACCTGACCCCTCCCAGTAGGGCCTGACAAAGGATACTGCTTCATTGAAGAAGCACCAGGCAAAACCTGACCCTGTAAACAAAATGGAACAGTAAGGGAACAAACCAATCAAATGCAAAACTTGCAAGAAATCATACACATGAATCACTTACAAAATTTTAAGTTCAACTCCAAATTTCATGAATTTAACTTACAGGTTTCTGCTTCTTGCCCTTCGGTCCTGGGATTGATCCTCGCTTTGCGGTGGATGAAGATGGCTGGTGAGATGCAGCTACTGCTTGTTGGTGAAACGTAGGAGATGGTCCACCATAGGATTGTGATGGTACTGGCTGAGAAATCTTCTGTTTCTTGCGAGATGCAGAGACAGTAGGGCTGGGTATTGGATCATGAGCAGCTTGACCAGTACCGAGCATGCCAGATTGATGCCCACCTGCCTGTCTCCACTCCCTAATGACATTACCCAATTCAGCACCCATTAAAAGGCGAGAAAAAAGCTGTCTAAAATTTAACAGATCGTACAGACCTTATCCTTCGAATGACATCATCTGCATTAACCCGTCCTAGAAGCTCTCTGTGTTCCTCATTTGATAGTCTCAACTCTTTTCTAAGTTCTGTTATTAAACTTTCCTTCTCCTGAAGAAAATACATTTCATGTAGCAGTCATTTAACCCTGATCAAGCAAATTTAAAGACATTAGATTCCTGATTAAAATAAATGACAAAGTACCCAAGTAATGGCATCAGCTTGAGCTTTAAAGGCTCTTAGAACTGAACTGTATGCTTCTTGCTCGAGTTGGTGAATTTGGGTCTCCATATCAGTTTCACCATACATCCTAGGATATGGAACAGAAGCCACAGCAGATCTTCCATTTCCGGCAACACGCCCTCTAGGAATTCTATTTTGATGTGATGGAGGAAGATCATCATCAGTTCCTGCCATTTTTTTTTAATGCAAAAAAAAAAAAAAAAAAAAAAAAAAAAAAAAAAAACCTTTATTAAAGCCAAAGAGTATTGGACACAGCCTAAATTTGGTGAAATAAATTTTTTTTTTTTGAAAAAATCATGCCAGGGGATGATCACACATGAAGCATGGAAAAATGATCTGATTTGGTTATTGCAAGTTCCAGAAAATAGCTTCTTACAAACAAAGACAATTTGTGTGGGTTGATCCATATAACTATAACACAAGAAATTACATTGCAAACAAATAGGTCAATTCATTAAGACTCATTTGATCAAAAAGCATGTGATGACAAAGATCAGTGACATTTTTTACAGCAAATAGGCCAGTTCAATAGCATGTTCATTCAGAAAAGTTACTGTAGCACTTATCAAAAACAAAAAGGAAAAAAAAGAAAAAGAAATTTAAACTATTAGTTGGTGATAAAAATTATAGAATAAGAACTCAAAAAAATGCAAATGGAACTGCACGTACATAGTTCAGAAAACTACAGAACAAAATAGTAAACACAGTACATCTAAAGTGTTCTTAAGTAGCACTCAAGCCAATAAAACTTATGCACTTCAAAACAAATGTGCATTGCTCAATGGAAAAGATGATAGCTGAGGTGCAACTAAAAGTTTTGGCCCTTTAGGTATTAAGCAAAAGCTTTGTACCTCAGATTTATGATCCCAACATTCAACTGGCTCCATTGAGGTAATGGGTATAAACAAAAGGATCGTAGGCCAAGAGAGAGGGGGTAGGGGGGGGGGGGGGGTTAAAGAAAAGGGGGGACAAATGGCCCAAGTTTAAGGGAAACAGTAGAGAATACAGCTGATCCATTTAAGGTTAAGACTGATGAAGAGTACATCAACCAGATTTTCTCCCCTTGTGGAAATAAAGTTATTCACCATTAAACTTAAAAATTCCCTTTAAGGAAGAACAAGAAGTTCTCCTGAAACTCATGATAGCAAGAAACTGCTCCTAGGTTATGAAAAAGAGGTGCAATTTTTTAATGAGTAAGTTTTTTGCCTTGAGGATACGGGGATGGCGGGATTTGAACTAGTAACTGCTGCTTCTTGAGGCGTGACCCCTGCCCATTGTGCCTACCACTAGGGATTAACTAGTAGACACAACAACTCCAGTAAGCTTTAGGAATCTAAACTTTGAGATGTTTTTATTTACTAAGTTAATTAAAAATGAGTACCCTTTTGCAATGTGACAAGAGTGTTGCTTCACATACATCATACAAAGCATTATTGCAAAATTTCATTCAGGTTTTCTCGTTCAAATGTGAACTTCCCTGAAGTCAAAACAAAAAAGATTCTCTCTTTAACACCATATCTAACCTATTGATAACTTTAACAGTTTTAATCTAAAAAACTCATACATACAAAAGCTCCAATAACATTCAAAGACTAAGTCTTTCCATTCTCTAAAACCCCATTGATAAGCTAAAAATAGTTAAGCTCATAAATCATACAAAAAGCTCAAAACTTTAACACTCAAAAACCCCTAAATTAACAAACCCAGAAACCAAATTCTCATACAATCCCAATCCCAGTCCCTCAATAATTTCATCACAGTCCAAAAACCCTAAAACCCTAAATTTCTTTCACTCCAAGAAACCCAAAAACCCCCCACCAAGAACATTGACGAAGAAAATTCAAGCAGAAACATCCCCAAACCCTAATTTCCCTCAAAAAACAAAACACACCCACATAGCAAAAAACCCAAAAAACACAAAAAAAATTGAAAATTTAGAAGAGAAAAAAAATGCTTACCACTGCTATCGTAGGGCTCGTAGTCCATAGCCAGCTTAGTACCAAAGCCTTTTTCCCCCCAATTTGAAGAGCGAATAAGAGAGAAAACCCCAAAAGCTTTCACAGAGAAATTGGGAAGCGAAAATTGGTCGGAGAGAGAGCTGAGCTTGAATTTGAGCTTGAAAAAAGTGGAGCTTCGGAAACGACGACGTTTGGATGTGGATTTGTGATTCTGTGAAGGCGAGGGATTCAACGGCAACTCTCTGATTATTGATGAGAGAGAAAGAGAGAGTTTGGGGTTTTTCGGACTTTGTGTGAAAGAGTGAGTAATACGTGCCACTTTTTTTCTTTTTTTCTTTTTTTCTTAAAAAAAAAAAAAATTGTGTGTGAGAGTGAGAGAGTGTGGGTGTGTCGGATTTCAAATGGGTTTATGAAGTGGGGGGATGTGTGTTTGTTTTCAATTTATGGTTTACTTTGAGTTCCGCTGTCTATATTCTAGACTTGATTCCAATTTACTTTGAGAAAGAATGTGAACATAGCTAAACATCAATAAAAGTGTCATGCATCAACCTCATCACTTTTTCATTCACAAATCGTGACAAATTTGCTGAGGACAAGGTAGAAGGCAAAAATAATCAAATGCCATTTTTGACCAAAATTATTAGTAATCTATCACTGTTTGAGAAATATTTAGTAATTTATCACTTTTTTAAAACTCGAGTTTCATAATAGCGCCCACTGACTTGCAATTTTTTAATTAAAAAACTTCACGTGGATCTCGAGTTTGATAAACTCGAGTTCCTTGTAAATAAAACTCAAGCTCTATAAGCTCAGGTTATGTAAAAACTTTTATGCATACTTTGACTTCTTGTATAACAGAAATGAATTGATGTTTGAGAGTGCAAAACAGTCTTATGAACTGCAAATGCTTTGTAAAGCTTTGCTTTACAAGCATGTACAAGTGGCAGATCAGAGTAATTGCAGGAGAGTACCAATGCTAGTGTTACTAGTTGTAGAGGGCAGCAGGTGTTTCTAACAGTTGAGGGGCAGTGGTAGAGAGATCGCAGACTTCTTATTTTTCGAAAAGCATTAACTAATGCTATACAACTTAGTTTTTGCTGACTTCTTGTTTTGATCAGTATTAGAGTAGTGGATGACTTCAATTTGGGAACTTGAGTTTTATTCCCTTGTTCAAATTTTCACAGAATTCAATTTTATAAAGCTCAATGTCCACATTGCAAACAACTTGAGTTCCATGTGGACTTTTTAATAAAAAAAAATGTTATACCAACTCATAACTTGAGTTTATGGAACTCGAGTTACATGTGAAACTCAATTTTCATGAACTTGAGTTCTAAAAGAGTGATATTTTACTAATTATTTCGCAAACGGTAGTAAATCACTGATTATATCCACCAAAGATGGTATTTGACCATTTTTGCCTAAGGTGGAAGAACCTCTATTAATGTCAGTGCAACCCAACCTACATCTCTCTCCAACCACCACACTATTACCATAGATCACCATCAATCCAACCTAATGTGGATCTGTTTTGCTATGAACTCTTTCGGGGCCATCACCACCACGCCAACAACGATCCAACCACCATGCAAGCCCTAGGGTCAGTATAGGTAGAGATAGGGGCTCTAAAGTATTTAGAGTAACTTGGTTTGGTAGTGAGAGCTTTAAGATTGGGGATAGAGATTGAAAATTTGTGATTTGATTGCGAGGACTTTGTGGGACTTAGAGGCAAATTGAGAGGTTGCAATGGAGTTGATTACGATGCATAAATCGGTTGAGTTAGAGTCAATTAGTTGTTGGCACTACTAAAAAGATCTGATTCTAGGCTAGGTTTGATGGAGGTTGATGCTTCAGTTAAAGTGACAAATGTGTAAATGAGTAAATGAATAAAGAAATAGGATAGAGATAACATTTAAATAGAGTAATGATAAAGTCTTGAGGCTAATGTAGGTGAATAGAAAATAGGTTGACTAAAAAAAAAATGCAACTTTTTTAAGGTCAATTTGGCTAAAACACCATTGAGATTGGCGTACATGCTACAACACTTCCCCACCCCCCCCCCCCCCCCCCCCGCGGCACGCGAACCCTTATGCGAGTATGGTTTGTAACCTTTGTTATGATGTTTGGTTGGAGTGAAATGAGAGTGAATAAAGTTTTTCACCTAAGTCTACCATTGTTTTCCTTCCAAATTGGTTATAAAAAAGGGAGTAAGGAATAACATTAAAGAGAAAAGTACAAAAGTATCCTCACTTTTCATCCTTTTACTTAATAGCATAATACTATGATAGCTCTTTCGTATCTGTACAAGTATTGCTTTTAAAAACAGAGGATTTTGTATAAGTTTATCTCTTTAAAATTTGATAGCAAGGCAATTTGATTGGATATGCCACGACATCTACACCCATTAAAAACAAATAAATCAAATTGTCACACTTTAACATAATAACCTTACATAAATTTTTTTGTTAGTGTTAGTGTTACATTCCATTTCCATTACCCTAAAACATGGGGTTTAAGCATTTTTTTGGAAATCCCGTGATTTATAGCTTGAGTTTAGATTAAGTAGAGTAGGTGATTTTTGTTTTGTTTTGTTATTTATTTATTTATTTAAATTTTGGTTAAGTGAACCAATGGGAGGGTGAAACATGTGTGGTATAGGTTGATTTAAAAAAAAAAATTATGGAAGTTTATATTTGTGTGTGTATGTATTGTTTTAAAGTAAAAAGTTATGTTTGATAATGTTGAAGAGTGCAGTGATAATAAGGTAGTTTACATAGTAAATATGCGTGATTATTGTGGTATCTTCGATTTTAATATTGAGACAATCCATGAAGCAGCCTGACCTCCTTTGATTGCGTAGTTCGACCCTATCCTCATTTGTGGAGGAAGGATCAGACTTGTGGACACTGACGCTAGTGAATATATACATTGGCCCCAAAATTAGTTAAATTAAAATGTAAACTTGGTATCAAATTAGATTACAATTAAAGCAAATTGGGATTGAATTTAGATTTTTATTAGGCTTCAATTTTATATAATATATATTATAAGTAAATATCATTCATAATCGTCTTTATAAAAAAAATAAAAGAAAATTTTATTTTTTTGAGAGAATTTCAACTTATGGCGTCCACTTCTAATAATAATTCTTTATCATTAGACCAAGACATCAATCTGTTTTTAGTATAGGTGGAAATTGAACCCCAAATCTCTTATACAACCATCAGAAACTTTACTAGTTGAGCTAACTGGAACCCATATTATTTATTTTTCATATAGTGAGTTCGGAGTATAAGTATGCATAAATACATATGTTTTCATTTGAATACAAAGATGCTATGAATTTTATGATTAAAAATTTAGGACATACTCTACTTTATCATACATACAAAAGAGAAAAAAAATTTCATTTAGCTTTTTTCATTATTTTATTTCTCTTATATTACATTGTATATGTTTTATTTTATTTTATTTTTTTAATGAAAACATTTTATATGTTAAAGCATGTAAAAATGATTGGGTGTGTATTGGTAATATACTTATATATATATTCTCATTTGTCACATAAGTTTTTCTTTAAATGTTCCAATTCAATGAATATTTAAACTTAGAATATCCAATTTTTTTTACAAAATAAAGAGATTGCCAAAGTATAAAAAAATCTTTAAATATATTAATTCTGGCCCAAAAAAAAAAAAGGGAAATGAAATAGGCACTCAGGGAGTGCAAAAAAGAGATGTTCCATTGAAAGGAAATGGACCAAAAATTACAAAGAAAAGCCAATCAGAACAACCGAAGATAAAGAAGTGGTTCGATAAATGTGCTTGTGAATTAATTTTTGATGTGGTTGTACATTTTTTTTAGATACTCTGTGTGTATTTGGCATTGAATTAAAAAGTTAGTTTTTTTTTTTAATTACTATTTAGCTTATTTTTGTTACTATTTATGGGTCTAATTGAACTTTTTGGTATTATTTATGGGTTTTACTGGATTATTTCAGCTATGATTTAGCTTTATTTATAGTACTTTTAGTAAAAAGTTTTCATTTCTAGCTAAATAAGTTGTTTCCAAACAAACATTTCGTACAGTGAAACTTATAAATAGTATCAAAAAGTGTAATATTACTCATAAATAGTAGCAAAAATAAAAATAAACTAAATAGTAAAAAAGCTAATTTTTTAAGCCAATGTCAAAGCACACTAATCAGAGAAAGTTGGTTTTTATTTTTTATTCAATGTAACGTACATTCAAAAATGATTTAAGAAATATTAATCATGATTAAGGGGGATTTCATAGGGAGTGTGCTGCTACTCTTTTATTATATATTTTTATAAACTAATAATAAATAGAAAGTTGTGCTTCAAAAAGGAAAGTTGCGCTTTAGGACCTACCTCCGATGGAGTATAATCTAGAGTGGATTAGTACAGTGTTGGTGGTACCCACTGAAGTCGGCAACTTGGTAAATTTTAATGATTGTGTTCTTTTTATATGTTTTAGGTTTATTTGGTTGGAGGAGTGGAAAAGTAAGAAGATAGAAAATGATAAGAGTATAGAAAAATAAAAGAATAGAAAAAATTTTAATTTTCCTATTTTTTATTTGGTTGGGAGTTGAAAAGTAAAGAAACGGAAATAATATGTTTATATAAATTTACTCATATATTTTTGTTAAAAAATAATACCCTATTAAAACAAAAAAAAAGTGACAGAAAAAAAAAAGCCCAAATTTATTAGGAAATAAAAATTATATCTAGAAAAAAAATCACGTTTAAACAAAAAAATAAAAAAACAAAAAATACAAAAGAAAGCAAAAGAGAAAAGAAGAAGAAGAAGAGCAACTAAAAAAAAAAAAAGAAGAAGAAGTGGCAACATACAGAGTCTATAAACCAGACCAAAAAAAAAAAAAAAAGACAGAAAAAAAAAAGAGAGCAAGGCAACGTACAGAGTTTATAGACCAAACCAAAAAAGAAAAGAAAAAGAAAAGAGTGAGGTATTGGACAAGCTCATGTGCAAGCTCATCTGCAAGTGTACATGGACATTTTCGTCATTTATCTATTAAATTTCTTCCACTTAGTTTTTTTTTTTTTTTATTTTGGAAAAAAAATATTTTGTTGAGTTCGGAGAGAATACACTCGGACCCCACAATTCTCTCCCCACTCTCCAACCAAACACCCACCAATTTTTTTTTTTTCCTATTCACCTTATTTCACCTTCAAACAAACACATCTTTAGTGTCCATTTGGCAAAGATTATTTTTGCCAACTTATTTTGCTATTCAGCTTATTTTTGCTACTATTTATGAGTTCTATTATACTTTTTGGTACTATTCATGGATCTCACTATACTATGTCAGTTAACTTTTACTTATAAGACTATATCTATGATACTTTCAGCAAAAAGTTTTCAGTTTTAACAAAATAAACGGATTTCAAACGAATCCTTAGGCTTTACTTTTTAAAATTTTTAATTATTTTAATCTTGGAGTTCTATATATTATTATTGGATCATGACAACGAAATTTATACCTTATTTCAAGTGTATACATCATCACTCATATAGAAGGTGAGCCTCACAGATATGTGCAACCTACCTGCCGAGTGGGTTAGTAGAATTCCAAAGGTCTCCACTGAAGTCGTCAGCTTAGTATTTTTTTATTTTTTTATAAACAAAGTCATGTCATCAGCTCAGTAAATTTTACTTGTTGACTTGTTTTTAATATATTTTAGCCTTTTTTTTTTTTAAATATATTTATCTTATCTTGGAGTTCTATATATTATTATTGAGTTATGTTAACGGAAAATTATTCTTTGTCTTAGGTGTATACACCATTTCGCTTACACCAGGCGAGTCCTGCAAATGTATACAACATACTACTTGCGGAGCGGGTTAGTACTATTTTGGTGGTCTCCACTGACGTTGCCAGCTCGGTAAATTTTTTACTATGTTGGCTTGTTTTTATATGTTTTAGGCTTTTTTACCTAAAAAAGAATTTATGCCTCTTGGAGGAATGTTCACAAGAAAAAATGATTCATATGTTCCTATTTTGAACACAAGAAACCAAAGAACTAGCAGAATTCTAGAAAGTAATAAGTAATTTATCTTGCAAGTTTGGATCCTTAGCACTCAAATCTCACTAACAGTGTTGCATGTTTGAATTCCTTGGTGTGATGATGCATCATCATCATCATCATCATTATTACTCAATTTGAGGGGGAAGAGATAGGAAGATGTGATCCAAGATGAATGTGATGGAATATTATAGTACCATCTTATCGCCTTTTTTAAGTCACAATTGAAATCCAAGATGAATGTGTATTTTATACTTACCTTTTTAATCCATGTTGAGGAAGAGATCAGCCAATCATGACACTTCAAAAGACTTTTTCTCATCTAGGACAACTGGGGATAATGACACTAACTTACAATTCAATAACATCAATGCAAAACTTTTTAATTAGGTTCTAATACTTTTTATTTTTTTAATGAAGTTTGCCTCTATGTTTCTCATAAAAAAAAAAGTTATAATACTTTTGGTCCCTCGAGTTTTGGTTCTTTGTTATTTTGGTCCATTAAGTATAAAAGCTTGCAACTAACATCTCTTACTTTATATCTATCTTTTATCTCCAAAAAGAAAAAAAAAAATCTCTTACTTTAAAATCTTTTTTAATATTATCTTCTTGTCAAGATCTATTAACAGTAAACATTATATACTTTTTTTAATATATAATAAATACTTTTTAAACTAGGTCTTAAGATTCAGGGCCAAAAAAGAAGAAGAGAGAGAGACATAAATTAGAGGTGTGTTTTTTTTTTTCTCCTCTCGTGAGGCTAGTTTCTTCTTAGGTTCATAGGTTCTAATATTTTTGTTAATATTTGTTGGAAAAATTCTTGTATGAGATGTATGTCTCAATGACACGTGGGACCCACATGTCATTGAGACATACGTCTCACACAATACTAACTCTATTTGTTGTTGTGTTTCCACCATAGTTGGACCCACAAGACTCCAACAAAAAATTATAATATAGCTAGGGATCTTGTACATGAGCTTTAAAATGTAAATAAAAATAAAGAAATCTTTCAAATTCGTTTAGAAAATGAACTATGCTATCTATGCGTAAGAGGTGGACCGTGGATGGTTGTTGTTGTTGGTGCTGCTGCTATTGTTGTTGTTGTTGTTTTTATTATTATTATTTATTTATTTATTTTTTGTCCTTGGGCTAAAAGAGGTGGATGGATTTAAAGGAAAAACGTTTCAAAAAGACTCTTTACTTTTCCATAAACAAAAAAAACTTTTATTCTGCTAAGGTATTTTTATAGTTTCAAAATGACTTTTATTATAGTATTTTTGTACTGCTTTTTGATTTTATTATTAGCTTAACAATATTAATTCTTGTTATCTTAATTATCACTGCGATTAAAATTAATTGAAATAGGAAAAAATTCTTTTAATTGTCATAATTTATTTCATACTTCCTAAAATAAAAGTCTAATAAGTGGATTTGAGGAACAAGATCCTCTTAATTTCACTTAAAATGAAGAGAGTCAATTTCAAGATTAATTATACAAAATACCACATCATTTAAAATTTTAAATGATACAACACTTATTAGTGTTATTTATTTTATAATCAATTATTATAACAAGTAGAAGAGAGATTTGAACATTTTTTTTTCCATATAAAGAAAACGTTACACAAATACAAGATTTGATTTAAATCATATTGAATATTTAGTAATATTATTATCAGACATTTAGTACATATTTATATTTGTAATATTTAATCTATATCATAAAATGAATTTATCAAATGGAGAAAATCTTTTTTTTTTTTTTTTTTTGCATTTAAAAAAAAATTTAAGGATTATTGATTTTATTTTTAAATAAAAAGGATTGCTGAAATTTCTTTTTTTTGAATGTAGGATTACTAAACTTGAGATAAAAGAATCACAACTATACATGTTTTCGTTTCCTTTTGTTTCATCACAACAACGATATGATTTTTTATTTTGTTGTTGAAGAGAGAATGTGAACCTTTCTAGTCCACAACAATAATATGAACACTAATTAGTTTTAAGTTTTAGACAAGTCCAAACTTTATAGCCTATAGAGCTTTTTTTTTTTTTTTTTTTTTTTTGTTTTTTTGTTTTTTTGTTTTTAGATAATTATATCATGCTGCTAACTTTGCAGTTTGAACCCTTTCTCTCTTAGACTTCCAAGCATTTTATGCATGGAAAGGTGCCAGTTCAACTATAAGACCTTTGACCTTTATAATCTATAGCTGATTATTCAATATTCAAATCCTCTAGTAGAAGCTTTCGAAGCAATCTTAAACAACATGCGGGGTTCTTAATATTCTCAAACCTCATTATGACACCAAAAGAGGTAATAAAAAAAAAAAAAGCCAAAAACAACACTCTCTTTCTTAATTTTTGGTAAGGGTTTTAAAAATAAGTAATGCTACAGTTACAAACTATGTTACAACATTTTTACAAATTACTGATATGACCAATTTTTTTTATTGATTTTCATCTAGATCCATCATTAATATTACTTTTTTATTTACTAATAATCACTCACCACATCAGCAGTTTGTAAAATTTTTTTGTAAAATAATTTGTATTTCTAATATTATTCTTTAAAGATTATGAGAAATTATTATTACACTGGGAGGACGGTTGATGTGGTCCTCCTTAACCAATGAGATGATGCTATCTATACAAATGTATGTGTGAGCTTCCTAATTAGCATAATGAATAAAAAATAAAAATTACCACATGATGTCACATTTGTATAAATAATAGCATTTTATTGGTTGAGAGGTCAGAAGGGACCATGTCAATAGTTTTCATGGCGCTGGTCCTAATAATTTCTCCTAAGACTATAGCACAATATCCAGTTCATTAAACAAAAACCAAAAGAGTTTGAGTAATGGCTTTGACACCTTCAGAGAGCCTTGAATGGTCTCTGCCAGTTAACCCAGAATTCTATGAAAAAGAGCTCCAAAAGCTTCACTCTGCTTGTCAACTGTCAAGAATGGGAGTTTTTCAGGTAATTAATACAAAAACATTAGGCACTAGTACTTTTTTGTTGTTGTTCTTTCTTCTTCTTCTCTTAGGTAATGTATATTGCTTTTCTTTCATTTTCCTTCATTACCTTAGAAAAATATGATCTTGAGGAATATTTTGCTTAGATATTTCTAATCAAAACATGCTTGTTTATGGCTTTTGTTGTTCATATACTAATGAAGCTCTTCCTATTGATCAAAATTCACCTTCTATAATTGCACTTTCTCTTTCTTCTTCTCTTATCTTTATTCTCAAAATTCTTTACTAATTAATGAGTTTCAAAAGACCATGCTTTCTTCTTAAAAGCAACTCTCTATGATATGAAATAGATCGCAAGAACTTCAAGGGCTCTTGAAGACAAATCGGATGTCCAACAAAGCGATAATGATTATGACTTGTACATGTGGCTCAAATAGATTGTAACTTATATATGTGGCTCAAATAGGTTATGTTTGTTTTCATGTGCACTGTGCAGAGTTCATGCATGCTACAGTTCATTAAGATGCAATCTCATTAATTATATTATTATTCTTTGTTTTCCATATATATATATATATATATATATATCTAATTAAGTAGCTAGTTAATTTTAAAATTCAATGTACACTGGCACTTTAGGATATTACTAAACAATTGAGAAAGCAGTTCCTAGTGAACCATGCATGCATAAAGTCAAATTTATGAAATAATAAAATATATTTTGCTTGCCTTTTGTTTTTTGTTTTTGTTTTGTTTTTTTTTTTTTTTTTTTTTTTTTTTTTTTTTTTTTTTCTAAATGAAGTAATAGATAGTAGATAAAAAAACACCATCAAGCCTACATGACGAGTAAGGATAGAAAGGAAAATTTCAGTCAAGAAGATATGTATAAATTGCAAGCATATGATAGAGATCCAAGCCAGAGTTTCTGTGCAGCTATCTTGAATCTCTCAGAATAATTGTAAATTAAATTGAAGGGAGAGTGTTTTAAAAGTATTTTTTTAAAAGAAAAATTTATTTCCCTTTGACTAATAGTTTTTCATATTTTTCAAAAAAGGAAAAAGAGAGAGAGAAAAAAAAAAAAGGTAGTAAAATAGTAGACAAGGTATGCATTCATGACATGAAGGTCTTCTGATTGAAAATTTGTTAGCCATAATTCCTTACCGTTTGCCAACATAATAGCCTTTTTGCCTCCTTCAGTTATGCTAATTTGATTTTTCAATATAATAGAGTCAAAAAGAATCGAATGCTTGTTGGCTGAGTCAAAAGTAATTACTTATTATTATTATTATTATTAGGGAAATTATATAGTAAGCACCACCCGTGGAGATGCTTTAGTGGTAAGAATCCTACCAACTCTTCACCTTATGTATTTGAAGTTGAGAGTTCAAACATTGATATATCCCATTAATTATGTGCATGATTCCACATCATTCATGAATAGGGTTCAAGTGGATCAGGGAGTTGGAGACAATAAACTCACATGCCCAAGCTTTTTTTCCCCCCTTCAATTTAAAAAATAAGAGTTCTGGTCCAAAATAGAGAACAAAATAATAAAATTATATTTCTTCCACTTATATACTAACTAGTAAGAGATGTCAATATGGTGAGACCCACCATGTGTGTTACACGTGCTAGTTAGAAATGAATATCACTTTACTCTATCCATAGCCACATTAAGACAAATTTCAATGTCAGGAAAGATCCAAACAAGTCAATTTTTTAGTATTAATATTAATAATGCATTATTACAAGTCCAATCACATATGATGATGTTTACTGGGGTTAAAACACTGTATGTACTAATCATTGCTAAACTTTAAACATGATTCAATAGTTTGTTTATTCCTTAATCTTGCAGATAATAAACCACGGAGTTTTTGATGAATCACTAAGCAACATGAGAGAGCAAGCTCAAAAGTTCTTTGACCTTCCCTTGCAAGAGAAGAAACGTTGTGCTCAGAAACCAGGAAGTGTAGAAGCTTATGGTCAAGCATTTGTAACTTCTGTGAAACAAAAGCTACCGTGGAATGACATGCTCTTCCTGAAAACTCTTCCCCTTCAAAATCGAAATTTGAATTTCTGGCCAGAAAACCCTCAAGTGTTCAGGTAAATTCTAACTGAGTCATACGATTGACCAATTGATATACCTACACGTATGATTCATGCGTATAGATATAGACACCTAGCAATATGCTCACATGATGGGATGCAAGCTTAAGCATAAATTTATCTTTTTTTTTTTTTTGGGAGAATGATGCATAGATTTATCTAAGTCATCAGATATGGGTGAAGTGGATTTTCTTTTCCCAAAGTGTTGTCTATATTATTAACGGTATTCCCAAAATATCTAGGATTCTAAACTAGAAGATCTTTTATATATATATATATATATGATAGGATTGGACTCTATAATAATTACACTTTACAATTAATTCAAGAATCTAATGAATATTTTTTCAATGTAGGTGAAATTTGAATCCAAATCCCTAATTTAATTATAAGAGATTTTACTTGCCGAGTGTTGGGGATGTTTTTGTGACAAGGGCTGAAAATGTGAGAACGGCCCAAATCTCCCCTTGCATTCTTTAGAAGTGTTTATTGTAGAGAATCAAGTCCAAAATTTCAAAAGCATAATGAACAAAAGGCTAATGATGTTTTGACAAGAGATAATCAAAATGTTAATAACAAAAATGCAGGAAAAACATAAAAACATAATAGTCTCAAAGTTCGACCCACAGTCAATAAGAAGAGGAAATTGAAAGAGGTTGTAACGAAGAGAGGGAAGGTTCCTTTGTACCCATATTTCCACCTCTAAGGTTTAGAATTATGAGAATGTTTCCTGACTCAGTGAGATTTTGCTCTCAAGTTTTAGCCCTATAGGGAAAACGTGGTTTTGTTCCTTTTGAATCTGATTGGGGCCTTTTGTATTGAACTTGGGGTGCTCTAAGTGACTGTTTTTGATCAATAAAAGAGGCTTTGAACCCCAAGGTATCAATCAAAGAAGTTATGGTCAGATTTGATTTAATTGGGTGAGAGGGATGTCTTGCTTTTTGCATAATTTGAGAAATAAAGTAGTCTAAATTCATGGGGTTGATGTTTCTTAGACATGGTAGGTTCTTGGAGATTGCATTTGGTTGTTGCAGCAGACAAGGTCAGCTATGTGTTTTAGGCAAAAAATGGTAGAGCAAAAAAGTTGGGTCATAGTTAGCCAAAGTATAAAAACTCTTTTGGGGTGAAAATTTCTAGTACAAGACTTTTTCCATGAGCCAGAGATGCTACCATTGTCCCTTGCCCACTTGGTAGCACGCATGAACTGAGCTCATGCAAAAGGTCCGAAAGGAAACTGACTCATACTCTCCAAACCATACTTCCTCAATTTTTCCTAGTAAGTTGCATGGGCTAGGGCCATGCTTAAAAGAATAAAATATAATACAATACATGAATTAAGCCACAAGGAAGTGGAGCTTGGTTGAATTGGGCTTGTACAAAATGTGTCGTGAAAATGGGTATCGACACCAAGATAAATGGAACTCGCATAATAATACATAGTCTTCTTATTCATTATTCATATTTTAGAGTTCGGACAAAGCACTTAAACATTTTTTTTTTCTTTTCTGGAGTATAATTTGTTTTTTTTTTTTTTTTTCAATTTAATTGGTGTGAATTAGAAAAACTTTGGAAACTTATTTTGAAGATATGAGTAATGTGGCAGTTTCTATTGTGAGGTTCATAACCATGGGGCTTGGACTTAGGCTCAAAAATTTTGTGACATTTAGGGTCCATTTAGGATTCACTTATTTTGCTGAAATTGAAAACTTTTTGCTGAAAGTATTATAAATAAATATAAAAGTTAGCTGAAATAGTACAGTGGAACTCATAAATAGTATAAAAAATAAGCTGAATAGTAAAATAAGTTGGTAAAAATAATTTTTGCCAAACAGACACACATAAAGAAGGAAAGTTCTAAGTAAGGATGAATTTCTATCCTCCTTTTCTTGAACCACTCATAAAGAAGAAAAGTACTAAGTAAGGATGAATTTCTGTCCTCCTTTTCTTGAACCTGAGCGTGTTATTGGGCTCGATCGACATGTTGACATCTCCGGTATAACTCTTTTACTTGAGTGTGGCATCACGGATTGCAGGTTTTGAAAGACGAAAACTGGGTTAATGTTGAACCTGTCAATGGTGCAATTGTTTTAAACCTTGGCCATATCATGGAGGTAAATACTACAAGTTACATGTTAATATTTGTTAGATTGTAATAGCAATATTGTAGATATGTACTGTTAACTATGGTTTTTAAATTTTTATTTTATTTTATGTATAATATCTCCATAGTATTCTGAAATTTTAATGTGAGTTATGGTACCGTAAAATCCTTTGTCGTTAAATAAATGACTACTTCCTTGAAATAAATAACCACACCCGAATTATTTGAAGATAACACACTATAAGATTGCAGTAGAAAAGTACAAATGCAAGGTAAACATAGTTAACAAACTTATAGCATTTACTTTGATCATGTAGATTATAAGCAATGGGAATAATTACAAAGCCCCAGATCATAGAGCAGTGGTGAACAAGTCAAAACAAAGGCTGTCAATCGTTACTTTCTACTATCCCAATTCATCAGTGGTCGATATTGGACCAGCTGAGAAGCTTATCCAGTCAGGAAGCCCACCTGTATACAGGACCCTAACAAATGCAAAGTATTTTCATAGCTTTTACAATCGGAAGCTTGAAGTTTCATTCATTGATAGCCTGAAAATCTAATTGTCATAAATTGGGCATTTAATGGTGAACCCTGCAATGGACTTAATCTAAGATGCTAGCTGGCCCTTATCAGCTCAAAAGTTGTAACATTTAAGTAATGGGGTAGTAGTGAGGAATAAACTTCTATACTAGATAACTTGTGCAACAGCTTTCAGATTTTGGTTGTTTGGGCAAAAAGATAAGGCATGCAATGCATGCAATATATTTTCAACTTTAGCATAAGAAAATTGCGAGGAAAAATAAATAAATAAATAAATAAATAAAGAACAAAGAAATCTGTTTGATATTTATTAATATACTTTGCCAGCTGGATTGATGTGTCTGAAATAGATCCCATGTTCTACAATACTATTGATTTTTCACCCAACACCATCATTCTTTTACAATTCACATTCTTTCAAAAGCTTAACAATATAATCCACACCCCCCCCCCCCCCCCCCCCTTTTGTCCTTATTCTTTTACCTCTCTTTCACAAATGAATATGGTACTTTAATTACCATTTCAAGAAAAGATAATGAAAAATCAAGGAAAAAGAATTTTGACATATAATAAAATAGTTATAAAAAGTACATGAATATCTTTAGAAACAAATGACTAGAAAAATCACAAAAAATACTAAAAAAATTAAAATACAAAAAATTACAAGATTAACATTCTTTTTACCTACTTTATGCACTGAAAAAAAAAAAAAAAAGAGGCTCATTAGTATTCAAAGCATCAAAGTCAAAAGCATGCTTAAAAGCGCTTTTAGCCTAAATTTATTAGTTTATTAATGAGACAAATTAATAAACCTCCGTGCCCATCAAATTGTCCATAATTCAACCGAATCCAACTCAGATTTTAAAATTCTCACGACTTAAGTTATTAGGAGTTTGACTTGATCAACTAGCGATGCTTTGCTTTATCCAAATTTGAGACACATTATAATTCACTTTTATGTATGAATTTGTCCGTAGGTAGGGTATTAGAAAGATCGCAGACATATGGATCCAAAATCCCATGCAATACCTAGGTCATTGCACGAGATGCAATACCAATGAATGACTAGGAGCGAAAGTTAAGAAGTTTAACTTTTCTCTTCAATTGTCCGATCAGAAAAAAAACTAGTAACTTTTTAAGTTTCTACCTTTCATTTTTTTTAATGGATAATTAGGGAGTTAACTTTGTAATTTTTCCATGGCTATGAACCTTACAATGGAAACCGCTACCTTCCTCATATCTCTAAAATAAGTTTCCAGAGATTTTCTAATGCGTACACAAAAAATTGGAAAAATTTATATAACACTAGAGAAAAGAGGGAAAAAAACTCTTACTAATTACTTTTCTCCTAACTCTAAAATGAGAGTAGTATCATTAGAATAATGAATAAGAGGACTAATATTTATTCATTAAATAAAAAAAAGAGGACTATTTACTATCATGTGGGTTACATTTAGTTCGACAGTTAAAGTCTTTAATAATGGAATAAAAAAGCTAAATTCTTTTTTTGAGAAACAAACACACACACACACACACAAGTGAGAGAGAAATAAGTTCTAATACAAAGACACATCATAATTCTACTCAAAAGATTCAAATCTTATTTATCCTTTTGGATTTTAAAATTAGGTTCTTGGTCTTTCTCTTTTGCAAAATAATCTAACTTTTAACATTTTAAAAATAAACTGGTTTTTTTCTTTTTTTCACCTATTATAAAAATTACTAAAAACAATGTATTTTAATTAACACTATGCAAATATATAACCAAAAACTAAAAATCAAACGCACTTCAAAGAGACATTGGCCAAATTCTAGCGCCTTAATAAAAATAAGAAAAGGTGTGTTGCACCAAACCTTTAAAAATGATTGCTAAATACTCAGTTGACCCAAGTGGAAAGTTACAAGATATAGAGCATGTGTGCTTCAAGATAATAATCCTTGAATCCAAAAGGAGAATTTTAGAATCCACTAGAAAATATAAGAGAAACCTCTCTAAAATGTTATGAATGAGAAAAACTTTATTCTGAATTGAAAATCTGATTATAGACTTGTAGGCTAATTTAAAGGCTCTATAAAACTTAATTGATACAAAAAACATTCTAAAAGAAATCCTAACTGATATCCTACAATAATAAAACCCCAATTGACTAAAAAAGTATTTAACCTAAAATCAAGGAAATAACAACCCTAAACCAAAATATTTGAAAATTAGATGAATATAGATGTACAAAGTTGCCTGCTATCATTTATCACAAATGGTCACAAGTATGGGCAATGAAAACTCGAGATGAGCTAGTTTTTTAATGAAGGCGGAGAAGAAGTAAACAATGAAGGGCTTGGGGGCAAACAAACTTCAATCACTCCCTCAAGCATTTGTGTTACCTTTTTCATTGAGGGCCTCAGTAAAGGATCTTCTTGAATACACCAAATCGCCACAATCACAAGTCTTTCTAGCTTCTTCATATCATTCCTTGCCTCCTCATCATTTTCTATAACTTCACTAATTATTTATTTATTTTTTATTTTATATATATATATATATATATATATATATATATATATATATCTTTGTAGCATTCATAAGCCTAATCTATCAATGCCTCTTCTTCTCCCAACGCAAACGCAACACTAGACTTGCAACAAATGATCTCTAGTAACATCACATCAAAACTGTAAACATAGCCTTAACCAAAATGGATGCTTTTCTAAACCATTCAGGTGCAAAGTATCCAATTGTCCCTCTTATTGTTGTATGAGTTACTCGAGTTTGTTCTGCCAACAAAAGCTTTGTTAATCCAAAATCAGCAATCCTTGGTGTAAAGTACTCGTCCAAGAGTATGTTTTGAGGATTTATGTCACAGTGGACGATTTAGGTGCTGCACTCTTCATGCAAGTACATTAAGCCTTGTGTTATTCCAAAAGCAATTTGCACTCTTTGGTTCCAATGAGGTCTGGATATCCCAAAGAGAAAGCTAGCTAAAGAGCCATTACTCATGTACTCATATACTAGAAGCCAGAGCTGCCCCTCATCACAATAACCGAGCAAACGAACAAAATTTTTGTGATGAGTTTGACCGATCACGCTCACTTCTGTTTTGAATTCCTTTTCACCTTCTTCTACCACCTTCCCTAACTTCTTGACTGCAACAAATCTTTTAGAATCTGATGGAAGGACCCCTTTATAAACAGTTCCAGAAGCACCTTTTCCCACTGTTTGTTTGAAGCCCTTAGTAGCTTCTTCGAGCTCTTTATATGTATAGCTTCTAACATTTGTTGCAAGCGTGCTATCAATATTCCACCATGAATTCAGCCTTTTGCGGTACAAGATAAAAGCCACAATACTAGCTATGAAGAATAGGATATTAAGAAATGCAGAGCTGCCAAGGAGTAGTGCCAAGACAACTACCATAGACTGGTCTTTCTTATCTGAACCTATATTTTCCTTGATGAGAACTATGCTAGTATTACTTTCACGATCTCTTCCATTGGACAGAGGAAACTTCTTCTTCCAACATGCATTTTCGTTACCTTCATAAATGACCACAACACACAAGCAATCGTCAAGGCATAGCTGTGTACACTTTCTCATCAACCCCTTTAATAACAAGGCCGTAATCTGGGGTTCGGTAATATCCATTGGGTCCACAGAACCCACCTCCAGCAGCAACAGCATCAATTAATGTACGACAAATATCATTGGGAATGCTTTGCACTTCAATCCATGATGAAGAACAGCTCTCATTCCCACCACTTGGGGTGTCCCCATTTCTGGGGTGTCTGTATACTCTGAAGCTTCCATCAACATCAATTCTAGCCATGTGGTAGAAAGTTTCCTTTGAGCCTGGATCTTCCTTGGTAAGGTTGTAGATGTTGGTTGAATTGTTCGCATCTTGGATAAACATGTATCCGGCCTCAGTAAAGTTCAATATTGATCCCCGTTGCAGTGTTGTGGTGCCAAAATAAACTCTCTCATTGTTTTCAGGCAACAAATAAGAAAGTGCCAAATTGCCATCCTGCAGTAAAGAAAGCTTGAAGCGGCCATCAGAATAGTGTCTCAGATTCTCGAGACCTGAGTGTGGTTTTCATGTACAGTATTTGGCCAGGCAAGATTGTATCAGTAGGCTCTTTGAAGCTTTCCCATATAGAATTATGTAGGCTCTTTGAAGCTTTCCCATATAGAATTATACTACTCATCTAAAATCAGCAAGTTCCCATTGTCCAGTATAGCCGCACAACTGGATTTGGAACCGTTCCTTGGAGCCTTCCATAACTCTTTGCCTTGAGGATCATTGAGAACAAACTCATTTTTGCTGGACAGCTTCAGTTCAGAACCTTGTGTTGCTGGTTCAGACCAGACTATGGTTGGGACTTTTGTTCTGTTAAACCAAACAGCAAGCAAGTATTGATTCTCTTTCTCATTAATTTTAATACCGCGGAATCCAAAGGCAAATTCAACTGAGCGTGACATGAATAATGGATTAATTTCTTGGTCTGTAACTATAGCCGGTGATTTCAGCTATATGTTACAGTCATCTTTGGTGTAGGTGAAAACAGTGGGAAGTAGAGGAAGAAGCAGAAGTAGAAGCAAGAGTAAACAAAAATGAGCAAGACCGAGTTGAAGTAGCCATTGCAATACTGGTTATGGCTTATGGGTTTATGAGTTAGGAAGAACCAATGGTAATCTTTATATAGAAGAAAATGTTTACTAGGGTTTTATACTTGCTTTTCTAATCAGTTGTTCTGTCATTTTTTATGGTCTGACTTTTCAGATATTTGGATAGACTAACATCAAATTGTTTTGGAAAAGGCAAACTAATAATACTAGCCACTAGAATAAGCATGAATACTTCAACTAGTAGCAAATTAATTGCTTCTAAATAATTAGTTATTATTACATAGACAGAAAAATACTCATTTTAGTATGCATTTGAATGAGAGTTGTGATTTTGTATCTTTTATCTAATAGTGTTTTAACTTAAATAACGTGATACCAACTATACTTTTAAATTTTATAATATTTAATTTAAACTAAAAAAAAATTATGCAATTTGATTGAAATGAAGAGAATTGTAATCCTCTAATTTATGTTTCCAATTGAATATTAAGATATGTACATAAAATATTGATATATCTCAATTAAGAGTAATTAAAGTATTTATATTGTATCATATCTTAGATTTTTGAGAATTGATGTATTCTCGTGAATTCGATTACTACGTATCGGCATTTACTATTTTGATGCGTAAAATTGTATGAGTTTTCCATTTTAGCTGACTTCTAGAATCATGTCAATTCCACATGGTTCACTGACTTTATTAATTTCTGGCATTGTCCTCTCCCTCTTTCTGTCTCTCACTAACTGTGGTCTCGACTCTCTCTTCACTGGCCTGAGATGCATTTTCGCAACACAAGTGTACCCTTGATTGATATTGACAATTTGGTCAACCCAGAGTTCCATGAAAAAGAGCTCCAAAAGCTTTATACTTTGCATGTCACGAATGGGGAGTTTTTCAGGTAATTAATACAAGAACATTAGGCAGTCCTTTTTATTTTATTTTATTTTATTTATAATACAAGAACATTAGGCAATATATGTTGCTATTATTTCATTTTCCATCATCACTTTAGAAAAAGATTGATCCTTGGGATATTTTTCTTAGAAATTTCTATTGAATTGAGTTTAAGTTACACATGGTATAACTTTAAATAATGTTACACCAATAATTATTTTTTAATAAGATGCCAATTTTAACGAATTTACTGTTGAATTACATTATCTTCATATATTCTCCATACTTACAAAATTTCAAGATGATTGAATAAGTTTTTGTATGTATCTAATTAATTAGCTAGTTGATAAAACGCTATAATTTATACTAGTGTTACAATTATGTCGGCTTAAATTAAGAGTGAACAACCATTTGTCTGGTTACGGTTTTGACTTTTGAGCTAATAATCATAAATTATAAGATAACATGCAAAATAAATATTTCATAATGGAGTAAGTTAGTTGGCTAATTACAAACGTAATTTCAATGTAAACTGCCAGTTTAGGTATTACTAAACATTTTTCACCGCTGCTCTCTTTGATATGGGGCTGTGTAACTCCCATTGCTCATAATCTGCAGGATCAAGTGAATGCCATGAATTTGTTAACAATGTTTACCTTGCATTTGTCAATGCAGTTCTACTTTTTCTATTGCAATTTTATTGTCTATTATATTCAATTCTCTAGGTGTGGTTATTATCAATTAAGATGAAATATTTTATTCAACGACAAGAGATTTTATAATTATTCATTAGAACTGCATATTTATTCATTAAGGGTGTGTTTGTTTCGGTGGTAAAAGAAATTAGGAAAACGTTTTACACCCTTAGGGGTGTTTAGATGCGCATGAAAATTCGGTTAAACTGAAAATGAATTTCAGTTGACCGTAAAATACTGAGCCTCACGCATGAAAACTAATTACACTTTCATTTTACCTTCAAATGATTTTCGAACTCAGACACTTGAAGAGAGAGAGAGAGAGAGAGAGAGAGAGAGAGAGAGAGAGAGAGAGAGAGAGAGAGAGAGAGAGAGAGAGAGAGAGAGAGAGAGAGAGAGAGAGAGAGAGAGAGAGAGCACATCCTCGCCGAACTCACACCCAAAAAAAGAAGACCCATCCTTCAAGCCGAGCAAGGAGAGGGTACTCTGGCGACCCATCCCTTATCCTCACTGACCCATCCCACTCTGCCAACCCATTCCTCATCATCATCGACCTAGTGAACAACCCACCCCTAAGCCAATCGAACCACCATGAAACCCACTCCTGAGCCGATTTGTCCACTGTGTGAGCAACCCACTCCTAGATCAAACCACTCCTAAATCGGACCACTCCTAGATCGGACCACCCCTGAGTTGATTGCTCTTGGGATTTTTATTTTTCATTTTTGTTTCTTTGATTGTTTATATATTTTGATTCTCAGACCACCCTTGAGCCTATTGGTCTTGGGATTTTGATTTTTTTTGTTTTGATTTTTGTTTCTTTGATTGTTTATATATTTTGATTCTTTGTAATAATATATGTTTGGATCTTAAGAAAATGCAAGAAACATGATAAAAATGGGTTTTTTAGAGCATTTTCAGGACAGAACCAAACACTAGAAAATATTTTCCAAAGCATTTTTTGGAATACAACTAAACACTTGAAAAATATTTTCCTTTCCCAGAAATATTTTTTCCTGCATTTATTTTACACTCGGAATTCGATTTACATCGAACCAAACACAGTCTAAATAAAAAAGAGGATAATTTATTATCATGTGAGTTACATTTAGTTCGACAAGTAGAGTCTCTAATAATGGAATAAGAAAGCTGAATTCTTTTTTTGAGAAACAAATACACACACACACACACACACACACATACAAGGGAGAGGGAAACGTGTTTTAACACAAAAACACATCACAACTTCACTCAAAAGATTCAAATCTTGTTTATCCGTTTGGATTATTTTTTATTTTTTGGTCTTTCCCTTTTGCAAAATAATCTAACTTTTAACATTTTAGAAATAAACTAGTTTTTATTTTGGGCCTAAAATTTATAAACCAAACAAATATATATATATATATATATATATATATATATATTAAGGGAAAATTACTCTTTGCTCACTTGTGGTTTGCTCGAAAAACACTTTGCCTACTTGTAGTTTAAAAATTAACACTTTACCTACTTAAGGTAAGCTCCGTTTGTTTCATGTTACTTACCTCTATTAAAAATAGAGGTAAATTTATATTTTTGCTAACTTTTTATGTCTCCTCATCTCAAAACATAAAAAACTAAAAAAAATCAAGAGAAAAGAAGATCTAAAAGTTAGGTTTTGAAAAAAAAATTAAAACCTAGCTTTTAGATCTTTTTTCTCTAACCTTTGAAGCTAGATGATGACCCCAACATTGATCGCTGCACCATCAAAAAATTCGACCCTTCTTGGAATGAATCTGGAATGCTCGAAGTCAGTTCCTTCTCCACTCACTTCCCACAATACAGAGGTAAAGTTTCAATTTTTGAAATTTATTTATTTATTTATTTATTCTTCAGTCTGGGTGTTTTGCTAGTTTTGATTTTTTTTTTTTTTAATTGCTTTCTTCAGAAAAGTACTTGCAAGAGGTTTGTTCAACTGTTAAATCTGCTTTGAAAGAATATGGCTTTCATTTGAACTTAATTTAGTAAGTTCAGTTATCAGATTCATCTCATATATTAGTCAGTACTACCTCAAGTTTCTATTTTTCATTGTTTTACTTAGAAAGATATGTGCTTTTCTAATTCATTGTATGATTTACTACTGGTTATAGATTGAGGGGTCCATGACAGTTTCAACAACTAGAAAGACTAGGGACCCATATATTATCATCAAGGCTAGGGAACTTATTAGGCTTTTGTCAAGAGGTGTCCCTGTTCATCAGGTACAATTTTTGGTCTCTCCTTTTTTACTCTTGTTTTCTTGTCTGTATTGTATGAATTTTCTATTGTGTTACAAATGTGTGAAATAACTATCGAGATGTTGGGTTTTGTTTTTACATTATATCAATGCCCAAGGGTGAAATAGCTTCAATATATGCCTTCTTAATTAGATCTAAAAATTAAAGCTAGATTTTAATTTTTACAAAATTCAGCTTTTAGATCTTATTTTCTCTTGATTTTTTTAGTTTTTTATGTTTTTGAAAGGAGAGAGACACAAAAAGGTAGAAAAATACAAATTTACTCTTATTTCTAATGAAGGTGGGGTAATAGTAGACAAATGGAGCTTAACTCAAGTGGGTAAAGTGCTAATTTTTAAACCACAGTTAGGCAAAGTATTTTTCAAGCAAACCACAAATAGGTAAAGTGTAATTTCCCTATTGAATTTATATATCTATATAATAACTAAAAGTCAAAATGTTTGACTTTTTGTTGACTACTCTTTATTGCGTCACGTGGCTACATAGATTAATACCACATATACATTTAAAACTATCCAAATAGTTGTGCCTTTTCATTTGATGGAAATTTTGGTGATATTTTTACTTTTCAGAACCATTGTGTTTGGTCATCATAGTAAATTAGAGATACAATGTTCAGTCTCTTTGAACTGTAGTTACAAAATATTTTGACTCTTTTTTACCTTATATACACACCCCTTAAAAGCCCAATTGCCTATACTAAACTATAGACACAACGCTTGATAGTAGTTATAAATTACTTGCCTTTGAGCACGTGCTCACGCACAGTTGTGTCTTTTCGTTTGATACCCAAACGGTTGTGCCTTTTCGTTTGATGGAAATTTTAGTGATATTTTCACTTTTCAGAACCATTGTGTTTGGTCACCTATAGTATATTAGAGACACAATGTTCTGTCTCTTTAAATAGCAGTTACAAAATATTTTGACTATTTTCTACCTTATATACATGCCCCTTAAAAGCCCAACTGCCTATACAAAACTATAGACACTACGTTTGGTGGTAGTTATAAATTATCAAAATACCTAAAGGTGTGATGAGTATTATGGGTTTGTGGGTGAAATAATTTTTTCATTCACACCTCTATGTATTTTGTGATTATTAAGTGGTTACCATTAACTATTAACCTTTACTTGCTAACGCATAATACTCATTATACCCTTAGGTATTTTTTGTGACTAAAAAATGTATTAATTTCAAATTATAATGGATACAAATTATTAACTTTTTTCCCAAAAAAATTGAAGATGCTCGGAGGCTAGTTTACACTATTCCCTTTACATTTTAATAACTTATAATACTGCTACTCCAGGTTTGTTAACAATTTCTTTAATAGTTTTAGAAAATATTGTACTCCTAGGTTCTTTTGTGATTGGAAAATGTATTAATCCAAAATTATAATGAATGCAAATTATTAACTTTTTCCCAAAAAAATTGAAGATGCTCAGAGGCTACTTTACACTATTCCCTTTACATTTTAATAACTTATAATATTGCTACTCCATGTTTGTTAACAATTTTTTTAATCATTTTAAAAAATATTGTACCTTTTTAGTATGATTTCTAGGTATTGGGAATAATTATATATTAATGTCATCTTTAGCATAAATTTTAGGTATAACAAATTATTACTGATAGCAAAGAAATACCAAATTATTATTGGTGTTGGACTTATCATTGGTATTAGAATTTTTTTTCCTCTCTTAAATTGTAACTTTTATTTTCAAGTGATCATAACTTTAAGCAAAGTGAAAATTTAAAATTTTTGCTCAACTCTTTCGTGTATTGCTTGGGTTCAATATATATATATATATAGCCCAAAATTCAATTGATTTGGAAAATTTGATGGGCACGGGGGGGTTATTATTTGGATAGCATGATTTTAGCATAACAAGCAAAAGAAAGGTATGTTTCATATCATATATATATGTGTGTATATTCCCTCTCAAAATTTTGTCCTATTTAATACATTTAGATACAATTTTTCTTTTCTTTAAGACTTTTTCCCCACTTATCGTGTGTGTGTGTGTTAAAAATAATTAGTATTCTAAAAAAAAAAAAAAAAAAAAAATAGTGGGTTAATCCCACATTGGAAAATTAGTGTGAGTTAAAAAAAAGAAAAGAAAAAAAAGATACAACTTTTCTAGATAATAACTCTCTTTTTTTCCTTTCATTTCCTCTTGCCACGCCATACTTTTGTTAGAAGTAAAAAGATAAACAATTACAACACTACTGATGACAGGAAGCATTACATCTCATTTTCACACAAGTCATCCAAACAGAAGATCAATATTATAACATCTCAAGTTAATTGCTTTTAATTTCATCCAATGAATAGGCTAGATGGAACTTGTATCAATCTTAGGATAATGAAATTCTGTAGTATATAAGAAATTTGAAAATCTTGATATTGAATGTGAATTTTGAAAATCTATCGTTAGATTGTACAAAATTTCAAAAAGATAAAAAATTAATAATTACTCATTAATCAAATTTTGAATTTCAAAATTTTGTTGTTTAAAATTGTACATAAAAATAATTTTATTGATAGAATAATAAATTAAAACAATCCAATTAATAGTTTCGGTGGCCGTCAGTTGGTAATGGCCTTGCAGCGTTTTGGTGGCCATAAGTTTGGTTCGAACGTGAGAATCTAAACTCCATTGTAATTAAGATGAATCTGATGATAGTGTTTAGAATGACGTGGATAAATTGGCATGTGGAGTGATTTAATTGGAGAACTTAAGGAACTGATTAAAAATGATCTGTACATTATAAATCTATAATAACATGCATTTAAAAATTATTGATAGTGTGGTACAATGGTGTTCTCTTATTTGGAATTAATTAAAGTTTAGACAACAAGTGATGTGTGTTATTGCAATTGATATATAATAAAAATGGTGGTGATGATAAGTATATATGAAAATAATATTATTTTGGTCACAATTTGTCACGTGTGAAAATATTTCTCCTCACGTTGCTAGTTTTGTATGGTTTATTTTGTTAAGTGCAACTTTTAAGATCTCTCATTAGGTACATATTATTTTAACTTAGCTTATTTCTTGAAGTCAAATAAATAAGCAAATGTATTCTTTCTCAAAAAAAAAAAAAAAAAAAAAGCAGATGAATTTAAGTTTTTCTAAACGACACTTATCCTTAATTTTAAAGAAATATTATTAGGAATGATTGATTTGTCACAATAAATATTAATTACTCAATTTGAAAATATAATTAGGTTGAGCAAATGTGGATAACTTGACCCACTCATCCTGTCATCCGACTCGGCCAATCTAATGGATTTCAACTATTTTCAACTGCTTCTTCTATAACATGCAAATTGATGTTCATGTTAAGTGGAATGATGAAATTTATATATAAAACCTTAAAATTTTAGAAGCCCTCAATATTATTTAAAATTTTAAATGAAGTGGCATTACATATACTTTTAAATTGGTAATATTTGTTGAGTGGCACTTGTTAGTATTTTAAAGGAGATGTTATTGTTTTAATTCCCAACACTCAACTATCGAAATTATAAAAATATACACCCTAAAATAGATAAATTTAATATTTAGTAATATTTTCTGTCGTGTTCCCACCATAGTTGGACTCACAAGCATAGTTGTAAAAATCTCAATTTGGATATGTGAAGGATTTTCACAATTTGCTCAAATACCAATGGGCTTGGTCTGCGATCGAATGTTATAAAACATATGTGCCCCCTCATCCTTCACCAATTGGTCGTTGGATGGATTGGTAAGGTACATGGTCCAACAAGTGATATCAGAGCCTGGTCATAGGTTCGAGTCGTTGGAGTCGCATTATGAGGGAGGGATTGTGAGGGATTTTCACAATTTGCTCCAATACCAATGGGTTTGGTTTGCAGTCGAATGTTATAAAAGATATGTGCCCTCTCATCCTTCACTAATTGGTCGTTGGATGGATTGGTAAGGCACACAGTTTGATAGGATCTTACGATTTTATGATCCCACTTGCTTAAAGCGATTTGGATCTTTCAAAGATCTTTGGTAGGATTGCTATGATCGTTCAAGATTGGTAGGATTATATGACTCCAACGATCCCAAATGATCATGGTTTATTGTAATTTTCTTTAACTTGACTGAAGATTTAGTTGGACTAAAATGAAAATAAATATCCTAATAGACCCAGTTTTGCGATTCTAAAGTAGAGAGATAGAGTGTCAGTTGGACCTAAATGAAAAATAACATCCCAATAGAGTGACACATTTTGAGGTTTTTGGCTTTTTTAAATGATGCTTACAAATGAATGTAATGATATATGGTAATTACATTAAATGAATGCAAATTTTTTTATTTTTTTATGGATGAATGTATAATTTATATTATTATTTAACATACCAATGTATTTTTTTTCTCAAATAATGTAGGATCTTATAATCCATAATCTGATTCTACGATTCACGATTTCACCTACTTCCTACAATTCTAAGTAGGATCTCGATTTTGACAACTTTGTCCACAAGGCTCCAAGAAAAAAATTATCATATAGCCTGGGATCTTGTACATGAGCTTTAAAATGTAAATAAGAACAAAGAAATCTTTTAATTTTGTTTAGAAATTAAACATGAATAAATAAAAGAGAGATTTAAACCTTTGTTTTCCTAGTAAAGAAAACGCTACACAAATACAAGATTTGATTTGAATGGCATTCGATATTTAGTAATATTATAAGTCATTTAATACACATTTATATTTGTAATATTAATCTAAATTATGAAATATGAATTTATCAAATGGAGAAGATTTTTTTTTTAATAAAAAAATATTAAGGATTATTGATTTTATTTTTAAATAAAAAGGATTACTGATTTTTTTTTTAATCATATTTTTGTTTCCTTTTGTTTAACAACAACGAAGTAATTTCTTTTGATTTGTTGAAGAGAGAATGTGAATCTTAGTCCACAACAATAATGTGAACACTAATTAGTCTTAGACAGGTCCTATACTTTATAGCCTATAGCTGAATATTCAACCTCGAAACTTTTGGAGCAATCTATTCAACACGCGGGGTTTTTAATATTCTCAAACCTCATTATGACACCAAAAGAGGTAATAAAAAAAAGCCAAAAACAACACTCTTTTTCTTAATTTGTTAATAATTATCTTTGGTATGCTCTGAATATATTATATAAAGGGCTTTGAGTACTAAAACTAGTAGCCAAATATCCATTTTCATTAAACCAAATAACCTAAAGAGTCTGAGAAATGGCTTTGGCACCTTCAGAGAGCCTTGAATGGTCTCTACCAGTTCCAAGTGTTCAAGAGCTTGCAATCCAAAAGCTTGATAAGGTACCACTTAGAGATGTAAGGGATGACTTGGACCAGACTACTCCTTCCAATCCTTCTCTTCGTGTACCTTTGATTGATATGAACAAGTTGGTCAACCCAGAATTCCATGAAAAAGAGCTCCAAAAGCTTCACTTTGCATGTCAAGAATGGGGAGTTTTTCAGGTAATTAATACAAAAAACATTAGGCAGTACTTCTTTTTTGTTGGTGTTGTTCGTTCTTCTTCTTATAATACAATAACATTAGGCACTATATATTGCTTTTCCTTCATTTTCCTTCACCACCTTAGAAAAATATTGATCTTGAGGAATATTTTGCTTAGAGATTTCTAATCAAAACAAGCCTGTTTATAGCTTTTGTAGTTCATATACTAATGAAACTCTTCCTATTGATCAAAATTTACCTTTCATAATTGCACTTTCTCTTTCTTCTTCTCTTATCTTTATTCTTCAAATCATTTACTAATTAATGAGATTCAAAAGACCATACTTTTTGCTTAAAACAACTTTATATATGATATGAACTAGAACCAAAAACTTATAGTTTTCTTGGGTTTTAGTTAGCTTAATTGATAAAGTATTTAATGGTTGAATAAAATATTTAGGGTTCAATCTCTGTCTATATCAAAAACTAATTGGTGTTTTAGTTTGATGATAAAAAAATTATCAATAGTGGATGCCATAAGTTAAAACTCTTAAAAAAAAAATAAAAAAATAAAAACTCTAAAGTAAAAGATAGCTAAAATAGTACAATGAGACTTATAAATAGTACCAAAAAGTACAGTAGGATCCATAAATAATAACAAAAATAAGCTGAATAATAAAATAAACTGATTTTATAAGCTGGAGCCAAACGTCCGTGATAATAATTAATTGTTGACTTATCTATTTGGCTCAAATAGATTACGTTTGTTTTCATGTGCAGAGTTCACGTTACAGTGCATTAAGATGCAATCTCATTAGTTATATTATTATTCATTGTTTTCCATATATATATATAATTAGCTAATTGTTAATGAAACGCAATAATTAATACTTGTGTTACGTACAATTATGTCTACTTAAATTAAGTGTGAACAACCAATACCCATCTGGTTATGGTTTTGAACAAATAATCATAAATTATAAGGTAACACGCAAAATAAATCTTTCTTAATAGAGCAAAATAGTTGACCAGTTACAAACTTAATTTCAAAATTCAATGTCGTGTACTTTAGGATATTACTAAACATTGAGAAAACGGTTCCTCGTGAACCATACATGCATAAAGTCTAATTTATGAAATAATAAAATATTTTGCTTTTTTTTTTTCTTCTTCTAAATGAAGTAATAGATTATAGATAAAAAAAAACTCCGTCATGCCTGTATGACGTGTAAGGATAGAAAAGAAAATTCCAGTCAAAAAGATTTGATAGTGACAAGCCAAATTTTCTGTGCAGCTATCTTGACCCACTGAGAATAATTCAATTAACAACATTATTATACAGTATTTATTTTTAATGTTGTAGCGTTGAATTGAAGGGAGAGTGTTTTAAAAGTATTTTTTTAAAGAAATTTTTATTGCCCTTTGACCAATAGGTTTTCATATTTTTCTAAAAAGGAAAAAGATAAAAAAAGAGAGAGTAAAATTGTTTGAGTAGACAAGGAATGCATTCATGACATGAATGTCTTCTGATTGACAATTTGTTAGCCAAAAGTCTATAACGTTTGCCAAGACTTAAGACTTTTTGCCCCCTTCAGTTATGCTAATTTGATTTTTCAATATAGTCAAAAAGAATCGAAAGCTTGTTGGCTGAGTCAAAAGTAATTAATTACTTCGTATTATTATTATTATAAGGGGTAATTATATAGAAAGCACCACCCATGGAGGTGCTTTAGTGGTAAGAAGCCTACTAACTCTTCACTGTTTGTGTCCGAAGTTGAGAGTTCAAGTATTGATACAATCCATTAATTGTATGGATATAGAATCCCACATCATTTATTAATAGGGTTCAAGTGAATTGGAGTGTCCAAGACAATAAACTCATATGCAAGTTCTTTTTTTTTTTTTTTTTTTTTTTTTGTTCAATTAAAAAAATAAGAGTTCTGGTACAAAAATAAAAACAAAATAATAAGAGTAATATTTCTTCCTCTTATATACTAACTAGTAAGAGATGTCAATATGGTGAGACCCACAATGTGTTGCATGTCTTAGTTGGAAATGAATATCACTTAACTCAATCCATAGCCATCCTATCGAATTCCCACAACAACACAAATTTCAATTCAGGAAAGATCCAAATAAGTCAAATTTTTTAGTGTTAATAAATTAATAATGCATTACTAGTCCAATCATATATGATGATTACTCTAACTTTTTTGGGGTTGAAACACCGTATGTACTAATCATTACTAAACTTTAAACATGATTCAATAGTTTGCTTATTCCTTAATCTTGCAGATAATAAACCATGGAGTTTTTGATGAATCACTAAGCAAAATGAGACAGCAAGTTCAAGAGTTCTTTGACCTTCCTTTGCAAGAGAAGAAACGTTGGGCTCAGAAACCAGGAGGTCTTGAAGGTTATGGTCAGGCATTTGTGACTTCAGAGGAACAAAAGTTGGAGTGGAATGACATGATCTTCCTCAAAACTCTTCCCCTTCAAGATAGAAGTTTGAATTTCTGGCCAGAAAACCCTCAAGAGTTCAGGTAAATTCTAACTGATCGAGTCATAAGATTGACCAATTGATATACATACACGTATGATTCATGCATATAGATATAGACACCTAGCAATATGCTCATATGATGGGATGCTATATAACTTAAGCATAAATTTATCGAAGTCATCATGGGTGAGGTGGATTTTCCTTTTCCCAGAGTATAAGAATAAAATAAGATAAGAATAAAAAATCATTGTCCATAGTATTAACGGTATTCCTAACATATCTAGGATATTCTAACATAGAAGGTCTTTTATTTATTTTATATATATTGAAGAGATGGTAGGTTTGGACTCTATAATAATTACATTTTATGATTAATTCAAGAATTTAGTGATTTTTTTTTCAGTGTAGGTGAAATTTAAATCCAGTTTTCCTATTCAATTATAAGAGATTTTACTTGCCAAGCTAAGTGAAACTCACATAATAATATATAGTCCTCTTATTCATTATTCATATGATTCTACACTCATATTTTTGAGTTTGGAAAAGTACTTAACAATTTTTTTTTTCTTTTCTGGAGTATAATTTTTTTTTTTCTTCACAATTTGGTGTGAATTTTAGAAAAACTCTGGAATCTTATTCTGAAGATATGAGGAAAGTGGCAGTTTCTATCGTAAGGTTCATAACCATGGGGCTTGGACTTGAGGCTCAAAAATTTTGTGACACTTTTGAAGAAGGAACGTACGAATTAAGGATGAATTGCTATCCTCCTTGTCCCGAACCTGAACGTGTTATTGGCCTTAATCCACATGCTGACATCTCCGGTATAACTCTCTTAGTTGAGTGCGGCGACACGCCAGGATTGCAGGTTTTGAAAGACGAACACTGGGTTAATGTTGAACCTGTCAATGGTGCAATTGTTGTAAACCTTGGCCATGTCATGGAGGTAAATACTATGACTTACATGTTAATATTTGTTAGATTGTCATAGGAATATTGTAGATATGTACCGTTAACTATGATTTTTTTTTTTTTTTTTAGTTTTTTAAATTTTATGTGTAATATATCTCTTTAATATTCTGAAATTTTAATGTGGGTTATGGTACTGTAAAGTCCCTTGTTATTAAATAAATGACTACTTCCTTGAAATACATCACCACGTACACCCGAACTATTTGAAGATAACAGACTATAAGATTGCAGTAGAAAAAGTACAAATGCAAGGTAAACATAGTTAACAAAATTATAGCATTTGCTTTGGTCATGCGGATTATAAGCAATGGGAATTACAAAGCCCCAGATCATAGAGCAGTGGTGAACAATTCAAAACAAAGAATGTCAATTGTTACTTTCTGCTATCCCAATCCGTCTGTGGATATTGGACCCGCAGAGAAGCTTATCAAGTCAGGAAGCCCACCTGTATACAAGACCCTAACAAATGCTGAGTATTTTCATAACTTTTTCAATCGAAAGCTTGAAGTTTCATTCATTGACAGCCTGAAAATCAATTGTCATAAATTGGGCATTTAATGGTGAGCCCTACAATGGACTTAATCAATCAAGTTGTAACATTTAAGTAAAGGGGTAGTAGTGAGGAATAAACTTCTATACTAAATAATTTTGAATTTGAATGTGTCAAAACGTGGACTCCCTCGATATTGACAAAAGACGGGTCAAATTTGTATAATAGTGTTGTTAATCGAATCATGAGAGAGAGTGTTGTTAATCTATCCTTGCACATCTTGTGGGCATGATGGTGTTTTTTTTATTATGTATTACTTCATATTAAAAAAAAAAAACGTTTTATTATTTACTAAATTAGAATTTATGTTTTGCATGGTTCATGGGGAACTTTAATTTCTCAATTGTTTAGTAATTTCCTTCGGCTGGCCGTGTACATTGAATCTTGAAATTACCTGGTTAACTAACCTACTTCCATTAAGAAAGATTTATTTTGGGTGTTATCCTATAATTTATTAATTTTGTTCAATACCATACCTGATTGGCTGTTTGCACTTAGAAAACAAATAACAAGACAATGTGGTTGAGTTCAAAACCTGAATTTTACTTTTACAGTTCAACTTTCGGTTGCTAAGAATTTTTTTTTTTCTCCCTTAAGTCACCAGGCTTTGTACCTAACTATGGATATCATCTATTTACTTTCTTCATTTTTTCTCAATGTGAGATTCAATACTAACATGTGCACTCACAACAAATCTCCCCAAAACCCAATTGTTTTGTATTACTTAACCTACAGAAGCACTTTCTGCTTCTAAAGTCCCCTGACATGTGCTGTCAAATTCTAAGTTTGAACCCAACAAATTTGGACCAGTTCTGAAGTATGAGGCAGGTTTCCTCAAATAATCAGCCTAAAGTGCAGTGAGGTTACCAAAAATGTGAATATTCTTATTTATTCAAACATTCCTTCACTTGTCTTGCATGAGCTTAATTTTCTTGTGAGTCAAAAAATGCACCAACAAAACTTACACCAATTTCTAATAAATCCATTTATTGGAAAATATTAGTACAAGGCTACAGCTGATTATCCTTCAACAATTCACCTAGTCTCCATCACCTTTTAGTAGCAGGCTTAACAGTTTTTTTGAGAATGAGCAATACAGTTCAAAGGATATCAATTTATGAACAATATAAAAATTGTGGAAAAAACCTACCTTCAGTAGATTCTGAAATATATCTGGTACTACGATATTTCTGGAAAAAGGAAGAAAGAACTTTGGTTCAAAAATTTTGGAAATGATAACTAATATACAAGAAACATCCATAGCTGGGAAATGAACAACAAAACCTGCAAGTGACTTTTAACTTGCAAAATGGTTAATCCACTAGCATCCATGATCTTTAGGATTTCCTCTGGAGTTGCCTCTGGAATCATCCAACAAATAACTGATCAGTCAGTAATAATCATCTCTTTACCTTAAATATGTCATGTGAAACTTACTGTCTGCACCACCAAGACGATTTACACATTCAACAAATTGATTGTGAAGATCCTGAGTCCATCTAATGCGTGTTTTACTTGAGGCTGCAACTCCTGATAATACAGAACTACTATTTGTCATGGAGATTGGTTTTGGTAGTTGAGAACGGCAAGGATTACAACCAACCTGTTACAGGAAAAGATATCTCCAATCAAATTTAACCCCTGCACAAAGCAAACTGTAATTCTCAACTGAATAAAAAAGACAAAGGTATGCAAAAGATGAATGAACTCACTTTGTTGCACTGGTTTCCCTCAAAACTTATACAGTTTGGCCTCCATTTCAGGCTGCTATCTAGTTTGGTTGACTTCTGTAGAAGTTCAAAGAGATCACTTTTGAGACTTTGATTGTTCTGGATGGGAACTTTCATCAATGATTCCAGATAATCTGATGATTGTAGATTCAGATTGTCCTGATCTTGTGACCAATTCTTAGAATATGGTTGACTTGATGGGACAACTAAATTATGGTTCTTCAGAAATTGAGAGCATGGAGATGAGCTATCGCCGTGACTTTGTGTTTGTGGTAAACACATGCATTGTTCAGTTGTACTGAAGGCAGAAGTTGATCCTGTATAGCTAGATGTGATGCATACTATCAGTTCTAAGATTCAGCTTGATTGAGACTCCCTCTAAGCACTGCAAGTAGTAAAGTCCCATGTCTGAAGGTGGTTGTGAAGAAAGAGTTTCAAGAATACCTTCAGGTATGTTGAAAGAATCATCATTCAACAATTCATTGCTCCATTCTTGGACCTTGTTCCTTCATTTTAACTGAAGTGCAGATATTTAATATAAAACCTACGAGAAGAACTTCTATACCACCAGCTCAAAATTCAATTTGTTTGACAGTAAGGACTGCACTAACTAAATTGTGTTTCTATCATCTAGAACATAAGCAACAAGACTATGGAAATGGCAACAAACTACAGTCTTTGGAGTCATTTACTTATAGAAAGGGGATTCTTTTTCTTTAGCTTCAACATAACTTTATCATTAACATTTGATTTCCTATACAATAAATGGGTTTCTGCATTTTTCCCTATGTAACTTGAAAACATTCACGTGAAATGATTTAGAATTGCTTGAGAAGGTCAAAATCCCAAATTTGCTATGAAATTTGTCTTTTAAATGAAAACCATGGCACCTCCTCATACAACATGTAGGAATTTCATTTAGGATGTGCATTTTAATCTCTTTACATTTTCACGCATTTTCATGCATTTCAATATTACCTATGTATCTTAGGATAGGTTGCATTACTTGATTGTTTTTCATTTTCCTTTTATGTATTATTGACTAACACTCTTTGTTGTAAATGTTGAATGCATTGGATGTTATTTTACTGAATTTTCTAGGTTTGTGTGATGGAAAGATAGATTGTTTATATTTGGTCATTGTACCTCTAACACCTTTTCACTTCGGAACTTAGCTCTCGAGTTTGTCTAAGGAATGTAAATTAGGTTTTATTTAATGTAATTTCCTGCTTTCGATTTTTTTCATTAGATTGCAACAAGGACACGAAATTTGTATTTTCCTTTATATTGGATTGTATTTAGAACTAGAATCATGTATCTTTTCTTCTTTGTATTCCAAATCAACCAAACACAAGAAATCTTTAATCCAACAACAATCACGCAAAAAATGATTATATAAACCAATAAAACAAAATCATTTTGAACAAGGAATCCAAGCTTACAAGTTACAACTAAGAAGGTGAAATACACCAAAGGATAATACACATGAGAGCCTTATAGTAAAAAACAAACTGCAATGCAAGAGACAGGAAACCAACCACTATTGGCCAAATTCTGATACCATAATACAAATAAGAAAAGGTATTTCACCAAACGTTGCAAATGGTCACAACTATGGGCAATGAAAACTCAAGATGACCTATTTTTTGAATGAAGGTGGAGAAGAACTGAAGAAGTAAACAATGAAGGGCTTGGGGGCACAAAAACTTCAATCACTCCCTCAAGCATTTGTGTGACCTTTTTCATTGAGGGCCTCAGTGAAGGATCTTCTTGAATACACCAAATCGCTACAATCACAAGCCTTTCTAGCCTCTTCGTGTCATTCCTTGCCTCTTCATCATTTTCTATCAACTTATCTTTTTTTATTTTTTATTTTTTATTTTTTTTATTTTTTTTATTTTTATTTTTTATTATCTTTGTAGCATTCATAAGCCCAATCTACCAATGCCTCCTCTTCTCCTAGTGAAAATGCTACACTAGACTTGCAGCAAATGATCTCTAGTAACATCACACCAAAACTATACACATCAACCTTAACCGAAATGGATGCTTTCCTAAACCATTCAGGTGCAAAGTATCCAATTGTCCCTCTTTGTGCTGTACAAGCTACTCGACTTTGCTCTGCCAACAAAAGATTTGCTAATCAAAAATCAGCAATCCTTGGCATAAAGTACTCGTCGAAGAGTATGTTTTGAGGCTTTATATCGCTGTGGATGATTTGGGTGCTGCACTCTTCATGAAAGTACATTAGGCCTCGTGCTATTCCAAAAGCAATTTGCACTCTTTGGTTCCAATGAGGCCTGGATATCCCAAAAAGAAAGCTAGCTAAAGAGCCATTACTCATGTACTCATATACCAGAAGCCGATGCTGCCCCTCATCACAATAGCCGAGCAAACGGACTAAATTCTTGTGATGTGTTTGACCGATCACGCTCATTTCTGTTTTGAATTCCTTCTCACCTTCTTCTACCACCTTACCTAACTTCTTGACTGCAACAAATCTTTTAGAATCTGATGGAAGGACTCCTTTATAAACAGCTTACAAGTTACAACTGAGAAGGTGAAATACACCAAAGGGTAATACGCATGAGAGAAGAGAGCCTTATAGTAAAAAACAAACCGCAATGCAAGAGACAGGAAACCAACCATTATTGGCCAAATTTTGATACCATAATACAAATAAGAAAAGGTGTTGCACCAAAACTTAAAAAAGGATGGCTGTATTTAGTTGACACAGGTAGAAAGCTATAACTAACATGCAGAACATATCGGCTTCAATGTAAAAATCCTTGAATTCACAAAGAGAATTTTGGAATCTACTAAAAACTATAGGAGAAAACTCTCTAAAATGTTATGAATGACAAAAACTTTATAATCTGATGGAAGAAACCCTTTACAAACAGTTCCGAAAGCACCTTTTCCCGCTGTTTGCTTGAAGCCCCTGGTTGCTTCTTCGAGCTCTTTATATGTATAGCTTCTCACATTTGTTGCAAGTGTGCTATCAATATTCCATCGCCAATTCAGCCTTTTGCGGTAAAAGTAGATAAAAGCCACAATACTAGCTATGAAGAATAGGATATTAAGAAATGTAGAGCTGCCAAGGAGTAGTGCCAAAACAACTACCATAGACTGGTCTTTCTTATCTGAACCTATATATTCCTTGACGAGAACTATGCTAGTATTACTTTCGCGATGTCTTCCACTGGACAGAGGAAACTTCTTCCAACATGCATTTTCGTTACCTTCATAAATGACCATAACACACAAGCAATCGTCAAGGCATAGCTGTGTACACTGTTTCTCATCAACCCCTCTAACAAGGCCGTAATCTGAGAACGGCCACTCCACATTTAGAACCCGTTTAAACTGTACATGATCTGTTTTCTGGTTTCCATTTTGGCAGCTGGGCAATAGAAAATCTGGTTTACAGCCTACCACTCTTTTGGATTGGTCCAAGGGAGAAAATCCATCAGGACATGAGAAAAATGCTGGCCCATTTGAATTAACTAGGGTACGGCAATGTCCATTGGGTCCACAGAACCCACCTCCAGCAGCAACAACATCAATTAATGTACCACAAATATCATTGGGAATGCTTTGCACTTCAATCCATGATGAAGAACAACTCTCATTCCCACTACTTGGGGTGTCCCCATTTCTGGGGTGTTTGTATACTCTGAAGCTTCCATCAACATCAATTCTAGCCATGTGGTAGAAAGTTTCTTTTGAGCCTGGATCTTCCTTGGTAAGGTTGTAGATGTTGGTTGAATTGTTCGCATCTTGGATAAACATGAATCCGGCCTCAGTAAAGTTCAATATTAATCCCCGTTGCAGTGTTGTGGTGGCAAAATAAACTCTCATTGTTTTCAGACAACAAATAAGAAAGTGCCAAATTGCCATCCTGCTGTAAAGAAAGCTTGAAGTGGCCATCAGAATAGTTTGTCTCAGATTCTCGAGACCTGAGTGTGGTTTTCATGTACAGTATTTGGCCAGGCAAGATTGTATCAGTAGGCTCTTTGAAGCTTTCCCATATAGAATTATACTGCTCATCTAAAATCAGCAAGTTCCCATTGTCCAGTATAGCCGCACAACTGGATTTGGAACCGTTCCTTGGAGCCTTCCATAACTCTTTGCCTTGAGGATCATTGAGAACAAACTCATTTTTGCTGGACAGCTTCAGTTCAGAACCTTGTGTTGCTGTTAAACCAAACAGCATGCAAGTATTGATTCTCTTTCTCATTGATTTTAATACCGCGGAATCCAAAGGCAAATTCACCTGAGCGTGACATGAATAATGGATTAATTCCTTGGTCTGTAACTATAGCCGGTGATTTCAGCAATATGTTACAGTTATCTTTGGTGTAGGAGAAAACAGTGGGAAGTAGAGGAAGAAGCAGAAGTAGAAGCAAGAGTAAACAAAAATGAGCAAGACCGAGTTGAAGTAGCCATTGCAATACTGGTTATGGCTTATGGGTTTATGAGTTAGGAAGAACCAATGGTAATCTTTATATAGAAGAAAATGTTTACTAGGGTTTTACTTGCTTTTCTAATCAGTTGTTCTGTCATTTTTTATGGTCTGACTTTTCAGATACTACTATTTGGATAGACTAACATCAAATTGTTTTGGAAAAGGCAAACTAATAATACTAGCCACTAGAATAAGCATGAATACTTCAACTAGTAGCAAATTAATTGCTTCTAAATAATTAGTTATTATTACATAGACAGAAAAATACTCATTTTAGTATGCATTTGAATGAGAGTTGTGATTTTGTATCTTTTATCTAATAGTGTTCTAACTTAAATAACGTGATACCAACTATACTTTTAAATTTTATAATATTTAATCTAAACTAAAAAAAAATTATGCAATTTGATTGAAATGAAGAGAATTATAATCCTCTAATTTATGTTTCGAATTGAATATTAAGATATGTACATAAAATATTGATATATCTCAATTAAGAGTAATTAAAGTATTTATATTGTATCATATCTTAGATTTTTGAGAATTGATGTATTCTCGTGAATTCGATTACTACGTATCGGCATTTACTATTTTGATGCGTAAAATTGTATGAGTTTTCCATTTTAGCTGACTTCTAGAATCATGTCAATTCCACATGGTTCACTGACTTTATTAATTTCTGGCATTGTCCTCTCCCTCTTTCTGTCTCTCAATAACTGCGGTCTCGACTCTCTCTTCACTGGCCTGAGATGCATTTTCGCAACACAAGTGTACCCTTGATTGATATGGACAATTTGGTCAACCCAGAGTTCCATGAAAAAGAGCTCCAAAAGCTTTATACTTTGCATGTCACGAATGGGGAGTTTTTCAGGTAATTAATACAAAAACATTAGGCAGTCCTTTTTATTTTATTTTATTTTATTTATAATACAAGAACATTAGGCAATATATGTTGCTATTATTTCATTTTCCATCATCACTTTAGAAAAAGATTGATCCTTGGGATATTTTTCTTAGAAATTTCTATTGAATTGGGTTTAAGTTACACGTGGTGTAACTTTAAATAATGTTACACCAATAATTATTTTTTAATAAGATACCAATTTTAACGAATTTACTGTTGAATTACATTATCTTCATATATTTTCCATACTTGCAAAATTTCAAGATGATTGAATAAGTTTTTGTATGTATCTAATTAATTAGCTA
Source organism: Quercus variabilis (assembly GCA_030445155.1). Classification (NCBI taxonomy): domain Eukaryota; kingdom Viridiplantae; phylum Streptophyta; class Magnoliopsida; order Fagales; family Fagaceae; genus Quercus; species Quercus variabilis. Next base: position 2,321,214 of record CP129448.1, on the reverse strand, counting down.
GTTGATGAAACGCTATAATTTATACTAGTGTTACAATTATGTCGGCTTAAATTAAGAGTGAACAACCATTTGTCTGGTTACGGTTTTGACTTTTGAGCTAATAATCATAAATTATAAGATAACATGCAAAATAAATATTTCTTAATGGAGTAAGTTAGTTGACTAATTACAAACGTAATTTCAATGTACACTGCCAGTTTAGGCATCGCTAAACATTTTTCACCGCTGCTCTCTTTGATATGGGGCTGTGTAACTCCCATTGCTCATAATCTGCAGGATCAAGTGAATGCCATGAATTTGTTAACAATGTTTACCTTGCATTTGTCAATGCAGTTCTACTTTTTCTATTGCAATTTTATTGTCTATTATATTCAATTCTCTAGGTGTGGTTATTATCAATTAAGATGAAATACTTTATTCAACGATAAGTGATTTTATAATTATTCATTAGAATTGCATATTTATTCATTAAGGGTGTGTTTGTTTCGGTGGTAAAAGAAATCAGGAAAACGTTTTACACCCTTGGGGGTGTTTAGATGCGCATGAAAATTCGGTTAAACTGAAAATGAATTTCAGTTGACCGTAAAATACTGAGCCTCACGCATAAAAACTAATTACACTTTCATTTTACCTTCAAATGATTTTTGGACTCAGAAACTTGAAAAGAGAGAGAGAGAGAGAGAGAGAGAGAGAGAGAGAGAGCGCAACAAGACCCAGAGAAAGAACACATCCTCGCTGAACTCACACCCAAAAAAAGAAGACCCATCCTTCAAGCCGAGCAAGGAGAGGGTACTTTGGCGACCCATCCCTTATCCTCATTGACCCATCCCACTCTGCCAACCCATTCCTCATCGTCATCAACCCAGTGAACAACCCACCCCTAAGCCAATCGGACCACCATGAAACCCACTCCTAAGCCGATTTGTCCACCGTGTGAGCAACCCACTCCTAGATCAAACCACTCCTAAATCGGACCACTCCTAGATCAAACCACTCCTAAATCGGACCACTCCTAGATCGGACCACCCCTGAGCTGATTGGTCTTGGGATTTTTATTTTTTATTTTTGTTTCTTTGATTGTTTATATATTTTGATTCTCGGACCACCCTTGAGCCGATTGGTCTTGGGATTTTGATTTTTTTTTGTTTTGATTTTTGTTTCTTTGATTGTTTATATATTTTGATTCTTTGTAATAATATATGTTTGGATCTTAAGAAAATGTGAGAAACATGATAAAAATGGGTTTTCTAGAGCATTTTCAGGATAGAACCAAACACTAGAAATATTTTCCAAAGCATTTTTTGGAATACAACTAAACACTTGAAAATATTTTCCTTTCCCGAAAATATTTTCTCTTGCATTTATTTTACACTCAGAATTCGATTTACATCGAACCAAACATAGTCTAAATAAAAAAGAGGACAATTTATTATCATGTGGGTTATATTTAGTTCAACAAGTAAAGTCTCTAATAATGGAATAAGAAAGCTGAATTCTTTTTTTGAGAAACAAACACACACACACACACACATACAAGGGAGAGAGAAACATGTTTTAACACAAAAACACATTACAACTTCACTCAAAAGATTCAAATCTTGTTTATCCGTTTGGATTATTTTTTATTTTTTGGTCTTTCCCTTTTGCAAAATAATCTAACTTTTAACATTTTAGAAATAAACTAGTTTTTATTTTGGGCCTAAAATTTATAAACCAAACATATATATATATATATATATATTAAGGGAAAATTACTCTTTGCTCACTTGTGGTTTGCTCAAAAAACACTTTGCCTACTTGTAGTTTAAAAATTAACACTTTACCTACTTAAGGTAAGCTCCGTTTGTCTCATGTTACTCACCTCTATTAAAAACAGAGGTAAATTTATATTTTTGCTAACTTTTTATGTTTCTCTCATCTCAAAACATAAAAAACTAAAAAAATCAAGAGAAAAGAAGATCTAAAAGTTAGGTTTTGAAAAAAAATTTAAAACCTAGCTTTTAGATCTTTTTTCTCTAACCTTTGAAGCTAGATGATGACCCCAACATTGATCGCTGCACCATCAAAAAATTCGACCCTTCTTGGAATGAATCTGGAATGCTCGAAGTCAGTTCCTTCTCCACTCACTTCCCACAATACAGAGGAATGAATCTGGGTGTTTTGCTAGTTTTGATTTTTTTTTTTAATTGCTTTCTTCAGAAAAGTACTTGCAAGAGGTTTGTTCAACTGTTAAATCTGCTTTGAAAGAATATGGCTTTCATGAGAACTTAATTTAGTAAGTTCAGTTATCAGATTCATCTCATATATTAGTCAGTACTACCTCAAGTTTCTATTTTTCATTGTTTTACTTAGAAAGATACGTGCTTTTCTAATTCATTGTATGATTTACTACTGGTTATAGATTGAGGGGTCCATGACAGTTTCAACAACTAGAAAGACTAGGGACCCATATATTATCATCAAGGCTAGGGAACTTATTAGGCTTTTGTCAAGAGGTGTCCCTGTTCATCAGGTACAATTTTTGGTCTCTCCTTTTTTACTCTTGTTTTCTTGTCTGTATTGTATGAATTTTCTATTGTGTTACAAATGTGTGAAATAACTATCGAGATGTTGGGTTTTGTTTTTACATTATATCAATGCCCAAGGGTGAAATAGCTTCAATATATGCCTTCTTAATTAGATCTAAAAATTAAAGCTAGATTTTAATTTTTACAAAATTCAGCTTTTAGATCTTATTTTCTCTTGATTTTTTTAGTTTTTTTTTATGTTTTTGAAAGGAGAGAGACAAAAAAAGGTAGAAAAATACAAATTTACTCTTATTTCTAATGGAGGTGGGGTAACAGTAGACAAATGGAGCTTATCTCAAGTGGGTAAAGTGCTAATTTTTAAACCACAGTTAGGCAAAGTATATTTCAATCAAACCACAAATAGGTAAAGTGTAATTTCCCCATTGAATTTATATATCTATATAATAACTAAAAGTCAAAATGTTTGACTTTTTGTTGACTACTCTTTATTGCGTCACGTGGCTACATAGATTAATGCCACATATACATTTAAAACTATCCAAATAGTTGTGCCTTTTCATTTGATGGAAATTTTGGTGATATTTTTACTTTTCAGAACCATTGTGTTTGTTCATCATAGTAAATTAGAGATACAATGTTCAGTCTCTTTGAACAGTAGTTACAAAATATTTTGACTCTTTTTTACCTTATATACACACCCCTTAAAAGCCCAATTGCCTATACTAAACTATAGACACAACGCTTGATAGTAGTTATAAATTACTTGCCTTCGAGCACGTGCTCACGCACAGTTGTGTCTTTTCGTTTGATACCCAAACAGTTGTGCCTTTTCGTTTGATGGAAATTTTAGTGATATTTTCACTTTTTAGAACCATTATTGTACGGGCCCCCACACCTTTTCTTATGTCAGGCTTTGGACCCTGGCCTGGGTGTATAGCTCATAAGGCCGGTCTCCCTCTATTTGGCGGCCCACCCCCGGGCCACGCGTGCTGCAGGCCTAATCCTTGCCTTTTCATCATTTCTCGGCAACAGCTTCCCGAGCAGTTGTAAATATTCGACTCTCGGGACGCCCCGCCCTTTACCTGCCCGGCAGAATCTCGGAGAAGCACCGCTGCCGAGAACTATCGTGAGGGTGGGAACCAAGTTCCAACGCCACCCTCACCGCATCCCACTCCCACCTAACCACCCATTTACGATCGATAATACTGGACTGCCAGTTGCACTTACTGGCAAGTAATTACGACGTCTCCACTAAACTATGGACTATAAATACATGAAATATTAAGAAGAGGGGGGGTTGGAAAATGGGCTGTAAGAAGAGTGTATGCAGAGAGTGAGCAGAGGGAGAAGGTGACCCAGACCCCCGAGGAAAGAACAGAAAGGACGTTAAGTCTTAGCGTGAAGAACGATCCAGAGTAGGAAATCCAAGCCCACTATACAAGTAAGTTGTGAGCCCAAGTGAAGCCCAGCCCAACGGGTTTCGGTTTTGGGTGCGCACAATTGGCGCCGTCTGTGGGAAATCCTACTAAGCAGTGGTTCCGCTGAGACTTGTTTACAGGAAGATGTCTGGAGGTAATGCAGAAAGCGGCTCGGCAGGGTCTTCCCGGGGATCCACCTGGCGGGAACGGAGATAGAAGAGACGCGAGGATCTGGCTTACGAGCAACTAGAAGAGCGATCCGGTCTTGGAGAAGGGTCCTATTAAACGGGGAGAACGGAATCCCGTGCTTCCCGGCACAGGCAGCCCGACGCCAGGGATGAGGAGCTCGAGCGGCTGCGGAGGTTAGTACAAGAACTGGAGTTGGAAGCGAGGAACGAGCGCCGCCGAGTGTGTCAAGACGACCGAGGGGGAAGGCCTGATGCTAAGGAGGAGAGACGCGGGATGGGGTCGAATCAATCAGGATCCCACCGCTGCAGGGAGCGTTCACACTCGAGGGAGTCCCGTCGCCGACGAGACCGCTCCTATTCAGCGGAATCTCGCCGAAGACGACATCGCTCTCGGTCACGGGAGTACGGGAATCGGGGCTCAGACTCTCCAGAGGGGCGGCCGAGGAATGCGGCAATGGACGCGATGAGCCGTGCGCTGCGCAGGGCTGCTCGATCCCCCTTCTCAGCAGATATTGAGCGAGCACCGATGCCGGACAGATTTGCATGCCCGCCGTTCAATTCATATTGCGGGAAAACGGATCCCGTGGAGTACGTCAGCCACTAAATCCAGATGATGTCTCTCCATACCCGGAATGACGCTCTGATGTGTAAAGTTTTTCCCTCCAGCCTAGATCCCACAGCTTTGAGGTGGTTCAATGGTTTGTGCAAGGGCTCCATCCATAGTTTCGCCGAGCTTATACAGGAGTTTGGTTCCCGTTTCGTGACGTCTAGCCGAGAACAGCAACCGGTGGACGCACTGCTGTCTATGAAGATGAGGGCAGGGGAAACCCTCCGTGATTATGCTAGCCGGTACTGGGAGCTCTACAACGAGATTGGCGGAGGGAACGAGAAGATTGCCGCAAGCACTTTCAGAATGGGATTGCCTGAGGAGTCGGGGTTGAGGGAATCATTAACTAAGAAGCCTCCCGAGGATATGAGGCAGCTGATGAGGCGCATTGAGGAGTACAAGTGACTGAAAGATGACAGAATGCAAAGCAAAGGCAAGGCACAGGTGACAGATCGTCCTCGGTAGAGCGGTTTTCAACAGAGGACACGGGGAAATTTAAGGATTCAAGAACCAGTAGCACCGGTAGGGGAGGTGAACGTGACGTTCAAGGAGCCCGTACATAAAATTGTGGATAAAATTAAACACGAGCCGTATTTCAGATGGGCGAACCGGATGGCTGGCGACCCCACCAGAAGGAATCAGAACCTTTACTGCACCTACCATAAAGACCGGGGACATACTATCGAGCAATGCTGAGTGTTGAAGGACCATCTCGGGCAGCTGGCTAAGGCAGGGCACCTCAAGGAATTTGTGACGGACGCTGGGGATCGAGGAATAGTGCATGGCGCTCCAAACAGAGGGAATCCCCTTCCGCCCCCTCTTGGGGTAATTGATGTTATTCACGTCGCCCCGAGGGACGTTTCAACGGCAAAAGCGAAGGGGGTGTTGACAGCGATATCTGTGGAGGGAAGTACAGGCGTGCCGCCATCTGCGAAGAAGAATAAGCCCACCCGAGAGCCGATCGCTTTCGATGACAGTGATTTGGAAGGAACCATTCAGCCACACGACGACGCATTGATAGTCACGGCGAGGATTGGCGGCTTCGTGGTGAAGAGAATAATGATAGACCAGGGAAGTGGGGCGGATGTTATGTATCCGGACCTATTCAGGGGGCTCGGGTTGAGGAAGAAGGATCTGGCGAAGTACAGCACTCCCCTGGTTGGGTTCAACGGGAAAATGGTGACTCTCGAAGGGCAAATCTCTCTGCCCGTGAACATGGAGGGCAAGGAGATAATGGTAAGCTTCATCACAGTTGCCTCATACTCTCCCTACACGGCGATTCTTGGGAGGCCATGGATACATGCAATGGGGGCTGTCCCGTCCACTCTGCACATGAAGGTCAAGTTTCATACCGATTATGGTGTCACGGTGGTACAAGGAAATCAGTAGGCGGCCAGGCAATGTTTGATTGCCATGGTCGATTGGAAGAAGGAACAAACCGACCAGGAGGATCGGGCCAACCCCAAATGTTCGTCGTCGGAAAAGCCTTTATAGCAACTACAGGACTCGCAAGGGGATAAGGGGGTAGCGCGAGCCGAGAGCATGATTAAGGTAAAGGTGTTGCCAGATGTAGACAAGTACTTCCAAATAGGGGAGAGCATGGAGGACCGGGAAAGGATAGAAATGTTGCTGCTCCTAATACAGAATGTGGACGTATTTGCATGGAGTCCATACGAGGTGCCCGGGGTGGATCCCGAATTCATCATGCACAGACTTGGAGTTGACCCCTCATTCACCCCAAAAAGGCAAAGGCCGAGGAGGTCGGCCTGGGAGCATTCCGAGGCAGTAAAAGTGGAAGTTCAAAGATTGAAGGAGGTAGGGGTGATTCGGGAGATCTTCTTCCCGGATTGGTTGGCGAACACCGTGGTAGTGAAGAAGAAGAACGGCAAGTGGAGGGTTTGCGTCGATTTCACCGATCTGAACAGAGCCTGCCCAAAAGACCCTTTTCCTGTGCCAAAGATTGATCAGCTGGTGGACGCCACGTATGGGCACCCGAGGATGAGTTTTCTGGACACTTTCCAAGGGTATCACCAAATCACCCCGGCGCCCGAGGACCAAGAAAAAACGGCATTCATCTCCCCGGAAGCAAACTACCACTACATGAGAATGCCCTTCGGACTGAAGAACACCGGGGCCACCTACCAACGAATGATAACAAGAATGTTCCGAGACAAGATAGGACGCACGGTCGAGGTGTACATCGACGACATGGTGGTGAAGAGCAAACAGGAAGCCCGGCATTTGGGGGACCTCCAGGCGGTTTTCGAGGTTCTCCGACGGCACAAGTTGTGCCTTAATGCAGAGAAGTGCGCATTTGGCGTTGGGTCCGGGAAGTTCCTGGGGTACCTGATCAGTGTGCGGGGAATCGAGGTCAACCCCGACCAGATAGAAGCTGTGAGAAGACTGAAGCCACCGAGCAACCTGAAGGAAGTGCAAATCTTAACCGGGATGCTGACGGCCCTTAATCGGTTCATCTCAAAATTCGCAGATCGCTGCTGACCATTCTACCAACTGCTGAAGAAGTGGACTGGATTTCGGTGGAGTGAAGAGTGCGACGAAGCCTTTGCAGAGCTGAAGAATTATCTGGCACGGGCGCCTATGCTTACCGCGCCAGAGCCAGGTGAGGATTTGTTCATGTACCTGGCGGTGTCCGAGCACGCTGTGAGTGCTGTGCTGCTGAGGGACAAAGGAATCCAGCAACCCGTGTACTACATCAGCAAGACTCTGGTCGACGCCGAGACAAGATACTTGCCCTTGGAGAAGCTCGTGTTGGCCTTAATACACGCCACCGGGAAGTTGCCGCACTACTTTCAAGCACATACAGTACACGTCTTGACTGAGTACCCATTGCAGTCGTTATTAAAGAGGTCAGACTTTACGGGCCGAATAGCCAAATGGGGAACTAGACTTGGTTCCTTCGACATACGGTACCGACCCCGAAGCTTGGTGAAGGGCCAGGTCCTTGCGGATTTTATCACCGAGTTTTCACCCAAGGAGAAGGGGGAGATGGTTTGCCGGCTGGAAACCCGCCCATGGAAAGTGTTCGTAGACGGCGTTTCGAGCTCCATGGGTACCGGCTCAGGGGTCGTTATAGTTACCCCAGAAGGAATATGACTCGAACACTCGTTTAGATTGGGTTTCAGGGCATCCAACAACGAGGCAGAATACGAGGCTTTCCTGGCCGGACTGAGGGCAGCTTCAAGCCTGGGGGCTCGGGAGATTGAGCTATATTCAGATTCGCGTCTGGTGGTTAATCAGGTGCAGGGCAGTTTTGAAGCCCGAGATCCCCGGATGAAAGCGTACCTAGAACAAGCAAGGCTAGTTATGGTCGGCTTCAACACGGTGAAAGTTTTCCACATAGCCCGAACACAGAACAGACATGCTAACTCCCTCACCACGCTGGCGTCGTTAGTAACCGAAGAAATACCACGGCAAATCAAAGTGGAGCTCATTTCAGAGCCAAGGGTCAGAGTAATGAGGGACTTGGGAACTACAGGGATTAGTGTCACGGCAATCGCAGCCCCTACGCCGTGCTGGATCGACCCCATTATCGACTTTTTGGCTGACGACCGACTGCCGAGTGACGAAAAGGAAGGCATCAAGATCTGTAGGATGGCTCCTCGGTATTGGTTGGCAGAAGACCGGACTTTATACCGAAGGTCCTTCGGAGGGCCGTACCTCTTGTGCTTACGCCCGGAGAAGGTGGGCGAGCTCTTAGTGGAACTCCACTCTGGGGTGTGCGGCGGCCATGTCGGAGGACGGTCACTGGCACACCGAGCAATGACTCAGGGGTTTTGGTGGCCTCAGATGCAAAAGGACGCCGCTAAGTATGTACTCAAGTGTGAACAGTGTCAGAAGCACGCCCCTCTGATCCACCAGCCTGCGGGCCACCTGAGCCCGATCAGTAGCCCTTGGCCTTTTGCACAATGGGGGCTGGACATCATCAGCCCATTCCCTCGGGCGACGGGGGGACGAAAGTTCGTTTTGGTGGCCGTCGGCTATTTTACCAAGTGGGCGGAGGCGGAAGCTTTGGCCAACATACGAGACGTGGAAGTAAAGAAATTCGTATGGAAAAATATCATCACCAGGTTCGGGGTGCCGAACACTATTATATCGGATAACGGGCTACAGTTTGACAGCCGGGTGTTCCGAGACTTTTGCAGTGGTTTCGGTATCAAGAACAGGTACTCGACTCCTGCTTACCCACAGGGCAACGGTCAGGCTGAGGCCGTGAATAAGGTAATTGTGGGCGGGCTGAAGAAAAGGCTGGAGGGCGTGAAGGGAAACTGGGCCGAGGAACTTCCAAGAGTCTTGTGGGCATACTGCACCACTCCTAGACAATCCACCGGGGAGACCCCTTTCTCTCTAACGTACGGAGCGGAAGCCGTGATCCCTACCGAGGTGAATCTGTGTAGTGCGCGTGTAGCTCGGTTCGATCAAGCCAAAAACGACGAAATGATGGTAGAGTGCTTGGACAAGATGGAGGAATGCCGCGAAATGGCGACGATATGGCTTGCGGAATACCAGCAAAAGCTCGCCCAGAGATACAATCGAGGCGTGAGAACGAGGGAGTTTATCGCCGGAGATTTGGTCCTCAGAAGAGCCGTAGGCAACATGCGGGATACTGGTGCCGGGAAATTGGCAGAGACATGGGAGGGACCCTACAGGGTCACTGCAGTGGCTAGCGCAGGGGCTTACTTCTTGGAAGACCTAGACGAGAGACAGCTGCCCCGGCCGTGGAACGTCCATAATCTAAAGAAGTACTATCATTAATGGGCAGTACGCCGAGCATAAAGTTCACCGCACCCTGTTGAATATGTTTTGTTAGTTATGCTAAGGATATTTCTCATACAGATCCGCACCTTTCTAACCCTGACCCTCGGTTTAAATCCTATCACCGAGCAGGTGGAAACCTTAAGTGTCCTAAGGACAGAAACCTGACTCTCGGTTCGATCCTTATCACTGAGCAGGTGGAAACCTAGGCCTTTCTATTCTAAGGACAGAAACCTGACTCTCGGTTCGATCCCTATCACCGAGCAGGTGGAAACCTAGGCCTTTCTATTCTAAGGACAGAAACCTGACTCTCGGTTCGATCCCTATCACCGAGTAGGTGGAAACCTAGGCCTTTCTATTCTAAGGACAGAAACTTGACTCTCGGTTCGATCCCCATCACTGAGCAGGTGGAAACCTAGGCCTTTCTATTTTAAGGACAGAAACCTGACTCTCGGTTCGATTCCTATCACCAAGCAGGTGGAAACCTTAAATGTCCTAAGAACAGAAACCTGACCCTCGGTTCGATCCCCATCACCGAGCATATGGAACCTTTAAGTGTCCTAAGGACGGAATCCTGAAACTCGGTTCGATCCTATCACCGAGCAGCGAAAACCTTAGCCTTTTCGTTGTAAGGAGAAAGACCTGACCCTCGGTTTGATATATCACCGAGCAGGTGGAAACCCAGACGATTCACTCTAAGGACAGAAGCCTGACCCTGAGTTCGGTCCCATCGCCGAGCAGGTGGAAACCTTATCACGGTTGGACACAACACAATAAAGAGGCAACCAACAAGAGTTCATTACTCGGTCAATACGAAAGGGCAACACAATTAAACATTCATATTAAGGCATAAAACTTGAAATAACGTTTTGTTGCCAAAACCCGGCAACACAAAATAAAGAAAAAACAACACAAACAAATTATCCCGTCACCACAACCTGGTGACATAGGCAATTCCGTCCATTTAAATTTTCAAAAGAGGGTAAAATAAAGAAGGGCTGGCTTTCAAATTTAGATATCTGCCACATGAACGGAGGATGCGTCTTCTTAAGAGCGTTGTTCGGCGTGAGGAGTTGGCGGCTGGATTTCCTCCCCAGTTCGGTCCCCAACATGGGGGTGGCTGGTCCCCTCCATGTCGGTCGGTAATGCATGAGAGTCAATGGCGTTCACCAGTTCTCTCATACTAGAGGTCTCTTCCTCATCAATAACAAGAGGCGCAGGGTGCTCGGTGTGGGGGACGCTCGGAAAAGGGATCTTGCTGCGATCCCTCAACGGAGAATCCTCGGGAACCCCCAAGGCTTGAAGAGTGGCGAACCAACCCTCCTCGTATCCGAGCCTGTGGGCCTGACGAATGACCGGTTCCGCCGAATTCTCGACGTCCGCGAACCCCTCGTTATACCACTTGTTTTCACAAGCCTCCAGCGCCGCCTTCGAATCGGCCAACTGACCTTCCAGCATGGTGTTCAAGCTCTGAACCTCCGCCAATTTAAGCTCGGTGCCGCCCAGTTGCAGCTCCAGCTCCTCAGACTTCGTTTCGGCAAGGGCCTGGGCCTTTACGGCTATAGCAATTTTATCCTCCGTTTCCTCGGCAATTTTCGACTTCTCATTTGCCGTGGTCTCGGTGACATCCTTCAGAGCCTTCTCCTGCTCAACATCTTCGGCCAGTTCCTTCATCCTCTCGTCCACAATGTACGACATTTGCGCAGCCTGACCACGCAACATCCACCTTGTAAGGAAAAATGGAAGGTACACGTACATGAGCAAAAGGGAAACCGAGAATGGTAAATAAAGATGAAACAGTTACCGCTATGGCGTGCCACTGCAAGCGCCTCCCCAAAGACTCATCCGTCGATTCCGCGAAAGTGTGCATATCCTCGGGCAAGATGATGCCGCGCGCCAGGCTCTGCGCCACACGGCCCCTATAACCTTTGTCCCAAACTCGGGCACTAGCCATTGTCAGAAGAGGCTCACCATCAAGTTTGAAGGAGGGTCGCCATGCCACGGGAGCCCAGGAAGTAGACGCCCGGTCTACCCTGGTCTGTGCTACAGGTTCCCGAATGACAATACCGGCCGAGGGTCGGGGGGGCACGTTACCTGAGCCCGTCTCAGTCTGATCAGTTGTGCGCGGCCTTTTACGAACTCGGGTTGACGGGACGGCGGGTGGCGAAGTGACTTGGTCGGGGGTTTGTTGTTGTTGCGCGGCAGGCCGGGCACTAGGGACAAAGCGGTCAATTGTCATCTTCCTCCTAGCCACCATGGCGTTGCTTTGATCGGATCTTGTTTCAGAAGAATCAGTTGGTTCTGCAGCGGCACCCTCCCCTTCCAGAATAGGTGCCTCGGGCTCTACTGTTCTCTCGGGTTGAACAGAAGCTTCTCGTTGGATTTGCTCGTGGGCACGTCTCCTATGCTCGGCAGATACGCGCTCGGCTGATTCGTCGTGGATGGGCTGTCGCTCGTCTGAACAAATGAACCGGGGGCCGAGATCGCGTGCTTCGCCTACAGTTAACTTTGGGGGGAAGAAGTTTGCGTGCCGGACGTCGATATATGAGAGGAGAGGGCTGTCAACTAGTAAAGCTTGGCTGAATGGCTGCCAAGTTAAGTAGACGGGATTGACACGGAGAATAAGGTGAGACGCTCGGAGTTGTCCGTCCGAGTGAACGAAGATTTTCGACCTGAGCACAAAATTCAGGTCCCGAACATGTACCACTCTAAGGTCCGGCTTGAATCTTTTGCTCTCTGCACAGAGGAAACAAGGGTTAGTGACAACATAATCGGACCAAAACCAAAAGAGACCAAAGTAAATAAAAGTTCGTCACCGACCAACGTCGTGCGGCGAAAATGCACAGGGGATCTCCTCGGCAAACCAATTGCCGCTCACCCGAACAAAATCTTTAGCCGAATTTTGGTTTGAGTCTGGTAGGCATGAAATAAGCCGTACCCTTACATCCCTAGTCTTTAGATAATAGTCCGACTGAATATTACCGCACAGACTATACATCTGATTGATGTCATAGTGATTTAGTTGCAGCCCGTACAACTGGTTCAACCTACTCACACAACTCACTACCCGGTAAAAGTTGGGAGGGAGTTGGTCGGGACAAAGGCTGTAAAATCTAAGGGTACTAAGAATCAGAGGGTCAACCGGGAACCTAAGCCCACCCTCTAAAATGGCCATCAAGGGAAAGAACACCGTGTTTTCACCACGGTGCCTCTGGATGTCAATATCACCCATATTGCAATAGGCAATGTCTACATCGTTAGGAATGTTATAGGCCTCCCTAAATCTAGCCAAAGCATGCTCGGAAGAAAGGAGGTAAGAATAACTCATTTTTCAGAGCAAGTGTTTTTCAAAGAAAATCCAGAAAAGAAATGCTATGATTATCAAAAAATAAACTGAACTGGCTAAACAGAAAAAGCGATAAGAGGGAAGGGAACTTACTGAAGGCTCTAAGGAGGAAGTGTGTTCTGGGCCAAAGGGTGAACCACGAAGGAGGGATGCTTGGCAAAGTAAGATATTGTAAAGTGAGGAATGCGAAAGTAAAAATCAGTAACTAGAGGGACTATTTATAGGCGTGGGAGTAAAGTGAGGAGCATTAAATAATCCACTGGCGGGAAACTACGCGGGCCGTCGCTTCAACTGCCACACGCGTAACGCCTCGGTTCACGAACCGTCAGACAATGATGACAAGTAGGCCGTCAGTCAGTTCCAAACGCGTCTTTTGAGACATGCATTAATGCGCCCAACAACGGCCGGGCATTGACCCTTCAACTTCCCAGACGAGTATTCGCCCCTTGTGATCCTTGATTCACCCCCGTGAATGGGGAGCGAATCAAGGGGGGGCTATTGTACGGGCCCCCACACCTTTTCTTATGTCAGGCTTTGGACCCTGGCTTGGGTGTATAGCCCATAAGGCCGGTCTCCCTCTATTTGGCGGCCCACCCCCGGGCCACGCGTGCTGCAGGCCTAATCCTTGCCTTTTCATCATTTCTCGGCAACGGCTTCCCGAGCAGTTGTAAATATTCGACTCTCGGGACGCCCCGCCCTTTACCTGCCCGGCAGAATCTTGGAGAAGCACCGCTGCCGAGAACTATCGTGAGGGTGGGAACCAAGTTCCAACGCCACCCTCACCGCATCCCACTCCCACCTAACCACCCATTTACGATCGATAATACTGGACCGCCAGTTGCACTTACTGGCAAGTAATTACGACGTCTCCACTAAACTATGGACTATAAATACAGGAAATATTAAGAAGTGGGGGGTTGGAAAATGGGCTGTAAGAAGAGTGTATGCAGAGAGTGAGCAGAGGGAGAAGGTGACCCAGACCCCCGAGGAAAGAACAGAGAGGACGTTAAGTCTTAGCGTGAAGAACGATCCAGAGTAGGAAATCCAAGCCCACTATACAAGTAAGTTGTGAGCCCAAGTGAGGCCCAGCCCAACGGGTTTCGGTTTTGGGTGCGCACAATTATGTTTGGTCACCTATAGTATATTAGAGACACAATGTTCTGTCTCTTTAAATAGCAGTTACAAAATATTTTGACTATTTTCTACCTTATATACATGCCCCTTAAAAGCCCAACTACCTATACAAAACTATAGACACTACGTTTGGTGGTAGTTATAAATTATCAAAATACTTAAAGGTGTGATGAGTATTATGGGTTTGTGGGTGAAATAATTTTTTCATTCACACCTCTATGTATTTTGTGATTATTAAGTGGTTACCATTAACTATTAACCTTCACTTGCTAACGCATAATACTCATTACACCCTTAGGTATTTTTTGTGACTAAAAAATGTATTAATTCCAAATTATAATGGATACAAATTATTAACTTTTTTCCAAAAAAAATTGAAGATGCTCGGAGGCTAGTTTACACTATTCCCTTTACATTTTAATAACTTATAATATTGCTACTCCAGGTTTGTTAACAATTTCTTTAATAGTTTTAAAAAATATTGTACTCATAGGTTCTTTTGTGATTGGAAAATGTATTAATCCAAAATTATAATGGATGCAAATTATTAACTTTTTCCCAAAAAAATTGAAGATGCTCAGAGGCTACTTTACACTATTCCCTTTACATTTTAATAACTTATAATATTGCTACTACATGTTTGTTAACAATTTCTTTAATCGTTTAAAAAAATATTGTACCTTTTTAGTATGATTTCTAGGTATTGGGAATAATTATATATTAATGTCATCTTTAGCATAAATTTTAGGTATAATAAATTATTACTGATAGCAAAGAAATACCAAATTATTATTGGTGTTGAACTTATCATTGGTATTAGAATTTTTTTTCCTCTTTTAAATTGTAACTTTTATTTTCAAGTGATCATAACTTTAAGCAAAGTGAAAATTTAAAATTTTTGCTCAACTCTTTCGTGTATTACTTGGGTTCAATATATATATATATATATATAGCCCAAAATTCAATTGATTTGGAAAATTTGATGGGCACGGGGGGGTTATTATTTGGATAGCATGATTTTAGCATAACAAGCAAAAGAAAGGTATGTTTCATATCATATATATATATATATGTGTGTGTGTGTATTCCCTCTCAAAATTTTGTCCTATTTAATACATTTAGATACAATTTTTCTTTTCTTTAAGACTTTTTTCTCTCTTATCGTGTGTGTGTGTTAAAAATAATTAGTATTCTCAACAAAAAAAAAAAAAATAGTGGGTTAATCTCACATTAGAAAATTAGTGTGAGTTAAAAAAAAAGAAAAGAAAAAAAAAAGATACAACTTTTCTAGATAATAACTCTCTTTTTTTCCTTTCATTTCCTCTTGCCACGCCATAATTGTGTTAGAAGTAAAAAGATAAACAATTACAACACTACTGATGACAGGAAGCATTACATCTCATTTTCACACAAGTCATCCAAACAGAAGATCAATATTATAACATCTCAAGTTAATTGCTTTTAATTTCATCCAATGAACAGGCTAGATGGAACTTGTATCAATCTTAGGATAATGAAATTTTGTAGTATATAAGAAATTTGAAAATCTTGATATTGGATGTGAATTTTGAAAATCTATCGTTAGATTGTACAAAATTTCAAAAAGATAAAAAATTAATAATTACTCATTAATCAAATTTTGAATTTCAAAATTTTGTTGTTTAAAATTGTACATAAAAAATAATTTTATTGATAGAATAATAAATTAAAACAATCCAATTAATAGTTTCGGTGGCCGTCAGTTGGTAATGGCCTTGCAGCGTTTTGGTGGCCATAAGTTTGGTTCGAACGTGAGAATCTAAACTCCATTGCCATTAAGATGAATCTGATAGTGTTTAGAATGACGTGGATAAATTGGCATGTGGAGTGATTTAATTGGAGAACTCAAGGAACTGATTAAAAATGATCTGTACATTATAAATCTATAATAACATGTATTTAAAAATTATTGATAGTGTGGTACAATGGTGTTCTCTTATTTGGAATTAATTAAAGTTTAGACAACAAGTGATGTGTGTTATTGCAATTGATATATAATAAAAATGGTGACAATGATAAGTATATATAAAAATAATATTATTTTGGTCACAATTTGTCACGTTTGAAAATATTTCTCCTCACGTTGCTTGTTTAGTATGGTTTATTTTGTTAAGTGCAACTTTTAAGATCTCTCATTAGGTACATATTATTTTAACTTAGCTTATTTCTTGAAGTCAAATAAATAAGCAAATGTATTCTTTCTCCAAAAAAAAAAAAAGCAGATGAATTTAAGTTTTTCTAAACGACACTTATCCTTAATTTTAAAGAAATATTATTAGGAATGATTGATTTGTCACAACAAATATTAATTACTCAATTTGAAAATATAATTAGGTTGAGCAAATGTGAATAACTTGACCCACTCATCCTGTCATCTGACTCGGCCAATCTAATGGATTTCAACTATTTTCAACTGCTTCTTCTATAACATGCAAATTGATGTTCATGTTAAGTGGAATGATGAAATTTAAAAAACCTCACAATTTTAGAAGGCCTCAATATTATTTAAAATTTTAAATGAATTGAAGTGGCATTACATATACTTTTAAATTGGTAATATTTGTTGAGTGGCACTTGTTAGTATTTTAAAGGAGATGTCATTGTTCCAATTCCCAACACTCAACTATCGAAATTATAAAAATATACACCCTAAAATAGATAAATTTAATATTTAGTAATATTTTCTGTCGTGTTCCCACCATAGTTGGACTCACAAGCATGGTTGTTAAAATCTCAATTTGGATCTGTGAGGGATTTTCACAATTTGCTCCAATACCAATAGGCTTGGTCTGCAATCAAATGTTATAAAAAGATATGTGCCCCCTCACCCTTCACTAATTGGTCGTTGGATGGATTGATAAGGTACATGGTCCGACAAGTGGTATCAGAGCCTGGTCATAGGTTCGAGTTGTTGGAACTGCATTGTGAGGGAGGGACTGTGAGGGATTTTCACAATTTGCTCAAATACCAATGGGCTTGGTCTATGATCGAATGCTATAAAAGATATGTGCCCTCTCATCCTTCACCAATTGGTCGTTGGATGGATTGGTAAAGCACACGATCTGACAAGATCTTACGATTTTATGATCCCACCTATTTAAAGCGATTTGGATCTTTCAAGGATCTTTGGTAGGATTGTTATGATCGTTCAAGATTGGTAGGATTATGACTTTGACAATCCCAAATGATCCTGGTTTCTTGTAATTTTCTTTAACTTGACTGAAAGATTTAGTTGGACTAAAATGAAAATAAATATCCTAATAGACCCAGTTTTGCTGTTCTAAAGTAGAGAGATAGAGTGTCAGTTGGACCTAAATGAAAAATAACATCCCAATAGAGTGTCACATTTTGAAGTTTTTGGCTTTTTTAAATGATGCTTACAAATGAATGTAGTGATATATGGTAATTACATTAAATGAATGCAAATTTTTTATTTTTTTATGGATGAATGTATAATTTATATTATTATTTAACATACCAATGTATTTTTTTTTCTCAAATAATGTAGGATCTTATAATTCACAATCTGATCCTACGATTCACGATTCCACCTACTTTCTACAATCTTACGTAGGATCTCGATTTTAACAATCTTGTCCACAAGGCTCCAAGAAAAAAATTATCATATAGCCAGGGATCTTGTACATGAGCTTTAAAATGTAAATAAGAACAAAGAAATCTTTTAATTTTGTTTAGAAATTGAACATGAATAAATAAAAGAGAGATTTAAACCTTTGTTTTCCTAGTAAAGAAAACGCTACACAAATACAAGATTTGATTTAAATGGCATTGAATATTTAGTAATATTATAAGTCATTTAATACACATTTATATTTGTAATATTAATCTAAATTATGAAATATGAATTTATCAAATGGAGAAGATTTTTTTTTTAATAAAAAAAATATTAAGGATTATTGATTTTATTTTTAAATAAAAAGGATTACTGATTTTTTTTTAATCATATTTTTGTTTCCTTTTGTTTAACTACAACGAAGTAATTTCTTTTGATTGTTGAAGAGAGAATGTGAATCTTAGTCCACAACAATAATGTGAACACTATTTAGTCTTAGACAGGTCCTATACTTTATAGCCTATAGCTGAATATTCAACCTCGAAACTTTTGGAGCAATCTATTCAACACGCGATTCAGCAAAAAAAAAAAAAAAATATATATATATATATATATATATATATTCAACACGCGGGGTTTTTAATATTCTCAAACCTCGTTATGACACCAAAAGAGGTAATAAAAAAAAGCCAAAAACAACACTCTTTTTTTTAATTTGTTAATAATTATCTTTGGTATGCTCTGAAGATATTATATAAAGGGCTTTGAGTACTAAAACTAGTAGCCAAATATCCATTTTCATTAAACCAAATAACCTAAAGAGTCTGAGAAATGGCTTTGGCACCTTCAGAGAGCCTTGAATGGTCTCTACCAGTTCCAAGTGTTCAAGAGCTTGCAATCCAAAAGCTTGATAAGGTACCACTTAGATATGTAAGGGATGACTTGGACCAGACTACTCCTTCCAATCCTTCTCTTCGTGTACCTTTGATTGATATGAACAAGTTGGTCAACCCAGAATTCCATGAAAAAGAGCTCCAAAAGCTTCACTTTGCATGTCAAGAATGGGGAGTTTTTCAGGTAATTAATACAAAAAACATTAGGCAGTACTTCTTTTTTGTTGGTGTTGTTCGTTCTTCTTCTTATAATACAATAACATTAGGCACTATATATTGCTTTTCCTTCATTTTCCTTCACCACCTTAGAAAAATATTGATCTTGAGGAATATTTTGCTTAGAGATTTCTAATCAAAACAAGCCTGTTTATAGCTTTTGTAGTTCATATACTAATGAAACTCTTCCTATTGATCAAAATTTACCTTTCATAATTGCACTTTCTCTTTCTTCTTCTCTTATCTTTATTCTTCAAATCATTTACTAATTAATGAGATTCAAAAGACCATACTTTTTGCTTAAAACAACTTTATATATGATATGAACTAGAACTAAAAACTTATAGTTTTCTTGGGTTTTAGTTAGCTTAATTGATAAAGTATTTAATGGTTGAATAAAAGATTTAGGATTCAATCTCTGTCTATATCAAAAACTAATTGGTGTCTTAGTTTGATGATAAAAAAATCATCAATAGTGGATGCCATAAGTTAAAACTCTTAAAAAAAATAAAAAAATAAAAACTCAAAAGTAAAAGATAGCTAAAATAGTATAATGAGACTCATAAATAGTACCAAAAAGTACAGTAGGATCCATAAATAATAACAAAAATAAGCTGAATAATAAAATAAGCTGATTTTATAAGCTGGAGCCAAACGTCCGTGATAATAATTAATTGTTGACTTATCTATTTGGCTCAAATAGATTACGTTTGTTTTCATGTGCAGAGTTCATGTTACAGTGCATTAAGATGCAATCTCATTAGTTATATTATTATTCATTGTTTTCCATATATATATATATATATATATATAATTAGCTAATTGTTAATGAAACGCAATAATTAATACTTGTGTTACGTACAATTATGTCTACTTAAATTAAGTGTGAACAACCAATACCCATCTGGTTATGGTTTTGAACAAATAATCATAAATTATAAGGTAACACACAAAATAAATCTTTCTTAATAGAGCAAAATAGTTGACCAGTTACAAACTTAATTTCAAAATTCAATGTCGTGTTCTTTAGGATATTACTAAACATTGAGAAAACAGTTCCTCGTGAACCATACATGCATAAAGTCTAATTTATGAAATAATAAAATATTTTGCTTTTTTTTTTTTCTTCTTCTAAATGAAGTAATAGATTATAGATTAAAAAAAACACCGTCATGCCTGTATGACGTGTAGGGATAGAAAAGAAAATTCCAGTCAAGAAGATATGATAGAGACAAGCCAAATTTTCTGTGCAGCTATCTTGACCCACTGAGAATAATTCAATTAACAACATTATTATACAGTATTTATTTTTAATGTTGTAGCGTTGAATTGAAGGGAGAGTGTTTTAAAAGTATTTTTTCAAAGAAATTTTTATTGCCCTTTGACCAATAGGTTTTCATATTTTTCTAAAAAGGAAAAAGATAAAAAAAGAGAGAGTAAAATTGTTTGAGTAGACAAGGAATGCATTCATGACATGAATGTCTTCTGATTGACAATTTGTTGGCCAAAAGTCCATAACGTTTGCCAAGACTATAAGACTTTTTGCCCCCTTCAGTTATGCTAATTTGATTTTTCAATATAGTCCAAAAGAATCGAAAGCGTTGGCTGAGTCGAAAGTAATTAATTACTTTGTATTATTATTATTATTATTATTATTATTATTATTACAAGGGGTAATTATATAGAAAGTACCACCCATGGAGGTGCTTTAGTGGTAAGAAGCCTACTAACTCTTCACTGTTTGTGTCCGAAGTTGAGAGTTCAAGTATTGACACAATCCATTAATTGTATAGATATATAATCCCACATCATTTATTAATAGGGTTCAAGTGAATTGGAGTGTCCAAGACAATAAACTCATATGCAAGTTCTTGTTTTTTTTTTTTTTTTTTTGTTCAATTAAAAAAATAAGAGTTCTGGTACAAAAATAAAACAAAATAATAAGAGTAATATTTCTTCCTCTTATATACTAACTAGTAAGAGATGTCAATATGGTGAGACCCACAATGTGTTGCATGTGTTAGTTGGAAATGAATATCACTTAACTCAATCCATAGCCATCCTATCGAATTCCCACAACAACACAAATTTCAATTCAGGAAAGATCCAAATAAGTCAAATTTTTTAGTGTTAATAAATTAATAATGCATTACTAGTCCAATCATATATGATGATTACTCTAACTTTTTTGGGGTTGAAACACCGTATGTACTAATCATTACGAAACTTCAAACATGATTCAATAGTTTGTTTATTCCTTAATCTTGCAGATAATAAACCATGGAGTTTTTGATGAATCACTAAGCAACATGAGACAGCAAGTTCAAGAGTTCTTTGACCTTCCTTTGCAAGAGAAGAAACGTTGGGCTCAGAAACCAGGAAGTCTTGAAGGTTATGGTCAGGCATTTGTGACTTCAGAGGAACAAAAGTTGGAGTGGAATGACATGATCTTCCTCAAAACTCTTCCCCTTCAAGATAGAAGTTTGAATTTCTGGCCAGAAAACCCTCAAGAGTTCAGGTAAATTCTAACTGATCGAGTCATAAGATTGACCAATTGATATACATACACGTATGATTCATGCATATAGATATAGACACCTAGCAATATGCTCATATGATGGGATGCTATATAGCTTAAGCATAAATTTATCGAAGTCATCATGTGTGAGGTGGATTTTCCTTTTCCTAAAGTATAAGAATAATATAAGATATGGATACAAAATCATTGTCCATAGTATTAACGGTATTCCTAACATATCTAGGATATTCTAACATAGAAGGTCTTTTATTTATTTTATATATATTGAAGATATGGTAGGTTTGGACTCTATAATAATTACATTTTATGATTAATTCAAGAATTTAGTGATTTTTTTTTTCAGTGTAGGTGAAATTTAAATCCAATTTCCCTATTCAATTATAAAAGATTTTACTTGCCAAGCTAAGTGAAACTCACATAATAATATATAGTCCTCTTATTCATTATTCATATGATTCTACACTCATATTTTTGAGTTTGGAAAAGTACTTAACAATTTTTTTTTTCTTTTCTGGAGTATAATTTGTTTTTTTTCTTCACAATTTGGTGTGAATTTTAGAAAAACTCTGGAATCTTATTCTGAAGATATGAGGAAAGTGGCAGTTTCTATCGTAAGGTTCATAACCATGGGGCTTGGACTTGAGGCTCAAAAATTTTGTGACACTTTTGAAGAAGGAACGTACGAATTAAGGATGAATTGCTATCCTCCTTGTCCCGAACCTGAACGTGTTATTGGCCTTAATCCACATGCTGACATCTCCGGTATAACTCTCTTACTTGAGTGCGGCGACACGCCAGGATTGCAGGTTTTGAAAGACGAACACTGGGTTAATGTTGAACCTGTCAATGGTGCAATTGTTGTAAACCTTGGCCATATCATTGAGGTAAATACTATGACTTACATGTTAATATTTGTTAGATTGTCATAGGAATATTGTAGATATGTACCGTTAACTATGATTTTTTTTTTTAGTTTTTTAAATTTTATGTGTAATATATCTCTTTAATATTCTGAAATTTTAATGTGGGTTATGGTACTGTAAAGTCCCTTGTTATTAAATAAATGACTACTTCCTTGAAATACATCACCACGTACACCCGAACTATTTGAAGATAACAGACTATAAGATTGCAGTAGAAAAAGTACAAATGCAAGGTAAACATAGTTAACAAAATTATAGCATTTGCTTTGGTCATGCAGATTATAAGCAATGGGAATTACAAAGCCCCAGATCATAGAGCGGTGGTGAACAATTCAAAACAAAGAATGTCAATTGTTACTTTCTGCTATCCCAATCCGTCTGTGGATATTGGACCCGCAGAGAAGCTTATCAAGTCAGGAAGCCCACCTGTATACAAGACCCTAACAAATGCTGAGTATTTTCGTAACTTTTTCAATCGAAAGCTTGAAGTTTCATTCATTGACAGCCTGAAAATCAATTGTCATAAATTGGGCATTTAATGGTGAGCCCTACAATGGACTTAATCAATCAAGTTGTAACATTTAAGTAAAGGGGTAGTAGTGAGGAATAAACTTCTATACTAAATAATTTTGAATTTGAATGTGTCAAAACGTGGACTCCGTCGATATTGACAAAAGACGGGTCAAATTTGTATAATAGTGTTGTTAATCGAATCATGAGAGAGAGTGTTGTTAATCTATCCTTGCACATCTTGTGGGCATGATGGTGTTTTTTTTATTATGTATTACTTCATATTAAAAAAAAAAAAAAACGTTTTATTATTTACTAAATTAGAATTTATGTTTTGCATGGTTCATGGGGAACTTTAATTTCTCAATTGTTGAGTAATTTCCTTCGGCTGGCCGTGTACATTGAAATTACGTGGTTAACTAACCTACTTCCATTAAGAAAGATTTATTTTGGGTGTTATCCTATAATTTATTAATTTTGTTCAATACCATACCTGATTGGCTGTTTGCACTTAGAAAACAAATAACAAGACAATGTGGTTGAGTTCAAAACCTGAATTTTACTTTTACAGTTCAACTTTCGGTTGCTAAGAATTTTTTTTTTCTCCCTTAAGTCACCAGGCTTTGTACCTAACTATGGATATCATCTATTTACTTTCTTCATTTTTTCTCAATGTGAGATTCAATACTAACATGTGCACTCACAACAAATCTCCCCAAAACCCAATTGTTTTGTATTACTTAACCTACAGAAGCACTTTCTGCTTCTAAAGTCCCCTGACATGTGCTGTCAAATTCTAAGTTTGACCCCAACAAATTTGGACCAGTTCTGAAGTATAAGGCAGGTTTCCTCAAATAACCAGCCTAAAGTGCAGTGAGGTTACCAAAAATGTGAATATTCTTATTTATTCAAACATTCCTTCACTTGTCTTGCATGAGCTTAATTTTCTTGTGAGTCAAAAAATGCACCAACAAAACTTACACCAATTTCTAATAAATCCATTTATTGGAAAATATTAGTACAAGGCTACAGCTGATTATCCTTCAACAATTCACCTAGTCTCCATCACCTTTTAGTAGCAGGCTTAACAGTTTTTTTGAGAATGAGCAATACAGTTCAAAGGATATCAATTTATGAACAATATAAAAATTGTGGAAAAAACCTACCTTCAGTAGATTCTGAAATATATCTGGTACTAAGATATTTCTGGAAAAAGGAAGAAAGAACTTTGGTTCAAAAATATTGGAAATGATAACTAATATACAAGAAACATCCATAGCTGGGAAATGAACAACAAAACCTGCAAGTGACTTTTAACTTGCAAAATGGTTAATCCACTAGCATCCATGATCTTTAGGATTTCCTCTGGAGTTGCCTCTGGAATCATCCAACAAATAACTGATCAGTCAGTAATAATCATCTCTTTACCTTAAATATGTCATGTGAAACTTACTGTCTGCACCACCAAGACGATTTACACATTCAACAAATTGATTGTGAAGATCCTGAGTCCATCTAATGCGTGTTTTACTTGAGGCTGCAACTCTTGATAATACAGAACTACTATTTGTCATGGAGATTGGTTTTGGTAGTTGAGAACGGCAAGGATTACAACCAACCTGTTACAGGAAAAGATATCTCCAATCAAATTTAACCCCTGCACAAAGCAAACTGTAATTCTCAACTGAATAAAAAAGACAAAGGTATGCAAAAGATGAATGAACTCACTTTGTTGCACTGGTTTCCCTCAAAACTTATACAGTTTGGCCTCCATTTCAGGCTGCCATCTAGTTTGGTTGACTTCTGTAGAAGTTTAAAGAGATCACTTTTGAGACTTTGATTGTTCTGGATGGGAACTTTCATCAATGATTCCAGATAATCTGATGATTGTAGATTCAGATTGCCCTGATCTTGTGACCAATTGTTAGAATATGGTTGACTTGATGGGACAACTAAATTATGGTTCTTCAGAAATTGAGAGCATGGAGATGAGCTATCGCCGTGACTGAGTTTGTGGTAAACACGTGCATTGTTCAGTTGTACTGAAGGCAGAAGTTGATCCTGTATAGCTAGATGTGATGCATACTAACAGTTCTAAGATTCAGCTTGATCGAGACTCCCTCTAAGCCCTGCAAGTAGTAAAGTCCCATGTCTGAAGGTGGTTGTGAAGAAAGAGTTTCAAGAATACCTTCAGGTATGTTGAAAGAATCATCATTCAACAATTCATTGCTCCATTCTTGGACCTTGTTCTTCTTCATTTTAACTGAAGTGCAGATATTTAATATAAAACCTACGAGAAGAACTTCTATACCACGAGCTCAAAATTCAATTTGTTTGACAGTAAGGACTGCACTAACTAAATTGTGTTTCTATCATCTAGAACATAAGCAACAAGACTATGGAAATGGCAACAAACTACAGTCTTTGGAGTCATTTACTTATAGAAAGGGGATTCTTTTTCTTTAGCTTCAACATAACTTTATCATTAACATTTGATTTCCTATACAATAAATGGGTTTCTGCATTTTTCCCTATGTAACTTGAAAACATTCACGTGAAATGATTTAGAATTGCTTGAGAAGGTCAAAATCCCAAATTTGCTATGAAATTTGTCTTTTAAATGAAAACCATGCCACCTCCTCATACAACATGTAGGAATTTCATTTAGGATGTGCATTTTAATCTCTTTACATCTTCACGCATTTTCATGCATTTCAATATTACCTATGTATCTTAGGATAGGTTGCATTACTTGATTGTTTTTCATTTTCCTTTTATGTATTATTGACTAACACTCTTTGTTCTAAATGTTGAATGCATTGGATGTTATTTTACTGAATTTTCTAGGTTTGTGTGATGGAAAGATAGATTGTTTATATTTGGTCACTGTACCTCTAACACCTTTTCACTTCGGAACTTAGCTCTCGAGTTTGTCTAAGGAATGTAAATTAGGTTTTATTTAATGTAATTTCCTGCTTTCGATTTTTTTCATTAGATTGCAACAAGGACACGAAATCTGTATTTTCCTTTATATTGGATTGTATTTAGAACTAGAATCATGTATCTTTTTTTCTTTTTATTCCAAATCCACCAAACACAAGAAATCATTAATCCGACAACAATCACGCAAAAAATGATTATATAAACCAATAAAACAAAATCATTTTAAACAAGGAATCCAAGCTTACAAGTTACAACTAAGAAGGTGAAATACACCAAAGGATAATACACATGAGAGCCTTATAGTAAAAAACAAACCGCAATGCAAGAGACAGGAAACCAACCACTATTGGCCAAATTCTGATACCATAATACAAATAAGAAAAGGTATTTCACCAAACGTTGCAAATAGTCACAACTATGGGCAATGAAAACTCAAGATGACCTATTTTTTGAATGAAGGTGGAGAAGAAGTAAACAATGAAGGGCTTGGGGGCACAAAAACTTCAATCACTCCCTCAAGCATTTGTGTGACCTTTTTCATTGAGGGCCTCAGTGAAGGATCTTCTTGAATACACCAAATCGCTACAATCACAAGCCTTTCTAGCCTCTTCATGTCATTCCTTGCCTCTTCATCATTTTCTATCAACTTATCTAATTTTTTTTATCTTTGTAGCATTCATAAGCCCAATCTATCAATGCCTCCTCTTCTCCTAGTGAAAATGCTACACTAGACTTGCAGCAAATGATCTCTAGTAACATCACACCAAAACTATACACATCAACCTTAACCAAAATGGATGCTTTCGTAAACCATTCAGGTGCAAAGTATCCAATTGTCCCTCTTTGTGCTGTACAAGCTACTCGACTTTGCTCTGCCAACAAAAGATTTGCTAATCCAAAATCAGCAATCCTTGGCATAAAGTACTCGTCTAGGAGTATGTTTTGAGGCTTTATATCGCTGTGGATGATTTGGGTGCTGCACTCTTCATGAAAGTACATTAGGCCTCGTGCTATTCCAAAAGCAATTTGCACTCTTTGGTTCCAATGAGGCCTGGATATCCCAAAAAGAAAGCTAGCTAAAGAGCCATTACTCATGTACTCATATACCAGAAGCCGATGCTGCCCCTCATCACAATAGCTGAGCAAACGGACTAAATTCTTGTGATGAGTTTGACCGATCACGCTCACTTCTGTTTTGAATTCCTTCTCACCTTCTTCTACCACCTTACCTAACTTCTTGACTGCAACAAATCTTTTAGAATCTGATGGAAGGACTCCTTTATAAACAGCTTACAAGTTACAACTAAGAAGGTGAAATACACCAAAGGGTAATACGCACGAGAGAAGAGAGCCTTATAGTAAAAAACAAACCGCAATGCAAGAGACAGGAAACCAACCACTATTGGCCAAATTTTGATACCATAATACAAATAAGGAAATGTGTTGCACTAAAACTTAAAAAAGGATGGCTATATTTAGTTGACACAGGTAGAAAGCTATAACTAACATGCAGAACATATCGGCTTCAATGTAAAAATCCTTGAATTCACAAAGAGACTTTTGGAATCTACTAAAAACTATAGGAGAAGACTCTCTAAAATGTTATGAATGACAAAAACTTTATAATCTGATGGAAGGAACCCTTTACAAACAGTTCCGAAAGCACCTTTTTCCCACTGTTTGCTTGAAGCCCCTGGTTGCTTCTTCGAGCTTTTTATATGTATAGCTTCTCACATTTGTTGCAAGTGTGCAATCAATATTCCATCGCCAATTCAGCCTTTTGCGGTAAAAGTAGATAAAAGCCACAATACTAGCTATGAAGAATAGGATATTAAGAAATGTAGAGCTGCCAAGGAGTAGTGCCAAAACAACTACCATAGACTGGTCTTTCTTATCTGAACCTATATATTCCTTGACGAGAACTATGCTAGTATTACTTTCGCGATGTCTTCCACTGGACAGAGGAAACTTCTTCCAACATGCATTTTCGTTACCTTCATAAATGACCACAACACACAAGCAATCGTCAAGGCATAGCTGTTTACACTGTTCCTCATCAACCCCTCTAACAAGGCCGTAATCTGAGAACGGCCACTCCACATTTAGAACCCGTTTAAACTGTACATGATCTGTTTTCTGGTTTCCATTTTGGCAGCTGGGCAATAGAAAATCTGGTTTACAGCCTACCACTTGGTTGGATTGGTCCAAGGGAGAAAATCCATCAGGACATTAGCAAAATGCTGGCCCACTTGAATTAACTGGGGTACAGCAATATCCATTGGGTCCACAGAACCCACTTCCAGCAGCAACAGCATCAATTAATATACCACAAATATCACTGGGAATGCTTTGCACTTCAATCCATGATGAAGAACAGCTCTCATTCTCACCACTTGGGGTGTCCCCATTTCTAGGGTGTTTGTATACTCTGAAGCTTCCATCAAAATCAATTCTAGCCATGTGGTAGGAAGTTTCTTTTGAGCCTGGATCTCCCTTGGTAAGGTTGTAGATGGTTGAATTGTTCGCATCTGGGATAAACATGTATCCAGCCTCAGTAAAGTTCAATATTGATCCCCGTTGCAGTGTTGTGGCAAAATAAACTCTCATTGTTTTCAGACCTGAGTGTGGTTTTCATGTACAGTATTTGGCCAGGCAAGATTGTATCAGTAGGCTCTTTGAAGCTTTCCCATATAGAATTATACTGCTCATCATCTAAAATCAGCAAGTTCCCATTGTCCAGTAAAGCCGCACAACCGGATTTGGAACCATTCCTTGGAGCCTTCCATAACTCTTTGCCTTGAGGGTCATTGAGAACAAACTCATTGTTGCTAGACAGCTTCAGTTCAGAACCTTGCGATGCTGGTTCAGACCAGACTATGGTTGGGACTTTTGTTCTGTTAAACCAAACAGCAAGCAAGTATTGATTCTCTTTCTCATTGATTTTAATACGGCGGAATCCAAAAGCAAATTCACCTGAGCGCTACATGAATAATGGATTAATTTCTTGCTCTGTAACTAAAGTAGGTGATTTTAGCAATATGTTACAGTCATCTTTGGTGTAGGTGAAAACAGTGGGAAGGAGAGGAAGAAGCAGAGGTATAAGCAAGCAGAGTAAACAAAAATGAGCAAGTGTTGAAGTAGCCATTGCAATGGTTATGGCTTATGGGTTTATGAGTTAGGCAGAACCAATGACAACCTTTATATAGAAGAAAATGTTTACTAGGTTTTAAACTTGCTTTTCTAAGCAGTTGTTCTGTCATTTTTTATGGTCGACTTGTCAGATATTTGGATAGACTAACATCAATATGTTTTGGAAAAGACAAACTAATAATACTAGCCACTAGAATAAGCATGAATACTTCAACTAGTAGCAAATTAATTGCTTCTAAATAATTAGTTATTATTATTATTATTTTTTTGGTAAACGACGCTTGAAATTAATTAACGAATAACAAGTCTATTACAACAAACAATGCCAGCTTTATTACTAGCTAGCATCTCACCCACCGCATTCAGTGGATCAAACAAAAAAAGAAAATCAATTACATCAAGTTCAGCTCCCATCCTTGCAAGCCGGTCAGCGTAGTCATTTGCTACCCTGAACATGTGTGCCACCGAGGAGTTAGGGAATGTCTGAATCAGATTCCTACATTCAGATAAAAGGGGTTCAAACATTAGATTGACCATTGAAGGCCTTGAAACAAGCTACACAATAAACTCAACCTCCATTTCAATACAAATGTTTTCAATCCCCATTTGCTTTGCAATGGTGAGCCTGTCCTTTAGAGCCCAAAGTTCTGTCACCGTGTTCGATGTGCTGCCCAGCTTCCTCACAATAATTAGTTATTATTACATGGACAGAAAAACACTCATTTTAGTATGCATTTGAATGAGAGTTGTGATTTTGTATCTTTTATCTAATAGTGTATTATCTTAAATAACGTGATACGACCAACTATACTTTTAAATTTTATAATATTTAATTTAAACTAATTTTTTTTTATGCAATTTGATTGAAATGGAGAGAATTGTAATCCTCTAATTTATGTTTCGAATTGAATATTAAGATATGTACATAAAATATTGATTTATCTCAATTAAGAGTAATTAAAGTATTTATATTGTATCATATCTTAGATTTTTGAGAATTGATGTATTCTAGTGAATTCGATTACTCCCTCTGTCCCAATTTGTTTGTCCTGTTTGAAAAGTCAAATTTTTTAAGGGAACATCATTTATTGTCTTGTGTGCTTTATAAAAATTAGGGGTGGCAAAATTTGACACGACCCACGAACCCGACACGACTAACCTGTTTATAAACAGGTCATGGGTTGAGGTTAAATGGGTTCGGGTCATATTCGGGTCGACACGGCTGACCTGTTTAATAAACGGGTCGTGTTCGTGTTTAACATGTGAACCCGTTTGACCTGTTTGACCCGTTTAAGTAATAAATGTATTAAATTTTGTTATTATTGCTTAATTTTTGTTGTTGTAATTATATGTTTATTATTATATTTATGGTTGTAATTGTATTTTAATTTTAGATATATAGAAATTAATAATAGATTATTTAGATCATGTATGACCTATTAATCAAATAGGTTATTAGTATTAATTTTTACATGACTTATTAATTAAACAGGTTAAACGTGTCGGGTTGGGTCAACCTGTTTAATAAACAGGTCGGGTTAGGGTTGAGGATTCTTGACACGTTTACTAAACAGGTCGGGTTCGGGTCAACCCATATAGCAGAGTACTTATGGCTTGACACGACACGAACCCGACCCGCGAACACGAATTGACACCCCTAATAAAAATGTATAAGTTTACAAAATTATCATTAAATAAATTTATCAGTTTTTTTAAAAAGAGTTATTCTTAATAAGGAAACTAAAAATGTGCCACAATTAAATTGAATTTTTTAAATATTAGTTAGTTTTCTTTTCAAGTAGTTTTGAAAATAAAGTAGGGATATAATAGGAACTTTAGTAAATTAATAATTTTTATTTTTAGAAACAGAACAATATTTTAAGACATCCCAAAATAGAATAGAGGATAAACAAACTGAGACGAAGGTAGCACTATGTATCGGCATTTACTATTTTAATGCGTAAAATTGTATGAGTTTTCCATTTTAGCTGATTTCTAGAATCCTGTCAATTCCACATGGTTCACTGACTTTATTAATTTCTGGCATTGTCCTCTCTTTCTCTCTCTCTGTCTCTCACTAACTACGGTCTCTACTCTCTATCTTCATTGGCCTGAGATGCATTTTCGCAACACAACCCTTGATTGATATGGACAATTTGGTCAACCCAGAGTTCGATGAAAAAGAGCTCCAAAAGCTTTATACTTTGCATGTCACGAATGGAGAGTTTTTCAGGTAATTAATACAAAAACATTAGGCAGTCCTCTTTAGACTTATATATTTTGCTCAAATAGATTATGTTTGTTTGCATGTGTAGAGTTCATGTTACAGTTCATTAAGATGCAGTCTCATTATATGTTACTTTCTCATTGGATCAAGATATTTATATATATATATATATATGGGTTGGGTTCAAGTTACACATGGTATAAATCTAAATAATGTTACACCAATTATTATTTTTTAATAGGATGCCAATTTTAACAAATCTACTGTTGGATTACATTATCTTCGTATATTCTCCATACTTGCATAATTTTAAGGTGTTTAAATATTAATAGCTATGTCATTAATTAATTATTTTAATTCAAGTTTTTGTAGTTTAAAATAATATATAAAAAATGTGTTTATGAATGAAATGGTAAATAACATCCGATTAGTATGAAAATTGGCAAACATATCAAAAACATATAAAACATGTAATTCAAAGGTAAGATTTCCAAAATATGAATTCAATAGTAAGTTATTGGTGATGTAATACTGTTTAGAGTTATACTAGGTGTAACTTAAACTTAACCCTATCTCTCTCTCTCTGCAAAGAAACTTTGACTTGTCTTTTTTATTATTATTATTTTTGAATGAAATCTCTTTCATATGCTATAATTCATACATATCTTGACTAGAATTTATATATATATATATATATATATATATATCCTCATCCATCATATGTGTTTTTATTCATTCCTTCATTTAAAAAAAAGAAAAGAAAAGAAATCTAATTAATTAGCTGTGCAGACTGCAGAGTTCATGTTACAGTTCTTTAAGATGCAGTCTCATTATATTATCCGTCTTTTCTTTGTTTTCCTTTTCCATGTATCTAATTAATTAGCTAGTTGACTCTGCCAAAAAAAAAAAAAAAATTAGCTAGTTGATGAAACGCTATAATTTATACTAGTGTTACAATTATGTCGGCTTAAATTAAGGGTGAACAACCATTAGTCTGGTTACGGTTTTGACTTTTGAGCTAATAATCATAAATTATAAGATAACATGCAAAATAAATATTTCTTAATGGAGTAAGTTAGTTGACTAATTACAAACGTAATTTCAATGCACACTGCCAGTTTAGGTATTAGTATTACTAGATATTTTTCACCACTGCTCTCTTTGATATGGGGCTGTGTAACTCCCATTGCTCATAATCTGCAGGATCAAGTGAATGCCATGAATTTGTTAACAATGTTTACCTTGCATATGTCAATGCAGTTCTACTTTTATATTCAATTATATTCAATTTTCTAGTTGTGGTTATATCAATTAAGATGAAATACTTTATTCAACAACAAGAGGTTTTATAATTATTCACAATTAGAACTGCATATTTATTCATTAAATAAAAAAAAGGATTATTTATTATCATGTGGGTTACATTTAGTTCGATGGATAAAGTCTCTAATAATAGAATAAGAAAGCCGAATTCTTTTTGAGAAACAAACACACACACACACACACAAGGGAGAGGGAAATGTGTTCTAACAAAAAGGCATATTACAACTCTACTCAAAATATTCAAATCTTGTTTATCTGTTTGGATTAATTTTTTTTTTTTTTTTTTGGTCTTTCTCTTTTGCAAAATAATCTAACTTTTAACATTTTAAAAATAAACTAGTTTCTAGCTTGGGCCTAAAATTTATAAACCAAACATATGTGTGTGTGTATATATATATATATGAAGGGGAAATTACTCTTTGCCTATTTGTGGTTTGCTCGAAAAACACTTTGCTTACTTGTAGTTTCAAAATTGGCACTTTACTCATCTAAGGTAAGCTCCGTTTGTCTCATGTTACCACCTCTATTAAAAACAGAAGTAAATTTGTATTTTTGTTATCCTTTTATGTCTCTCTCATCTCAAAATATAAAAAACTAAAAAAATCAAGAGAAAAGAAGATCTAAAAGTTAGGTTTTGAAAAAAAATTAAAACCTAGCTTTTAGATCTTTTTTCTCTAACCTTTGAAGCTAGATGATGACCTCAACATTGTTCGTTGCACCATCAAAAAATTCGACCCTTCTTGGAATGAATCTGGAATGCTCGAAGTCAGTTCCTTCTCCATTCTCTTCCCACAATACAGAGGTAAAGTTTCAATTTTGAAATTTTTTTTTCCTGTCTGGGTGTTTTGCTCTTGATTTGAGTTTTGATTTTTTTTTTTTTTTTAATTGCTTTCTTCAGAAAAGTACTTGCAAGAGGTTTGGCCAACTGTTAAATCTGCTTTGAAAGAATATGGCGTTTCATGTGAACTTAACTCAAGTTTCTATTTTTCATTGTTTTACTTAGAAAGATATGTGCTTTTCTAATTCATTGTATGATTTACTACTGGTTATATATTGAAAGGTCCAAGACAGTTTCAACAACTAGAAGGACTAGGGACCCATATATTATCATCAAGGCTAGGGAACTTATTAGCATTTTGTCAAGAAGTGTCCCTGTTCATCAGTTACAATTTTTGGTCCGTCCTTTTTTACTCTTGTTTTCTTGTCTGTATTGTATGAATTTTCTATTGTGTTACAAAGGTGTGAAATAACTATCGAGATGTTGGGTTTTGTTCTTATATTATATCAATGCCCAAGGGTGAAATAGTTTCAATATATGCCTTCTTAGATCTAAAAATTAAAGTTAGGTTTTAATTTTTACAAAATTTAGCTTTTAGAACTTCTTTTCTCTTGATTTTTTTTAGTTTTTTATGTTTTGAGAGGAGAGAGATATAAAAGGGTAGCAAAAATACAAATTTACTCTTATTTATAATGGAGGTGGGTAACAGGAGACAAATGGAGCTTATCTCAAGTGGGTACAATGCTAATTTTTAAATCACAGGTAAGCAAAATTTTTTTCAAGCAAACCAGAAATAAGCAAAGTGTAATTTTTCAATTTAATCTATATAACTATATAATAACTAAAAGTTGAAATATTTGATTTTTTGTTAACCACTCTTTATTGCGCCACGTGGCTATATAGATTAATGTCACAAATACATTTAAAACTTCCAAAATAGTTGTGTATTTTCGTTTGATGGAAATTTTAGTGATATTTTCACTTTTCAGAACCATTGTGTTTGGTCATCTATAGTAAATTAGAGGCATAATGCTTAGTCTCTTTGAATAGTAGTTACAAAATATTTTGACTCTTTTTTACCTTATATACACACCCCTTAAAAGCCTAATTTCCTATACTAAACTATAGACACAACGTTTGATAATAGTTATAAATTACTTGCCTTTGAGCACGTGCTCACGCACAGTTGTGTCTTTTTGTTTGATACCCGAACAATTGTGTCTTTTCGTTTGATGGAAATTTTAGTGATATTTTCACTTTTCAGAACCATTTTTTTTGGTCATCTATAGTAAATTAGAGACACAATGTTCTGTCTCTTTGAATAGTAGTTACAAAATATTTTGACTCTTTTTTACCTTATATGCACGCCCCTTAAAAGCCCAACTACCTATACAAAACTATAGACATAATGTTTGATGGTAGTAGTTATAAATTACTAACCTTTGAGAACGTGCATGAGCACGTGCTCAGAGACTCTTCTATTTTTTTGGAAAAAAGTTGATAATTTGTATCAATTATAATTTGGGATTAATACACTTTTCAATTACAAAAAAAAAAAAAAACCAAGAGTTGTGGTGAGTATTATGCGTTAGCAGGTGAAGGTTAATAATTAATGGTAACCACTTAATAATCACAAAATACCTAGGTATTATGGGTTTGTGAGTGAAATAATTTTTTTATCACACCTCTATGTATTTTGTGATTATTAAGTGGGTTACCATTAATTATTAACCTTCACTTGCTAACGCATAATACTCATTACACCCATAGGTATTTTTGTGATTGAAAAATGTATTAACTCCAAATTATAATGGATGCAAATTATTAACTTTTTCCCCAAAAAAATTGAAGGTGCTTAGAGGCTAGTTTACACTATTCCCTTTACATTTTAATGACTTATAATACTACTACTCCAGGTTTGTTAACAATTTCTTTAATAGTTTTAAAAAATATTGTACCCCTAGGTTCTTTTGTGATTAAAAAATATATTAATTCCAAATTATAATGGATGTAAATTATTAACTTTTTCTCAAAAAAAAAAAAAAAAATTGAAGATGCTCAGAGGCTAGTGTACACTATTCCCTTTACATTATAATAACTTATAATACTACTACTCCAGGTTTGTTAACAATTTCTTTAATCATTTTAAAAAATATTGTACCTACTGAGTATGATTTCTGGGTATTGGGAATAATTATATATCAATGTCATTTTTAGCATAAATTTTAGGTATAACAAATTATTACTGATAGCAAAGAAATACCAAATTATCATTCGTGTTGGACTTATCATTGGTATTAGAATTTTTTTCCTCTCTTAAATTGCAACTTTTATTTTCAAGTGATCATAACTTTAAGCAAAGTGAAAATTTAAAATTTTTGCTCAACTCTTCCATGTATTGCTTGAGTTAAATATATATATATATATATATATATATATATATATATATAGCCCAAAATTCAATTGATTTGGAAAATTTGATGGGCACGGGGGCTTATTATTTGGACAGCATGATTTTAGCATAACAAGCAAAAGAAAAGGTATGTTACATATCATATATATGTATATTCCCTCTCAAAATTTTGTCCTATTTAATACATTTAGATACAACTTTTATTTTTCTTTAAGACTTTCTCCTCTCTTCTCATATGTGTGTGTGTTAAAAATAATTAGTATTTTCAAAAGAAAAAACAGTGGGTTAATCTTATATTGGAAAATGAGTGTGAGTTAAAGAAGTTTGAAGTCTGTGTTATGTATTGAAAAGTTAAACCTTTTTGGATATATACACCACTGTCAGTTTCTTTAAAAAAGAAAAAAAAGATACAACTTTTCTAGATAACTCTCTTTTTTTCCTTTCATTTCCTCTTGCCATGCCATTGTGTTAGACGTAAAAAGATAAACAATTACAACACTACTGATGACAGGAAGCATTACATCTCATTTTCACACAAGTCATCCAAACAGGAGATCAATATTATAACATCTCAAGTTAATTGCTTCTAATTTCATCCAATGAACATGCTAGATGGAACTTTTATCAATCTTAGGATAATGAAATTCTGTAGTATATAAGAATTTTGAAAATCTTTATATTGGATGCGAATTTTAAAAATCTATCGTTAGATTGCACAAAATTTCAAGAAGATAAAAAATTAATAATTACTCATTAATCAAATTTTGAATTTCAAAATTTTGTTGTTTAAAATTGTACATAAAAAATAATTTTATTGATAGAATAATAAATTAAAACAATCCAATTAATAGTTTCGGTGGCCGTCCGTTGGTAATGGCCTTGCAGCGTTTTGGTGGCCATAAGTTTGGTTCGAACGTGAGAATCTAAACTCCATTGCCAATAAGATGAATCTGACAGTGTTTAGAATGACGTGGATAAATTGGCATGTGGAGTGATTTAATTGGAGAACTTAAGGAACTGATTAAAAATGATCTGTACATTATAAATCTATAATAACATGCATTTAAAAATTATTGATAGTGTGGTACAATGGTGTTCTCTTATTTGGAATTAATTAAAGTTTAGACAACAAGTAATGTGTGTTATTGCAATTGATATATAATAAAAATGGTGATGATGATAAGTATATATGAAAATAATATCATTTTGGTCACAATTTGTCACATGTGAAAATATTTCTCCTCACGTTGCTAGTTTTGTATGGTTTATTTTGTTAAGTGCAACTTTTAAGATCTCTCATTAGGTACATATTATTTTAACTTAGCTTATTTCTTGAAGTCAAATAAATAAGCAAATGTATTCTTTCTCAAAAAAAAAAAAAAAGCAGATGAATTTAAGTTTTTCTAAACGACACTTATCCTTAATTTTAAAGAAATATTATTAGGAATGATTGATTTGTCACAATAAATATTAATTACTCAATTTGAAAATATAATTAGGTTGAGCAAATGTGGATAACTTGACCCACTCATCCTGTCATCCGACTCGGCCAATCTAATGGATTTCAACTATTTTCAACTGCTTCTTCTATAACATGCAAATTGATGTTCATGTTAAGTGGAATGATGAAATTTATATATAAAACCTTACAATTTTAGAAGCCCTCAATATTATTTAAAATTTTAAATGAAGTGGCATTACATATACTTTTAAATAGGTAATATTTGTTGAGTGGCACTTGTTAGTATTTTAAAGGAGATGTTATTGTTTTAATTCCCAACACTCAACCATCGAAATTATAAAAATATACACCCCAAAATAGATAAATTTAATATTTAGTAATATTTTCTGTCGTGTTCCCACCATAGTTGGACTCACAAGCATAGTTGTCAAAATCTCAATTTGGATATGTGAAGGATTTTCACAATTTGCTCAAATACCAATGGGCTTGGTCTGCGATCGAATGTTATAAAACATATGTGCCCCCTCATCCTTCACCAATTGGTCGTTGGATGGATTGGTAAGGTACATAGTCCAACAAGTGATATCAGAGCCTGGTCATAGGTTCGAGTTGTTGGAGTCACATTGTGAGGGAGGGATTGTGAGGGATTTTCACAATTTGCTCTAATACCAATGGGTTTGGTCTACAGTCGAATGTTATAAAAGATATGTGCCCTCTCATCCTTCACCAATTGGTCGTTGGATGGATTGGTAGGGCACACAGTTTGACAGGATCTTACGATTTTATGATCCCACTTGCTTAAAGCGATTTGGATCTTTCAAAGATCTATGATCATGGTTTCTTGTAATTTTCTTTAACTTGACTGAAGATTTAGTTGGTCTAAAATGAAAATAAATATCCTAATAGACCCAGTTTTGCTATTCTAAAGTAGAGAGATAGAGTGTCAGTTGGACCTAAATGAAAAATAACATCCCAATAGATTGTCACATTTTGATGTTTTTGGCTTTTTTAAATGATGCTTACAAATGAATGTAGTGATATATGGTAATTACATTAAATGAATGCAAATTTTTTTATTTTTTTTATGGATGAATGTATAATTTATATTATTATTTAACATACCAATGTATTTTTTTTTTCTCAAATAATGTAGGATCTTATAATCCACAATCCGATTCTACAATTCACGATTCCACCTACTTCCTACAATTCTAAGTAGGATCTTGATTTTGACAACTTTGCCCACAAGGCTCCAAGAAAAAAATTATCATATAGCCCGGGATCTTGTACATGAGCTTTAAAATGTAAATAAGAACAAAGAAATCTTTTAATTTTGTTTAGAAATTAAACATGAATAAATAAAAGAGAGATTTAAACCTTTGTTTTCCTAGTAAAGAAAATGCTACACAAATACAAGATTTGATTTGAATGGCATTGGATATTTAGTAATATTATAAGTCATTTAATACACATTTATATTTGTAATATTAATCTAAATTATGAAATATGAATTTATCAAATGGAGAAGTTTTTTTTTTTTGAATAAAAAAAATTAAGGATTATTGATTTTATTTTTAAATAAAAAGGATTACTGATTTTTTTTTTTAATCATATTTTTGTTTCATTTTGTTTAACAACAACGAAGTAATTTCTTTTGGTTGTTGAAGAGAGAATGTGAATCTTAGTCCACAACAATAATGTGAACGCTAATTAGTCTTAGACGTGCAGGTCCTATACTTTATATAGCCTATAGCTGAATATTCAACCTCGAAACTTTTGGAGCAATCTATTCAACACGTGACACCAAAAGAGGTAATAAAAAAAAGCCAAAAAACAA
Organism: Quercus variabilis; assembly: GCA_030445155.1. NCBI lineage: Eukaryota > Viridiplantae > Streptophyta > Magnoliopsida > Fagales > Fagaceae > Quercus > Quercus variabilis. The sequence goes on along the minus strand of CP129448.1, from coordinate 2,282,393 downwards.
CACTCTTTTTCTTAATTTGTTAATAATTATCTTTGGTATGCTCTGAAGATATTATATAAAGGGCTTTGAGTACTAAAACTAGTAGCCAAATATCCATTTTCATTAAACCAAACCAAAAGAGTCCGAGAAATGGCTTTGGCACCTTCAGAGAGCCTTGAATGGTCTCTACCAGTTCCAAGTGTTCAAGAGCTTGCAATCCAAAAGCTTGATAAGATACCACTTAGATATGTAAGGGATGACTTGGACCAGACTACTCCTTCCAATCCTTCTCTTCGTGTACCTTTGATTGATATGAACAAGTTGGTCAACCCAGAATTCCATGAAAAGGAGCTCCAAGAGCTTCACTTTGCATGTCAAGAATGGGGAGTTTTTCGGGTAATTAATACGAAAAACATTAGGCAGTACTTTTTGTTGTTGTTGTTGTTGTTCATTCCTCTTCCTATAATACAATAACATTAGGCACTATATATTGCTTTTCCTTCATTTTCCTTCACCACCTTAGAAAAATATTGATCTTGAGGAATATTTTGCTTAGAGATTTCTAATCAAAACAAGCCTGTTTATAGCTTTTGTAGTTCATATACTAATGAAACTCTTCCTATTGATCAAAATTTACCTTTCATAATTGCACTTTCTCTTTCTTCTTCTCTTAATCTTTATTCTCCAAATCATTTACTAATTAATGAGATTCAAAAGACCATACTTTCTGCTTAAAACAACTTTATATATGATATGAACTAGAACCAAAAACTTATAGTTTTCTTGGGTTTTAGTTAACTTAATCGATAAAGTATCTAATAGTTAAATAAAAGATTTATGATTCAATCTCTGTCTACATAAAAAACTAATTAGTATTTTGATTTGATGATAAAAAACTATCATCAATAGTGGATGTCATAGGTTGAAACTCTTAAAAAAAAAAAATAAAGGTAAAAGATAGCTAAAATAGTACAATGAAACTCATGAATAATACCAAAAAGTGTAGTAGGACCTATGAATAATAACAAAAATAAGCTGAATAGTAAAATAAGTTGGCTTTATAAGCTGGAGCCAAACGTACACAAAGTGATAATAATTAATTGTTTACTTATCTATTTGGAGAAATGCTATGTCTACAACATTTTTACAACAATTTTACAACAAATACTAAGTGGCAGGTTGTTACTAGTTATTATTGTTGGGGCAAAAAAGTAATCTTACTAATAGTTTGAAATTTGAACCAATAATAACTAACCACCTATAATTTGTTGTAAAAATGTTGTAAAATTGTTGTAGACGTAACATCTTTCTATCTATTTGGCTCAAATAGAGTACGTTTGTTTTCATGTGCAGAGTTCATATTACAGTGCATTAAGATGCAATCTCATTAGTTATATTATTATTCTTTGTTTTCCATATATATATATATATATATAATTAGCTAATTGTTAATGAAACGCAATAATTTATACTTGTGTTACGTACAATTATGTCTACTTTAATTAAGTGTGAACAACCAATACTCATCTGGTTATGGTTTTGAACAAATAATCATAAATTATAAGGTAACACGCAAAATAAATCTTTCTTAATAGAGCAAAATATTTGACCTGCAGTTACAAACTTAATTTCAAAATACAATGTCGTGTACTTTAGGATATTACTAAAAAATTGAGAAAACAGTTCCTCGTGAACCATACATGCATAAAGTCTAATTTATGAAATAATAAAATATTTTGCATTTTTTTTTTTCTAAATGAAGTAATAGATTATAGATTAAAAAAAAAAAAAAAAAAAAAAAAAAAAAAACATCGTCATGCCTGTATGACGTGTAAAGATAGAAAAGAAAATTCCAGTCAAGAAGATATGATAGAGACAAGCCAAATTTTCTGTGCAGCTATCTTGACCCACTGAGAATAATTCAATTAACAACATTATTATACAGTATTTATTTTTAATGTTGTAGCGTTGAATTGAAGGGAGAGTGTTTTAAAAGTATTTTTTTAAAGAAATTTTTATTGCCCTTTGACCAATAGGTTTTCATATTTTTCTAAAAAGGAAAAAGATAAAAAAAGAGAGAGTAAAATTGTTTGAGTAGACAAGGAATGCATTCATGACATGAATGTCTTCTGATTGACAATTTGTTGGCCAAAAGTCCATAACGTTTGCCAAGACTTAAGACTTTTTGCCCCCTTCAGTTATGCTAATTTGATTTTTCAATATAGTCAAAAAGAATCGAAAGCTTGTTGGCTGAGTCAAAAGTAATTACTTCGTATTATTATTATTATTATTACAAGGGGTAATTATATAGAAAGCACTACCCATGGAGGTGCTTTAGTGGTAAGAAGCTTACCAACTCTTCATTGTTTGTGTCCAAAATTGAGAGTTTAAGTATTTACACAATCCATTAATTGTATGGATATATAATCCCACATCATTTATTAATAGGGTTCAAGTGAATTGGATTGTCCAAGACAATAAACTCATATGCAAGTTCTTTTTTTTTTTTTTTTTTTGTTCAATTAAAAAAATAAGAGTTCTGGTACAAAAATAAAACAAAATAATAAGAGTAATATTTCTTCCTCTTATATACTAACTAGTAAGAGATGTCAATATGGTGAGACCCACAATGTGTTGCATGTGTTAGTTGGAAATGAATATCACTTAACTCAATCCATAGCCATCCTATCGAATTCCCACAACAACACAAATTTCAATTCAGGAAAGATCCAAATAAGTTAAATTTTTTAGTGTTAATAAATTAATAATGCATTACTAGTCCAATCATATATGATGATTACTCTAACTTTTTTGGGGTTGAAACACCGTATGTACTAATCATTACTAAACTTTAAACATGATTCAATAGTTTGTTTATTCTTTAATCTTGCAGATAATAAACCATGGAGTTTTTGATGAATCACTAAGCAAAATGAGACAGCAAGTTCAAGAGTTCTTTGACCTTCCTTTGCAAGAGAAGAAACGTTGGGCTCAGAAACCAGGAAGTCTTGAAGGTTATGGTCAGGCATTTGTGACTTCAGAGGAACAAAAGTTAGAGTGGAATGACATGATCTTCCTCAAAACTCTTCCCCTTCAAGATAGAAGTTTGAATTTCTGGCCAGAAAACCCTCAAGAGTTCAGGTAAATTCTAACTGATCGAGTCATAAGATTGACCAATTGATATACATACACGTATGATTCAGGCATATAGATATAGACACCTAGCAATATGCTCATATGATGGGATGCTATATAGCTTAAGCATAAATTTATCGAAGTCATCATGGGTGAGGTGGATTTTCCTTTTTCCAGAGTATAAGAATAATATAAGATAAGAATACAAAATCATTGTCCATAGTATTAACAGTATTCCTAACATATCTAGGATATTCTAACATAGAAGGTCTTTTATTTATTTTATATATATTGAAGATATGGTAGGTTTGGACTCTATAATAATTACATTTTATGATTAATTCAAGAATTTAGTGATTTTTTTTTTCAGTGTAGGTGAAATTTAAATCCAGTTTCCCTATTCAATTATAAGAGATTTTACTTGCCAAGCTAAGTGAAACTCACATAATAATATATAGTCCTCTTATTCATTATTCATATGATTCTACACTCATATTTTTGAGTTTGGAAAAGTACTTAACAATTTTTTTTTTTTCTTTTCTGGAGTATAATTTGTTTTTTTTCTTCACAATTTGGTGTGAATTTTAGAAAAACTCTGGAATCTTATTCTGAAGATATGAGGAAAGTGGCAGTTTCTATCGTAAGGTTCATAACCATGGGGCTTGGACTTGAGGTTCAAAAATTTTGTGACACTTTTGAAGAAGGAACGTACGAATTAAGGATGAATTGCTATCCTCCTTGTCCCGAACCTGAACGTGTTATTGGCCTTAATCCACATGCTGACATCTCCGGTATAACTCTCTTACTTGAGTGCGGCGACACGCCAGGATTGCAGGTTTTGAAAGACGAACACTGGGTTAATGTTGAACCTGTCAATGGTGCAATTGTTGTAAACCTTGGCCATGTCATGGAGGTAAATACTATGACTTACATGTTAATATTTGTTAGATTGTCATAGCAATATTGTAGATATGTACCGTTAACTATGATTTTTTTTTTTTTTTAAATTTTTAAATTTTATGTATAATATCTCTTTAATATTCTGAAATTTTAACGTGGGTTATGGTGCTGTAAAGTCCCTTGTCATTAAATAAATGACTACTTTCTTGAAATACATCACCACGTACACCCGAATTATTTGAAAATAACAGACTATAAGATTGCAGTAGAAAAAGTACAAATGCAAGGAAAGCATAGTTAACAAAATTATAGCATTTGCTTTGATCATGCAGATTATAAGCAATGGGAATTACAAAGCCCCAGATCATAGAGCAGTGGTGAACAATTCAAAACAAAGAATGTCAATTGTTACTTTCTGCTATCCCAATCCATCTGTGGATATTGGACCCGCAGAGAAGCTTATCAAGTCAGGAAGCCCACCTGTATACAAGACCCTAACAAATGCTGAGTATTTTCATAGCTTTTTCAATCGAAAGCTTGAAGTTTCATTCATTGACAGCCTGAAAATCTAATTGTCATAAATTGGGCATTGAATGGTGAACCCTGCAATGGACTTAATCTAAAAGGCCAGTTGGCCCTTCAGCTCAAGTTGTAACATTTAAGTAATGGGGTAGTAGTGAGGAAATGTCTTCTATACTAAATAATTTTGAATTTGAATGTGTCAAAACTTGGCCTCCCTCAATATTGACAGAAGACGGGTCATATTTGTATAATAGTGTTGTTAATCGAATCATGAGAGACTGAGAGTGTTGTCAATCTATCCTTGCACATCATGTGGGCATGATGGTGTTTTTTTTATTATGAATTACTTCATATTTAAATTTTTTTTATTATTTCATAAATTAGAATTTATGTTTTTTTTTTTTGATAGGAATTAGAATTTATGTTCTGCATGGTTCATGGGGAACTTTAATTTCTCAATTGTCTAGTAATTTCCTTTGGCTGGCAGTGTACGTTGAATCTTGAAATTACGTGGTTGACTAACTTACTTCCATTAAGAGAGATTTATTTTGGGTGTTATCATATAAATTATGATTATTTGTTCCATACCATATCTGATTGGCTGTTCGCACTTAGTTTAAGCTTTTACTAAATATCATATAAACCGACATACATAATTGTAACAGTATAATAAATCATAGCGTTTCATCATCTAGCTAATTAAATAGTATACGGAAATTAAGAGTATGTTATCATGAGACAACATTTAACTGTAATGTCAACTTTGTGTGCTTGTAATTAAATTAACATAATACATTTAGATTAGATTATAGTAGAGTTTCTATCTTATATAAAAAACATAATCTATTTAAGCACATATATAAGTCAATTATTATCACTTTGTTGGACATCTAATTTGTCTTCAAGAGCTCTTGAAGCTAGTACTGCCTAATGTGAACAAAGAATAGAGAAGGAGAAAAAGAAAGTAGCATTTATAATAGGTGAATTTTGATCAATATAGGAAGAGCTTCATGAACTACAAAACCTACAAAACCCACAAACAAGCACGCTTTAGAAATCTCTAAATAATATATTCCCCAAGAAGAAGTACTGCCTAATATTCTAGTATTAATTACCTGAAATAAACTCCCCACTAATTCATGGCATGCAAAGTGAAGCTTTTGGAGTTCTTTTTCATGGAACTCTAGGTTGACCAACTTGTTCATATCAATAAAGGGTACACGAAGAGAAGGATTGGAAGGTGTACTGGTCACAATCTGGTCCAAGTCATCTCTTGCATATCTAAGTGGCACCTTATCAAGCCTTTGGTTTGCAAGCTCTTGAACTTTCTAATACCCTACTGTACGTTCCTATGAGTTCATCAATAAACTAAGATGAGGTAGGACGCAATGCATGTGACAAAGTTACAAAGTATATTAGATGGAGCAAAATCAAAATAATTTAGGGAAAATATAATAGCAAAATAGAATAAGTAATGGTTTTAATTAATTAGGTACCTTGGTTAGAGTAATAGGTGGGCTTGACCCTAATAAATTATGCTCCAATTAAAATTCTATTTAGAATTTAAAAAAAAAATATTTTAATTATTTTGATAATGTATCAAAATTTTGTATTTTAATATATATATGTATATGACATACCATCTTACACCAACTCCAACTAGCTCAATATATGTTTGGATTTTTATAATTCAATCCAGATGAAACTTTATTAAAATTCAAGTGGCCCACTAAAGTTTAAAATGTATTATTCATAAAAAAAAATATTTTTAAAATGTATTTTTCATGTAAATCTTTTTAATGGTTATTACGAAAATAACCTTAAAACATTTTTTTTCCTGCCTAAAAACTTAGTGAACGTTTGGATTGCAACAAGCATCTAGTGTTTGCGCGTGGGTCCTGTGCACTGTTCACGAGACCCACAAACCTATTTTTTCAGCAAAACTTCCATTAAAAATGAGTTTTACGGCACTATTTACATATTTAAAAATTATTTTACTGTAGTGTTTTCAGTTTTCAGTTTTTAATTTTTAGTAATAAGCGATATCCAAACAGACCCTTATTAATTTGGAAAATTTGATGGATGTATATTACAAGTCAATTGTCCGAGCTGCTACAACTCTCGGCCCGATCATGTGGATTCATAGCTAGGTTTCTAATAAGTCCGCCTTTAAAGAAGTTATTGGTGCTGGGTCTATTATAGAGCTTAGAAATTCATATTAGATTTAAATGTAATACTATCATGGAGAGTTGTCTTTTGTTCACTGTCCATATTAGCATGGGTGGTGAGCGTTGTCTTTGTCTTTAAGAACAGAAGAGAAGGAGATCTCTGTTTTGTTTTGTTTGTGCATAGAGAATGAGTGGAGGCAAAATAAATCCATATTTCATTTAGCAACGGCTTAGGAAATAGTACAAACATATGAGTCATATATATGGCTTTTCTTTTTCACCCTATATGTTTTGTGGGTCAGTTTTTCAATGTTGTTTGTTAGTGTTTGGAAGCTTGAGCCTAAAATTTACAAACACAACAAAAATAAACAATGCCCCAAAAGTGTATGTATGTGGGTTTGGTTTGTTAGTGGAATCAGAAAATTTTTGTTTTTTTGAGAGAGTTTTAACTTATGGCATCTGCTCCTGATGATAGCTCTTTATCATCAGAATTTGTTAAGCACTTCTTTAAATTTCTTAATTTACTCTAGTGTCTTAAATTGTCTTATAAAGTTAGTACATATATTTTTAAAAAATATCTAGGTGTGTAAGATAGTGCTTGGCTCCATCTGCTGGCTTTCACCAAAGGCTCTACAAAATGGAATTCATGCTATCACATAAGCTTCTATAAGCAATAAAAGTACTAGTATTATATAAGTAAGAGGTCTTATAAAGATTAAATATATTAAAAAAAAAAAAGATAACTTAAAAAAAAAAATTTATATACGACTAAAAGCAAAAGTTAAAAAGGTAACTTTTCTCTTTAGAAAAAAAAAAAAAGATAAAGAAAGAAAGAAAGAAAAGAATTGAAGAGAAAAGTTACGTTTTAAACTTTTGCTCTCAACCATTCATAAGTATTACTACATCTCATGCAATAAATTGGTTATTGTAATAAATTGGCTATTACATACTAATGGCCTAGAAAAAAGTGAATTATAATAGGCTTGAAAATTTGGACAAAGCAAGGCATCAGCTATTATTATTAAAAGTGAGTTGCATTGGGTTGAGATTCTGAGTACTACTATTATTATTTTAACTTTACCCTACCTCATTAGGTTAAGAAAAATCCAACCAAATCAAATTCATCATAATGAAAATCACCTCACCCAACCCATCCGGGAGGATGATCGATCAGGTTGGGTTCTTTTCATTCAAACATTTAAGATCATTATTCAATAATCTTTTTGTTTTTTGAAAAGTAAATAGTTCATTAAAAGTCAAAATAAAAAGTGATTATGATTTACACCATAAATCCTAATAGTTCAATTTTATCAAAACGAAGTCTCAAAATAATAAAATAAATCAAACTAACAAGTATTTTTTTAACTTAAATAACAAATAAATCAATCTAACAAATTTAAAAGACATATTTTTTAAATTATTGTGTAAGTTGGGTTAGTTTACACTTTACACAAGTGAAAAATTTTGCAACCAACACAACTCAACCAAGCTCTAAAAACAATACAACCAACCAAACCCATCAGCTTATAAAAAACCAATGCGAAGAATCAAGTTGAAATGGTGACTTGAATGCGTACTTGTAAAAACTTGATACCCCACTCATGAATTATTCATATTTCTAACTTCATATCAACCAAGCCTAAAAGCGAAAAAGAAAAAGAAAATGTTAAAACCCTAGGAAAAAACGTTGCCAAATTTAGTATTGTTTTAACACCTTGTTTGACATTCAAGCCATGATACAAGGAACAATGAATACTGTAGGGTCAGCTTTTGTAGCCCAAACCCAAAAAGTATGGGTTAGAGGCCCAACGTACCCTGGACAATAAATTTGTAGAGAGTGGGTGAAAGAGCTGGGCTGGGTGCGAATTAAACAATGGTGGGTTAGACTACGTAAAGCAGAAACAACATAAAATGAAGCTGAAAAAACTCTTAGGTCAATGTCCGAAGAGGTGTTTCATTGAATGAACAGTGATTACAAGGTTCAGAGTTATAGTAAAACTACTCTTCTTTCTCCTTTCACGTTTTTCCGATCCCCTTTTTATCAGGATCTCTTCCTCTTTATATAGTACCCTTCTCCATCATCTCCACCGTCCACTTGTTCTTCATCTGTGCATCTACTTGAGTGCATGTCACATCATGGGTCTGCTTTAGTTATTTGGGAGTGGCGGTAGCTGAGGTTGTACTGTTCAGGGGTCTTCTCCACATAAATGCGGCCAAAAAAGCTGTTGTAGTGCATTAAATATGGTGATAACAGCTTTTCCTTTAGATATTTCTTCGTTCTTATCATCTCTAGCCCTACCCTAGGCTCATCATCATCATTAGGATTGCTAGGAGGATTACTCAAACCTTCCACACGTCTAAGTGATCACAATTATTTATATCCGAGGATCAAGGACTCTTCGGCTCAATAGTGATCCTTTCGGATAGAAGGCAACCTCCTCGGACGACATCCCTCTCACTTCTGGGCTTCATGCCTTCAGATGGGTTTGGACCCAACGATTTACTGCTCTTCGGAAGTATAATACCCCTCAGTTTAGTGCCCCAGGCCCACTAAGTAGTTTTGGGCTTTTACCCCCCACAATAGCCCCTCGAAATCTCAATTTTTCCCTCGCATCCTTGGAGGAAAAGTGGGATTTTGACTTGCTAGGGAGCAAAAGCTTGAGAGCAGATAAAAATTCGTACTGGCACGTGTGTAGATATGAATGTGCGCGTCCCACCATTTCTACAGTTGTTTTTCGTATTCCCAAAGCGCAATATTAATTACTCCAGGCGGCGTCTTGTCCTTTGCATCCAACGGTGGATTATTGATCCAACAGACAGGGTTCATTCTTGGGATTTGGGCGAAATAACTTCTGCCCCTTCATTTGTCCTCGTATAAAATCCCAGAGGTTAGCATTTCCTCTTTACCTTGCCATTCTCAGACTATCCAGCAAGAACAAGCATCCAAATGCTCCGAGCTCCCTCAATCGCTGACCTCAATCCTTTCCAGAGCTTTCAAGAATCTTCTTGCGAGTTCATAGATCGGTCCCTAGTTCCGTTTCTGTAAGTTTTCATCACTTCGAGCCTTCTGTTTTCTCTTCGGTTGTCTTCTGCATCGCTTTTTCTTTTTTTCGTTTAAGAAAGATGGACAAACTCGAGTGTATGGTAGACAGTCCGGCTTAGTTGGAGAAGTTTAAGGCCACATACCGCATACCTCCAAACGTGGGTGTGAGATATTGCCCTCCGGAGAAAGTACTAACTGATCGGAAATCTAGAGAGGCTGTGATCCCTCTGATCGCCTTCCTAGAAGGGGGAATGACCATTCCTATGGACCCCATCACCACTAACTTCCTTCGAAACCATAGGATTACCCCTTGGCAGTGTGTGCCTAATATGTTTAGGATCCTAGTAGCAATTGAAGACCTTAATCACCTCCTAGGATTGGGTCTTACTTGGCTCGATGTGGTGCACATGTACGAGTTCCACACCCAAAAAGGGGCGGGATACTATTTAAAATCCCGCTCCGACGTTGTTAGGCTCATCTCCTGTCTTCCCAAATCCAATAAAGGGATGAAGGATGACTATGTGATCATCTCGGGAGCATGGTATGATGGCCCTCACTGTCCGACTAAGCCAGGAGAGCCAGGTGGGACACTAGTCTTAGGCACACTGACTATAGGCTTAAGACCTTTGTCTCTTTACAGTTTTTTTTTTAATTCTTCTTGTTTTACTGCTTTTTTGTTTTTTAGTTTCTAACCAAGTTCTGCGGTGACTTGTAACAGATAAACACCATATACGTCCTCGGCTCAGCCTCATAAATACTGCGGCCTTGAACTTCTTACTGCGATCGGAGATTTTTGTAAGCGAGGACGGACAACTCCGCTCGGCCCTCCTCATCCTTGGGTATACAGCCAAGCCGAAGGATCTCCAACCGGTCGGCAACACCATAACTCAGGGAGATCAACGCATCCACCGCATCGATGTTGCCTGGAAGGGATTCTTGGTGCCGCACGAGCTTCCACCCGTGCCGCATCCCAACCCCCAAGGTATACCCCTGCTTGTCTGACCGCTTCAACAAGCTCCCCTTGGACAAGAGGTTGAGGGTGAAAGGGTTGTCTCCTCTACCTCCTTACTAGAGGAACAGATTGACGAGTTCCACTTCGGAGGGGAAGCTTCGGGGGGACCACAAGTAGTAGAGGTCTCGGACGCTGAACACGAGCCCAATAGGCATTCCAGCATTCAACCTGCCCTATTTGTTGCTCGTCCAGAAGATTCTTCGGACGAAGACATGGATTTGAAGAACATGATGAAGACCCGGGGGAAGAGGGCCGAGTAAAAGGTTGCTGGAACCACCCAACCAGGGGTAACCCTGCCTCCAGCGCCTCCCTAGGTTTCTAACCTCAGCCTAAAGCCTAATCCAGACTTGAAGAAGAAGAGGCCCCTTGATCCTGAGGAGAGGGAGGTGGAGGTGATTTTTCCACCTAAAGCAAATAAACAACAAAGGACCACAAAAGACCATCGAAGCAAGAGGGCCTCTTCCACCGACAGCCGAGATGAAGGTGCATTGGCTGAGGTCCGACGAGGAGGGGGAACTCGCACTTGGTCCCCAAGGTTGGAGCTAGATGGTGCTTCAATCGCTTGGGACGCCTCCATCAGGAACTATGATGGGGGAAGAGCAGGCTACGTTGCTGAGGCCCTACAGCAACCTCTCCTCCTCCCCCATGATATAGAGTCCTATCGGCGTTTCAACCAGCAGGAGCTCTTCTTATCCCTTAAGAGGGACATGGCCATGGTAAGTGAACCCCTTCTTACTTAGGGTTTTATTCTTAACTTGCTTTACCTATTTTCTTTACCTCATGTTGAAAATGTTGCCATGCAGATTACTCAGCAAATTTATGTGGCCGAGGAATGGAATAAGAAGGAGTGGCTCAAGGCCCAAGCGGCAGCCCAGTCCTAGTTTGAGATGGAGGCATCTCTTGGTCAGTTGAAGGAGGACTATGCTCATCTGTTTGAGCAGCTCAAAGCTATGACCAACGAGAGGAACAACCTTAATGCCGGCTTGAAAAATGCCGAGACTTAGGCTGAGGAGCAGCGTAAACAGCTGAACATGGCGGAAACCAATCTGGCTACTGAAAGGGAGCTAGTAAAGGGTCTTAGGGCTGAGCTCCAAAAGGCCAAAGAGAATACCAAGGTGGCCGAGCAGAAAGTTCAACTGGCCAAAGAGTCAGTTGAAGCTGAAAGGAAGGTGGCCTATCAGCTGGAAGTAGATGAGACGGCGCTCCAGCTTATGGAGCAGTTTGCCTCGGTTAGTCACGACTATTGCGATGTAACTTGGCAAAAAGTGCTCGATGCTGCTGAAGTCCCTTTGGACTCCCATCTGAGGTTGCCTGGGAGCACATATTATGTCCCAGAAATTTGAGAGCTCCCAGGGACCGATCCTCCGCCACTTCCAGAGGCTTTGGAGCAGGCTTTGATTAGTCAAGCTCCTTCATCCTCCCTTAAGGCACCCAAGGAGGCTGATCAGCAAGGTGACAAGGGCAAACCAGCTGAACCAGCCAAAAACAAGGACCAAGGGTTGGATAAGGAGAAGACTCCTGCTGAGCCTAAGGATCAAGCTCCTGAAGCAGCTGCTCAGACAGGCCAAGCTGTTGACCATGGGGTCCCCCCAGCAAAAGAGTAGATTGATAGGATTTTTTCTTTCCTTTGTGTTATTTGCTTGTAATGTCTTTTCTTTGTTGTGTAAGAGATTGTAAGTTCCTCTTTTCTGATTAATGAAGTAATTTTTCTTTTTCAGTTTCTCTTTTACTTTTGTTATAAAGTCTTACACTTTATTATTATGGGAATATAAGTTATCATGGTACTAGTACGATGTTTAATACGTGTGTGATTATGATTGTTACTAAAAAAGGAGGCAGAATGTGTAGAAACAATTACTAAACGACAAAAACTATAAGTGTTATAGTAAAAAACCTCACAAGCTTTTCCAAGTGTATCCAAATTAATAAGAAACAACATGAACTAGGGATAATTTAAACGTATTCAAAGAGCTATAATGAAGTATTATCTAATCCAAATCATCTGGTCTGATGACTACAGGCATGATTGGATTTAAGTTTAAACACTTAAAGAGAAATATTAGTGTTAACTGACCTAAATCATCTGGTCCGAGGACTACAGGCATGATTGGGTTTAAGTTTAAACGCTTAAAGAGAACTATGAGTGTTAACTAACCCAAATCATCTGGTCCGAGGACTACAGGCATGATTGGATTTAAGTTTAAACACTTAAAGAGAAATATGTGTTAACTAACCTAAGTTTAAACACGTAAAGAACTATAACTGAGTGTTAACTAACCCAAATCATTTGGTCCGAGGACTACAGGCATGATTGGATTTAAGTTTAAACACTTAAAGAACGGTAACGGAGTGTTAACTAACCCAAATCATTTGGTCTGAGGACTATAGGCATAATAGGATTTAAGTTTAAACACTTAAAGAACAGTAACGGAGTGTTAACTAACCCAAATCATCTGTTCTGAGGACTACAGGCATGATAGGATTTAAGTTTAAACACTTAAAGAACAGTAATGGAGTGTTAACTAACCCAAATCATCTGGTCCGAGGACTACAGACATGATAGGATTTAAGTTTAAACACTTAAAGAACAGTAACGGAGTGTTAACTAACCCAAATCATCTGATCCGAGGACTGCAGGCATGATAGGATTTAAGTTTAAACACTTAAAGAACATTTTATATGATATGTTGTCATGTTGATTAAAAGGAAAATTCGATTAATAGTAATACCTTTTTAGGTTGTTTACATTCCAAGGGCGTGGTATCACATGGTTATCTAAGTCTTCAAGGAAATATGCCCCAATGCCAGCTCCTGAAGTAATGCGATATGGCCCTTCCCAATTAGGTCCTAACTTTCCCCAAGCTGGGTTCCTTGCAGTGCTAACCACTTTTCTTAACACCAGGTCACTAGGTTCTAGAGGTTTGAGCCTTACGTTGACGTTGTAACCCTGTCTGAGTTTTTGCTGGTAATGTGCCAATCGGACCATTGCATTTTCCCTCCTCTCATCAATTAGGTCCAAACTTCTCTCTAGCTGCTCATTGTTGCCCGTCAGGTTGAACGAGCTAGTTTTCAATGTTGGGAATCCAATTTCCAAGGGTATGACAGCTTCAGCCCCATAGGTCATCGAGAAAGGAGTCTCTCCGGTAGACCTGCGTGGAGTAGTTCTATAAGCCCAAAGTACATGGGGCAATTCTTCAACCCATTTGCCTTTCGCATTGTCAAGTCTCTTTTTCAGGCCACTCACAATGACCTTGTTGACAGCCTCTGCTTGGCCATTGCCCTGTGGATAAGCAGGGGTAGAATATCTGTTCACGATTCCCAATTCGCTGCAATAACTTCTAAAAGCTTTGCTATCAAACTGCAGGCCATTGTCCGAGATAAGACTGTGTGGAACTCCAAATCGAGTAACTATACTCTTCCATACAAACTTCTGCATGTCTACGTCTCGGATGTTGGTAAGAGGTTCTGCTTCGACCTATTTGGTGAAGTAGTCTGTGCCAACCAGCAGATATTTCTTGTTTTCTGCGGCCTTAGGAAATGGTCCCACGATGTCCAAGCCTTACTGGGCGAAAGGCCATGGGCTGGATAGCGGGTTAAGAGTTCCTTTTGGCTGATGAATGTGTGGGGCAAATCGCTGGCACTGATCACACTTTCTAACATAATCGAGGGCTTCTTTTTGCATGTTGGGCCACCAATATCCCTGAGTAATGGCTCGGTGAGCCAAGGATCTACCCCCAGTGTGGCTTCCACAGATTCCTTCATGCAGTTCTTTTAGTAACAACTCAGTTGCTTCAGGATGCATGCACAACAAATAAGGTCCTGAGTAGGAACGTTTGTATAGCTTCTGATCTTCGGACAACCAGAACCTGGCTGCCTTTCTCCGAATCTTATCAGCCTCTCCCTTCTCTTCGGGCAGTATATCTTCTTTCAGAAACTTGACTAGCGGGTCCATCCAGCTGGGTCCGGCTCTGACCTGGTGTACTTGGGTTACTGCTTTTCCCGCTTCGGTAGGCTTATGCAAGTCCTCAACGAGGATAACTCTCGGCAAGTCTTGTGCCGAAGAGGTGGCTAAAGTGGCCAAGGAATCGGCGTGTGAGTTGCCACTCCTAGGAGTATGCAGCAAGCTGAAAGATTCGAACTCTGACTGCAGATGTTTAGCTCGGCTCAGATATCCTTGCATCCTTTCGTCCTTTGCCTCAAACTCTCCCAAAACTTGACCCACAACCAGCCTTGAGTCTGAGAATACCTTCACTGCCTTTCCTCCCATCCTTTGGGCCATGCTCATTCCCATCAATAGGGTTTCATATTCCGCCTCATTATTGGTCGCCGAGAAGCCTAGCCTTAATGCTTTTTCAATAACGATTCCCTCGAGGGATATCATCACTAGCCCTACTCTGGAGCCTTTCTGATTCGCAGCACCATCCACATACGCCTCCCAATAGGAAGGGCCTTGTTGAGAAATCATACCAACCGATTTTTCATCCATGTCCAATGTCGGCTTCGCTTCCTCTAATTGGGGCTCCGTGAACTCTGCTACCAGATCAGCGATCACCTGGCCCTTGACCGAGGTGCGCGGCATGTACTTGATATCAAAAGCCCCTAGGATCGTCCCCCATTTAGCAATTCTCCCAGTATAGTCCGCACTTCGGAGGATTGCCCTAAGTGGGAGCTGGGTGAGAATAATGATTGTGTGGGCTTGGAAATAATGCGGCAGCTTTCGCGTACCGAGCACCACTGCTAGAATAGCCTTTTCCAATGGCAAATAATGAGTTTCGGCCTCATGCAACAACTTGCTCACACAATAAACGGGTCTCTGTACATCGCCATCTGCTCGGATCAGCACCAAGCTTACAACATGGGGAGCTATAGCAATATACGCAAACAAGACCTCGTCTGGCTCAGGGCTGGACATGATTGGCGGTCGAGCTAGATAATCCTTTAATTGCTAGAAAGCCACAACACATTCTTCTGTCCACTCGAACCCCTTCCACTTATTAATCAAGGAGAAGAAAGGCTGACACCTATCCGCTGATCGGGAGATAAATCGATTCAGTGCTGCCATCATTCCAGTCAGTTTCTAAACCTCCTTGGGATTCTGGAGAGCTTGTAACTCATTGATGGCCTTTATCTGATCAGGGTTGACCTCAATTCCTCTGTGGGTCACCATATATCCTAGGAACTTGCCTGATCCCACACCAAATGAGCACTTAGAAGCGTTCAAGCGTAGCTTTTATTTCCCGAGAACTTCAAAGGTACTTTCTAGATCCTTTACATGTTCGGCCACCAGTTTGCTCTTCACCACCATGTCATCTATGTAAATTTCGATATTTTTGCCCAGCTGTGGTTCAAACATCCTTGTCATCATCCTTTGGTAAGTAGAACCCGCATTTTTCAAGCCAAATGGCATCACCTTATAGTGGTAGTTACCAATGGGTGTTACAAAAGCTGTTTTCTCTTGGTCATCCAAGGCTAAGGGTATTTGATGATAACCTTGAAATGCATCCAAGAAACTCACCCGAGGGTGTCCGACAGTAGCATCTACTAGCTGATCGATTTTTGGCATAGGGAAAGGATCTTTGGGGCATGCCTTATTCAAGTCAGTGAAGTCCACACAGACTCGCCATTTCCCGCTCTTTTTCTTCACCACCACAGTATTTGCCAACCATTCCGGGTAAAAAACCTCTTTAATAGCTCCAGCTTGTTTGAGCTTTGCTACCTCTTCTCTGACCGCCTCAGCGTGTTCCTTAGAAGGACGCCGAGGAGGCTGCTTTTTGGGGGTGATCATGGGGTTTACTTTCAAATGGTGGTATATAAATTCTGGATCCACCCCAGGGGCTTCATAAGCGTTCCAAGCGAATATGTCGAGGTTTTCCTTAAGAAACTGCACAAACTCTTCATTTTCCTGCAAAGGTAACTGGGATCTGACTTGAAAGAATTTCTCTGGATTATCCCCAATGATGACTTTTGTCAGATCTTCGCACCTAGCGCCCTTCTCCAGGTCTTCAGTGGGCGATAACCGATGCTTTGGTTGCTATAAGCCCTCTTCGGCTCTGGCTGATGACTCGGCTTTGGGTTCGTGCTAAATAGCAGCCACCATACACTGTTTAGCCATAGATTGATCCCCCCGAATTTCGCAAACCTGGCCTTCGGATGGGTATTTGACTTTCTGATGCAGGGTGGAGGAAACCGCCCCCAGCGTATGAAGCCAAGGCCTGGCTACAATTTCCGTATAGGGCGAAAAAACGTCGACAACTATGAAATCCACCTCCACCACCACTGAGCCAGTCTGCACCGATAATCGTATTTGGCCTTTAGGAGTTACGGTCCTTCCTTCAAAACTAATCAATGAAGAACTATACGGTGTTAAATCACTGAGTTTGACGTTTAGCCCCTTGTAGAGATCAGGGTACATTATCTCTGTAGCACTGCCCTGGTCAACCATCACCCGCTTCACGTCGTACCCTCCAATTCTGAGGGTTATGACCAACGCATCATCATGAGGTTGGACAGTCCCCACCTTGTCAAATTCTGAGAATCCTAAAACTAGATGGCCATCTAATTTGCACCTTTTCAGACCCTGGCCAAAGTCGCCTGTAGGCAACCGGTCTACTAACATGACCTTAGATGGCCAGGACCCTGTTCTCCCTGGAGCTGCAAAGATAACGTTGATAGTTCCCAGAGGGGGGTTCAGAGGATCATTCCTCCGGGAGTCCGCGCTCGTCAGACCCCCTCGGCCGCTGGTGTGATGTAGGAGATGTCGCAGTTTCCCCTCGCTGACTAGTTGTTCCAAGTGGTCCCATAAGTTCCTGCAATCCTCAGTCGTGTGCCCATGATCCTGGTGATATTGACATTTAGAGGTTGCCGTTACGTCTGTCAGGATTCCTAGCCATCTTGTTCGGCCACTTGAAGAACGGCTCGTTCTTGACCTTTTCCAAAACTTGATGGACCGGATCTCTGAATACGGTGTTAACTGCCTGGGGGTTGGTTGATCCCGACTGCGCAGGAAAATCTCTCCTCAGTCTGTTATTGTGGTATCGATCCGACCTGAAATCCCTCCTCTCTTGGGGGATCACCTTTTCCTTGCATTTTCCTTCTTGTTGATCTTCTTCGACCCTCTTATACTTCTCAATGCGGTCCATTAGCTGACGCATGCTAGTAACAGGTTTGCCAGACAAAGATGTCCTTAAACCATGATCAGTTGGAAGACCAAGCTTAAATGTTTCTAGGGCCATTGCATCAAAATTGCCCTCCATGTCGTTGAACATCTCCCAATATCTATCTGAATACGCCTTCAGGGTCTCTCCTTCCTGCATGCTTAAAGATAACAATGACGACAAAGGTCGGGCCACTCTTCGGCAGGTGACAAAACGCGAACTAAAGGCTTGGGTGAGCTCTTTGAAAGAGCTGATGGAATTTGGAATAAGTCCGTCGAACCACCTCATCGCGAATGGGCCAAGACTGGAGGGGAAAACCTTGCACATCAGTGCCTCGTCCCTGGAGTAAACGACCATCTTCTGGTTAAAATGACTCACATGTTCCACGGGGTCCGTTTTACCATTGTAGATGGTGAACGTTGGTTGGTTAAAGCGCCGAGGAAGTCTCGCCTCCTCAATCCTGCGCGTGAAGGGGGACCTAGAAATCTGGTTTAGAGCTCTACTCATGGCATCGTTTCCGGCGTCTCCACGTGGTGGACTTTTACGCTGCCCCTTACGGTGGGGTTCTTCTTCATAAGAATAGGATTCACTAGCTGGCGTCCTGGATTTATGTTGATAAGTAACATCTGACTCGTCATCAGGGTCCTCATCAGAATACGAGGAAGCCCGTTTCCTCTTTGCATGGCGTAACTCCCTTTTTAGCTTTTCAACCTCTCGCTGTAGATCTCGGTTCTTATCTGCATGGGATATGTGACTCCTACTGTGTGAGTGACTCTGGTCAAGGGGCACGGTGTGTACACTACCCTCGCGGTCTTGCCTTCGTTCTAGATTGACAAAAGGATCCACGTGCTGAGATGCCCTAGACTCTGCTTCTTGCTGACCGTGTCCAGCCATCGCCTACTGTTATCTTCACCCCTGCACAAGCTCCCCCCACAGACGGCGCCAATTGTGGGGTTAGCTTTCGTAGCCCAAGCCCAAAAAGTATGGGTTAGAGGCCCAACGTACCCTGGACAATAAATTTGTAGAGAGTGGGTGAAAGAGCTGGGCTGGGTCCGAATTAAACAATGGTGGGTTAGACTACGTAAAGCAGAAACAACATAAAATGAAGCCAAAAAAACTCTTAGGTCAATGTCCGAAGAGGTGTTTCATTGAATGAACAGTGATTACAAGGTTCAGAGCTACAGTAAAACTACTCTTCTTTCTCCTTTCACGTTTTTCCGATCCCTTTCTATCAGGATCTCTTCCTCTTTATATAGTACCCTTCTCCATCATCTCCATCATCCACTTGTTCTTCATCTGTGTATCTACTTGAGTGCATGTCACATCATGGGTCTGTTTTAGTTATTTGGGAGTTGCGGTAGCTGAGGTTGCACTGTTCAGGAGTCTTCTCCACATAAATGCGGTCAGAAAAGCTGTTGTAGTGCATTAAATAAGGTGGTAGCAGCTTTTCCTTTAGATATTTCTTCGTTCTTATCATCTCTAGCCCTACCCTGGGCTCATCATCATCATTAGGATTGCTAGGAGGATTACTCGGACCTTTCACACGTCTGATTGATCACAATTATTTATATCCGAGGATCAAGGACTCTTCGGCTCAATAGTGATCCTCTCGGATAGAAGGCAGCCTCCTCGGACGACATCCCTCTCACTTCTGGGCTTCATGCCTTCAGATGGGTTTGGACCCAACGATTTATTGCTCTTCGGAAGTATAATACCCCTCAGTTCAGTGCCCCAGGCCCACTAAGTAGTTTTGGGCTTTTACCCCCCACAATATATATATATATATATAGACAATTTACATTTTTTTCCTAATAATATCCTTACAAATTTTTTTTAATGAGTTAACAATATATAAAAATGACTATCAATAGTATTTAATTTATATATATAAGAATTATATTGTGCATCTTATTATATATCTTTAAGTGTATTCATGCATATGCATGAGGTTACAAGTTAGTATATAATAATAGGTGAAGCTGTGAGAACTTCAAATTAAAATTCTAAATTAGAATTCCAATTTTGGGCCATGTGTCTTAAATTATTTATTCTTAAAGAGTTTTATTTCTTAATTTTAGAATCAAATGTGAGACCATATCATAAATATTTATCAAAGTGAGTTATTAAGTATAAAAACTAAAGAGGCTAGAATAAATGAATCGTAAAAAAAGAAAAAAGTGCTTCCCAATTAAAAAAAAATGGACAATTTACATTTTATACCTAATAATATCCTTACAAAATTTTTTAAAGAGTTAACAAAATACAAAAATGACTATCAGTAGTATTTAAATTATATACATAAGAATTATATTATATATCTCATTGTATATCTTTAAGTGTATCCATGTGTATGCAAAATCTTTGAAGTAGAAGCCTAAATAAAAAGAACTTTAAGGAATGTTCCACTTGGCACATGCAATCCCATGCTCTTCGACATGAGGTCTCTATTTATATATATATATATATATATATATTGATTGATTGATTAGTAATTTAACATGGTATTATACTGAAATAATTTATAAAGTGATGTTAGGGGATAAGCCCATATGAGAATCAATAATAACTTGCCAACACGATAGTTATGAAATTTGTTGTCTCTTTTAAAAATGCTCTTGGCCCTTTACCATGTCCAAAAAGATAATGAAAGATCAAGGAAAAAGAAATTTGACATAAAATATATTGGGGATAAAAAGTAGAAGATCTTTCTGTATTAGATACAGGAATAAGTTTGAAACAAATGACTGAATATTTGATTATATGGTGTGTCAACTCCAAGTTATGGGATTAGATACATGATCTTTTTGTTGGCTATTTCCTATACTGCCTTTTGGTTACTAAGTCTCCTTTCCTTACAATATCCTTAACCAAAATCAGCATTGTGAGAGGGTACTGAATGGCCATTGAAAACGCACATTTGACATTCAATATTAGAATTATAGTAGTTATCCAGGAATTCTTCTGTTTTAGAAGTTGCTACATTTTTAATGTTGTGTGATTGATTATCTGAGGATGTCAAATCCAAGTGAGAGGATTGGATAAGAGTCTTGTTCGTTATTTGTTGTTGGTCTAACATTATTTTTAGCTTCCTCCCTTGTTCTTCAATCCTTGCCTGCATTTCTCTTTGAACCTGAATGAGAGGAGGAAACATGAGGTGTTAAGATATGCAGATAACATCATCAATGGTTGTAACATGTAATATTGAAAACGACCATAACCTCCAGTTGTTCCTGTAAGCATCTCTGGACATGTAGTTGCAGTCTCAGTGCTTCTGTTATCTCCTTGCCTCTGTTGGGTTCAAGGACCAAGATGATGATATGAAAGATTGTTTCAACTTTTCAAGTGTTACCATACACATAAATAACTACAGAACAACATTTTTAGCTTAAGTACAATGTTTTGAAGTTTTATTCTTTTCTAGAAACAAATGTAGTTTTGTTCAGCTTACTTTTTAAGCCCAAAAAACTAATGAAAATAAGCTGTCCCAAACAAAAGAGGACTTTTTGAAAAACTAAGTTCTTTCAAGAGTTGCCAATTTTTTATCTATACTATATATAAGAGGATTTCCTTCTTTCAATTAGACTTTTATGTGGTTCAAAAATACTTTCTGTAATGAAAGATAACTTCATTTAGAAATAAAGTCATAAATGTCAAATAACAAATTTCATTTTAAATTCGAAAAGAAAACTCCTAAAATTTAGGATTTTTTTTCCTTTCACGTTCAAAAAAAAAAATTACAGTTACTACTTATCTCTAAAGTTTATCATTTTTATTTGTTTGAAAAAAAAATATTTTTAAATTATAATAGATGCAAATTATTAATATTTGTTTAGAGGCTAGTACTGTATATTGTCTTGGGTTGTAAAATAGGGAAGGTGTATGATATTATAATTAAAAGCTTAAGTCTTGAGATCCAACGGCGTTAATTGATTCATGTGAGTTCTGTCTGATTTCCTTGAGTATGAAACACATAATGTATTATAACTTAACCGCAAAAAAATAACATATTGGAGCATAGCATAGCTAGTCAAAGATGAATCATGAAGAATGAAGAAGCTAACTTTTGTTTCATCAAACATCTAAGACTACCTTTGCTAATAAGAGATGGTGCTGCCACTTCAGCACATCTATTGCCATACAGGGAATCAAATACCTAAAATAAGTGCCAATCAAATAAATTTGGAGATGGAATCATTTCAGGCATACTTCAAAGACAGGCAGGGGGTGGATGCAAGGGTATATGACAGTGAAAACTAGCAATTTTTACGTCAGACCAAGTCATTTTAAAATAGTGGAACAACTTGAAAGTATGTATTAGAAAACAAATAAGAAGACAATGTGGTTGAGTTCAAAACCTGAATTTTACTTTTACAGTTCAACTTTCGGTTGCTAAGAATTTTTTTTTTCTCACTTAAGTCACCATGCTTTGTACCTAAGTATGTATATCATCTATTTCCTTTCTTCATTTTTTCTCAATGTGAGATTCAATACTAAGATGTGCACTCAACAAATCTCCCCAAAATCCAATTGTTTTGTATTACTTTACCTGCAGAAGCACTTTGTGCTTCTAAAGTCCTCTGACATGTGCTGTCAAATTCTAAGTTTTACCCCAACAAATTTGGACCAGTTCTGAAGTATAAGGCAAGTTTCCTCAAATAACCAGCCTAAAGTTCAGTGAGGTTACTAAAAATGTGAATATGCCTATTTATTCGGACATTCCTTCTCTTTTCTTGCATTAGCTTAATTTTCTTATGAGTCTAAAAATGCACCAACAAAACTTACACCAATTTCTAATAAATCCATTTATTGGCAAATATTAGTGCAAGGCTACAGCTGATTATCCTTCAACAATTCACCTAGTCTCCATCACCTTTCAGTAGCAGGCTTAACAGTTTTTTTGAGAATGAGCAATACAGTTCAAAGGATATCAATTTATGAACAATATAAAAATTGTGGAGAAAACCTACCTTCTGTAGATTCTGAAATATATCTGGTAGTACGATATTTCTGGAAAAAGGAAGAAAGAACTTTGATTCAACAATATTGGAAATGATAACTAATATACAAGAAACATCCATAGCTGGGAAATGAACAATAAAACCTGCAAGTGACTTTTAACTTGCAAAATGGTTGATCCACTAGCATCCATGATCTTTAGGATTTCCGCTGGAGTTGCCTCTGGAATCATCCAACAAATAACTGATCAGTCAGTAATAATCATCTCTTTATCTTGAATATGTCATGTGAAACTTAGGCTGCGTTTGTTTTGGTGGTAAATGATTTCCGGAAATCATTTACCACCTGGCCTCAGTGTTTGGCAGGGACGGAAAATAAAATTTTCCGGAAAATCAGCTTCAGTTTGACCTTTTTTACGCCTTTGACCCGGAAATTATTTTACGCCTTCATTTTCCCTTCAAATGGTTTCCGTAAAATGCCCAAAACGCACAAAACAGAAATGTTCAGAGAGAACGCAGAAAAGAGAGAGCCAAGAAACTTACCCATCCTCCACGGCGAGACCAGCCACACACCGACGATCCACACACCGACGAGCTCCATGCTCCAAGCTCCGATCTACTCTCCGACGAGCTCCAAGCTCCAAGCTCCGATCCACACCAAGCACCGCGTCGCCTTTGCTCGATCTCGCCTTCGATCGCCTCCGCCCGAGCTCGCCTTTGCCGCGTGATCTCGCCTCCGCTCGAGCTCGCCTCTGCCGGCGACCCACGACCAAAGCCCAAAGGCGTTCGACCCAGACCCAGGCATTCGACCCAGACCCAGGCATTCGATCCATTGCCTTCGACCTTCGACCTTCGATCGACGACCCAGACCTTCGACCCAGACCGGGGATGGCCGCGGTGGCTGTGGTGGAGGTTGTTGGTGTCGGCGGCAGAGGGTAGGACCGATTATACCGGCCGGATTCCCAGTGGAGATGAAGGACGGCGATGGTGAGATGGGTGGGAAAGTTTTGTTTGTTTGTTGTTGTCGTCGGAGGAATTAATCTTAGGAGACCCATCTTAGTTTGTTGTTATTAATTTGTTGTTGTTGTTGTTATTGTTGTCGGAGGAATTAATCCCAGTGGACGGCGAATTAATTTGTTGTTATTGTTGTTGTTGGGGTGCTGTTGTTGCCGTGGTGTTGTTGTCGCCGGAATCAACGTGAAAAAATGGTTAGGAAAATAGCATTTTCCTAATAGAACCAAACACATAAACTCAATTTTCCACAACAATTTTCATTATTCAACCAAACACTTAGAAATATTTTCCCTTTTCGGAAAATAGCATTTCCGGAAAATACATATTTTCCGGAAAACGTTTTACACGAAACAAACACAGCCTTACTGTCTGCACCACCAAGACGATTTACACATTCAACAAATTGATTGTGAAGATCCTGAGTCCATCTAATGCGTGTTTTACTTGAGGCTGCAACTCTTGATAATACAGAACTACTATTTGTCATGGAGATTGGTTTTGGTAGTTGAGAACGGCAAGGATTACAACTAACCTGTTACAGGAAAAGATATCTCCAATCAAATTTAACCCCTGCATAAAGCAAACTGTAATTCTCAACTGAATACAAAAGACAAAGGTATGCAAAAGATGAATGAACTCACTTTGTTGCACTGGTTTCCCTCAAAACTTATACAGTTTGGCCTCCATTTCAGGCTGCTATCTAGTTTGGCTGACTTCTGTAGAAGTTCAAAGAGATCACTTTTGAGACTCTGATTGTTCTGGATGGGAACTTTCATCAATGATTCCAGATAATCTGATGATTGTAGATTCAGATTGTCCTGATCTTGTGACCAATTGTTAGAATATGGTTGACTTGATGGGACAACTAAATTATGGTTCTTCAGAAATTGAGAGCATGGAGATGAGCTACCACCGTGACTGTGTGTTTGTGGTAAACACATGCAATGTTCAGTTGTACTGAAGGCAAAAGTTGATCCTGTATAGCTAGATGTGATGCTAGCTATACTAGCAGTTCTAAGATTCAGCTTGGTTGAGACTCCCTCTAAGCCCTGCAAGTAGTAAAGTCCCATATCTGAAGGTGGTTGTGAAGAAAGAGTTTCAGGAATACCTCTAGGTATGTTGAAAGAATCATCATTCAACAATTCATTGTTCCATTCTTGGACCTTGTTCTTCTTCATGTTAACTGAAGTGCAGATATCTAATATAAAACCTATGAGAAGAACTTCTATACCACCAGCTCAGAATTCAATTTGTTTGACATTAAGGACTGCACTAACTAAATTGTGTTTCTATCATCTAGAACATAAGCAAGAAGACTATGGAAATGGCAACAAACTACAGTCTTTGGAGTCATTTGCTTATAGAAAGGGGATTCTTTTTCTTGAGCTTCAACATAACTTTATTGTGCATACTACTGCATGATTCCATGCAGCTTTTCAAACATTCCAAGAAGAATATGTACAAAAGAATGACCTTTCAATGTAACCAAAGCCCCAAACATAATATTAAAAAAAGGAACAGTAAAAACAGGCAAATTAGTAATGCTGATTCCAATTTTGGGGGTTAAAAGTGCAAGTTTATGATGATTGATGAGAATTTGAAGTTACCAATCAACACAGGAAGGCCGGTTAGGGGTCATTATCTTGTAAGTAATACCTTTTCAGGAAAATTCTTGCCACTATTAGTTTTGAGGAATATTTTTGGGCTCTATAATAATGGTGCATCCTAACATAATTTAAGGACCTGCACCTGAGGTTTTTTAATATTAGGTTCCTTGGTGGCTAAAGGAGTCTGACGATGCAATTCAAGAATCTCTACAAGGATTCGATACTTCCCAAATGCATCCGAATCTTGTTAATTTAGAATATTAATCAAACATATAGACCACAAAATAAACAAATCCTTGGTTCCACAAAACTAGGCACCAAGGTAACCATGTTATCCGTCAATAAAAAAACTAAAGGCCTCCTTTTGGTTCCATTTATTTAGGCTTTGCCTTAGCCTTCAAAGGCCACCTGTAGATGTATGAAGAGACAATGCATATAAAATATTTGCTTCACCATTGCTTTATCAAAATTTTTTGTCACTGCAACTGAAAATTGTTTTTTAAAGATCAAATTGATCGAATGCATCTTCAAATATATTGATTGATTCAAATATTTTCTACTCAATAATGAAGCATTTGAATTTCAATATGATACCTTGTTTTCACCGACGACATATACATCTTCTCTATCCACATCTGCTTGTTACAAACTCACTAGTGACCTTGGTTGGCTAAAGGAATGGGAATTAAGTCTTCATAGTATGCACGAAAAATGAAAAAAGAAAAAGGAAAAAAGCACTGTTAGGACACAATATTTTTCACAACTTTTGACATGATCTATTGCAATTGAAGCAACATTACTTTCATTTGGGTCCATCACCGACACCACCTTTTTTTAATATAGGAAAAATAAATGACGACATGTTGCAAGTTTGAGTCTAGGAATCGGCCTCCCCAAATTAAATTTGGGGTAAAACTGCTTATTATGACATTTCGTTATGCGCACAGGGTTCGACTTTCTAAATAATAGGGGGAAAAGTGAGGTTCAAACCTCCAACTTTTCCATTATTTATACCCAAATTACAACGGTGAATAGACTATGTTAGTGGTCATGAAAAAATTATAAAAAATCTTATGTATTTAGATTTATTAAAAAGAAAAAAGAAAAAAAAGAGTGTTCGGTTCTAAAGAATTAGGATTTGATGTATTTAGAACTCTAATATGTAATGTTGGCAAATCATGATCAAAATAATATGTTTAGTCTTGTTTAGGCTTGCTCAAAGTTGTGTAATTCATGTAAAGTTGGAATCGAGAGGCTGCAAATGTATTAGTGCATTTCGGCCTGGCTCGATCGATCGAAGGTTAGACTTGATTGATCGAAAGTCGGTTAGAATGTTTTTCTGTAGAATTTTCAACTCAGCTCTATCTCATTAAACATTTAGGGTTTTATGTTTTTGCCCTAGGTATATAAGGTAAAACCCTAGCCACGTTTTGGGAGTTGCTCTGGTTGTATTGTTGCTCATATTTTGTGGTTTGTGTGAATCTCTTGTGAGATCCTTGAGGAGCTTTCCTTCACATAAACTTAGAGTTTTCAAGGTAGAGATATTATCAACACCTTGATGATCAACTCAGTTGCTGCCATTGGAGCTTAAAGAAACACAAGTGGGAGTGCTTGTATCTTGTGGAGAATCCAAGAAAGAAGGAGTCCGTAGATTCGGAGCTTGCACGTGGTCGTGTCAGTAAGTTTTACTGGTGGGTAGCATTAGGAAGTCGAGCGTGGGTGCTTGTAAGTCCTTTTGTATGAACTTCGATTCTTTCATATAGTGGATTCAAGTTTACCTTGAGGATAGTTAGGTTAAATCCTCCCCAAGTTTTTTACCGGTTTGGTTTTCCTAGGTGATTATATCTTTGTGTTCTTTATATTTCTCCTGCTTTATATACTTGATATGATTATATGATTGTGTTAACCTAGATTTGCATAATTTGACTAAGTTAATCACTTGGCTAATTTACTAGGTTAATCCAATTGTTGTGTTTTAAGGGGTCTAAAAACCTAACAAAGAGGAAAGAAGAAGACCCTATTGTTAGAACATAAATTTATAGTCATTGTAGTTAACATAACAGAGAGCATCTTCATCATGAAAACAGATCACACATTGCAAACCGGTTTAAGAAAGAATCATTTTAATTAAATATGAATTATGACAACACTGTAATTTGGTGCAGAAAGATGTTTCCTGTCACCCTTGGTATTGCACGATTAGTACTTTATATATTGGCTTAGCGAGTCAGCAAACTGTGATGCTTTTCTCGGTTTTTAAAGTGGGAAAGTGTGAATGCAGTGAATGCATTCCAAGTATATATGCTTTATTTATTTGTGAAAGGGCATGAAGAGTTCTGGCCAACTATCAAAACTTTACATACCATTTTGAATTGCACCTCCACGTACCAAATTCTAGATTGGACAATGGTTGATCTAGTTTCTAGATTTCATTAAGAAATGCAACGCATTCCGTTTGAAACTGTCACACTCGGAATCTTGTTCTTTTCATAGGAGATAGATTATTTAATGTGTCAAAAGTTTAAGCTGTTAGAAAGTTGTGAACTTTGGATCTCAGATACTATGATAAATTACCTGTTATTCCAAAAACTAAAATTGTTAAGAAATAATAAACTTAATAATAATTCTAACAATATATAAGAGTGTAACACCCCAAGAATAGATATATACATGACTCGCGTATGTAGCCCACTGTACTCCTTAGAATTTCAATTTTTACAAATGTGCAAGTATCTTAGTTTTCAAAATGGAATGAAGTGGATTGAAATGCTTTGCTAATGTGGCTCAATAGAAGTGTAATAATAATAAATGCTACACTTTAGTTTTTAGATATTACAAACCGCAAACTCACAGGATGCGTGGGAATATATAATTATTTTTAATGTAAACTTTATTTTCTAAATTATGTTGTAGATAATTTGTTCTCCTTAAAAATTAAACAATTTATAAAACTAATTTCTATCTCTCTATTTTTACAAATATAAAATTTTATAATTTTTGGTATTTTTGATTGATATTATTCTTTTTGAAGTGGTCTATATTTTTCTAACTATTGTTATTATTCATTATATTTTCCTAATTTCCTTTGGTAGAACTAAAATTATTAAGTTTCAAATGTATTATTCAAATTTCCCATTCTCTTAAGGAGATTATTATCATAATCAAAACTCATCTCATAATTAAAATTTATATTACTGAAATAATTGATAGCCACATTCAAATACCTAGTTATTTAGATTGTGTTTTGATATAAACTCAAATTATCATTTCCAAACTAACAAAGAATTTACTCAAAAAAAGATCAAACCAAAATTATATAGGGAGAGAGAGATGACTTGTGATGGGAAACTCAAAAAACACAACACCAAAACATATCAACCCAAAGTAAAGACATTATAAAAAAAAAAAAAAAAAAAAAAAAATTCATCAACCTAAAGTAGAGTTCCAAGAAAGAATAAAAAATCTAGAGGGAGAGATAGAATAATCACATTTTTTTTGAAGAGAATATGAGAGAGAATAGCAAATTTATAGAATAACCTTTAATGAGAAGAATATTCAAAATGAAATGTATAGTTTGTAAACACTAAATTATCCAAGTCATGCTATGTAATAGAATAATATTATATCATTATATTTATAATAAAATAGGATCACATCTATAAATCAAAGAAAAAAAAAAGATAATAGATTTATTTATTTTTAGTTTATACTTACCCGGAAAAAAAAAAAATCACATTCTACCATTGTATTCATATCCATAAAATAATGTAGTACTAGTATTCAAGGTCAAGTTGAAGGGTCTAGTTTTGCTTTTGCTTAAAAAACCATGTCATTTTCATCAACTTTAAGAGAGAGAGAGAGAGAGAGATCATAAAAATAACAATTTTATTTATTTCTAGTTATACTCACCCAAAATGGACTGAAGTGGACCAAACTAGATTGGACCAAATGAACCAAAGTGGATCAAATTGGAATGAAAGGACTAAATTGGATTGATTTGGACCTAAATGGACCGAATGAACCAAAGTGGACTAAAATGAATCGAATTGGACTGAACTGGACCAAATGAACCAAATTCAACCAACTAGGCTGAATTGGACAGAAGTGGACTGAATTGGACCAAAGTGGACCTAATTAGACCGAAATGGACCAAATTGGACCGAAGTGGGTATTTATTATCTCTATTTCTTGAAGTTGATCAAAATGTCATAAGGTAAGTGAGAGCAAAATTGGATCCTTTAACTTCGCCTTGAATACTAAATTAGCATATAGATATGAATAAAGTGATGAAATATGATTTTTTTATTTTTTTATTTTTTTTTTCGGTAAGTGTAAACTAAAAATAAATAAATGGTGTCTTTGCACAAATTGTTTGCATTGCATGTATAAGTTACATTTAGGTTCAAGAATGTGTGAAGTCATGGTAGTTAAAAGTGATGGTCCTATCATTATTGGTAATTACAATTAATTTTGAGAATATATGTAAAGGTATGATGCCTTATATATATATATATATATAATAGAAGTGTAACAACAATAAATGATACACTTAATCTTTCAAATATTATATAAATATAGATATTAAATGGGCATGGTGGGTAAATAAATGGGTCGGAGACACACTAAACTTCTAATTAAATTGCACTCTCTCAACTAGGGGCAGAACAGAGATTTTTACTTTGGGGGGGGGGGGGGGTTGAGACGAAACTATCACATTGATTCATAATTCAAGAAAAACTCAAAGTACCACGCAGTCTTAGATTTTTAATTCCAAAGTAAGTCATATTTCATATATATTGCATACAAAGTTTCATTTCTACAAAATTGTCTTATATGAAAGCTTTGCATATTTCTAAACTCTATTGAGTATACAAAAGTTTTTTAATTTGCTACAATCATGTGTAACAATAATAAAAAAGAAATAAATATAAGTATTAACAAAACTAAACTATATTTACAAGAAAACAAAAATAAATTAAAGAAATAAATCATAGACCATAAGATAAACAAATAGAACTGAAAAGGGGAAAATCTGAATACAGAATTTTGTGCCTTCAAATAAGAATACTATGCTTAGGGGTGGGAAACAATATGGATAATTCCACCTTTACTCCTTTATTTGATCCAAAGAAGCTAAAGATACCCATATCAAATGCGATTTGGAGTCACTAATTAGATAATTTAGTTTGGATTTGAAGCTGAAATTCTGAAGTTGAAACAAGAGTAGAATGCATTTTTTTGTGGAGTAGAATCTACATATGAAGTGAAGAGGACTGGGCGACTGGGTTTGTGTAAGGCAAAGAAAAGAATTTTGTTTGAGTTGTTGGAACTTAAAAAGGAAAGTGAGTTTCAACTTTCAATTTGTAAAGGTAAAAAAATAAAAGGTTTGGGAAGAAGCTGATGAAGCTTCCAATGTCAAGCATGGTTCTGCCCCTGCTCTCAACCAGATATTGTTTTTTAGACATATCACATATGTATCTAATTTGTACTCTCTCAGGCATGCAAATATTTTATTTCTTGGATGTAACAATGTTTAGAATGCCACACATTACAATTTGTACACCTGTAGCATTACTCATTTTTTTGGCCTTCTAAAAAGTGGAGGAAAAAAAAAATTAACTTACATTTTTTTATTTTGTCAAAAAAAAAAAAAAAAAAAAAAATCACTTATTGATCTCCAATTTGGGGGCCTCTTTTTTAGTAGGAGGCCCAGGCAATGACCTAAGCCCTTATTGTAAGATTGAAGCAATCAATTCATAATTCAAATTGTGATTAATTTGTGTATGTAATCCCCCACATAATAAAAACGGGTTCTATTGTAATGTATTATTTAAATAAAGAAAATGTAACCTTTTACTTTTTATTTTGTGGATGTGGGCGATATGGTTGAATCACGTAAAACTCTAACTTTTTCTCTCTTCTCTTTTCTCCATACTCTATCACAAATTTTTACAAGATTGCAAGACTTAGAAAGTTCTTAAAAGTCGCTTCATTGCCTCAGTTTGAGAAGCTTGGCTTTGTTCAAAGAACCATGGGATCCTTTATTGGCAGCTCTAGAATATTCGACAGGTAAATGAAGAAAAATTCAACTTTTTTACTTGGTTGTGCTTTTATTTCATGTCATGTCACCTTCCCGGATATTTGCCTGTAATGAAAAGTCTCATTGTGGAGGGTTAACCTCCAGTCTTATACGCCAAGGTCAAAGATGGACGCCTCACCTGACTTAACGAGTACAAATAGAAATTGTGCTTCTTGTTGACAATCGTAATCATTACATTTATTAGTCTTTTAGGATATTTTTAGGATATGTGGAAACTTGTGGGTTTCCGATTTCCAATTAGTTTAATTGATAAAGTTTTTTATGATCGAATAAGAGATTTAAGATTCAATCTCTCTGCTTATGCTAAAAAACTAATTAGTGTCTTGGCCTGATGATATACACTAAAAAACCAATTATTTCATCATCTTGTCATATATTTTAATATGTTCATTCTTCATATGAAAACATGATAACATGCATTAAATCATGGCATCGACTTGAACATGTCAAGTTAGATTATCTTTAGGATGAGGTTTCATGTTATTTTGCGATGACCTGCCTCCTACATTTGATTAGAGGTTTTTATTTATTTTATTTATTTTTATGGTTAATCTTTTTAGATTTGTGAATCAGTGTGTTTAGAATTTAAATAAAATTCTTGTTTCATCAAAATTTTGAGGTGAACCACATGAAATGATGTTGTAAAGACTTTACATCAGGAAATTTCCAGCATGTTATTTTATTTTTGTGTCACATGAAATAATGAAAAACTAAAAATATAATTTGATTTTCTTTCGTACATATCATTAACATTTGATTTCCTATACATTAAATGGGTTTTTGCATTTTTTACTATGTAACTTGAAAACATTCACATGAAATGATTTAGAATTGCTTGAGAAGGTCAAAATCCCAAATTTGCTATGAAATTTGTCTTTTAAATGAAAACCATGGCACCTCCTCATACGACATGTAGGAATTTCATTTAGGATGTGCATTTTAATCTCTTTACATTTTCACGCATTTTCATGCATTTCAATATTACCTATGTATAATAGGATAGGTTGCATTACTTGATTGTTGAATGCATTGGATGTTATTTTACTGATTTTTCTACGTTTTAATGTAACTGTGTGATGGAAAGATAGATTGTTTATATTGGAGAAAAAATTGTAGTGTTTTGCCCCATTTTCCAAACTAATTAGGGAAATGTCTCTCTTTTGTAACTCGATTTGAGATAAATCAAGTTTTAAAAAAAATAAATTATGGAGCCCTATAGTGGCGTTTTAAGGAGCCTACAGTGACGTTTAAGGATTTATAGTGATGTTTTATAACTCGACCTCCATGAACTCGAGTTATAGGCAATTTTTATTTTTTATTTTTTATATAACTCGAGTTCATGAAGGTCGAGTTACAAAACGCCACTATAGGTCCTTAAATCGTTACTATAGGCTCCTTAAAAACGCCACTATAAAGCCTAACTTGATTTATTTCAAATCGAGTTTTAAAAGACGGGCATTTCCCTAATTAGTTTGGAAAATGGGATAAAACGCTACATAATTTGCACGAAAGGGGCATTTGCCCATTTTCTCCTTTAATTTGGTCATTGTATCTCTAACACCTTTTTACTTCATAACTTAGCCTCTCAAGTTTGTCTAAGGAATGTAGATATGAAGATTAGGTTTTATTCGATGTAATTTCCTGCTTTCGATATTTTCCATTAAAATGCAATGAGGACATGAAATATGTATTTTCCTTTATATTGGATTGTATTTAGAACCAAAACTGTGTAATTTTTTTTTTAAATTTTTTTATTTATTTTATAGATACTCTTATAATTTATTTCATTTTAAAAAAAAAAATTATTTTGAGGCTTTTGTTAATTTTTTCTTTAGCATAAATTAAAGTAAGTTAGATATCCACAACCGATCTCCACCATGATACTCGTTATTGAGGTATACTAAGAATCTCGGTCTCCTTGAGTCTCTTGGTTCTCACAATTACAAATCCAAATCAACCCAAACACAAGAAATCAATGATTATATAAACCAATAAAACAAAATCATTTTGAACAAGGAATCCAAGCTTACAAGTTACAACTAAGAAGATGAAATACACCAAGGATAATACGCATGAGACAAGAGAGCCTTATAGTAAAAAACAAACCGCAATGCAAGAGACAGGAAACCAACCACTATTGGCCAAGTTCTGATACCATAATGCAAATAAGAAAAGGTGTTACACCAAAACTTAAAAAAGGATGGCTATATTCAGTTGACACAGGTAGAAAGCTATAATTAACATGCAGAACATATCTGCTTCAACATAAAAATCCTTAAATTCACAAAGAGAATTTCGGAATCTACTAAAAACTATACTAGAAGACTCTCTAAAATGTTATGAATGACAAAAACTTTATTCCAATCTAAGGAAATAACAACCCTAGGCTAAACCTAAAAGTTTGAAAATTAGATGAAAATAGATGTACAAAGTTACCCATTGTCATCTATCACAAATGGTTAACTATGAGGCAATGAAAACTCAAGATGAGCTATTTTTTGAATGAAGGGGGAGAAGAAGTAAACAATGAAGGGCTTGGGGGCACAGAAACTTCAATCACTCCCTCGAGCATTTGTGTGACCTTTTTCATTGAGGGCCTCAGTGAAGGATCTTCTTGAATACACCAAATCGCCACAATCACAAACCTTTCTAGCCTCTTCATGTCATTCTTTGCCTCCTCATCATCTTCTATCAACTTATCTAATTTTTTATCTTTGTAGCATTCATAAGCCCAATCTATCAATGCCTCCTCTTCTCCTAGTGCAAATGCTACACTAGACTTGCAACAAATGATCTCTAGTAACATCACACCAAAACTGTACACATCAACCTTAACCGATATGGATGCTTTCCTAAACCATTCAGGTGCAAAGTATCCAATTGTCCCTCTTATTGCTGTACGAGCTGCTCGACTTTGCTCTGCCAACAAAAGCTTTGCTAATCCAAAATCAGCAATCCTTGGCGTAAAGTACTCATCTAGGAGTATGTTTTGAGGCTTTATATCGCAGTGGATGATCTGGGTGCTGCACTCTTCATGTAAGTACATTAGGCCTCGTGCTATTCCAAAAGCAATTTGCACTCTTTGGTTCCAATGAGGCCTGGATATCCCAAAGAGAAAGCTAGCTAAAGAGCCATTACTCATGTACTCATATACCAGAAGCCGATGCTGCCCCTCATCACAATAGCCGAGCAAACGGACTAAATTCTTGTGATGAGTTTGACCGATCACGCTCACTTCTGTTTTGAATTCCTTCTCACCTTCTTCTACCACCTTACCTAACTTCTTGACTGCAACAAATCTTTTAGAATCTGATGGAAGGACTCCTTTGTAAACAGTTCCAAAAGCACCTTTTCCCAGTGTTTCCTTGAAGCCCCTGGTTGCTTCTTCGAGCTCTTTATATGTATAGCTTCTCACATTTGTTGTGAGTGTTCTATCAATATTCCATTGCGAATTGAGCTTTTTGTGGTACAAGTAGATAATAGCCACAATACTAGCTAAGAAGAAAAGGATATTAAGAAATGCAGAGCTGCCAAGGAGTAGTGCCAAGACAACTACCATAGACTGGTCTTTCTTATCTATATTTTTAGGTGTCTTGATGAAAACTTTGCTAGTATTACTTTCAACATACATTCCATTGGACAGAGGATACTTCTTCTTCCAACATTGATTACCTTTACCTTCATAAATGACCACAATACACAAGCAATCGTCAAGGCATAGCTGTGTACACTCTGTCTCATTAGCCACAGGAACACGACCGTAATCTGTGAACGGCCAATTCACATTTTGAAACAGTTTAAACTCTATATTTTCTTTTTGGTTTTCCCATCCAATTTGGCAGCTAGGCAATAAAAAATCTGGTTTGCAGCCTGCAAAATTATTGGATTGGTCCAAGGGAGAAAATCCCTCAGGACAAAAGCAAAATGCTGGCCCACTTCCACTTGAATCACCTGCGGTACGGCAATATCCGTTCGGTCCACAAAACCCGCCTCCAACAGCAGCAGCATCACCAGTAAATGTAGCACAAATATCACTGGGAATGCTTTGCACTACAGTCCATGATGAAGAACAGCTCTCACTTGGGGTGCTCACCATTCTGGTGTGGTTGTACAATCTGAAGCCACCATCATAATCAATCCTAGCCAAATAGTAGAAATCTTTTTTTGAGCCTGCAGGACTTTCCTGGGTAAGTCTGTACACGCTGTTTGGATTGTTTTCATCTTCGATGTACATGTATCCATCCTCAGTAAATTTCAACCGCGATTTCCAGTTCGTTGTGCCGGTGGCAAAATAAGCCTTCTCATGGGCTTCAGATGGCATAGAAAGAGAGTAAAGCACGAAATTGCCATCAGTCTGAAAAGAAAGCTGGAAGCGCCCTTTTGCATAATTTGTCTCAGATTCTCGAGACCTGAGTGCGGTATTCATGTACAGTATTTGGCCAGGCAAAATTGTATCAGTAG
This sequence comes from Quercus variabilis, assembly GCA_030445155.1. Lineage (NCBI taxonomy): Eukaryota > Viridiplantae > Streptophyta > Magnoliopsida > Fagales > Fagaceae > Quercus > Quercus variabilis. The sequence continues at coordinate 2,246,343 of CP129448.1, read as the reverse complement.
GCTCTTTGAAGCTCTCCCATACCGAATTATTATTCTGGTCTAGAATCACCAAGTTCCCGTTGTCCAATATAGCCGCACAACTGGATTTGGAACCATTTCTTGGAGCCCTCCATAACTCTTTGCCTTCATGGTTATTGAGAACAAGCTCACCGTTGATATTCTTCTTCAGTTCAGAACCTGGTGGTACTGTTTCATTTCCATTTGCAGACCAAACTATGGTTGGTTCTTTTATTTTATTGAACCAAACTGCAAGCAAGAATTGATTTTCTCTCTCACTTTCAAGAGGATGGAATCCGAAGGCAAATTCTTTAAACTTCGACGTGATTGGACTGGTTTGCCCTGCAACTAAAGGTAATGAGTCCAGCCTTATGTTACAGTCTTCTTTGGTGTAGGTGAAAACAGTGGGAAGGAGAGGAAGAAGCAGAAGCAAGAGACAACAAAAATGAGGAAGTGTTGAAGTAGCCATTGCAATGGTTATGGCTTATGGGTTTATGAGATAGAGAGAACCCAGGGCAACCTTTAAATAGAAGAAAACGTCTGATAGGTTTAAACTCGCTTTTCTAAGGAGTACTTGTTCAAGTCTTGCGATTGAAATTTCTAAAAACCACTGTCATTTGTCATGGTCAAAGATATTTTAATAAACTAATAATATATTGTTTGGAAAACGCCTAACAGGTTTAAACTCGCTTTTCTAAGGAGTACTTGTTCAAGTCTTGCGATTGAAATTTCTAAGAACCACTGTCATTTGTCATGGTCAAAGATAAACTAATAATATATTGTTTGGAAAACGCCTAACAGGTTTAAACTCGCTTTTCTAAGGAGTACTTGTTCAAGTCTTGCGATTGAAATTTCTAAGAACCACTGTCATTTGTCATGGTCAAAGATATTTTAATAAACTAATAATATATTGTTTGGGAAATGCCTAAGAGCACCACGGCAGATGTGGGATATGTGCCAAATGCTAAATATTTGGCACATATCCCACACCAAATACCATTTGACTCATTTATAAGATGTTTTAAATGTTATATTTTTTAAGTCATAAATTTGACATGGTATGAAACGTGTGTAGCATATGATTTATGCTTTTTTTATTCCTCTTTCTCTCTCATCTCTCCGTCAGTCTCACCTGGTAAAACCCCAATCCTCTCCTCTCTCTCTCACCCCAATCCTCTCCTCTCAAACCCCAACCCTCACTGCTCTTCTATGCCCACGCCAACGCCGACGCCTCATTCTCTTTAGCAATGGTTTTTCTGGTTTTTTTTTTTTTTTTTTTTTTTTTTTTTTTTTTTTTGCTATGGTTTGATGGGTTAAGTTTCGACGGAGATGGGTGGGTTCGAATGGGCTAGGCTATGACAATGACGACGATGAAGATGGTGGGTTTGGAGTTTGGGTTGACTTGGATTATGAAGGTTTTGGGTTTGGAAGTGGGTGTGGGTGAGGGTGTGGAGGCGGTGGGTTTGTTGGGGTTTGTGGTTGAGGTGGTGGTGGGGCTTCCGATTTGGTGTTGGTGGGCTATGGGTTGTGGGTCAAGGTTTTGGGTCGGCGGCATTGTGGGTCGAGGTTGGTTGCGGCAGCGTTGTGGGTTTTGGTCTGGTGGTTACTTGAGTTTGTTTGTTGATGGGTTGGTTGGGTTGGGGTTTTGGGTCGATGATTGGTTGAGGCAGTTGATGGGTGGCGGAGGATTTGGCTAGATTTGTTTGGGTTGGGGTTTGGCTGGGATTTGTTTGGGTCGTGAAGGATTTGGCTGGGATTTGATGGGGTGTTTGGGTTGGGATTATGGTTGTATGTTGTGGAATTTGGCTGGATTTGTTTAGCTTTGCTTTGAGTTGTGTTTTTGGTCGCGGAGGATGTGGTGGTTGTGTGGTGGTGGCTGTTGGTTGTTGGCAGCAGTGTGATGGCTGTTGATTGTGTTGATGAGTTGTAAATATTATTTTAATGTGTAGTAAATATTATTTTAATGTATAGAATTGAATGATAGAACATCTGATAAATGAGATGTTGTAAAATGATATGGTAAAATAATAAAGTAGGCCTTTGATGTGGTAAAATGACATAATTTTTGCAACAACTACTATGGATAAAGACTACGGAGTAATTTTTATTTGTTGACTAGCGTCTAAAAAGCATGAATACTTCAACAATTAGCAATATCCGTATTGCACATTATCCAATGTGAACTTTTGAATACCTTAAATTAATATCTTCTTAATTAATTATTATTATTTAGAAAAAATTTTACTCCTTATGACATTTTGTATGATATTGAGATTTTATTTTTTAGATCTAACAATATAATATTTTATTAAATAATGTGACATCAATATATCATATTATCAATCAATATATATATCTATATATTACTAAAAACTGAAGCGTAGCATTTAATGTTGTTACGCTCCCGTTGAGCCACATCAGTAGCTATGTCACTATCCTTTTTTTTTTTCTAAATTTTTCCCATAATTTAAAAATACTTTTTCTAAATATTTCTCATAATTTTAAAATACTATTAAAAAGAAATGATTTCCAACCCTATCTGCACTATAAAGCCAATCTTACGTTAATGTTGTTAATGTTGTCTTTAATGCTAACCCCTCTGTCTCCCCTCCTTCTCCTTTTGCTCTTCTTCTCTTTCACACTTTCAAGACTTCAGAATTTCACCTTTCTAACGCCAAACTCTCTCTCTTCCCTCCTTGGTCTCTTTATATCCTCTGAATCACTTCTTCATACCTGTTCAATTGCCACTTTGCTAAAAAAAATCACTTTTTCATACCTGTTCATCTCCTAGGTATGCATTATCTCTTCCTTTTGTAATTAACATTTTGCTATTCTTTCAACTAATTGAGCATTAATTTAGACCTTCTTCAAATTTGTCTCTTGATTAATGGTGATTCTTCCTATTCCCAATCAATAGGTTTTTCAAAACGTTCAATTGTTGCCCATTGGAAATAGAACCCCCACTGCTTTATTTTTCTATATATATCTGCAATCTCTTTGCCTCCATAGATAAAGAGCCTATCAGCCTAACCTATACCAATGTAGAATCCAATCCTTCTCACTAATAAGCCCCCACGAAATTATCATATTTAAAACCATGGATATTTGTTGTGGGGTTCTCAGCAAACAAATAGACCAAACCAAAAAAAAAAAAAAAAAAAAAAAAAAAAAACCAAAAGCATTTAGAATCAAAGCCCTTCAACCTTCGAACCAAAACGTTGTCAACGTTAAAGAAGTGCTTGAACAATTTGTAATTCGATTCTCACAGGTTCAGATCATATATATATATATATATATATTATTTTGGGTACTTACAGCCATTGTTGAAGCTTCAACCACTATGAGATGCTTTCAAACCATGAGATTGTCTCTATTTCTCTCGCTCTCGCTGCATTTTCTCCATTTCTACAGGTCTTCTTTGCTTGACTGTCACGGTGAAGGAATTGGCTGTTGCAGAAGATGGACTGGTTGTGCTTGACCCACTAAATGCTTAGGCAAGCATAGTTGTCAGCCACTTTATAGTGTGTCAAACGCTTGCAAGTCGTTAACCGCTTATCTCTTTTGTAAATTTCCTTGGGTTTGTGTTTTTACTTAATCGGTTTTTTAATGGGCGGACAAACCAATGTCTGCCCCTCTTTAGTTTTTGTATTTTTTTTTTTTAATTTCATACTTAAAAAAAAAATATTGGGTAATCAAATGGGCTAGACATGATGTAAGATAATTTAAATAAAGACTTGCATAAAAAGTAGTAGGATATTAAACTCTAACAAAAAGTTTAAGTATATTAATTTCATACATATATATATATATATATCCACTGATTGAAATACTCAATATTTATTTATGTTTGCTTTTGATTTAATATTACTTATTTGTCTTATGAAAGTTATGATATTGTAGGGTCAAGATTTGTAACCCAGGCCCAAAAAGTTTGGATTATAAGCTCAACGGACCCAAAACAATGAATTTGTAGAGTGCGGGTGAAAGAGCTGGGCTAGTTCTGGATTTAGCAACGATTAACTATGATATCAAGGAATGAATTCTTGTAAAAACACACTTGAAAGCTCCCTCAACTGGAGTCCGAGGAGATATTTTATTAATAGTAAAATGAATACAGATCTTTTCTTTTCCTCCCCCCAATTTATGGGAAGGCTTTTGCATTATATAGTTCCTTTCAAAACATCCTAATTGTACACTTGTCAAACATCTAAGCCATCACTTGAGTATATGTCCCATTAGCCACCTTTCCTGGCCTTTGTGTGAGTTGCGGTGATCAAAGAAGCACTGTTCAGGGGTCTTCTCCACATAAATGCTGCCAGGAAAGTAGGTTTGGAGCATTTAATGTGGAGGCAGCAGTACATCTCCGAATTCTTATCTCTTCTGCAAGAGAAGAAGGGTCTCCCTTTTTGTAGAAGTCCTCTACAAGGTTGTCCAAACTGTTGGGGTGCAGAGCCGAGCAGAAACTAAGCCCTTCTGAAGCATGAACCCTCCTCGGACTGTCCTCCTTTGCTTTGCTCTCTAGAATTTTGGACTCTGGGCTTCCTTTAATTATTTGCTCATCCTCGGACACATCGTTTTCCCATCGGGCCCAAGGCCCAACATCCAATTTTGGGCCTTTAACCCCACAATAGCCCCTCAAAATTTTGATTTTTCCTTTGTGCCCGAGGAGGGAAAAGAGGAATTTTGAATTTTCTTAAATTTAAATAATTAAAGCACTGCCAACCCCCGAATTCACACGTGCGAGGACGTGATTTGATGTGCTGCATTATTACTGCTGACACTTCGGAATTCGCAAGGCTTCATTAATGGTTACAGGCGGCGTCACGTCTCTCCAGATCTAACGGTGGAGCTCCAATCCAACGGTTGGTATTGCGTTCTAGGATTTGAGGCGGGATAACTTTCACCATTTTTTTTTATATAAAGCTTCAGAGGAAACCGTTCGCTGGTTCACCAATTCTCAAGTGCTCCAACGGTTTCCAAATTCTCAACACACCAAGTCTCCTGGGTTATTGCGTCTCCCACAGCGATCTTTCCGGAGATTTTCGCGAATTTTTCTCCTGGAAAATTTATGCGCTGTAGTGCGCTTTGGATCGTGTAAGTCTTAAGTTATTCGAAACTTCAATTACCCCTTGGCCAGTCTTCTCGGCCACCAAACCTTCGCTTCCCTGCTAATTGATTTTAGTAGCTTTCTCATAGCTTGCAAAAATGGGTAGGTTTAAGCGTCTAGTGAACTCTCTTGCCCAGATAGAAGTTTTTAAGGAGAAATATCATATTCCCCAGGGGGTTAACCTTCGCTATTATCCCACAGAGCGAATAGGAACCGACCGAGAGGTTGGAGAGGTAGTCATCCCTATGATAGCCTTCATAGAGGGGGGAATGACCATCCCCATAGGTACAATGACTAGGGGTTACCTTTATAACCATAGGTTGTGCCCTGAGCAATGTGCGCCTAACTTCAGAGTTTTGGGTAGTGTTGATGCTCTCAACGCGCACTTGGGTCTGCAGCTCACATGGCACGATGTGGTGCACATGTATGAGTGCCACTCCTAGAAAAATGCCAGGTATTACCTTAAATCCCACTTGAAAGAGGTGAGGATGATTTCTTGTCTGCCTAAATCAAATAAAGGCATGAAAGATGACTACCTCATAGTTTCGGGAGCGTGGCACGATGGCGTTCACTGTCCCGTCCAGCCGGGGAAGCCAGGTGGGATACCCTAGAATTAGGCTCCTCAGTATTTGTCTTGAGTTTAATCTTCCAATTTTGTTTGGCTTCGTCTTACTTCAATTCTTTACAATTATGACTTCTTGTCGCTTAAACTGACCTTCCCCTTGGTTGTGTTCGCAGAGAAAAGGCACGTGGCCCCCAGATTGAGCTTAACCAATGTTCAAGCTCTCAATTACTTGCTTAGGTCTGAGATTTTTGTTAGTGAAGACAGGCAACTACGGGCTGTGCATCTGATATTGGACTTTAAACCCCTTTTGGACACGGTTTTGGACGTTGGCAACGCTATAAGGTCGGGTGACCCGCGCATACACCGGATAGACATATCTCGGCCTAGTTTCCTAGCCGAGTGCGACCTTCCACCTGTACCGCATCCAAACCCAGAGGGAGTTCCTTTGGTTGTTTCCCTAATTCAACAAGTTCCCCTCAGAGAAGAGGTAGCTGAAGGTGTCACCTCTTCCAGTTCCTCGACCGAGGAAGAAATTGACAGGTTTCAATTCAAAGAAGAGGAGGTACAGGGGGCAGGGGCAATAGACGTATCGGAGGCCAGCGAAGGATTAGATAGGTTTTCAAGCGCTCAAGCCTCCAACCCCGTAATTACTTGTTTAGATTCCTCGGATGAGGAAGCCGAAGGGATGGCTCCAAAAGCAGAGAACAAGAGCTTGAGAGAGCTTCTGAAGGAGAGGAGCACGAAACCTGTTCCTGACAAAACCAGAAAACCCACACCTACCGCGAACTTGCCTCCTCCACCCCAACTGCCTGTTGACCTTGGCTTAAAGCTGAATCTAGAGCTGAGGAGGAAAAGGCAACACGAAACTCTCGAAGAAGGGGAGGTAGGCACCTCGAAAGGAAACAAACAACAGAAGGTGGTCAAAGACCAGCGAAGTAAGAGGTCCACTTCTGTTGAGAGTCGAGAGGATCCCCTCGCGGTTGATGTGCGCTGACCTCCACGCCTATGGTCCCCAAAGCTTGAGCTGGATGGCGCCCCCTTTCCTTGGGATACTTCGGTCAGAAACTATCAAGGAGGGCAGGCGGGTCTTATTGCCGAGGCCTTGGAGCAACCACTTCTCCTACCTAGAGACATGGAGGCCTACAGGCACTTCGACCAGAAAGAACTTTTCCTTTCCCTCAAAAGGGACTTGGCCATGGTAAGCAATTTATACTACTTTCCAAAGAAAGTGTTAATCACTTTTACTCTTGTTTGACAACCAATGTTTTCTTTGGTTATGCAGATCACACAACAAGTTTATATGGCCGAGGAGTGGAATAAGGAGGAGCGTAACAAGACTAAAGCGGAGGCCGAGTCTCGTTTCGAGGTCGAGAAAGCGCTGGGTAGCCTCAAAGAAGATTATGCCAAACTTTCTGAGGATTTGAAGGAAGCGATTAAGGCCAAGAACAGCGCCGATGCAGGCCTTAAGATAGCGGAGAGGTAGGCAGAAGATCAGCGTAAACAGTTGTTTACGATTGAGATCAATTTGGCTATTGAGAAGCAGATGGTACAGGACCTTCGTGCTGAGCTTCAAAAGGTCAAAGAGAATGCCCAATTGGCTAGGGAGGCCGCTGAGGTTGAGAAGAAGGCCGCGTACACGCTTGGGATGAAAGAGACTGAAACCAGACTTACAGAGGAGCTCTCTGTAGTGTGCAAGGATTATTGCGCCATTACTTGGGGTAAGGCCCTTGATGCTGCAAAGATTCCTACTGATTCTGGCTTGAGGCAACCTGAGCGAATTTACTATGAACCAGACATCTGTGAACTCCCAGGCCCTGAACCTTCTAAGCCCGAGCTGCCATATGAAGCGTCCGAGAAGGCACATGCGAATCAAGCCCCTACTGCTCTCCTAGAGGTTACCAATGAGCCAATCCAAGCAAGTGACCAAGGGCAAGGAGCCAAGGCTGTTCAGGACAAAGGCAAAGGCCAGGTTCAGGCCACTGCTACTGTTGATCCCCTTGGCTCTGAGGTGAAGCATTAAGTATTAGATTTATTTATTTATTTATTATTATTTTTTTAAGCATATATATATATATATAGGCTTGACTTGATCAAAGCCTTGGTGATGTAAAACCTTCTTTTGGTAATGAATGGACGCCTTTCTACTTCGTTTTATTTATGTTGGCTGTGTGCATTATAAAATTTGTCGTCACTACAGATGTTGTAACTTCAACTTGGGAAGAGTCCACAATAATTAGCAATTATCGATAATTGAAAATCAATTAAGCTTGAACACTTGTCAATTCATATCACCTGGTCCGAGGACTGCAGGCATGATTGAATTTGAGTTTAAACACTTAGGAAAGCCATAAACGAGTGCTAACTAACCCAAATCATCTGGTCAGAGGACTTCAGGCATGATTGGATTTAAGTTTAAACACTTGGGAAAGCCATAAATGAGTGCTAACTAACCCAAATCATCTGGTCCGAGGACTTCAGGTATGATTGGATTTAGGTTTAAACACTTGGGAGAAACAGAGCGGAGTGTTAACTAATTCACATCATCTGGTCCGAGGACTACAGGCATGACTGAATTTAAGTTTAAACACTTGGGAGAAACAGAGCGGAGTGTTAACTAATTCACATCATCTGATCCGAGGACTACAGGCATGACTGAATTTAAGTTTAAACACTTAGGAAAGCCATAAACGAGTGCTAACTAACCCAAATCATCTGGTCCGAGGACTTCAGGCATGATTGGATTTAAGTTTAAACACTGGGGAGAAACGGAGTGGAGTGTTAACTAATTCAAATCATCTGGTTCGAGGATTATAGGCATGACTGAATTTAAGTTTAAACACTTAGGAGAACTGTGAAGACCTCACATAATAAACTGGCATATTGATCAAAGCAAAGATTTAATTAATAATAGTACATTTTAAAGTTGTTTACATTCCAGGGACGCGGTATTACATAACTATCCAAATCTTCCAAGAAATAGGCCCCAATGCCAGCTCTAGAGGTAATGCGATATGACCCTTCCCAGTTAGGTTCTAACTTCCCCCAAGCTGGGTTCTTTGCAGCGCCCACAACCTTCCTCAGCACTAAATTACCAGGTTCTAGAGACCTTAGCTTTACGTTGACGTCATAGCCCTGCCTGAGCTTTTGCTGGTAATGCGCCAGTCGGACCATTGCATTTTCCCTCCTTTCCTCAATCAAGTCCAAACTCTTCTCTAGCTGCTCATTATTGCTGGTCGGACTGAACAAACTAGTCCTCAATGTTGGGAAACCAGTCTCCAGAGGTATGACGGCCTCAGCCCCATAGGTCATCGAGAAGGGGGTCTCTCCAGTAGACCTGCGAGGCATAGTTCTGTATGTCCAGAGTACATGTGGCAATTCTTTCACCCATTTGCCTTTCGCATCGTCTAGTCTCTTTTTCAATCCATTTAATAGGGCTTTGTTAACCGCTTCCGCCTGCCCGTTCCCCTGGGGATAGGCAGGGGTGGAGTATCTGCTTGTGATTCCCAGCTCGCTACAAAAATCCCTAAATGCTTTATTATTGAACTGTAGACCATTGTCCGAGATGAGCGTGTGAGGGACCCCGAACCGAGTAACAATATTCTTTTACACAAATTTCTACACATCTATGTCTCTGATATTGGCAGAGGTTCGGTTTCGACCCATTTGGTGAAATAGTCTGTGCCGACCAGAAGGTACTTCCTGTTTCCTGCAGCTTTAGGAAATGGCCCCACGATATCTAAGCCCCATTGAGCGAAAGGCCATGGACTGGATAGTGGATTAAGGGTTCCCCCTGGTTGATGAATGCTCAGGGCAAACCGTTGGCATTGGTTGCACTTTTTTGACGTACTCTTGTGCTTCTTTTTGCATGTTTGGCCATCAATAACCCTGAGTGCTAGCTCTGTGCGCCAGGGACTTGCCTCCTGTATGGCTTCCACAAACTCCCTCGTGTAATTCTTCGAGGAGCGCCTCAGTCGCTTCTAGATGTACACACAATAAGTATGGACCCGAGTAGGAGCGCTTATACAATTTTTGGTCCTCGGATAGCCAGAATCTGGTGGCCTTCCTCCGAACTTTGTCGGCTTCCCATTTCTCTTCAGGTAAGACATCGTCCTTTAAGAATTTAACTATAGGATCCATCCAGCTTCGTTCAGCCCTGATTTGATGAACTTGGACTACCTTTCTTCTTTTCTCTGTAGGCTCATGCAAGTCCTCGACAAGGATAACTCTTGGCAAATTTTGCACCGAGGAGGTGGCTAGCATGGCCAACGAGTCAGCATGTGCATTACCATTTCTGGGGATGTGCAGCAAATTAAAAGATTCGAATTCCGCCTGCAAACATTTAACCCGACTCAAGTATCCTTGTATTCTTTCATCTTTCGCCTCAAACTCACCATGTACTTGACCAACGACTAATATCGAGTCCGAGAACATCTCCATTGATTTGCCTCCCATTCTTCTGACCATAACCATTCCTATCAGTAAAGCTTTGTATTCTGCTTCATTATTTGTTGCTGAGAAGTCTAGCCTTAACGACTTCTTGATGATGATTCTTTCAGGGGATATCAGCACTAGACCCACTCTGGAACCTTTCTGGTTCACCGCGCCATCCACATACACTTTCCAGTGTAAAGGGCTTTGTTGAGAAATCATGCCAACTGATTTTTCATCCATGTCCGCTGTTGGCGTTACTTCTTCTAAATGGGGCTCCGCGAACTCGGCCACCAAATCCGCCAAGATCTGGCCTTTAACTGATGTGCGAGGCATGTACTTGATATCAAAAGTCCCTAGTGTAGTCAGCGCTTCGGAGTATAGACTTGAGTGGGAGCTGGGTGAGAACAATGACTGTATGGGCTTGGAAATAGTGAGGTAACTTCTGTGTACCAAGCACAACTGTCAGGATAGCTTTCTCCAGCGGTAAATAACGAACTTGGGCTTCATGCAGCGACTTACTTACGAAATAAACTGTCTTTTGCACACCGCAATCCATTCGTATTAACACCAAGCTCACAGCGTAGGGGGCCACAGCGATGTAAGCAAACAAAACTTCGCCCGGCTCAGGACTGGACATGATTGGTAGCCGAGCTAGATACTCCTTAAGCTGTAGAAAGGCCACAGCGCACTCCTCAGTCCACTCAAACCCTTTCCATTTGTTGATCAATGAAAAGAAAGGTCTACACCTATTTGCTGATCGGGAGATAAATTGGTTCAGGGCCGCAGTTATTCCGGTCAGTTTCTATACCTCCTTGGAATTTTGAAGAGTTTGTAAATTGCTGATGGCCTTTATCTGATCGGGGTTGACTTTAATTCACCTGTGGGTCACCATATATCCCAGGAACTTGCTTGATCTCATGCCAAATGAGCATTTGGAAGCATTCAAGCGCAGCTTGTACCTTCTTAGAACTTCGAAGGTGCTTTCGAGGTCTTGTATGTGTTCAGCATCAATCTTGCTTTTCACCACCATGTCGTCTATGTAAATCTCGATATTTTTACCCAACTGTGACTCAAACATTCTTGTCATCATTCTTTGGTAGGTAGATCCTGCGTTTTTCAGGCCAAATGGCATCACCTTGTAGTGGTAGTTACTGATAGAAGTAACAAAAGCAGTTTTCTCTTAATCCTCCAAGGCCAGTGGTATTTGGTGGTAACCTTTGAAAGCATCTAGGAAACTCATCCGAGGGTGGCCGACAGTGGCATCCACTAGCTGATCAATTTTAGGCATGGGGAATGGATCATACTCGCCATTTCCCATTCTTTTTCTTCACCACTACAGTATTTGCTAACCATTCAGGGTAGAAAACTTCTTTAATGGCTCTGGCTCTTTTCAGTTTCAATACTTCTTCTCGGACAGCATCTGCATGTTCCTTAGATGGGTGTCGGGGCGGCTGTTTTTTAGGAATAATGAATGGATTAACATTTAGATGGTGGCAGATGAACTCCAGACTCACCCCTAGGGCTTCAATGGGGTCCTATGTAAACACGTCAATGTTTGTCTTGAGGAACTCTATCAACTCCTCTTTTTCCTGAGGAGGCAATTGGGATCCGACTTGGAAGAACTTCTCCGGATCATCACCGATAGTGACCTTTTCTAAACTCTCACATTCTGCCCCTTAGTCATGTCCTCGGCATTCAGCACCGAAGACTCTGATTGCTACAAGCCTTTTCCATTGCGGGTCGAGGACTTGGCTTCATCCTTATGCCGAATTGCAGCCACCATGCATTGTCTGGACACAGATTGATCTCCCACTATTTCGTTAACTTGGCCCTCTGATGGATACTTAACCTTTTGATGCAGGGTGGAAGACATAGCCCCCAGTGTGTGGAGCCACGGCCTGGCTACAATTGTAGTGTAGGGCGAGTAAGCATCTGTCATGATAAAATCCACTTCCACAATCTCTATGCCGGCTTGTATAGGAGCCTAATCATGCCCTTCGGGATGACCATCTTCCCGTCAAAACTTAACAGGGGAGAATCATAGGGCGACAGGTCCTTGAGTGTTAATTTCAGCCCTTCTAAAGGTCGGGGTACATTATTTCAGTAGCACTGCCTTGATCCACCATCACCCTTCTCACATCGTACCCCCCAATTCTGAGGGTGACCACCAGAGCATCGTCGTGAGGTTGGATGGTACCGGCTTTGTCTTCATCTGAGAATCCTAATATTGGCTGTACTTCCCTTCTAGTCCTCTTCGAATCGTGACCTTGGTCCCCTGCGGGTAATCGGGCTACCGACATGATCCTTGATGGCTAGGATCCTGTTCTCACTGGTGCAGCGAAGATAACATTGATAGTTCCTAAAGGAGGTTTTGAGGAGTCCTCTCTTTGGGGTTTCGAGCTTATTTGACCTCCTAGGCCACTAGAATGATGCAAGAGTTGTTTCAATTTAGCTTCGCGAACAAGCTCGTCCAAATGATCCTTCAGGCTCCTGCACTCCTCTATGGTATGTCCATGGTCTTGATGGTATTGACAGTAGAGATTGTGATTACATCTTTTAGGGTTACCCACCATCTTCTTCGGCCACTTGAAAAATGGCTTATTCTTAATCTGCTTTAAAACCTGATGCACAGGCTCCTTAAATATAATGTTGACTGCTTGAAGATTTGTTGACCCTGATTTCCCAACAAACTCCTTTCATGGTTTATTGTTATGGTAACGGTCCGACCTGAAATCCCTCATCTCCTAAGGGATAACCTTGTCTTTTCCCTTCCCTTGTTCTTGATCTTCTTCAACTCTTTTATACTTTTCAATGCGGTCCATGAGCTAACGCATATTGGTGATTGGCTTGCCAAACAAGGATGTCCTTAAACCATGGTCAGTAGGGAGGCCGAGCTTGAACATGCTGAGGGCCATTCCATCAGAATTACCCTCCATGTCATTAAACATCTCCTAGTACCTATCTGAATACGTTTTTAAGGTTTCACCCTCTTGCATGCTCAGGGATAGCAGCGAAGATAAGGGCCTAGCCACCCTTCGGCACGTGACGAAGCGGGAGCCAAATGCTTGAGTGAGCTCCTTGAAGGAACCAATGGAGTTCGCTTTCAGACCGTTAAACCATCTCATTGCAACCGGTCCAAGACTGGAGGGGAAAACTTTGCACATAAGGGCTTCTTCTCTAGCATATACAACCATCCTCTGGCTAAAATGGCTTACATGCTCGACGGGGTCTGTTCTACCATTGTAGATGGTGAACGTTGGCTGATGAAAATGGCGAGGGAGCCTTGCCTCTTCAATCCTGCGAGTAAAAGGTGACCTAGAGATTTGATCCAAAGCTTTGTTCATAGCATCGTTTCCTACGCCTTTATGTGATGGACTTCGAGGCTTCTTTTTATGACGGTGCTCTTCTTCATAGGAGAAGGATTCACTGGCTGGGGTTCGAGATCTCCGCTTGTACGCAACGTCTTGTTCGTCGTCCGAATCCTTGTCAGAATCCGAAGACACCCGTTTTCTCTTTGCTTGGCGCAGCTCTCTTTTTAGCCATTCAATTTCTTGTTGCATGTTCTGGTTCTCCTCTGCGTGGGATACGTGACTTCCACCATGCGAACGACTTTGATCACTATGCACAGTGTGTACACTACCTTCACAGTCTTGTCTTTGCTCTAAGTTAAGAAAAGGATCTGCATGCTGAAACGCCCTGGATTCTGCTGGTTGTTGTCCTAACTTAGCCATCGTGAAATGTTGCTTCCACTTTCGCTCAAGCTCTCCCCACAGATGGCGCCAATTGTAGGGTTAAGATTTGAAACCCAGACCTAAAAAGTTTGGATTATAAGCCCAACGGATCCAAAACAATGAATTTGTAGAGTGTAGGTGAAAGAGCTGGGCTAGTTCTGGATTTAGCAACGATTAACTATGATATCAAGGAATGAATTCTCGTAAAAACACACTTGAAAGCTCCCTCAACTGGAGTCCGAGAAGATATTTTATTAATAGTAAAATGAATACAGATCTTTTCTTTTCCTCCCCCCTAATTTATGAGAAGGCTTTTACATTATATAGTTCCTTTCAAGACATCCTAATTGTGCACTTGTCAAACATCTAAGCTATCACTTGAGTATGTGTCCCATCAGCCACCTTCCCTAGCCTCTGTGTGAGTTGCGGTGATCAAGGAAGCACTGTTCAGGGGTCTTCTCCAAATTAATGCGGCCAGAAAAGTAGGTTTGGAGCATTTAATGTGGAGGCAGCAGTACATCTCCGAATTCTTATCTCTTCTGCAAGAGAAGGAAGGTCTCCCTTTTTGTAGAAGTCCTCTACAAGGTCGTCCAAACTGCTGGGGTGCAGAGCCGAGCAGAAAGTAAGCCCTTCTGAAGCATGAACCCTCCTCGGACCGTCCTCCTTTGCTTCGCTCTCTACAATTTTGGACTCTGGGCTTCCTTTAATTATTTGCTTCTCCTCGAACACATCGTTTTCCCATCGGGCCCAAGGCCCAACATACAATTTTGGGCCTTTACCCCCACAGATATAATTTTTTTTTTTGAAATATAGATATTTATATTTATTTGAATTTTTTTAGTTAATTTTTATATTTTTACTAATTTAATATATTTATTTTTTAAATAATTATTAAATTAATTATAATGTCATCATGGTTCGACTTTAGTTCGACTTTAAAAACCTTAAACCTCTCCCTTTTATGGTTCTTTGAATGGTCCGGATTTCAAAACTACGCCTGTAAATGACAATGTCATAAGCAATCTCTACCCACTTGGTGTCACATATCCTATTTGATCCCTCAAGACATTATCTTTGCTTGAATATATGTTATTGGTATAACAAATTGGAGAGCAAATTATGGAGATAGATCACAACTTTTCTTTCCTCTGTTTCTCATGAAAAAAGTATATGGGAAAATGTTTTCTTTTTTCCAAATTTGGTAGGTTGTGGTTGGTCATGATTATTGAGAGTTAGAGTTGTTTTGTTGTTGATGATAAATGCATGAATGTTTTTAGGAATGGGTCATAAATATTTTTAGGGTTTGACAAGTTAGTTGTTAGTTGGAGCTTGTGTGTGTATGTTTTTTTATTTTTTATTTTATAAATTATTTCACATTTTGTTATTGGAACAGTTGTTACGTTGTAGGTATTGCATATATTCACCAATTGTAAGAGATAAGGTCTCGAATTCTATAGATTTAATTTTTAACTTATCCCAATGAAAAATTACGTATTTCTTTTAATAATTAAAGCACTATACAAAGAACAAACAGAGGGCTTATGATATTGTATGTATTTAAATTATAGGTGGGCAATTTTATCCAAACAAAAAAACATGTATCAATTATGGCTTTGTGCAACAAAAAAAAAAAAAAAAAGGTGTAGCAAATATGCTATTGCAATCCTGCTTTGTTTTTGAGTAGCTGTTTGTTTATTTTATTTTTGGCCATACAAGGAATGCACATTGCATTGATGTGTGCATTGTCATTTGTTGTTGGACTAATATGTTTTTCGTATAAGGTTTTGTAATTCTATTTTAAAAATCAATGAACACTAGCCTTATTAGATATTGAACATAGACTTCCAAAGATATGCTTGCTGTTTTTCTACTTGAAATTTCCTATGTTGTATGAAATTAGAACTTCTCTTTAAGGAGGTGAATGAAGAGCCACTCAAGGAAAGACGAAATGTGGTCTTGAGCAAGAGAAGATTGTTGAACCATTCAAAAGGAATTGATAAGGATAAATATTTAATGCTCACAAATAAGGATATATACAATACTAATACTCTTTTTTTCCCGATGACAACTTATTCTTATCCCACATATTATCAAAATAACTTTAATTGTTTACTAGCCCAAAATATCTTTAAACTTTACTATGCTAAAAAACATAAGCTAAAATATTAAGTGAGCCCAACAATTGCAGCTCCTATTTCTCCTCATCTCAAAACTAGACATGACACTGGCCTTTTTTCAAAGCCATCTATTATGTAGGTTTGGGCATTATATTTAGAGATAGTCATGGTTCTCCTGTTATAGTCCATAATTAATTCATTGCCAAAGAAACCCATTGTGGATGGCTGCCATGCTCTATTGAGTGTTATACTCCCGTCACAAACTGTGGATCGGGGATTTGATTGTGAAACTTGCCAACTCAGTTGCTGGCATCAATTGGATTGTAGGAACCATGCTTGAAGGAGATTTTGGATGTGTTAGAGCAAACTCATGCTTTTTGTGATAGGTAGGACATATATCCTATAGGACAATATCTAGATTGTGTAATAAGTAAGTGTAAGTGTTAGAGTTCTCTCTTTTGAATTTTTTTTTATTAAAAAAAAAAAACTATTTAGGATGTTTCATAAATATTTCATTTTTGGAATTTTTCCGTGCATCGTATGGGTTAGCGACTAGTATATATATAAAAGCAGAGACCTTATATGAGAGTGTATGAGGTCTTGTCAAGTGACGCTCTAACTTTGCATTTAGCATTTTTTTTACTTCTTTCATTATGTTTTTCTTTTTATCTCTTTCATTAAGTTTTTCTATATTAATATGTGCTGTGATGGTCTCAAGTATTTTCACTTTTCAGTTTTCTATTAAAAAGTGAGAATACACAACTTGATCGACTTGCCAATATTTTATACTTTTTTTTTCTTTTTTGATGAAGTTTCATACTTTTCTCACAACCCATAATTTTGAGAAAAGTTTGTGTTCTAGAAATTTTCTTAGCACAATCGTTCAGACGGTCCTATTATTTTTTCAAAGAAGACCTTTCTTTTGAAGAAATTGTTTAATGCAATCCTTCTATGTACAACTCTCTCTTCTTCCCTTTCCCTTCCCTTACTTTTTCCTCCCTTCTTTCCTTTTCATCTCCCTTACAACCAAACAGGATATTAGTTTCCAAATTCAGCTAATAAAAAAAAGTGTTTTGAGGATATTAATAAAAAGATTTTGAATTTGGTAAGAATGGGGTGTAAAATTCATGTTTTATACCATCCAATAAGAGATGTTACATCAGTTTTTTACTTAAAACTCAATACATCATACCACAATTAATAACATCTTAATAAACTCTCAATTTGGTTGAATTTTCAAATGAGTATTATAATTGATTGAGTGTGGTTGTTCTTATTTTTTAATACGTGATAAGATGATGTAGTATGTTAGAATTGGAAGGTGTAAAACTTGGATTTTAAACCATATCCTTATAGAATTGAATCTTTAAAAAAAATATGTAAAAAACATGTTTAATTACCGTTTTAGTCTTTAACACTTGTACTATGTATCAAAATAGTTTTTAACATCATAAACGTGTCAATTTTGTTTCTAAACTTTTGGTATTGTGTCAAAATAATCCTTATTTTTAAGTGGTACATGAAAAGAATTGATGTATCTAACATTAATATCAAAATAATATTTTTATGCCATCTAAGCTATCCTTTGAATTATCATGTGTCCTTAATTAGAAAATAAAATAAAATATTTGAAAATATATTAATTGCATCTCCATAAGTAAATGAGATGTCATTTTATTAGCAGAAATTGAAAATTTCTTTTATTTTCTTTTCCTTTGCTTTCTCGGCAACCAAATGGGGTCTAAGTCTTGACTTTTTAGTTAAATTTCTCATGAACATCATCTAAAAAACATACTATTTACCTAATTTTAAAATGAAAATTAAAAAAAAAACAAAAGCCAAATGTCAATTTTTTACATTATCATTTTTTTAAGAAGTTAAAGTTATTACCAATTATATTATAAAAATCTTGTAAACTAACATGCTAATGAATATAATTAGTGTCATGTCAACAAGGTAATAAATCAATTTCCATTATTTTTCTATTTTGTGTTTAAAAATTGATACATTCATTTAATAAAAGTAGCGTGTAACCTTGTGCAGATGCACTTGTACATTTAAAAACAATCACAATTATATATATATATATATATATATATGATTTTGAATTTAATTGGATCTAGACTCTTCGGTTTTTGTACGAAATAATTCACTTGCTACAAAAATTAAAATGTTAGATGGGATATATGGTGCAAAATTGAACTCCAATTAAAATTCAATTTATAATCTAATTGCATTTAGACTATTTGATTTTTGAACACTATAGACAAATGAACTAAACCAAGACACGTCAAAAGTAAAGTATGTGTGTATTCTTCTTCTGAGCTCACACAACTCCCCCTTTCAATATGCACACTTCCCACACTTCCCATTCTTGTGTTGCTCTCCCCCTTACTGTATGCTTTCTCTCCCCCGTTTTGGCACGAATAACTAAAGATTTTCCTCCAGCTTTTGTTGAATAACATCTAACTATGTCTCAATGGCTGTGAGATGCATTTGAACTTGGTTGTTGGTGGAGTAGAGAAGCCATTCTAAACCTGAAATCTGCTGAGACACACTCTTAATCAGAATGCTTAACCTGTCAGCTTGAGAGCTAGGAGGTGTAGATGGAGTGCTAGTTGTTTGCATCTCAGAAGGAATGGGAGAAACAATCTCGGTATGCATAGGTGTAGCTGAACCTTGATCGGATGAAGTGGTATGAAGGAAAGGTTCACTCTTAGGTGCAAACTTTAAAGTGCCTATGATGTGCCTTTGCTTGAAATCTCATGATCCGGTCCAAGAACTTGAAGAATGCCTTGTACCTAAGGTTGTTTATCATCATATGGAGTGAGATCTATATTTGCCAGTCTAGTGATGCGAAGAACCTTTGCAATGTAGTTTGAATTGATGAGGAACTCTTTTCCTCGTACCCAACATTTCAACTCAACTCCAATGTATCTAGCATTTGAATAGAACTCCTTAACCAATTCCTCAATCGGGTCCTCGAAGTTCCCGAAGAGGTTAGCCCTGCTTCAAAGATCCTAGGAATAAATGTTGTTCCCAAGGTATCAAATTTCTCAACCCTTTCCATTACAGTAGGAGCATCTCTAAAAATGTTTGAGAAGGTCTGTGTGTTGAGTGGAGTCTCGAATTTTCCATTGTTTGAGGCTTGAGATGAACGTCAAGCCTGTTTTGAACAGGGGATGATGGAACATCAGATATAGGCTCTTTTCCTCAAGAGGAACGATGAGACATCGGCAAAATAACATACACACAATAGAGAACCAAGTGCAGAGCCACAAGACACAAACCTAAACTTGATTAGATTCAAGTTAGTCCATGAAATAAACACACATTGTCATTGAGAAAGATATATCACTTAAACAAGTTAAATGTACCAAGGATGCAGAAAATCATCATGTATTGAAGTATAACCAACAGAAACACGTGTAACAGTCTTTGAGACACATTACAAAGAGCATGATCAGCACAGCACTATACAATCATGAAATACTACTAAAATATGAGAAACATGCACAAAAACATGTATATCAAGCATCATAAAAACAATGTCAACAATAACCAATGAACAAACTCAGTCAAAAATACCCAACTCATATTCGAAACTACATATATCACGAATCACAACACCAACTCAAAATTCCAAGAAACCAAGGCAATAATCATGAAATACTTAGAGAAAGTAAGAAAAACCCATACCTTTTCTTGAAGATTGAAGTTGAGATGATGAAGAAAATGGTGGATTTGAGAGTGAAACATGTTGAGTTTGTGAGAGTGTTGAAACGAGGAAGACATTGAATAGCCACAAAAGTTCGAGTGAAAAATCAAAAGGTTTTAAAAAACTGACCTATTTGCACAAAACACGCGATTTTTGCGACTGAGTCAAGTTGTGTGCCAGTCACCAGGTCAAGTTGCTAGAACACTTAGAAAAAAAATTTTGAAAAATTTTTCTAAGTGTTTTTTGCAGCTAGGAGTTCCACCCAGAGATTTGCGAATTGAGCCGCGAAACTTTCGGTATGACTCTTGCGACTGGACCTCCACTCGCAAGCAAGTCACCACATCAAGTCGCGGGAAACCAAAAAACCCAGATTTTGAAAACTTTTCTAAGTATTTTTCTTGACTGGGACATTAACCTGCCAGTGAGTCACAAAAACGTACTGTATGAGCTCGCGACTGGGGGCATGCGGCTGGACTGACCTGAAACTAAGTCGCCAAAACAGGGCAACACTGTTTTTGAAAATTTTGACAATTTTTTGTAAAAACAAAATACTTTCCAAAAACAAATAAAACGCTCAAAAATGTTTTTGTGTTTGATCAACAAAAAGTGAGCATGTGAAACACATTTAATCAAGTACAATTACACAAATGAATAAGGCATTCATTAAACATAGACATGTGTGATGTGTGTGGGTATCAAAAATGAGATAGTCCTTAGTCTAATGTGAACCTTCAATGATCAATTCAACCAAAGCATACACAATTAGCATTAGGAAAAGTGACCTATCTCAATTATAGAAATATGCATATATGACTAGCCACAAAACCTGATTACATAACATTGAAGCTTTTCATTTGGCTCCATATACCTCATATCATTTGATCTTTTTGAATCAATACATCTCAGTTTGAGATCGATGCCTGAAATTTTTGATATTTCAATTTGATGAGTAAGCCTTTGGCTTTTTGGACATCATACATTTTTCACAAAAGTCGCTTTCCTTTTTCCTAGTCAAATACTAGTATATGCGAAGGCTTTTGCAGCTCATTATCTCTTTTTATTTTTGAGATTTACATTTGTTGAACTCTTTAATAAAACTAAACAAAAGAGTGGGAAGATATATAGGCATAAGTCTATGCATGTCTCAAGACCAACAAAATCATTGGCTAATCATTCATGACAAGTTTAAAGATCTATTTACAACAATCACATAGATGTCAAGATTTCTCCCACAATGATATGAGTGCATAAAGAACAAGCTATGCTTGAAAATGCACAAAGCCATTAGCACAAAGGTACAAGGCAAAACATGATTGTGACAAAACAAAATAATGTCTATCAAACTTTTTAGATTTTCTACTTTTTATGTGTTTTTGGATTTTTGACACAAAAACAAGAAAAGATTGACCAAGAACAACAATGTGAAAAACATTCAATGCAAATAACAAACAAACAAACAAACAAAAATTTTTCAGCATAAGCTAGAACAAAGAACAAAAAGGACACAACCAATCAAAGTCACAAAGCATAGGAAGTATTAATGCATGGACTTGTTGTAATGCTCATGCATGAGTACCCCTCTTCACCCACACGACACGTGCGTTAGGGGTTATATCCTTAGAGGATTGGGTACGAGAGTTATGGCTGTCAAACCTTCTTAAGAAGCTTGCTAAACAGGTGGTGAATGCATCAATCATCTTCATCACATCCATCATTCCGAAATCACCATCGTGACCTCTTGATTGCTCAACAACCCAATTCCTTTTGTCATTTCTTGGTCCTCTTGACCTTTGATCACTTGCATTCTTCAATGCTTTAAGCTTATGACAATTTGGTCTGGTGTGTCCTTGAAGTCCACAATGATGACAGAAATATTAAGTTCTAGAACCTCTTTATGACTTTGGGAGTGATTTCCCTTGAGCCTTAGGCTTGACCACTGATTGGTTATAAGGCTTATTCAAAAACTGTTGGTCAGTCACATTCCGCTTCTTTTCTGGTTTCACTTTCTCAATAACTGAAGTTTCTACCACTGGTTCCTTAGCTTTCACGAACTTCATATCTTTGGACACTTTGACACTTGAACTACTCTCTTCAGTGTATCCCAATCCACTTTTTTCGGAGAAATATTTTTGATGAACAAGTGCTTCATCAAAGTGCTTCATCAAGCTTCTTGGAGGAAACTCGCTCTACCTTAGCATTGGCTTAAACCATCTCTAGGTCAAGAAATTTATCTTTGAGTAGGCTTCAGTCAGCTCTCCATTTAGCATCTCCATTTCACATTTGGTCTCCTTGTATCTCACTAGAAGACTTCTATAATCTTCCTCTACCCTCTTCATCGTTTTAATGGCTGCGTTAGCCACTTTGGCATATTCACCGGTCTTCTCAATGAGGGAATTGTAGGTCTCTTACAATCCCACTTCTTCTTCATCTTCCTCATATTCAGATTCCTCAGTTAACCTAATTGACTCCAATTCAATGTGCTCACCAAGCTCTTTCCCTAAAGCACTCAAATCATCCGAAGATTCCACATGAGCAATGGTCATGAATGCAAAGAAGTTTCTCTCTCCATCACAGCTTTCATTTGAATCTGAATTAGAGGAGTCGAAATCACTAAGAGTAGTGGTATACACCTTGCCCTTCGATTTCAAATAATTGGGACACTCTTTCTTGAAATGTTTGTGTCCGTTGCATTCGAAGCAAGTGATTCCTTGAGAAGATTGAGAGTCCTTCCTATCTTTCCTCTTGAAATCCTTTTTCTCCTTTCCGAAACTTGGGAGTTTTCCTTTCTCAGCAAATTTTCCATTCTTCTTGAACTTCAAGAACTTTCAAAAATTCTTCACAAGGCCACATCTTTACCGACAACATCCTTATCTGATGAGTTGTGAGCTTCTATCCTTTCATTAATTGTCTTAAGAACAAGGGATTTGCTTTTCCTTTGTGATAGCAATGACAGCTCATATGATTAAAGTGAGCCAACTAGTTTTTGAACTTTGATATCATCAAGGTCCTTGCTCTCTTCAATTGCTGTAACCTTTGTACGGAAGCTCTCCGGCAATGATCAAAGGATTTCCCTCACTATCTTTGAGTCCTCCGTCTTCTCACCTAAGTTGAACTTGCCAACAACCACCTCATTCAACTTGCTATAGAATGAGTCGAATGACTCGTCTTCACTCATTTTCAGTTCTTCAAATCGAGTGGTTAGCTTCTGCAACTTAGTATCCTTCACCTTCTTTGTGCCTTCATAGGTGGTCTCCAATATCTCCCACGCCTCCTTGGCAACTGTTATGTGAGAAATTCTGTGAAACTCATCTGGAGGAATACCACAGAAAATTTCATTCAAAGCTTTACTGTTAGCGTTAGCTGCCACAAGGGCTACCTTATCCTAAGTGGATTTAGCGACCTTCAACCTAATCCATCCTACTTCCATGGCATCTTAAACAGTATCATCAATTGAACATAAGAATGCCTTCATTCGGACTTTCCAAAAGGCATAGTTGCTACCATCAAAATATGGTGGAACATTTAAAGATTGAGATCGGTCCATCTCAAATGGGGTCAAGGATCACACTAAAGTAATTAAACCACTGCAAGTGCACCTGCTCTAATACCAATTGAATGTTCAATATGTGTGTAAAACACCCTTGAACGTTTAGACCCCTAAATTACAAATTACCAATTAAAACTCATTATCAAACAATGTACGTGCGGATATAAACATAAGCTAAAACAAAATTGATAAACCAATCTAAACAAAATAAAATCACAACCACAACAGAAATTAAATGGCAAAGATTAAGGGAAGAGAGATGCAAACACAAAGACAACATAGCGATATGTTATCGAAGAGAAAACTGAAGTCCTCAGCGTAAAACCTCTCTGCCGCCCTCCAAGCGATCAATAATCCACTAAAGAATGAAGTTGAGATACATGAACAGCAGAAGACCCTCCAAGCCTAATCTACCCAGTGTACCTAAGCCTTCCAAGCTTCTTGCTCCAACGAGGTTACGCCGAACCTTTATCTTCTTTAGCTTACCAGATTCCGTTATAGCCCATAGCATCAACCAATATCAATTGGTCCTTTCCTAACTACTTCTTAAATACCAAATAACCTTCTCACAGATATGGGTATGGTGAGAAAATGATTTGGCTAATGTGCTTCTCAAGGATGTAACAATGGAGAGGGTGAGAGTAGAGGAATTTGGAGAATCAAAGGATGAAGATTGTGGATAAGTCAATCTTGTTTTTCTCTAGGGTTTCTCTCTGGAAGCTCTCTACTTTTCATGGATATAAGGGGTATTTATACTGGTGTGTGTTTGGAATGCAAAAAGTCAGTTTTTCCCAAATAGAATGGTCTGGCGACTTAGCCTTGCGACTAGAATGAGTCGCGAACTAATAGAATGGCCAAAACTGAAAGTTTTGTCCTGTAGTGCTCCAGCTAACGTGACTCTTCAGCTCTTCTACATGCTTCACATGTATGTCAGCTTTGGCGACTTGCAAGCCGCGAGCCAGTCGCGAGATCTAGTTGTGAGGCCCTGTTTCAGTGCACACTTTTGAGCTTTTCTTAACACTCTCTCACACATTATCCTTACATGATTCCCACCTAAATAAAGGGTTTCTAAATACTGAATTACAAGCTAATTTGGCACGGAATAAAGCCAACAAGATGGTTGATTAAATTCAACCTTACAGAAAGCTTGGAACGCCCATAAGAATAATTTGTCTCAGATTGGCGAGACTTGAGTGTGTTATTCATGTACAATATTTGGCCAAGCGAAATCGTATCAGTAGGCTCTTTGAACCTGTATGGAATAATTCTGCTCATCTAAATCACCAAGTTCCCATTGTCCAGTATAGCCGCACAACTGGATTTGGAACCATTTTTTGGAGCCTTCCATAACTCATTGCCTTGAAGGTCATTGAGAACAAACCCATTGCTACACAGCTTCAGTTCAAAACCTTGTGGTGCTGGATTATTGCCATTTGCAGACCAAACTATGGTTTGGTCTTTTGTTTTACTAAATCAAACTGCAAGCAAGAATTGATTCTCTAACTCATTACTTTCAAGGGGATGGAATCCAAAGTCAAATTCACCTGAAGGGGACTGGATCAATGCACCAGTTCCTAACTGTGCAACTAAAGGTGATTTCAGCCATATGCTGCAGTCATTTGTAGTGTATGTGAAAACAATGGGAAGGAGAGGAAGAAGCAGAAGTAGAAGCAAAAGAAAACAGCAATGAGGAAGTGTTGAAGTAGCCATTGCAATAATAATGGTTATGGGTTATGGGTTTATGAGTTAGAAATAGGGCCATAAATGAACCAAGCCGATCATGAACAACTCGGGCTCAGCTCAATAAAAAGCTTGTTCATGTTTATTTGTTTATAAATAAGCTAAGCTTGAGCCTTAATTTTAGGCTCGTTTAATAAACAAGCTGAGCCCAAGAAAAAAAAAACTGTTCCAAACAAACTCGTGAGCTATTAGGCTTGATGCACAACAATTGAAGCATAGACTCATTTATAAGTTTATATGTGTTAGCTAAATATACTCATAACACATATCTTAGTAATGACATGACCAACATGAGACCACTACCTATATTACCTTAATTTTTTACTTCCCTTTAAACTGATAAAGAACCACTTTAGACTATAGTTACATTTAAAAATAAATAAATAATTAAATAGGCCACATATGATCCTTCCTTATTAATCATCTAAAGTAAAGTTATGAAACATGTTAGTATTTTCTCATTCATAATAGTTACAAACAGGTATTTTTCTAGTCATTCACCATCTAACGTGAATGTAAAAATTATATTTTGAACAATTGTTGAAGCTGTAAACAAGGAATGATGAATGGATGAATTTAGTTATGTAAAATATCAATTTGAATAATGGTTAATCATAAGTAAGACTAGATGCATGATAAAGTGAGTATACTATTTTTTTTTCCTTAATTTTAGAGATTTAAGCATTTAATAATATAATTTTTTTAGATCTCATGCTTAAAAACTTGACTTGAGCTCAAGTTTGAGCTTGATATTAAACTTGAGTTTGGCTTGACTAATTAATCAAGCCAAGCCAAGCTCAAGCTTTTTGGCTTTCCCACGAGCTCAATCTCAAATACTATTTTTAGACTTGTTACAAGCTCAAGTCAAGCTCGAGCTTTTGATTTTTCCTAATGAGTCAAGCTTGAACATGCATTACTCGACAAAACTCGGCTCATTTATAGCCCTAGTTAGAAAGAAACCATTACAACATTTCTGGTCCTGTGATTGAGATTTGTAGGAACCACTATCATTTTCATGGTCTGAGACAGAGACTTCGGTTGATATTTAAATGAACTAACATCAAACTGTTTCGAAAAAGTCAAACTAATAAGACTAGCGTGAAGTAAGCATGTATGCTTCAACTATAGCAGCAATGTTATCCAATGAGAAAATTTTTGAATTAACCTCTTTATTAACTCCTCTCCCTTAAATTAATAGTAGCTTCTTATTATTGAAGACAGATTTTACTCTTTTTTAGCTTCTTAAATCAAGAAATCTATGCATTTTAGGGCTTGCTTGATATATTTTGAGACCTAAGGCAATAACTTTAAGTGAATTTTTTTATATTTGAATACTAATTAAATAATATTATTTAATGAGGCAATTCCAAAAGCAATTTGCACTCTTTGGTTCCAATGAGGCCTAAATACTCCAAAGAGAAAGTTAGCTAAAGAGCCATTACTCATTTACTCATATACCAGTAGCCGGTGCTGCCCCTCATCACAATAACCAAGCAACCGGACTAAATTCTTGTGATGAGTCTGACTGATCACGCTCACTTCTGTTTTGAATTCCTTCTCACTTTCTTCATCCATCTTACTAAACTTCTTGACTGCAACAAATCTTTTAGAATTTGATTGAAGGACTCCTTTATAAACAGTTCCGAAAGCTCCTTTTCCCACTGTTTGCTTGAAGCCCCTGGTTGCTTCTTCAAGCTCTTTATATGTATAGCTTCTTACATTTGTTCCAAGTGTGCTATTAGTGTTCCATGGGGAATTCAGCTTTTTATGGTACAAGTAGAAAATAGCCACAAAACTAGCTAAGAAGAAAAGGATATTTAGAAATCCAGAGCTACCAAGGAGTATTGCCAATAGAACTACCAAAGACTGATCTTTCTTGGTTGAACCATTACTTCTAGCTACCTTGATGAGAGCTATGCTAGTACTATTTGGGTTTTGTCTTCCATTAGCCAGAGGATACTGCCTCTTCCAACAGATATTAGCTTTATCATCATAAACGGCGACAACACACAAGCAATCATCGAGGCATAGCTGCCTACGTCCCCAGATCCTTGAAAACGGTTGTAATCAGAAAACTCCCAGTCCACGTGTTTGAGCTCTTCAAATTCTACAAGCTCTTTTGAATCCCATTCATTGTGGCAGCTAGGCAGTGCAAAATTTGGTTTACACCCGACTCCATTGTCCAAGGGAGAAAAGTTAAGTGGACGTGCAAAATGCCATCCCATTATCCCTGATGTTACAAATGCTATTGGGTCCGCATAACCCTTTACCACAAATATCATCAGGAATGCGTTGCACTTCAGTCCATAAGGAAGAACAGCTCCCACAATCTGTGGTGTTCTCCCTTATGGGGTGGTTGTATAGTCTGAAGATCGCATCATAATCAATCCTAGCCATGTGGTAGAAAGATTCTTTCGGGCCTGGATCTTTCATGGTAAGGTTGAGGATCAAATTGTTTCCGCCATTAATGAACATGTAGCCAGCCTCAGTAAAGATCAACTGTGATGCCCAGTTCATTGTCATGGTGGCAAAATAAGCTTTCTCATGGAATTGATTTGACACAGAATAAAGAACCAGATTGCCATCCAGCTGCAAAGAAAGCTGAAAGCGTCCTTCAGAATAATTTTTCGGAGATTGGCAAGACCTGAGTCTCGTATCCATGTGAAGTGTCTGGCCAGGCAAAATTGTATCAGTAGGATTTTCGAAACTCTCCCATATAGAATTATGATGATCATCTAGAATCACCAAGTTTCCATTGTCTAGTATAGCCACGCAACTGGATTTGGAATCATGGCTTGGAGGCGCCTTCCATAACATGTGGCCATCAGGGCCATTGAGAACAAGCGCACTGCTACTATTCTGCGTCAGTTTAGAACCTTGTGGTGCTAGTTTTTCTCCATTTGCAGACCAAACTATGGTTTTGTCTTCTATTTTATCAAACCAAACTGCAAGCAAGAATTGATTCTCATTGATTTGGAAACGGCGGAATCCAAAGGCAAATTTACCTGACCCCGATCTGAATAATTGATGAATTTCTTGATTTGCAACTACTAAGCTGGTGTGTTCAGCCATATGTTAATAGTCAACTTTGGTGAAAACAGTGGGAAGGAGAGGAAGAAGCAGAAGTAGAAGCAAGAGACAACAAAATTGAGGATGTGTTGAAGTAGCCATTGCAATGGTTATGTACGGCTTATGGGTTAATGAGCAAAGAAAGAACCCATGACAACGTTTATATAGAAGAAAATTTCTAAGCACCAATAGTTCAAGTCTCACTATCAATGTTCAAGTCTCAATATTAATATTTCAACAATTCAACTAGTGGCAATATCCGTATTAATGTGAGTACGATTAATCTAAAATCTTAGAAACGTGACATTTTAAATTTATAATATTTGTTTCCTTTCAAAAGATAAAATTATAAGGAAAATGTTTTGCTGCAATTAGTTGAGCTCTTGGACACATGCTGCTTTTTTTTTTTTTTTTGCTGCCACATAACTCATTATGTAGCAATTATTGCATACTAGTATGCAGCAAAAACTTTCTCAAATTATAATATTTGTTCTAAACCAAGAAATTGATATTTGAAGAGGAAAGAATTACTAGTCTTTAAGTTTATGTTTTGAATTGAAAATTATTATACGTACTTAAAACATTTATTTATTTTAAAGTAAAAGTAGTTAAAGTATTCATATTAGAATAATGTTAGAAATACAAACTATTTTACAAACTGCTGATGTGGTGAGTGATTATTGATAAATGAAAAAGTTATATTAATTGTGGATCTAGATGAAAACCAATAAGAAGTTTGTTACATCAACATTTTGTAAAAATGTTGTAAAATAGTATGTGGCTGTAGTATTACTCTTCATATTATATCAAATCTTAGATTTTCAAAATGGCAATTGCACTCGGTTTACTAAATTTTTTTTTATGCATTTATGGCATGTCACTTTTATTTCTTTGTCTTACCAACGAGTAATTCTTAGATACTTTCAGTGTACGAAGAATAATATTTCCTCCTCTCACATTTATGATAGGACCTACTCATTAAATTTATGATGGAGTTTACCATGAATGTGAGAGGAGGAAACACCATTTATTCATGCTTCAGAAGTACTTAAGATTTTCCCCTATGAATTACCACCGTTTTTGTACTTTCAATGTCCTTAGATGCATTTCCAACAGAAAAAGAGAAGATTAGTTTTAATGTTCTAGACTTCTAGTGCAACCAAAGCCAAGTCCTTCCCCAAGACATGATGCACATTTGACATGTATGACACCCTCCGTGGCTGATATTTCTATGTTGAATTATTTTTTTAATTTATTATGGGATCTATGTTTTTTATTTTTATTTTTTAAATTCTAAATACTAAATACAAGCACCAATAAGCTGACCATCCATTGGTTCCACCAGGCCACCCCTTTAATGCCCCATACATAAGTTACAAGTTTGGTTACTAAACTTGGCTTACGGGATCTATGTTGACTTTAAAGGTAGCTTCTCTAATTTAGAAAGTTCAATTTAAACCGTTTCAACATGTATAGTTATTTCTTGTTGTGATGGTCTTGATTTTCTTGCCGAGTTTGAAAAATTAATTAATGGCTAAAAACCTTGTCCACTTTCTAATCTTGTTTGTTAAGGCAAAACTGACTTTGCATCCCTCACTTATTGCTTTTTTTTTTGTTTTTGTTTTCTTTTTTTAAATTTTAAATTCCCCATTTAATCATGGTTCCGCACAGATAGCAGAGCAAGCACAGATTCTGCAGTAGCAGATGCAAAGCACCAACAAGTCCTAGCTAGTGCAGAAGTGCTAGAATTGATTGAAGAAATTCCTTACCATGAGTTGTTTATACATAATTTTGTAGAGTATATGCCACGTGGATTAGGTAGTTAGTGTAGTTGACACGTGTACAGTGGTAACTGTTTTTCCCTCCAATTGTGGAAGCTAGTTACTTGCTTAGTACTTGTATATAAATAGGGTCATAGTTGCTTATTTTGATCAGAGTTTTGTAATCCTTTTGATATCAATAAAATTCCCTGATTTCTATTTAGAGAGAGTGATCAAGTTCTTGAAGTTTTTACATGGTATCAAAGCGAGCTAGCACAGTTTCACTGATTTCCTAGCTATTTCATTCATCTCTGTTTCCAAAAACTTCTTCAGTAAGATATTTTCTCGAGAAAATTTGTTTTTTTTTTTTTTTCCTTTGGATTCTGAGAAATTTCCTTGAGATATGATCTAATTGTTTGATCCAGAGAATTTGTCTTGTATTTCATTGACTTCGAAGTTTTCTTTGCTATTTTGTGATACGATCTGTGTTTCGAACTGAAGAGGGATTATTCTTCCTTGCATTCTGATCTTCAACTTCTGCAATTGAACTTCCATCAATGGCGTCTTATGAACAAAATTCAGATCCTGTTCATACTCAGTCCATTCAACAACCGGGTTCAACTTCTAACGTTGAAACTAATCTTCCGAATCCCTATTTTCTTAGTTCTAACGAGAATCCGGGCAATATTCTTGTTACACAGCCATTGCTAGGAATGAAAAATTATCAGTCATGGTCTAGGGCAATGGTTTTAGCACTTACTGCTAAGAAGAAGATGGGTTTTTTGAATGCAAAAATGTCAAAACCTGATCTTGATTCACCACTGTATGAGGATTGGGAAAGTTGTAATACTATGGTTCTTTCTTGGTTGATTAATTCCATGGCACACACTGTACACCACAGCCAGATTCTGTTGCTATGTTTGCTAGTTCCAAAGGCACCAATTCTGGAAATGCCAATTGGAATAAGAAAAATGGCAAAAAGGAGAGACCTCTATGCACTCACTGCAATTTACTTGGTCACACTGTGGACAAGTGTTACAAATGATGAAGATCCTTCCATTCCTTGAAAAGGATCAAAACTTTGGAGTGTCTGTTGTGTGTGAAGATTTTTTTATCAGCTTTACTCGATACCAGCTTTTTTAAGTGAGATCCTTTTGCCACATGAAGCACGATTGAAACAGTCACCCACGTTTTCTCAAGATGTCAGTATTGTCACCCATGTTTTCACGAATCAATTTCAAGACTTAACTTATACGTTTATATAATTGCCCAGATCGACCTACATGTACTAGAACCTACACCGCATTTTCACACCAAACTGTCAGCTTTATTCGGATTTTAAAGTGGGCAAGTGTGCAGTGAATACATTCCAAGTACGTTCAATTTATTTGTGAAAGGGCATGAAGAGTACTACCAACTATCAAAACTTCACAGACCATTTTGAATTGTGATTGAGCATGAAATATAGACAATAAAGTACCCTTATATTTGCATGTTTAGTCTTATTTTTATGCTATTTTGTGGTTTATAATAGTTTATCTTTGTTTTATAGGTAAGAAAGGATTTATAAGCTAATGATAATTGGCAAAGAAAATGTGATCAAGTCATCATCCTTTATAATAATAACAATGATAATAAATAAATAAATAAATAAAAGTTTGTTCAGCAACTTGGGTTTTGATCTGAGATGTTATTTTAGGCTTCTTTTTGTACCAATTTTGCAACTTGAATGACACTTTTTGTACGCATTTTGCAACTTGAAATCTGTAACGCCTAGTTTGAAGATATTTGGATTAGAATAGGGATACACTTGACTTGAATTATTTGGACTACATCTCAATATGGATTTGAGCCCAGCCCAATCCATCCACTGATTTTTTTTTTTTTTTGAAAGAGCCCAATTAACTTTTCATTGAAACCCAATTTTGTTTTTAAGGATAAGCAAACATTATAAGAAAGTAAAATGTCAATGGACTGCATATTTCAAATCCATTTGAGCATCCATGAATGTTTAAAACTTGAATTATTCCAATCTAAATGCTAAGGAAATACAAATTGACTCCTAATTGCGGAAAGATCTACATAATAATTTTTATCAATACTCCCACGAATAATCGTGTTTGAGAATTTTAAGGCAAAAAACACAAAACCCATATTCTAAAAAGAAGTTGAATGCTACAAGACCCAATATTGTCAAGCCAACTCAAGTAATTCAACTCAGGCGTGAATTAAAGAGAAGACTAACAACAAAGATGAAGAGAAGAGTGAAGCAAAGAAAAGTAAAGATTATAAGGTCATTTTTAGTTGACTTCAAAATCGAGTTATTATCAAGTTTAAGTTAGATTATAAGTTATATATAATCTGATGAATTAAGAGGGTCAGTATGAATAGGTCCATTAGCCTTTCATGTCAACCCCGCAGGTCTGGAATGTCCATGATCTAAGATCCATTCCCCAATGCCTAGGAGTAGTTAATTTTATAGGCCAAAATAGACCTTTGGAAATTAAGTTTATAAAGTGAGATGCTTTTGTCTTTAAAGTTTGGAGTTTCAAATGAGCATTATTGGTCTGTAATGTATCAAAAATAAGGATCATTCTATCAATAGAAGTTAATTTCCTTACTTATGTAACTAATTGAACAATGTCATAACATTTAGTCATTTAATAGCGACAAAACAATATTTTTAATATTAAAAAATTACACATTAGAAAACACAAGATCTACGGAAGATCAAAGCCAAACCATTTGGAACAAGTTTTCCCCAAATCAAAACCAATCTAAACTAAGCCTTAACCCAACCCCCACCTCCACAGTAGCTCCTCCCCCATTTAGACCAAACAAATCGCAACTACCTCTATCACGAGTTCAGTCAGATCCAGTAACAATAGAAATAGTCACCAAAACCATTTGAGATTTTTTTGGTCCAGATGGGAGAGTAGCTACCTTTAGAGGTGGAGGGTGGGCTAGGACTCGGTTTGGTTTTCATATGGGGAGGATCAGTTTGAAATGGGTTTGGCTTGGGTCTTTCATAGATCATGTCTCTTTTTTTCTTTTCTTTTTTAATCTTTTAATATTAGGTTTATTGCCACTGTCACTTGCAAAATATAATGTCATTATTCTATTAGTCATATAGGCCAGTAGATTATAGACAATTAACAAAAGGAATTTTTTAAACTTTTGGGACTGATAACGATTATTTGAAATTTTCAGGAACGAAAAGCGTTCACTTGGTAAACTTCAAAGTCTAACCATGTATTTTTGCCATTTTTATGAAGAAAATTAAGGCAAAAATCTACTTTACATCCTATGTCTTTCACCAATTGTTATTTTAGTCCATTAACTTTGATTAATTTTCATTTTAGTCCACAATGTTTAAATGCTGTCATTTTAGTTCATTAACTTTGAACAATTGTCATTTTAGTTCACTAAACTTAAAATTTTTCAATTTTTCGGTTTAAATAAATTAATAAAATAATAATTTGTAATGATAACATGGTATATGTGGGATGGGAGAATGTAAACGTTCGACATAATAGTCAAATACTTGAAGAGGTTTAGATAACATTTTTTTTTAAAAAAAAAAGTAAAAAATCATTTTCTTGAAATTGCATATTAATAATATGACCTGCCTATGTTTGCAGTGATCAAGAAGGAGAATGAAAGTTATATGATTTCTAGTTTGTCTATTCATCCCAACCTAACCATATATGATGTAAAACAGATAGAATAGGCTTTCTTGGAGCACTAGAAGTGTCGGAAGTCATAACGCAAGATCAAGGGGGGTGCCAATAGAGACCATTGAGGTGACGATGTCGAAATTGAAGGGAAGCGACATTTGAATCCAGATTTGTACCTCGAGTGTCGTCTAAATTTAGGCAAATTCCTTCATTAAGGCTTCGAAAACAGTGTTTTTACTATTTATAATAATTTTTTTTTCCTTAATAACTTTTAGTTTAAAAGTCAGAATAAGGTTTTGTTTGTTTTGGAAAGTCTCTTGGAGGCAGTACTTTCAATTTCCGCAATAATCTAAATTTTGCCATTTTTGGCAAAAATCACTATTTTGCCACCTAATTACGTGATTAGCACAGATTAGTGTTTCTAGGCATTTTCATAGCCACCCTAGGATTTCTTTTACTATTTAAACATATTGTAACCTCTAGAGCAATTCAAATTTTCAGATAAAATACAGACTTTGTCTCTTTCTCTTTAGTGGATTCTGAAACCCTATTAGCTTGTGAATTTAAGGAATCTTTTGTGGATTCGAGGTTTTCATTCATAAACTAACTTAAGTAGTGTCTTTTTCCATTTAGAAAGCAACATGTTTGCTTTCTTGTAGCTACCGCGACGTCAATATAATACTAAAGGAATTTTGTTTTTATTACTTCTTATATGTACATGTGGATATAACTCTAAATTTAGAAGGTGTGTAAAGTGCATTTTATTCTAAAAATTAGGATAAACTACATATTTGGTCCCTAACTTTTACACTAAATGCCAATTTAGTCTTTAACATTTTAAATGTGTCAATTTAGTCTCTAACCTTTTGATATTGTGTCAAAATATTCTTTACTGTTATGTAGTGGATGAAAAATGCTGACATGGTTATTGGTCAAAATAAAATATTAGTTTCAGACCAAATACTACTGCCACTTGGACTACCATTTCAGCCTAAAATAAATAAACAAATAACGTGTGGCTCAATGTCCTTTATATTTTAGTGTTGTTGTAGAGGAGTTTGAGTAATGTTGTTTGGGTATTTTTGATATACGTGTGGATAAAAAAGTATGTTGAAATGTGTGTAAAGTTGTTTAAAATATGAAAATGTGTGTTAGAACCACACAACCAAACAGGGCCATTTTCTGAAAATATCATTTTATTTTTGTTTTGTTTTATTTTTAATATTGGTTTGGTTCTGATCAATATGGCGTCTTCCAAAACACGAAGATCTACACCCAAAGGCTGGGGTTGTTCTTCAACAACCATGAATTATTGAATCAACCCAACAAATGTGTCGCCAACAAGAAATCGTATCAACCCCATAAATTCCGAAGCCCACAACTGTTATCCCCAAAATCTGCAGCCTAATCCTCCAATCCATCCAAAAATTACTCTTTGCCGCCCCTCAAACCATTACTGCAAGATGGTTTTCACCATTTGGCCCCTTTCTTTCTCTGGTTTGGTCTTCTCCTCCACCTCTCTCTCAGCCCACCTCTTAATTTTGCCGTTTGGCTACTGCAACCACCATCTTGAATTAGCAAGACGGTTTTCGTCCTCTGGTAGTTTAGCTGTTGTCCATGGCTGTCACCTTTGATGATGGGTCTTCCATGGTTGTTTGGTTCTTTCTTTATTTATTAAATGGAAAGAGGTGGAGGAGTTGATCTGGAGTCTTTGGCTCAGTTTATGTTTTGTTGATGGTGATTTGGCATGTCTCATGTATATGAAGGGGTTGACCTAGGAGAGAGAGAGAGAGAGAGAGAGAGGAAGATAAACATTAGGGGATGATCTGGTTTTTTTTTTTTTGCTGAATGGGATGATCTGGTTGAAAGGAACATAGGTAGAGGAAGAAAGATCATAAAGGTGTACTTGATTTTGGTTGGAGAGGGACACCGAAACAGATGAAGAAAAAATCAATCAAAGGGAAAAAATAATAAATAATGAACAAAATAATATTTTAAAACAAGAGTTTGGGTCTAAATGGCAATCGTGATAGTTTAAACTAATATTTTATTTTGACCATTAACAATGTCAGCATTTTCCATTCACTGCATGATAGAATTGTAGAAAGAATTATTTTGATACAATATCAAAATGTTAGGAACTAAATTGACACATTTGAAAAGTTAAAGATTAAATTAACATTTAATGTAAAAGTTAGGAATCAAATATGTAGTTTACCTTAAAAATTATTAACACAATGGGCTTTAATTGAAAAACTATTTTCAAAGTTTCAGGAAGTTTAAACAGATTACACTGATTAATTATAATCCTATAACCTAAAGTTTAAAAACGTAGCTTGTCATCTGCTTCCTTAACTGCAAAAGTTGAATCTTTGCTGCTTTGCCGCTGTTGAGTATTAGAAGTTAGATCTATACTAACCCTACAAACCTCACTGAGGCCTTACAAAACAACTTTGCAAATAGCAGCGAAAGACAAATTTACAGACAACGCTAGAACCCCGCAACTTTCTTCTCTTGAATTTAGATAGAAAAATCAAATTAAAAAAATAAAATAAAAGTTAAGATGAATCCAGTTGCTTAACAGAGTTCTAACTTATTCCAATTCAAAGTATAGTTTATTCTATTCTAAAAGATTCAAACCATGAATGCAGTGAATAGAGTTATGTCTACTATTTTATGAAATTATGCTTCCAAATCATGATCTCATTAAATTAGATTATTAGAGTAACATAAAATATTTTAGAGCTTGCAGATAGTGAAGAGCCTAACTAGAATTGCATCATTTGGCCCCAACCTTCAAGACCCAAAAGTGTTGGCAGGTTCATGCTCTTGTTATACAAACAAAAAGCTATAGTTTCTCAAAGTTTTAATGACTTCACAACATGCTCTTATATATCTTCCATGCAGTGGCGACACCACGTTGGTCCCAAGGTGTTCCCAGGAACACCTTGAATTGAAAAAAAAAATTATATATAATAATTAAAATTTGTTTATTTGTTTATCCTCTAAAAAAATTTAGGAACACCCTAAAACAAACCTCTAGCAAGATCTTGATTTTGGTTGGAGGGGAGCTTGACTCTCGTAGTCTCGTTTGTTGTGAAGAAGAAAGATTGAGAGAGATAGAGAGCGGAGGAAAGAAAAATCTGAGTCTGTGACAAGGAGCAAGTGAGTTTTGATATTTATTTTGGGGAAGAACACCTAAAAGCATTCTTATCAAGGATTCTAAAAATTTTAGCATTTAATACTTCAAAAACCTACTTTATCAATTATACCATCTCATTTTAAGATTCATCAAACATCCAAAATTTCTATATTTTTTACAATTTTATTTAAATAATTTAAACTACTTATTAAAATAATAATAAAACAACTACATAGATAACTAGAGCAACCACCTCCTCCACCACCCCTACCACCGCTTCACTTGCCATCACCACCATTGTAGCAACCACAATCCACCATAACTGCCACCACCATTAGTCACAGCACCATCGTGGCAACCACAACCACCTACAGGAAGAAAAGAAAAAGAAAAAACCCAAAGTATAACCACAACCATCCACCAAAATCACAACCAACCACCACCCATCCACCACAAAAACAACTAGCCACTACAAAAACAAAATCTCAGCCAAGCACTCATTGATGGCTGATCTAACCCATTGCAGGAAGGAAAAAAAGAAAGTAAAACCACAACCATCTAGCAAAAACAACCAGCCATCAAAACAAAATTGTAACCTAAAGATTCAACCCATGCACTCACCGATCTCATCACCGTGCCTCCAAATCAAACCCACAAATCATCGCCACTATGACCCACCATCGAAACCCACTAAAAAAAAATTGGAAGGGAAGTAGCTTCATTGGTTCTAATCCAAGTCGTGAGATAGCTTCAAGCGGGGAACCACAGGGAGATCGATTTCAGAGAGCGAGAGAAGAAAGAAGAAGGAAAAAAAAAAAGAAAAAAAAGGAAGAGAGGAACAGCGGGTCTGAATAGAGAAGAAGGAAAGAATAAAAAGAGAGAGAAATAAAATACTTTTTTAAAGAGAAGAAGAGAGAGAAAGTTTTAAAATAATATTTTTTATTTTACAATACAGCTACAGTGCACTCTCATTTTTGAGAGCACACTGTAGCAGTATTGCAAAATTTTTAAGATACCCATCTTTGATGGAGCAAGCTTTTGGCTTATAAATGCTAAAAAAAAAAAAAAAAGAGAGCATTAGAGCGCACTATAGCTATATTGCAAAATTTTTAAGATACACCATCTTTGATGGAGCAAGCTTTTGGCTTATAAATGCTAAAAAAAGAGAGAGCATTTTTTAGCATATACAATGTTTGATAAGAATGCTCTAAGCCTTGGGAAGTGGGGTATTAGATTTAAAAATAATATATATATATATATATATATATTTGTAAGGTTGAAATTTATCAACTATCTTGTTGGCTTTATTCCGTACAAATTTGCTTGTAATTTAGCACTTAGTAACCTTGTATTTAGGTGAGATTTATGTAAGGGTAGTATGTGAAGAAAGTATGAAGAATTGCTTAACTTTGTGCATAGAAGCAGAGACTTGCGGCTAGGACTCGCGACTGACTCGCGGCTTGCAAGCTGCCAACTGCTGCACATGTGAGAACCATGCAGGGAGGTGAAAGGTCACACCAACTGTCGCACTACAGGACAAAAGTCCCAAGCTGGCCAGGTCGTTATCTTGTGACTTGAACTCGCAACTTGGATCAGTTGCGAGGCCAAGCTGCCAATTAGCCCTGTTTGGGAAAAACTGACTTTTTGTATTCCAAACACACACCACTATATATAGACCCTTATACCCACAAAATGTAGAGAGCTTCCAGATAGAATTTTGTGAGAGAAACCCAAAAGAAAAATAAGATTGCCTCATCTCCAATCTTTACTAAGAGACTCTTCAAATTCCTCTACTCTCTTCCTCTCCATTGATACATCCTTGAGAGGTTATTGACCAAATCCTTTTCTCATTACACCCAGGTCTGTGAGAAGGTTTTTTGGTGCTAAGGGAAGTAGTTTGGAAGGGACTAATAGTTATTGGTTGATGCTATGGGTTATAGCGGAATTCGGTAAGCTAGAAAAGAGAAAGGTTCGGCGTAACCTCGTTGGAGCAAGAAGCTTGGAGAGCTTAGGTACCTGAGTAGATTAGGCTTGGAGGGTTTATTGCTATTCATGTATCCCAACTACGTTTTCTAGTGGATTATTGACCGCTTGGAGGACAGCGGAGAGGTTTTACACCAAGGGTTTCGGTTTCCTTTTCGATAACACTTTGCGTGTTGTCCTTGTGTTTGCATCTCTCTTCCTTTATCTTTGCCATTTATTTTCTGTTGTGGATATATTTATATTTGGCTTAGATTATTTATCAATTTTGTGTTTGGCTTATTTTCATGTTCTGCACATTAATTGTTTGATAATAAGCTTGAATTGGTAATTTGTAATTGGGGGTCTAAACGTTCAAGGATGTTTTTACACACATTTTGAACTTTCAATTGGTATCAGAGCAGGTGCACTTACTGTGGTTTAAACACCTTAGTATGATCCCTGACCCCTTATTGAGATGGATAGGTCTCAATCTTTAAATATACCACCATTTTTTTTATGGTAATAATTATGCATTTTGGAAAGTTCGAATGAGGACATTTTTGTACTTTATTGATGATGCTGTGTGGGATGCAGTTGAATTTGGTTGGACTAGACCGGAAGTTGCAAAATCCACTTGGGATAAGGCAGCTCTAGCAACGGCTAATGCAAATAGCAAAGTCTTGAATGCTATTTTCTGTGGTGTCTCTCCAGAAGAATTTTACAAGATTTCACATATCACCATTGCAAAGGAAGCATGGGAAATTCTAGAGACAAATTATGAAGGAACCAAGAAGGTGAAAGACACCAAACTCCAGATGCTAACCACTCGCTTTGAGGAGCTAAAGATGAGTGAGGATGAGTCTTTTGACTCTTTTTACAGTAAGCTGAACGAGGTAGTCGTCGGAAAATTCAATTTAGGCGAAAAGACGAAGGATTCTAAAGTTGTAAGGAAGATCCTTCGGTCACTACCATAAAGGTTTCGTGCCAAAGTAATAGCCATTGAAGAAAACAAGGATCTTGACGACATTAAAGTTCAAGAGCTGGTCGGTTCATTACAGATGTATGAATTGTCACTGCCCACGCAGAAGAAAAGCAAATCTCTTGCTCTTAAAACAATTGATAAGAGAGTGGTATCTCATGAAGTATTAGAAGAGGATGTAGTAGATAAAGATGTGGCATACCTTGTAAAGAACTTTCGAAAATTCTTAAAGCTTAAAGAATAGTGGAAAATTTCAAAGTTCCGGGAAGGAGAAGAAAGAATTCCGAAGGAAAGATAATTAAGATTCTCAATCTTCTCAAGGAATTACTTGTTTTGAGTGTAATAGACATGGACACTTCAAAAAGAAATGTCTCAACTATTTGAAGTCAAAAGAAAAGGTCTATGCGACTACCTTGAGTGATATTGATTCATTAAACTCTGACTCTGAAGATAGCTGTGATGGAGAAGGAAATTACTCCGCATTCATGACCATTGCACATGTGGAATCCTCGGATGATTTAGGTTCACTTGTGAACGAGCTTGGCGAGCATTCTGATTTAGAGTCTATTGGGGTTGTTGAAGAATTAGAGGCTGAAGAGGATGACGATACATCTGGTCTTCAAGAGAATTACTCCTTACTACTTGAGAAATCGGGTGAGTATGCAAAGGTGGCAAAGGCGGTTGTGAAGAAGATGAAGAAAGCTAAAGAAGATTACAAAAGTCTTCTGGCACGATACAAGGAGGCGAAGTGTGAAATTGAAACACTAAATGGTGAACTATCAAAAGCTTACACTAAAGTGAGATTTCTTGAGCAAGAGGTAGTGCAAGCTCACGCAAAGATAGAGAGATTCTCATCCAAAAAGTTAGAAGATGTAATTTCGTCTCAAAAACCTTCCTCAGACAAGTCCGAGTTGGGATATACCGAAGGGAGTAGCTCATCAACTAATGTCACCAACGAAGTGAAGTTTGTGAAGGCCAAAGAGATGGCTGTGGATAAGTCTATTCTTGAGAAAGTTAAAGCTAAAAAGAAGAAGAAGGTGGCTGATCAACGAGTGTTTAATAAGTCCTGTAATCAATCAGAAGCCAGATTTGGAGCTAGAGGAAGATCACTTTCAAGATCACAACAGGGTCCTAGAACAAGTCATTACTGTCACTTCTGCAGACTGCAAGGACATACAATACCAAACTGCCACAGGCTGAGAGCATTGAATAATGCTAGTGCTCCTCAGTCACAAGGAAGGAGAAATGATGAGAGGTCTTGGGGTGGTGAGCAACCAAGAAGTCAGAATCGTGATCCAGGAATGATGGACGTGATGAAGATAATTGGTGCCTTCATAAATTTCCTGGAAAGCTTTACACAAAGGTTTGAAAGTCCTAACTCTCGTACCCAATCCGTCAAGGATATCACCCCAAACACACGTGACGTATGGGTGACGAATGGTACTCATGCATAAGCATTACAACATGTCCATGCATTAATACTTCCCATGTTTGTGATTATGCTTGGTTGTGTGCTTCTTGCAAGTTTTTAGGTTGTTATATTGTTTGTGTGATTGTCCTTGTTTCAAATGTTTTTACATTGATTATTTAAGTTTTTTATTTTATTTTTTTTTATTATTATTAATCTTTTACTGCTTCTGTATCAAAAATCCAAAACACACATAAAAAGTAGAAAATCCTAAAAAGTTTGATCGGTTTTGTTGTGTTTTGTCTTAAAGCATGTTTTTCCTTGTACCTTTGTACTAAAGGCTTTGTGCATTTACGAGTTGAACTTGTTTCTTATGCACTCATATCATTATGGAAGAGATTTTGAAATCTATGTGACTGTTGTAAATAGATCTTCAACCTTGTCATGAATGATTAGTGAATGGTTTTGTTGATCTTGAGACATGCATAGACTTTTGTCTATATATCTTTCCACTTTTATTTTATTGCTTTACTCAAAGAGTTCACCAAATGTAAATCTCTAAATGAAAAGAGATATTGAGCTGCAAAAGCCTGTCACACATACTAGTATTTGACTAGGAAAAAGGAAAAACGATCAAAATAAAATGTATGATGCCCAAAAAGCCAAAGGCTAATTCATCAAATTGAAATATTAAAAATTTCAGGCATCGATTGCACAATTAGATATGTTTATTCAAAAGGATCAAATGATATGTTGAAAATAGAGCCAAATGAAAAGTTTCAAAGAAATGTACTCAAGTTTATGTGGGAGGTTATATATGCATATTTCTATAATTGAGATAGGTCACATTATCTAGTGCTAGTTGTGTATGCCTTGATTGAATTGATCACTAAAGCTTCACATTAGATTAAGGACTATTTCATTTTTGATATCCATACACTTCGCACAAGTTTATGTTCAATAAATGCTATATTCATTTGTGTGATTGTACTTGTTTAAATGTGTTTTCACAAGCTCAATCTTTGTTGATCAAACACAAAAAGATTTTTGAGTGTTTTAGCTTGTTTTCAGAAAGTATTTTGTTTTTACAAAAATGTCAAAAATTTAAAAAACAGTGTTACCCTGCTTTGGCGACTCAGTCGCGGGTTGGTCTAGTCACATGTTCTAGTCATGAGCCCACTTTGAGATTTTTTGCGGCTTGCTGGCGAGTTTAGGTCTTAGTAACAAAAAATACTTAGAAAATTTTTCGAAATTTGAGTTTTTATGATTTTTACGGCTCAATGTGGAGACTTGTTCATGGGTGGAAGGTCCAGTCGTGAGGGTACTCATAAATTTTCGCGACTCACCTCGCGACTCTCTCGCAGGTAGACCTTCCAGTCGCAAAAAACACTTAAAATATTTTTTTGAAAATCTTGTTTTCACAGTGTTTCGTGGCTTACCCTGGTGAGTGACTGGCGATTTAATCCAGTCACGAAAAACGCGTGTTTTGCGTTTTAAAGACAGTTTTTAAAATTGTTTTTTAGTTTTCCCTTGAAATTTTGTGACTGTTCATTTTCTTCCCCATTTCTCTCTCTCAAACACTCCATGTCTCTCTGAAAAAAGCTTCCATTTTTGCATCATGTCCTCATCAAGCAACAAGAAAAAGGTATGGGTTTTCTTTATCTCACTTCATTGTACTTGATTTAAGCATTTTTCTCTTGTTTTGTG
Organism: Quercus variabilis; assembly: GCA_030445155.1. Lineage (NCBI taxonomy): Eukaryota > Viridiplantae > Streptophyta > Magnoliopsida > Fagales > Fagaceae > Quercus > Quercus variabilis. The sequence continues at coordinate 2,203,686 of CP129448.1, read as the reverse complement.
AAGTGTTTTTTAAGTTCTTGAGATTTAATGGGTTCGAACATGGTTTGGGTTTGTGAGTATTGAGTTTTGTTGTTCTTGTATTGGCTTTACTTTGTTTCTAGTATTCTATTCATGTGTGTTATCATGTTTTATCTTTAGAGAAACTGTGCTCTATGATGTGGTTCATGAATGTGTTGCTCCATTCATATCATGTTTTTGGTATTTTGTCATTTGTGACTTTGTGATGCACATTGCCCATTTGACTCTGTGTTGCTTATGTCTTCTTGGTGATAGACTAGTTCATGTTTTTGTGATTCTGTGAAATCTCTTTGTTTCACACTCTTATATCTGAATCTAATCAAGTTAATGTGTGTACATTGTGGCATTGCATTTGGTTCTCTGCTGTGTGTTTGATGGTTTTTAGTTGACTCTTTGTTCCTCCAAAGGCAAAGACATTGTAACCGATGACCCGTCAACCCCCGTTGCGAAACGGACATGACCGTCATCTAAGTTATCTAGGAACTCTTCCATTGAGAGATTTAGGACACCTATTGACTCCAAGACGTACAAAGACACTTTCAAAGAGGCTTTTGCCATTGTGGAAAGAGTGTCAAGTTTGACACCCTAGGGACAACATTTATCCCTAAGATTTTTGAAGGAAGAGATTAGGCTGACCTTTTTGGAAATTTTGAGGATCCAATTGAAGAATTGGTCAAGGAATTCTTCTTAAATTCTAGATACACAGGAGTAGAGTTGAAATGCTGGGTACGAGGAAAGGAATTTTCCATGAATGCAGACTACATTGCTTAGGTACTTTGTATCACCAGACCAAGAAATGTGGATTGTACTCCATATGATGACAGAGTACTTCAAGTAGAAGACATCCTTCAAGTTCTAGGGAATGAACATGAAGTGGGAAGCATAGGATCATATATAAGCACTGCATTGTTTTCACCTGAACTGACAACTCTAAAGCTGATCATGTTCTCCAATCTCTACCCACTGTCAAACACAGCCTTCATCAGTCTTGGAAGGGCTAAATTTTTGTGTGACCTCATTACTGGTGCCTCGATTGACATCTGTGCTCACATATTCCAGATCATTGGGAAAACAGTGGCTTGTTTAGCAACACGAACAATTCTTCCATTCTGTAGTCTAATCATGAAGATTGTCCTTTATGAAGGTGTTAGTCCTTTGTCAAATGAGAAAATCCTGCCTCGTCCTCGACCAATATCAATATACACTCTCCAAGCAAGTAAGAGTCACTCCTCCAAGAAACCTAAGAGTGAGCCATCCACACATGCATCTCCCTCTGCTCATACTAAACTTACTCCTGCACAATCAATCGGCACCCCGTTTGTTCCTCTTGGATTTCAAACTCCTAAGCAAAGTTACTTCATCGAAAATGTGCTTCATCGGATTTCTGATTTGGAACGGCTTCTTAACTCCTTTCACAGTCAAACTCAAATGCATCTCGGAACCATTGAGTTACAATTAGACAACATACAACAGAAGATGGAAGAAAGCCTTTAGCTATTTGTGCCAAAAAGGGGGAAAGCAGCACAGTAAGGGGGAGAGAAGCCTAAGAATGAAAAGGAGTGTGCATACTAAAAGGGAGAGTTTTTATAGTTGTTATATACTTTGATGTGTTTATTATAGTTTTTATCCTGTGTTGATATGGTTTCTATACTTTTGGAAAACTTGTGGTCCTCTGGTATAGTTAGTTATTTCAGAAGTTATTCAGTATATAATATGATGTTCTTAAGCATTGTTTTTGTTTGTACCTAGTACCTTTGTAGGTTTTTAAGGTTCTTTTTTTTTTTTTTTTTTTTTTTGTGTACCCATATTGCTTCTATAAGCTTTTAGGGTTTGTTTCTATGCACTTTGTAGGCTTTATGGTTTGTACCTTGCTTTATGCAGCCTTTGTGCTTTGTTAAATCAGTACTTCTAACTAAATGTTATGCATTTCCTTTTAAGTATTGTCACTCTTGTGCCCTTATAGGATTTTATTCCTAGATGCATATATTTCATGTACTATGCATTGGTTGAGTGTAGGTCATTCAAGTGATTTGCTTTGTGCTTATCTGCTTGAATGTCCGGATGTTCATTCCAAGTGTGAATGAGCATTGTGATCACTTGTTTATAGTGATTGCTTGTTTAGGTCTTGCCTTGGTTTATTGCTTTATTCCATTGTGTTTAATCGCATTATGCTTGCTCCATATGCATTACAAGTTTTCTGCATACAATAAACTTATTGTGTTGTTGTGTTTTAGGAGTTACTTGTTTTTATGGTTCAAAAGCTTCACAGATTCTAGAGTTAGATGTGAGTGAGTTTTTCAATTGTTCCCAACTCACGTGTTAAGTTTAGAGATTGTTATAGGGTTTTGTCACGGAATAGCCAAAGGGGGAGATTGTAAGGTTGAAATTTATCAACCATCTTGTTGGCTTTATTCCATGCCAATTTGCTTGTAATTTAGTACCTAGTAACCCTGTATTTAGGTGCAATTCATGTAAGGGTAGTGTGTGAAGAAAGTGTGAAGAATTGCTCAACTTTGTGCAAAGAAGCAGAGACTCGCGGCTAGGACTCACGACTGACTCGCGCCTTGCAAGTCACCAACTGCTGCACATGTGAGAAGCATGCGGGGAGGTGAAGGGTCACGCAAGCTGTCGCATTACAGGACAAAAGTCCTAGGCTGGCCAGGCCGTTATCTCGCGACTTGGACCAATCGCAAGGCTAAGCCGCCAATCAGCCCTATTTGGGAAAAACTAACTCTTCGTATTCTAAACACACACCACTATATATAGACCCTTATACCCACGAAATGTAGAGAGCTTCCAGAGAGAATTTTGTGAGAGAAACCCTAGAAAAAAACAAGATTGCCTCATCCCCAATCTTCACTAAAAGACTCTTCAAATTCCTCTACTCTCTTCCTCTCCATTGATACATCCTTGAGAGGTTATTGATCAAATCCTTTTCTCATCACACCCACGTTTGTGAGAAGGTCTTTTGGTGCTAAGGGAAGCAGTTTGGAAGGGATCAATGGTTATTGGTTGATGCTATGGGTTATAACGGAATCCGGTAAGCTAGAAAAGAAAAAGGTTCGGTACAACCTCGTTAAAGCAAGAAGCTTGGAGGGCTTAGGTACTTGGGTAGATTAGGCTTGGAGGGTCTATTGTTGTTCATGTATCTCAACTACATTTTCTAGTTGATTATTAACCGCTTGGAGGGCGGTAGAAAGGTATTACTTTGAGGGCTTCGGTTTCCTCTTCGATAACACATCGCGTGTTGTCCTTGTGTTTGCATCTCTCTTCCTTTATCTTTGCCATTTATTTTTTATTGTGGATGTGTTTATATTTGGCTTAAATTATTTATCAATTTTGTGTTTGGCTTATTTTCATGTTCCGCACATTAATTGTTTGATAATAAGCTTGAATTGGTAATTTGTAATTGGAGGTCTAAACGTTCAATGGTGTTTTTACACACATTTTGAACTTTTAATATTAAATAAGCTTTTTCTCTTGGGACAAGTTATTGGGCTCCTGTTGTTTAAATTTTAAACTACTTGCATTGCATATTTTTTATTTTTTATTTATTATTATTATTATTATTATTATTATATTTTGGTTAAGAAAAGGTTCCTCGCCTCGCCACTATGCCTGACAGCACCGCCCATCAACCTCAGGTCTCTCTGCTCCCTTAACCTCAAGGTATTTCATCTCTATCTTAGTCTCTTTTTCTTCATCTTAGTCTCTTAGTCTCTCTTTCTCTCTGTCTTACTCTCTCTCTCTTCATCTTAGTCTCTCTTTATGAGTAATATTTACCCTGTTTTTGGCTTTATGCCTTTATCCTGTGTTGGTGTTTTTTTTTTTTTTTTTTTTTTTTTGAGAATATCCGGTGTTGGTGTTGGTGTAACTCAGTAACTATGTAAGGTGTTGGTGTTGGTGAGATTACTAATTGTCTTTTAGCGTTGGTGTTGGTGTCTTTTGGTGAGATACAATAAATTAGCTTTATCTAATTGGTTCTAGTCTTGTGATTGGGGGCCATGGGGCATTGGGCTTTGTCTGTTAAATTGGAGGGTAGATGGAGGCATGGGATCGGGGTTGTGCAATTGTGTTGTGTGTTAGTGCTAGTGCAAGTGTGCAGCTAATAATTAATAAATATGGTTGTGGCCTATGTGTTGTGTGCTAGTTGATTAGTTCAACTAATGATCATAAAATATTTAATAAATCACTCTTTTTTAGACTTGGACTTAAGCTATACGGCTTATATATTTTTGTGCTGCAAAATTTATTGACTTTTTTTTTTTTTTTGGTTAAGTACTAGTGTGATATTTCAAGTAGGGAAGTATCAAACAACCATAGTAATTAGTTAAACTAATTAATTTTGTTTGCTTGGGATATTAAATTAACCAATAATTAATTGGGGAAAGCAACTAATAAACAATAATTAATAATTTAATTAATCAATACATTATATTAGACAAACAAATTAAATTATGTTAGGTTAAACAACAATTAATAATTTTATAATTAATAAAACAACAATATAGCAAGTTATAGTTTATAAAAGACAAACAAACTAATGAAACAACTAAACAACAATACATTTGGAAAAAATTCCTAAAGCCGCCACTGGGAAAATTTCTGCTTCTTAAGGAACACCCTGGAAAAAATTCCTAGAGTCGCCATTGCACCCATGCACTGGTGTTTGGTTCCATTACTAGCAATGAAATTATTGCAATTCAAACCAACAATAAAGGCAAAAATGAAGAAATAAAATCTCTCACTCTCTCTCTCTCTCTCTCTTAAGGGTGTGATTTTAGTTCTGACAATCAATTCTTTCACTGCTTAGGGGTTGATAAAAAATCACAAAGAAATTGCCATAGAAGAAATAATGAGTTCAAATTTGATTGACTAGCGTGTTTCGTCTCTTTACTCTTCTAGAATTCAAAGTTGGGTTTATATTTTATTTTATTTTAGATAATTTATTATTTACAACAGGTGTTCATGTCTTTTTTCGAAATACTAAGAGGTGTCCACCAATTGAACTACAAGCCATTTGGAAGAATTCAAAGTAGGTTGACAAACATGATTTATGTAGTTTGTTTCTTTTCCTTTTTTAGAATTGAAATTTGAACATGTTTGACGTGATTTAACGAGGGAATACTGCGAATCTCAATCCCCTTGGGTTGTGGTTCCCACAAATACAAACCAAATCAATCCACACACAAGTATATGCTTTAACCCCATAAAACCAGATCAAGAACAAATAAAAAAACCCAAGAAAAAAAAATCAGATTGAACTAGGAATCCATACTTACAACCAAAAAGGGGACAAACACAAAAAGATAACATGCATGAACAGGGGCGGAGCCACGTTGTCCCCTCCCCCTAAATTTTGATTTCTTCTACTGTTAGGCTATAAGTCTGATAGCAAAAAATAAGTAAAAGGCTATGGCCCCCTAGAAAATAATGACCGGCCCCCCAATTCTTTCTAGGATTTCTACTTAGTCCAATAGATAACCCAAAGTCCTCAAATAAAATACTAGTTAGCTCTCCCAATTGTCCAAATGATTTGTTGTCAATCCAAATATCCAATAGACAATAATCCACACTCCCAAATTATCATCTTTTACCATTCATTTTCAAACAAAAATCTACATTTGAAGCCACCTACGGGATTCTCAAGGAAAATAGAAGTAATCACTACTACTTTTTCTCTTACTGATAGTCTGATACAAGCCCACACTACCTCATGTTTCTTTCCTCTCATTGTTGATTGCTTTAAACACATTAACTCTCTTCTCAGCAAGGGTAGAAATCAAATATACTCCTTTCATCTAAAAAAAAACTATCCATATTTGCTTTCAGTTCCAGCTTCTTCTTGTGACTTAGTATTTCAAGTTTGTTTATTTCTTCAACATCATATGGGCATTTAGATTTTCGCTTTCCATATTTATGATAATGGTCATTTAGTTTTATGAATATGCTTTGTTTATTAAGTTGTTCAATTTGTTGTATTGCTATATGATAATATATTATATCTCTTTCTATATCATCATTTTTTTTTTTTTTTTTTAAAAAATTTTGAAACTAGGAGCTAAATAATTCATTAAAAATGTTAGGTTCTAAAGACTTAGGATTTGATGTATTTAGAACTCTAATATGTAATGTTGGCAAACCATGATCAAAACAATATGTTTAGTCTTGTTTAGGCTTGCTCAAAGTTGTGTAATTCATGTAAAGTTGGAATCGAGAGGCTGTAGATGTATTGGTGCATTTCGGCCTAGCTCAATCGATCGAAGGTTAGACTTGATCGATTGAAAGTTGGCCATAATGTTTTTTCTGTAGAATTTCCAACTCAGCCCTATCTCATTAAATGTTTAGGGTTTTATGTTTTTGCACTAGGTACATAAGGCAAAACCCTAGCCACGTTTTGAGAGTTGCTCTGGTTGTATTGTTGCTCATATTTTGTGGTTTGTGTGAATCTCTTGTAAGATCCTTGAGGAGCTTTCCTTCACATAAGCATAGGGTTTTCAAGGTAGAGATATTATCTACATCTTGATGATCAACTCAGTTGTTGACATTAGAGCTTAAACAAACACAAACAGGACTGCTTGTACTTGTGGAGAATCCAAGAAAGAAGAAGTCCGTGGATTTGGAGGTTGCACGTGGTAATGTCAGTAAGTTCTACTGGTGGGTAGCATTAGGAAGTTAAGCATGGGTGCTTGTAAGTCCTTTTGTATGAACTTCGATTTTTTCATATAGTGGATTCAAGTTTACCTTGAGGATAGTTAGGTTAAATCCTCCCCAGGTTTTTTACCGATTTGGTTTTCCTGAGTGATCATATCATTGTGTTATTTATATTTCCGCTGCTATATGTTTGATATGATTATTTGATTGTATTAACCTAGATTTGCATAATTTGACTAAGTTAATCACTTGACTAATTAACTAGGTTGATCCAATTGTTGTTTTAAGGGGTCTAAAACCTAACAAAAAAATAAGAAAATTTTCAATATTGTGGATAATGTTGAGTTGATGGTGCTTAAAATAATAGTATGCAAATTTTTGTATATGTGTATGGTAAAATAGACTGCCTTTTGAATTTCCATTAATATTTAAGAAAATGACAATATATCAAAGTTGATAATTTTGTATTTATAAATTTATGAATATCAATATTGCAATTTGGCACCTTTAAGTACGAATTCCTGGCTATGCCCCTGTGCATGAAACAAGACAACCTTGTTGCCAAGAACAAACCACAGTACAAACAGACAAATGCAAGAAGAAAACCAACCACCAATCAGCCCGACTCTAATACCATAACATAAATAAGAATAAGTATTGCACCTAACCTTTAAAAGAGACTACTCAACACTCAGTCGTATATACAAAGTTACCCATTATCATCTATCCCAAATGGTCACTTTCAATTGTGGACAACGTAAACTCAATAAGGGAACTAATTTTTGAAGGCGGAGAGGAAGTATACAATGAAGGATTAGGGGGCACAAAAACTTCAATTACTCCCTCAAGCACTTGTGTGACCCTTTTCATAGACGGTCTTAGGGAAGGATCTTCTTGAATACACCAAATTGTCACAATCACAAGCCTCTCTAGCCGCTTCATGTCATTGCTTGCCTCTTCATCATTTTCTATTAACTTTTCTAATTTTTTTATCTTTGTAGCATTCGTAAACCCAATCTATCAATGCCTCCCTTTCTCCTAGGGCAAATGCTACACTAGACTTGCAGCAAATGGTCTATAGTAACATCACACCAAAACTGTACACAACAACCTTAACAAAATTTAGATTTTCAGATCTGATTTTCGGCCCATGCTGACATGTATGTGTAGGGTTTCTTTTCTCACAACCCTAGACATATATAAGGCTTATTTTAGAGGCCTTCATATAAGAGAATATAAGGAGAATATATGCAAAAGGTGATAGATGCCTTATTCTCTCTAAAAGAAGCTACTGCGTCTTTACGCCTTAGGGTTTTGTAACCAAGTGTTTCTTGATCTTTATTGTTGGTATTGTCAAGGATATAGATCACAGATGTATCGCTACGGATTTTGAAAATTTAGTGAGAGTTTGACAAATATTACTAAAAAGATTCATACACAACCCATACATACACATTGATACATTTAAAACTAAACACATTTTTATAATAAAAATATACTTAATTAATTAAATTATTAGAAAACTAAACATAATTAGATGCATGTTAAAATTCCTAGCTTTGTTTATTCTAATTTATATATACTATGAAACCGAAATTTCTAGCCATTTTTTGACTTTTATTTGATTTTTTATTAAAAATAAAAATAAAAATCCAGTTAGAAAAAAAAACCCGATCAACTCCTTTTCTCCCCTTTGCCATTTTCTGACTTTTATTTGATTTCGTAAGAGCTTGCCACGTAAGATTTGAAGCTTGCACATTTTACCACATCAGTAATATTAAAAAAAAAATATATCCAATTAAAAAAAGAAAAACAATGATCAACTCCTTTTCTCCCCAAATATATATATATATATATAAAGTCCGATTCTTCCAAACACAGACTCTATCATCTCCTTCTTCTTCAACGCTACCTTGATGTCGCTTATGTAGTAGTGAGACACTCCATGTTTTTGAATCAATGTTCTTAATTCTATTTCATGTTTTTTTTTTTCCCTCACATCAATGATCAAACATAAAACTTCAGATTTGCTACTAAATGATTTGTGAGGGAAAAAAAAAAGTAGAAGAAGAAGAAGAAAGAATTCAGTTGTGGATTGGGGTGGACAAAGAAGCATTTCTCTTGGATTTTAAAGGCTTGCATCGGTACTTTGTAAGAGCATTAACATTGGTGGTAGTAAAATAGCATTTTAGCTATTTTTTCACCTCAAACTCCAATGTAGTGCCTAATATTGGTAGAGCCAAAGGCAAATATTTTTGCCTTCTTGCTACAGTGACTGCCAAGACTGGCAGTTCACTGTAGCAAGAAGGTATAAAAAAAATTGTTACTTTATGGATCACTTAGTTGGGTTTGGTGGTAGAGAGGAAGAGAGTGGAAGTGAGAAAAAGAAGTTAATAAAAAAATGATTAGTGTTTGGCTGATGGTAAAAATAAGACCTTTGATGCATAAACTAACATTAGTTTTTTTGGGGAAAAGTCAACCTTAGTGTCTAGAAATACTCATGTTTTGAAACTCGATTTTTGGACAATCGAGTTATTGCGAACTGAAAAATTAAATTTTTGTTTTTTTTTGTGGAACTTGAGTTCCATTCAAGGAACTCAAGTTCCATGTGAAGTACTTGAGTTCATGGAATTCAAGGTCCTTGAAAAAATTCAAGTGGAACTCGAGTTGCTTGAACTTGAGTACTTTACATAGAACTCGAGTTCAACTCGAGTTCTAGAAAATTTTTTTTTTTCTAAGTCCACATTCACTATAATTTGATGTTCCAAAAATCAAGTTATACATTTGAAACTGGATTTTTAGAAAATTGAGTTTTAAAATAGTGACATTTTTCTAATTAGTTTCAGACATAGAACATTTTGCTGGATATTAAAAAAAGAAAGGGCAAAAGCCCATTTTTTCCATACATAAATTATTAAGAGACGTTGCTTATAACTAAAACGGGCCGTTTATGGAAAATTCACACTTACCAATAAGGTGCAACAAAAAAGTCCTAATTAATTACCGGACAAAGTTTAGCTACAAAACCATTTGTAGCCTAAGGCTACAAACTACTCTAATAAATTGACATGTGTAAAAAATGACATGTGCATTGCACATGATTACTTAAGTAAACTTAACCTAACTAACCCTAGTTAACTACACCATCTATTAAAAAAATAAAAAATAAAAACTAAAAAACTAAAATAGATACGTATTCTATCTCTCTATCTCTCTCTCTCTCTCTCTCTCTCTCTCTCTACGACTTCTCTCCAAACCCAGAAACCAAATCCCTCTCACCACTGGTCACTCCCTAATCTCCATCTACCATTACCACGTGAGCCTTTCTCTCTTTCTTTTATTCAGTTCTGCATTTATTTTTCAATGCCACCAACTATTTTTCAATGCCTAACAACTGTTTGAAACAATGTCTAAATCAACATGTTTTTATTTTTCACCGGTGTTATTGATTGAAAACCTTTTCAAAGGTGATCATGACACATTTAGATGGATATTAAAGGTTTTGATTGGTTTAATGGATATTGTATTATTGTTGTAGAATGGGTCTATAGTGGCTTCAAGGGTGTAGAAACTAAAATCATATAAAAAACTTGTATTTTGCGTAGTTGGGTACATTGAAGTCTTATTATAGTTTCTTGTGTTCAAAAAAAAAAAAAAGTCTATTGTTCAAAGAAAAAAAAAATGGTCTTAGGTACTCAATTGGGCTTCCAAATACTATATTGGATATAAAATCTTTGACATAAAGTTATGGCAGCAGCATTTGTGGGTGGGGCTGCTCTTGGGGTAGCATTTGGAGAGGGCTTTGTAGTGTTACATGTCACTGTTAAGGATGTGTTAAGCAAAGCCCGTATGTTCAAACCCATTCTTAAACACCTTGAATCCACGTTAGATCGTTTGGCGCCAACAGTCAACAAAATAACACAATCAAGTGAACAGCAAGAACTGAAGGGGATTTTGCAAATCTGGTATATGGATAACCTTGATTCCTTAAAAAACTGAAGAGGATTTGCTAGCTGTAGTTTATAAGTTACCAAATCTTGTTTAATTTACTTATAAAAAAAATGAAATTGTGTGTTTCTTCTTCTCTAATATGTAATAGTGCTGCTATTTGCTGTCTTGTACTGTGGTTCTGTTGTAGTTTTTGTGATACTAAATTTAGCTGAGTTGTAGAAATTGTATTCATTTTTCATTTAAATTTGAATTTATCTTTGATTCATCTAAACAAGTTTGTTTTTCTTGTTCGTATTGACTTGATTTTAAAAAATATAAGCAACTGAGGGTAAGTAAACTTTATAGGCTTCTAGACTTAGACATTCTAAAACTGTAATGTTTTTAAGTAATTCATTGAGAGTATTCTTTAATGGGTTTAGAATATTGAAATACTACTTTTTTAATATTGTTTATAAAATTTTTCCTTTTTCTGATTTGATTTTGAATATGTATCTTGACTATAGATGATGGATACTAGTCAAATCATTTTATTGGAAGATGAATTGAATGGTTGCATAGTTGATCAACAAGATAAGGCTCAAGTAGAACCTACTCATGGAAGCCCAAACAAATCAAATACTCCAAGTAAATATAGCAAAGAAATTGTAGAAGTTCCAGAAATTGTGTTGGAAGATGAATTCATTGGTTGGATACCTGATCAACAAGAGAAGGCTAAAGTAGAAATTACTCCTGGAAGTCCAAACAAATCAAATACTCCAGCAATTGGCATGAAATTTGATTGTGATGATAGTGCATATGAATTTTACAAAGACTATGCTCACCGAATCGGCTTTAGTGTACGAAAACATTCTGTAAAGCGAGGAAATGTGGGGCAAATTATAAGGAGAACATTTAGTTGCTCAAAAGAGGGTGAACGAGTTTTTGACAAACGTCGCGAAAATGCATCTTATCGTCGTCCAATTTCACGAACAGGTTGTTTAGCACAGATGACTTGTCATCTTCAAAAGGATGGTATGTTACATGTTATTTCTTTTCACAGCCAGCATAATCATGAGTTTGCTCCTTCGCCAATGAAACATATGTTAAGATCGAAGAGAAAAATTTCACTTGCTCAAAAAGCCATTGCAAATGATGCAGAGAGGTCTGGAATATCAATAAAACAAACCATTGAATTATTGAGCTTGCAAGCTGGGGGTCGTGAAAATCTTGGGTTTATGGATGTTGACTATAAGAATCATGTACATAATGAGAGGAGGATGGCTTTAAGGAAAGGAGATGGACCTGCAATGATGGAGTTCTTTCATAAGATGCAATTGGTAGATCCATCTTATTTTTATTCAATACAAGTTGATGATGATGGTCAAATCATGAACATTTTTTGGGCTGATACTAGATCAATAGTTGATTATGGGAACTTTGGAGATGTTATTTGTTTTGACACAACTTATCGAACAAACAGATATGATCGCCCCTTTGCTCCATTTGTTGGGGTTAATCATCACAAACAATCAATTATCTTCGGTGCATCTTTACTTTATGATGAGACTATAGAGTCATTTAAGTGGTTGTTTGAAACTTTTTTAACTGCAATGTCAGGAAAGCAGCCAAGAACTATACTTACAGATCAATCTGCTGCAATGGCTAAAGCAATAACAGAGGTATTTCCTAAATCTAATCATCGTTTGTGTGTATGGCATATTTATCAGAATGCTGCTAAGAATCTACATCATGTATTTCATTCATCTAAGCAATTTGCAAAAGATTTTAGTGATTGTTTATATGAGTATGAAGATGAAGATGAATGGCTTGTTTCATGGGATTATATGCTTAGGGAATATGGTCTTATTGATAATAAATGGTTGCGTAGCATATTTGATGTGAAAGAAAAATGGGCTATTGTATATGGTCGACACATGTTCACTGCCGATATGAAAAGCACCCAACGTAGTGAGTCAATAAACAATGTGTTGAAGAAATATTTGAAACCAAAACATGATTTTGTGCGCTTTTCAGAACATTACTCTAGAGTTTTGGTTGATAAGAGACATCAAGAACTACAGGCAGAGTTCAAAATGAGGCAAACAAAACCGATTTTACAGTCTAATGTAGAGATGTTGAGACATGTTGTAGGGCTGTACTCCCCAGAAATTTTTCAAATGTTTCAAGATGAATATATGAAGATTGCTGATTGTACTATTTACAAGGCTAATAAATCTGATACTATCACAGAATACAAGGTCAAATATAGTCAAAGAATTCAAGAGCACCTAGTGAAATATGAAGCCTCAACTACTTCGGTGGAATGCAGTTGCAAGAAGTTCAGCTTTGTAGGAATTTTGTGTGCCCATGCTTTGAAAGTTCTTGAACATAAAAATGTTAAGAGACTTCCCGTTCATTATGTATTGAAAAGATGGATGCAAGATGCAAAGGCTGGTTCTATCAAGGACTATCATGGCATTGATATTAAAGGTAATGCTCAAGAGTCAATAGGAAAACGCTACTCTTATTTGAGCCACAATGCTCGTGAAATTTCTACACTTGCAGCAGAGAATGAGATAATGTATGAACATACCAAAGAATCTTTTGAAAAATTAATGAAGGAATTGCAAGAGATTAGAAAAAAATGTCATTCGAATATTATGGAAAGTTGCATAGAGGTCCATGGTGATGTTACTACAGATGTTTTACAAGGTGATAGCATATGCAAGATTAAAACAAAACCTACTGTTGGGCGTCCAAAGCGAAGGTTGAAATCTGCATTAGAGAAGAAAAATGGTAAATCTCGAAGCAAAACAACACATGCTAAAAAACATGCCAGTGGCTTCCAAAAAAAAGATTGTGAGGCGAGACAAGTTGAATCACTTGGAAGCCTAAATAAAGTAAGATATGTTACATTCCACTATAATTTGTCAATCTTGTATGCACATAAATTTGTTTACAGTCTGTGACAATTATTCTTTGCTATTATTTACAGGTTTCAATAGCTACTTCTGATGTTATCCAAGAAGAGCATCATATTGGCAACAGCAATAAATAAACTGGAGTTGGGGTGCAAGAATTTTGGGTGGAGATTGAAGACTATGCAAATTTATTTGTTAGAGATTGAAGACTATTTATTTTTGTAGGACCATTAGCAGATTGAAGACTATTTTTTATTGTTAGACCATTGGCAAACTGTTAACTTTTTAGTATTTTTTTTTATCGTTAGACCATTGGCAGATTAAAGCTGGTTTTTCAGAACCATTGGCAAATTGTTAACTTTTTATTATTTTTTTATTGTTAGACCTTTGGCAAATTGAAGCTGGTTTCTTTTATTGTCAAACCATTGGCAGATTAATGACTATTTCTTATTGTTGTACCATTTGAAATGCAAAAAGTTATTGTTTGATATAAAGTTTATAGAGAAAAAAGTTATGTATATTTACAGTTTAGGCTGAATTTATTTTGGCTGTTGTGAGAGATAAAGTATGTGGTGCAAAATGGTACCACTTTTTCTGCATTCTTGGTATTCCTAGTTTACATTTGATAGGAAACCAAGAAAACTCTGTTTTTGTTTATTGATTTCCCTACAAATTACAATGCTGTCTTTATGTGCACATGACTTGGTGCAGATTATTGGAAGTTTGATTTTTATTTAATTAATTGTATTTATTTTATCATATAGCTGTGTGGATCCTCTACTTCTATACCCTAGAGGCTATGTGCTATGAACCGGTGAGTTTGAAAGGAATTAGTTGTATTCGAGGCGACAACCCTCCAAGAAATTAATAGATGAGAAGAGAATAGTTTAAATGGAAAATATTTGCTGCCTTTTATTGCTGAAGTTGTAGCTTAAATACAACCATGACTAAGACTTGAAACATAGCACTATGGAGGGTGCTTTATCGTAAGTGTTATCTTCAATCTAGAAAATATTACAACCATTCTATTATCTTCAATCTAGAAATATTGCAACCAATGCCGCAACCAAAGCATGATCAGCAGATCCAGGAAATATGTTTAGTCGAAATTTATTCCTTTTAGCATAAACTGCCGCAGCTTGTACCTGCATCAAAACATAAGAGTGAGACCTTATGCTGGAAACCACAATGAATAAAATTGTATTTATAAAATTAAGAGAAAAAAAATATAACCAATCTATAACACTTACATTGCAGCAGCTAATGGTAAATAACAAAATATGGTTCTGCAAAGTTACTAATCAGGCTTAAAACAATATATTTTTGTTGCATTTTTCAGTAAATTCCACAGAACACAAAGCAAATCTGAATCATTAAGGCTTCAGTTTTCAATGCTAGCAACATTAATCAATTCGTTTCCAAAAAAAAAAAAAAAACATTAATCAATTATTTGTACCTGAGCCACAATATCATTGCCTCTGTAGATAGTGCAGGACTTCTGGAAAGGAAAACCTTTCACCTTTAACTTAGGGGCTGAGTCTTGCCCATCCTCAACAATAGCCCATTTTTCTTTCCCATTTTTCAGTGTATATTCAGCACATATGATTTTAGTTTCTTCCCAAAGTCAAATATTAATTTAGTTTATGCACCCTTGAAGCCACTATACGACCCATTCTACAACAATAATACAATATCCATTAAACCAATCAAAACCTTTAATATCCATCAAAATGTGTAACTAAGACCATTTTTTTTTTCTTTGAACAATAGACTTTTTTTTTTTTGAACACAAGAAACTATAATAAGACTTCAATGTACCCAACTACGCAAAATACAAGTTTTTTATATGGTTTTAGTTTCTACACCCTTGAAGCCACTATAGACCCATTCTACAACAATAATACAATATCCATTAAACCAATCAAAACCTTTAATATCCATCTAAATGTGTCATAATCACCTTTGAAAAGGTTTTCAATCAATAACACCGGTGAAAAATAAAAACATGTTGATTTAGACATTGTTTCAAACAGTTGTTAGGCATTGAAAAATAAATGCAGAACTGAATAAAAGAAAGAGAGAAAGACTCACGTGGTAATGGTAGATGGAGATTAGGGAGTGACCAGTGGTGAGAGGGATTTGGTTTCTGGGTTTGGAGAGAAGCCGTAGAGAGAGAGAGAGAGAGAGAGAGAGAGAGAGAGATAGAATACGTATCTATTTTAGTTTTTTAGTTTTTAGTTTTTATTTTTTTAATAGATGGTGTAGTTAACTAGGGTTAGTTAGGTTAAGTTTACTTAAGTAATCATGTGCAATGCACATGTCATTTTTTACACATGTCAATTTATTAGAGTAGTTTGTAGCCTTAGGCTACAAATGGTTTTGTAGCTAAACTTTGTCCTTAATTACCTAGTTAAGACACATAAAGAGAAAACAACGATAAGACTCGCAAAGTTAGCAACTATTAAATGTCAACTACAATTTGATAACTTATCTGCCTGCTACACCTGCACCAAGTTTCCTGACCAATCAACTACATAAGTTTAGTCGAGCATAGTGTTTACACAAGAATCTTGTTTTTGCAAGGTTTGGAAAAAATGGTTTGTGGACAATTTTACTACCAAACTAGTCGCAGATCCACATGATGTGTGGGAATGTATAATTATATTTTAGTTATGGTAAAATATATAATTTGTTCTCTAAATTTTGAGGAAAATAATTTGTTCTCCTAAAAACTTAAATAATTTCTAAAATTATTTTTTCATTTATTTATCTCAAAAAATATATTATCATTTTATTATTTGGATTTATTTGATTGATAATATTCATTTTTAGGCAATCCATATTTTGATAAATTATGTTATCGTGCATTATGTTTTCCTAATTTGTTTTTCTTGTACAACTAAATTGTTTGAGTTTCAAATATATCATTCAAAATTTTCATTCTCTTAAAAAGAGATTATTATATTTATAATTTTTCTTATCGTAGGAGTAGTTTCGAACTATTGATTGAGTTTTGTTCACTAATATAGATACATGAAATTAGAACTGCATATTTCTTAGACATTCCTAATTGACTATATTATAAATTTAATATTTAAAATAATATGTATGAAAAAATTAGGCTTTATGTCTAAAATTGAACACTTCACCTATTGAAATGAAAGAAAATAATCAATACAACATAAAGAGAACATGATCTCTCTTTTTTTTTTTTTTATTATTACATACACTTTTATTTATTAAGATTTAATTACCTTTAACTAGATTTTCATATCGTATTTTTGTTACTACATCTCGCTGAGCCTTCTTATTCGTCACATCATTGGCCATATCATTATTATTTTTAGTATTAATTTTTTACTTCAATTTTTTTGAAAATATTCAATATATAAATATATTGGCTTTACAAATTCATCTTAGACAATTTTAGCTTTACATATTCATTTACTTTAATTTTAATGTTATAACTAAATAATAAATCAACGAAAAATAAAAATATTGTATATACATATTCATCTTGGGCAGTTTAATTTTAATAGCTGATAAACACATTTAAATACATAGCCAACATTGTATTTTGATATAATCCAAAATCTCACTTCCAAAATAACTAAGTATTATGTCAACAAAATATATATATATATCAAACAAAAGCTAAAAGAGGGAGAGAGAAGACTTGTGACGGAAAACTTAAGCAATCAAACACACTACCAAATCATATTAACCCAAAATAGTATTATATAAAAAATACAATGATTATAAACCTAAAGTAAAGTTGCAAAAGAGAATATATATATATATATATATATATATAGAGAGAGAGAGAGAGAGAGAGAGAGAGAGAGAGAGATTAATCACTTTTTTTCGGGGGAGATATAGAAAATAAAATGAGAAAAAGAAGCATCAAATAAAAAATATAGTCATAAGTCAAACACCAAATTATCCAAGCCATGATATGTAATAGAATAACATTATATTCTTGTAAACTATATTTATATACAATAAAATAGCATTATATTTAGATATATATATATATATATATATATATAGATTTGTACAAACTCATTTCTAGACTCTAAGTTATGATAGATTGCTTAGGTAAAAGATACCTATTATTGCATCAAGATTTGACCACGAGCTCCATAATCAATCACGATATAATTTGAGCAAACTTACTTGACTAATCAAGTTTTAGGAGCATCTCCATGGCCCATTGTTTGTTCTGTTTAGACCCCTGTTCACTCAGATTAGTTTAACCTAATTAATTAGCCAAGTAGTTACTTAGATTAATTATTCAGATCTAGATTAAACTCATATAATCATATTACTTAGTGTGGAAAAGTAAAGAAGATAGCAATATGATGCCCTAGAAACTCCTAAATCATATTTAAGCCCCTAATTTTGAAAAGAAAAAAGAGGAAAAAAACTACCCGTAGGAGTTTCAACATCTTGATGGTAGTGGGAAGCCTGTATAATAGAGATAGTGACCCCTTAGATTCCTCTTTCTCTCTCTTTCAAATATTTTGTTAGTCTCAGGTCTTTTATTTTGGTAATATATAGTGAAACAATGTGTTTTATTTAACAATCTACAATATTTTTGTTCCTCTATCTCTCCTCAAGGTCTTATTTGGTTAGTTATTACTATTAGTCCTTAATTATTAATTTTTTTTAAATACAAAAAAACGGTGGGTCTACTAAAAGCCATGAAGAATAGAGAAATGTGTGATGTAAGCTAAGTTAATTAATGAGATAAAAATAAAATAATTTTTATTTTGAGGGGCACAATAAAATAAGTTACTGTGAACTTTTGGATAATAGTAAAACAACTTAATGAAAAAGATAAAAAAAAAAAATGCTAAATGCAAAATGCAAAATTTTTAATACACTCTAGTCTAATCTAAGTGTATATGTGTGTGAAGCTCCCTCTTGGAGACTTGAACCTCAACCCTTGGCTCCCACACCCAACAAGCACTTATACTTGTGGAGTGACCACAGTACCAAGGGTGCGCGTTGGTACTAAATGCAAAATTAGAGCGCCACTTGATAGGACCTCGTGCACTCAGTTCTCTACTTATATATATTGGTTTTTTTTAATAAACGGTGGAGCTGCTAAAAGACATGAAGAATAGAGAAAGGTGTGGTGCAAACTTAGTTAATTAATGAGACATTAATGAGATAACAGTAAAATAAGTTAATGTTAACTTTTGGATAACAGTAAAAAAAACTTAATGAAAGAGATAAAAAAAAAAAAAAAAAAAAAGCTAAATGTAAAATTAGAGTACCACTTGACAAAATCTCATATACTCTGACATGAGATCTCTACTTATATATATATATATATATATATTGATTTAATAGTTATAACAGGTGAGATTGAACCCTAGAAGTCTTTTTTGGAAACATCAAGAAATGTTAATCAGTTAAGCTATAAGCCATTTGGAAGAATTCAAAGTTGGTTGACAAACATGATTGACGTAGTTTGTTCCTTTTCCTTTTTTAGAATTGAAATTTGAACATGTTTGACGTGATTTAATGAGGGAATACTGTGAATCTCAATCCCCTTGGGTTGCGGTTCTCACAATTACAAACCAAATCAACCCACACACAAGTTTGCTTTAACCCCACAAAAATCACAGCAAGAACAAATAAACAGACCCAAGAAAAAAAAAAATCAGATTGAACTAGGAATCCAAACTTACAACTAAGAAGGTGACAAACACAAAAGATAACAAGCATAACACAAGACAACCTTGTTGCCATGAACAAACCACAGTACAAACAAACAAATGCAAGAAGAAAACCAACCACCAATCAGCCCGACTCTTATACCATAACACAAATAAGAAAAAGTATTGCACCTAACCTTTAAAAGAGACCACTCAACACCCAGTCGTGTGTACAAAGTTAACCATTATCATCTATCCCAAATGGTCACTTTCAACTGTGGACAATGGAAACTCAATAAAGGAACTAAGTTTTGAAGGCGGAGAGGAAGTATACAATGAAGGCTTTGGGGGCACGAAAACTTCAATTACTCCCTCAAGCATCTGTGTAACCTTTTTCATAGACGGTCTTAGGGAAGGATCTTCTTGAATACACCAAATTGCCACAATCACAAGCCTCTCTAGGCGCTTCATGTCATTGCTTGCCTCTTCATCATTTTCTATCAACTTATCTAATTTTTTATCTTTGTAGCAATTGTACGCCCAATCTATCAATGCCTCCCCTTCTTCATCTTGCAATGAAAACGCCACACTAGACTTGCAACAAATGATCTCAAGTAACATCACACCAAAACTGTACACATCAACCTTAACTGAAATAGATGCTTTCCTTAACCATTCAGGTGCAAAGTACCCAACAGTCCCTCTTATTCCTGTCCGAGCTGCTCGAGTTTGCTCAGCCAACAAAAGCTTTGCTAATCCAAAATCAGCAATCCTTGGTGTAAAGTACTCGTCCAAGAGTATGTTTTGAGGTTTTATGTCACAATGGATGATTTGGGTGTTGCACTCTTCATGTAAGTACATGAGGCCTTTTGCAATTCCAAAAGCAATCTGCACTCTTTGGTTCCAATGAGGCCTGGATATCCCAAAGAGAAAGTTAGCTAGAGAGCCATTACTCATGTACTCATATACCAGAAGTCGGTGCTGCCCCTCGTCACAATAACCGAGCAACCGTACTAAATTCTTGTGATGAGTCTGACCGATCGTGCTCACTTCCGTTTTGAATTCCTTCTCACCTTCTTCTATCACCTTACCTAACTTCTTGACTGCAACAAATCTTTTAGAATCTGATGGAAGGACCCCTTTATAAACTGTTCCGAAAGCACCATTTCCTACTGTTTGCTTGAAGCCCCTGGTTGCTTCTTCGAGCTCTTTATATGTATAACTTCTCACATTTGTTGTAAATGTGCTATCAATATTCCACGGCAATTTCTGCTTTTTATGGTATAAGCAGTAAACAGCCACAAAAATAGCTAAGAATAAAAGGATATTGAGGAATGCAGAGCTGCCAAGGAGTAGTGCCAAGACAAGTGTCTCAGAGTGGCCTTTCTTATTATCTGAACCATAACCTTTAGGTAACTTGACGAAAGATATTCTAGTAGTTTCTGGGCTTTGTCTTCCATTTAACAGTGGATACAGCTTCTTCCTACATATCTGACCAACATCTTCATAAACGGCCACAGCACACAAGCAATCATCAACGCATTCTTGTATACACCTTGACTTGTTCATTCCAGGTCCTTGAAGAAGGTTGTAATCTGAGGACTGCCAATCCGTGTTTGGAAGCTCTATAAAATTTACAAGCTCTTTATTTGCTTCCCATCCACCATCACAGCTAGGCAGTGCAAAATTTGGTTTACACCCTAACCAATTGTTGGATTGGTCCATGGGAGAAAATCCATTCGGACATTGGCAAAAAACAGCAATTGAATTATTTGCTGAAGTACAGATGCTGTTGGGTCCGCAGAACCCACCACCATAATAACCAGCAAATGCTGCACAAATATCATCAGGAATGCCTTGCACTACTGTCCATGATAAAGGACAGTTCCCACAGCTTGTGGCGTCCTCATTTTTGAGGTGTTTGTACAGTCTGAAGATCCCATCATAATCAATTCTAGCCATGTGGTAGAAATTTTTATTTGAGCCAGGATCTCCCTCGGTAAGATTAAAGGTCCTGTTTGATTTTGCATCTTCGACATACAAGTATCCGGCCTCAGTAAACATCAACTTTGGTTCCCAGTTCATTGTATAGGTGGCAAAATAAGGTTTCTCAAGTATTCCAGATGGCATATTAAGAGAATAAAGCACGACATTGCCATCAGGCTGTAAAGAAAGTTGGAAGCGCCCTACAGAATAATTTGTCAAAGATTGACGAGACCTGAGTATGGTATTCACGTACAATATTTGGCCGGGCAAAATTGTATCATTAGGATCTTTGAAGCTCTCCCATACAGAATTATTATTCTCGTCTAGAATCACCAAGTTCCCGCTGTCCAGTATAGCCGCACAACTGGATTTGGAACCGTTGCTTGGAGCCTTCCATAATTCATTGCCTTGCTGATCATTGAGAACTAACTCACTATTACTATTCTTCTTCAGTACTGAACCAGGAGGTGCCGGTTCATTGCCATTTGCAGACCAAACTATGGTTTGGTCTTTTATTCTATTAAACCAAACTGCGAGCAAGAATTGATTTGCTGACTCATTACTTTCAAGACGATAGAATCCAAAGGCAAATTCACCTGAAGGGGACTGCAGGATCCTTGAACCAGTTTCTAAAGGTGAATCCAGCGATATGGTACAGTTATCTCTGGTGTAGGTGAAAACAGTGGGGAGGAGATCAGGAAGAAGCAAAAGCAAAAGCAAGAGAGAACAAAAATGTGAAAGTGTTGAAGTAGTCATTGCTGTGGTTATATGGCTTATGGGTTTATGGCTTAGAAAGAACCCATGGGAACCTTTATATAGAAGAAGACGTATTAGGTTTATTTAGACTTTCTTCTGAAGCAGTTGTTCAAGTCTTGTGATTGAAATTTCCAAGAACCACTGTTCAAGTCTAGAAGCAACGAATACTTCAACAGTTAGCAAACGGGTGGATCATTCGGGTCGTTCTATCATTGTCATGGGAAATTGCTATAGAACTTTTCCAGCCATTTGTAATTTGTGGTCTAATTAGACAACATCGTGCTTTGAACATGGAAGTTGTTAAGAGTAAAATTTATTCAATTGATAAAGTCTCTTGAAGTAAAATAAGAGATCTAAACTTTGATTTTTGCCTACATCATTTGATAATTAAAAAATATATAAAATGATACTATCTATACTTTTAAATTCATATTATTTAATTTAAACTAAAAAATTTATTGTATTGTATCGGCATTTACTATTTTGATGCAAAAAATTGTGGAGTTTTTCATTTTAGCTGATTTCTAGCTTCATGTCAATTCCACACGGTTCATTGACTTTATGCATTTCCTCTACACAGGATGCACCTTGGACAAACATGACACCCTCCATGCTTGATCTTCTTATTTGATTTTAAGCCATTTTTTTTAGATTCACATATGGACCTTTAAGCTAGAAACGAGCGTGAGCAAAAATTAATGGACCATTTCAATATGCAATAAGTTATTTCTTGATGTGATAGTCTTGTTTGTTGCCGAGTTTGAAAAGTAAATCCCTGGCTAAAAACCTTATGGTTAAGTGATCAGTAGCACTTTCTAATATCCTCCATTGTACCATAGGTAAACTTGAATCCGAATTCCTCACATATTTTATTTTATTTTGTTTTAAATTTAAAAAAATCCCCTTGCAATCATGAATCTGCAGGTTGAATTTTCTCAAGCAATTTTGGTGTTTTCTTTTGGATCGTATATGGTGACTGATGATGCCGAAAATATCAACAGTGAGTTGCACAAGGCTCGTATCCTCAACACCGACACTTGCACAACAAGAAAAGGAGAAAACCTAACAGAGAGCACTGATGTGGTGCCGGCCAAATACCCTCCGAAGGTCAAGTTAGAACTTCTTTCAACTCTAAAGTACTAGAGAGGGGTTAATTGTGCGTACCTCGATTTATGAGAGTATTGGGGCTTTTATAGTAGTAGGGGGTTGACCTTTCTTCCTTGGAGCAGAAGTCTTTTTCATACAGGAATCCTCATGAGCGTAGATTGCAGAGTCCTTTCCTTATAGGAATCTGTCATTGAGCGTGGTGGCCAAGCAAAGGATTTATTGGAACTGTCGGCCTCTTACCCGTCGGTTAGTCTCGTACCTACGTCAATAAAGAGCCGTCAGCCTTTTTGAACATAATTGGCCCTTGAGCTTTTCTTGGATCTCCCTAACCGTCAGCATGCCTTTTTCCATCAACGCATTAGTCCATAACGTCTATCGTGACTGGCCCGTCAGCCTGAGCAGAAGCTGACGGGTTAAGCCCATGATGCCTGCTATGATTCTTCCATATCAGTTGCCCCCTACTCCATATCTCCGTCGGCTGTACTTGACGGGTTATGGAGTTTTCATTCGTCACTACCTGCTATTTTGACCAGGGGAGAGAAAATAATTGAAGCTGACACCCCAGTATTAAATGCTAGGACACGTGGCGTGCTCGGGTTGGCTCCGCGTCTGGATGTGGGCGTTGCTTCGTCTTCCGTGCGTTTTCCTTATATATATATATGGCCCACCTCTCCCTATTTTCACTATTTCACTTTCACTGATTCCTAGAGAGCACATCCGTCGCCTATATTCCGTCAGTTCTACCAACATTCCTGTCGTCACTTCTTCAACCGTTACTCTCGGAAACCTTGTAAGTTTCCTCTCTCCTTGCACACTTTCAATTATTTTCTTTAAAGTGAGGTCATCAACCTAGGTGCTTAGTTTACACCCGTCACTTGTAGGTAGATGTCGAGTGACGCGTCGAGTGACCAGTCGTCGGTCCGCGAAGGAGCTGGCTACGACGAGGTGTTTGGTTCAGGCTCAGGTAGTGAGTCTGAGAGTTCCTCCTGGTCGTCAGAGAGGGAGACGTCTGCCTATGTTCCTATCGAGGAAGTAGGAAGTCAGGGAAACGGCGGCCAGGAGGAGGAAGTAGGCGAGGAGGGTGAAGTTGGATTAGGAGAGGGGAATAGTGACGGGGATGAAGATGACGAGGAGTCTTGTGAAGGGGATTCTAAAGGTCCTGGAGGTAGTCGCCCTTCATCCTTCCCAAGGACTGGGCTGTGAATAAGTTCCTTCCAAAGATGACACTTAAAATTTTTAACGAATTACGCACCCGTTTCCAAATCCCTGACCATATTCCTATCCGTCTACCTATGGAGGGTGAGAAATGTTATACGGGAAGAACTGTAGACGTTGGCATGTATGATGCCATGTTCGCTGCCGGGTTAAGACTGCCTCTGACGGCTTTACACCGTCAGCTGGCTGATTTCCTTGGTATATCCGTGAGTCAGATTGCTCCAAACTCGTGGAGAATCTTTATTAGTGCTGAGGTACTGTGGGGTCGTCTAAGTGGAGGCCACTATCAGCTTTCCCTGGATGAATTTTTCTACTGCTACAGACCCCGGCACCTTTCTTCTTTAAAGGGGATGTATCATTTTGCTGTCAGGGAGAAGGAGTTGAGGCTGGTGTTTGAGATGCCAGATTCTAATAGAGCTTGGAAGAGTAGGGTTTTTTTTTTTTTTTTTGTGGAAGGGACGGACTGGGTGTGCCGTCAGGAAGAGTGGGAAACGATTCCCTTTGGTTGTTTTGACAACACTTGGGGGTTTGTTAGGGAGTCAGGTTTTAGTCGTCAGCTTTTATCCTCGTCAGTTTGCTACTTATTTCAATTTATTTTTGAAAAGGTACTAACGTAGCCAAATTATTCTTTTTCAGCTTTCACTCGTCCATCAATAACCGACGAACAGGAAGATTTCATCCATCGGGTTTTGGAGATACCTATAGAAGAGCGATCGTGCTGAGACTTGATTACCCTCGACACTCTTCATACGTACTGCGGGGGTTCCGAACCGACGCCTGAAGCTCGTAGATTGGAAGAGTTTGCCCATCACCGTAAGTTTCTTGACCTATTCGTTATGTCACTCTTTGTACTTTTAGTCGTCAGCTTCCCTTATACGTTTTTTTTGCAGAAATGGATGTAGCTAAGGAACGGATCAGGGTTGCCGCTGCCCGTCAGAAGGAGGAAAAGAAGGCGAAGGGGGAGGCGACGTCTATGTCTGCCCCCCAATCCGTCGCTAAGGGTTCCCAGAAGAGGAAAACTGACGGGGTGGTTATTCATCCGTCGAAAAAGCCAACCGTCACTCCTAGGAAGTCACCCCCAATGTCAGGCCATGGAGCCGGGAAGGGTATTATGACCTCTTCTGGTCACGTCCTGCAGGGACCCCAAAGCCTACTGATGCATAAGGATTTTGCCGTCGAGGCCGTTGGAGCACTCATAAGACCGACGAATATAGATCCTTGCGCTCAGCTGGGGACGAAAGAACTGGGGTCGTCAGCCTTGTTCGATCTCTCATGGGTAAGCCGTCAGCTTTACCTTTTTCTTTTTGATTGACGTGCCTAATCTTTTCTTTTTTGATAACTGACGGTTATATCTTTTTCCAGGCTTTGGTTCGTGTGAAGGCGCTGCAGCCAAGGAGGGGGTCGAAACTCGCGTTAACAAGCATAACGCCAATATGCGAGACCAGCAGGCTCAGTATAAGGAGGCGGTGCGTACACTTAACCTCGAGCTGAAAGAGGTAAAGGGGAAGCTGGAAGAGGCGAGCTGTCAGAGGGACGAACTAGAAGGAGAGCTGTCGAACCTTCGTGGTCAGTTGGAGACGGTAGGGGCTAACGCCGTTGAGAAATTCAAGGCGTTAGATTCCTTTATCGATTCTTGTGGTGGCTATTATGGCACGGGATTCGATGACTGTCTCAAACAAGTCGCGTCAGCTTTTCCTGAATTGGACCTATCTGGAATTACCCTAGACGACGCTCAGCCTATGACGCCTGCAACTGATGTCGTCATTGCTGGTGTTGACGACTTGGTTGACTCTCCCCCTCATGGAGGTAGTAGGGTTGTCTTGGCCCAACCTGCTGCGAACCTTCCAACAACTGCCGCGACTCCTCCTGTGGTGTTGCTTGACGGAGAGGACCCTTCTGCTAAATAGAAAGAATTTTTAAGTGACGGTTTTTTATTTTTGTTGCTCATGTTTTCTTTCTTTTTTATCTATGTAGCAAACAGCTTTGTTAAGTGCCCCTTGGGCACCAATGTGTAATATTTTGACAACTTTTTAAATGCCTTTTTGGGCTTGGATTTATTTATAACGCCGTCGCTCTTTATTACTTTTATGTAGCTGATTTTGCTTGGTTTATTTAACTTGTATGTTTCGAAACCAGGATTGTGGGCCCTTTCAGTTTAGCGTACCGTCAGTTTCACTAAACCATTGGTTTCACTTGGTTTCACTAAACCGTCGGTTTCACTAAGTCGTCGGTTTTAAACTTTGAGCTTTCTAGTGTAAGTTTGCTTAATAAATTCGTCAGTTTTTTTGATCATTTTGCTTTAATGATTGTAGAAAGTTTTGGCAAAATCCTACTACCTCGTGACGAGGTCATCTGCCTTATGGTCTTGCCCATTTACGGACTGACGGATTTAGCCTTTTTTAGACCGTCAGTCTAATGGCTGAGTTTATTGGTTCATGCATTTCGTCAGTATTTTATTTAGTCTGTCAATTTTGGTCGTCTTGTCCATTTTGTGGACCCGGTCATTTTTTAGACCGTCGGCTATTTTGGCTCGTCCAGTTTGTGGACTTGGTCATTTAGACCGTTAGCCTCTCGTCCATTTTTGGACTTGGTCATTTTTTAAATTGTCAGCTTTTTGGTTCGTCCATTTTTGGACTTGGTCATTTTTTAGACCGTCAGCTTTTTGGCTTGGTCATTTTTAAGACCGTCAGCTTTTTTGCTCGGTCATTTTTTAGACCGTCATCTTTTTGGCTCGGTCATTTTTTAGACCGTCAGTTTTTTTTGCTCGGTCATTTTTTAGACCGTCAGCTTTTTGGCTCGATCATTTTTTAGACCGTCAGTTTTTTTTGCTCGGTCATTTTTTAGACCGTCAGCTTTTTGGCTCGGTCATTTCTTAGACCGTCAGCTTTTTGGCTTGTCCAATTTTGGACTTGGTCATTTCTTAGTCTTTATTGACCTTATATTTGTAAGTAGAAACTTTAGTGATCTTGAGTAAACTCTCATCGTTATGCATTAATATAAAAGGTCGTTTGGAAACAAAATCTGCCCATTTTGGGCTTATTGTAGCAAAAACATAAGTAGGAGAAACTGCCCGTTGGGCTTATTGTAGCAAATACTTAAGTAGGAAAAAACTGCCCTTTGGGCTTATTGTAACAAATACTTAAAAAGGTAATCGATAAGTCTTAGTATTCTTAAAAAAGGTGTTGCTTTTCGTGTCGCCACCCCTACTGGTAGTATTTCCGTAAGTGTTCCGCATTCCATGGATGTGGTAGCTTCCGTCCGTCCAGTGTCTCTAGATGGTAGGTGCCCTTCCTTTGCCATGCCGTAACTCGGTAGGGTCCTTCCCAATTTGGGCCGAGCTTTCCTTGGGTGGGGTCTCTTGCTGCACCCATAACCTTTCTTAGAACGAGGTCTCCCACCTGGAAGTTTCTGTGTCTGACCCGGGAGTTGTAATTCTTGGCCATGCGGTCCTAGTACTGTGCGAGCCTTTGTTCTGCTGCCATCCTGACTTCGTCCACCAGATCAAGCTGCAGACGTATGGCTTCGACATTCCTCTTTTTGTCATGGTTGTGCACCCTGTAGCTTGTAAGGCCGACTTCGGCTGGGATGACTGCTTCGTTCCCGTACGTTAGTCAGAATGGTGTCTCTCCTGTTGGTGTCCTTGCTGTTGTCCTGTAGGCCCATAGTATGCTCGGTAACTCTTCAGCCCATATGCCCTTTGCCCCCTCGAGTCGGGTCTTGATAATTTTTAGCAAGGACTGGTTTGTGACTTCGACCTGTCCATTGGCTTGGGGGTGGACGGGGGAGGAGTAGTGGTTACGTATTCCTAACTGCGAGCAGAAGTCCCTGAAGGAGTCGTTGTCGAATTGCTTCCCATTGTCCGAGACTAAGATTCTTGGAATGCTAAACCTGCATATGATGCATCGCCAAACGAAGTTTCGTACGTTTTTTTCTGTAATGGTGGCCAAGGCTTCAGCTTCCACCCACTTCATAAAGTAGTCAATGCCGACAACTAGAAACTTCAGTTGTCGTATTGCCATAGGGAACGGCCCCATGATGTCCAACCCCCACTGAGCGAACGGCCATGGTGCTGTCATCGGGGTGAGTTCTTTGGATGGTTGCCTGATGACGTTGCTAGACCTTTGGCATTTGTCACAAGCCTTCACATAAGCCTCGTCATCCTTCTGCATTGTTGGCCAAAAGTACCTAGTTCATACTAACTTGTGTACTAGCGACCTTGATCCTGAGTGGTTTCCATAGATTCCTTCGTGCACTTCTCTCATGACGTAATCCGCTTCTTCAGGACCTAAGCATCGTAGGTAGGGGCGGGAGAAACCTCTTTTATATAAAACATCTCTTATCAGCACGAACCTTGCTGCTTGAACCTTCAGTTTTCTTGCCGCCTCCCTCTTATTCGGCAATATGCCGTTTTTCAAGAAAGAGGTTAATGGCGTGGTCCAATCGTTTTGGGGACCGAGCTCTTGTACGTTGACAGCATTTATGAGTGGAGAGAGCTGTGTGAAGGAGTGTGTACTACTAATGGTGGCCATGTGTTCGGCTGAGGCGGCTTTGGCCAAGCGATCGGCTTGCTTATTTTCCCCCTGGGGGATCTGTGTAACTTTGACCTTCAGCTCGTTCATCCTCCTTCTTGCTTGGTCCAGATACTTCTTCATTCTTTCGCCTTTGCATTCATACTCCCCACTTATCTGGTTAACTATGACTTGGGAGTCACAGTAAACGATCACCTTTTCTGCTCCCGCTGCTTTTACGAGGTCGAGCCCTGCTATCAGAGCTTCGTACTCCGCCTCGTTATTGGTAGTAGGGAATTTAAGGCGGACCATACACTCTACCGTATCTCCTTCAGGTGACTGCAGTACGACACCGGCTCCGCCAGCCTGTCTGTTAGAGGATCCATCTACATGTATGCTCCACTACGGGGATTCCTCTACCCCCCCTCCTCACCATTCGTGAATTCTGCTATGAAATTTGCCATGACCTGTCCTTTGACAGCGGTGCGCGGGCGATATTGGATGTCAAACTCGCTTAATTCTATGGCCCAGAGTGTCAAGTGCCCGGCAGCATCTGGGTTGCTCATTGCCCATCGCAAAGGCTTATCAGTTAAGACAATAATCGTGTGGGCTTGAAAGTACGGCTTCATTTTGCGTGCTGCTGTAACTAGTGCGAAAGCGAGTTTCTCTATGGGAGGATATCTTTCTTCAGCTCCGCGTAACGCCCGGCTAGTGTAATACACGGGTTTCTGTACTCTCTCTTCTTCTCTGATCAAGGCGGCGCTGACGGCGGCTGGGGAGACAGCGAGATAGAGAAAGAGTTCTTCTCCTGGTTGCGAAGGACTCAGTAGTGGTGGGAAAGAGAGGTAAGCTTTCAACTCTTCAAATGCTCGTTGGCATTCAGCGGTCCAATCGAAAGACCTTTTCAATGTGTGAAAGAAGGGTAAGCACTTGTCTGTTGCCCTAGAGACGAACCTGTTTAACGCTGCTATCTTGCCGTTGAGGCTTTGCACTTCCTTCACATTCTCTGGTGGTGCCATCTCCATTATAGCCCGAATTTTGTCTGGACTGGCCTCGATGCCTCTCTGGGAAACCATGAATCCTAAGAATTTTCCTGCCGTCACCCCAAAGGCACACTTTCCTGGATTAAGCTTCATGTTGTAAGAATGAAGGGTGTTAAATGTTTCCCTGAGGTCTTCTAAATGATCTTCTTCCCTTCAACTTTTAACCAGCATATCATCCACATACACCTGGATGTTTCTCCCGATCTGCCGTGCAAACATCTTGTTCATAAGCCTTTGGTATGTTGCGCCCTCATTTTTTAGACCAAACGGCATTACCTTGTAACAGAATAGGCCTTGGTTGGTTACGAAGGACGTTTTTTCTTGATCATCATCGTGCATCTTGATTTGGTTGTAGCCGGAGAAAGCGTCCATGAAGCTTAACAGCTGGTGTTGAGCCGTAGAGTCTACTAGAGTGTCGACTCTCAAGAGGGGGTAGTTGTCTTTAGGGCACGCTTTGTTCAGATCAGTGAAGTCTACACACATCCTCCATTTCCTGGAAGCTTTCTTGACCATCACTACATTTGCTAGCTAGTCGGGGTAGTAAACTTCTCTAATGAAATTTGCCTCTCGTAGCTTGCGGACTTCTTCGGCTATGGCTTGATCCCGTTCTGGGGCGAAGACTCGCTTCTTCTGCCGGATGGGCGGAAAGGATGGTGATACATTCAGCCTATGCACCATGACGGAAGGATCTATTCCTGGCATGTCCTCGTGACTCCAGGCGAATATGTCCCAATTCTCTTTGAGGAATGCTATAAGCGTTCGCCGGATTGCGGGACTTGCAAGGGTTCCAATCCTTGTTGTCTAGTCAAGTATGGAGTCGTCCAGGGGTATTTCTTCAAGCTTCTCGACTGGCTCCGTCGCGCTCCAGTGCTCTTCTATGCTCATGGTTTGGAGGTGATCATCCATTTCCATCATGGCCACGTAGCATTCGCGTGCGGTAGTCTATTTTCCACGTAGTTTTCCGACTCTGTATTCTGTTGGGAACTTGATCATTAAATGATAAGTTGAAGTTACCGCTTTCCACGCATTGAGGGTGGGTCGCCCTAGGATAGCATTATAGGCAGATGAATGGTCAACCACGAGGAACGTTACGTCCTTCGTGATTTGCTGGGGGTAGTCGCCTGCTGTCACAGCCAACGTGACCGCGCCCAGCGGAAACACCTTTGCACCCCTAAAACCGACAAGTGGGGCGTTCGTTGGAACCAGTTGTTCCCTGCTGATTTTCATCTGCTGGTATGCCGGGTAGTACAGGGTGTTTGCGAGCTGCCATTGTCGACCAACACCCAATGCAAGTTGTAGTCCCCAACCTGTACGCTGACAACAAGTGCGTTGTCGTGCGGATGGTGAATACGTTGCGCGTCTTCTTCCAAGAACTCGATTACGAGGCTTTCCCTTTGGGCTATATTTTGCACTGGACCCGTCACTTGGACATTTTGGACCATTCGGAGGTACGTCTTTTGGGCCTTTTTGGACGGTCTGGTAGCCATCCCTCCTACAATCATTCGTATGTCACCAAAGAGAAATGATATGTCTACAACATTTTTACAACAAATCCTAAGTGACACGTTGTTACTGGTTATTATTGTTGGGGCAAAAAAGTAATCTTAGTGTTAGTTTCAAATTTGAACTAATAACAACTAATCACCTGTGATTTGTCGTAAAAATATTGTAAAATTGTTGTAGACGTAGCATCTCTCTTACGGAAAATTCTCACTCTTCTATAACTATTAACTAAGGTCAACAAAAATGGTCCAAATTAATTACCTAGTTTTTTTGTTTGAGGGGGAAATTAATTACCTAGTTGAGACACATTAAGAGAAAACAGTGATAAAATTAGCAAAGTGAGCAGCTAATAAATGTTACAATTTGATAGAAAATTATTGTGCAGTTCGGAAAATGATACGTAATAATTTTGAGCAAATTTACTTGACTAATCAAATTTTAGGAGCGTCTCCATAGCCCCTTATTAGGAGAAATTATGAGGTACTCATGGTGGACAAGTGTTGTGATCCACCATTCTAATAAAAGACTCCCACATGTTTAAAATTGTGGAGTTTTAAATAAAAACTAAATATTGACTCAGCAATTTTAAATATGTGGGAGCCTTTTATTAGAATGGTGGACCACATCACTTGTCCACCATGAGAACCTTATAATTTCTCCCTTATTAGCGAAACACCATATCCCCTAGCCCCCTCCTATAATCTTTGAATAAGGTCATTTTAAGTTGACATAAAAATCGAGTTATTGTCAAGTTTAAGTTAGATTATAAGTTATATAATGTGATGAATTAAGAGGATGGGTTTGAATAGGTCCATTAGCCTTTCTTGTCAACCTCATAGGCCTGGAAGGTCCATGACCTGAGATTCATTCCCCAGCGCCTAGGAGGAGTTAATTTTAGAGGCCTATAAAGTGAGCGGCTTTTGTCTTTAAAGTTTGGAGGGTTTTTTTTTTTTTTTATTATTATTATTTTTTTTATATATAAAAATAGAGATTTAACCTATGGCATTTGCTCTTAATGATAGTTTTTTGTCATCAAACTAAGACATCAGTCAGGTTTTGGTGTAGGTGAAGATTGAACTCTAAATCTCTTATTCAACTATCAGAGACTTTATTAGTTGAGTTAACTAGAACCCACAAAGTCTGAAGTTTGAAATCAGCATTAGTGGTCCATAATATTTCAAAAATAAGTATCATTCTATTAATAGAAGTTAATTTACCAAAAAAAAAAAATAAATAAATAAATAGAAGTTAATTTCCTTACTTATGTGACTAACCAAACAATGTCATAATATTTAGTCATTTAATAGTGACATGACAATATTTTTAATATTAAAAAATAACAGATTAGAAAACATAAGATCTACAGAAGATCAAAGCCAAATCCATTTGAAACAGGTTTTTCCCAAATCAAATCCAAGCTAAACTAAGCCCTAACCCAACCCCCACTTCCACGGTAGCTCCTCCCCCATTTAGACCAAACAAATCCCAACTACCTCCATAACAAGTCCAGTCAGATCCAGTAACAATAGAAATAGTCACCAAAACCAAATCTCTAAAGCTACCCACCATCACTGATTCGGTCAAATCCATTTGAGATTTGTTTGGTCTAGATGGGAGAGTAGTTGCCTTTAGAGGTGGAGGGTGGGCTAGGACTTGGTTTGGTTTTGATATGGGGAAGATCAATTTGAAATGAGTTTGGCTTGTATCTTTCATAGATCATGTCTTTCTCTTTTTGGGTGTAATCTTTTAATATTAAAATTATTGCCACTGTCACTTGAAAAATGTACCGTCATTATTTTGTAAGCCATATAGGCAAGTAGATTATAGACAATTAAGAGAAGGACGAATGGCTCAAACTTTATGAATCGATAATGATTATTTGAAATTTCAGGAACGAAAAGAGTTCACTTGGTAAACTTCAGAGTCTAACCACGTATTTTGGCCATTTTTATAAAGAAAATCAAGGCAAAAATCTACTCTTCATCCTATGACTTTCACCAATTGTTGTTTTAGTCCATTAACTTTGATCGTGCAAGGGCCATATTTTTACGTAATTGGCATATCCTATGACAAAACGCACGTTACTTATATTTGGGTAAATCTAAGTAGGTTCTAGATGATCATTATTAGTGGTTACATTGAAAATATAAAGATTACTCAAGAATTGCTCAAGAAAAGTTGAATTTGTAGGTCTCGATACCTCCTTGATAGAAGCTTGATCTATCAAGCTTATGGGATTTAGACTATAGCTAGCAACATTTTTATTCTAAAAGGCTATTTGTTTATAGGTTTGTATAACCCTAGACAACTTCATAAGGTTTTCTTTTTGAAACCCTAGCCTCCTCCTACAGAAGAAAGAGTTCTTGTAGCATTTTTTATATGCCTTTGGGTTTTGTAACCAAGCAAAGTTTCTAGCACCAACATTAAAGATCTTATTGGTGTTTCTATGTGAAGCTGCTGTAAATCAATTACAACAATCAAAGGGTTGTTGTGGAGTTAGTCACGTACTGGGATCTGTGCAAAGGGTTAGTCACAAATTGGAGGTTTATGCATCAAAAGAAAGAGTGATACTACAAGATCAAGTCCAATTGGGTATTGGAGCGAAGGTTTAACTATAAGTTGTTATTTTGGGATAGGCCAAGGGTAGTTGGTAAGATTCTTTATACTTGTAACTACTTGATTATTGATTAGTGAATTCTTAGGAGTAGTAGCCTTAAAATTACCCGGTGAGATTTTTGCCTTAGAGGTTTTCCTAGTGTAGTCAGTATTGTACTGTACCGGTCGGTACAGTTGGAATTTACCGCACCGATGGGTAGGCCGGTGTAGAAATACTCTTATTTCGTCTCAGATTAAATATTGGTCATACCGGTGTTATTCCAGCCACACCGGGATAAATACCAGATTTCGGCCTATAAATAGATTTCAGGCGAAACTAAAACACTTACCGACTTACCTTCTTTACATTTTTGTTTTCACCTGATAATGCTTCTTTCTATTATCTCGTTCTCTCTTCTTCTTCTTCTTCTCCCTTTTCTTCATTTTTTTTTTTTTTGTTTTTTTGTTTTGTGTGGCCACATGAAGAGGCAAAGGAGTTCTTCAACCAAGAAAAGAAAAAGTAATATAAAGCTTTAAATGTGATAAGACTTATCTTGAAAAGTGAGGGTGAAAAAAAGATTTTAAAAATAACAACAAAAGATACTAAAGATAGTGGAAGAGAATAAAAACTAAAATAAAGTAGTAACAAATGTTGGCAGGTATACCTTGGCTTGTACATGTGCAACAACTTCGGATTTGAGTAAAAAAGAGATCTAGAATTTGCCTTATATTTTTTTTTAAAATGTCTAGTCAATTAAACAAAAATTTACATTTATTGTTAGTTATATATATATATATATATATATATATGTTAAATATATAAAATAGTGATAAACCCGAAATGGTACATCGGTATTGACCGTACTTGAAATATATCGTATAGGTGGCCAAACCGATACAGCCTCCAGTACGATATTGACTTCCTTAGGTTTTTCCCATTTGTCAACAAATCACCGTATCAAATTTATTTTCTGCTGCACTTAGTTTAATTGGTGATTTGTTTGTGCCTCCACGTTATGGCATGTAAATTGATCTAATTAATTAACTTGGGTAATTAATTAATTGTAAGGGGTCAAGCCATCTTAACATCAGAGCGAGCACACTCTGATTAGGTTTAATCATTGCGGTGTGATTCATTGACCCTTGTTCTCATGGAAACTCTTGAATGTTTTGATTTGCATGATCTTGTGTTGAATGATGATAATGATATTCAAGATGCCTATCGAAAGCTTTATAAATTTTGTATGAAATCTCTTAAAAGTTCTACAAAATTAAAAGCTAATTTTTAAAAAGGTAAAACTTAAAAGAGAAGAATTGATTGCAAAATTGGATGAAGCCAATAATTTGAATGAGAAATTTAAAAATCAAATTTCATCTCAGGTGGACGAAATTAAAAATTTGGAAGAGCAACTAGTTGAATCTAAAGGGTCCGGATGCAAACAAGATGAAACATTTTTCAATTAATGTGGTCATGCTTTTGGATGCAAAATTTTGGTATTTGTCTTTCCCAAAAACGTCACATGTAATTGGTCTTTACCAAGTAATGTCACATGGGAAGGAGAAGAAGTTTTGTCATAATTGGTCTTTACTAGGTGGACATGTGCAGATACCTATGCTAAGCTATTATCTAAGCTGAGTAGGTTAAGTAGAATGTTAAACCCTGTTTTTTCTACCTTACAATTCAAAACACCAAAAATTATAGGCTATTGCCTTGAGAGTTCACTACAACTTTTTCTCTCACACACTTTCACATCATCCATCTATCCCCTTTAATAGGGTGAAGCTACAAGAGCTGTCATTATTGTCATGACTCTTTATTTCATAACAGAAAATTCTAGAATATGGAAGACTCAAAGACACATATGTTATGGAATGACAAAAGACAAATAGTTATGGAAAAACAAAAGACACAACAGTTATGGAAAAACAAAAGACACAAATTGTTATGAAATATCAAGAGGCACTTTTTGGTTTACCACTTCCAACACTCCTCTTTAAACCAAAAGCATTTTCACACCAAGTATTGTCCTCAATCTTCTGAATCTATCAACTGGTAAGGCTTTGGTAAAAATATCTGCTACTTGCTCTTCTGTATTGCTATACTAGAGCTTCACAATTTTCTGTTTCACATAATCTCTCAAAAAATGATACTTCATGTCAACATGTTTGCTCCTTCCATGTTGAATTGGATTTTTAGAAAGTTCTATGGCAGACCTGTTATCCACATAAATAATTATGGATTCTTCTTAGGGATGATCAAATTCTTTTAATAAATTCTTCAACCATATTGCTTCACAAGCAGAAGAGGATGCCGCCACATATTCAGCTTCACATGTTGACAAAGCTACAATACTCTGCTTTTTGGACATCCAAGTGAAAGCTATTGATCCAAGATAGAAAACATATCCAGTAATGCTTTTCCTTTCATCTTGATCACCTCCCCAATCACCATCCGAATATCCATATAATGTGGCATCATTATTATATGAATATAAAAGACCAAAATCCATGGTACCTTTTATATATCTTAAGATCCTCTTTGCTGCAAGCCAGTGAGATTCCTTTGGTTTCTCCATATATTTGCTCAAAAGACCAACACTATAAACAATGTCTAGCCTTGTGATTGAGAGGTATCTTAAACTTCCAATCAAACTCCTAAATAGAGTTGGATATATACTTTAACCATCTCCTTCTCTTGTCAAATTTAGATCCACTGCAATAGGTGTATTGACAGCATTGCAATTTTTCGTATTAAATTTTTCGAGCAATTCCTTCACATATTTTTCTCTCTGACATATGAAAATGCCATCTGGTTACTATTGTACCTTAATCCCAAGGAAAAATGACATAAGTCCAGAGTTAATCATCTCGAACTCCTTAAACATAGCTTGTTTAAACTCATGGAACATTTACTGGCGGTTTCCTGTGAATAACAAATCATTAACATAAAGACAAGCTATAAGAATTTCACCTTGGGCATTCTTCTTGATGTAGACTGCAAGGATACTTGACAAAATCACTTCCTTGAAAATAGTTATCAATACGAGAATTACAAGCTCGAAGAGCCTGCTTAGCCCATATAAAGCATTCTTCAAATGATACACCTTGTCTTCTTCTCCTTCAACCTCAAAACCTTCAGGTTCCTCTACATGCACCTCTTCTTCAAGTATGCCATTTAAGAATGCCGATTTGACATCTCGTTGGTATATTTTCCAACTATGATATGCTGTAAGAGAGATTAACATCCTCACCATGTCAAGTTTTGCTACTAAAGCAAAGACTTCTTCACAGTCTACTTGAAAGCTCGAAAATGTGTTGAAAACACAAGAGCTGTTTAGATCCCCAAATTAAAGTTACGGCTCGATAGATTTTACACTAACTTAATACTAAGTGCGAAATAGTGTAAATGCAAGCGAATAAACAAACAAGCTACTCTAATCCATAAACAAAGTAACACAATAGTAAAATGGACTGTAAAAGAGTATGGAAGAAAGATGCAAACACAAGATAACACGCCGATGTGTTATCGAAGAGGAAACCGAAGAACTCGGTAAAAAACCTTTCTGCCACCCTCCAAGTGGAAATCGATCTACTAGACAATTGGTTGGGATACATGTGTTAGCAAGAGACCTTCCAAGCCTAATCTACCTGATGTACCTAAGCCTTCTAAGCTCCTACTCCAACAAGGCTTCTCAAAACCGTGTCTTGTCTAGTTCTTCGGATCCCGCAATAAGCTCCATGTTGCATCTGTTATCCTTGGCTTCTTTCAATGCTTCCCAACACCACCAAAACTTCACTTGATACTCTGAAAGGGTTTGGTAAGTGTTTGGCCTATCAACCTCTCAATAGTATGGAAATTGAGAGGTAGGAGTTAAGGAAATTTCACAAGCAAATGTGTAAAGGATTGTGGGTATAACAATCTCTAACTTTCAAGGTGTTTGGTTAGGGTTTTCTCTCAAAAGAACTCCTCAACATTTGTGGGTAATGTGGGTATATATAGTGTGGGTACAGAAAGTGTGTACCAGAATGGACAGTCTGGCAAAACAGAATGTCTCGCAGGTGTCTCGTGAGAAGGCCTTACCTGCGAGATACTCGTAAAACACAGCTGTCTCCATCCTGGCTTGACTTTTCGCATTCCAGCATGTGCAAGGCATATGGGTCACTTTGCGGGATGCTTAGTCACAAGTATCCTGGCATGACTCTTCACATTCCAGCATGTGCAAGGCACATAGGTCACTTCGCGGGATGCTTAGTCACGAGCTACCAGCGAAAACTCTTCAATCTTCAATTGCTTGAGTCTTTACACACACTCTCTCTCTATCACACGACCCTTACAATCAAATCCCATAATAAATACAAGGTACATAAGATTGAATAAAATTACAATCAAATTTGGCACGAAATATAAGCCAACAAAACACATAGTTGTAAATAACAACTTTACAATCTCCCCCTTTAGCTATTCCGTGACAAAACCCCTAAAACAGACGCTAGACTTAAATGTGAGCTTGGGAACAATGGCAAAACTCACTCACACCTAATTTAGAAGCTGTGAAGCACTTGCACGTATATACCTGTAACTTGAAACACTTGGCACAAACAAAACTTTCATTAAGCTTATGACAAGTTGAACACAAGGTATGTTCATGAGCAAGTAAAGTGCAATCAAGTTTGTAAACACTATAAACATGTAAGCATATCTTGATCAAATAGGAACAGTCATTAAAGAATGACTACAATGAACATTTAGCAAGTAAATGCTCACCCAGACACACAATGCAATTAAGAACAATCCAAAGGATTAATTGCATGTCCAACACTCAACCAATGCAAACTACACAAAGTATTTGAATCTAGGATACAAGATCCTACTAGGGTACAAGAGTGAGGTACTTAATACATATTGACAATATCTTAAAAGTACCAAAAAAAAAAAAAAAAAGCTACAAAGCATAAAGATAAACACAAATACTGAATATAAACTGAAATTAAAAACAAAGTACTAAAGCTTTAAACAAAAGCAATAAAAACAATTAAACTAGCAATAACTTCTAGCTTCTCCTCCCCCTATCACTACACTCCCCCTATCAATGACACCATCTTCCCTTTTTTGTCATGGAATAGCTAGTCTCCAGTTTCTTCTAGCTTCCTTTGAATTTCATCCATTTAAGTTTGGAGAGATGTGAACTTTGTATCAAAACAAATGTGCTGGGAGTGCATTATAATAGCTAGTCCAGATATCTTGGTATTAATCTCTTGAAGTGCAACCATGATGTTGTCTAACTATTCATCATAAGCATTGGGGGTAGAGCTTGAGCTTTCCGGAGTTGCATGACTTTCTTGCTTGGTATTCTTCTTGGTGTGACTCATACTTGCATGGAGAGTACAAATGTTAATTGGACTTGGCCTTGGGTATGGGCGCTCATCTTCCGAGGGATGCACACCTTTGAGCTTCAAAATCCTTGAGATAAGGCGATAGAAAGGAAGACAATTCCTTGAAGCAGTCCGGTTAACCATTTTTGCCAAGATGTGGAAAATATGAGAACACACATCAATCTCTTCGTCAGTGATCAGATCATACAAGAATAATGCTCGACCAAGATTCATATACCCAGTGCTTGACAAAGGATAGAGGTTGCTACACATGATCATTGTGAGTAGTCTTAATTCGGGAGAAAGGGATGCCACACTAATTGACTTCCTATTGGAGGAGAATTCGAAATTAGTTACTAAAGCTTCTCTAAGAACCTCTTCATCTGGATTCAGCTTATCACATACTAGTGGTATGGGAAGAATTGGCCAGTTAATGTGTAGAATTTTCGCTAAATAAACCGGTGTTACTGAGAAACTCTTTCCTCTAACCCAACATTTTAGCTCTACTCTAGTGAATCTTGCATTTGAATAAAACTCCTTAATCAATTCATTGATCAGATCTTCAAAGTTTCCAAATAAATCAGTCCAATCCTTGTCTGCAAAAATCCTAGGGATAAATGTAGATCCCAAGGTGTCAAACTAGACAATACGCTCCACCATAGTGGGGGCATCTTGAAAAATGCTAGAGAAGGTCTAAGAGTCCAGGGGAGTCTTAAATCTCTCGCTGTTTAAGACTTCAGATGAGTGTCATGTCCTTTTTGACACAGGTGATGATGTAAGGTCAATGACAAGATCTTAACCGTGAGAAGAACGGCAATACATTTGCACGAATGAACACAAAACAGAAAAGAAATGCAAAACAACACAAACAGACCACAAAACTTGATTAGATTCAAGTTAGTCCAAAATATAGGTAAAACAACCTAAAAACAAAGCAAGATAACTCAAAACAGCATGCTAAAACTGATAAAGTAGGTAAACATAGACATAGTGCATGAAATTAAGTAACTATGCATATGTGTGAGTGTGCTGATGCATGTGTGTGCAACATAAGATGCATGAGATGTGGCTAGAGGATGCCTAGGTGTGTGCATGGCATGGCATTAAGGCACACAATGAGCAAAGTGTGTAAAACACACAAACACTGACTAAAGCATGGTAAACATGATCAATCAAGACCTAATACAAGCATTAGAACTCAGTTGAGTCCAATTCAGCACAAGATTGTCACTGGGACATTCTGACAAACACCTAGCATGCAACAGTGAACTCCAACTATGAACAATGCAAGAACATGGTGAAAATTTGCCTCAATACATGCTAAATTGCCACAAAGGGCCAACACAGGTACACAAACATCAAATGGAACTCAGCCCAATCAAAGATTTTGGAAAAATTTCACAAAATTAAGAAACCCAACCCTTTTTCGAAAAAATCCCCAATTTCTAAAACCCTAAGCTAAAATCTGCAAAATTTAAGGAAAAATGAAAGCAATGTTTAGAAAAACATACCTTGAAGTGTTTTTGTAGAGATTTTTGCTTTAAAATGATAGGGTTTGAGAGAAATAACATTTTGGGTTGAGAAGGGTTCAAAGAGAGGCAGTGCGAGGGAAAGTTTAAGTGTTTGAAAAACTGTCACATCTGCTACATAAAAACTGAAAACACGCGTTTTTCGTGGGTTAGGTAGTAGCGAGACAGTCGCGAGAATGGCCACTGAAGCACAAAAGCTTTCGCGAGAAGCTTTAAGTCGTGAGTTAGTTGCAAGACAGTCGCGATAGCTTCTGTCTAAATTGAAAAAATTCCAGTTTTTGCCTAAAACTCATTTCGCGAGAAGTTATTAGTTGGGAAATGCTCACAAGACAGTAGCGAGAGTCTCTATGTGAAATGACAAAAAATTTATTTCCCTTAAGCACTTTTCGCGGGAAGCTTTAAGTCGCGAGCTTCTCGTGAAACAACATCTGAACCAGTTTTTGAAGAAAAACACAAAAATATATTTTGAACAAAAACTAAAGACACGAAAGTATAAAATCACTTTAAAAAACATATAAAACACTCAAAAAAATTTTTGGGTTTGATCAGCAAGTACTTGAGCATACATATCACATTTCAACATGTATAATCACACAAATGAGATAAGCATTAATTAAATCCTAGTCTTATGCGTTGTGTTAGTATCAAATGTGGAATAGTCTTTATACTAGAGTGAAGCTTCAATGATCAATTCAATTAGGCCATACACACTAGCACTAAGTCAAGTGGACTATCTCAATTATAGAAATGAGCATATATGACCTCCCACAAGA
The DNA here is from genome assembly GCA_030445155.1 of Quercus variabilis. NCBI lineage: Eukaryota > Viridiplantae > Streptophyta > Magnoliopsida > Fagales > Fagaceae > Quercus > Quercus variabilis. The sequence goes on along the minus strand of CP129448.1, from coordinate 2,162,109 downwards.
GAATGATTACAAAACTTAGAACCTTTTCATTTGGCCTCTGCATAAATCAAAACATTTGATCATTTTTGGATAATACATCTCATTTTTGAGATTGGTGCTTGAAATTTGTGATATTTCAATATTGAGAGTTAGCCTTTGGCTTTTTATGCACCATACATTACATTAGAAAGGTAGCTTTCCCTTTTTCCTAGTCAAATACTAGTATGTACGACAGGCTTTTACAGCTCAATATCTCTTTTCATTTAGAGATTTATATTTGGTGAGCTCAATTGCAAAAACATAAAAATAAAGTGGGAAGAGATATAGGCACAAATCTATGCAAGTATCAAGACCATCAAGACTATTGACCAATCATTCATAATAAGCTTGAAGATCTATTTATAACAATCACACATAGTTTTCAAGATTTCTTCCACATAGACAAATGTGCATACAAAACAAGCTAAGCTTATAAATGCTCTACGCCATTAGTATGAAGGTATTAAGCCAAACTCACACGTGATAAGCACAACACAAGTGATCAAACTTTTTGAAGATTTTTCAATTTTTATGGGTTTTTGAATTTTTTGAACACACTAAAAAACAAACCAAATAAAGTAAGATCAACAAAAAAAAAAGTCACAAACCAAAACAAATAAAAGAAACATGCTATAAATTGAAAGCAATGCATGATATGATGCATGAACAAATGTCCCTAAACATTGAAAGTATTAATGCTTGGATATGTTGAAATGTTTATGCATGAATACCCCTTTTCACCCACACAGCACGATTGTTTAAGGTGATATCCCTATAGGCACTACAAGAAAATGTATTTTTAGTGACGAAAATTTTTGTCACTAAAAGTCCAGTTTTTGGTCACTAAGAACCTTTAGTCACGAAATTGGACTTTTAGTGACGAAATTCATTTCGTCGCTGTAGCCCCGTCGCTAAAAGTCCTGGCGACTTTTAGCGACGAAAAATTTCGTCACTAAAAGTTCAATTCGGTAATAAAAAAAAACTTTTAGCGATGAAACTAAATGTTTTCCTCGCTAAAAACAGTATTTAGTGACGAAAATATTTCGTCACTAAAACCATTTCAGTTTATTAAATCATATTTAGTGACGAAAAATTTCGTCACTAAAACTATTTTCGGGTACATATAGTGACGAAAAATTTCGTCACTAAAACTATTTTCGGGTACATATAGTGACGAAAATATTCGTCACTAAAACTATTTTTAAGAAAATCCATGCACATATAGTGATGAAAATGTTCGTCACTAAAACCATTTCTTACAAAATTCCACTGCATTTAGTGACGAAATATTTTGTCACTAAAACAATTTTTTGTTGCCATATTTGTGACGAAAAAATTCGTCACTAAAACATATTTTCTGTTTTTATTATTTTCATGACGTTGATATTAACCTGTAACCTATCATTACATTATTCAAACTTCACATTTGATTAACACATTTGTTTCAACAACACATTTATAAAAAATCGATCCATACATTCCACAAGTTAAAATTAAAACAAGTATCAAATTCAAACTCCTTCCATACAATAGTTGTTTGCAACACATACAATAACTTAAAATGTTTTATAACAATACAAGAAATGTAGCATAATATAATTAGAACCCCCTAAAGCCAAAAGATGTCCTCATATGTTTTCAAATAATGCCAAAAGTAATCCTCTAAAGCCACCAATAAGAAATCTGCACAAATATAAAAACACTATTATATTAAAATCGTAAAATAAAAACATTAACTATGTTATAAAAAAATTTCTAACAATTAGTTTCAAATGATACATAAAAAATGAAGTGTTACCCAAAAGCCAGCAATAAGAAATATGTACAAATATAAAAACAATACTTCATTAAAATCGTAAAGTAAAAACATTAACTATGTTATAAGAAACATTTCTAACAATGCATTAAGAGTAAACACACCAATAAATTAAAATCATAACTCCTAATGTATAAGTTGCAGAAAGCAAATAAAGTACTAACCAAAAAGTGTTTTAACTTGAAGTTGAACCACCCTAAAATCATCACCAAGGGTACCATTTTTAGCAGCACTTGCATGTTTCTTTGAAGCAGGCTCCTGAGACAAGAGAAGTTGACATCTTAATCAAGCGTTGTTGTAGATGTGGCATGATAAGACAAAATAAAAATAAATATTGTCAAAGGAACTACTCACATCATCAGAATCATAACTGGACTCAACATCTGAAGAACCATCACTTCTCCACAGGAGGCTTCTTCTTGTTGTTTTTTTTGACCTGATAAGCACAAATTGCAAATTTAGTAACCAAGGGTGCCATCAATAAAACCCAGCCCAAAAATAAATAAATAAATAAATGATGTTCAATAATTAATACATGTTTACAAAAGTAGACACAAATCAACATAAGACAAACAGAACATAAATCCAAACATTGCATGAAATAAGCACAAAATTTGTTAATAATGTCATATCATACTATAATCACTTCAGACCGTTCATGGAAATAAACAATTAACAATAACTGAAACATAAAATTTACATAGTTGACCTCTTCCTCAAACTTAGATGAAGAATCATCTGGTTTCCACTTTCTTCTTCTTTTGTGTCTTCACTTCAACCTTCTACTTCACAATAGCCTGCTCTACACCCTCATCCCCCTTCTGCATTTTTGCAACTTGCTTCTCTAACTATTGTTCAACTTACCTCTTATCTTCAAGAAGATCAAAAACCCATAATTTCAAAACCTCAGTAGAAGACACCACAAAAAACCAAGTGCAAAATAATAAAGACTCCCATGGACAATGTTCATATAGTTAGCAAAATAAATAACCATCTCCATCCATGTTTTTAGACCCTACATGGTATCCCCCAGCACAATGTTCATATAGTTAGGAAATGTAGGAACTAAGATCTCAAAGCTATAACATTAATAACATAGTCATTGCATAGTAATTTTTGCATTGCCAATCTAATTTTTAAGGGATAAATTTCTTATTGGACTTCCAACTAAAAATCAACAAGTAAATAGATAGATGCAATGCCCAGTTCACATTTCTAGAACTTCCAAACCCTCTGCTTGTTTCCCAACAAATCCATTGAATGCTTCACAAATCACACTCTCTGGTTCACAAAATTAAATATCACCCAAAACCCATTAAAACCAAAGCTTTCAATAGCTCTCCACTGGTGGAGGTGGTTGCTTCCACCTCTCTTAGGTTTAGATGATAACAATACATTATAATAATAAAAAATGAATTACCACTTTTTCTTTTCTCATACTTTCTTAGCAACCAAACACAATATAATTTAACAAAAAAAAGGTGTCATCATCATGGTAATATTATCAAACAAAACAGAAACAAAAATGAAAAAGCAAAAATTACTTTAAGCGTTGTTGGAAACTTAAGCGTTGTCGAAGCGTCACGCACTGAAGCGTTGGTGAGCTGAATCGGAGAGCTGAAGCGTTGTCAACGGTGAGCTGAAGCATCGTCAACAGCGAGCTGAAGCGTCCTCAACGGCGAGCTGAAGCGTCGCCGTTGAGCTCAACAGCCACGCTTCAGTTCGCCATTAAGCTCAACGGCAAACTGAAGCATGCCCGTTGAGCTCAACGGCGACGCTTTAGCTCGTCGATGAGCTCAACAACCACGCTTTAATTCGCCGTTGAGCTCATCAGCGAACTAAAGCGTTGCTGTTGAGCTCAACGGCGACGCCTCAACTCGCCGATGAGCTCAACGACGACGCCTCAGCTCACCGTTGAGCTTATCGGTGAGTTGAAGCGTCGCCGTCGAGCTCAATGGCGACGGTGGAAGCTGAATCGGCGTCGGTTGAGCGAATCGGCATCGGTTGAGCGAATCGGGAGTGGGTGAGTGTTTCTCTTTTTTTTTTTTTTTTTTTTTTTTTTTTTTGTTTGGGTTTCTGAGTGTGTTTTGTTCTGCTGAGTGGGTGAGGTTGATTTTTGGGTTGGAGAATTTATAGTGATTTTTAGCGATGAAAACATTTCGTCGCTAAAGACCACTTTTAGTGACGAAATTGAAATTCGTCACCAGAAGTGGGAAATAGCGACGAAATATCAGTGTTGTCACTAAAAGTGGTCTTTAGCAATGAAATGTTTTTGTCGCTATTGCCCACTTTTGGTGACGAATTTTTGTTTCGTCACAAGAGGACCCAGAATTTTTACACTTTTAGCGACGAATTTTATTTTTGTCACTAAAGAGACCATATTTTGTTCAAATTTTTAGCGACGAAATTCAACTTTCGTCACTGTAGCATACCTTTAGTGACGAATTATGATTTCGTCACTAAAAACATTTAAGTGCAAAACCATTGTTATTTTTAGTGACGAATAGTTTTCGTCACTAATTCTTCCTTATAGCGACGAAATGATTTTCGTCACTAATACTATCATAGCAATACCTACAGTGACGAAATATTTCGTCACTAAAAATTTCAACTTTTAATGACGAAATATTTCATCACTATAGCTTAATTAAACATGCGCTAAAATTTCCCTCCACTGGCGCCTATTTTTTATATCACAATAGCGATGAAATTTATTTTTCGTCACTAAATGTTATAATTTTTTTCACTTTTAGTGACGAAATTCATATATTTCCTCACTAATTTTCGTCGCTAAAAATACATTTTGTTGTAGTGAGGATTGGGTACGAATGTTGTTGCCTTCAAACCTTCTGGAAAAGCTTGCCAAACAGTTGGTGAATGCACCAATCATTTTCATCACATCCATTATTTTGGAATCACCAACTCGACCTCTTGATTGCTCAACAACCCAATTCCTTTTGTCATTTCTAGGGCCTTTTGACCTTTGATCACTTGCATTCTTCAATGCCCTCAGCTTATGACAATTTGGTCTAGTGTGTCCTTGAAGTTCACAATGATGACAGAAATGTTGAATTCTCGGACCTCTTTGTGATTTTGTAAGTGATCTCCCTTTGGCTTCAGACCTAACTACTGATTGGTTACGAGGCTTATTCAATACCCATTAGTCAGCTACATTCTTCTTCTTTTCATCCTCTACTTTCGTAGGTGTAGAGGCAGCCACTACAGGTTCTTTGGCTTGCACAAACTTCACTTCCTTGGTGTTTTTGACAACTGAACTGCTTTCTCCACTATATCCTAATCCAGTTTTTTCAGAAAAAGGTTTTTGATGAGAGAGGACTTTATCAAGCTTTTTGGAGGAGACTCGCTCTACTTTAGCATTAGCTTGAACCACCTCAAGCTAAAGGAATTTTATCTTTGAGTAGGCTTTTGTCAGCTCTTCATTCAGCGTCTCTATTTCACATTTGATCTCCTTGTGTCATATTAGGAGACTTCTATAGTCCTCCTCTACCTTCTTCATCTTTTTAACTGTTGCCTTAGCCACCCTTGTATATTCTCCTGACATCTCAAGTAGGAAATTGTAGTTTTCTTGAAGACCCATTGCACATTCATCTTCTTTAGTATTAGATTCTTCTACTACTCCCATTGACTCCACTTCACTATATCCACCGAACTCTTCCACTAGCAAATTCAAGTCCTCCGAGGACACCACATAAGCAATAGTCATAAAGGCAGAGTAGTTCCCTTCTCCATCACAGCTCTCTTTCGACTTAGAATTGGAAAAGTCTGAATCATTAAGTGTTGTGGCATACGCCTTACCCTTCCCTCTTAGATAGTTGGGACACTCCTTCTTGAGATGTCCATAGCCATTGCATTCATAACACACAATGCATTGAGGAGATTGAGAATCCTTCCCCTTTTTCTTCTTAAACTCTTTCCTATCACTTCTGGAGGATGAAAACTTCCCTTTGCCGAATGGTTTCCCACTATTTTTCATCTTCAGAAATTTTTGAAAGTTCTTTGCAAGAAATGCTACCTCCTTCTCCACTCCATCTTCTTTATAGGAATCATCCATTCATTCGTTGATGGTTTTAAGAGAAAGAGATTTACTCGACTTATGAGAAGGCAGTCCTAGCTCATATGTTTGGAGAGACCCAATGAGCTCTTGGATTTTGATCTTGTCCAAGTCTTTACTCTCTTCTATAGCCGTGACTTTTGCTTAGAAGCTCTTCGGCAATGATCGAAGGATTTTCCTCACTATCTTTGAGTCCTTCATTTTCTTACCCAAGTTGAACTTGCCAATAACCATTTCATTCAACTTACTATAGAAAGAGTCAAATGACTCGTCCTCACTCATTTTTAGCTCCTTAAATTTGGTGGTTAACATCTGCAGCTTCCTTCACTTTCTTTGTTCCTTCATAAGTGGTCTCCAATATCTCTCAAGCTTCCTTGGCTACTGTTATGTGAGAAATCCTGTGAAACTCATCTGGAGAAACACCATAAAAAATTGCATTCAAAGCTTTATTGTTAGCGTTAGCTGCCGCAAGTGCTGCTTTATCCCAAGTGGATTTAGCAGCCTCCGGCCTAGTCCATCATACTTCTATCACATCCCAAACAGTATCATTAATTGAACACAAGAATGCCCTCATTCAGACTTTCCAAAAGGCATAATTACTACCATTAAAATATGGTGGAACATTTAAAGATTGAGACCGATCTATCTCAAATGGGGTCAAGGATCACACTCAGGTATTTAAACCACTACGAGTGTACCCACTCTAATACCAATTGAAAGCTCAAAAATGTGTTGAAAACACAAGAGCTGTTTAGACCCCCAAATTAAAGTTACGACTCGATAGATTTTATACTAACTTAATACTAAGTGCGGAATAGTGTAAATGCGAGTAGATAAACAAACAAGCTACTCTAATCCATAAATAAAGTAACACAGTAGTAAAATGGAATGTAAAAGAGTAGGGAAGAAAGATGTAAACACAAGATAACATGCCAATGTGTTATCGAAGAGGAAACTGAAAAATTCGGCGAAAAACCTCTTTGCCACCCTCCAAGAGGAAATTGATCCACTAGACAATCAGTTGGGATACATAGGTTAGCAAGAGACCCTCTAAGCCTAATCTACCCGATGTACCTAAGCCCTCCAAGCTCCTACTCCAAGAAGGCTTCTCGGAACCATGTCTTGTCTAGTTCTCCGAATCCCCCAACAAGCTCCATGTTGCCTTTGCCATCCTTGGCTTCTTCCAATGCTTCCCAGCACCACTAAAACTATACTTGACACTCTAAAAGAGTGTGGTAAGTGTTTAAGTTATCAATCTCTCAATGGTATGGAAATGGAGAGAGATAGAAGTTGAGGAAATTCAACAAGCAAATGTGTAGAGGATTGTGGGTATAACAATCTCTAACTTTCAAGGTGTTTGGCTAGGGTTTTCTTTCAGAAGCACTCCTCAACATTTGTGGGTAATGTGGGTATATATAGCGTGGGCATAGAAAGTGTGTATCAGAATGGATAGTTTGGGAGAACAGAATGTCTTGCGGGTGTCTCGCAAGAAAGCCTTACCCGCGAGATACTCGCGAAACATAGCTGTTTCCATCCTGTCCTGACTCTTCGCATTCCAGCATGTGCAAGGCACATGGGTCACTTCATGGGATGCTTAGTCGCGCGCTACCTGTGAAAACTCTTCAATCTTCAATTGCTTGAGTTTTCACACACTTTCTCTATCACACAACCCTTACAATCAAATCTCATAATAAATACAGGGTACAAAAGATTGAATAAAATTACAATCAAATTTGGTACAGAATGTAAGCCAATAAAACACATAGTTGTAAATAACAACTTTACACTACCCCATACTTTTGCTTGTAACCTTTAGCTACTAGTCTTGCCTTATAGCACTCAATCCTCCCATCAGCTATGTGCTTAATCTTATACACCCATTTCACACCAATGGTTCTTTGACCTGGAGGAAGTGTAGTTAATTCCCATGTATTGTTTTTCTCAATGGCATAACTTTCTTCTTGCATATCATTCCTCCAACATTTTCTTTCACAACTTCTTTGAAAGTAAAAGGCTCATGGTCCACATACAAACAAAAGAGATTTGTCTCTTCAGTTTGTGCATAGATATCTTCTAGGCCCCTCATTTTGATTGGTGTTGGAGATGGAGAAATGCTACTCGGGCTTCAGATTGATGAAGTGTCTATTGATGATGCATAGCCGTGGGGTGTTGAGGAAAGTCTCTTTGAACCTTCGTAATTCACATCTTCTTCTTACCCTTTTAACTCAATCTCCACTTTTTTCCCATACATTTGATCATTTTTCTATGAACTCATTTGGCCTAAGCTATAGGTTTTGTCTAGGTTGATAATTTAGCTCTATAGAACCGTTTCTTTTATTTATTTTTCCATAAGAGTTATACCAGTAAGAACAAATTATTATATTTGCCAGATGTTGATAAAAGGCTTCTAATAAATATTTTATTTTTTAATTCTCATTTGAGTCTCTTCTTTTTCTATATAGATAATTCTCCTATGGTGGAGCTTAATTAATGCTCTAAAACATTGAAAGAAAATCGAATGGTTAACATATATGCAATTCATGCTTCCTAAGTCGAGCACATTTTTTCTTTTGTTTTACTCTATGACAATTAGTACTGTCTTAATTTAACTTCAATTGAAATGATGCTTTCTTTTTGTTTTATTGAAAGTCATATGCAATTTGTGGAGCCAAGGATAAATCTTACGTTAATGGAAAGTGTATTGATGTAGCATGTAACTACAAATTTTTTTTTTGGGCTCAATGACAATTATTGTTGCCCCTATATAACTTCAGGTGAGTTCATGCTTCCTTTTTTGTTTATTGAAGTCATCTACAATTTATGGAGCCAAGGCCAAGGATAAATGTAATATTTTATGAAAAATTGCATTGATGCAACATATAATAATAATAATAATTATTATTATTATTATTATTATTATTATTATTATGTGACTAATATACATATATATATATATATATAGATTATTGATTTTACACATTTATCTTGGACAATTTAAAATTAAATATGACTTTTTCTTTACATATTTCTCTAGTTTAATTTTAATGTTTATAAATAAATAATGAAAAACCAAAAACCAAAAATAATGTCTGTAGGGACCAGATTTGAATTCCTAGCCCAAAATGTGAATGGACTCAGGGTCAAAAAACCCAAAATAATGAATTTGTAGAGGAATGGGTAAGAAAAGACTGGGCTTTAGTTAATCGAACAACAAGTTAAGTAGGTTCATGAAGAAAGAAAGTAGATAGACAAGTATAGACTGAATAATAAACGTCATCAGCAATGCCCGAGGATACTAGTTCTTATAGAATGCTCTTAAATGTGGTTACAAGTTTGGTTCTGGAGTGCTATAGTGTTTCTCTCTTGATTTTCCAATCTCCTTCATCGTGGAGAGTTTCTTCCATTATATAGTACCCTCTAGACAATCTTCACCCTCCACTTGTCAATCATCCTAATTATTACTTAAGTACTTATCCCATCGGACACTCTCTCAGGCTTTCTGTGCATTGGGGCAACCAACACTGCACTGTTCAAGGGTCTTCTCCACATTAATGCAACCATGAAATTAACTGCTAAGCATTTAATGTGGTGGTAGCAGCTTTCTCCTAAGATATTTTAGGACCTCTCTCCGTCAGGTGCCTCTGTCCGAGGATGCATTCATCCTCGGCTCACCTTCCTTAGCTATTCGGTTTAGAAAAAAACCCCTTTTCTTATTGACGTAGTCTCTTCTGTCCAGGTTCTCTTATTCGAACAATCCTTTGTCCTCGGCTTGGGCCCCAGGCCCAACGTATAAATGGATAATGACCCCCTGGGCCTAATATCCCTACAATGTCTATACATATCTATAATATATAATAATGGAAATATTGTAATAAATTTTACAAAACTCTTTATGCACCACATCTTTAGCATCCTTTTTTTTTTTTTTTTTTGTCAATATTTACTTTGTTCAACTTTTTACCTTCTTCAATCATTGTCTATTAGTTGATTCCCTTTATAGATTTTTAAAATTTTTTTCCTTTAGACATTCTTAAATTGTAGTTTCACTTTGTTCAACCTTTCATCTACTTCCACCCTTCCTATTCTATCTTTCATACAAATTTCCTTTCACTTCATTTCCACCTCTCTTCCATATTCCTTCCAAGTTGTCCATGACAAAAATGCTCAACACTCTTTCTCTTTCTCCAATTTTGTATCTCTTTTGGTGGATTTTTTGTTTATTGTTCAACCACTTTTTTCTACTAAAGGTTCTTTTATTATTATTGTTGATTTAATTGTCACATTACATTTGTTTATCTTTTTGGTAAATTTGTTTAGACTTTTTTGTATGTTTAGGTATTTTGGCATTCCAATTCTCGATCACAAGTCCTTTTTCTTTATCCCATTGGTCTGATTTGATTTGAGTTAATAATTATTATTATTATTATTATTTTGCAAGGTATAGTCTGATTTTTTATATGGTGATCAATTTAGATGTTAAACTATTAGACTTTACCAAGATTTTTATTTATTTTTTAATCATTTTATATTGGTAAAGTCCTCTTAGTAGTTGTATTAGAACTACTCAATAATGCCATTTATTCAAAGAAAAGTATAGGTTATTCAAATGAAAATAATCAAATGGGTGACAAATTTTAGCTTTTGTAGTATTTTCGTTATTATTATTATTATCATTTTATGACAATGCAAATATAGAAACTTAATACTTAGATTTTGGTAATAATTGTTTATTTGATAACCTTTTTATGTTGAGGAAACTGCAATTTCTACAAAGAAAATAACCTCAATTGATTATCAACAAAAAAATTGTTATCCTAATTGGTTCAATTAATCGTCGCTAAGTTTTATTAATTTTTTTAGTTACAATTTTTAGTGTTTTGGATTGTAGGGTAGAAAAAATAGGGTTTGAGAAAGTTTGTTTAAACTAAAAGAATGATTTCCAAATTTTATATTCTTTTTAATGTTTCAAAAAAACGTTATAAATAAATTTTATAAAAAAAATGAATAATTTCATTAACTTGGCTTTTAAAATTCTCGAAAAAAAATTGTATTATTTTCATTTTGGTATGACAATATACATACATACATACATACATATATATATGTATATATATTACACTTGTGATTACTCCTATAATATATAAAAATATGTTTAGGAAACACATTACTCTTTATTAAATTAGTCCAAATTTTAAATAAATAAACTAATTAGACAACCCTAAAAAAATTATCCCTCGCAATACGTGGATCTGCAACTAGTGTAACTAATTAGGGAATGACATTAACAGATTAAGCAATTCTAATTTACTTATCCCCCCCCCCCCCCCCCCCCCCCCACACAAAAAAAAGGGCAATTCTAATTGAAAATTTATCTACAATTATAATTTTTTAGTAGATAAAAATGTCTTATTTTATGATATTACTTTCAAATAAGTTTAACATTCTACTTAACCTTCTCAGCTTACAATATTTTCTGATCATCGCGCGGTCACTCCGCTAGTTACCAAAAAGAGCTGTCCTGGTAATGACTAATTACATGGTAGTATTGACAAAGCTTCTTGCCTTCTTCTCCTTCCCATGTGACGTTACTTGGTAAAGACCAATTACATGGTCGTATATAATTCCAAAATGGTTAGGTGGGTTGTCTTTTTAGATGGCAAATTATTTTACTCACAAAGCATCTTCTTGTTCACATATGACCTTGCCTTAGTAGTCCACCGATTAGGTTAGGTTAGGTAAGCAGTATTTTTCAGAATTAAGTGGAATACCAAAGAATTATTTACGTCTAACGCAGGTGTAAAAGACACCTTTTATGCCAACCAATCCTACTATGACACATCAACCAACAAATTTAAATTCAATACACCTTATTACATGCATTTGTAACCCAATTAAAACCTCAAATATTCCTCAAACACGTTCAAAGCTTCTTCTCCAAACAGTAAACTAAAGGTAGACTCTCCTCCTCCTCACATCGGAGCTTCATTCCGCCATAGTCATTACCGGAGTTGTTTTTTTTTTGGAGCCTAAAAAAGATGCCAAATCCACCATTAATCTAGTATCACAATGTCAAGGTTTGTTTTCTCATGATTTGGTGGTTTTCCCCTATTTTTAATTTCGAAATATCAATGGGTTTGAGTTTTTTTGACGTCAATCACTTGATTTTGTATAGGTTTGTTGATTTGGATTGAATATGAACGTAGACATGGCAAAGCAAGTCAGAATCTACTGACCCAACTGGACCCGACCTGAAAAATACCTAACCCAAACCTGACTTTTTTGACCCGAAATAAAAACAGGTTGACCCGTAACCCGACTTGATTTTTCTACAGGTCAACCCGACCCGACCCGACCCGACCCGACCCGACCCGACTCGGATAACTCGTGACCCAACCCATTACAAATTTTTATTTTATTTTATTTTTTAGAATACGTCCTGAATGCTATAGGTGCATAAAGCACAAACAAGCATGTAAGGGTTGCAGTCAATAGATCACATATTCACAGATAACCTATTTATTGAAAAAAAAAAAAAAAAACAAACAAACAAACAATTTTGTCAATTCTCCTTTGAGTTAACTAGACACTTCATAGTTCACAGTAATACACTAACTCTACTAACATAGTAACACGTACACTACTTTATGACTTATTCAGTTATGACTTAACAAAACTTAAGTTTATTTGTTTTTTGACAAATTGAAAAAACTAAAAAAATTTGTGATCTTATCCTCTCCCCCCCCCCCCCCCCCCCCCACAACAAAAAAAAAAAAAAGTGACAAAACCAAACAGTGTGCTTACTCACAAATAACTAAGGCACCTAACACACACACACACTCACACAATCACACACCTAGCTAAGAACTTTCACAGTTTCCCTCTGTGCCTCCATTGCTTTGCAATCAGCTTCTCTCCGCCTCTACTCTTTTCTCTTATTTTCTTTTCTTTCAGTCCTGATAACTTGGTCCAAGACATGTAGTTCTTTTTTTTCTTTTTTTCTTTTTTAATTTAAATATTCTTTATTTTGTGGGATTATATACTTTTTGGGGCTCCTAAAGATCTCTCTTTTTTAAGTTATAAATTTGTAATGCATTTTGGCAATGAGTTATTAACATTGAAGATTTTTTCCATCATGAATTCGTGACTACAAAGAATTTTGTCATGCTCAAAAATGTCAGAATTGGAAGGATATTAACAAGTGGCATTAAGTGCAATTCATTTCCTTAGTTGATTTTATTCATTCTCTCTCAAAAGGTTGCAATTGATTTTTTTTTTTTTTGGTACTTACAAAAATTATTAAAAAAAGTTCGTTTTAAAAATATGGGTCAACCCGACCCGACCCGCAACTCAATTGACCCGCAAACCCAATTGACTGACTCGAACCCGACCCGACCTAAGCCACCCATTTTGCCATGTCTATATGAACATGGTCAATTTTTCTTCATTTTTTCAGAAAAATTGTAAATCTTAAGTAGGTTTTAATTGGATTTTTACATCTTAGGTGATAGGTTCAAACCCGTCTGATTGTGGTTCTTCAGTGATATGAAGTAGAACAGGGTTTGGACTTTATGTCCACCATAAAGCCCAGAACATGAATATTACGTTGTTGTCCACCATAAAGTCCAAACCCAACCCTTCCTTCTTCCTTAATTATTCTTGTAGCGCCAACCCTTTCTTCTTCTTCAGACCTTTAGCTTGACTAATGCCAACATCTATCTCTTCCAAAGACAATTACAAAACTTCAAACCTTTGGCTTTCTAATGCCAACCTCTCTTCCCTCCTTCATCTCTTCCTCTCCTTATTTAAATGAACCACTCCTTCATACCTCATTTCTCTTTCCTCTCCTTTTGCTCTTCCTATCTTTCATAGTTTCAAAACTGCATAACGGCGGCTTTCTCTTCCCTCCTTCATCTCTTTCTTGAAGAAGAGTTCAAAAATACTAACAAAATGTGGATGATTCACTTCAAGTATTTACTTCAGAAATTTCACCTTTGCATTTTCTTAGTCATACAAGTCTGGGCACTTTGTTCATGTTTTGTTTGAGAGTGTTTCTTCTAAATGATTAGCTCAGATTGATGGATTTAAAGCCCTGTAATGGGTTTTGCTAATTTCAATTATTGGCCGCCTTGCTTTCTCTTTTGTATTTCCTGCGAGAGGCAAAATTGGTCAAACCACAAGCCCAGGTTCAAGGCCACCGTCAACTTTCATGGCAAGGAGTTGTTAGCTTCCTCCTCTATATGAGCCATCTATATCTACATCGCCTACAAGGTCTATATATCAAGTTGAGGTACACTTAAATTTAAATTTCTATGTATATTTAAAAATTTTAGGGTTAATTCTTTTGTGTTTTTCTGTTTGGGTATTAAGTTTACGGTCTGCAATTTTTTTTTTTTTTAATTGTTGCTGTTGGCTATAGAGAAAAGCTTAGAAATTAGGGTAAGGAAAATTACCCCAATTTGTGATCATTTTTATTAAGCTTATATCAAGTTGAGGTTATATATAAAGATGGGTTCAAGTTACATCTGGCGTAACTTTTTAGAATTACACATTTTCTACACCATTGAATTTGAGTTGATCTAACTGTCAAAAAAAAAATTACTCATAAACGCTGATTATAATATCATTTATTCTAATTACAATCTCATTTATTATTCCTTACTTATGAATTTCCATATTTATCTCTTGTTCCCAAAAACATTCTCTACGTTCTCTACCTAACCTCCCTCATCTGCTCTTTTCTTTTCTTTTTTTTTCTTTTTTTTTTTTTTGGTAGATAAATCTCATCTTATGCATTCCAAAATATGTTAACGTCATTTTGTGTAAACTTTTTGATTATTAAAATCTAGATGCTGACATACTACACTTTAATTTTCGCTGTGATCATGTTATTAGTTCACGTAGAACTAAGGAACAAAGGAGTAGAAGAGAAGCTTAAAGGAGATATTGTTAGCCATTGTACCATGTACTTTACTTATTGTTGTGTGTACACACGCTTATTGTTTAACATATCTAGACTTTGTGTTAAGTTTAGGTACTTGATCCTAGACAAAATTGCTTTTTGCCCCTTTTAACAAAAAAATCCAGCATTTTGCCCTTTTTCTCAAACTAATTAGGGAAATGCCCCTCTTTTAAAAATCGAGTTTCTGAAAATCGATTTAGGCCTTATAGTGGCATTTTTAAGGACCCTATAGTGACGTTTTAAGGACCTATAGTGACGTTTTAAGAACCTATAGTGACGTTTTCTAACTCAATTTTCATAAAGTCGAGTTATAGGTAAAAAAAAAAAGAAAAAAAATTGCATGTAACTCGACTTTATGAAAATCAAGTTACAAAACATCACTATAGGTCCTTAAAACGTCACTATAGGATCCTTAAAAACGGCGCTATAGGGCCTAAATCGATTTTCAGAAACTCGATTTTCAAAAGATGGGCATTTTCCTATATAGTTTGAGAAAGGTGATAAAATACTGGATTTTTTTCTTGAAAGGGGCAAAAAGCAATTTTCTCCACTTGATCCTATAGAAATATCCTGTATA
The DNA here is from genome assembly GCA_030445155.1 of Quercus variabilis. Lineage (NCBI taxonomy): Eukaryota > Viridiplantae > Streptophyta > Magnoliopsida > Fagales > Fagaceae > Quercus > Quercus variabilis. The sequence goes on along the minus strand of CP129448.1, from coordinate 2,146,667 downwards.
TTCAATTTTTGATACAATCGTTTACAAATGGAAAGGGCTGCCACTAATTTTAGATTTTTCCGAGTTAAGAAAAACTTCCCACAAATTTAATTAAAGGCAGAAAGTTGGCGGCTAGCGGCAGTGGAAACTTGCGGCCGGAGGCAGCGGAATCTTGTGGCTAATGGCTAGAGATGGTGGAACCCTTTGGTCATGGAGGTGGAGAAGAGAACAAATGAGGGTAGAGAGTTGAATAGGTGGAAATAGTAGATGAGGGAAGATAGATAGAGAACGTATAGAATGTTTTTGGGGAGTAGAGATAAGTATGGAAATTTTTAAATAGGGGATAATAAATGAAATGGTACATCAGAATAAATGATATTGTAATCGACATTAATGAGTTTTATTTTGACTATTAGATCTACTTAAATCAAAAGGTACACTCACTAAGTGTAACTAGAACCCATATATATATATATATATATATCTTCAGCGATTTTGTAAAAAAGTAAATAAATAAATAAAGAGGATGTCATGGGGTATATTTCTTTATTCTTATTCTTTGTGATTTGCGAGAGCTTTTTTGGAGTATTTGAAAGTGCCTCTATATTACTTTTCTACTTTTCATATTTATTAGTGAAAATTTCCCCTTGTCAACGCCTATAAATGATTTAGGAAAAAATTTAATTGCAAAATTGATTATAGCTTAAGAATACAACTTTACTATATATATATATATATATATATATTGTGGGGGTAAAAGCCCAACATCACGTGTTGGGCCTAGGGCCTTATTTAAATATTACCTTCTGTCCGAAGAGAAGAAAAAGGTTGAGGAGGAGTCCCTGTGGAAAGGACACGTGGAAAAGAATGAGGAGTACAGTCCGAAGAGATCCCCAGTAGTCCGAATTGGTCTTTCTACTCAGATACAAAGGGACTTGGTCAAGCAAGTATCTGGAAAGTTTAAGTGATCTTTCTAACAACTTCAAGGATAAGGACAAGCTTTGGGCATGCCTGAGAATGATAATAACGAAGAAATATCTAAAAAAAAAAGCTGCTACCACCGTATTTAATGCACTGCAGCAACTTTCCAGGCCACATTTATGTGGAGAAGACCTCTGAACAGTACAACATCAGCTACCACCACTCCCGAGAAACTAAAGAAAATATCTGATGTGACATGTACTCAAGTGAATGCTTAGATGAAAAACAGGTGTACGGTGAAGATGATCGAGAAGAGAGATATATAAATGTGATAGGCCTCTAAAAGAGTGAGGGGAGAAAAAAGAAAGGAGGGATCAGAGAGGGTAGCTCTAGGAATTGTATTCATTTTTCAATCAATAATAGTCCTCTTCGGATTTCAGTTTATTCAGTATTTAAGTGTGTTTATGCTAGTTGATCCTCATATATCATAGTTGATTTTTGCCAAATTCATAACGAGCCCAGCTCTTTCACTCACTCTCTACAAATTCATTGTCCTGGGTTCATTGGGCTCATGATCTAAACCTTTTGGGCTTGGGCTTCAAAATTTGGACCTTATATATATATATATATATTAATTGAAGGTGAATTTTGACAAATCCACCATTTGATTACATTTTCTTTTTATATTTTCCATACTTGTGAAATTTATAAAAATTAAAAATCAATAACTATACCATTAATAAATTGTTTAAATTGCAAGTTTTTGTAGTTTAAAATTATGCATAAAATATAATCGTATAGATTATATAGTAAATAATATTTAATTGATACAAAATTTGACATGTGTATTAGAAGCGTACAGAACATGCAATCCAACGGTTAAATTTTTGTCTTGCACTTATTTGTTCGTCCCTGCAATTGTTGAGTGCTTTGATTAATAAATTTTCTGATCACTTATATTCCGCATTAAGTGTGTTTAGAATAAAATTAATCATACCATAATTAAAATTGAGAGTCTAAACTAGCTCTAGCATTTACATTATCAAGCTTTCATTGTAGTCTAAACCCCATAATATCAAAACTAGTGTTTGGTGACCATTTCTTGTCCTAACAAATTTGGAAGGCTGTTCTGTTAATCGGACGTGGCGTATGCCACCTCACACAAAAAGTTCCTCACCTTTTTTATTCAATTTCTTCTTTCTTTGTTTTAGTGTTTACAGATGCTTTTTCTTTTTGTTTGGCAATTTAAGTTTAGCTTTTTGTCTCACTTCTCCGCCACCAACCCCCCCCCCCCCAAAAAAAAAGTTAATAATAAAAAGTAGTTTAGCAAATAAGCTATTGAAAACTATGGAATACAAAACTAGTTGTATCATATATGACATAAAATTTGAATTTTTCCATTTCGAGAATTCAAATTTTCTTGACTACAATGTTTTGTTTCCTTCGTCTATTAGAATTTAAAGTTGGATGACAAAAATGATTGTTGTAATTTTTTTTTTCAATATAAAATTTAAATTTGAACATCATGTTTGACTTGATTTGTTCAAGGAATAATAATTATGAATCTCGATCCCCCTGGATTGTAGTTCTCATAGTTACAAATCCAAATTAACTCACATGCAAGTATGCTTTAATCTCACAGAAATTACAGCAAGAACAATTCAACAAACCCAAGAAAAAAAAAAGTCGGATTGAACTAGGAATCCAAAAATAATAACTAAGAAGGTGAAAGACACTAAAGAATAAAAGTCATGAAGCAAGGGAACCTTGTATCCAAGAAAAAAGGACAGAGCAAGAGACAAATACATAACGGAAACCAACCACCGATCAGTCTGAATTTGATACCATAATACAAATAAGAGTAGGTGTGGCACCTCACCTTTAAAGAGGTTGCTCATCACTTAGTTATTTACAAAGTTACCCATTATTGTCAATCTCAAATGCTTACCTTTCAACTGAGGAGAATGAAAACTCAAAGGAACTACTTTTTGAAGGCGGAGAGTAATTGTACAATGAAGGACTTGGGGGCACAAAAACTTCGATAACTCCCTCAAGCATCTGTGTGATCTTTTTCATTGAGGGTCTCAGTGAAGGATCTTCTTGAATACACCAAATTGCCACAATCACAAGCCTCTCTAGCCTCTTCATGTCATTGCTTGCTTCCTCATTGTTTTCTATCAACTTATCTAATTTTTTATTTTTGTAGCATTCGTAAGCCCAATCTATCAATGCCTACTCTGCTTGCAATACAAATGTAACACTAGACTTGCAACAAATAATCACAAGTAACATCACACCAAAACTATACACATCAACCTTAACCAAAATGGATGATTTCCTAAACCATTCATGCTCAAAGTACCCAATCATCCCTCTTATTCCTGTCCGAGCAGCTCAAGTTTGCTTAGCCAACAAAAGCTTTGCTAATCCAAAATCTGCAATCCTTGGTGTAAAGTACTCAACCAAAGTATGTTTTGAGGCTTTATGTCACAATGGATGATTTGGGTGCTGCACTTTTCATGTAAGTACATGAGACCTCTTGCAATTCCTTAAGCAATCTGCACTCTTTGGTTCCAATGAGGCCTGGATAGCCCAAAGAGAAAGTTAGCTAAAGAGCCATTACTCATGTATTCATATACCAATAGCCGGTGCTGCCCCTCATCATAATAACCAAGCAACTGGACTAAATTCTTATGATGAGTCTGACCGATCACACTCACTTCTGCTTTGAATTCCTTCTCACCTTCTTCTACCACCTTACCTAACTTCTTGACTGCAACAAATCTTTTTGAATCTGATGGAAGGACCCCTTTGTAAACAGTTCCGAATGCACCTTTTCCTTCTATTTGCTTGAAGCCCTGGTTGCTTTTCTGAGCTCTTTGTATGTATAGCTTCTAACATTTGTTGCAAGTGTGCTATCAATATTCAATGCCGAATTCAGCTTTTTGTGGTGCAAGTAGATAATAGCCACAATACTAGCTATGAAGAAAAGGATATTGAGAAATGCAGAGCTGCCAAGGAGAAGTGCCAAAACAACTACCAGAGACTGGCCTTTCTTGATGTTCTTTAAGCCAAGGCCTTCAGGTAACTTGATGAAAGCTATTCTTGTAAGATTCGGGCTATATCTTCCATTGGACAGAGGATACTTCTTTATCCAACATAAATTGCCACTGTTTTCATAAACGGCCACAACACACATGCAATCGTCAAGGCATTGCTGTTTACACTCAGTTTCATTAACCCCTTGAAGAAAGCTGTAATCCGTGAATGGCCCTTCCACATTTGTAAGCCGTTCAAAGTTTACAAGCCCTTTATTTTTTTCCCATCCATTGTCGCAGCTGGGTAATGGAAAATCTGGTTTACACCCTGCCCAATACTCAGATTGGTTTAAGGGAGAAAAACTTGAAGGACATGTGCAACTGCTTTCCCGCTACCACTTAAACCATTCGAGATTTGACATAGGCCGTTGAGTCCACAGAACCCACCTACATTATTGTTAGCATCAATTTTACCACATATATCATCAGGAATGCCTTGCACTGTAGCCCATGATGGAGGACAGCTTCCACAACTTGTGTCCTGCTACCTGAGGTGTTTGTATATGATAGGGAATAAAACTTCACGAATATTTTAATAAGTCTCCTCAGTCTTCCCAAGAGCATTTGCCCTTCCGAAAAGCTGAAGACATGAAGCAGCGGACGTAGTCTACGTCTACTGAAAGCGGAAGGGTAAAATTGATTGTAGAGGTAGCAGACTGACGAGTAAGGCAATCAAAGACTCCTTATCATACAAGACTACTAATAGTGCTACAAGTCTTATCTCCAACAAGTTTGCCAAGGGATAAACTCCTTATTCTCTACGACTCATCTAGAGGTTTCGGTGTTCTTGCAGGTTTATCATTCTTCTCCATATTATGTGGATCGCGAGTTTGGGCATTAGATCTACTGACAATTTTTGACATCATCAGTAGATTCTGAAGACTCCATCATAATCAATCCAAGCCATGTGGTAGAAAGATTCTTTTAAGCGTGGATCTTCCTGGGTAAGGTTGTAGATGTTGGTTGATTTGTTCGCATCTTGGACGTACATGTATCCGGCTTCAGTAAAGATCAACTGTGATTCCCAGAATGTCATGGTGGCAAAATAAGCTCTTCCAATAGATGGCATAGATAGAGAATAAAGCACCAGATTTCCATCAAGCTGTAAAATAAGCTTGAAGTTCCCGTAAGAGTAATTTGTCTCAGATTGGCGAGACTTGAGTGTGGTATTCATGTACAGTATTTGGCCAGGCAAGATCGTATCAGTAGGCTCTTTGAAGCTCTCCCATATGGAATTATTCTGCTCATCTAAAATGACCAAGTTCCCATTGTCCAGTATAGCCGCACAACTGGATTTGGATCCATTCCTTGGAGCCTTCCATAACTCATTGCCTTGAGGGTCATTGAGAACAAACCCGTTGCTAGACAGCTTCAGTTCAAAACCTTGTGGTGCTGGATTATTGCCATTTGCAGACCAAACTATGGTTTGGTCTTTTGTTTTATTAAACCAAACTGCAAGCAAGAATTGATTCTCTAACTCATTACTTTCAAGGGGATGGAATCCAAAGGCAAATTCACCTGAAGGGGATTGGATCGATGGACCAGTTCCTAACTGTGCAACTAAAGGTGATTTCAGCCATATGTTGCAGTCATTTCTGGTGCATGTAAAAACAGTGGGAAGGAGAGGAAGAAGCAGAAGTAAAAGCAAGAGAGATCAACAATGAGGAATTGTTGAAGTAGCCATCGCAATAGTAATGGTTATGGGTTATGGGTTTATCAGTTAGAAAGAAACCATTACAACATTTCTGACATTTCTGATCCTGTGATTGAGATTTGTAGGAACCACTATCATTTTCATGGTCTGAGACAGAGACTTCTGTTGATATTTAAATGAACTAACATCAAACTGTTTCGGAAAAGTCAAACTAATAAGACTAGCGTACTAGCGTGAAGTAAGCATGTATGCTTCAACTATAGCAGCAATGTTATGCAATGAGGAAAATTTTGAATTAACCTCTTTATTAACTGCTCTCCCTTAAATTAATAGGAGCTTCTTATTATTGAAGACAGATTTTACTCTTTTTTAGCTTCTTAAATCAAGAAATCTTTGCATTTTAGGGCTTCCTTGATATATTTTGAGACCTAAGGCAATAAATTTAAGTGAATTTTTTTATATTTAAATATTAATTAAATAATATTTATTTAACTTTCTATATTACAATTTTTATTCTCAAGTTGTTAAGAGAATTGATGGTTAATAATTATTTTTACAATTGTCCAATATTTAGAAGCCTTTCAAGAAGAGGGAAAGAGTGCAAAACTCATCTATATATATATATATATATTTTCTTTTTCTTTTTCTTTTTCTTTTTAAAGAAAATTAATTATTTTCCCATAATTTTTGGAGCATACATTTGAAGTGGAGAGAATTATAATTTTCTAGTTTATGTTTTGAATTAAAAATTATGATATACTAGTGTGTAACTTCGTGTATATGCACGGGTATATTTAAAAAATCACAATTACATATTCATATGAGTTCAAATTAAATTTGGCGTAAAAATTACAATTTACACATTTTTAAAGCCATGAATTTCTAAAATATGTAATGGATATATGATATAGAGTCTAATTGGATCTAGATCCTTCGGTTTTTGCACCCAATAATTCATTTTCCACAAAAATTAAAAAATTATATTGGATACATGGCACAAAAATGAACTCCAATTAAAATTCAATTTAAAATCTAATTGAATTTAAATTTTTTGATTCTTGCACCTAATAGATATATGATGAAACAAAATTTTAAAAATTAGATGAAACATGTGACGCAATGTAATAGATATATGATTTAGAATCTAATTGGATCCAGACTTTTCGGTTTTTACAATTTATACCCAATAATTTACTTGCCACAAAAATTAAAAATTAGATGAGACACATGATACAAAATTGAATTCCAATTAAAATTCAATTTAAAATCTAATTGAATTTAGATTCTTTGTTTTTTGCACTTAATAATTCACTTAACACAAAATTTTTAAATTAGATAAGATAGGTGACACAAAATTAAACTCTAATTTAAAATTTAATTGGATTTTCTTTCTACTTAGGTTATGTATATATATTTATAGTTATTTGCTTAAAGGGAAATGATATATCTACAACATTTCTACAACATTTCTACAACAAATCTTAAGTGGCATGTTGTTATTGGTTGTTATTATTAGGGCAAAAGAGTAATCTTAGTGTTAATTTCAAATTTGAACCAATAATAACTAATCATCTGTGATTTGTTGTAAAAATGTTGTAAACGTAGCATCTCTCTTACTTAAAATATTTATTTATCTCAAGTAAGTGTATTTGAAGTATTCAACCTGCAGTAAAAGACGCAACTCAATTAGAGCTCACTAGCTAGCTGCGTCATTAGCTTAATGCATGGGCAATGACTCATTGCCAAAGCTTATAATAGTGGCAATTTCCTTGACTTAATGCAAGTATCGATGCAAGTCCTCTCTCTCTTTCTCGCCCAATTTATTACTCTACAATTATATAATAGAGTAATTACTCTATTAATTACTCTATCTGTTGACAATTGTGGCTTGAATGCCTATTAATTTAAAAGGTGTATATATATTTGCAATTTAAAATGGTCATTAGGTATCTTGGTTGAAGCCTCGGCATTGTTTCGTTTGTGAAACTTGATTAAATCAAATTAAAATAGAGAGCTGTTAACGTATTCTTGTTCTTGTTCCTCTAATTCTTGTTTGAACCAAAGACTGATCTTTCTTGGTTGAACCATTACTTCTAGCTACCTTGATGAGAGCTATGCTAGTACTATTTGGGTTTTATCTTCCATTGGCCAGAGGATACTGCTTCTTCCAACTGATATTAGCTTTATCATCATAAATGGCGACAACACACAAGCAATCATCGAGGCATAGCTGCCTACATGTCGAATTGTTTACCCCAGATCCTTGAAAAGGTTTAATCAAAAAACTCCCAGTCCACGTGTTTGAGCTCTTCAAATTCTACAAGCTCTTTTGAATCCCATTCATTGTGGCAGCTAGGCAGTGCAAAATTTGGTTTACACCCGACTCCATTGTCCGAGGGAGAAAAGTTAAGTGGACATGTGCAAAATGCCATCCCATTATCCGTGATGTTACAAATGCTATTGGGTCCGCATAAACCTTTACCACAAATATTATCAGGAATGCGTTGCACTTCAGTCCATAAGGAAAAACAGCTCCCACAACCTGTGGTGTCCTCCCTTATGGGGTGGTTGTATAGTCTGAAGATCCCATAATCAATCCTAGCCATGTGGTAGAAAGATTCTTTTGGGCCTGGATCTTTCATGGTAAGGTTGTGGATCAAATTGTTTCCGCCATTAATGAACATGTAGCCAGCCTCAGTAAAGATCAACTGTGATGCCCAGTTCATTGTCATGGTGGCAAAATAAGCTTTCTCATGGATTTGATTTGACATAGAATAAAGAACCAGATTGCCATCCAGCTATAAAGAAAGCTGCAAGTGTCCTTCAGAACAATTTTTCGGAGATTGGCAAGACCTGAGTCTCGTATCCATGTCCAGTGTCTGGCCAGGCAAAATTGTATCAGTAGGATTTTCGAAACTCTCCCATATAGAATTATGATGATTATCTAGAATCACCAAGTTCCCATTGTCTAGTATAGCCACGCAACTAGATTTGGAATCATGGCTTGGAGGCGCCTTCCATAATATGTGGCCATCAGGGCCATTGAGAACAAGCGCACTGCTGCTATTCTGCGTCAGTTTAGAACCTTGTGGTGCTAGTTTTTCTCCATTTGCAGACCAAACTATGGTTTTCTCTTCTATTTTATCAAACCAAACTGCAAGCAAGAATTGATTCTCTTTCTCATTGATTTGGAAACGGCAGAATCCGAAGGCAAATTCACCTGACCCTGATCCGAATAATGGATGAATTTCTTGATTTGCAACTACTGAAGCTGGTGTGTTCAGCCATATGTTAACAGTCAACTTTGGTGAAAACAGTGGGAAGGAGAGGAAGAAGCAGAAGGAGAAGCAAGAGAAAACAAAATTGAGGATGTGTTGAAGTAGCCATTGCAATGGTTATGTATGGCTTATGGGTTAATAAGGAAAGAAAGAACCCATGACAACGTTTATCAATTTTCATGGTCTGACTTTTTCAGATGTGTAGCATGAATATTTCAACAATTCAACTAGTGGCAATATCCGTATTAATGTGAGTACGATTAGACACGTATCCAACTTTTGAATTCCTTTAATTAATAGTTTCTTAAGAATCTAATGATAAAAAAAATAATAATAAAAAAATCTAAAATCTTAGAAACGTGATATTTTAAATTTATAATATTTGTTCCCTTTCAAAAGATAAAATTATAAGGAAAAGGTTTTGCTGCAATTAGTTGAGCTCTTGGACACATGTTGGTTTTTTTTTTTTTTTTTTTTTTTTTTTTTTTTTTTGCTGCCACATCATTATGCAGCAATTACTGTATGCTATTATACAGCAAAAACTTTCTCAAATTATAATATTTGTTCTAAACCAAGAAATTGATATTTGAACAGGAAAGAATTACTAGTCTTTAAGTTTTTGTTTTGAATTGAAAATTATTATTCACACTTAAAACATTTATTTATTTTAAAGTAAGAGTCTTTAAAATATTCATATTAGAATAATGCTAGAAATAAAAACTATTTTATAAAAACTTTTACAAACTGCTGATGTAGTGGGTGATTATTGATAAATGAAAAAGTGATATTAATTGTGAGTCTAGATAAAAACCAATAAGATGTCGATTACATCAATATTTTATAAAAATATTGTAAAATAGTATGTGGCTGTAACATTACTCTTCATATTATATCAAATCTTAGATTTTCAAAATGGCAATTGCACTCGGTTTACTAAATTTTTTTTATGCATTTATGGCATGTCACTTTTATTTCTTTGTTTTACCAACAAGTAATTCTTGGATACTTTCAGAGTACGAAGAATAATGTTTCCTTCTTTCACATTCATGATAGGACCCATTCATTAAATTTATGGTGGGGTTTACCATAAATGTAAGAAAAGAAAGCACAATTTATTCATTCTCCGAAAGTACTTGAGATTTTCCCTTATGAATTACCACCGTTTTTGTACTTTCAGTGTCTTGAGATGCATTTCCAACAGAAAAAGAGAAGATTAGTTTTAATGTTCTAGACTTCTAGTGTAACCAAAGCCAAGTCCTTCCCCAACACATGATGCACATTTGACGTGTATGACACCCTCCGTGGCTGATATTTCTATGTTGAATTATTTTTTTAATTTATTATGGGATCTTTTTTTTTTTTTTTTAATTCTAAATACTAAATACTAAATACAAGCACCAATAAGCTGACCATCCATTGGTTCCACATGCCACCACTTTAATGCCCCATACATAAGTTACAAGTATGCATTACTAAACTCGGCTTATGGGATATATGTTGACTTTTAAGGTAGCTTCTCTAATTTAGAAAGTTCAATTTGGACCGTTTCAACATGTATAGTTATTTCTTGTTGTGATAGTCTTGATTTTTTTGCCGAATTTGAAAAATTAATTAATTGGCTAAAAACCTTGTCCACTTTCTAATCTTGTTTGTTAAGGCAAAACTGACTTTGCATCCCTCACTTATTATTTTTTTCGTTTTTGCTTTCTTTTTTTAAATTTTAAATTCCCCATTCAATCATGATCCCGCACAGATAGCATAGCAAGCACAGATTCTGCAGTAGCAGATGCAAAGCACGAACAAGTCCTAGCTAGTGCAGAGATACTAGAAGTGATTGAAGAAATTCCTTACCATGAGTTGTTTATACATGATTTTGTAGAGTATATGCCACGTGGATTAGGTAGTTAGTGTAGTTGACACGTGCACAGTGGTAACTGTTTTTCCCTCCAATTGTGGAAGTTAGTTACTTGCTTAGTACTTGTATATAAATAGGGTCATAGTTACTTATTTTGATCAGAGTTTTGTAATCCTTTTGATATCAATAAAATTCCCTGAGTTTTATTTAGAGAGAGTGATCAAGTTCTTGAAGTTTTTACATGGTATCAACGCGAGCTAGCACAGTTTCACTGATTTCCTAGCTATTTCATTCATCTCTGTTTCCAAAAACTTCTTCAGTTAGATATTTTCTCGAGAAATTTTTTTTTTTTTTTTTTCCTTTGGATTCTGAGAAATTTCCTTGAGATATGATCTAATTGTTTGATCCAGAGAATTTGTCTTGTATTTCATTGACTTCGAAGTTTTCTTTGCTATTTTGTGATACGATCTGTGTTTCGAACTGAAGAAGGATTATTCTTCCTTGCATTCTGATCTTCAACTTCTGCAATTGAGCTTCCATCAATGGTGTCTCATGAAGAAAATTCAGATCCTGTTCATACTCAGTCCACTCAACAACCAGGTTCAACTTCTAACGTTGAAACTAATCTTCCTAATCCCTATTTTCTTAGTTCTAATGAGAATCCAGGCAATATTCTGGTTACACAGCCATTGCTAGGAATGAAAAATTATCAGACATGGTCTAGGGCAATGGTTTTAGCGCTTACTGCTAAGAAGAAGATGGGTTTTGTGAATGGAAAAATGTCAAAACCTGATCTTGATTCACCAATGTAAGAGGATTGGGAAAGTTGTAATACTATGGTTCTTTCTTGGTTGATTAATTCCATGGCACACACTATATACCACAGCCAGATTCTGTTGCTATGTTTGCTAGTTCCAAAGGCACCAATTCTGGAAATGCCAATTGGAATAAGAAAAATGGCAAAAAGGAGAGACCTCTATGCACTCACTGCAATTTACTTGGTCACACTGTGGACAAGTGTTACAAACTTGCTCTGTAATCATGTCTAGCTTCATTACTTCCAGTTTTAACAAATCATGACCATCGGGTTAGATTCTTGTTACTGACAAGGATTTAGACGTTGGCTATGAGATTTAGAAAAGTAAGTGAGTTTGATAAACAGATTTTTATATATGTTTATTTTAACGGACGCCCTTGAGGTAATGTTAATAAAAAATTTTAAGAAAATTTTGACATCACACTCATGAAAAATATAAAAAGTTGTCAAAAAAATTAATTAATTAAATTTTTCTATAATTTTTTTAAAAAATATATCCTAAACTCTTGTCCTTAAAGCATCCATTAACATTTCCCTTCAAACCTTAATTTCAATAGGACTTAACAATGCAGTATTAGAAATATTTTCATATCTTAATGATGAAGATCCTTCCATTCCTTGAAAAGGATCAAAACTTTGGAATGTCTGTTATGTGTGAAGATCTTTTTGTCAACTTTGGGCGATACCAGCATTATAAAGTGAGATCTTTTTGCCACATGAAGCACACTTGGTTGTTCATATGAGTCGTTTCCCCTCGAATTCGAGGACAACAAGTGATGCTTTAATTTGGGCGGCGTGGCCAATTTACAGTCGACAAAAGTGCTTATAATTTGTTAATGGAGGATTGGTGCTGAAATACAACAATGCATTGAGAAAGAATTCTGTGGCATGCATCGACGGTTATGTGGCAGCCAAAAGAAAACAACGTGTGTCCAAGAGCTCAAGTGTTTGCAGCAAAACCTTTTTCTTATAATTTTATCATTTGAAAGGGAATAAATATTACAAATTTAAAATGTCATGTTTTTTAGATTTTAGATTGTTAAGAAGTTACTCTCTCCGTCCCAATTTGTTTGTCCTATTTGAAATATCAAACTTTTTAAGGAAATATTATTTATTGTCTTATCTACTTTATAAAAATGTGTAAGTTTTCAAAACTACCTTAAGTAAATTTATCGTTTTTTTTTTTTTTTAAAGAGCTATTCTTAATAAGGCAACTAAAAAGGTACCCCAATTAGATTGATTTAAAAAAAAAAAAAAATTGTTAGTTTTCTTTTCAAATAGTTTTGAAAATAAAGTAGGGGAATAATAGGAACATTAGTAAATTAATGATTTCTATTTTTAGAAATAGGAAAATATTTTGGGACATCCCAAAATGGAATAGAAGACTAACAAACTGGAACGGATGGAGTATTAATTAGAGGAATTAAAATGTTTGATACATGTCTAATCTTACTCAAATTAATACGGAGGAAAGAATTATTATAATATTTGTTCTAAACCAAGAAATTGATATTTGAATAGGAAAGAATTACTAGTCTTTTAGTTTATGTTTTGAATTGAAAATTATTATATGTACTTAAAACATTTATTTATTTTAAAGTAAGAGTAGTTAAAGTATTCATATTATATCAAATCTTAGATTTTCAAAATGGCAATTGCACACGGTTTATTGACTTTTTTTTAATAGATTTATGGCATGTCACTTTAATTCTTTGTATTACTAACCCAACACATGATGCACATTTGACATACATGACACCCTCCGTGGCTGATATTTCTATGTTGAATTATTATTTTTTTAATTTATTATGGGATCTATGTTGATTTTTAAGGTAGCTTCTCTAATTTAGAAAGTTCAACTTGGCTCGTCTCAGTGTTCTTTCTTTTCCATGGTGCCTTTGACACTTCCAAAGTGCAACTCACATGCCTTGAAAAGGAAAAAATAATTTTCTTCATTGGTTTCACCAATCCATGGTTGATTTTAATAAGAAGTCGCATAATCTTCCCATAATTAAAATCTAAAGATATGAGCATGTGGCTTGAAATCATCACATAACAAATTGACATTTCCTTTAAGAAAGAAAATATATCGAGCACACACCTAACGCTAAGGGTATATTTGGTACACTGAATGAGGATTACAATAGAAATTGTAAACTTTATTACTAGTAATAAAGTGTGTTGTAATGTAATAACTAAACATATTCATTAGTTTGGTTGTGAGTTATAACATTAGAATGAAACTTAACATTTATTTTAAGAAATATCTTACTCATACAATTATATGTTCTTAAAAATTGTTATTTTTAAATTTAAGAGAGATATGTGTTATTTTTTATGATTTTTTATTTTTATAATTGTTAGATGTATATAGAAAGTTTGTTTATTTAGAAATATATTAAGTTTTGAAATTATTGCACTTATTAAGGAATAACTAATACAACATTTTAAAGAGAAATAGTTATTCTTCATTTTGAAGAATAGCTATTCATAAGGAATGACTATTCCTTGTAATAAAAACATAACCAAACTAAAGAATAACTAAACTATAGGAATAACTATTACATTACAGCGCCTATTATAGTCTACCAAACATGTCCTAAATGTTATAACTTTTCGTCATAAATTTTTTGAGTATGAACTTAAGAACTCTGTGCCAAAAATACTAAAAAGACATAAAAAATTTCAACAAAACATAAATTATAAAATAATTTACCATCAACGTATCTATGTAAACTACTAGCTTGGTGACTCTTGAAAGCAAGTTTAGGTTCCGTTTGGAAGGTAGGAAAGAAAGCATTTGCTTCAAATCAGGTTGTTTAACAATGACCTTAAACGCTTTAAGAATACTTGCAACCAAATCACGAATCAATTCCAAGACTTAACTTATACGTTTATATAATTACCCAGATCGACCTACATGCACTAGAACCTACACTGCATTTTCACACCAAACTGTCAGCTTTATTCGGATTTTAAAGTGGGGGAGTGTGCAATGAATACATTCCAAGTACGTCTATTTATTTGTGAAAGGGCATGAAGAGTACTACCAACTATCAAAACTTTACGGACCATTTTGAATTGTGATTGAGCATGAAATATAGATAATAAAGTACTCTTATATTTGCATGCTTAGTCTTATTTTTATGCTATTTTGTGGTTGATTATAGTTTATCTTTGTTTTATAGGTAAGAAAGGATTTATATGCTAATGATAATTGGCGAAGAAAAAGAAGAAAAAATGTGATCAAGTCATCACCCTTTATAATAATAATAATAATAATAATAATAATAAATAAATAAATAAAGTTTGTTCAGCAACTTAGGTTTTGATCTGAGATGTTATTTTAGGCTTCTTTTTGTACCAATTTTGCAACTTGAATGACACTTTTTGTACGCATTTTGCAACTTGAAATCCATAAAGCCTAGTTTGAAGATATTTGGATTGCAATAGGAATACATTTTATTTGAATTATTTGGACCACATCTCAATATGGATTTGAGCCCAGCTCAATCCATCCGCTGATTTTTTTTTTTTTTTTGAAAGAGCCCAAGTAACTTGTCATTGAAGCCCAATTTTGTTTTTAAGGGTAAGTGGACATTATGAGAAAGTAAAATGTTAATGGACTGCATATTTTAAATCCATTTGAGCATCTATGAATGTTTACAACTTGAATTATTCCAATCTAAATGCTAAGGAAATACAAATTGACTCCCTAATTTCGGCATCTCCATAATAATTTTTATCAATATTCCCATGAATAATCGAGTTTGAGAATTTTAAGATGAAAAACACAAAAACCATATTCTAAAAAGAAGTTGAATGCTACAAGGGCCAATATTGTCAAGCCAACTCAAGTAATTCAACCCAGGCGTGAATTAAAGAGAATACTAACAACAAAGATGAAGAGAAGAGTGAAGCAAAGAAAAGTAAAGATTATAAGGTCATTTTTAGTTGACATCAAAATCGAGTTATTATCAAGTTTAAGTTAAATTATAAGTTATATAATCTGATGAATTAAGAGGGTGGGTATGAATAGGCCCCTTAGCCTTTCATGTAGACCTCGCAGGTCTGGAAGGTCCATGATTTGAGATCCATTCCCCAGCGCCTAGGGGTAATTAATTTTATAGGCCGAAATAGACCTTTGGATATTGAAGTTTATAAAGTGAGATGCTTTTGTCTTTAAAGCCTGGAGTTTCAAATGAGCATTGGTCCGTAATGTATCAAAAATAGGGATACGAGGTATGATACGAGCAAGTATTGCCGGTAAGTTTTCTCTCCCAAGTAGGAGCTCCCTCTCTCTCGGTATGATACGAGCTATTTCCCTCCCGCAATCCTTGCTTGGGTATATTTCTCAGCGTACTCAGTAGCATCTTTTAGCTGAGTATCTGCCCCCACAACCTTAGTTACGGACCAAGAAGTAGTGGACAGCCTACAAAAGCTACACCTTACAAAAGAAGAGAAGGAAGATATTCCTCTTAGCAACAGCACTACACCTGACATGTTAGAGCAATGCTCTCTCAGCCTCTTTGGACGTCTTCTTACGGATCGAAACCAAAACCAGAGGGCTCTCAAAAACACCCTACGATCAACATGGAAGATGGGGTCTGATTTAAGAATTGTAGATGTTGGAAACAACATTTTTCAGTTCAAATTTAGCCTCTGTACCAGTTAGAATGGGTTGAAAAAAGCAGTCCCTGGAATTTTGACAACAATCTGTTGCTGCTATGCCGATGGAAGAAAGGGTTGTCGTCCTCAAATATCACATTCACCCATTCTCCCTTTTGGGTTCAGGTATAGGGTTTACCCTTTGAACACATGACTGAATAAGCTGGGAAAGATATTGGTAGTAGATTGGGAGTAGTCATAGAGGTGGACAAAAGATCCATGCACACTGACCAAGCAAAATTTATGAGAATAAGAGTTGATCTTCCTATTGACAAACCCATTCGTAGAGGAGGCTACATCTCCCTTGATGAGGGAGAACGATGCCGGGTTACATTCCGGTATGAAAGACTACCAACCTTTTGTTTTATCTGTGGAAAACTTGGGCACGATGATAAACACTGTGAGGTGAACCAACTTGAGCAATCCAATGATCCCCAATATGGTGAATGGCTAAGGGCAGGTAGCTCAACCAAAAGTGGGGAAAAAAGTAGAGCAACAAGTTACAGAAGTGGAGAAACCACGGGAAGTGACGACCAGCAAAAGCACGTGACCAGCAAAAGGTAACTAAGTCAAGTTTAGTCAGAGAATTGTTTAACACAATGGAAGGGCCAAAATGGGTAACTAAGCATAAATATCCAACTATATAGTTAGCAGACAATGTTTACAAACTATATTTTTTACTAGCATTTCGAGACTAAGAGACTCGATTTTGGATCTATAAATTGAGTCTTTGAGGGTCGATTTTTATGTTTTGATTGGGTCTGAGTTGACACTTTTTCCACGTGGCGTCCACATGGAAATCGAGTCTCTGAGACTCGATTTATAAGCCCATATATAATAGAACAACACCAGCAAAAAAGAAATCAGAGCTAGAAGAAAAAAAAAAGCCGAAGAAGAAGGAAAGAAGCTAAAGAAGAAAAAAGAAGCCGGCGACCCAAGCGTGTGAGCCCCAGGCGCGGCGTGAGCCCCAAGGTCGCGCGACGCGCGAGCGCGAGCTCTCTCTCTCTCTCTCTAATTTGACTCTTTCTCTCTCTCTCTGATCTGACTCTTTCTCTCTCTCTGATCTGATCTAATCTGATCCGGTGAGGTGAGGCCACATGAAACTTAAAATTTTTTTGGTTTATAAATCGAGTCTTGAAGACTCGATTTTCAAGTGGTCGCCATGTGGAAAAGGATGCCACATCAGATGTGATTAGACCATGAAAATCGAGTCTTTGAGACTCGATTTATATGCCAAAATTGAGTCTCTTAGACTCGAGATGCTAGTAAAAAATATAGTTTGTAAACATTGCCTGCTAACTATATAGTTGGATATTTATGCGTAGTGTCCCATTTTTGCCCAATGGAAGAGGTTCAGTCAGCTACGGGCAAAAGGTTTGGGCCGTGTTTTGAAAAGCAAGAAGTAACGAGCCCAATAAAGCCCAAAACAGGAACTAAAGTATGTGAGGCTTTAAGTGATCAGAATGCTAGCCCAAATATAAAGAAAAAAGACCCAAGTAAGGCAAATGGAAGAAAATAGCTAGAGAAATAGGAAAAGCCCAAGATATGGAGGTAAGTATACAGGCCCATGAAGTGGGTAATAAAAGAGTTAAAAACATTGAGGCCCTTCTATTAACTGAGGGGAAGGCTTCAAAACGTGTATGTGAAGAGAAATCTAATGGTGGTGATCTCAATGCGTACAAAAAGGCTATGGCTATTGTACAGCACTGCCGAGAGCAATGATTTGCTTAGGCTTGAATTGTCGAGGGCTTGAGAACTCTAGGACAATTTGAGTGTTGCGCAAATAAGTGCAACAGTGGGATCCCAATTTAGTTTTTTAATCGAAGACTAAGCTGAGAAAGAAGGCCATGGAAAAGGAGAGGGACAAAGCAGGCTTCAATAATGGTTTAATTGTGCCCAGCTCTAGAAGGAGTGGAAGGCTTGCTCTGCTTTGGAAAAAAGATATTTTAGTGAAGTTCAAGGTTATGCTGATCACTACATTGATGCGATCGTCACTAACCCATCATCAAGCTTCAAATGGCATATAATTGGCTTTTATTGGCACTCTGAAACCCATCGAAGAAAGGAATCATGAGATTTACTTTGTGCTCTCAACATAAGGTGTTCTCTCCCCTAGATGTGTTTTGGGGACTTCAACGAAATTGTATCGGTGGATGAAAAATTGGGAGGAGCTCAAAGATCCCAAAAACAGATGGATGACTTTCAAGATGCTATTCATCAGTGTGGGTTTAAAGACCTTGGATATAGTGGACCAGATTTCACTTGATGTAATATGCAGGAATGAGAAAATAGGATATACCTAAGGCTGGATCGGGCTCTAGCCACCTCTGAATGGATTGATCATTATAGTAACACAAGGGTCTTCCATCTAATAGATTCTACATCTGACCACTGTGCCTTATTGATATCTGATTCTTTTCCCCAACACACCACTATGACATTTCATTATGCACATAGGGTTCGACTTTTTAAATAGAGGAGGGAAAAGTAAGGTTCGAACCACCAACTTTACTATTATTATACCCAAATTACAACAGTGAATACACTAAAAATTATGAAAAATCTTTTGTCTCCAGATTTATTAAAAAGAAAAAAGAAAAAAAGAAGAAAGAAGAAGACCCTATTATTAGAACTTAAATTTATATTGTCATTGGATATAAAATAACAAAGAGCATCTTCATTATGAAAACAGATTACACATTGCAAACCGATTTAAGAAAGAATCATTTTAATTAAATATGAATTATGACAACACTGTAATTTGGTGTAGAAAGATGTTTCCTGTCACCCTTGGTAATTGCACGATTAGAACTTTATACATTGGCTTAGCAAGTCAGCAAACTGTGATACTTTTCTCGGTTTTTAAAGTGGGAAAGTGTGAATGCAGTAAATACATTCCAAGTCTATATGCTTTATTTATTTGTGAAAGGGCATGAAGAGTTCTGACCAACTATCAAAATTTTACATACCATTTTGAATTGCACCTCCACGTACAAATTCTAGATTGGACAATGGTTGATCTAGTTTCTAGATTTCACTATGAAATGCAACGCATTCCCTTTGAAACTGTCTCACTCAGAATCTTGTTCTCTTCATAGATGATAGATTATTTAATGTGTCAAAAGTTTAAGCTGTTAGAAAGTTGTGAACTTTGGATTTTAGATACTATGATAAATTACCTATTATTCCAAAAACTAAAATTGTTAGGAAATATTAAATTTAATAATAATTCTTACAATATATAAGAGTGCAACACCCCAAAAATAGATATATACATGACTCACAAATATAGCCCACTATACTCCTTAGAATTTCAATTTTCACAAATGTGCAAGTATCTTAGTTTTCAAAATGGAATGAAGTGGACCAAAATGCTTTTCTAATGTGGCTCAATAGAAGTATAATAACAATAATTACAATGTTTTAGTTTTTAGATATTACAAGCCGTAGACTCACATGATGCATGAGAATATATAATTATTTTTAATGTTAAATTTACTTCTAAATTATGTTGTAGATAATTTGTTCTCCCTAAAAATTAAACAATTTATAAAAGTAATTTCTATCTCTCTACTTTTACAAATATAAAATTTTATAATTTTTGGCATTTTGATTGATATTATTCTTTTTGAAGTGGCCTTTATTTTTCTAACTATTGTTATTATTCATTATATTTTCCTAACTAAAATTATTAAGTTCCAAATGTATTATTCAAATATCCCACTCACTTTAGGAGATTAATATTATAATCAAAACTCATCACATAATTAAAATTTATATTACTCAAATAATTGATAGACACATTCAAATACATAGTTATTTAGATTGTGTTTTGATATAAACTCAAATTCTCATTTCCAAACTAACAAATAATTAACTCAAAAAAAGGATCAAACCAAAATTATATAGGGAGAGAGATGACTCGTGATGGGAAACTCAAAAAACACAACACCAAAACATATCAACCCAAAGTAAAGATATTAAAAAAAAAAAAAAAAAAAAATCATCAACTTAAAGTAGAGTTGCAAGAAAGAATTAAAAATCTAGAGGGAGAGATAGCATAATCACATTTTTTTGGGAGAGAATATGAGAGAGAATAGCAAATTTATAGAATAAACTTTAATGAGAAGAATATTCAAAATGAAATGTATAGTTGTAAACACCAAATTATCCAAGTCATGCTATATAATAAAATAATATTATATCATTATATTTATAATAAAATAGGATCACATCTAAAAATTAAAGAAAAAAAAGATAATAGATTTATTTATTTTTAGTTTATATTTACCAAAAAAAAAAAAAAAATCACATTCTACCATTGTATTCATATCCATATGATAATGAGGTACTAGTATTCAAGGTCAAATTGAAGGATCTAGTTTCGCTCTTGCTTAAAAAACCATGTCATTTTCATCAACTTTAAGAGATAGAGATCATAAAAATAAAAAATTTTATTTATTTTTAATTTATACTCACCTAAAATGAACTGAAGTGGACCAAACTGGATTGGACCAAATGAACCAAAGCGGACCAAATTGTAATGAATGGACTAAATTGGGCTAAGTTGGACCTAAATGAACCAAAGTGGACTGAAATGAATTAAATTGGACCGAACTGGACCAAATTAACCAAGTAGACTGAATTGGACAGAAGTGGACCGAATTGGACCAAAGTGGACCTAGGTAGACCTAAATGGACCAAATTGAACCAAAGTGGGTATTTGTTATCTTTATTTCTTGGAGTTGATGAAAATGTCATATGGTTCTCTAAGTAGGAGCAAAATTGGATCCTTTAACTTGGCCTTGAATACTAAATTAGCATACGATATGAATAAAGTGATGAAATATGATTTTTTTTTCCGGTAAGTGTAAATGAAAAATAAATAAATGGTGTCTTTTTTTTTTTTTTTTAGAAATAAATAAATGGTGTCTTTGCACAACTTGTTTGCATTGCATGTATTTTCTATTATAAGTTACATTTAGTTTCAAGAATGTGTAAAGTCATGGTAGTTAAAAGTGATGGTCCTATCATTATTGGTAATTACAATTAATTTTGAGAATATGTGTAAAGGTATAATGCATTATATATAGAAAGAAAATGATGACATGACCATTGATGTGGCTCAATAGAAGTGTAACAACAATAAATGATACACTTCAATTTTTAAATATTATATATATATATATATATATTAAATGGGCAAGGTGGATGAATAAATGGGTCGGAGACACGCTAAACTTTTAATTAAATTGTACTCTCCCAACTAGGGGCAGAACCAAAATTTTTACTTTGGGGGGTTGAGACTAAACAATCACATTGATTCACAATTCAAGAAAAACTCGAAGTACCAAAGTTTTACAAAATTGGCTTATATGAAAGCTTTACATGTTTCTAAACTCTATTGAGTATACCAAAGCTTTCTAATTTGCTACTGTCATGTGTAACAATAATAAAAAAGAATTAAATATAAGTATTAACAAAACTAAACTATATTTACAAGAAAACAAAAATAAATTAAAGAAATAAATCATAAACCATAAGATAAACAAATAGAACTGAAAAGGGGAAAATCTGAATAAAGAATTTTGTGCCTTCAAATAAGAATACTATGCTTAGGGGTGGGAAACAATATGGATAATTCCACCTTACTCCTTTATTTGATCCAAAGAAGCTAAAGAAACCCATATCAAATGCGATTTGGAGTCACTAATTAGATAATTTAGTTTGGATTTGAAGCTGAAATTCTGAAGTTGAAACAAGAGTAGAATGAATTTTTTTGTGGAGTAGAATCTACATGTGAAGTGAAGAGGACTGGGCGACTGGGTTTGTGTAAGCCAAAGAAAAGAATTTTGTTTGAGTTATTGGAACTTAAAAAGGAAAGTGAGTTTCAACTTTCAATTTGTAAAGGTAAAAAAATAAAAGGTTTGGGAAGAAGCTGATGAAGCTTCCAATGTCAAGCATGGTTCTGCCCCTTCTCTCAACCAGATATTTGTTTTTTAGACATATCACATATGTATCTAATTTGTACTCTCTCAGGCATGCAAATGTTTTATTTCTTGGATGTAACAATGTTTAGAATGCCACACATGACAATTTGTACACCTGTGGCATTACTCATTTTTTTGGCCTTCTAAAAAGTGGAGGAAAAAAAAATTTTAACGTACATTTTTTATTTTGTCAAAAAAAAATGAGTAATGCTACAAAGTGGAGGAAAAAAAAAATGACCTAAGCCCTTATTGTGAGATTGAAGCAATCAATTCATAATTCAAATTGTGATTAATTTGTGTATGTAATCCCCCACATAATAAAAACGGGTTCTATTGTAATGTATTATTTAAATATAAAAAATGTAATCTTTTACTTTTTATTTTGTGGATGTAGGCGATATGGCTGAATCACGTAAAACTCTAACTTTTTGTCTCTTCTCTATTCTCCATACTCTACTACAAATTTTTACAAGATTGCAAGACTTGAAAGTTCTTAAAAGTCGCTTCATTGCCTCAGTTTGAGAAGCTTGGCTTTGTTCAACGAACCATGGGATCCTTTATTGGCAGCTCTAGAATATTCGACAGGCAAATGAAGAAAAATTCAACTTTTTTACTTGGTTGTGCTTTTATTTCATGTCATGTCACCTTCCTGGATATTTACCTGTAATGAAAAGTGATAGGCTACAAACTGAATGACTCCTTGTGATTATACCAATTAATTAATTAGCCAAGTTATTAATTAATTAATTAATCATGCAATTGCGTGGAAGCACAAACAAATCACTAAAAACTAAATATGCAACGGAAATTAAATACTACGGTGATTTGTTTACGAATGGGGAAAACTCTAACGGCAAAAACCCCACCGGGTGATTTTCAAGTCACCACTCCCGAAACCACACTATTATCAAATCAAGCGATTACAAGTAAAGGAATCCCAAGTACCTTACCAACCTACAGTTGAACCTTACCCCAATACCTAGTTGAACTTGATCTGTAGTGACAATTTCCCACCTTTGATGCACGGCTCCCAAGTACGTGACTAACCAATGCGCGGATCCCAGTACACGACTTCTAAACACCAACTAAAGAGGAGAGATTGGCTACAAAGTTCTTCAGTTCATCCTATATGATGAATAACAGGAAGATGCTTAGTTACAAAACTCTTTGGTGCAAATACACAGCAACTTTTTCAAAGAAGATGAACTAGGTCAAGAACTTCATCTTTTGATCACAATTTGCTTGAACAGAGATTGCTCAATGCTTTTACAACTTGTGTACAATTTGACGGCTCTTAAAACAATCATTTTATATGTTTAGGGTTAGAAGAAAAGAAGACTCAAAAGCATATTCACGGATCCCAAGAAAATCAGATTAGAAAATCTGAAATTATAAATCTCGACAGATAGCAGGTGTCGAGGTAGCTATCGAGCAGGTGTCGAGCTTTAATGAAATTGCACTTTAGCTTGCTTTTTCTTGGACAGACTTGATGACTTCAATGCTTGACCTTGAAACCTTGTTTCTTGAAATATTAAAAACACCTAGAACTACCCAATTACAAGTAGAGTGCGTTTTGTCAAAGGATTAGCTAATTTACATAAATAAGTGACATATGTTCTTAACAAGTGAAAACACATATGTCCTAACAAAAAGTCTCGTTGTGGAGGGCTAACCTCCAGTCTTATATGCCAAGGTCAAAGATGGACGCCTCACCAGACTTAACGAGTACAAATTGAAATTGTGCTTGTTGTTGACAATCGTAATCATTACATTTATTAGTCTTTTAGGATATTTTTAGGATATGTGGAAACTTGTGGGTTTCAGACTTCCAATTAGTTTAATTAATAAAGTTTTCTATGGTCGAATAAGAGATCTGAGATTCAAACCCCCCGCCTACGCTAAAAAACTAATTAGTGTTTTGGTCTAATGATAAACACCAAAAAACCAATTATTTCATCATCTTGTCATGTATTTTAATATGTTCATTCTTCATATGAAACTTGATAACATGCATTAAATCATGGCATCGACTTGCATATGTCAAGTTAGATTATCTTTAGGATGAGCCATGTTATTTTGCTCTGAGCTGCCTCCTACATTTGATTAGAGGTTTTTATTTCATTTTATATATTTTTATGGTTAATCTTTTTAGATTTGTGAATCAGTGTGTTTAGAAGTTAAATAAAATTCTTGTTTCATCAAAATTTTGAGGTGAACCACATGAAATGATGTTGTACAGAATTTACATCAGGAAATCTCCAGCATGTTATTTTATTTTTGTGTCACATGAAATAATGAAAAACTAAAAATATAATATGATTTTCTTTCATGCATATCATTAACATTTGATTACCTATACATTAAATGGGTTTCTGCAATTTTTACGATGTAACTTGAAAACATTCACATGAAATGATTTAGAATTGCTTGAGAAGGTCAAAGTCCCAAATTTGCTATGAAATTTGTCTTTTAAATGAAAACCATGGCACCTCCTCATGTAGGAATTTCATTTAGGATGTGCATTTTAATCTCTTTACATTTTCACGCATTTTCATGCATTTCAATATTACCTATGTATCTTAGGATAGGTTGCATTACTTGATTGTTTTTCATTTTCCTTTTATATATTAGTGACTAACACTCTTTGTTGTAAATGTTGAATGCATTGGATGTTATTTTACTGAATTTTCTAGGTTTTAATGTAATTGTGTGATGGAAAGATAGATGGTTTATATTGGTCATTGTACCTCTAACACCTTTTTACTTCATAACTTAGCTTCTCAAGTTTGTCTAAGGAATGTAGATATGTAGATTAGGTTTTATTCGATGTAATTTCCTGCTTTCGATATTTTTCCTTAAAATGCAACGAGGACATAAAATCTGTATTTTCCTTTATATTGGATTATATATAGAACCAAAACCATGTAATATTTTTTTTTTTTTATAGATAATCTTATAAATTTTTTTTTTTTTTTGGTAAAATTTATTTTGAGGCTTTTGTTAATTTTTTCTTTAGCATAAATTAAAGTAAGTTATATATCCACAACTGATCTCCACCATGATACTCGTTATTGAGGTATACTAAGAATCTCGGTCTCCTTGAGTCTTTCGGTTCTCACAATTACAAATCCAAATCAACCCAAACACAAGAAATCTTTAATCCGACAATAATCACGCAAAAATGATTATATAAACCAATAAAACAAAATCATTTTGAACATGGAATCCAAGCTTACAAGTTACAACTAAGAAGGTGAAATTCACCAAAGGATAATACTCATGAGACAAGAGAGCCTTATAGTAAAAAACAAACCGAAATGCAAGAGACAAGAAACCAACCACTGTTGGCCAAATTCTTATACCATAATACAAATAAGAAAAGGTGTTACAGCAAAACTTATAAAAGGATGGCTATATTCAGTTGACACAGGTAGAAAGCTATAATTAACATGCAGAACATATCTGCTTCAACATAAAAATCCTTGAATTCACAAAGAGAATTTTGGAATCTACTAAAAACTATAGGAGAAGACTCTCTAAAATGTTATGAATGACAAAAGCTTTATTCCAACCTAAGGAAATAACAACCCTAGCCTAAACCTAAAAGTTTGAAAATTAGATGAAAATAGATGTACAAAGTTACCCATTGTCATCTATCACAAATGGTTAACTATGGGGCAATGAAAACTCAAGATGGCCTATTTTTTGAATGAAGGGGGAGAAGAAGTAAACAATGAAGGGTTTGGGGGCACAGAAACTTCAATCACTCCCTCGAGCATTTGTGTGACCTTTTTCATTGAGGGCATCAGTGAAGGATCTTCTTGAATACACCAAATCACCACAATCACAAACCTTTCTAGCCTATTCATGTCATTCTTTGCCTCCTCATCATCTTCTATCAACTTATCTAATTTTTTATCTTTGTAGCATTCATAAGCCCAATCTATCAATGCCTCCTCTTCTCCTAGTGCAAATGCTACACTAGACTTGCAGCAAATGATCTCTAGTAACATCACACCAAAACTGTACACATCAACCTTAACCGAAATGGATGCTTTCCTAAACCATTCAGGTGCAAAGTATCCAATTGTTCCTCTTATTGCTGTACGAGCTGCTCGACTTTGCTCTGCCAACAAAAGCTTTGCTAATCCAAAATCAGCAATCCTTGGCGTAAAATACTCATCTAGGAGTATGTTTTGAGGCTTTATATCACAGTAGATGATTTGAGTGCTGCACTCTTCATGTAAGTACATTAGGCCTCGTGCTATTCCAAAAGCAATTTGCACTCTTTGGTTCCAATGAGGCCTGGATATCCCAAAGAGAAAGCTAGCTAAAGAGCAATTACTCATGTACTCATATACCAGAAGCTGATGCTGCCCCTCATCACAATAGCCGAGCAAACGGACTAAATTCTTGTGATGAGTTTGACCGATCACGCTCACTTCTGTTTTGAATTCCTTCTCACCTTCTTCCACCACCTTACCTAACTTCTTGACTGCAACAAATCTTTTGGAATCTGATGGAAGGACTCCTTTATAAACAGTTCCGAAAGCACCTTTTCCCAGTGTTTCCTTGAAGCCCCTGGTTGCTTCTTCGAGCTCTTTATATGTATAGCTTCTCACATTTGTTGTAAGTGTTCTATCAATATTCCATCGCGAATTGAGCTTTTTGTGGTACAAGTAAATAATAGCAACAATACTAGCTAAGAAGAAAAGGATATTAAGAAATGCAGAGCTGCCAAGGAGTAGTGCCAAGACAACTACCATAGACTGGTCTTTCTTATCTGAAGCTATATTTTTAGGTGTCTTGATGAGAACTTTGCTAGTATTACTCTCTAGATATATTCCATTGGACAGAGGATACTTCTTCTTCCAACATTGATTACCGTTACCTTCATAAACGACCACAACACACAAGCAATCGTCAAGGCATCGCTGTCTACACTCTGTCTCATTAGCTGCGGTAACAAGGCCGTAATCTGAGAACGGCCAATTCACATTTTGAACCAGTTTAAACTCTATATTTTCTTTTTGCTTTTCCCATCCAATTTCGCAGCTGGGCAATAAAAAGTCTGGTTTACACCCAGCCAAATGATTGGATTGGTCCAAGGGAGAAAATCCATCAGGGCATGAGCAAAATGCTGGCCCACTCCCACTTGAATCACCTAGAGTACGGCAATATCCGTTCGGTCCACAAAATCCACCTCCAGCAGTAGCAGCAGCACCAGTAAATGTAGCACAAATATCACTGGGAATGCTTTGCACTACAGTCCATGATGAAGAACAGCTCTCATACACGCCACTTGGGGTGTTCACCTTTCTGTGGTGTCTGTACAATCTGAAGCCTCCATCATGATCAATCCTAGCCAAGTAGTAGAAATCTTCTTTTGAGCCTGCAGGACTTTCCTTGGTAAGGTTGTAGATGTTGATTGAATTGTTTGCATCTTGGATGTACATGTATCCATCCTCAGTAAAGTTCAACAATGAATTCCATTTGAGGGTCCCGGAGGCAAAATAAGGTCTGTTAAGGGCTTCAGATGGCATAGAAAGAGAGTAAAGCACGAAATTGCCATCAAGCTGAAAAGAAAGCTGGAAGTGCCCTTTTGAATAATTTGTCTCAGATTCTCGAGACCTAAGTGTGGTATTCATGTACAGTATTTGGCCAGGCAAGATTGTATCAGTAGGCTCTCTGAAGCTTTCCCATATAGAATTATACCGCTCATCTAAAATCACCAAGTTACCATTGTCCAGCAGAGCCGCACAACTGGATTTGGAACCATTCCTTGGAGCCTTCCATAACACTTTGCCATTAGGGTCACTGAGAACAAATGCACTGCTGCTATCCTGCGTCAGTTTAGAATCTTGTGGTGCTGGTTCATTTCCATTTGCAGACCAAACTATGGTTGGGTCTTTGGTTTTATTAAACCAAACTGCAAGCAAGAATTGATAATTCTCTTTCTCACTACTTTCAACAGGATAGAATCCAAAGGCAAAATCACCAGAAGGGGACTGGATGAATGGACCACTCCCTAGCTGTGCAAGTAAAGGTGGTTCCAGCTTTATGTTACAGTCATTTTTGGAGTATGTGAAAACAGTGGGAAGGAGAGGAAGAAGTAAAAGCAAAAGCAAGAGAGAACAAAAATGTCGAAGTGTTGAAGTAGTCATTGCCGTGGTTATGGCTTATGGGTTTATGGCTTAGAAAGAATCCATGGCAACCTTCATATAGAAGAGGACGTTTTCGGTTTATTTAGATTTTCTTATCAAGCAGTTGATCAAGCCTCGTGATTGAAATTTCCAAGAACCACTGTCGTTTTTCATTTGATGCGTAAAATTGTGGAGTTCTTCGTTTTAGCTGATTTCTAGTTTCATGTCAATTCCACACGGTTTGTTGACTTTATACATTTCCCCTACAAATGATGCACCTTGGACAAACATGACTGCTCCATGATTGACCATCCTATTTTGACTTTGAGCCATATTTTTAGAATTACATTTGGACCGTTTCAATATGCAAAGTTATTTCTTGATGTGTTAGTCTTGTTTGTTGCCCTGTTTGAAAAATTAATCCTTGGCTAAAAACCTTATGGTTAAGTGATCAGTAGCACTTTCGAATTCTAATCTCCTCCATAGGACCATAAGTAAATTTGAATTCGAACTCCTCACTTGATTTTTTATTTATCTATTATTTATTTATTTATTTCTAAAATCCCCTTGCAATCATGAATCTGGTTGAATTTTCTCAAGCAATTTTGGTGTTTTCTTTTGGATCGTATTTGGTGACCATCCGGTAAGTCTCTTGGTATTGTCAAGGATTTAGGCCTTGGATTTAGAAAAGCTAGTGACAGATATTGATAAACAGATTTACAGGACTTGTATGTCAATTGTTAGAAATATTAAAAAAAAAAAGAAATATTAAAAAAAAAGGGGGGGGGGGGGTGGAATACTAACAAATGCTCTTAGGTCAGTTTTTAATAAACCATTTAAGGAAAGTGTCAACTGTCAACACCTCTTTCATAAAAAATATAAAAGCTGTTAAAAAAATTTACATTTTTTCCCTTTTCCCATAAAATTTTTTCAAGAATATTTTTTAATCCAATACCCTTAAAACATTCGTTAACTTTTTTCTTTAAAAAATAACTTACTATTATGACTCAATGAACAAGAAGAACAAATATAACAATTTTTATTTAGGTAACTGCAATAAACTTACCTGTGGTTTGGTCTAAAATCACTTTGTGATTTAAAAAGTATCACTTTACCTATTGAGATAAGCTCTATTTGTCTCATGTTACCCATTTCTGTTAAAATTAAGGGTAAATGTGTATTTTTGCACTCTTTTTATATTTCTCTCCCCCCTCCCCCAAAACAAAAAACAAATAAAAGAACAAGAGAAAATAAAATCAAAAAGTGATCATTGATATAAAGAATTATGCAATATCACACGTTTCAAAATGAAATCTCAAATCTCATTCAATAAATCATTCATTCTGTCACAGTCTCTCTCTCTCTAACTCACTCACTCACTGTTTGTTTCCTTTTATAATACGCGTGCATAATAGAGGACAATAATAATGATGCAGATTTTGAGGACGAACCTCCTTCACTAGATTCTGCTTGAAGTTCTTTCTCTCTTGCTCTCAAAAGGTACACTTACATGAATTTGAAATAGCATTAAACTTGTTCAAAATTTTTATTTTTACTTTTTTTTTTTGGTTCTATATAGAATGCCAGGATCAAAGATCCAGATCAGAAGCGCTATTGATAAAAGACCAGCCATGTTGGATCTAAACAATGCGCCTGCTACACCAGCTCCAAGTTCCCTGACCAATCAACTACATAAGTTAGGTCGAACCTAGTGTTTACACAAGAATCTTGTTTTTGTAAGGTTTCGAAAAAGTGGTTTCAAAATTCTATTTAGAGTTTAAAAATATTTGATAATCTATAAAAATTTAGTATTTAATTTTAATATAATAAAATTTATCTATGACATGACATGCCATCTTACATCAAGGAGCTCAATATATGTTTGGATTTTTATAATTTAATCCAGATGAAATTTTATTAAAATTTCAAGTGGTGCACTAAAGTTTCGGTAATATTTTTATGTAAATATTTCTAATATTATATATATATATATATATATATATATATATAAAATAAAAAAAATAAAAAAAAACTTGCCACCTAAATTTTGTTACGAGAATAACCTTAAAACACTTTTTTTTTTTTCAAGCCTAAAAACTTATTCATTTGGACAATTTGATGGATGTATATTACAAGTCAATGGTCAGAGCTACAACTCTCGGCCCTATCATGTGGATTCATAGGTTTCTAATAAGTCGGCATTTAAAGAAATTATTGGTGCTGGGTCTACTGCTAATGTGGTGGATGAGTTCAAAAAAGATAAAGAAATTATAGAGCTTAGACATTCATAATAAATTTAAAAGTAATGCTATTATGGAGATCGAGTTTTATGGAATATTTTATTAACTAATCCAAAGATTCAAGCCGAATGTAGACCAGAGAGTTGTACATTGTGTGGAGCAGATATAGAGACAAATATTCATCTAGAGAAAGACTCCCAAATTTTGGGGCAAAATTTGATATATTTTTTATAATTTATTTTGGATATATAGGAAAAAAAATAGTTTTACATTTTTCCTCTACATGGATCTTACATATATGTGTCACTAATCACAAGATATAATTCAAATAGGAAAGTGCTAGAAATACTATAAATTTTACTTCAAACCCTCTACAAATTGATATGACAATTAATATGATTTGTGGAAGTCAACAACTTATTAAATGTATTTTTGAATTATATTTTGTGATTGGTGATATGTATAAGTCCCATATTGTAAAATTTATAATATCTCAAATATTATTCATTGTTACATTGTTTGTAAGTTTTTTTTTTTTTTGAAGTAAAATTTGTTACAATTTTAGTATTTTTTCAAAAAAGAAAAAAAAAACATATTACAAAATAAAAAAAAAGAATTTTATTGTAAAAAAATTATGATATTAAACACTAGTTAAATAATAACAAAAAAGACCCCAATTAAATATATCATCTTAGGCCTCAAGGATTGTTGGCCCGCCTACCCCAATTAAATATATCATCTGTGTCTTTAAGAACAGGGGAGAAGGAGGTCTCGGTTTTGTTTTGTTTGTGCATAGAGAATGAATGGAGACAAATAAATCCATATTTCTAATTGGCGACGGCTTAGGAAATAGTCCAAACATATAAGTCATATGGCTTTTATTTTTCACCCTACATGTTTTGTGGGTCGGTTTTTCAGTGTTGTTTGTTAGTGTCTGGAACTTGAGCCTAAAATTTACTAACACAACGAAAATAAATAATGCCCCAAAAGTTTGTGCATATGGGTTTGGTTTGTTAGTGGAATCAAAATTTGTTAAGCACTTCTTTAAATTTCTTAATTTACTCTAGTGCCTTAAATCATCAATCAGTGGAGCTTGGGTGTGGTTCTATTGGCAATTGCAACCCCAAATTCTTTGGTCCGCAGTGAAGAGGCTTTCAAAGGCCTTTGTATTAAAGGTACTTTCCCTTTTGTCTCTTTTGATTATGTTAGCTATCTTTTTCCGTAGTTGCTGATTCAAGTTGCTATGAAGTTTGACTGTTGGATAATCATTGTTTATTTAAATACCGTAGTTGTTCAATATATTCATGTTAATTGTTAATTATGTAGAAACAAATCAAAGAATGAGGTGTAATAGAGAAAGAAAGGAGCTCTTTGAACACCCTAAGGCTTTTGCTTAGGTGTAATATTTGGGTAGATTCATGTTGCAAAATACATTCATCTTATTCCCATTTGGAACATGCAAATCATGTGGTTGATAAAATGTCTCACTCACTTTTGCATTAGTCTAAGTCAACTTCACACAAACACTCACGTTATAGCTAAAGCTAATTATGCCATACATTTACGACTTCCAAATTTCATTTTCTCATTTTGATTAATGGTTTAATTTTGTAGGATTTGAGGATCGGTTAATGGCATGTTGTGTCTATGGAGGGCTATAGTATAATTACAATTCCAATATCACAGAAGCTGAAATGAAGTTCACCATGCAGAAGCTGCTAATGCAATTTTTGGATCCAAAATGCTCTCTACTGGCAATGACAAAGTGAGGATTGGTGGGCTTTCTTTTCCTTCCTTTTCTCAATTCCTCCAATAGAATTCAAAGAAATCATTGAACCAAATTTCCCTACCTCCATCAAAAAATTTCTATCTTTGCGAAGATTGTTAATATGGACATGCAATTTGTATTGGAGTTACATGTGCCAAATGTGTGACACATACAAATTAAGGAGATGTTTTATTAGTTAGTTAGTGCCAAGAATTTACAAATATTTATTCTTATCTTAATTAGAATGTAATAATGCTGGGTTTTTTAATGGATTACAGCATTTGGGTCAGTAATGAGCTCAAGGCAGGACGTCCATTTTGTTATATTAATGGTGACAAATTATAGAGAACACATATTTTGAAGAGCTAAGGGAAAATGGAGAGGAATAGATTTTGCCATTAAATGAATGAAAAATAGTTATTTTATGTGTTGCTCATTGGAGCAATGAGCAAGGAAGATTGTTGAGATTTCTTTCATTCGATGGTTCTATCTAAGTGAAAGTTAATGATTACTTGTAAGCATATGAACGAATCTATTATGGAAGATTCAATTGCAACGTGAAAGTCAAGGTGCCTATTTAACATTTCATTTATTTTACATGAATTATGATCTAGAAGCATGGGAAAGGTGTTTTATTGCCAATTTTCTCCTTTTTTTTTTTAAGAATCAAGTGCGCACACACACACTCACACACAAGGGATTCCGCCTTTGTGTTTGATTCTCTTCTTAATCTATCTCAAATCATGAATAACTATTAATATTTGTTCTAAAATAAAAATGGTCATGATAATATAAGGAGGAACCTATATAACATCATTTAAGTATGGAATAAGTCTAACTCAACCTCTCCTGGCTCTATCTCTCTATATCTCCAACATCGAGTGAGCTTCTCATATATATAACTGATTAGCTAATGTCACTGGTATAAACAATTCTAATTGAAAATTTAATTGCAAGTATTTATTGGAATTGGGAAAAATGTGTTACTTCATGTTATTACTTTAAAATATGTTAAATATTCTATATAACCTTCTCATATAGTGACTTACAACATTATCCGCGTATCGTGTGGGCCCCTCAACTAGTTGTCTTATAAGATTAGTACTTTTTTTTTTTTTTTAAATATCTAGGTGTGTATTGGTAATTTTTTATTTTTTATTTTATTTTTATAAGAACTCTTACTTATATAATGCTAGTACTTTTATTGCTTATAAAAGCTTGTGTGATAGCATGAATTCCATTTCGTAGAGCCTTTGGTGGAAGCCAGCAGATGGAATACCTTATGTACGACTAAGCCAGCAGTGGAAATTGTCTCACATCAAAAGGCAGGGAAATGTCTATTGGCCCAACCGCCCAACATGCCCAGCATGTTGTGGACTACGTTGCATGGCCAGGGGAGTGGCCTAGCTTGATAGAACATGCATGTAATGAAGACAAATTGTAATTTGCTTCTTTATTTTCGATGAAGTTTTAAGTATTTCCCATCCAAAAAAAAAAAAAAAAGATAAAGAAAAGAAAAGAAGAATTGAAGAGAAAAGTTACCTTTTAAACTTTTGCTCCCAACCATTCATACATCTCGTGCAAATTGCAGACATCCCTGAAGATTGAGAGGACCTGTTTCTCATCAAAAAATCCGGATCCTCTGCTTTCCTGCACATTAACCAGAGATTTCTCACAGAATTCCATCACGAGGAATGCTTCCTTAGTTCGTCCCATATCCAAGATGGTATGGGCATAGAGTGTGACAACATTAGGATGTCCCTTAAGTGACTTCAACACTGAGATCTCATTCATCACCAATTCCTCTAATTCCTCATCATTAAATATAATGTGCTTTAAAGCATACTGCTTTGACACATTCACAAGGTCCCGAGCTAAGTATACACAAGAGAAAATGAACTTAGGTTTGGGACTTCCAATGGATACAGAAAATGAACTTAGGTTTGGCATTTGACCCATCAAATGTTGATGGGTTTGATTTGGGCTCATCTTCAGTGGCCCAGCCTGTAACGCCCCAAGTAAAAAAAAAGTAAAAAAAAGAAAAGAAAAGTGAAGTTCTGATTTTTTTTTTTTTTTTTGGTAATGCCCCGCCTTCCCCACCTAATAATATCCACCGCTCATCTCACACTATCACTTAACAAATTAGCAAATTCTTCACTCTCATCCTCTCCCACCGGTACACTCCACACCACCAACTCCACCATCATTTTTTCCGGCAAGATCACCAGAAAAATCCTTACAAACATCTAAGCACCTTCACATATTTTATTTGAGGTAAAAGTTCTAATCTCTTTTTTATAGGTTTTATCCTCTTGTTTGAGGTTATTTTTATCTCAGCTTTGATATGGATACCCATATGATTTATGAGCTTTGAAAGTGATATTTATGTGTTTATATGTATGGGTTTTGTATTGGTGGAATTATTTGATGAGTGAGTTTATGGTTGTGTTAAGGTTTATTTATAACATGTGGTAGTTGGTAAAACTAATTTTTCCATTGCTATTGTGATTTTGCTTTCAATTCCAATCACGATAAGAGGGTTCAAAATAAGAAACCAAAACAGAATCAACACAGCAAACACTAACCAAACATCAAAAACAGAACTTGCAATGAACTAGGCAGCAACACAACAACAATGAAAACAACACAAAGCAGAAATGGAAGCACCACACCAAATACAACATCTTAGTCTTATCTTTTATTACAGAAAAAGAAAAAAAAAAAAAAAAAAAAAAAAAGCAGTGTCTTGTTTGATCAGGCACTTGATAATCCTCGAAAAAAGTTGCATTTGAAGCAAAGCCTAACAATATTAGCAAGAGCAATATAAATAAAAAATGCAAAAAAGAAAAGGTTTATAATGTGTGAAAGGGGGAATACCACTATACTTGATAGGCAAGTAAACTTGAGCACTCAAAACAATTTTCTTGTCCTCAATAAATAGACTTGGTTATCTGAATACTGACTTTAGTAAAAGAATTGTCTACAACTTAGAAATTTGAACAATGGTTGTTGTCCA
This sequence comes from Quercus variabilis, assembly GCA_030445155.1. Lineage (NCBI taxonomy): Eukaryota > Viridiplantae > Streptophyta > Magnoliopsida > Fagales > Fagaceae > Quercus > Quercus variabilis. The sequence goes on along the minus strand of CP129448.1, from coordinate 2,111,240 downwards.
AATAGAGTAGTTAAATTTTCAATTTGATACCAACCGGAAACAATGATTGTGATCATTTTCTGGGTAACAAAAATGGAGTAGTGGCTTATGAAAAATGGTGCCTGTAATTGAATGTGTGAAAGACTTTGGTAATTTACTGTAAATGTAAGTCTAATAATGGATAAGTGGGTGGGGACGTACCTGTAATTTTCTAAAAGTGGTGAGGGCAATTTGGTCCTCCATGAGAGGAAATTTGGGAGGTTTTGAGTTATAACATGTGGTAGTTGGTAAAACTAATTTTTCCATTGCTATTGTGATTTTGCTTTCAATTCCAATCAGTTTCCATTGTGGGAGAGAATGGGATGACTCTTGATTGGTCTGTTCTTGATGGTCTTTTTATTTTTATTTTTTTATTTTTTATTTTTAATTAATCGTAATTTATCAATTGGACTGTTCAATGGGATATTGGTCTTATCATGACAAAGATGCTCTAAGCCATAGGTGCAAACATTTGAGAAGGCAATATAATGAGAAATGTAACCACTGATATTATGTCTAGTATTCTTATATCCAATCTTGTATCTTTAGAACATTTGTTGTTCTTTATCCTGCAGCCTTATGCTTCGTCATATAGAAATTAATCTGTTCTGAGTTGTCACAGATAATTGTTCCATACAATGACGAGGTTTCTGATGGAGATGCAACGCAGATTTCAACAGTGAAGGCCCCAATTTGATGATTGATATGTTTCTTTTTTCAGCATTGAGAGCTTTCCCCAATAATTCAAGAACATTATTGTCTGCTTATATTGCTTCTATTGTCTTATATGTGTTTTTCCTTAACCTAAATATCAATGTTCTTTCAGTTGCATTATTTCATTTTCTGTATTGCTATCCTAAAATCTGATGTTATAGAACTGACAATTGTGCTTATTTCTGCTTGATTTATGAAAATCCAGCGGCTGATGGAGGGTATTAGCAAGTTGATCAAGATGTTGGTTTCATGTAATGGTGTCTGTAAGATTTTCTTTTCACAAGCCTATAACAGACTGACAGAGATTTATATTTATTTTGATTTTGAATTTTTCTGAAGTTGCAAAATTTTAAAGAACTCTAAAAAATTTTAAATTAAGATCTTTTGAACAAACATACCATAATAGAACTTTCCCAATTTTCAAAGATTTATTTCTTATATACAGAAATGACAGCCATGATGAAAGGCAAAATTACCAAACTCTGGGCATTGAGGACTATGAGCTGGGACTCTCTCTCTCTTTCTCTCAATACTACCCATAGGTAAAAAAGATTGGTACAATCAATTCATGACTTCCAAGAACTAGATAGATTTTTTTTTCATTATACAATTTTGTTTTCAACGCCATTTCAGTGTATATTCTTTTCTGTTATGCTCACCTGCTGTCCAATGTGTTCCATTATAGGCATTTAAATGATCTTCTGACTCTTGAATTTTTATGCAAAAGTTTTTTCTTTTTCTTCTATCATGTGTTCTTGTATTTACATGATAAATATAATAACACAAGTTATTCCTTTGAAGGGTAAAAATATTAGCAATTCAGCCTTGGTGAACCGTCATTCCTAGAAGCTGGCTTCCAATCAGATATTTAAATTTGTGTGCAATGATGCTTCTATCTATTGAGAAACCTTATGCACGAATCGGTATTTTGCCAGTTGAACATGTTTTTAATACATTTATGCTTAATTAGTTTGCCTTAAAACTTATGGCTACACCTGTTTTCTTTTATTTTTTTTCTTTTTTCTTTTTTCTTTTTTTTCCCTTCAAATGTTGCAGTCTAAGAACTTACAATTTTTTTTAGCGTGCAAATTCTTCATTTTATAGTCATTTACATGATCTTTTCACTCTCTACCATCAATGTAAAAGTCTTTATTTGTCTTTGCAAGCTGAGGACTTGGTATAAGTTTTTTTAAGGTCTATTGGACAATTTAATTGACTTGATCCATTTAAAGAAGATAACAAAAGAAAATAGAAAGAACATTTTTGCGGTTGGTCATTCTTCTTCTTCTTTCCATTCAATATTTATAATTTTACTTGTTGATTTGATTTTTGAGAAATTCAAAACTTTTCAATTTAGCACATGTATCCGGAATATGAATTACATACCAGAAGATATTTATTGTTTATCTAAGTATAATACGTATGATTCTAAATCATAACATTCATTTGAGGGGCATCAAAACATATTAGGTTCTCTATCTCATACACGCCAGTTTATGTATCAACCATGAACCATCCTATTTTATTACACTAAAAAAGACAGATTCTTGATGAAAAATAGTATATTTGTAAGCCCAATTATAACAAAGAACAAAGAAGCAAATGTACCCCTTTTTTTTTTTTTTTAATATTATTAGTCATTTTTTCCAGCCTAAAGAAAAGCAACATTTCAAAAGATCAAGTAGGGCAGAAAAATAAAAAATACATTGAAAGCTTGGAGTGCAAAATAAAAGTCTGGAAGTCATCCAAGAAAATGTGCTTCTGAACAAAGGATGACATTTAGTGATAGAATTGAACATATCTGAAAACAGGAAACATCAATCACATAATCTTGCAAGATTTGGAATCCCATGACTTGAACTTGATTAAAAATTCAATACTTTACATGTGCCAGATCAGAAACAGGAAACATCAATAATATGGTAGCCAATAATATGTGGTTCTTGGGAAGAGTGATGCAGTGATGCTTGAGATACATGCATGTTGTTTTGGGTTTGGAGTCTGGATGTCCTAATTTGTTTTTGTTTTATGCGTAGGGGCATGACATTTTGTAATTTTCTTTGTATTTGTTTTAGATTTGGCTGGTCAAAATGGACTTTAGCTTGTATCTCCACTATGACAGTCTCAGATCTGGTAAACATATTTTCAACTGGCCTTTGCAGCATTATAGATGGTTAAGTAAGGGGGATCCTATAGCCCTTCTCTTATGTTTCTTTTTTGTTATGAAGATGCTGAAACGGATGATTGCAAGAGCAGCAAGAGGCATTCTTTTTGTGTTTCAGGTGGGAAAGGAAATTGAGATTTCAAACTTCATTATAGATGATCCCTGCATCATCTTCGATTGGAAATTTAACTGAGCTTGCTTATCTTAGTTTTCTGCTTCGTTGCATTGAGACACTTCTGCATTAAAAAAGAATATGGGTTCAAGTGAATTGGTTTGAGTGGAAGATGAATTGGCAGCTTTGTAGGCTGTAATTACTAATTGCTGCAAGGATCTCTGTTTTAGGCTGCTTGGAATTTGATGATTGAACAAATATGGACATTAAATTCTATCAATATATATATATGTGGACATTAAATTGAAGTGCATTTAACTACTTATTTTCTTTCTTTCTTTAGTATGCTGATATAGGTGGTTTATATGTATGATAAATTGAAGTGCATTTTCCATTTTTGTGTTTGATTTCATTCAAAGTATCAGATCAAATATTTGCAAAATTGTAGAAAAAAAGACGTTATTTTGTCTAATATATTTTCTTGCCCTGCCCTAATTTAGGCTTTGTGGAAGGGGGTTCCCTTTCTCAGATCCCAGTTTTTTCCGTCCTGAATAATTCCTTTTCAACTTTCTTGTTACAAGGCTTTAATTATTGTTTTTTGCAAATGCATTTGTAATCATGTTAGCAAGTCAGTGATATAGAAGGTGGAGGAGCCCTGTCTATGATCTATTTGTAATCATGCATTAAGACAAGTTAACACTTAACATGTAGTTGTATCTGCTTCTATTTGAAGTTGAAATAAATCTTGTTCTTTTGCACTAGCTATGTGATATGCTCTTCTCTCCTATTTCTTGTAGTTCAATAGGCTAGACATGATCTTCATTAAGGGAACTTTTTGTATGCTAATTACCTTTGATTATGTACCCAAATTGAGTGGCATGATTTTCTGGTTTAAGTTATTTGTGTGTTTTATGTAGTTCTCAATATAATGGTGTTTTAAAAAACTGAGAGTCAGATTTCAATTCAGTTCAGGCAAGGATTATCAGGAAATGACTTACCATAAAATTAAAAAATTAAAAAAAAATGACCTATTAGATCATGAAGATATTGTCAGAGTTGTGTACAATATTCTTGTACTTTTGTTATTCAGGTATCACTTAGAATGAAAGACATCTGTGACATTATGTACACAAATATGGGCAATTATATCATTTGTTTGATAATAGATGGTATATATTCAAAGATGTCTAATATAAATATCACAAAGCAGAAAAATCTAGTGAGGCTCTGGCATGATTTTGAACTGTTTGTGAAATTAAGATTTATAAGATAATTGGTATGGTTGTAGAGGAGGGTGGTCGGTCCAGACAGAGGAGGAGAAAGTAGATCAAAGCCGCAAAGTTCAAGTCATTCTTGTATATATTGGTGTGGTTCTTTTAGGTGAAGAGAATGATCAATCCTTTGCCAATAATGAGCTTGATGAAAGAGTATACAGGCATTATGGGTCTCCTCAATTAGAATGGTTTTCTTGGGATGAAATTTGCAAAACAGTGGCACTGTGGCAGCTGATGTTTAGCTTTGGGAAGCTTATATCAAGGTTCCATTCTATCCCGTTGGTAATTTTGCTAGGATAAAGGGTTGTCATCTAGTTATCACTAAAGAGCACCCCAAAGCATCGCATACAAACTTGTATTTTTTTTTTTTTTTTATCTCCTTTGATGAAATGATATTACTTCTGTATTCATTTAGTAAACTGAGTGTTTTTGGGTAACATGGGATGTAGTATATATGATCATATCAATTCCATAATAATCAATGAATTGGATAATTTTGAGTAGCTTTTGTTTAGAAATGACATGTTGTAGGAACATTTGGATGCAACTGCATACAAATATAGGGGATCTCATATTTCTAATTTGTGCTTGATTTATGGTAACGAAAGTCAAAATGGAAGATCAAATTGTTTGGACATGAAAATAGAGGTCAACAATAATGCCCTTTGGATGGGATTGACGATAACTTAGGATATGCAATATCCAGCAAAGGAGTTTGAAATATCTTATCAGGGGAAAAATAAAATGTTTGCTACTTCTTTAGCCTCTGCACGTTCTCAAAAATTTCAGAGATCATCAAGGGAGAGTTACAAGAATCACTTGAGGAAAGGCCATGAGTAGTCAAAACAAATTTGGGTATCGAGAAGGACAAAGACTACAATTGAATAGAATTTATTGATACAACACTTCAAATTGTTCCTGATATAGATGAGAAGCTCTTTTTGGAGGGTTTTTGAACTCTTAGAAGATGAGAGAATGGCCATGAAATTTGCAGTGAGGAAATGGTTATTGAGAAAGGTTTGACAGGATATCTATTTTGCTTGTTAGATTGGGATATAATTTAGATTTGGTTCCAGAGTTTTGTCAATGTAAATAAGATCCAATTTTAGAGTAGATATTTTTGGAATAGAATTTCTTGCTTGATTTATACCTAAATCATTTTCAAGTGTTCAAGGTTTTAATAGGAAGTCAGTTTGATTTTGTTGGGAGTACCTGCAGCTGCATGGTGATGTTTACTGTCTTGCTTCATTGATGAAAAAGTAACTAAGTTTATATTAAATATTAATTATTCTCTAGGCTTCAGACTTGGATAACCCATAATCAGAAGGCGAAAGTAATTGAACATTCTTTCAATTACATGTACACTGATTTACTTTTTAAGGCATCCTGTTCTTTAAAATTTTTTATTAAAAAAATTGATTTTTTATTTTTTATTAGAAAATTATGGTAAAAATACATTTTTGGTTCATATATTTTGGGCTAATTTTCATTTTGGCTCTTAAATAGATTTTGCACCTATCTCAGTCCCTGAAAACATAAAATTATTTCTATTTTGGTCATTGCCATCAACTCACTAATATAAAAGTCCTAAGTCCTATGTGGTACATGGAGTATATTTTTGGTACAATAAATGCTTATGTGGCCATTAAAATAATATTTAAAAAAATTTATTTTGCATTTAAAAATTGTCATGTCAACATATAAATTAATAAAAAAAAATTAAACAAAAAAATTAATTTATCAAAAACAAAAACAAATAATTCAAAAACTGAAATAATTCTAGGTTATCTTAAATAATAAAAAACTAAAGAATTTTTATTTAAACTGAAATAAGTTAAAAACAAAAAAACAAATAAATTTTAGTTGAAATTTGCCCCAAATCAATAAATTTAGTTGTATTTGTAATTTGCCCCAAAAACAAATAATTTTTTTTTTCAAACAAGTTTTCTCTCTCTCAAACCTGTTGGAGCCCTTGGATTTCTCTCTCTCAAACAGTTGGATGTCCCAAATCATAGGTTGAACACAAATCACACCATCGCCACTGCCACCACCAATTGAAAACCCAAATCTTTAAGGCTCTCTCAGTTTAAGCTCTTGATGTCTAGTCTATTCTCTCTCTCTCTCTCTCTCTCTCTCTCTCTCATTGGCTTTATCTCTCTCTTTAAACTCATAGTTGAAAACCTAGATCAATAGTCATTGGGTGATTTGATCGGTCCAAATCTGAAAGAGAGAGACTTAGATTGGGTTTTCTTTGGGGTTTGTTGAGGATATGTAGTTTGATGATGTTGGTTGGAATTTATAGAATCACAGAGGTTGGGTTTAGTTGGTCTGATTGGTTAGTAACATTTTGCATTTTTAGTTGTAATTCGACTTACAAGGTGGCTTTGATGGGTTGATTCCTTATAGGTCAAAATAATATATTATACTAGAATCAACCGCAACTAAAAATAAAGGTATTATAAAAAAAGAAGTACTACATTCATTCTACAGTAAACTTTTGGTTTCATCAATTCATTTTGCTTCTTTTTCTTTTTTTATCTTTATTTGGTAATTTCGTCCCGTCCGCTTTTATAGATATATATATATATATATATATATATATATAAATTTGTTAGTCAACATAATAAATTGTCACAATTTTTCACAATTATTGATGTATTAATTTGTTATAGGTCAAAATAAAATATCATACTAAATCCACCACAACTAAAATAAAGATATTATGAAAAAAGAAGTGCTACATCCACAATATTTTTCACAATACTTTCATAACAAAAGTGTGAAGGCGCAAAGCAAGAGTAGTAGCTACATTTTTTTTTCTTCAATTTACACGGTTCACTAACCTTCTTTTTTTCATTTTTCTTTTTTTGGGTATATGATTAGACTATGATCAACCATAATTGAAAATATATCTTTTGCAAAAGTGTTGTAATGCCTGTTGTTATTATCATAATATTTTCACAATTGTTAAGATCTCAGTTTTTTATAGATAAAAGAAATGCTAAGTCCACAACATTTTTACATTAATTTCGCAACAAATCATATGTGGTAATTAGTAAGCTGCTATAGATCGATAAAATTTACTAATACTAAAAATAAAGGTATTGTGAAAATATTGTGACATTTTGTTGTGTTCCTATGCTTCTTTTTTGGTTCAGTCAAATTTGGTGAGCTAAAATTCACTGTTTCACACACAATTTTATTCGGTTGGTGTTTTTGTTGTTGTTTTTTTAATGCATAGTTTAAAGTAATTGTCCCAATTAAAAATCAATAATAATTTACCACATAAAATTTGTTGTAAAAATTTTATGGATGTAGCATTGCTAAAAAATAAAATAATAAAATGTCATACCAAGATCCACCATAACTAAAATTAAGGTATTGATAAAATATTGTGACATTTATTGTGCTCTTGACTTTTTTAAATTTCCTCATTTATATTTTGTAGACAAGTATATAGTCCTTGTTGTTTCTCTATTAGTTAAACCCTAACAAAATCTTATGATTCCTAGAATATTTTATTGTGTAATATCTATAATGTCTCACTAAATTTTAAAGTCCCAACAATTTTCTTCGTGTATTTTGCGTTTTATATGTTAGTTGTACTTAGAAAGTAAAAATGGTGATGTGTAGTATTGTATTTGGGGAAATTATTGAGTACTCCCAAAGTATCATAAATACATACCCCCCTCTTAAATCTTTAAGATTTATAATTTTATCTAGGAAAATGATATGTCTACAACATTTTTATAACAAATTTTAAGTGGCAGGTTGTTACTAATTGTTATTGTTGGGACAAAAAAATAATCTTAGTGTTAGTTTCAAATTTGAACCAATAATAACTAACCGTCTGTGATTTGTTGTAAAATTGTTGTAGATGTAGCATCTCTCTTTTATCTAATAGAAACTTCAATGACATATGTCTTTTGTTATCTTATTCTTTTTTTTCTTTTCTTTTTTCCTTTCTTTCTTAAAAATGTGTTCATTAAAATTTAAGTAAGCTAAATGTTGTAATTAGACTCATAAGATGATAAAAAAGGAAGTATGAATAACAAAATATTCATTGTAAATGGTTGTAGGTATTTAATTTAATGAAGAGTTTCAATTGTAGCCTATAACATCATTTATTGCGAAAATTTAAATATTGTGATAATATTTTATCAAAACTTAGTTGTCTATTGTTGGAAGATAATGATATTTGTTATCATCCTTAGTAGATTTTTTTTTTTTTTTTTGCATGTAGATACTGTTTATAGTAAATAGGTTTTAAGAAATTATCGTAGTAAATTAGCATAGTAAATAGATGATCACATGTTAAATAACTGTTCTAAATTTAAGTACATAATTTCTTACTACTTAAAAAAAAATTCTATCTTAAATTTTCTCACTCATGGGGCAGCATGTGCAAGGCATGTGCAACCCCTACTAATTTTTAAAAAATAAGGAAATGTTAAAAAGCACCTTGCACCATAAGGTACTAGTTAAAGTTTCGTTAATGTGAATCTATATAACCAAAAAAAAATGACATTAAAAAAAAGACAAAAATATTTTTAAAGTTGAAAAAATAACATAAAGTTGAAAAAAAAATGTTAGAATAAAAGTTTTTTTAAAAAAAAGTGATTGTTAACAGGCACATTGTGGTTAACATAACCCTGTTAAAAAAACAAGAAAAAGAAATTCTATATAGAAATTAATGTCCATAAGGGTTCGTTTGGTTGGAGATGTGAAAAAATAGGAGCATATAAAATGGTGGAAGGATGAAAAAGTGGAAGGAAAGAAAAAAAATTGGGTAAACTACATATTTGGTCCATATCCTTTACATTAGATTTCAATTTAGTCCTTAACTTTTCAATTTTGTCAAGTTGGTCCCTAACCTTTCAATGTCATGCTAATTTAGTCTCTGCCATTATCTAGTGGATGGAAATGCAATGTGTCAAATGGCCTAAATAAAATAAAATAAAATAAAAAATTGCCACATCATTGCCACCTAGACTAACATGTCTGTATTTTTAATATTATTTTATAAAATGTCAACATAATTTTAAATTAGAAAAGAAAAAGAAAAATTGCAGTTGGTAATAATGTCACTGAATTCACAAATGGCAACATTTAATTCAATCACCTATCTGATTCTCGACCAAAAAAAAAAAAAAACTTATCAGTGTGGTGTGGGACATAGACGACATTGCTAGTTTGAAATATCATCGAGTTATTGCTAATTGCTATATGAAAATGTTGCAATTTTTGAACGATCGTAAAGATTGGAAATAAAATTAATAATTATTGCAAAAATTGTTAACTTATAAAACGGACGTAAACATTGGTTTAGGATTGTCTTTGAGCCTCATCCAGCATTCCATGATCAAAGCAAAGATCATTTGATGACTATTTGAGTATTATAATAATAATAATAATAATGGAGACAAACTCATCGCCTTTGCTCAGCTCAGGTGGAGGAGTCACAGGCACACACGGTGGTAGGGTAGCAGTATCTTTAGGTTGTTGATTTTGTTCCCCATCCTTTTCGTTTTTTTCGATGAGAAATCAATTATTTACATATATAAAGCTACTTTTCGCACATGATCGTGCTCTTTCAGGGAAGAAATTTGCATCAGGTGGTGGGATCGGACCATGGGTACAGGCCACACTACTTTATGTCAAGACTTGAAAAATATCATTAATTGGATGCTTTATATATTGTTCTATCTGTAGACTTTAAATGAGTAAAATTTATAAGGACAATTTATTGGTTTAATTTTCATCTGCTGTTAATGTAAATTGCATGTACACAATTGCACGACAGTGTGTACAATATAATGTTGTAGTATAAATTTGTACAAATATTGTATATATTGAGTCAAGTCAACCCAACTTATTAACAGACCCGATTAAGGTTAAAAAATCATGACACAATTATTAAATGAATTAGGCTCAAGCTAAGTCATTTAATTGAATACTCTTATCTCGACATGACACGAACCTGACACGCTAATCTAAATTCTCAAATTGACACTCTTATTAACAATCACTTGTAAAAATATGTCATTTAAAATTATAGTAAAAATGTTATAGAAACATTTTTTTTTTTTTTATCTTGGTGCGGAAAAGTTAAAAGTTTATTTTTGAAAGAAAAGAGACACTGCAAAGAAAACAAAGGCAACACCAATCTAATCCCCTTATTTACGCTTTTTTGGATTGGACGCTTCACTTTTTTTTTTTTTTTTTTTACATTACCATCTAAAGGCTCTAGTCTAATCCTCCAAGACCACCACTAATACGTGAACAAAACTTTAAAATATTGTTTCATGTTCAGAAAACTATAAAAAATTCTTAAAGTTTTCAGTCTTCCACTAACTTTAACAAAGTCGGTGAAACTTTTACATGATTTAAAGTTAGTGGAACAGCTGTATAATATTGGACATCTACGTGTTTCACATAGTTTGATTGACCACAATGACCCCGGCATGGTTCGTTGAAAGTTCAAAGGAGTTATCTTGGGCTTTACTCAGAAACTTCCATAATATTGCAATTAATATAAAATGCGTGTCATTTTTTGAAAGCAAGACTACAATAAAGTCTAGCCTCCTGCATCCATTGACTCACTCTCTTCCTGTTCACTTTGCTTACTTTATATTGACACCGCTTTCATAGCTAAGCTACAACTTAGCATATGATATTCTTTGAATATTTTTTGAAAAAATTACTATCAAATTTGGTCACTAAAGCTGCTTCTCTTCACTAAATGAAATTCTTTAGGAATTTCATAGTTATCATACTTTGAACATGATTGCAATAAAGGTCATCTATAAATGAAAATTCACAGTTTTTTTTTTTTTTTAGGTCTTGACCTCTATGTTTGATAACCATAAGGGCAATCCTTAAATAATTGGTGACATATTTGCATCTCTTGGAATGAAGGTCCATGATGGTAAAAATGGCCCTTATGTGTTGGACATTGTTTTTGGTATTAGTTCTTGGTATGTAAGACTTTGTATTAGTGGCAAAAGATATATTTCTTACTATATTTAGCTATAATTAATGTATATTGGAAGCTTCAAGGAGGCTGAAAAATCATTATAGATGAATTATTACGGTTTTGTTAATAAGTTGAAAAAAATGGTCAAATTTCACCCTTTCATTTTTCTTTATAAAGATGGTTGTGGTTAACTTTCTACTAGACTCATCTTCTTGTTGGACTGTAAAGACTGTTTCTTTTTCCTTTTCCTCTTTTTAATAATATAATATAATTGAAGCTAATTCTTCAAAATGCGTAGCACAAGGTTCAAAGTTATATATAGGTCATAAAGAATAGCAAGAAACTATTTCAAAATAAAATTATAAATATTCGTGCATCACGTGGTATATCATCTAGTTTATATCTATATTATTACTAAAAGCTGAAGCGTGATATTTATTGCTACTGAGCTCCTGCTGCGCCACCTTATCACCACATCATTCGCCACATAATTATTGTTTTTTCATTCCTATTTTTTTTTTTACAAAAAAATATGTAAATAGATTATTGACTTTACATATTCATCTTTATTGGTTTTAACACATATATATATATATATATATTTCCTTTTTATTTCCAATTTTCCTATAATTTTTTTTTTTTGACATTCACTTTTTTTTTTAAATATTTACACTTTCTTCAACCTTTCTTTTTCCTTACATTTTCATCTCCTCACTACCGCCTACTTTAATATCACTATTCATCTTTCCCTTTATCTTGCTTTATATATCTCTTCTTATTCACTCCCTTCTACCGTAATTTAGAATGCAAAAAAGTAATTTACCTTTCATTTTTACATTCAAACCATAAATATATAAAGCCTGCCATAACCGATTTTACTGTTCTAGCCCTTTCATGGCCCTTGTCTGATATGGAAACCTTTTGCCGACCACTTACCGAGTCAATGGTTCTAACTACCACCATTGACCTGTGACTTTCAGACAACGACGGTTTCTTTTCTACTCGTCCAGTGTGTACCGGCCTTTCCCTCTCGGTCTCTCATAGCATGCACCTAGTGGTTCTTACCTAGTCTTGCCTCTTTTGGGTGGCATGTCATCCTAGCAGAATTGTGCCCACCAAAAGAGCTTGGGCAAGAAACACAAGAATGGGTTTCCACTCCTCTCTCCACCGCCAGACCGTGCCCTCTCCCATGACCTCACCCTTTCTCATAATGGCTGGGTATAGATTAGTGATGCCTGGGTTGTACGCATGCTTTACCTTCTTGATGTTTCATACGTTTGCCGAGGTCTGAGAATAGGTATGCATATCCTGTTGTGCACGTTTTGGCTTTTACTGGGTTGTATCTCCAACGTTTATGACTTGTCCCTTTCTTTGAAGGGTTGGGCATTGTTGGATCATTGGGCCTCCCTTTGGTTTGGGTGTTTGCTTCGTGGCTTGGTATCTCTTGTCATACCAGATTGTTATGCCTGCTACTTATCTCAATCCTGTTGGACCCTTTTAGGCTTGCCGTGTGTTTTTCTTCTTAGTTTTCACGCCTATCTTTTTTATACAAAAGGATTTCGGCCTTTGTGGGCCAAATGATGTTGACTGGAGCAAAATGGTATTGGGCTCAATTTATCTTCATCTGCCAAAGCCATCCTGCTAGAGAACTGTATTCTGCGACAGATTTGCATTCTGCGACAGACTTGTATTCTGCGGCAGATTTGAGTTCACTTGCACTTCTCTCTTTGGAAATTTCTTGCTCTTTGGTATTCTTGGTGGGTCTTTGGGCCTTGCTTCTCACTAGACTTTCTTCTTTATGGGCCTTTGGGTACAAATTTGCAAAAAATGGGCATCAACAAAGTTATATTGAAATTAATTGTCTCTGAAAAATATAGCGATGTTTGTATTTTATTAGTTGATACTTGAATTTAATTGGGGAACATACTTAATTTTTTCTCTCTAATTAAAAACATTACAAATTGATATGGCAATAAACATGATTACTACCACATCAATAACATAATAAATAAATTAAAAAAGCCAAACCTACTTCCAACTTTATTACAAAATATTCACAAAATAATGTGATAATAAATATGATTGGCATTACATCAACAATATAATACTTTTTTTTATTATGTTTTAAAAATTGATACATCCGTTTTGTAAATCCTATATTTTAAAACTGATAGTAGTTGTAGCATTATTCTAAATAAATTTCTTTGACCAATCAATTAAAGAAAATACATCCCATAAAAATAATAAATAATTAAAAGAAAAAACACAAAATAACTTTGTGATTATTTGTATTTTTCTTTTGAAAAAGCCAAATATTATAGTTATATTTCCCATAAATTACCAAACAAATAAAAAAAATTCTATATATTATCTATTTATATATTTAATATTATGAAATTAAAAAACTGATTAATATTACCAAGGATAAATAATTAAAAATGTCAGTTTTTTAACTTTGGATCACAAACAACTTAAAAGCAAAAGTCATTCAAATAAAGAAAAAAAAAAACGATTCTAAAAATAACAATGAAAAAGAAAATTAATAAGTAAAAACAACACGCCTTACTAGCATATTCGGTCTTACAAACAGTCACATAAATGTGACGCCTAACCTTTTTTTTTTTTTTTTTTTTTTATTGGGTTCTTTCACATATTTTTTGAACAGGAAATTCTTTAAACTCTTCTTGTCTCTTTTTATTTATTTATTAAATATGAACTTTAAAAATTTAATCGTTAAATTACATGTTTTTTATATTCTTAATATGCATATCAAATTTCGTTTTAATCGGGTATTATTTATTATTTGATCAATAAACTTATTTTTTATGTATAATTCTTTACCACAAAAGCTTAAAATCAAAATATGACATTATTGACATAGTTATTGATTTTTGATATTTTTAAAATTTTATAAACAAAAAGAATAACAAGCACATGTAATCTAACCATAGAGACTGTTTGGTACCTGCTTTTAAACAAAAGTTTACATTGTTTAAACGACAATAACACTTTTGATACGTATTTTCATAATACTCAAACATGTATTTTCATAACATTAAATATTGAACAATAATATTTAAACAATGTTACTAAGCAAGCCATATTTTCAAAATTCACATCTCACCAAAAGGATAAGAGATGGGTTTAAAAAAAACTTTTATATATATATATATATATATATATATTATTTTTCAGGAGAATAACTTCAAATTTTTGGAGAATATAAATAATAAATCCTCTCTCGAAAATAAAGAAACAAGAAATTCAAGGGTGGCCATGTGCCCAAGGCCCCTTGGTGTAGCTGTGGGTCCGTCGCTGCAAACAAGCTTTAGCCACAAGCGCATGCTCAGCAAGAGACGATGTAGACAAGTGCATGTAAAGTTCTTAAAAAGAAGATAAAGCGAAAACTGTTTGACTGCATAATGCCAAAAATGGTCAAAAGTTACAATGATGCAAAGCTGAAAAGCATTCAAGCGTGAAGGTGAAGTTGGGTCTGACCTTCGTAGATTAAGGTCAATATTGGATCAAATTATAACTACTGGAGTAATTAAAAGGTGTCACAACATCTAGCTTAGATCAACTCATAAGTTTTTCTCTTAAACTTTAATATAGATTAATGGATTAATCGATTAATATATAAAAATAGATTAAAAAAAAGATCAAGTATAATTCTAAATAATGGCATCCAGCTGGAGCAGTATGCTAAAGGAGAAAATACAGAGTGTACTATCAAGAGACAAAGAAATAAAGAAGGAATTTATTGGAAGATGACAATTGACAAGAGATAGATTAGAGCAGAAAGTGCCCCATGCACGGTGTACCATCAAGAGACAACGAAATGAAGGAGCAATTTCTTGGAAGATGACTAGAGATAGAGCCGAAAGTGTCACAAGCATGTCGATTGACCAAAGCCTGTCAAGTTGTTGACTCCGGATGTGCCCAATCCAGAAGTTCTTGATGACTTATTTAACTATGAAAAAATTTGAGTTTTATGGAACTAGTTTTTGGTGAAAGTAGCCAAATATCATATTTTAGTGAAATTTATAGCAAATTATCACTGTTTTAAAAATATTTAAAAATTTATTATTATTTTTTTTTTAAGAATCTGAATGGTGTAATCGGTAAATGATTTAATAGCCACGATTTATTTCTTACACTAAAATAGATTAGCATTGCCCATTTCGAAAATGGTTTCCAGGCATGGAATAAAGGCTCCTTAGGAAACGTTATCTAGTTTGATTTCAATGTACACCTTTGGTTTTCTTTTCTAAGGATTTTTCCTACAAATTACTGTTTATTGATTGAGTGAGTCTATATGGTAGCTGTAGGTGATCACATTTGTTCCCGCATTCCCATGAGTATTTCAAACATGCCAGGAAACACACACGAAAGAGGGGGCTGGGGAAGACTTGACTTAACATCGTGAGGCACGTGTCTTCGTAGTCCAGTCATTTTTCTCTGCTAAAGTACTACACCGAAATTTTTTAATCATATCGACCAAGACTATCTTCCTCTCAAGAAAATGAGTATCAAAGACTAGAAATGGCTTGATTCAATGTCAGGCTGACTAGGAAATCCTCATTAGGATAATATTAAAAAAAATTATTTGACATTTAAAAATTTCCAGAATCAACATATAAATTAGTAAAAAAAAATTTTAATGTATCAAAAACCAAAACAAATAATTCAAAAACTAAAATAATTCTAGTATCTCTTAAATAATAAAAAACTGAAGAATTTTGATTTTTTTTTATAAAAACTAAAATAATTCAAAAAAACAGAAACAAATAAATTTTAATTAAAATTTGTCCCAAAAACAATAAATTTAGTTGTATTTGTAATTTGACCCAAAAATAAATTTTTTTTTTTCAAACAAGTTTTCTCTCTCTCTCAAACCCGCTGGAGCGTCTCTCTGTCAATCAAGCTTTAACATGATTTAAAGTTAGTGGAAAAGCTGTATAAGATTGCGTGGACGAGGGACATCTAACGTGTTTCACATAGATTGATTGACCACAATGACCCCAGTATGGTTCGTTGAAAGTTCAAAGAGTTATTTTGGGCTTTACTCAGAAACTTCCAGGATATTACAATTCATGTAAAATGCGTGTCACTTTTTGAAAGCGAGACTACATTAAAGTCTAGCCTCTTGCATCCTTTCACTCGCCCTCAATTCCTAATTCATCCTTCACTTTACTCACTTTATTTTGACACCGCTTTTACAGCTTTCTTTCTCCTCCTCCTTTCAACTCTTTTCATCTTTCTGCTCGTAAATCCCAATGGCCTTATCTCACCAACCCAAGGACTTTGATGTTTTCTTAAGTTTCCGAGGTGAAGATACGCGCCGTGGTTTTGTAAGCCATTTATATAAGGCTTTGGATCAACATGGTATTCAAACCTTCATTGATGATAATCTCCATAGGGGAGAAAACATTTCTGAAGAGCTTCTCAAAGTCATTGAAAACTCAAGCATATCAATAATTGTATTTTCTAAAAATTATGCATCCTCTAGTTGGTGTTTGGATGAACTTGCTAAGATTATTGAGTGTACCAAAAAAGTGTTACCAGTTTTCTATCAAGTGGATCCATCTGAAGTTCGTAAGCAAAAAGGGGATTTTGGAAAAGCGCTGACCAAGCTTGAAAAAAGAATTAAAGATAAGACAAAGGTACAAAGGTGGAGGGAGGCTTTAAGTAACGCCGCCAATATTTCTGGCTGGGACGACAAAAACAGGTATTTGTATAGAACTACGTACTCCTGTTTGTTGATCTTCAAGAGTTTTAATGGTTTTGTGATGTCCATTAAATTTTATTGTTAATTAAACAACAACTAGAATTAATTGTTAGCTTTTATTTTCTCTTTAAATTTTACTAAATTATGGAAGTAAAATTTTCTTTTCATATCTTTTATACAATGCTTTTTTTTTTTTTTTTTCTTTTTTAAAATTTTGAGAAGAATCATTTATACTAAGCTAGTTAGCTATAGATTAAAGATGGAAATAAAAGGACTTAATATTAGATTACTTACCATTATTAATTTGGAATTTCACCCCTCATAATATTTGGAAAAATTTTAAAGAAAAAAACTTAATTCATTTTTTCTAAGCATGTAATGAGATCCAGTAAGATTATGTTGTCATCTGAGTGGACTTTTAATGCCACTTCATACCAAAAGCTAATTGTTACCCAAAAAAATGAATTAAATAAAAATTTTCAATCTGAGTTACATGTCGCTTACTTCATCTAACAACACTTCAACTGTGATGTAAAAATTAAACATCTTGCATTTAGTTTATGTTATTTATTTTTCATAGTCCAACTTGTTACATGTGTTAATTAAATGCTCTGTGAATGACAGTTGCACTGAATCTGAACTTGTCCAAAAAATAGTTGAAGAGATCTTAAATTCTGAATTCATTCAAATGCCATCAAATGTTGCTACAATGCAGCTGGTTGGGATAAATTCTCGCATAGAGGCGGTAACAAAACTTTTAGATATTGAATCAAATGATGTTCGCATGGTAGGGATCACTGGCCTTGGTGGAATAGGCAAAACTACAATAGCAAAAGCTATTTATTATAGCTTTTCAAATCATTTCAAAGCAAAAAGTTTTGTAGAGAATGTTAGAGAGGGGTCAAAGACAGAGGAAGGCAAAATACTTTTACAACAAACACTTCTTAAGGGTATCTCAAAGGACAAGAATTTGAGTGTGGATACTCTACATGAAGGAAGCACAAGGATAAATAAAATTCTTCGCCTAAAAAAGGCTCTTATCATTCTTGATGACGTGGATGATGCCGACCAGATAGAAACATTGCTCGGACAATGGAAAGGCTTTGCAGTTGGAAGTAGAATCATTCTGACAACAAGAGATAAAAGCTTGCTAGTTCAAAATGGTCCTTCAACCTATGACTATGGGGTTGAGGAATTAGATAAAGATGAGGCTATTGAACTCTTTCGTAAGCATGCCTTCCCAAGTAACGAAGTCTCTGAAGATTATTTGGAACTTGAGAAACAAGCTATAAGTTATGCCAAAGGCCTTCCTCTAGCTCTAAAAGTAATGGGTCGTGATTTGTGTGAGAAACCTATAGATTATTGGGAAGATGCGTTAGATTGTTATAAAACAAATCCTCTTAAAGGTATTCAGAATATACTGAAAAGAAGTTATGAAGGATTAACCGAAAATGAAAAGAATATTTTCCTTGATATTGCATGTTTCTTCAAGGGATATGACATGAGTTATAATATGATTAAGGATGTACTGAAAGCTTGTGGTTTAAACCCAGTATATGGTATTCGAAAACTTATTGATAAGTGTCTCTTGACTATTAATCGATATAATAATTATTATTTGTCGATGCATGACTTATTACAACAAATGGGTATGGACATTGTTCGACAAGAAGCACTACAAAAGCCTGGGGAACGTAGCAGACTATGGTGTTATGAGGAAGCTCTTGATGTATTAACTGAAGATATGGTATGTATGTTATTTTGATGCACTTACTCCCTTTACTTCACATGAGAGATGTATTGAACTTTTTTCCCTTTTTATTTATTTATTTATTCTGAATATTATTTTTGTTTAAAGTTTATTAACTATTATATGTTTTGGTGGTTCACTTACCCTATTGTTCAACTAGGGTTCAGATAAAATTCGAAGCATGATATTGTGGTCTCCTAAATCAGAACTAGAAGAGGTGCAATTAAAGGGACAATTTTGTAAGATGAAAAATCTTAGATTGCTTTTGATTCGTAATGTACGTTGTTGCAATGGACCCCTTGAATGTCTTCCCAATAAATTAAGCTTGCTTGATTGGCGTGAATATCCATTTTCTTCGTGGCCACCAAATTTTTTTCCAGAAAACTTGGTTGTGCTCAACTTGCCTTTTATTCTATTTAAGGAACCAGTACTCAAGCAGCAGGTATGATCATTAGCATTTATAAATTATTATTTTATCAAAGTTTTTAGTTTTTAATTTATTTATATATACTTCTTTAAAGATTAAACCATGTTCTAACTTTCAAATTTTTTACTACAGAATTTTGTATCTGTGACATATGTGGACTTCAGTGACTGCGATCTGATTACGAAAATACCTGACTTATCAATGACCCCAAACGTAACGACATTGATGCTTTATCGCTGTACAAATTTAGTTGAGATTGATGACTCCGTGGGGCATCTTGATAAGCTTGAAGAGTTCGGCCTTTACGGTTGCAAAAAACTTGAAACTCTTCCGAACTGTCTCACGATGAAATCTCTTACAAATTTTGATCTGGAAGCCTGCAAGAGTATTAAGAAGTTCCCAAATATCTTGCACGAAATGGAAGGTGTTGAATATTTAGTTCTTGACGGGAACTATACTAATGAATTGCCTCCATCATTTGGGAATTTGATTGGGCTTAAGTACTTAAATATGTTTTTGAATTCGGGAGAGGCACATCTTCCGGGTTGCATCTATAATTTACGACATATAGAGGATCTTTGTTTTATTGGCAATGTCATATTTCCAAAGAATGTGGAGATTGATAGACAGCCAATGTGCAACTCTCATGGTTGCTCTTCCAAATATGTTTTTCCAATGTTGAAAACACTATCTTTTTCCTACCATAAAATTTGCTCAGAAATAGAATTTATTTTGAATTATTGTTGCTTCCACACACTGGAAGAGTTAGAAATCGATAGCAGCAAAGTTGTTACCATCCCAGAAAGCATGAGCAGATGTGAGAGATTACATAAGCTTATTATTAGATATTGCGATAAGTTGCAGGAAATCCTAGGTCTTCCGCATAGTATAAGACGTGTAGAAGTATATAATTGCCGCTCGCTAGATTTACAATCATTGTTTCAGGTATATCTCTCTCTTAAAGATATTAAGAAACTATTTGTGTTACCTTCACAAATACTACATGATTTGCTAAGATGTAACTAATTGAATTTGCTAATTGCATGCAGCTGCTTCCAGAAATCATTGGGTTTCCACCAAATCTACCACCATGTTTAGGTGTAACAAGCCACGTGTTTCCACACTCATCTACAATGCCTCCAACTTGGCCAAACCGCCTTTGTGAATATAGTTTTGAGGTAGCAGGAGATGAGAATGATATTCCAAATTGGTTTAACCATCAAAGGGATGGAAATTTAATATCATTCTCGATTGGTCCCAAATTTCCAACAATTGCTCTCTGCATTGCTATTGGAATACAAGATTCTTATTCTGATTTTTATTATCATTTCATCATTTCCATCAATGGTAGTGAACAAACATTTGAAAGAAAATTCATTGCAATATATAGCAACTTTGGGCATCTGACTTTTTGCTGGAGACCTCAGAGCTCATTGCAGGAACTATTTCGGGACTTGCAACTAACTGATCGGAATCATGTTGAGATCCTCTGTGAAACTTTCAAATCTGATTATCCTTTATTAAGAGAAATTGCTGCTCCTATCGTTAAAAGGATAGGAGTCCATGTAGAATGCAATTGCCCTCCTCCTCCTCAAAATCCCAGTATCTTTCAAAACATTAATAGGCAGCTTTCTTTGGAATTAGGTTTGGGACTTCCAATGGATACAGAAAATGGATCAGACTTAGGTTTGGCATTTGACTCATCATATGTTGATGGGTTTGATTTGGGCTCATCTTCAGTGGCCCAGCCTGTAACGCCCCAGAGCTCATTGGAGGCACCATTTCGGGACTTGAAACTAACAGATCAGAATCATGTTGAGATCCTCTGTGAAACTTTCGATTTTTTTCATCCTACATCCGGAGATATTGCTGCTCCTATCGTTGAAAGGATAGGAGTCCATGTAGAATGCAATTGCCCTCCTCCTCAAAATCCCAGCATCTTTCAAGACGATAATAGGCACCTTTCTTTGGAATTAGGTTTGGGAATTCCAATGGATACAGAAAATGGATCAGACTTGGGCGTTACAGGCTCAGCTTTTACAGCTTCAAAGCATCTCCACCCTCTCATGTTGAAGTCTCTACATGATCCAGATTTTGCCGCTGATAAAGGTATTATTCCCTTCGCTTCTATGAACAACACTTTACTTTTGTTTACTTGTCTTTATTTATTTATTTTTTATATGTCTGAATAATGCTTACTAGTTCATGGGAGGCCAAAAGCAACATTGGCGTTTTGTTGATCATATATATTTTGATTTTCCTAATTACTTATCCATAAACCATACAATAGAATAGCTAATCGTGAAGCCCCAAACGCAGAACAATATTTTCGTTTTCATTCTACAAGAAGTTTCTTCCTGTTTATTTTGTCTTCTTATTAACTCATTTCACTCCTATTTACTATTGTGTCTTTGCTATATTTATTTCACTTTGATTGCAAACATGGACTTAGCCAACACGCAGTCTAAGGCCTCCCAGTCCCAAGCCACACCATTGCCTCCGAACAATCCCTTTGAAGAAGTGTTGTGGCCCACAATGCGGGCCAAGCTCGATGCCCATCCAACCACCCAGGCGTACCTTCAAAATAATGATTTTGTGAGGATAATGCATGAGCTCCATAATACCTATCTCGAGGACAAGAGGGTTATACAAGCGCCTACTTCTGCGGATGCAGAGATGCCTCAGTCTTTGTCTTCACTATCGCTGCGGGAGAGGAAGAGAGGCATGAAGGCTGAGCCTGCAGAGGAACTAGATCTGATGCAGTATATAGAGCAACCACAACATGAACCAGATTTTGCCGCTGATAAAGGTATTATTCCCTTCCCTTCTATGAACAACACTTTACTTTTCTTTGCAGTCACATGTTGATGGGTTTGATTTGGCTTCATCTTCAGTGGCCCAGCCCCCTGTAAATGATGATTTCGACTCCAATCAGTTTCCACTGTGGGAGAGAATGGGAAGACTCTTGATTGGTCTGTTCTTGATGGTCCCCTGTTGTAATTGTAAGTAATATGATTTGATTTGAGTTGTAACGCCCCAAGTTAAAAAAAGAAAAAGAAAGGTAAAGGTCTGAATTGTTTTTAGTCTTGCAAGTGCCCCACCTACCCCACCTAATATCCATACTTACACTTTATCACTTTGGCCGACTCACTTCTTTCTTCTTTTTCATTTTTCCCTCAAACACTCACTTCACTGAGTTCACTCTCTCATCCTCTCCCACTGGTACGCTCCACACCGCTATCTCCACCATCTTTTTTTGAAGCAGGATCACCAGGAAAATCCTTAAGAACATCTAAGCACCTTCACATATTTTATTTGAGGTAAAAGTTCTAATCTCTTTTTATAGGTTTTATGCTATTATTTGAGGTTATTTTTATCTAAGCTTTGATAAGGATATCTATATGATTTATGAGCTTTGAAAGTGATATTTATGTGTTTATATGTATGGGTTTTGTATTGGTGGAATTATTTGATGAGTGGGTTTATGGTTGTGCTAATGGTGGCTATCTAAGGTTTATTTTTGTCAGAAATTTGGGGGTTTTGAGTTATAATGTGTGGTTGTTGGTAAAACTAATTTTTCCGTTGCTATTGGGTTTATTTGGAGTTACTTGAAGTTCTAAATTTCCTGTCTTGGAGGATATTGTGATTTTGCTTTCAACTCCAATCAGTTTCCATTGTGGGAGAGAATGGGAAGACTCTTGATTGGTCTGTTCTTGATGGTCTTTTTTCTTTTCTTTTTTTTTTTTTTTTTTTTTTTTTTTTTGTATTTAAGTAATTGTAATTTATCAATTGGACTGTTCAATGGGACATTGGTCTTATCATGACAAAGATGCTCCAAGCCATAGATGCAAACATTTGAGAAGGCAATATAATGAGAAATGTAACCACTGATATTATGTCTAGCATTCTTATATCCAATCTTGTATCTTTAGAACATTTGTTGTTCTTTATGCTGCATCCTTATGCTTCTTCATATGGAAATTAATCTGTTCTGAGTTGTCGCAGATTATTGTTGCATAGAGTGAAGGGGTTTCTGATGGAGATGCAATGCAGATTTCGACATTGAAGACCCCAATTTGATGATTGGTATGTTTCTTGTTTAAGCATTGAGAGCTTTCCCCAATAATTCAAGAACATTATTGTCTGCTTATATTGCTTATATTGCTTCTATTGTCTTATATGTGTTGTTCCTTAATCTAAATATCAATGTTCTTTCAGTTGCATTATAGAACTGATAATTGTGCTTATTTCTACTTGATTTATGAAAATCCAGCTACTGATGGAGGGTATTAGCAAGTTGATCAAGATGTTGGTTTCATGTAATGGTGTCTATAAGATTTTCTTTTCACAAGCCTATAACAGACTGACAGATTTATATTTACTTTGATTTAGAATTTTTCTGAAGTTGCAAAATTTTAAAGAACTCTGAAAATTTTCAAATTAAGATCTTTTGAACGAACATACCATAATAGAACTTTCCCAATTTTCAAAGATTTATTTCTTATATACAGAAATGACAACCATGATGAAAGGCAAAATTACCAAACTCTGGACATTGAGGACTATGAGCTGGGACTCTCTCTCTCTCAATACTACCTATAGGTAGAAAAGATGGGTACAAGCAAATCCTGACTTCCCAGAACTAGATTTTTTTTTTTCAGCATAGAATTTTGTTTTCAACACTGTTTCAGTGTATATTCTTTTCTGTTATGCTCACCTGCTGTCCAATGTGTTCTATGTTTTTAATACATTTATGCTTAATTAGTTTGCCTTAAAATGTTGCAGTCTAAGAACTTACAATTTTTTTTAGCGTGCAAATTCTTCATTTTATAGGCATTTACATGATCATTTCACTCTCTACCATCAATGTATAAGTCTTTATTTGTCTTTGCAGGCTGAGGACTTGGTATAAGTTTTTTTAAGTTCTATTGGAAAATTTAATTGACTTGATCCATTCAAAGAAGATAAAAAAAGAAAATAGAAAGAACATTTTTGCAGTTGGTGATTCTTCTTCTTCTTTCCATTCAATATTTATAATTTTACTTGTTGATTTGATTTTTGAGAAATTCAAAACTTTTCAATTTAGCACATGTATCGGGAATCTGAATTACATACCAGAAGATATTTATTGTTTATCTAAGTATTATACATATGATTCTAAATCATAACATTCATTTGAGGGGCATCAAAATATATTAGGCTCTCTATCTCATACACACCAGTTTATGTATCAACCATGAACCATCCTATTTTATTACACTATAAAAGATAGATTCTTGATGAGAAAGAACAAAGAACACAGCAGCAAATGTACCCCATTTTTATTTATTTATTTTTTAATATTATTGGTCATTTTTTCCAGCATAAAGAAAAGCAACATTTTCAAAAGATCAAGGCAGAAAAACAATCAAACTTTTAGTACACGTGAAAGCTTAGCCCCTTGGAAGTGTTTTATATAATTTTTTGGATGTGTAATGTTGAGTTCATCACTTGGGGGTTATGGCGAGGAAAAGTAGTTTTTCTCCCCTGCCAGCCTGTCAGATTCCAGTTACCACGAAATTGATTTTTGAAAGCTTTCAATTTGGAAATGTTTCCAAAGAAGAGAAACTCATATCGTTGTTTTTTTTTTTTATTTTTTTATTTTTTTATTTTTTTTATGTGTTAATCCCTTAACTATGCCTTTTAAAAAGTTCGTGGCAAAAGGACTGCCCTTCATTTCTGGCCCTCCTTATGTGTTTATTATAATTTCAAGGCAGAATAACAATATAATATCTCATTAAATAATGTGACATTATCCATAACTTTAAACTTATATAATACTTAATATGAATTAATTCGTTCATACAGCTTTTTTTTTTTTTTTTTTTGAGAAACCAATTCGTGCATACAGCTGAAGTGGAAAGAATCTTTAGTCACTTAGTTTATGTTTTCCTTGATATTAAGTATTAACATTAAGATATGTACTTAAAATAGTTATTTATTTTAAGTAGGAGTTTTTTTTTTTTTTTTGGGAAGAGTAAGAGTAGTTAAAGTATTTATATTGTATCAAATCAGATTTTAAAACTTTTGACGAATTTCTGTGTACGATTTGCATAGTATATGGAGTATAGGCAATTTCTTATATGATGCACGAAAAACGTAGAAAGCTTTAAGTTTTTCATTTATTTCAAGAGGATCATGGCAAATGCACACGGTTCATTGACTTTTAGTTAAAAGTGCTAAACGTATGTTTAGCTAACAAAAGAGCTGGCCTATTACCTACCCTTCCTACATGAGAGAAAACAACATTATGAATATCATGTAAAGATGAAAGAATTCCACATATCACTGGGGCCACAAATGCATGGGCTGAGTCTTCTCAGCCAAAGCTTGGGACCGTTTCAATATGCAAAGTTATTTCTTGATGCAGATGAGTTTATAAATAAAAACAACAACAAAGTTTTTAATCCCAAAATTTAAGGTCTGGTATGAATCCTCTACAGATTAGATTGGGTCTGTTACATGAACTCTTTTCCTCCATTCTATCACTATTTTAAAATAAATCCCTCGTTAAAAACCTTGTCCACTTTCGAAACTTCTTTACAGACAAAACTTGACTTCAAATCCCTCACTTATTGTTTTTTTTTTCCCCAAAAAATATTTCCCATGCATTTGGGTACTCTAGAACTTTAGCTTGGGTTGTATTTGGTGACCATCGGGTAAGTTTCTTGGTACTGTCAAGGATTAATGTAGATGTTGGCTGAGTAATTTAGAAAAGTTTGCAACAGATATTGATAAACAGATTTCTAAATATTTACTTAATATCCTTAATATCATGTAAAATTGTAAATATTCATCAAGCCTTTCAAGAACACCTAAAAATCAGCAATAGAAATATTTTTTATATCTGAATGATGAAGATCCCTCCATTCCTTGAAAAAAATATCAAAGTATGTTTATTTATGTAAAGATCTTTTTGTCAGTAGCTCATAAAGTGAGATCTTTTTGCCACATGAATCACAATTGATTATTCTTATTCTTATTCTTATGAATTATGTTCTTCAGGATTATCGCCTGATCCTATGTAAATTGTGCAGTTATGAGACTGAAAGTCACCCACGTTTTCTGGAGATGTCAGTATGTTACTGATGTTTGGAGTGTATCGATCAACAGTACATTTCTCCAGTGGTTTTTGAATACAGACAAAATTCCTAGAGGCAATAGATTTTACAATGCGGAACCAGGATGATATGAACAAAGCTTTGATTTTGTAGATTGTAGTTTTGACTCTTTTTGCATCTGTTTGTAGAAGGGGTTTTTCCCTTTCCTGTTGTTCTATTAAGGGTTTCTTATAACCAAAACAAGCCTACATTTACTTCTCACTAAGGTGCAACAAAAAAGGTCCAAATTAAATTACTAGTTAAGACACAGAGAAAACCTAGATAGGACTAGAAAGTGAGCAACTAATGAATGTCAACCAGAATTTGATCACTTGTGCGCCTGCACCAGGTTACCCAACCAATCAGCTACATAATCAATTAGGTTGAACCAAACATTCACACGAATTTCCTGCTTCTACATGGTTTGTAGACAACTTTACAGCCAATTTTGAAGAGGCAGATTCCCAAACTCTAATTTACTGACACATTGCTTGCGCAGAAGACAATTATCATCGCATCAAGGTTTGACCTCTAACTCCATAATCAACAAGGATACAGATCAATTCGAGCAAATTTACGAATAATCAAATTCTTGGAGTCTCCATAGCCTGTTGTTGGACAAACACCATATCCCCTACTCCCTCTACTATAATCTTTGCTCATATATGGTCATTTCTAGTTAACATAACAATCAAATTACTACCAAGTTTAAGTTGGATTATAAGCTATCTAATCTAATGAATTAAGAGGTTTGAACAGGTTCATTATCCTTTCACCCCACAGGTACGAAAGGCCCACAACCATGAGATCCAATCCCCCGGGCCCCTAGGATACAAGGGGTTAATTTTTTTTTTTTTTAATAATCAAGCAAGAATGCAAGATCGTTAGAACTCAGTACTTTAAACAACAATTGAGACATCCATTAAAGTATACACCTGTAGTCTGGTACTTCGTCAAGAATAATATCACAAATGTTTCCGCATTAAAGCATCTATAAAACACAAGCACCCAGAGAACACAAATCAAGCCCAAAAGCCAATAAGTTAATAAATATTCACTATTCTCATTTTTCTCACCAAGGGTGCCAAGAAAGATAGTGGGGTTCTCACAGAATACCCCCATTATAACTACCCAGATGACCTTGAGTTAAAATCCTGCCCATCCAGCAGGTTGAGAAGCTGGCTTGGTCTCTGTAATCTTTGCCTCCCCAAAACGCTGAGCATTATTTCCATCACTGATGGGTATTGATATCTGAGGGCTATTACTGGGGGCAGCTGAGAAACTCTCTGCTCCAAAACCCCATGAATCAAAACCAGTGTTTGCTTGTGCAGCCTGCTTAGTTTGGTGACCATTTCTTGTCCTAACAGATTTGGAAGGGTTCTCTTTTGAAAGAGGTTTCTGTGGCTTAGGTTCCTCAGCAAATGCTTGCCATTGCTTTGGCTCCGGGCTCACACTATTCCTGTCAGATTTTTCTTGCTGTGGTTCCCAAATTGTTCCTTCAATCTTGTCCTTTTGCTGAAAAAAGAATAAATTCTATCAATAACAGATATGATGGAGAAAAAATAATCAAATTCTGATAGTTTAAAGCAAAGAAAATTATACCAAAGGAGTTGCAGGAGAGGTTTGAATTTTTGAAACATTTTTATTTGGTGATGGATTTCTAGCAGCAAGTGCTTGCTTGAGCTCTTGAATCTCCTGTCTTTGAGATCGACAAATGGCAGATAGCTTTTCAAATTTTGAAGTTATTTCAGCCTTCTCCAAGTTTGTTTGCTTCAGCTGCCCCTTCAGCCTCACTACTTCAGCCTCTAATGCTTCCTCCTTTTCAGAATTACTATTACTAACTGTGGAGCTAAACTTCTCAGTATCAAATTCAGCAACAAAAGTGTTAAAAGTGTCATCTTGAAAAGTAGCTGTAGTCTCAACTTTTGATGGTTTTGGCCTATGTGTGCCACGGTCTGTACCCTTCTGGGAAAATGTCATCTCAAAATCCTTGGAAGAGCCATCCTCAGCCTCTTGTGATTTACCGTGTGTATTTTTTCGAACAGTATAAGTTTGTATGTCTGCCTCTTTTGCAGGGCTAGTATTCCTAGGTAAAGGAAGATTCTCAGGCTTAAATTGATCATTTTTTGATGTACCATGGGTAGTAGGTTCTTCATCAAATTTGGGCCTTGTCATGTCCTCAGGAACAACTGAATCTTTTGCATGCAGACTAGACCAGAAAGCACCAAGCTGACCCCCACCTCCCCCTGCCCTAGAAGAAGGTTGTGATGTGTTCCTAGTTTGTTCTCCAGATGAAGGTGGGGGTGGCGGACTTCTGCGTGGCACTGGATGTGCCTTATATGCAGGCTTTGGAATACCTGTTACATCAGCCTCACTTCAATTGAAAGCAAATCTCAAATATTTGTGGCCTTTCTTAATATCAATTTACAGTTATCCAAAATTAAATCTGCTCCAACAAAATCCACGTCAAGAATTTATGAAATGTTAAGTTTTCTTCATTTCAATCAGTTTTAACACTAAAAGCTAGAAGGTCAAATTTAATAATTCATACAGAAAGAAGAGTGAGCTTTGTAACAAGTACACCTTTGATGTCCTCACCTTCATGTAT
Organism: Quercus variabilis; assembly: GCA_030445155.1. Taxonomy (NCBI): domain Eukaryota; kingdom Viridiplantae; phylum Streptophyta; class Magnoliopsida; order Fagales; family Fagaceae; genus Quercus; species Quercus variabilis. The sequence goes on along the minus strand of CP129448.1, from coordinate 2,082,330 downwards.
GTCCGCGGATTTCATTTCAGGTGGCCTATCAGGTAAAGACTTCTGAAGATTAGCAGGTAACTGCTCATTAACACGAAACCACACCTGCCAACATTGTAAAAAATCCCAGCATCAGTTAGTAGAATGTTTATTCTTCATCTAAAATTTCTAGGACAAGATGATCTAAAACTAACCTAAATTCATGGAGATGAATGGCCAATCAAGCAAAGCGCTTGCCTGCGTGATGTCTGGTCTGTCATCTGGTGAAGATTGAAGCATCTCTTTGATCAGGTCTGTAACAGAGGAGCCATATTTAGGTAACTCTGGAATGCGATAATTCCCATTTAAAATTTGAAGCTTTGATTCTCCATCAAATGCACTTTTGAAGTAGCAAATCCGATAGAGGAGGCAACCCAGCGCCTGCAGATTGATAGAGTAACGTCAGTTCCTAATTGCACATTTGATTAGTGATGATTCAAGGAAATCCACCAATATGCCGCAAGATACTCCTCTACTCGAAAGGTAACCTGCACGAAATAAAGAGAAAAAACCTGTCGAAGGACACCGGTGTGGTGCCGGCCGAATACCCTCCGAAGGTCAAGTTAGGAACTTCTATTCAACTCTAGAGTGCTAGAGAGGGTTAAATTGTGCGTACCTTCTTTCGTGAGAGCATTAGGGCTTTTATAGTAGTAGATGGTTGATCTCCCTTTCTTGGTTCGGAAGTCTTTTCCTTATAGGACTCTTCTTGTAGCAATCCCAAACGTGTTGGTCAAGTCCCCCCTTAAAGGGAAGATTTTTACCAAATATAGAAGATCTCCGGAGTCACACAGGCGCAAGGACTCTATCTGGGCCTTTATGAGAGTGGGCCAAATTGCCCCCCTTGAGGGGTCCAGTAGGCCCATGGCCAAGCAGCCCGTTCAACCAATCCATGTATCCAGCCAGTTCAGCTAGGGTCCGTCTGCGTTGAGGCCCAATCAACCACACGAGGCCTTCCGAGTATTTATTCCCTTTCAGTTGCCCCCTCACCCCATGAGTCCGCGAAGAACAACTGAACGGACCCATGGGGTGACGGATAAAAACGAAGACGTACCTTTTGCAGGCATATGCCTGTCAACAACTGAACGGATCCAATGACTGACGGATAAAAATCAAGGACGCACCTATTGTATACCCGGGTCCGCGAATTTCTATCCGTACGCTGCTGGATCAGAAGATAATTAATGCGCCGCGCCAAATGTCACTCTGTCAGTGGTCGTTGTCTTGGATCGAGGCGACGCTTCGTCTTCCGTGCACCCTTCTTATAAATATCGAGCCCTCGCCCTTCATTCCTCAGTTTGTTGCTGGAGAAGATTTGTCAGAGCGAGTCCGTCGTCCTTGTCAGAACGCAGCCCGTTCGCTTTCTCAACCGTCGTCCTCCAGATCTTGCACTAATCTTCAGGTGAGTAGTTATGCCTCCATTCTTTATCCTTTACTTTTATGTTCGCACTTTATGCGTCCGTCGATCTTTTCAAAACCGTCGGAGTCTTAGGTTCTATAATTGCCTGTAGGCTATGTCTAGTGCGTCGAGTAACCAGTCCGTCGTTCGTGACGGAGCGGACTATGAAGGGATATACCCGTCAAGTCACAGAGATCGTGATAGCACGAGCGATAGTAGTCCGTCATCATCTTCCTCGTCCTCAACACATGAGGGCCTGGAGATGGTCGAATTCCAAGAGGGATCAGATGAGGAAGATCCGCTGGTTAGGTCCGTCATAGGGGCAGATGGGCTTAGGGAGTTCGTCTTGCCCCCAGAATGGACGGTGCATGCGTTTGTGTCTACCATCAAGGATGGGCACTTTAATACCCTTAGGGACCGCTACCAAATTCCAGAATGCATACCCCTTCGTCTACCATTTGTGTCAGAAAAGTGCTATTATGAGGGAGTCGACGGAGTGGGTGTGTACGAGCCGGTGTTCAAGGCTGGTTTAAGGTTCCCGCTGAGTTCGTTACACCGCGAACTTTTAAGCTATCTAGGTATCTCCGTCAGCCAGGTGTCTCCTAATGCCTGGAGAGTTTTTATTGCCATGGAGGTCCTATACGGAGCCATGACTGACGGAGCGAGGAGACTTACTCTAAGAGAATTCTTCCATTGCTACCGTCCTGACGAGATTGATAAGTCGAGGGGAATGTACAGTTTTGTTCCTAGGAGTCCCGTCCTGAAGGTCATTTATGAGACCCCGGACTCCAACAGGGACTGGAAAAGTAGATATTTCTTCCTGGAAGGTCAGGAATGGATGTGTCATCCAGGGGAGACGGACTTCTTGCCCGTCGACACAGTTTGGGGCATTTTAAACCCGCCTGGTATGGTTTGTCACTTAATGATTCCGTTCACTTTTCTAATGTTGTGGTCTCTAACCTTCGTCTTTTGTGTTGCAGTTCGACGTCGTCCTCAAGTTACACTTGAAGAATTCAGCTTTCTTGAAAAAAAATTTTCAAAGACCAAACCAGAGGAACGGACGTGGGCCAAGCTTGTCAATCTTAACACAATCCACTGGTACTGTGACGGTCCGGCACCCACCCCGGCTGCCTTAAAGTACGAGAAACAAACCCGTCTGCGTAAGTCCGTCTCTCCTCGTCACCTTTTTTCGTTATTTTCATTATTCGTTTCTTATTCCGTCATCTTATTCCAGAGATGGAGGATGCGAAAAGGAGAGCAGCCATAAGACTCCAAGCTGCTAAGAACAAACAGACGGGGACGGACCTCATGGGGACGGGCCCAAGTAAGCAACAACTGAAGAGGAAGCTGCCGGCGAAAAGTGACCGTCCTCTTAAGCAAACAAAGGTCCCCCTCGACCCGGTTATTGGCTTGTTGGCTGAGGGGACAAAGTCCATTACTCCGTCCAAGCATGGTGCGGGCAAAGGGTTGATGACGGGTGCCCCTGGAGAGCAGCAAAAACCACCCGTCCTGCTCCGCGAGGATTCCAAGTACGCTTTGGAGAAAATATCTTCAATAATTTCCCCTGAGGACTACGAGGACCTCGGGAATCACTCGACGGAGGCTATGGGGGAGACGGGCCTCTTCAATGTTGCCCAGGTGATTACTCTGTTACCTCTTAGTCCATCCGTTCACCTTTTTTTTTTTTTTTTTTTTTTTTTTTTTTTTTTTTTTTTTTTTTTTTTTTTTTTCTGCTTGCTTACCTCCGTCATTTCTCAGGCCATGGTCATGATGAAGGGCCTAATGGGACGGTGTCTCAAACACGAGACCACCATTGGCCGGATTCGTGGTAAGGCTAAGGTGATGGAGGATGAGCTGATCGACCTCAAGGCTTGGAGGGTAACTCAAGAAAAGAAGCTCAAGATGGCCGAGGAAACTCGGGACGAGGCCGCTCAACTGGTGGAGGGTCTGAAGAGAGAGCTGGTCGAGAAGGACGACGAAGCTCGTCAGGCTAGGGTGGAAGCCGTACGCGAGTATCGTGACTCCGCTGACCTGATCGCGGAACTGAGTGTCGTTTACAATGACGGGTTCGACGATGCCCTCCGTCAGGTTAAAAAGTTGTACCCGGAGCTCGACCTATCCTCCGTCAGTGTTTCTGCCCCCGAGCCGTCCACTGTTCAGCCCGTTCAGTCGGAGGACACCGATGCTTTATTCGAGAATGCACTTGTCCATGAGATTCCGACAGATCAGGCCGCAGTGGATAGCCAAGCCAAGGTCGTTGAGGACCCCCAAGCCGGAGAGGGAGACGGAGCAGACCAGAAATGATTCTTTTTGTAATAACTTAGTTTTTTTTTTTTTTTTTGTAAGTGATGAACAATTTGTTGGATCCGTCATGTTTCTGGGTTATGTACGTACATTGACTTTCAACTGGTTTTCCTTTTTATGCAAGATTCGTTGCCTTTTTACTCAGCTTTATGGGATGTATTTTTTAAGTGAGATCCGTTCTGCCTAGTTAGCTGTCCGTTGGGTAATTTTATTTTGCTGAAATACTCCGTCTGGCGGAATAGCTTTTTGACCCCATCCGTCGTGTAGTTGATTCCCTTTTAGAACGGATAGTTCGATTAGCGAGCGTTTTAATGGGTCCGTTCATTATGTGGATGTGTTTGGGATGAACCGTCCACTTTGTGGACTTTGTGCCTTTCATCCCTTTGGGATAATCCGTCCACTTTGTGGACTTAGTGTTTTTTATCCCTGTGGGATGATCCGTCCACTTTGTGGACTAAGTGTCTTTCATCCCTGTGGGATGATCCGTCCACTTTGTGGACGTGGTGCTTTTCATCCCTGTGGGATGATCTGTCCACTGTGTGGATTAAGTGTCTTTCATCCCTGTGGGATGATCCGTCCACTTTGTGGACGTGGTGCTTTTCATCCCTGTGGGATGATCCGTCCACTGTGTGGACTAAGTGTCTTTCATCCCTGTGGGATGATCCGTCCACTTTGTGGACGTGGTGCTTTTCATCCCTGTGGGATGATTTGTCCACCGTGTGGATTAAGTGTCTTTCATCCCTGTGGGATGATCCGTCCACTTTGTGGACGTGGTGCTTTTCATCCCTGTGGGATGATCCGTCCACTGTGTGGACTAAGTGTCTTTCATCCCTGTGGGATGACCCGTCCACTTTGTGGACAGAATGTTTTTCTTCCCTGTGGGATGATCCGTCCACTTTGTGGACTTAGTGTTTTTCTTCCCTGTGGGATGATCCGTCCACTTTGTGGACTTGGTACTCTTCATCCCTGTGGGATGATCCGTCCACTTTGTGGACTTGGTGCTTTTCATCCCCGTGGGATGATCCGTCTACTTTGTGGACTAAATGTCTTTCATCCCTTTGGGATGATCCGTCCACTTTGTGGACTAAGTGTTTTTCATCCCTGTGGGATGATCCGTCCACTTTGTGGACAACCTTTTTGAATACTAAAGCAGAAAAAATCTTGTTGCCTGAAAGAAGAGTTTTTATAGGAAAACGGTGCCTGCCCCCTTAGGCTTAAAAGGGCACTAGTAGAAGTAAAAGACATAATTGTTCAAAACAGCAGTATAGAAAATTGTAAAAGACATAATTGCTTGAAAAATTAAGAATGAGCTGGAGTCTATTGGTAGTACTTCCGAAGGTGTTCAGTGTTCCACGGGTGTTGCAGCTTCCGTCCATCCATGGTCTCTAGATGGTAGGTTCCCCTTCTCCGCCAGGATGAGATTTTGTAAGGTCCTTCCCAGTTTGGGCCAAGTTTTCCTTCCGTGGGGTCTCTAGCTGTTCCCATTACCTTCCGAAGCACAAGGTCCCCGATCTGGAAGTCTCTGTGTCTGACTTTGGAGTTGTAGTGCTTCGCCATGAGGTTTTGGTATCGCGCTATCCTCTGTTCGGCTGTGGCCCGGACTTCGTCGACTAGATCTAGCTGTAGCCGCAAAGCTTCTTCATTCTTGCCTTCGTCGTAGCTCTCCACTCGATAGGTCGTGAGACCTATTTCTGCTGGAATGACGGCCTCGCTCCTGTACGTCAGTCCGAATGGCGTTTCCCCTGTTGGTGTTCTTACCGTCGTGCGGTATGCCCATAAGACACTCGGTAACTCGTCGGGCCATATGCCTTTTGCCCCCTCGAGCCGGGTCTTGATGATTTTAAGCAGGGACCGGTTCGTGACTTCAACTTGGCCATTTGCCTGCGGATGCGCGGGCGACGAGTAATGGTTCTTAATGCCTAACTCTGAGCAAAAATCCCGGAACGCCCTGTTGTCAAACTGTTTTTCATTGTCGGAGACGAGGACCCTTGGTATCCCGAACCTGCATACTATGTTCCTCCATACGAAACCTCTGATGTTCTTCTCTGTGATAGTTGCTAGAGCTTCCGCCTCGACCCACTTAGTGAAGTAGTCGATTCCTACGACCAGGAATTTCAGTTGTCTTGCGGCCGTTGGGAAAGGGCCCATGATGTCTAGTCCCCATTGGGCGAACGGCCAAGGGGCCGCCATAGGTGTCAGCTCTTCTGCTGGTTGCCTAATCAGGTTACCGAACCTTTGGAATTTGTCGCAGATTTTGACGTAGGCTTGCGCGTCCTTCTGCATTGTAGGCCAGTAGTATCCTGCTCGGATCAGCTTGTGTGCCAGAGACCGTGCCCCCGAATGGTTTCCGCAAATGCCTTCATGGACCTCCCTCATCACGTAGTCGGCTTCCTTGCGACCCAAACATCTTAGATATGGTCGCGAGAATCCCCTCTTGTATAGGAAATTGTTGATTATTGTGAATCGTGAGGCCCGGACTTTCAATTTTCTGGCAGTGTCCTTTTCCTCTGGGAGTGTGCCTTCCTTCAGGTAGGCTATTAGGGGTGTGGTCCAATCGTACTCTGAATTTACCTCCCGTACTTCCGTTTCATCGCTAATGGTTGAGGAGTTCTGTATGAATGATAGCACTCGGTCAGGGGTCGTCATATTCGCAGCGGAGGCGGCTTTGGCAAGCCGGTCGGCACATTCATTCTCTTCTCTCGGGATCTGGACGAACGTGACCTGGAGGGAGTTGGTCCGTCTTCTGACTTCGTCCAAGTATTTCTTCATTTTTTCCCCCTTGCATTCGTAGACGCCACTAATTTGACTGACTATTACCTGTGAGTCGCAGTGTATAACCATAGCCTCGGCGCCTGCCGCTTTTGCTAGGTCTAACCCTGCCAACAATGCCTCATACTCTGCCTCATTGTTGGTCGTCGGGAAGTCTAAACGGATCATGAACTCGATCGTGTCTCCGTCAGGGGTTCGAATCACTACTCCGGCTCCTCCAGCTAGTTTATTTGATGATCCGTCCGTGTGGACGTTCCACAGTCTGAGTGCTTGAGGCTCCTTCCACCCTGTTCGTGTAGATTCGGCGATGAGATCAGCTATAGCTTGGCCTTTTATTGCGGTTCGCGGGCGGTAGTGTATGTCAAACTTGCTCAGCTCTATTGCCCATAGGGCCATCCGCCCGGCTGCTTCGGGGCTGCTCATTGCCCTTTTGAGGGGTTGATCTGTTAGGACGATAATGCTATGGGCTTGGAAATATGGTTTCAGTTTTCGAGCTGCGGTTATCAGTGCGAAGGCTAGCTTCTCCATGTAGGGGTATCTTTCTTCAGCCCCCCGGAACCCTCTGCTTACAAAATAGACGGGTCGCTGCGTCCCTTCTTCCTCCCTCACTAGGGCCGCGCTTACTGCCACATTCGAAGCGGCTAGGTATAAGTAGAGATCTTCTCTTGGTTTGGATGGGCTGAGCAAAGGTGGCGAGGAAAGGTATTTCTTTAGGTCCTCAAATGCCCTTTGGCACTCCTCCGTCCACTCGAAAGATTTCTTCAGGACCCGGAAGAACGGTAGGCATCTGTCTGTTGCTTTTGACACGAACCTGCTCAGGGCGGCGATTCTTCCGTTCAAGCTCTGTACCTCCTTTGTTGTCCTTGGTGGTTCAAGTTCTATGATGGCCCGAATTTTCTCTGGATTGACCTCTATTCCTCTTTGGGATACCATAAAATCCAAAAATTTTCCTGCCGTCACCCCGAATACGCACTTGTCCGGATTCAGCTTCACTTTGTATGATCGCAGGGTATCGAATGTCTCCTGGAGGTCGCTCAGATGGTCTCTTTCGATTCGGCTCTTTACCAGCATGTCGTCAACGTAAACTTGGACGTTTCTCCCCATTTGATGTGCGAACATCTTGTCCATTAATCTCTGGTATGTAGCCCCGGCGTTCTTGAGTCCGAACGGCATCACCTTGTAGCAAAAAAGGCCTTGGCTGGTAACGAAGGACGTTTTCTCCTGATCGGGTTCCTCTATTTTGATCTGGTTGTAGCCCGAGAAGGCATCCATAAAACTTAAGAGCTGGTGTCTGGCCGTCGAGTCTACCAGCGCATCTATCCGTGGGAGGGGGTAGCTATCCTTCGGGCACGCTTTGTTGAGGTCCGTGAAATCGACGCACATTCGCCACTTTCCATTAGCTTTTTTAACCATGACCACATTCGCCAGCCACTCTGGGTAATATACTTCCCTTATGAAACCTGCCTCGAGTAGCTTCCTGACCTCTTGTGCTATTGCTCTGTCCCGTTCAGGAGCGAACACCCGCTTTTTCTGCCGAACTGGAGTGTGTGAAGGGTTCACGTTCAGCCTATGGACTATGACAGATGGATCGATCTCGGGCATGTCTTCATGGGTCCATGCGAAGATGTCTTGGTTCTTCTTGAGGAATGTTACGAGGGCCTGTCGCACAGGTTGGCAGGCTAACGTGCCAATTCTGGTGGTTCGCTCTGGTTTGGACTCGTCGAGTGTTACCACCTCCAGTTCTTCAGCTGGTTCTACCACCGCCCGCTGTTCTTCTACGCACATTGCCTGATGGTGATCTTCCATTTCCAACATGGCAACGTAGCACTCTCGTGCGGTTGCCTGATTTCCCCGTAGTTCTCCAACCCCATGGTCCGTCGGGAATTTGATCATTAGGTGATATGTGGATGTCACTGCTTTCCACGAGTTGAGTGTAGGCCGTCCGAGGATCCCATTGTAAGCAGAGGAGCAGTCTACTACGAGGAACATCACGCTCTTAGTGAGCTCTTGTGGATAATCACCCACCGTCATCGGGAGCACGATGGAGCCTATTGGGAATACCCTGGTTCCTCCGAAACCGACGAGTGGAGCGCTCACTGGCGTCAATCGGGCTCTGTCTATCCCCATTTGCTGGAATGCTGGATAGTATAGAATGTCTGCTGAGCTACCGTTGTCGATTAGCACCCGGTGGACGTTGTAATCCCCTACACGTATACTGACGACCAGCGCGTCGTCATGTGGATGATGAAGTCTCCTTGCATCTTCTTCGGTGAATCCAATTATAGGGCTTTCCATCCGTGGGGCATGGGGCCTTGGGCCCGTTGTGTGGACGTTTAGGACCGATCTGAGGTATGTCTTTCGAGCCTTTTTGGATGAACTGGTAGTTGCGGTTCCCCCTACTATCATCCTTATGTCTCCAATGGGGGGTCTCGGGCGCTCATTGTCCCGCCGAGGGGCCGGCTCCTGACGATTGTTATCCGTCTTCTCTTTGTTGACGAACTTCTGCAGCTTCCCTTGTCTAATGAGGGCTTCAATTTGATGCTTTAGATCGTAGCAGTCGGCCGTGTCGTGTCCATGATCTCGGTGAAAACGACAATATTTGTCTCGCGACCGTTTGCTGGGGTCGCTTTTTAGCTTTCTCGGGAATGTTAGCGCCTCCTCGTCCTTGATTTGCATTAAGACTTGGTCAATCGGGGCGTTCAGGGGGGTGAAGTTTGTGAACCTTCCGTTCGGGGGTTTAGGACGTCTTTCGTCCTTCCTGTCTCCTGTTCTAGGTCTCTTCTGCCCTTGGTCCTGACGCGTGTCCGCTTGGCGTTCTCTCTTCTTGGGCCTTTCTTCCCGTGCAAGCAGCGCGTCTTCTGCGTTCATGTACTTGGTGGCCCTGTAGAGCACTTCTGACATGGTTTTGGGGTCGTTTTTGTATAGTGAGAACAGAAACTTGCCCGTCGTCAATCCGTTTGTGAAGGCTGCCACCAGTATCTTGTCGTCCGCTTCATCTATTGAGAGTGCTTCTTTATTGAAGCGGGTTATGTAGGATCTTAGCGTCTCGTCGTCCCTTTGTCTGATGCTCATCAAGCACGCCGTAGACTTCTTGTATCTGTGTCCCCCTATGAAGTGTGAGGTGAACTGAGCGCTTAGTTCTTTGAAAGTGCTGATGGAATTCGGTGCCAATCGACTGAACCAAACCCTCGCCGAACCCTTCAGTGTAGTTGGGAAGGCCCTGCACATAATCTCGTCTGGTACTCCCTGCAGATGCATCAAGGTTTTGAAGGTTTCCAAGTGATCTAGAGGATCTTTTACCCCGTCATAGCTATCTACATTCGGCATGCGAAACTTGTGGGGTAGGGGGAAAGAGTTCACGGCCACAGTGAAAGGCGAATCGGTACGATTGACCAGATCGTCAAGATTGCTGGAGACCCGCCCCTTGAGGGCATTCATCATGACCTCCATCTGTTCTTTCATTGCCTGCATCTCGGCGGTAATGTGTGGCGGGGTTGTATCCATGAGGGATGGCATGCTCACGTGCTGTCTCTCCGGTCCGTTGGGGGCGTGGCTGCCCTCAGGTCTCTCCTGATTCCTGTTCGGATTGCTATTTCCTTCCTGGTCTTCTGGACGGTTGTTTTGCGCTGCAGTCTTCTGGCGTAGCTGTTCTTCCAAGTCACGGTTCTGTTTGGTGAGGCGCTCCACGGCGGTACAAAGGGTCCGAACCTGTCTCTCGAGGGTAGTCATGGGCGGTTCTTCTCCTTGCACGTCATTAGTAGTTGCCATTGAGCGGGTGAGTACCATGCAAGCTTTTTAGTTCGGGAAGCGATAGTATGGCTAATTGCTCGCGTTCTCACAGACGGCGCCAACTGATGATTCAAGGAAATCCACCAATATGCCGCAAGATACTCCTCCACTCGAAAGGTAACCTGCACGAAACAAAGAGAAAAAACCTGTCGAAGGACACCGGTGTGGTGCCGGCCGAATACCCTCCGAATGTCAAGTTAGGAACTTCTATTCAATTCTAGAGTGCTAGAGAGGGTTAAATTGTGCGTACCTTCTTTTGTGAGAGCATTAGGGCTTTTATAGTAGTAGATGGTTGATCTCCCTTTCTTGGTTCGGAAGTCTTTTCCTTATAGGACTCTTCTTGTAGCAATCCCAAACGTGTTGGTCAAGTCCCCCCTTAAAGGGAAGATTTTTACCAAATATAGAAGATCTCCGGAGTCACACAGGCGCAAGGACTCTATCTGGGCCTTTATGAGAGTGGGCCAAATTGCCCCCCTTGAGGGGTCCAGTAGGCCCATGGCCAAGTAGCCCGTTCAACCAATCCATGTATCCAGCCAGTTCAGCTAGGGTCCGTCTGCGTTGAGGCCCAATTAACCACACGAGGCCTTCAGAGTATTTATTCCCTTTCAATTAGATTATTTGACTGTTTCTGCATTTCACTCTGAACTACAAGGTTCAGCTTGACTTACCCATATGTCTACTTTCTCATTTATAAGTTCTCTCCGAAAGAGATCCCACATCTAGGTAAAGGAGGAAAACAAAAATCAAATAATTTTAGCATTAAAATCAGAAATTTAACATCGTAAGAGTGAACTGTGAAGTTCAATGTTCAACCTCGGGTGCTCTATAAGCAGGTGTCGTGTGCTTCCTGATATTATCTTCTTCAATGCCCATTTCTTCAGGCTTCTCAAAACGCTTATGATTGGTGGAGGTGCTGCCAAAATCGCACAACTTCCATACTCCATGAGGTCCCAGCAAAAGATTCTCAGCTTTCAAGTCTCTGAAAATGAGAGGAAGAAATAACAATAAATCATAAATATTTCTTAGCAAGCAAAAACAAAAGGAAACTAACAAGTCTCTTCAAATAAATTAAAGGCAAAGGATGCCTTTTCTTCTTACGGTACAAGCATGACTTACAAGCACATCAATCCAAAATTTGGCACAATGTAATCACAAGAGGAAAAAATGGGGGTTGGGAAAAACTATACTAATCAATACCTTCAAGCAACCATTTTTTTTTTTTAACTATTTTAAGATAATGCACAAATGGTAAAGGTTAATCTTAAAATTTTTTAAATGCATGATTTCCAACAACAACAACCAAGCGTTAGTTTCAAAATTTTATGAAGTATGCTTTCAAGGTTTTTTTTTTTTTTTTTTTTTTTGGGTGAGGGTGGGATAATATATAAAAGGAGAAGAGTGAGAGGACCTGTTTCTCATCAAAAAATCGGGATCCTCTGCTTTCCTGCACATTAACCAGAGATTTCTCACAGAATTCCATCACAAGGAATGCTTCTTTAGTTCGTCCCATATCCAAGATGGTATGGGCATAGAGTGTGACAACATTAGGATGTCCCTTAAGTGACTTCAACACTGAGATCTCCTTCATCACCAATTCCTCTAATTCCTCATCATTAAATATAATGTGCTTTAAAGCATACTGCTTTGACACATTCACAAGGTCCCGAGCTAAGTATACACAAGAGAAACCTCCCTCTGCAATGGCATTAATAGGCACCTTTCTTTGCAATCAGGTTTGGGACTTCCAATGGATACAGAAAATGGATCAGACTTTGGTTTGGCATTTGACCCATCAAATGTTGATGGGTTTGATTTGGGCTCATCTTCAGTGGCCCAGCCTGTAACGCCCCAAGTAAAAAATAGAGTAAAAAAAGAAAGAGAAAAGTGAAGGTCTGATTTTTTTTTTTTTTTTTGGTGTAATGCCCACCTTCCCCCCCTAATATCCACCGCACGTCTCACACCATCACTTTACAAATTAGCAAATTCTTCTTTTTCATTTTTCCCTCAAATACTTTCTTTACTCTCTCATCCTCTCCCATCGGTACTCCACACCTCCATCTCCGCCATCATTTTTTCCGGCAAGATCACCAGGAAAATCCTTAATAACTTCTAAGCACCTCCACATATTTTATTTGAGGCAAAAGTTCTAATCTCTTTTTATAGGTTTTATGCTCTTATTTGAGGTTATTTTTATCTCAGCTTTGATAAGGATACCCATATGATTTATGAGCTTTGAAAGTGATATTTATGTGTTTATATGTATGGGTTTTGTATTGGTGGAATTATTTGATGAGTGGGTTTATGGTTGTGTTAAGGTTTATTTATAACATGTGGTAGTTGGTAAAACTAATTTTTCCATTGCTATTGTGATTTTGCTTTCAATTCCAATCACAATACAAGAGGGTTCAAAATAAGAAACCAAAACAGAATCAACACAGCAAACACTAACCAAACAGAACTTGCAATGAACTAGGCAGCAACACAACAACAATGAAAACAACACAAAGCAGAAATGGTAGCACCACACCAAATACGACATCTTAGTCTTCCTCTATCTTTTCTTACAAAAAAAAAAAAAAGAAAGAAAGAAAAAAAAAAAGAAAAGAAAAAAAAAAGCAGTGTCTTGTTTGATCAGGCACTTGATAATCCTCGAAAAAAGTGGCATTTGAGGCAAAGCCTAACAATATTAACAAGAGCAATATAAATAAAAAGTTAAATGTAATAAAAAATGAAAAAAAGAAAAGGTTTATAATGTGTGAAAGGGGGAATACCACCATACTTGATAGGCAAAATGGAGTAGTGGCTTATGAAAAATGGTGCCTGTAATTGAATGTGTGAAAGACTTTGGTAATTTACAGTAAATGTAATCTAATAATGGATAAGTGGGTGGGGACATAGCTGTAATTTTCTAAAAGTGGTGAGGGCACTTTGGTCCTCCACGAGAGGAAATTTTAGGGATTTTGAGTTATAACATGTGGTAGTTGGTAAAACTAATTTTACCATTGCTATTGTGATTTTGCTTTCAATTCCAATCAGTTTCCACTGTGGGAGAGAATGGGATGACTCTTGATTGGTCTGTTCTTGATGGTCTTTTTATTTTTATTTTTATATTTTTTATTTTTAAGTAATCGTAATTTATCAATTGGACTGTTCAATGGGATATTGGTCTTATCATGACAAAGATGCTCTAAGCCATAGATGCAAACATTTGAGAAGGCAATATAATGAGAAATGTAACCACTGATATTATGTGTAGTATTCTTATATCCAATCTTGTATCTTTAGAACATTTGTTGTTCTTTATCCTGCATCCTTATGCTTCGTCATATAGAAATTAATCTGTTCTGAGCTGTCACAGATAATTGTTGCATACAATGACGAGGTTTCTGATGGAGATGCAACGCAGATTTCAACAGTGAAGGCCCCAATTTGATGATTGGTATGTTTCTTGTTTCAGCATTGAGTGCTTTCCCCAATATTCAAGAACACTATTGTCTGCTTATATTGCTTCTATTGTCTTATATTTGTTTTTCCTTAACCTAAATATCAATGTTCTTTCAGTTGCATTATTTCATTTTCTGTATTGCTATCCTAAAATCTGATGTTATAGAACTGACAATTGTGCTTATTTCTGCTTGATTTATGAAAATCCAGCGGCTGATGGAGGGTATTAGCAAGTTGATCAAGATGTTGGTTTCATGTAATGGTGTCTGTAAGATTTTCTTTTCACAAGCCTATAACAGACTGACAGAGATTTATATTTATTTTGATTTTGAATTTTTCTGAAGTTGCAAAATTTTAAAGAACTCTAAAAAATTTTAAATTAAGATCTTTTGAACAAACATACCATAATAGAACTTTCCCAATTTTCAAAGATTTATTTCTTATATACAGAAATGGCAGCCATGATGAAAGGCAAAATTACCAAACTCTGGGCATTGAGGACTATGAGCTGGGATTCTCTCTCTCTTTCTCTCAATACTACCTATAGGTAGAAAAGATTGGTGCAATCAATTCATGACTTCCAAGAACTAGATAGATTTTTTTTTTCATTATACAATTTTGTTTTCAACGCCGTTTCTGTGTATATTCTTTTCTGTTATGCTCACCTGCTGTCCAATGTGTTCTATTATAGGCATTTAAATGATCTTCTGACTATTGAATTTTTATGCAAAAGTTTTTTTTTTTTCTTCTATCGTGTGTTCTTGTATTTACATGATAAATATAATCACACAAGTTATTCCTTTGAAGGGTAAAAATATTAGCAATTCAGCCCTGGTGAACCATCATTCCTAGAAGCTGGCTTCCAATTAGATATTTAAATTTGTGTGCAATGATGCTTCTATCTATTGAGAAACCTTATGCACGAATCGGTATTTTGCCAGTTGAACATGTTTTTAATACATTTATGCTTAATTAGTTTGCCTTAAAACTCATGGCTACACCTGTTTTCTTTTTTTCCCTTCAAATGTTGCAGTCTAAGAACTTACAATTTTTTTTAGCATGCAAATTCTTCATTTTATAGTCATTTACATGATCTTTTCACTCTCTACCATCAATGTAAAAGTCTTTATTTGTCTTTGCAAGCTGAGGACTTGGTATACATGTTTTTTAAGGTCTATTGGACAATTTAATTGACTTGATACATTCAAAGAAGATAACAAAAGAAAATAGAAAGAACAGTTTTGCAGTTGGTGATTCTTCTTCTTCTTTCCATTCAAAATTTATAATTTTACTTGTTGATTTGATTTTTGAGAAATTCAAAACTTTTCAATTTAGCACATGTATCTGGAATCTGAATTACATACCAGGAGATATTTATTGTTTATCTAAGTATAATACTTATGATTCTAAATCATAACATTCATTTGAGGGGCATCAAAATATATTAGGTTCTCTATCTCATACACGCCAGTTTATGTATCAACCATGAACCATCCTATTTTATTACACTAAAAAAGACAGATTCTTGATGAAAAATAGTATATTTGTAAGCCCAATTATAACAAAGAACAAAGAAGCAAATGTACCCCATTTTTATTTTTATTTCTTTTTAATATTATTAGTCATTTTTTCCAGCATAAAGAAAAGCAACATTTTCAAAAGATCAAGTAGGGCAGAAAAATATAAAATACATTGAAAGCTTGGAGTGCAAAATAAAAGTCTGGAAGTCATCCAAGAAAATGTGCTTCCCAACAAAGGATGACATTTAGTGATAGTATTGAACATATTTGAAAACAGGAAACATCAATCACATAATCTTGCAAGATTTGGAATCCCATGACTTGAACTTGATTAAAAATTCAATACTTTCCATGTGCCAGATCAAAAACAGGAAACATCAATCACATGGTAGCCAATAATATGTGGTTCTTGGGAAGAGTGATGCAGTGATGCTTGAGATACATGCATGTTGTTTTGGGTTTGGAGTCTGGATGTCCTAATTTGTTTTTGTTTTATGCGTAGGGGCATGACATTTTGTAATTTTCTTTGTATTTGTTTTAGATTTGGCTGGTCAAAATGGACTTTAGCTTGTATCTCCACTATGACAGTCTCAGATCTGGTAAACATATTTTCAACTGGCATTTGCAGCATTATAGATGGTTAAGTAAGGGGGATACTATAGCCCTTCTCTTATGTTTCTTTTTTGTTATGAAGATGCTGAAAAGGATGATTGCAAGAGCAGCAAGAGGCATTCTTATTGTGTTTCAGGTGGGAAAGGAAATTGAGATTTCAAACTTCATTATAGATGATCCCTGCATCATCTTCGATTGGAAATTTAACCGAGCTTGGTTATCTTAGTTTTCTGCTTCGTTGCATTGAGACACTTCTGCATTAAAAAAGAATATGGGTTCAAGTGAATTGGTTTGAGTGGAAGACGAATTGGCAGCTTTGTAGGCTGTAAGGTAGGTTCTCTTCCCATGCGAAATTAACTTTACTAATTGCTGCAAGGATCTCTGTTTTAGGCTGCTTGGAATTTGATGATTGAACAAATATGGACATTAAATTCTATCAATATATATATATATATATATATGTGGACATTAAATTGAAGTGCATTTAACTACTTATTTTCTTTCTTTCTTTAGTATGCTGATATAGGTGCATATGTATGATAAATTGAAGTCCATTTTCCATTTTTGTGTTTGATTTCATTCGAAGTATCAGATCAAATATTTGCAAAATTGTAGAAAAAAAGGCGTTGTTTTGTCTAATATATTTTCTTGTCCTGCCCTAATTTAGGCTTTGTGGAAGGGGGTTCCCTTTCTCAGATCCCAGTTTTTTCCATCCTGAATAATTCCCTTTTCAACTTTCTTGTTACAAAGCTTTAATTATTGTTTTTTGCAAATGCATTTGTAATCACGTTAGCAAGTCAGTGATATAGAAGGTGGAGGAGCCCTGTCTATGATCTATTTGTAATCATGCATTAAGACAAGTTAACACTTAACGTGTAGTTGTATCTGCTTCTATTTGGAGTTGAAATAAATCTTGTTCTTTTGCTATTTCTTGTAGTTCAATAGGCTAGACATGATCTTCATTAAGGGACCCTTTTGTATGCTAATTACCTTTGATTATGTACCCAAATTGAGTGGCATGATTTTCTGGTTTAAGTTATTTGTGTGTTTTATGTAGTTCTCAATATAATGGTGTTTTAAAAAACTGAGAGTCAGATTTCAATTCAGTTCAGGCAAGGATTATCAGGAAATGACTTACCATAAAATAAAAATTTTTAAAAAAAATGACCTATTAGATCATGAAGATATTGTCAGAGTTGTGTACAATATTCTTGTACTTTTGTTATTCAAGTATCACTTAGAATGAAAGACATCTGTGACATTATGTACACAAATATGGGCAATTATATCATTTGTTTGTTAATAGATGGTATATATGCAAAGATATCTAATATAAATATCATAAAGCAGAAAAATCTAGTGAGGCTCTGCCATGATTTTGAACTGTTTGTGTTTCAAGGGCAGTGAGTTTACTATCGTAAACACATTGTTTCTTTTCATCAATAAAACTCTTATTATCTATCAAAAAAATGATTTTGAACTGTTTGTGAAATTAAGATTTATTAGATAAATGGTATGGTTGTAGAGGAGGGTGGTCGGTCCAGACAGAGGAGGAGAAAGTAGATCAAAGCCACAAAGTTCAAGTCATTACACTAACTTGTATATATTGGTGTGGTTCTTTTAGGTGAAGAGAATGATCAATCCTTTGCCAATAATGAGCTTGATGAAAGAGTATACAGGCATTATGGGTCTCCTCAATTAGAATGGCTTTTCTTGGGATGAAATTTGCAAAACAGTGGCACTGTGGCAGCTGATGTTTAGCTTTGGGAAGCTTATATCAAGGTTCCATTCTATCCCGTTGGTAATTTTGCTAGGATAAAGGGTTTTCTCTAGTTATCACTAATGAGCACCCCAAAGCATCGCATACAAACTTGTATTTTTTTTTTTCTCTCCTTTGATGAAAAAAGTCTTAAGTTCTATGTGGTACATGGAGTATATTTTTGGTACAAAATGCTAATGTGACCATTAAAATAATATTTAACAATAAATCATGTCAACAAGTTTTCTCTCTCTCAAACCCGTTGGAGCCCTTGGATTTCTCTCTCTCTCTCAAACAGTTGGATGTCCCAAATCACAGGTTGAACATAGATCACACCATCGCCATTGCCACCACCAATTGAAAACCCAGATCCTTAAGGCTCTCTCAGTTTAAGCTCTTGATGTCTAGTCTATTCTCTCTCTCTCTCTCTCATTGGCTTTATCTCTCTCTTTAAACTCATAGTTGAAAACCTAGATTGGTAGTCATTGGGTGATTTGATCGGTCCAAATTTGAAAGAGAGAGACTTAGATTGGGTTTTCTTTGGAGTTTGTCGAGGATATGTAGTTTGATGATTTTGGTTGGAATTTATAGAAGCACAGGGGTTGGGTTTAGTTGGTCTGAATGGTTAGTAACATTTTGCATTTTTAGTTGTAATTCGACGTACAAGGTGGCTTTGATGGGTTGATTCCTTATAGGTCAAAATAATATATTATACTAGAATCAACCGTAACTAAAAATAAAGGTATTATAAAAAAAGAAGTACTACATTCACAATATTTTTTTCACAATATTTTCATAACAAAATTGTGAATGTGTAAAACTAGAGTAGTAGCTACATTTTTTTTTTTCTTCATTTTGCACTGATCATTGGCCCTATTTTCTTTTCTTTCTATTTACTATTATTTTTTTTTTTTGTATGATTAGACTGTCTTGCCACAATTTTACCTATATAAAAAGCACCAATGCCTCTACAGTAACCTTTTGGTTTCGTCAACCCATTTTGCTTTTCTTTTCTTTTTCTTTTTTTTTTTGGGGGGGGGGGGGGGGGGGGGCTTCTACAGTAAACTTTTGGTTTCATCAATTCATTTTGCTTCTTTTTTTTTTTTTTCTTTATTTGGTAATTTCGTGCGCTTTTTTTTTTTTTTTTTTTTTTTTTTTTTTTTTTTATATAAAGTTGTTAGTTAACACAATAAATTGTCATAATATTTTCACAATTATTAATGTGTTAATTCGTTATAGGTCAAAATAAAATATCATAGTAGAATCAACCACAACTAAAATAAAGGTAGGCAAAAAAAAAATAAAGGTAGGCAAAAATGCAAAACTGACCCTCTAAATTTCAGTCTTTTTCATTTCAGTCTTCTAACTTTTAGTTTTGTCATTTCAGTCCTTTAACTTTCAATTGTTGTCAATTTGGTATTCCGTTAAACCCCAGTTATGTCCTGCCGTTAATTGAACCAAAACGACGTCGTTTTGGCTTCTTTTTTTTTTTTTTTAATGCAGAATTAAAAAAAAAATTAAAAAAAAAAAAACTGATATGAATCGGTTTGAGAGACTGAATCGGTGATGGAGTTCTGATGAAGGTGAGGATGGTCACATTGTGATGTTCTGGAAGCTGTTCCACAATGTTCTGGAAGCTGTTCCAACTGACCCTGAGGGAAGTACACCACCACACTACCTTTCTTCGGCAGAGATATCAGTGGGCTTGCACGCGTGCTGGAGCTCCAAACACACCGAAGACGAAGATGAAGACGAAGCCGAAGCTGATGCTGATGCACCCACCACCAAATTCGAACCCGACCCACCACTGGTATTCAACCCGGCTACAGAGAACGACGATGAAGATGTTGAAGACGATCTCGACGACGGCGTTTCGTCCTCCTCAGTGGTGTTCAGATCGATTAGATAAGTGTTTTGAAACAGTAAAGAAGATGGTGTTCAGATCAATTAGATAATTATTAAGTGTTTTGAAACAGTAAAGAAGAAGAAGAAATAGTTTTGTTGGGGAAGAAGAAAGTGAGTCCCTGTGTAATTGTTTTCCCAAATTCTCTAAGTTTGGGATTTGAGCGCGTAATGATTCTCGGTTTTCACCGAGTGAATGTTTTGTTTTTGTTTTTTTTTTTTTTTAATATCAGTTTTTTTAAAAATTTATTTTAATTCTTAATTTTTTTTAAAAAGAGACAAAACGACGTCGTTTTGGCTCAATTAACTGTAGGACATAACTGGGATTTAACGGAGTACCAAATTGACAACAATTGAAAGTTAGAGAACTAAAATGACAAAACTGAAAGTTAGAGGACTGAAATGAAAAAGACTAAAAGTTAGAGGGCCAGTTTTACATTTTTGCCATAAAGGTATTATGAAAAAAGAAGTACTACATCCATAACATTTTTCACAATACTTTCATAACAAAAGTGTAAAGGGGCAAAGCAAGAGTAGTAGCTACATTTTTTTTTTCTTCAATTTGCACTGTTCACTGACCTTCTTTTTTTCTTTTTTCTTTTTTTGGGTATATGATTAGACTATGATCAACCATAATTGAAAATATATCTTTTGCAAAAGTGTTGTAATGCTTGTTGTTATTATCACAATATTTTCACAATTGTTAAGATCTCAGTTTTTTTATAGATAAAAGAAATGCTAAGTCCACAACATTTTTACATTAATTTCACAACAAATCATAGGTAGTAATTAGTAAGCTACTATAGATCAATAAAATTTACCAATACTGAAAATAAAGATATTGTGAAAATATTATGACATTTTGTTGTGTTCCTAGGCTTCTTTTTTGGTTGAGTCAAATTTGGTGAGCTAAAATTCACTGTTTCACACACAATTTTATTCAGTTGATTTTTTTGTTGTTGTTTTTTTAATGCATATTTTAAAGTAGTTGTCCCAATTAAAAACTAATAATAATTTATCACATAAAATTTGTTGTGAAAATTTTATGGATGTAGCATTGCTAAAAAATAAAATAATAAAATGTCATACCAAGATCCACCATAACTAAAATTAAGGTATTGATAAAATATTGTGACATTTATTGTGCACCTGACTTTTTTAAATTTCCTCATTTATATTTTGTAGACAAGTATATAGTCCTTGTTGTTACTCTATTAGTTAAACCCTAACAAAATCTTATGATTCCTAGAATATTTTATTGTGTAATATCTATAATGTCTCACTAAATTTTAAAGTCCCAAAAATTTTCTTTGTGTATTTTGCGTATTATATGTAAGTTGTACTTAGAAAGTAAAAATGGTGATGTGTAGTATTGTATTTGGGAAAATTATTGAGTACTCCCAGAGTATCATAAATACATACCCCTCTCTTAAATCTTTAAGATCTATAATTTTATCTAATAGAAATTTCAATGACATGTCTTTTGTTATCTTATTCTTTTCTTTTCTTTTTCTCTCTTTCTTAAAAATGTGTTCATTAAAATTTAAGTAAGCTAAATGTTGTAATTAGACTCATAAGATGATAAAAAAGGAAGTATGAATAACAAAATATTCATTGCAAATGGTTGTAGGTATTTAATTTAATGAAGAGTTTCAATTGTAGCCTATAACATCATTTATTGCGAAAATTTAAATATTGTGATAATGTTTTATCAAAACTTAGTTGTCTATTGTTGGAAGATAACAACATTTGTTATCATCCTTAGTAATTTTTTTTTTTTTTTTTTTTTTGCATGTAGATACTGTTTATAGTAAATAGGTTTTAAGAAATTATCATAGTAAATTAGCATAGTAAATAGATGATCACATGTTAAATAACAGTTCTAAATTTAAGTACATAATTTCTTACTACTTAAAAAAAAAAATTCTGTCTTAAATTTTCTCACTCATGGGGCAGCATGTGCAAGGCACGTCCAACCCCTACTAGTTTTTAAAAAATAAGGAAATGTTAAGAAGCGCCTTGCACCATAAGGTACTGGTTAAAGTTTCATTAATGTGAATCTATATAACAAAAAAAAAAAAAATGACATTAAAAAAAAAGACAAAAATATTTTTAAAGTTGAAAAATAACATAAAGTTGAAAAGAAAAATGTTAGAATAAAAGTTAAAAAAAAAAAAAAAGTGATTGTTAACGGGCACATTGTGGTTAACATAACCCTGTTAAAAAAAACAAGAAAAAGAAATTCTATATAGGAATTAATGTCCATAAGGGTTCGTTTGGTTAGAGAAATGAAAAAGTAGGAGCATAGAAAATGGTGGAATGATAGAAAAGTGGTAGGAAAGAAAAAAATTGGGTAAACTTCATATTTGGTCCCTATCTTTTACATCAGATTTCAATTTAGTCCCTAACCTTTCAATGTCATGCTAATTTAGTCTCTGCCATTATCTAGTGGGTGGAAATGCCTGATGTGTCAAATGGTCTAAATAAAAAATAAAAGAAAAAATTTGCCACATCATTGCCACCTAGACTAACATGTCAGCATTTTTAATTTTATTTTATAAAATGTCAGCATAATTTTAAATTAGAAAGGAAAAAGAAAAATAGCAGTTGGTAATAATGTCACTGCATTCACAAATGGCAACATTTAATTCAATCACCTATCTGATTCTCAACCAAAAAAAAAAAAAAAAAAAACTTATCAGTGTGGTGTGGGACATAGACGACATTGCTAGTTTGAAATATCATCGAGTTATTGCTAATTGCTCTATGAAAATGTTGCAATTTTTGAACGATCGTAAAGATTGGAAATAAAATTAATAATTATTGCAAAAATTGTTAACTCATAAAACGTACGTAAACATTGGTTTAGGATTGTCTTTGAGCCTCATCCAGCATTCCATGATCAAAGCAAAGGTCATTTGATGACTATTCGAGTACTATAATAATAATAATAATAATGGAGACAAACTCATTGCCTTTGCTCAGCTCAGGTGGAGGAGTCACAGGCACACACGGTGGTAGGGTAGCAGTATCTTTAGGTTGTTGATTTTGTTCCCCATCTTTTTCGTTTTTTTCGATGAGAAATCAATTATTTACATATATAAATCTACTTTTCGCACGTGATCGTGCTCTTTCAGTGAAGAAATTTGCATCAGGTGGTGGGTTCGGACCATGGGTACAGGCCACACTACTTTATGTCAAGACTTGAAAAATATCATTAATTGGATGCTTTATATATTGTTCTCTCTGTAGACTTTAAATGAGTAAAATTTATAAGGACAATTTATTGGTTTAATTTTCATCTGCTGTTAATGTAAATTGCATGTACACAATTGCACGACAGTGTGTACAATATAATGTTGTAGTACAAATCTGTACAATATTGTATATATTTATATAGTCTATAATCATGCAAGTTTTACATGTGTAGTAGAAAGTAAACTAATAATTTTTCAATTTATAGTTACAATGGATATGGTTTTATAAACCTCATGTATAGCTTCTATCGTTTTCGTCAAACTCATACGATGATTAAATTGTAACAATTTGGAGTCATATAGTTCTGCATATTAAACTTTAGACTTTTATTTTATAAAATATTGAATCATGACATTTATTTTATAATTATTTCCAAATGTGATTATTTATTCACTCATTTTTACGGAAACTAATAAATTATTATAAAAGGAGCTAACTATATGAATTTAAGCATCTATTTAGAAACAACTTATTTAGATTTTTGAGTTTAGCAAAAAAAAAAAAAAAAAAACTTATTTAGATTTTTGTTGAAAACATTATAGATAAAAGTTAAAAGATAAATAAAATAAGTAGAAGATACACGTGAGATTTAGAGAAAGTAGGGAAAAAAAGAAGAAGAAGAAGAAGAAATAAGCTGGTTTATAATCAAGACCTTAGCGCATTCTAAGTCATATAATTGCCCATATTTTTTTCTCTTCCATTAAAACATTTTCTTCTTTATTTTCCTTTCTTTTATATAACTTTTGAACATTACAAAATATGAAAATTTTTATTTTTATATTTTTTTAGTGAAGCTAGCTATTTACTATTTAATGTACTCAATACATGGGTATTGAATTGACTATAACGTACACTTTTAACCCAAAAACTTCCGTGATATAGCAATGTAAAATTAAAGCATAGGTATGATACCTAGAAAGTTTAATAAGTTACTGTCGCACCGAAAGCATGACCACATAAATTAAGAAATGTATCATCTTGTTTGCATCCGAACCCTTTCTCAGTAGATTATGTTTTCAAATATCGACTTATTAAATAAATAAATAAACACTTTAAATGGAGTCGAAGAATTAAAGTGTATGCACTATTTTTGGGATGTAAAATATATATATATATATATATATATATATGTTTCTAGATGGATATTATATTTAATATTAAGTAGGTTGAAATGGTTGTGTCACATCCACGTCAATCCAATATAACCCGTTTATTAAGCGTATTAGGTAGGTTGAGTCAAGTTAACCCGGCTTATTAACAGACCCGATTATGGTTAAAAAATCATGACACAATTATTAAATGAATTAGGTTCAAGCTAAGTCATTTAATTGAATACTCTTACCTCGACATGATACGAGCCTGACACGCTAATCTAAATTCTCAAATTGACACTTCTATTAACAATCACTTGTAAAAATATATCATTTAAAATTATAGTAAAAATGTTATAGAAACATCATTTTTTTGATCTTGGTGCGGAAAAGTTAAAAGTTTATTTTTGAAAGAAAAGAGACACTACAAAGAAAACAACGGCAACACCAATCTAATCGCCTTATTTACGCTTTTTTGGATTGGACGCTTTACTTTTCTTACTTTTTTTTTTTTTTTTACATTACCATCTAAAGGCTCTAGTCTAATCCTCCAGGACCACCACTAATACGTGAACAAAACTTTAAAATATTGTTTCATGTTCAGAAGACTATAAAAAATTCTTAAAGTTTTCAGTCTTCCACTAACTTTAACAAAGTCGGTGAAACTTTCACATGATTAAAGTTAGTGGAACAATTGTATAAGATTGGGCATCTACGTGTTTCACATAGTTTGATTGACCGCAATGACCCCGGCATGGTTCGTTGAAAGTTCAAAGGAGTTATTTTGGGCTTTACTCAGAAACTTTCATGATATTGCAATTAACATAAAATGCGTGTCATTTTTTGAAAGCAAGACTACAATAAAGTCTAGCCTCCTGCATCCATTGACTCACTCTCTTCCTGTTCACTTTCCTCACTTTATATTGACACCGCTTTCATAGCTAAGCTACAACTTAGCATGTGATATTCTTTGAATATTTTTTGAAAAAATTACTACCAAATTTGGTCACTAAAACTGCTTCTCTTCACTAAATGAAATTCTTTAGGAACTTCATAGTTATCCTACTTTGAACATGATTGCAATAAAGGTCATCTATAAATGAAAATTCACAGTTTTTTTTTTTAGGTCTTGACCTCTATGTTTGATAACCATAAGGGCAATCCTTAAATAATTGGTGACATATTTGCATCTCTTGGAATGAAGGTCCATGATGGTAAAAATGGCCCTTATGTGTTGGACATTGTTTTTGGTATTAGTTCTTGGTATGTAAGACTTTGTATTAGTGGCAAAAGATATATTTCTTACTATATTTAGCTATAATTAATGTATATTGGAAGCTTCAAGGAGGCTGAAAAATCATTATAGATGAATTATTACGGTTTTGTTAATAAGTTGAACAAAATGGTCAAATTTCACCCTTTCATTTTTCTTTATAAAGATGGTTGTAGTTAACTTCCTACTAGACTCATCTTCTTGTTGGGCTGTAAAGACTGTTTCTTTTTCCTTTTTCTCTTTTTAATAATATAATATAATTGAAGCTAATTCTTCAAAATGCGTAGCACAAGGTTCAAAGTTATATATAGGTCATAAAGAATAGCAAGAAACTATTTCAAAATAAAATTATAAATATTTGTGCATCACGTGGTATATCATCTAGTTTATATCTATATCTATATATTACTAAAAGCTGAAGCGTAGCGTTTAATGCTGCTGCTCTCACGTTGCACCACATCAGCTGCCACGTCATTTTTTTTTCTTTTCTTTTTCAAAATATAATTTTCCTACAATTTTAAAATAATTTTTACAATTTTCAGCCCTATAAATGCAGCCCACTATTTATTTATTTACTTCTACTACTTATTTACACTTCTTCAACCTTTCTCTCTCCCTTACCATTTCATCTCCCCACTACTCCTTCAATCTTTCTCTCTCATTTACCTTTTTATCTCCCCACTAACATCTACATTAATATCATTCTTCATCTTTCCCTTCATCTTCCTTTATTTTTGTTTTTTCTTATTTACACATTCTTACTATAAATTTGTCACTATCTCTTCTATTCTATGCATAGTTTTCCCTCACAAAAAAAAAAAAAAAAAAAAAAAAAAAAGGTTCCCTCTCTCTCTCTCTCTCTCTCTCTCTCAATTTTTTGGTGGATTTTTTTATTTTTCTTGCATCTCTACTTTAGGTTGATAATTTTTTATATTCTTTAAAACTCTATTTTGGGTTAATGCAATTTAGTTTAGTTTTTTAAATTGTGATTTAGTTTAGTTTTTTAAATTGTTGTTGTTGTTGTTTTTTATTTTTTATTCTCTTTGAATGTTAAATGTTATCCTATTGCGTTCTAAAGAATTAAATATAGCATATAAAAATATAATATTATTCTATTATATAGCATGATTTGGATAATTTGGTATTTATTCTGTTACATAGCATGATTTTTTATAGTGCTCAATTTAGATGTTAAATTATGAGACTTTACTAATTTTTTTTTATTTTCTAATCCTTTGTGGTGGACAAAGTACTCTTAATAGTTATACTAGAAGTACTTTATAATGCCATTTATTTAAAAAAAAAAGTAAAGGTTAGCCAAACGAAAGAAAAGCAAAGGTTAGCCAAACAAAAATAATTGGATAGGTGACAAATTTTAACTTTTGCAATTTTATTTTAATTATTATTATTTTATTACAATGCATGTATAGAAATTTAATTCTTAGATTTTGCTAATAATTGTTTATTTGATAATATGTTTTAAGCAGCCGAAATTATAATTTCTACAAAGAAAATAACCTTAATAGATTATCAAAAACAAAATTTTATCCTAATATTGGTTGAATTAATCATTGTTAAGTTTTATTAATTTTTTTTAGTTTATGTTTTTTTGGTGTTTTGGATTGATCATATATTACATTTATGATTGTTCTTATAATAAATAAAAATATAATTACAAAATACATTACTCATTATTAGATTAGTTTAAATTGTAATTTTTTTTTTAAATAAAATCACCATAAAAATAATTATCACGCGCAACGCGCGGGTTCGCGGCTAGTTATTACTAAAAGCTGAAGCGTGATATTTATTGCTACTGAGCTCCTTCTGCGCCACCTTATCACCACATCATTCGCCACATAATTATTGTTTTTTCATTCCTATTTTCTTTTTACAAAAAAATATGTAAATAGATTATTGACTTTACATATTCATCTTTATTGGTTTTAACACTTATATATATATTTCCTTTTTATTTCCAATTTTCCTATAATTTTTTTTTTTTGACATTCACTTATTTTTTTAAATATTTACACTTTCTTCAACCTTTCTTTTTTCTTACATTTTCATCTCCTCACTACCGCCTACTTTAATAGCACTATTCATCTTTCCCTTTATCTTTCTTTATATATCTCTTCTTATTCACTCCCTTCTACCGTAATTTAGAATGCAAAAAAGTAATTTACCTTTCATTTTTACATTCAAACTATAAATATATAGAGCCTGTCATGACCGATTTTACTGTTCTAACCCTTTCATGGCCCTTGTCTGATATGGAAATCTTTTGCCGATCACTTACCGAGTCAATGGTTCTAACTACCACCATTGACCTGTGACTTTCAGACAACGACAGTTCCTTTTCTACTCGTCCAGTGTACCCTCTCCCTCTCGGTCTCTCATGGCATGCACCCAGTGGTTCTTACCCAGTCTTGCCTCTTTTGGGTGGCATGTCATCCCAGCAGAATTGTGCCCACCAAAAGAGCCTGGGCAAGAAACACAAGAATGGGTTTCCACTTCTCTCTCCACCACCAGACCGTGCCCTCTCCCATGACCTCACCCTTTCTCATAATGGCTGGGTATAGACTAGTGATGCCTGGGTCGTACGCATGTTTTACCTTCTTGATGTTTCATACGTTTGCCGAGGTCTGAGAATAGGTATGCATATCTTGCTGTGCACATTTTGGCTTTTACTGGGTTGTATCTCCAACGTTTATGACTTGTCCCTTTCTTTGAAGGGTTGGGCATTGTTGGATCATTGGGCCTCCCTTTGATTTGGGTGTTTGCTTCGTGGCTTGGCATCTCCTGCCATACCAGATTGTTATGCCTGCTACTTATCTCAATCCTGTTGGACCCTTTTAGGCCTGCCGTGTGTTTTCTTCTTAGTTTTCACGCCTATCTTTTTTATATAAAAGGATTTGGGCCTTTGTGGGCCAAATGATGTTGACTGGAGCAAAATGGTCTTGAGCTCAATTTATCTTCATCTGTCAAAGCCATCCTGCTAGAGAACTGTATTCTGTGGCAGATTTGCATTCTGCGACATACTTGTATTCTGCGGCAGATTTGAGTTCACTTGCACTTCTCTCTTTGAAAATTTCTTGCTCTTCGGTCTTCTTGGTGGGTCTTTGGGCCTTGCTTCTCACTAGACTTTCTTCTTTATGGGCCTTTGGGTACAAATTTGCAAAAAAATAGGCATCAACAAAGTTATATTGAAATTAATTGTCTCTGAAAAATATAGCGATGTTTGTATTTTATTAGTTGATACTTGAATTTAATTGGGGAACATAATTAATTTTTTCTCTCTAATTAAAAAAATTACAAATTGATATGGCAATAAACATGATTACTACCACATCAATAACATAATAAATAAATTAAAAAAACCAAACCTACTTCCAACTTTATTACAAAATATTCACAAAATAATGTGATAATAAATATGATTGGCATTACATCAACAATATAATACTTTTTTTTATTATGTTTTAAAAATTGATACATCCGTTTTGTAAATCCTATATTTTAAAACTGATAGTAGTTGTAGCATTATTCTAAATAAATTTCTTTGACCAATCAATTAAAGAAAATACATCCCATAAAAATAATAAATAATTAAAAGAAAAAACACAAAATAACTTTGTGATTATTTGTATTTTTCTTTTGAAAAAGCCAAATATTATAGTTATATTTCCCATAAATTACCAAACAAATAAAAAAATTCTATATATTATCTATTTATATATTTAATATTATGGAATTAAAAAACTGATTAATTTACCAAGGATAAATAATTAAAAATGTCAGTTTTTTAACTTTCGATCACAAACAACTTAAAAGCAAAAGTCATTCGAATAAAGAAAAAAAAAAACGATTCTAAAAATAACAATGAAAAAGAAAATTAATAAGTAAAAACAACACGCCTTACTAGCATATTTGGTCTTACAAACAGTCACATAAATGTGATGCCTAACCTTTTTTTTTTTTTTTTAATTTTTTTATTGGGTTCTTTCACATATTTTTTGAACAGGAAATTCTTTAAACTCTCCTTGTCTCTTTTTATTTATTTATTAAATATGAATTTTGAAAATTTAATCGTTAAATTACATATTCTTTATATTCTTAACATGCATATCAAATTTCGTTTTAATCGGGTTTTATTTATTATTTGATCAATAAACTTATTTTTTATGCATAATTCTTTACCACAAAAGCTTAAAATCAAAATATGACATTATTGACATAATTATTGATTTTTGATATTTTTGAAATTTTATAAGCAAAAAGAATAACAAGCACACATAATCTAACCATAGAGACTGTTTGGTACCCGCTTTTAAACAAAAGTTTACATTGTTTAAACGACAATAACACTTTTGATACGTATTTTCATAACACTCAAACATATATTTTCATAACATTAAATATTGAACAATAATATTTAAACAACGTTACCATGCAAGCCATATTTTCAAAATTCACATCTCACCAAAAAGATAAGAGATGGGTTTAAAAAAAAAACTTTTATATATATATATATATATATTATTTTTCAAGGGAATAACTTCAAATTTTTGGAGAATATAAATAATAAATCCTCTCTCGAAAATAAAGAAACAAGAAATTCAAGGGGGGCCATGGGCCCAAGGCCCTTAGTGTAGCTGTGGGTCCGTCGCTGCAAACAAGCTTAGCCACAAGCGCATGGTCAGCAGGAGACGATGTAGACAAGTGCATGTAAAGTTCTTAAAAAGAAGATAAAGCGAAAACTGTTTGATTGCATAATGCCAAAAATGGTCAAAAGTTACAATAATGCAAGGCTGAAAGGCATTCAAGCGTGAAGGTGAAGTTGGGTCTGACCTTCATAGATTAAGGTCAATATTGGATCAAATTATAACTACTGGAGTAATTAAAAGGTGTCACAACTTCTAGCTTTGATCAACCCATAAGTTTTTCTCTCTTAAACTCTAAGATAGATTAATGGGTTAATCGATTAATATATAAAAATAGATTAAAAAAAGATCAAATATAATTCTAAATAATGGCATCCAGCTGGAGGAGTCTGCTAAAGGAGAAAATACAGTGTACTATCAAGAGACAAAGAAATAAAGAAGCAATTTATAGGAAGATGACAATTGACAAGAGATAGATTAGAGTAGAAAGTGCCCCATGCACGGTGTACTATCAAGAGACAGCGAAATAAAGGAGCAATTTCTTGGAAGATGACTAGAGATAGAGCCGAAAGTGTCACAAGCATGTCGATTGACCAAAGCCTGTCAAGTTGTTGACTCCGAATGTACCCAATCCAGAAGTTCTTGATGACTTATTTAACTATGAAAAAAATTGAGTTTTATCATTTATGGAACTAACTTCTCTGAAAGTAGTCAAATATCATATTTTGGTGAAATTTATAGTAAATTAACACTGTTTTGAAAATATTTAATAATTTATTATTATTATTATTATTTTTTAAAGAATCTGAATGGTGTAATCGTCAAATGGTTTAATAGCTACAATTTATTTCTTACACTAAAATAAATTAGCATTGCTCATTCCGAAAATGGTTTTCATGGAATAAAGGCTCCTTAGGAAACGTTATCTAGTTTGATTTCAATGTACACCTTTGGTTTTCTTCTCTAAGGATTTTTCCTACAAATTACTGTTTACCGATTGAGTGAGTCTATATGATAGCTGTAGGTGATAATATTTGTCCCTGCATTCCCATGAGTATTTCAAACTTGCCAGGAAACACACACGAAAGAGAGGGCTGGGGAAGACTTAACTTAACATCATGAGGCATGAGTCTTCGTAGTCTAGTCATTTTTCTCTGTTAAAGTACTACACCGAAATTTTTGAATCATAACGACCAAGACTGTCTTCCTCTCAAGAAAATGAGTATTAAAGACTAGAAATGACTTGATTCAATGTCAGGCTGACTAGGAAATCCTCGTCAGGATAATATTTAAAAAAATTATTTGACATTTAAAAATTGTCATATCAGCATATAATTTAGAAAAAAAAAATTAATGTATCAAAAACCAAAACAAATAATTCAAAAACTAAAATAATTCTAGTATCTCTTAAATAATAAAAAATTGAAGAATTTTGATTTTTTTAAAACTAAAATAATTCAAAAAAAAACAAAAACAAATAAATTTTAGTTGAAATTTGTCCCAAAAACAATAAATTTAGTTGTATTTGTAATTTGTCCCAAAAATAAATAATTTTTTTTTTTCAAACAAGTTTTCTCTCACTCTCAAACCTGCTGGAGCCCCTGGATTTGTCTCTCTATCTCTGTCAATCAAGCTTTAACATGATTTAAAGTTTGTGGAAAAGCTGTATAAGATTGATTGACCACAATGACCCCAGTATGGTTCATTGAAGGTTCAAAGTGTTATTTTGGGCTTTACCCAGAAACTTCCATGACAATGCAATTAATGAAAAAGGCGAAAAACACATTTTAGTCCTTACATTTTTAGGCGATTTCCATTTTAGTCTCTAAATTTTATTTTTACTGCTTTTAGTCTTTATCCTGAAGAACGCTTCCGTTTTGGTCCCTGCCGTTACGTCAGAGACGGAAAATGCACACGTGGCAAACAGCAGAATTAAAAAATATTTAAAATATTTTATTTTATTTTAAAATAAAATAAAATTTTAATTATCAATAATTTTAAAATAAAAATTTTAATTAAAAATATTTGTTCTTCATGTTCATGTTCTTCCCCAGAAACATGATTGCCAAAAAATTCAAGATTTTCTTCTCTTTTATTTCATTTTCTTAGCATCCAAACAAACAAAAACATTTTCAAGACCATCATCAAACCCAGATACTCTGACACAATCAACTAACAACGATCCAAAAAAAAAGAAAAAAAAGAAGAACAACTGACAACGCCATCAGCCAAATGCATATCAATATTGCTTAACGAAAAAAAAAAATTAGCTTCCAAAATCCATACCATAAACCCCCAAATCACTTCACACTAAACCATGAACACAAAAAATTCCAGAAACCCAATTCATTTGAATGACACAAGCCTCCTTCTATATCACCCACCCACCAAACTCAAAAACCGACTCTCTCTCCTCTCTTTCCAACTGAAAAAATTGAAATGATTTCATATCTCTACACCAAACAGGAAATAGAAGAATCATCTATCAAAATGAAACACTAAAACCATCTCAATCTCGTTTCCTTCAAAAACCCCCACCTAATTCCTCTCATTTTCACTTAGATCCAAACCCAAACCCTACACGGATCCGAATCGATCAAAAACCCCTACACGGATCCAAACCCAAACCTGCTAACGGATCCGATGCTGACGCCGACTCCATCGCCTCTCTCGGCGACGATCCTCTCATCACCTCGAACAGCTAGCTCATCGTAGGAGTGGAAAGCCGGTACCATGTTGTGTACCGTCTCGTGAACTCGATCTACGTGCTCAGAATCACCACTGCTGATCAGGACGACGATAACTCCTCCGTCAACGTCTTCACTGATGTCTGTCTCAACGACTTCATCGATGTCCTCGTTTCGCTAACTCTAGGTCGATAGTAATAGGTGGGACTGCTTAAGTGTTTTGGGTTTTGTTAGAGTATTTGGGTTTGATGATGGTCTTAGAGTATTTGGGTTTGATGATGGTTTTTAATATGTTTTTGCCTATTTGGATGCTAAGAAAATGAAATGAAAGAGAAGAAAATCTTGAATTTCTAGGCAATCATGTTTCTGGGGAAGAACATGAACATGAAGAACAAATATTTTTAATTAAAATTTTTAAAATTTTTATTTTAAAATTATTGATAATTAAAATTTTATTTTATTTTAAAATAAAATAAAATATTTTAAATATTTTTTAATTCTGCCGTTTGCCACGTGTGCATTTTCTGTCTCTGATGTAACGGCAGGGACCAAAACGGAAGCGTTTTTTAGGATAGGGACTAAAAGCGGTAAAAATAAAATTTAGGGACTAAAATGAAAATCGCCTAAAAATGTAGGGACTAAAATGTGCTTTTCGCCAATGAAAAATTATTGTATCAATCTCAGCATCCAAAAACATTCTAATTTCAAAGAGAGAGAGACACAAACTGGAGAAGCCGCACACAACTTTTAAGGAGCAGACTGCATAATGATGCCATGCCACGTAATGTGAAAGTTTCTAACCCGAATTTTTTTTTTAACTAAATAGTATTAATGTCAGATAATCTCAATACTCAGCGAAATATTGTATTGTGCTAATTCAAAGAAAAAAAAGAGAGTAGACTAATACAACTTTTGAGGAGAATGGTATAATTCTGGAAATTTACAATCAATTATTTGCTCCACCAAGTACTCTGAGAGAGGGAGAGAACAAATAAGTTTGGCATAGTGTACGAAATTTCCAACTTTCTTTTGACGTTTTAGGAGCAGATTACAGATTACGCATAATTAGAAAATTTCCCAGAAACCTTCGTTAGGGCATAAAAAAGAACAAATAACTTCTTATCATATTGCTTTGTGATCAATTTTTTTTTTTGCTGAATATTGTGACCCATTCATCATTCATTATAAAATTCTTTTTACATTACTTTTCACAAACCTTTTAAGTAAATTTTACATTATTTTTGACAAGCTATAAAGATTTTTATTTTACAATACTTTTTGACTAGCAATGACCCCAGTATGGTTCAATGAAAGTTCAAAGAGTTACTTTGGGCTTTACTCATAAACTTCCAAGATATTGCAATTCATGTAAAATGCATGTCACTTTTTGAAAGCGAGACTACATTAAAGTCTAGCCTCTTGCATCCATTCACTCACCCTCAGTTCCTAATTCGTCCTTCACTTTCCTCACTTTATTTTGACACCGCTTTCACAGCTTTCTTTCTCCTCCTTTCAACTTTTTTCATCTTTCTGCTTGTAAATCCCAATGGCCTCATCTCACCAACTCAAGAACTTTGATGTCTTCTTGAGTTTCCGAGGTGAAGATACTCGCCGTGGTTTTGTAAGCCATTTATATAAGGCTTTGGATCAACAAGGTATTCGAACCTTCATGGATGATAATCTCCATAGGGGAGAAAACATTTCTGAAGAGCTTCTCAAAGCCATTGAAAACTCAAGTGCCTCAATAATTGTATTTTCTAAAAACTATGCATCCTCTAGTTGGTGTTTGGATGAACTTGCTAAGATTATGGAGTGTAGCAAAAAAGTGCTACCAGTTTTCTATCAAGTGGATCCATCTGAAGTTCGTAAGCAAACAGGGAATTATGGAAAAGAACTGACTAAGCATGAAAAAAAAACTAAAGATAAGATGAAGGTACAAAGGTGGAGGGAGGCTTTAAGTAACGCAGCCAATATTTCCGGCTGGGATAACAAAAACAGGTATTTGTATAGTACTACGTACTCCTGTTTGTTTATCTTCAAGAGTTTTAATGGTTTTGTGATGTCCATTAAATTTTTTTGTTTATTAAACAACAGCTAGAATTAATTGTTAGCTTTTATTTTCTCTTCAAATTTTACGAAATTATGAAAGTAAACTTTTCTTGCCATATCTTTTATGCAATGCTTTTTTTTTCTTCTTCTTTTCTTATTATAAATTTTGAGAAGAATCATTTATACTAAGCTAGTTAGCTATAAATTAAAGATGGAAATAAAAGAACTTAATATTAGATTGCTTACCATTATTAATTAGGAATTTCACCCCTCGTAATATTTGGAAAACTTTTAAAGAAAAAAACTTAATTCATTTTTTCTAAGCATGTAGTGAGATCCAGTAAGATTATGTTGTCATCTAAGTGGACTTTTAATGCCACTTCATCCCAAAAAATGAATTAAATAAAAATTTCTATCGGAGTTACATGTCGCTTACTTCATCTAACAACACTTCAACTGTGATGTAAAAATTAAATGTCTTGCATTCAGTTTTTGTTAATTAAATGCTCTATGAATGACAGATGCACTGATTCTGAACTTGTCCAAAAAATTGTTGAAGAGATCTTAAATTTTGAATTCATTCAGATGCCATTAAATGTTGCTACAATGCAGCTGGTTGGAATAAATTCTCGCATAGAGGCGGTAACAAAACTTTTAGATTTTGAATCAAATGATGTTCGCATGGTAGGGATCACTGGCCTTGGTGGAATAGGCAAAACTACAATTGCAAAAGCTATTTATAATAGCTTTTCAAATAATTTCAAAGCAAAAATTTTTGTAGAGAATGTTAGAGAGTGGTCAAAGACAGAGCGAGGCAAAATCGATTTGCAAATGACACTTCTTGAGGGTATCTCAAAGGATAAGAATTTGATGTCGAAGCCTATGGATGAACGAACCAGAGAGAGAAATGAAATTCTTTGCCAAAAAAAGGCTCTTATCATTCTTGATGACGTGGATGATGCCGACCAGATAGAAATATTGCTCGGACAATGGAAAGGCTTTGCAGTTGGAAGTAGAATCATTCTAACAACAAGAGATAAAAGCTTGCTAGTTCAAAATGGTCCTTCAACCTATGACTATGGGGTTGGGGAATTAGATAAAGATGAGGCTATTAAACTCTTTCGTAAGCATGCCTTCCCAAGTAACGAAGTCCCTGAAGATTATTTGGAACTTGAGAAAAAAGCTATAAGTTATGCCAAAGGCCTTCCTCTAGCTCTAAAAGTAATGGGTCGTCATTTGTGTGGGAAAACTATACAAGAATGGGATGATGAGTTAGATTGTTATAAAACATATCCTCCTAAAGGTATTCAAAATATAC
Organism: Quercus variabilis; assembly: GCA_030445155.1. Classification (NCBI taxonomy): domain Eukaryota; kingdom Viridiplantae; phylum Streptophyta; class Magnoliopsida; order Fagales; family Fagaceae; genus Quercus; species Quercus variabilis. Next base: position 2,046,477 of record CP129448.1, on the reverse strand, counting down.
TAAAAAGAAGTTATGAAGGATTAACCGAAAATGAACAGAAAATTTTCCTTGATATTGCATGTTTCTTCAAGGAATGTGATGACATGAGTTATAATATGATCAAGGATGTACTGAAAGCTTGTGGTTTACACCCAATATGTGGTATTCGAAATCTTATTAATAAGTGTCTCTTGACTATTGATGAAGATAATTATTATTTGTCAATGCACGACTTATTACAACAAATGGGTATGGACATTGTTCGACAAGAAGCACCACTAATGCCTGGGGAACGTAGCAGAGTGTGGTGTTATGAGGAAGCTCTTGATGTATTAACTAAAGATATGGTATGTATGTTATTTTGATACACTTACTCCCTTTACTCCACATGAGAGATGTATTAAACTTTTTTCCCTTTTTTTATTTATTTATTTTGATTATTATTTTTGTTTAAAGTTTATTAACTATTATTTGTTTTGGTGATTCACTTAACCTATTGTTCAACTAGGGTTCAGATAAAATTCGAAGCATGATATTGTGGTCGTATCAAGAAAAGGTGCAATTAAAGGCACAATTTTGTAAGATGAAAAATCTTAAATTTCTTTCAGTTCGTAATGTAGATTGTTGCAGTGGAACCCTTGAATGTCTTCCCAATGAATTACGCTTGCTTGATTGGCGTGGATTTGATTTTCCTTCATGGCCATCTAATTTTTTTTCTAAAAAGCTGATTGTGCTCAACATGCGTTATAGCCCATTAGAGGAACCCCCCATCCAGGTATGATCATTAGCATTTATAAATGATTATTGTTTTCAAAGTTTTTAATTTTTAATTTATTTATATAAACTTCTTTAAAGATAAAACCATGTTCTAACTTTCAACTTTTTTTTTCTACAGAATATTGTATCCGTGAGGACCGTGGCATATGTGGACTTCAGTGGGTGCTTTTTGATTACGAAAATACCTGACTTATCAACGACCCCAAACATAACGAACTTGGATCTTAGTTTCTGTAATAGTTTAGTTGAGATTGATGACTCCGTGGGGCATCTTGATAAGCTTAAAGTGTGGGATCTTGAGGGTTGTTGTAGCCTTGAAACTCTTCCGGACTGTCTCACGATGAAATCTCTTACATCTTTTAATTTGAAAGGATGCAAGAGGATTAAGAAGTTCCCAAATATCTTGCACGAAATGAAAGGTCTTGAATATTTACATCTTGAGGGGAACTGTACTCATGAGTTGCCTCCATCATTTGGGAATTTGATTGGGCTTAAGCGCTTATTTATATCATTGTTTTCAGGAGAGGCACATCTTCCGGGTAGCATCTATAATTTACAACATATAGAGATGCTTAAACTTGAGGGCAATGTCATATTTCCAAAGAACGTGGAGATTGACAGACAGCCAATGTGCAATTCTCTTGGTTGCTCTTCCAAACATGTTTTTCCAAGCTTGAAACAACTGAGTCTTTTTGAAATTCGCTCAGACATAGAATTTATTTTGAATTTTTGTTGCCCCCACACACTGGAAGAGTTAGAAATCTGCAGATGTGAAGTTGTCCCCATCCCAGAAAGCATAAGCAGATGTGAGCGATTACATTCGCTTATTATTGATTATTGCCATGAGCCTCCAAGGCTTCCACATAGTATAAGACATGCACAAGTAGCAAGTTGCCACTCGCTAGATTTACAATCATTCTTTCAGGTATATCTCTCTCTTAAAGATATTAAGAAACTATTTGTGTTACCTTCACAAATACTACATGATTTGCTAAAATGTAACTTGTTGAATTTGCTAATTGCATGCAGCTTGAAGAAATCATAGGGCTTCCACCAAATCTACCACCATGTTTAGGTGTAACAAGCTCCATGTTAATGTTTCCACACTCATCTACGTTGTCTCCAATTTGGCCAACCCCCCTTTGTGAATATAATTTTGAGGCAACACGAGAAGAGAATCATATTCCAAATTGGTTCAACCATCAAAGGGATGGAAATTTAATATCATTCTCGATTGGTCCCGAATTTCCAACAATTGCTTTCTGTATTGCTTTTGGAATACGAGATTGTAATTGTGGTTTTCATTATGATGATTATTATTGTAATTATTATTTTGATTATGCTTTTGAATATCATGTCGTCATTTCCATCAATGGTAGTGAACGAACATTTACAAAGAAATACATTGAAACAGAAAGGAGCTTTGGACTTCTGTGTTTTTCCCGTAGTCCTCAGAGCTCATTGCAGGAACTATTTCGGGGCTTGCAACTAACTGATCGGAATCATGTCAAGATCTTCTGTGAAGATTTACCTAGTTCTTCATGCGGTAGTCCTTTTGTTGAAAGGATAGGAGTCCATGTAGAATGCAATTGCCCTCCTCAAAATCCCAGTATCTTTCAAGACATTAATAGGCACCTTTCTTTGCAATCAGGTTCGGGACTTCCAATGGATACAGAAAATGGATCAGACTCAGGTTTGGCATTTGACTCATCAAATGTTGATGGGTTTGATTTGGGTTCATCTTCAGTGGCCCAGCCCCCTGTAAATGATGATTTCAACTCCAATCAGTTTCCACTGTGGGAGAGAATGGGAAGACTCTTGATTGGACTGTTCTTGATGGTCCTTTTAATTTTATCAATTGACTGGTTGTAATTTGGGGGTTTTGAGTATGAGCGCATCATCAGACACTCTCTATTCACATCACTTGTCTACGACGTGGATCTTATAATTTCCCAAAAAAAGGTCACTTAGAAGTGTCCATTTGGAGCCATACAAAGATCTGAATATCTCATTCTACAGTTGGTTTGTTTGGAAATGGAAGAGAACAAAGCAAGCATAGCGAATCGGCTACAGGCGGTGAAGCACAAGTCCGGCAAGTCGTACAGTGAATTAGCTGCAGAGACTGGGCTCACCAACGTGTACGTGGCCCAACTCCTCAAACGACAAGCACAGCTCAAGCCTGACACTGCCCCTAAACTCCGGGCAGCGCTGCCCGACCTGCCCGAAGACCTCATCCAAGAGATGATGAAGTCACCCATGCGCTCCTACGATCCCAACTTGATCCAAGAGCCCACTGTCTACAGGTTTTTATTTTTTTTTTAAATTTAATTTCTTCTTCTTCTTTTTTGTTAATATTAGTGTTTGATTTTTGTATTGTAGGTTGAATGATGCGATTTTGCATTTTGGCGAGAGCATCAAGGAGATTATCAATGAGGAGGTCGGTGATGGCATGTAAGTAAAAAATTTACACTTTTTCATTGCTTCTTAATAATGTCCTATGCCCCTTTTATATTATAAGCCTATATGTGTGGTTATGACCAACAGAAATGTCACAAATTTTACCATCGATGTGTCCTCAATCACTTCAAAACAATTCAAACATTTAATTAAGAACAAAGCAAGATCACCAGGAACATCCTTAAGAACATCTAAGAACCTTCACATATTTTATTTGAGGTAAAAGTTCTAATATCTTTTTATAGGTTTTATGCTCTTGTTTGAGGTTATTTTTATCTAAGCTTTGATAAGGGTACCCATATGTGTTTATATGTATGGGTTTTGTATTAGTGGAATTATTTGGTGAGTGGGTTTATGGTTGTGCTAATGGTGGCTATCTGAGGTTTATTTATGTTGGAAATTTGGGGGTTTTGAGTTACAACATGTGGTGGTTAGTAAAACTAATTTTTCCATTTCTATTAGGTTTATTTAGAGTTATTTGAAGTTCTTAATTTCTTGTCTTGGAGGATATTGTGATTTTGCTTTCAGTTCCAATCAGTTTCCACTGTGGGAGAGAAAGGGAAGACTCTTGATTGGTCTGTTCTCGGTGGTCTTTTTTTTTTTTTTTTTTTTTTTTTTTTTTTTTTAATTTCTTTGTATTTAAGTGATTGTAATTTATCAATTGGACTGTTCAATGGGACATTGGTCTTATCATGACAAAGATGCTCTAAGCCATAGATGCAAACATTTGAGAAGGCAATATAATGAGAAATGTAACCATTGATATTATGTGTAGTATTCTTATATCCAATCTTGTATCTTTACAACATTTGTTGTTCTTTATCCTGCATCCTTATGCTTCGTCATATAGAAATTAATATGTTCTGAGTTGTCACAGATAATTGTTGCATACAGTGACGGGGTTTCTGATGGAGATGCAACGTAGATTTCAACAGTGAAGACCCCAATTTGATGATTGGTATGTTTCTTGTTTCAGCATTGAGAGCTTTCCCCAATAATTCAAGAACGTTATTGTCAGCTTCTATTACTTCTATTGTCTTATATGTGTTGTTCCTTAACCTAAATATCAATGTTCTTTCAGTTGCATTATTTCATTTTCTGTATTGCTATCCTAAAATCTGATGTTATTGAACTGATAATTGTGCTTATTTCTTTTTATAGAATATGATGCCCCTACTCAGCTTGTCAAGCCTCGTGAGCGCAACACCAGGTTAAGTTTATTATCACTCTTAGTAAGGCTTGCTGTTATTAGTTTGTTATTAAAAGTTTATTTGCTTATTTGTTGAAATTTGACAAAATTACTGTTTTAAACTCATAAATGAGGTTGGCTTATTCTATTTTATGTTTTTGATGGGAAATCTTTCTTAAAAAAAAAAAAAATTAATAATAATAATACTGTAATAATAAGAAGAATTCTGCATTATTTTCTGTAAGTGTTTATGTGTTACTGTTCATGAGTCATGCTTCATATTATCTGGATCTAAAGAACTAGTCACAATAAAATGCTAAAGCTATATGATTCCAATACGTAAGGTCCATGAGGGATCTTATAAAGGATAGTGGAATAAAGCATCAATACTAATTTGATTGAACATAACATTTTATACGTAGTTAGTTGAATAAAATGCTAATTCATTCTTGACACAATTATTTGATATGTATGGCACCATTTTCCTTTTCCTTTTCTTGTTTTTGTCATTGAAACTTGGAATAAAATGTGAAAAAAGTTGGCGAAGGATGCGAGCGGGAAAGAGATAAATGCGTTAGCACAACACATACAGAACCTGCTGACACCATCAACAACATTATTCTTCAATACCCTCTATGATCCATATAGGGAAGGAGCTGACTTTGTTCGTGGATACCCCTTTAGCTTGAGAGAAGGAGTGTCTACTGCCATCTCTCATGGGCTGTGGCTCAACAATCCTGACTATGATGCCCCTACTCAGCTTGTCAAGCCTCGTGAGCGCAACACCAGGTTAAGTTTATTATCACTCTTAGTAAGGCTTGTTGTTGCTTCTTTTATTGGTTTGTCATTGCTGAACTATGATTTGCTTTTATTTTTATTTTTTTGGTTATCAGTATTATCTCACAAAATGTTCTGTTTTAATACATTTGGTAAAATGCTATTCTGTATCTTTCTCAATCAACTTTCAACTTGATGTTATTCTTTTCCTTGGCTGCCAAATAGAGGTGAAGATTATTATCTGATTTTACAATTTTGTAGGGAATGATTCCTTAGTATTGTTGGAATAGACATTTTTTTAAGTCTATGACTTCTTTTTTATTATGGTTTGGACTTTGGACTAGTGCTGCATTTTTTTTCCTAATGTTTTTAAATTCTCCAATAATTTCCTGGACTCTCACTCATTGAATTTTGGTGTGTGTGTGTTTGTAAAAGCTGCTTATGAAGTATTAGCAAGTTGATCAAGATGTTGGTTTCATGTAATGGTGTCTGTAAGATTTTCTTTTCACAAGCCTATAACAGACTGACAGAGATTTATATTTACTTTGATTTAGAATTTTTCTGAAGTTGCAAAATTTTAAAGAACTCTAAAAAATTTCAAATTAAGATCTTTTGAACGAACATACCATAATAGAACTCTCCCAATTTTCAAAGATTTATATCTTATATGAAGAAATGACAACCATGATGAAAGGCAAACTTACCAAACTCTGGACATTGAGGACTATGAGCTGGGACTCTCTCTCTCAATACTACCTATAGGTAGAAAAGATAGGTACAATCAATTCATGACTTCCTAGAACTAGATTTTTTTTCAAGTATACAATTTTGTTTTCAACAACGTTTCAGTGTATATTATTTTCTGTTATGCTCACCTGCTGTCCAATGTGTTCTATTATAGGCATTTAAATGATCTTCTGACTCTTGACTTTTTATGTAAAAGTCTTTTTTTTTGTTCTTGTATCATGTGTTCTTGTATTTACATGATAAATATAATCACACAAGTTATTCCTTTAAAGGGTAAAAATAATTGCAATTCAGCCCTGGTGAACCATCATTCCTAGAAGTTGGCTTCCAATCAGATATTTAAATTTGTGTGCAATGATGCATCTATCTATTGAGAAACCTTATGCATGAATCGGTATTTTGCCAGTTGAACATGTTTTTAATACATTTCTGCTTAATTTGTTTGCCTTAAAACACATGGCTACACCTGTTTTTTTTTTTTTTTTTTTCCCTTCAAATGTTGCAGTCTAAGAACTTACAATTTTTTTTAGCTTGCAAATTCTTCATTTTATAGGCATTTACATGATCTTTTCACTATCTACCATCAATGTAAAAGTCTTTATTTGTCTTTGCAGGCTGAGGACTTGGTATAAGTTTTTTAAGTTCTATTGGACAATTTAATTGACTTGATCCATTCAAAGACGATATCAAAAGAAAATAGAAAGAACATTTTTGCAGTTGGTGATTCTTCTTCTTCTTTCAATCAATATTTATAATTTTACTTGTTGATTTGATTTTTGAGAAATTCAAAACTTTTCAATTTAGCACATGTATCTGGAATCTGAATTACATACCAGAAGATATTTATTGTTTATCTAAGTATTATACGTATGATTCTAAATCATAATAGTCATTTGAGGGGCATCAAATTATATTAGGTTCTCTATCTCATACACACCAGTTTATGTATCAACCATGAACCATCCTATTTTATTACACTAAAAAAGACAGATTCTTGATGAGAAATAGTATATTTGTAAGCCCAATTATAACAAAGAACAAGGAAGCAAATGTACCCCATTTTTATTTACTTATTTTTTAATATTATTAGTCATTTTTCCCAGCATAAAGAAAAACAACATTTTCAAAAGATCAAGCAAGGCAGAAAAATATAAAATACATTGAAAGCTTGGAGTGCAATATAAAAGTCTGGAAGTCATCCAAGAAAATGTGCTTCTCAACAAAGGATGACCTTTAGTGATAGTATTGAACATATCTGAAAACAGGAAACATCAATCACATAATCTTGCAAGATTTGGAATCCCATGACTTGAACTTGATTAAAAATTCAATACTTTCCATGTGTCAGATCAAAAACAGGAAACATCAATCACATGGTAGCCAATAATATATGGTTCTTGGGAAGAGTGATGCAGTGATGCTTGAGATACATGCATGTTCTTTTGGGTTTGGAGTCTGGATGTCCTAATTTGTTTTTGTTTTATGCGTAGGGGCATGACATTTTGTAATTTTCTTTGTATTTGTTTCAGATTTGGCTGGTCAAAATAGACTTCAGCTTGTGTCTCCACTCTGACATTCTCAGATCTGGTGAACATATTTTCAACTGGCCTTTTCAGCATTATACATGGCTAAGTAAGGGGGATCCTATAGCCCTTCTCTTATGTTTCTTTTTTGTTATGAAGATGCTGAAAAGGATGATTGCAAGAGCAGCAAGAGGCATTCTTATTGTGTTTTAGTTGGGAAAGGAATTTGAGATTTCAAACTTCATTATAGATGATCTCTGCATCATCTTCTATTGGAAATTTAACTTAGTTTGGTTATCTTAGTTTTCTGCTTCTTTGCATTGAGAAATTTCTGCATTAAAAAAGAATATGGGTTTCAAGTGAATTGGTTTGAGCAGAAGATGAATTGGCAGATATTGTAGGCTGTAAGGTAGGTTCTCTTCCTATGCAAAATTAACTTTATAATTGCTACAAGGATCTTTGTTTTAGGCTGCTTGGAATTTGATGATTGAACAAATATGGACATTAAATTCTATCAATATATATATATATGGACGTTAAACTGAAGTGCATTTAACTACTTATTTTCTTTCTTTAGTATGCTGATATAGGTGGTTTATATGTATGATAAATTGAAGTGCAATTTTTATTTTTGTGCCTGATTTCGTTCAAAGTACCAGATCAAATATTTGCAAAATTGTAGAGAAAAAGACGTTATTTTATCTAATATATTTTCTTGTCCTTCCGTAATTTAGGCTTTGTGGAAGGGGGTGCCCTTTCTCAGATCCCAATTTTTTCCATCCTAAATAATTCCCTTTTCGATTTTCTTATTACAAGGCTTTAATATTGTTTTTTGCAAATGCATTTGTAATCATGTTAGCAAGTCAGTGATATGGAAGGTGGAGGAGCCGCGTATCCGATCTATTTGTAATCATGATTTAAGACAAGTTAACACTTAACATTAAGCTGTATCTGCTTCTATTTGAAGTTGAAATAAATCTTGTTCTTTTGCACTGGCTATGTGATACACTCTTTTCTCCTATTTCTTGTAGTTCAATAGGCTAGACATGATCTTAATTAAGGGACCCTTTTGTATACTAATTACCTTTGATTCTGTACCCAAATTGAGTGGCATGATTTTCTGGTTTAAGTTATTTGCGTGTTTTATGTAGTTCTCAATATAATGGTGTTTAAAAAAACTGAGAGTCAGATTTCAATTCAGTTCAGGCAAGGATTATCAGGAAATGACTTACCATAAAAAAGAAAAAGAAAAAAAAGACCTATTAGATCATAAAGATTTTGTCTGAGTTGTGTACAATATTCTTGTACTTTTGTTATTCAGGTGGCACTTAGAATAAAAGACATTTGTGACATTATGTACACAAATATGGGCAATTATATCATTTGTTTGTTAATAGATGGCACATATGCAAAGATATCTAATATAAATATAATAAAGCAGAAACATCTAGTAAGGCTCTACCATGATTTTGAATTTTTTGTGAAATTTAAGATTTGTAAGATAAAATGGAATAGTTGTAAGGGGGGGGAGGGGGGGGGGGGGTGAAGTGGGCGGTGAAGACAGAGGAGGAGAAAGTAGCACAAAGTTCAAGTCATTACACTAACTAGTATATATTGGTGTGGTTCTTTTAGGTGAAGAGAATGATGAATCCTTTGCCAATAATGAGCTTGATGAAAGAGTATACAGGCATTACAAGTCTCCTCAATTCGAATGGCTTCTACCACTTTTGTCAAAAAAAAAAAAAAGAATGGCTTTTCTTGGGATGAAATTTGCAAAACAGCGGCACTGTGGCAGCTGATGTTTAGCTTTGGGAAGCTTATATCAAGGTGCCATTCTATCCCATTAATAATTTTGCTAGGATAAAGGGTTTTCCTCTAGTTATCACTAAAGAGCACCCCAAAGCATAGCATACAAACTTGTATATTTTTCCCCTTTGATGAAATGATATTACTTCTGTATTCATTTAGTAAACTGAGTGTTTTTTTGGGTAACATGAGATGAAGAATATATGATCATATTGATTCTATAATAATCAATGAACTGGATAATTTTTTGTAGCTTTCGTTTAAAAATGACTTTTTGCAGGAACATTCGGATTTGTGCTTGATTTATGGTAATGAAAGTCAGAATGGAAGAACAAGTTTGTTTGGACATGAAAATGGAGGTCAACAATAATGGCCTTTGGATGGGATTGATGATAACTTGGGATGCAATATCCAGCTAGGGAGTTTGAAATATCTTATCAGGGGAAAAATGAAAGTTTGCAACTTCTTAAGCCTCAGCATGTTCTCAAAAATTTCATAGGCACTTGAGGAAAGGCCATGTGTTGTCAAAACAAATGTGGGTACCAAGAAGGACAAAGAGTACAATTGAATAGAATGTATTGATACAACATTTCAAATTGTTCCTGAAATAGATGAGAAGGTCCTTTTGGAAGGTTTTTGAACTCTTAGAAGATGAGAGAATGGCCACGAAATTTGCAGTGAGGAAATGGTTATTGAGAAAGGTTTAACAGGACATCTATTTTGCTTGTCAAATTGGGATATAATTTAGATTTTGTTCCAGAGTTTTGTCAATGTAAATAAGATCCAATTTTAGAGTAAAGATATTTTTGGAATAGAATTTCTTGCTTGATTCATTGTTATATTTATACCCAAATCATTTTCTAGTTTTCAAGGTTTTAATAGGAAGTTAGTTTGATTTTGTTGGTAGTACCTGCAGCTGCATGGTGATGTTTACTGTCTTGCTTCATTGATGAAAAGTAACTAAGTTTATATTAAAATATTAACTTTTCACTATCATTCTCTAGGCTTGAGACCTGGGATAACCCAGAACCATAAGACAAAAGTAATTGAACATACTTTCAATTACTTGTACACTGATTTACCCTTTTAAGCCATCCTGTACTTACAAATTAAAAAAAAAAAAAATAGTCATTCGCCTTTTATTAACTTATTTTTAGGTGGTTTGGGTTCAACCCCAAGTGTGTTTGGGCTCATGTTTGTAGAATTTATCTACCTATCTCTTTTATTCACTTAGCAATAAATAAATAAATAATACTACCCGAGTACCAGTATAAGCAAATTTCATGCTAAAATGGCAAAGAGGGTGTTGTTTGCACCCGATGCATTATACATATATAACCTTTTTGGCATTTCTGCCATTTAGATCTCTAAGAACAACAACCCAAACAATTTATCCTTGTGGCCCAATATGTCAAAATTTACACTATTTGTCAAACTGTATATTGTTTATTATAAAAAAATGTAAAAAATTGTGTCATTTTTGTCTTAATGCAGATCATGTCACTTACATATATGAGTTTAATAAACATTACGCCGCTTGGAGTGTAAACTCAAGTAGTAGAACCAATGACCGTGGATTGGTTGGATGCTAACACATGGAAGTACGGGTAAGAGCATTTGCATTGGACTAGTCAACGGGCTAGTCCAGCCAAAATATGCCTAGAAAGCCCAATTAATTGACCCACATTGGACTAGGAGCCTAATAACAAAAATTCATGCAAGCTACACTAGTCATCCAAACATAATTGGCATTGTAGCTTAAAAAATTACATTTTTTTTTATATAGTTCCCGAAGATGAATCAACTTCAATTAGAACTAAGCTACAACTTAGCATATGATATTTTTTGAATATTTTTGAAACAAAAACTACCAAATTTGGTCACTAAAGCTGCTTCTCTTCACTAAATGAATTTTTCTAGGAATTTAATAGTTATCCGACTTTGAAGATGATTGCAATAAAGTTCATTTAATAATAAAAATTCACACAGATTGCTTTTAAAATTTTCTTTCAGGTCTTGACTACTATGTTTGATAACCATAAGGGCCATCCTTAAATAATTGGTCACATATTTGCATCACTTGGAATGAAGGTCCATGATGGCAAAAATGGCCCTTATGTGTGGGACATTTTTTTTGGTATTAGTTCTTGGTATGTAAGACTTGGTATCAGTGGCAAAAGGTATATTTCTCACTATATTTAGCCATAATTAATGTATAAGGGAAACTTGAAGGAGGCTGAAAAATCATTATAGACTAATCATTACGGTTTTGTTAATAAGTTGAACAAAATGGTCAAATTTCACCATTTCATTTTTCTTTATAAAGATGGTTGTGGTTAACTTCCTGCTAGACTCATCTTCTTGTTGGATTATAGAGGCTTCCCCCCCCCCCCCCCCCCCCCTCTCTTATTACTAATATAATACTCCCTCGGTCACAATTTGTTTGTTCTTTATTCCATTTTGGGATGTTCTAAAATATTATCTTGTTTCTAAAAATAAAAGTCATTAATTTACTAATATTCCTATTATACCCCTACTTTATTTTCAAAACTATTTGAAAAGAAAACTAACAAATATTTAAAAAATCAATTTAATTGTGGCACCTTTTTAGTTGCCTCATTAAGAATAGCTCTTTTAAAAAAAGGCTGATAAATTTATTTAAGGGTAGTTTTGTAAACTTATACATTTTTATGAGGCAGACAAGACAATAAATGATGTTCCTTTAAAAAGATTGACTTTTCAAACATGACAAACAAAGTGGGACATAGAGAGTATAATTGAAGCTAATTCTTCAAAATGCATAGCACAAGGTTCAAGGTTATATAGAGATCATAAAGAATGCAAGAAACTATTTCAAAATAAAATTATAAAGTTTCCATGCATCGCGCAGAATATCATCTAGTTCAAATTAAAATAGAGAGTTGTTAACATACATGGATTGACTGCCTATTATTTATGTTTTTGCCTTTGAGTTGTTTGCGTGCATAGCTTCACAAAATTGCTTACCTTTGTTGACCTTTTCATATACATACATATATATATATATATATATATCTTCGACGGTTTTGTAAAAAATAAATCAATAAAGAGGATGCCATGCAACAATTGAGTAGGGTAAATTTCTCTATTCTTTTTCTTTGTGATTTGTGAGAGCTTTTTTGGAGTATTTGAAGTCTGTGAAAGTGCCTCTATACTACTTTTCTATTTTTCATACTACCTTCGTCCCATTTTTTTTGTCCTCTATTCCATTTTGAGATGTCCCAAAATATTGTCCAGTTTCTAAAAATAAAAGTCATTAATTTACTAATATTCCTATTATACCCCTATTAATTTACTAATTCAATTTTTTGATAAATTTTTTTAAGGGTAATTTTGGAAACGTACACATTTTTAAAAGATAGATAAGACAATAAATGATGTTCCCTTAAAAAGTTTGACTTTTCAAACAGGACAAAAAAATTGGGACGGAGGGAGTAATTATTAGGAAAATTTTCCCCTCATCGACGCCTATAAATGATTTAGGACAAAATTTAGCTACAAAATTGATTGTAGCTTAAGGATACAATTTTACGCAATATCTTTTTATTGAAGATGAATATTGACAAATCCACCATTGGATTACTTTTTTTTTTTTTTTTAATATCCTCAATGCTTGTAAAATTTCTATAAAATTAAAGATCAATAACTATATTATTAATTAATTATTTAAATTTCAAACTTTTATAGTTTAAAACTAAACTATGCATAAAATATTATCTTATAGATTATATAGTAAATAATATTCAATTGATACAAAACTTGACATATGTGTTAAGAGCATAAAAAACATGCAATCCAACTGTTAGATTTTTGCCTTGCACTTATTTGTTCATCCTTGCAATTGTTAAATGCTTCTATTAATTAATTTTCTAATAACATATATTCTGCATTAAGTGCATTTAGATTTAAAATTAATCAAGCTGTAATTAAAATTGAGGGTCTAAACTAGCTCTAGCATTTACATTATCGAGCTTTCAAATATATATATATATATATATATATATATTTTTGTGAGTTTGAAAAATAATTCTCTACTCATGGCTTAGTAGCACTTTTTGATCTCCACAAAAATATCTTGAGTTTGAATCCACTAATTATTATAAAAAATAAAATAAAATTTCTTGCAATCATGAATTTGATAACTTGGGTGCCTGCTATGCCTACACCAAGTTTCCTGACCAATCAACTACATAATCAAAGTGTCTAGTACACAGGACTCCTCATTCTATAAGTTGTGGAGAAGTGATTTATAGAAAACTTTACTACCAATTTTTAGAGAAACACAAAAACTCTGTGTTCGAAAACCCCATAATATCAAAGTCAGTGTTTGGTGACCATTTCTTGTCCTAACAGATCTGGAAGGGTGTTTTTTTATAATTCAGTTTCTTTTTTCTTTGTTTTGGTGACCATTTCTTGTCCTAGCAGACTGAAGATTGAATTCCAATATTTTTAGGGTTTTAGAATTGGAATTTCATAAATAGATGCTTTTTCTTTTTGTTTGGCAGTTCAAGTTTAGCTTTTTGTATCACTTCTCCGTCAACCCCCCTCCCCCCCCCCAAAAAAAAAATTAATAATAATAGCAAAACAATAAAACTAGTTGTTTTCTAAAAACTAGTTTAGCAAATAAGCTGTTGAAAACTATGGGATACAAAACTATTTGTATCATGAATGATTTGAATTTTTCCATTTTGAGAATTCAAAATTTTTTTCTTGACTATAACATTTTGTTTCCTTCGTCTATTGTAATTTAAAGTTGGATGACAAACATGATTGACGTAGTTTTTTTTTCTTTTCCAATATAAAATTTAAATTTCAACATCTTGTTTGACTTGATTTGTTCAAGGAATAATTATTATGAATCTCGATCCCCTTGGATTGCAATTCTCACAATTACAAATCCAAATCAACCCACATGCAAGTATGCTTTAATCCCACAGAAATTACAGCAAGAACAATTTAACAAGCCCAAGAAAGAAAAAGTCAGATTGAACTAGGAATCCAAAATTAAAGCTAAGTAACTAAGAAGGTGAAAGACACTAAAGAATAATAGGCATGAAACAAGGGAACCTTGTATCCAAGAACAAAAGACAAAGCAAGAGACAAATGAATAACGGAAATCAACCACGGATCAGTTTGAATTTGATACCATAATACAAATAAGAATAGGTGTGGCGCCTTACCTTTAAAAGAGGTTCTCAACACTTATTATTTTTTTTTGGTTTCCCATAGTGTATCCTCAAAACTTTCAACCAGAGACTAATTACTGTTCGCGCTGGGTAGGCCCATGAAAGGGTAAAGCGCTAGCCTAGAAAATTCTTTTCAAAGTGCAGGTAACAGGACTAGAACTGGGGAGCACACCCAGTTGAGCCCAGTGCAAGCACCTTGAAACCAAGAGCCCAACCAACTCGGCCAATGCTTACCTTAATTATTTACAAAGTTACCCATTATCATCAATCTCAAATGCTTACCTTTCAACTGAGGAGAATGAAAACTCAAGGTAACTGCTTTTTGAACATGGAGAGTGATTATACAATGAAGGACTTGGGGCCACAAAAACTTCAGTAACTCCCTCAAGCATCTGTGTGATCTTTTTCATCGAAGGTCTCAATGAAGGATCTTCTTGAATACACCAAATTGCCACAATCACAAGCCTCTCTAACCTCTTCATGTCATTGCTTGCTTCCTCGTCGTTTTCTACCAACTTATCCAATTTTTTATCTTTGTAACATTCGTAAGCCCAATCTATTAATGCCTCCTCTGCTTGCAATGCAAATGTAACACTAGACTTGCAACAAATGATCTCAAGTAACATCACACCAAAAGTGTACACATCAACCTTAACGGAAATGGATGCTTTCCGAAACCATTCAAGCGCAAAGTACCCAATCGTCCCTCTTATTCCTGTTCGAGCAGCTCGAGTTTGCTCAGCCAACAAAAGCTTTGCTAATCCAAAATCAGCAATCCTTGGTGTAAAGTATTCATCCAGAAGTATGTTTTGAGGCTTTATGTCACAATGGATGATTTGGGTGCAGCACACTTCATGTAAATACATGAGACCTCTTGCAATTCCCAAAGCAATCTGCACTCTTTGTTTCCAATGAGGCCTGGATATCCCAAAGAGAAAGTTAGCTAAAGAGCCATTACTCATGTACTCATATACCAATAGCCGGTGCTGCCCCTCATGACAATAACCAAGCAACCGGACTAAATTTTTATGATGAGTCTGACCAATCACGCTCACTTCTGTTTTGAATTCTTTCTCACCTTCTTCCACGACCTTACCTAACTTCTTGACTGCAACAAATCTTTTTGAATCTGATGGAAGGACCCCTTTATAAACAGTTCCGAAAGCACCTTTTCCTACTATTTGCTTGAAGCCCCTGGTTGCTTGTTCAAGCTCTTTATATGTATAGCTTCTCACATTTGTTGCAAGTCTGCTATCAATATTCCATGGCGAATTCATCTTTTTGTGGTGCAAGTAGATAATAGCCACAATACTAGCTATGAAGAAAATGATATTGAGAAATGCAGAGCTGCCAAGGAGTAGTGCCAAAACAACTACCACAGACTGGCTTTTCTTCACTGGAACAAAGCTATTAGGTACCTTGATGAAAGCTATTCTCGTAATATTTGTGCTATATCTTCCGTTGGACAGAGGATACTTCTTCTTCCAACAATAACCACCTGTTTTTTCGTAAATGGCCACAACACACATGCAATCGTCAAGGCATTGCTGCTTACACTCTGTCTCATTAGCCCCTTGAACAAGGCTGTAATCTGTAAACGGCCAGTCCATATTTGTAAGCCGTACAAAGCTTACCTGCCCTTTATTTTCTTCCCATCCATTGTCGCAGTTGGGTAACGGAAAATCTGGTTTACACCCTGCCCAATCCTCATATGGGCTCAATTGAGAAAATCCATAAGGACATGAGCAAAATGTCCCGCCCCCACTTGAAGCATCTGAGGTACGACAAACACCGTTGAGTCCACAGAATCCACCTACAAAAGTATTAGCATCAAATACACCACAAATATCAGTAATACCCGGAATGCCTTGCACTGGATCCCATGTTGAAGGACAGCTTCCACAACTTGTGTCCTGCTGTCTGAGATGTTTGTATATTCTGAAGATCCCATCATAATCAATCCTCGCCATGTGGTAGAAAGAGTCTTTTGAGCCTGGATCTTCTTGGGTAAGGTTGAAGATGTTGGTTGAATTGTTCGCATCTTGGACGTACATGTATCCGGCTTCAGTAAAGATCAACTGTGATTCCCAGAACATTGTCATGGTGGCAAAATAAGCATGATTAAGGACTTCAGATGGCATATTTATAGAATAAAGCACCAGATTGCCATCAAGCTGTAAAGAAAGCTGGAAGCGGCCATAAGAATAATTTGTAGTAGATTGGTGAGACCTGAGTGTGGTATTCATGTACAGTATTTGACCAGGCAAAATCGTATCAGTAGGCTCTTTGAAGCTTTCCCATATAGAATTATACTGCTCATCTAAAATCACCAAGTTCCCATTGTCCAGTATAGCTGCACAACTGGATTCGGAACCGTTCCCTGGAGCCTTCCATAACTCTTTGCCATTAGGGTCATTGAGAACAAATGCACTGCTGCTATTCCGCGTCAGTGTAGAACCTTGTGGTGCTGGTTCATTGCCATTTGCAGACCAAACTATGGTTTGGTCTTTTGTTTTAGTAAACCAAACTGCAAGCAAGAATTGAGACTCTTTCTCATTGATTTGAAAACGGCGGAATCCAAAGGAAAATTCACCTGAACGCGACGTGAATAATGGATTAATATCTTGGTCTGTAACTGAAGCCGGTGAGTTCAGCAATATGTTACAGTCATCTTTGGTGTAGGTAAAAACAGTGGGAACGAGAGGAAGAAGCAGAAGGAGAAGAAAGAGAGAACAACAATGATGAAGTGTTGAAGTAACAATTGCCATAATAACGGTTATGGCTTATGGGTTATATGAGTTAGAAAGAAACCATTACAACAACATTTATAATGTTTGATAGGTTTTAAACATGCTGTTCCAAGCGGTTGCTGTAGTCTTGTAATTGAGATTATTTAAGAACCAGTCATTTTCATGGTCTATGACATCTTCAGAAATTTGAATTAACTAACAGCAAATTGTTTGGAAAAAGTCTAACTAATAAGACTAGCTAGCGTCAAGAAAGCATGAATGCTTCAACTAGTAGCAATGTTATCAAATGAGAAAACCTTTTCAATTAATAAAGATAACTCTTTAATCTCTCTCCCTTAAATTAATAGTAGCTTCTTAATTACTACTAGTTTTTTATTATTTAGACAGATGTTGCTCTGCTTTAGCATTTGTATGATAGTTGAGATTTTATTTCTTGTATCTATGAGTGTAATGTCCTATAAACAACATGATTCTATGTACACCTTTTGAATTTATAATAATTAATCTAAACCAAGAATAATCAAGAAATTTATACATTTTAGGGCTAACTTGATATATTTTAAGTCTTATTATTATTATTATTATTATTATTATTATTATATATATAGAGAGAGAGAGTTTCAACTTATAACTTCAACCTCTAGCGTTTGGTTCTGATAATTGTATTTTTTATTATCAAACTAAGGCATCAATCAATTTTTGGTATAAGTAGATAATATTTATTTAACTTTCTACTCTCAAGTCTCAAGCTGTTAAAGAATTGAACATGAATATATATATATATATATATATTTTTTTTTTACAATTATCCAATATTTAGAAGCCTTTCAAGGAGAGGGAAAGAGTGCAAAACTCATATATATATATATATATATATATATATATATATATATATTTTAAAGAAAATTAATTATCATCCCAAATTTTTTGGAGCATACATTTGAAGTGGCGAGAATTAATTCTCTAGTTTATGTTTTGAATTTAAAATTATGATATGTGCTTAAAATATTTAATTATATCAATTAAGAGTATTTGAAGTATTCAACCGGCGGTAATAGACACAACTCAATTAGTCCTCACTAGCTGCGTCATTAGCTTAATGCATGGGCAATGCCTCATTGCCCAAGTTTATAATAGTGTCAATTTCCACGTCGCTCCTTGATTTAATGCATGTATCATTGCAAGTCTTCACTCTCTCTCTCTCTCTCTCTCTCTCTCTCTCCCCCAATTAGTTTTTCTACAATTAATAGAGTAATTAAAAGGAGTATATATTTGCAATTTGAAATAGTCATTAGGACGGCTTCTCAAAAGAAAAAAGAAAAAAGAAAAAAAAAGGTGGCATTAGGTATCTTGGTTGAAACCTTGGCCGGCATTGTTTCGTTTGTGAAACTTGATCAAATCAAATTAAAATTGATAGTTAACATATGTGACTTGACCGCCTACTATTTAAGTTTTGGCTTTGAGTTCTTTGCTTGCACAGCTACACCTACACATAATTGCCAACTTTAGTCGAGCTTTTCAAGTATTTCTATAACTATAACTAGACGCTAACTCATGCAATGCATGGAAAACTTTTAGATCAAATGTTAAAATGTTTTGATTTAAATATTTATTTGCTTTCGACTATTTGAAAGCTGAATCAACTCCAATTTAAGATGAAAGATGTTGTTTAAACATTTCTTATGAAAAATTGTCAAAATCTTATCACATAAGATCATTAAAAATGAGAAATACAAATATTATGGAGTAATGTATTACAATATTTATAACATGCTCTTACATATGGTTTAATAAGTATTACAAAAGAATTAGTCAACAAAATAATATATAATTGTGCTTGTATCTTCAAGCTTTATTAAATGTTGTTCTGGGTTTTGCTTTCTGTGAAAGTTTCTAATTCTCTTTTGTTCATTGTTTAGAGATTAGACCCATACAAATATTCTAAAAGATTAAACATACTAAAAACAAAAGATATTTGACCAAATATGATCGTCCCCCCTAAATCTTCCAATTAGCAAGTAACGTAGGACATTAACTGCAACTAATCAAATAATTCCTCAAATTTAGACCCTACAAAGCATGACAGCAACTATGTTACCAAAAACCCCAAAGCTTAAGACATTGCATAATTTAGCGATACTATGCAAATCTTATATAATCAGTCCATCAACCTTTTTCTCAACTAAGAATAGTAATCAAACAGCACTAAGAAAAAAATTGCACAAGAAAAATAAGATAAAACTAGTAAGAGTATAAGGCTAGAACTGTACTCTAAATTATTGAAATTTTTTTATAATAAAAAAATCCATAATAAAAACAAACATAGAGTTAATATAATTAATTAAGAAATCAAACAAATAAAATTATAACAATTTTTTATACTACAATATCTAAATATTCAAACAAAATCCTACTATATCACAGCCAAAAAGTACCCATAACCATAAGCCTAGAACGAAACCAAAAAAAAAAAATTGGTACTGAGATTGAGCAATATGGAGATTGAAGCATAATATATAGAGATTCAAAGAAAAGGGGTACCATATTGATGTAGAGATAGTAGAGTAGCCAGGGCTTTGGTTAAACAGAAAGACCTCAAATATGAGAAAAGAAAATCTAAATTTGATTTTTTTTTTTTTTAAAATACAATTCATTCTTGTGTAGTCATGCCAAGCACACAAAAGACAATTTAACGCAATGGCCCCTCTTTATTTAGAAGATGGCTCTTTTATCGGTCTTGGAATTCATATTGCACAAAAATTGCAACAGAGAGAAAAAAAAATAATAAAAAAATAAAAATAAAAATAAAACAAAGACAAAAACAAAAAACTTAAATTCATAGAGAGGAGGAAAAGAACCATTACGTTTATAATGGACCAAAGCAATCGGGTTTTCTGGGTCTTCGTTGTAGATAAGAGATTGGATTGGAGTGAGAGAGAAGGAAAGCGGCAATTGAAGCTCAAGGTTTTCACTGTGTGTAGAGTTTTCAGAAATTTGGAGTCGGGTTTTTCAAAATAATAATAAAGAGAATAAATTAAATTTAAAAAATAATAATAATGTGGAAAATTGTGGAGGCTCCAAAGCTTATGTAGCACAATATAAGGAAGTCAACAAATAGTCATACGTCTTCAATTTTATATTATATTATATATATATATATATATATATATATTATTTATAAGGTAAAATACTAATTTGTTCCCTTTCCTCTATATCATATTTCAGTTTAGCCCTAACTTTTTAACTGTGTCAATTTGGTCCTTAACTTTTTAGTGTCACGTCAATTTAGTTCATGTTGTTATCTATTAATTGGATGGAAATTACTGACGTGACTAACAAACAAAATAAAAAATTAGTTTATGTTGATGTGGCAATAAACTAATTTTTATTTTTGTTGTTTGCCACATTTGTAATTTTCATCCAAGAGATAACAACATGGTCTAAATTAATACACTACTAGAAGGTTATGGACTAAATTAACACAATTGAAAGGTTATGGACCAAACTAAAATATGGTGTAAAAGATAGGGACCAAATATATAGTTTACCCTTATTTATATCTAAAAGATGAAGGTGAATCACATTTATGTCATCATTTCTATCCATCATTTCCTAAAAAAAATGTGTATAAGTATTAATGTATGTAATAATGCATTATCATTTTTTTTTTTTATACAAAATAGAAATTCTACTCTAATACAATCTAAGTGTATATGTGTGTGTGAAACTCCCTCCTGAAGATTTGAACCCCAACCCTTAGCTCTCATACCCCATAAGCACTTATACTTGTGGAATTACCACTGCACTAAGAGTGCGCCATGGTTGCATTATCTTTTTACTCATTCTCAAAACTAATTATAACTTATAAATCATGATATAACCATCACTTTCACTAGCATGACCTTTCACATTCTTGAACCTAAATGTAACTTATTGTATAAAATACATGTAATACAAACATCTTTGACGGAGACACCATTTATTTATTTTTAGTTTATACTCTTGCCCAAAAAAAATCTCATTCCACCACTATATTTATATCCGTATGTAAATGTAGTATTCAAGGCTAGGTTGAAGGGTTTAGTTCCACTCCTTCTTAGAGAACCATATGTCATCTTCATCAATTTCAAGAGATAGAAATAATAAAGATCTTAACAAATGGTTTTTTTCCTCTTTCTTTTTCCTTTTTGTATAAAATATTATATGCAAGAGGTTTTCCTAATATGAATTTTGTGGTGTACCAACTTTCTCTACATGGTGTCAAATTCAACTTGAATAACACATAGAATCACAAATGCATGCATGCATAATAATATAATTAAAAATATTAATTTTATAACAAATCTAAATGACGTCACTTTAAAAACAAATCACTTCCATCACACTGGAATAAATTATTCATTACATATTATGGTTTACATCACTTTATTCTTATAATTATTATTAAAATTTTGAGTTATGTTTACTAATTATGGTTGTTTATTCAGTCCAGTTTGGTCCATTTTGGACTATTTGGTCCAATTCAATTCACTTCAGTCCATTTTGTCCACTTGGGTCATATCTAGTCCATGCTAGCCACTTTGGTCCAATTATATCCATTTTGGTCCATTGTTTCACTTTGATTCAATTCAGTCCTCTTCAAGCTATTTGGTCCAGTTTAGTCCACTTCGGTCAACTTGGGTCCAATTTAGTCCATTCAATCCACTAAAGTCAATTTAGTTCAATTCAATCCATTTCAATCCACTTAAGTGTATTTACTTAAGAATGAGAAAAATCAAGTTTGGATTAAGTGTATGATAAACTTTTATTATCATGATAATCTCCTTAAGAGAATGAGAATTTGAATAATAAATTTCAAAATTGAAAACTTTAGTTGTACCAAAAGAAATTAGAAAAATATAGTGCATATTAACAATAATTAGAAGAATATGGACTACTTCAAAAAAGAACAATATCAATTAAAAACACCAAAAATGATACAATTATATATTTGTAAAAATAGAGAGATATGAAAATTACTTTTAGAAATTGTTTAATTTTTAGGGAGAAAAAATTATTTACAATAAATTAACATTATACCACATCTCAAAATAATTATATATTCCCATAAATTCCAGGGGTCTGCAACTAGTATGAATAAATAGTATGCCATGCGACAATTGAGTAAGGTAAATTTCTCTATACTTATTCTTTGTGATTTGTGAGAACTTTTTGGGTGTATTTGAAGTTTGTGAAAGTGCCTCTATACTACTTTTCTATTTTTCATATTTGTTAATGAAAATTTCCCCTCATCAACGTCTACGAATTTAGGCCTAAGGCCGAGCCACCTAAATACTTGATTTTCACTCTTGTACTTGTACTTGACTGTCTATTTTTCTTCGTTTCTGCCTTTCTCGAACTCATAATAATTTTTCACACAATCTTATATGAGAATGCTATCCAAAAGCCCTTGCACACAACACTACCTCCATAGTCCTTATATGCATTTCCTCGACACAGGATGCACCTCTGGCAAACATGACACCCTCCATGCTTGATATTTCTATGTTAACCATATTAAGCTAGGCTATCTAAATTTTCAAATATCATTCCTAATTTCCAGACCATGAGTCAAGTTTAGTACTCATATGCATTTCCCCAACACAGTGGCAAACATGACACCCTCCGTGATTGATATTTCAAATATCATTCCTAATTTCCAGACCATGAGTCAATTTTAGACCATATCAATATGCAAAATTATTTCTTTATGTGAGTCTTCATTTTTTTTGCTGTGTTCAAAAAGTAATTCTCCTTGTGTCTCAATAGCACTTTTTGATCTCGTCATCGAAAGATCTTGAGATTGAATCCACTACTTAAAAAAAATCATCTTGCAATCATGAATTTGATAACCTGGGGTGCCTTCTATGCCTACACCAAGTTTCCTGACCAATCAACTACATAATCAAAGTGCCTAGTACACAGGACTCCTTATTCTATAAAGTCTGGAGAAGTAATTTGTAGACAACTTTACTAACCAATTTTTTGGAGAAACTAATTTCCAGACTCTATCTGCGACATATTGCTTAAGCAGAAGATACTTCTCATCGCATCAAAGTCTGACCACTATTAACTCCACAATCAACTAGGATTCATAATAGTACGAGCAGACTTTATTTGACTGAATCAAGTTTCTTTGCTCGTATATGGTAATTTCTAGTTTACATCACAATTGAGCTTTCGTTGAGTTTAATTTAGGTTATAAGGTACATAATGTATTCAATCAATGGGGCTTGAACAGGTCCATTATCCCCTTCCATAACACCCCCATAAGAGAAAAGGCCCATGACCATGAGATCCAAACCCCCGGTCTGCTGAGTGTTGGGAATTTAACCAAAATTCCAACTTGTGAGAAACAATAAAAATAGAGAAAACACACGCCAAAGAAAAAATAATCACACGCACAAGACAGTATTTACGTGGTTCGGCAATTTGCCTACGTCCACAGAGTTGCAGGGATTTCACTATTATCAGGAAAAAAAAAAAAAATACAAAGTGTGGCTACAGTGTTTTTCTCTCTCTCTAAAAACACAACAACAGTTGAAGTCATAAACCCTAATTATAAAAGTGGCTTTTATATCCTACTTACAGGGTTATAATGGGCTAGGCCAAAAATAAACTAGGCTCCACAAAGCCCAACAAATCTCCCACTTGGAGACTAGTTCAATCATCAACATCAGCCGCTATCCTCCAAAAGCAATCCCTCATCCCTGCAACTCATCCTCCTGTCCTCAAGCTAGAAGACCAATTGAAGCTGCACACAGTTTCAACTTCTCAATAGTGACACCCTTAGTCAACATATCTGCTGGGTTCTTAGATCCACATATCTTCTCAAGTGTTACCAACTTATCTTCAACAAGGTAACGGATAAAGTGGTATTTTGTTTGTATATGCTTCAACTTTGAGTGAAAAGCTGAATTTTTGGCAAGAAAGATTGCACTCTGACTGTCACTGTGTAGAATGCCCATCTCCTGCTTCTTACCCAATTCATCTAAGAAACCATGTAGCCAAATCATCTCCTTTCCAGCTTCAGTTGCTGCAACATACTCAGCTTCTGTAGTAGACAAAGTAACAATCTTTTGTAAATTTGAAGCCCATGATATAGCTGTACCACCCAGAGTAAATACAAACCCAGTAGTACTCTTTCTACTATCAACATCACCAGCAAAATCAGCATCTACATAACCTTGCAGCTTCAAACTTACACCTGTGAAGCAAAGACATGTATCTGATGAACCCTTCAGATATCTCAGAATCCACTTGTACACACCATAGCATACATCAAGCTGCCAATAGCTGAGACATAAGGCACCTTGCTCATATGGTCCCTTTCTTCTTCTGTCTTCGGTGACTGTTCTTTGCTCAGTTTGAAATGACTACCCAAGGGTGTGCTCACTGGTTTAGATTCATTCATGTTGAACCTGCTGAGAATTTTCTTCACATACTCTGACTGTGAAAGTTTCAATGTACCATTAGCCTTGTCTCTAATGATTCTCATACCAAGGATTTGCTTTGCAGCTCCCAAATCCTTCATTGCAAACTGTTTTGACAATTACTTCTTCAGATTATTAATCTCCTCAATGCTAGACCCTGCAATGAGCATATCATCCACATACAACAGTAAAATGATATAAGAATTGTCAAAGAATTTAACATAGCAACAATGATCAGCTTCACATCTCTTGAACCCAATTTTATGCATAAAACTGTCAAATTTCTTGTACCACTGTCTAGGAGCTTGTTTTAGGCCATACAAGCTTTTTCTCAGTTTGCAAACTAGATTCTCTTGTCCCTGAACAATGAAACCTTCTGGCTGAATCATGTAAAGGTCTTCCTCCAAGTCACCATGGAGGAATGCTGTTTTCACATCTAACTGCTCAAGATGTAAATTTTCTGCAGCCACCATTCCCAGCACCAATCTAATTGTTGACATCTTCACAACTGGAGAAAATATCTCTGTGTAGTCAATGCATTCCTTCTGTTGGAACCCTTTAACAACTAATCTGGCCTTGTAACGTTTGCTACCATCATGCTCATTCTTTATTCTGTATACCCACTTGTTGTGCAAAGCCTTCTTTTCTACTGGCAATTTAGTCAGTTCCCATGTCTGATTCCCCAACAAGGAATCCATCTCATCCTTCATGGCTAACTCCCACTTGCTTGAATTTTCATCTTGCAAGGCTTCATCATAACACTCTGGCTCACCACCATCAGTCAATAGTAGATAATTTAAAGCGGGTGAATAACGCTGTGGAGGTCTAATGTTTCTGGAAGATCTGCGGACTTCAGCTACAGGTGTACTCTGATCTACCTGTGAATCTACATTCTCCTTATTTTCTTCACCTCTTTTCTGGACAGTACTTTCAGTCAATCCATCTAAGTTGACAAACTCAGATTTCTTTTGATCTATCTCTACAATATCTGAGATTACAGTTGACCTGTCCTTGTACATAACCTGTTCATTAAATATCACATTTCTACTTCTGATGATTTTCTTGTTTTGTTCATCCCAAAACCTATAGCCAAATTTCTCATCACCATAGCCAATGAAAAAACATATTTTAGACTTAGCATCAAGTTTACTACGAGCATCAGAATCAATATGAACAAAAGAAACACAACCAAAAACTTTTAAATGGGAAAATTTTACCTTTTTACCGCTCCAAACCTCTTCAGGAAGTTTGAACTCCATGGGAACTGATGGCCCTCGGTTTATCAGGTAAGCTGCAGTGCTAATAGCATCAGCCCAGAAAGTTTTTGGTAGTCCAGCATGCAACCTCATACTCCTAGCACGCTCATTAAGAGTTCTGTTCATGCGCTCAGCCACACCATTCTGCTGTGGTGTCCCAGGAATGGTCTTTTCCATCCTAATTCCCTGTGCAGCACAATACTCACTGAACCCTTTATCTATGTACTCTCCTCCATTATCAGACCTCAAACATTTTAGTTTTAAACCTGTTTCTATCTCAACCATGGCCTTCCACTTCTTAAAAGTTTCAAATACATCAGATTTATTTTTCAGAAAATAAACCCATACCTTTCTGCTTGAATCATCAATGAAAGTGATATAGTACCTGGAACCTCCAAGGGATGCAACCGGAGAAGGCCCCCACAAATCAGTGTGTACTAACTCCAATTTTTCTGCCTTCGGTGTTCTACCAGTTTTCAAAAAACTCACCCTTTTCTGCTTTCCTAAGATGCAGCTTTCACACATGTCAAAATCAATGGACTTTAATTCTGGTAGTTTTCCTTTTGACAGCAGCATCTTTATCCCTTTCTCACTCATGTGACCAAGCTTGCGGTGTCATAGGCTTGTATCAGTACTTGCATCAGCAACTGCAATTGTGTCTCTTGAACTTGAGGTCATATACAGAGTGCCAGTCTTCTTTCCACGAGCCAATACTCTAGCTCCCTTTGTAACCTTCCAAGTACCACCAACAAATAGTATTGCATGCCCTTCATCATCAAGTTGTCCAACAGAAATCAGATTCCTCCTTAGGTCAGGAATATGTCGAACCTTCTCTAGTAACCAAACAGACCCATTGGGTAACAATATCCGGACATCTCCCATACCCACAACATTCAGGGCTGAACCATCAGCCAAATACACTTTACCAAAATCACCTGCAGCATAGTTCTGTATGATTTCTCGGTGTGGAGTGGTATGAAACGAGGCTCCTGAATCCAAAACCCAATCATCAAGTGGACTGTCTACTGTAAGAAGTAATGCATCCTGTACCTCTTCTGTTACAGCATTAGCAGAATCATCTTCATTCTTCTTTTTAGGACTTTTGCATTGGTTCCTAAAGTGACCTGTTTTCCCACAATTCCAGCATTGTACTTGTTGGCCTGATCTAGATTTACTTCTGTTCTGATTAGTATTTCTAGATTTTGATCTGCCTCGATTTGAATTTCTGTTATTACCTCTGCCTCTTGTCTCAAGGTTTAGGGCAGAACCAGATCCTGAGGTTTCACCTGCATATCTTCTGCGAATCTCCTCAGCCAGAATTAAATCTCGTATATCATTGTACTTGAGTTTTTCTTTTCCTGTGGAATTGCTTACTGCCATCCCCATTGCCTCCCAACTGTTTGGCAAAGAAGCCAAGACGATCAAAGCACGAATCTCATCATCAAAATCAATTTCTACAAACGACAATTGATTTGTAATAGTGTTAAATTCATTCAGATGTTGTGCTACTGATGCGTTCTTTGCCATCTTCAGATTGAATAGTTTCTCCATCAGATGCACCTTGTTGTTTGCTGACGGCTTTTCATACATACCAGACAAAGCCTTCATCAGATCTGCTGTGGTCTTCTCCTTTACAACATTATGTGCAACAGACCTAGACAGAGTTAACCTGATAACTCCCAGTACCTGTCTGTCAAGAAGAGCCCATTCATCAGCCTTCATCGCCTCAGGTTTTATCCCCAAAAGAGGCAGATGCAATTTCCTCCCATAGAGATAATCTTCTATCTGCATCCTCCAATACGCGAAGTCTGTGCCATCAAACTTTTCTATTCTAGACGCCTTTCCTGCTTCCTCTACCATTGCTCCCACTCAAACCTAACCCTAGGCTCTGATACCAGTTGTTGGGAATTTAACCAAAATTCCAACTTGTGAGAAACAATAAAAATAGAGAAAACACACGCCAAAGAAAAAATAATCACACGCACAAGACAGTATTTACGTGGTTCGGCAATTTGCCTACGTCCACGGAGTTGCAGGGATTTCACTATTATCAGGAAAAAAAAAAATACAAAGTGTGGCTACAGTGTTTTTCTCTCTCTCTAAAAACACAACAACAGTTGAAGTCACAAACCCTAATTATAAAAGTGGCTTTTATATCCTACTTACAGGGTTATAATGGGTTAGGCCAAAAATAAACTAGGCTCCACAAAGCCCAACACTGAGTGCCATGAGAACTAGTGCCAACAAAATTGACAGAACTTTAAACAAAGATTGAGGCATGCATAAAAGTATAAACTTGTAATCTGGTACTTGCTACTTAGTCTAGAATAACATGTGCAAATGTTTCCACATTAAAGCTCTAAAAAACACAAGCACCAAGAGACCACAAATCAAGCTCAAAAGCCAAAGAGTTTCTAAATTTTCTCTATTCTCATTTGTCTGACCAATAGGGTGCCAAGAAAGATAGTGTGGTTCTCACAGAATACCTCCATTATAGCTTCCCAGGTGGCTTTTAAGTTGAAAACCTGCCCATCCACCAGGTTGAGAAGCTGGCTTGGTATCTGTTATCTTTGGCTTGCCAAAAGACTGAGCATTATTTCCTTCACTAATGGGTTTTGATATCAGAGGGCTACTAGTGGGGGTAGCAGAGAAACTCTCTGTTCCAAGACCACCATTTTTGACAAAAAGTGTTGGTGCAAACATGATAATAATGGAAATAACACAACGAGAAACTGAATAATACTTCTAAATATTATAACAGCCCAACAAATGTCTAATGGATACTTGCACTCTTCACCTCCCCCTTGCACACGTATCTAGCCCAATATTTGAGACAATTCATTTTAGCTCATTAATCACCACAATTAAAAAGAATAAAATAGTTTCTCTCCTTTTCAATATGGGATTAAACATTTTCACTAACTCCTCACCTTTCATATTCACTCCCACATCTTTACATTTATGTTATAACATTTATTTATTTTAATTATTTAATATTAAAATGCTCCAACAAAAAGTTCCTCATCTTTTTTGTACAGTTTCTTCTTTCTTTGTGTTAGTATTGTTTAGAGATGTCTGAACAAGGGACATATTTAAATTTCTCTGGAATCTCTGTTAATTTGATATGGCATACTTCACAAAAATACACTCTTCATTTTTCTCCTCTTTTTTATTTATTATTATTATTATTTTAATAAATTGGCTTATCCTTTAATTTTAGCCCGTTATTAGTTTCTTACTAGATTTAAGATTAAATTCCTATATTTTTAGGGTTTTAGAATTTGAATTTCAAAATAGTGCTTTTTCTTTTGGCAATTTAAGTTTAGCCTTTTGCTTTTTGTCTAACTTTTTTTTTCCTCCCCTAAAAAAGTAATAAAATTGGTTGTTTTTTGAAAATAGTTACCAAAAATTTTGAGATACCAAAGGGACAAGTATGACACATATGATTTGAATATTTTTCTTCTTGAGAAATCAAATTTGCTTGACTAGCATGTTTCATTTACTTTCCTCTGTTAGAATTCAAAGTTAGTTGACAAACACGATTGATGTAGGTTTTTTCATTTCCTATTTCAAATTTAAATTTGAACGTGTTTGAAGTGATTTGCTCAAGGAATAATTATAAATGAATCTCGACCCCCTTGGGTCATAATTCTCAAAGTTACAAATCCAAATCAACCCACATACAAGTATAATTTAATCCCACAAAAATCACAGCAAGAACAATTTAACAAACACAAGATAAATAAAAAATCAGATTGAACTATGAACCTTTTTGCCAAGAACAAACCACAGTGCAAAAGATAAATGCATGAAGGAAACCAACTGTTAATCATCCTGACTCTGATAGCATAATATAAACAAGAATAGGTGTGGCACTACTGCCGTTTCATTCTAAATAAAGAAAAAGAAAAAAAAAAAGAAAAGAAAAGAAAGAATAGGGATTGCTAAATACTCAGTCATATGTACAAAGTTACCCATTCTCATCTATCATAAATGGGACATAGAAACTGAAGACAGTGAAAAATAAAAAAATGAACTACTTTTTGAAGACGAAGAGGAAGTATACAATGGAGGACTTGGGGGTACAGAAACTTCAATTACTCCTTCAAGCATTTGTGTGACCTTTTTCATTAAGGGTCTCAGTGAAGGATCTCCTTGAATACACCAAAGTGCCACAATCACAAGCCTCTCTAGCCTCTTCATGTCATTCCTTGCCTCCTCATCGTTTTCTATCAACTTATCTAATCTTTTATCTTTGAAGCATACATAAGCCCAAACTATCAATGCCTCCTCTTCTTTCCTTGCAAAGGCAATGCAGGACTTGCAACAAATGATCTCAAGTAACATCACACCAAAACTGTACACATCAACCTTAACTGAAATGGATGCTTGGGTAAACCATTAAGGTGCAAAGTACCCTTGTCCCTCTTATTGCTGTAAGAGCTGCTTGACTTTGCTCCGCCAACAAAAGCTTAGCTAATCCAAAATCAGCAATCCTTGGGGTAAAGTACTCATCCAGAAGTATGTTTTGAGGCTTTATGTCACAATGAATAATCTGAGTGCTGCACTCTTCATGTAAATACATTAGGCCTTTCGCTATTCCAAAAGCGATTTTCACTCTTTGGTTCCAATGAGGCTTGGATATCCCAAAGATAAAACTAGCTAGAGAGCCATTCCCATTACTCATTTACTCAAAAACCAGAAGCCGGTGCTGTCCCTCATCACAATAACCAAGCAAACGGACTAAATTCTTGTGATGAGTCTGACCGATAACATTCACTTCAGTTTTGAAGTCCTTCTCACCTTCTTCTACTACCTTATCTAACTTCTTGACTGCAACAAATATTTTAGAATCTGATGCAAGGACACCTTTATAAACAGTTCCAAAAGCACCTTTACCTAATATATGCTTGAAGCCCATGGTTGCTTGTTCGAGCTCTTTATATGTATAGCTTCTCACATTTGTTGCAAGTGTGCTGTCAATATTCCATGGCATATTCACCTTTTTATGGTACATGTAGAAACTAGCCACGAAACTAGCTAAGAAGAAAAGGATATTGAGGAATGCAGAGCTTCTAAGGAGTACTGCCAAGATAACTACCATTGGCTCACCTTTCTTGTCTGACTTGCCTTTCATATCTGAACCATGACCTTTAGGTACTTTAATGAGAGCTATTCTTGTAATATCTGGGTTTTGTCTTCCATTGGACAGATGATACTTCGTCTTCCAGCAAGATTTACCTTTATCATCATAAACTGCCACAACACACAAGCAATCATCGAGGCATAGCTGCCTACACGTTGCCTCATCAACCGCAGATCCTTGAAGAAAGTTGTTATCTGAGACCGGCCAATCTGTGTTTGTTAGCTTTACAAAATCAAAATCTTTATTTGCTTCCCGTCCGTTGTGGCAGTTAGTGTGAAATTTGGTTTGCAGCCTGTCCAATAGTCCGATTGGTCCAAGGCCGAAAATCCAACAGGCCAAGAGCAAGATGCATGACTAGAACCACTTTTTTTTAGTACAAATGCTGTTGGGTCCGCAGAACCCACCACCATTAGCATAATTAACAAATGCATCACAAATATTATCAGGAATGCCATTTACTTCAGTCCATGATGCAGAACTACTTCCACCACTTGTGGTGTCCCACTTTCTGAGGTGTTTGTATAGTCTAAGGCAAGGCGTAGCCAGGAATTTTTGTTTGGGGGGACTGAGGTAATTTTATTATATTGATTTGCAATTCAAAAAAAATACAAAGTATGACATGTATACATATATACATGTCTTCTTGCATTAGTTTTAGAAAAAACATTAAATTTAATCAAAATTAGACTACATTTATAAGAAATTTTATTTATAGAAATTAAATATAACAAAATCACTATATGCAACCATAAAATAAACAATATTTAAATTCAACCAAATTAGACTACTATGGTAAAAAATAAATTCAAAATCAATTTCATTTCCACAAGTAATCTAATATTGTACCCTCATAGTCTCTCTTCTCTCTGATGATAATTTCCACACCAGTACAACATAGGTCTTAAATAGCTATGGGATATGGCCCCACTCAAGAAAAAAAATGTGAGATATGGCTTACATGTGTTAGAGAAGGAAATGAAAAGTCAAAAAGATGAAAAGTAGGAATTTTGGGTGGGGCATATTTATGGCTACATATTGGAGGAGGGGCCAAGTTTTTCTCATAGGGGGGGCAGCTTTTAAATGAGAGAGTGTGAGACCTATTTGTTTCTACTATTATAGAGGTTTTAAAAAATTTGGGGGGGGGGGGGGGGGGGCATGGCCCCCTCAATGCATAACGTGCCTCTGCCCCAACTCTGAGGACTCCATCATGATCAATCCTAGCCATGTGGTAGAAGGTTTCATTTGAGCCAGGATCTTTCTTGAAAACGTCGAACCAATTAGTTAATATTGCGTTTTGGATGTACATGTTTCCAGCCTCAGTAAAGTTCAACTGTGTTGCCAAGTTTATTGTCCAGCTAGAAAAATAAGCTTTCCCACAGATTTCAAATGGCATAGATAGAGAATAAAGCGCCAGATTTCCATCATACTGAAAAGCAAGCTGGAAGCACCCTTTAGAATAACTAGTCGCGGACCTGCGCGTCGCGCATGGTTATTTATTTTTTTTTTTATGATTGTGTTATTATTTGAAATATTTTTGAATGTATTACTACTTAAGTTGCATTATATATGTATAAACAATATATTGCAAGATTCATGATGATAGAAGGTATTGTCTTGGAATTAGATGCAGAAAGGATACAACTATAGTTAGCCTTGTAGTGAGTGAAGAGCTGATCATCCGTCTTTCCAAGTTAGTAAAATTTAATTAATTTAAAATTAGATAGAAAGAATTTTATAAATTTGAAGTTAGCATCATGCTAGGAAAAATGTACAACTTACACAACCAAATAAAAAGTTAAAAAAATATTTTATCATAGCCTTTTCATTTTATTTATAATTAAAAGTTACAAATACTTGAAGAAACAATCCAGCTTAAAAACGTGTAAATTAACAAGTAACTTGTGAGCAACTAGTGATTAAAATAGTAATAAGAACGATGACAGGTGTCCACATCATTCAACACCAAGACCTTTTATGTGATATTTTTGCACCATTCATGTTTTTCAATAGAAAATATCTAATCTCTAAACATATTACAATCTCGTTTGACAGTTATTTCAAAATTTGAACATCATGTGATTCTAAAGAATTTGGAATTTTTACTAAATTATTTTACAACCTCATCTGACGGTTATCTCAAAATTTGAATATCATGTGGTTCTAAAGTATTTGGAAAATTTGTTATTTATTAAATTCCCCCAGCATAATCCATTATAATTTGGTACAAACTAAAAGATAATATAAAAATTAGTTTAGCACACCAAAAGATAATACAATCTCAATTCTATAATAGCCTTTTCATTAATTGAGATTTGGACATACTGTACGAAACAATCCAGCTGTTGAACTTGCAATTTAATAGATAACTAGTCGTAGACCCGCGCCTTACGCGTGATAATATTATCATTTTAGTTATTATTGGTTAAGAGTTGGTTTTTCATTTTCTTTCAAGTAAATATATTGACTTTTAAAAAATATACAATCTAATATATTAATTCAACAACAATAATAATAATGTTGAATAAAATAATATGAGAAGAAAAAAAGTAAAAATAAAAGATATAACAATAAACACCAAATTAATTATCTCTAAATAAATACCAAATTATTTAAATCATATTATGTAATATTATAAATTACATTCTTATATACTATCTTTAATTCTTTTCATTGCAATATGATAAAATTTAACAACCAAAGTGAGAAAAAAAAAAAAAAAAAACCTTAAAACACAATTAAATCGCATCAACCTAAAGTAGAGATGCAAATATATATATATATATATATATCACCAAAAATTGAGAGAGAAAGAGAGAGAAATAAGTGTTTTTGTGAAGAAAAATTATGCATATAATGAAAAAGAGAATGCCAAATTTATACTAAAAGGATAACAATAAGAAGAAACAAAAGAAAGGGAAAGATGAAGAGTGATATTAAGAGAGAGAGTAGTTGGGAGATGAAAATGTAAAAAGAAAGAGAAAGGTTGGAGAAAGTGTAAATGTTAAAAAAAGTTAGTACAATTTAATTTATTTAAATTTAAATAAAATATTATATGTTTAATTAAAAAAAGAAAATATAAATAATTTAATTATATGGAGGATGTGACTGAGTTTAAATATTGAATAAAATAAGATGAAAAGATTAAAAAAGTAAAAATATAATATATATATATATATATATGTATATAACAATAAACACCAAATTACCCAAATCATGTTATGTAATAGAATAATTTATATTATATTCTTATATATTATCTTTTTTAATTTTTTTATAACGCAATAGTATAATATTTAACAATCAAAGAGAACAAAAAAAACTTAAAACACAAAACTAAATCATACCAACCCAAAGTAGAGTTATAACAAACACAAAAATTTATCAACTTAAGCAGAGATGCAGGAAAAAAAAAAAAAAAAAAAAAAAAAAAAACAATGCTCCAAAAATTATTGTGTGTGTGTGTGTGTGAGAGAGACAAAGAGAGAGAGGAGGGGAGAAACAACCTTTCTGTGATGGAAAACTATGCAAAGAATGGAAGAGAGAATAACAAATTTATAGAAGATGATGTGAATATGAAGAGACAAAATAAAGGAAGATGAATGGAATATGAATAGTGACATTAAGGTTGAGGGTAGTGGGGAGATGAAAAGGTGAGGGAGGGAAAGATGAAGAGACACCTTTCTGTGATGGAAAATTATGCAAAAAATGGAAGAGAGAATAACAAATTTATAGAAGATGATGTGAGTATGAATAGACAAAATAAAGGAAGATGAATGGAAAGATAAATAATGACATTAAAGTTGAGGGTAGTGGGAAGATGAAAATGTAAGGGAGGGAAAGATGAAGAGACAAAATAAAGAAAGATGAAAAGTGATATTAAGGTTGAGGGTAGTGAGGGGATGAAAAGGTAAAGGCATGAAAAAGGTTGGAGAAAATGCAATTATTCAAATAAAGTAAATTTTAAAAAATAATTATAGGAAAATTGGAAAAAAAAAAAAAGGATAATGACGTGGATGCTAATGTGGCTTAATGTAAGTACAGTATCACTAAACGCTACGCTTCAGCTTTTAGTAATATATAGATCCGTAATCAACTGGTATAAATTATGAACAACCTACATGACCAAAAGAAAATATAAAAAATATTTTAGCATAGCATTTTCATTTTATTTATAATTAAAAGTTACAAATACTTGAAGAAACAATCCAGTTTTTGAACTAAACACCCTACACAACCAAAAGATAATATAAAATTATTCAAACATACCAAAAGATAATATAAAAATATTTTAGCATAGCATTTTCATTTTATTTATAATTGAGTGTTGGACATACTTGAAGAAACATTCCAACTTTATTTACAATGGAATTTCCTAGCAAAGCAACTCATTCAACAATGTCCTATTTTTTTGGTTATTTTCTTTGGTTACATAAACTATTCAGGCAACAATGGAATTTTCTAGCAAAGCAACTCATTAAACAATATATTGTAGAAAAGTAGCAGTAATATGTTCTAACTATGTGCAACTGTATCAAGCTCTGACCGCTCACATATTTGTTTTTTTTATCCAGATAGACTGCTACCTCTGCCTCCATAGTGGTAATAGCTCTGGATCTATCAATGACCGACCAAAAAGGCACATGGCTGATGTACTTTGGTTATTTAATATTGTGCGTTACAAAAGAGAATCTGCCAAAAGGCATATGGGATACTATGAAAGGTGATGATGTGACTTTGTATCACAGTTTACGGCAAGAGACTATTAACAAAATAAGGTGAGAGAGAATGACTGAACAATCTGTATAATATTATGTGTGTAACAGTGTACAAAAGAGAGCCTTTATATAGGCTAGGTATGTGTGCAGTACAAGTAATAGAAGTATAGTACAAGTAATATACTAGGCTAAGCCCAATGGGCTAATCTATACACTAACATCCCCCCTCAAACTCGAGGTGGCAAGGAGGAAGCCAACTGGAGTTTGGATATAAGATCTCGAAGACGACCAAGTGGGTGAGACTTGGTGAAGATATCAGCAGGCTGGTCAGCAGATGAGATGGAGAATAACTTGAGATTGCCTTTCTTGAGATGCTAGCGAGTAATGTGGCAATCGATCTCAATGTGCTTGGTGCGTTCGTGGAAGACATCATTATGAGCAATGTAGATAGCACTACGATTGTCACAATAAAGAGGAGTAGCAGTGGGCTGTGGAGCATCCATGTCAGCCAAGAGCCAGCGAAGCCAGACAAGCTCGCAGGTGGTGTCGGCAAGGGCACGATACTCAGCCTCAGTACTGGAACGGGAAACAACATCCTGCTTTTTGCTACGCCATGAGACAAGAGAAGTACCTAACAGGAAACAGAAACCTGTGATAGAGCATCGATCAGTCAGATCACCGGCCCAGTCCGCATCTGAATAAGCATGAAGCTCAAGAGAAGATCGAGAGGAGTAGTGTAGACCATGATAAAGTGTACCCTTGACATATCGGAGAATTCGAAGAACAGCAGCATAGTGGACAGAACGAGGGGCATCCATGAATTTACTAACCATACCCACGGCATGTGAAATATCTGGACGAGTAACAGTGAGATAGATCAGACTACCAACCAACTGACGATAGCGAGTAGCATCAGATATAGGTTCACCATCCAAGGGTGTGAGCTTAGCATTGTATTCCAAAGGAGTGGAAACAGTCTTGTTGTCAGTGATACCGGCTTTGGAGAGAAGATCAGAAGCATATTTAGCTTGGGAAAGATAGTATCCATCAGAGGATGAGGTAACCTCAAGCCCAAGAAAATAGCTGAGAGTGCCCAAATCTTTCATCTCTTAGATGCATTTCCAACAGAAAAAGAGAAGATTAGTTTTAATGTTCTAGACTTCTAGTGCAACCAAAGCCTAGTCCTTCCTCAACACATGATGCACATTTGACATGTATGACACCCTCCGTGGCTGA
Source organism: Quercus variabilis (assembly GCA_030445155.1). Lineage (NCBI taxonomy): Eukaryota > Viridiplantae > Streptophyta > Magnoliopsida > Fagales > Fagaceae > Quercus > Quercus variabilis. Next base: position 2,009,422 of record CP129448.1, on the reverse strand, counting down.
TATTTCTATGTTGAATTATTTTTTTAATTTATTATGGGATCTATGTTTTTTTTTTTTTTTTTTTTTTTTTTATTCTAAATACTAAATACAGGCACCAATAAGCTGACCATCCATTGGTTCCACCAGGCCACCACTTTAATGCCCCATACATAAGTTACAAGTTTGCGTAACTAAACTCGGCTTATGGGATCTATGTTGAATTTTAAGGTAGCTTCTCTAATTTAGAAAGTTCAATTTGGACCGTTTCAATTGCACTCAGAGAATTTGTCTTGTATTTCATTGACTTCGAAGTTTTCTTTGCTATTTTTGTGATACGATCTGTGTTTCGAACTGAAGAAGGATTATTCTTCCTTGCATTCTGATCTTCAACTTCTGCAATTGAGCTTCCATCAATGGCGTCTCATGAAGAAAATTCAGATCCTGTTCGTGCTCAGTCCACTCAACAACCAGGTTCAACTTCTAACGTTGAAACTAATCTTCCTAATCCCTATTTTTCTTGGTTCTAATGAGAATCCATGCAATATTCTGGTTACACAGCCATTGCTAGGAATGAAAAATTATCAGTCATGGTCTAGGGCAATGGTTTTAGCACTTACTGACTGCTAAGAAGAATATGGATTTTGTGAATGGAAAAATATCAAAACCTGATCTTGATTCACCACTGTATGAGGATTGGGAAAGTTGTAATACTATGGTTCTTTATTGGTTGATTAATTCCATGGCACACGCTATACACCACAGCCAGATTCTGTTGCTATGTTTGCTAGTTCCAAAGGCACCAATTCTGGAAATGCTAATTGGAATAAGAAAAATGGCAAAATGGAGAGACCTCTATGCACTCACTGCAATTTACTACTGTGGACAAGTGTTACAAACTTGCTCTGTAATCATGTCTAGCTTCATTACTTCCAGTTTTAACAAATCATGACCATCGGGTTAGATTCTTGTCACTGTCAAGGATGTAGACGTTGGCTATGAGATTTAGAAAAGTAAGTGAGTTTGATAAACAGATTTTTATGTATGTTTATTTAATGGACGCTCTTGAGGTAATTGTTAATAAAAAATTTTAAGAAAATTTTGACACCATTCTCATAAAAAATATAAAAAGTTGTCAAAAAAATTAATTAATTAAATTTTTCCATAAAATTTTTAAAAATATATCTTAAACTTTTGTCCTTAAAGCATCTATTAACATTTCCCTTCAAACCTTAATTTCAAGAGGACTTAACAATGCAATATTAGAAATATTTTCATATCTAGATGATGAAGATTGAATGTTCAACATAAGCTGATAACGGAATTGATAAATAATCTAAACCAATTAAAATCACATCAACAGCAAAAATTAAATGGCAAAAATTAAGAGAAGAGAGATGCAAACACAATAACAACACATAATGTGTTATTGAAGAGGAAATCAAAACCTTCGGTGTAAAACCTCTCCGCCGTCTTCCAAGCGGTTAATAATCCACTAGAAAATGTAGTTGGAATACATGAACAGCAATAGACCCTCCAAGCCTAATCTATCCAGTATATCTAAACCCTCCAAGCTTCTTATTTCAACGAGGTTGCACCGAACCTTTGTTTTTTCTAGCTAACCGGATTCCGCTATAGCCCATAGCATCAACCAATGTCAATTGATCCCTTCCTAACCGCTTCCCAAAGCACCAAACAGCTTTCTCACAGATATAGGTATAGTGAAAAAATGGTTTGGCTAAGAACCTTTCAAGGATATAACAATAGAGATAGTGAGAGTAGAGGAATTTGAAGAGTTTCTATGTAAGATTGTGGATGAGTCAATCTTGTTTTTTTCCTAGGGTTTCTCTCTCAAAATTCTCTCTGGAAGCTCTCTACATTTTATGGGTATAAAGGTCTATATATAGTAGTGTGTGTTTGGAATGCGAAGAGTCATTTTTCTAAAACAGAGTTAGCTGGCGACTTGGCCTCGTGACTTGACTGAGTTACGAGTTCAAGCTGTGAGCTAACTGAATGGCCAGTTTAGACTTTTTATCCTGTAGTGCAATAGCTGGCACGACGGTTCAGCTTCTCTGCATGCTTCACTTGTGTGCATGTTCTGGCAGCTTGCCATCTGTGTGATCCAATCACGAGTCCCTGCTTCACTACACAATCTTGAGCATTTCTTCACACTTTCTCACACACTACCCTTATATGATTCCCACCAAAATACGGGGTTTCTAAATGCTGAATTACAAGCAAATTTGGCACGGAATAAACCCAAAAAATGGTTAATTAAATTCAACCTTACAAAGATCCTTCCATTCCTTGAAAAGGATCAAAACTTTGAAGTGTCTGAAGATCTTTTTATCAGCTTTGCTTGATACCAGCTTTATAAAGTGAGATCTTTTTGCCACATGAAGCACGATTGAAACAATGACCTATGTTCTCTCGAGATGTCAGTATGTTAATGTTTGGAGTGTGTAAATTGTGCAGCTAGGAGATTGAAATAGTTACCCATGTTTTTCGAGATGTCATTATGTTACTGACATTTGGACTTCATCGACAGTTATGTGGCAGCCAAAAGAAAGCAACATGTGTCCAAGAGCTCAAGTGTTTGCAGCAAAACCTTTTTAGAAAGTTGAAATTTATTCAACTATGTTTGTTGGCTTACTTCCGTATCAAATTTGCTTGTACTTTCAGCATTAGAACCCTATATTTAGGTGGGATTATATGTAAGGTTTGTGTGAAGAAATTGCTCAAGATGTACAAGTCGCGATTGGATGAGCCGCGAAATGCGTCATACGTGAGGAGCACATGCAGGAAGGTGAAGAGTCAAGCCAGCTGTCACAACTAATTACAGTTTGGAATTTGGTTATTTCGTGACTCGTCCCAGTCGCGAGTGAGCCGCAAGCACCCTTTATTTTGCAGAAAAATGTCTTTTCACATTTCTTCTCACATCTACTATAAATACCCTCATACCTATGAAATGTAATAAGCTTCTAGAGAGAATTTCAGAGAGAAAACCCTAACCAAAAACTTGAGAGTTAGAAGATTGAATCATCCACAATCCTCTACACATAATCTCTAAATTCCTCTTCTCCTACCTCTCCAATGACAAACCCATGAGAGGTTATCGGCCCAAACACTTTCCTCACCCCATTCAAAGCTGTGAGAAAGATTTTGAGCCTTGGGAAGCAGTTCAAGGGAGACTAATTCATTTGGTTGAAGCAATGGGCATATTGCGGGATCTAAAAAGCTAGTAAAGACACGGTTTGGCATAGCCTTGTTGGTAGCAGGGACTTGGAGGGTCCATGTGCATTGGATAGATTAGGCTTTGAGGGTTTTTAGCTATTCATGTACTCCAACTAATTTACAAGTGGATCGATTTTAGCTTGGAAGGCCGCGAAGAGGTTTTTCGCCGAGTTCTTTAGTTTCCTTTTCAATAACACATCGACGTATTGTCTTGTGTTTGCTTCTCTCTTCCCTTACTCTTAGCTTTATAATTAGTGTTGTGCTGGTGTTAATTATGGCTTAGAGTTGTTTTACCAGATTGGGTTTTGCTTAGTGCATCTATTCCATGCTAATATTGTTTGTGTATCAGCTGTAACCGAATATTTGTTAAAATTAGGGTCTAAACAAGCATAAGTGCCTGTCACTTGCTGCATTTTCACTTTTCGTTATAATTTTATTTTTTGAAAGGGAATAAATATTACAAATTTTTTATATGTCTCATTTTTAAGATTTTAGATTGTTAAGAAGCTACTAATTAGAGGAATTCAAATGCTGGATACATGTCTAGTCGTACTCACATTAATATGGAGGAAAGAATTATTATAAGAGAAATGATATGTCCACAATATTTTCATAATATTTTTACAACAAATCTTAAGTGGCAAGTTGTTACTGGTTGTTATTGTTAGAGCAAAAAAGTAATTTTAGTGTTAAATTCAAATTTGAACTAATAACAATTAGTTGACTACAATTTATTGTAAAAATGTTATAAACGAAGCATCTCTCTTATTATAATATTTGTTCTAAACAATGTTGGATACATGTCTAATTGTACTGATCGCATTAATGCGGAGGAAATAATAATTATAATATTTTTAACCAAAAAAAATTATTATAATATTTGTTCTAAACCGAGAAATTGATATTTGAAGAGGAAAGAACTACTAGTCTTTTAGTTTATGTTTTGAATTGAAAATTATTATAAGAGTAGTCAAAGTATTCGTATTATATCAAATCTGATTTTCAAAATGGCCCCAATTGCACACGGTTCACTGACTTTTTTTATATATGCATTTATGGCATGTCACTTTTATTTCTTTGGCTTACTAACCCGACACATGTTGCACATTTGACATACATGACACCCTCCTTGGCTGATAATTCTATCTTGAATTATTATTATTTTAATTTATTATGGGATCTATGTTGACTTTTAAGGTAGCTTCTCTAATTTAGAAAGTTCAACTTGGACCCTGGCAGTGTTCTTTCTTTTGAATCTTTTCATGGTGCCTTAGATACTCCCAAAGTGCAACTCACATGCCTTGAAAAAGAAAAATCTTCTTACTAACTTCCTCAAAAACTAACAAAAACCTTCCTATGAAATTGTCCACATATTAGAATAATAATTTTCTTCCTTGGTTTCACCAATCCACAGTTAATTTTAATAAGAAGTCACATAATCTTTCCCATAATTAAAATCTAAAGATATGAGCATGTGGCTTGAAATCATCACATAACAAATTGACATTTCCTTTAAGAAAGAAAATATATCGAACACACACCTAATGCTAAAGGTTATAACTTTTCGTTTTAAATTTTTTGAGTATGAACTTAAAAACTGTGTGTCAAAATTACTAAACAGACATAAAATCTCAATCAAGCATAAATTATAAAATAATTTACCATCAACGTATCTCTGTAAACTAATACCTTGATGACTCTTGAAAGCAAGTTCAGGTTCCGTTTGAAAGGTAGGAAAGAAAGAATTTGCTTCAAATCAGGTTGTTTAACAATGGCCTTAAACCACTTTAAGAATACTTGCAATCAAACCACGAATCTATTTCAAGACTTAACTTATACGTTTATAAAATTGTCCAGATCGACCTACATGTACTAGAACCTACACTGCATTTTCACACCAAACTGTCGCTTTTTTCGGATTTTAAAGTGGGGAAGTGTGCAGTGAATACATTCCATCTACGTTCTATTTACTTGTGAAAGGGCAGTGAATGTTAAATATGGGTATACCCTTGAATGTTTTGATCCAAACTACAAAATTATCAATTCAGGCTTTATATCAAACGATTAACGTGCGAAACATAAAAATAATCCAAACACAAAATTTATAGACAATCTAAGTTAAATATAAACACATTCACAGTAGTAAATAAATGACAAAGATAAAGGGAATGAAGATGCAAACACACGGACAACACACGATGTGTTATCAATGAGGAAACCGAAGCCCTTGGCGTAAAACCTCTCCGCCGCCCTCCAAACGGTAAATAATCCACTAAAGAATGTAGTTGGGATACATGAACAACAATAGACCCTCTAAGCCTAATCTACCCAGGTACCTAAGCCCTTCAAACTTTTTGTTCCAACGAGGTTGCGCCAAACCTATTTCTTCTTTAGCGTACCGGATTCTGCTACTAAACCATAGCATCAACCAATGTAGATTGGTTCCTTCCTATTTGCTTCCTAAAGCACCAAATAAACCTTCTCATGAATATGGGTATGGTGAGAAAAGGATTTGGCTAAAGACCTCTCAAGGATGTGTCAATGGAGAGGAAGAGAGTAGAAGAATTTGTAGAGACTCTAAGGTAAAGATTGTAGATGAATCAATCTTGTTTTTCTCTAGGGTTTCTCTCACAAAATTCTCTCTGGAAGCTCTCTACATTGGATGGGTATAAGGGTCTATATATAGTGAGGTAAGAAAGGAATGCGAAGAGTCAGTTTTTCTCAAACAGGGTGGTTTGGCGGCTTGGCCTCAAAGTATCACACCGTCCACCCCCCAACCCCCCCCCCCCTCCCCCCCGCCCCACACACACACACACACACACACACACACACATCTTAGATTTTTAATTCCAAAGTGAGTTATAACTCATATATATTGCATACAAAAGTTTCATTTCTACAAAATTGTCTTATATGAAATCGTTACATATTTCTAAACTCTATTGAGTATACAAAAGTTTTCCAATTTGCTACAGTTAGTAGCAATAATACAAAAGAAATAAATATAAGTATTAACAAAACTAAACTATATTTACAAGAAAACAAAAATAAATTAAAGAAATAAATCATAAACCATAAGATAAACAAACAGAACTGACAAGGGGAAGATCTGAAAAAAGAATTTTGTGCCTTCAAATAAGAATACTATGCTTAGGGGTGGGAAACAATATGCATAATTCCTCCTTTACTCCTTTATTTGATCCAAAGAAGCTAAAGATACCCATATCAAATGCAATTTGGAGTCACTAATTAGATAATTTAGTTTGGATTTGAAGCTGAAATTCTAAAGTTGAAACAAGAGTACAATGAATTTTTTTGTGGAGTAGAATCTATATGTGAAGTGAAGAGGACTGGGCGACTGGGTTTGTGTAAGCCAAAGAGAAAGAATTTTGTTTGAGTTATTGGAACTTAAAAAGGAAAGTGAGTTTCAACTTTCAACTTGTAAAGGTAAAAAAATAAAAGGGTTTGGGAAGAAGCTGATGAAGCTTCCAATGGAAGTCAATGCTAAAAGAATAAAAGTTTAAGCTGAAAAATGGGAAAGGGAGAAAGAGACCTGTCATGTATATCTGGGTCCAATTATTTTCTTGTGGGAACCAAGTCTTTATAAAATGTTATTTTCTTGTGTGGTCAAGTTTTTATAAAATATTTGTGAGTCCATATATTTATCTACTACTACTACTTAATTTTAAAAAAATTTGTAGGAGCATGGTTCTGCCCTGCTCTCAAACAGATATTTGTTTTTTTGACATATCACATATGTATCTAATTTGTACTCTCTCAGGCATGCAAATGTTTTATTTCTTGGATGTAACAATGTTTAGAATGCCACACATGACAATTTGTACCTCTCTAGTATTACTTAATTTTCTGGCCTTCTAAAAAGTGGAGGAAAAAAAATATTCAATTTACATTTTTTATTTTCTAAAAAAAAAAAAAAATCACTTATTGACCTCCAATTTGGGAGCCTCTCTTTAGTAGGGGGCCCAGGCTATGACCTAAGCCCTTATCGTGAGATTGAAGCAATTAAGTGAATAAAGAAAATGTAGTGTTTTACTTTTATTTTGCGGATGTAGGCAATGTGGGTGAATCACGTAAAATTCTAACTTTTTCTCTCTTTTCTTTTTTACATACTCTATCACAAATTTCTACAAGATTGCAAGACCTAGAAAGTTCTTAAAAGTCGCTTCATTGCTTCTATTTGAGAAGCTTGGCTTTGTTCGAACTTCAAAGTAGGCAGCTCTAGAATATTCAATGGTAAATGAAGGAAAATTCAACATTTTTAGTTGGTTGTGCTTTTATTTCATATCATGTCACCTTCCTGGATATTTGCTTGTAATGAAAAGTCTCATTGTGGAGGGCTAACCTACAGTCTTATACGCCAAGGTCAAAGACATGGGTTTTATCATATAAAGGAAGTAGGGATGGCAATTTAGATATGATCCGCGGATACCCGGCCCGGCCCGACCCTAATGGGTCGGATTTTACTCGGCTCGATAAAAAATAGGGTCGGGTATGGGTTTTTTTTTTTTTAAAAAAAAAAACCCGAAGCGGGTTCGAGTCGGGTCTGGGTTTTATCATAAAAAACCCGAAACCCGACCCGGTTAAGACCCGATTATATTATATATAAAATTACTAAATTACCCTCATATATATATATATATATATATATATATATATATAGTTAAAACCCTAAACTTTTGATTCCTCTCCTCATTTCAGCCTTTCACGCCTCTCATCTCTTCAGCTCTCTCACTCACTGCCTCTCATCTCTTCATCTCTCAGCGATCTCACACGCACGACCACAAGCCGTATGCATAGCGTGATGAACATCATGAACTCATCAGACAAGAGCTAGCGGGACTCCCATTTTCGACATATGGAAAATCCGATACTAGAAGAGCTAACCGTCCTCATCGTTCCGACATATTTAAGAAGGGAAGGATGCATTTTCGTCCTCGCCCTTCCTGTTTCTCTCAAATCTCAACTCTGTTTCGTCCTCGCTATCGCCAATCTCGCACTATCTCCATTTTTTCTTCTTTTTTCTTTTTAATGGGTTTAGTTCGCCTCAATCATGTGAATTTGTGTTTGTGTTTGTGTTTATGATTTCTGAAAGGGAAAAATGAAAATCATAGATCTGAAATTATTTGTGTTTGGATTGTGATTTTGAAAGGGAAAATGTAGATTTGAAATTTGTGTTTGTGATTTCTGTGATTGTGTTTGGATCTGAAATTTTTTTTTTTCTTTTGGTTGGGCCACAAATTGGGCCCAATCCTTTAACGGGGCCCGGGAAAAAAATTCGTTTAGTTAACGGGCCGAGTCTAGGTCATGGGTCTTGACCCGTAGGCCGGGTCCGGGTATAGAAAAACTCGGCCCGAACCCGACCCGTTGTCATTCCTAAAAGGAAGAGAGGGACCTCTCACCTTACCTAAAAAGCACAAATTGAAATTGTGCTTCTTGTTGACAATCGTAACCATTACATTAATTAGTCTTTTAGGATATGTGGAAACTGGTGGGTTTCAAACTTTTCGTTAGTTTAATTGGTAAAGTTTCTTATGGTCAAATAAGAGATCTAAAGTTCGATTCTCACTTACGCTAAAAGACTAATTATTGTTTTAGTCTAATGATAAACACAAAAAAACCTAGTATTTCACCGTCATGTCATGTATTTTAATATGTTCATATATTCATCATATGAAAACTTGATAACATGCATTAAATCATGGCATTGACTTGAATACGTCAAGTTATATTATCTTTAGGATGAGGTTTCAAGATATTTTGCTGTGAGTTTTGCCTCCTACATTTTATTAGAGTTATTTTTTAAAAAATTTTATTTATTATTTTTTTTTATGGTTAATCTTCTTAGATTTGTGAATCAGTGTGTTTAGAATTTAAATAAATTCTTGTTTCATCAAAATTTTGAGGTGAACCACATGAAATGATGTTGTACAAACTTTACATCAGGAAATTTCCAGCATGTTATTTTATTTTGTGTCACATGAAATAATGAAAAACTAAAAATATAATATGATTTTCTTTCGTACTTATCATTAACATTTGATTTCCTATACATTAAATGGGTTTCTGCATTTTTCCCTATGTAACTTGAAAACATTCACATGAAATGAGTTGGAATTGTTTGAGAAGGTCAAAATCCCAAATTTGCTATGAATTTTGTCTTTTAAATGAAAACCATGGCACCTCCTCATACAACATGTAGCAATTTCATTTTGGATTTGCATTTTAATTTCTTTACATTTTCACGCATTTTTATGCATTTCAACATTACCTATGTATCTTGGGATAGGTTGCATTACTTGATTGTTTTTCATTAGTTGGGGTATTAGTTAAGAATCTATTTTAAGGAAGTTTTAACATCACTTTTATGAGAAAAGAAAAAAGTTGTCAGAGCATTAATTGCTTTTTTTTTTTTTCCCATAAAAACTTTCTTTAATTGGATTATTAACCAATGTTCTACGGCACTTGTTAACATAACCCTTTATGTATGAGAAATGTTAATGAATGCCGTTGGGGCATTAGTTAAGAATCTATTTTAAGGAAGTTTTAACATCACTTTTATGGGAAATGAAAAAAGCTGTCAAAACATTAATTTCTTTTTTTTCTTTTCCCATAAAAACTTACTTTAATTGGATTGTTAACCAATGTCCTATGACACTCGTTAACATAACCCTTTATGTATTATTGACTAACACTCTTTGTTGTAAATGTTGAATGCATCGGATGTTATTTTACTGAATTTTCTAGGTTTGTGTGATGGAAAGATAGATTGTTTATATTTGGTCATTGTACCTCTTAACACCTTTTCACTTCATAACTTAGCTCTCAAGTTTGTCTAAGGAATGTAAATTAGGGTTTATCTAATGTAATTTCCTACTTTCGATTTTTTTCATTAGATTGCAACAAGGACACGAAATTTGTATTTTCCTTTATATTGGATTGTATTTAGAACAAGAATCATGTATCTTTTCTTCTTTGTATTCCAAATCAACCAAACACAGGAAATCTTTAATCCGACAACAATCACGCAAAAAATATTATATAAACCAATAAAACAAAATCATTTTAACAAGGAATCCAAGCTTACAATTGTTACAACTAAGAAGGTGAATACACCAATGGATAATATACATGAGACAAGAGAGCCTTATAGTAAAAAATAAAACGCAATGCAAGAGACAGGAAACCAACCACTATTGGCCAAATTCTGATTCCATAACACAAATAAGAAAAGGTATTTCACCAAACGTTGCAAATGGTCACAACTATGGGCAATGAAAACTCCAGATGACCTATTTTTTGAATGAAGGCGGCGAAGAAGTAAACAATGAAGGGCTTGGGGGCACGGAAACTTCAATCACTCCCTCAAGCATTTGTGTGACCTTTTTCATTGAGGGCCTCAGTGAAGGATCTTCTTGAATACACCAAATTGCTACAATCACAAGCCTTTCTAGTCTCTTCATATCATTTCTTGCCTCTTCATCATTTTCTATCAACTTATCTAATTTTTTATCTTTGTAGCATTCATAAGCCCAATCTATCAATGCCTCCTCTTCTCCTAGTGCAAACGCAACACTAGACTTGCAACAAATAATCTCTAGTAACATCACGCCAAAACTGTACACATCAACCTTAACTGAAATAGATGCTTTCCTAAACCATTCAGGTGCAAAGTACCCAATTGTCCCTCTTATTCCTGTCCGAGCTGCTCGAGTTTGCTCAGCCAACAAAAGCTTTGCTAATCCAAAATCAGCAATTCTTGGTGTATAGTACTCGTCTAGGAGTATGTTTTGAGGTTTTATGTCGCAATGGATAATCTGAGTACTACACTCTTCATGTAAGTACATTAAACCTCTTGCTATTCCAAAAGCAATTTGCACCCTTTGGTTCCAATGAGGCCTGAATATCCCAAAGAGAAAGCTAGCTAAAGAGCCATTACTTATGTACTCATATACTAGAAACCGGTTCTGCCCCTCATCACAATAACCGAGCAAACGGACTAAATTCTTGTGATGAGTCTGACCTATCACGCTAACTTCTGTTTTGAATTCCTTCTCACCTTCCTCTACCACCTTACCTAACTTCTTGACTGCGACAAATCTTTTAGAATCTGATGCAAGGACCCCTTTGTAAACCGTTCCAAAAGCACCTTTTCCCACTATTTGTTTGAAGCCTTTAGTCGCTTCATCCAGCTCTTTATATGTATAGCTTCTCACATTTGTTGCAAGTGTGCTATCAATATTCCATCCTGAATTCCGTCTTTTGTGGTACCAGTAGATAATAGCGACTATACTAGCTGAGAAGAAAAGGATATTGAGAAATGCAGAGCTGCCAAGGAGTAGTGCCAAAACAACTGCCGCAGACTGGCCTTTCTTCTCTGAACCAGGGTCTATAAGTACCTTGATGAAAGCTTTTCTCGTAATATTTGTGCTATATCTTCCACTGGATAGAGGATACTTCTTCTTCCAACATAAATCACCTGTTTTTTCATAAATGGTCACAACACACATGCAATCGTCAAGGCATTGTTGTTTACACTCTGTCTCATTAACCCCTTCAAGAAAGCTATAATCCGAGAACGGCCAGTCCACATTTGAAAGCGGTTCAAGCGTTACATGCACTTTATTTGCTTCCCATCCATTGTCGCAGCTGGGTAATGGAAAATTTGGTTTACACCCTCCCCAATAGTTGGATGGGTCTAAGTAAGAAAATTGAGGAGGACATTTGCAAATTGTGTCCCTTACCCCACTTGAACCACCAAAAGTTTGACAAATGCCGTTGAGTCCACAGAACCCACCTACAAAAGTATTAGCATCAAATCTGCCACATATATCATCAGGAATGCTTTGCACTTCATTCCAGGATGAAGAAGAACAGCTCTCAAGTCCATCACTTGTGGGGTTCTCCTTTCTGGGGAGTCTGTATAATCTGAATCCTCCATCAGGATCAATTCTAGCCATGTGGTAGAAAGATTCTGTTGAGCCTGGATTTTTCTCAGCAAGGCTGTAGATGTTGGTGGAGTTGTTTGCGTCTATGATGTACATGCGTCCATCCTCGGTAAAGTTCAACACTGATATCCATTGCAGTGTCATAGTGGCAAAATAAGGTCTTCTCATTTTTTCAGGCAATAAATAATAAAGCACGAAATTGCCATCCAGCTGTAACGAAACCTCAAAGCGCCCATCAGAATAATTAGTCTCAGATTGGTGAGACCTGAGTGTGGTATTCATGTACAGTATTTGGCCAGGCAAAATTGTATCAGTAGGCTCATTGAAGCTTTCCCATATAGAATTATACTGTTCATCTAAAATCACCAAGTTCCCATTATCCAGCATAACAAAGCAACTGGATTTGGAAGAACCATTCATTTGAGGCTTCCATAACTCACTGTCTTGATCAGGGTCATTGAGAACAAACTCTTTGTTGCTCGACAGCTTCAGTTCTGAACCTTCTGGTGCTGGTTTATTGCCATTTGCAGACCAAACTATAGTTGGACCTTTTGTTTTATTAAACCAAACTGCAAGCAAAAATTGATTCTCTTTCTCAATACTTTGAAGAGGATGGAATCCAAAGGCAAATTCACCTGAAGGGGACTGGATAAATGGACCAATTCCTGGCTGTGCAACAAAAGAGGGTATCTCCAGCCATTTATTACAGTCATCTTTGGTGTAGGTTGTGAAAACAGTGGGAAGGAGAGGAAGAAGTAGAAGTAGAAGCAAGAGAGAACAACAATGAGGAAGTGTTGAAGTAGCCATTGCAATGGTTATGTATGGCTTATGGGTTAATGAGTTAGAAAGAATCCATGGCAGCGTTTATATAGAAGAAAATGTCTAAGCATTAGTTCCAAGTCTCACTATCAATTTTCATGGTCTGACTTTTTCAGATGTGTAGCATGAATATTTCAACAATTCAACTGGTGGCAATATACGTATAAATGTGAGTACGATTAGACATGTATCCAACTTTTGAATTCCTTTAATTAATAGCTTCTTAAGAATTTAATTAAAAAAAGAATCTAAAATCTTAGAAACGTGACATTCTAAATTTATAATATTTGTTCACTTTCAAAAGATAAAATTATAAGGAAAAGGTTTTGCCGCGATCGCCGATTAGTTGGGCTCTTGGACATATGTTGCTTTTTTTTTTTTTTGCTGCCACGTAACTCATTGTGCAGCAATTATTGCATACTAGTATGCAGTAAAACCTTTCTCAAACTATAATATTTGTTCTAAACCAAGAAATTGATATTTGAAGAGGAATGAATTGGTAGTCTTTTAGTTTATATTTTGAATTGAAAATTATTATATGTACTTAAAACATTAATTTATTTTAAAGTAAGAGTAGTTAAAGTGTTCCTATTAGAATAATGCTAGAGATATAAACTATTTTATAAAATTTTTTACAAACTGCTGATGTGGTGAGTAATTATTAGTAAATGAAAAAGTGATATTAATTGTGGGTTTATATGAAACCAATAAAATGTTAGCTACATCAACATTTTGTAAAAATGTTGTAAAATAGTATGTAGTTGTAGAATTACTCATCATATTATATCAAATCTTAGATTTTCAAAATGGCAATTGCACATGGTTTATTGACTACTTTTTTTAATGCATTTATAGCATGTCACTTTTATTTCTTTGTCTTGGGAAATTATTGTGTACTCCCGGAATACTATAAATGCGTACTCCACCCTCTCACATGAATGATGTGTCCCACTAATTAAATTCATGATGGGACCCACTATTCATGTGAAATGAGAGATTACGCATTTATGGTACTCTAGGAGTACCTAATAATTTTCCCTTTGTCTTACCAATGAGTAATTCTTAGATACTTTCAAAGTACAAAAAATGATGCTCCCTCCTCTTACATTCATGAGAAAAAAGCACTATTTATTCATGTTCCGAGAGTACCAAGAATTTTCCCTTACGAATTACCACAATTTTTGTACTTTGAGTGTCCTTAAATGCATTTCCAACAGAAAAAGAGAAGATTAGTTTTAGGGTCCGTTTGGTTGGAGGAGTGGAAAAGTGGAAAGATTGAAAATTAATATGAGGATGTAAAAATAGGAGGATAGAAAAAATTTAGTTTTCTCTCATGTGTGTTTGGTTGGAGGGGTGGAAAAGTGGGAGAGTGGAGAACTCTTTTGTTTGATTGAAAAGAAAAGTTGGAGGATAGAAAATGTAGTTTATATAAATTAACTATTATACTCTTGTTAGATAATATGTAAGAAATAAATTTATTTGTACTTATTAAATAATTAAAATTTACCACATTATACATAAAAATTTATATTATTATTTTTATTATTAAAATGTAAAAATTACAATAGTATACATATAAATTTAACTGGGCAAAACATTTTGTAACTAGGGTATTCCTATATTCACAATTCAACTAGTGAATATAACGTGGGCAACAAAAAAGCTAAGCAATTTAACTGGGCAAAACTTATAAATCAAAACTTGCACTAATAATTTAATTGGGCAACTAGGCAAATCAACTTGCATTGATTTATATAAATCAAAACTTGCACTAATAATTTAACTGGGTAAATCAACTTGCACTAAAACTTGTATAAATCAAAACTTGCACTAATAATTTAACTGGACAATTGGGCAACAAAAGCGTGGGTAGCAAATTTACACTCATTAAATAAGATGAACAAAATGAGGGTTAGGTGAGATGAATAAGCTAAGCAATTTAACTAGGCAAAACTTATAAATCAAAACTTGCACTAATAATTTAATTAGGCAACTGGGCAAATTAACTTGCGCTAAAACTTGTATAAGTCAAAACTTGCACTAATAATTTAACAAGGCAATTGGGCAACAAAAACGTGGGCAGCAAAAATGTGGTCAGCAGATTTACACTCATTAAATAAGATGAATAAAGTGAGGGGTATGTGAGATGAATAAGCTAAGCAATTTAACTGGGCAAAACTTATAAATCAAAACTTGCACTAATAATTTAACTGGACCAATCAACTTGCACTAAAACTTGTATAAGTCAAAACTTGCCATAATAATTTAACTAGGCAATTGGGCAACAAAAACGTGGGTAGTAAAAACATGGTTAGCAAATTTACACTCATTAAATAAGATGAACAAAATGAGGGTTAGGTGAGATGAATAAGCTAAGCAATTTAACTTGGCAAATCTTATAAATCAAAACTTGCACTAATAATTTAATTAGGCAACTGGGCAAATCAACTTGCACTAAAACTTGCATAAGTCAAAACTTGCACTAATAATTTAACTGGGCAATTGGGCAACAAAAACGTGGGCAGTAAAAATGTGGTCAACAAATTTACAGTCATTAAATAAGATGAATAAAGTGAGAGGTATGTGAGATGAATAAGCTAAGCAATTTAACTGGGCAAAACTTATAAATCAAAACTTGCACTAATAATTTAATTGGGCACTTGGGCAAATCAACTTGCACTAAAACTTGCACTGATTTATATAAATCAATTCTTACACTAATAACTTAACTGGGCAAAACAACTTGCAGTAAAACTTGTATAAATCAAAACATGTACTAATAATTTAACTGGGCAATTGGGCAACAAAAACGTGGGAAGCAAAAACATGGTCAGCAAATTTACACTCATTAAATAAGATAAATAAAGTGAGGGGTAGGTGAGATGAATAAAGTGAGGGTATCTGTGTAAAGTACATCATTTAGCACTTTTTCCTCCCAATTTTCCTCCCAAATTAGGAGGATAAAAAAATGTGGGCCCGGAGGGAAAATTTTTCTCCCCAATTTCTGTCTCTCTTATTTTCTCTCCTAAACCAAACAGTGGAAAATACCATTTTTCACCCTATTTTCCTCTCCTTGTCTTCCATCCTCCCAATAAAATGTTAGCTACATCAACATTTTGTAAAAATGTTGTAAAATAGTATGTAGCTGTAGAATTACTAATCATATTATATCAAATCTTAGATTTTCAAAATGGCAATTGCACATGGTTTATTGACTACTTTTTTTAATGCATTTATAGCATGTCACTTTTATTTCTTTGTCTTGGGAAATTATTGTGCACTTCCGGAATACTATAAATGCGTACTCCCCCCTCTCACATGAATGGTGTGTCCCACTAATTAAATTCATGATGGGACCCACCATTCATGTGAAATGAGAGAGTACGCATTTATGGTACTCCGGGAGTACCTAATAATTTTCCCTTTGTCTTACCAATGAGTAATACTTAGATACTTTCAGAGTACAAAAAATGATGCTTCCTCCTCTTACATTCATGAGAAAAAAGCACTATTTATTCATGTTCCGAGAGTACCAAGAATTTTCCCTTACGAATTACCACAATTTTTGTACTTTCAGTGTCCTTAAATGCATTTCCAACAGAAAAAGAGAAGATTAGTTTTAGGGTCCGTTTGGTTGGAGGAGTGGAAAAGTGGAAAGATTAAAAATTAATATGAGGATGTAAAAATAGGAGGATAGAAAAAATTTAGTTTTCTCTCATGTGTGTTTGGTTGGAGGGGTGGAAAAGTGGGAGAGTGGAGAACTCTTTTGTTTGGTTGAAAAGAAAAGTCGAAGGATAGAAAATGTAGTTTATATAAATTAACTATTACACTCTTGTTACATAATATGTAAGAAATAAATTTATTTGTACTTATTAAATAATATAAAATTTACCACATTATACATAAAAATTTATAATATTATTTTTATTATTAAAATGTAAAAATTACAATAGTATACATATAAATTTAACTGGGCAAAACATTTTGTAACTAGGGTATTCCTATATTCACAATTCAACTAGTGAATATAACGTGGGCAACAAAAAAGCTAAGCAATTTAACTGGGCAAAACTTATAAATCAAAACTTGCACTAATAATTTAATTGGGCAACTGGGCAAATCAACTTGCATTGATTTATATAAATCAAAACATGCACTAATAATTTAACTGGGCAAATCAACTTGCACTAAAACTTGTATAAATCAAAACTTGCACTAATAATTTAACTGGACAATTGGGCAACAAAAGCGTGGGTAGCAAATTTACACTCATTAAATAAGATGAACAAAATGAGGGTTAGGTGAGATGAATAAGCTAAGCAATTTAACTAGGCAAAACTTATAAATCAAAACTTGCACTAATAATTTAATTAGGCAACTGGGCAAATTAAGTTGCACTAAAACTTGTATAAGTCAAAACTTGCACTAATAATTTAACAGGGCAATTGGGCAACAAAAATGTGGGCAGCAAAAATGTGGTCAGCAAATTTACACTCATTAAATAAGATGAATAAAGTGAGGGGTATGTGAGATGAATAAGCTAAGCAATTTAACTGGGCAAAACTTATAAATCAAAACTTGCACTAATAATTTAACTGGACAAATCAACTTGCACTAAAACTTGTTTAAGTCAAAACTTGCCATAATAATTTAACTAGGCAATTCGGCAACAAAAACGTGGGTAGTAAAAACATGGTTAGCAAATTTACACTCATTAAATAAGATGAACAAAATGAGGGTTAGGTGAGATGAATAAGCTAAGCAATTTAACTTGGCAAATCTTATAAATCAAAACTTGCACTAATAATTTAATTAGGCAATTGGGCAAATCAACTTGCACTAAAACTTGTATAAGTCAAAACTTGCACTAATAATTTAACTGGGCAATTGGGCAACAAAAACGTGGGCAGTAAAAATATAGTTAACAAATTTACACTCATTAAACAAGATGAATAAAGTGAGGGTATGTGAGATGAATAAGCTAAGCAATTTAACTGGGAAAAACTTATAAATCAAAACTTGTACTGATAATTTAATTGGGCAATTGGGCAAATCAACTTGCACTAAAACTTGCACTGATTTATATAAATCAATTCTTACACTAATAAGTTAACTGGGCAAAACAACTTGCAGTAAAACTTGTATAAATCAAAACATGCACTAATAATTTAATTGGGCAATTGGGCAACAAAAACGTGGGCAGCAAAAACATGGTCAGCAAATTTACAGTCATTAAATAAGATAAATAAAGTGAGGGGTAGGTGAGATGAATAAAGTGAGGGTATCTGTGTAAAGTACATCATTCAGCACTTTTTCCTCCCAATTTTCCTCCGAAATTAGGAGGATAAAAAAATGTGGGCCCAGAGGGAAAATTTTCCTCCCCAATTTTTGTCTCTCTTGTTTTCTCTCCTAAACCAAACAGTGGAAAATGCCATTTTTCACCCTATTTTCCTCTCCCTATCTTCCATCCTCCCAATAAAATGTTAGCTACATCAACATTTTGTAAAAATGTTGTAAAATAGTATGTAGCTGTAGAATTACTCATCATATTATATCAAATCTTAGATTTTCAAAATGGCAATTGCACATGGTTTATTGACTACTTTTTTTAATGCATTTATAGCATGTCACTTTTATTTCTTTGTCTTGGGAAATTATTGTGTACTCCCGGAATACTATAAATGCGTACTCCCCCATCTCACATGAATGATGTGTCCTACTAATTAAATTCATGATGGGACCCACCATTCATGTGAAATGAGAGAGTACGCATTTATGGTACTCTAGGAGTACCTAATAATTTTTCCTTTGTCTTACCAATGAGTAATTCTTAGATACTTTCAGAGTGCAAAAAATGATGCTCCCTCCTCTTACATTCATGAGAAAAAAGCACTATTTATTCATGTTCCGAGAGTACCAAGAATTTTCCCTTACGATTTACCACAATATTTGTACTTTCAGTGTCCTTAAATGCATTTCCAACAGAAAAAGAGAAGATTAGTTTTAGGGTCCGTTTGGTTGGAGGAGTGGAAAAGTGGAAAGATTGAAAATTAATATGAGGATGTAAAAATAGGAGGATAGAAAAAATTTAGTTTTCTCTCATGTGTGCTTGGTTGGAGGGGTGGAAAAGTGGGAGAGTGGAGAACTCTTTTGTTTGGTTGAAAAGAAAAGTCGGAGGATAGAAAATGTAGTTTATATAAATTAACTATTATACTCTTCTTACATAATATGTAAGAAATAAATTTATTTGTACTTATTAAATAATATAAAATTTACCACATTATACATAAAAATTTATATTATTATTTTTATTATTAAAATGTAAAAATTACAATAGTATACATATAAATTTAACTGGGCAAAACATTTTGTAACTAGGGTATTCCTATATTCACAATTCAATTAGTGAATATAACGTGGGCAACAAGAAAAGCTAAGCAATTTAACTGGGCAAAACTTATAAATCAAAACTTGCACTAATAATTTAATTGGGCAACTGGGCAAATCAACTTGCATTGATTTATATAAATCAAAACTTGCACTAATAATTTAACTGGGCAAATCAACTTGCACTAAAACTTGTATAAATCAAAACTTGCACTAATAATTTAACTGGACAATTGGGCAACAAAAGCGTGGGTAGCAAATTTACACTCATTAAATAAGATGAACAAAATGAGGGTTAGGTGAGATGAATAAGCTAAGCAATTTAACTAGGCAAAACTTATAAATCAAAACTTGCACTAATAATTTAATTAGGCAACTGGGCAAATTAACTTGCACTAAAACTTGTATAAGTCAAAACTTGCAGTAATAATTTAACAAGGCAATTGGGCAACAAAAACGTGGGCAGCAAAAATGTGGTCAGCAAATTTACACTCATTAAATAAGATGAATAAAGTGAGGGGTATGTGAGATGAATAAGCTAAGCAATTTAACTGGGCAAAACTTATAAATCAAAACTTGCACTAATAATTTAACTGGACCAATCAACTTGCACTAAAACTTGTATAAGTCAAAACTTGCCATAATAATTTAACTAGGCAATTGGGCAACAAAAACGTGGGTAGTAAAAACATGGTTAGCAAATTTACACTCATTAAATAAGATGAATAAAATGAGGGTTAGGTGAGATGAATCAGCTAAGCAATTTAACTTGGCAAATCTTATAAATCAAAACTTGCACTAATAATTTAATTAGGCAACTGGGCAAATCAACTTGCACCAAAACTTGTATAAGTCAAAACTTGCACTAATAATTTAACTGGGCAATTGGGGAACAAAAACGTGGGCAGTAAAAATGTGGTCAACAAATTTACACTCATTAAATAAGATGAATAAAGTGAGAGGTATGTGAGATGAATAAGCTAAGCAATTTAACTAGGCAAAACTTATAAATCAAAACTTGCACTAATAATTTAATTGGGCAAATCAACTTGCACTGATTTATATAAATCAATTCTTACACTAATAAGTTAACTGGGCAAAACAACTTGCAGTAAAACTTGTATAAATCAAAACATGCACTAATATTTTAACTGGGCAATTGGGCAACAAAAACGTGGGCAGCAAAAACATGGTCCGCAAATTTACACTCATTAAATAAGATAAATAAAGTGAGGGGTAGGTGAGATGAATAAAGTGAGGTATCTGTGTAAAGTACATCATTCAGCACTTTTTCCTCCAAATTTTCCTCCCAAATTAGGAGGATAAAAAAATGTGGGCCCGGAGGGAAAATTTTCCTCCCCAATTTCTGTATCTCTTGTTTTCTCTCCTAAACCAAACAGTGGAAAATGCCATTTTTCACCCTATTTTCCTCTCCCTATCTTCCATCCTCCATGTTTTAACCCCAACCAAACATACCTTAATGTTCTAGACTTCTAGTTCAACCCAAGCGAAGTCCTTCGTGGCTGATATTTCTATGTTGACTTATTTTTTTAATTTATTATGGGATCTATGTTGACTTTAAGTTAGCTTCCCTAATTTAGAAAGTTCAATTTGGACCATTTCAACATGTATAGTTATTTCCTGATGTGATAGTCTGATTTTTTTTTTTTGCTGAGTTTGAAAAATTAATTAATGGCTAAAAAACTTGTCCACTCTCTAATCTTGTTTTTCAAGGAAAAACTACTTTGCACCCCTCACTTATTGTTTTTTTTTGGTTTAAAATTCCCCATTCAATCATGATTTGGGTCCACTTTCTCATGCAATTTGGGTTTTGTGGAATTCAACTTGAGAACTGCTTATTTTGCAGAAACTGAAAACTTTTTACTGAAAGTACTGTAGATAAAAAGACACATGTAATTATTGTATGTCTTTCCAACAATTAAGAAGTGAATGGAATAGAATGGAAATGAATGAAAAGAATAATTTTATAATATTTTTCCATTCTCGTGTTTGAAAGTTTTAATAGAGAGAATAGAAACCTCATTCCATTCTTTGGGAGTTTAAGTGGGAGGGAATGGAATGAATAGGAGGGAACACTCATTTCTCTCTATTCCCTTAAAATCTCAAATTTTCATTCTCTTGAAATTGGGAGGAATGGGAGGTAATAGAATTAGATTTAATAAATTTTTTACTAAAACTCCCAAAATACCCGTATATATTCAACTATTTATTTTAAAATAGGGGTCTAATAGTAATATTGTCATAAAATGATTTCATTCCATTTCTTTCATGTTACTCCCAAACAAGATTATTTTCATTCCATTCATTTTCATTCATTTCCATTCCTTTATTTTAAAACATCCAATCAAGGTTACTTAATTTCATTCCATTCCATTCTTTTCCATTCATTTCCCTTACTTAAATACATTCCATTCCATTCTCTTACTAAGACATCCATTAACATTTCCCTTCAAACCTTTCCAGAGGATTTTTTTTTTTTTTTTGAGAAAAGGAAAAAAAGAACTCGTGTGTGGAAGTCATTGTCCCACAACCCACAGTAATAGAAATAATAATGCAGTAATAGACAATGCAGTAATATAAATATTTTCATATCTAAATGATGAAGATCCCTCCATTCCTTGAAAATGATCAAAACTTTGGAGTATCTGTTGTGTGTGAAGATCTTTTTGTCAGCTTTGGGTAATACTAGCTTTATAAAGTGAGATCTTTTTGCCACACGAAGCACAATTGGTTTTTCATATGAATCATATCCCCTTGAATTCTAGGACAACAAGTGATGCTTAAATTTGGGCAACACGGCCAATTTACAGTCAACAAAAGTGCTTATAATTTGTTGATGGAGGATTGGTGCTGAGATACAACTGATGATGCCAAAATCGTCAATTGGGTCATTTGTCCAATCCGGAGCTTTAGACGATCTTGTTGGACCTGCAAGATAAAGAGAGATAGATCGAAGAGAACAACGGGTTGTGCCTGATAGGGGAGCCTCGGATGCTTAAGTTAGTATCACCCCATATTTCTCATATTTAGATAGTGTTTTGTTGTAGCTTTTGACCTACCTCCACAAGTGAGACGAACTGTCCCTTTTATAGGTGATTTGGATAGCTGTTATACATAATTGGAGGTGATTATTACCCATATGTAACAGTCATCGTATTGATGGGCGTTTAAGACCGATGAGTAACGGTCGCCATTAATGTGTTGAATGTGCTTGAACGGTTACATCTTTTGGTCTACTAATGATGCAAGGTTGTCCATATTAATGAACGACCTTAATGATTTTTAGGACTCATCCGTTGCCCCCCCCCCCCCCCCCCCCGTCTTCCCAAGTCTGATTTTGCTTTATGCTGGTCAGGCTTAGGGAATGTTCTTGACTTCTTTAAATTCAGGCTTCTTTATCTTCAACTATTTTCTTCTTCAGGAACGGTAGTATTTTTTGAAGACTTCTTAGTATCTGCCTTTTGAAGGTCTTTTTGGACATTCGAGGGATCATAGCTTGGTCTTGAAAGTGAGCAAATTTCTTTAGACAGTCATTTTTTATCACTGCTAAAGAACAAGTTAACTTCTTTGGACGACCATTTTTTATCATTGCTGAAGTGTAAGGTGATTTCTTTGGACGTCCATTTTTTTATCACTACTGAAGAGCGAGGTGATTTCTTTGGACGACCATTTTTTATCACTTCAATGCTTCTTTTATTCATTTTCTGGTTGTCACATTTGATATTCTTGATTTGCATTTAACTTGCGTTTGTGTAAGAATCCTTGTCTGCTTACACTCGTCTAAGGGTATTTAGTCACTTAGCCACTTTTGGGTGACTTACATCCAATTATGGAGCTTTGTCATTTAGGCTTCGTCAGTGATTTACATCCGTCTTGGCAGAATCTTATCACTTAGCCATTTTTTGGGTTACTTACATCCAGTTACGGAGTTTCGTCATTTAGGCTTCGTCAGTGATTTACATCCGTCTTGGTAGAATCTTATCACTTAGCCATTTTTTGGTGACTTACATCCATTTAAGGAATCTTGTCACTTAGGCTTCGTTAGTGATTTACATCCGTTTTGGCAGAATCTTATCACTTAGGCATTTTTTGGTGACTTACATCCATTTAAGGAATCTTGTCACTTAGGCTTCGTCAGTGATTTACATCCGTCTTGGCGGAATCTTATCACTTAGCCATTTTTTAGTGACTTACATCCATTTAAAGAATCTTGTCACCTAGGTTTCGTCAGTGATTTACATCTGTTTTGGTAGAATCTTATCACTTAGCCATTTTTTGGTGACTTACATCCATTTAAGGAATCTTGTCACTTAGGCTTCGTCAGTGATTTACATCCGTCTTGGCGAAATCTTATCACTTAGCCATTTTTTGGTGACTTACATCCATTTAAGGAATCTTGTCACTTAGGCTTCGTTAGTGATTTACATCCGTTTTGGCAGAATCTTATCACTTAGGCATTTTTTGGTGACTTACATCCATTTAAGGAATCTTGTCACTTAGGCTTCGTCAGTGATTTACATCCGTCTTGGCGGAATCTTATCACTTAGCCATTTTTTAGTGACTTACATCCATTTAAGGAATCTTGTCACTTGTTGCTGGAATAATTCCTTGATGCTATGTCGTTTTGGACCTTCTTGAGGCCATGTTGATATCTGCATTTTGTAGCACATGCACTTGCCAAAAATTTGTTTAAACAAGAATTTCAGAAAAATTCATACATGAATAATGAGCTACCAATGGCCTTGTTGGGCATTTTTCTTATTGTGCTAATATTCTGATTGAACCAATTATTCTGTTGTAATCCTATAGCTTTACCTCTTTTGTAATTCATGTAAATACATTTTTGCATGAGACCTTATGACATTTACAAAAATAAGCATTGTGACTATAATATTTCATGTGAATAGTTAGCTGTGAAATGCTGGGGGGGAAGAGTTACATAGTTGCTAATCATAGTGCATAAACATTATCAAGAGAATAATTAATGTATTATAATACGTTTCCTCTTATTGCTTCCTATTCAATTCATTCAAAACTGGACTTTTTGACAATTTATTCTAATCGTCATTATTACAAGAATATTGATAATCTTAAATAATCAGGTATAGCATTCATCATAATTGCTGTGCTTTATGCATTTGATGGGTTTCCTGAAAATTTCATGAATTTGCAAAACCCAAAAAAAACTATATACCTTTTTATTATTGATTATTTATGCAAGCTTGATATGTACTCATTTTTAATAAGTTAATCACTTGCATCGCTAGTTAAATGCACATGAATAGAAAGAAATAAATGAGTTACCTTAGATGACGACATTACGCTGCTATATACCTCGATCTTTTCATTATTGAGATCTTCATGACGAGCTTTTGTCCTTTAAGACTTGTTAAGCTTAACATGATATTCAATGTCTTAAGGCCTAGGTCTCTTTTGCTTCAATCTTTTGAAGATGTAAAAACTAGGTCATATTGTTGCCCCTTGTTCAGACATGAAAGGTGCAATTCTTATTTGACAACAACCAGAGGAATTGCCTATCATGGTTTGAACTTGTATTTTCCTTTCTTTGGGCTTAATCTTATTTTTTGATGGGAGTGCTTTGACCATGGTCATTTAAGACGACTCACTTCGATAGAGCTAGCTGCATTTCGTTAGGAGTGACAATATACAAATAGGCAATTGCATGTTGCACAATAATTGATGTCATTCGACAAAGCGTACTCTATATAAATCATAGAGAGGTATTATATGATGTATAAAGAATGAAGCTATTGACTATATGCTTCTTTAGAGTGTCGAGACTAAAGTAGAGATCGTTAATCATTTTGGATACTCTTATTCTCGACCGATTTCTCTTTGTATTTACAAATTTTTTCTTTTGTAGACTCACATTTAACAATCTTTATAAGGCTATTTCCCATGTAGTTGACCTTTGTCATAAGATTACTATTAAACTTGGTAGTCTACCAGTGTTTCAGGTAATTCAACCAATTGGCTGAACCCCTCATGTATGTTCTGTTTGAATCTATATGAGAGTAGATATATATATATATATATATACACTCCTTTTTGACCTTACTCAATGGGTAGTTAACTTTCAAAATAACACAGCATTGCAAATATTAAAAGGTAAAAAGAGATGAATTATTAAATAACACGCAATCTAGCACTTTTTGCTTTTGAGCACAACCAATAGTCATCTCAGGATTTGGCTTCTCTTTCCTAACATCCATATATTATTATGGTATTTAGAGTGATGATGCAAAAGATTAATTTTGTATTTAATTGGTAATTTATGCAATGCCTTAAATGTAAACTATATACGTTACACTTGACAATTAAGTTTTAGAAAGTTAATAGGAGGAAGAGTAAGGTTTTAATTACCTGTCGGCCTTGGAGACTTTTTTAGAAATTGAATATCTGAGCCCACCTTTGCGAGGATGTTAGAACATTCATGCTTGGCTTAGAACCACTTTGCGCACATGATGAGTGACTTGGATGTGTGTATGGGATTTTTGGTATCTTTTTAAGTTGATTCCTTTTCAACGAGCTCATCTTTGTTGGGTTGATATTGGCTTCAAAGCTACTAGGGCTTAATTCGCCGTTTGTGATCTCAAAGGAATTTTCACAATCTTTGGTTGTATTTCCCTTTTCCATTTAAGACTTTTTGATCTCTTTTTTGGCTGTTTCTTTTTGACAAGGTCTCATAAAGCTTATAAACTTAAGAATATAAGCCTAGTAAACAGTCTAGTACTTTTACTGTGCAAAGTGTTAGACTTGGAGTAGCATTGTCAAGTATAAAATTCACAAATGTTATTAACCACAAGTATATAAAATTTGTTGTGGCTTATGGGTGGTTGATGCATCCATAACATAGTCTTTAGCATAGTATACCTTAGCGCATTTGCATAACACAAATATATATGTGCATAACATAAAGAAAATGTAATTTAATTCATTCTGAGCACTAAAATAATGGCTTAATTTGTGAAAGTATGATGCCCAAATATATAGAGACCACAAAAGTTTCCATGAAACCATGCGGTGGATTTGTGGACGCATCATATGGCTGCTTCAATTGAATCATACACGTGGAAAGCGTGACACTGTTGAGAGTCCCACATTTTTCCCTTTGAACGTTGCTAGAAGGCATGGTCATGTATAGATGGAAGGAGC
Organism: Quercus variabilis; assembly: GCA_030445155.1. Taxonomy (NCBI): domain Eukaryota; kingdom Viridiplantae; phylum Streptophyta; class Magnoliopsida; order Fagales; family Fagaceae; genus Quercus; species Quercus variabilis. Next base: position 1,982,843 of record CP129448.1, on the reverse strand, counting down.
CATTTAAGTTCTCCATTCTCAAAATCAAAGCAACATGTATTTGTACATGGAAAAGTTTGAACAATAAATTTGGTATGTTCTATTATGGAACATTTCAACATATAAAATCTCATAATATTTTTTAAAATGATTTTTGCTTAACAATTCCTGTATTTCTATAAGGACTGAAGTTTGTAATTATTTGGGTCTTTCAACTCTAGTCCCACCTTGCATTCATTTTGAAAACTATTCTGTGTGTAGGGCCGAATAGGCCATTTTTGCATTTTACTCCTAATGCTCTTTTTATTATAAATCTTTTCAGATTGTTCTTTGAAAAAGAATGTGTAATTGGTCAATTGACAAACTAATAACTCGTGCATAACGTATACTTTTTCTATTTCTATATTTATCTTTTACTATTGTCATCAATAAATACAAATATAAATTTGGGGATGGCCCTATGATACAGCTTTGCTACCCGTGAATATCAACCAAGATATTATCAATGCGTTGTGTACCATTTATTTTCCTTCTTTAGTGTACCATTAATTTGACACCATTAAAAGGACACAAACAGTTTGTTTTAGTTATAGTAGGAAATAAAGCTTTTTCCAGGCCACAACAATGATATCAAGGTCATAATGTTTGACTTATATTTGGGCTTTAATGGTGGGGGATATCAAAGAAAAAACGGTGAGATTCTTTGGTGTCTGACCTCTTTACATTCTCTTTTCCCTTGCCATATATAATATATATATATACACATTGTATTCTTTGAACGTGCACAAGCAGTAACTATAAATCCTCACAGTTGTACAGCTGTTCAAATCAGACTTTAACACCCAAAATTGGAATCTTAAATTCATCAATCAAGGCTATTTTAAAGCTAGTATATTTTTTCTTGAAATATTTCTAGGCTTTATATTTATATTTTTCCTCAAATTGATTAATTCTAATTCATGCTATTCCATTGACTACTGTAGATTTTTCTATCAACAATTAACGTGGAGCTAATTCTTTAAGGAAAGAAAAGTGTAGCATGAAATAAACTTAACGCTATTCTATTCTCTAGCCTTAACGTGGAGCTAATTTTTTATCAATGCTTAACGCTATTCTATTGTCTAGCCTTTTCCTTTCAAGGAAAGAAAAGTGTCTAGTAATTTCTTTCGTTAATTCTTTAACTCCTTGACGCATAGGTGTCTTTTGAGGGTAGTGTAGCATGAAATAAACTTAAATTCTGTTTAAAAATAATGAGATGAAAATAACTCATCTGACCTGAAGACCCAAGAATTGGGTCACACTGTTGTGATTCGTCCAGGTTGCTTCTAGAAATTTGGAGATGAAAATTCTATATCTCCTTCCAAAGGTCATCCAATGCTCCTTTTGACGGCGCACTTGCTACTTTACAACAACCAAGGAGATGGCCTGCAGTCACTCGATCTTGAGATGCTTTCGGGTGATCTCATTGTCGTCAATTGGTTTCAACAAATATTGCAACTATGGTCATGCTTTGGGTTTGCCTTGCGTCGAAGACATTATTGGTCACCGCTTTTTTCTGACTTCAGCCATTGTCGCTTGGAATGGTAGTTTCCCTAGATCTTTCTTGGATCCTTCATAATCTGTATTTCTTGATTTCTTCCCACATAAGGGAAGAATGACAATCCCCTGAAAGAGACAGTGATGAAAGGGGTTTCATGGAGGAGATCTTGCAAATTTTTGACTAAGTGACCCTTTTGTTGCAGGAAGAGCTAGATGACTAATCTCCCCACAGACGGCGCCAAACTGATGATGCCAAAATCGTCAATTGGGTCATTTGTCCAATCCGGAGCTTTAGACGATCTTGTTGGACCTGCAAGATAAAGAGAGATAAATCGAAGAGACCAACGGGTTGTGCCCGATAGGGGAGCCTCCGATGCTTAAGTTAGTATCACCCCATATTTCTCATATTTAGATAGTGTTTTGTTGTAGCTTTTGACCTACCTCCACAAGTGAGACGAACTGTCCCTTTTATAGGTGATTTGGATAGCTGTTATACATAATTGGAGGTGATTATTACCCATATGTAACAGTCATCGTATTGATGGGCGTTTAAGACCGATGAGTAACGGTTGCCATTAATGTGTTGAATGTGCTTGAACGGTTACATCTTTTGGTCTACTAATGATGCAAGGTTGTCCATATTAATGAACGACCTTAATGATTTTTAGGACTCATCAACAACGATGCATTGAGAAAGAATTCTGTGGTGTGCATTGACGGTTACATGGCAGCCAAAAGAAAGCAACATGTGTTCAAAGGCTCAAGTGTTCGCAGCAAAACCTTTTTCTTGTAATTTTATCTTTTGAAAGTGAATAAATATTACAAATTTAAAATATCACGTTTTTAAGATTTTAGATTGTTAATTAAGAAGCTATTAATTAGAGGAATTCAAATGTTTGATACATGTCTAATCGTACTCACATTAATACGGAGGAAAGAATTATTATAATATTTGTTCTAAACCGAGAAATTGATATTTGAAGAGGAAAAAATTACTAGTCTTTTAGTTTATGTTTTGAATTGAAAATTATTATATGTACTTATAATATTTATTTATTTTAAAGTAAGAGTAGTTAAAGTATTCATATTATATCAAATCTTAAAGCATTCATATTAGTCTGTGTATAAGTGTGTATAATAGAAAAAATGCTTAAATTTACACATTTTTGTTCAAAAACAGCCCACATCAGTTTGTTTAAAATCTTGCAAAATCTTCTAAAATTAACCACGAGCTACAGTACCCGTGTAAATTTACACGGGCACTATAGCATGTGTATATCATTTTTTATTAGTTTTTTTTCTCTCTCTCCGGTACTGTAGCATAACTTTGCCTGACACTGTAGCACTGTAGTATTGTAGCATTGGGTTAAAGAAATGAATATTTTATTTGAATAAATGTGTATAATAGACAAACTGATGTGAGTGTTTTGTAAAAATAGGTGTGTAAAATAGAAAAAAGTAAGTTTTAGACTTGTAAAATGGAAAAAATTTTCCACGGACTGATGTGGATGCTCTTAGATTTTCAAAATGGCAATTGCACACGGTTTACTGACTTTTTTTTAATGCATTTATGGCATGTCACTTTTTTTTTTTTTTTTTTGTTGCTGAATGGCATGTCACTTTTATTTCTCTGTATTACTAACCTAACACGTGATGCACATTTGACATACATGACACCCTCCGTGGCTGAAATTTCTATGTTGAATTATTTATTTATTTATTTATAATTTATTATGGGATCTATGTTGATTTTTAAGGTAGCTTCTCCAATTTAGAAAGTGGCTCGTGTCATTGTTCTTTCTTTTCCATGGTGCCTTAAATTCTCCCAAAGTGCAACTCACATGCTTTGAAAAGGAAAAAATAATTTTCTTCTTTAGTTTCACCATTCCACGGTTGATTTTAATAAGAAGTCACGTAATCTTTCCGGGAAAAATTGGCCAATGTCTTTTTCGGGCAAAAATAACAGATCTTTGCCCCATTTTCCAAACAAATTAGGAAAATACTCCTCTTTTAAAACTCGATTTGTGATAAATTGAGTTAAGCAATATAGCGGCGTTTTTAAGGAACTTATAGTGATCTTTTTAGGATCTATAGTGGCGTTTTGTAACTCGACCTATATGAAATCGAGTTATAGGTAAAAAAAAAAAAAAAAAAAAAAATTGCCTATAACTTGATTTCGTAGAGGTCGAGTTACAAAATGCCACTATATGTCCTTAAAATGTCATTATAGGTCCTTAAAAATGCCATTATAAGGCTCTAGATTTTTTTTTTTTTTTTTTTTAACTCGATTTATCTCAAATCGAGATACAAAAGAAGGGCATTTTTCTAATTAGTTTAGAAAATAGGACAAAACGCTGCTTAGTTTGGGAGAAAATGGCATTTGCCCATTTTGGCCTAATCTTTCGCATAGTTAAAATCTAAAGATATGAGCATGTGGCTTGAAATCATCACATAACAAATTGACATTTCCTTTAAGAAAGAAAATATATCGAGCACCCACCTAATGCTAAATGTTATAACTTTTCGTTATAAATTTTTTGATTATGAACTCAAGAACTATGTCAAAATTACTAAAAAGACAAAATCTCAACAAAACATAAATTATAAAATAATTTACCATCAACGTATCTATGTAAACTACTACCTTGGTGGCTCTTGAAAGCAAGTTTAGGTTCCGTTTGAAAGGTAGGAAAGAAAGCATTTGCTTCAAATCAGGTTGTTTAACAATGACCTTAAACACTTTAAGAATACTTGCAACCAAATCACGAATCAATTTCAAGACTTAACTTATACGTTTATATAATTGCCCAGATCGACCTACATGTACTAGAACCTACACTGCATTTTCACACCAAACTGTCAGCTTTATTCGGATTTTAAAGTGGGGAAGTGTGCAGTGAATACATTCCAAGTATGTTCTATTTATTTGTGAAAGGGCATGAAGAGTACTACCAACTATCAAAACTTTACGGACCATTTTGAATTGTGATTGAGCATGAAATATAGACAATAAAGTACCCTTATATTTGCATGTTTAATCTTTTTTATATGCTATTTTGTGGTTGATTATAGTTTATCTTTGTTTTATAGGTAAGAAAGGATTTATATGCTAATGATAATTGGCGAAGAAAAAGAAGAAAAAATGTGATCAAGTCATCACCCTTTATAATAACTAGTCGTGAACCCGCGCGTTGCGCGTGATAATTATTTTTATGTTGGTTTTATTAATTTTTTTTTTTACAATTTAAACTAATCTAATAATGAGTAATGTATTTCGTAATTATATTTTATTTATTATAGGAACAATCATAAATGTAATATAGGAACAATTCAAAACACCAAAAAAACGTAAACTAAAAAAAATTAATAAAACTTAACAATGATTAATTGAATCAAAATTAGGATAAAATTTTGTTTTTGATAATCTATTAAGGTTATTTTCTTTGTAGAAATTATAATTTCGGCCGCCCAAAACATATTATCAAATAAACAATTATTAGCAAAATCTAAGAATTAAATTTCTATACATGCATTGTTATAAAATAATAATAATTAAAATAAAATTGCAAAAGTTAAAATTTGTCACCTATCCGATTATTTTCGTTTGGCTAACCTTTGCTTTTCTTTAAATAAATGGCATTATAGAGTACTTCTAATACAACTATTTAGAGTACTTTGTCCACCACAACGGATTAGAAAATAAACAAAAATTAGTAAAATCTCATAGTTTAACAAATAAATTGAACACTATAAAAAATCATGCTATGTAACAGAATAAATACCAAATTATCCAAATCATGCTATGTAATAGAATAATATTATATTTTTATATGTTATATTTAATTCTTTAGAACGCAATAGGATAACATTTAACAATCAAAGAGAATTAAAAAAAAAAAAAAAGACAACAACAACAACAACAACAACAATTTAAAAAACAAAACTAAATCACAATTTAAAAAACAAAACTAAATCATATTAACCCAAAATAGAGTTTTAAAGAATATAAAATATTATCAACCTAAAGTAGAGATGCAAGAAAAATAAAAAAAAAAATCCACCAAAAAATATAGAGAGAGAGAGGGAACCTTTTTTTTTTTTTTTTTTTTTTTGTGAGGGAAAACTATGCATAGAATAGAAGAGATGGTGACAAATATATAGTAAGAGGGTGTGAATAAGAAGAGATAAAAATAAAGGAAGATGAAGGGAAAGGGGAAGAATGATATTAATGTAGAGGGTAGTGGGGAGATGAAAAGGTAAGGGAGGGAGAAAGATTGAAGAAGTAGTGGGGATATGAAATGATAAGGGAGAGAGAAAGGTTGGAGAAGTGTAAATATTAAAAAAATAAATGTTAAAAACAATTATAGAAAAAAAGGAAAAAAAAAAAAAAAAAACCTTAAAGCTTATAAGGCTTCAACGTTGTTGCTATTGTTGTTGTTGTTGTTGTTGTTGTTGTTTTTTTTTTTTTTTTTTTTTTTTAAAGCTGAAAAGGCTCACACAAAATCCTAAAGCTGAAGCTGCTGAACTGAAAAGGCTTTGGATTGGGTTTGATAGTGGAACTAAATAAATAAGAGGTGGGCAGGATTAATTATACAGATTTATTATAGGGTGATAGTAGAAATAAATAAATAAGTAGTGGGCTGAATTTATTATAAAGTGATAGTGAAAGTAAATAAATAAGTAGTGGGCTGCATTTATAGGGCTGAAAATTGTAAAAACTATTTTAAAATTGTAGGAAAATTATATTTTAAAAAAGAAAAGGAAAAAAAAAAGAATGACGTGGCAGCTGATGTGGCGTAACATGAAAGCAACAGCATTAAACGCTACGCTTCAGTTTTTAGTAATATATAGATAGTAATAATAATAATAATAATATTAATAATAAAAATAAAAGTTTGTTCAGCAACTTGGGTTTTGATCTGAAATGTTATTTTAGGCTTTTTTTTTGTACCAATTTTGCAACTTGAATGACACTTTTTGTACGTATTTTGCAACTTGAAATCCGTAACGCCCAGTTTGAAGATATTTGGATTGCAATAGGAATACATTTGACTTGAATTATTTGGACCACATCTCATTATGGATTTGAGCCCAGCCCAATCCATCCACTGATTTTTTTTTTTTGAAAGAGCCCAATTAACTTGTCACTGAAACCCAATTTTGTTTTTAAGGGTAAACAAACATTATGAAAAAGTAAAATGTCAATGGACTGCATATTTCAAATCCATTTGAGCATCCATGAATGTTTAAAACTTGAATTATTCCAATCTAAATGCTAAGGAAATACAAATTGACTCTCTAATTTCAGAAAGATCTCCATAATCATTTTTATCAATACTCCCATGAATAATCGTGTTTGAGAATTTTAAGGTGAAAAACACAAAAACCATATTCTAAAAAGAAGTTGAATGCTACAAGGGCCAATATTGTGAAGCCAACTCAAGTGATTCAACCCAGGCGTGAATTAAAGAGAAGACTAACAACAAAGATAAGAGAAGAGTGAAGCAAAGAAAAGTAAAGATTATAAGGTCATTTTTAGTTGACATCAAAATCGAGTTATTATAAAGCTTAAGTTAGATTATAAGTTATATAATCGGATGAATTAAGAGGGTGGGTATGAATAGGCCCATTAACCTTTCATGTCAACCCTGCAGGTCTGGAAGGTCCATGATCTGAGATCCATTCCCCAGCGCCAAGGGGTAGTTAATTTTATAGGCCAAAATAGACCTTTGGAAATTGAAGTTTATAAAGTGAGATGCTTTTGTCTTTAAAGTCTGGAGTTTCAAATAAGCATTGGTCCGTAATGTATCAAAAATAAGGAAACTAGCAATGATACGAGCAAGCATTGCCGGTAAGTTTTCTCTCCCAAGTAGGAGCTCTCTCTCTCTCAGTATGATACCAGCTTTTTCCCTCCCACAATCCTTGCTTGGGTATATTTCTCAGCGTACTCAGTAGCGTCTTTTAGCTTAGTATCTGCCCCCACAACCTTAGTTATGGACCAAGAAGTAGTGGACAGCCTACAAAAGCTACACCTTACAAAAGAAGAGAAGGAAGATATTCCTCTTAGCAACAGCACTACACCTGACATGTTAGAGCAATGCTCTCTCAGCCTCTTTGGACGTCTTCTTACGGATCGAAACCAAAACCAAAGGGCACTCAAAAGCACCCTACGATCAGCATGGAAGATGGGGTTTGATTTAAGAATTGTAGATGTTGGAAACAACATTCTACACACATTTCACCCATTCTCCCTTTTGGGTTCAGGTATGGGGTTTACCCTTTGAACACATGACTGAACAAGCTGGGAAAGATATTGGTAGTAGATTGGGAGTAGGCATAGAGGTGGACATAAGATCCATACACACTAACCAAGCGAAATTTATGAGAATAAGAGTTGATCTTCCTATTGACAAACCCATTCGTAGAGGAGGCTACATCTCCCTTGATGAGGGAGAATGGTGCTGGGTTACATTCCGGTATGAAAGACTACCAACCTTTTGTTTTGTCTATGGAAAACTTGGGCACGATGATAAACACTGTGAGATGACCCAACTTGAGCAATCAAATGATCACCAGTATGGTGAATGGCTAAGGGCTAGTAGCTCAACCAAAAGTGGGGAAAAAAGTAGAGCAACAAGTTACAGAAGTGTAGAAACCACGAGAAGTGACGACCAGCAAAAGCACGTGACCAGCAAAAGGTAACTAAGTCGAGTTTAGTCAGAGAATTGTTTAACACAATGGATGAGGTTCAGTCAGCTACGGGCAAAGGGTTTGGGCTGTGTTTTGAAAAGCAAGAATTAACGAGCCCAATAAAGCCCAAAACAGGAACTAAAGTATGTGAGGCTTTAAGTGATCAGAATGCTAGCCCAGATATAAAGAAAAAAGGCCCAGGTATAGCAAATGGAAGATAATAGCTAAGGAAATAGGACAAGCCCAAGATATGGAGGTAAGTATACAAGCCCATGAAGTGGGTAATAAAAGAGTTGAAAACATTGAGGCCCTTCTATTAACTGAGGGGAAGGCTTCAAAACGTGCATGTGAAGAGAAATCTAATGTGGTGATCTCAGTGTGTACAAAACGGTGGTGGTTGTTGTGCAGCACCGTCAAGAGTAATGATTTGCTTAGGCTTGAACTGCCGAGGGCTTGGGAACTCTCGGAGAGTTCAAGTGTTGCGCAAATACGTGCAACGGTGGGATCCCAATTTAGTTTTTTTATCAGAGACTAAGCTGAGAAAGAAGGCCATGGAAAAGGAAAGGGACAAAGCAGGCTTCAGTAATGGTTTAATTATGCCTAGCTCTGGAAGGAGTGGAGGGCTTGCTCTGCTTTGGAAAAAAGATATTTTAGTGGAAGTTCAAGGTTATGCTGATCACTATATTGATGCGATCATCACTGACCCATCATCAAGCTTCAAATGGCGTATAATTGGCTTTTATGGGCACTCTGAAACCCATCGGAGAAAGGAATCATGGGATTTACTTTGTGCTCTCAACAAAGGTATTCTCTCCCCTAGATGTGTTTTGGGGACTTCAACGAAATTGTATCGGTGGATGAAAAATTGGGAGGAGCTCAAAGATCCCAAAAACAGATGGATGACTTCTGAGATGCTATTCATCAGTGTGGGTTTAAAGACCTTGGATATAGTGGACCAGATTTCACTTGGTGTAATATGCAGGAAGGAGAAAACAAGATATACCTGAGGTTGGATGGGGCTCTAGCCACCTCTGAATGGATTGATCATTATAGTAACACAAGAGTCTTCCATCTAGGAGAATCTACATTTGACCACTGTGCCTTATTGATATCTGATTCTTTTCCCTAACACACCACTAAAAAGCGTAGATTTCACTTTAAGGTGATGTGGATGAAAAAAGAGGAATGCAAAGTTATCATCAAAGCAACCTGGGAGTGTGGTACCAATCTTAGTACACCTAATGGCATAGAAGCAGCCCTAAAGCAAATGCATCCAACCAAAGCTCCCAACCTCGATGGTATGTCAGCTATCTTTTTTCAAAAATATTGGAATATTATTGGCAATGATATTTCTAGTATGGTGCTAAATGTTCTTAATTCCAATATGTCCATGGCTAAAATTAACAAAACCAACATTGCTTTGATTCCAAAAATAAAAAACCTATCAAGAATGATAGAGTTTAGACCCATAAGCCTAACCAATGTTGCTTACAAGCTAGTCTCAAAAGTACTAGCAAGCATACTCAAAGTAATTCTGCCTCATATCATCACAGAGAATCAAAATGCATTTATGTCTGAAAGATTTATCATAGATAATGTCCTTGTTGCCTTTGAACTTATGCATTATCTAGACCATAAAAGAGATGGCAATGACGATTTCATGGCTGTTAAACTTGACATGAGCAAGGCTTATGATAGAGTAGAATGGAGCTTTATTGAAAAAGTTATGGAGAGGATGGGTTTTCATGAAAAGTGGATTAGTATGATCATGCATTGCATGGTAGTGTTATTCCCACTAGGGATCTCCAACAAGGCAACCCCTTCTCTCGTTACTTATTTTTGTTGTGTGTAGATGGTTTCTCATCTCTGATTAATGAAGCAGCCAGGAATCAAATGATGAGTGGTACCTCCATTTGTAAAGGATGACCAATGGTTACCCACCTATTCTTTGCAGATGATAGCCTTTTGTTCTGTAGAGCTAGCACCCAAGAATGCCATAAACTCAATGATATTCTCCAACTCTACGAAGCTGTCTTTGGTCAGAAGATAAATACTGACAAATCTTCAATATTCTTTAGCCACAACACCTCTGAAGAGAAGAAAAATGAAGTGTTGAATATCCTTGGCCCTATGTAGGACTCTAGGCATAGGAAATATCTTGGACTTCCATCTATTATTGGAAAATCGAAAAATGAAGTCTTTGCTGAAATCAAAGAAAGGGTTGGGAAAAAATTGTCAGGATGGAAAGAAAAAATGTTATCAATTGGAGGGAGAGAGATTCTTATTAAAGCAGTTGCACAGGCAATACCTACCTATACAATGAGTTGTTTCCAGCTCCCAAAGGGTCTATGTGAAGAAATGGAAGGAATGATGAGAAGGTTTTGGTGGGGTCAACATCACCAAGAATCTAAGATTGCTTGGGTGAGTTGGAAGAAAATGTGCAAATCCAAACTTAGGGGTGGGTTAGGCTTCCGAAACCTCCAAGCCTTTAATCTTGCAATGTTATCAAAATAGGGATGGAGGCTCCTTATGAACCCGGACTCTTTAGTGGCTCGAATTTTAAAAGCTAGATATTACCCGCATAGGGATGTCCTCCAAGCTAAGCTAGGTTCTAGCCCTTCTTATGCATGGAGAAGCATTAAAAGTGGTTTGGAAGTGTTTAAAAGAGGAACAGGGAGGAGAGTTGGGAACAGAAATCTTATCCATATATGGGAAGACAAATGGATGCCTACCCCCACGACATACAAAGTAATTTCCCCCTTGAAGCTCTTTGAAGATTTCCCAATGGTGTCAGCTCTTCTAGATAAAGAAACTAGAAGATGGAAAACTAATCTTGTTAAATCCCTATTTTTTCCCTTTGAAGCAAATACAATCTTAAACATCCCACCGAGCTACAGTCTTCCAGATGATAAGATTATTTGGGTGGGGAATAGAAAAGGAGATTTCATTGTGAAGAGTGCATACTATATTGCACTACAAGTATTAGAAATTAATAATGAAGGGGAATGTTCATCAAGGGATTATAGATCCGCTTTATGGAGAAGAATGTGGCACCAAAATATTCCTTCAAAGATAAAAAATTTTGCCTGGCGAGGTTGTATGGATGGTCTCCCTACAATGGTGAATCTACAAAAGAGTCTGCCCAAGTTGTACAAAAGAACCAGAAACAATTTCCCATGCTTTGACAAGTTTGTGACACTGCTAAAAGAGTTTGGGATTGCTGGATTGATAGGCCAATAAATGTATCAGAGAATCAGTGGGACTTGGCTAACATTGCCTCGAAAATTCTTGCAAAAGGAACTACGGTGGACCTTGAACTTTTTTTTGTGGCTGCATGGTCTATTTGGTACAATAGAAACCAGATTGTATATGAGTCAGCCCCCCCCCCCCCCCCCCCCCTCCCCCCATCAAAATTGGAACTTTGCCATGAGATACTTGCAAGATTATAAAGAAGCAACACTAGCCCCACGCCACAATCATTCTAAAGAAAATAGAAGTTGGTCAGCCCCGCCTTCTGGTTTTTTCAAAATAAATGTGGATGGCGCTTAATCTGAACTTGGTCAAAATTCTAGTGTGGGAGTTACTATTAGAGACTTCTATGGGGTGACTATTGCAACTTGCACCAAGTACCTCTCAGGATTTTTTTCAGTGATTGAAGTTGAGACTCTAGCCGTTGAAGCTGGCATCCTCCTTGCTAGAGAAATGGAGTTGCCTCATATCATAATTGAATCTGATGCGATGTTAGTTGCCCAAACCATTAACACAGGTGAGTTGGAAGGCTGTCTAGGCCATCTCTATCAAGGCATTTTCTGTCTCCTCTCTTCTTTTAGAAGCTGGAAAGTTATGCATGTGAAAAGGGAATACAACAGAGTTGCACATGAACTCGCCTAATCAGCTAGAAGGTGGAAGGAATCCCAAGTTTGGAAGGGAGTTTCTCCCCTTTTCGTCCATCATCTCATTCAAAATGATTGTATCCAGTTGTGTGTGCTTTAAGATATTGACTCTGTTGTTGTAAGTCAATTTCTTTTGAATGAAATTCTTGTCAAATTTCCCATAAAAAAAAAAAAAGGATTATTCTATCAATAAAAGTTAATTTCCTTGCTTATGTGACTAACCGAACAATGTCATAACATTTAGTCATTTAATAGCAACATGACAATATTTTTAATATTAAAAAATTACACATTAGAAAACACAAGATCTACGGAAGATCAAAGCCAAACCTTTTTGAAACGGGATTTCCTCAAATCAAAACCAAGCTAAACTAAGCCCTAACCCAACCCCTACCTCCACGGTAGCTCCTCCCCCATTTAGACCAAAAAACTCTCAACTTCCTCCATCATGAGTCTAGTCAAATACACTAACAATAGAAATAGTCCCCACAACCAAATCACTAAAGCTACCCACCATCACTAATTTGGTCAAATCCATTTGAGATTTTTTTGGTCCAGATGGGAGAGTAGCTGCCTTTAGAGGTGGAGGGTGGGCTAGGACTTGGTTTGGTTTTGATATGGGGAAGATCAGTTCGAAATGGGTTTGGCTTAGGTCTTTCATAGATCATGTCTTTTTTTTTTTTTTCTTTTTTTTTTTTTAGGTAATCTTTAATATTAAATTTATTGCCACTGTCACTTGAAAAATATAACGTCGTTATTTTGTTAGTCATATAGGCAAGTAGATTATAGACAATTAACAGAAGGAATTTTTTAAACTTTTGGGATTGATAACGATTATTTGAAATTTCGTGAACGAAAAGCGTTCGCTTGGTAAACTTCAAAGCCTAACCGTGTATTTTTGCCATTTTTATAAAGAAAATCAAGGCAAAAATCTACTTTACATCCTGTGTCTTTCACCAATTGTTATTTTAGTCCATTAACTTTGATCAATTTTCATTTTAGTCCACAATGTTTAAATACAATCATTTTAGTTCATTAACTTTGAATAATTGTCATTTTAGTTTACTAAATTTAAAATTTTTGAGTTTTTGGGTTTAAATAAATTAATAAAATTAATAATTTGTAATGATAAAATGGTGTATGTGGGATGAGAGAATGTATACATTCGATATAATAGTCAAATACTCGAAGAGGTTTAAATACCATTATTTTTTTAAATAAAAAATAATTTTCTTGAAATTGCATATTCATAATATGAACTGCCTATGATTGCAGTGATCAAGAAGGAGAAGTAAAATATGATTTCTAGTTTGTCTATTCATCCCAGCCTAACCATATATGATGTAAAACAGATAGAATAGGCTTTCTTGGAGCACCAGAGGCGTCGAAAGTCACAACTCAAGATCAAGGGGGGTGCCAATAAAGGCCATCGGGGTGACGATGTCGGAATTGAAGGGAAGTGACATTCTGATCCAGATTCGAGCCTCGAGTGTCATCTAAATTTAGGCAAATTCCTTCATTAAGGCTCCGAAAATAGTATTTTTACTATTTATAATAATATTTGTTTTTCCTTAATAACTTTTAGTTCAAAAGTCAGAATAGGTCTTGTCTATTTTGGAGAGTCTTCTAGAGACAGTATTTTCAATTTCCGCAATAATCTAAATTTTGCAATTTTTGGCAAAATCACTATTTAGCCACCTAATTACGTGATTAGCGCAGATTAGGGTTTCTGGGCATTTTCATAGCCACCCTAGGGCTTCTTTTACTATTTAAACATATTGTAACCTCAGAGCAATTCAAATTTTCAGATTTATAAAAATATAAATTTTATCTATTTCTCTCTAGTAGATTCCAGAACCCTATTACTTTGTGAGTTCAAGGAATCTCTCGTGGATTCGAGGTTTTCATTCGTAAGCTAACGTAAATAGTGTCTTTTTCCATTCGGAAAGCAACGGGTTTGTTTTCTTGTAGCTACCATGACATCAATATAATACTAAAGGAATTTTTGTTTTTATTACTTCTTATACGTACGTGTGGATATAACTCTAAACTTAGAAGGTGTGTAAAGTGCATTTTATCCTAAAAATTAGGATAAATAACATATGTGATCCCTAACTTTTACACTAAATGTCAATTTAGTATTTAACATTTTAAATGTATCAATTCAGTCCCTAACATTTAGATATTGCGTCAAAATATTCCTTACTGTTATGCAGTGGATGGAAAATGCTGATATGATTATTGGTCAAAATAAAATATTAGTTTTAGACCACATACTACTACCACTTGGACTGCCATTTCAACCTAAAGTAAATAAACAAATAACGTGTGGCTCAATGTCCTTTATACTCTATTGTTGTTGTTGTTGTTCTATTTTCTAAAAACATCATTTTATTTTTGCTTTGTTTTGTTTTTAATTTTGGTTTGGTTCTAATCAATATGGCCTCTTACAAAACACGAAGATCTACACCCAAAGGCTAGGGTTGTTCTTCAACAACCATGAATTATTGAAACAACCCAACAAATGTGTCACCAACAAGAAATCGTATCAACCCCATAAATTTCAAAGCCCACAACTGTAATCCCCAAAATCTCTTGCCAAATCCTCAAATCCATACAAAAATTACTCTTTGCCGCCCCTCAAACCATCACTGCAAGATGGTTTTCACCATTTGGCCCCTTTCTTTCTCTGGTTTGGTCTTCTCCTCCACCTCTCTCTCAGCCCTCCTCTCAATTTTGCCATTTGGCTGCTGCAACCACTGTCTTGAATTAGCAAGACGGTTTTCATCCTCTGGTAGTTTAGCTGTTGTCCATGGCTGTCACCTTTGATGATGGGTCTTCTATGGTTGTTTGGTCCTTTCTTTATTTATTACTCTCTCCGTCCCACTTTTTTTGTCCTCTATTTCATTTTGAGATGTTCCAAAATATTGTCTTATTTCTAAAAATAAAAGTCATTAATTTATTAATGTTTCTATTATACCCCTATTAATTTACTAATTCAATTTTTTGATAAATTTTTTAAAGGTAGACAAGACAATAAATGATGTTCCCTTAAAAAGTTTGACTTTTCAAATAAGACAAAAAAAAAAGTGAAACGGAGAGAGTAATTGAAGAGAGGTAGAGGAGTTGATCTGGGGTTTTTGGCTCAGTTTATGTTTTGTTGATGTTGATTTGGCATGTCTCATGTATATGAAGGCGTTGACCTAGGAGACAGAGATAGAGGAAGATAAACATTAGCGGGATGATCTGGTTGAAAGGAACATAGGTAGAGGAAGAAAGATTATAAATGTGTACTTGATTTTGGTTGGAGAGGAACACCGAAACAGATGAAGAAAAAATTAGAGGGAAAAAATAATAAATAAACAACAAAATAATATTTTAAAACAAGAGTATTGAGTCTTCTAAGCTAGGAATTTTTTTTTTTTTGGGTTTTATAATTTTAGGCCGAAATGGCAATCCAAGTAGCAGTCTTATGGAGTCTAAAACTAATATTTTATTTTGACCATTAACCATGTCAGTATTTTCCATCCACTGCATAATTGGAATGATTATTTTGACACAATACCAAAAAGTTAGGGACCAAATTAACACATTTAAAAAGTTAAGGACTAAATTTACATTTAGTGTAAAAGTTAGGAACCAAATATATAGTTTACCTTAAAATTATTAACATGGTGGGCTTTAATTGAAATTCTATTTTCAAAATTTCAGGAAATTTAAACAGATTACACTGATTAATTATAATCCTATAATCTAAAGTTTAAAAACGTAGTTTGTCATCATCTGCTTCCTTAACTGCAAAAGTTCACTCTTTGCCGCTGTTGAGTATTAGAAGTTAGATCTATATGAATACCCCTACAAACCTACACTGAGGCCTCACTAAACAACTTTGCAAATAGCAGCGAAAGACAAATTTACAGACAACGCTAGAACCACGCAACTTTCTTCTCTTGAATTTAGACAGAAAAATCAAATTAAAAAAAAAAAAAAAAAAATTTGAGATGACACTTATGGTTTGTTCTGTTTGTCGCCTATATGGAGGGAAAGATATTTATGGATACTTGGAGGTTGAAACAAAACATAATTAAGTCTGTGCAATACGACTTGGCTAACAGAGCTTTAACTTATTCCAATTCGAAGTATGGTTTATTCTATCCTGAAAGATTCAAACCATGAATGCAGTCAATACAGTTATGTCCACTATTTTATGAAATTATGCTTCCAAATTATGATCTCATTAAATTAGATTATTAGAGTAACATAAAATATTTTAGAGCTTGCAGATAGTGAAGAGCCTAACTAGAATTACATCATTTGGCCCCAACCTCCAGGACCCAAAAGTGTTGGCAGGTTCATGCTCTTGTTATACAAACAAAAAGCTATAGTTTGTCAAAGTTTTAATGACTTCACAACAAGCTCTTATATATCTCCCATGCACTGGTATTTGGTTCCATTACTAGCAGTGAATTTTTTTGCAATTCAAACCAACAATAAAGGCAAAAATGAAGAAATAAAATCCCTCTCTCTCTCTCTCTCTCTCTCTCTCTCTCTCTCTTTCTCTCTCAAGCATGTGATTTTAGTTCCGACAATCAAATTGTTTTACTGCTCAGGGGTTGATAAAAAATCACAAAGAAACTGCCATAGAAGAAATAATGAATTCAAATTTGATTGACTAGCGTGTTTCGTCTCTTTTACTCTTCTAGAATTCAAAGTTGGGTTTATATTTTATTTATTTTTTTGATCATTTAATATTTACAACAAGAGTTCATGTCTTTTTTTCGAAACACTAAGAGGTGACAACAAGTTGAACTACAAGCCATTTGGAAGAATTCAAAGTAGGTTGACAAACATGATTGATGTAGTTTGTTTCTTTTCCTTTTTTATAATTGAAATTTGAACATGTTTGACGTGATTTAATGAGGGAAAACTGTGAATCTCAATCCCCTTAGGTTGCGGTTCTCACAATTACAAACAAATCAACCCAACCCCACAAAAATCACAGCGAGAACAAATAAACAGACCCAAGAAAAAAAAAAAAAAATCAGATTGAACTAGGAATCCAAACTTACAACTAAAAAGGGGACAAACACAAAAAGATAACAAGCATGAAACAAGACAACCTGGTTGCCAAGAACAAACCACAGTACAAACAGACAAATGCAAGAAGAAAACCAATCACCAATCAGCCCGACTCTAATACCATAACACAAATAAGAATAAGTACTGCACCTGACCTTTAAAAGAGACTACTCAACACTCAGTCATATGTACAAAGTTACCCATTATCATCTATCCCAAATGGTCACTTTCAACTGTGGACAATGGAAACTCAATAAGCAAACTAATTTTTGAAGGCAGAGAGGAAGTATACGATGAAGGATTTGGGGGCACAAAAACTTCAATTACTCCCTCAAGCATTTGTGTGACCTTTTTCATAGACGGTCTCAGGGAAGGATCTTCTTGAATACACCAAATTGCCACAATCACAAGCCTCTCTAGCCACTTCATGTCATTGCTTGCCTCTTCATCATTTTCTATCAACTTATCTAATTTTTTTTATCTTTGTAGCATTCGTAAGCCCAATCTATCAATGCCTCCTCCTCTTGCAATGCAAACGCAACACTAGACTTGCAACAAATGGTCTCAAGTAACATCACACCAAAACTGTACACATCAACCTTAACGGAAATAGATGCTTTCCTAAACCATTTAGATGCAAAGTATCCAACTGTCCCTCTTATTCCTGTCCGAGCTGCTCAAGTTTGCTCAGCCAATAAAAGCTTTGCTAATCCAAAATCAGCAATCCTTGGTGTAAAGTACTCATCCAAGAGTATGCTTTGAGGCTTTATGTCACAATGGATGATTTGGGTGTTGCACTCTTCATGTAAGTACATGAAGCCTCTTGCAATTCTAAAAGCAATCTGCACTCTTTGGTTCCAATGAGGCCTGGATATCCCAAAGAGAAAGTTAGCTAAAGAGCCATTACTCATGTACTCATATACCAGAAGTCAGTGCTGCCCCTCGTCACAATAACCGAGCAACCGGACCAAATTCTTGTGATGAGTCTGACAGATCGTGCTCACTTATGTTTTGAATTCCTTCTCACCTTCTTCTATCACCTTACCTAACTTCTTGACTGCAACAAATCTTTTAGAATCTGATGGAAGAACCCCCTTATAAACCGTTCCGAAAGCACCTTTTCCCAGTGTTTGCTTGAAACCCCTGGTTGCTTCTTCGAGCTCTTTTTATGTATAGCTTCTCACATTTGTTGCGAGTGTGCTATCAATATTCCAAGACAAATTCTGCTTTTTATGGTGCAAGTAGTAAACAGCCACAAAATAGCTAAGAATAAAAGGATAATGAGGAATGCAGAGCTGCCAAGGAGTAGTGCCAAGACAAGTGTCTCAGAGTGGCCTTTCTTATTATCTGAACCATAACCTTTAGGTAACTTGATGAGAGCTATTCTAGTAGTACCTGGGCTTTGTCTTCCATTTGACAGTGGATACTGCTTCATCCAACATACATTTCCTATATCTTCATAAACGACCACAACACACAAGCAATCATCAACGCATTCTTGTCTACACCTTGACTTGTTCATTCCACGTCCTTGAAGAAGGTTGTAATCTGAGAACTGCCAATCCGTGTTTGGAAGCTCTATAAATTCACAAGCTCTTTAGTTGCTTCCCATCCACTGTCACAGCTAGGCAGTGCAAAATTTGGTTTACGCCCTAACCAATTGTTGGATTGGTCCATGGGAGAAAATCCACTAAGACATTGGCAAAAAACAGCATTTGAATTATTTGCTGAAGTACAGATGCTGTTGGGTCCGCAGAACCCACCACCACTTCTATTACTATACCTAGTAAATGCAGCACAAATATCATCAGGAATGCCTTGCACTGCTGTCCATGATAAAGGACAGTTCCCACAGCTTGTGGCGCCCTCATTTTTGAGGTGTTGGTATAGTCTGAAGATCCCATCATATAATCAATTCTAGCCATGTGGTAGAAATTTTTATTTGAGCCAGGATCTTCCTTAGTAAGATTAAAGGTGTTCTTTGATTTTGCATCTTGGACATACAAGGATCCGGCCTCAGTAAACATCAACTTTAAATTGATTCCCAGTACATTGTACCGGTGGCAAAATAAGGTTTCTCAAGTATTTCAGATGGCATAGAAAGAGAATAGAGCACGAAATTGCCATCAAGCTGTAAAGAAAGTTGGAAGCGCCCTTCAGAATAATTTGTCAAAGATTGACGAGACCTGAGTGCGGTAAATTCACAACCTGGAATATTTGAAGCTCTCCCATACAGAATTATTATTCTCGTCCAGAGTCACCAAGTTCCCGTTGTCCAGAATAGCCGCACAACTGGATTTGGAACCATTGCTTGGAGCCCTCCATAACTCTTTGCCTTCTTGGTTATTGAGAACAAACTCACCGTCGATATTCTTCTTCAGTTTAGAACCTAGTGGTACTAAACCAAACTCACACTATGGTTTTGTCTTTTATTCTATTAAACCAAACTGCATGCAAGAATTGATTCCCTGTCTCATTAAGAGGATGGAATCCAAAGGCAAATTCACCCAAAGGCGACGTCCATGGACCAGTTCCTGGCTGTATGTTACTGTCATCTGAGGTGTAGTTGAAAACTGTGGGAAGGAGAGCAAGAAGCAGAAGTAGAAGCAAGAGAAAACAACAATGAGGAAGTGTTGAAGAAACCATGGCAATGGTTTTTGGCTTTATGAGTTAGAAAGAATCAATGACAACCTTTATAGAAGAAAATGTTTGGTTGGTTCTAAACTTGATTTTCTAAGCAGTTGTTCAAGTCTTGTACTAAATGAGTATTTTAAGGTTTTCAAAAAAAAAAAAAAAATGAGTATTTTAAGACCCAATGACTTTTTTCTTGGTCTGTGTCTTCTTCAGATATATTTTCAGATATATAATAAACTAACAAGAATTTGTTTATTAGAAAAAGACTTACTAATAAGTTTATGAAAAAATAAAAAGAAAAGTAAAAAGTCTAACTAATAACATTAGCATCAATAATGCATGAATGCCTATCCAATGTGAAAATTTTGAGTGCCTCATGATACCACTTTAACCCGGCTCCCTTAAATTAATAGCTTCTTAATTAGTTTTTGTTATTTAGACATATTCGACTTCTTTTAGCATTTGTTTAATAGTTGAGATTTTTTTTTTAGATTTTATTTCTTGTATCTAAGATAATACTATTGTAAAACAACATGATACTATATATATATATATATATGTATATATATATATATATATATATATATATATATATATATATATGTATACAATACATTTCAGGACTAGCTGGATATAGTTTGAGAATAGACAATATATTTACCTAGATTTTTTTTTTAATTAAATATTTATTTGACTTTTTATATTATAACTTTTTTTTATGTAAAACTCTTTCTTATTACTTTTTGAAATATAAAATTACTAATTAAGTTTTTGTATTTAAGTTTTTTTAATTAGCAATACTTTTTACTAATAGCTAATCTACAAAATATTCTCGTGGTATAATCGATCTTAAATAGGTTTTTCTCGATTTTAATTTTTTTTTTATAACTATTTTGTAGAATCAATTGTAACAAGTATTGACAGAAATTCAATAAATGATGCATGCATTTGGGAAAAAAAAATAGCATTTTTATATAATCAAGAATTGTCATATTACATAGCTCTCTCTCTCTCTCTCTCTCTCTCTCTCTCTCTCTCTCTCTCTCTCTGATGACAATCTTATTCACTTGATGATATAATCTATTGTGTGGGACATTGATATCCAATTGTTAAAGCCTCAATTCATCAATGATAATTCGACATACTTGCATCTTCTTCTTTTTTTCTACATACTTTTTTATGGTTTCAATTTGGTTTGATTTCTATTGTCCAATATGTTTACAAGCCTTTCGAGGTGAAAGAAAGAGTCCAAAACTGATCTATTTTTTTCCTTTTTTTTTTTTTTTCTTTTTAAGAAAAATGAATTATCATCCCACAATTTTTGTGGTCTTTTCTAATTAGGTGCCTTATGCCTAGACCTAGAAGAAGCAAGATACATTTTGAGTGGAAAGAATTCTAATCCTCTAGAATGATTTTTTTGAATTAAAAATTAGGTTATGTACGTACTAAATATATATATATATATATATATATATATATATTATCTTAAGTAAGAGTCTTTGAAGTATTCCTTCTCAAAAAAAAAAAAAAATAAATAAGTCTTTGAAGTATTCAACGAGTCTATTTATGCGGCTAGGTTAGAAGTTAGAACCTATCTATCTTTTATCTCCAAAAAAAAAAAAAAATTAGAACCTCACAAGATGCTTCATTGCCCAAGAGCAAAGACAAAAAGTAAGCATATTGTATCATATTTTTGACTCTTTTGTAGAATCAATTGTAACAAATATTGAGAGAAATTCAATAAATGATGCATGCATTTGGGAAAAAAAAATAGCCTTTTTATATAATCAAGAATTGTCATATTACATATCTCTCTCTCTCTCTCTGATGACAATCTTATTCACTTGATGATATAATCTATTGTGTGGGACAATGATTTCCAATTGTTAAAGCCTCAATTCGTCAATGATAATTCCGCATACTTGCATCTTTACTTTTCTTTTCTTTTCCTACATACTTTTTTATGGTTTCAATTTGGTTTGATTTCTATTGTCCAATATGTTTACTAGCTTTTCGGGGTGAAAGAAAGAGTCCAAAACTCATCTATTTTTTTTCTGTTTAAGAAAAATGAATTATCATCCCACAATTAATTTTTGTGGTCTTTTCTAATTAGGTGCCTTATGCCTAGACCTAGAAGAAGCAAGATACATTTTAAGTGGAAAGAATTCTAATCCTCTAGAATGATGTTTTTTGAATTAAAAATTAGGGTATCTACGTACTAAAAATATTTCTTTTATCTTAGGAGCCTTTGAAGTATTCAACCAGTCTATTTATGCGGCTAGGATAGAACTTAGAACCTCTCTATCTTTTATCTCAAAAAAAAAACTTAGAACCTCACAAGATGCTTCATTGCCCAAGAGCAAAGACAAAAAGTAAGCATATTGTATCATATCTTTGACTTTCAAGAATTGATGTATTGAATAGAGAATCCCCAAAACTGTATAAAACTTATAAATTTTAGCTGATTTCTATAATAAGATATGGTTCCTTGAATTTATAATGGTGGCAAGTCCTCTCTCTCTTTCTATATGCTAGCACTTATAATGGTTTGTTCTGTTTGTCGCTTATGAGAGCTAGGAGGTTGTAACTGAACATAATTAAGTCTCTACATTACGACCAGGCTAACAGAGTTTTAACTTATTCCAATTCGGTGTTTAGTTTTTTCTTTTTTGAATGTTTCAAACTATGAATGCAGCCAATACAGTTATGATCACCATTTTATGAAAGGAAATTATTCTTCCAACGCATGATCTCTTTCAAATTTAAAATATTACAGCAAACAAAAAATATTTTAGAGTCCCATCAAAAAAAGAAAAAATTTTAGAGCTTTTAGATAGTGAAGAGCTTAACTAAATTACATCATTTGGCCCCAACCTTCAGGACCCAAAAGTGCAGGTAGGTTCATGCTCTTGTTATCCAATCAAAAGGATATAATTTGTCAAAGTTATAATGTGTGAGAGACCGTGCCCCAAGACCAATTTTGATATTGGGTCAAACCCATGTGAATGGGTGAAGTCGTACTATTATCTCTCAAAGTGGATGTTCGAATGATTATATTTTCCCCTTTAGATTAAAGGGTTTACAATAGAGTTATCACTTATTTAATTGTTGGAATAAATAAGAAAACCATAATTGAAAATTTCATCATTTTATAGATTTGAGAATAAATGTAAATTGATCATAGAAAATTACAAAGCTTTGGTCATAGATACAATCTAAGATAAAGTACATGACTTTGTTTTCTAGTTACAATCTAGAGATTGAAAATTACATGGATAAGTAGTTGATCTACTAACCCTTGATCTAAGCTCAAATGCTACATTACAAGATGGGAAGGTGTTAGGCACTCACCTTACCTAGTGAAACCAGTCTTCTAGAACTATGGCCAACATTCACATCATATCATCCAAATCACTCAATTGCATGTTGAATTTTAATGTGTGTGCATGTGATAAACTCTAATTCAATTTATTAATCATTACATTTGAATTGAAAAATAAATTCTAGTGAATGTGTGTGAATGGTGATATCCTAGATTCAAGGATTTGAGAGAATTATGAAACTAACATGTTTTTCATATTTTAGATATGGATTTAAGATCAAAGCTAGTGTCATGCATAAACATGTGATGAACAACTAAGAATATGTAAAGAATGCATATGAACATTTAAGAACATTTAGGTTCTAAAGATTTGGAATTAAATGTTTAGAATATCAACTTGTATGTATTGACAAATCGAGTCCAAAACTAGTTTAGTCTAGGTTCAGGCATTGCTCAAAGTGTGTCTTTAAAGTTTCAAGAATCGAGTTGTATGCAGGAATTTGAAGTCAGAATCTGCCAAGCTTGATCGATTGAAATTCGTAGAAAGAGAATTCTGTAGAACGACTTAAAGAAAGCCCAAACCCATAAAACATTTAGGGTTAAGTGAAATTTTACTAGTATATAAAAGAAAACCCTAACTACATTTCACAGACCTTTGAAAGCCGTGTGTTTGCTCTATTGCGAGATTTGAGAGGTGCATACCTTTTAACACCATAAAACCCTACCAAAACTAGATCTACAATCAAGATTTTGGTAGATATTTAGTTGCTGCATCAAGATCAATCCAAGGTAATCATAAATCTTTAAGTGGAGTCTCAAAGTCACAAGCAGGAGAGCTTGTGTTGCTGCAAAGGCCAGAGAAAGAAGTAGTTTGTGGATTCGGAGCTAGCACATGGTCCTGATAGTAAGTTTCTACATGTAGTAGAAATAGGATGTTAGTGCTAAGTCTTATTGTAAAACTTTAATTTTTTCTAGTGGATTTGTTTACCTTGAGGATAGTTAAGTTAAATCCTTCTCAGGTCTTTTACCTTGAAACACTGTTTCATTGGTTTTCCTGAGTTATTAGATTTTGGTGTTTTTTATATTTCCGCATTGTGCACGATATGTTTATACTTGTTTAACCTAGATGTGAATAATAAACTTAATAATCAACTTGGTTAATTGAGTAAGTTACACATATTGTGTTAAGGGGTCTAAACACAGAACTAATAGTATTCAAGGAATTTAAATAATCAGTAGCATGCTCTAATCTTAATCTCATCATAGAAATATTTATATAAAAAAAAAAAAAAAGTAAGGGAAGGGGATTATACTTGCATGCAAGATCCACACAGTGGAGGACGAGGCTCTTGGTGGAGATCCTAAGAGTAGAGTAGAAAAGAAGAACTAGGAGAGAGAGAGAGTGAGCCTCACTCAATACTTTGAGTCTCAAGAAAATCAAGATATGACAAGACTACTCTGTTTCACTAAATCTCAAGAGGGGAGAAGAGAGGGTGTTTTGGTGTGCCTTGGAATGGAGGAGATGAGAGGTGTTTATATAGTAGTAGTGGATAAAATATGAATGGAATAACATTTAATTAGGGTTGAAAAAGGATTAAAGAAAATCATGAACCCAGACCTTATTTCAAACTTTGGGGAAAGCTAATGCATTAAATTTGGGGGTTGGTGAAAGTGATAAGCAAGCAAAACATCTAAAACCTTGGTTTTCTCATAGTTCCTAAAACAGTTTTTAGATCCAAATTTGAATCATCATATCTGTATCAATTATGATCGAAATTACATTATTCTTATGCTTAAATTGAAGCCCCAAAGGTCTAGTTTCTAGAAATATTAACTTCACTCACAAATTCAAAATATTTTGAGAGATATCAATGAAATGGTGAGTAAAGGTTATTTGTTGGAAAATAATTTTAGCGCAATTAACATTAATATGCCCCAAATTAGTTTCCAATTAAAATTAATAGGCTCCAATCACTTCCATTTCAAACTTAATTTGTTGCAAATTTATCCTAATTAAAAAGATAATTACACAAATTACTTATTAAATAATTAATGTTTGATTATTTAATTAATCAAGTGTGTGCAACCTTACCATAAGATGTAGTCCTAGCCTATCAAATTATGACACGTCCTTAATCTCAAATTGATTATAATTATAACCAATTGGAATAAACTATTCATAATCACATATAGTATGACTCAATTTGTGATAGTGCATCTCAGCCATTAAAATTTGATTTGATGATAACTTTAAATTTGATGGTCCGATTAGAGCTTATGACTAGTCAATTTGATTGTTACAATATCAAGATCATTTCGATGAAATGAAATTAAGGATCTTGTGGACACAATTAAGATGCATATTCTAAGGTGAAATTACCCTTTTACCCTCCATATGAGGTTAAATGCGGGTTGTAAAATAAGGTGTCAGTATAATGACTTCACACATGCTCATAAAAATCTCCCATACACTTGTATTTGGCTCCTTTGCTAGTAGTGAACTATTATGCAATTCAAACCAACAATAAAGATGAAAAATGAAGAAATAAAATCTCTCTCTCTCTCTCTCTCTCTCTCTCTCTCAAGCTTATTTTTTTAATTCTGATAATCAAATTGTTTCATTGCTGAGGGGCTGATCAAAAATCACAAAGAAATTGCACCTACAAAGAAATGATGAATTCAAATTTGATTGACTAGCATGTTTCGTTTCTTTTCCTCTTTTACAATTCAAAGTCACTTTTTTTAAGGAAAAAAAAATTATAATTTGATAGTTACAACTTACAATGGGTGAGCGAGAAATTGAATCCTAGATGTCTTTATTTGAAAACATCAAGAGGTGCCAAGGCTATCAAAAGAATTTACAGTTGGTCGACAAACATGATTGATGTAAGTTTTTTTCTTCTTCTTAAAATTTAAATTTGAACAACATGGTTGACACACAAGTAAAAGAAAAACACAATATCCCCTACCCCTTTCCTATAAAAGATACTATTACCGGATTTGACCTCTATCTCCATAATCAATCATGATACATAATAATTTTGAGCAAATTTACTTGACTAATCAAATTTTAGGAGTGTCTCCTAGCCCCTTATTAGACAAACACCATATCTAGGTCATGTTAAGTTTTTATCGCAATCAAGTTATTATCAAGTTTAAGTTAGATTATAAGTTATATAATTTGATGAATTAAGAGGGTGGATTTGGGGTGCGCTTTTGTGTTAAAACCCCTTTCCCTCTCCCTTGTGTGTGTGTGTGTTTGTTTCTCAAAAAAAAAAGAATGGGTAATTGTTCCACATTGCTTAAGAGAGTGTGTTATGTGTAATATAACTTGCCCCACCCTCACTTAAAAGTTTTCATGGCTTTTGAGTGGAGTTGTAGTGTGCTTTTGTGTTAGAACTCATTTCCCTCTCCCTTGTGTGTGTGTGTGTATGTGTTTGTTTCTCAAAAAAAAAGAAGGTGGGTTTGTTTTGGTAGGTTCATTAGCCTTTCATGTCAACCCCATAGGTTTGGAAGGCCCATGACCTAAGATCCAATACCCCGCACCTAGGAGGAGTTAATTTTCTAGGCCAAAATAGATTTTAGAAACTAAAGTTTATAAAGTGAGCACCTTCTGTCTTTGAAATTTTGGAGTTTCAAATGAGGGTTATTGGTTCTTAATGTTTCAAAAATAAGGATTAGTCTGTTAATAGATATTAGTTTCATTTTCTACAAGGCTAATTGAACAATGCCATAACACTTAGCCATTTAATAGTGACATGACAATATTTTTAATATCAACAAATTACACATTAAAAAACACAAGACATACGGGAAGATCAAAGCCAAGTCCGTTTGAAACACGTTTTTCCCAAATCAAAACCAAGCTAAAATTTCCATTAAAAAAAAAAAAAAACCAAGCTAAACTAACGACTTTAGGGACCGATAATGAGTATTTGAAATTTTGAGAATGAAAAGCGTTCACTTGGTAGACTTCAAAGTCTAACCGTATATTTTGGCCATTTTTATAAAGAAAATTCAAGGCAAAAATCTACTTTATATCCTATTACTTTCACCAATTGTTATTTTAGTCCATTAACTATTATCAATTGTCATCTTAGTCCACAATGTATAAATACTGTCATTTTAGTTCATTAACTTTGAACAATTGTCATTTGAGTCCATTGAATTTAAAAATTTTCAGTTTTTGGATTTAAATGAATTAATACAATAATCATTTGAAATGATAACTTGGTGTGTGTTGGATGGGGAATGCATACATTCGATATAATAGTCAAATACTCAAAGTGGGTTAGATACCAATATATTTTTTTTAAATTAAAAAAAAAATCATATTCTTGAAATTGCATATTGATAATATGAATTACCTATGATTGCAGTGATCAAAAAGGAGAAGCAAAGTTATATGACTTCTAGTTTGTCTATTCATCCCTGCCTAACCATATAATACTAAAGGAATTTAAAAAAAAAAAAAATTACTTCTTATATGTGTGGATACAGCTCTAAACTTAGAAGGTATGTAAAATTCATTTTAGCCTAAAAATTATTAACACAATGGGTCTTGATTATTATTCTATTTTCAATGTTTCAAGAAGTTTAAACAAATTACACTGATTAATTATAATCTATAAAGCATAGGTGTGAATTCTGGTTTGGGTGCGGGTGTGGATACAAGTGCAGGACTTGTCAATTTTTGAAAAAGTAAGGTATAAGTGTAGCGGGATATATTTACTAATAAATTATTAAATATATTTTTATTTACAAATTATTAAATACATTTACTAATACTAAAGGAATTTATTGTTTTTTTAATTGCTTCTTATACGTGTGGATACAACTCTAAACTTTGAAGGTGTCTAAAATGCATTTTAGCCTAAAAATTATTAACAGAGTGGGTTTTGATTGAAATTCTCTTTTCAAAGTTTCAGGACTACAATGATTAATTATAATCCTATAGCCAAAAGTTTGAAAACGTAGTTTGTCATCTGCTTCCTTAACTGCAAAAGTACACTCTTTGCTGCTGTTGAGTATTAGAAGTTAGATCTGTATGAATAACCCTACAAAGCTACACTGAGGCTTTGACGCTTTGTTTTGTCTTTTCAAATAGCAGCGCCAGAAGCACGCCACTTTCTTCTCTTGATTTTAGACAGAGAAATCACATTGAAAAAGACATTTATGGATACTTGGGGGTTGAAACTAAACATAATTAAGTCTGTGCGTTACAACTTGGCTAACAGAGTTTTAACTTATTCCAATTCTTTTCTGAAAGTTTCAAATCATGAATAAAGTCAATACAGTTACGACCACTATTTTATGAAATTATGGTCCAATGCATGACCTCTTTAAATTAGATTATTTTATTACCAGAAAATATTTTGGAGCTTTCAGATAGTGGAGAGGCTAACTAGAATTACATCATTTGGCTCCAACCTCCAGGACCTAAAAGTGTTGGCATGCAGGTTCATGCTCTTGTTATCCAAACAAAAAGCTATAGTTTGTTAAAGTTATAATAAACTTCACAGCATGCTCATATATGTCTCCCATGCAGTACTGGTATTTGGTTCCATTGCTAGCAGTGAAATGATTTAATTTCAACCAACAATAAAGGAAATTTAAATAAGATTTAAAGAATCCAATAAGAAAAACAGCAAAACTCATATCAAATCAAGTGATTGACAACCAAAAAAAACCCAAATCCATTGATATTTCGACATTAAAAAAGGAAGAAAACTGCCAAATCATGAGAAAATTAACCTTGAGATTGTAACACTAGACTAAAGGCGGATTCGACATCTTTTTCAGGCCTCAATAATAACTCCGGTGATGACAGTGGTTGAATGAAACTCCGATGAGAGGATGAGGAGGAAAGTTTGCCTTTAGTTTGCCGTTTAGAGAAGAAGCTTTGAACGTGGTTAAGGAATATTTGAGGTTTTAATTAGGTTATAATTACATATAATAAGGTGTATTTAGTTTAAACTTGTTGACTGATGTGTCACTCTAGGATTAGTTGGCATAAACAGTGTCTTTTACGTCAGGTCCAGATCTAACTTATGCTCTGGTATGTCACTTAATCCTGAAAAGTACTGCTTACTTAACCTATTCAGTGGACCACTAAGGCAAGGTCATATGTGAACAAGAAGATGCTCTGTGAGTAAAATTGTCATCTAAAAAGACAACCCACCCAACCATTTTGAAATTATATACTACCATGTAATTGGTCTTTACCAAGTAACGTCACATACATCAAATATATGTGGTCCTGATTTTGAGAAATTGCATGCACCAGAACCACAATTTAACACCTTGACCTTGAGTCAGTCAATGCAGGCGACACTACTTTACGTCAAGACTTGAAAAATATCATCGGATGCTTTATTGTTCTCTCTGTAGACTTTAAATGGGTAAAATTTATAAGGACAATTTATTGGTTTAATTTTCATCTGCCATTAATGTAAATTGTACACAATTGCACGACAGTGTGTACAATATAATGTTATAGTACAAATATGTACAATATTGTATATATTGTATATAGTCTATGATCATGCACGTTTTACACGTGTAGTAGAAACTAGAATAATTTTTCAATTTATAGTTAACATGGATATGGTTTTATAAACCTCATGTATAGCTTCTATCGTTTTTGTCAAACTCATGCGATGATTAAATTGTAACAATTCGAAGTCATATAGTTGTGCATATTAAACTTTAGACTTTTATTTTATAAAATATTGAATCATGACATTTATTTTATAATTATTTCTAAATGTGATTATTTATTCACTCATTTTTACGGAAAATAATAAATTATTATAAAAAGAGCTAACTATATGAATTTAAGCATCCGTTTAGAAACAACATATTTAAATTTTTGTTAAAAACATTATAGATAAAAGTTATAAGGTAATAAAATAAGTAGAAGATACACATAAGATTTACAAAAAGTAGGAGAAAAAGAAGAAAAAATAAGCTGGTTTATAATCAAGACCCTAGCACATACTAAGTCATATAATTGCCCTTTTTTTTTTCTCTTCCATTAAAAAATTTTCGTCTCTATTTTCCTTTCTTTTATATAACTTTTGAACATTAAAAAATATTACAAAATATGAAAAATTTTATTTTTATATTTTTTTAGTGAAGCTAGCTATTTATTATTTAATGTCCTCAATACATGGCTATTGAATTGACTATAACGTACACTTTTAATCCAAAAAATTTTGTGATATAGCAATGTAAAATTAAAGCATAGGTATGATACCTAGAAAGTTTAATAAGTTACTATCACACCAAAAGCATGACCACATAAATTAAGAAATGTCTCATCTTATTTGCATTCGGACCCTTTCTCAGTAGATTAGGTTTTCAAATATCGACTTATTAAATAAATAAATAAACACTTAAAATGGGTTAAAAAATTAAAGTGTATGCACTATTTTGGAGATGTAAAAAAAAAAAACATTTCTAGATGAATATTATATTTAATATTAAGTAAGTTGAAATGGGTTGTATTACATTCGCATCAATCCAACATAACCCGTTTATTAAGTGTATTAGGTGATATGCCACTTAATCCTAAAAGTACTGCTTACCTAACTTAACCTAATCAGTGGACCGCTAAGGCAAGATCATATGTGAACAAGAAGATGCTCTGTGTGTAAAATTGTCATCTAAAAAGACAACCCACCTAACCATTTTGAAATTATATACTACCG
The DNA here is from genome assembly GCA_030445155.1 of Quercus variabilis. Taxonomy (NCBI): domain Eukaryota; kingdom Viridiplantae; phylum Streptophyta; class Magnoliopsida; order Fagales; family Fagaceae; genus Quercus; species Quercus variabilis. The sequence continues at coordinate 1,951,995 of CP129448.1, read as the reverse complement.
TGCAATTGGTCTTTACCAAGTAGCGTCACATACATCAAATATATGTGATCCTGATTTTGGGAAATTGCATGCACCAGGACCACAATTTAACACCTTGACCTAGAGTCAGTCAATTGCAGTTTGTATCAACGGACAAAACGATCGATCGTGGGTCTCTCACAATCACACAAACTAGCTAGTAACCGTAAATTAAGGGCAAACCTTTTCTCACTGCATTCACAAATGGCAACATTTAATTCAATCACCTATCTGATTCTCAACACACACACACACACACACACAACTTATCACTACCATGCAATTGGTCTTTACCAAGTAGCGTCACATACATCAAATATATGTGATCCTGATTTTGGGAAATTGCATGCACCAGGACCACAATTTAACACCTTGACCTGGAGTCAGTCAATTGCAGTTTGTATCAACGGACAAAACGATCGATCGTGGGTCTCTCACAATCACACAAACTAGCTACTAACCGTAAATTAAGGGCAACCCTTTTCTCACTGCATTCACAAATGGCAACATTTAATTCAATCACCTATCTGATTCTCAACACACACACACACACACACACACACAACTTATCACTACCATGCAATTGGTCTTTACCAAGTAGCGTCACATACATCAAATATATGTGGTCCTGATTTTGGGAAATTGCATGCACCAGGGCCACAATTTAACACATTGACCTGGAGTCAGTCAATTGCAGTTTGTATCAACGGACAAAACGATCGATTGTGGGTCTCTCACAATCACACAAACTAGCTAGTAACGGTAAATTAAGGGCAACCCTTTTCTCACTGCATTCACAAATGGCAACATTTAATTCAATCACCTATCTGATTCTCAACACACACACACACAAAACTTATCAGTGTGGTGTGGGACATAGACGACACTGCTAGTTTGAAATATCATCGAGTTATTGCTAATTGCTACATGAAAATGTTGCAATTTTTGAATGATCGTAAAGATTGGAAATAAAATTAATAATTATTGCAAAAATTTTAACTTATAAAACGGACGTAAACATTGGTTTAGGATTTGATGTAGGACACAATTTACTATTTAATTATTGTAATTTATTATTTTTGGTATTTTTATGTAAAAAAACGTTATTTTAGGTTTAGGTGATTTATTTCCTTGTTTTTAGGTGCATTTAATGTTTTTTAGGTCAAATTTGGTTCCTGTTATGGTTAGGTATCAATTAGGAGTTATTTTAGATTATATTTTCTTGTCTGTTAAGTTTTAAGGAGCCCTTAAATAGGCCTCTAAGTCTGTAAACGTTTTTCATAGTTTATTATCAATAAAAATTCAGACTTGTGTCTTTTGTGTTCTCTGGTGGATTCCAGAACTATCACCTTGTGGATTCAAGGAACCCCTCGTGGATTCGAGGTTTACTACCCAGGAACTAACAGTTTAGTTTCTGTTTCATCAAGAGAGCATCGTGTGTGCTTCTCTTCAGGCTTCCGCGACATCAGGATTGTCTTTGAGCCTCATCCAGCATTCCATAATCAAAGCAAAGGTCATTTGATGACTATTTGAGTATTATAATAATAATGGAGACAAACTCATTGCCTTTGCTCAGCTCAGGTGGAGGAGTCACAGGTACACACGGTGGTAGGGTAGCAGCAGTATCTTTAGGTAGTTTACTTTCTACATGTGTAGTAGAAAGTAAACTAATAATTTTTCAATTTATAGTTAACATGGATATGGTTTTATAAACCTCATGTATAGCTTTTATTGTTTTCGTCAAACTCATACGATGATTAAATTGTAACAATTTGAAGTCATCTAGTTGTGCATATTAAACTTTAGACTTTTATTTTATAAAATATTGAATCATGATGTTTATTTTATAATTATTTCCAAATGTGATTATTTATTCACTCATTTTTACGGAAAATAATAAATTATTATAAAAAGAGCTAACTATATGAATTTAAGCGTCCGTTTGGAAAAAAACTTTTTTAGATTTTTGTCGAAAACGTTATAGATAAAAGTTAAAAGGTAAATAAAATAAGTAGAAGATACACGTGAGATTTACAGAAAGTAGGAAGAAAAGAAGAAGAAATAGGTTGGTTTATAATCAAGACCCTAACGCATACTAAGTCATATAATTGCCCATATTTTTTTCTCTTCCATTAAAACATTTTCCTCTTTATTTTCCTTTCTTTTATATAACTTCTGAACATTAAAAAATATTACAAAATATGAAAAATTTTATTTTTATATTTTTTTAGTGAGGCTAGCTATTTACTATTTAATGTCCTCAATACATGGCTATTTTTGATACGAAATGCGCAATTTTATTGAACTGGAGAAAATAACAAAGCGTCTTGAACCACCAACGATTCAATGAAAGATGGACAATCCTCCATCCAGGTTACAAAAGAGTCTAAATCTTTAGCGTAAGCTGCTAAGATATGAGCTGGCTTATTAGCCTGTCTTCTCACATGCAGTGATTTAAAAGTGAGAAAAGCATGAAGTCTTCGGTGGGTCCCAAAGATTAGACTTGAGATAGAAGTCGATGTAGGCTATTGAATTGACTATAATGTACACTTTTAACCCAAAAACTTCCGTGATATAGCAATGTAAAATTAAAGCATAGGTATGATACCTAGAAAGTTTAATAAGTTACTTTCACAGCGAAAGCATGACCACATAAATTAAGAAATGTCTCATCTTGTTTGCATCTGGACCCTTTCTCAGTGGATTAGGTTTTCAAATATCGACTTATTAAATAAATAAATAAACACTTTAAATGGGTTGAAGAATTAAAGTGTATGCACTATTTTTGGGATTAAAAAATATTTATTTCTAGATGGATATTATATTTAATATTAAGTAGGTTGAAATGGGTTGTGTGACTTGTGTCACATTCGCGTCAACCCAACATAACCCGTTTATTAAGCGTATTAGGTGGGTTGAGTCAGGTCAACCCGACTTATTAACAGGCCGGGTTATGGTTAAAAGATCATGGCACAATTATTAAATGGATTAGGTTTAGTTTGAGTCATTTAGTTGAATACTCCTACCTTGACACGGCACGAACCCGACATGCTAACCCAAATTCTTGAATTGACACTCCTATTAATAATCACCGGTAAAAATATGTCATTTAAAATTGTAGTGAAAATATTGTTGAAACATCATTTTTTGTTCTTGGTGCCGAAAAGTTAAGAGTTTATTTTTCAAAGAAAAGAGACACTACAAAGAAAACAAAGGCAACACCAATCTAATCCCCTTATTTACGCTTTTTTGGATTGGATGCTTTCTTTTCTTTTTTTTTACATTCTCATGCTCTAATCTAATCATCCAAGACCACCATTAATACGAGAACAAAACTTTAAAATATTCTTTCATGTTCGGAAGGCTATAAAAAATTCTTAAAGTTTCAGTCTTCCACTAACTTTAACAAAGTCGGTGAAACTTTAACATTATTTAGGCTCTACTTGGGAGTTTATAAGGGAATGGAATGGAATGGAATGAAATGATCATAAGGAAATGGAAATGAATGGAATGGAATTGAATGTATTTAAGTAAGGGAAAGGAATGGAAAAGAATGGAATGAAATAGAATTAAGTAACCTTGATTGGATGTTTTAAAATAAATGATTGGAAATGAATGAAAATGAATGGAATGTAAGTAATCCTGTTTGGGAGTAACATAGAGGGAATGGAATGAAATCATTTTATGATAATATTATTATTAGACCCATATTTTAAAATAAAGGATTGAATATATAGGGGTATTTTGGGAGTTTTATTTAAAAAAATCATTAAATCTAATTTCATTCTCTCCCATTCCTCCCAATTTCAGGGGGAATGAAAATTTGAGGTTTTAAGAGAATAGAGAGAAATGAGTGTTCCCTCCTGCCCATTTCATTCCATCCTACTTAAACTCCCAAACAAGGAAATAGACTTTCTATTCCCTTCATTAAAACTCCCAAACAAGAGAAGGAAAGAATATTCTAAAATTATTCTATTCTTTTCCATTCCATTCCATTTTATTCACTCCTCCTAAGCGAAGCCTTAAAGTTAGTGGAACAGCTGTATAAGATTGCGTGGAAGAGGGACATCTACGTCTTTCACCTAGCTTGATTGACCACAATGACTCCGGTATGGTTCGTTGAAAGTTCAAAGAGTTATTTTGGGCTTTACTCAGAAACTTTTTTTTTTTTTTTTTGGTAAACTGGATAATATATTAAAACAAACCAAGTGGTAGCCTCCACCATATTACAAACACGATCTTGGGTTAAACCTAACTTGTTCGAGTGCAAAAGCTTTACTTAAAAACTTCCATGATATTGCAATTCATGTAAAATGCGCATCATTTTTTGAAAGCAAGACTACAATAAAGTCTAGCTCCTTGCACCCATTCACTCACCCTCGTCCTGTTCACTTTCCTCACTTTATACTGACACCGCTTTCACAGCTTTCCTTCTCCACCTCCTTTCAACTTTTTCCTTGTTTTTGCTCGTAAATCCCAATGGCCTCATCTCATCAACTCAAGAACTTTGATGTTTTCTTGAGTTTCCGAGGTGAAGATACTCGCTGTGGTTTTGTAAGCCATTTACATAAGGCTCTAACTCAACAGGGTATTCAAACCTTTATTGATGATAATCTTCCTAGGGGAGAAAACATTTCTGAAGAGCTTCTCAAAGTCATTGAAAACTCAAGCACATCAATAATTGTATTTTCTAAAAATTATGCATCCTCTAGTTGGTGTTTGGATGAACTTGCTAAGATTATTGAGTGTACCAAAAAAGTGATACCAATTTTCTATCAAGTGGATCCATTTGAAGTTCGTAAGCAAAGAGGGGATTTTGGAAAAGTGTTGACTAAGCTAGAAAAAAAAATTAAAGATAAGACAAAGGTACAAAGGTGGAGGGACGCTTTAAGTAAAGCAGCCAATATTTCTGGCTGGGACGACAAAAATAGGTATTTGTATTCTACTATGTACTTCTATTTGTTGATCTTCAGGAATTTTAATGGTTTTGTGATGTCCATTAAATTTTATTGTTAATTAAACAACAACTAGAAATAATTGTTAGCTTTTATTTTCTCTTTAAATTTTATTAAATTATGAAAGTAATATTTTCTTGTCATATCTTTTATACAATGCTTTTAAATTTTTTTTTTTTTTTTTTTTTTTTTTGAGAAGAATCATTTATACTAAGTGTAGGGACCCGGTTCGGGCACCTCCCTCCTAGGGATGGGTGGACCCGAGCCCAGGCAACCATTTACAATAAATTTGTAGAGAATGGATAGAAGGACTAGGCATTAGCGAAAGATACAACAGTTGGTGAGGGTTTACAGGATCAATAAGTGAATTTTGGCTAAGTGTTCTAAGGGAAAGTTCGTCCTCGGCCCAGTCCGAGGAGCTCTTCCCTTCAAACTAATGAATACAAGGGGTTGTACTTGAACACCCTGAATACTCCTGACCTTCAACCAACTCCTCCCCCCCCCCCCCCCCCAAAAAAGCCCCTAACCCTTGGGGGTTCATCTATTATATAGTCTTGTTTAGTTGATATATGTCGTCCACTTGTTGGTCATCTGAACCTGTGTCTGAGGGCTTATCCCATCAGCCGCCTTCACAGGCTTTCTGTTAGTTGAAGTAACCAAGGCATTGCTGTTCAATGGTCAATTCTCCATTAATGCAGCCAGAGTGTCAGTAGTGCATATTTAATGTGTGGGTGACAGCTTCCTCCTTTCAATGTCGGCCGGCTGAGGACATGGTCATCCTCGGCAATTCTTCTTGGCAGTTTGGGCCTTCCCCACTCATCCTTGGATACTGCCTTGTCCTCGGCATGGGCCTTGGGCCTAATACGGAGTGGGCCGTGGTTGCCAAATCTTTGGGCCCCACAATAGCTCCTCAAAATTCTGCTGCCCGGATCCTCGGGCGGGGAGGAGGATTTTGTTGTCCTCGGGTCCTTGCCCTGGTCTAGCGAATCTTGTCTTCCTGTCAGTACCAAAATCCTTTCAACTGGTCAGAGAACGTCCTTGGCGTTTCGGTATTTGGAGCGCACCTTCATTAAATTTCGGGGGCTCTGTGTCCTTCACGTTCAACGGTGTGATGATGAATGGACGGTAGGGATACTTCTAACTTAATGGGTGGGAAAGCCCGTGCGGTTACTTTTAATTGGGGGTATAAATACCCAATCAAACTGATTGCCCCTTCACTTTTGTATTCAAGAGACCTTGTGCACATACTTCGAATTCGGTCACGTCTCCAACTATACTTGCGACTTCCTTTGGCACAAAAAGCCTGCCCGAGGAGCTTTTCCTCATTTCTATAAGTTTTCTTCTCTCTCTGGTTCGTACTTTTCCGCCTTGAGTTCCTTGTCCTCTTATTCTTTTTCTTCTCTCCTTCATTTTTCCCTCAACCCCCTATTAGCTCTTTAGGATGGGTAGGTTTAAGAAGCTAGTTGAGTCTGAAGAGGCAATGGATAAATTTGTTGCTGACTATAAGATCCCTGATACAGTGGGTTTGAGGTACTGTGGAGAAAGGGAGTGGAGCACTAGGAGAAAAGAGGGTGAGGTGGCGATTCCTATAATCGCCTTTTTGGAAGGTGGTATGAGGATCCCCATGGGGCCGATGATGAGGGATTATCTTAGGCACTTCGGTTTATCTCCCACCCAGTGTGCCATCAATGTATTTAGAATCTTAGGTTGTGTAAATGCCTTGAACGAAAAGATGGGCCTGAGGCTAACCCATCATGATGTAAACTGGTGCTACCACCTTCAGTGCTTGAAGGGGGAGTCTTATTACATGAAGACAATGGACGATAGAGTCCGGCTCATCCAGTGCCTCCCTGAGTCTAGCAAGGACTTGAACAAAGACTTCCTTATTATGTCTGGGGAATGGCACGATGGCCTTCATTGTCCAACAATGGAGGGTACACCAGGTGGGGCATTCAGACTAGGAGAGGGTCTAATTTCTTATGCTTTCGCGTTCTGCTTTGTTTGGTTTTTTACAGGAACTTGTTTTCTTTTATGCAAATTCGCACGCTTTTGAGCGTAACTTCGACTTGGTTAACAAAGAGGATTTGCAAACCGTACTAAGGTCAGAGATTTTTGTAAACAAAGTCGACGGCCAAGTTAGAGCAACTCCTGAGATCCTGGGATATGATCCGATTCAAAAATCATTCTCGACTCCAAAGTATATGATCCGAGCTAAAGACCCTCGACTGCATAACATCACCGTAGTCGAGCACGGATTTCTGATCCGCGAAGGGTCTCCTATTCCCGAGGGTGTACCGTTGGTGGGTACCTCTTTATCAACTTAAGTTGTCGAGGCTGAAGGGGGAGAGCCAGGAGAAGAGGAAGTTGCTAACTCAGGTCCGTCCGAGGGTGAGTTTGACGTCTTCGATCGATTCCATTTGCCCGAGGACCTCTCTGGCGATTTAGGTGACCTCAGCTTGGTTGAAGCGGACTTTTTATCCGAAGAAGCCTCTCCCCGACCGAGGATGAGTTTCAAGAAGCGGCCTCAGACAAGCTTGCTGGCCCTAATTGAGGGGCAGCTGGGGACGAATGCGCCGGGGAAGTCTCCTCCCAAGCTTCCTCCTCCCCCACCCCAACAGAGTTCACTATTTGGGTCCAAGCCTACCAGTCCTCCACAGAAGAAGGACAAAGGAAAGAGGCCTAGGGGGAGCGAAGAATCTGATCCTTCCCGAGGTGATGGCAACACTCGGCAACCATTGAAACAGCTAAAGGTAGGGCGCCTAGGTCAGGAAAAGCAGGCCGCCATCCAGCCCGGGGGCCAGGCTTGGCTCCCTGCCCCTATGCTCCATAAGAAGCCCTTGACAGACGACGCCTCACTTAGGGACCCTCAAGGGGGCGAGGGTGCGCCCGTGGCTGACGCGTTAGGGAGGTCCTTACTACTCCTTGCGGACATGGCCCAACTGGAGGCTCTGAGGAGCAAGGAGGTCTTCCTCGGCCTTAAGCAATACTTGGGCATGGTAAGTTTCTTGATCACTTGTGATTTTCTTGACTTCCTGTTTTTCATTTCTTGTCTCCTTATTTGTTGCGTGATGGTTTCAATTGGCAGGCTATCCAAGCTACCTTCAGGTTGGAGGATATAGCCAGTAGCCAAAGCAAGGTCGCAGGCTCGAAGCATAACAAGCTACTAGACACTGTGCGGACCCTCAACACCTCTAAAGCCGACCTTTTAAAAGCGAGCGAGCAGTTGGAGGAGATGAAGAGGGCTCAAGACATTGCCGAGTCGACCCTTACTGCCGCTGAAAAGCTGGCCTTAGATCAAATGGATCGCCTGCTCAAGGCCGAGGATCAGCTATGAGTCGCCAAAGAGGAGATCACGACCCTGGAAAAGAGGGTGCTTGAGGCAGATGGGGCTAGAGGCACTGCGGAGTCTGCCAAGGACGATGCTCTGAAAGCTAAGGAAGAGGCTGAGTTTGCCAGGGCCGAGGCTGAGGCTTTCGCAAGCAACGCCGCGCAGGAGGCCTATAAGTCAGGGGTAGCTGAGACAGAAGACAACCCTAGAGCCCAAGTGCCTGAGGTATGCAGACTCTACTGCTCCCAGGTTTGGAGTGAGGCCCTTAAACAAGCTGGGGTTGAAGCTTCGTCTGACCTGTGGAAGGTGGAGAATGTATACTATCCCCTTGCCATCCGCGAGGCTGCCCTTATCAGCTCTGAGATCGAGGCTGCTACTAAGGGAGTTGGGGCTGTTCCTGGTGAGGATGCCCAAGCTGCTACTACCTCAGACGAGCCTGCTAAGGAAGCTGATCCTATTAGGGCCGTTGAGACAAGTAAGAGCCCTAGTGCGGATGCGCCCAGGGAGGCTGCAGACCCCTTAGCTGATGTCCAAGTCTCTCACGTTGAGGGGGTATCTCTTCCACCTAACCCTCCCTAGGCTGTAGTCCCAAGCGAGGGTCACAGGGTCTCGCCGTAGGTTTGGGCCCGCGGTCGATACAAGACCTTGGCTCTGTCTAGTGCTTAGATCCTCCTAAAATAACTAGTTTCCCCATAGGTTTGAGTCATTAGACCATACAAGACCTTGGTTCTGTCTAGTACTTGGATTCCCTTGAAGCAACTAGTTTCCCCATAAGTTTAATGCCGAGGATCGTACAAGACCTTGGCTCTGCCTAACACTTGGTATTTTGTGAGGGAATGGTTTCTCTATTGGCTTGAGTCTGAGGGCCATGCAAGGCCTTGGTTTTGTCTAGTACTTGATTATTCTAAAGTAACTGGTTTCTCTATAGGTTTAAGTCCGAGGACTATGCAAGGCCTTGGTTCTATCTAGTACCTAGTTCTTGAAATAGTTAGTTTCCTCATAGGCTTAAGTCCGAGGACCATGCAAGGCCTTAGTTCTATTTAACACTTGTCTTCTGAAATAGCTAGTTTCCCCATAAGTTTGAGTCCGAAGACTATGCAAAACCTTGGTTCTGTCTAGTACCTAGTTCCTGAAATAGTTAGTTTCCCCGTATGCTTGCAGTCCGAGGACCATGCAAGGCCTTAGTTCTATCTAACACTTGCCTTTTGAAGTAGCTAGTTTCCCTATAGGTTTGATGCCGAGGACCGTACAAGACCTTCGCTCTACCTAACACTTGGTATTTCGTGAGGGGATGGTTTCTCCATTGGCTTGAGTTTAAGGGCCATGCAATGCCTTGGTTCTATCTAGTACTTGATTCTTTTGAAGTAACTGGTTTCTCCATAGGTTTGAGTTCGAGGACTATGCAAGGCCTTGATTCTGTCCAGTACCTAGTTGTTGAAATAGTTAGTTTCCCCATAGGTTTGAGTCCAAGGACCATGCAAGGCCTTGGTTCTATCTAACACTTGTCTTCTGAAGTAGCTAGTTTTCCCATAGGTTTGAGTCCGAGGACTATGCAAGACATTGGTTTTGTCTAGTACCTAGTTCTTGAAATAGTTAGTTTCCCCATAGGCTTGAGTCCGAGGACTATGCAAGGCCTTGGTTTTGTCTAACACTTGGCTTCTAAAGTAGCTAGTTTCCCCATAGGTTTGAGTCCAATGACTATGCAAGACCTTAGTTCTGTCTAGTACCTAGTTCTTGAAATAGTTAATTTCCCCATAGGCTTGAGTTCGAGGACCATGCAAATCCTTGGTTCTGTCTAACACTTGTTTTCTGAAGTAGCTAATTTCCTCATAGGTTTGAGTCCGAGGACTTTGCAAGACCTTGGTTCTGTCTAGTACCTAGTTCTTGAAATAGTTAGTTTCCCCATAGGCTTAAGTCCGAGGACCATGCAAGGCCTTGGTTCTGTTTAACACTTGTCTTCTGAAGTAGTTAGTTTCCCCATAGGTTTGAGTCCGAGGACTATGCAAGACCTTGGTTTTGTCTAGTACCTAGTTCTTGAAATAGTTAGTTTCCCTATACGCTTGAGTCCGAGGACCATGCAAGGCATTGGTTTTGTCTAACACTTGTCTTCTAAAGTAGATAATTTCCCCATAGGTTTGAGTCTGAGGACTTTGCAAGACCTTAGTTGTGTCTAGTACCTAGTTCTTGGAATAGTTAGTTTCCCCATAGGCTTGAGTTCGAGGACCATGCAAAGTCTTGGTTCTGTTTAATACTTATCTTCTGAAATAGCTATTTTTCCCATAGGTTTGAGTCCGAGGACTATGCAAGACCTTGGTTCTGTCTAGTACTTAGTTCTTCTTGAGTACTTGGAGTGAGGGAGATCATCCTCAGCATTGGGGAGTCTGCGCTTGGAGTGACAGTGGCCTTGAGCCTGCTCCGCCGAGGGGGGACCCTTCTTCGGTCTAGCTCCTTCGTCTGGCGCACCACTTCCAATTACGAGACGTCTTTTGGGCTATTCGAGTAACGCGCTTAACGCTTCGGTGTGCGAGGCACCTCCTCATTAATATCCTTGCGGATTTACGAGGGTCCAGCGGCTGGTAAGCTCCTTGGAAATTGGGTGGAGTTAATACCCCCAGTAATTCTTCCTTGGAATTCTATGTGAGCTGGTTTTCACCGGTTTTTGCCCTCTATATAAGGCATTTTGGGGTGATCCTTTCTTCAAATTTCGCAAACACTTGGGTTCAACAGGGGTATTCACAAACACTTGCCAAAATAGCGATTGGTGCCTGAGGGGATGGAGTGGCCCTGGGAAAGGGTGGGGTTGAGAAAGCCGAGCCTCCTTCAGGAATCGAGGATGCCACCCCGATTTTGGACGACACAATGGAGGTGGGATAGGCAGAGGCCGAAGATCCTTCTTCTTTTAACCTAGCCAGAGATGGGACTCCCCTTGTAGTTTGGAGGGGGATCCAAAAGGAACGTAACGTCTCTCCTCCGCCTGCGAATCTACCGGCCCTCCAAGCTGGTAGTGATTCGTCAGTTCCCGATTGTCGTGGGGCTGGAGGGAAACCAGGAGAAACCTTGAGGTGGAACCGTTAGGTGCCGCAGCCTCTTCTTCCTTTTCTTTCAAGGTGCCACAAGTGTTGGTTGGGGAGCTGTGGACGGTCTTAAAATAGGCCTATCTCAACCTCTCCCTCCAACACTTGGCTTGGCTTTAAAACATGCCTACCTAGGCCCTTCTCTTCTTCTTTTTCTTTTAGCTTTAGCACAAGCCTGTTTGGGCATTTACCTTCGTAGTTAGCTTTAGAACAAGCCTGCTTGGGCATTCACCTTTGTAGTTAGCTTTAGAACAAGCCTGCTTGGGCATTTGTTGTATAATGTAACCTTTCTTCACTTAATAAAGAAGTAGCCCCATTTCGTTTCTTTTACTTCGTACATCTTTCATTTCTTTGTGATGATTGCCTTCTGAATGAGTATGTTGCCATTGTTTGAATTGTTTTGTTTTGTTTTTTTTTTTTTTTTTTGGTGAACTTGAAAGAAGTGTTGTTATTGATCCTTCCACACCAAACATCGCACTTGCTAATCCTCAAGTCCTTCCCACAAACGGCGCCAATTATAGGGACCCGGTTCGGGCACCTCCCTCCTGGGGATGGGTGGACCTGAGCCCAGGCAACCCTTTACAATAAATTTGTAGAGAGTGGATAAAAGGACTAGGTAGTAGTGAAAGATACAACAGTTGGTGAGGGTTTATTGGATCAATAAGTGAATTTTGGCTAAGTGTTCTAAGGGAAAGTTCGTCTTCGGCCTAGTCCGAGGAGCTCTTCCCTTCGAACTAATGAATACAAGGGGTTGTACTTGAACACCCCGAATACTCCTGACCTTCAACCAACTCTTCCCCCCCCCCCCCCCCTAAAAAAAAGCCCCAAACCCTTGGGGGTTCATTCTATTATATAGTCTTGTTTAGTTGATCTCTGTCGTCCACTTGTTGGTCATCTGAACTTGTGTCTGAGGGCTTGTCCCATCAGCCGCCTTCACAGGCTTTCTATTAGTTGAAGTAACCAAGGCATCGCTGTTCAATGGTCAATTCTCCATTAATGCGGCCAGAGTGTCAGCAGTGCATATTTAATGTGTGGGCAACAACTTCCTCTCTTCAATGTCGGTCGGATGAGGACATGATCGTCCTCAGTGATTCTTCTTGGTAGTTTAGGCCTTCCCCGCTCATCCTCGGATACTGCCTTGTCCTCGGCATGGGCCTTGAGCCTGATATGGAGTGGGTCGTGGTTGCCAAATCTATGGGCCCTACACTAAGCTAGTTAGCTATAGATTAAAGATGGAAATAAAAGAACTTAATATTAGATTACTTACCATTATTACTTAGGAATTTCACCCCTCATAATATTTGGAAAAATTTTAAAGAAAAAAACTTAATTCATTTTTTCTAAGCATGTAGTGAGATCCAGTAAGATTATGTTGTCATCTAAGTGGACTTTTAATGCCACTTCATCCCTAAAGCTAATTGCTACCCAAAAAAATGAATTAAATAAAAATTTTCAATTTGAGTTACTTGTCGCTTACTTCATCTAACAACACTTCAACTGTGATGTAAAACTTAAACAACTTGCATTTAGTTTATCTTATTTATTTTTCATAGTCCAACTCGTTACATGTGTTAATTAAATGCTCTGTGAATGACAGTTGCACTGAATCTGAACTTGTCCAAAAAATTGTTGAAGAGATCTTAAATTCTGAATTCATTCAGATGCCATCAAATGTTGCTTCAATGCAGCTGGTTGGAATAAATTCTCGCATAAAGGCGGTAACAAAACTTTTAGATATTGAATCAAATGATGTTCGCATGGTAGGGATCACTGGCCTTGGTGGAATAGGCAAAACTACAATTGCAAAAGCTATTTATAATAGCTTTTCAAATCATTTCAAAGCAAAAAGTTTTTTAGAGAATGTTAGAGAGTGGTCAAAGACAAATCAAGGCAAAATCCATTTACAAGAGACACTTCTTAAGGGTATCTCAGAGGATAAGAATTTGAGGGTGAGTACTTTATATGAAGGAACCACAAGGATAGATAAAATTCTTCGCTTAAAAAAGGTTCTTATCATTCTTGATGACGTGGATAATGCCGACCAAATAGAAACATTGCTCGGACAATGTGAAGGCTTTGCTTTTCGAAGTAGGATCATTCTGACAACAAGAAATAAAAGATTGCTAGCTAATTATCGAAATGGGCTTTCAACCTATGACTATGAGGTTGAGGGATTAGATGAAGATGAAGCTATTGAACTCTTTCGTAAGCATGCCTTCCCAAGTAACGAAGTCCCTGAAGATTATTTGGAACTTGAGAAACAAGTTATTAGATATGCCAAAGGCCTTCCTCTAGCTCTAAAAGTAATGGGCCGTGATTTGTGTGAGAAAACTATACATGAATGGGATGATGCGTTAGATTGTTATAAAACAAATCCTCTAGAAGATATTCAAAATATACTAAAAAGAAGTTATGAAGGATTAACTGAAAATGAAAAGAATATTTTCCTTGATATTGCATGTTTCTTCAAGGGATATGACATGAGTTATAATATGATTAAGGTTGCATTGAAAGCTTGTGGTTTAAACCCAATATATGGTATTCGAAATCTTATTGATAAGTGTCTCTTGACTATTGATAAGTGTCCCTTGACTATTTATCAATATAATTATAATTTGTCGATGCATAACTTATTACAACAAATGGGTATGGACATTGTTCGACAAGAAGCACCACAAAAGCCTGGGGAATGTAGCAGACTATGGTGTTATAAGGAAGCTCTTGATGTAGTAACTGAAGATATGGTATGTATGTTATTTATTTATTCTGAATATTATTTTTGTTTAAAGTTTATTAACTATTATATGTTTTGGTGATTCACTTATCCTATTGTTCAACTAGGGTTCAGATAAAATTCGAAGCATGATATTGTGGTCACCTAAATCAGAACTAGAAGAGGTGCAATTAAAGGCACAATTTTGTAAGATGAAAAATCTTAGATTGCTTTTGATTCGTAATGTACGTTGTTGCAATGGACCCCTTGAATGTCTTCCCAATGGATTAAGCTTGCTTGATTGGCGTGATTATCCATTTTCTTCATGGCCACCAAATTTTTTTCCTAAAAAACTGGCTGTGCTCAACGTGCCTTTTATCCTATTAAAGGAACAAGTACCCAAGCAGGTATGATCATTAGCATTTATAAATTATTATTTTTTCAAAGTTTTTAATTTTTAATTTATTCATATACACTTCTTTAAAGCTTAAACCATGTTCTAACTTTCAAAATTTTTTCTACAGATTTTTGTATCCGTGACATATGTGGACTTCAGTGGGTGCAATCTGATTACGAAAATACCTGACTTATCAATGACCCCAAACATAACGAACTTGATACTTAAGTGGTGTTCAAATTTAGTTGAGATTGATGACTCTGTGGGGCGTCTTGATAAGCTTGAAGTGTGGGACCTTGACCATTGCACAAAACTTGAAACTCTTCCGAACTGTCTCACGATGAAATCTCTTATATATTTTAATCTGGAAGGATGCTACAAGCTTAAGAAGTTCCCAAATATCTTGCACGAAATGAAAGGTGTTAAATATTTAATTCTTCCGGGGACCTGTGCTAATGAATTGCCTCCGACATTTACGAATTTTACTGGGCTTAAGGGCTTAACTGTAGGATTATCTCATACAGGAGAGGCACATCTATCGGGTATCATCTATAATTTACAACATATAGAGTGGCTTACTTTTGATGGCAATTTCATATTTCCAAAGAATGTGGAGATTGATAGACAGCCAATGTGCAACTCTCATGGTTGCTCTTCCAAATGTGTTTTTCCAATGTTGGAAGGACTACGTTTTTTTGGCAATAAAATTTGCTCAGAAATAGAATTTATTTTGAATTATTGTTGCCCCCTCACATTGGAGGTGTTAGAAATCCACAAAAGCAAAGTTGTCACCCTCCCAGAAAGCATGAGCAGATGTGAGAGATTACATACGCTTTATATTGAAGGTTGCGATGAGTTGCGGGAAATCCTAAGGCTTCCGCATAGTATGAGACTTTTAGCAGTAGAAGCTTGCCACTCGCTGGATTTACAATCATTCATTCAGGTATATCTCTCTCTTAAAGATATTAAGAAACTATTTGTGTTACCTTCACAAATACTACATGATTGAATTTGCTAATTGCATGCAGCTGCTTCCAGAAATCATAGGGCTTCCACCAAATCTACCACCATGTTTAGGTGTAACAAGCCACATGTTAATGTTTCCACACTCATCTTCAAAATTTCTTGAGAGTGAAACCGACCTTTGTGAATATCGTTTTGAGGTAACAGGAGATGAGAATGATATTCCAAATTGGTTCAACCATCAACTGGATGGAGATTTAATATCATTCTCGATTGGTCCCGAATTTCCAACAATTGCTCTCTGCGTTGCTTTTGAACTACAAGATTCTTGTTATGATTTTGATTGTTATGTCTTCGTTTCCATCAATGGTAGTGAACGAATGTTTGAAAGAACATCCGTTTACGTGGAGAGGAGCTTTGGACATCTTTTTTTTTCCTGTAGACCTCAGAGCTCATTGCAGGAACAATTTCGGGACTTGAAACTAAGTGATCGGAATCATCTTGAAATCCTCTGTGAAACTTTCCCTCATGGTTCTTATGATCCTTCATCCAGAGAAATTGCTCCTATCGTTAAAAGGATAGGAGTCCATGTAGAATGCAATTGCCCTCCTCCTCCTCAAAATCCCAGAATCTACGACAGCAAAGTTGTCACCCTCCCAGAAAGCATGAGCAGATTTGAGAGATTACATACGCTTTTTATTTTGAATTATTGTTGGCCCCTCACACTGGAAGAGTTAGGAATCTACGACAGCAAAGTTGTCACCCTCCCAGAAAGCATGAGCAGATTTGATTTGGGCTCGTCTTCAGTGGCCCAGCCCCAAGTAAAAAGAAAGAGTAAAAAAAGAAAAAGAAAAGTAAGGCCACGTTTTGGAACGTTGTTTAAACAACAACTTCCTCTGTTTAAAAAAAGAAAAAGAAAAGTGATGGTCTGATTTGTTTAAACAACTCAACTCAACTTCAAACTCTGCCGTTTTGGTGACTCTTTCCCCAATGTTTGCAATTGGTACGATGCCGTTTCTTCCCAACTCGCTGCAAGGTTTGCTTTCGCGCACACTCTCTCTCTCTTTTATTTATTGCAAATTAAAATGTGTTTTAATTAATTTTTGATATTTGTTAATTGTCAATTGTTGTTGTTGTTATTGTTAGCTTCCCTGGAAAAGCTGTTGGAGTGAGAGTAGGTGGCAAAGGTGCCCCAGTTGTTGCTGCTCCTGCCAAGGAGGTATGCTGTGCACATTCACAAGATTGTAAAACTTGGATAATTTTACAATCTTATGTCAGAAATTTGGGGGTTTGAGTTATAACATGTGGTAGTTGGTAAAACTAATTTTTCCATTACTGTTGGGTTTATTTGGAATTAGTTGAAGTTGTAAATTTATTGTCTTGGAGGATATTGTGACTTTGCTTTCAACTCCAATCAGTTTCCACTATGGGAGAGAATGGGAAGACTCTTGATTGGTCTGTTCTTGATGGTCCTTTTATTTTTATTTTTTGCATTTAAGTAATTGTAATTTATCAATTGGACTGTTCAATGGGAGATTGGTCTTATCATGACAAATATGCTCTAAGCCATAGATGCAAACATTTGACAAGGCAATATAATGAGAAATTTAACCACTGATATCATGTCTAATATTCTTATATCCAATCTTGTATCTTTAGAACATTTGTTGTTCTTTATGCTGCATCCTTATGCTTCTTCATATGGAAATTAATCTGTTCTGAGTTGTCGCAGATTATTGTTGCATAGAGTGAAGGGGTTTCTGATGGAGATGCAATGCAGATTTCGACATTGAAGACCCCAATTTGATGATTGGTATGTTTCTTGTTTAAGCATTGAGAGCTTTCCCCAATAATTCAAGAACATTATTGTCTGCTTATATTGCTTATATTGCTTCTATTGTCTTATATGTGTTGTTCCTTAATCTAAATATCAATGTTCTTTCAGTTGCATTATAGAACTGATAATTGTGCTTATTTCTACTTGATTTATGCAAAATCCAGCTACTGATGGAGGGTATTAGCAAGTTGATCAAGATGTTGGTTTCATGTAATGGTGTCTATAAGATTTTCTTTTCACAAGCCTATAACAGACTGACAGATTTATATTTACTTTGATTTAGAATTTTTCTGAAGTTGCAAAATTTTAAAGAACTCTGAAAATTTTCAAATTAAGATCTTTTGAACGAACATACCATAATAGAACTTTCCCAATTTTCAAAGATTTATTTCTTATATACAGAAATGACAACCATGATGAAAGGCAAAATTACCAAACTCTGGACATTGAGGACTATGAGCTGGGACTCTCTCTCTCTCAATACTACCTATAGGTAGAAAATATGGGTACAAGCAAATCCTGACTTCCCAGAACTAGATTTTTTTTTTCAGCATAGAATTTTGTTTTCAACACTGTTTCAGTGTATATTCTCTTCTGTTATGCTCACCTGCTGTCCAATGTGTTCTATGTTTTTAATACATTTATGCTTAATTAGTTTGCCTTAAAACTCATGGCTACACCTGTTTTTTTTTTTTTTTTTTTTTTTTTTTTTTTTTTTTTTTTTTTTTCACTTCAAATGTTGCAGTCTAAGAACTTACAATTTTTTTTAGCGTGCAAATTCTTCATTTTATAGGCATTTACATGATCATTTCACTCTCTACCATCAATGTATAAGTCTTTATTTGTCTTTGCAGGCTGAGGACTTGGTATAAGTTTTTTTAAGTTCTATTGGAAAATTTAATTGACTTGATCCATTCAAAGAAGATAAAAAAAGAAAATAGAAAGAACATTTTTGCAGTTGGTGATTCTTCTGAGTTTGAAAAATTTTCTGAGTTTGAAAAATAACTCTCTACTTGTGGCTCAGTAGCACTTTTTGATCTCCACAGAAATATCTTGAATTTGAATCCACTAATTATTTATATAAAAAAAAAATCTTGCAATCATGAATTTGATAACTTGGGTGCCTGCTATGCCTACACCAAGTTTCCTGACCAATCAACTAGTACTACATAATCAAAGTGTCTAGTACACAGGACTCCTCATTCTATATGTTGTGGGGAAGTGATTTATAGAAAACTTTACTACCAATTTTTGGAGAAACACAAAACTCTGTGTTCCAAAACCCCATAATATCAAAGCCAGTGTTTGGTTACCATTTCTTGTCCTAACAAATCTGGAAGGGTGTTCTTTCTTATTCAGTTTCTTCTTTATTTGTTTTGGGTGATCATTTCTTGTCCTAACAGATTGAAGATTGAATTCCAATATTTTTAGGGTTTTAGAATTGGAATTTCAAAAATAGATGCTTTTTCTTTTTGTTTGGCAATTTAAGTTTAGCTTTTTGTCTCACTTCTCCGTCAACCCCTCTCCCCAAAAATAATAATAATAATAATAATAATAATAATAATAAAACAATAAAACTAGTTGTTTTTTAAAAACTAGTTTAGCAAATAAGCTATTGAAAACTATGGGATACAAACTATTTGTATCATGAATGATTTGAATTTTTCCATTCTGAGAATTCAAAAAATTTTTCTTGACTACAATGTTTCGTTTCCTTCGTCTATTAGAATTTAAAGTTGGATGACAAACATGATTGACGTTGTTTTTTTTTTTTCTTTTCCAATATAAAATTTAAATTTGAACATCATGTTTGACTTGATTTGTTCAAGGAATAATTATTATGAATCTCAATCCCCTTGGATTGCAGTTCTCACAGTTACAAATCCAAATCAACCCACATGCAAGTATGCTTTAATCCCACAGAAATTACAGCAAGAACAGTTTAACTAACCCATGAAAAAAAAAAGTCAGATTGAACTAGGAATCCAAAATTAAAGCTAAGTAACTAAGAAGGTGAAAGACACTAAAGAATAATAGGCATGAAACAAGGGAACCTTGTATCCAAGAACAAAGGACAGAGCAAGAGACAAATGAATAACGGAAACCAACCACGGATCAGTCTGAATTTGATACCATAATACAAATAAGAATAGGTGTGGCGCCTCACCTTTAAAAGAGGTTGCTCGACACTTAGTTATTTACAAAGTTACCTATTATCATCAATCTCAAATGCTTACCTTTCAACTGAGGAGAATGAAAACTCAAGGGAACTACTTTTTGAAGGTGGAGAGTGATTATACAATGAAGGACTTGGGGGCACAAAAACTTCAATAACTCCCTCAAGCATCTGTGTGATCTTTTTCATCGAGGGTCTCAGTGAAGGATCTTCTTGAATACACCAAATTGCCACAATCACAAGCCTCTCTAGCCTCTTCATGTCATTGCTTGCTTCCTCATCGTTTTCTACCAACTTATCTAATTTTTTATCTTTGTAGCATTCGTAAGCCCAATCTATCAATGCCTCCTCTGCTTGCAACGCAAATGTAACACTAGACTTGCAACAAATAATCTCAAGTAACATCACACCAAAACTGTACACATCAACCTTAACGGAAATGGATGCTTTCCTAAACCATTCAGGTGCAAAGTACCCTATTGTCCCTCTTATTCCGGTTCGAGCAGCTCGAGTTTGCTCTGCCAACAAAAGCTTCGCTAATCCAAAATCAGCAATCCTTGGTGTAAAGTATTCATCCAGAAGAATGTTTTGAGGCTTTATGTCACAATGGATGATTTGGGTGCAGCACTCTTCATGTAAGTACATGAGACCTCTTGCAATTCCAAAAGCAATCTGCACTCTTTGGTTCCAATGAGGCCTGGATATCCCAAAGAGAAAGTTAGCTAAAGAGCCATTACTCATGTACTCATATACCAATAGCCGGTGTTGCCCCTGATCACAATAACCAAGCAACCGGACTAAATTTTTATGATGAGTCTGACCGATCACTCTCACTTCTGTTTTGAATTCTTTCTCACCTTCTTCTACCACCTTACCTAACTTCTTGACTGCAACAAATCTTTTTGAATCTGATGGAAGGACCCCTTTATAAACAGTTCCGAAAGCACCTTTTCCTACTATTTGCTTGAAGCCCCTGGTTGCTTGTTCGAGCTCTTTATATGTATAGCTTCTCACATTTGTTGCAAGTGCGCTATCAATATTCCATGGCGAATTCATCTTTTTGTGGTGCAAGTAGATAATAGCCACAATACTAGCTATGAAGAAAAGGATATTGAGAAATGCAGAGCTGCCAAGGAGTAGTGCCAAAACAACTACCACAGACTGGCTTTTCTTCACTGGAACAAAGCTATTAGGTACCTTGATGAAAGCTATTCTCGTAATATTTGTGCTATATCTTCCGTTGGACAGAGGATACTTCTTCTTCCAACAATAACCACCTGTTTTTTCGTAAATGGCCACAACACACATGCAATCGTCAAGGCATTGCTGCTTACACTCCGTCTCATTAGCCCCTTGAACAAGGCTGTAATCTGTAAACGGCCAGTCCATATTTGTAAGCCGTACAAAGCTTACTTGCCCTTTATTTTCTTCCCATCCATTGTCGCAGTTGGGTAACGGAAAATCTGGTTTACACCCTGCCCAATCCTCATATGGGCTCAATTGAGAAAATCCATAAGGACATGAGCAAAATGTCCCGCCCCCACTTGAAGCATCTGAGGTACGACAAACACCGTTGAGTCCACAGAACCCACCTACAAAAGTATTAGCATCAAATACACCACAAATATCAGTAATACCAGGAATGCCTTGCACTGGATCCCATGTTGAAGGACAGCTTCCACAACTTGTGTCCTGCTGTCTGAGATGTTTGTATATTCTGAAGACCCCATCATAATCAATCCTCGCCATGTGGTAGAAAGAGTCTTTTGAGCCTGGATCTTCTTGGGTAAGGTTGAAGATGTTGGTTGAATTGTTCGCATCTTGGACGTACATGTATCCGGCTTCAGTAAAGATCAACTGTGATTCCCAGAACATTGTCATGGTGGCAAAATAAGCATGATTAAGGACTTCAGATGGCATATTTATAGAATAAAGCACCAGATTGCCATCAAGCTGTAAAGAAAGCTGGAAGCGGCCATAAGAATAATTTGTAGTAGATTGGTGAGACCTGAGTGTGGTATTCATGTACAGTATTTGACCAGGCAAAATCGTATCAGTAGGCTCTTTGAAGCTTTCCCATATAGATTTATACTGCTCATCTAAAATCACCAAGTTCCCATTGTCCAGTATAGCCGCGCAACTGGATTCGGAACCGTTCCCTGGAGCCTTCCATAACTCTTTGCCATTAGGGTCATTGAGAACAAATGCACTGCTGCTATTCTGCGTCAGTGTAGAACCTTGTGGTGCTGGTTCATTGCCATTTGCAGACCAAACTATGGTTTGGTCTTTTGTTTTAGTAAACCAAACTGCAAGCAAGAATTGAGACTCTTTCTCATTGATTTGGAAACGGCGGAATCCAAAGGAAAATTCACCTGAACGCGACGTGAATAATGGATTAATATCTTGGTCTGTAACTGAAGCCGGTGAGTTCAGCAATATGTTACAGTCATCTTTGGTGTAGGTAAAAACAGTGGGAACGAGAGGAAGAAGCAGAAGGAGAAGAAAGAGAGAGCAACAATGATGAAGTGTTGAAGTAACCATTGCCATAATAACGGTTATGGCTTATGGGTTATATGAGTTAGAAAGAAACCATTACAACAACATTTATAATGTTTGATAGGTTTTAAACATATCCAAGCGGTTGCAGTAGTCTTGTAATTGAGATTATTTAAGAACCAGTCATTTTCATGGTCTATGACATCTTCAGAAATTTGAATTAACTAACAGCAAATTGTTTGGAAAAAGTCTAACTAATAAGACTAGCTAGCGTCAAGAAAGCATGAATGCTTCAACTAGTACCAATGTTATCAAATGAGAAAACCTTTTCAATTAATAAAGATAACTCTTTAATCTCTCTCCCTTAAATTAATAGTAGCTTCTTAATTACTACTAGTTTTTTATTATTTAGACAGATGTTGCTCTGCTTTAGCATTTGTATGATAGTTGAGAATCTTGAGATTTTATTTCTTGTATCTATGAGTGTAATGTCCTATAAACAACATGATTCTATGTACACCTTTTGAATTTATAATAATTAATCTAAACCAAGAATAATCAAGAAATTTATACATTTTAGGGCTAACTTGATATATTTTAAGCCTTTTTATTATTATTATTATTATTATTATATATAGAGAGAGAGAGTTTCAACTTATAACTTTAACATCTAGCGGTTGTTTCTGACAATTGTATTTTTTATTATCAAACTAAGGCATCGATCAATTTTTGGTATAAATAGATAATATTTATTTAACTTTCTACTCTCAAGTCTCAAGCTGTTAAAAGAATTGAACATGAATAATTTTTTTTTTTTACAATTATCCAATATTTAGAAGCCTTTCAAGTAGAGGGAAAGAGTGCAAAACTCATATATATATATATATATATATTAAAGAAAATTAATTATCATCCCAAATTTTTTGGAGCATACATTTGAAGTGGCGAGAATTAATTCTCTAGTTTATGTTTTGAATTTAAAATTATGATATGTGCTTAAAATATTTAATTATATCAATTAAGAGTATTTGAAGTATTCAACCGGCGGTAATAGACACAACTCAATTAGACCTCACTAGCTGCGTCATTAGCTTAATGCATGGGCAATGCCTCATTGCCCAAGTTTATAATAGTGTCAATTTCCACGCCGCTCCTTGATTTAATGCATGTATCATTGCAAGTCTTCACTCTCTCTCTCTCTCTCCCCCAATTAGTTTTTCTACAATTAATAGAGCAATTAAAAGGAGTATATATTTGCAATTTGAAATAGTCATTAGGACGGCTTCTCAAAAAAAAAAAAAAAAAGAAAAAAAAAAAAAAAAAAGAAAAAAGAAAAAAAAAAGGTGGCATTAGGTATCTTGGTTGAAACCTTGGCCGGCATTGTCTCGTTTGTGAAACTTGATCAAATCAAATTAAAATAGATAGTTAACATATGTGACTTGACCGCCTACTATTTAAGTTTTGGCTTTGAGTTCTTTGTTTGCACAGCTACACCTACACATAATTGCCAACTTTAGTCAAGCTTTTCAAGTATTTTTATAACTATAACTAGACGCTAACTCATGCAATGCATGGAAAACTTTTAGATCAAATGTTAAATGTTCTGATTTAAATATTTATCTGCTTTCAACTATTTGAAAGCTGAATCAACTCCAATTTAAGATGAAAGATGTTGTTTAAACATTTCTTATGAAAAATTGTCAAAATCTTATCACATAAGATCATTAAATATGAGAAATACAAATATTATGGAGTAATGTATTACAATAATTATAACATGCTCCTACATATGGTTTAATAAGTATTACAAAAGAATTAGTCAACAAAATAATATATAATTGTGCTTGTATCTTCAAGCTTAATGTTGTTCTGGGTTTTGCTTTCTGTGAAAGTTTCTAATTCTCTTTTGTTCATTGTTTAGAGATTAGACCCATACAAATATTCTATAAGATTAAACATACTAAAAACAAAAGATATTTGACCAAATATGATCGTCCCCCTAAATCTTCCAATTAGCAAGTAACGTAGGACATTAACTGCAACTAATCAAATAATTCCTCAAATTTAGACCCTACAAAGCATGACAGCAACTATGTTACCAAAAACCCCAAAGCTTAAGACATTGCATAATTTAGCAATACTATGCAAATCTTATATAATCAGTCCATCAACCTTTTTCTCAACTAAGAATAGTAATCAAACAGCACTAAGAAAAAAATTGCACAAGAAAAATAAGATAAAACTAGTAAGAGTATAAGGCTAGAACTGTACTCTAAATTATTGCAATTTTTTTTATAATAAAAAAATCCATAATAAAAAAAAAACATAGAGTTAATATAATTAATTAAGAAATCAAACAAATAAAATTATAACAATGTTTTATACTACAATATCTAAATATTCAAACAAAATCCTACTATATCACAGCCAAAAAGTACCCATAACCATAAGCCTAGAACGAAACCCAAAAAAAAAAAAATTGGTACTGAGATTGAGCAATATGGAGATTGAAGCATAATATATAGAGATTCAAAGAAAAGGGGTACCATATTGATGTAGAGATAGTAGAGTAGCCAGGGCTTTGGTTAAACAGAAAGACCTCAAATATGAGAAAAGAAAATCTAAATTTGATTTTTTTTTTTTAAATACAATTCATTCTTGTGTAGTCATGCCAAGCACACAAAAGACAATTTAACGCAATGGCCCCTCTTTATTTAGAAGATGGCTCTTTTAACGGTCTTGGAATTCATATTGCACAAAAATTGCAACAGAGAGAGAGAGAGAGAGAGAGAAAAGACAAAAACAAAAGAACTTAAATTCATAGAGAGGAGGAAAAGAACCATTACGTTTATAATGGACCAAAGCAATCGGGTTTTCTGGGTCTTCGTTGTAGATAAGAGATTGGATTGGAGTGAGAGAGAAGGAAAGCGGCAATTGAAGCTCAAGGTTTTCACTGTGTGTAGAGTTTTCAGAAATTTGGAGTCGGGTTTTTCAAAATAATAATAAAGAGAATAAATTAAATTTAAAAAATAATAATAATGTGGAAAATTGTGGAGGCTCCAAAGCTTATGTAGAATGTAGCACAATATAAGGAAGTCAACAAATAGTCAAACGTCTTCAATTTTATATTATATTATATATATATATATATATATATATATATATATTATTTATAAAGTAAAATACTAATTTGGTCCATTTCCTTTATATCATATTTCAGTTTAGCCCTAACTTTTTAACTGTGTCAATTTGGTCCTTAACTTTTTAGTGTTACGTCAATTTAGTTCATGTTGTTATCTATTAATTGGACGGAAATTATTGATGTTGCTAACAGACAAAATAAAAAATTAGTTTATGTTGATGTGGCAACAAACTAATTTTTATTTTTGTTGTTTGCCACATTTGTAATTTTCATTCAAGAGATAACAACATGGACTAAATTAATACACTACTAGAAGGTTATGGACTAAATTAACACAATTGAAAGGTTATAGACCAAACTAAAATATGGTGTAAAAGATAAGGACCAAATATATAGTTTACCCTTATTTATATCTAAAAGATGAAGGTGAATCACATTTATGTCATCATTTCTATCCATCATTTCCTAAAAAAAAAATGTGTATAAGTATTAATGTATGTAATAATGCATTATCATTTTTTTTATACAAAATAGAAATTCTACTCTAATATAATCTAAGTGTATATTAGTATGTGAAACTCCCTTCTGGAGACTTGAACCCTAGTTCTTGCCTGTCACACCCCACAAGCACTTGTACTTGTGGAGTTACCACTGCACTAAGGGTGCGCCATGGTTGCATTATCTTTTTACTCATTCTCAAAACTAATTATAACTTATAAATCATGATATAACCTTCACTTTCACTAGCATGACTTTTCACATTCTTGAACCTAAATGTAACTTATTATATAAAATACATGTAATACAAACATCTTTGGTGGAGACACCATTTATTTATTTTTAGTTTATACGTGCCCAAAAAAAATCTCATTCCACCACTATATTTATATCCGTATGTAAATGTAGTATTCAAGGCTAGGTTGAAGGGTTTAGTTCCACTCCTTCTTAGAGAACCATATGTCATCTTCATCAATTTCAAGAGATAGAAATAATAAAGATCTTAACAAATGGTTTTTTTCCTCTTTCTTTTTCCTTTTTGTATAAAATATTATATGCAAGAGGTTTTCCTAATATGAATTTTGTGGTGTACCAACTTTCTCTGCATGGTGTCAAATTCAACTTGAATAACACATAGAATCACAAATTCATGCATGCATAATAATATAATTAAAAATATTAATTTTATAACAAATCTAAATGACGTCACTTTAAAAACAAATCACTTCCATCACACTGGAATAAATTATTCATCACATATTATGGTTTACATCACTTTATTCTTATAATTATTATTAAAATTTTGAGTTATGTTTACTATTTACGGTTGTTTATATTCAGTTCAGTTTGGTCCATTTTGGACTATTTGGTCCAATTCAATTCACTTCAGTCCATTTTGTCCACTTGGGTCATATCTAGTCCATGCTAGCCACTTTGGTCCAATATTATCCATTTTGGTCCATTGTTTCACTTTGATTCAATTCAGTCCTCTTCGAGCTATTTGGTCCAGTTTAGTCCACTTCGGTCAACTTGGGTCCAATTTAGTCCATTCAATCCACTAAAGTCAATTTAGTTCAATTCAATCCATTTCAATCCACTAAAGTGTATTTACTTAAGAATGAGAAAATTCAAGTTTGGGTTAAGTGTATGATAAACTTTTGTTATCATGATAATCTCCTTAAGAGAATGAGAATTTTAATAATAAATTTCAAAATTGAAAACTTTAGTTGTACCAAAAGAAATTAGAAAAATATAGTGCATATTAACAATAATTAGAAGAATATGGACTACTTCAAAAAAGAACAATATCAATCAAAAACACCAAAAATGATACAATTATATATTTGTAAAAATAGAGAGATGAAAATTACTTTTAGAAATTGTTTAATTTTTAGGGAGAAAAAATTATTTACAATAAATTAACATTATACCACATCTCAAAATAATTATATATTCCCATAAATTCTAGGGGTCTGCAACTAGTATGAATAAAACCTATTAGACACTTGTGTGTATTCACATAAGTGTTAAATAACACTAAATCTTGAGTCTAATTCACGTTTTCAACTTTGAAATCATGAGTTAAACCCAAGATTTCAGAGTTATCACACACTTGTGTGCATATACACAAATGTGTAATAAACAATGCCCATAATTATATATATCTTGTGCGGTTTTGTAAAAAGAAAAAGAAAAAAAAAAAAAGAAAAAAAGAAAAAAAAAACGGTAAATAAATAAATAGTATGCCATGCGACAATTGAGTAAGGTAAATTTCTCTATACTTATTCTTTGTGATTTGTGAGAACTTTTTGGGTGTTTTTGAAGTTTGTGAAAGTGCCTCTATACTACTTTTCTATTTTTCATGTTTGTTAATGAAAATTTCCCCTCGCCAACGTCTATGAATTTAGGCCTAAGGTTGAGCCACCTAAATACTTGATATTCACTCTTGTACTTGTACTTGACTGTGTCTATTTTTCTTCGTTTCTATCTTTCTCAAACTCATAATAATTTTTCACACAATCTTATAAGAGAATGCTATCCAAAAGCCCTTGCACACAACACTACCTCCATAGTCCTCATATGCATTTCCTTGGCACAGGATGCACCTCTGGCAAACATGACGCCCTCTATGCTTGATATTTCTATGTTAACCATATTAATCTAGGCTTCCTAAATTTTCAAATATCATTCCTAATTTCCAGACCATGAGTGAAGTTTAGTCCAAGTACGCAGGACTCCTTATTCTACAAAGTCTGGAGAAGTAATTTATAGACAACTTTACTACCAATTTTTTGGAGAAACTAATTTCCAGACTCTATCTGCGACACATTGCTTAAGCAGAAGATACTTCTCATCGCATCAAAGTCTGACCACTAACTCCATAATCAACTAGGATATATAATAGTAAGAGCAGACTTTACTTGACTGAATCAAGTTTCTTTGCTCGTATATGGTAATTTCTAGTTTACATCACAATTGAGTTTTCATCGAGTTTAATTTAGGTTATAAGGTGCATAATGTATTGAATTAAGGGGGCTTGAACAGGTCCATTATCCCCTTGCATAACACCCCTATAAGTGAAAAGGCCCATGACCATGAGATCCAAACCCCCGGTCTGCTAAGTGCCATGACGACTAGTGCCAACAAAATTGACAGAACTTTAAACAAAGATTGAGGCATGCATAAAAGTATAAACTTGTAATCTGGTACTTACTACTTAGTCTAGAATAACATGTGCAAATGTTTCCACATTAAAGCTCTAAAAAACACAAGCACCCAAAGAACACAAATCAAGCTCAAAAGCCAAAGAGTTTCTAAATTTTTTCCATTCTCATTTGTCTGACCAATAGGGTGCCAAGAAACATAGTGTGGTTCTCACAGAATACCTCCATTATAGCTTCCCAGATGGCTTTTAAGTTGAAAACCTGCCCATCCACCAGGTTGAGAAGCTGGCTTGGTATCTGTTATCTTTGGCTTGCCAAAAGGCTGAGCATTATTTCCTTCACTAATGGGTTTTGATATCTGAGGACTACTAGTGGGGGTAGCAGAGAAACTCTCTGTTCCAAGACCCCATGTATCAAAACCAGAGTTTACTCGTGTAGCCTGCTTACTTTGGTGACCATTTCTTGTCGAAACAGATTTGGAAGGGTGTTCTGTTAAACATACGCCACCTGAGACAAAAGGTTCCTCATCTTTTTTATTCAGTTTCTTCTTTCTTTGTGTTAGTATTGTTTAGAGATGTCTGAATACAGGACATACTTAAATTTCTCTGGAATCTCTGTTAATTTGATATGGGATACTTCACAAAAATACACTCTTCCTTTTTCTTCTCCTTTTTTTTTTTTTTTTTTTTTTTTAATTGGCTTTTTTTGCACTTTATCCCTTAATTTTAGCCCCTTATTAGTTTCTTACTAGATTTAAGATTGAATTCCTATATTTTTAGGGTTTCAGAATTTGAATTTCAAAAATAATGCTTTTTCTTCTGGCAATTTAAGTTAAGCTTTTTGCTTTTTGTCTAACTTTTTTTTTCCTACCCTAAAAAAGTAATAAAATTGGTTGTTTTTTGAAAATAAGCTACCAAAAATTTTGAGATACCAAAGGGAAAAGAATGACACATGATTTGAATATTTTTCTTTTTGAGAAATCAAATATGCTTGACTAGCATGTTTCATTTCCTTCCCTCTATTAGAATTCAAAGTTAGTTGACAAACATGATTGATGTAGGTTTTTTCATTTCCTATTTCAAATTTGAATTTGAACATGTTAGAAGTTATTTGCTCAAGGAATAATTATAAATGAATCTCAATCCCCTTGGGTTGCGATTCTCAAAGTTACAAATGCAAATCAACCCACACACAAGTATAATTTAATCCCACAAAAATCACAATATGAAAAACCCAAGATTAAAAAAAAAAAAAAAAATCAGATTGAACTATGAACCTTATTGCCAAGAACAAACCACAGTGCAAAAGATATATGCATGAAGGAAACCAACCGCTAATCATCGTGACATTGGGACCATAATGCAAACAAGAATAGGTGTGGCACTACTGCCATATGTACAAAGTTACCCATTCTCATCTATCATAAATGGGGCATAGAAACTGAGGACAATGAAAAAAAAAAAGGTCGTGGAGAAGTTTTTTGCTGAATTCTTCGATTTTCTCTTTTGTAACACGTCTCGGTGTTATCTTGTATTTGTATCTCTCTTCCCTTACTCTTAGCTTTATAATTTTTGTGATTTGTTAATGATTATGGTTTAGAGTAGTTTTCCGAGTTTTGTATGCTTGTTACACTTGTTTCCGCACTTAGATAAGTAGGTTTAAATAAGATTTTGAAACTCGGACTGAACCGTACGGTCCGACTGGAAAAACCTTGAACTGTTCAATTTTACGGTTCTTTTAGCCTTAAGAACCGCTTTATGGGAAAAAAGCAGGGACTCGTAAGAACCGCAGTAGGACCTCACGGTTCTGAGAACTGTGATTAGATCGCTTCTCACGATTTTGAATCTGAACCTTTAAAAAAAAAAAAAAAAAAAAGAAGAAGACGACAACGAGGCAGGGGTGGCGCCATATAGCAACTATTGCTGCTTCTTCTTCTTCTTCTTTGTCCGCCTCCCTCTCTCTTTTTTTTGTTGAACTTTGTTATGTATGTGGTCTGGTTTCTCACTTTCTCTTTCTTTGTATTTGTTATGACTACTCTGACTGACACTAGCTACCTAGCATTGGAAATATAGAAAGCTTCCTAAGCTCTCTACGTGTCTACAGTACACTGACACTAGTTGCTGGGCATTGGAAATATTGAAAGCTTTTAAATTTTGAATAAAAGAAGAGCTCTCCACGTATAATGCTTTAGTACATATAGACTATAGTGCTTGCTTGCTGTCAAGCACTTCCTTTAGTATTTGAATATGCTTTAGTACATATAATGCTCTCCATGTATAATGCTTTAGCACATATAGTGGTGTACATTGACTATTTAAATGGGCTTGGGAAAAAAAAAGACCGGCAGTCAAATGGGCTTGGCCATTAGCAAATAAACTTATTTGTCTCTTAATTATTTTATTGGATTTCATAAAATAAAAATTATTGGGTACTAAAGTGTACTTTGTCATGACTTAAAAATAATTTAGAAACTCAATAGCTATTTTTTTTTTAGAATTTAATAATTTTTATTTGTATTATGAAAGTTATGTTATAAAAAATACTATCTACATTTGTTTTGGACTATTTTAGTTAATTTTTATATTTTTATTAATTTAATGTTTTTATATATATTTAAAATAATTATTAAATTAATTATGACGTCATCAAGGTTCGACCCTGGTTCGACCTTGGTTCGACCTCAAAAATCTTGAACTTCTCCCTTTTACAGTTTAATGAATAGTTCGGATCTGAAAACCTTGGGTGTAAAAGCAACCCAGTTGGTAGTTTTTGTGCTTGGGGTCTAAACAAGCACAAATGCTTTGCTACTTGCTGCATTTTCAAATTGTATTAAGAAATTTTTTTGCTATGTTCATAGATTAGTTTAATATGAATTCAAGTCAACAATTCAATAAAATAAAATAAAATAAAAAATTGTCTTTCACCGCCCCAAAATTTAGGGTCCGTTTGATACATGTGTTTAAACACATATTTTCAGTTTTTAAATAACATTATACGTATTTTCACACACTTTTTTACTCATACATATTTCTAAAATAATTAAAAATTGTTATTTAAACATTCGTATTAACCGGTCCTCAGTCTTTAAGCTTTTTTTAAGACCACAATTCCACTGGTCTGACTGGCCCGTGTTCCACAAGGCCACAACACATCCACTCAAGTCTCCGTGTGCATTTTCAGATGTGCACCCAGATTTTCCCATTTTATTAATATAGTGGAAGGTTTCAATTTGAATAGAAAGACAAATTATTTACGTGAATACAGATGGTAATATAACTTGGCTAATTGCTGGTGTTGATCTTAATGTATTGTGTATCACGCACCATGGATGCGGCATCATTGACATGGAATGCTTAGAACATGATAATTATTACTACAAAATTAGTTGTAACCTTAGGTTATAACCTTATATAATATTTTTTTTATTAGAGGTAAATTTCGACAAATCAACTATTGGATTATACCTTGTTTTTATATCTTTCATCCTTGCAAAATTTCTAAAAAATTAAAGATTAATAGCTATGTCACCAATAAATTATTTAAATTGTAAGTTTTTGTTGTTTAAAATTATATATAAAATATAAGCTTATAAATCATATAATAAATAATATTTGATTGATACAAAATTTCACATGTGTATTAAGATTGTAAAGAACTTGCAATTCAACGGTTATATTTTCAAAATACATAATAATATTTATTTTATTGAGTAGGGTTGTAACATTAAAATTGTTGCCTTAAACTACAACAAATTTCGTAACTAAACTTTGTCTTACTTATTATATTTGGACACAATGAGATATTTAACACTTTTTTTTTTCTTTTAGCAAGAAAAGCTAAATATATAGCTGATTATCAGGCGTGATTAGAAAATGTTCCACCTGATTTCCTTTATTTTTTTATGTACACACCTCTAACCTTAGACTATCACTAAAATCAGTTAAACATTCGGTGTCCATTAGTTCCTAGAAATCACAATAATTATTGGGGAATATGAATCCTATACCTGAATCTTTTTCTCATCGTTCTAGTTCTTGTTTTTTTTACTCCAAAAAAATCCTATTCTACTTCATATCACAGAAGAACCACAATCAGATGGGTTTGAACCTACCACCTAAGATTTAAGAATCCAATCAAAACCTACTTAAGATTTACAATTTTTCTAAAAAAAATGAAGAAAAATTGACCACGTTCATATAGACATGGCAAAACGGGCGGGTTGGGTCGGGTTCGAATCAGCCAATCGGGTTTGCGAATTAAACAGTTCATTTTTTAACAGGTCAAACGGGTTACAAGTCAATTGAGTTGCGGGCCGGGTCGGGTTGACACGTATTTTTAAAACGAACTTTTTGTAATTTTTTTTTGAAGTACCAAAAAAAAAAAAAAATCAATGGCAACCTTTTGAGAGAGAATGAATAAAATCAAATAAGGAAATAAATTGCACTTAATGCTACTTGTTAATCTCTATCCAATTCTGACATTTTTGAGCATGACTAAAATTCTTTATAGTCATGAATTCATGATGGAAAAAATCTTCAATGTTAATAACTCATTGCCAAAATGCATTACAAATTTATAACTTAAAAAAGAGATAGATCTTAAAGAGCACCAAAATGTATATAATCCCACAAAATAAAGAATAATTAAAAAAAGAAAAAGAAAAAGAACTACATATCTTGGACCATGTCAAGTTATCATGACTAAAGAAAAGAAAATAAAAGAAAAATATAAGAGAAAAGAGTAGAGGCGGAGAGAAGCTGATTGCAAAGCAATGGAGGCACAAAGGGAAATTGTGAAAGCTCTTAGGTGTGTGACTGTGTAAGGTCACAAATTTTTTTAGTTTTTTCAATTTGTCAAAAAACAAATAAACTTAAGTTTTGTTAAGTCATAACTCAATAAGTCATAAAGTAGTGTACGTGTTACTATATTAGTAGTGTTAGTGTACTAGTGTGTGTTAGGGACATATTTATGTAATTGACTAATTCTTTGACAAAACGTATTTTACTTGTAATTAGATAGATCTAGGATGAGTTTAGTACTTCAAAAAACAAGTGTTCAAGTTTAGTATTGAAGCTATTCAAATTTGACCAAGAAACAAGTGAAGAATGTGCTACTCATTAAAGTTCAACAGAAGTGTCGACAAACCTTTCTATCGAGAATTACTGCTGAAGCTTGACACAAGTTGTATCTGTTGAGAATTATGAAATCAGAAATTCCAGATCTGATTACATGCATA
Source organism: Quercus variabilis (assembly GCA_030445155.1). Classification (NCBI taxonomy): domain Eukaryota; kingdom Viridiplantae; phylum Streptophyta; class Magnoliopsida; order Fagales; family Fagaceae; genus Quercus; species Quercus variabilis. The sequence continues at coordinate 1,918,499 of CP129448.1, read as the reverse complement.
TCCTTGAGTATTTATGTAGGATTTCTTTTCTCACAGCTCTAGACATATATAAGGATTATTTTACATGCATATTGTGACTGGAGACAGAAATTGCTCTAGTTCATCATATTCTTTATAAAAGCTACTGCGTCTTTGCGCTAGGGGTTTTGTGACCAAGGAGCTTCCTAATCTTCATTGTTGATGAACTGAAGAACTTTGTAGCCAACAATCTTTCTCAATTTGGTGGTTAGTCACGTACTGAGATCCGTGCATCATTAGTTAGTCACGTATTGGGATCCGTGCATTGAACGAAGAGATTGCTGCTACAATACAAGTCCAATTGGGTATTGGGATAAGGGTTCAACTGTAGGTTAGTATTGGATACTGGGATTCCTTTTACTTGAAACCTCTTGTTATTGATAATAATGAATTCTTGGAAGTTGTGACCTTAAATTCACTCGGTAGGGTTTTGCCTCGGTGGTTTTTCCCATTCGTAAACAAATCACCTGTGTCAAACTTATTTTCTGTTGCATTTAGTTTAATTGGTGATTTGTTTGTGTTACCACGCTATTGCATGTTAAATTGACTTAATTAATTAACTTGGATAATTAATTAATTAATTTGCCAACTCATTTTTTTTTTATAACATTTACACTTTCTCCAACATTTCCTATTCCTTTCACATTTTCATCTCCCCACTGCCTTCTACCTTAATATTTCTCTTCATCTTTCCCTTTCATTTATTTTGTTTCTTCTTATTTTTATCCTCTTTTTATAAATTTTTCATTATCTTTTCCATTCTATATATATATGCATAATTTTCCCTCACAAAAAAAGTTATTTCTCTCTCACAATGTTTTGGAGAATTTTTTATTTTCTTGCAACTTTGCTTTTGGTTATTAATTTTTTTGTATTTTTAAGAACTCTACTTTGAGTTAATATAATTTAGTTTTGTGTTTTAAGTTTTTTTCTTTTTTCTTTTTTGTTCTTTTTGATTGTTGAATTTTATCCTATTGTATTATAAAAAATAAAATATTATTCTATTACATAGCATGATTTTAATAATTTTACCATATAAGAATTTTATATAAGTTACATAGATAATAGTAAAACAATAATAATAATAGTAAAATATATATTTATGAGATAACTCTAAAAAAATTATCATGCGCAACGCGTAGGTCTGTAACTAGTTAGAAATAAAATTTGCAATCTTCCCATTAAAAAAAAAAAAAAATTAGACCTCACTAGCTACGTCATTAGTTTAACTAGCTTGTAACTCCATACATATGCATGGATACACTTAAAGATATATAATAAGATGCATAATATAATTCCTATATATATAATTTAAATACTATTGATAGTCATTTTTATATATTTTTTTAACTCTTTAAAAATTTTTGTAAGAATATTACTCTCTCTGTTCCAATTTGTTTGTCCTGTTTAAAAAGTCAAATTTTTTAAGGGAATATTATTTATTATCTTGTCTGCCTTATAAAAATTTATAAGTTTATAAAAATGCCCTTAAATAAATTTATCAGCTTTTTTGTAAAAGAGTTATTCTTAATGAGGCAACTAAAAATGTGTCTCAATTAGATAGATTTTTTTAAAAATATTTGTTAGTTTTCTTTTCAAATAATTATTGTTTAAATAATTATAGAATTGATGAACTCCACAGTTTTTCACATCAGCACGATATTTAAATAAAATTATTTTTGTTTAGTCCAAACTTAACAAAGAATGAAACTCTATCTCTCTAACAAGTCTAACTCAAACTCAAACTCACCATTATCATTTTTTTTAAACAACATTATTTTTGTTTAATCCAAACTTAACAAGGAGTGAAAATCTATCTCTCTAACAAGTCCAACTTAAACTCAAACTCAAACATTGATAATTTATCTTCAAATTTGTGAGCAAAGCAAACCCCAATATTTTTTTTTAAAGTTGAGTAGTGGTTTGAGCTCTTCTTGTGTTATTTTCTTCTCATCAACTTTGTTAATATATATATATATATATATATACACACACATTTTATGGTGGAGTCAGCATAGAATCAAAATAGAGTTCTTATTAGGAGTAGGAGTTTTGTCTTCCTCTTTTCTGATGAATAAACTATGTACACAAGAGGAAAGGCGGTGTGCTTCTTGGCCACGTAGAGTATTTCCTTTTCCAATACTTTTATTGTTTTTGACTTTTTGGTTTTTATTTAATTTGAATTATTTGAAAAATATTGAGCCGGCCAATTAAATAGGGTTGAAAAAAAAATTAAAATAAAAAGGACTACATGAAGCATGATAGGTATTATTGTAATTTGCTTTTTTTTTTTTTTTTTCCTTTTAAGATTAAAATTTTATTGTTTAAATAATTGTAGAATTGATGAATTTTTTTTCATCGTTTAAAGTTTAGACCAGTTATAATTTAAAACTTATTGTTTTATGGGTTCATGTAATTTTTTCTTTTTCTTATATTTCTCTTTTGAATAGTCATATATTTTTGGAGTTGTTTCGAATCTTTCGATAACTTATTCTTTAATTATATATATTTTTTGGCATTTTGGAAGTTTTAACATCTGAATTTGTGTTTGTTTTTGCAATATTTAAACATGTTTAGCTGATTTCAATGACTATACCATGTATTATTCTTTTGAAGGTAATCACTTTTTCTTTTATATTTCTCTACTGTATAATCATATACGTTTTGTTTTGTTTCAAAAATTTATAGGAAGTAAATCTTATGATTCTTTATATTTTTTAGTATTTCAAAAGTTTTAACATTTGAATTATTCTTTTGATGGTAACACATCTTTCTCTTATATTTCTCTGTTATGTAGTCACACACACACACACACACACATGTAGATTATCTTTAATTTGTAGGTTTTGAATCTTTTGATTCCTTTCAATAGTTATCACCATAGATTATTCTTTTGAATATAACTTAATTATCTTTCTCTTATATTTCTCTATTATTTAGTCATATATATTTTATTTTGTTTCAAAAATTTCTAAGCAATTTATCATTTGATTCTTTAATTTTTTTGGTCTTTCATCAAAAGTTTTAATATCTGAAATTCTGAATAGGCCATTGCACTTTTTGAAGCAATGGCTTCTTCATCAAATTGTAATACAAATTGAAGTCATATAAGAGCAAATCATGCAATGATGTAGTTTCTTAAACAATTTAAGATTTTATAAAATTATTGTAGTCTACTTTACAAATAAGTAGATTCCCGTGCATAGCACGGGTTACGGACTAGTTAGAAATAAAATTTGCAATCTTCCCATAAAAAATAAAAAATAAATAAAAAATAAAAACCTCACTAGCTGCGTCATTAGCTTAATGCATGGGCAATGACTCATTAGCCAAGCTTATAATAGTGGCATTTTCCACGCCGTTCCTTGATTTAACGCATGTCTCGTTCCAAGTCCTCTCTCTCTCTCTCTCTCTCTCCCAATTAGTTTCTCTACAATTAATAGAGTAACTCTATTACTCTATTAATTACTCCATCTGTTGACAATTGTCAATTGTGCCTTGAACGCCTATTAGGTCGGCTTCTCAAAAAAAAAGAAGAAGTCACATTAGGTATTTTGGTTGAAACTTCGCCATTGTTTCGCTCACATTAGGTATCTGCACATGCATGTCGACCTGGTAAAGACCAATTATGACAAAGCTTCTTCTCCTTCCCATGTGACGTTACTTGGTAAAGGCCAATTACATGTGACGTTTTTGGGAAAGATAAATACCAAAATTTTGCATCCGAAAGCATGACCACATTAATTAAAAAATATCTCATCTTGTCTGCATCCGGACCCTTTCTCAATAGATTATTAGTTTTCAAATATCGACTTATTAGATTCTCACCAAAAAAAAAAAAAATACCGACTTATTAAATAAACACTTTACTTATCGAAGTGGTGACTGCACTGGTGAGCCGCCCCCCTTTTAAAATGCTAACACAGAAAATAAACTATATATTGTGACGGGTTAATTTGTCTGTGAAAAGGGCAATAAAAATAAAAAATAAAAAATTCTGTGTGAGAAAGAAAAAAAAAATTATTTTAATATAATGAATATTAAAATGAAGAAAAAATAGTTTAACTGACCACAATGACCGGTATGGATCCTTGAAAGTTCAAAGAGTTATTTTGGGCTTTACTCAGAAACTTCCACCTGAAAGCAAGACTACATTAAAGTCTAGCCTCTTGCATCCATTCACTCACCCTCAATTCATAATTCGTCCTTCACTTTCCTCACTGTCTATATTGACACCGCTTTCACAGCTTTCCTTCTCCTCCTCCTTTCAACTTTTTTCACCTGTCTGCTCGAAAATCCCGATGGCCTCGTCTCACCAACTCAAGAACTTTGATGTCTTCTTGAGTTTTCGAGGTGAAGATACTCGCCGTGGTTTTGTAAGCCATTTACATAAGGCTCTGACTCAACAAGGTATTCAAACCTTCATTGATGATAATCTCACTAGGGGAGAAAACATATCTAAAGAGCTTCTCAAAGTCATTGAAAACTCAAGCGCATCAATAATTGTATTTTCTAAAAATTATGCATCCTCTAGTTGGTGTTTGGATGAACTTGCTAAGATTATTGAGTGTACCAAAAAAGTGCTACCAGTTTTCTATCAAGTGGATCCATCTGAAATTCGTAAGCAAAAAGGGGATTTTGGAAAAGCGCTGACTAAGCTTGAAAAAAAAATTAAAGATAAGACGAAGGTACAAAGGTGGAGGGAGGCTTTAATTAACGCTGCCAATATTTCTGGCTGGGACGACAAAAACAGGTATTTGTATAGTGTACTCCTGTTTGTTGATCTTCAAGAGTTGTAATGGTTTTATGATGTCCATTAAATTTTATTGTTAATTAAACAACAACTAGAATTAATTGTTAGCTTTTATTTTCTCTTTAAATTTTACTAAATTATGAAAGTAAAATTTTCTTGTCATATCTTTTATACAATGCTTTTTTCTTTTTTTCTTTTTTCTTTTTTTCTTTTTAATGAGAAGAATCAATTATACTAAGCTAGTTAGCTATAGATTAAAGATGAAAATAAAAGAACTTAATATTACATTACTTACCATTATTAATTAGGAATTTCACCCCTCATAATATTTGGAAAAATTTTAAAGAAAAAAACTTAATTCATTTTTTCTAAGCATGTAGTGAGATCCAGTAAGATTATGTTGTCATCTAAGTGGATTTTAATGCCACTTCATCCCAAAAGCTAATTGCTACCCAAAATAATGAATTAAATAAAAATTTTCAATCCGAGTTACACGTCGCTTACTTCATCTAACAACACTTCAACTGTGATGTAAAAATTAAACATCTTGCATTCAGTTTATGTTATTTATTTTTTATAGTCCAACTCGTTACATGTGTTAATGAAATGCTCTGTGAATGACAGTTGCACTGAATCTGACCTTGTCCAAAAACTTGTTGAAGAGATCTTAAATTCTGAAGTCATTCAGATGCCATCATATGTTGCTACAATGCAGCTGGTTGGAATAAAATCTCGCATAGAGGCTGTAACAAAACTTTTAGATATTGAATCAAATGATGTTCGCATGGTAGGAATCACTGGCCTTGGTGGAATAGGCAAAACTACAATTGCAAAAGCTATTTATAATAGCTTTTCAAATCATTTCAAAGCAAAAAGTTTTGTAGAGAATGTTAGAGAGTGGTCAAAGACAGAGCAAGGCAAAATACGTTTACAAGAGACGCTTCTTAAGGGTATCTCAGAGGACAAGAATTTGAGTGTGGATACTATATATGAAGGAAGCACAAGGATAAATAAAATTCTTCGCCTAAAAAAGTTTCTAATCATTCTTGATGACGTGGATAATGCCGACCAGATAGAAACATTGCTCGGACAATGTGAAGGCTTTGCTTTTCGAAGTAGGATCATTCTAACAACAAGAAATAAAAGATTGCTAGCTAATCGAAATGGTTTTTCAACCTATGACTATGAGGTTAAGGAATTAGATGAAGATGAAGCTATTGAACTCTTTCGTAAGCATGCCTTCCCAAGTAATGAAGTCCCTGAAGATTATTTGAAACTTGAGAAACAAGCTATAAGTTATGCCAAAGGCCTTCCTCTAGCCCTAAAAGTAATGGGTCGTGATTTGTGTGAGCAAACTATACATGAATGGAATGATGCGTTAGATTATTATAAAACAAATCTTCATGAAGATATTCAAAAAATACTAAGAAGAAGTTATGAAGGATTGACCGAAAATGAACGGAATATTTTCCTTGATATTGCATGTTTCTTCAAGGGATATGACATGAGTTATAATATGATGAGGGATGTACTGAAAGCTTGTGGTTTAAACCCAGTATATGGTATTCGAAAACTTATTAACAAGTGTCTCTTGACTATTGATGAAGAATTTTATTATTTGTCGATGCATGACTTATTACAACAAATGGGTATGGACATTGTTCGACAAGAAGCACCACAAAAGCCTGGGGAACGTAGCAGACTATGGTGTTATGAGGAAGCTCTTGATGTTGTAGCTGAAAATATGGTATGTTTGTTGTTTTGATTCAGTCCCTCCCTTCACTTGAAAGATGTATTACTCTTTTTTTCCCTTTTTTTATTTATTTATTCTGAATAAGATTTTTGTTTAAAGTTTATTAACTATTATGTGTTTTGGTGATTTACTTACCCTTTTGTTCAACTAGGGTTCAGATAAAATTCGAAGCATAATATTGTGGCCGCCTAAATCAAAACAAGTAGAGGTGCAAATAAAGGCACAATTTTGTAAGATGAAAAATCTTAGATTGCTTTTGATTCGTAATGTACGTTGTTGCAATGGACCTCTTGAATGTCTTCCCAATGGATTAAGCTTGCTTGATTGGCGTGAATATCCATTTTCTTCATGGCCACCAAATTTTTTTCCTAAAAACCTGGTTGTGCTCAACATGCCTTTTATCCTATTAGAGGAACCAGTACTCAAGCAGGTATGATCATTAGCATTTATAAATTATTATTTTTTCAAAGTTTTTAATTTTTAATTTATTTATATATACTTCTTTAAAGATTAAATCATGTTCTAAGTTTCAAAATTTTTTTTTCCTACAGAATTTTGTATCCGTGACATATATGGACTTCAGTGTGTGCAATCTGATTACGAAAATACCTGACTTATCAATGACCCCAAACATAAAGCAATTGAAACTTAATGGGTGTACAAATTTAGTTGAGATTGATGACTCCGTGGGGCGTCTTGATAAGCTTGAAGTGTGGCACCTTTACCATTGCGAAAAACTTGAAACTCTTCCGAACTGTCTTACGATGAAATCTCTTAGATCTTTTATTCTGAATGGATGCAATAGGATTAAGAAGTTTCCAAATATCTTGCACGAAATGAAAGGTGTTAAATATTTACATCTTCCAGTTAGCTGTAATGAATTGCCTCCGTCATTTGAGAATTTGATTGGGCTTATGCACTTAACTGGAGGAACGTTTGATTCAAGCAGTGCGCATGCTATGGATAGCTTCTATAATTTACGGCATATAGAGAATGTGGAGATTGATAGGCAGCCAATGTGCAACTCTCTTGGTTGCTCTTCCAAATATGTTTTTCCAATGTTGAGAAAACTAGAACTTTTTGGCTATACAATTCGCTCAGAAATAGAATTTATTTTGAATTATTGTTGCCCCCTCACACTGGAAGAGTTACAAATCCACGAAAGCAAAGTTGTCACCCTCCCAGAAAGCATGAGCAGATGTGAGAGATTACATACGCTTATTATTAGCGGTTGCGATGAATTTCGGGAAATCCCAAGGCTTCCACACGGTATAAGACATGTAGAAGTAGTAAGTCGCCACTCGCTGGATTTACAATCATTGTTTCAGGTATATCTCTCTCTTAAAGATATTAAGAAACTATTTGTGTTACCTTCACAAATACTACATGATTTGCTAAGATGTAACTTGTTGAATTTGCTAATTGCATGCAGCTGCTTCGAGAAATCATAGGGCTTCCACCAAATCTACCACCATGTTTAGGTGTAACAAGCCACATGTTCTCGTTAATATGGTTTCCAAAAATGACAGGGCTTCCAATTTGGCTAGATCTCCTTTGTGAATATAATTTTGAGGTAACAGGAGATGAGAATGATATTCCAAATTGGTTCAACCATCAAAGGGATGGAAATTTAATATCATTCTCGATTGGTCCCGAATTTCCAACAATTGCTCTCTGCATTGCCTTTGGAATACAAGATTTTTATTGTGATTTAAGTTGTTATGTCTTCGTTTCCATCAATGGTAGTGAACGAACGTTTGACAGAAAAAACATTAAAATAGGCAGGAGCTTTGGGCATCTGTGTTTTTGCTGTAGACCTCAGAGCTCATTGCAGGAACTATTTCGGGACTTGCAACTAACTGATCGGAATCATGTTGACATCCTCTGCAAAACTTCCCCTTATCACAAAGAAATTGCTCCTATCGTTAAAAGGATAGGAGTCCATGTAGAATGCAATTGCCCTCCTCCTCCTCAAAATCCCAGTATCTTGCAATCAGGTTTGGGACTTCCAATGGATACAGAAAATGGATCAGACTTAGGTTTGGCATTTGACTCAGTGGCCCAGCCCGTAACGCCCCAAGTTAAAAAAAGGAAAAGAAAAGTAAGAGGCTGTTTGGCTCCCCTATTTTCATCACTCAATTCTCGTCACTCAATTTTCATCACTCATCACTCATCACTCATTACTCATTTTTCATCACTCATTACCCATCACTCTAAAATTAATACCCGTTTGGCTCTGTCACTGAAATTCCATAACTCAAAAATTTTTCACACTATTTGTAGGCCCCAGCTCTGTCACTTGGTGCAACTTTTTTTTTTTTTTTCTCCAGTACCCAGATACTCGAACCCAGTGAAAAAAAAAAAAAAAAAAAAAAAAAAAAAAAAAACCAGGGGAAGACCGAACCATTGAAGAAAGAAGAAAGGAAAAAAAGAAAAAGAAAAAAAGGAAGAACTGAAGAAGAAGAAGACAAGCTGATCAGAAGAAAGGAAAAAAAAAAAGAAAACCCAGGACCGAACCACTGAAGAAAGAAGAAAGGAAAAAAAGAAAAAGAAAAAAAATGAAGAACTGAAGGAGAAGACAAGCTGATCAGAAGAAAGGAGAAAAAAAAAAAAAAAAAAAAAAAACCAGGTGAAGACCGAACCCACTGAAGAAAGAAGAAAGGAAACAAAGAAAAAGAAAAAAAAAATGATGAACTGAAGGAGAAGACAAGCTGAACAGAAGAAAGGAAAAAAAAAAAAAGAGGTAGATTGGTCAAAAAGGTGCGGCTGGGTTATGACAAGTGGGACCGGGTGTGTAATGTTATTTACGAGTTTGCCATTGAAAACAGAAAATTGAAAATTGAAAACTGAAAACAGCCAAAAGTTGTTTTCAGTTTCCACAACTCATAACTCAAAAAGTAGAGAATTGAGTATTAAAAACAGAGTTATGAAAACAAAAAAATTGTGCAGGCAAACGAGTATTTTGCTATGGGTCCCACCATTTTTGAGAATTGAGTTATGAAAACAGAGAATTGAGTCATGAAAACTAGTGAACCAAACAGCCTCTAAATGTCTGATTTTTTTTTTTTAGTGCCCCACCTACCCCACCTGTTATCCACCGCTCAGCTCATGCTATTACTTCTTTCTTCTTTTTAGTAAATGTAAACCCTTTCTTCACTCTCTCATCCTCTCCCACCGGTACACTCCACACCACCATCTCCACCGTCATTTTTTCCGGCAAGATCAGCAGGAAAATACTGAAGAAGATCTAAGCACCTTCACATATTTTATTTGAGGTAAAAGTTTGAATCTCTTTTGATAGGTTTTATGCTATTGTTTGAGGTTATTTTTTTCTAAGCTTTGATAAGGATACCCATATGATTTATGAGCTTTGGAAGTGTTATTTATGTGTTTATATGTATGGGTTTATATTGGTGGAATTATTTCATGAATTGGTTTATGGTTGTGCTAATGGTGGTTATCTCAGGTTTATTTATGTCGGAAATTTGGGGGTTTTGAGTTATAACATGTGGTGGTTGGTAAAATAATTTTTCCATTGTTATTGGGTTTATTTGGAGTTAGTTGAAGTTCTAAATTTATTGTCTAGGAGGATATTGTGATTTTGCTTTCAACTCCAATCAGTTTCCACTGTGGGAGAGAATGGGAAGACTCTTGATTTGTCTGTTCTTGATGGTCTTTTTTTTTTTTTTTTTTTTTTTTTTTTTGGTATTTAAGTAACTGAAATTTATCAATTGGACTGTTCAATGGGACATTGTTCTTATCATGACAAAGATGCTCTAAGCCATAGATGCAAACATTTGAGAAGGCAATATAATGAGAAATGTAACCACTGATATTATGTGTAGTATTCTTATATCCAATCTTGTATCTTTAGAGCATTTGTTGTTCTTTATGCTGCATCCTTATGCTTCTTCATATAGAAATTAATCTGTTCTGAGTTGTCACAGATTATTGTTGCATAGAGTGAAGAGGTTTCTGATGGAGATGCAATGCAAATTTTGACGATGAAGAGCCCAATTTGATGATTGGTATGTTTTTTGTTTCAGCATCGAGAGCTTTCCCCTGTAATTCAAGAGCGTTATTGTCTGCTTCTATTGTCTTATATGTGTTGTTCCTTAACCTAAATATCAATGTTCTTTCAGTTGCATTATTTCATTTTCTGTATTGCTATCCTAAAATCTGATGTTATAGAACTGATAATTGTGCTTATTTCTGCTTGATTTATGAAAATCCAGCGACTGATGGGGGGTATTAGCAAGTTGATCAAGATGTTGGTTTCATGTAATGGTGTCTGTAAGATTTTCTTTTGACAAGCCTATAACAGACTGATGGAGATTTATATTTACTTTGATTTAGAATTTTTTTTAAAGTTGCAAAATTTTAATGAACTCTAAAAAATTTCAAATTGAGATCTTCTGAACGAACGTACCATAATAGAACTTTCCCAATTTTCAAAGATTTATTTCTTGTATACAGAAATGACAACCCTGATGAAGGGCAAAATTACTAAACTCTAGACATTGAGGACTATGAGCTGGGATTCTCTCTCTCTGTCTCTCAATACTACCTATAGGTAGAAAAGATTGGTACAATCAATTCATGACTTCCCAGAACTAGATATTTTTTTCAGTATACAATTTTGTTTTCATCACCGTTTTAGTGTATATTCTTTTCTGATATGCTCACCTGCTGTCCAATGTGTTCTATTATAGGCATTTATATGATCTTCTAACTCTGGACTTTTTATGTAAAAGTCTTTTTTTTTTTGTTCTTGTGTTATGTGTTCTTGTATTTACATGATAAATATAGCCACACAAGTTATTCCTTTGAAGGGTAAAAATATTAGCAATTCAGCCCTGGTGAACCATCATTCCTAGAAGTTGGCTTCCAATCAGATATTTAATTAAATTTGTGTGCATTATGCTTCTATCTAGTGAGAAGCCTTATGCACGAATCAGTTTTTTGCCAGTTGAACATGTTTTTAATACATTTCTGCTTAATTTGTTTGCCTTAAAACTCATGGCTAGTTGTTTTCTTCTTATTCTTCTTTTTTTTTTTTTTTTTTTTTTTTTTCAATCAAATGTTGCAGTCTAAGAACTTAGAATTTATTTTTAGCGTGCAAAATTTTCATTTTATAGGCATTTGCATGATTTTTTCACTCTCTACTATCAATGTAAAAGTCTTTATTTGTCTTTGCAGGCTGAGGACTTGGAATAAGTTTTTTTTTTTTTTTTTTAAAGGTCTATTGGACAATTTTATTGACTTGATCCATTCAAAGAAGATAACAAAAGAAAATAGGAAGAACATTTTTTTGCAGTTGGTGATCCTTCTTATTCTTTCCATTCAATATTTAAATTTTACTTGTTGATTTGAATTTTGAGAAATTCAAAACTTTTCAATTTAGCACACGTATCCAGAATCTAAATTACATACCAGAAGATGTTTATTGTTTATCTAACTATTATATGTATGATTCTAAATGATAATATTCATTTGAGAGGCATCAAATTATATTAGGTTCTCTATCTCATACACAATTGTTTATGTATAAACCATGAACCATCCTATTTTCATTACACTAAAAAAGACAGATTCTTGATGAGAAATAGTATATTTGCAAGCCCAATTATATCAAACAACAAAGAAGCAAATGTGCCCCTTTATTTATTTATTTATTTATATTTTAATATTATTAGTCATTGTTTCCAGCATAAAGAAAAGCAACATTTTCAAAAGATCAAGCAGGGCAGAAAAATATAAAATACATTGAAAGCTTGGAGTGCAATATAAAAGTTAGGAAGTCATCCAAGAAAATGTGCTTCTCAACAAAGGATGACATTTAGTGATAGTATTGAACATATCTGAAAACAGGAAACATCAATCACATAATTTTGCAAGATTTGTAGCCCCATGATTTGAGCTTGATTAAAAATTTAATTCTTTCCCCGTGTCAGATCAAAAACAGGAAACATCAATCACATGGTAGCCAATAATATGTGGTTCTTGGGAAGAGTGATGCAGTGATACATGCATGTTGTTTTGGGTTTGGAGTTTGGATGTCCTAATTTGTTTTTGTTTTATGCGTAGGGGCATGACATTTTGTAATTTTCTTTGTATTTGTTTCAGATTTGGCTGGTCAAAATGGACTTCAGCTTGTGTCTCCACTTTGACATTCTCAGACCAGGTGAACATATTTTCAACTGGCCTTTTCAGCATTATAGATGGTTAAGTAAGGGGGATCCTATAGCCCTTCTCTTATGTTTCTTTTTTGTTATGAAGATGCTGAAAAGGATGATTGCAAGAGTAGCAAGAGGCATTCTTATTGTGTTTCAGGTGGGAAAGGAAATTGAGATTTCAAACTTCATTATAGATGATCCCTGCATCATCTTCTATCAGAAATTTAACTGAGCTTGGTTATCCTAGTTTTCTGCTTCTTTGCATTGAGAAATTTCTGCATTAAAAAAGAATAAGGATTTCAAGTGAATTGGTTTGAGCAGAAGATGAATTGGCAGATATTGTTGGCTGTAAGGTAGGTTCTCTTCCCATGCGAATGTAAATTTATTAATTGCTGTAAGGATCCTTGTTTTAGGCTGCTTGGAATTTTATGATTGAACAAATATGGACATTAAATTCTATCAAAAATATATATATATATATATATATATGGATGTTAAATTCAGGTGCATTTAGCTACTTATTTTTTTTCTTATTAGTATGCTGATATAGGTGGTTTATATGTATGATAAATTGAAGTGCATTTCCATTTTTGTGTCTGATTTCGTTCAAAGTATTAGATCAAATATTTGCAAAATTGTAGAGAAAAAGACGTTATTTTATCTAATATATTTTCCTATCCTTCCCTAATTTAGGCTTTGTGGAAGGGGGGTCCTTTCTTAGATCCAAATTTTTTCCATCTTGAATAATTCCCTTTTCAATTTTCTTATTGCAAGGCTTTAATATTGTTTTTTGCAAACGCATTTGTAATCATGTTAGCAAGTCAGTGATATGGAAGGTGGAGGAGCCTTGTCTCTGATCTATTTGTAATAATGCATTAAGACAAGTTAACACTTAACAAGAAGCTGTATCTGCTTCTATTTGAAATATAAATAAATCTTGTTCTTTTGCACTAGCTATGTGGTACGCTCTTCTCTCCTATTTCTTGTAGTTCAATAGGTTAGACATGATCTTAATTAAGGGCCCCTTTTGTGTACTAATTACCTTTGATTTTTTTTTTAAGGAAAAAAAAAATTATAATTTGATAGTTACAACTTACAACTTACAGCGGGTGAGCGAGAATTTGAATCCTAGATGTTTTTATTTGAAAACATCGAGAGGTGCCAAGGCTCTCAAAAGAATTTACAGCTGGTCGACAAACATGATTGATGTAGGTTTTCTTCTTCTTCTTCTTAAAATTTAAATTTGAACAACATGGTTGACACACAAATATGCTTTACTCCTACAAAAAAAACACAATATCCTTTGCCCCTCTCCTATAAAAGATACTATTATCGGAGTTGGCCTCTATCTCCATAATCAATCATGATACATAATAATTTTGAGCAAATTTACTTGACTAATCAAATTTTAGGAGTGTCTCCATAGCCCCTTATTAGACAAACACCATATCTAGGTCATGTTAAGTTTTTATTGCAATCAAGTTATTATCATGTTTAAGTTAGATTATAAGTTATTTAATTTGATGAATTAAGATGGTGGGTTTGTGGTGTGCCTTTGTGTTAAAACCCCTTTCCCTCTCCCTTTTGTGCATATGTGTGTGTTTGTTTCTCAAAAAAAAAAAAAAAAAGGGTAATTGTCCCACATTGTTTAAGAGAGTGTGTTGTGTATAGTATAACTTATCCACCCTCCCTTAAAAGTTATCATGGCTTTTGAATGCAGTTGTGATGTGCCTTTGTGTTATAACCCATTTCCCTCTTCCTTGTGTGTGTGTGTGTTTGTTTCTCAAAACAGAGGGGGGGGGGGGGGGGGGGGGTGGGGAGGGTTTGTTTGGGTACTGGGTAGGTTCATTAGCCTTTCATGTCAAATCCAATACCCCACACCTAGGAGGAGTTAATTTTCTAGGCCAAAATAGATTTTAGAAATTAAAGTTTATGAAGTGAGCACCATCTATCTTTGAAGTTTTTGGAGTTTCAAACGAGAGTTATTGGTTCTTAATGTTTCAAAAATAAGGACTAGTCTGTTAATATATATTAGTTTCATTTTCTACAAGGCTAATTGAACAATGCCATAACATTTAGCCATTTAATAGCGACATGACAATATTTTTAATATCAACAAATTACACATTAAAAAACACAAGACTTACGGAAGATCAAAGCCTATTCCGTTTGAAACAGGTTTTTCCCAAATCAAAACCAAGCTAAAATTTCCATTAAAAAAAAAAAAAAACTAAGCTAAACTAACGACGTTAGGGACCAATAACGATTATTTGAAATTTTGAGAACGAAAGCATTCACTTGGTAGACTTCAAAGTCTAACTGTGTATTTTGGCCATTTTTATAAAGAAAATTCAAGGCAAAAATCTACTTTATATCCTATTACTTTCACCAATTATTATTTTAGTCCATTAACTATTATCAATTGTCATCTTAGTCCACAATGTATAAATACTGTCATTTTAGTTCATTAACTTTGAACAATTGTCATTTTAGTCCATTGAATTTAAAAAATTTCTGTTTTTGGATTTAAATAAATTAATACAATAATCATTTGAAATGATAACTTGGTGTGTGTCAGATGGGAACTGCATACGTCTGATATAATAGTCAAATGCTCAAAGAGGTTTAGATACCAATGTTGTTGTTGTTGTTGTTGTTGTTGTTGTTGTTGTTGTTGTTTTTTTTTTTTTTTTTTTTTTAATTAAAAAAAAAATCATATTCTTGAAGTTGCATATTGATAATATGAATTATCTATGATTGCAGTGATCAAAAAGGAGAAGCAAAGTTATATGACTTCTAGTTTGTCTATTCATCCCAGCTTAACCATATAATACTAAAGGATTTTTTTTTTTTTTTTTTTTTTTTAAATTACTTCTTATATGTGTGGATACAGGTCTAATCTTAGAAGGTATGAAAAATTCATTTTAGCCTAAAAATTATTAACACAGTGGGTCTTGATTATTATTCTATTTTTCAGAGTTTCAAGAAGTTTAAACAAATTACACTAATTAATTATAATCTATAAAGCATGGGTGTGGATTCCAGTTTGGGTGCGGGTGCGGATACAAGTGCGAGACTTGGCAATTTTTGAAAAAGTAGAGTGCGGATGCAGTAGGATACATATACTAATAAATTATTAAGTATATTTTTATTTACAAATTATTAAATACATTTACTAATACTAAAGGAATTTTTCATTTTTTTTAATTACTTCTTATACGTGTGGATACAACTCTAAACTTTGAAGGTGTCTAAAATGCATTTTAGACTAGTTTTGATTGAAATTCTCTTTTCAAAGTTTCAGGACTACATTGATTAATTATAATCCTATAACCAAAAGTTTGAAAACGTAGTTTGTCGTCTGCTTCCTTAACTGCAAAAGTACACTCTTTGCTGCTGTTGCGTATTAGAAGTTAGATCTGTATGAATAACCCTACAACGCTACACTAAGGCTTTGACGCTTTGTTTTGTCTTTTCAAATAGCAGGGCCAGAAGCACGCCACTTTCTTCTCTTGATTTTAGACAGAAAAATCATATTAAAAAAGACATTTATGGATACTTGGAGGTTGAAACTAAACATAATTAAGTCTGTGCATTACAACTTGGCTAACAAAGTTTTAACTTATTCCTATTCTTTTATGAAAGTTCCAAACCATGAATAAAGTCAATACAGTTACGACCACTATTTTATGAAATTATGGTTCCAATGCATGACCTCTTTAAATTAGATTATTTGATTACCAGAAAATATTTTAGAGCTTTCAGATAGTGGAGAGGCTAACTAGAATTACATCATTTGGCCCCAACCTCCAGGACCTAAAAGTGTTGGCATGCAGGTTCATGCTCTTGTTATCCAAACAAAAAGCTATAGTTTGTTAAAGTTATAATAAACTTCACAGCATGCTCATATATGTCTCCCATACAGTACTGGTATTTGGTTCCATTGCTAGCAGTGAAATGATTTGCAATTTAAACCAACAATAAAGGAAATTTAAATAAGATTTAAGAATCCAATAAGAAAAACAGCAAAACCCATACCAAATTAAGTGATTGACGGCCAAAAAAACCCAAACCCAATGATATTTCAAAATTAAAAATAGGAGAAAACTACCAAATCATGAGAAAATTAACCTTGAGATTGTAACACTAGACTAAAGGCGGATTCGACATCTTTTTCAGGCCCCAATAACAACTCCAGTGACGACTGTGGCAGAATGAAGCTCCAATGTGAGGATAAAGAGTGTTAGGTTCTAAATGTTTAGAACAATTGGCAAATCGTGAACACAAACTTGTCTAGATATAAATCTTAGAGTCTATAGGTTTTATTAGACAATGCTCAAGGTGATTCAAGTTAAGATTCAAGATCATACAAGCTGCAGGAAGAAGACTTCATATTCTGCCTGGTTCGATCGATCGAAGAACAGGCTCGATCGATCGAAAATCGTATCTGTAGAATTTTAAGTCGGCCCAAACAGCAGCTTAAGTCCATTAAGGATTAGGGTTTCAGATCTACTTCTCCCACTATATAAAGGAAACCCTAAGCCACGTTTTAAGAGCTTTTGTAGAGAGAGATTAGAATGCCTCTATGCCTCCTTTTATTTTTAGGGTTTTGTACCCAAACCTCTCTAAGTCTTTGTTGCTCATATTGCTGTTTTGTGTAAATCTCTTGTGAGATCTTTGAGGAGCTTTCCTTTACACAAAACTTAGGGTTTTCAAGGTGGAGATATTATCAAAACCTTGATGATCATTTAGTTGCAGATTCAAGAACTTAAAGATACACAAGCGGGGGTGCTTGTATTTGATTGAAGAATTCAAGAAAGAAGGAGTCCGTGGATTCGGAGCTTGCACATGGTCGTATCAGTAAGTTCTACTGGTGGGTAGCATTAGGAAGTCGAGTGGGGAGCTTGTAGTCCTTTTGTATGAACTTTGATTCTTTCGCATAATGGATTCAGGTTTACCTTGAGAATAGCTAGGTCAAATCCTCCCCGGGTTTTTAACGTGTGGTTTCTTGGGTCATCATATCTTGTGTTCATTTATATTTCGCTGCTTTATATCTTGATATGATTATTTGATTGCTTTAACCTAGAATTACATAATTTGACTAAGTAACAACTTGGCTAATTAATCTAGGCTAACCAATCTGGTTGTGTTTTAAGGGGTCTAAAACCGTTCAAGTGGTATCAGAGCAGGTAGCTCTTCTTGTTGTAGATCTTTTGATCTAAGAGCTGATCCTTAACCCCTGTTATCATGGATAATTTGAAGTGTCTTTCTACTCATGTTTCTGCTGATTTTATTGATGCCTGTGATGTTTTGAATAAAAAGAACACTATTGTTTCTGTTGATTTTTTTGATGCTTTTGAAACTCTTCGTAAGGAATTATCTAAATCTTTGAAAATTTCTAAGAAATTTAAAGAAGAGTTAAAATTGGCTAATCTTGAAAAAGAGGAATTGATTGTTAGATTAGATGAGTCTAATAAAAAGAATGAATTTTTGAGAAATCAAATTTCCTCTCAAGATGAGAAGATGAAAAGTTTGGAACAAGAGTTAGTTGAGTCTCAAACTAAACTTGAAAATTTGACTAGTACCAAGCCTATTGTTGATAACAGAAGTGTTTCTGTTTCTCTTAAGCCTAAGACTGAGAAAGTTTATATCCCTCCTTTCAAGAGGAATAATAAAGAAAAGACTTATTTTGCTAGGTTAGACAAAGGTAAAAGTTCTGATGTAGACGCTGAAGTTTCTAAACCTATGTCTAAACCTAATTTTAGAGAGCATAATAAATCTGTTTTTGTGCCTACCTGTCACCTTTGTGGTGTTGTTGGTCATATTAGACCAAACTGTTCTTTGTTGAGGCAAAAACCAAAATCTGAGACTAGATTTGCTGTTAGGAATACTAATGTTCTTAAATTTGTTCCTGTTTGTCACTTTTGTGGTGTTCATGGTCACATTCGTCCTGATTGTCATAAATTGAAATTTAAACATTCTGTTTGTCAATTTAGGATATGTGATGATATTTCTCCTGCCATAAGTCCATATAAATTGTTTCATATTCTTTTGAAAAATTTGAGCTTGTTGGCTTGTGAAAGGAATTTGCAGGATTTCAGTCTTTCTCAGAAGTTTGGTATAATCCCTCAAATACACTCTGCTTCACATGGATTTTCACCTACAAAGCCGAAGACTCGTGCTAGATGGGTGAGAAAAGATTCTCCAAGGTGAGTGTTGCTAACTTGTCCCTGATTTAATTCTTTCAATTATTTGTGGACATGTTTTGTTTGTGTTTTTGGTTGTGTTATTTTTTAGGTTGTTTTTTATTTTTATTTTTTTTAAAAATCCAAAAACATTGAAAAATTTCAAAAAGACAAAAATATTTTATTTTGTGTCTTGTTTTATTGTTCTTGAGGATTACATGAGTTATGATATCTCTCTCTTGATTTAGAACATGTTTGACATTGTGGAGAAACTTGAATAGTTTGTGCTAAGCTATTTTTTATTATGTGTAAGTATGTACTAGTTTGTACACGTACTTATGGGTTAATTAAGAAATTGATATTTCTTGTATGTGTACCCTCTATAGCTAAGTTAAACATTGTCATGCATTGCATTTGCATTGTTCATTTAGCATAATGTGTGCTTTTTGTTTTTTGTCATATAATTTTTAAATCCAAAAAGATTTTTGTGTTTTGTATTTCACATCTTGGATTTATAATCAAGGATTGGCCATATTCTCTTTACATAACATGTTTATGTACCTTGTTTAGCTTGGATGAGCTTACTTTGTTGCACTTTACTAGTTTGAGGTTTGTAGTGCATGTTGTGTGGGAAGATGTTTATAGTTTTTGATCACTTTGTCTTAATCTTGAAGTCACATGTTCTTTGACTGTCGGACTTGATCCTTTTAAGAAATGCATAAATAACCATCTCACCACTGTTCACTAGCCAATCATGAACACCTTAATGCATATCATAATATTTTGTGCTCGAAAAAGTGTAACACATGCACAAAAAGAACATAAGGTGTAGCCTCAATTAAATTAAAACTGGTGTGTACTATTAGGCTTGATGCCAATTCACTTAATTCAAACTAGTGTGTACTATTAGGCTTGATGCCATTTCACCTAATAATGGGGCAAAATTCAAGAAACTTACATGATTGCAAGCTTCTGTTCTAGGATATGTGGGAGTTATAGGATGTAACTCTTTAGGTGATAGTCTCCTTTAAATTCTATGTGATAAATTTTGTAGACTTTGTGATTGATTGCTATTCACATATAACCTCACATGTATCTCAACCTTTTACTAATTGCACACACTACACAAGTTACTCTTTGTTAAACTTGGTACATTTTATTGTGTGTGATCTTGTTATAGCCATCCAAAATTAAAAGATTCCTTGATCTTAATGCAAATTGTGTTTAAAGTTTGAGAAATTGGAAATTTTAGAGCTTGAATGTACCCGAATTGGGGCATTTGTTAAATTGGGTAGAATTTGATGAAATTGGCTTGTTGTATTGATGTAATTAAGCATTATAATCTATGTGATGTGTTTTGTAATGCTCAATTCATCAATTTGTTTAAAAATTTCAACAAGTGGTTTTCAATTTTGGGGTTTTTTTTTATAGAAACTCTATGCTCAAGCCAATTTTGTCAATTTGATCTCAATTGAACTTAATTCTACTACATTAATTCATGCATCATAGCATTGTACTTGTTTCATGCATCATATAGAATTTTATTCTATTGATTTTTGTGCTAACTTGCAGTCTGCCCTTGGTTTGTGTTTAGGATTCACATGCATTGCATTGATTTCTGTATCCATCTTGCAGTTTTGCAGTCATATCTCTCATTGTTTTCATACATAGCATGCATACACTTTGCTAAATTTGGTACTCAACTTGATTTAAAAATTGATTGATTAATTTTTGAATTTTGTACATTCTAGTATATGTTATTTCTTATGTGTGAACCATAGAAAATATTTTTCTTAAGAGATATGGTGGATAATCAATGTGTAAATATTTTCTCTACTTATGCAACTATTTATGGGTCACATAGTGCCATGTTTGCATTCTATTGAAAGAGATAATATTTTTCTTTATGTGTATCCTCACCTTAGTTCTTAACTTTGGTTTGTGTGTTTTTATCTTTGGTCCTGTTGGTGAGGATGTACCTGATCCTATTGGTGATGCTGCTACTGCTGCTGCTTTTCCCCCACCTCCTTTCTTTTTCCCCAAAACTGTTTTTCCTAAAACTTGTTTTGTTTTTCCTATTTTTGATAGGGGGAGCAAAGTTTTTTTTAACCTGTGTTGTTCATAGGGGGAGTTGTCTCTATTTTCTATAGAGTTGAATTGTTTTGTATCTCCTTCTTTCTCTATTTTCTCTTATCCTTTGTTGCATATGTTGACTATTTACTCTTTGTATGAGTTATCTTTGTCAATACGTGACAAAAAAGGGGAGAAATAGTTGATATGTGGGAATATGTGTGGAAAATACAAGAATGTTATGTTTAGGGGGAGTTAACTTTGTTTTTGATGTATCTAACTTAGGGGGAGACTTAGTTTGCATATTTGTTGATTTACTGTTTTTCTGTCACACATGCATTTATGCATTTGTTTAGTGTTTCAGGAAATATACAGGTTGATTCAATTAAGTTGCTGTCTACACTTGCAACTGATGGATAGTATTTAGGTTGAATTTGTTGTAATGAGCATTTTATTGTATTGGGTTGTTCTTGTATTTGAGCATTTCATTCTGTATGGAAGTTTTGTCACGAATTGCCAAAGGGGGAAATTGTTAGGTTCTAAATGTTTAGAACACTTGGCAAATCATGAACACAAACTTGTCTAGATATAGATCTTAGAGTCTATAGGTTTTATTAGACAATGCTCAAGGTGATTCAAGTCAAGATTCAAGATCATACAAGCTGCAGGAAGAAGACTTCATATTCTGCTTGGTTCGATCGATCGAAGAACAGGCTCGATCGATCGAAAATCGTATCTGCAAAATTTTAAGTCGGCCCAAACAGCAGCTTAAGTCCATTAAGGATTAGGGTTTCAGATCTACTTTCCCACTATATAAAGGAAACCATAAGCTACGTTTTTGAGAGCTTTTGTAGAGAGAGATCAGAGTGCCTCTTGTGCCTCCTTTTATTTTTAGGGTTTTGTACCCAAACCTCTCTAAGCCTTTGTTGCTCATATTGCTGTTTTGTGTAAATTTCTTGTGAGATCTTTGAGGAGCTTTTCTTTACACAAAACTTAGAGTTTTCAAGGTGGAGATATTATCAAAACATTGATGATCATTCAGTTGCAGATTCAAGAACTTAAAGATACACAAGCGGAGGTGCTTGTATTTGATTGAAGAATTCAAGAAAGAAGGAGTCCGTGGATTCGGAGCTTGCACGTGGTCATGTCAGTAAGTTCTATTGGTGGGTAGCATTACGAAGTCGAGCGGAGAGCTTGTAATCCTTTTGTATGAACTTTGATTCTTTCGCATAGTGGATTCAGGTTTACCTTGAGGATAGCTAGGTCAAATCCTCCTCAGGTTTTTACCGTGTGGTTTCCTAGGTCATCGTATTTTGTGTTCATTTATATTCCGCTGCTTTATATTTTGATATGATTATTTGATTACTTTAACCTAGAATTGCATAATTTGACTAAGTAACAACTTGGCTAATTAATCTAAGCTAACCAATCTGATTGTGTTTTAAGGAGTCTAAAACCGTTCAAGGAGGAAAGTTTGCCTTTAGTTTGCCATTTGGAGAAGAGTTTTGAACGTGGTTGAGGAATATTTGAGGTTTTAATTGCGTTATAATTGCATGTAATAAGGTGTATTAAGTTTAAATTTGCTGGTTGATGTGTCACTCCCAAATTAGTTGGCATAAACGGTATCTTTTATGCAGCTCCAGATCTAACTTAATCTCTGGTATGCCACTTAATCCTGAAAAGTACTGCTTACCTAAAACCTAACCTAATCAGTGGACCACTAAGGCAAGGTCCTATGTGAACAAGAAGATGCTCTGTGAGTAAAATTGCCATCTAAAAGGACAACCCACCTAACCATTTTGAAATTATATGCTACCGTGTAATTGGTCTTTACCAAGTAACGTCACATACATCAAATATATGTGGTCCTGATTTTGAGAAATTGCATGCACCAGGACCACAATTTAACACCTTGACCTTGAGCCAGTCAATTGCAGTTTGTATCAACGGACAAAAGGATCGGTCGTGGGTCTCTCACAATCACACAAACTAGCTAGTAACCGTAAATTGAGGGCAACCCTTTTCTCACTGCATTCACAAATGGTAACATTTAATTCAATCACCTATCTGATTCTCAAAATATATAAAAAAAAAAAAAAAAAAAAATTTATCAGTGGGACATAGACGACATTGCTAGTTTGAATTATCATCGAGTTATTGCTAATTGCTATATGAAAATGTTGCAATTTTTGAATGATCGTAAAGATTGGAAATAAACTTAATAATTATTGCAAAAATTGTTAACTTATAAAACGTACGTAAACATTTGTTTAGGATTGTCTTTGAGCCTCATCCAGCATTCAATGATCAAAGCAAAGGTCATTTGATGACTATTTGAGTGTAATGAAGCTACTTTTCGCACATGATCGTGCTCTTTCAGCGAATAAATTTGCATCAGGTGGTGGGATCGGGCCATGGGTACAGGCCACACTACTTTATGTCAAGACTGAAAAATATCATTGGATGCTCTATTGTTCTCTCTGTAGACTTTAAATGAGTAAAATTTATAAGGACAATTTATTGGTTTAATTTTCATCTGCTATTAATGTTACTTGTACACAATTGCACGACAGTGTGTACAATATAATGTTGTAGTATAAATATGTACAATATTTTATATTTTTATATAGTCTATAATCATGCAAGTTTTAAATGTGTAGTAGAAAGAAAACTAATAATTTTTCAATTTATAGTTAACATGGATATGGTTTTATAAACCTCATGTATAGCTTCTATTGTTTTCGCACGTCAAACTCATACGATGATTAAATTGTAACAATTTGAAGTCATATAGTTGTACATATTAAACTTTAGACTTTTATTTTATAAAATATTGAATCATGACGTTTATTTTATAATTATTTCCAAATGTGATTATTTGTTCACTCATTTTTACAGAAAATAATAAATTATTATAAAAAGAGCTAACTATATGAACTTAAGCGTCCGTTTGAAAAAAAAAAAGAAAAAAACTTAATTTACGGTTATTAGCTATACAACAACTTCGGATTTGACTAAAATAGAGATCTAGAAGTTGCTTTATAATTTTTTTTTTTTTAAACTTCTAGTCAATTAAACAAAAATTCACATTTATATATATATATATATATATATATATATAACACGGTAATCTCAAAATGGTATACCAGTATTAATCGGTATTGAAATATATCGTTATTTTTTACCAAATCGGTATGATCTTCGGTACAAAATTGACTCTCTTAAATTTTTTTTTAAGAAAGTTGACTCCCTTAAATTAGACGCTTTACCTTTTTTTTTTTTTTTTTTTCTTTTTTCTTTTTTTTTTTTTAAATTTTTTTACATTATCATCTAAAGGTTCTAGTCTAATCCTCCATGACCACCACTAATACATGAACAAAACTTTAAAATATTGCTTCATGTTCGGAAGACTATAAAAAGTTCTTGAAGTTTAACATGATTTAAAGTCAGTGGAACAGCTTTATAAGATTGCGTGGAAGAGTGACATCTACGTCTTTCACATTGTTTGATTGACCACAATGACCCCGGTATGGTGCTTTGAAAGTTCTTAGAGTTATTTTGGGCTTTTCTCAGAAACTTCCATGATATTACAATTCATGTAAAATGCATGTCATTTTTTGAAAGCAAGACTACAATAAAGTCTAGCTCCTTGGATCCATTCGCTCACCCTCTTCCTGTTCACTTTCCTCACTTTCTATATTGACACCACTTTCACAACTTTCCTTCTCCTCCTCCTCCTTTCAACTTTTTTCATCTGTCCGCGCAAAAATCCCGATGGCCTCGTCTCACCAACTTAAGAACTTTGATGTCTTCTTGAGTTTTCGAGGTGAAGATACTCGTCGTGGTTTTATCAGCCATTTATTTAAGGCCTTGACTCAGCAGGGTATTCAAACTTTCATTGATGATAATCTCCATAGGGGAGAAAACATTTCTGAAGAGCTTCTCAAAACCATTGAAAACTCAAGCACATCAATAATTGTATTTTCTAAAAATTATGCATCCTCTAGTTGGTGTTTGGATGAACTTGTTAAGATTATTGAGTGTACCAAAAAAGTTCTACCAGTTTTCTATCAAGTGGATCCATCTGAAGTTCGGAAGCAAAGCGGGGATTTTGGAAAAGTGCTGACTAAGCTTGAAAAAAAAATTAAAGATAAAACGAAGGTACAAAGGTGGAGGGACGCTTTAAATAAAGCAACCAATATTTCTGGTTGGGACGACAAAAACAGGTATTTGTATGGTCCTACGTACTCCTATTTGTTGATCTTCAAGAGCTTTAATTGTTTTCTGATGTCCATTAAATTTTATTGTTAATTAAACAACAACTAGAATTAATTGTTAGCTTTTATTTTCTCTTTAAATTTTACTAAATTATGAAAGTAATATTTTCTTGTCATATCTTTTATACTATGCCTTTTTAAAAAAAAAAAAAAAAATGAGAAGAATCTTTTATACTAAGCTAGTTAGCTATAGATTAGAGATGGAAATAAAAGAACTTAATATTAGATTACTTACCATTATTAGTTAGGAATTTCACCCCTCATAATATTTGGAAAAGTTTAAAAGAAAAAAACTTAATTCATTTTTTCTAAGCACATAGTGAGATCCAGTAAGATTATGTCACACCCCAAACCCAAAAGGGTTCAAAGCATACGAAACCAAACCTTCAAGAGAGACTATGGGGATTTTTTTTTTCTTTTCCACATGATAAGAATATATAACTATACTGAAATCTCCACATTACAAGTCAAAGCTCTATTACACATATATAGACAATACGAATTACAAATCATATGCCTCCAAAATTTACATGAATATTCCAAACACCAAACGAGTTAACATAAAACTCCAATGTTCTCAAAAATATGCAACCCCAACAAGATTCTTGGGCTAACAAACCTCAAGAGAGCCCCACCTCTAATAGAATTAACTACTACTTCCTTAAAAATAACTAGATCAAATCACCAATTGATAATAATGTTAGTCTCCCAATACATCATAACACTCTAATCACCACCAATAAGACAAGCTCCATTTCCAAGGTGTAGCTAATTTATCTGAAAAAAATCTATTTGAGAGTGGAATGAGCTAAAATCCAGTAAGTAGCATAATTAATGGGAATGAGAGAAATGCAAGTTTCATGATATCCAGCAAATTCATTTTCATTGGTAAGATGACAAGAATGATTGAAATTATGCAATATAAAGATTTCTCAAAATATCTCAATATGAAACTATTTACTATATACTGTGAGCTGTCAAAACAACATTTTTAAAACCACAAAGACATTATACCGCCATAGAGACAAGTCAAAACCCATAAACCACTAGCATGATATGTACCTCTTTTGGCATGTGGTCTATTGGCCCTACCTAGCCTCACCCACACCCTTAAAGATTTACCTATCCCTTCGTGGGCAGCAGGGGATGACACGCCATGTAGTACCTCTTTTACATGTGGTCTCTTGGCCCTGCCTAGCCTCACCCACACACTCAAGGATTTACCTCTTCCCCTCCCCCCCCCCCCCCTAATGGGCAGTAGGGAATGATGCATCACACAGTACCTCTTTTGCATGTGCTCTATTGGCTCTATGGGTAGTAGTCTCACCCACACACTCAAGAATTTACCTGCATCATGCAAAGTGGAAGGCTTTAACCTGACTCATCATCACAAAGACAGGGTGATCACCAACATCATAGCACAAGGGCAAACCCACATTGAAAGTTCACAAGTTAAATGTATTCAAAATATACAGTTTACTTCCAAGTAGCTTCTTAAGATATTTCGATAACCAAATATCCACAATATTCTCAAAGTCCTCTAAATTGTTTCTTGTCAAAAATATTTTGCATCAATTTCCCAAATAATGCAATTTACCTCAATCGGGTACCATGAAATCAACCAATCCTGTCACTAGGTCCATCATCAAAAATCTTAGAACCTAGAAACAAAATGATCAAGCCTATCAATAACAATGCCCATCACAAAATACCATCAAACCTATCTCTATAGATCAACAATGTCCCCTAAAATCAAATTTAGGGCCTAGAGCTTAACTTGACTATCCAAAGGCACCTATTCCCAAAGGATATCAAACAAGCATACAAATGATCCAAGGGACCATAACATAGCCAAAGCATTTTAATTCTCTACTGCAAGCAAATGTGCATATATAAACATAAGACACATCACTTCAAAATAGAGGTAACTTATCTCATTAGTTTCCTTTTTGAGCAACAAATGATTAAACCAACCATTATTAAAATCAGCTAAGTAAAACACATGTCAAGGGAAACACAAGAATTTACAAGCCAAACCATTTGAATAATGTTTGAAATAAATTCCATAAAATCTTAAAGTTTTAGTCTTACTTTCAGATTCAGTACATAGCAGGCCAGCCATTTTGTAAAAATCGTTTGATCAACGAAAAGTTATCCAATTAATACGAAACTTTAAGGGAACATTCCCCCATATGTATACAATGTACCACAGAAAATTCAGCACAAAAAGAATTTTCTATAATTTATTAAAAATCATGTATTGTGGCTGACTCAAATCTGTCCCCAACAATTTTAGAAAATTGCTTTAGTTTTAAGACTAGCCCAAATTATTTGAGAATTTACTCACATTAAAACCACAAGATTTAAGCATATTAAAAACAAGGAATCAACTCAAAATCTCATATAAGCAACTTATCAAACACTTGGTATGCAAAAACCACATGCTCACACATCACGTGTCAAAGTCACTCAAATGCAAAGGAAACACACTTTAAAATCAACTCACATCAACATATGCAACAACAAAAACTATATGGTTGCTCTAGGAAATCAACCCTCAAATATCCATTAGAAAACTATACAACCAAAACCTTTTATCAAAGTGAATCTCTCAAATGATATGAAATTTTCGGATTTTAACAAAACCATTGCTACCCAAAACATCTTAACCCTCTAATTTTCCATTATTCACCAAAACCCATCAAGCATTCACCATAATAATCATTAAATAGCAAAACCCAAAGGATTTCATAGAAGAAATTGAGGTAAAAGCTTAGATTTTAACCTTGGGTTTAAACCACTTCGAAATCTCATGGAGCTTTAGCTACTAGGAAAACCAATGGAGACATAATCCTCCCTAACAACGAGGTCTCGACTAGAGAGAGAAAGAAAGAAATGAGAAACGGCTGAAGAAAAGTAGGGGGGGTGTGGCTTACCATATAGTGATGTATGGATTATTATGGACCACTCATCACAAAAATATCCTGAGAAGAAATTTACCATTTCACCTTTAATTTCTTCTCTTCCATAATCCTCACCTAGCCCATCACCCCAAATCACTTAAATGCCATCACATGCTTTTAATATTAAAAAGACCTCTATAAAAATAATTAACACTCTTACTAAAAAACATAGAATTCACTTGAGATATTATTCACATTGTAAAATTGCTTAAAAAGGTTTGGGGTGTTACGGACTATGTCGTCATCTAAGTGGACTTTTAATGCAACTTCATCCCAAAAGCTAATTGCTACCCAAAAAAAGTGAACTAAATAAAAATTTTCAATCTGAGTTATATGTCACTTACTTCATCTAACAACACTATAACTGTGATGTAAAAATTAAACATCTTTCATTCAGTTTATGTTATTTATTCTTTATAGTCCAACTCGTTACATGTGTTAATTAAATGCTCTGTGAATGATAGTTGCACTGAATCCGAACTTGTCCAAAAAATTGTTGAAGAGATCTTAAATTCTGAATTCACTCAAATGCCATCAAATGTTGCTACAATGGAGCTGGTAGGAATAAATTCTCACATGGAGGCCCTAACAAAACTTTTAGATATTGAATCAAATGATGTTCGCATGGTAGGGATCACTGGCCTTGGTGGAATAGGCAAAACTACAATTGCAAAAGCTATTTATAATAGCTTTTCAAATTGTTTCAAAGCAAAAAGTTTTCTAGAGAATGTTAGAGAGTGGTCAAAGACAGATCAAGGCATAATCCATTTACAAGAGACACTTCTTAAGGGTATCTTAGAGGATAAGAGTTTGAGAGTGAACACTATATATGAAGGAACCACAAGGATAAATAAAATTCTTCACCTAAAAAAGGCTCTTATCATTCTTGATGACGTGGATAATGTCGACCAGATAGAAACATTACTTGGACAATGTGAATGCTTTGCATTTGGAAGTAGAATCATTCTGACGACAAGATATAAAAGCTTGCTAGTTATTCGAAATGGTCTTTTAACCTATGACTATGGGGTTAAGGAATTAGATGAAGATGAAGCAATTGAACTCTTTCGTAAGCACGCCTTCCCAAGTAATGAAGTCCCTGAAGATTATTTGGAACTCGAGAAACAAGCTATAAGTTATGCCAAAGGCCTTCCTCTAGCTCTAAAAGTAATGGGTCGTGATTTGTGTAAGAAAACTATACATGAATGGGATGATGCGTTAGATTGTTATAGAACAAATCCTCTTGAAGATATTCAAAAAATACTAAGAAGAAGTTATGAAGGATTAACCGAAAATGAACGGAATATTTTCCTAGATATTGCATGTTTCTTCAAGGGATATGACATGAGTTATAACAAGATTAAGGATGTATTGAAAGCTTGTGCTTTAAACCCAGTATATGGTATTCGAAAACTTATTGATAAGTGTCTCTTGACTATTGATCAATATAATTATTATTTGTCAATGCATGACTTATTACAACAAATGGGTATGGACATTGTTCGACAAGAAGCACCACAAAAACCTGGGGAACGTAGCAGACTATGGTGTTATGAAGAAGCTCTTGATGTAGTAACGGAAAATATGGTATGTATGTTGTTTTGATTCACTTTCTCCCTTTACTTCACATGAAAGATGTATTACTCTTTTTTCCTTTTTATTTATTTATTTAGGGAGAATATGATTTTTGTTTAAAATTTATTAACTATTATATGTTTTGGTGATTCACTGACCCTTTTGTTCAATTAGGGTTCAGATAAAATTCGAAGCATAATATTGTGGCCGCCTAAATTAGAACCAGTAGAGGTGCAAATAAAGGCACAATTTGGTAAGATGAAAAATCTTAGATTGCTTTTGATTCGTAATGTACGTTGTTGCAATGGACCCATTGAATGTCTTCCCAATGGATTAAGCTTGCTTGATTGGCGTGAATATCCATTTTCTTCATGGCCACCAAATTATTTTCCTAAAAAACTGGTTGTGCTCAACATGCCTTTTATCCTATTAAAGGAACCAGTACTCAAGCAGGTATGATCACTAGCATTTATAAATTATTATTTTATCAAAGTTTTTAATTTTTAATTTATTTATATATACTTCTTTAAAGGTTAAACCATGTTCTAACTTTCAAATTTTTTCCTACAGATTTTTGTATCCGTGACATATGTGGACTTCAGTTGGTGCAATCTGATTACAAAAATACCTAACTTATCAATGACCCCAAACATAACACAATTGATACTTGAAGGGTGTAGAAATTTAGTTGAGATTGATGACTCTGTGGGGCATCTTGATAAGCTTAAAGTGTGGGACCTTGGCGGTTGCGAAAAAATTGAAACTCTTCCGAACTGTCTCACGATGAAATCTCTTACATCTTTTAATCTGAAAGGATGCGAGAGGATTAAGAAGTTCCCAAATATCTTGCACGAAATGGAAGGTGTTAAAAATTTATATCTTCCAGGAAATTGTACTAATGAATTGCCTCTGTCATTTGGGAATTTGATTGGGCTTAAGGGCTTAACTATAGGATCATCGGATTCAGGAGAGGCACATCTTCCAAGTAGCATCTATAATTTACAACATATAGAGTGGCTTAATTTTTCTAGCAATGTCATATTTCCCAAGAATGTGGAGATTGATAGACAGCCAATGTGCAACTCTCTTGGTTGCTCTTCCAAATATGTTTTTCCAATGTTGAAAGGACTACAACTTATTGGCTTTGAAATTCGCTCAGAAATAGAATTTATTTTGAATTATTGTTGCCCCCTCACACTAGTAGAGTTAGAAATCTACTACAGCAAAGTTGCCACCCTCCCAGAAAGCATGAGCAGATGTGAGAGATTACATACGCTTATTATTGCAGATTGCGATGAGTTTCGAGAAATCCCAAGGCTTCCACATAGTATAAGACATGTAGAAGTAGCAAGTTGCCACTCGCTGGGTTTACAATCATTCTTTCAGGTATATCTCTCTCTTAAAGATATTAAGAAACCATATGTGTTACCTTCACAAATACTACATGATTTGCTAAGATGTAACTTGTTGAATTTGCTAATTGCATGCAGCTTCGAGAAATCATAGGGCTTCCACCGAATCTACCACCATGTTTAGGTGTAACAAGCCACATGTTAATGTTTCCACACTCATCTACAATGCTTCCAATTTGGCAGATTTGCCTTTGTGAATATAGTTTTGAGGTAACAGGAGATGAGAATGATATTCCAAATTGGTTCAACCATCAAAGGGATGGAAATTTAATATCATTCTCGATTGGTCCTGAATTTCCAACAATTGCTCTCTGTACTGCTTATGGAATACAAGATTCTTATTGTGAATTTGTTCATGGTTTTCGTTGTAATTTTGATTACCACGTCATCATTTCCATCAATGGTAGTGAACGAACATTTGAAAGAAAAACCATTGAAAAAGATAAGAGGTGTGGGCATCTGTGTTTTTCATGTAGACCTCAGAGCTCATTGCAAGAACTATTTCAGGACTTGAAACTAACTGATCGGAATCATGTTGAGATCCTCTGTGAAACTTTCCCTCGTGATTCTTATCTTCCTATCGTTAAAAGGATAGGAGTCCATGTAGAATGCAATTGCCCTCCTCCTCCTCAAAATCCCAGTATCTTTCAAGACATTAATGGGCACCTTTCTTTGCAATCGGGTTTGGGACTTCCCATGGATACAGAAAATGGATCAGACTTAGGTTCGGCATTTGACGCATCAAATGTTGATGGGTTTGATTTGGGCTCATCTTCAGTGGCCCAGCCTGTAACGCCCCAAGTAAAAAGAAAGAGTAAAAAAAGAAAAAGAAAGTTAAGGCCACGTTTTGGAACGTTGTTTAAACAACAATTTCCATTGTTTAAAAAAAGAAAAAGAAAAGTGATGGTCTGATTTGTTTAAACAACTCAACTCAACTCAACTTCAAACTCAGATTAGATCGAATCCAAATCCAATGGCTATCATTTTCTCATATCTCCACACCGATTCAGGCCTCAAATCTCTCGACGAGTTTCTTTCCGGAAAATCCTATGTTTCCGGGGACAATATCACCAAGGATGACATCAAGGTATACGCTGCCGTTTTGGTGACTCTTTCCCCAATGTTTGCAAGTGGTACGACGCCGTTTCTTCCTAACTCGCTGCAAGGTTTGCTTTCTCACTCTCTCTCTCTTTTATTTATTTATTTTTGCAAATTCTGAGTGATGGTCTGATAATTGTTGCATACAGTGACGGGGTTTCTGATGCAAATTCTTAGTAAGGCTTGTTGTTGCTTCTTTTATTGGTTTGTCATTGCTGAACTATGATTTGTTTTTATTATTTATTTTTTTGGTTATCAGTATTATCTCACAAAATTTTCTGTTTTAATACCTTTGGTAATATGCTATTCTGTATTTTTCTCTATCAACTTTCAACTTGGTGTTATTCTTTTCCTTGGCTGCCAAATAGAGGTGAAGATTATTATCTGATTTTACAGTTTTGTAGGAAATGATTCCTTAGTATTGTTGGAATAGACATTTTTTAAGTCTATGACTTCTTTTTTATTATGGTTTGGACTTTGGACTATTGCTGCATTTTTTTTTCCTAATGTTTTTAAATTCTCTAATAATTTCCTGGACTCTCACTCATTGAATTTTGGTGTGTGTATGTTTGTAAAAGCTGCTTATGAAAATCCAGGTATTAGCAAGTTGATCAAGATGTTGGTTTCATGTAATGGTGTCTGTAAGATTTTCTTTTCACAAGCCTATAACAGACTGACAGAGATTTAGATTTACTTTGATTTAGGGTGAGTTTGGTTCAGCTTTTTGTAAAAGTGCATAATCAAAAAGTGGAGTTTTTAAAAAGTGCATAATGAAAAAGTGCATTTTCAAAAAGCTAAGTGTTTGGTAAAAGCTGTTAAAAAGTGCTTTTTGAAAAAGCTGAGTGTTTGGCTAGCATTTATAAAAGTGGCATTTTGAGGGATAAATTACAAAAAAGGACAATGTATATATAAAGAAGTTTATTTCATACTTTTTTTTTATTTTTTTTTTATGTGAGTTTATTTCATACTTATTAATAAATTACTTCATATAATAATAATAAATATATTATTGGTATTATTTTAATAATGTTTGGGCTATTTTTATTTTTTAGTTTCATAATTATTTGTTATTACCATTAATGACTTCTTATTAATATTAATTAAATCTAAATAATTTTCATCATCATGAAACTCAAAATGAAAATGTAAAAAAATGATAAAATATACACCAATAATCCAGGTTTAAATTGTACTACATAAAAATGTAAAAAGATATAAAATACATATCATTAAGCCAAGTTTAAATTGTACAACACAAAAATATAAAAAAGATAATAAAATACATACTAATAACCCAAGTTTAAATTGTACTACATGATATTATAAAATAAAATAAAAGACAACTACTAATTATTATCCCCCCAAATGGAATTAGCAATTGAATCACGAAGAACCACCATCGCAGGGTCTGTTAAAGATCCTGTGTTCTGCTCACACCTGCTACCTGCTTCACTATTATGTTCTCTTCTAGAAATTGAAGCTCGATTGGCGTTTATGAAGCTCCTATCATCCCTATCATTTAGTCTAACAAAATTATGAAGAGCCATAGTAGCAGATACAATAAGTATTTGGATATGGAATGGAAAAGATGGCATGTTTCTGATAATTCTCCATTTATTCTTCCACACACCAAAAGTGCGCTCAATCACACATCGAAGAGATGAGTGAGCATAATTAAATTTTTCATGTCTAGTTCTAGGGTTTCCACCTCTCCTTCGAAAGTCTTGAAGATGGTATGATATCCCTTTGTATGGTGCCAAATAGCCTTTCATCATTGGATATCCAGAATCAACTACATAATATTTTCCTAGAAAAAAAAATTCAATTGTATTAAACACACACACAAGGTGTCATTATAATGAACAATTGATTAACCAATTACGAACCTGGTGGTGGGTGTGGAAAGTTGTTACTTTGTTTACGAATAGCATCAAGAAAAATGTGGGTGTCGTGTGCTGCACCTTCCCATCCAGGCAAAACAAATGTGAATAACATATCAAAGTCACATGCAGCCATTACATTTTGGGTTGGATATCCCTTTCTTCCAAAGTATGGAATGGACTTCTCAGTAGGTACAATCGCTACCACATGTGTGCCATCAATCGCACCAATGCAATCCTAATAAAAACATTAATAGTTTTTAGTTCCACATGACAATTATCTTATAGACAATAACATTTATTCAAATATACAATAGTACACATACTTTGAAATGTGGCC
Organism: Quercus variabilis; assembly: GCA_030445155.1. Taxonomy (NCBI): domain Eukaryota; kingdom Viridiplantae; phylum Streptophyta; class Magnoliopsida; order Fagales; family Fagaceae; genus Quercus; species Quercus variabilis. The sequence continues at coordinate 1,883,999 of CP129448.1, read as the reverse complement.
AATAAATTGGATGGTCTTGTATTTTGGTTGGAACTTCACTAAAAGTTGGATCCGAAGGCTTTACATATGCAGCTGCAAACCGAGCACCCAACAGAGTGACCATCTTCTCAAAATGTCTACTTATGGTTTCACCCGAATGCTGAAATATTTCTTGAACCATTCGGTTACATGTTCCATGACCAAGTATCAGTAAACAGATTGCCACTGACTCTTCTAATCTTATATTCCTTGAATGTTGAAGTCCATAGTTATGTTGTAAAACTTGACACAAATTTTGAAACACCTCCTTTTTCATTCTAAACATGTTGTAACACAATGTCTCATTACCTTCCATACAACGTCTCACCCAAGCCCACCCTGTTTGTTCAGAATCATAACAAGGAGTCTTATTAATGTATTTATTGAAATATGTCACAACTGCTTCACAAGTAACTGCCACAAGCTGGTAAAACTCCTCATCAGAATTGTCGTTACTATCATCATCATCATCAGAATCACTATCACTATCATCATCACTGTTACTACTCTCATCATCATCATCATCATCATTGTTATCACCATCATTATTATTGTCAGTAATGTTATAATCACCACCATCATCATCATCACAGTAATTTCTGTAATCCCCATCCATTAATAGTTCCATAAAATGGCCACTCTCATGAATACCATTATAATCATCCATATTGGTTTACGCTACACAATAAAGTAACAAATAATCAACCATTGGTAATACTTAATATAAATCAATCCATTAATAGTTCCATAAAATGGCCACTCTCATGAGTACCATTATAATCATCCATATTGGTTTACGCTACACAACAAAGTAACAAATAATCAACCATTGGTAATACTTAATATAAATCAACATAATAATCAACAAAGTAACAAAAGGCAACAATAGGTCCCAATTCAAAACATCAAGTTAATATTATATTACACATATAGTAGTCCAAAACTAATACTAAATATCACATAATATAGTTTAAAGTTAATACAACATAGCATACTTAATAAAGCTAATATTAGTCATAAGCTAATACAACATAAAAATAATATTAGTCCTAAGCTAATACAGAGTACCACATAAGGTTGGTCACTTCTTGTTTTCCCTACAAATCATTTCTTGTAGCCACTCCAGCTGTGACTCTGGCTCCTTGAAAGCTAGGAACATCTCCCTACGTGACCTTTTTAGTAAGACAATGGAAGCTTGAATTGCAAACTTACTATCCACTCCAGGAAGTGTTCTCACAATCGCCATGACATTATCAATTGAACTTAGTGACTCTTGAGAAGTACCTTCTTGCCTATTCTGACATACAGTTATTAATTGACTAATACGATTGTCCAACATTGCAGCTCCTCCTATTTTCTTCTTTTTCTTCTGTGAGGGTATTGATTCACTAGTTCGCTTTTGTCCTGAACTACGTGATTGACTAGTATGTCCTTGCTGCAAACTATCAATGTCTAAACTCATGTCACATCGATCATCCTTAAATTCGGAGCTACCATCTGAATCACCAGCACCCTCTTGTGGCATTGTTGGAGGGAGTGTATTTGAAGAAGGGGTCCATGCAGCTACTCCAGTTGCTGCAACATCCCTAAACATTATATCAAGTTCATCTAGATTCTGTGGACCTTTCTCTCGAAATTTTCTAGCTTTGGGTAATTCCTACAAAATGTAATTGTAATTTCACTCATATAACAATAATATAAAAAAACTATCTCCAAGTAACTACATATTAATAAAATACTCAACTCACCTCCAACTTCCGCGTCCACCAATCATCAGGAGCAAGAATCGTTCCCTTCTCTGCATCCCAACCTAAACTTGTGTCAAGATTCCTCAATTGTTCCCACACTCTCCATTCACTTTTTAATACATCCCACCTACTTTTTAATTGACTCCTACCATAGTTTTGACCGGTCTCGTCACAAAATTTGGTCACTAGAGCAGTCCAACCTTTGGTACTAAAGGCAGCACCTTTTGATCTATTCCCAAGTTGAATCTGTTCCACACAAAGCTTACAAAAAGTAGTTGTCCAGCTTGGATTAATATCCCATAATGCTCTAGCCTTTTTTTCCTCAGGGTTGGAAGTGGTGTTTTTACCCATCTATAAAGTTAACCAACCATAAGAAATGCAGAAAATAGAATTTATAATTTAGCAATTACAAATATTTAACCCTAACTTAAAATATAAAGAATCTCACAGCAGCCAAGGTTGAACTAAAAAATAGTAAATGGAAAATAAGCAAACAATGTTTGGATATACGTTAAACTAGCAGTGTTTAAAACCATAAAAACAAACCATACGTTAAACTACATTGTACAATAAAATGTAGCTTGGCATAGAAAGATAGCTTAAGGATTGCAACAAGCCAGCCCTCATTGTAGAGAAAGAAGCTGTGATTTTCTACAGCAAACAGAGAAAGAATAGAGCAGTAAAACAAGGACTCCCAAGCCTGGTTTTTATTCATTCACTGTTTCAGCCAGTAAATTTAGTATGTATTCATGAACATGGCTCATTTTCAACCTTAAAAGTTACAAGGGAACCACTTATAATCATACACTGTTTTTTAGTTGACCAAACCAAACACAAGTTAAAACTAGTATTACAACTTTTTTATTTTTTTTATTTGAAGTAACAGTTCTGTAAACAGTGTCAGAATTTTCAGCCAAAAATCACTTATTGGCAAATGGCAAGGCAGGCTGCAACCTTCAGTTATTTTAGAAATTGAAAAATCACTTTATAGAATCAAAGAAGTGCCAAAATAGTCACTTTATAGAATCACTTTATAGCAAATGCCAAAATAGTCATGTTGAGGTTGAAAATCCAAAAAATAAGTTATCCAAAGCAGTGCCATTTGAAAACTATGCGATGTATCAATTAATTAGCTGCTGCCTGCAGTTTGATTTTCCTGACTATTTAGACCATTGGCAAATTTCAAAGTAGACACCAAGGCTACACTTTAAGTTCATAAGTCTACCATTGACCACTTTGTATTAGCCTTATCTTTTTCCAATGGCTTCATTACTTTCTCATTGCCATTGCCAATTGTTTATCCTTGTTATCAGTTATTAGTTATCACAATGTTTGGATATACGTTATCAGTTCTCATTGCCATTGCCAATCAGTTCTCATTACAAAGAATTTTTCCCTAAAATTACAAAGCATCCACAAAAGAAAAATTACCCAAAGCACTGTTACAAAGCATTTTTCCCTAAGCATGTAGCACTATCATCATCACTGTTACAGAGCATCCACAAAAGAAAAAAAATATTACAAAGCATGTAGCACTGAAAATTTTTTTACCCGGCAAGAAATTACAAAGCATGTAGCACTGAAAATTTTTTAGCTAAAATTATTTTTCCCACACTCGGTTAAAAAAAAAAAAAAATTCAGATCAGTGTTGGTACCTGGTATTTTGGTAGCAGATCGGTGTTCTTGGTGTTTTGGTAGCAGATCGGTGTTCTTGGTAGCAGATTGGTACCTGGTATTTTGGTAGCAGATCAGTGTTAAAAAAAAAACACTTCAGTGCACAGATGAGAGAGCACTTGAAGAGGAAACGGGCACTTGAAGAAAGACAAGAAATTGAGCTAATGCCAGTGCTCATCTCAAGTGCTCTCTCATCCGTGGTCTGAGAAATAAATTGTCAGTGCCAGAAGAAATACATTCTCTTCCAAGCACTTGAAGAAAGACAAGAAAGACGGATGAGATGAGCTAATGCCAAAAGAAGAGGAAGAGGAAGAGGAAGAAGGTTCACGGCTCACTTACCACGGAGAGGGAAGAGCAGAGAAGAGATGAGCGTGAGAGTGAGAGAGCTCAGGGCTTGACGGCAGAGCAGAGAAGAGACGAGAGAAAGTGTGAGAAGTGTGAGAACTGAGGTATATATATCTCCAAGGGTAATTTGGTAAACAGGGAGACCTAACGGATACATTATGCGCGTTTGCCTTTGCTTATGGACCTCTGATGCCCCATATCTATTGCGCGTTCATGGATTATTTTTTGCCTTGGCCCAAAACGCAACTTTTTCCAAAAAGTTGCGTTTTGGGCTGAGCCAAACGCCAAAAACTGTTTCAGCATTTTACAAATGCGCATAATGATAAAAGTGGACTCTAAAAGCCCAACCAAACGGGCACTTAGAATTTTTCTGAAGTTACAAAATTTTAAAGAACTCTGAAAAATTTCAAATTAAGATCTTTTGAACGAACATACCATAATAGAACTTTCCCAATTTTCAAAGATTTATTTCTTATATACAGAAATGACAAACATGATGAAAGGCAAAATTACCAAACTCTGGACATTGAGGACTATGAGCTGGGACTCTCTCTCTCTCTCTCTCTCAATACTACCTATAGGTAGAAAAGATGGGTACAAGCAATTCCTGACTTCCCAGAACTAGATTTTTTTTTTCCAGCGTAGAGTTTTGTTTTCAACAGTGTTTTAGTGTATATTCTTTTTTGTTATGCTCACCTGCTGTCCAATGTGTTCTATGTTTTTAATACATTTATGCTTAATTACTTTGCCTTAAAACTCAAGGCTGCACCTGTTTTTTTTTTTTTTTCACTTCAAATGTTGCAGTCTAAGAACTTACAATTTTTTTTAGCATGCAAATTCTTCATTTTATAGGCATTTACATGATCATTTCACTCTCTACCATCAATGTATAAGTCTTTATTTGTCTTTGCAGGTTGAGGACTTGGTTTACCAAGTTTTTTTAAGTTCTATTGGAAAATTTAATTGACTTGATCCATTCAAAGAAGATAACAAAAGAAAATAGAAAGAACATTTTTGCAGTTGGTGATTCTTCTTCTTCTTTCCATTCAATATTTATAATCTTACCTGTTGATTTGATTTTTGAGAAATTCAAAACTTTTCAATTTAGCACATGTATCCAGAATCTGAATTACATACCAGAAGATATTTATTGTTTATCTAAGTATTATACGTATGATTCTAAATCATAACATTCATTTGAGGGGCATCAAAATATATTAGGCTCTCTATCTCATACACACCAGTTTATGTATCAACCATGAACCATCCTATTTTATTACACTATAAAAGACAGATTCTTGATGAGAAAGAACAAAGAACAAAGAAGCAAATGTACCCCATTTTTATTTATTTTTTTTTTAATATTATTGGTCATTTTTTCCAGTATAAAGAAAAGCAACATTTTCAAAAGATCAAGCAGGGCAGAAAAATATAAAATACATTGAAAGCTTGGAGTGCAAAATAAAAGTCTGGAAGCCATCCAAGAAAATGTGCTTCTCAACAGAGGATGACATTTAGTGATAGTATTGAGCATATATGAGAACAGGAAACATCAATCACATAATCTTGCAAGATTTGGAATCCCATGACTTGAACTTGATTAAAAATTCAATACTTTACATGTGCCAGATCAGAAACAGGAAACATCAATAATATGGTAGCCAATAATATGTGGTTCTTGGGAAGAGTGATGCAGTGATGCTTGAGATACATGCATGTTGTTTTGGGTTTGGAGTCTGGATGTCCTAATTTTTTTTTGTTTTATGCATAGGGGCATGACATTTTGTAATTTTCTTTGTATTTGTTTCAGATTTGGCTGGTCAAAATGGACTTTAGCTTGTATCTCCACTATGACAGTCTCAGATCTGGTAAAGATATTTTCAACTGGCCTTTGCAGCATTATAGATGGTTAAGTAAGGGGGATCCTATAGCCCTTCTCTTATGTTTCTTTTTTGTTATGAAGATGCTGAAAGGATGATTGCAAGAGCAGCAAGAGGCATTCTTATTGTGTTTCAGGTGGGAAAGGAAATTGATTTCAAACTTTATTATAGATGATCCCTACATCATCTTCGATTGGAAATTTAACTGACCTTGCTTATCTTAGTTTTCTGCTTCTTTGCATTGAGACACTTCTGCATTAAAAAAGAATATGGGTTCAAGTGAATTGGTTTGAGCGGAAGATGAATTGGCAGCTTTGTAGGCTGTAAGGTAGGTTCTCTTCTCATGCGAAATTAACTTTACTAATTGCTGCAAGTATCTCTGTTTTAGGCTGCTTGGAAGTTGATGATTGAACAAATATGGACATTAAGTTCTATCAATATATATATATGGACATTAAATTGCTGTGCATTTAACTACTTATTTTCTTTATTTCTTTAGTATGCTGATATAGGTGGTTTATATGTATGATAAATTGAAGTGCATTTTCCATTTTTGTGTTTGATTTTGTTCTAAGTATCAGGTCAATTACTTGCAAAATTGTAGAAAAAAAGACGTTATTTTGTCTAATATATTTTCTTGTCCTGGCTTAATTTAGGCTTTGTGGAAGGGGGTGCCCTTTCTCAAATCCCAGTTTTTTCCATCATGAATAATTGCCTTTTCAACTTTCTTGTTACAAAGCTTTAATTATTGTTTTTTGCTAATGCATTTGTAATCATGTTAGCAAGTCAGTATTATAGAAGGTGGAGGAGCCCTGTCTATGATCTATTTGTAATCATGCATTAAGACAAGTTAACACTTAACATGTAGTTGTATATGCTTCTATTTGAAGTTGAAATAAATCTTGTTCTTTTGCACTAGCTATGTGATATGCTTTTCTCTCCTATTTCTTGTAGTTCAATAGGCTAGACATGATCTTCATTAAGGGACCCTTTTGTATGCTAATTACCTTTGATTATGTACCCAAATTGAGTGGCATGATTTTCTGGTTAATTTATTTGTGTGTTTTATGTAGTTCTCAATATAATGGTGTTTAAAAAAACTGAGAGTCAAATTTCAATTCAGTTCAGGCAAGGATTATCAGGAAATGACTTACCATAAAAAAAAAAAAAAAATTTAAAAAAAATGACCTATTAGATCATGAAGATATTGTCAGAGTTGTGTACAATATTCTTGTACTTTTGTTATTCAGGTATCACTTAGAATGAAAGACATTTGTGACATTATGTACACAAATATGGGAAATTATATCATTTGTTTGTTAATAGATAGTATATATCCAAAGATATCTAATATAAATATAATAAAGCAGAAACATCTAATGAGGCTCTGCCATGATTTTTAACTGTTTGTGAAATTTAAGATTTATAAGATAAAATAGTATGGTTGTAGAGGAGGGTGGGGAGGGGGCGGGAGGGTCAAGAAACGGGGAGAAAGTAGAGCAAAGCCACAAAGTTCAGTCATTACTCTAACTTGTATATATTGGTGTGGTTCTTTTAGGTGAAGAGAATGATCAATCCTTTGCCAATAGTGAGCTTAATGAAAGAGTATACAGGCATTACGAGTGTCCTCAATTAGAATTGCTTTTCTTGGGATGAATTTGCAGAACATTGGCACTATGGCAGCTGATGTTTAGCTTTGGGAAGCTTATATCAAGGTGCCATTCTATCCCATTAGTAATTTTGCTAGGATAATGGGTTCTCCTCTAGTTATCACTAAAGAGCACCCTAAAGCATAGCATACAAACTTGTATTTTTTTCCCCTTTGATGAATTGATATTAATTCTGTATTCATTTAGTAAACTGAGTGTTTTTGGGTAACATGGGATGAAGTATATATAATCATATGGATTGTATAATAATCAATGAACTGGATAATTTTGAGTAGCTTTTGTTTAAAAATGACATTTTGCAGGAACATTCGGATGCAACTGCATACAAATATAGGGGGATCTCATATTTCTGATTTGTGCTTGATTTATGGTAATGAAAGTCAGAATGGAAGATCAAGTTGTTTGGACATGAAAATGGAGGTCAACAATAATGCCTTTTGGATGGGATTGACAATAACTTCGGATATGCAATATCCAGCTAGGGAGCTTGAAATATCTTATCAAGGGAAAAGTGAAAGTTTGCAACTTCTTAAGCCTCAGCATGTTCTCAAAAATTTCAGAGATCATCGAGTGAGAGATACAAGAAGAACTTGAGGAAAGGCCATGAGTAGTCAAAACAAACGTGGGTGCTGAGAAGAGGACAAAGACTACATTTGAATAGAATGTATTGATACAACACTTCAAACTGTTCCTAAAATAGATGAGAAGCTCTTTTTAGAGGGTTTTTGAACTCTTAGAAGATGAGAGAATGGCCATGAAATTTGCAACGAGGAAATGGTTATTGAGAAAGGTTTGACGGGACATCTATTTTGCTTGTCAAATTGGGATATTATATAGATTTGGTTCCGGAGTTTTGTCAATGTAAATAAGATCCAATTTTAGAGTAGAGAGTTTTTTTTTTTTTTTTGCTTAGGAGTAAAGATATTTTTGGAATAGAATTTCTTGCATGATTTCATTTTTATACTTATACCCAAATCATTTTCAAGTGTTCAAGGTTTTAATAAGAAGTCAGCTTGATTTTGTTGGGAGTACCTGCAGCTGCATGGGGATGTTTACTTTCTTGCCTTAAAATGTACAGGATGCCTTAAAAAGTAAATCAGTAACTAAGTTTATATTAAATATTAACTTGTCACTATCATTCTTTAGGCTTGAAACTTGGGATAACCTAGAATCAGAAGAGAAAAGTAATTGAACGAACTTTCAGTTACATGTACACTGATTTACTTTTTAAGGCATCCTGTACTTTTAAGTTAAAAAAAAAAAAAAAATAGTTATTGGTCTTTGATTAACTTATTCTTAGGTGGTTTGGGCTCAACCCCCAAGTGTGTTTGGGTTCATGTTTGTAGAATTTACCCATCTCTTTTATTCGCTTCGCAATAAATAAATTAATAAATAATACTACCAATAAGAACAAGTAAATTTCATGCTAAAATGGCAAAGAGGGTGCTAGTGCTGTTTGCACCCAATGCATTAAACATATATATAGCCTTCTTGGCAATTCTGCCATTTAGATCTCTAAGAACAACAACCCAAACAATTTATCCATGTGGCCCAGTATGTCAAAATTTGCCCTATTTGTCAAACTGTATATTGATTATTATAAAAAAATGTACAAAATTCTGTCATTTTTGTCTTAATGCAGATTATGTCAGTTAGATATATAAGTTCAATAAACATTACGCCGCTTGCAGTGTAAACTTAAGTAGTAGAACCAATGACTATAGATTGGATGCTATAACATAGAAGTACTGGTAAGAGCATTTGCATTGGACTAGACAATGGGCTAGTCCAGCCAAAATATGCCTAGAAAGCCCAATTAATTGACCCACATTGGACAAGTAGCCTAATAACAAAAACTCATGCAAGCTACACTAGTCATCCAAACATAATTGACATTGTAGCTTAAACAATTACATTTTTTTTTTAATATAGTTCCCGATGATGAATCAGCTTCAATTAGAACTAAGCTACAACTTAGTGGATGATATTTTTTGAATATTTTTGAAAAAATACTACCAAATTTGGTCACTAAAGCTGCTTCTCTTCACTAAATGAAATTTTCTAGGAATTTAATAGTTATCCTACTTTGAACATGATAGTAATAAAGTTCATCTATAAATAAAAATTCACATAGTTTCCTTTTAAAATTTTCTTTTAGGTCTTGACTACTATGTTTGATAACCATAAGGGCCATCCTTAAATAATTGGTCACATATTTGCATCACTTGGAATGAAGGTCCATGATGGCAAAAATGGCCCTTACGTGTGGGACATTTTTTTTTTTTTTGGTATTAGTTCTAGGTATGTAAGACTTGGTATTTGTGGCAAAATGTATATTTCTTACTATATTTAGCCATAATTAATGTATAAGGAAAACTTCAAGGAGGCTGAAAAATCGTTATAGACTAATCATTACAGTTTTGTTAATAAGTTGAACAAAATGGTCAAATTCCACCCTTTCATTTTTCTTTATAAAGATGGTTGTGGTTAACTTTTTGCTAGACTCATCTTCTTGTTGGATTATAAAGGCTGTTTATTTTTATTTTTTTTTTCCTTTTCCTCTTTTTACTAATATAATATAATTGAAGCTAATTCTTCAAAATGCAAAGCACAAGGTTCAAGGTTATATAGAGATCATAAAGAATAGCAAGAAACTATTTCAAAATAAAATGATAAAATATTTATGTAGTTAACATACGTGGCTCGATTGCCTATTATTTATGTTTTTGGCTTTGAGTTGTTTGTGTGCACAGCTTCACAAAATTGCCTACCTTTGTTGACCTTTTCATATATAAATCAATAAAGAGGATGCCATGCAACAATTGAGTAGGGTAAATTTCACTATTCTTATTCTTTGTGATTTGTGAGAGCTTTTTTGGAGTATTTGAAGTTTGTGAAAGTGCCTCTATACTACTTTTCTAGTTTTCATATTTATTAGGAAAACTTTCCGTCGTCGACGCCTATAAATGATTTAAGACAAAATTTAGTTACAAAATTGATTGCAGTTTAAGGATATAATTTTACTCAATATCTTTATATTGAAGATGAATATTGACAAATCTACCATTGGAATTATTATTATTTTTTAAAAAAATATCCTCAATGCTTGTAAAATTTCTAGAAAATTAAAGATAAATAACTATATCATTAATAAATTATTTAAATTTCAAGTTTTTGTAGTTTAAAACTAAACTATGCATAAAATATAATTTTATAGATTATATAGTAAATAATATTCAATTGATACAAAACTTGACATATGTGTTAAGAGCATAAAGAACATGTAATCCAACTGTTAGATTTTTGCCTTGCACTTATTTGTTCATCCTCGCAATTGTTGAGTGCTTCAATTAATTAATTTTCTAATAATGTATATTTTGCATTAAGTGTGTTTATATTTAAAATTAATCAAGTTGTAATTAAAATTGAGGGTCTAAACTAGCTCTAGCATTTACATTATCAAGATTTCAATTTTTTTTTTCAAAGTCCAAAAAATAATTCTCTACTTGTGGTTTAGTAGCACTTTTTAATCTCCACAGAAATATCTTGAGTTTGAATCCACTAATTATTATAAAAAAAAAAAAAAAAAAAAAAATTCTTGCAATCATAAATTTGATAATTTGGGTGCCTGCTAGGCCTACACCAAGTTTCCTGACCAATCAACTACATAATCAAAGTGTCCAGTACACAGGACTCCTCATTCTATAAGTTGTGGAGAAGTGATTTATAGAAATCTTTACTACCAATTTTTGGAAAGAGATTAAATTTTATAAGGACGTGGTGTAAAACCCATATTTTACACAATCCAATAAGTGATTGTCATATCAACATTTTATTTAAAATTCAATACATCCTACTACACCTAATAACTTCTCGATAAATTTTCAATTTGGTTGAATTTATATATGAGTATTAGAACTGATTGAGTGTAATTATGTTTATTCTGAAATATGTAATAAGATAATGTGGCATGTTGGGATTATATGGGTAAAACATGAGTTTTACACCATATCCTTATAGAATTTAATCTATTTTGGAAACAAAAACTCTGTGTTCCAAAACCCCATAATATCAAAGCCAGTGTTTGATGACCATTTCTTGTCTTAACAGATCTGAAAGGGTGTTCTTTTTTATTCAGTTTCTTCTTTCTTTGTTTTGGTGATCATTTCTTGTCCTAATAGATTGAAGATTGAATTCGAATATTTTTAGGGTTTTAGTATTGGAATTTCAAAAATAGATGCTTTTTCTTTTTGTTTGGATTGCAGTTCTCACAGTTACAAATCCAAATCAACCCACATGCAAGTATGCTTTAATCCCACAGAAATTACAGCAAGAACAATTTACTAACCCAAGAAAAAAAAAAGTCAGATTGAACTAGGAATCCAAAATTAAAGCTAAGTAACTAAGAAGGTGAAAGACACTAATGAATAATAGGCATGAGACAAGGGAACCTTGTATCCAAGAACAAAGGACAGAGCAAGAGACAAATGAATAACGGAAACCAACCACCGATCAGTCTGAATTTAAAACCATAATACAAATAAGAATAGGTGTGGCGCCTCACCTTTAAAAGAGGTTGCTCAACATTTAGTTATTTACAAAGTTGCCCATTATCATCAATCTCAAATGCTTACCTTTCAACTGAGGAGAATGAAAACTCAAGGGAACTAATTTTTGAAGGTGGAGAGTGATTATACAATGAAGGACTTGGGGGCACAAAGACTTCAATAACTCCCTCAAGCATCTGTGTGATCTTTTTCATCGAGGGTCTTAGTGAAGGATCTTCTTGAATACACCAAATTGCCACAATCACAAGCCTCTCTAACCTCTTCATGTCATTGCTTGCTTCCTCATCGTTTTCTACCAACTTATCTAATTTTCTATCTTTGTAACATTCGTAAGCCCAGTCTATTAATGCCTCCTCTGCTTGCAATGCAAATGTAACACTAGACTTGCAACAAATAATCTCAAGTAACATCACACCAAAACTATACACATCAACCTTAACGGAAATGGATGCTTTCCTAAACCATTCAGGTGCAAAGTACCCAATCGTCCCTCTTATTCCTGTTTGAGCAGCCCGAGTTTGCTCAGCCAATAAAAGCTTTGCTAATCCAAAATCAGCAATCCTTGGTGTAAAGTATTCATCCAAAAGTATGTTTTGAGGCTTTATGTCACAATGGATGATTTGGGTGCAACATTCTTCATGTAAGTACATGAGACCTCTTGCAATTCCATAAGCAATCTGCACTCTTTGGTTCCAATGAGGTCTGGATATCCCAAAGAGAAAGTTAGCTAAAGAGCCATTACTCATGTACTCATATACCAATAGCCGGTGCTGCCCCTCATCACAATAACCAAGCAACCGGACTAAATTTTTATGATGACGCTCACTTCTGTTTTGAATTCTTTCTCACCTTCTTCTACCACCTTACCTAACTTCTTCACTGCAACAAATCTTTTTGAATCTGATGGAAGGACCCCTTTATAAACAGTTCCGAAAGCACCTTTTCCTACTGTTTGCTTGAAGCCCCTGGTCGCTTGTTCGAGCTCTTTATATGTATAGCTTCTCACATTTGTTGCAAGTGTGCTATCAATATTCCATGGCGAATTCAGCTTTTTGTGGTGCAAGTAGATAATAGCCACAATACTAGCTATGAAGAAAAGGATATTGAGAAATGCAGAGCTGCCAAGGAGTAGTGCCAAAACAACTACCACAGATTGGCTTTTCTTCACTGGAACAAAGCTATTAGGTACCTTGATGAAAGCTATTCTCGTAATATTTGTGCTATATCTTCCGTTGGACAGAGGATACTTCTTCTTCCAACAATAACCATCTGTTTTTTCATAAATGGCCACAACACACATGCAATCGTCAAGGCATTGCTGCTTACACTGTGTCTCATTAGCCCCTTGAACGAGGCTGTAATCTGTAAACGGCCAGTCCATATTTGTAAGCCGTACAAAGCTTACCTGCCCTTTATTTTCTTCCCATCCATTGTCGCAGTTGGGTAACGGAAAATCTGGTTTACACCCTGCCCAATCCTCATATGGGCTCAATTGAGAAAATCCATAAGGACATGAGCAAAATGTCTCGCCCCCACTTGAAGCATCTGAGGTACGACAAACACCGTTGAGTCCACAGAATCCACCTACAAAAGTATTAGCATCAAATACACCACAAATATCAGTAATACCAGGAATGCCTTGCACTGGATCCCATGTTGAAGGACAGCTTCCACAACTTGTGTCCTGCTGTCTGAGATGTTTGTATATTCTGAAGACCCCATCATAATCAATCCTCGCCATGTGGTAGAAAGAGTCTTTTGAGCCTGGATCTTCTTGGGTAAGGTTGAAGATGTTGGTTGAATTGTTCGCATCTTGGACGTACATGTATCCGGCTTCAGTAAAGATCAACTGTGATTCCCAGAACATTGTCATGGTGGCAAAATAAGCATGATTAAGGACTTCAGATGGCATATTTATAGAATAAAGCACCAGATTGCCATCAAGCTGTAAAGAAAGCTGGAAGCGGCCATAAGAATAATTTGTAGTAGATTGGTGAGACCTGAGTGTGGTATTCATGTACAGTATTTGACCAGGCAAAATCGTATCAGTAGGCTCTTTGAAGCTTTCCCATATAGAATTATACCGCTCATCTAAAATCACCAAGTTCCCATTGTCCAGTATAGCCGCACAACTGGATTTGGAACCATTCCCTGGAGCCTTCCATAACTCATTGCCATTAGGGTCATTGAGAACAAATGCACTGCTGCTATTCTGCGTCAGTGTAGAACCTTGTGGTGCTGGTTCATTGCCATTTGCAGACCAAACTATGGTTTGGTCTTTTGTTTTAGTAAACCAAACTGCAAGCAAGAATTGAGACTCTTTCTCATTGATTTGGAAACGGCGGAATCCAAAGGAAAATTCACCTGAACGCGACGTGAATAATGGATTAATATCTTGGTCTGTAACTGAAGCCAGTGAGTTCAACAATATGTTACAGTCATCTTTGGTGTAGGTAAAAACAGTGGGAACGAGAGGAAGAAGCAGAAGGAGAAGAAAGAGAGAACAACAATGATGAAGTGTTGAAGTAACCATTGCCATAATAACGGTTATGGCTTATGGGTTATATGAGTTAGAAAGAAACCATTACAACAACATTTATAATGTTTTATAGGTTTTAAACATGCTGTTCCAAGCGGTTGCTGTAGTCTTGTAATTGAGATTATTTAAGAACCAGTCATTTTCATGGTCTATGACATCTTCAGAAATTTGAATTAACTAACAGCAAATTGTTTGGAAAAAGTCTAACTAATAAGACTAGCGTCAAGAAAGCATGAATGCTTCAACTAGTAGCAATGTTATCAAATGAGAATACCTTTTCAATTAATAAAGATATCTCTTTAATCTCTCTCCCTTAAATTAATAGTAGCTTCTTAATTACTACTAGTTTTTTATTATTTAGACAGATGTTGCTCTGCTTTAGCATTTGTATGATAGTTGAGATTTTATTTCTTGTATCTATGAGTGTAATGTCCTATAAACAACATGATTCTATGTACAGCTTTTGAATCTATAATAATTAATCTAAACCAAGAATAATCAAGAAATTTATACATTTTAGGGCTAACTTGATATATTTTAAGTCTTTTTATTATTATTATTATTATTATATATAGAGAGAGAGGGTTTCAACTTATAACTTCAACCTCTAGCGTTTGTTTCTGATAATTGTATTTTTTATTATCAAACTAAGGCATCAATCAATTTTTGGTATAAGTAGATAATATTTATTTAACTTTCTACTCTCAAGTCTCAAGTTGTTAAAAGAATTGAACATGAATTTTTTTTTTTTTTTTTTTTTTTTTTTTTTTACAATTATCCAATATTTAGAAGCCTTTCAAGGAGAGGGAAAGAGTGCAAAACTCATATATATATATATATATATTTTAAAGAAAATTAATTATCATCCCAAATTTTTTGGAGCATACATTTGAAGTGGCGAGAATTAATTCTCTAGTTTATGTTTTGAATTTAAAATTATGATATGTGCTTAAAATATTTAATTATATCAATTAAGAGTATTTGAAGTATTCAACCGGCGGTACTAATAGACACAACTCAATTAGACCTCACTAGCTGCGTCATTAGCTTAATGCATGGGCAATGCCTCATTGCCCAAGTTTATAATAGTGTCAATTTCCACGCCGCTCCTTGATTTAATGCATGTATCATTGCAAGTCTTCACTCTCTCTCTCTCTCTCCCCCAATTAGTTTGCCTACAATTAATAGAGTAATTAAAAGGAGTATATATTTGCAATTTGAAATAGTCACTCGGACGGCTACTCAAAAAAGAAAAAAAAAAGAAAAAAGAAAAAAAAAGGTGGCATTAGGTATCTTGGTTGAAACCTTGGCGGCTTGGCCGGCATTGTTTCGTTTGTGAAACTTGATCAAATCAAATTAAAATAGATAGTTAACATATGTGACTTGATCGCCTACTATTTAAGTTTTGGCTTTGAGTTCTTTGCTTGCACAGCTACACCTACACATAATTGCCAACTTTAGTCGAGCTTTTCAAGTATTTTTATAACTATAATTAGACGCTAACTCATGCAATGCATGAAAAACTTTTAGATTAAATGTTAAAATGTTCTGATTTAAATATTTATCTGCTTTCAACTATTTGAAAGCTGAATCAACTCCAATTTAAGATGAAAGATGTTGTTTAAACATTTCTTATGAAAAATTGTCAAAATCTTATCACATAAGATCATTAAAAATGAGAAATACAAATATTATGGAGTAATGTATTACAATAATTATAACATACTCTTACATATGGTTTAATAAGTATTACAAAAGAACTAGTCAACAAAATAATATATAATTGTGCTTGTATCTTCAAGCTTTATAAAATGTTGTTCTGGGTTTTGCTTTTTGTGAAAGTTTCTAATTCTCTTTTGTTCATTGTTTAGAGATTAGACCCATACAAATATTCTAAAAGATTAAACATACTAAAAACAAAAGATATTTGACCAAATATGATCGTCCCCCTAAATCTTCCAATTAGCAAGTAACGTAGGACATTAACTGCAACTAATCAAATAATTCCTCAAATTTAGACCCTACAAAGCATGACAGCAACTATGTTACCAAAAACCCCAAAGCTTAAGACATTGCATAATTTAGCAATACTATGCAAATCTTATATAATCAGTCCATCAACCTTTTTCTCAACTAAGAATAGTAATCAAACAGCACTAAGAAAAAAATTGCACAAGAAAAATAAGATAAAACTAGTAAGAGTATAAGGCTAGAACTGTACTCTAAATTATTGCAATTTTTTTATAATAAAAAAATCCATAATAAAAACAAACATAGAGTTAATATAATTAATTAAGAAATCAAACAAATAAAATTATAACAATGTTTTATACTACAATATCTAAATATTCAAACAAAATCCTACTATATCACAGCCAAAAAGTACCCATAACCATAAGCCTAGAACGAAACCAAAAAAAAAAAAAAAAAAGGTACTGAGATTGAGCAATATGGAGATTGAAGCATAATATATAGAGATTCAAAGAAAAGGGGTACCATATTGATGTAGAGATAGTAGAGTAGCCAGGGCTTTGGTTAAACAGAAAGACCTCAAATATGAGAAAAGAAAATCTAAATTTGATTTTTTTTTTTTTAAATACAATTCATTCTTGTGTACGTAGTCATGCCAAGCACACAAAAGACAATTTAACGCAATGGCCCCTCTTTATTTAGAAGATGGCTCTTTTATCGGTCTTGGAATTCATATTGCACAAAAATTGCAACAGGGAGGAAAAAAAAAAAAAAAAGAACTTAAATTCATAGAGAGGAGGAAAAGAACCATTACGTTTATAATGGACCAAAGCAATCGGGTTTTCTGGGTCTTCGTTGTAGATAAGAGATTGGATTGGAGTGAGAGAGAAGGAAAGCGGCAATTGAAGCTCAAAGTTTTCACTGTGTGTAGAGTTTTCAGAAATTTGGAGTCGGGTTTTTCAAAATAATAATAAAGAGAATAAATTAAATTTAAAAAATAATAATAATGTGGAAAATTGTAGAGGCTCCAAAGCTTATGTAGCACAATATAAGGAAGTCAACAAATGGTTAAACGTCTTCAATTTTATATTTTATATATATATTATTTATAAGGTAAAATACTAATTTGTTCCCTTTCCTTTATATCATATTTCAATTTAGCCCTAACTTTTTAACTATGTCAATTTGATCCTTAACTTTTTAGTGTTACGTCAATTTAGTTCATGTTGTTACCTATTAATTGGATGGAAATTACTGACGTGGCTAACAGAAAAAATAAAAAATTAGTTTATGTTGATGTGGCAATAAACTAATTTTTATTTTTGTTGTTTGCCACATTTGTAATTTTCATCCAAGAGATAACAACATGAACTAAATTAATACACTACTAGAAGGTTATAGACTAAATTAACACAATTGAACGGTTATGGACCAAACTAAAATATGGTGTAAAAGATAGGGACCAAATATATAGTTTACCCTTATTTATATCTAAAAGATGAAGGTGAATCACATTTATGTCATCATTTCTATCCATCATTTCCTAAAAAAATGTGTATAAGTATTAATGTATGTAATAATGCATTATCATTTTTTTTTAATACAAAATAGAAATTATACTCTAATACAATCTAAGTGTATAAGTGTGTGTGAAATTCCCTCCTAAAGACTTGAACCCCAACCTTTGACTCTCACATCCCACAAGTACTTATACTTGTGGAGTTACCACTGCACTAAGGGTGCGCCATGGTTGCATTATCTTTTTACTCATTCTCAAAACTAATTATAACTTATAAATCATGATATAACCATCACTTTCACTAGCATGACTTTTCACATTCTTGAACCTAAATGTAATTTATTATATAAAATACATGTAATACAAACATCTTTGGCAGAGACACCATTTATTTATTTTTAGTTTATACTTGCCCAAAAAAAAAATCTCATTCCACCACTATATTTATATCCGTCTGTAAATGTAGTATTCAAGGCTAGGTTGAAGGGTTTAGTTCCACTCCTTCTTAGAGAACCATATGTCATCTTCATCAATTTCAAGAGATAGAAATAATAAAGATCTTAACAAATGGTTTTTTTCCTCTTTCTTTTTCCTTTTTGTATAAAATATTATATGCAAGAGGTTTTCCTAATATGAATTTTGTGGTGTACCAACTTTCTCTACATGGTGTCAAATTCAACTTGAATAACACATAGAATCACAAATGCATGCATGCATAATAATATAATTAAAAATATTAATTTTATAACAAATCTAAATGACGTCACTTTAAAAACAAATCACTTCCATCACACTGGAATAAATTATTCATCAAATATTATGGTTTACATCACTTTGTTCTTATAATTATTATTAAAATTTTGAGTTATGTTTACTAATTACGGTTGTTTATTCAGTCCAGTTTGGTCCATTTTGGACTATTTGGTCCAATTCAATTCACTTCAGTCCATTTTGTCCACTTGGGTCATATCTAGTCCATGCTAGCCACTTTGGTCCAATTATATCCATTTTCGTCCATTGTTTCACTTTGATTCAATTCAGTCCTCTTTGAGCTATTTGGTCCAGTTTAGTCCACTTCGGTCAACTTGGGTCCAATTTAGTCCATTCAATCCACTAAAGTCAATTTAGTTCAATTCAATCCATTTCAATCCACTTAAGTGTATTTACTTAAGAATGAGAAAAATCAAGTTTGGGTTAAGTGTATGATAAACTTTTATTATTATGATAATCTCCTTAAGAGAATGAGAATTTGAATAATAAATTTCAAAATTGAAAACTTTAGTTGTACCAAAAGAAATTAGAAAAATATAGTGCATATTAACAATAATTAGAAGAATATGGACTACTTCAAAAAAGAACAATATCAATTAAAAACACCAAAAATGATACAATTATATATTTGTAAAAATAGAGAGATGAAAATTACTTTTAGAAATTGTTTAATTTTTAGGAAGAAAAAATTATTTACAATAAATTAACATTATACCACATCTTAAAATAATTATATATTCCCATAAATTCGAGGGGTCTGCGACTAGTATGAATAAAACCTATTACACACTTGTGTGTATTCACATAAGTGTTAAATAACACTAAATCTTGAGTCTAATTCACATTTTCAACTTTGAAATCATGAGTTAAACTCAAGATTTCAGAGTTATCACACACTTGTGTGCATATACACAAATGTGTAATAAACAATGCCCATAATTATATATATCTTGTGCGGTTTTGTAAAAAAAAAAAAAAAAAAGGTAAATACATAAATAGTATGCCATGCGACAATTGAGTAAGGTAAATTTCTCTATGCTTATTCTTTGTGATTTGTGAGAACTTTTTGGGTGTATTTGAAGTTTGTGAAAGTGCCTCTATACTACTTTTCTATTTTTCATATTTGTTAATGAAAATTTCCCCCCATCAACGTCTACGAATTTAGCCCTAAGGCCGAGCCACCTAAATACTTGATTTTCACTCTTTTACTTGTACTTGACTGTCTATTTTTCTTCGTTTCTGTCTTTCTCGAACTCATAATAATTTTTCACACAATCTTATATGAGAATGCTATCCAAAAGCCCTTGCACACAACACTACCTCCATAGTCCTCATATGCATTTCCTCGACACAGGATGCACCTCTGGCAAACATGACACCCTCCATGCTTGATATTTCTATGTTAACCATATTAAGCTAGGCTATCTAAGTTTTCAAATATCATTCCTAATTTCCAGACCATGAGTCAAGTTTAGTACTCATATGCATTTCCCCAACACAGTGGCAAACATGACACCCTCCGTGATTGATATTTCAAATATCATTCCTAATTTCCAGACTATGAGTCAATTTTAGACCATATCAATATGCAAAATTATTTCTTTATGTGAGTCTTCATTTTTTTGCTGTGTTCAAAAAGTAATTCTCCTTGTGTCTCAATAGCACTTTTTGATCTCGTCATAGAAAAATCTTGAGATTGAATTCACTACTTAATAAAAAAATCATCTTGCAATCATGAATTTGATAACCTGGGGTGCCTTCTATGCCTACACCAAGTTTCCTGACCAATCAACTACATAATCAAAGTGCCTAGTACGCAGGACTCCTTATTCTATAAAGTCTGGAGAAGTAATTTGTAGACAACTTTACTAACCAATTTTTTGGAGAAACTAATTTCCAGACTCTATCTGCGACATATTGCTTAAGCAGAAGATACTTCTCATCGCATCAAAGTCTGACCACTACTAACTCCACAATCAACTAGGATTCATAATAGTACGAGCAGACTTTACTTGACTGAATCAAGTTTCTTTGCTCGTATATGGTAATTTCTAGTTTACATCACAATTGAGCTTTCGTTGAGTTTAATTTAGGTTATAAGGTACATAATGTATTCAATCAATGGGGCTTGAACAGGTCCATTATCCCCTTCCATAACACCCCCATAAGAGAAAAGGCCCATGACCATGAGATCCAAACCCCCGGTCTGCTGAGTGCCATGAGAACTAGTGCCAACAAAATTGACAGAACTTTAAACAAAGATTGAGGCATGCATAAAAGTATAAACTTGTAATCTGGTACTTGCTACTTAGTCTAGAATAACATGTGCAAATGTTTCCACATTAAAGCTCTAAAAAACACAAGCACCAAGAGACCACAAATCAAGCTCAAAAGCCAAAGAGTTTCTAAATTTTCTCTATTCTCATTTGTCTGACCAATAGGGTGCCAAGAAAGATAGTGTGGTTCTCACAGAATACCTCCATTATAGCTTCCCAGGTGGCTTTTAAGTTGAAAACCTGCCCATCCACCAGGTTGAGAAGCTGGCTTGGTATCTGTTATCTTTGGCTTGCCAAAAGACTGAGCATTATTTCCTTCACTAATGGGTTTTGATATCAGAGGGCTACTAGTGGGGGTAGCAGAGAAACTCTTTGTTCCAAGACCCCATGTATCAAAACCACTCGTGTAGCCTGCTTACTTTGGTGACCATTTTTGACAAAAAGTGTTAGTGCAAACACGATAATAATGGAAATAACACAACGAGAAACTGAATAATACTTCTAAATATTATAACAACCCAACAAATGTCGTATGGATACTTGCACTCTTCACCTCTCCCTTGCACACGTATCTAGCCCAATATCTGAGACAATTCAATTTAGCTCATTAATCACTACAATTAAAAAGAATAAAATAGTCTCTCTCCTTTTCAATGTGGGATTAAACATTTTTACTAACTCCTCACCTTCCATATTCACTCCCACATTTTTACATTTATGTTATAACATTTATTTATTTTAATTATTTAATATTAAAATGCTCCAACAAAAAGTTCCTCATCTTTTTTATACAGTTTCTTCTTTCTTTGTGTTAGTATTGTTTAGAGATGTCTAAACAAGGGACATATTTAAATTTCTCTGGAATCTCTGTTAATTTGATATGGCATACTTCACAAAAATACACTCTTCCTTTTTCTCCTCTTTTTTATTTATTTATTTATTATTATTATTATTATTTTATATAAATTGGCTTATCCCTTAATTTTAGCCCGTCATTAGTTTCTTACTAGATTTAAGATTAAATTCCTATATTTTTAGGGTTTTAGAATTTGAATTTCAAAATAGTGCTTTTTCTTTTGGCAATTTAAGTTTAGCCTTTTGTTTTTTGTCTAACTTTTTTTTCCTCCCCTAAAAAAGTAATAAAATTGGTTGTTTTTTGAAAATAGTTACCAAAAATTTTGAGATACCAAAGGGACAAGTATGACACATATGATTTGAATATTTTTCTTCTTGAGAAATCAAATTTGCTTGACTAGCATGTTTCATTTACTTTCCTCTGTTAGAATTCAAAGTCAGTTGACAAACACGATTGATGTAGGTTTTTTCATTTCATATTTCAAATTTAAATTTGAACGTGTTTGAAGTGATTTGCTCAAGGAATAATTATAAATGAATCTCGACCCCCTTGGATCATAATTCTCAAAGTTACAAATCCAAATCAACCCACATACAAGTATAATTTAATCCCACAAAAATCACAGCAAGAACAATTTAACAAACACAAGATAAATAAAAAATAAAATAAAAAATCAGATTGAACTATGAACCTTTTTGCCAAGAACAAACCACAGTGCAAAAGATAAATGCATGAAGGAAACCAACTGTTAATCATCCTGACTCTGATAGCATAATATAAACAAGAATAGGTGTGGCACTACTGCCGTTTCATTCTAAATAAAGAAAAAGAAAAAAAGAAAAGAAAAGAAAGAATAGGGATTGCTAAATACTCAGTCATATGTACAAAGTTACCCATTCTCATCTATCATAAATGGGACATAGAAACTGAAGACAGTGAAAAATAAAAAAAATGAACTACTTTTTGAAGACGAAGAGGAAGTATACAGTGGAGGACTTGGGGGTACAGAAACTTCAATTACTCCTTCAAGCATTTGTGTGACCTTTTTCATTAAGGGTCTCAGTGAAGGATCTCCTTGAATACACCAAAGTGCCACAATCACAAGCCTCTCTAGCCTCTTCATGTAATTCCTTGCCTCCTCATCGTTTTCTATCAACTTATCTAATCTTTTATCTTTGAAACATACATAAGCCCAAACTATCAATGCCTCCTCTTCTTTCCTTGCAAAGGCAATGCAGGACTTGCAACAAATGATCTCAAGTAACATCACACCAAAACTGTACACATCAACCTTAACTGAAATGGATGCTTGGGTAAACCATTCAGGTGCAAAGTACCCAATTGTCCCTCTTATTGCTGTAAGAGCTGCTCAACTTTGCTCCGCCAACAAAAGCTTTGCTAATCCAAAATCAGCAATCCCTGGGGTAAAGTACTCATCCAGAAGTATGTTTTAAGGCTTTATGTCACAATGAATAATCTGAGTGCTGCACTCTTCATGTAAATACATTAGGCCTTTCGCTATTCCAAAAGCAATTTTCACTCTTTGGTTCCAATGAGGCTTAGATATCCCAAAGAGAAAACTAGCTAGAGAGCCATTACTCATGTACTCATAAACCAGAAGCTGGTGCTGTCCCTCATCACAATAGCCAAGCAAACGGACTAAATTCTTGTGATGAGTCTAACCGATAACATTCACTTCAGTTTGGAATTCCTTCTCACCTTCTTCTACTACCTTATCTAACTTCTTGACTGCAACAAATATTTTAGAATCTGATGCAAGGACACCTTTATAAACAGTATCAAAAGCACCTTTACCCAATATTTTCTTGAAGCCCATGGTTGCTTGTTCGAGCTCTTTATATGTATAGCTTCTCACATTTATTGCAAGTGTGCTGTCAATATTCCATGGCATATTCACCTTTTTATGGTAGATGTAGAAACTAGCCACGAAACTAGCTAAGAAGAAAAGGATATTGAGGAATGCAGAGCTGCTAAGTAGTACTGCCAAGATAACTACCATTGGCTCACCTTTCTTATCTGACTTGCCTTTCATATCTGAACCACCTTTAGGTACTTTAATGAGAGCTATTCTTGTAATATCTGGGTTTTGTCTTCCATTGGACAGATGATACTTCGTCTTCCAGCAAGATTTACCTTTATCATCATAAACTGCCACAACACACAAGCAATCATCGAGGCATAGCTGTCTACACGTTGCCTCATCAACCGCAGATCCTTGAAGAAAGTTGTTATCTCAGACCGGCCAATCTGTCTGCACTAGTCATCCAAACATAATTGGCATTGTAGCTTAAACAATTACATTTTTTTTTATATGGTACCCAATGATGAATCAGCTTCAATTAGAACTAAGCTACAACTTAGCATATGATATTTTTTGAATATTTTTGAAAAAAATACTACCAAATTTGGTCACTAAAGCTGCTTCTTTTCACTAAATGAAATTTTGTAGGAATTTAATAGTTATCCTACTTTGAACATGATTGCAATAAAGTTCATCTATAAATAAAAATTCACACAGTTTCCTTTTAAAATTTTCTTTCATGTCTTGACAACTATGTTTGATAACCATAAGGGCCATCCTTAAATAATTGATCACATATTTGCATCAATTGGAATGAAGGTCCATGATGGCAAAAATGGCCCTTATGTGTGGGACATTTTTTTTGGCATTGGTTCTTGGTATGTTAGACTAGTATTAGTGGCAAAAGGTATATTTCTTATTATATTTAGCCATAATTAATGTATAAGGGAAACTTCAAGGAGGCTGAAAAATCATTATAGACTAATCATTATGGTTTTGTTAATTAGTTGAACAAAATGGTCAAATTTCACCCTTTCATTTTTCTTTATAAAGATGGTTGTGGTTAACTTCCTGCTAGACTCATCTTCTTGTTAGATTATAAATGCTGTTTTTTTTTTTTTTTTTTTTTTTTTTTTCTAATGTAATATAATTGAAGCTAATTCTTCAAAATGCATAGCACAAGGTACAAGGTTATATAGAGATCATAAAAAATAGCAAGAAACTATTTCAAAATAAAATTATAAAGAATCCATGCATCGCGCAGGATATCATCTAGTTCAAATTAAAATAGAGAGTTGTTAACATTCGTGACTTGACTGCCTATTATTTATGTTTTCGGCTTTGAGTTGTTTGCGTGCATAGCTTCACAAAATTGCCTACCTTTGTTGACCTTTTCATATATATATATATATATATCTTTGGCAGTTTTGTGAAAAATAAATAAATAAATCCATAAAGAGGATGTCATGCAATAATTGAGTAGGGTAAATTTCTCTATTCTTATTCTTCATGATTTGCGAGAGCTTTTGTGGAGTATTTGAAGTTTGTGAAAGTGCCTCTATACTACTTTTCTATTTTTCATATTTATTAGGAAAATATTTTTCTCGTCAACGCCTATAAATGATTTAGGAAAAATTTTAGCTACAAAATTAATTACAGCTTAAGGATACAATTTTACTCAATATTTTTTTTATTGAAGATGAATATTGACAAATCCACCATTGGATTACTTTCTTTTTTTTTTTATATATATATCCTCAATGCTTGTAAAATTTCTAGAAAATTAAAGATCAATAACTATATCATTAATAAATTATTTAAATTTCAAGTTTTTGTAGTTTAAATCTAAACTATGCATAAAATATGATCTTATAGATTATATAGTAAACAATATTCACTTGATACAAAACCTGACATATGTGTTAAGAGCATAAAGAACATGTAATTCAACTGCTAGATTTTTGCCTTGCACTTATTTGTTCATCTTTGCAATTGTTGAGTGCTTCGATTAATTAATTTTCTAATAACATATATTTTGCATTAAGTGCATTTAGATTTAAAATTAATCAAGCTGTAATTAAAATTGAGGGTCTAAACTAGCTCTAGCATTTACATTATTGAGCTTTCAATTTTTTTTTTCTAAGTTTGAAAAATAACTCTCTACTTGTGGCTCAGTAGCACTTTTTGATCTCCACAGAAATATATTGAGTTTGAATCCACTAATTATTTATATAAAAAAAAAAAAATTCTTGCAATCATGAATTTGATAACTTGGGTGCCTGCTATGCCTACACCAAGTTTCCTGACCAATCAACTAGTACTACATAATCAAAGTGTCTAGTACACAGGACTCCTCATTCTATATGTTGTGGGGAAGTGATTTATAGAAAACTTTACTACCAATTTTTGGAGAAACACAAAACTCTGTGTTCCAAAACCCCATAATATCAAAGCCAGTGTTTGGTTACCATTTCTTGTCCTAACAAATCTGGAAGGGTGTTCTTTCTTATTCAGTTTCTTCTTTCTTTGTTTTGGTGATCGTTTCTTGTCCTAACAGATTGAAGATTGAATTCCAATATTTTTAGGGTTTTAGAATTGGAATTTCAAAAATAGATGCTTTTTCTTTTTGTTTGGCAATTTAAGTTTAGCTTTTTGTCTCACTTCTCCGTCAACCCCTCTCCCCCAAAGTAATAATAATAATAATAATAATAATAATAAAACAATAAAACTAGTTGTTTTTTGATAACTAGTTTAGCAAATAAGCTATTGAAAACTATAGGATACAAACTATTTGTATCATGAATGATTTGAATTTTTCCATTTTGAGAATTCAAAAAAATTTTCTTGACTACAATGTTTCGTTTCCTTCGTCTATTAGAATTTAAAGTTGGATGGAAAACATGATTGATAGTTTTTTTTTTTTTTTTTTTCTTTTCCAATATAAAATTTAAATTTGAACATCATGTTTGACTTGATTTGTTCAAGGAATAATTATTATGAATCTCGATCCCCTTGGATTGCAATTCTCACAGTTACAAATCCAAATCAACCCACATGCAAGTATGCTTTAATCCCACAGAAATTACAGCAAGAACAATTTAACTAACCCATGAAAAAAAAAAAGTCAGATTGAACTAGGAATCCAAAATTAAAGCTAAGTAACTAAGAAGGTGAAAGACACTAAAGAATAATAGGCATGAAACAAGGGAACCTTGTATCCAAGAACAAAGGACAGAGCAAGAGACAAATGGATAACGGAAACCAACGACGGATCAGTCTGAATTTGATACCATAATACAAATAACAATAGGTGTGGCGCCTCACCTTTAAAAGAGGTTGCTCGACACTTAGTTATTTACAAAGTTACCCATTATCATCAATCTCAAATGCTTACCTTTCAACTGAGGAGAATGAAAACTCAAGGGAACTACTTTTTGAAGGTGGAAAGTGATTATACAATGAAGGACTTGGGGGCACAAAGACTTCAGTAACTCCCTCAAGCATCTGTGTGATCAGTTTCATCGAGGGTCTCAGTGAAGGATCTTCTTGAATACACCAAATTGCCACAATCACAAGCCTCTCTAGCCTCTTCATGTCATTGCTTGCTTCCTCATCGTTTTCTATCAACTTATCTAATTTTTTATCTTTGTAGCATTCGTAAGCCCAATCTATCAATGCCTCCTCTGCTTGCAACGCAAATGTAACACTAGACTTGCAACAAATAATCTCAAGTAACACCACACCAAAACTGTACACATCAACCTTAACGGAAATGGATGCTTTCCTAAACCATTCAGGTGCAAAGTACCCTATTGTCCCTCTTATTCCTGTTCGAGCAGCTCGAGTTTGCTCAGCCAACAAAAGCTTTGCTAATCCAAAATCAGCAATCCTTGGTGTAAAGTATTCATCCAGAAGAATGTTTTGAGGCTTTATGTCACAATGGATGATTTGGGTGCAGCACTCTTCATGTCAGTACATGAGACCTCTTGCAATTCCAAAAGCAATCTGCACTCTTTGGTTCCAATGAGGCCTGGATATCCCAAAGAGAAAGTTAGCTAAAGAGCCATTACTCATGTACTCATATACCAATAGCCGATGCTGCCCCTCATCACAATAACCAAGCAACCGGACTAAATTTTTATGATGAGTCTGACCGATCACGCTCACTTCTGTTTTGAATTCTTTCTCACCTTCTTCTACCACCTTACCTAACTTCTTGACTGCAACAAATCTTTTTGAATCTGATGGAAGGACCCCTTTATAAACAGTTCCGAAAGCACCTTTTCCTACTATTTGCTTGAAGCCCCTGGTTGCTTGTTCTAGCTCTTTATATGTATAGCTTCTCACATTTGTTGCAAGTGCGCTATCAATATTCCATGGCGAATTCATCTTTTTGTGGTGCAAGTAGATAATAGCCACAATACTAGCTATGAAGAAAATGATATTGAGAAATGCAGAGCTGCCAAGGAGTAGTGCCAAAACAACTACCACAGACTGGCTTTTCTTCACTGGAACAAAGCTATTAGGTACCTTGATGAAAGCTATTCTCGTAATATTTGTGCTATATCTTCCGTTGGACAGAGGATACTTCTTCTTCCAACAATAACCACCTGTTTTTTCGTAAATGGCCACAACACACATGCAATCGTCAAGGCATTGCTGCTTACACTCTGTCTCATTAGCCCCTTGAACAAGGCTGTAATCTGTAAACGGCCAGTCCATATTTGTAAGCCGTACAAAGCTTACCTGCCCTTTATTTTCTTCCCATCCATTGTCGCAGTTGGGTAACGGAAAATCTGGTTTACACCCTGCCCAATCCTCATATAGGCTCAATTGAGAAATTCCATAAGGACATGAGCAAAATGTCCCGCCCCCACTTGAAGCATCTGAGGTACGACAAACACCGTTGAGTCCACAGAATCCACCTACAAAAGTATTAGCATCAAATACACCACAAATATCAGTAATACCAGGAATGCCTTGCACTGGATCCCATGTTGAAGGACAGCTTCCACAACTTGTGTCCTGCTGTCTGAGATGTTTGTATATTCTGAAGACCCCATCATAATCAATCCTCGCCATGTGATAGAAAGAGTCTTTTGAGCCTGGATCTTCTTGGGTAAGGTTGAAGATGTTGGTTGTTTTGTTCGCATCTTGGACATACATGTATCCGGCTTCAGTAAAGATCAACTGTGATTCCCAGAACATTGTCATGGTGGCAAAATAAGCATGATTAAGGACTTCAGATGGCATATTTATAGAATAAAGCACCAGATTGCCATCAAGCTGTAAAGAAAGCTGGAAGCGGCCATAAGAATAATTTGTAGTAGATTGGTGAGACCTGAGTGTGGTATTCATGTACAGTATTTGACCAGGCAAAATCGTATCAGTAGGCTCTTTGAAGCTTTCCCATATAGAATTATACTGCTCATCTAAAATCACCAAGTTCCCATTGTCCAGTATAGCCGCACAACTGGATTCGGAACCGTTCCCTGGAGCCTTCCATAACTCTTTGCCATTAGGGTCATTGAGAACAAATGCACTGCTGCTATTCTGCGTCAGTGTAGAACCTTGTGGTGCTGGTTCATTTCCATTTGCAGACCAAACTATGGTTTGGTCTTTTGTTTTAGTAAACCAAACTGCAAGCAAGAATTGAGACTCTTTCTCATTGATTTGAAAACGGCGGAATCCAAAGGAAAATTCACCTAAACGCGACGTGAATAATGGATTAATATCTTGGTCTGTAACTGAAGCCGGTGAGTTCAGCAATATGTTACAGTCATCTTTGGTGTAGGTAAAAACAGTGGGAACGAGAGGAAGAAGCAGAAGGAGAAGAAAGAGAGAACAACAATGATGAAGTGTTGAAGTAACCATTGCCATAATAATGGTAATGGCTTATGGGTTATATGAGTTAGAAAGAAACCATTACAACAACATTTATAATGTTTGATAGGTTTTAAACATGCTTTTCCAAGCGGTTGCTGTAGTCTTGTAATTGAGATTATTTAAGAACCAGTCATTTTCATGGTCTATGACTTCTTCAGATATTTGAATTAACTAACACCAAATTGTTTGGAAAAAGTCTAACTAATAAGACTAGCTAGCGTCAAGAAAGCATGAATGCTTCAACTAGTAGCAATGTTATCAAATGATAAAACCTTTTCAATAAATAAATATAACTCTTTAGTCCCTCTCCCTTAAATTAATAGCAGCTTCTTAATTACTACTAGTTTTTTTATTATTCAGACAGATGTTGCTCTGCTTTAGCATTTGTATGATAGTTGAGATTTTATTTCTTGTAGTGTAATGTCCTAGAAACGACATGATTCTATGTACACCTTTTGAGTTTATAATAATTAATCTAAACCAAGAAGAATCAAGAAATTTATGCATTTTAGGGCTAACTAGATATATTTTAAGTTTTTTTTTTATTATTATTTGTTTATTATACAGTGTTTCAACCTATAACATCTGCTTCTGACGATTGCGCTCTTTATCGTCATTCTAAATCATCATTCAGTTTAACTTTTTACTCTCAAGTCTCAAGCTGTTAAAAGAATTGAACACATATATATATATATATATATATATATATATATATATATTTTTTTTTTTTTTACAATTGTCCAATATTTAGAAGCCTTTCAAGGAGAGGGAAAGAGTGAAAAACTCATCTCTCTCTCTCTCTCTCTCTCTCTCTATATATATATATATATATATATTTCTTTTTAATTAAAATGGTACAGAGGATATGATTTTAATTTCCTTATAAAATAACTGAAATTTAAAATGAAAAAAAAAATCAATATATGACAAGTTATTCTTGGTGGAACATAAAATGGTATACAAAAAATAATATAGATAATTTGTATTCACTCAATTAGACCTCACTAGCTGTGTCATTAGCTTATAAAAGTGGCAATTTCCACACCATTCCTTGATTTAATGCATGTATCATTCCAAGTCCTCATTCTCTCTCTCTCCCAATTCGTTTTTCTACAAGTAATAGCGTAATTACTCTATTAATTACTCCATGTGTTGACAATTGTCAATTGTGGCTTGAACGCCTATTAATTAAAAGGCGTATATATTTGCAATTTGAAATAGTCATTAGGTCGGCTTCTGAAAAAAAATAGTCACATTAGCCAGGTATCTTGGTTGAAGCCTCGGCATTGTTTTGTTTGTGAAACTTGATCAAATCAAATTAAAATAGAGAGTAGTTAACGTATGTGGCTTGACCGCCTATTATTTATTTTTTGTTTTTTTTTTTTTTTTTTTTTTTTGTCTTTTTGAGAATCTTGACCGCCTATTATTTTTTTTTTTTTTTTTGTTTTTTTTTTTTTTTTTTGTTTTTTTGAGAATCTTGACCGCCTATTATTTAAGTGTTGGCTTTGAGTTCTTTGCATGCACAGCTGCACAAAATTGCCAACTTTAGTTGAACTTGTCAAGTATATATATAACTAGTTGCTGGGTAAACTTTTAGATCAAAGGTTAAAATGTTCTAATTTAAATATTTTTCTAATTTCAATAAGATGTAGTTTAAGGGTAATTATTAGGTACTCTCGGAGTACCATAAATACGTATTCTCCCTCTCTCACATAACTGTGGGTCCTACTAATTAAATTTATGGTAGAACTCACAATTCATGTGAGAGGAGGGAGTACACATTTATGGTACTCTTAGAGTATTCAATAATTTTCTATAGTTGAAACATTACTTATGAAAATTTGTCAAAATCTTACCGCATAAGATCGTTAAATATGAAAAAAACATACAAATATTATGGAGTAAAATATTACAATAATTAAAACATGCTCTTACATTTGTTTAATAAGTATTACAAAAGAATTAGTAAACAAAATTATTTATAATTGTGCTTGTATCTTCAAGCTTTATCCAATGTCTTTTTGGATTTCGCTTTATGTGAAAATTCTAATTCTCTTTTGTTCATTGTTTTGAGATTAGATCCATACAAATATTCTAAAATATTAAACAAACTAAAAACTACAAAAGATATTTGACCAAATGATCGTGCCCTTTAACTCTTGCAATTAGCAAGTAATATAGGACATTAATTGCAACTAATCAAATAATTCAACAATTTTAGACCCTACAAAGCATGACAGCAACTATGTTACCAAAAAGCCAAAAGCTTAGAACATTGCATAATTCAACAATATTATGCAAATCTTATATAATCAGTCCATGAACCTTTTTCTTAACTAAGAATAGTAATTAAACAGAACTAAGGAAAAAATTGCACAAGAAAAATCAGATAAAACCAATATGAGTATAAGGCTAGAAGATGTACTCTAAATTATTGCAATTTTTTATTAAAAAAAATCCATAATTAAAACAAACATAGAGTTAATATAATTAATTAAGAAATCAAACAAATAAGATTATAGCAATGTTTTATACAACAATATCTAAATATTCAAAAACAAATCCTACCATATCACAGCCAAATTTGAGATTGGACCATAATATAAAGAGATCCAAAGAAAAGGGGTACCATATTGATGCAGAGAGAGTAGCATCGCTTGGGTTTTGGTTATACAAAAAGAACTCAAATGTGAGAAAACAAAAATATAAATTTGATTTAAAAAAAAATACAATTCATACTTGTCCAGTCATGCCAAACACACAAAAGACAATCTAACGCAATGGGTCCTCTTTATTTAGAAGGTGGCTCTTTCATCGGTCTTGGAATTCATATTACACAAAAATTGCAACAGAGAGCAAAGAAAAAAAAAAAAAAAAAAACAAAGACAAAAGAACTTAAATTCATTTAGAAGAGGAAAAGAAGCATTATGTTTATAATGGACCAAAGCAATCGGGTTTTCTGGGTCTTTATTGTGGATAAGAGATTGGATTGGAGTGAGAGAGAAGAAAGGTGGCAATTGAAGCATAAGGTTTTCACTGTGTGTAGACTGTAGAGTTTTCAGAAATTTGGAAAATAAATAATAAAGAGAATAAATTAAATTTAAAAAATAATAATGATGTGGAAAATTGTGAAGGCTCCAAAGCTTATGTGGTACAATATAAAGAAGTCAACAAACAGTCAAATATCTTTGATTATATATATATATATATATGAGATTAAATTCTATAAGTACGTGGTGTAAAACTCATGTTTTACCCTTCCAATCTCAATATGTCACACCATCTTATTACATATTTAAGAATAAACACAATCACACACAATCAATTCATATACCCACTGAAAAAGCAGCTAAATGGACAAGAGTGGACCGCAAGCCCAACACACACACTACTGTTACACCCAGGTTGGACACCAACGTGGGAACAAAGAGAGGTTTGGTGGAGTGTATAGAAGACACTGAGAGGAACGAGCACCTGACCAGCAAGAAATGCAAAAGAGTGGAGACTCCTTCTACGGTACTTACTCAAATGAAACCTAGTATAACAGCGGAGGCTGGAGTCCAGCCCCGCTGATCACAATGAATATTTTAAGTTGGAACTGCCGAGGGCTTGGGAACCAACGTGCAGTCGATGTTCTCTCTCATCTTACGAGGGAAAAAGCTCCCAAGGTTTTGTTTCTAATGGAGACAAAACAGTCAGTGGATGAAATGCGGCGAATACAATCTGAACTACCATACCGCTGTATGTTTGTTGTACCGAGTGTCCGCCGGAGTGGTGGACTAGCATTACTGTGGAAGGAAGAAGTGGATTTACATGTCCAAACATATTCACCTCACCATATAGACGCCCTAATCCATAGTGGAACCAATCCCACATGGAGGCTAACTGGCTTTTATGGTTGGCCAGAGGAGCAGAATAAACATGAATCTTGGCGGTTGTTGAAACACCTCCACTCCAGGCTTTCGGACCCGTGGTTTTGTTGTGGAGACTTCAATGAGATCCTACACTCAGGGGAGAAGCAAGGAGGACGTCCAAAGCCACTTCAGCCGATGCAAGAGTTTAGGAGTACCTTATTATCCTGTGGACTAGTTGACCTGGGTTTTCAGGGGAACCAATACACATGGAACAATGGTCGGCCTGGAGATGCTTTTGTGCAAGAACGGTTGGACAGGGCATGTGCATCGGTTGAGTGGCGAGAGATTTTCCCTCACGTCAAGGTGTATCATCTCCAAGCCTCATATTCTGACCACATACCAATCCTAATCAACGTCACAGGCCCTGACCAGCGGGGAAGGAGGAAGAAGATACCTCGACGATTTGAGGAGAAATGGGCGTCAAATGCCAAGTGCGAAAATGTGGTTCGTCACGCTTGGGAGACAGGGGAATATCCAGGGAGTCCTATGTATCGGCTGTTTGAAAAAATTAAACGGTGTCGGCTTGCATTGGTGGAGTGGAGCCGCAATATATTTAGCAACAGAAAAACTGAGTTACAGGTGAAGCAGTCAGCTTTGGAAGAACTTTCAGCCATGAATGACCCTAACATGGTACCAGAAATTAGGGAGCTCAAGAACAGCATCAACACATTCCTCCACCAGGATGAGCTCTTTTGGAGACAGAGGTCGAGGTCCATTTGGTTGCCAGCAGGAGACAAGAACACTAAGTACTTCCATCAAAGGGCAAGTCAGCGAAGAAGGAAAAATCACATACCTGGTGTTGAAGACCAAAACGGGGAATGGTGCACCTGTGAGGGACGCATAGCCATAGTAGCCGAACAGTATTTTCAAAGTCTGTTTACTACGTCCAACCCAGTGAACATGGAAACCGTCCTGGACTCAGTGGAAAGAGTGATCACACCAACAATGAACAACTCCCTACTCGAACCATACACACCCGAGGAAGTCAGGCGAGCACTGTTCCAAATGCACCCCTCTAAGTCTCCCAGCCCTGATGGTATGTCCCCTTTCTTTTTTCAGAAATATTGGCATATAGTTGGGCAGGATGTCATTGATGCTGTCATTTCAGTTTTACACTCCGGTCACATGCTGCATAAGATGAACTATACTCATATTGTACTCATTCCAAAGAAACAGGATCCTAAGACAATGGCAGATTACAGACCCATTAGTCTTGGGAACGTGGTGTCCAGAATTTTATCTAAGGTGATAGCTAATCGTTTGAAGCTTGTGTTGCCTAGAGTTATATCCGATGCACAGAGCGCCTTTGTCCCAGGAAGGCTTATCGCAGATAATACAACAGTAGCATATGAGCTATTACACAGGATGAGGAATCGAAGAAAAGGGAAGAAGGGACAAATGGCGATTAAACTGGACATTAGCAAGGCTTACGACCGTGTAGAGTGGATGTTATTGCGCATGATAATGCTAAAGATTGGGTTGGATCCAAGATGGGTTGATCTGGCCATGGAGACAGTTAGTACAGCTTCCTATTCAGTTTTGATCAATGGGGAGCCCAAAGGGTATATCAGACCATCAAGAGGAATAAAACAGGGGGACCCACTCTCTCCATACTTGTTCTTACTTTGTGTGGAGGGGTTGTCTGCCCTATTGCGGAAAGCGGAAGAAAATCACAACATAAAAGGCATTATGACCAGCCAACAAGGAGTGCGTATCTCTCACCTCTTGTTTGCTGACGACAGCTTGTTATTTTGCAGAGCAACCGTGGAAGAATGCCAAAACCTACTTACCCTCTTGGAGAAGTATGAAGCTGCATCGGGTCAAGCCATAAATAGAGAAAAGAATTCTCTTTTTTTCAGCAAGAACACCAGGCAGGAAGTGAGAAATGCTATCCAACAGATGTTAGGGGCAAGAGTTATGAATGATTGCGAACGATACCTAGGTTTGCCCATGACATGCAGCAAATCAAAGGTAAACACGTTCAAGGAGATCCAAGAGAAAATATCCAAGCGGGTTTTGGGATGGAAGGAGAAGTTCATTTCCAAGGCGGGGCGGGAGGTCCTTATCAAGACGGTGGCTCAAGCCATTCCCACATACTCTATGAGCTTGTTTAGGCTTCCTAAATCTATATGTGATAGCATCAATTCCCTCTTGGCAAGATATTGGTGGGGACAGAACCATGAGGAGAGGAAGATCCATTGGATTAACTGGGCTAAACTATGCAACCACAAACATAAGGGAGGAATGGGGTTCCGGGACCTAAATGCCTTTAATTTGGCTATGCTTGCAAAGCAGGCCTGGAGGTTAATCCACAATACACACTTACTTTTCCACAGAGTATATAAGGCACGGTATTTCCCTCGATGTTCATTCTTGACAGCGGAACTAGGCCCCAACCCTTCTTTTGTATGGAGATCATTACTGGCGGCAAGAGACATCATCATAGAGGGGTCAAGATAGCAGGTGGGTGATGGACGTACAATTGAAGTAGCTAAACATGTCTGGCTGCCTCATGCTCCTATCTTCCTACAGGAACCAACACTGAATATGCGAGTCTGCGAACTCATAGATGAGGATACAAGGCAGTGGGACCGGGGTAAGGTGTTTGCTACTTTCGCGCAAAGGACATGCGAGGAGATATTGGTTACGTCGCTGAACAATGTGAACTCTAGGGACGTGCTGATGTGGCAGGAGAACAAAGCCAAGAAATTCACAGTGCGCACTGCGTACCGTATCGCTGTCCGCATGAAAAACCCCAGCTACGCAGAGCACTCCTGGGCTCAACGTCATGGACCAACCTGGGGGAAGATTTGGAGGCTCAACGTGCCTCCAAAGGTAAGAACCTTCTTATGGAGGGCTTGCTCTAATTGTCTACCGACTAAAGAGAACCTATTAAAGAGACGAGCAAGAGTGGAGGCAAAATGTGAAATCTGCTGTCAGAAACCGGAAACAACCAGCCATGTGCTCTGGGAGTGTGCTTTTGCGAGGAATGTGTGGAGCTTGTCCAACGGAAGAACCCAAAAGTGCAAAAATGAAGCTGTAGATTTTTTCCTGCTATTTGAACAAATGAGGAGAAAACTGGACCAGCTAGAGCTGGAAAGGTGGGCAACAACAGCTTGGGCGATATGGAACGCAAGAAATAGATTTTACTTTGAGCATGTACAGGTTCATCCTAGGATCATATTTGATGGAGCAATTACATTCTTGGCAGAGTACCAAAGGTTAATGTCAGCTACTGTTTAATGGGAAGCCAATTTTAAATTCTTAAAGTAATGTAGGTACAGCATAGGCCCACAAGTTTTTTTCATGGGAAATGGCTTTCTTGGGAGCACTGCTGCATGTAGCTAGTGTTCCCCCCACGTCAATTTGCCAGCTTCAGATTGACTTTTACTTGTAACACTTGTCCTTTTCTTAGTGAAATAAAATTCTATCATTTAGCTCAAAAAAAAAAAAAATATACCCATATATAAATCCAACAAAATCGGGAATTTATTGAGATATTATTTGGTGTGATAGGATGTATTGAATTTTAAGTAAAATATTGACGATGCAATCACTTATTGGATGGTGTAAAACATAGGTTTTACACCCCATCCTTATAGAATTTAATCTCATATATATATATATATATAGGGCAAAACTTAGGTATAGTACCTTAGGTTCCCCATTTAAAATTTTGACATATGTTCAATTTAACCTACCAAATAAACGGCGTTAAAACTAATTTTTTTTTTCCATCTTCCTTCTTTTTCCTATATTGCAACTGCAAGAGAAAAATGGCTTCTACTGGGTTTCAAACCAAAAAAGGGACCTTTCTCCCTCATTTTCTCACTAACCAAACAGGAAAGATAAAAAAATAAAAAAATAAAAAAAGCCAGATTTACTAGGTTTCAAACCAACACACATACCCTTTTCAGCTATATCCGAAACTTCCACACTCTTTAGGAAACAAATACACACACCGAGAGAGAAATACACCCACACCGAGAGAGAAAGAAAGAATCATAGATCAGAAAAGAATCAAAGATCAAAAAAGAAGGGAAACAGATACATCCACACCAAGAGAGAAAGAAAGAATCATAGATTAGAAAGAATTAAAGATCAGAAAAGAAGGGAAACAGATACACCCACACCGAGAGAGAAAGAAAGAATCATAGATCAGAAAAAGAAGAAAGGAAACAAGTACACCCACATCGAGAGAGAAAGAAAGAATCATAGATCAGAAAAGAAGAAGGGAAATAGATACACCCACACCAAGAGAGAAGAAAGAATCATAGATCAGAAAAGAATCAAAGATCAAAAAAGAAGGGAAACAGATACACCCACACCAAGAGAGAAAGAAAGAATCATAGATTAGAAAGAATCAAAGATCAGAAAAGAAGGGAAACAGATACACCCACACCGAGAGAGAAAGAAAGAATCATAGATCAGAAAAAGAAGAAAGGAAACAAGTACACCCACATCGAGAGAGAAAGAAAGAATCATAGATCAGAAAAGAAGAAGGGAAATAGATACACCCACACCGAGAGAGAAGAAAGAATCATAGATCAGAAAACAAGAAAGGAAACATACCCACACACCGAGAGTCAAAGAGGAGATATGAGATTTTCTTTTTTTCTTTTTTCTTTTTTTGGGTTTTGGGTTTCAAAGAGAAGGGTCTTGGGTGGTTTGGAAGAGAAAGGTTTTGGGTTTGGAAGATAAGTTGTTTGCAGTACAGGAAAAAGAAAGAAGAAGAAAAAAAAAAGTTTTAATAATAATGCATAATAAACTAATTTGTAAAATTCAAACACCCAAACTTTAGGGGGTAAAAGCCAAATTTTGAAACTTCAGAGTGTAAAATCCAATTACCTCCAAACTTTAGGAGTGTAATTTGTAATTTACTCTATTATTTATAGAGAAACTACTAATTTGGTCCCTATCATTTATATCATCTTTTAATTTGGCCCTAACTTTTCAATTGTGCCAATTTAGTCCCTAGCTTTAGTGTCATGTCAATTTAGTCTATGTTATTATCTCTTGATGGAAATTACTAGCGTGGCTAACGGCCAAAATTAAAAATTAGTTTCTATTGATGTGGTAATAAACTAATTTTTATTTTGGTTGTTTGCCACATTTGTAATTTCATCCAAGAGATAACAACAAGCACTAAATTAACACAATACTAGAAGGTTAAAGATTAAATTGACACAATTGAAAAGTTATAGACCAAACCGAAATATGGTGTAAATGATAGGGACCAAATACATAGTTTACCATTATTTATATCTAAAAGATGAAGGTGAATCACATTTATGTCATCATTTTCTTTCCTTCATTTCTTAAAAAAATGTTTATAAGTATTAATGTATGTAATAATGCATTATCTTTATACTTGTAGGGACCCGTTTTTGGGCGACCCCCTTACAATAAATTTGTAGACAGTGGATAGAAAGGCCAGGCACTTAGCAAGAAAAGCAACAGTCGAAGTGGGCTTAAAAGGAAGATAACTAAGATTTTGGCTAAGTGTTCTTGAGGAAAGTTCGTCCTCGGCCCAGTCCGAGGATCCCTTTTCCCTTAGAATTAATGGATACAAGGGTTGTCCTTTGTACATCCTAAGAAAGAAAAACTCTCCCCCAGCCAAAAAGCCCCCCCAAAAGCCCCTTTACTTTGGGGATTCTATCTATTATATAGTCTTGTTCAATTGATCTCTGCCGTCCACTTGTCGGCCATCTGGACTTGTGTCTGAAGGCTTGTCCCATCAGCTGCCTTTGCAGGCTTTCTGTTAGTTGAAGCAACCAAGGCATCACTGTTGGCTGGTCAATTCACCATTGATGCGTCTAGAGTGTTGGTGGCGTTCATTTAATGAGTGAGTGACAGCTCCCTGCCTTTAATGTCGGTTTGCTGAGGACGTAAGCATCCTCGGCGAGGTCCCAGAGGAGTTGAGTTTCTCCCACTCATCCTCGGACTTTGTACCATCCTCGGCACGGACCTTGGGCCAGATGTGGAGTGGGCCTGGGTTGCTTGATACTCGGGCCCCACAATACTCATTCTCAAAACTAATTAGAACTTATAAATCATGATATAACCATCACTTTCACTACTATGAATTTACATGTTCTTGAACCTAAATGTAACTTATAATATAAAATACATGTAATAAAAACATCTTTGGTGGAGACATCATTTATTTACTTTTAGTTTATACTTGCCTAAAAAGATCTCATTCCACCATTGTATTTATATCCGTATGTAAATGTAGTATTCAAGGCTAGGTTGAAGGGTTTAGTTCTACTCCTACTTAGAGAACCATATATTATCTTCATCAATTTCAAGAGATAGAGATAATAAAGCTCTTAAAAATGGTTTTTTTTTTTTCCCCTCTTTCTTATTCCTTTTTGTATAAAATATTATATGCAAGAGGTTTTCCTAATATGATTTTTGTAGTGTACCAACTTTCTCTACATGGTGTCAAATTCAGCTTGAATAACACATAGAATCACAGATGCATGCATAATAATTTAATTAAAAATATTAATTTCATAACAAATCTAATTGATGTTACTTTAACAACAAACCACTTCCATCATACTAGAATAAACTATTCATCATAGATTATGGTTTTACATCACTTTATTCTTATAATTATTATTAATTTTTTGAGTTATGACTACTAATTACGGTTCATTATTTGGTCCATTTTGGACTATTTGGTCCAGTTTGGTCCAATTCGGTCCACTAGGGTCATATGTAGTCCATTTTGTCCACTTCGGTCCAATTACATCCATTTTGGTCCATTGTTTGACTTTAGTTTGATTTGGTCCACTTCGAGCTATTTTGTCTAGTTCAGTCCAATTTAGTCCTCTTTAGTCAACTTAGGTCCAATTTAGTCCATTCAATCCACTTAGGTCCATTTGGTCCATTGTTTAAGTAATATCAATTGTAATTATATGATAATCTTTTATTATCATGATCATCTCCTTAAGAGAATGAGAATTTGAATAATAAATTTGAAAATTAAAAACTTTAGTTGTACCAAAAGAAATTAGGAAAATATAGTGCATATTAACAATAATTAGAAGAATACGGACCACTTCAAAACAGAATAATATCAATTAAAAACACCAAAAATGATACAATTATATATTTTGTACCAAAAGAAATTAGGAAAATATAGTGCACATTAACAATAATTAGAAAAATACGGACCATTTCAAAAAAGAATAATATCAATTAAAAACACCAAAAATGATACAATTATATATTTGTAAAAATACCAAAAATGATATAATTATATATTTGTACAAATAGAGAGATGAAAATTACTTTTAGAAATTGTTTAATTTTTAGGGAGCAAATTATTTAAAATAAACAATACATTATACCACATCTCAGAATAATTATATATTCCCATGAATTCCATGGGCCTGCGACTGGTATGAATAAAACCTATTGTACACTTGTGTGTATTCACACAAGTGTTAAATAACACTAAATCTTGAGTCTAAATTGAAGATTTCAGAGTTATTACACACTTGTGTGCATATACATAGGTGTGTAATAAATAATGCCCATAATTATATGTATCTTGTGCGATTTTGTAAAAAAAAAAAAAGAAAAAAGAAAAAGAAAAAAAAAAGGTAAATAAATAAATAGGATGCCATGCGACAATTGAGTAAGGTAAATTTCTTTATACTTAAATCTTAGTGATTTGTGAGAGTTTTTTGGGTGTATTTGAAGTTTGCGAAAGTGCCTCCATACTACTTTTCTATTTTTCATAATGTATTGAATTAAGGGGGCTTGAACAGGTTCATTATCCCCTTCCATAACACCCCCAAAAGTGAATTAAGGCCTATGACCATGAGATCCAAACTCCCGGTCTGCTAAGTGCCATGACGACTAGTGCCAACAAAATTGACAGAACTTTAAACAAAGATTGAGGCATGCATAATGTATTGAATTAAGGCCTATGACAGAACTTTCATAATGTATTGAATTAAGGCCTATGACCATGAGATCCAAACTCCCGGTCTGCTAAGTGCCATGACGACTAGTACCAACAAAATTGACAGAACTTTAAACAAAGATTGAGGCATGCATAAAGTATAAACTTGTAATCTGGTACTTACTACTTAGTCTAGAATAACATGTGCAAATGTTTCCACATTAGAGCTCTAAAAACACAAGCACCCAGAGAACACAAATCAAGCTCAAAAGCCTAAGAGTTTCTAAATCTTCTCTATTCTCATTTGTCTGACCAATAGGGTGCCAAGAAAGATAGTGTGGTTCTCACAGAATACCACCATTATAGCTGAGGGCTACTAGTGGGGGTAGCAAAGAAACTCTGTTCCAAGACCCCATGTATCAAAACCAGAGTGTACTCGTGTAGCCTGCTTACTTTGGTGACCATTTCTTGTCGAAACAGATTTGGAAGGGT
The DNA here is from genome assembly GCA_030445155.1 of Quercus variabilis. Lineage (NCBI taxonomy): Eukaryota > Viridiplantae > Streptophyta > Magnoliopsida > Fagales > Fagaceae > Quercus > Quercus variabilis. Next base: position 1,842,129 of record CP129448.1, on the reverse strand, counting down.
GTTCTGTTAAACATACGCCACCTCAGACAAAAAGTTCCTTATCTTTGTTATTCAGTTTCTTCTTTCTTTGTGTTAGTATTGTTTAGAGATGTCTGAATAAAGGACATATTTAAATTTCTCTGGAATCTCTGTTAATTTGATATGGCATACTTCACAAAAATACACTCTTCCTTTTTCTCTCTTTTTTTTTTTTTTTAATTGGTTTTTTTGCACGTTATCCCTTAATTTTAGCCCCTTATTAGTTTCTTACTAGATTTAAGATTGAAGTCCTATATTTTTAGGGTTTTAGAATTTGAATTTCAAAAATAGTGCTTTTTTGTTTCGGCAATTTAAGTTTAGCTTTTCGTTTTTTGTCTAACTTTTTTTTTTCTCCCCTAAAAAAGTAATAAAATTGGTTGTTTTTTGAAAATAAGCTACCAAAAATTTTGAGATACCAAAGGGACAAGTATGACACATGATTTGAATATTTTTCTTTTTGAGAAATCAAATATGCTTGACTAGCATGTTTCATTTCCTTTTCTATTAGAATTCAAAGTTAGTTGGAAAACATGATTGATGTAGGTTTTTTCATTTCAAATTTAAATTTGAACATGTTTGAAGTGATTTGCTCAAGGAATAATTATAAATGAATCTCGACCCCCTTGGGTCGCAATTCTCGAAGTTACAAATCCAAATCAACCCACACACAAGTATAATTTAATCCCACAACAATCACAGCAAGAACAATTTAACAAACCCATGATTAAAATAAATAAATAAATAAATAAAATCAAATTGAACTATGAACCTTATTACCAAGAACAAACCACATTGCAAAAGATAAATGCATGAAGGAAACCAATTGCTAATCATCCTGACTCTGATACCATAATATAAACAAGAATAGGTGTGGCACTACTGCCGTTTCATTCTAAAAGAAAAACAAGAATAGGGATTGCTAAATACTCTGTCGTATGTACAAAGTTACCCATTCTCATCCATCATAAATGGGGCACAGAAACTGAGGACAATGAAAAATCAAAAAATGAACTACCTTTTGAGGTCGAAGAGGAAGTATACAATGGAGGACTTGGGGGTACGGAAACTTCAATTACTCCTTCAAGCATTTGTGTGACCTTCTTCATTGAGGGTCTTAGTGAAGGATCTCCTTGAATACACCAAAGTGCCACAATCACAAGCCTCTCTAGCCTGTTCATGTCATTCCTTGCCTCCTCATCATTTTCTATCAACTTATCTAATCTTTTATCTTTGTAGCATACATAAGCCCAAACTATAAATGCGTCCTCTTCTTCCCTTGCAAAGGCAATGCAGGACTTGCAACAAATGATCTCAAGTAACATCACCCCAAAACTGAACACATCAACCTTAACTGAAATGGATGCTTGGGTAAACCATTCAGGTGCAAAGTACCCAATTGTCCCTCTTATTGCTGTAAGAGCTGCTCGACTTTGCTCCGTCAACAAAAGCTTTGCTAATCCAAAATCAGCAATCCTTGGGGTAAAGTACTCATCCAGAAGTATGTTTTGAGGCTTTATGTCACAATGAATAATCTGGGTGCTGCACTCTTCATGTAAATACATTAGGCCTTTCGCTATTCCAGAAGCGATTTTCACTCTTTGGTTCCAATGAGGCTTAGATATCCCAAAGAGAAAACTAGCTAGAGAGCCATTACTCATGTACTCATAAACCAGAAGCCGGTGCTGTCCCTCATCACAATAGCCAAGCAAACGGACTAAATTCTTATGATGAGTCTGACCGATAACATTCACTTCAGTTTTGAATTCCTTCTCACCTTCTTCTACTACCTTATCTAACTTCTTGACTGCAACAAATATTTTAGAATCTGATGCAAGGACACCTTTATAAACAGTTCCAAAAGCACCTTTACCCAATATTTGCTTGAAGCCCATGGTTGCTTGTTCGAGCTCTTTATATGTATAGCTTCTCACATTTATTGCAAGTGTGCTGTCAATATTCCATGGCATATTCACCTTTTTATGGTAGATGTAGAAACTAGCCACGAAACTAGCTAAGAAGAAAAGGATATTGAGGAATGCAGAGCTGCTAAGTAGTACTGCCAAGATAACTACCATTGGCTCACCTTTCTTATCTGACTCGCCTTTCATATCTGAACCATGACCTTTAGGTACTTTGATGAGAGCCATTCTTGTAATATTTGTGTTCTTTCTTCCATTAGACAGAGGATACTTCGTCTTCCAGCAAGATTTATCTTTATCATCATAAACTGCCACAACACACAAGCAATCATTGAGGCATAGCTGTCTGCACGTTGACTCATCAACTGCAGATCCTTTAAGAAAGTTGTTATCTGAGACCGGCCAGTCTGTGTTTGTTAGCTTTACAAAATCAAACTCTTTATTTGCTTCCCGTCCATTGTGGCAGTTAGATACTGTGAAATTTGGTTTGCAGCCTGTCCAATAGTCCGATTGGTCCCAGGCAGAAAATCCAACAGGACAAGAGCAAGATGCATGACTATAACCACTTTCTTTAGTACAAATGCTGTTGGGTCCGCAGAACCCACCACCATTAGCATAATTAACAAATGCATCACAAATATTGTCAGGAATGCCATTTACTTCAGTCCATGATGCAGGACTACTTCCACCACTTGTGGTGTCCTCCTTTCTGAGGTGTTTGTATAGTCTGAAGACTCCATCATGATCAATCCTAGCCATGTGGTAGAAGGTTTCATTTGAGCCAGGATTTTTCTTGAAAACGTCGAACCAATTGGTTAATGTTGCGCTTTGGACGAACATGTATCCGGCCTCAGTGAAGTTCAACTGTGTTGCCAAGTTTACTGTCCAGCTAGAAAAATAAGCTTTCCCAAGGATTTCAGATGGCATAGATAGAGAATAAAGCACCAGATTTCCATCAAACTGAAAAGCAAGCTGGAAGCGGCCTTTAGAATAATTTGTGTCAGATCGGCGAGACCTGAGTGTGGTATTCTTGTACAGTGTTTGGCCTGGCAAAATTGTATCAGTAGGCTCTTTGAAGCTCTCCCACATTGGATTATATTGCTCATCTAAAATCACCAAGTTCCCATTATCTAGCATAACAAAGCAACTGGATTTTGAACCATTCCTTTGAGGCTTCCACAACTCTTTGCCTAGAGGGTCATTGAGAACAAACTCTTTGTTGCTAGATGGCTTCAGTGCAGAACCTTGTGGTGCTGGATTATTGCCATTTGCAGACCAAACTATGGTTTTGTCTTTTATTTTATCAAACCAAACTGCAAACAAGAATTGATTCAGAGTCTTATCGCTTTGAATAGGATAAAATCCAAAGGCGAATTCACCTGAACGCGACTTCCATGGACCAGTTCCTTGCTGTGCAATTAAAGGTGAGTCCAGCCTTATGTTACAGTCATCTTTGGTGTAGGTGAAAACAGTGGGAAGGAGAGGAAGAAGCAGAAGTAGAAGCAAGAGAGAACAAAAATGAGGAAGTGTTGAATTAGCCATTGCAATAGTTATGGCTTATCGGTTTATGAGTTAGAAAGAACTCATGGCAGTCTTTATATAGAAGAAAACGTTTAATGGGTTTTAAATTTGACTTTCTAAGCAGTTGTTCAAGTCTTGTGACTGAAACTTCTAAGAACCACGGTCATTTTTCATGGTCAAGATATTTTTTAATAGACTAACATCAAATTCTTTTGGAAAACGTCTAACTAATTAATAAGACTAGCGTCTAGAAATTATGAATACGTCAACTAGTAGAAACATCCGCACTAAACATGTACCCAGTGTGATTTACAAAAACAACTTAAAGTATTTGTGTCTTAAATTTGTAATATTTAATTAGAATTAATAAATTTATACATTTCAAGCGAGAGAATCTTAATCCACCAATTTATATTTTGAATTGAAAATTAGGATGGGTACTTAATTATTTATTTACTTTAAGTGAGTGTAATCAATGTATTCATATTATACCATATCATAGAATTCAAGAATAGATTTTTTTTAAAAAAAGTCATACTTAGTGCATAAAGCTTTCAAGTCCACAGGGTTTGGGAGAGGTCATGATTAACAATTAGGACTGTCCACCACTTGCTTGAACCTGACGATCTACACCCAATAACTGCTCGATCCAAGTAGTGGTTTGGTCGGCCGTGGGTTGCCGGCGCCAGGACCTAATGTTGTTAGTTCAAGAGGCAGTTAGGCTATTTGAGAAACCGACGATCCCAACCTGCCCAAAGACTTGTTCTTTCCCTATTAGAAATTGCAAGTTTTGGCCAAAACTCCGGTAAGTCCAACTTTAACTCCGCCGATATTAGGTGATTTAGGCCAAATCTCGACAGATCCAACCAGATCTCCATAGATATGAAGGAATATCAGTCAGATCTCATTACATCCGGCTAGATTTCTATCAAAATCCGGCAAGATCAGCAAACCCAAAACCAACTGATACGCACTCAAAACCAATACAACCCAACCCAATTGATCCGAAACTTCATTCGGGTTGGTTGCATGTTAAAATCTCCCCCACCCAATGATGTCGAGTCAAGTCCGGGTTGGGCACAAACACGACCCTGCCCTACCCATTGTGCATACTAAAATCTCCAATAAACCCATCGTTTATATTAAAAGACCAATTTTTCCATAAAGATTAGATAGGGTAAAAAAATTATCAAGGATTATCTGGATCTAGATCGACTACCTAAATTGTTATTTTTATCGGGGGGGAAAAAAAAACACAAACCCCAATATCTTAATTTAAATAGAGAATAACTGAAAAATATTAGAATCATCATCTCAATCCCTAAAGAGGAAGAATAATTAGAAAAAATGACAACAATCCCAAAAATCATCCTTTCATGAAAGCAAAAAATATCCTGTAATTTGTTAAAATTCTTTACTCAGAGCTAACCATAAACTTTGTCACTACCATTAGATCCACTGACCATAAACTTTCAGCCCTCAATGAATTGACCCACAATTTGACCATGCTTCAAAGACTCTTTCTCCATCGAAACCCCCATACCATCTTGTGCCACCCACAACCCATTCCCATAGGCAATGAAGAGAGAGAGAGAGAGAGAGAGAGAGAGAGAGAGGGGGGGGTACTTTTTCCCGCTTTTAAGGTATTCATAATATTTTTTTTTAAGTTGAACACAATTTTTGATAAGAAAATTAAAAATTTCTTAAAATTTTTGAACTTAACAAAATTCAGTAACAGCGGGGTAATATGCATATTGCCAATAAATCAAGGAATTATTGCTTAGTTTCAAAGTTTAGGGAGTATTGAAGAGTATCCCATTATTAGTTGATTACAGGGAAAGTGCAATTAATTAACCCTTGATCTATTGGTGTTTGGCTTGCATTCAAGTGCTCGTGTACTAGAGGTGACACAAATACGACATGTTCCCTAAAATGACAACGTGTTGACTAGGTGTTCCGTCCAATACACGTAAGCATTTACGGAAGCCTCACCCAATGTATTGTCGTATCCAAATAGCATAGTATACGACTTATTGGCATTTACTATTTTGATGAGCAAAACTGCAGAAAGCTAGACCATTTCATTTTAGCTGAGTTCTAGAATCACGAGTTCATGTCAATTCCACACGGTTCATTGACTTTATAAATGAATTAGTATGTGGCCTATGAATGAATCAGTTAGTCCATAATTGTTAGCAGTTTCGGTCTTTTGAGTTCTCTGCAGCACAGCACCACAAAATTGCCAATTTTAGTTAGGCATAAGACTTTTATACTGAAAAATTTTCACACCCAACCAAGGCTTTTTATTTTTGTGTTATGGTGGCCTAGTCAAGTGGGTGAGTGCGTGCTATGAAATTTTCTACGAAAAATTGGTCAACTTTTCAAGGGATACTTTTCTGTGCAGTTTTGTTAAAAGTAGGTGGCGGCAATTAGAGTGTAAATTTTACTATTCTTTGTAATTTTTGAAAGATTTTTTTTTTGGTTGTTGTATTTTTTGGTGTATTTGAGGTTTAAAATTTTGAGAGTGCCTTTGTGCTATCATTGTATCCTTTGTAATTATTAGTGCAATTTTCTTCTCGTAGTCACCCATGGAAGTAGGCCTAAAAGGCTAAACCACATAAGTCCTTGGTTCTCACTTTCGTGGAATTGTGTTTATTTTTTTCATTCCTTTCTCTAGTCCCAATAATTTTATAACAATCAATCTTGTGCAAGAATGCTATCAAAAGGCTCTTTTGTGCAGCAAACTGGTATTAGAGTCAAGGCTCTCTATCTAGGCATTTGAATCTAAAAGTTCACTTGATATGTAAAACACTAGTGAATATTTAGACTTCCAATTTTAAAAATACCAACACAAGCTTATATACAAACAATGTAGGTGCGGAATAATGAATATAACCTATACCCAAATTGGTAAAACACTCTAAACCATAATTAATCACATAACACAGCAACAATTAAAAGGTAAAGAGTAGGGAAGAGAGATGCAAACACAAAAATAATACAGGCACGTGTTATCGAAGAGGAAACCGAAGAACTTAGCGAAAGACCTCTCCGTTGCCCTCCAAGCAGTAAAATGATCCACAAGAAAATCAGTTGAGATACACGAATAGCAATGAACCCTCCAAGCTTAATCTGCCCAACGCACCTAAGCCCTCCAAGTTTCTTGCTCTAACAAGGTTAAGCCTAACCGTGTTTTCTCTAGCTTTCCAAATCTCACAATAAGCCCATTGCATCAATCAAACGAATTGGTCCTCTCTGAACTGCTTCCCATGCACCAAATAACCTGCTCACTGATATGGGTATAATGAGATAAGAATTTGGCTTAAGATCCTCCCAAAGGTATGTCAATGGAGAGGGTAAAAGTAGAGGAGTTTGGAGAATCAAAAGTATAAAATTGTGGATAAATCAATTTTGTTGTTCTTTAGGGTTTTTCTCTCAAAATTCTCTCTAGAAACTCTTTACATTTCATGGGTATAAGGGTATTTATAGTAGGGTATGAGATGGAATGTGAAAATGCATTTTTCTGCAAAACAGGGGGTTTTGGCGAGTGACTCGCGACTGGGATGAGTCGCAAGTTCCAGTCGCCAGATAACTAAAAGGTCCAGATTGTATTTTTTGTCCTGTAGTGCTCTAGCTGTCATGACCCTTTAACTTCTTGCATGATGGAAATATGCATATTTATATCGCATACAAAACATACGCAGAGGAAGATTAACGGATCTACTTTATTTGCAATTGATAACATGTTCTATATAAATTTCAGAATATAAGAACAAGAGAGTGTACCTTGGTATGGTGAATTTCAAAATAAAGATTAGAAGTTCTTGGGAACACTTTTAATTTTCACTCCAATTCCACTAATGCCCAAGAAGTGTGATCTCTCAATCTGTTATATAAATTTGTTCAAGAGAGAATGAGAGAGTATCCAACACTCACATACATACCATTTTATGAACTTGTTCTTACAAAATTCTGTATGTTTCTCTCAATATAATTGCTTATCTAGTTGGGCCAGCCTTTTGGATCTTTCCAATTGGGCTTTAATATATGGCTTGGAGTGGGACCAAAAGGGAACAAATAAGGCACTAGCTCCAATGGGTCTTGGGCTTTTCTGTCAACTCTTGATAAGTCTAAAGTTACCATTAATTATATTTAATTAATACCACTATATAAATATAATTGAACTCTAGGCCTTATTAATAAATTATGTCCCAAGACTTTATTGTATATGCAACCATTTCATAAAATATTCATAATAATACAAAGTCATTAATGAAGACTGCCACTTTGTAGATTACTACATCTTAATCCTTGGATTTCATAAATATATACTTTAGTAACTATTTACTAAAGTAATTAGGCCTAACATTTTGAATAACAAACCCATTAAACTTATCTCAAAAGAATATTTTGTATCTCCGTTAAGAGACTATGAATTCCATCTTAAAAATATATGTTCCATCAACACTAAATGTGGCTGCCCAACATACTGAGATTTTCACCATAACTTTAGATCTCACTCCTGATATATCAAAACAACATACACTTCATGATCAGGTCCATTATTCTCTCAGGATTAAGAGTTCATGTAAATATAAGTCGTGAAATTTATTATTCATTTGACAGTCGTTAGAAGAATAATAAATCTCACAGTGGTCCAGTTCAATATGTCTCAACTCTTAAACATATCAATATATCTACTAGAAGTCACCACTTCCATGATCAAGACAAATAATCTTAGTTAATATGTTATAGTCTTCGCAGATGAAATGCCCAATTTCATAACTGACCACGAACTAAAATTCTAGGTTTACAAAGAACTTGTGATTTATATCTTTTATGACTTTCACATAAATCACATACTATGCATCTCATGGACTATATAATAATGTCCGAATATTCATGTTACCATTATTTCAAATAATAATAAAATAACTTTATTAATCACAATATTAAGTCATACATCATGTCATACATAATATCATACATAACATCATACAATAGGATTTAAGGGCACTAATCCTAACACTGCATGCTTCACACGTGTGGCACTTTGGCGAGTCATCAGTCACAAGACATTTGCAAGTTCCAGTCGCGAGAATGCTCTTGATTGCACACACACTTGAATTCTTCACAATCTCTCACATACAACCCTTATAATGATTCCCACCTAAATACAGGGTTTCTAATTGCTGAATTACAAGAAAATTTGGCATGGAATAAAGCCAACACATGGTTAAATAAATTCAACCTTACAGAATCTGTTCTCTTGGAAGATTTTTTTTTTTTTTTTTTTTGATTGGTTCATAGATCTGATTGTTGGGAAGAAAATGTTGAGAAGTATGTTTAGAGCTTGTTGTTCAATTTTAACAAAATTAAGCTAAACTTATTAAATTAACCACTTATGAAAGACATGGATTCCCTGTTAACAAGGCACAACAACAAATCACAATATAATATAAAGAGCAAAAAAAATAAATAACATAATGATTTGTCGACGATGTAAAAAACTTAGCGATTAACCAAAAATGGGAAAGAAAAACACCTAGTGACTCTTGTACATTGTCTTTCACTTGAAGTTTTACAATTCAAAGAAGCATTACATTGTCATGAACATGCCAACACTAACCTAATAGATGTCATGTGAGCCATCTACAAAACCTTTGATAGTTAAGACTATGGCCTCTAATTCCAAAGTTGAGGTAGAAACATTTAATGGAACAAACAACATCAGCATGTGGCATACAAGTTTATGGGTGGATCTAACAAGAGTTGATAATTACTACACTATTGTATGGAAATGAAAAATATTATATTTGACTTTATTGTCCAATGTCAAGGTGAACTATTTTTTTTTAAGACAAGGAAGTATACAATGAAGGGCGTGGGGGTACAGAAACTTCAATAACTCCCTCAAGCATTTGTGTGACCTTTATCATGGAGGGTCTCTGTGAAGGATCTTCATGAATACACCAAAACCCAACAATCACAAGTCTTTCTAACCTCTTCATGTCATTCTTTGCCTCCTCATCATTTTCTATCAACTTTTCTAATCTTTTATCTTTGTAGCATTCATAAGCCCAATCTATCAATGCTTCCTCTTCTCCCAATGCAAATGTAACACTGGACTTGCAGCAAATGATCTCAAGTAACATCACACCAAAACTATAAACATCAACCTTAACCGAAATGGATCCTTTCCTAAACCATTCAGGTGCAAAGTACCCAATTGTTCCCCTTATTCCTGTCCGAGCTGCTCGAGTTTGCTCTGCTAATAAAAGTTTTGCTAATCCAAAATCAGCAATCCTTGGAGTAAAGCACTCATCTAAGAGTATGTTTTGAGGCTTTATGTCACAGTGTATGATCTGAGTGCTGCACTCTTCATGTAAGTACATTAGGCCTCTTGATATTCCAAAAGCAATTTGCACTCTTTGGTCCCAATGAGGCCTTGATAGCCCAAAGAGAAATGTGGCTAGAGAGCCATTACTCATATATTCATATACCAAAAGTCGATGTTGCCCCTCATCACAATAACCACGCAATTGAACTAAATTCTTGTGATGAGTCTGACCAATCACACTCACTTCTGTTTTGAATTCCTTCTCACCTTCTTCTACCATTTTATCTAATTTCTTGACTGCAACAAATCTTTTAGAATCTGACGCAAGTACCCCTTTATAAACAGTTCCGAAAGCACCTTTACCCAAAATTTGCTTGAAGCCCCTGGTTGCTTCTTCAAGCTCTTTATATGTATACCTTCTCACATTTGTTGCAAATGTGCTATCAATATTCCGTGGCAAATTTAGCTTTTTATGGTACAAGTAGATAATGGCCACAGAACTAGCTAAGAAGAAAAGGATATTGAGAAATGCAGAGCTGCCAAGGAGTACTGCCAAGACAACTATCAGAGATTGGCCTTTCTTATCTGTACCTATATTTTTAGGTACCTTGATGAGAGCTATGCTAGTAATATTTGGGCTTTTTCTTCCACTGGACAAAGGATACTGCTTCTTCTTACATGTCTTGCCTTTATCGTCATAAACAGCTGCAACACACAAGCAATCATCTAGGCAATGTTGAATACAGCTTTCCTCGCAAACATCAGGTCCTTGAAGAAAGTCGTAATCCGAGGATGGCCAATCCATGTTTTCAAGCTTTACAAATTCTACAAGCCCTTTATTTACTTCCCAACCATTGTTGTCGCAGTTAGGCAGTGCAAAGTTTGGTACACACCCTGACCAATTGTAGGATTGGTCCAAGGAGGAAAATCCAGGAGGACATGAGCAAAATGCCGTCCCTCTTGAACCGTCAAAGGTACTACAAATGCTGTTGGGCCCACAGAACCCACCTTCAATAGTGTCACCAGAAAGTACACTACAAATATCATCAGGAATGCTTTTCACTACAGTCCATGATGAAGAAGAAGAACAAGTCACAGACTCATCATTTGTGGTGTCCTTTTTGAAATGTCTGTATAGTCTGAAACCTCCATCATGATCAATCCTAGCCAAGTAGTAGAAATCTTCTTTTGAGCTTGGATATTCCTTGGTAAGGTTGTGCACTCTGTTTGATTCGTTTGCGTCTTTGATGTACATGTATCCGTCCTCAGTAAAGTTCAACTGTGATTCCCAGTTCAGTGTGCCGGTCGCAAAATAAGCCTTCTGGAGGGCTTCAGGTGACAGAGATTTTGTCAGAGAATAAAGCACCAAATTGCCATCAAGCTGTAAAGAAAGCTGGAAGCGCCCATCCGAATAGTTTGTATCAGATTGACGAGACCTGAGTGCGGTATCCATGTCCAATATTTGACCAGGCAAGATTGTATCTTTAGGCTCTTTGAAGCTTTCCCATATAGGATTATACAGCTCATCTAAAATCACCAAGTTCCCATTGTCCCGTATAGCCGCACAACTGGATTTGGAATTCCTTGGAGTTGGAGCCTTCCATAACTCATTGTCTTCATGGTCATAGAGAACAAACTCATTGTTGCTAGACAGCCTAAGTTCAGAGTTTTCTGGTGCTGGTTTATTCCCATTTGCATACCAAACTATGGTTGGTTCTTTTGTTTTGTAAAACCAAACTGCAAGCAAGAATTGATTTTCTTTCTCACTTTCAAGAGGATGGAATCCGAAGGAAAATTCTTCTAATCTCGACGTGATTGGATTAGTGTCTCGCCCTGCAACTAAAGGTAATGAGTCCAGCCTTATGTTACAGTCTTCTTCGGTGTAGGTGAAAACAGTGGGAAGGAGAGGAAGAAGCAGAAGCAAGAGACAACAAAAATGAGGAAGTGTTGAAGTAGCCATTGCAATGGTTATGGCTTATGGGTTTATGAGTTAGAAAGAACCCAGGGCAACCTTTATATAGAAGAAAACGTCTAATAGATTTAAACTCGCTTTTCTAAGGAGTTGTTCAAGTCTTGTGATTGAAATTTCTAAGAGCCACTGTCATTTTGTCATGGTCAAATATATTTTAATAAAAACTTATAATATATAGTTTGGAAAACGTCTAACTAAAGCCTACCGAGTAATTTTTTCTTTGTTTACTAGCGTCTAAAAAGCATGAATACTTCAACTATCCGTATTGCACATGTATCCGATGTGAACTTTTGAATACCTTAAATCAGTAAATGTAAAATTACATCTCTAAAGTTTGTGATTAATTAAATTTTACATTCTAAAATTTTAGAATTTAGATTTTACCTCCTAACATTTGGGTTTTAGAATTTAAATTTTACCCTCTATATTTTAAGGGTGTTTGGATTTTACTCTTTAAAGTTTGGGGTGCTTAGATTTTACATCTTAAAATTTCATAATTTGGGGTATAAAATCCAAATACTCTTAAATTTTAAAGGGTAAAATCTAAAATTTTTAAAACATTAGGGTATAAAATCCAAACACTCTAAACTTCAGAGGGTAAAATTCAAATTATGAAACTTCAAGATGTAAAATTCAAACACTCCCAAACTTTAGGGGTGCAATTTGCAATTTATCCTACCTTAAATTAATATCTTCTTCTTTTTTCTTTTTCTTTTTTTGATGAAAATATCTTCTTAATTACTTGTTATTATTATTTAGAAAAATTTTACTCCTTATGACATTTTGTATGTGTGGGGGTAAAAGTCTAACATCGTATATTGGACCTTAAGCTTTATTTGGGGATATGTGTGTCCAAGGAGGGGCAAGTAACTAGGAGAAGCCCCAAGTTCAAAGTTATGAAAAGATGGAGTGGAGAAAGATGGTCCAAGGAGAAGCTCATTCTCAGATATGATTAAATACTGAACAGCTCTCTATCTCAGCAATTTAGGTGACCTTCTAAAAGACTTTCACGATAAGAATGATACTCATACGCGTATAGAAGAGATAAAAACCCAGAAATATCTGAGGAAAAAGCTGCTGCCACCATATTAAATGCACAACAACTACTTTCCTAGCTGCATTTATGTAGAAAAAATCTCTGAACAGTGTTATATTGGCAACTACAACTCACAGAAGGCCAAAGAAGATGACTGATGGAACAGGTACTCAAGTGGCCGCCCAAATGGTTGACAAGTGTAAGGTGAGGATGATTCAAGGGAACTATATAACGTGAGAACCCCTCCACAAAAAGGGGGACTGGAAGAAAAAGAAAAGGAACGCTATAGCAATAAAAGTAGAATTGGTAGTCACCTTTATTAGATTTTATAACACTTTTTGCCTCCTCAGACATCACCTTCAGGCAAGATTATGGCCTTTATCATCATTTGATCATATCCAAAACCCCTACTAGCCGTTGCTAATTTCAACAAAGCCCAAACCTTCAACCCACTCTCTACAAATTCTATTGTATTGGGTTTGCTGGGTCAAAATCTTGTACACTTTAGACGTGGACCACAAAAAGGGTCCTTACAATATGATAATTGGGATTTTATGTTTTTTAGATCTAACAAATATAATATATTATAAAATAATGTGACATTATACATAACTTTTTCCTTTTTTTATATACAAGATAAAATTTCTACTCTAACCTAATTTAAGTATATATGTGTGTGAAACTTCCTTCTGAAAACTTGAACCCCGACCCTTGCCCCCACACCCCACAAATATTTATATTTGTGGAGTAACCACCACACCAAGGGTGCGCGGTGGTGACATTATACATAACTTTAAACTTATATAATATTTTATATGAATTAATAATGAGAGAAGAAGATGTGAACTCTTAAACTTATATAAAAAAAATGTCATATTATTAAAAAAAATGTCAAATCATTGTTCTGTTAATCATGTAAGTGACACCACTAATAGAAGTTAATAAAAGGACTAATACAACTTATTTTTTAAACTTGAGAGACCAATTGTACTCAGTTGAAACTTGAAGGACTAATTACACTCAAAGGATAAACTTAAGAGACCAATATTGTAGTTTTGCCTCAAGTTTATGTTTTCCTTGATATATATTAACATTAAGATATGTACTTAAAATAGTTATTTATTATTATAAGTAGGAGTTTTTTTTTTTTTTTTTTGCGATAAAAAGTAAGAGTAATTAAAGTATTCATATTGTATCAAATCAGATTAAAATTTTTGACGAATTTCTGTTTCCGGATTGCATAGTATGTGGCGTATAGGCATTTTCTATTTTGATGCACGAAAATCGTAGAAAGCTTTAAGTTTTTCATTTGATATTTCAATAGGATCATGGCAATTGCACACGGTTCATTGACACTCTTAAAAAAAAATATATATAGAAAAGAGAAACTTTAGTAACTATGAAACAGAGATTACATCTTGAATAACTGGATAAGAGCACGTTGAAGATAACAAGGAGTCTCTTCAATCCAAGTTGAGAAATCAACAAATACTAAAAGTATGTTTAGCTAACAAGTGAGCTGGCTTATTTCCTATCCTTCTCACGTGCGTGTGCAAAAAAAAACAACTCTACAAATATCCTGTAAAGATGAAAGAATTCCGTATATCACTAGGGTGAATCTTCTTAGCCAAAGCCTGGGACCATTTCAATATGCAAAGTTGATTTCTTGATGCAGATAAGTTTATAAATAAATAAAACAACAAAGTTTTTAGTCCCAAAATTTAAGGTCTGCAATGAATCCTCTACAGATTAGATTGGGTCTGTCATGTGAACTCTTTTCCCCCATTCTATCATTATTTGAAAATAAACCCCTCGTTAGAAACCTTGTCCACTTTCTAAACTTCTTTACAGACAAAACTTGACTTCAAATCCCTCACTTATTGGTTTTTTTTTCCCCCAAAAAAAATTTCCCATGCAATCATTATTCTAATCCACTTTTCTTAAGCAATTTGGGTACTCTGCAACTTTAGCTTGGGTTGTATTTGGTGACCATCGGGTAAGTTTCATGGTACTGTCAAGGATTAATGTATATGTTGGTTATGTGATTAGAAAAGTCAGCAACAGATATTGATAAACAGATCTCTAAATATTCTAAATATCCTTAATATCATGTAAAATTGTAAATATTCATCAAGCCTTTCAAGAACACTTAAAAATTAGTAATAGAAATATTTTCATATCTGAATGATGAAGATCCCTCCATTCCTTCAAAAAAGATCAAGATTTTTGGAGTGTGTTTATGTATGTAAAGATCTTTTTGTCAGTAGCTCATAAAGTGAGATCTTTTTTCCACATGAATCACAATTGATTTTTCTTAGTCTTATGAATTATGTTCTTGAGGATTATCGCCTAATCCTTATGGAGATGTCAGTATGTTACTGATGTTTGCCTGTTTGGAGTGTATTGTTCGACAGTACATTTCCCCGGTGGTTTTTGAATAGACAAAATTCCTAGTGGCAATAGATTTTACAATGCGGAACCAGGATGATATGAACAAAGCTTTGATTTTTTAGATTGTAGTTTTGACTCTCTTTGCATCTGTTTGTAGAAGGGTTACAAGATAACTCAAAATGCAAGTTGTTCTATTAAGGGTTGCTTATAACCAAAACGAGCCTACATTTACTTATTCACTAAGGTGCAAAAAAAAAGGTCGAAATTAAATTACTAGTTAAGACACATAAAGAGAATGTCAACCAGAATTTGATAACTAGTGTGCCTGCACCATGTTACCTGACCAATTAGCTACATAATCAATTAGGTTGAACCAAACGTGAACACGATACTCCTGCTTCTGCATGGTTTGTAGACAACTTTACAGCCAATTTTTGAAGAGGCAGATTCCCAAACTCTAATTTACGACACATTGCTTGCGCAGAAGACAATTGTCATCGCATCAAGGTTTGACCTCTCTAACTCCATAATCAACAAGGATACAGAACAATTCGAGCAAATTTACGACTAATCAAATTCTTGGAGTCTCCATAGCCTCCATAGCCTCTTGTTGGACAAACACCATACCCCCTACTCCCTCTACTATAATCTTTGCTCATATATGGTCATTTCTAGTTAACATAACAATCAAATTACTACCAAGTTTAAGTTGGATTATAAGCTATATAATCTAATGAATTAAGAGGTTTGAACAGGTTCATTATCCTTTCACCCCACAGGTACGAAAGGCCCACGACCATAAGATCCAGTCCCCCGGGCCCCTAGGACACAAGGGGTTAATTTTTTATAATTTTTTTTAATATAAAACTATAAAAATTTATCGCCAGTATGCAGTGCCATTAAAGCAGTTGTGCAGATATAAATCAAGCAACAATGCAAGATCGTTAGAACTCAGTACTTTAAACAACAATTGAGACATTCATTAAAGTATACACCTGTAGTCTGGTACTTAGTCAAGAATAATATCACAAATATTTCCGCATTAAAGCATCTATAAAACACAAGCACCCAGAGAACACAAATCAAGCCCAAAAGCCAATAAGTTAATAAATATTCACTATTCTCATTTTTCTCACCAAGGGTGCCAAGAAAGGTAGTGGGGTTCTCACAGAATACCTCCATTATAACTTCCCAGATGGCCTTGAGTTAAAAACCTGCCCATCCAGGAGGTTGAGAAGCTGGCTTGGTCTCTGTAATCTTTGTCTCCCCAAAACGCTGAGCATTATTTCCGTCACTGATAGGTTTTGATATCTGAGGACTATTACTGGGGGCAGCTGAGAAACTCTCTGTTCCAAAACCCCATGAATCAAAACCAGTGTTTGCTTGTGCAGCCTGCTTAGTTTGGTGACCATTTCTTGTCCTAACAGATTTGGAAGGGTTCTCTTTTGAAAGAGGTTTCTGTGGCTTAGGCTCCTCAGCAAATGCTTGCCATTGCTTTGGCTCCGGGCTCACACTATTCCTGTCAGATTTTTCTTGCTGTGGTTCCCAAATTGTTCCTTCAATCTTGTCCTTTTGCTGAAAAAAGAATAAATTCTATCGATAACAGATATGATGGAGAAAAAATAATCAAATTCTGATAGTTTAAAGCAAAGAAAATTATACCAAAGGAGTTGCAGGAGAGGTTTGAATTTTTGAAACATTTTTATTTGGTGATGGATTTCTAGCAGCAAGAGCTTGCTTGAGCTCTTGAATCTCCTGTCTTTGAGATCGACAAATGGCAGATAGGTTTTCAAATTTTGAAGTTATTTCAGCCTTCTCCAAGTTTGTTTGCTTCAGCTGCCCCTTCAGCCTCGCTACTTCAGCCTCTAATGCTTCCTCCTTTTCAGAATTACTATTACTAACTGTGGAGCTAAACTTCTCAGTATCAAATTCAGCAACAAAAGTGTTAAAAGTGTCATCTTGAAAAGTAGCTGTAGTCTCAACTTTTGATGGTTTTGGCCTATGTGTGCCACGGTCTGTATCCTTCTGGGAAAATGTCATCTCAAAGTCCTTGGAAGAGCCATCCTCAGACTTTTGTGATTTACCATGTGTATTTTTTCGAACAGTATAAGTTTCTATGTCTGCCTCTTTTGCAGGGCTAGTATTCCTAGGTAAAGGAAGATTCTCAGGATGAAATCGATCATGTTTTGATATACCATGGGTAGTAGGTTCTTCATCAAATTTGGGTCTTGTCATGTCCTCAGGAACAACTGAATCTTTTGCATGCAGACTAGACCAGAAAGCACCAAGCTGCCCCCCACCGCCCCCTGCCCTAGAAGAAGGTTGTGATGTGTTCCTAGTTTGTTCTCCAGATGAAGGTGGGGGTGGCGGACTTCTGCGAGGCACTGGATGTGCCTTATATGCAGGCTTCGGAATACCTGTTACATCAGCCTCACTTCAATTGAAAGAAAATCCCAAATATTTGTGGCCTTTCTTAATATCAATTTACAGTTATCCAAAATCAAATCTGCTCCAACAAAATCCATGTCAACAATTTATGAAATGTTAAGTTTTCTTCCTTTCAACCAGGTTTAACACTAGGCTAGAAGGTAAAATTTAATAATTCATACAGAAAGAAAAATGAGTTTTTGTAACAAGTACACCTTTGATGTCCTCACCTTCATGTATGTCCGCGGATTTCATTTCAGGTGGCCTTTCAGGTAAAGACTTCTGAAGATTAGCAGGTAACTGCTCATTAACACGAAACCACACCTGCCAACATTGTAAAAAATCCCAGCATCAGTTAGTAGAATGTTTATTCTTCACCTAAAATTTCTAGTACAAGATGATCTAAAACTAACCTAAATTCATGGAGATGAATGGCCAATCAAGCAAAGCGCTTGCCTGCGTGATGTCTGGTCTGTCATCTGGTGAAGATTGAAGCATCTCTTTGATCAGGTCTGTAACAGAGGAGCCATATTTAGGTAACTCTGGAATGCGATAATTCCCATTTAAAATTTGAAGCTTTGATTCTCCATCAAATGCACTTTTGAAGTAGCAAATCCGATAGAGGCAACCCAGCGCCTGCAGATTGACAGAGTAACGTCAGTTCCTAATTGCACATTTGATTAGATTATTTGACTGTTTCTGCATTTCACTCTGAATTGCAAGGTTCAGCTTGACTTACCCATATGTCTACCTTCTCATTTATAAGTTCTCTCCGAAAGAGATCCCTCATCTAGGTAAAGGAGGAAAACAAAAATCAAATAACTTTAGCATTAAAATCAGAAATTTAACATCGTAAGAGTGAACTGTGAAGTTCAATGTTCAACCTCGGGTGCTCTATAAGCAGGTGTCGTGTGCTTCCTGATATTATCTTCCTCAATGCCCATTTCTTCAGGCTTCTCAAAACGCTTATGATTGGTAGAGGTGCTGCCAAAATCGCACAACTTCCATACTCCATCAGGTCCCAGCAAAAGATTCTCAGCTTTCAAGTCTCTGAAAATGAGAGGACGAAATAACAATAAATCATAAATATTTCTTAGCAAGCAAAAATAAAAGGAAACTGATAAGTCTCTTCAAATAAATTAAAGGAAAAGGATGTCTTTTCTTCTTGCAGTACAAGCATGACTAACAAGCACATCAATCCAAAATTTGCCACAATGTAATCACAAGAGGAAAAAATGGGGGTTGGGAAAAACTATACTAATCAATACCTTCAAGCAACCATTTTTTTTAACTATTTTAAGATAATGCACAAATGGTAAAGGTTAATCTTAAAATTTTTTAAATGCATGATTTCCAACAACAACAACCAAGCCTTAGTTTCAAAATTTTATGAAGTATGCTTTCAAGGGTTTTTTTTTTTTTTTTTTTTTGGGGGGTGAGGGGTGGGATAATATATAAAAGGAGAAGAGTGAGAGGACCTGTTTCTCATCAAAAAAATCGGGATCCTCTGCTTTCCAGCACATTAACCAGAGATTTCTCACAGAATTCCATCACAAGAAATGCTTCTTTAGTTCGTCCCATATCCAAGATGGTATGGGCATAAAGTGTGACAACATTAGGATGTCCCATAAGTGACTTCAACACTGAGATCTCCTTCATCACCAATTCCTCTAATTCCTCATCATTAAATATAATGTGCTTTAAAGCATACTGCTTTGACACATATTCACAAGGTCCCGAGCTAAGTATACACAAGAGAAACCTACCTCCGCAATGGCATTAATAGGCACCTTTCTTTGCGATCAGGTTTGGGACTTCCAATGGATACAGAAAATGGATCAGACTTAGGTTTGGCATTTGACCCATCAAATGTTGATGGGTTTGATTTAGGCTCATCTTCAGTGGCCCAGCCTGTAACGCCCCAAGTAAAAAATAGAGTAAAAAAGAGAAAAGTGAAGGTCTGATTTTTTTTTTTTGGTAATGCCCACCTTCCCCACCTAATATCCACCGCTTCACTTTACAAATTAGCAAATTCTTCTTTTTCATTTTTCCCTCAAATACTTTCTTCACTCTCTCATCCTCTCCCACTGGTACACTCCACACCACCATCTCCACCATCATTTTTTCCGGCGAGATCACCAGGAAAATCCTTAAGAACATCTAAGCACCTTCACATATTTTATTTGAGGTAAAAGTTCTAATCTCTTTTGATAGGTTTTATGCTATTGTTTGAGGTTATTTTTATCTAAGCTTTGATAAGGATACCCATATGATTTATGAGCTTTGGAAGTGATATTTATGTATTTATATGTATGGGTTTTGTATTGGTGGAATTATTTGATGATTGGGTTTTTGGTTTTGCTAATGGTGGCTATCTAAGGTCCGAAATTTGGGGGGTTTTGAGTTATAACATGTGGTAGTTGGTAAAACTAATTTTTCTATTGCTATTGGGTTTATTTGGAGTTAGTTGAAGTTCTTAATTTCTTGTCTTGGAGGATATTGTGATTTTGCTTTCAACTCCAATCAGTTTTCACTATGGGAGAGAATGGGAAGACTCTTGATTGGCCTGTTCTTGATGGTCTTTTTTTTTTTTTTTTTTTTTTTTATTTAAGTAATTGTAATTTATCAATTGGACTGTTCAATGGGACATTGGTCTTATTATGACAAAGATGCTCTAAGCCATAGATGCAAACATTTGAGAAGGCAATATAATGAGAAATGTAACCACTGATATTATAGAAATTAATCTTTAGAACATTTTTTGTTCTTTATCCTGCATCCTTATGCTTTGTCATATAGAAATTAATCTGTTCTGTGTTGTCACAGATAATTGTTGCATAGTTTCTGATGGAGATGCAACGCAGATTTCAACAGTGAAGACCCCAATTTGATGATTGGTACGTTTCTTGTTTCAGCATTGAGAGCTTTCCCCAATAATTCAAGAACGTTATTGTCAGCTTCTATTACTTCTATTGTCTTATATGTGTTGTTCCTTAACCTAAATATCAATGTTCTTTCAGTTGCATTATTTCATTTTCTGTATTGCTATCCTAAAATCTGATGTTATAGAACTGACAATTATGCTTCTTTCTTTTTATAGAATATGATGCCCCTACTCAACTTGTCAAGCCTCATGAGCGCAACACTAGGTTAAGTTTATTATCACTCTTATAGTAAGGCTTGCTATTACTAGTTTGTTATTAAAAGTTTATTTGCTTATTTGTTGAAATTTGACAAAATTACAGTTTTACTCGTAAATGAGGTTTGGCGTATTATATTTTATGTTTTTGATAGGAAATATTTCTTTTAAAAAAAAAAAAATACCGTAATAATAAGAAGTCTGCATTGTTTTCTGCAAGTGTCTGTGTTACTGTTCATGAGTCATGCTTCATACTATCTGGATCTAAAGAACTAGTCACAATAAAATGCTAATGCTATATGATTCCAAGATGTAAGGTCCATGAGGGATCCTATAAAGGATTGTGGAATAAAGCATCAATACTAATTTGATTGAACATAACATTTTATACCTAGTTAGTTGAATAAAATGCTAATTCATTCTTGACACAATAATTTCATATGTATGGCACCATTTTCCTTTTCTTTATCTTGTTTGTGTCATTGAAACTTGGAATAAAATGTGAAAAAAGGTGGTGAAGGATCCGAGCTGGAAATAGATAAATGCATTAGCACAACACATAGAGAAATTGCTGACACCATCAACACCATTATTCTTCAATACCCTCTATGATCCATATAGGGAAGGAGCTGACTTCGTTCGTGGATACCCCTTTAGCTTGAGAGGAGTGTCTACTGCCATCTCTCATGGGCTGTATTTTTCTCAATCAACTTTCAACTTGATGTTGTTCTTTTCCTTGGCTGCCAAATAGAGGTGAAGATTATCATCTGATTTTACAATTTTGTAGGGAATGATTCCTTAGTATTGTTGGAATAGACATTTTTTTTAGTCTATGACTTCTTTTTTATTATGTTTTGGACTTTGGACTATTGCTGCATTTTTTTTCCTAGTGTTTTTAAATTCTCTAATAATTTCCTGGACTCTCACTCATTGAATTTTGGTGTGTGTGTGTGTGTGTGTTTGTAAAAGCTGCTTATGAAAATCCAGGTATTAGCAAGTTCATCAAGATGTTGGTTTCATGTAATGGTCTGTAAGATTTTCTTTTCACAAGCCTATAACAGAGTGACAGAGATTTATATTTACTTTGATTTAGAATTTTTCTGAAGTTGCAAAATTTTAAAGAACTCTAAAAAATTTCAAATTAAAATCTTTTGAACGAACATACCATAATAGAACTTTCCCAATTTTCAAAGATTTATTTCTTATATAAAGAAATGACAACCATGATGAAAGGCAAAATTACCAAAATCTGGACATTGAGGACTATGAGCTGGGACTCTCTCTCTCTCTCTCTCTCTCAATACTACCTATAGGTAGAAAAGATTGGTACAATCAATTCATGACTTCCCAGAACTAGATTTTTTTTCAAGTATACAATTTTGTTTTCAACACCGTTTCAATGTATGCTATTTTCAGTTATGCTCACCTGCTGTCCAATGTGTTCTATTATAGGCATTTAAATGATCTTCTGACTCTTGACTTTTTATGTAAAAGTCTTTTTTTTTTGGTTCTTGGATCATGTGTTCTTGTATTTACATGATAAATATAATCACACAAGTTATTCCTTTGAAGGGTAAAAATATTAGCAATTCAGCCCTGGTAAACCATCATTCCTAGAAGTTGGCTTCCAATCAGATATTTAAATTTGTGTGCAATGATGCTTCTATCTATTGAGAAACCTTATGCACAAATTGGTATTTTGCCAGTTGAACATGTTTTTAATACATTTCTGCTTAATTTGTTTGCCTTAAAACTCATGGCTACCCCTGTTCCCCCCCCCCCCCCCCCTTCAAATGATGCAGTCTAAGAACTTACAATTTTTTTTGGCATGCAAATTTTTCATTTTATAGGCATTTACATGATCTTTTCACTCTATACTATCAATGTAAAAGTCTATATTTGTCTTTGCAGGTTGAGGACTTGAAATAAGTTTTTTTTAAGGTCTATTGGACAATTTTGTTGACTTGATCCATTCAAAGAAGATAACAAAAGAAAATAGAAAGAACATTTTGCAGTTGGTGATTCTTCTTCTTTCCATTCATTATTTATAATTTTACTTGTTGATTTGATTTTTGAGAAATTTAAAACTTTTCAATTACATACCAGAAGATATTTATTGTTTATCTAAGTATTATACGTATGATTCTAAATGATAATATTCATTTGAGGAGCATCAAATCATATTAGGTTCTCTATCTCATACACACCTGTTTATGTATCAACCATGAACGATCCTATTTTTATTACACTAAAAACGACAGATTCTTGATAAGAAATAGTATATTTGTTAGCCCAATTATAGCAAACAACAAAGAAGCAAATGTACCCCTTTTTTATTTATTTATTTTTTAATATTATTAGTAATTGTTTCCAGCATAAAGAAAAGCAACATTTTCAAAAGATCAAGCATGGCAGAAAATATAAAATACATTGAAAGCTTTGAGTGCAATATAAAAGTCTGGAAGTCATCCAAGAAAATGTGCTTCTCAACAAAGGATGACATTTAGTGATTGTATTGAACATATCTGAAAACAGGAAACATCAATCACATAATCTTGCAAGATTTGGAATCCCATGACTTGAACTTGATTAAAAATTCAGTACTTTCCATGTGTCAGATCAAAAACAGGAAACATCAATCACATGGTAGCCAATAATATGTGGTTCTTTGGAAGAGTGATGCAGTGATACTTGAGATACATGCATGTTGTTTTGGGTTTGGAGTCTGGATGTCCTAATTTGTTTTTGTTTTATCCGTAGGGGCATGACATTTTGTAATTTTCTTTGTATTTGCTTCAGATTTGGCTGGTCAAAATGGACTTTAGCTTGTATCTCCACTATGACATTCTCAGATCTGGTAAACATATTTTCAACTGGCCTTTTCAGAATTGTAGATGGTTAAGTAAGGGGGATCCTATAGCCGTTCTCTTATGTTTCTTTTTTGTTATGAAGATGCTGAAAAGGATGATTGCAAGAGCAGCAAGAGGCATTCTTATTGTGTTTCAGCTGGGAATGGAAATTGAGATTTCAAACTTCATTATAGATGATCCCTGCATCATCTTCTATTGGAAATTTAACTTAGTTTGGTTATCTTAGTTTTCTGCTTCTTTGCATTGAGAAATTTCTGCATTAAAAAAGAATATGGGTTTCAAGTGAATTGGTTTGAGCAGAAGATGAATTGGCAGATATTGTAGGCTGCAAGGTAGGTTCTCTTCCCATGCGAAATTAACTTTATTAATTGCTGCAAGGATCTTTGTTTTAGGCTGCTTGGAATTTGATGATTGAACAAATATGGACATTAAATTCTATCAATATATATATATATGGACGTTAAACTGAAGTGCATTTAACTACATTTCTTTCTTTAGTATGCTGATATAGGTGGTTATATGTATGATAAATTGAAATGCATTTTCCATTTTTGTGTCTGATTTCGTTCAAAGTATCAGATCAAATATTTGCAAAATTGTAGAGAAAAATGCATTATTTTATCTAATATATTTTCTTGTCCTGCCCGAATTTAGGCTTTGTGGAAGGGGCTGCCCTTTCTCAGATCCCAGTTTTTTCCATCCTGAATAATTCCCTTTTCAACTTTCTTGTTACAAAGCTTTAATTATTGTTTTTTGCAAATGCATTTGTAATCATGTTAGCAAGTCAGTGATATAGAAGGTGGAGCCCTGTCTATGATCTATTTGTAATCATGCATTAAGACAAGTTAACACTTAACATGTAGTTGTATCTGCTTCTATTTGAAGTTGAAATAAATCTTGTTCTTTTGCACTAGCTATGTGATATGCTGTTCTCTCCTATTTCTTGTAGTTCAATAGGCTAGACATGATCTTCATTAATGGACCTTTTTGTATGCTAATTACCTTTGATTATGTACCCAAATTGAGTGGCATGATTTTCTGCTTTAAGTTATTTGTGTGTTTTATGTAGTTCTCAATATAATGGTGTTTAAAAAACCTGAGAGTCAGATTTCAATTCAGTTCAGGCAAGGATTATCAGGAAATGACTTACCATAAAATAAAAAAAATTTAAAAAAAATGACCTATTAGATCATGAAGATATTGTCAAAGTTGTGTACAATATTCTTGTACTTTTGTTATTCAGGTATCACTTAGAATGAAAGACATCTGTGACATTATGTACACATATATGGGCAATTATATCATTTGTTTGCTAATAGATGGTATATATGCAAAGATAACTCATATAAATATCATAAAGCAGAAAAATCTAGTGAGGCTCTGCCATGATTTTGAACTGTTGGTGAAATTTAAGATTTATAAGATAAATGTTATGGTTGTAGAGGAGGGTGGTCAGTCAAGACAGAGGAGGAGAAAGTAGATCAAAGCCACAAAGTTCAAGTCATTACACTAATTTGTATATATTGGTGTGGTTCTGTTAGGTGAAGAGAATGATCAATCCTTTACCAATAATGAACTTGATGAAAGAGTATACAGGCATTATGGGTCTCCTCAATTAGAATGGCTTTTCTTGGGATGAAATTTGCAAAACAGTGGCACTGTGGCAGCTGATGTTTAGCTTTGGGAAGCTTATATCAAGGTTCCATTCTATCCCGTTGGTAATTTTGCTAGGATAAAGGGTTTTCCTCTAGTTATCACTAAAGAGCACCCCAAAGCATCGCATACAAACTTGTATTTTTTTTTTTTTTTTTCTCCTTTGATGAAATGATATTACTTCTGTATTCATTTAGTAAACTGATTGTTTTTGGGTAACATATGATCATATCAATTCTATAATAATCAATGAATTGGATAATTTTGAGTAGCTTTTGTTTAGAAATGACATGTTGCAGGAACATTTGGATGCAACTGCATACAAATATAGGGGATCTCATATTTCTGATTTGTGCTTGATTTATGGTAATGAAAGTCAGAATGGAAGATCAATTTGTTTGGACATGAAATTGGAGGTCAACAATAATGCCCTTTGGATGGGATTGATGATAACTTGGGATATGCAACATCCAGCAAGGGAGTTTGAAATATCTTATCAAGGGAAAAATAAAATGTTTGCAACTTCTTTAGCCTCTGCACTTTCTCAAAAATTTCAGAGATCATCAGGGGGGAGTTACAAGAAGCACTTGAGGAAAGGCCATGAGTGGTCAAAACAAATGTGGGTATCGAGAAGGACAAAGACTACAATTGAATAGAATGTATTGATACAACACTTCAAATTGTTCCTGAAATAGATGAGAAGCTCTTTTGGAGGGTTTTTGAACTCTTAGAAGATGAGAGAATGGCCATGAAATTTGCAGGAAGGAAATGGTTATTGAGAAAGGTTTGACAGGATATCTATTTTGCTTGTCAAATTGGGATATAATTTAGATTTGGTTCCAGAGTTTTGTCAATGTAAATAAGATCCAATTTTGGAGTAAAGATATTTTTGGAATAGAATTTCTTGCTTGATTTCATTGTTTACTTATATCCAAATCATTTTCAAGTGTTCAAGGTTTTAATAGGAAGTCAATTTGATTTTGTTGGGAGTACCTGCAGCTGCATGGTGATGTTTTACTGTCTTGCTTCATTGATGGAAAAGTAACAGTTTATATTAAATATTAATTATTCTCTAGGCTTCAGACTTGGATAACCCATAATCAGAAGACGAAAGTAACTGAACATTCTTTCAATTACATGTACACTGATTTACCTTTTAAGGCATCCTGTACTTTTAAATTTTTTATTAAAACAATTAATTTTTTTATTTTTTATTACAAAATTATGGCAAAAATACATTTTTGGTCTATATATTTTGAGCTAATTTTCATTTTGGTTCTTAAATAGATTTTGCACTTATCTCAATCCTTGAAAACAGAAAATTATTTTCATTTTGGTCTTTATTATCGACTCACTAACATAAAAGTTTTAAGTCCTAGGAGTACACTTTTGGCACAATAAATGCTAATGTGGCCATTAATATAATAGATTTTGCACCTATCTCAGTCCCTGAAAATAGAAAATTATTTCCATTTTGGTCTTTATCATCAACTCACTAGCATAAAAGTTGTAAGTCCTATGTGGTATACGGAGTACACTTTTGGCACAATAAATGCTGATATGACCATTAAAATAATATTTTAAAAAATTATTTCGCATTTAAAAATTGTCATGTCAACATATAAATTAATAAAAAAATTAAACAATAACAAATAATTCAAAAACTGAAATAATTCTAGGTTCTTTTAAATAATAAAAAACGGAAGAATTTTGATTTAAACTAAAATAAGTCCAAAACAAAAAATACATAAATTTTAGTTGAAATTTGCCCCAAATCAATAAATTTAGTTGTATTTGTAATTTGCCCCAAAAACAAATAATTTTTTTTTTCAAACAAGTTTTCTCTCTCTCAAACCCGTTGGAGCCCTTGGATTTCTCTCTCTCTCTCTCTCTCAAACTATTGGATGTCTCTCTCTTTCAGTTCAAGCCACTACCACTGCATCCGACAATCGAAAACCCAGATCACAAGTTGAACACAGATCACACCATTGCCACCGCCACCACCAACCGAAAACCCAAATCTTTAAAGCTCTCTCAGTTTTAAGCTCTTGATGTCTGCTCTGTTCTCTCTCTCTAAACCCATAGTTGAAAACCCATATTAGTAGTCATTGGGTGGTTTAATCGGTCCAAATCTAAAAGA
Organism: Quercus variabilis; assembly: GCA_030445155.1. Taxonomy (NCBI): domain Eukaryota; kingdom Viridiplantae; phylum Streptophyta; class Magnoliopsida; order Fagales; family Fagaceae; genus Quercus; species Quercus variabilis. The sequence continues at coordinate 1,814,703 of CP129448.1, read as the reverse complement.
GAGAGAAGCACAGATTGTCACTTGGATTGGGTTTTCTCTGGAGTTTGTTGAGGGTTTGTAGTTTGATGATTTTTGCTGGAATTTATAGAAGCACATAGGTTGGGTTTAGTTGGTCTAATCGGTTGGTAACATTTTGCATTTTTAGTTTTAATTCGACAGACAAGGTGGTTGATGGGTTGATTCTTTATAGGTTAAAATAATATATTATACTAAAATCAATCATAACTAAAAATAAAGGTATTATTAAAAAAAAAAAAAAAAAGGTGCTACATTTACAATATTTTTTACAATACTTTCATAACAAAAATGTAAATGCATAAAACTAGAGTAGCAGCTACATTTTTTTTTTTTCATTTTGCACTGATCCTTGGCCCTATTTTCTTTTCTTTTTCTTTTCTTTTTTTGTATGATTAGACTGACTAGCCACAGTTTTACCTATATAAAAAGCACCAATGCCTCTACAGTAACCTTTTGGTTTCGTCAAACCCATTTTGCTTCTTTTTTTTTTGTCTCTACAGTAAACTTTTGGTCTCATCAACTCATTTTGCTTTTTTTTTTTTTCTTTATTTGGTAATTTCGTCCCGTCCGCCTTTTATTTATTTTTTATATATATAAAGTTGTTAGTTAACACAATAAATTGTCACAATATTTTCACAATTATTGATGTGTTAATTCATTATACGTCAAAATAAAATATCATACTAGAATTAACCACAACTAAAATAAAGGTATTATGAAAAAAGAAGTGCTATATCTACAATATTTTTCATAATATTTCATAACAAAAGTGTGAATGCGCAAAGCAAGAGTAGTACCTACATTTTTTTTTCTCCAATTTGCATTGTTCACTGACCTTTTTTTTTTTTTTGGGTATATGATTGGACTATGATCAACCACAACTGAAAATATATCTTTTGCAAAAGTGTTGTAACGCCTGTTGTTATTATCACAATATTTTCACAATTGTTGAGATCTCAGTTTTTTATAGATAAAAGAAATGCTAAGTCCACAACATTTTTACATTAATTTCACAACAAATCATAGGTGGCAATTGGTAAGCTACTATAGATCGATAAAATTTATCAATGCTGAAAATAAAGGTATTGTGAAAATATTATGACATTTTGTTGTGTTCCTAGGCTTCCTTTTCGGTTTAGTCAAATTTGGTGAGCTAAAATTCACTGTTTCACACACAATTTTATTCAGTTGGTTTTTTGGTTGTTGGTTTTTTAATGCATAGTTTAAAGTAGTTGTCCCAATTAAAAACCAATAACAATTTACCACGTAAAATTTGTTGTGAAAACTTTGTGAATATAACATTGCTAAAAAATAAAATAATAAAATGTCATACCAAGATCCACCATAACTAAAATTAAGGTATTGATAAAATACCGTGACATTTATTGTATTCTTGACTTTTTTAAATTTCCTCATTTATATTTTGTAGACAAGCATATAGTCCTTGTCGTTACTCTTTTAGTTAAACCCTAACAAAATCTTATGATTCCTAGAATATTTTATTGTGTAATATCTAAAATGTCTCACTAAATTTTAAAGTCCCAAAAATTTTCTTCATGTATTTTGCGTTTTATATGTTAGTTGTACTTAGAAAGTAAAAATGGTGATGTATGGTATTGTATTTGGGGAAATTATTGAGTAATCCTGGAGTATCATAAATGCATACCCCCCTCTTAAATCTTTAAGATTCATAATTTTATCTAATAGAAACTTCAATGACATATGTCTTTTGTTATCTTATTCTTTTTTTATTTTCTTTCTTTCTTTAAAATTTGTTCATTAAAATTTAAGTAAGCTACATGTCGTAATTAGACTCATAAGATGATAAAAAAGGAAGTACGAATAACAAAATATTCATTGTAAATAGTTGTAGGTATTTAATTTAATGAAGAGTTTCAATTGTAGCCTATAACATCATTTATTGTGAAAATTTAAATATTGTGATAATGTTTTATCAAAACTTAGTTATCTATTGTTGGAAGATAATGACATTTTTTTATCATCCTTAGTAGAATTTTTTTGCGAGTAGATACTGTTTTTAGTAAATAGGTTTTAAGAAATTATCATAGTAAATTAACATAGTAAATAAATGATCATATGTTAAATAACTGTTCTAAATTTAAGTACATAATTTCTTACTACTTAAAAAAAAAAAATTCTATCATAAATTTTCTCACTCATGGGGCAGCATGTGCAAGGCATGTGCAACCCCTACTAGTTATTAAAAAATAAGGAAATGTTAAGAAGCACCTTGCACCATAAGGTACTAGTTAAAGTTTCTTTAATGTGAATCTATATAACAAAAAAAAATGACATAAAAATATTTTTAAAGTTGAAAAAATAACATAAAGTTGCAAAAAAAAATATATATCGTTAGAATAAAAGTAAAAAAAAAAAAAAAAAGTGATTGTTAACGGGCACATTGTGGTTAACACAACCCTGTTAAAAGAAACAAGAAAAAGAAATTCTATATAAGAATTAATGTCCATAAGGGGTTCATTTGGTTGGAGTGGTGGAAAAGTAAGAGCATAGAAAATGGTGGAATGATAGAAAAGAGAGAGGAAAGAAAAAAAAATGGGTAAACTACATATTTGGTCCCTATTCTTTACATCATATTTCAATTTAGTCTCTAACTTTTCAATTATGTCAAGTTGCTCCCTAACCTATCAATTGTGTCAAGTTGATCCCTAACATTTCAATATCATGCTAATTTAGTCTTTGCTGTTATCTAGTTGATGGAAATGCCTAATGTGTCAAATGGTTTAAATAAAATAAAAAAAAAAATGCCCCATCATTTGCCACCTAGATTAACATGTCAGCATTTTTACTTTTATTTTATAAAATATCGGCATAATTTTAAATTAAAAAAAGAAAAAGAAAAATAGCAGTTGGTAATAATGTCACTGCATTCACAAATGGCAACATTTAATTCAATCACCTATCTGATTCTCAACCAAAACAAAAAAAAAAACTTATCAGTGTGGTGTGGGACATAGACGACATTGCTAGTTTGAAATATCATCGAGTTATTGCTAATTGCTATATGAAAATGTCGCAATTTTTGAACGATCGTAAAGATTGGAAATAAAATTAATAATTATTGCAAAAATTGTTAACTTATAAAACGGACGTAAACATTGGTTTAGGATTGTCTTTGAGCCTCATCCAGCATTCCATGATCAAAGCAAAGGTCATTTGATGACTATTTGAGTATTATAATAATAATAATGGAGACAAACTCATTGCCTTTGCTCAGCTCAGGTGGAGGAGTCACAGGCACACACGGTGGTAGGGTAGCAGTATCTTTAGGTAGTTGATTTTGTTCCCCATCTTTTTCGTTTTTTTCGATGAGAAATCAATTATTTACATATATAAAGCTACTTTTCGCACATGATCGTGCTCTTTCAGGGAAGAAATTTGCATCAGGTGGTGGGATCGGACCATGGGTACAGGCCACACTACTTTATGTCAAGACTTGAAAAATATCATTAATTGGATGCTTTATATATTGTTCTATCTGTAGACTTTAAATGAGTAAAATTTATAAGGACAATTTATTGGTTTAATTTTCATCTGCTGTTAATGTAAATTGCATGTACACAATTGCACGACAGTGTGTACAATATAATGTTGTAGTATAAATCTGTACAAATATTGTATATATTGAGTCAAGTCAACCCGACTTATTAACAAACCTGATTAGGGTTAAAAAATCATGACACAATTATTAAATGAATTAGGCTCAAACTAAGTCATTTAATTGAATACTCTTATCTCGACATGACACGAACCTGACACGCTAATCTAAATTCTCAAATTGACACTCTTATTAACAATCACTTGTAAAAATATGTCATTTAAAATTATAGTAAAAATGTTATAGAAACATCTTTTCTTTTTTTATCTTGGTGCGGAAAAGTTAAAAGTTTATTTTTGAAAGAAAAGAGACACTGCAAAGAAAACAAAGGCAACACCAATCTAATCCCCTTATTTACGCTTTTTTGGATTGGACGCTTTACTTTTTTTACCCTTTTTTTTTTTTTTTACATTACCATCTAAAGGCTCTAGTCTAATCCTCCAAGACCACCACTAATACGTGAACAAAACTTTAAAATATTGTTTCATGTTCAGAAGACTATAAAAAATTCTTAAAGTTTTCAGTCTTCCACTAACTTTAACAAAGTCGGTGAAACTTTCACATGATTTAAAGTTAGTGGAACAGCTGTATAAGATTGGACATCTACGTGTTTCACATAGTTTGATTGACCACAATGACCCCGGCATGGTTCGTTGAAAGTTCAAAGGAGTTATTTTGGGCTTTACTCAGAAACTTTCACGATATTGCAATTAACATAAAATGCGTGTCATTTTTTGAAAGCAAGACTACAATAAAGTCTAGCCTCCTGCATCCATTGACTCACTCTCTTCCTGTTCACTTTCCTCACTTTATATTGACACCGCTTTCATGGCTAAGCTACAACTTAGCATATGATATTCTTTGAATATTTTTTGAAAAAATTACTACCAAATTTGGTCACTAAAGCTGCTTCTCTTCACTAAATGAAACTCTTTAGGAATTCCATAGTTATCATACTTTGAACATGATTGCAATAAAGGTCATCTATAAATGAAAATTCACAGTTTTTTTTTTTTTAGGTCTTGACCTCTATGTTTGATAACCATAAGGGCAATCCTTAAATAATTGGTGACATATTTGCATCTCTTGGAATGAAGGTCCATGATGGTAAAAATGGCCCTTATGTGTTGGACATTGTTTTTGGTATTAGTTCTTGGTACGTAAGACTTTGTATTAGTGGCAAAAGATATATTTCTTACTATATTTAGCTATAATTAATGTATATTGGAAGCTTCAAGGAGGCTGAAAAATCATTATAGATGAATTATTACGGTTTTGTTAATAAGTTGAACAAAATGGTCAAATTTCACCCTTTCATTTTTCTTTATAAAGATGGTTGTGGTTAACTTCCTACTCGACTCATCTTCTTGTTGGACTGTAAAGACTGTTTCTTTTTCCTTTTCCTCTTTTTAATAATATAATATAATTGAAGCTAATTCTTCAAAATGCGTAGCACAAGGTTCAAAGTTATATGTAGGTCATAAAGAATAGCAAGAAACTATTTCAAAATAAAATTATAAATATTCGTGCATCACGTGGTATATCATCTAGTTTATATTTATATTATTACTAAAAGCTGAAGCGTGATATTTATTGCTACTGAGCTCTTGCTGCGCCACCTTATCACCACATCATTCGCCACATAATTATTGTTTTTTCATTCCTATTTTTTTTTTTTTACAAAAAAATATGTAAATAGATTATTGACTTTACATATTCATCTTTATTGGTTTTAACACTTATATATATATATATATATATATATATATATATATATATTTCCTCTTTATTTCCAATTTTCCTATAATTTTTTTTTGACATTCACTTATTTTTTTAAATATTTACACTTTGTTCAACCTTTCTTTTTCTTTACATTTTCATCTCCTCACTACCGCCTACTTTAATATCACTATTCATCTTTCCCTTTATCTTGCTTTATATATCTCTTCTTATTCACTCCCTTCTACCGTAATTTAGAATGCAAAAAAGTAATTTACCTTTCATTTTTACATTCAAACCATAAATATATAGAGCCTGCCATGACCGATTTTACTGTTCTAGCCCTTTCATAACCCTTGTCTGATATGGAAACCTTTTGCCGACCACTTACCGAGTCAATGGTTCTAACTACCACCATTGACCTGTAACTTTCAGACAACAACGGTTCCTTTTCTACTCGTCTAGTGTGTACCCTCTCCCTCTTGGTCTCTCATGGCATGCACCCAGTGGCTCTTACCCAGTCTTGCCTCTTTTGGGTGGCATGTCATCCCAGCAGAATTGTGCCCACCAAAAGAGCCTGGGCAAGAAACACAAGAATGAGTTTCCACTCCTCTCTCCATCACTAGACCGTGCCCTCTCCCATGACCTCACCCTTTCCCATAATGGCTGGGTATAGACTAATGATGCCTGGGTCGTACGCATGCTTTACCTTCTTGATGTTTCATACGTTTGCCGAGGTCTGAGAATAGGTATGCATGTCCTGTTGTGCACGTTTTGGCTTTTACTGGGTTGTATCTCCAACGTTTATGACTTGTCCCTTTCTTTGAAAGGTTGGGCATTGTTGGATCATTGGGTCTCCTTTTGGTTTGGGTGTTTGCTTCGTGGCTTGGCATCTCCTGCCATACCAGATTGTTATGCCTGCTACTTATCTCAATCCTGTTGGACCCTTTTAGGCTTGCCATGTGTTTTTCTTCTTAGTTTTCACGCCTATCTTTTTTATACAAAAGGATTTGGGTCTTTGTGGGCCAAATGATGTTGACTAGAGCAAAATGGTATTGGGCTCAATTTATCTTCATCTGCTAAAGCCATCCTGCTAGAAAACCGTATTCTGCGGCAAATTTGCATTCTGTGACAGACTTGTATTCTGCAGCAGATTTGAGTTCACTTGCACTTCTTTCTTTGGAAATTTCTTGCTCTTCGGTCTTCTTGGTGGGTCTTTGGGCCTTGATTCTCACTAGACTTTCTTCTTTATGGGCATTTGGGTACAAATTTGCAAAAAATGGGCATCAACAAAGTTATATTGAAATTAATTGTCTCTGAAAAATATAGCGATGTTTGTATTTTATTAGTTGATACTTGAATTTAATTGGGGAACATACTTAATTTTTTCTCTCTAATTAAAAAAATTACAAATTGATATGGCAATAAACATGATTACTACCACATCAATAACATAATAAATAAATTAAAAAAACCAAACCTACTTCCAACTTTATTACAAAATATTCATAAAATAATGTGATAATAAATATGATTGGCATTACATCAACAATATAATACTTTTTTTTATTATGTTTTAAAAACTGATACATCCGTTTTGTAAATCCTATATTTTAAAACTGATAGTAGTTGTAGCATTATTCTAAATAAATTTCTTTGACCAATCAATTAAAGAAAATACATCCCATAAAAATAATAAATAATTAAAAGAAAAAACACAAAATAACTTTGTGATTATTTGAATTTTTCTTTTGAAAAAGCCAAATATTATAGTTATATTTCCCATAAATTACCAAACAAATAAAAAAAATTCTATATATTATCTATTTATATATTTAATATTATGGAATTAAAAAACTGATTAATATTACCAAGGATAAATAATTAAAAATGTCAGTTTTTTAACTTTGGATCACAAACAACTTAAAAGCAAAAGTCATTCGAATAAAGAAAAAAAAAACGATTCTAAAAATAACAATGAAAAAGAAAATTAATAAGTAAAAACAACACGCCTTACTAGCATATTTGGTCTTACAAACAGTCACATAAATGTTACGCCTAACCCCTTTTTTTTTTTTTTTTTTTTTTTTTTATTGGGTTCTTTCACATATTTTTTGAACAGGAAATTCTTTAAACTCTCCTTGTCTCTTTTTATTTATTTATTAAATATAAATTTTGGAAAATTAAATTGTTAAATTACATGTTCTTTATATTCTTAACATGTATATCAAATTTCGTTTTAATAGGGTTTTATTTATTATTTGATCAATAAACTTATTTTTTATGTATAATTCTTTACCACAAAAGCTTAAAATCAAAATATGACATTATTGACATAGTTATTAATTTTTGATATTTTTGAAATTTTATAAGCAAAAAGAATAACAAGCACATGTAATCTAACCATAGAGACTGTTTGGTACCCGCTTTTAAACAAAGGTTTATATTGTTTAAACGACAATAACACTTTTGATACGTATTTTCATAACACTCAAACATGTATTTTCATAACATTAAATATTGAACAATAATATTTAAACAATGTTACCAACCAAGCCATATTTTCAAAATTCACATCTCACCAAAAAGATAAGAGATGGGTTTAAAAAAAAAACTTTTATATATATATATATATATATTATTTTTCAGGGGAATAACTTCAAATTTTTGGAGAATATAAATAATAAATCCTCTCTCGAAAATAAAGAAACAAGAAATTCAAGGGGGGCCATGTGCCCAAGGCCCCTTGGTGTAGCTGTGGGTTCGTCGCTGTAAACAAGCTTAGCCACTAGCGCATGCTCAGCAAGAGACGATGTAGACAAGTGCATGTAAAGTTCTTAAAAAGAAGATAAAGCGAAAACTGTTTGATAGCATAATGCCAAAAATGGTCAAAAGTTACAATAATGCAAGGCTGAAAAGCATTCAAGCGTGAAGGTGAAGTTGGGTCTGACCTTCATAGACTAAGGTCGATATTGTATCAAATTATAACTACTGGAGTAATTAAAAGGTGTCACAACATCTAGCTTAGATCAACCCATAAGTTTTTCTCTCTTAAACTTTAAGATAGATTAATGGGTTAATCGATTAATATATAAAAATAGATTAAAAAAAGATCAAATATAATTCTAAATAATGGCATCCAGCTGGAAGAGTCTGCTAAAGGAGAAAATACAGTGTACTATCAAGAGACAAAGAAATAAAGAAGCAATTTATAGGAAGATGACAATTGACAAGAGATAGATTAGAGTAGAAAGTGCCCCATGCACGGTGTACTATCAAATAATTTTTTTTTCAAACAAGTTTTCCCTGTCTCTCAAACCCGCTGGAGCCGCTGGATTTGTCTTCTCTATCTCTGTCAATCAAGCTTTAGCATGATTTAAAGTAGTGAAAAAGCTGTATAAGATTGCGTGGAAGAGAGACATCCACGTGTTTTACATAGATTGATTGACCACAATGACCCTGGAATGGTTCGTTGAAGGTTCAAAGAGTTATTTTGGGCTTTACCCAGAAACTTTCATGACAGTGCAATTAATGAAAAATTATTGTATCAATCTCAGCGTCCAAAAACATTCTAATTTCAAAGAGAGAGAGAGACAGACTGGAGAAGCCGGACACAACTTTGGAGGAGCAAACTGCATAATGATGCCACGTAATGTGAAAGTTTCTAACCTGATTTTTTTTTTTTTCACCAAATAGTGTTAATGTCAAATAATTTCAATACTCGGCGAAATATTGTATTGTGCTAATTCAAAGAAAAAAAGAGGATAGACTAATACAACTTTTGAGGAGAATAGTATAATTATGAAAATTTTCAATTAATTATTTGCTTCACCAGGAACTCTAAGAGAGGGAAAGGACAAATAAGTTTGGCATAGTGTACGAAATTTCCAACATTCTTTTGACATTTTAAGAGTAGATTACAGATCACACATAATTAGAAAATTTCTCAGAAACCGTTGTCAGAGCATAAAAAAGAACAAATAACTTCTTATCATATTGCTTTGTGACCAATTTTTTTCTTTTTGTTGAATACTGTGACCCATTCATCATTCATTATAAAATTCTTTTACATTCCTTTTCAGTTTTCACAAACCTTTTAAGAAAATTTTACATTATTTTTGACAAGCTATAAAGATTTTTATTTTACATTACTTTTTGACTAGCAATGACCCCGATATGGTGCAATGAAAGTTCAAAGAGTTATTTTGGGCTTTACTCAGAAACTTCCAAGATATTGCAATTCATGTAAAATGCGTGTCACTTTTTGAAAGCAAGACTCCATTAAAGTCTAGCCTCTTGCATCCATTCACTCACCCTCAGTTCCTAATTTGTCCTTCACTTTCCTCACTTTATTTTGATACCGCTTTCACAGCTTTCTTTCTCCACCTCCTTTCAACTTTTTTCATCTTTCTGCTCTTAAATCCCAATGGCCTCATCTCACCAACCCAAGGACTTTGATGTTTTCTTGAGTTTCCGAGGTGAAGATACTCGCCGTGGTTTCGTAAGCCATTTATTTGAGGCTTTGGGTCGACAGGGTATTCAAACCTTCATTGATGATAATCTCCATAGGGGAGAAAACATTTCTGAAGAGCTTCTCAAAGTCATTGAAAACTCAAGCATATCAATAATTGTATTTTCTAAAAATTATGCATCCTCTAGTTGGTGTTTGGATGAACTTGCTAAGATTATTGAGTGTACCAAAAAAGTGCTACCAATTTTCTATCAAGTGGATCCATCTGAAGTTCGTAAGCAAAAAGGGGATTTTGGAAAAGCGCTGACTAAGCTTGAAAAAAAAATTAAAGATAAGACGAAGGTACAAAGGTGGAGGGAGGCTTTAACTAACGCAGCCAATATTTCTGGCTGGGACTACAAAGACAAAGACAAAGACAGGTATTTGTATAGTACTACATACTCCTGTTTGCTGATCTTCTAGAGTTTTAATGGTTTTGTGATGTCCATTAAATTTTATTGTTAATTAAACAACTAGAATGAATTGTTAGCTATTATTTTCTCTTTAAATTTTACTTAATTATGAAAGTAAAATTTTCTTGTCATTTCTTTTATACAATGCTTTTTCTTTTTTCTTTTTTAAATTTTTTTGAGAAGAATCATTTATACTAAGCTAGTTTGCTATAGATTAAAGATGGAAATAAAAGAACTTAATATTAGATTACTTACCATTATTAATAAGGAAATTCACCCCTCATAATATTTGGAAAAATTTTAAAGAAAAAAACTTAATTCATTTTTTCTAAGCACGTAGTGAGATCTAGTAAGATTATGTTGTCATCTAAGTGGACTTTTAATGCCACTTCATCCCAAAAGCTAATTGCTACCCAAAAAAATGAATTAAATTAAAATTTTCTATCTAAGTTACATGTTGCTTACTTCATCTAACAACACTTCAATTGTGATGTAAAAATTAAACATATTGCATTAAGTTTATGTTATTTATTTTTCATAGTCCAACTTGTTACATGTGTTAATTAAATGCTCTGTGAATGACAGTTGCACTGAATCTGAACTTGTCCAAAAAATTGTTGAAGAGATCTTAAATATTGAAATAATTCAGATGCCATCAAATGATGCTACAATGCAACTGGTTGGAATAAATTCTCGCATAGAGGCAGTGACAAAACTTTTAAAAATTGAATCAAATGATGTTCGCATGGTAAGGATCATTGGCCTTGGTGGAATAGGCAAAACTACAATTGCAAAAGAGATTTATAAGAGGTTTTCTAATCATTTCAAAGCAAAAAGTTTCGTAGAGAATGTTAGAGAGTGGTCAAAGACAGAGCAAGGCAAAATCTATTTACAAGAAGCACTTCTTAAGGGTATCTCAGAGGATAAGAATTTGAGGGTGAGTACTATATATGAAGGAACCACAAGGATAAATAGAATTCTTTGCCTAAAAAAGGTTCTTATCATTCTTGATGACGTGGATAATGCCGACCAGATAGAAACATTGCTCGGACGATGTGAAGGCTTTGCTTCTCGAAGTAGGATCATTCTGACAACAAGAAATAAAAGATTGCTAGCTAATCGAAATGGTCTTTCAACCTATGACTATGTGGTTAAGGGATTAGATGAAGATGAAGCAATTAAACTCTTTCGTAAGCACGCCTTCCCAAGTAACGAAGTCCCTGAAGATTATTTGGAACTTGAGAAACAAGCTATAAGTTATGCCAAAGGCCTTCCTCTAGCTCTAAAAGTAATGGGTTGTGATTTGTGTAAGAAAACTATACGTTTTTGGAATGATGCCTTAGATTATTATAAAAAAAATCTTCATGAAGATATTCAAAAAATACTAAGAAGAAGTTATGAAGGATTACCCGAAAATGAAAAGAATATTTTCCTTGATATTGCATGTTTCTTCAAGGGATATGACATGAGTTATAATATGATTAAGGATGTATTGAAAGCTTGCGATTTAAACCCAGAATATGGTATTGAAAAACTTATTGATAAGTGTCTCATTGATCAATATAATGATTATCTGTCAATGCATGACCTATTACAACAAATGGGTATGGAAATTGTTCGACAAGAAGCACCACAAAACCCTGGGCAACGTAGCAGACTATGGTGTTATGCGGAAGCTCTTGATGTAGTAACTGAAGATATGGTATGTCTTTTGTTTTGATTCACTTCCTCCCTTTACTTCACATGAAAGATGTATTACTTTTTTTTTTTCCTTTATTTATTTATTTATTCTGAATAAGATTTTTGTTTAAAGTTTATTAACTATTATATGTTTTGGTGATTCACTTACCCTATTGTTCAACTAGGGTTCAGATAAAATTCAAAGCATGATATTGTGGTCGCCTAAATCAGAACCAGAAGAGGTGCAATTAAAGGCACAATTTTGTAAGATGAAAAATCTTAGATTGCTTTTGATTCGTAATGTACGTTGTTGCAATGGACCCCTTGTATGTCTTCCCAATAAATTAAGCTTGCTTGATTGGCATGGATATCCATTTTCTTCATGGCCATCTAATTTTTTTCCTAAAAAATTGATTCTGCTCAACATGCCTTATAGCCGATTAAAGGAACCAGTACTCATGCAGGTATGATCATTAGCATTTATAAATTATTATTTTATCAAAGTTTTTAGTTTTTAATTTATTTATATATACTTCTTTAAAGATTAAACCATGTTCTAACTTTCAAATTTTTTACTACAGAATTTTGTATCTGTGACATATGTGGACTTCAGTGAATGCGATCTGATTACGAAAATACCTGACTTATCAATGACTCCAAACATAACGACATTGATACTTCGACAGTGTACAAATTTAGTTGAGATTGATGACTCCGTGGGGCATCTTGATAAGCTTGAAGTGTTGGACCTTTTAGTTTGCAAAAAACTTGAAACTCTTCCGAACTGTCTCACGATGAAATCTCTTAAAATATTTCATCTGGATGTCTGCGAGAGTATTAAGAAGTTCCCAAATATCTTGCACGAAATGGAACGTGTTACATATTTACATCTTCAGGGGAACTATACTAATGAATTGCCTCCATCATTTGGGAATTTGATTGGGCTTGAGGACTTACATATAGAATTGAATTCAGGAGAGGCACAGCTTCCGGGTAGCATCTATAATTTACAACATATAGAGCAGCTTTATTTTTATGGCAATGTCATATTTCCAAAGAATGTGGAGATTGATAGACAGCCAATGTGCAACTCTCATGGTTGCTCTTCCAAATATGTTTTTCCAAAGTTGAAAAGACTACATATTTCGGGCAATGAAATTTGCTCAGAAATAGAATTTATTTTGAATTATTGTTGCCCCCACACACTGGAAGAGTTAGAAATCTATAGGAGCAAAGTTGTTACCATCTCAGAAAGCATGAGCAGATTTGAGAGATTACGTAGGCTTATTATTAGAAATTGCAATGAGTTTCGGGAAATCCCAAGGATTCCACATAGTATAAGACGTGTAGAAGTAGAACATTGCTGCTCGCTAGATTTACAATCATTCTTTCAGGTATATCTCTCTCTTAAAGATATTAAGAAACTATTTGTGTTACCTTCACAAATACTACATGATTTGCTAAGATGTAACTTATTGAATTTGCTAATTGCATGCAGCTGCTTCCAGAAATCATGGGGCTTCCACCAAATCTACCACCATGTTTAGGTGTAACAAGCCACATGTTAATGTTTCCACACTCACCTACAGATAGAACAGAATTTAGTGACAATGACATGTTAATGTTTCCACACTCACCTACAGCTAGAACAGAATTTAGTGACACTGAAAATGACCTTTGTGAATATAGTTTTGAGGTAACCGGAGATGAGAATGATATTCCAAATTGGTTTCCACACTCATCTACAATACCTCGAATCTGCTTTTGGGAATATAGTTTTGAGGTAACAGGAGATGAGAATGATATTCCAAATTGGTTTAACCATCAAAGGGATGGAAATTTAATATCATTCTCGATTGGTCCCAAATTTCCAACAATTCCTCTCTGCATTGCTTTTGGAATACAAGATTCTTATTGTTATCTTGAATATCATGTCATCATTTCCATCAATGGTAGTAAACTAACATGTGAAAGAAAAGTCATTGATATAGATAGGAGCTTTGGGCATCTGAGTTTTTGCTGTATACGTCAGAGCTCATTGCATGCACTACTTTGGGACTTGCTACTAAATGGTCGGAATCATGTTGAGATCCTCTGTGAGCTCCGTATTCCTTTTTCATCCGGAGAAGATATTGCTCCTATTGTTAAAAGGATAGGAGTCCATGTAGAATGCAATTGCCCTCCTCCTCCTCAAAATCCTAGTATCTTGCAATCAGGTTTGGGACTTCCAATGGATACAGAAAATGGATCAGACTTAGGTTTGGCATTTGACTCATCAAATGTTGATGGGTTTGATTTGGGCTCATCTTCAGTGGCCCAGCCCCAAGTAAAAAGAAAGAGTAAAAAAAGAATAAGAAAGTTAAGGCCACGTTTTGGAACGTTGTTTAAACAACAATTTCCTTTGTTTAAAAAAAGAAAAAGAAAAGTGATGGTCTGATTTGTTTAAACAACTCAACTCAACTCAACTTCAAACTCAGATTAGATCGAATCCAAATCCAATGGCTATCATTTTCTCAGATCTCAACATCAAGGTATACGCTGCCGTTTTGGTGACTCTTTCCCCAATGTTTGCAAGTGGTACGACGCCGTTTCTTCCTAACTCGCTGCAAGGTTTGCTTTCTCACTCTCTCTCTCTTTTATTTATTTATTTTTGCAAATTCTGAGTGATGGTCTGATAATTGTTGCATACAGTGACGGGGTTTCTGATGCCCCACCAGGTTAAGTTTATTATCACTCTTTAGTAAGGCTTGTTGTTGCTTCTTTTATTGGTTTGTCATTGCTGAACTATGATTTGTTTTTATTATTTATTTTTTTGGTTATCAGTATTATCTCACAAAATTTTCTGTTTTAATACCTTTGGTAATATGCTATTCTGTATTTTTCTCAATCAACTTTCAACTTGGTGTTATTCTTTTCCTTGGCTGCCAAATAGAGGTGAAGATTATTATCTGATTTTACAATTTTGTAGGGAATGATTCCTTAGTACTGTTGGAATAGACATTTTTTAAGTCTATGACTTCTTTTTTATTATGGTTTGGACTTTGGACTATTGCTGCATTTTTTTTTTTCCTAATTTTTTAAAATTCTCTAATAATTTCCTGGACTCTCACTCATTGAATTTTGGTGTGTGTGTGTGTGTGTTTGTAAAAGCTGCTTATGAAAATCCAGGTATTAGCAAGTTGATCAAGATGTTGGTTTCATGTGATGGTGTCTGTAAGATTTTCTTTTCACAAGCCTATAACAGACTGACAAAGATTTATATATTACTTTGATTTAGAATTTTTCTGAAGTTGCAAAATTTTAAAGAACTCTAAAAAATTTCAAATTAAGATCTTTTGAACGAACATACCATAATAGAACTTTCCCAATTTTCAAAGATTTATTTCTTATATGAAGAAATGACAACCATGATGAAAGGCAAAATTACCAAACTTTGGACATTGAGGACCATGAGCTGGGTCTCTCTCTCTCTCTCTCTCTCTCTCTCTCAATACTACCTATAGGTAGAAAAGATTGGTACAATCAATTCATGACTTCCTAGAACTAGATTTTTTATCAAGTATATAATTTTGTTTTCAACACCGTATCAGTGTATATTATTTTCTGTTATGCTCACCTGCTGTCCAGTGTGTTCTATGTTTTTAATACATTTATGCTTAATTAGTTTGCCTTAAAACTCAAGGCTGCACCTGTTTTTTTTTTCACTTCAAATGTTGCAGTCTAAGAACTTACAATTTTTTTTAGCATGCAAATTCTTCATTTTATAGGCATTTACATGATCATTTCACTCTCTACCATCAATGTATAAGTCTTTATTTGTCTTTGCAGGTTGAGGACCTGGTATAAGTTTTTTTAAGTTCTATTGGAAAATTTAATTGACTTGATCCATTCAAAGAAGATAACAAAAGAAAATAGAAAGAACATTTTTGCAGTTGGTGATTCTTCTTCTTCTTTCCATTCAATATTTATAATCTTACTTGTTGATTTGATTTTTGAGAAATTCAAAACTTTTCAATTTAGCACATGTATCCGGAATCTGAATTACATACCAGAAGATATTTATTGTTTATCTAAGTATTATACGTATGATTCTAAATCATAACATTCATTTGAGGGGCATCAAAATATATTAGGCTCTCTATCTCATACACACCAGTTTATGTATCAACCATGAACCATCCTATTTTATTACACTATAAAAGACAGATTCTTGATGAGAAAGAACAAAGAACAAAGAAGCAAATGTACCCCATTTTTATTTATTTATTTTTTAATATTATTGGTCATTTTTTCCTGTATAAAGAAAAGCAACATTTTCAAAAGATCAAGCAGGGCAGAAAAATATAAAATACATTGAAAGCTTGGAGTGCAAAATAAAAGTCTGGAAGTCATCCAAGAAAATGTGCTTCTCAACAGAGGATGACATTTAGTGATAGTATTGAACATATATGAGAACAGGAAACATCAATCACATAATCTTGCAAGATTTGGAATCCCATGACTTGAACTTGATTAAAAATTCAATACTTTACATGTGCCAGATCAGAAACAGGAAACATCAATAATATGATAGCCAATAATATGTGGTTCTTGGGAAGAGTGATGCAGTGATGCTTGAGATACATGCATGTTGTTTTGGGTTTGGAGTCTGGATGTCCTAATTTTTTTTTGTTTTATGCATAGGGGCATGACATTTTGTAATTTTCTTTGTATTTGTTTCAGATTTGGCTGGTCAAAATGGACTTTAGCTTGTATCTCCGCTATGACAGTCTCAGATCTGGTAAACATATTTTCAACTGGCCTTTGCAGCATTATAGATGGTTAAGTAAGGGGGATCCTATAGCCCTTATCTTATGTTTCCTTTTTGTTATGAAGATGCTGAAAGGATGATTGCAAGAGCAGCAAGAGGCATTCTTATTGTGTTTCAGGTGGGAAAGGAAATTGATTTCAAACTTTATTATGGATGATCCCTGCATCATCTTCGATTGGAAATTTAACTGACCTTGCTTATCGTAGTTTTCTGCTTCTTTGCATTGAGACACTTCTGCATTAAAAAAGAATATGGGTTCAAGTGAATTGGTTTGAGCGGAAGATGAATTGGCAGCTTTGTAGGCTGTAAGGTAGGTTCTCTTCTCATGCGAAATTAACTTTACTAATTGCTGCAAGTATCTCCGTTTTAGGCTGCCTGGAAGTTGATGATTGAACAAATATGGATATTAAATTCTATCAATATATATATATATATATATGGACATTAAATTGATGTGCATTTAACTACTTATTTTCTTTATTTCTTTAGTATGCTGATATAGGTGGTTTATATGTATGATAAATTGAAGTGCATTTTCCATTTTTGTGTTTGATTTCGTTCTAAGTATCAGGTCAATTACTTGCAAAATTGTAGAAAAAAAGACGTTATTTTGTCTAATATATTTTCTTGTCCTGGCTTAATTTAGGCTTTGTGGAAGGGGGTGCCCTTTCTCAAATCCCAGTTTTTTCCATCATGAATAATTGCCTTTTCAACTTTCTTGTTACAAAGCTTTAATTATTGTTTTTTGCAAATGCATTTGTAATCATGTTAGCAAGTCAGTATTATAGAAGGTGGAGGAGCCCTGTCTATGATCTATTTGTAATCATGCATTAAGACAAGTTAACACTTAACATGTAGTTGTATCTGCTTCTATTTGAAGTTGAAATAAATCTTGTTCTTTTGCACTAGCTATGTGATATGCTCTTCTCTCGTATTTCTTGTAGTTCAATAGGCTAGACATGATCTTCATTAAGGGACCCTTTTGTATGCTAATTACCTTTGATTATGTACCCAAATTGAGTGGCATGATTTTCTGGTTAATTTATTTGTGTGTTTTATGTAGTTCTCACTATAATGGTGTTTAAAAAAACTGAGAGTCAAATTTCAATTCAGTTCAGGCAAGGATTATCAGGAAATGACTTACCATAAAAAAAAAAAAAAAATTAAAAAAAAAAGACCTATTAGATCATGAAGATATTGTCAGAGTTGTGTACAATATTCTTGTACTTTTGTTATTCAGGTATCACTTGGAATGAAAGACATCTGTGACATTATGTACACAAATATGGGAAATTATATCATTTGTTTGTTAATAGATAGTATATATGCAAAGATATCTAATATAAATATAATAAAGCAGAAACATCTAATGAGGCTCTACCATGATTTTTAACTGTTTGTGAAATTTAAGATTTATAAGATAAAATAGTATGGTTGTAGAGGAGGGTGGGGAAGGGGCAGGAGGGTCAAGACACGGGGAGAAAGTAGAGCAAAGCCACAAAGTTCCAGTCATTACTCTAACTTGTATATATTGGTGTGGTTCTTTTAGGTGAAGAGAATGATCAATCCTTTGCCAATAGTGAGCTTAATGAAAGAGTATACAGGCATTACGGGTGTCCTCAATTAGAATGGCTTTTCTTGGGATGAATTTGCAGAACATTGGCACTATGGCAGCTGATGTTTAGCTTTGGGAAGCTTATATCAAGGTGCCATTCTATCCCATTAGTAATTTTGCTAGGATAATGGGTTCTCCTCTAGTTATCACTAAAGAGCACCCTAAAGCATAGCATACAAACTTGTATTTTTTTCCCCTTTGATGAATTGATATTAATTCTATATTCATTTAGTAAACTGAGTGTTTTTGGGTAACATGGGATGAAGTATATATGATCATATGGATTGTATAATAATCAATGAACTGGATAATTTTGAGTAGCTTTTGTTTAAAAATGACATTTTGCAGGAACATTTGGATGCAACTGCATACAAATATAGGGGGATCTCATATTTGTGATTTGTGCTTGATTTATGGTAATGAAAGTCAGAATGGAAGATCAAGTTTGTTTGGACATGAAAATGGAGGTCAACAATAATGCCTTTTGGATGGGATTGACAATAACTTGGGATATGCAATATCCAGCTAGGGAGCTTGAAATATCTTATCAAGGGAAAAGTGAAAGTTTGCAACTTCTTAAGCCTCAGCATGTTCTCAAAAATTTCAGAGATCATCGAGGGAGAGATACAAGAAGCACTTGAGGAAAGGCCATGAGTAGTCAAAACAAATGTGGGTGCTGAGAAAAGGACAAAGACTACAATTGAATAGAATGTATTGATACAACACTTCAAATTGTTCCTAAAATAGATGAGAAGCTCTTTTTAGAGGGTTTTTGAACTCTTAGAAGATGAGAAATGGCCATGAAATTTGCAACGAGGAAATGGTTATTGAGAAAGGTTTGACGGGACATCTATTTTGCTTGTCAAATTGGGATAGTATATAGATTTGGTTCCAGAGTTTTGTCAATGTAAATAAGATCCAATTTTAGAGTAGAGATTTTTTTTTTTTTTTTTTTTTTTTTTTTTTGCTTAGGAGTAAAGATATTTTTGGAATAGAATTTCTTGCATGATTTCATTTTTATACTTATACCCAAATCATTTTCAAGTGTTCAAGATTTTAATAAGAAGTCAGCTTGATTTTGTTGGGAGTACCTGTAGCTGCATGGTGATGTTTACTTTCTTGCCTTAAATTGTACAGGATGCCTTAAAAAGTAAATCAGTAACTAGGTTTATATTAAATATTAACTTGTCACTATCATTCTTTAGGCTTGAAACTTGGGATAACCTAGAATCAGAAGAGAAAAGTAATTGAACGTACTTTCAATTATATGTACACTGATTTACTTTTTAAGGCATCCTATACTTGTAAGTTAAAAAAAAAAAAAAAAATAGTTATTGGTCTTTGATTAACTTATTCTTAGGTGGTTTGGGCTCAACCCCCAAGTGTGTTTGGGCTCATGCTTGTAGAATTTACCCATCTCTTTTATTCGCTTCGCAATAAATAAATTAATAAATGATACTACCAATAAGAACAAGTAAATTTCATGCTAAAATGGCAAAGAGGGTGCTAGTACTGTTTGCACCCAATGCATTAAACATATATATATATATATAGCCTTCTTGGCAATTCTGCCATTTAGATCTCTAAGAACAACAACCCAAACAATTTATCCATGTGGCCCAGTATGTCAAAATTTGCCCTATTTGTCAAACTGTATATTGATTATTATAAAAAAAATGTAAAAAATTCTGTCATTTTTGTCTTAATGCAGATTATGTCATTTAGATATATAAGTTCAATAAACATTACGCCGCTTGCAGTGTAAACTCAAGTAGTAGAACCAATGACTATGGATTTGATGCTATAACATAGAAGTACTGGTAAGAGCATTTGCATTGGACTAGACAATGGGCTAGTCCAGCCAAAATATGCCTAGAAAGCCCAATTAATTGACCCACATTGGACAAGTAGCCTAATAACAAAAATTCATGCAAGCTACACTAGTCATCCAAACATAATTGACATTGTAGCTTAAACAATTACATTTTTTTTTAAATATAGTTCCCGATGATGAATCAGCATCAATTAGAACTAAGCTACAACTTAGTGTATGATATTTTTTGAATATTTTTTGAAAAAATACTACCAAATTTGGTCACAAAAGCTGCTTCTCTTCACTAAATGAAATTTTCTAGGAATTTAATAGTTATCCTACTTTGAACATGATAGTAATAAAGTTCATCTATAAATAAAAATTCACATAGTTTCCTTTTAAAATTTTCTTTCAGGTCTTGACTACTATGTTTGATAACCATAAGGGCCATCCTTAAATAATTGGTCACATATTTGCATCACTTGGAATGAAGGTCCATGATAGCAAAAATGGCCCTTATGTGTGGGACATTTTTTTTTTTTTTTTTTTGGTATTAGTTGTTGGTATGTAAGACTTGGTATTAGTAGCAAAAGGTATATTTCTTACTATATTTAGCCATAATTAATGTATAAGGGAAACTTCAAGGAGGCTGAAAAATCATTATAGACGAATCATTACGGTTTTGTTAATTAGTTGAACAAAATGGTCAAATTTCACCCTTTCATTTTTCTTTATAAAGATGGTTGTGGTTAACTTTCTGCTAGACTCATCTTTTTGTTGGATTATAAAGGCTATTTATTTTTTATTTTTTCCTTTTCCTCTTTTTACTAATATAATATAATTGAAGCTAATTCTTCAAAATGCAAAGCACAAGGTTCAAGGTTATATAGAGATCATAAAGAATAGCAAGAAACTATTTCAAAATAAAATGATAAAATATCTATGCATCGTGCAAGATATCATCTAGTCCAAATTAAAATAGAAAGTAGTTAACATACGTGGCTTGACTGCCTATTATTTATGTTTATGGCTTTGAGTTGTTTGCGTGCACAGCTTCACAAAATTGCCTACCTTTGTTGACCTTTTCATATATATATATCTTCGGCGGTTTTGTAAAAAAAAAAAAAAAAAATCAATAAAGAGGATGCCTTGCAACAATTGAGTAGGGTAAATTTCTCTATTCTTATTCTTTGTGATTTGTGAGAGCTTTTTTGGAGTATTTGAAGTTTGTGAAAGTGACTCTAAACTACTTTTCTATTTTTCATATTTATTAGGAAAACTTTCCCGTCGTCGATGCCTATAAATGATTTAGGACAAAATTTAGTTACAAAATTGATTGCAGTTTAAGGATACAATTTTACTTAATATCTTTTTATTGAAGATGAATATTGACAAATCCACAATTGGATTACTTTTTTTATTTTTTTATTTTTAAATATCTTCAATGCTTGTAAAATTTTTAGAAAATTAAAGATCAATAACTATATCATTAATAAATTATTTATATTTCAAGTTTTTGTAGTTTAAAACTAAACTATGCATAAAATATAATTTTATAGATTATATAGTAAATAATATTCAATTGATACAAAACTTGACATATGTGTTAAGAGCATAAAGAATATGTAATCCAACTGTTAGATTTTTTCCTTACACTTATTTGTTCATCCTTGCAATTGTTGAGTGCTTCAATTAATTAATTTTCTAATAATGTATATTTTGCATTAAGTGTGTTTATATTTAAAATTAATCAAGTTGTAATTAAAATCGAGGGTTTAAACTAGCTCTAGCATTTACATTATCGAGCTTTCAATTTTTTTTTTCTAAGTTTGAAAAATAATTCTCTACTTGTGGCTCAATAGCACCTTTTGATCTCCCCAGAAATATCTTGAGTTTGAATCCACTAATTATTTAAAAAAAAAAAAAAAAAATCTTGCAATCATGAATTTGATAACTTGGGTGCTTGCTAGGCCTACACCAAGTTTCCTGACCAATCAACTACATAATCAAAGTGTCCAGTACACAGGACTCCTCATTCTATAAGTTGTGGAGAAGTGATTTATAGAAAACTTTACTACCAATTTTTGGAGAAACACAAAAACTATGTGTTCCAAAAACCCATAATATCAAAGTCAGTGTTTGGTGACCATTTCTTGTCCTAACAAATCTGGAAGGGTGTTCTTTTTTATTCAGTTTCTTCTTTCTTTGTTTTGGTGATCATTTCTTGTCCTAACAGATTGAAGATTGAATTCGAATATTTTTAGGGTTTTAGTATTGGAATTTCAAAAATAGATGTTTTTTCTTTTTGTTTGGCAATTTAAGTTTAGCTTTTTGTCTCACTTCTCCGTCAACCCCCCACCACCCCTAAAAAAAATAATAATAAAACAATAAAACTAGTTCAGCAAATAAGCTATTGAAAACTATGGGATACAAAACTATTTGTATCATGTATGATTTGAATTTTTCCATTTTGAGAATTCAAATTTTTTTCTTGACTGCAATGTTTTGTTTCCTTCGTCTATTAGAATTTAAAGTTGGGTGACAAACATGATTGATATAGTTTTTTTCCTTTTCCAATATAAAATTTAAATTTGAACATCATGTTTGACTTGATTTGTTCAAAGAATAATTATTATGAATCTCGATCCCCTTGGATTGCAGTTCTCACAGTTACAAATCCAAATCAACCCACATGCAAGTATGCTTTAATCCCACAGAAATTACAGCAAGAACAATTTAACTAACCCATGAAAAAAAAAAAGTCAGATTGAACTAGGAATCCAAAATTAAAGCTAAGTAACTAAGAAGGTGAAAGACACTAAAGAATAATAGGCATGAAACAAGGGAACCTTGTATCCAAGAACAAAGGACAGAGCGAGAGACAAATGAATAACGGAAACCAACCACGGATCAGTCTGAATTTGATACCATAATACAAATAAGAATAGGTGTGGCGCCTCACCTTTAAAAGAGGTTGCTCGACACTTAGTTATTTACGAAGTTACCCATTATCATCAATCTCAAATGCTTACCTTTCAACTGGGGAGAATGAAAACTCAAGGGAACTACTTTTTGAAGGTGGAGAGTGATTATACAATGAAGGACTTGGAGGCACAAAAACTTCAATAACTCCCTCAAGCATCTGTGTGATCTTTTTCATCGAGGGTCTCAGTGAAGGATCTTCTTGAATACACCAAATTGCCACAATCACAAGCCTCTCTAGCCTCTTCATGTCATTGCTTGCTTCCTCATCGTTTTCTATCAACTTATCTAAATTTTTATCTTTGTAGCATTCGTAAGCCCAATCTATCAATGCCTCCTCTGCTTGCAACGCAAATGTAACACTAGACTTGCAACAAATAATCTCAAGTAACATCACACCAAAACTGTACACATCAACCTTAAAGGAAATGGATGCTTTCCTAAACCATTCAGGTGCAAAGTACCCTATTGTCCCTCTTATTCCTGTTCGAGCAGCTCGAGTTTGCTCAACCAACAAAAGCTTTGCTAATCCAAAATCAGCAATCCTTGGTGTAAAGTATTCATCCAGAAGAATGTTTTGAGGCTTTATGTCACAATGGATGATTTGGGTGCAACACTTTTCATGTAAGTACATGAGACCCCTTGCAATTCCAAAAGCAATCTGCACTCTTTGGTTCCAATGAGGCCTGGATATCCCAAAGAGAAAGTTAGCTAAAGAGCCATTACTCATGTACTCATATACCAATAGCCGGTGCTGCCCCTCATCACAATAACCAAGCAACCGGACTAAATTTTTATGATGAGTCTGACCGATCACTCTCACTTCTGTTTTGAATTCTTTCTCACCTTCTTCTACCACCTTACCTAACTTCTTGACTGCAACAAATCTTTTTGAATCTGATGGAAGGACCCCTTTATAAACAGTTCCGAAAGCACCTTTTCCTACTATTTGCTTGAAGCCCCTGGTTGCTTGCTCGAGCTCTTTATATGTATAGCTTCTCACATTTGTTGCAAGTGCGCTATCAATATTCCATGGCGAATTCATCTTTTTGTGGTGCAAGTAGATAATAGCCACAATAATAGCTATGAAGAAAAGGATATTGAGAAATGCAGAGCTGCCAAGGAGTAGTGCCAAAACAACTACCACAGACTGGCTTTTCTTCACTGGAACAAAGCTATTAGGTACCTTGACGAAAGCTATTCTCGTAATATTTGTGCTATATCTTCCGTTGGACAGAGGATACTTCTTCTTCCAACAATAAACTCCTGTTTTTTCGTAAATGGCCACAACACACATGCAATCGTCAAGGCATTGCTGCTTACACTCTGTCTCATTAGCCCCTTGAACAAGGCTGTAATCTGTAAACGGCCAGTCCATATTTGTAGGCCGTACAAAGCTTACCTGCCCTTTATTTTCTTCCCATCCATTGTCGCAGTTGGGTAACGGAAAATCTGGTTTACACCCTGCCCAATCCTCATATGGGTTCAATTGAGAAAATCCGTAAGGACATGAGCAAAATGTCCCGCCCCCACTTGAAGCATCTGAGGTACAACAAACACCGTTGAGTCCACAAAACCCACCTACAAAAGTATTAGCATCAAATACACCGCAAATATCAGTAATACCAGGAATACCTTGCACTGGATCCCATGTTGAAGGACAGCTTCCACAACTTGTGTCCTGCTGTCTGAGGTATTTGTATATTCTGAAGACCCCATCATAATCAATCCTAGCGATGTGGTAGAAAGAGTCTTTTGAGCCTGGATCTTCTTGGGTAAGGTTGAAGATGTTGGTTGAATTGTTCGCGTCTTGGACGTACATGTATCCGGGTTCAGTAAAGATCAACTGTGATTCCCAGAACATTGTCATGGTGGCAAAAATAAGCATGATTAAGGACTTCAGACGGCATATTTATAGAATAAAGCACCAGATTTCCATCAAGCTGTAAAGAAAGCTGGAAGCGGCCATAAGAATAATTTGTAATAGATTGGTGAGACCTGAGTGTGGTATTCATGTACAGTATTTGACCAGGCAAAATCGTATCAGTAGGCTCTTTGAAGCTTTCCCATATAGAATTATACTGCTCATCTAAAATCACCAAGTTCCCATTGTCCAGTATAGCCGCACAACTGGATTCGGAACCGTTCCCTGGAGCCTTCCATAACTCTTTGCCATTAGGGTCATTGAGAACAAATGCACTGCTGCTATTCTGCGTCAGTGTAGAACCTTGTGGTGCTGGTTCATTGCCATTTGCAGACCAAACTATGGTTTGGTCTTTTGTTTTAGTAAACCAAACTGCAAGCAAGAATTGAGACTCTTTCTCATTGATTTGAAAACGGCGGAATCCAAAGGAAAATTCACCTGAACGCGACGTGAATAATGGATTAATATCTTGGTCTGTAACTGAAGCCGGTGAGTTCAGCAATATGTTACAGTCATCTTTGGTGTAGGTAAAAACAGTGGGAACGAGAGGAAGAAGCAGAAGGAGAAGAAAGAGAGAACAACAATGATGAAGTGTTGAAGTAACCATTACCACAATAATGGTTATGGCTTATGGGTTATATGAGTTAGAAAGAAACCATTACAACAACATTTATAATGTTTGATAGGTTTTAAACATGCTGTTCCAAGCGGTTGCTGTAGTCTTGTAATTGAGATTATTTAAGAACCAGTCAATTTCATGGTCTATGACTTCTTCAGAAATTTGAATTAACTAACACCAAATTGTTTGGAAAAAGTCTAACTAATAAGACTAGCTAGCGTCAAGAAAGCATGAATGCTTCAACTAGTAGCAATGTTATCAATGAGAAAACCTTTTCAATTAATAAAGATAACTCTTTAATCTCTCTCCTTTAAATTAATAGTAGCTTCTTAATTACTACTAGTTTTTTTTATTATTCAGACAGATGTTGCTCTGCTTTAGCATTTGTATGATAGTTGAGATTTTATTTCTTGTATCTATGAGTGTAATGTCCTATAAACAATATGATTCTATGGACACCTTTTGAATTTATAATAATTAATCTAAACCAAGAATAATCAAGAAATTTATACATTTTAGGGCTAACTTTATATATTTTAAGTCTTATTATTATTATTATTAAATAGAGTTTCAACCTATAGCTTTAACCTATAGCATTCGTTTCTGATAATTGTACTATTTATTATCAAACTAAAGCATCAATCAATTTTTGGTATAAGCAAATAATATTTATTTAACTTTCTACTCTCAAGTCTCAAGCTATTAAAAGAATTGAACATGAATAAATTTTTTTTTTTTTTTTTTTTTTTTTTTTTTTTTTTTTTTACAATTATCCAATATTTAGAAGCCTTTCAAGGAGAGGGAAAGAGTGCAAAACTCATATATATATATATATATATATATATATATATATATATATATATTTCTTTTTAAAGGAAATTAATTATCATCCCAAATTTTTTGGAGCATACATTTGAAGTGGCGAGAATTAATTCTCTAGTTTATGTTTTGAATTAAAAATTATGATATGTGCTTAAAATATTTAATTATATCAATTAAGAGTATTTGAAGTATTCAACCAGCTGTAATAGACACAACTCAATTAGACCTCACTAGCTGCGTCATTAGCTTAATGCATGGGCAATGCCTCATTGCCCAAGTTTATAATAGTGTCAATTTCCTCGCCGCTCCTTGATTTAATGCATGTATCATTGCAAGTCTTCACTCTCTCTCTCTCTCTCCCAATTAGTTTTTCTACAATTAATAGAGTAATTAAAAGGAGTATATATTTGCAATTTGAAATAGTCATTAGGTTGGCTTCTCAAAAAAAAAAAAAAAAAGCCCACATTAGGTATCTTGGTTGAAGCCTTGGCCGGCATTGTTTCGTTTGTGAAACTTGATCAAATCAAATTAAAATAGATAGTTAACGTATGTGGCTTGACCGCCTATTATTTAAGTTTTGGCTTTGAGTTCTTTGCTTGCACAGCTACACCTACACATAATTGCCAACTTTAGTCGAGCTTAATTTTCAAGTATTTCTATAACTATAACTAGCCACTAACTCATGCAATGCATAGAAAACTTTTAGATCAAATGTTAAAATGTTCTGATTTAAATATTTATCTGCTTTCAACTATTTGAAAGCTGAATCAACTCCAATTTAAGATGAAAGATGTTGTTTAAACATTTCTTATGAAAAATTGTCAAAATCTTATCACATAAGATCATTAAAAATGAGAAATACAAATATTATAGAGTAATGTATTACAATAATTATAACATGCTCTTACATATGGTTTAATAAGTATTACAACATATAAAAAAAAAAAAAAAGTATTACAAAAGAATTAGTCAACAAAATAATATATAATTGTGCTTGTATCTTCAAGCTTTATTAAATGTTGTTCTGGGTTTTGCTTTCTGTGAAAGTTTCTAATTCTCTTTTGTTCATTGTTTAGAGATTAGACCCATACAAATATTCTAAAAGATTAAACATACTAAAAACAAAAAGATATTTGACCAAATATGATCGTCCCCCTAAATCTTCCAATTAGCAAGTAACATAGGACATCAACTGCAACTAATCAAATAATTCCTCAAATTTAGACCCTACAAAGCATGACAGCAACTATGTTACCAAAAACCCCAAAGCTTAAGACATTGCATAATTTAGCAATACTATGCAAATCTTCACCTCCCCCTTGCACACGTATCTAGCCCAATATTTGAGACAATTCATTTTAGCTCATTAATCACCACAATTAAATAGAATAAAATAGTCTCTCTCCTTTTCAATGTGGGATTAAACATTTTCACTAACTCCTCACCTTCCATATTCACTCTCACATCTTTACATTTATATTATAACATTTATTCATTTTAATTATTTAATATTAAAATGCTCCAACAAAAAGTTCCTCATCTTTTTTATACAGTTTCTTCTTTCTTTGTGTTAGTATTGTTTAGAGATGTCTGAACAAGGGACATATTTAAATTTCTCTGGAATCTCTGTTAATTTGATATGGCATACTTCACAAAAATACACTCTTCCTTTTTCTCCTCTTTTTTATTTATTATTATTTTTTTATAAACTGGCTTATCCCTTAATTTTAGCCCGTTATTAGTTTCTTACTAGATTTAAGATTAAATTCCTATATTTATAGGGTTTTAGAATTTGAATTTCAAAAATAGTGCTTTTTCTTTTGGCAATTTAAGTTTAGCCTTTTGCTCTTTGTCTAACTTTTTTTTTCCTCCCCTAAAAAAGTAATAAAATTGGTTTTTTTTTTTAAAATAGTTACCAAAAATTTTGAGATACCAAAGGGACAAGTATGACACATATGATTTGAATATTTTTCTTCTTGAGAAATCAAATTTGCTTGACTAGCATGTTTTATTTACTTTCCTCTGTTAGAATTCAAAGTTAGTTGACACACATGATTGATGTAGGTGTTTGAAGTGATTTGCTCAAGGAATAATTATAAATGAATCTCGACCCCCTTGGGTCATAATTCTCAAAGTTACAAATCCAAATCAACCCACACACAAGTATAATTTAATCCCACAAAAATCACAGCAAGAACAATTTAACAAACACAAGATAAATAAAAAATAAAATAAAAAATCAGATTGAACTATGAACCTTTTTGCCAAGAACAAACCACAGTGCAAAAGATAAATGCATGAAGGAAACCAACTGTTAATCATCCTGACTCTGATAGCATAATATAAACAAGAATAGGTGTGGCACTACTGCCATTTCATTCTAAAAAAAGAAAAAGAAAAAAAAAAGAATAGGGATTGCTAAATACTCAGTCATATGTACAAAGTTACCCATTCTCATCTATCATAAATGGGACATAGAAACTGAAGACAGTGAAAAATAAAAAAATGAACTACTTTTTGAAGATGAAGAGGAAGTATACAATGGAGGACTTGGGGGTACAGAAACTTCAATTACTCCTTCAAGCATTTGTGTGACCTTTTTCATTAAGGGTCTCAGTGAAGGATCTCCTTGAATACACCAAAGTGCCACAATCACATGCCTCTCTAGCCTCTTCATGTCATTCCTTGCCTCCTCATCGTTTTCTATCAACTTATCTAATCTTTTATCTTTGAAGCATACATAAGCCCAAACTATCAATGCCTCCTCTTCTTTCCTTGCAAAGGCAATGCGGGACTTGCAACAAATGATCTCAAGTAACATCACACCAAAACTGTACACATCAACCTTAACTGAAATGGATGCTTGGGTAAACCATTCAGGTGCAAAGTACCCAATTGTCCCTCTTATTGCTGTAAGAGCTGCTCGACTTTGCTCCGCCAACAAAAGCTTTGCTAATCCAAAATCAGCAATCCTTGGGGTAAAGTACTCATCCAGAAGTATGTTTTGAGGCTTTATGTCACAATGAATAATCTGAGTGCTGCACTCTTCATGTAAATACATTAGGCTTTTCGCTATTCCAAAAGCGATTTTCACTCTTTGGTTCCAATGAGGCTTGGATATCCCAAAGAGAAAACTAGCTAGAGAGCCATTTCCATTACTCATTTACTCAAAAACCAGAAGCCGGTGCTGTCCCTCATCACAATAACCAAGCAAACGGACTAAATTCTTGTGATGAGTCTGACCGATAACATTCACTTCAGTTTTGAAGTCCTTCTCACCTTCTTCTACTACCTTATCTAACTTCTTGACTGCAACAAATATTTTAGAATCTGATGCAAGGACACCTTTATAAACAGTTCCAAAAGCACCTTTACCCAATATTTGCTTGAAGCCCATGGTTGCTTGTTCGAGCTCTTTATATGTATAGCTTCTCACATTTGTTGCAAGTGTGCTGTCAATATTCCATGGCATATTCACCTTTTTATGGTACATGTAGAAACTAGCCACGAAACTAGCTAAGAAGAAAAGGATATTGAGGAATGCAGAGCTTCTAAGGAGTACTGCCAAGATAACTACCATTGGCTCACCTTTCTTATCTGACTTGCCTTTCATATCTGAACCATGACCTTTAGGTACTTTAATGAGAGCTATTCTTGTAATATCTGGGTTTTGTCTTCCATTGGACAGATGATACTTCGTCTTCCAGCAAGATTTACCTTTATCATCATAAACTGCCACAACACACAAGCAATCATCGAGGCATAGCTGTCTACACGTTGCCTCATCAACCGCAGATCCTTGAAGAAAGTTGTTATCTCAGACCGGCCAATCTGTGTTTGTTAGCTTTACAAAATCAAAATCTTTATTTGCTTCCCGTCCATTGTGGCAGTTAGATAGTGTGAAATTTGGTTTGCAGCCTGTCCAATAGTCCGATTGGTCCAAGGCCGAAAATCCAACAGGACAAGAGCAAGATGCATGACTAGAACCACTTTTTTTAGTACAAATGCTGTTGGGTCCGCAGAACCCACCACCATTAGCATAATTAACAAATGCATCACAAATATTATCAGGAATGCCACCATGATGCAGAACTACTTCCACTACTTGTGGTGTCCCCCTTTCTGAGGTGTTTGTATAGTCTGAGGCAGGGGCGTAGCCAGAAACTTTTGGTTTTTGGGGGGGGGGGGGGGGGTGGGGTGAGGTAATTTTATCATATTGATTTGCAATTCAAAAAAAATACAAAGTATGACATGTATACATATATACATGTCTTCTTGCATTAGTTTTAGAAAAAAACATTAAATTTAATCAAAATTAGACTACATATATAAGAAATTTTATTTATAGAAATTAAATATAACAAAGTCACTATAAGTAACCATAAAATAAACAATATTTAAATTCAACCAAATTAGACTACTATGGTGAAAAAAAAATTCAAAATCAATTTCATTCATCCCAACTAAATTCAAAATCAATTTCATTCCCACTAGTAGTCTAATATTGTACCCTCATAGTCTCTCTTCTCTCTGATGATAATTCCCACACCAGTACAACATAGGTCTTGAATAACTATGGGACATGGCCTCACTCAAGAAAAAAAAATGTGAGATATGGCTGACATATCTCAGAGAAGGAAAGGAAAAGTCAAAAAGATGAAAAGTAGGAATTTGAGGTGGGGCATATTTATGGCTACGAATTGGAGGAGGGGCCAAGTTTTTCTTACAGGGAGGCCAGCTCTTAAATGAGAGAGTGTGAGACGTATTTGTTCCTACTATTATAGAGGTTTTAAAAAATTTTGGGGGGGGGGGGGGGGGCATGGCCCTCACAATGCATAACGTGCCTCTGCCCCTGGTCTGAGGACTCCATCATGATCAATCCTATCCATGTGGTAGAAAGTTTCATTTGAGCCAGGATCTTTCTTGAAAACGTCGAACCAATTGGTTAATATTGCGTTTTGGACGTACATGTTTCCAGCCTCGATAAAGTTCAACTGTGTTGCCAAGTTGACTGTCCAGCTAGAAAAATAAGCTTTCCCACGGATTTCAGATAGCATAGATAGAGAATAAAGCGCCAGATTTCCATCATACTGAAAAGCAAGTTGGAAGCACCCTTTAGAATAACTAGTCGCGGACCCGCGTGTCGCGCGTGGTTATTTATTTATTTTTTTTTATGATCGTGTTATTATTTGAAATATTTTTGAATGTATTACTACTCAAGTTGCATTATATATGTATAAACAAAATATTGTAGGATTCATGATGATAAAAGGTATTGTCTTGGAATTAGATGCAAAAAGGATACAACTATAGTTGGCCTTGTAGTGAGTGAAGAGTTGATCATCCGTCTTTCCAAGTTAATAAAATTTAATTAATTTAAAATTAGATAGAAAGAATTTTATAGATTTGAAGTTAGCGTCATGCTAGGAAAAATGTAAAACTTACACAACCAAATAAAAAGTTAAAAAATATTTTATCATAGCCTTTTCATTTTATTTATAATTAAAAGTTATAGATACTTGAAGAAACAATCCAGCTTAAAAACGTGTAAATTAACAAGTAACTTGTGAGCAACTAGTGATTAAAATAGTAATAAGAACGATGACAGGTGTCCACATCATTCAACACCAAGACCTTTTATGTGATATTTTGCACCATTCATGTTTTTCAATAGAAAATATCTAATCTCTAAACATATTACAATCTCTTTTGACGGTTATTTCAAAATCTGAACATCATGTGATTCTAAAGAAATTGGAATTTTTACTGAATTATTTTACAACCTCATCTGACGATTATCTCAAAATTTGAATATCATGTGGTTCTAAAGTATTTGGAAAATTTGTTATTTATTAAATTCCCCCAGCATAATCCATTATAATTTTGTACAAACTAAAAGATAATATAAAAATTAGTTGAGCACACTAAAAGATAATACAATCTCAATTCTATAATAGCCTTTTCATTAATTGAGATTTGGACATACTGTACGAAACAATCCAGCTGTTGAACTTGCAATTTAATAGATAATCCGTAATCAACTGGCATAAATTATAAACAACCTACATGACCAAAAGAAAATATAAAAAATATTTTAGCATAGCATTTTCATTTTATTTATAATTAAAAGTAACAAATACTTTGATGTAGAACAGACAGCACATGCCTTCTTGGAGCAGCAAGGGCGCAGGAAGTCGCAACGCAAGATCAAAGGGGGGTGCCAGTAGGGGCCATCAAAGGTAACAGTGTCGGAATTGCATGAAATTTGGCAGGTTGAAGGGAAACGGCGTTCTGATCCAGATTTAGATGCCATGAACGTTGCCAAATTTTAGGCAAATTCCTTCGTTAAGGCCCCGAAAACAACGTTTTTGCTATTTATAGTATTATTTGTTTTTCCTTAATAACTTTTAGTTTAAAAGTCAGAATAACGTCCCGTCTGTTTTGGGACGACCCTTAAGGTCAGTAGTTTATGATTTTGCATTTAACTCAATTTTTCCATTTTTGGAAAAATTCGGTAATTTGTCACCTAATCGCTTAATTAGTGCGAATTAGGGTTTTAAACGTTTTTCTTTAGTATTTATATGTTTTGTAGCCGTCAGAGGCAAGGTAGTTTATGATCAATAAAAATTCAGACATTTTGTCAATTTTCTCTACTGGTGGATTTCAGTTTTTATCTCCTTGTGGATTCAGGGAAACCCCTCGTGGATTCGAGGTTTACTACCAGAGACTAACAGTTTAGTTTCTGTTTCATCAAGAGAGTATCGTGTGTGCTCTTCTTCAGGCTTCCGCGACATCATACTTGAAGAAACAATCCAGTTTTTGAACTAAACACCCTACACAACCAAAAGATAATATAAAATTATTCATGCATACCAAAAGATAATATAAAAATATTTTAGCATAGCATTTTCATTTTATTTATAATTGAGTGTTGGACATACTTGAAGAAACATTCCAACTTTATTTACAATGGAATTTCCCAGCAAAGCAACTCATTCAACAATGTCCTATTTTTTCTTTTTCTTTTTGGTTATTTTCTTTGGTTACATAAACTATTCAGGCAACAATGGAATTTTCCAGCAAAGCAACTCATTAAACAATACATTGTAGAAAAGTAGAAGTAATATGTTCTAACTATGTGAAACTGTATCAAGCTTTGACCGCTCACATATTTGTTTTTTATCCAGATAGACTGCTACTTCTGCCTCCATAGTGGTAATAGCTTTGGATCTATCAATGACTGACCAAAAAGGCACATGGCTGATGTACTTTGGTTATTTAATATTGTGCGTTACAAAAGAGAATCTGCCAAAAGGCATATGGGATACTATGGAAGGTGATGATGTGGCTTTGTATCACAGTTTATGGTAAGAGACAATGGTCCGGATGAAATTTTACAGGTATAAATGTTGTATTGGGAAATTTTCTCCAACTGCTACAATATTTCCTAATTTTGCACTACATGATTGTCACACTATTATCCAACTGAGATCCAAGCAACCTAAATATCAAAGAAAATTCATATCAACATGAATGCCCCCTCCCCAACCTTTCCAAATGAAGAAAAAAAAAATTTCAACTTTAGTAGCAAAATTTGGATCTACCAAACCTAGGTGCCTAAATTTCATTTTTTTCCCTTGAAAAAATCATGTCCAAAACTTGATTTAAATTAAAGCCACAAGCATTAACTTTCATTCACTTCACTATTTTGGGCTTCCATGCTCAATTTTATCTGTTTAATAAAATTTCTCCCTAATTTACCATATACTTGTATTTAGTCTAAAATACAATAGAAAATCACATACTTGACATCCAATGACTCTCTAAAATTCGGCCATACCCACTCTTAACAACCACTCAAACTCCAGTATACCACTATTGAGAAAATTCATCTCAACATGAATGCCCCCCTCCCCAACCTTTCCAAATGAAAAAAATAAAAAATAAGTAAAATAAATAAATAAAATTTCAACTTTAGTAGCAAAATTTGGATCTACCAAACCTAGGTGCCTAAAATTTCCAAATGTCTAACCTCAAATGAAAGCAACTCACAATCTTAATTCAAAATTTATTAATATTTATGTAAGGTGATAGATTTCAATTTTTTTCCACTGAAAAAATCAAGTCCAAAACTTGATTTAGTAAAATTCATCTCCAAAAAAAAAAGAAGGAAGAAAATCAAGTAATCAAACTCCAGATCTTTTATTTCTTAATCTTTAATTTTAATTTTATAGCTTAAGGGCTTCTTTTGTTCTATTTGTTACTATTCCCTTACTTTATCTCAAGAGTACTTGAAGCACAATGTGAGTCGAGGCTTGAGCAAATATCTAGTGAGTTTCTAAATTTTTGTTATAAAACATCAATAAACTTGGAATTCATCATTACAAACAAATCTTATGGAATTGTTTAACACTAAAAATCTAACAAACTCCCCCTTGGCCACTTTGTGACAAAACATCCCAATACGAACTCATCTAGAGTAGAAAACTCTGAGAAGACTTTCTACTACTAAAGGGACTCAATTAAAAAAATAATAATAATATAAAAAATATTTTTTTTAAAAAAAATACTTGTAACAAATAACTTGTTGAAAGCTTGAACAAACATATTAAAAACGCCTAGACAATTTAATGGGAATAAAGACACGAGCTATAGAATCCAGCAGCTTTACATAAAGCTTTGGTAGGAAACATACTTTCCATATGAATTTAGGAATATTCAAGAGAAACAAAATCTTGCTATCAAATCAAATTCGTAGAGAAACACAAATTTTCAAGGAAACATACTTTCCATATGAATTTAGGAATATTCAAGAGAAACACAATCTTGCTATCAAATCAAATTCGTAGAGAGCATTAATAATTATTAGATAGCATATAGCCATGTGCTCTACTCCCTATAAAGTTGAGCAAGCTTAAATCTAAGTATGCATCCATGGTCAGAAAATATACCAATATTAATGTTCTAATTAGTTGCTTCTCAGTTTGGTACCAAATAGAGTCAACTTGGTTCTTTGTGTCTATGGCGTCCCTCTTTTCTTTGTCGTTTGTTCTTTAGAGTAGTTGTTGCAAAATTTTGTAAGGGGGTTAAATCAAATATAGTAAAGTGAATAAATATCTAGTGAGTTTATACTTGAAAGCAAGGCGCTAAACTTATTTCATATAGACAGTTGATGCAAATTCATCATGGAAAACTAAGATAAAGAAACCTCAGTGACTCTAATTATAAAAATCAACCACCTACTTGACCAAATGTAGCATTGGAAAAAAACGTACAATCTCCAATATTGTTATTAACTCTTTCAAGAGGATGCCCCATAGACAACCCATTCTATAAATCACATTGAAAATATGCACATCATACTTTGCAAAATCACAGCCAACATAGAAAATACAAATTTTCAAGGAGAAGTTCTATCAGTGAAATCTGCATCAATTTAATCATCTTTATTAGTTGTTTTTCCTAGTTGATCCATATGACACGTGTAGTACCAGAAGCAACCCAGCATCAAGTTAATTTGATTGGCTATAGATTGACAATTGTGGGAAAAGGCTTCTAGATAGCACATCCACATAGGTTTGAAAGTTAAAATATAAAAGTACTCAAAAAAAAAAATTAATAGAAAAACTTTCATTCACTTCACTATATTGGACTTCCATGCTCAATTTTATCTGTTTAATGAAATTTCTCCATAATTCACCGTATACTTGTATCTAGTCTAAAATACAATTGAAACTCACATACTTGACATCCAATGACTCCCTAATATCCGCCCATACCCACTCCTAACAACCACTCAAACTCCACTATACCACTATCAAACTACTTCCCTTAGTCATGGAATATAAGCAATCGAGAGAGATGAAAACTCACCTTTAAATCCCCTTGGAATGGATGAGATGCCACCAACACTTTATACTTCACTACTTCAAAGTCTTACATTCTTCCAATAAGCCACAACACATTAAAAAAAATGAGACCTAATATATTTCCAAATAAACAAAGGTAAAATAAAATAGTTTTTTTAGCAGTAAAATTATAGTACTATTGAAATGACATTCAGTCAATCTCACAAACACATCAATGGCATGCCAAGGATGCTCGTCTAATATAAAGACAAACACAAACACAAACAAAAGAAAAAAAGAAAAAAAGAAAAAAAGAAAAAAAAAGGGGGTCTAGAAAGTATGAATACGTCAACTAGTAGAAACATCCGTACTAGACATGTACCCAATGTGATTTTAAAAAAATAACTAAAAAATATTTGTCTCTTAATTTTGTAATATTTAATTAGGATTAAGAAATTTATACATTTCAAGTGGAGAGAATCTTAATCCACCAATTTATCTTTTGAATTGAAAATTAGTATGGGTACTTAATTATTTATTTACTTTAAGTGAGTGTAATCAAAGTATTCATATTATACCATATCATAGATTTTCAAGAATAGATTAAAAAAAAAAAGTCGTACCCAGTTCATAAAACTTTCAAGTCTGCACAATTTAGGAGAGTTCATGATTGACAATTAGGATTATCCACCACCTACCTAGATCCGATGATCTCCACCCAATAATTGCCCGATCTAAGCGGTGGTTCAGTCGGCCGTGGGTTGCCAAAGCCAGGACTCGATGTTGACAGTTCGAGTGGTAGTTTGGCTATCTGAGAAACTGATGAACCCGACCTACCTAAAGACTTGTTCTCTCCCTGTTAGAAATCGCAAGTTTCAGCCAAAACTTCGGTAAGCCCGACTCTAACTATACTGATATTGAGTGATTTAGGCTAGATCTCGACAAATCCAGCCAGATCTCAGCCAAATCTCCATAGATTTGAAGGAATATTGGCCAGATCTCATTACATCTGGCCAGATTTCTACCAAAATCCGACAAGAATGGTAAACCCAAAACCAACTGATACACACCCGAAACCAATACGACCCAACCCGATTGATCCAAAACTTCATTCAAGTCAGTTGCGGGCTAAAATCTCCCCCCCCCCCCCCCCCCCCCCGCCCCCAATGATGTCGAGTCAAGTCCGAGTTGGCACAAACCTAATCTGGCCCTACTCGTGGATAGTCCTATAGACAATTTTACTCTCAAATTATTGGAGAGATCGATTCTCAAACTTGAACCCAGTTTATCTTCAAAGATTGATGTCTAGGTTAATTGCAGTCCCCACCCTCCCCCTCCCATCGTAAATATTGGATACACTTCAACTCCCCCTCAACTTTAAAGATGTGCAATGTCCCCCTTTTTTTGTTGGTAACTTGCATGTCACACTATACTATTACTAAATTCCATGAAATTCAAATTTCTTATTAGAAATAATTTTTTTTTAGGAAATGTGTGCATTATGCATATTAAAATCCCCATTAAACCTATCGTTTATATTAAAAGACCAATTTTTCCATAAAGATTAAATAAGGTAAAAAAAACTATCAAGGATTATCTGGATCTAGATCGAGTACCTAAATCGTTAATTTTTGTAGGGGGAAAAAAAACACCAACCCCAAATTCTTAATTTAAAGAGAGAATAACTGAAAAATATTAGAATCATCATCTCAATTCCTGAAGAGGAAGAATAATTAAAAAAAAAAAAATGACAACAATCATAAAATTCATCCTTTCATGAAGGAAAAAAATATCTTGTAATTTGTAAAAATTCCTTACTCAGAGCTAAATATAAACTTTGTCACTACCATTAGATCCACTAACCATAAACTGTTCAGCCTTCAATGAATTGACCCACAATTTGACCATGCTTCATAGACTCTTTCCCCATCGAAACCCCCATACCATCTTGTGCCACCCATAACCCATTCCCATGGGCAATGAAGAGAGAGAGGGGGGGGGGGGGATACTTTTTCCCCCTTTTAAGATATTCATGATATTTTTTTTAAAGTTGAACACAATTTATGATAAGAAAATTAAAAATTTCTTAAAATTTTTTTAACTTAACAAAATTCAATAACAGTGGGGTAATATGCATATTGCCAATAAATCAAAGAATCATTGCTTAGTTAAAGTTTAGGAAGTATTGAAGAATATCCCATTATTAGTTGAGTACAGGGAATGTGCAATTAATTAACCCTTGACCGTATTGCTGTTTGGCTTGCATTTAAGTGCTCTTGTGTCCTGGAGGCGACACGAATACAACACATCTTGACTAGGTTTTCTATCCCATACACGTAAGCATTTACGGAAGCCTCACCCAATGTATTGTCGTATCAAAATACATACGACTTATTGGCATTTACTATTTTGATGAGCAAAACTAAAGAAAGCTAGGGAAAAAAAAAAAAAAAAAAAATCTCTCTTTGCAAAAAGTTCTCTCCTAAGTAGGTGCTAGTTCTCTCTGGACCGAAGGGTTCCACTTCTTTCTAGAGAGTTCCATCTCTCTCTCTCTCTCTGTGGACCTTGAAGTTCTAGCTCTCTCTCTCGACGCACATCCTCAGTTTACCAACACCTGTCAGTGAGTCTTTCCTTCTTCATAGAGGGTTTCCTTAGATACAGAAGTGGGTCAATTTGATCGGTGTGGGTATTGATTTGTTGCTGGTTGGAATCCTGGGAGCTGATTGGAGTGGGTATTGATATGTGGAATTCTTGTGCTGAAGGGGTGGGTGTTTGAACCCTAAGAAGTAATTTTGTGTGTTAAATCTCCAGTCAAGTGGGGTACTCCTAGTGTTGGTGTGATTCGGCCAAGGTGGCTTTTCCATACAATCTATGAGTAGTGTTTTATATGTTTTAGTGTTTCCTTATTTAATTATCAAGGGTTTGTTTCCTTTTGGGGACTTTCCCCTTGTATTGGGAGTTTTTTTGATGCTCTGGTTGAACCCCTGTATCCTTTTAATCTTCTTTGGATTTGTTTTACTGATGAGGGCTTTAGGATGGAACTGCCGAGGGCTTGGGAACCCTCGGTCAGTTCGAGTGTTGCGAGGTCTAGTGCAATAGTCGAATCTCGATTTTTTTTTCTTATCGGAAATAAAACTGAAAATGAAAAGTATGGATAAGAAGAAGGTGAGTGTTGGTTTTATCAATGGGTTAGTTGTTCCTAGTCATGGAGAAGTGGAGGTTTGGCTCTACTATGGAGGAAGGATATTATTGTTGATGTTTAGAGTTATTCAGACATGCATATTGATGCCATTGTCACTGAAGATTCAGGGTTTAAGTGGCAGATTACTGGGTTTTATGGAAATCCTAAGATCCATAGAAGGGAAGGAGTCATGGGATTTATTAAGGGCACTTAGTAGAAAGTTTCAACTTCCTTGGTTGTGTTTTGGGGATTTCAATGAAATTGTGTTCACTGCGGAGAAAATGGGGGGAGCTCGAAGATCTCAAAAGCAAATGAATGAATTTAGGGAAGCAATTAATTGTTGTAGATTCATGGTCGACCTTGGGTTCTGTGGTCCGAAGTTCACTTAGTACAATATGCAAGAGGGAAGACACAGAATGTATCTTCGGTTGGATCGTGCTCTAGTTATGCAGGAATGGATTGATCATTATAGGGATATAAGAGTGTACCATCTTGTGGAATCTGCTAGTGACCATTGTGTGCTCTTGATCACTAATTCTTTTATTCCGCAAAACCCTATGAAAAGAAGATTTCAGTTTGAAGCTATGTGGACCAGAAGGGATGAGTGTAGAGACATTATCAAGGCAGCTTGGAATGAAAGTGTAGATCTACACAATCTAAATGCATGGTGAGAGGCCTTAAGTAGTGTGCCGATGGGTTATCAAAGTGGAATAGGCCAGTTTTTTGTCTTGTTCCAAGGCAAATTCAGGCTAAGAGGAAAGCCCTAAATGAGTTAGTGGAGAGATCATGATGGAAGTAATGGTCAAGAAATTAACAGGCTCAGGAAGGAGATTAATGACTTGCTGGATTATGAGGAAATCATGTGGCAACAAAGATCTAAAGTCCAGTAGATGGGGCTTGGGGTACGCAATACAAGATATTTTCATACAAAAGCCTCGAGAAGAAAAAAGAAAAATACCATCTCTAGGCTTCTGGATGAAAGGGGGAGTTGGAGAGTGTCCGCTTTGGGGGTGGCTGAGGTGGCTATTTTTCGAGAAGCTGTATATGACTTCCCATCTTGATCGGATTATGGAGGTCGTGGAAGCAATTGATCCTAAAGTTACAGTTGAAATGAATCAAAGTTTAATCAAGCAGTTCACACAGGAGGAAATTGAAGCTGCCCTAAAGCATATGCATCCGACAAAATCTCTTGGCCCTGATGGTATGCCAGCTATCTTTTATCAAAATATTGGAATATTGTGGTTAATGATGCAGTTGGCATGGTTTTTAATTTCCTAAATTCCAATACTTCTATGGCTGATATAAACAAAACTTTTATTACTTTTATCCCAAAAAATGAACAATCCAACTAAAATGACATATTGTAGACCGATTAGTTTAAGCAATGTGATCTATAAACTCATTGCCAAGGTCTTAGCCAATCACCTCAAGTCCGTTCTCCCTCAAATAATATTTGAAAATCAAAGTGCCTTTCTATCTGAGAGGCTTATAATGGATAATGTTCTTATAGCCTTTGAGCTCATGCACTATTTGGACAATAAAAGAGATAGGAAGGAATGTTATATGGCAATTAAATTGGACATAAGTAAGGCTTATGATAGGGCAGAATGGGGCTTCATTGAGCAGGTTATGAAAAAATTGGGCTTTCATGATAGTTGGATTTGTCTGATTATGCCCTGTATTACTTCTGTTTCCTACTCTATGCTAATTAATGGTGTAGCTTATGTAACATTATACCCTCAAGTGGTCTTCGTCAAGGAGATCCCTTATCATCTTACTTATTCTTACTGTGTGCTGATGGCTTTTCCTCTCTCATTAGTAAAGCTACTAGAAATCAGTTGATGAGTGGCTTATCAATCTGTAGAGGTTGCCCTAAGATCACATATCTATTCTTTGAGGATGATAGTTTACTAT
The DNA here is from genome assembly GCA_030445155.1 of Quercus variabilis. Lineage (NCBI taxonomy): Eukaryota > Viridiplantae > Streptophyta > Magnoliopsida > Fagales > Fagaceae > Quercus > Quercus variabilis. The sequence goes on along the minus strand of CP129448.1, from coordinate 1,773,198 downwards.
TCTGTAAAGCTAATGGCCAAGAATGTCATAAGCTAATTGATATCCTTTGCTTGTATGAAGCTGCCTCTGGACAAAAAATCAATACCGACAAATCCTCAGTATTCTTTAGTGCTAACATGGATGAGGAAAAGAAAAATGAGATTTTGGAGATTTTGGGACCTATGCAGGATTCTTGGCACAGTAAGTATTTGGGTTTTCCCTCTATGATTGGCAAGTCAAAGAATGAAATTTTTGATGAGATTAAGGAAAGAGTGGGGAGGAAGTTGGCCAAGTGGAAGGAGAAACTTCTTTCTATAGGGGGTAGAGAGATCCTTATAAAGGCAGTGGCCCAAGCTATCCCTATGTATACTATGAGCTATTTTCAACTTTCTAAGGGTTTGTGTGATGATATTGAGGGTATGATGAGAAAATTTTGGTAGGGGCAATGGGGTCAAGAGTCAAAGATTGCTTGGGTGAGTTGGAAGCTTTTGTGCAAATCTAAACTTATGGGTGGGATGGGTTTTAGAAATCTTCAAGCCTTCAACCTAGCCATGCTTGCTAAGCAAGGTTGGAGGCTCCTCATGAATCCAAACTCTTTAGTAGCTCAAGTTTATAACGCTAAATACTACCCCCATGGAGATGTTCTCAATGCTTGCCTAGGTTCTAGGCCTTCCTATACTTGGAGGAGCATAATGCAAGGGCTTGAGGTGGTTAAGAAAGGTACCCGTTGGAAAGTTGGCAATGGTAGGTTGATTCATATATGGAACGACAAGTGGCTGCCTTCCACCACAACGTACAAAGTGGTTCCCCCCTCCCCCCTCCCCCCCCCCCCCCCCCCCAAAGTTTTGGTGATTATCCCATAGTCTCGGCTTTAATTGATTACGATACTAGAAGATGAAGGGCTGACCTTATTCAATCCATATTTTTGCCATTTGAAGCAAAGACGATTCTCAATATTCCAATTAACTATAATCTTCCAGAAGACAAAATTATTTGGCTAGCCAATAAGAAGGGAGTGTTTTCGGTTAAAAGTGCATACCATGTAGCTCTCCATATGGTGGATAATTCTGAGGAAGGTGAAAGTTCATGTAAGGATCCAAGAGAGTGGTTATGGAAGAAGGTGTGGCATTTAAATATTCCTTCAAAGATCAAGATCTTTGCTTGGAGAGCTTGTGTAGATGCTCTTCCAACAATGGTGAATTTGAGGACAAGAGGCATTGTGGAGAATGTTTTTTGTTCTTGTTGTGGAAGAGAGGTGGAGTCAATTTTTCATACCATCATCAAGTGCAAAGTGGCAAAAAGGGTTTGGGATTATTGGGAAGTCCAAGTTGTTGAGAATGGGCAGAGGTTATGTGATATATCTAATATTGCGATGCAAATCCTTGACAAAGGTACAACCCGAGATCTTGAAGTATTTTTTGGAGTAGCTTGGTCAATATGGTATAGTAGGAACTTAGTTGTTTTTTAGTCTACTTGTAAGTTGCCAAGCCATATTTGGGGTTTTGCAAATAATTATCTTCATGAATATAGGCGGGCAAGAATGTCTTTGAATAAGAGGCAAGAAACTGGAAACTGTAGGTGGACTCCTCCGCTTCCTGGGGTTTTCAAAGTGAATGTGGATGGGGCAACATCGGAGGATGGGAGACATTCTAGTGTAGGGGCTGTTATTAGAGATTCATGTGGGGGAGTTACAACTATTTGTTGTAAGTATTTTCAGGGCAACTTTTCAGTAGCTGAAGTGGAAGCCTTTGCGGAGGAGATGGGGATTTTACTTGCCCCTGACATGAAGATTACTCAAGTCATTATTGAGTCTGATGTTGCCACTACCGTTAGCAACATTAATGAGAAGTTTGTGGATGGTGGTCTTGGGCATTTGTATCAAGGTATTCTTGCTGTGCTGAGCTTTTTCTCTAGTTGGAAAATCAAACATTTGAATAGGGAGTACAATAGAGCTGCCCATGAGCTAGCTCAACTAGCTAGAAGAAGTGAAACCTCTCAGGTGTGGGTGGAGGTTTGTCCTCCTTCTTTGCTTGTGTTGATTCGGGCGGAGTGTATTTGATTGTTTGTGCTAGTTTCGGTCTGTCATCTCTTTTGTTTTTCATATTTGTTTTGTCTGGTTGGTTGTATTTCACAGCTTTGTTTTTCATATTCTTTGTGATTTATGAAATTTTTTTTTTTTTTGGGTCTATTTGAGGTTTAAAATTTTGAGAGTGCCTTTGTGCTATCATTGTATCCTTTGTAATTATTAGTGCAATTTTCTTCTCATAGTCACCCATGGAAGTAGGCCTAAAAGGCTAAATCACATAAGTCCTTGGTTCTCACTTGCGTGGTATTGTGCTTATTTTTTTCATTCCTATCTTTCTCTAGTCTCCAATAATTTTTTCACAATCAATCTTGTGCAAGAATGCTATTAGAAGGCTCTTTTGTGTAGCAAACTGGTATTAGAGTCAAGGTTCTCTATCTAGGCATTTGAATTTGTTCTCTTTGGAGATTTTTTTTTTTTTTTTGATTGGTTCATAGATCTGATTGTTGGGAAGAAAATGTTGAGAAGTATGTTTAGAGCACAGTTCAATTTTAACAAAATTAAGCTAAACTTATTAAATTAACCACTTATGAAAGGCATTGGATTCCCTGTTAACAAGGCACAACAACAAATCGCAATATAATATAAAGTGCAAAAAAATGAATAAATAAATAACATAGTGATTTGTCGATGATGTAAAAAACTTAGAGATGTACCCAAAGGGGAAAGAAAAACACCTAGTGAATACCTACCCAAATAAAAATTTTATTATTTACCATCAAAGTTTATAATAGAATAAACCCTTACTTCTAAAGCTATCTCTTGTAGTTGTGACTCCACAAACTGCTCCAAGTTCCTGAATTATTCTATCATGAAATTCTCCACACAAACTCCATCCATGACTCCAAGGACTGCCTCAACGATGTCTTCACAACAACTGATTGTGGTGGCTCTGTGGCTCTAGTTACTGATCACCAATCTCCACAAATCGTTTTTAAATCAATCAAGAGTCAACCAACAAGTAGATCTAGATCGATCAAGAGTAGAACAGGATGCAGTTGAAATTCCGAAGACTACAATAACAAGAGCTGACTCTTGTACTTTGTCTTTCACTTGAAGTTTTACAATTCAGAGAAGCATTACATTGTCATGAACACGCCAACACTAACCTAATAGATGTCATGTGAGCCATCTACAAAACCTTTGATAGTTAAGACTATGGTCTCTAATTCCAAACTTGAGGTAGAAAAATTTAATGGAACAAACAACATTGGCATGTGGCATACGATTTTATGGATGTCTTGATCTAACAAGAGTTGATTATTACCTTGAAAGACAAACCTGAAGAATGGTTAGATGGAGACTAGGAGAAGGTTAATAGATAAGCTTGCACCACCATCCATTTTTGTTTTGCCAAGGATCAAAAATATTTATTATATAAGGTAGAAAAAGATAACGAGCTATGAAAAAAAAATTGGAGAACAGGCACATGACCAAGAGTATGGAGATCCAATTCTTTTGAAGAAAAAACTCTTCCGTTTCCATTATTGTGCAAGTATTTGTCTATCTAACCATTTGAATGATCATAACAAAATACTAGCAGATTTACAAAATTTTGAAGTTGAGATTAGTTATGAGGATAAAGCTTTTTTATTATTAACTTGATAGCTATGTTCACTTAATTACTACACTAAATGATAAAGATTATATTTGAATTTATTGTCCAATATCAAGGTGAACTATTTTTTTGAAGACAAGGAACTGTACAATGAAGGGCGTGGGGGTACAGAAACTTCAATAACTCCCTCAAGCATTTGTGTGACCTTTATCATGGAGAGTCTCTGTGAAGGATCTTCATGAATACACCAAATAGCCACAATCACAAGTCTTTCTAGCCTCTTCATGTCATTCTTTGCCTCCTCATCATTTTCTATCAACTTTTCTAATCTTTTATTTTTGTAGCATTCATAAGCCCAATCTATCAATGCTTCCTCTTCTCCCAATGCAAATGTGACACTGGACTTGCAACAAATGATCTCAAGTTACATCACACCAAAACTATAAACATCAACCTTAACCGAAATGGATCCTTTCCTAAACCATTCAGGTGCAAAGTACCCAATTGTTCCTCTTATTCCTGTCCGAGCTACTCAAGTTTGCTCTGCCAACAAAAGCTTTGCTAATCCAAAATCAGCAATCCTTGGAGTAAAGCACTCATCTAAGAGTATGTTTTGAGGCTTTTTGTCACAATGTATGATCTGAGTGCTGCACTCTTCATGCAAGTACATTAGGCCTCTTGATATTCCAAAAGCAATCTGCACTCTTTGGTCCCAATGAGGCCTTGATATCCCAAAGAGAAAGGTGGCTAGAGAGCCATTACTTATATATTCATATACCAGAAGTAGGTGTTGCCCCTCATCACAATAACCACGCAACTGAACTAAATTCTTGTGATGAGTCTGACCAATCACACTCACTTCTGTTTTGAATTCCTTCTCCCCTTCTTCTACCATTTTATCTAATTTCTTGACTGCAACAAATCTTTTAGAATCTGACGCAAGGACCCCTTTATAAACAGTTCCGAAAGCACCTTTACCCAATATTTGCTTGAAGCCCCTGGTTGCTTCTTCAAGCTCTTTATATGTATAACTTCTCACATTTGTTCCAAATGTGCTATCAATATTCCGTGGCAAATTTAGCTTTTTATGGTACAAGTAGATAATGGCCACAGAACTAGCTAAGAAGAAAAGGATATTGAGAAATGCAGAGCTGCCAAGGAGTACTGCCAAGACAACTATCAGAGACTGGCCTTTCTTTTCTATACCTATATTTTTAGGTACCCTGATGAGAGCTATGCTAGTAATATTTGGGCTTTTTCTTCCATTGGACAAAGGATACTGCTTCTTCATACATGTCTCGCCTTGATCATAAACGACTGCAACACACAAGCAATCATCTAGGCAATGTTGAATACAGCTTTCCTCGGAAACACCAGGTCCTTGAAGAAAGTCATAATCCGAGGATGGCCAATCCATGTTTTCAAGCTTTACAAATTCTACAAGCTTTTTATTTACTTCCCATCCATTGTTGTCGCAGCTAGGCAGTGCAAAGTTTGGTACACACCCTGACCAATTGTAGGATTGGTCCAAGGAGGAAAATCCAGGAGGACATGGGCAAAATGCCGTCCCTCTTGAACCGTCAAAGGTACTACAAATGCTGTTGGGCCCACAGAACCCACCTTCAATAGTGTCACCAGAAAGTACACTACAAATATCATCGGGAATGCTTTTCACTACAGTCCATGATGAAGAAGAAGAACAGCTCACAGACTCATCATTTGTGGTGTCCTTTTTGAAGTGTCTGTATAGCCTGAAACCTCCGTCATGATCAATCCTAACCAAGTAGTAGAAATCTTCTTTTGAGCCTGGATATTCATTGGTAATTAGGTTGTGCACTCTGTTTGATTCGTTTGTGTCTTTGATGTACATGTATCCATCCTCAGTAAAGTTCAACTGTGATTCCCAGTTCTGTGTGCCGGTCGCAAAATAAGCCTTCTGGAGGGCTTCAGGTGACAGAGATTTTGTCAGAGAATAAAGCACCAAATTGCCATCAAGCTGTAAAGAAAGCTGGAAACGCCCATCCGAATAATTTGTATCAGATTGACGAGACCTGAGTGTGGTATCCATGTCCAATATTTGACCAGGCAAGATTTGTATCTTTAGGCTCATTGAAGCTTTCCCATATAGGATTATACCGCTCATCTAAAATCACCAAGTTCCCATTGTCCCGTATAGCCACACAACTGGATTTGGAATTCCTTGGAGTTGGAGCCTTCCATAACTCATTGTCTTCATGGTCATAGAGAACAAACTCATTGTTGCTAGACAGCCTAAGTTCAGAGTTTTCTGGTGCTGGTTTATTCCCATTTGCATACCAAACTATGGTTGGTTCTTTTGTTTTGTAAAACCAAACTGCAAGCAAGAATTGATTTTCTTTCTCACTTTCAAGAGGATGGAATCCGAAGGCAAATTCTTCTAATCTCGACGTGATTGGATTAGTGTCTCGCCCTGCAACTAAAGGTAATGAGTCCAGCCTTATGTTACAGTCTTCTTCGGTGTAAGTGAAAACAGTGGGAAGGAGAGGAAGAAGCAGAAGCAAGAGACAACAAAAATGAGGAAGTGTTGAAGTAGCCATTGCAATGGTCATGGCTTATGGGTTTATGAGTTAGAAAGAACCCAGGGCAACCTTTATATAGAAGAAAACGTCTAATAGATTTAAACTCGCTTTTCTAAGGAGTTGTTCAAGTCTTGTGATTGAAATTTCTAAGAGCCCCTGTCATTTTGTCATGGTCAAATATATTTTAATAAAAACTTATAATATATAGTTTGGAAAACGTCTAACTAAAGCCTACCGAGCAATTTTTTCTTTGTTGACTAGCGTCTAAAAAGCATGAATACTTCAACTATCCGTATGGCACATGTATCCGATGTGAACTTTTGAATACCTTAAATCAGTAAATGTAAAATTACATCTCTAAAGTTTGTGATTAATTAAATTTTACATTCTAAAATTTTAGAATTTAGATTTTACCTCCTAACATTTGGGTTTTAGAATTTAAATTTTACCCTCTATATTTTAAGGGTGTTTGGATTTTACTCTTTAAAGTTTGGGGTGCTTAGATTTTACATCTTAAAATTTCATAATTTGGAGTATAAAATCCAAATACTCTTAAATTTTAGAGGGTAAAATCTAAAATTTTTAAAACATTAGGGTATAAAATCCAAACACTCTAAACTTCAGAGGGTAAAATTCAAATTATGAAACTTCAAAGTGTAAAATTCAAACACTCCCAAACTTTAGGGGTGCAATTTGCAATTTATCCTACCTTAAATTAATATCTTCTTCTTTTTTCTTTTTCTTTTTTTGATGAAAATATCTTCTTAATTACTTGTTATTATTATTTAGAAAAATTTTACTCCTTATGACATTTTGTATGTGTGGGGGTAAAAGTCTAACATCGTATATTGGACATTAAGCTTTATTTGGGGATATGTGTGTCCAAGGAGGGGCAAGTAACTAGGAGAAGCCCCAAGTTCAATGTTATGAAAAGATGGAGTGGAGAAAGATGGTCCAAGGAGAAGCTCATTCTCAGATATGATTAAATACTGAACAGCTCTCTATCTCAGCAATTTAGGTGACCTTCTAAAAGACTTTCACGATAAGAATGATACTCATACGCGTATAGAAGAGATAAAAACCCAGAAATATCTGAGGAAAAAACTGCTGCCACCATATTAAATGCACAACAACTACTTTCCTAGCTGCATTTATGTAGAAAAAAATTCCTGAACAGTGTTATATTGGCAACTACAACTCACAGAAGGCCAAAGAAGGTGACTGATGGGACAGGTACTCAAGTGGCCACCCAAATGGTTGACAAGTGTAAGGTGAGGATGATTCAAGGGAACTATATAACGTGAGAACCCCTCCACAAAAAGGGGGATCGGAAGAAAAAGAAAAGGAACGCTATAGCAATAAAAGTAGAATTGGTAGTCACCTCTATTAGATTTTATAACACTTTTTGCCTCATTAGACATCACCTTCAGGCAAGATTATGGCCTTTATCATCATTTGATCATATCCAAAACCCCTACTAGCCATTGCTAATTTCAACAAAGCCCAAACCTTCAACCCACTCTCTACAAATTCTATTATATTGGGTTGACTGGGTCAAAATCTTGTACACTTTAGACGTGGACCACAAAAAGGGTCCTTACAGTATGATAATTGGGATTTTATGTTTTTTAGATCTAACAAATATAATATATTATAAAATAATGTGACATTATACATAACTTTTTCCTTTTTTTATATACAAGATAAAATTTCTACTTTAACCTAATTTAAGTGTATATATGTGTGAAACTTCCTTCTGAAAACTTGAACCCCAACTCTTGCCCCCACACCCCACAAATATTGATATTTGTAGAGTGACCACTATACCAAGGGTGCGCGGTGGTGACATTATACATAACTTTAAACTTATATAATATTTTTTATGAATTAATAATGAGAGAAGAAGATGTGAACTCTTAAACTTATATAAAAAAATGTCATATTATTAAAAAAAATGTCAAATCATTGTTCCGTTAATCATGTAAGTAACACCACTAATAGAAGTTAGTAAAAGGACTAATACAACTTATTTTTTAAACTTGAGAGACCAATTGTACTCAGTTGAAACTTGAAGGACTAATTACACTCAAAGGATAAACTTAAGAAATCAATATTGTAGTTTTGCCTCAAGTTTATGTTTTCCTTGATATATATTAACATTAAGATATGTACTTAAAATAGTTATTTATTATTATAAGTAGGAGTTTTTTTTTTTTTTGGGAGAAAATGTAAGAGTAATTAAAGTATTCATATTGTATCAAATCAGATTAAAATTTTTGACGAATTTCTGTTTCCGGATTGCATAGTATGTGGCGTATAGGCATTTTCTATTTTGATGCACGAAAATCGTAGAAAGCTTTAAGTTTTTCATTTGATATTTCAATAGGATCATGGCAATTGCACACGGTTCATTGACACTCTAAAAAAAAAAAAAGATATAGAAAAGAGAAACTTTATTAACTATGAAACAGAGATTACATCTTGAATAACTGGATAAGAGCACGTTGAAGATAACGAGGAGTCTCTTCAATCCAAGTTGAGAAATCAACAATACTAAAAGTATGTTTAGCTAACAAGTGAGCTGACTTATTTCCTATCCTTTTCACGTGCATGTGCAAAAAAAAAACAACTCTACAAATATCCTGTAAAGATGAAAGAATTCCGTATATCACTAGGGTGAATCTTCTTAGCCAAAGCCTGGGACCATTTCAATATGCAAAGTTGATTTCTTGATGCAGATAAGTTTATAAATAAATAAAACAACAAAGTTTTTATTCCCAAAATTTAAGGTCTGCAATGAATCCTCTACAGATTAGATTGGGTCTGTCAAGTGAACTCTTTTCCCCCATTCTATCATTATTTGAAAATAAACCCCTCGTTAGAAACCTTGTCCACTTTCTAAACTTCTTTACAGACAAAACTTGACTTCAAATCCCTCACTTATTGGTTTTTTTTTCCCCCAAAAAAAATTTCCCATGCAATCATTATTCTAATCCACTTTTCTTAAGCAATTTGGGTACTCTGCAACTTTAGCTTGGGTTGTATTTGGTGACCATCGGGTAAGTTTCATGGTACTGTCAAGGATTTTTTTTTTTTTTTTTTTTTTTTTTTTTGATTGTCAACATAAAATTCATTGAACTGAAAAGGACTTCATACAGTTTACATCATGCTGCACTTGTGCAGAAATAATAGGTGGGGTATCTTCCACCCAAATGACCCTATCTCTTACAGACTTGGCATTTCTTGCCAAAATATGAGCTGCAGAGTTTGATTCTCTGCAAATGTGAGACACATTCCACTCTTCAAAACATCGAAGGCCCATTCCTATACCTTCAATTACCTGTTGAATACTACTCGGTACCAAGTATTGACCACGAAGCGAACTGACCACAATTTGAGAATCACTTTCTATAGTAATCCGTTTAAGGCCAAGGTCCCACGCTAGCTGAACCCCATCTTCCACTGCCTTTGCTTCTATCTCTAGTGCTTCCAGTGGTAGGTCCCATCTTTTGCACATTGCACCCATAATTAATCCCTCTTCATTCCTAATGACCACCCCACTTCCGCTGCACCCAAACTCCCTGAAAACCGCACCATCTGTGTTGATTTTGTACCAGTCTTGCCTAGGAGGAAACCAGGGGCGTATGGACTTCGGAGGGGACCTCAGTTGTGGATGATTCTCCTGCTTGATTTCGCCAACATAGTCCGCCACATACCGTATCAAAACCCCTTTATCTTTGCATTTCCCCTCGTGAATTACCGAGTTTCTATTGCTCCATAAGCTCCATGCCGTCACAGCAAACAAAATCCAATCAACCTGCGGATGTGAACTCAATATCTCCCATACTATGTCAATGAACTCGTTTGGAGGATCATGCAACCAGGGAAGCTTGATTTTAGTTCCACTCCAGACCTCCATTGCAAACTTGCATCCCCACAAAACATGACCCAATGTCTCACTTTGTCCACACAAAACACAGCAATCCTCACTGCCTATGCCCCGATTCAAAAGCCTATTCTTGGTAGGAAGGATGTTCTTGCAAGCCCTCCACAAGAAATGTTTAATTTTATTTGGGCAATTCATTTGCCAAACAAGCTTCCAGATGGACTTCATGTTTGAACTATCTGAGCTGCCCCCTGTTCCGAGATGAGCTTTCCTTTCTTTCAGCCATTTTTGCGCAACCCCATATGCACTCTTAACTGTAAACTTTCCATGGGAGGTCCAAGCCCAAATAAATGAGTCTTCAGGCAAACGGAAACTAACAGGGATTCCAAGAACAGCCTCGGCATCATGAGGGAGAAAAGTGCTTCTTACCTTAGTTGTATCCCAGCTTCTTCTATCAGCATCAATCAGGTCTGAGACTCTTACTGCATCATTTTGGGGCTGCCTTGGGCTGAAAATTTTGAAAGATTCAGGTCTTGGGATCCACTGATCATCCCAAATATTTACCCTCTGTCCATTGCCAATATTCCACCGAGAGCCCTTCACAATAACCTCTTTTGCTGCCATTATGCTCCGCCACGCATATGAGGGTCTTCTGCCTAACTGAGCATGCAGGAAAGAAACCTTAGCAAAGTATTTTGCCTTATACATTCTATGCACCAAAGAATTCGGATTTTTTAGGATTCTCCATCCTTGCTTAGCTAATAGAGCTAAGTTGAAAGCCTTAAGATCCTTAAACCCCATACCTCCCTCAGACTTTGGTGTACATAATTTCTCCCACGATACCCAAGCCATTTTCCGTTCCTTTTCCTTCTGTCCCCACCAGAAATTACCCATCAAAGAGTTCAACTCCTTACACAATGAATCTGGCAGCTTAAACACACTCATAGTGTAAGTAGGTGTGGCTTGTGCGACGGCTTTGATAAGAACTTCTCGGCCAGCATTGGATAACAACTTGCCTTTCCAGCCAGCGATCTTCCTTCCCACTTGGTCTTTAATCCGATTAAAAGCTTTCCTCTTCCCCCTTCCAACTAGTGGTGGCAGCCCAAGATATTTTTCATGATGCCTAACAATCTCAGCCCCAAACTTTTGCTTAATCTGGTCCTGGACAGCCCAACCCGTGTTCTTGCTGAAATATAATGAGGTTTTGTCCTTATTAATCTTCTGACCCGAACCACACTCATAGTCCTCCAACACTTTAAGCACCCTGTCGCACTCCAACACCGAGGCTCTACAGAAGATTATACTATCATCTGCGAAAAACAGGTGTGAAATGCTCGGTGCCCCTCTACTCACTGCCACCCCTCTAATGTTCCCATCTCCCACCTCTTTTTTCAACATTGCTGATAGCCCCTCAGCACACAGTAAAAATAAATACGGCGAAATAGGATCCCCTTGCCTCAATCCCCTTGATGGAAGAATTTTTCCTTTTGGCTCCCCATTAACCAGGACTGAATACGACACCGTGCTAACACACATCATCATTAATTCAATCCATTTCTCCTGGAAACCCAATCTCCTCATTATGGCTTCAAGATACACCCATTCAACCCTATCATAGGCCTTACTCATGTCGAGCTTCACCGCCATCAGCGCTTCCTTGCCTTTTCTTCTCTGATCAATGCAATGCATCGTCTCGAATGCAGCCAACACATTATCTGTTATTGATCTACCAGGCACGAACGCACTTTGGGATTCATCTATCACCTCCCCTAGGATTCTTTTCAACCTATTAGCCAGAACTTTCGAGATAGTCTTGTACACCACATTACATAGACTTATCGGCCAGAACTGTCAAGGATTAATGTATATATTTGTTATGTGATTAGAAAAGTCAGCAACAGATATTGATAAACAGATCTCTAAATATTCTAAATATCCTTAATATCATGTAAAATTGTAAATATTCATCAAGCCTTTCAAGAACACTTAAAAATTAGTAATAGAAATATTTTCATATCTGAATGATGAAGATCCCTCCATTCCTTCAAAAAAGATCAAGATTTTTGGAGTGTGTTTATGTATGTAAAGATCTTTTTGTCAGTAGCTCATAAAGTGAGATCTTTTTTCCACATGAATCACAATTGATTTTTCTTAGTCTTATGAATTATGTTCTTGAGGATTATCGCCTAATCCTTATGGAGATGTCAGTATGTTACTGATGTTTGCCTGTTTGGAGTGTATTGTTCGACAGTACATTTCCCCGGTGGTTTTTGAATAGACAAAATTCCCAGAGGCAATAGATTTTACAATGCGGAACGAGGATGATATGAACAAAGCTTAGATTTTTTAGATTGTAGTTTTGACTCTCTTTGCATCTGTTTGTAGAAGGGTTACAAGATAACTCAAAATGCAAGTTGTTCTATTAAGGGTTGCTTATAACCAAAACGAGCCTACATTTACTTATTCACTAAGGTGCAACAAAAAAGGTCCAAATTAAATTATTAGTTAAGACACATAAAGAGAAAACCTAGATAGGACTAGAAAGTAAGCAACTGATGAATGTCAACCAGAGTTTGATAACTAGCGTGCCTGCACAATGTTACCTGACCAATTAGCTACATATTCAATTGGGTTGAACCAAACGTGAACACGTCACACCCGCCTCTGCATGGTTTGTACACAACTTTACAGCCAATTTTTGAAGAGACAGATTCCCAAACTCTAATTTACGACACATTGCTTGCGCAGAAGACAATTATCATTGCATCAAGGTTTGACCTCTCTAACTCCATAATCAACAAGGATACAGAACAATTCGAGCAAATTTACGGCCAATCAAATTCTTGGAGTCTCCATAGCCTCTTGTTGGACAAACACCATATCCCCTACTCACTCTACTATAATCTTTGCTCACATATGGTCATTTCTAGTTAACACAACAATCAAATTACTACCAAGTTTAAGTTGGATTACAAGCTATATAATCTAATGAATTAAGAGGTTTGAACAGGTTCATTATCTTTCACCCCACAGGTACGAAAGGCCCACGACCATGAGATCCAATCCCCCGGGCCCCTAGGATAGAAGGGGTTAATTTTTATTTTTATTTTTAATATAAAACTATAAAAATTTATCATCAGTATGCAGTGCCATTAAAGTAGTTGTGCAGATATAAATCAAGCAAGAATGCAAGATCGTCAGAACTCAGAACTTTAAACAACAATTGAGACACGCATTAAAGTATACACCTGTAGTCTGGTAAGTCAAGAATAATATCACAAATGTTTCCGCATTAAAGCATCTATAAAATACAAGCACCCAGAGAACACAAATCAAGCCCAAAAGCCAATAAGTTAATAAATTTTCACTATTCTCATTTTTCTCACCAAGGGTGCCAAGAAAGATAGTGGGGTTCTCACAGAATACCTTCATTATAACTTCCCAGATGGCCTTGAGTTAAAAACCTGCCCATCCAGCAGGTTGAGAAGCTGGCTTGGTCTCTGCAATCTTTGCCTCCCCAAAACGCTGAGCATTATTTCCGTCACTGATGGGTTTTGATATCTGAGGGCTATTACTGGGGGCAGCTGAGAAACTCTCTGCTCCAAAACCCCATGAATCAAAACCAGTGTTTGCTTGTGCAGCCTGCTTAGTTTGTTGACCATTTCTTGTCCTAACAGATTTGGAAGGGTTCTCTTTTGAAAGAGGTTTCTGTGGCTTAGGTTCCTCAGCAAATGCTTGCCATTGCTTTGGCTCTGGGCTCGCACTATTGCCGTCAGATCTTTCTTGCTGTGGTTCCCAAATTGTTCCTTCAATCTTGTCCTTTTGCTGAAAAAAGAATAAATTCTATCAATAACAGATATGATGGAGAAAAAATAATCAAATTCTGATAGTTTAAAGTAAAGAAAATTATACCAAAGGAGTTGCAGGAGAGGTTTGAACTTTTGAAACATTTTTATTTGGTGATGGATTTCTAGCAGCAAGTGCTTGCTTGAGCTCTTGAATCTCCTGTCTTTGAGATCGACAAATGGCAGATAGCTTTTCAAATTTTGAAGTTATTTCAGCCTTCTCCAAGTTTGTTTGCTTCAGCTGCCCCTTCAGCCTCGCTACTTCAGCCTCTAATGCTTCCTCCTTTTCAGAATTACTATTACTGACCGTGGAGCTAAACTTCTCAGTATCAAATTCAGCAACAAAAGTGTTAAAAGTGTCATCTTGAAAAGTAGCTGTGGTCTCAACTTTTGATGGTTTTGGCCTATGTGTGCCACGGTCTGCACCCTTATGAGAAAATGTCATCTCAAAATCCTTGGAAGAGCCATCCTCAGCCTTTTGTGATTTACCATGTGTATTTTTTCGAACAGTATAAGTTTGTATGTCCGCCTCTTTTGCAGGGCTAGTATTCCTAGGTAAAGGAAGATTCTCAGGCTTAAATTGATCATTTTTTGATGTACCATGGGTAGTAGGTTCTTCATCAAATTTGGGTCTTGTCATGTCCTCAGGAACAACTGAATCTTTTGCATGCAGACTGGACCAGAAAGCACCAAGCTGACCCCCACCTCCCCCTGCCCTAGAAGAAGGTTGTGATGTGTTCCTAGTTTGTTCTCCAGATGAAGGTGGGGGTGGCCGACTTCTGCGTGGCACTGGATGTGCCTTATATGCAGGCTTTGGAATACCGGTTACATCAGCCTCACTTCAATTGAAAGCAAATCTCAAATATTTGTGGCCTTTCTTAATATCAATTTACACTTATCCAAAATTAAATCTGCTCCAACAAAATCCATGTCAAGAATTTATGAAATGTTAAGTTTTGTTCATTTCAATCAGTTTTAACACTAAAAGCTAGAAGGTCAAATTTAATAATTCTTGCAGAAAGAAGAGCGAGTTTTGTAACAAGTACACCTTTGATGTCCTCACCTTCATGTATGTCCGCGGATTTCATTTCAGGTGGCCTATCAGGTAAAGACTTCTGAGGATTAGCAGGTAACTGCTCATTAACACGAAACCACACCTGCCAACATTGTAAAAAATCCCAGCATCAGTTAGTAGAATGTTTATTCTTCACCTAAAATTTCTAGGACAAGATGATCTAAAACTAACCTAAATTCATGGAGATGAATGGCCAATCAAGCAAAGCGCTTGCCTACGTGATGTCTGGTCTGTCATCTGGTGAAGATTGAAGCATCTCTTTGATCAGGTCTGTAACAGAGGAGCCATATTTGGGTAACTCTGGAATGCGATAATTCCCATTTAAAATTTGAAGCTTTGATTCTCCATCAAATGCACTTTTGAAGTAGCAAATCCGATAGAGGAGGCAACCCAGCAACTTCCATACTCCATCAGATCCCAGCAAAAGATTCTCAGCTTTCAAGTCTCTGAAAATGAGAGGAAGAAATAACAATAAATCATAAATATTTCTCAGCAAACCAAAACAAAAGGAAACTAATAAGTCTCCTCAAATAAATTAAAGGCTGTGGGCAATGGGTGAGGACTGGCAGTGCATGGCGAAAACAGCATTACAGCCATCCCTGAAGATTGAGAGGACCTGTTTCCCATCAAAAAATCCGGATCCTCTGCTTTCCAGCACATTAACCAGAGATTTCTCACAGAATTCCATCACAAGGAATGCTTCTTTAGTTCGTCCCATATCCAAGATGGTATGGGCATAGAGTGTGACAACATTAGGATGTCCCTTAAGTGACTTCAACACTGAGATCTCCTTCATCACCAATTCCTCTAATTCCTCATCATTAAATATAATGTGCTTTAAAGCATACTGCTTTGACACATTCACAAGGTCCCGAGCTAAGTATACACAAGAGAAACCTTCCTCCGCAATGGCATTAATAGGCACCTTTCTTTGCAATCAGGTTTGGGACTTCCAATGGATACAGAAAATGTTGATGGGTTTGATTTGGGCTCATCTTCAGTGGCCCCGCCGGTAACGCCCCAAGTAAAAAAGAAGAGTAAAAAGAGAGAGAGAAAAGTGAAGGTCTGATTTTTTTTTTTTTTTTTTTTGTTTGTGTAATGCCCACCTTCCCCACCTAATATCCACCGCTCATCTCACACTATACTTTACAAATTAGCAAATTCTTCTTTTTCATTTTTCCCTCAAATACTTTCTTCACTCTCTCATCCTCTCCCACCGGTACACTCCACACCACCCTCTACACCGTGCAAGATCACCAGGAAAATCCTTAAGAACATCTAAGCACCTTCACATATTTTACTTGAGGTAAAAGTTCTATTCTCTTTTTATAGGTTTTATGCTCGGTTATTTTTATCTTAGCTTTGATAAGGGTACCCATATGATTTATGAGCTTTAAAAGTGATATTTATGTTTTTATATGTATGGGTTTTATATTGGTGAAATTATTTGATGAGTGGGTTTATGGTTGTGTAAATGGTGGCTATCTAAGGCTTATTTATGTCAGAAATTTGGGGGTTTCTGAGTTATAACATGTGGTAGTTGGTAAAACTAATTTTTCCATTGTTACTGGGTTTATTTGGAGTTAGTTGAAGTTTTTAATTTCTTATCTTGGAGGATATTGTGATTTTGCTTTCAACTCCAATCAGTTTCCACTATGAGAGAGAATGGGAAGACTCTTGATTGGTTTGTTCTTGATGGTCTTTTTATTTTTATTTTTTTCTATTTTTTGTATTGAAGTAATTGTAATTTATCTATTGGACTGTTCGATGGGACATTGGTCTTATCATGACAAAGATGCTCTATGCCATAGATGCAAACATTTGAGAAGGCAATATAATGAGAAATGTAACCACTGATATTATAGAAATTAATCTTTAGAACATTTGTTGTTCTTCATCCTGCATCCTTATGCTTCGTCATATAGAAATTAATCTGTTCTGAGTTGTCACATATAATTGTTGCTTACAGTGACAGGGTTTCTGATGGAGATGCAACGCAGATTTTGACAGTGAAGACCCCAATTTGATGATTGGTATGTTTCTTGTTTCAGCATTGAGAGCTTTCCCCAGTAATTCAAGAACATTATTGTTAGCTTCTATTTCTTCTATTGTCTTATATGTGTTGTTCCTTAGCCTAAATATCAATGTTCTTTCAGTTGCATTATTTCATTTTCTGTATTGCTATCCTAAAATCTGATGTTATAGAACTAATAATTGTGCTTTTTTCTCTTTATAGAATATGATGCCCCCTACTCAGGTTGTCAAGCCTCGTGAGCACAACACCAGGTTAAGTTTATTATCACTCTTAGAAAGGTTTGCTGTTATTAGTTTGTTATTAAAAATTTATTTGCTTATTTGTTGAAATTTGACAAAATTACAGTTTTAAACTCGTAAATGAGTTTTGGCGTATTCTATTTTATGTTTTTGATAGGAAATCTTTCTTTAAAAAATAAATAAATAATACTGTAATAATAAGAAGAATTCTGCATTGTTTTCTGCAAGTGTTTGTGTTACTGTTCATGAGTCATGCTTCATATTATCTGGATCTAAAGAACTAGTCACAATAAAATGCTAATGCTATATGATTCCAATACGTAAGGTCCATGAGGGATCTTATAAAGGATAGTGGAATAAAGCATCAACACTAATTTGATTGAACATAACTTTTTATACCTAGTTAGTTCAATAAAAAGCTAATTCATTCTTGACACAATAATTTGATATGTATGGCACCATTTTCCTTTTCCTTATCTTGTTTGTGTCATTGAAACTTGGAATAAAATCTGAAAAAAGGTGGCAAAGGATCCGAGCTGGATAAATGCGTTAGCACAACACATACAGAACCTGCTGACACCATCAACGCCATTTTCTTCAATACCCTCTATGATCCATATAGGGAAGGAGCTGACTTCGTTCGTGGATACCCCTTTAGCTTGAGAGGAGTGTCTACTGCCAATTCTAATGGGCTGTAGCTCAACATTCCTGACTATGATGCCCCTACTCATCTTGTCAAGCCTAGTGAGCGCAACACCAGGTTAAGTTTATTATCACTCTTAGTAAGGCTTCACCTCTACTGCCAATTCTCACAAAATGTTCTGTTTTCATACATTTGGTAATATGCTATTCTGTATTTTTCTCAATCAACTTTCAACTTGATGTTATTCTTTTCCTTGGCTGCCAAATAGAGGTGAAGATTATTATCTGATTTTACAATTTTGTAGGGAATGATTCCTTAGTATTGTTGGAATAGACATTTTTTAAGTTATGACTTCTTTCTTATTACGGTTTTGACTTTGGACTATTGCTGCATTTTTTTTCCTAATGTTTTTAAATTCTCTAATAATTTCCTGGACTCTCACTCATTGAATTTTGGTGTGTGTGTGTGTGTTTGTAAAAGCTGCTTATGAAAATCCAGGTATTAGCAAGTTGATCAAGATGTTGGTTTCATGTAATGGTCTCTGTAAGATTTTCTTTTCACAAGCCTATAACAGACTGACAGATTTATATTTACTTTGATTTATAATTTTTCTGAAGTTGCAAAATTTTAAAGAACTCTAAAAAATTTCAAATTAAGATCATTTGAACGAACATACCATAATAGAACTTTCCCAATTTTCAAAGATTTATTTCTCATATAAAGAAATGACAACCATGATGAAAGGAAAAATTACCAAACTCTAGACATTGAGGACTATGAGCTGGGACTCTCTCTCTCTCTCTCAATACTACCTATAGGTAGAAAAGATTGGTACAATCAATTCATGACTTCCCAGAACTAGATTTTTTTTTCAAGTATACAATTTTGTTTTCAACACCGTTTCAGTGTATATCATTTTCTGTTATGCTCACCTGCTGTCCAATGTGTTCTATTATAAGCATTTAAATGATCTTCTGACTCTTGACTTTTTATGTAAAAGTCTTTTTTTTTTTTTTTTTTTTGTTCTTGTATCATGTGTTCTTGTATTTACATTATAAATATAATCACACAAGTTATTCCTTTAAAGGGTAAAAATATCAGCAATTCAGCCCTGTTGAACCATCATTCCTAGAAGTTGGCTTCCAATCAGATATTTAAATTTGTGTGCAATGATGCTTCTATCTATTGAGAAACCTTATGCACGAATCGGTATTTTGCCAGTTGAACATGTTTTAATACATTTCTGCCTAATTTGTTTGCCTCAAAACTCATGGCTACACCTGTTTTTTATTTTTTATTTTTTTTCCTTCAAATGTTGCAGTCTAAGTACGTACAATTTTTTTTAGCGTGCAAATTCTTCATTTTATAGGCATTTACATGATCTTTTCACTCTCTACCATCAATGTAAAAGTCTTTATTTGTCTTTGCAGGCTGAGGACTTGGTATAAGTTTTTTTAAGGTCTATTGGACAATTTAATTGACTTGATCCATTCAAAGAAGATAACAAAAGAAAATAGAAAGAACATTTTTGCAGTTGGTGATTCTTCTTCTTTCCATTCAATATTTATAATTTTACTTGTTGATTTGATTTTTAAGAAATTCAGAACTTTTCAATTTAGCACATGTATCCGGAATCTGAATTACATACTAGAAGATATTTATTGTTTATCTAGGTATTATACGTATGATTCTAAATCATAATATTCATTTGAGGGGCATCAAATTATATTAGGTTCTCTATCTCATACACACCAATTTATGTATCAACCATGAACCATCCTATTTTATTACACTAAAAAAGATAGATTCTTGATGAGAAATAGTATATTTGTAAGCCCAATTATAACAAAGAACAAAGAAGCAAATGTACCCCATTTTTATTTACTTATTTTTTAATATTATTAGTCATTTTTTCCAGCATAAACAAAAGCAACATTTTCAAAAGATCAAGCAGGGCAGAAAAATATAAAATACATTGAAAGCTTGGAGTGCAATATAAAAGTCTGGAAGTCATCCAAGAAAATGTGCTTCTCAACAAAGGATGACATTTAGTGATAGTATTGAACATATCTGAAAACAGGAAACATCAATCACATAATCTTGCAAGATTTGGAATCCCATGACTTGAACTTGATTAAAAATTCAATACTTTCCATGTGTCAGATCAAAAACAAGAAACATCAATCACAAGGTAGCCAATAATATGTGGTTCTTGGGAAGAGTGATGCAGTGATGCTTGAGATACATGCATGTTGTTTTGGGTTTGGAGTCTGGATGCCCTAATTTGTTTTTGTTTTATGCGTAGGGGCATGACATTTTGTAATTTTCTTTGTATTTGTTTCAGATTTGGCTGGTCAAAATGGACTTTAGCTTGTATCTCCACTATGACATTTTCAGATCTGGTAAACATATTTTCAACTGGCCTTTCCAGCATTATATATGGTTAAGTAAGGGGGATCCTATAGCCCTTCTCTTATGTTTCTTTTTTGTTATTAAGATGCTGAAAAGGATGATTGCAAGAGCAGCAAGAGGCATTCTTATTGTGTTTCAGGTGGGAAAGGAAATTGAGATTTCAAACTTCATTATAGATGATCCCTGCATCATCTTTGATTGGAAATTTAACTGAGCTTGGTTATCTTAGTTTTCTGCTTCTTTGCATTGAGACACTTCTGCATTAAAAAAGAATATGGGTTCAAGTGAATTGGTTTGAGCGGAAGATGAATTGGCAGCTTTGTAGGCTGTAAGGTAGGTTCTCTTCCCATGCGAAATTAACTTTATTAATAGCTGCAAGGATCTCTGTTTTAGGTTGCTTGGAATTTGATGATTGAATAAATATGGACATTAAATTGAAGTGCATTTAACTACTTATTTTCTTTCTTTCTTTAGCATGATGATATAGGTGGTTTATATGTATGATAAATTGAAGTGCATTTTCCATTTTTGTGTTTGATTTCGTTGTAAGTATCAGATCAAATATTTGCAAAATTGGAGAAAAAAAGACGTTATTTTGTCTAATATATTTTTTGTCTGGCCCTAATTTAGGCTTTGTGGAAGGGGCTGCCCTTTCTTAGATCCCAGTTTTTTCCATCCTGAATAATTCCCTTTTCAACTTTCTTGTTACAATGCTTTAATTATTGTTTTTTGCAAATGCATTTGTAATCATGTTAGCAAGTCAGTGATATAGAAGGTGGAGGAGCCCTGTCTATGATCTATTTGTAATCATGCATTAAGACAAGTTAACACTTAACATGTAGTTGTATCTGCTCCTATTTGAAGTTGAAATAAATCTTGTTCTTTTGCACTAGCTATGTGATATGCTCTTCTCTCCTATTTCTTGTAGTTCAATAGGCTAGACATGATCTTCGTTAAGGGACCCTTCTGTATGCTAATTACCTTTGATTATGTACCCAATTTGAGTGGCATGATTTTCTGGTTTAAGTTATTTTTGTGTTTTATGTAGTTCTCAATATAATGGTGTTCAAAAAAACTGAGAGTCAGATTTCAATTTAGTTCAGGCAAGGATTATCAGGAAATGACCTACCATAAAATAAAAAAATTTAAAAAAAAAATGACCTATTAGATCATGAAGATATTGTCAGAGTTGTGTACAATATTCTTGTACTTTTGTTATTCAGGTATCACTTAGAATGAAAGACATCTGTGACATTATGTACATAAATATGGGCAATTATATCATTTGTTTGTTAATAGATGGTATATATGCAAAGATATCTAATATAAATATAATAACGCAGAAACATCTAGTGAGGCTCTGCCATGATTTTTAACTGTTTGTGAAATTTAAGATTTATGAGATAAATGCTATGGTTGTAGAGGAGGGTGGTCGGTCAAGACAGAGGAGGAGAAAGTAGATCAAAGCCACAAAGTTCAAGTCATTAAACTAACTTGTATATATTGATGTGGTTCTTTTAGGTGAAGAGAATGATTAATCCTTTGCCAATAATGAGCTTGATGAAAGAGTATACAGGCATTACGGGTCTCCTCAATTAGAATGGCTTTTCTTGGGATGAAATTTGCAAAACAGTGGCACTGTGGCAGCTGATGTTTAGCTTTGGGAAGCTTATATCAAGGTTCCATTCTATCCCGTTAGTAATTTTGCTTGGATAAATGGTTTTCCTCTAGTTATCACTAAAGAGCACCCCAACGCATAGCATACAAACTTGTATTTTTTTTT
The DNA here is from genome assembly GCA_030445155.1 of Quercus variabilis. NCBI lineage: Eukaryota > Viridiplantae > Streptophyta > Magnoliopsida > Fagales > Fagaceae > Quercus > Quercus variabilis. Next base: position 1,751,102 of record CP129448.1, on the reverse strand, counting down.
TCTCCTTTGATGAAATGATATTACTTCTGTATTCATTTAGTAAACTGAGTATTTTTGGGTAACATGGGATGAAGTATAGATGATCATATCAATTCTATAATAATCAATGAATTGGATAATTTTGAGTAGCTTTTGTTTAGAAATGACATGTTGCAGGAACATTTGGATGCAATTGCATACAAATATAGGGGATCTCAGATTTCTGATTTGTGCTTGATTTATGGTAATGAAAGTCAGAATGGAAGATCAAATTTTTTGGACATGAAAATGGAGGTCAACAATAATGCCCTTTGGATGGGATTGACGATAACTTGGGATATGCAATATCCAGCAAGAGAGTTTGAAATACCTTATCAAGGGAAAAATAAAATGTTTGCAACTTCTTTAGCCTTTGCATGTTCTCAAAAATTTCAGAGATCATCAAAGGGAGAGTTACAAGAAGCACTTGAGGAAAGGCCGTGAGTAAGTCAAAACAAATCTGGGTACCAAGGACAAAGACTACAATTGAATAAAATGTATTGATACAACACTTCAAATTGTTCCTGAAATAGATGAGAAGCTCTTTTTGGAGGGTTTTTGAACTCTTAGAAGATGAGAGAATGGCCATTAAATTTGCAGCGAGGAAATGGTTATTGAGAAAGGTTTGACAGGATATCTATTTTGCTTGTCAAATTGGGATGTAATTTAGATTTGGTTCCAGAGTTTTGTCTATGTAAATAAGATCCAATTTTAGAGTAGAGATATTTTTGGAATAGAATTTCTTGCTTGATTTCATTGTTATACTTATACCCAAATCATTTTCAAGTGTTCAAGGTTTTAATAGGAAGTTAATTTGATTTTGTTGGGAGTACCTGCAGCTGCATGGGGATGTTTACTGTCTTGCTTCATTGATGAAAAAGTAACTCATTTTATATTAAATATTAATTTTTCACTGTCATTCTCTAGGCTTCAGACTTGGATAACCCATAATCAGAAGACAAAAGTAATTGAACATTCTTTCAATTACATGTACACTGATTTACTTTTTAAGGCATCTTATACTTATAAATTTTTTTTAAAAAAAAAATTAATTTGTAATTTTTTATTATAAAATTATGGCAAAAATACACTTTTGGTCCATATATTTTGGGCTAATTTTCATTTTGGTTCCTAAATAGATTTTGCACCTACCTTAGTCCTAAAAACAAAAAATCATTTTTATTTTGGTCATTCTCATCAACTCACTAACATAAAAGTCCTTAAGTCTTATGTGGTGGATGGAGTATACTGTTGGCACAATAAATGCTGATGTGGCCATTAAAATAATATTTAAAAAATTATTTTGCATTTAAAAATTGTCACATCAACATATAAATTAATGAAAAATTAAACAAAAAAATTAATTTATCAAAAACAAAAACAAATAATTCAAAAACTAAAATAATTCTAGTTTCTCTTAAATAATAAAAAATTGAAGAATTTTGATTTAAACTGAAATAAGTCAAAAACAAAAAACAAATAAATTTTAGTTGAAATTTGCCCCAATTTTTTTTTTTTTTTTTTCTTTTTTTTTTTTTTTTTTTTTTTTTTTTTTGTTTCAAACAAGTTTTCTCTCTCTCAAACCCGTTGGAGCCCTTGGATTTCTCTCTCTCAAACAGTTGGATGTCTCTCTCTTTCGGTTCAAGCCACTGCCACTGCATCTGACGACCGAAAACCCAGATCACAGGTTGAACACATATTGCACCATTGCCACCGCCACCACCAACTGAAAACCTAGATCTTTAAGGCTCTCTCAGTATAAGCTCTTGATGTCTGGTTTGTTTTCTCTCTCTCTCTCTCTAAACCCATAGTTGAAAACCCAAATTGGTAGTCATTGGGTGGTTTGATCGGTCCAAATCTGAAAGACAGAGAAGCACAGATGGTCACCTGGATTGGGTTTTCTTTGGGGTTTGTTCAGGATTTGTAGTTTGATGATTTTGGCTAGAATTTATAGAAGCACAAAGGTTAGGTTTAGTTGGTCTGATCGGTTAGTAGCATTTTGCATTTTTAGTTATAATTCAACGCATAAGGTGGCTTTGATGTGTTAATTCCTTATAGGTCAAAATAATATATTATACTAGAGTCAATTACAACTAAAATTAAAAGTATTATAAAAAAAGAAGTGCTACATTCACAACTTTTTTCACAATACTTTCATAACAAAAGTGTGAATGCATAAAACTGGAGTAGTAGCTACATTTTTTTCTTCAATTTGCACTTTTTTTTTTTTTTTTTTTTCTGTATATGATTAAACTGTGACTAGCCACAATTTTACTTATATAAAAAACACGCCTCTACAGTAACCTTTTGGTTTCGTTAACCTATTTTGCTTCTTTTTTTTTTTTTTTTTTTTTTTTTTTTTTTTTGCCTTTACAGTAAACTTTTGGTTTTATCTGTTGGGTTACACGTGTGAGTGAAGTCCCACATTGAATAAAGATAAGAAGAATAAGTGGTTAATATAACATAATTGAGTACCTACCTATTGGGCTTAGGCCTTTTGGGTTTAAATGTGTCTTTATATGTTATATTAATTACTCAAGGAAGCTCCCCAAGGTATTTATCTCCCCACCAAGTGGTATCAGAGCCTATGGTGGTGTGCGGCAAAGGTGGTGAAGTGTTCATGGTCCCTACCCAGCAGGGACAGAGAAAGCCTAAAATGGCCCACACACAAAGATCCTGGAATATTGCTAATGGTGCTAAATAATGGTGTGATGCGAGATTCCCATGGACATGGACGTGCAGAGTTCCCATGGATGTGCGTGCAGGGTTGACACGTGGTTCCCATGGATGGCGTACGAGAGACTCATGGATGACGCATTGATGAAGTGAAAAGCCCATTAGTCAAGGGGGAGTGAGTAGGACTTGTTCAAAGCTCACAGAGAAGCAAAGACTCACGTAGTGTTAAATAATGGTGTGATGCGAGATTCCCATGGACATGGACGTGCGGAGTTCCCATGGATGTTCGTGCAGGGTTGACACGTGGTTCCCATGAATGGCGTACGAGAGACTCATGGATGACGCATTGATGAAGTGAAAAGCCCATTAGTCAAGGGGGAGTGAATAGGACTTGTTCAAAACTCACAGAGAGGCAGAGACTCACATGGTGCTAAATAATGGTATGGTGCGAGGTTCCCATGGACATGAATGTGCGGGGTTCCCATGGATGTGCGTACAGGGTTGACACGTGGTTCCCATGGATGACGTACGAGAGACCCATGGATGACGCGCTGATGAAGTGAAAAGTCCATTAAGCAAGGGAGAGCGAGTAGGACTTATTCATGGCCCACAGAGAAGTCTTGAAGCCCACAGAGTGGCAGAGACTCACACGTAAGGGGTAGATTGTTGGGTTATATGTGTGAGTGAAGTCCCACATTGAATAAAGATAAAAAGAATGAGTGGTTAATATAACATAATTGAGCACATACCCATTGGGCTTAGGCCTTTTGGGTTTAAGTGTGTCTTTATATGTTATATTAATTACTCAAGAAAACTCCCTAAGGTGTTTATCTCCTCCACCAAATGGTATCAGAGCCTATGGTGGTGTGCGGCAAAAGTGGTGAAGTGTTCATGGTCCCTACCCAGCAGGGACAGAGAAAGCCTAAAATGGCCCACACACAAAGATCCTGGAATATTGCTAATGGTGCTAAATAATGGTGTGATGCGAGATTCCCATGGACATGGACGTGCGGAGTTCCCATGGATGTGCGTGCAGGGTTAACACGTAGTTCCCATGGATGGCGTACGAGAGACTCATGGATGACGCATTGATGAAGTGAAAAGCCCATTAGTTAAGGGGGAGTGAGTAGGACTTGTTCAAAACTCACAGAGAGGCAGAGACTCACGTGGTGCTAAATAATGGTATGGTGCGAGGTTCCCATGGACATGAATGTGTGGGGTTCCCATGGATGTGCGTGCAGGGTTGACACGTGGTTCCCATGGATGACGTACGAGAGACCCATGGATGACGCACTGATGAAGTAAAAAGTCCATTAAGCAAGGGGGAGCGAGTAGGACTTATTCATGGCCCACAGAGAAGTCTTGAAGCCCACAGAGTGGCAGAGACTCACACGTGAGGGGGAGATTGTTGGGTTACACGTGTGAGTGAAGTCCCACATTGAATAAAGATAAAAAGAATGAATGGTTAATATAACATAATTGAGCACATACCCATTGGGCTTAGGCCTTTTGGGTTTAAGTGTGTCTCTATATGTTATATTAATTACTCAAGGAAGCTCCCCAAGGTATTTATCTCCCTACCATCATCAACTCATTTTGCTTTTTTTTTTTTCCTTTATTTGGTAATATCGTCCCGTCCACTTTCTTTTTATTTATTTTTTTAATTTTTTTTATATAAAGTTGTTAGTTAACATAATAAATTGTCACAATATTTTCACAATAATTGATGTGTTAATTCCTTATAGGTCAAAATAAAATATCATACTAGAATCAACCATAACTAAAATAAAGGTATTATGAAAAAAGAAGTGCTACATCTACAACATTTTTCACAATACTTTTATAACAAAAGTGGGAATGCACAAAGCAAAAGTAGTAGCTACATTTTTTTTTTCTTCAATTTGCATTGTTCACTGACCTTCCTTTTTTTTTTTTTTTTTTTGATATATGATTAGACTATGATCAACCGCAACTAAAAATAAATGTTTTGCAAAAGTTTTGTAACACCTGTTGTTATTATCACAATATTTTCATAATTGTTGAGATCTCAATTTTTTATAAATAAAAGAAATACTAAGTCCACAACAATTTTACATTAATTTCACAATAAATCTTAGGTGGCAACTGGTAAGCTACTATAGATGGATAAAATTTACCAATGTTGAAAATAAAGGTATTGTAAAAATATTGTGACATTTTGTTATGTTCCTAGGCTCCTTTTTGGTTTAGTCAAATTTGGTGAGACACAATTTTATTTGGTTAGTTTTTCGGTTGTTGTTTTTTAATGCATAGTTTAAAGTAGTTGTCCCAATTAAAAACCAATAAAAATTTACCATCTAGAATTTGTTGTGAAAATGTTATGGACGTAACATTACTAAAAATAAAATAATAAAACGTCATACCAAGATCCGCCATAACTAAAATTAAGGTATTGATAAAGTATCGTGACATTTATTGTATTCCTAACTTTTTTAAATTTCCTCATTTATATTTTGTAGACAAGCATATAGTCCATGTTGTTACTCTCTTAGTTAAACCCTAACAAAATCTTATGATTCCTAGAATATTTCATTGTGTAATATCTAAAATGTCTCACTAAATTTTAATGTCCCAAAAATTTTCTTTGTGCATTTTGCGTTTTATATGTTAGTTGTACTTAGAAAGTAAAAATGGTAATGTATGGTATTGTATTTTGGGAAATTATTGAGTACTCTCAGAGTACCATAAATGCATACTCTCTTCTTAAATCTTTAAGATTTATAATTTTATCTAACAAAAACTTCAATGACATATGTCTTTTGTTATCTTATTCTTTTTTTATTTGCTTTCTTTCTTAAAAATGTGTTCATTAAAATTTAAGTAAGCTAAACGTCATAATTAGACTCATAAAATAAGATGATAAAAAAGGAAGTATGAATAACAAAATATTCATTGCAAATGGTTGTAGGTATTTAATTTGATGAAAAGTTTCAATTGTAGCATATAAGAGTCCAAATTTTCTGTCTCATTTTTCCTATTCTACTCTATACTCTACCAATAAAAACTAGTCACATGTTTACCTAATTAATTAAATACAACCATTTATGACTTATTATTTTTATTTTAACTACTAAATAAAATAAGATAAAACAAAACACAAACACCACTGCTGCCACCACCACCAAACATGCCGGCACCGTCAGCCGCCACCCTCGGCTTCTCCGATCACGGAAAAAACCATCACCCGATCTACACCATGCCGGACATCTCACTACCCCTTGCCAACCAACATCACTCCACCAAAAACACCAACAGATCTAGAATCACCATCATTCAAAGCAAGACTTTGTTTTTCTCAAATCCAAGTCTTTTAGATCTCTCTAGCTTTCTTGTTAAATTTTCAAATAATATGGAAATGTTGGTACTGAATGTGTTGGATTGTTCATGGATTTCAGATCTGTTGGGTTTATCTGGTGGTGGAGCGATGGTGGTTGGAGGGCGGTGGTTGGATATAACTCCCGTATCAATTTCTTCAGCAGAAACAAAACTTGAACAAAGGCCATAACTTTATTGTGTAACTAGGAAAAGGAGAAAACTAAGCTCAAGGGGAAAAAGTATTTAAAAAGAAAGCTACTGTACATCCGTAGCTTTATTGATGAGAAAAAGGGATTTATGGGTGATGCGCAAATTGGAGTCTTCACTTCTTCTTCTTGTTTCTGTTTTGTGGGTTTGGTTTTCTTTGATTTGGACAGTTTTTTTATCGCACCTACACTTTTGTTGTGTTCTTGGATTTATTTTTGGTTGGTAGCATGACAGTGGTTTGGATTTGAAAATAGAGAGGCGGTGGTTTAGACCAGGCAACGGTAGTTAGCCATGATTGGTGATGTTGATGGGGCCAGCGCCGGTGGTTGTAGTGGTGGCCTGGTGGGATGGGCAGGGGTTTTTATTTATTATTTATTTTAAGTAATTGAAATTATGAAAGGTTTAATGGTATGAGGCAATTAAATACGTTGTAATGTGGCATATTTTTATTAGTAGAGTATAGAGTGGAGTAGGAAAAAGGAGACAAAAAATTTGGACTTGCATATAACATCATTTATTGTAAAAATTTAAATATTGTGATAATGTCTATTGCTAGAAGATAATGACATTTGTTATCATCTTTAGTAGAATTTTTTTGTGAGTAGCTATTGTTTTTAGTAAATAGTTTTTAAAAAATTATCATAGTAAATAGATGGTCATATGTTAAATGACTATTCTAAATTTAAGTACATGATTTCTTACTACTTTAAAAAAAAAAAAAAAAAAAAAAATCTATCTTAAATTTTCTCACTTATGGGGCAGGATGTGCAACCCCTACTAGTTATTAAAAAAATAAGGAAATGTTAAGAAGCACCTTGCACCGTAAGGCATTGGTTAAAGTTTCTTTAATTCAAATCTATATAATAATAAAAATTGAGATAAAAAAAAAAAAAGACATAAAAATATTTTTAAAGTTGAAAAAATAACATAAAGTTGGAAAAAAAATTTTTTTGTCAAAATATAAGTAAAAAAGAAGTGATTGTTAACTAGCACATTGTGGTTAACACAATCTTGTTAAAAAAACAAGAAAAAGAAATTCTATATAGGAATTAATGTCCATAATGGTCCATTTGATTGGGGGGGGGGGGGGGGGGGGGAGGAAGTAGGATCATAGAAAATGGTGAGAGGATGGAAAAGTGGGAGGAAAGAAAAAAATTGGGTAAACTACATATTTGGTATCTATTCTTTACATCAGATTTCAATTTAGTTCCTAACCTTTCAATTGTGTTAAGTTGGTACCTAACCTTTTAATTTCATGTTAATTTAGTCTCTGCCCTTATCTAGTGGATGGAAATGCTTAATGTGTCAAATGGTCTAAATAAAAAAATTGCCACATCATTTGCCACCTAGATTAACATGTCAGCATTTTTACTTTTATTTTATAAAATGTTAGCATAATTTTAAATTAAAAAAAGAAAAAGAAAAATAGCAAATAATTGAATCCCCAACTCGCATCTATCACCAATAAAATCCCTTTCCTCAAAAAACAACAAAAAACCCTAAGTCACTACCACAATATCTTCATGTTTTGGTCCTTAGAGATTATACCGAAGGTGGCTAGAGATTATATCGAAGGTGACACTTGACGACAACAGCTGGATCTAAGGACTGACAGAGTAGCCAATTATTTGAGGACCGACGGTATTACCTTCCTCCCTGGTTTTTATCTCTTTTTTTTTTTTTTTTTACTTTTTTCTTTTTGGAATTTCGTTCACTATACTACTTTTAATTATAAGTTTTTGGATTAAAGGTCTTTTAATGAAAAAAAAAATTTCCCCAAATTTTCTAGCATGACCATACTCATGGAAATAGGAGCAACTAAGGAAGACAGAGGTGTGCTTGCTGTGAGAGATGCTTTATTTAGCCTTAATAGGCTTTGGATTTAAGTAGTCATTTTTTTAACTAGTTGGATTGAAGTATTTTTGTTTAGAAGCCATATGAGAGAAAGTAACTGGGGAATGAATGCAATAGTGATCTTAACAAGTTTTGTAAAGCTACCTATCAACCAAAACAAGAAATTATGTAAAGCTACTGCTCTTTTTTGAAGATTCGTAGATCCCACCTGTTATTGTGGCAGAGCAAAGAAAGAAAGTTGGCATCAGAGGAGGCCACTTGGTCTTTTGTAGATAGATTTGATTTGTTGTATTCTTTTTTTTTTTTTTTTATATTGTTTAGTGTACCGATGTGTATGGAATTTTCTTTGTTTAAATAAAATTCAAGGATGAAGACTTGCTCCCTTAAAAGAGAATACGACTCTCATATGCTTGAGATATTGGTTCGTTTGGATAGAACTTATTTTGCTGAAACTGAAAACGCTGTAGTAAAATAATTTTTAAATGTATAAATAGTACCGTGAGACCCATTTTTAATAAAAAAAAGTAGTTGAAAAGTAATATTTGTGGATCCCGTGACTGAAAAGTTGCTAAAAAATTACTGAAAAGTGACTGAACAATCACGGCTTTTGAAAAAAAAAAAAATGCAAAACGTGGACGTGGGATTCAGCGGAAACACTGAATCCAAACCCACACATTATTTTAACAAGTTAATGTATACACTTAACAAAATTATTACAATGGGACTACCTCAAACTAAAAAGATTTGATTTGGGTTTGCTAAAAAAAAAAAAACTTTTATGTTAATCTAGGTGGTAGATGATGTGGCAAATTATTATAATTTTTATTTGAAACCGTTTGACACATCAGACTTTTTCATCCATTAGATAACGGCAAGGACTAAATTAACACGACATCGAAAGGTTAGAGACCAACTTAATACAATTGAAAGGTTAGGGACTAAATTGAAATTTAGAAGGTTAGAGACCAACTTAACACAATTGAAAAGTTAGGGACTAAATTGAAATCTAGCGTAAAGGATAGGGACCAAATATTTAATTTACCCAAAAAATTTTAATTTCCCTCCTTGTTTGGTTGGGAGTTAAAAAATGAAGGAATGAAAAAAGTGAGTTTGTATAAATTTATGCATTACATTGTTAAAAAATGATGCCTAATTAAAACCAAAAAACAGATAAACAACCCCCCCCAAAAAAAGGCAGACAATGTCCACGAGGAAAAAAAAGTGTGAAGAAAAGTAACGTGGATGAAGCTCATGTGCAACTGCCCATGGGCATTTTCATCCAAAAATAATGCTCAATTTCTTTCTTTAGTTTTCTCTCCAATTTAGGGAGAAAACTTTTTGGTGGGCCCAGAGAGAAAACACGTAGGCCTCACCATTTATTTTCCTTCCTCCCCACCTAACCAAACACACTTCAAAAAAGTTTTATTTCTCATTTTCTCTCCAAAGTTTTCCATTCACCCTATTTCATCTCCAAATAAACACACTCTTATCTTAAAAGGTGGCAAGGTGGAGCAATTGCAGCCTCCGTTTAGATACAACAATGAAAAATTAAAATTATTTCACTATTCATTTTATTTTTGGTACTATTCATAAGCCTCAATGTACTTTTGGGTACTATTCATGGGCACTATTGTACTATTTCAACTAACTTTAACTTTTATTTACAGTACTTTCAGTAATAAATTTTCAATTCCAGCAAAATAAGCGGTATCCAAACAGACCCGCTATTAAGTTAAAATGTATTGACCCCTTTAATTAATTAATTATCCAAGTTAATTAATTAGACCAAATTACATGCAATAGCGTGGCAGTACAAACAAATCACCAACAAATTTAAGTGTAGCAGAAAATAAATTTGATACATGTGATTTGTTTACAAATGAGAAAAACCACCGAGACAAAAAACCACCGAGACAAAATCCCACCGAGTAATTTTAAAGTCACCACTCTCAAGAATTAATAAAAAGATATTACAAGTAAAAGGAATCTTACCACTAATCCACTAATCAAAAACTAGCTAGTAACTGTAAATTAAGGGCAGCCCTTTTCTCACTGCATTCACAAATGGCAACATTTAATTCAATCACCTATCTGATTCTCAACCAAAAAAAAAAAAAATATATATATATATATATATATATATATATATATATCAGTGTGGTGTGGGACATAGACGACATTGCTAGTTTGAAATATCATCGAGTTATTGCTAATTGCTATATGAAAATGTTGCAATTTTTGAATGATCGTAAAGAGTGGAAATAAAATTAATAATTATTGCAAAATTTGTTAACTTATAGAAAACGTACGTAAACATTGGTTTAGGATTGTCTTTGAGCCTCATCCAGCATTCCATGATCAAAGCAAAGGTGATTTGATGGGACAAAATGGGCTTTTGCCCTTTTCAACCAAATTAATTAGCCTTATGCCCTCCTTCCCAAACTAAATAGGGAAATGCCCCTCTTTTAAAACTCGATTTTCTTAAAATCGAGTTATAAAAAAAAAAAAAAATCTGGAGCCCTATAGCAACGTTTTTAAGGACCTATAGTGATGTTTTCAAGACCTATAGTGACGTTTTTTAACTCGACTTCCATTAAATCGAGTTATAGGCAATTTTTTTAATTTTTTTTACCTATAACTCGATTTCATATAAATCGAGTTACAAAACGCCACTATAGGTCTTGAAAACATCACTATAGGTCCTTAAAAACGCCTCTATAGGACCTAACTCGATTTATCAAAAATCGAGTTTTAAAAGAGGGGCATTTCCCTAATTAGTTTGGGAAGAAGGGCATAAGGCTAATTAATTTGGTTGAAAAGGGCAAAAGCCCATTTTGTCCTCATTTGATGACTATTTGAGTATTATAATAATAATAATGGAGACAAACTCATTGCCTTTGCTCAGCTCAGGTGGAGTCATAGGCACACACGGTGGTAGGGTATCAGTATCTTTAGGTAGTTGATTTTGTTCCCATCTTTTTCTTTTTTTCGATGAGGAATCAATTATTTACATATATAATGCTACTTTTCGCACATGAAGTGCGACTTTGCATCAGGTGGTGGGATCGGGCCATGGGTACAGGCCACACTACTTTATGTCAAGACTTGAAAAATATCATCGGATGCTTTATATATTGTTTTCTCTGTAGACTTTAAATGAGTAAAATTTATAAGGACAATTTATTGGTTTAATTTTCGTCTGCTATTAATGTAAATTGTACACAATTCCACGATAGTGTGTATAATATAATGCTGTAGTATAAATCTGTACAATATTGTATATATTTATATAGTCTATAATCATGCAAGTTTTACATGTGTAGGAGAAAGTAAACTAATAATTTTTCAATTTATAGTTAACATGGATATGGTTTTATAAAACTCATGTATAGCTTCTATTGTTTTCGTCAAACTCATACGATGATTAAATTGTAACAATTTTTTCATCATATGGTTGTGCATATTAAACTTTGGACTTTTATTTTATAAAATATTGAATCATGACGTTTATTTTATAATTATTTCCAAATGTGAATATTTATTCACTCATTTTTACTAAAAATAATAAATTATTATAAAAAGAGCTAACTATATGAATTTAAGCGTTCGTTTAGAAACAACTTATTTAGATTTTTGTTGAAAACATTATAGATAAAATTTAAAAGGTAAATAAAATAAGTAGAAAATACACGTGAGATTTACAAAAAGTAGGAAAAAAGAAAAAGAAAAAGAAATAAGCTGCTTTATAATCAAGACCCTAGCGCATACTAAGTCATATAATTGCCATTTTTTTTTCTCTTCCATTAAAACATTTTCTTCTTTATTTTCCTTTCTTTTATATAACTTTTGAACATTAAAAAAATATTACAAAATATGAAAAATTTTTATTTTTATATTTTTTTTAGTGAAGCTATTTATTGTCCTCAATACATGGCTATTGAATTGACTATAATGTACACTTTTAACCCAGAAACTTCCGTGATATAGCAATGTAAAATTAAAACATATGGATGACACCTATAAAGTTTAATAAGTTACTACCACATCGAAAGCATGACCCCATAAATTAAGAAATGTCTCAGCTTGTTTGCATTCAGACCCTTTCTCAGTAGATTAGGTTTTCAAATATCGACTTATTAAATAAATAAACACTTTAAATGGGTTGAAGAATTAAAGTGTATGAACTATTTTTGGGATGTAAAAAAAAAAAAAAAAAATTTCTTGATGGATATTATATTATATTAAGTAGGTTGAAATGGGTTGTGTGACTTGTGTCACATTTGCATTAACCCAACATAACTCGTTTATTAAGCGTATTAGGTGGATTGAGTCAGGTCAACCCGACTTATTAACAAGCCGGGTTAGGGTTCAAAGATCATGATACAGTCATTAAATGGATTAGGTTCAAATTGAGTTATTTAGTCAAATACTCCTACCTCGGTGCGGCACAAACCCGACACACTAACCCAAATTCCTGAATTGACACTCCTATTAATAATCACCCATAAAAATATGTCATTTAAAATTGTAATGAAAATATTGTAGAAATATCATTTTTTTTGTTCTTGGTGCGGAAAAGTTATGAGTTTGTTTTTCAAATAAAAGACACTACAAAGAAAACAAAGGCAACACCAATCTAATCCCCTTTTTTACGCTTTACTCTTCTTTTCTTTTTTTTTTTTCTTTTTTTTTTTTATATTATCATTTAAAGGCTCTAGTCTAATCCTCCAGGACCACCGCTAATACGTGAACGAAACTTTAAAATATTGTTTCATGTTAGGAAGACTATAAAAAATTCTTAAAGTTAGTCTTCCACTAACTTTAACAAAGTTGGAGAAACTTTAAAAAGTTTTTTTTTTTTTTTTTTGGTTACAAAGACTTACAATGCTTAAACTTTCAAAAGGGCTAACTCTTGAAGGTTTAAGCAAAGCTTTTAGACAACATGATTTAAAGTTAGTGGAACAGCTGCATAAGATTGCGTGGAAGAGGGACATCTACGTCTTTCACATAGTTTGATTGACCACAATGACCCCGGTATGGTTCGTTGAAAGTTCAAAGAGTTATTTTGAGCTCTACCTAGAAAGGCAGAAACTTCCATGATATTGCAATTCATGTAAAATGCGTGGCAGTTTTTGAAAGCAAGACTACAATAAAGTCTAGCCCCTTGCATCCATTCACTCACCCTCCTCCTGTTCACTTTCCTCACTATATACTGACACCGCTTTCACAGCCTTCCTTCTCCTCCTCCTTTCAACTTTTTTCATCTTTCTGCTCGTAAATCCCAATGGCCTCATCTCACCAACTCAAGAACTTTGATGTTTTCTTGAGTTTTCAAGGTGAAGATACTCGCCGTGGTTTTGTAAGCCATTTACATAAGGCTCTCACTCAACAAGGTATTCAAACCTTCATTGATGATAATCTCCCTAGGGGAGAAAACATTTCTGAAGCGCTTCTCAAAGTCATTGAAAACTCAAGTGCATCAATAATTGTATTTTCTAAAAACTATGCATCCTCTAGTTGGTGTTTGGATGAACTTGCTAAGATTATTGAGTGTAGCAAAAAAGTGCTACCAATTTTCTATCAAGTAGATCCATCTGAAGTTCGTAAGCAAATAGGGGATTTTGGAAACGAACTGACCGAGCTTGAAAAAAAAATTGAGGATAAGACAAAGGTACAAAGGTGGAGGGACGCTTTAAGAGAAGCAGCCAATATTTCTGGCTGGGACGACAAAAACAGGTATTTGTATAGTACTACGTACTCTTATTTGTTGATCTTCAAGAGTTTTAATTGTTTTGTGATATCCATTAAATTTTATTGTTAATTAAACAACAACTAGAATTAATTGTTAGCTTTTATTTTCTCTTTAAATTTTACTAAATTATGAAAGTAATATTTTCTTGTCATATCTTTTATACTAAGCTCTTTTTATTTTTTTTTATTTTGAGAAGAATCTTTTATACTAAACTTTTTTTTTTTTAGAAATAAACACACACACGCACACAAGGGAGAAGGAAAGGAATTCTAACACAAAGACACACCACAACTCCACTCAAAAGTTATGGTAACTTTTAAGGGAGGGTGGGGTAAGTTATACTACATACAACACACTCTCTTAAGTAATGTGGGACAATTACCAATTTTTTTTTTTTTAGAAACAAACACACACACACACACACAAGGGAGAGGGAAATGAGTTCTTATATAAAGGCATACCACAACTCCACTAAAAAGCCCATAACTTTTAATAGAGGGTGGGACAAGTTATACTACACACAACACACTCTCTTAAGTAATGTGGGACAATTACCTATTTTTTTTTTTTTTTTTAAGAAACAAACAAACACACACACACACACACACACACACACACACAAGGGAGAGGGAAATGGAAAGGGGTTCTAATACAAAGGCACACCACAGCTCCACTCAAAAGTCATGGTAACTTTTAAGGGAATGTGGGACAAGTTATACTATACACAACACACTTTCTTAAGCAATGTGGGACAATTATTCATTCTTTTTATTTTGAGAAACAAACACACACACACAAGGGAGAGGGAAAGGGGTTCTGACACAAAGGCATACCACAACTCCACTCAAAAGCCATGGTAACTTTTAAGGGAGGGTGGGGTAAGTTATACTACACACAACACACTCTCTTAAGTAATGTGGGACAATTACCCATTCTTTTTTTTCTTTTTCTTTTTTTGAGAAACAAACACATACACACACACACACACATATAAGGGAGAGGGAAAGATGTTCTAACACAAAGGCATACTACAACTCCACTCAAAAACCATGATAACTTTTAAGAGAATGTGGGGCAAGTTATATTACACACAACACACTCTCTTAAGCAATGTGGAACAATTACCCATTCTTTTTTTTTTGGTTGAGAAACAAACACACACACACACACATATAAGGGAGAGGGAAAGAGGTTCTAACACAAAGGCAAACTACAACTCTACTAAAAAACCATGGTAACTTTTAAGAGAGGGTGGGGCAAGTTATATTACACACAACGCACTCTCTTAAGCAATGTGGAACAATTACCTTTTTTTTTTTTTTTAGAAACACACACACACACACACACACACACACACACAAAAGAGAGGGAAATGGATTAAATACTGAAAAAAAAAAAAAAAAAAAACCTAATAATAGATTACTTTCCACAATTAATTAGGAATTTCACCCCTCATAATATTTGGAAAAATTTAAAAGAAAAAAAACTTAACGCATTTTTTCTAGGCATGTAGTGAGATCCAGTAAGATTATGTCACCATCTAAGTGTACTTTTAATGCAACTTCACCCCAAAAGCTAATTGCTACCCAAAAAAAGTGAATTCAATAAAAAATTTCAATCTATGAGTTACATGTCGCTTACTTCATCTAACAACACTTCAACTATGATGTAAAAATTAAACATTGTTAGGGACACTTAACCCAACAAACATCTTGCATTCAGTTTATGTTATTTTTTTCTTATAGTCCAACTCGTTACATGTGTTAATTAAATGCTCTGTGAATGACAGTTGTACTGAATCTGAACTTGTGCAAAAAATTGTTGAAGAGATCTTAAATTCTGAATTCATTCAGATGCCATCAAATGTTGCTACTATGCAGCTGGTTGGAATAAATTCTCACATAGAGGCCCTAACAAAACTTTTAGATATTGAATCAAATGATGTTCGCATGGTAGGGATCACTGGCCTTGGTGGAATAGGCAAAACTACAATTGCAAAAGCTATTTATAATAGCTTTTCAAATCATTTCAAAGCAAAAAGTTTTGTAGAGAATGTTAGAGAGTGGTCAAAGACAGAGCAAGGCAAAATACATTTACAAGAGACACTTCTTAAGGGTATCTCAGAGGATAAGAATTTGAGGGTGAGTACTATAAATGAAGGAACCACAAGGATAAATAAAATTCTTCGCCTAAAAAAGGTTCTTATCATTCTTGATGATTTGGATAATGCTGACCAGATAGAAACATTGCTTGGACAATGTGAAGGCTTTGCTTTTCGAAGTAGGATCATTCTGACAACAAGAAATAAAAGATTACTAGCTAATCGAAATGGTCTTTCAACCTATGACTATGAGGTTGAGGAATTAGATGAAGATGTAGCTATTGAACTCTTTCGTAAGCATGCCTTCCCAAGTAACGAAGTCCCTAAAGATTATTTGGAACTTGAGAAACAAGCTATAAGTTATGCCAAAGGCCTTCCTCTAGCTCTAAAAGTAATGGGTCGTGATTTGTGTGAGAAAACTATACACGAATGGGATGATGCATTAGATTGTTATAAAACAAATCCTCTTGAAGATATTCAAAATATACTACAAAGAAGTTACGAAGGATTACCCGAAAATGAAAAGAATATTTTCCTTGATATTGCATGTTTCTTCAAGGGATATGACATGAGTTATAATATGATTAAGGATGTACTGAAAGCTTGTGGTTTAAACCCAGTATATGGTATTCGAAATCTTATTGATAAGTGTCTCTTGACTATTGATCAAAATAATTATTATTTGTCGATGCACGACTTATTACAACAAATGGGTATGGACATTGTTCGACAAGAAGCACCACAAAAGCCTGGGGAACGTAGCAGACTATGGTGTTATGAGGAAGCTCTTGATGTATTAACTGAAGATATGGTATGTATGTTATTTTGATACACTTACTCCCTTTACTTCACATGAGAGATGTATTACACTTTTTTCCCTTTTTATTTATTTATTTATTTTGAATATTATTTTTGTTTAAAGTTTATTAACTATTATATGTTTTGGTGATTCACTTACCCTACTGTTCAACTAGGGTTCGGATAAAATTCGAAGCATAATATTGTGGCCGCCTAAATCAAAACAAGTAGAGGTGCAAATAAAGGCACAATTTTGTAAGATGAAAAATCTTAGATTGCTTTTGATTCGTAATGTACGTTGTCGCAATGGACCCCTTGAATGTCTTCCCAATGGATTAAGCTTGCTTGATTGGCGTGAATATCCATTTTCTTCGTGGCCATCTAATTTTTTTCCTAAAAAACTGATTGTGCTCAACATGCCTTTAAACCGATTAAAGGAACCACTCAAGCAGGTAAGATCATTAGCATTTATAAATTATTATTTTTTCAAAGTTTTTAATTTTTAATTTATTTATATATACTTCTTTAAAGATTAAACCATGTTCTAACTTTCAAAAATTTTTTTTTTCTACAGAATTTTGTATCCGTGACATATGTGGACTTCAGATGTTGCAAGCTGATTACGAAAATACCTGACTTATCAATGACCCCAAACATAACGCTATTGAAACTTGAAGGGTGTAAAAATTTAGTTGAGATTGATGACTCTGTGGGGCGTCTTGATAAGCTTGAAGTGTGGGACCTTGGCGGTTGCGATAAACTTGAAACTCTTCCGAGCTGTCTCACGATGAAATCTCTGACATCTTTTAATTTGGAAGGATGCGAGAGGATTAAGAAGTTCCCAAATATCTTGCACGAAATGAAAGGTGTTGAATATTTAGATCTTCAGGGGAACTATACTAATGAATTGCCTCCGTCATTTGGGAATTTGATTGGGCTTAAGGGCTTAACTATGTCATCGAATTCAGGAGAGGCACATCTTCCGGGTAGCATCTATAATTTACAACATATAGAGAGCCTTGAACTTACTGGCGATTTCATATTTCCAAAGAATGTGGAGATTGATAGACAGCCAGTGTGCAACTCTCTTGGTTGCTCTTCCAAATATGTTTTTCCAATGTTGAAAAGACTACGTCTTTGGGACTATGAAATTTGCTCGGAAATAGAATTTATATTGAATTGTTGTTGCCCCCTCACACTGGAAGAGTTAGAAATCCACAAAAGCAAAGTTGTCACCCTCCCAAAAAGCATGAGCAGATGTGAGAGATTACATAAGCTTATTATTAGATTTTGCGATAAGTTGCAGGAAATCCTAGGTCTTCCGCATAGTATAAGACGTGTAGAAGTAGAAGATTGCCGCTCGCTAGATTTACAATCATTCTTTCAGGTATATCTCTCTCTTAAAGATATTAAGAAACTATTTGTGTTACCTTCACAAATACTACATGATTTGCTAAGATGTAACTAATTGAATTTGCTAATTGCATGCAGCCGCTTCCACCAAATCTACCACCTTGTTTAGGTGTAACAAGCCACATGTTAATGTTTCCACACTCATTTACAATGCTTCCAATTTGGCAAAACCGCCTTTGTGAATATAGTTTTGAGTTAACAGGAGATGAGAAAGATATTCCAAATTGGTTCAACCATCAAAGGGATGGAAATTTAATATCATTCTCGATTGGTCCTGAATTTCCAACAATAGCTCTCTGTGTTGCTTTTGGAATACAAGATTATCGTGATTTTGATTATTATGTCTTCGTTTCCATCAATGGTAGTGAACGAATGTTTGAAAGAAAATTCATTGAAATAGATTGGAGCTTTGGGCATCTATGTTTTTCTTGCAGACCTCAGAGCTCATTGCAGGAACTATTTCGGGACTTGAAACTAAGTGATCGGAATCATGTTGAGATCCTCTGTGAAACTTTCCCTCGTGGTTCTTATGATCCTTCATCCAGAGAAATTGCTCCTATCGTTAAAAGGATAGGAGTCCATGTAGAATGCAATTGCCCTCCTCCTCCTCAAAATCCCAGTATCTTGCAATCAGGTTTGGGACTTCCAATGGATACAGAAAATGGATCAGACTTAGGTTTGGCATTTGACTCATCAAATGTTGATGGGTTTGATTTGGGCTCATCTTCAGTGGCCCAGCCCCAAGTAAAAAGAAAGAGTAAAAAAAGAATAAGAAAAGTAAGGCACGTTTTGGAACGTTGTTTAAACAACAATTTCCTTTGTTTAAAAAAAGAAAAAGAAAAGTGATGGTCTGATTTGTTTAAACAACTCAACTCAACTCAACTTCAAACTCAGATCAGATCAGATCGAATCCAAATCCAATGGCTATCACTTTCTCAGATCTCCACACCGAATCAGGCCTCAAATCTCTCGACGAGTTTCTTTCCGGAAAATTAATCTGTTCTGAGTTGTCACAGATAATTGTTGCATACAGTGACAGGGTTTCTGATGGAGATGCAACGCAGATTTCGACAGTGAAAACCCCAATTTGATGATTGGTATGTTTCTTGTTTCAGCATTGAGAGCTTTCCTCAATAATTCAAGAACGTTATTGTCAGCTTCTATTACTTCTATTGTCTTATATCAATGTTCTTAACCTAAATATCAATGTTCTTTCAGTTGCATTATTTTATTTTCTGTATTGCTATCCTAAAGTCCGATGTTATAGAACTGACAATTGTACTTATTTCTTTTTATAGAATATGATGCCCCTACTCAGCTTGTCAAGCCTCGTGAGCGCAACACCAGGTTAAGTTTATTATCACTCTTAGTAAGGCTTGCTGTTGCTTCTTTTATTGGTTTGTCATTGCTGAACTATGATTTGTTTTTATTTTTATTTTTTTTTAGTTATCAGTATTATCTCACAAAATTTTCTGTTTTAATACCTTTGGTAATATGCTATTCTGTATTTTTCTCAATCAACTTTCAACTTGGTGTTATTCTTTTCCTTGGCTGCCAAATAGAGGTGAAGATTATTATCTGATTTTACAATTTTGTAGGGAATGATTCCTTAGTATTGTTGGAATAGACATTTTTTAAGTCTATATGACTTCTCTTTTATTATGGTTGGACTTTGGTGGACTATTGCTGCATTTTTTTTCCTAATGTTTTTAAATTCTCTAATAATTTCCTGGACTCTCACTCATTGAATTTTGGTGTGTGCGTGTTTGTGAAAGCTGCTTATGAAAATCCAGGTATTAGCGAGTTGATCAAGATGTTGGTTTCATGTAATGGTGTCTATAAGATTTTCTTTTCACAAGCCTATAACAGACTGACAGAGATTTATATTTACTTTGATTTAGAATTTTTCTGAAGTTGCAAAATCTTAAAGAACTCTAAAAATTTTCAAATTAAGATCTTTTGAATGAACATACCGTAATAGAACTTTCCCAATTTTCAAAGATTTATTTCTTATATAAAGAAATGACAACCATGATGAAAGGAAAAATTACCAAACTCTGGATATTAAGGACTATGAGCTGGGAATCTCTCTCTCTCTCTCTCTCTCAATACTACCTATAGGTAGAAAAGATTGGTACAATCAGTTCATGACTTCCCAGAACTAGATTTTTTTTCAAGTATACAATTTTGTTTTCAACACCGTTTCAGTTTATATTATTTTCTGTTATGCTCACCTGCTGTCCAATGTGTTCTATTATAGGCATTTAAATGATCTTCTGACTCTTGACTTTTTATGTAAAAGTCTTTTTTTTTTTTTTTTTTGTTCTTATATCATGTGTTCTTGTATTTACATGATAAATATAATCACACAAGTTATTCCTTTAAAGAGTAAAAATATTAGCAATTCAGCCCTGGTGAACCATCATTCCTAGAAGTTGGCTTCCAATCAGATATTTAAATTTGTGTGCAATGATGCTTCTATCTACTGAGAAACCTTATGCACGAATCGGTATTTTGCCAGTTGAACATGTTTTTAATACATTTCTGCTTAATTTGTTTGCCTTAAAACTCATGGCTACACCTGTTTTTTTATTTTTATTTTTTTCCCCTTCAAATGTTGCAGTCTAAGAACTTACAATTTTTTTTAGCGTGCAAATTCTTCATTTTATAGGCATTTACATGATCTTTTCACTCTCTACCCTCAATGTAAAAGTCTTTATTTGTTTTTGCAGGCTGAGGACTTGGTATAAGGTTTTTTTAAGGTCTATTGGACAATGTAATTGACTTGATCCATTCAAAGAAGATAACAAAAGAAAATAGGAATAACATTTTTGCAGTTGATGATTCTTCTTCTTCTTTCCATTCAATATTTATAATTTTACTTGTTGATTTGATTTTTGAGAAATTCAAAACTTTTCAATTTAGCACATGTATCCGGAATCTGAATTACATACCAGAAGATATTTATTGTTTATCTAAGTATTATACGTATGATTCTAAATCATAATATTCATTTGAGGGGCATCAAATTATATTAGGTTCTCTATCTCATACACACCAGTTTATGTATCAACCATGATCCATCCTATTTTATTACACTAAAAGAGACAGATTCTTGATGAGAAATAGTATATTTGTAAGCCCCATTATAACAAAGAACAAAGAAGCAAATGTACCCCATTTTTATTTACTTATTTTTTAATATTATTAGTCATTTTTTCCAGCATAAAGAAAAGAAACATTTTCAAAAGATCAAGCAGGGAAGAAAAATATAAAATACATTGAAAGCTTGGAGTGCAATATAAAAGTCTGGAAGTCATCCAAGAAAATGTGCTTCTCAACAAAGAATGACATTTAGTGATAGTATTGAACATATCTGAAAACAGGAAACATCAATCACATAATCTTGCAAGATTTGGAATCCGATGACTCGAACTTGATTAAAAATTCAATACTTTCCATGTGTCAGATCAAAAACAGGAAACATCAATCACATGGTAGCCAATAATATGTGGTTCTTGGGAAGTGTGATGCAGTGATGCTTGAGATACATGTATGTTGTTTTGGGTTTGGAGTCTAGATGTCCTAATTTGTTTTTGTTTTATGCGTAGGGGCATGACACTTTGTAATTTTCTTTGTATTTGTTTCAGATTTGGCTGGTCAAAATGGACTTTAGCTGGTATCTCCACTATGACATTCTCAGATCTGGTAAACATATTTTCAACTGGCCTTTTCAGCATTATAGATGGTTAAGTAAGGGGGATCCTATAGCCCTTCTCTTATGTTTCTTTTTTGTTATGAAGATGCTGAAAAGGATGATTGCAAGAGCAGCAAGAGGCATTCTTATTGTGTTTCAGTTGGGAAAGGAAATTGAGATTTCAAACTTCATTATAGATGATCCCTGCATCATCTTCGATTGGAAATTTAACTGAGCTTGGTTATCTTAGTTTTCTGCTTCTTTGCATTGAGACACTTCTGCATTAGAATAGAATGTGGGTTCAAGTGAATTGGTTTGAGCAGAAGATGAATTGGCAGCTTTGTAGGCTGTGAGGTAGGTTCTCTTCCCATGCGAAATTAACTTTATTAATTGCTGCAAGGATCTCTGTTTTAGGCTGCTTGGAATTTGATCATTGAACAAATATGGACATTAAAATCTATCAATATATATATATATATATATGGACATTAAATTGAAGTGCATTTGACTACTTATTTTCTTTCTTTCTTTAGTATGCTGATATTGGTGGTTTATATGTATGATAAATTGAAGTGCATTTTCCATTTTTGTGTTTGATTTCGTTCTAAGTATCAGATCAAATTTTGTAAAATTGTAGAAAAAAAAAGACATTTTGTCTAATATATTTTCTTGTCTTGCCCTAATTTAGGCTTTGTGGAAGGGGCTGCCCTTTCTCAGATCCCAGTTTTTCCATCCTGAATAATTCCCTTTTCAACTTTCTTGTTACAAAGCTTTAATTATTGTATTTTGCAAATGCATTTGTAATCATGTTAGCATGTCAGTGATATAGAAGGTGGAGGAGCCCTGTCTATGATCTATTTTAATCATGCATTAAGACAAGTTAACACTTAACATGTAGTTGTATCTGCTTCTATTTGAAGTTGAAATAAATCTTGTTCTTTTGCACTAGCTATGTGATATGCTTTTCTCTCCTATTTCTTGTAGTTCAATAGGCTAGACATGATCTTCATTAAGGGACCCTTTTGTATGCTAATTACCTTTGATTATGTACCCAAATTGAGTGGCATGATTTTCTGGTTTAAGTTATTTGTGTGTTTTATGTAGTTCTCAATATAATGGTGTTTAAAAAAACTGAGAGTCAGATTTCAATTCAGTTCAGGCAAGGATTATCAGGAAATGACTTACCATAAAAAAAAAAAAAAAAAGAAAAAAAAAGAAAAAAAAAAAAAGAAAAAAAAAAAGACCTATTAGATCATGAAGATATTGTCAGAGTTGTGTACAATATTCTTGTACTTTTGTTATTCAGGTATCGCTTAGAATGAAAGACATCTGTGACGTTATGTACACAAATATGGGCAATTATATCATTTGTTTGTTAATAGATGGTATATATGCAAAGATATCTAATATAAACATCATAAAGCAGAAAAACCTGGTGAGGCTCTGCCATGATTTTGAACTGTTTGTGAAATTTAAGATTTATTAGATAAATGGTATGGCTGTAGAGGAGGGTGGTTGGTCAAGGCAAAGGAGGAAAAAGTAGATCAAAGCCACAAAGTTCAAGTCATTACACTAACTTGTATATATTGGTGTGGTTCTTTTAGGTGAAGAGAATGATCAATCCTTTGCCAATAATGAGCTTGATGAAAGAGTATACAGGCATTATGGGTCTCCTCAATTAGAATGGCTTTTCTTGGGATGAAATTTGCAAAACAGTGGCACTGTGGCAGCTGATGTTTAGCTTTGGGAAGCTTATATCAAGGTTCCATTCTAACCCGTTGGTAATTTTGCTAGGATAAAGGGTTTTCCTCTAGTTATCACTAAAGAGCACCCCAAAGCATCGCATACAAACTTGTATTTTTTTTTTTTCTCCTTTGATGAAATGATATTACTTCTGTATTCATTTAGTAAACTGAGTGTTTTTGGGTAACATGGGATGTAGTGTATATGATCATATCAATTCTATAATAATCAATGAAATGGATAATTTTGAGTAGCTTTTGTTTAGAAATGACATGTTGCAGGAACATTTGGATGCAATTGCATACAAATATAGGGGATCTCATATTTCTGATTTGTGCTTGAGTTATGGTAATGAAAGTCAGAATGGAAGATCAAATTGTTTGGACATGAAAATGGAGGTCAACAATAATGCCCTTTGGGTGGTATTGACAATAACTTGGGATATGCAATATCCAGCAAGGGAGTTTTGAAATATCTTATTGGGGGAAAAATAAAATGTTTGCAACTTCTTTAGCCTCTGCACGTTCTCAAAAATTTCAGAGATCAAGGGAGAGTTACAAGAGGCACTTGAGGAAAGGCCATGAGTAGTCAAAACAAATGTGGGTACCGAGAAGGACAAAGACTACAATTGAATTGAATGTATTGATACAACACTTCAAATTGTTCCTGAAATAGATGAGAAGCTCTTTTTGAAGGGTTTTTGAACTCTTAGAAGATGAGAGAATGGCCATGAAATTTGGAGTGAGGAAATGGTTATTGACAATGGTTTGACAAAGCATCTATTTTGCTTGTCAAATTGGGATATAATTTAGATTTGGTTCCAAAGTTCTGTCAATGTAAATAAGATCCAATTTTAGAGTAGAGATATTTTTGGAATAGAATTTCTTGCTTGATTTCATTGTTATACTTGTACCCAAATCACTTTCAAGTGTTCAAGGTTTTATAGGAAGTCAATTTGATTTTGTTTGGAGTACCTGCAGCTGCATGGTGATTTTACTATCTTGCTTCATTGATGGAAAAGTAACTAAGTTTATATTAAATATTAATTTTTCACTGTCATTCTCTAGGCTTCAGACTTGGATAAGCCATAATCAGAGGACACTAGTAATTGAACATTCTTTCAATTACATGTACACTGATTTACTTTTTAAGGCATCCTGTTCTTATAAATTAAAAAAAAATTAATTTGGAATTTTTTATTATAAAATTATGGCAAAAATACATTTTTGGTCCATATATTTTGGGTTAATTCTCATTTTGGTTCCTTAATAGATTGTGTGCCTACCTTAGTCCCTAAAAACAACAAATCATTTCCATTTTGGTCCTTGTCATCAACCCACTAATAGAAAAGTCTTATGTGATAGATGGAGTACACTGTTGGCACAATAAATACTGATATGGTCATTAAAATAATATTTTTAAAAAATTATTTGGCATTTAAAAATTGTTACATTAGCATATAAATTAATAAAAAATAATACAAAAAATTTAATTAATCAAAAACAAAAACAAATAATTCAAAAACTGAAATAATTCTAGTTTCTCTTAAATAATAAAAAAACTGACAAATTTTGATTTAAACTGAAATAAGTCAAAAACAAAAAACAAATAAATTTTAGTTGAAATTTGCCCAAAATCAATAAATTTTGTTGTATTTGTAATTTGCCCCAAAAATATATAATTTTTTTTTTCAAGTTTTCTCTCTCTCAAACCCGTTGGAGCCCTTGGATTTGTCTCTCTCTCAAACAATTGGATATCTCTCTCTTTCGATTTAAGCCATTGCCACCACATCCGACGGACAAAAACCCAGGTCACAGGTTGAACACGAATCACACTATCGCCGCCACTGCCACCGCCATCGACCGAGAACCCAGATCTTTAAGGCTCTCTCAGTTCAAGCTCTTGATGTCTGGTTTATTCTCTCTCTCTCTCTCTCTCTCTCTCTCTCTCTCTCTCATCGTCTTTATCTCTCTCTTTAAACCCATAGTTGAAAACCCAAATCGGTAGTCATTGGGTGGTCTGATCGGTCCAAATTTGAAAGAGAGAGAGATGCATAGATGGTCACTTGGATTGGGTTTTCTTTGGGGTTTGTTGAGGGTCTGTAATTTAATGATTTTGGCTGGAATTTATAGAAGCACAGAGGTTGGGTTTAGTTGGTCTGATCGGTTAGTAACATTTTGAATTTTTAGTTGTAATTTGACGCACAAGGTGGCTTTGATGTGTTAATTCCTTATAGGTCAAAATAATATATTATACTAGAATCAACAACAATTAAAAATAAAAGTATTATAAAAAAAAAAGTGTTATATCCATAACATTTTTCATAATACTTTCATAACAAAAATATGAATGTGTCAAACTAGAATAATAGCTGTAGGGGCTCCTTTTTCGGAGGTGGGCCCCCGACAATGAATTTGTAGAGAGTGGGGCAAAGGGTTTGGCTCCGGTCGGCCCTTCGCTGGTCTTCTCTGGACTTCTCGTTTATTTGTTCTGCGCCTGGGGCTGCTCCTCGGCTGGCGCCCGAGGAGGCCCCCCCTTCACCAGGGGGGTTCTTTGCCTTATATACCCTCTTTAGTTCGATCCTGGCCTTACAGCTGTTGGCCATCCAGGCTAATGGTTCAGGACTTGTCCCATCAGACAGGTTCTTTCCCATACTGGGGGTTGCTGCCTCCAAGGTTTTTCAGTGAAGGGTCTTGTCATCATTAATGGAACCTGGAGGGCTAGGTAGAATCGTTAAGTGTGGACGTGACCACCTATACTGGGTCTGCCCCCTACCTAGATTAGACTAGGTGTGCCGAGGAGGGGTGTGTCCTCGGCTTGGGCCTTGGAAGAACTAAAACCTTTAAGCCGAACATCTGGGGAGATCGCCCTCCTCGGCTTGGGCCCTGGGCCAGCCTAAAGATGGGCCGGGGGTTCTGGGCCCTCGGGCCCCACAATAGCCCCTCAAAACCCTGCTGCACGTATCCTCGGACGGGGAGGAGGGTTTTGCAAACCTCGGCCCCTATGGTCCGGAAGGCCGTCGGTTGGCGGGTTCTTCCTTGAGCGGTCGGATCGACCCTTAGGCTCTTCATTAAGTAGTTAGTTTCTTCACGGGAATAGGTCTTCGGACCGAGCAGTACCTTGGCTCCGTCGTAAATAGATAGCTCCCCGTAGGCTTGAGTCCGTAAACCGTGCAAGTCCTAGGTGCAATTGCTGCCTTAAGTACGAGTGGCCAGCTCCCCGTAGGCTTGAGTTCGAGGACCATGCAAGACCTAGGTACAATTGCTGCCATCGTTTCCAAATGGCTAGCTCCCCATAGGTTTGAGTCCGTAGACCATGCAAGACCTAGGTGCAATTGCTGCCTTAAGTATGAGTGGCCAGCTCCCCGTAGGCTTGAATCCGAGGACTATGCAAGACCTAGGTACAGTTGCTGCCTAAAGTACGAGTGGCCAGCTCCCCGTAGGCTTGAGTCCGAGGACCATGCAAGACCTAGGTACAATTGCCGCCATCGTTTCCAAGTGGCTAGCTCCCCATAGGCTTGAGTCCGTAGACCATGCAAGACCTAGGTACAGTTGCTGCCTTAAGTACGAGTGGCCAGCTCCCCGTAGGCTTGAGTCCGAGGACCATGCAAGACCTAGGTACAATTGCTGCCATCGTTTCCAAGTGGCTAGCTCCCCATAAGCTTGAGTCCGTAGACCATGCAAGACCTAGATACAGTTGCTGTCTTAAGTACGAGTGGCCAGCTCCCCGTAGGCTTGAGTCCGAGGACCATGCAAGACCTAGGTACAATTGCTGCCATCGTTTCCAAGTGGCTAGCTCCCCATAGGCTTGAGTCCGTAGACCATGCAAGACCTAGGTACAGTTGCCGCCTTAAGTACGAGTGGCCAGCTCCCCGTAGGCTTGAGTCCGAGGACCATGCAAGACCTAGGTACAATTGCTGCCATCGTTTCCAAGTGGGCCCCGAGCATGAGGACACAGTGTTCACCTCTTTGGGCAACTCAGTCTCACGTCGGGTAGAAGTCCATCCCCCTAGCCCCTTGCAGGATGCTGGAGCAAGAGTCATTGTACCACTACTGCACAGTTGCCTCCAATAGGAGTTTGTCCTCGGATCCGAGGACTTTGTTTTTGTTGTGGGGACGTCCACGGGTCTTTTCCTGTGAGCTGTTTTTCCTCAGGTCGGATTGTGACTTCACACGTGGGGCTGATCCCGCTTCTGGTTCGTGTTCCTCATCTTTCTGATTTACGAGGCATCGCTTTGCCTTCCGCGCTCCCTGTTTGACACTTCGGTGCTCGTAACGCGCCTCCATTAATGCCCTCGTGAATTAACACGAATCAGGCAACTAGCAATCCTCTTGGAATTGGGTGGGAATTAATTCCTTTTGACAATTCCCCCTTCGAATTCCGCGCGGTTCAACTCCCGCTGGTTTTCACCCTCCATAAAAGGCATTCTGGGGGGAGTGTTTCTCCTCATTCCATGAATTCTTACCCACGAACAGACACATACACTTTCGCCTTCCTGAGCCCCTTTGATACCGCCACCAGGGTTGTGACCGCAGTTGGGAGACCTGGAGTTAAGTGTTGCCATGGCCGCAACCCCCACTGGGCTGCCGGCGTGGCAGAGTTTAGGCGTAACACTGGCCGAGTCTCGCATGGTGGCCAGGGGGGACATCGTTGAAGTACCTAGCGTCTTTCCCCAGAGCGCACCTCCGACGAAGGGGGCGCGCGAACTCTCGTCATGGCTGGTGCCCGAGTATTGCCGTCTCCGACGGTCAATGCTCGTGCAGTTCGGAGGGGGTCGAGGAAGCATCATGAGGGAGGGTGTTCCGGGGTCTAGGGGCTCCTCACTTTGTTCAAGCTTTGGTTTGAAGGTGAGCCAGCCCCTAGCCCCCCTTCCCGTGCTTTTACTGTCAAGTTCTCCCATTCTCTTGACGCCAATAAAAGCACGGGTTGACACTTCCCTCATTCCTGATATTAATTCTTTGCGAGCCTCTTGCCCGGCCAGTTCCAAGGCCGATCCGCCTGGGCCTCTGATTGTAGGATTAGTTGGTAGGAATTTTTGTAAAACATGCCTGTCTGAGCCTCTGATTGTATTTGTAGTTTTTCTTTTATGAAAATAATGAAGATTGTTGTACTTGTAATCTTTTGTAATCTTTTCCGAAATAATAAAGAACTTTTCTTTTACTTGTTGTTGAGTTTCCTTTTCGCACCGCAATTTTTCTCTTCTTCTCTTCTTTTTTTTTTTTTTTTTTTTGCGCCGCCAACTTCTGAGTAATAACTGCTTTAGAACGATCGCCGGTCGCGCCGGCCGGCGCACTAACCCTTCCCACAGACGGTGCCAATTGTAGGGGCTCTTTTTTCGGAGGTGGGCCCCCGACAATGAATTTGTAGAGAGTGGGGCAAAGGGTTTGGCTCCGGTTGGCCCTTCGCCGGTCTTCTCTGGACTTCTCGTTTATTTGTTCTGCGCCTGGGGCTGCTCCTCGGCTGGCGCCCGAGGAGGCCCCCCCTTCACCAGGGGGGTTCTTTGCCTTATATACCCTCTTTAGTTCGATCCTGGCCTTACAGCTGTTGGCCATCCGGGCTAATGGTTCAGGACTTGTCCCATCAGACAGATTCTTTCCCATACTGGGGGTTGCTGCCTCCAAGGTTTTTCAATGAAGGGTCTTGTCATCATTAATGGAACCTGGAGGGTCAGGCAGAATCGTTAAGTGTGGACGTGACCACCTATACTGGGTCTGCCCCCTACCTAGATTAGACTAGGTGTGCCGAGGAGGGGTGTGTCCTCGGCTTGGGCCTTGGAAGAACTAAAACCTTTAAGCCGACCATCTGGGGAGATCGCCCTCCTCGGCTTGGGCCCTGGGCCAACCTAAAGATGGGCCGGGGGTTCTGGGCCCTCGGGCCCCACAATAGCTATATATATATTTTTTTCAATTTGCACTATTCATTGGCCTTTTTTTTTTTTTGGTACATGATTAGACTGTGACTAGCCACAATTATATAGTAACCTTTTGGTTTTGCCAACGCATTTTGCTTTCTTTTTTTTTTCTTTTAATTTTTGCCTCTACAGTAAACTTTTGGTTTCATCAACTCATTTTGCTCTTTTTTTTTTTTTCTTCTTCTTTATTTGGTCATATTGTCCTGTCCACTTTTTTTTTTTTTTTATTTTATTTTATTTTTTATATATATAAAGTTTTTAGTTAACACAATAAATTATCACAATATTTTCACAATTATTAATGTGTTAATTCCTTATAGGTCAAAATAAAATATCATATTAGAATCAATCACAACTAAAATAAAGGTATTATGAAAAAAGAAGTGCTACATCCACAACATTTTTCACAATACTTTTATAATAAAAGTGTGAATGCATAAAGCAAAGAGTAGTAGCTACATTTTTTTTTTCTTCAATTTGTAGTGTTCACCAAATTATTTTATTTTATTTTATTTTTTTTGTTGTTATATGATTAGGCTATGTTCAACCACTACTAAAAATAAATGTTTTGCAAAAGTGTTGTAACACCTGTTGTTATTATCACAATATTTTCACAATTGTTGAGATTTCAATTTTTTATAGATAAAAGAAATGCTAAGTCTACAACATTTTTATATTAATTTCACAACAAATCATAGGTGGTAACAGGTATGCAACAATAGATGGATAAAATTTACCAATGCTAAAAATAAAGATATTATGAAAATATTGTGATATTTTATTGTGTTCCTAGGCTTCCTTTTTGGTTTAGTCAAATTTGGTGAAATAAAATTCACTGTTTCACACAATTTTATTCGGTTGGTTTTCTGGTTGTTTTTTTTAATGCATAGTTTAAAGTAGTTGTCCCAATTAAAAACCGATAACAATTTACCACCTAGAATTTGTTGTGAAAATGTTGTGGACGTTTGCTAAAAAATAAAATAATAAAATGTCATACGAAGATCCACCATAACTAAAATTAAGGTGTTGATAAAATATCGTGACATTTATTGTGTTCCTGACTTTTTTAAATTTCCTCATTTATATTTTGTAGACAAGCATATAATTCCTGTTGTTACTCTCTTAGTTAAACCCTAATAAAATCTTATGATTCCTAGAATATTTCATTGTGTAATATCTAAAATGTCTCACTAAATTTTAATGTCTCAAAAGTTTTCTTCATGTATTTTGCGCCATATATGTTAGTTGTACTTAGAAAGTAAAAATGGTGATGTATTTGGGGAAATTATTAAATACTCTCAAAGAACCATAAATGCATGCTCCCCTCTTAAATCCTTAAGATTTATAATTTTATCTAATAGAAACTTCAATGATATATGTCTTTTGTTACCTTATTCTATTTTTATTTGCTTTCTTTCTTAAA
Organism: Quercus variabilis; assembly: GCA_030445155.1. Lineage (NCBI taxonomy): Eukaryota > Viridiplantae > Streptophyta > Magnoliopsida > Fagales > Fagaceae > Quercus > Quercus variabilis. The sequence goes on along the minus strand of CP129448.1, from coordinate 1,720,155 downwards.
AATGTGTTCATTAAAATTTAAGTAAGCTAAACATCTTAATTAGACTCATAAGATGATAAAAAAAAGGAAGTATGAATAACAAAATATCCATTGCAAATGGTTGTAGCTATTTAATTTGATGAAGAGTTTCAATTGTAGCATATAACATAATTTATTGTGAAAATTTAAATATTGTGATAATGTTTTATCAAAACTTAGTTATCTATTGTTGGAAGATAACGACATTTGTTATCATTCTTAGTAGAATTTTTTTGCGCGTGGATACTGTTTTTAGTAAATAAGTTTTAAGAAATTATCATAGTAAATAAGCATGGTAAATAGATGGTCATATGTTAAATAACTGTTCTAAATTTAAGTACATAATTTCTTACTACTTTTAAAAAAATTCTATCTTAAATTTTCTCACTCATGGGGCAGAATGCGCACCCCTACTACTTACTAAAAAATAAGGAAATGTTAAGAAGCACCTTGCACCGTAAGGTACTGGTTAAAGTTTCTTTAATGTGAATCTATATAACCAAAAAAAAAAAAAGATAAATAAAAAAAAAGTGATTGTTAAGGGGCACAATTGTGGTTAACACAACCCTATTAAAAAAACAAGAAAAAGAAATTCTATATAGGAATTAATGTCTATAAGGGTTTGTTTGGTTGGAGGGGTGAAAAAGTTGGATCCGAATCCTCTCCATTTCCCTTGGAAATGGAGAGGGTCCAGTTCACGGCTGAGATTGATTTAAAATCAATCTATGGCCTAAAATCAGCCACACCATTTAAAATGAACTTAACAGAGCAATGTGACAAACTTAACGTTAGTTTTCACTTCCGTCATTCTCACTTTCTCTGCGTCTCTTGTCAAAAACCCATGGCTCCTCTCTCTCAGTTTCTCCCTCACTCTCCCTAGCGCTCCACTCTCTCGACTCCGACTGCGCCTCCACCGGTCTTTCCACCTCCATGCTCTCCATTTCCAAGGGAAATCCCTCTCTTCTCTCTTTCTCTCAAATGGGTTTCTCTTTCTCTGTCCCCTAACGCTCCACTCTCTCACCATCCACGCTTGCTCGGTGCGTCTCCCTCAACCTCATCGGTCACCGCTGCTAGCATACCCAACTTAGACCGATTAGCAAAAAAAAAATCTCACCATCTGAAACCAAACCCCCAAACACTCACGCCTACGAGCCCTTTTTAGACCAGATCAAGAGAGGGCAAGGGTTGGGGTTTGGAGAGAATCAGGTGTAGAGAGAAAGGTTGATACTTTTGGGTTTGATCTAGGGAGTGAAGTGAGATTGAGAGACAGAGAAAGAGATTTTGGTCAGAAGAAACCACCATTGGAGGTGGTGTTGGGTGGTGGTTGTGATGAGCCATGGTGAGGCTGACTTGGGCTTGTTTTAGAGACCACCGACAGGTAGTTTTCCCTTTTATCTCTCATTTTTTTCATTATTTTTTTTTAATAAACTCTGTTTATTTGCTGAGTAAATAACGGTGTCACAATTTTGTTGATTGATTTATTGTTGCTGAATTTAATTCTATTTTCTTTTATTTTTAATGTTTTCGGATTCTAGCTTTGGAATGGAAATCAAGTCTTATATTGCCTGCATTTTTTTCAATTGTTTAAAAATGCCTTAATCCTTGTAATTTGTATTCAATGGGCTTATTATTAGGCTTCTAATGATGAAAGCTTGAACCTTGAGCTATTTGACCAAAGTTGACCAATGCATGAATGTTCAATACACTGAAAGGTTTTCATAGAAAAATTTTGGCAGCATATATTCCCATTTGTAGACGTGTTGTTAAAAAGGCATGCTTTTTATTGTGTTGAATGATCCATATTGAGTGTCACTCCTTAGATATAGAAGAAACTAAATGAGTAGCTCAAGTGATCAAATTTCGTAATTATACAAAATTTACTTTTTCAGATTTTCGATTGTCTTGGCATCCCTAGAAACTGCAACAGATGCATATCAATAGCCATGAAGTTTGTTATTTATAATTTCTATAATGAAATTGGTTCTTTAATCTTAGTCTTTTGGATTTAATTTGTAGTCACTTTGGTTACATTTTTTTTTTTTTTTAAATAACTTGTAGCACTTCCACAACTCAACTGAAAACCATCACAGCTCAATACTATGCTTTGGGTATGATTGAATATGCTGTGATTAAATTTTTGTTTGATGGTGAGCTTGTGTGGTTATAGCTTTTATTTGGATTTGAAACCAATGAATGGTGGTTGGGTGGGTGTTTTTAGATTTAAATTGATTTCAAAATGGGTTTCTATTTATGTGCTTTATTGTGTAAAAACATGTCATGGTGCACAAGTTGAGTGTGAGTGAAATTTGTGTTTCATGAGTGTGCTTATATTAGTGTAAAAACAAATGCAGTAGGTGAGTGCAAATCTAAAAATCTGGATCTATAAAGGTTAAAGTAATGTGTATTAATCTTCTCATTGTTCTTTCCCCTTCGCTTTGATTTTTGTTATTGCCTTGCTTCTTTGTTGTTGTTGTCGCCTTTGAGTCTTTTGTTACCGCCTTACTAGTACTTCTTTAGCAATTTTAGGATTTTTTTTTTCTTTGACATTAACTAGAAATTTTGTTGCTTGGTCATGAGGTATTCTAAAAATCCTTATGACAATTTTCTCTTTAGTCCTAATTTTTCTTAAGTACGGGTTATTTCCTAAATTTGGATTTACCATATACTATGCAGCGATGTATTATTCTAGTAGGACAATATGTTTGGCCTGTTGTAGTTCATTTTATACATACAAACTATGGCTCTTGATAGATGAACTTGTGAGGAATTTTTTTGCTGTCTTGAATTGTTACTAATCATACTTTATAAGTTCAGCCCAAATTTTAGGTAATAAATTACATATTTTTATATGTTTGTTAGTGCATGCCCAAAATATTCTGGGTTCAAAATCATCTTCCAAAATTTGGTGATTTTATTTTTCTTTTAATAAAACTTTAAGTTGCAAAACTGAAAGAGTAAATTAAATTAAATTGAAAGAGAAAAATGGTTTGGTGTTTTGGTGGTGCCAAATTGCAACGAGTTGTAGAACTTGTTTTCTTTTGACTATGGTAATGAATCATTGACAACTTATGTTCTTTTTTCTATGGTAATGAATTTATCAATGATTCATATAATTAAAAAAATAATGTTCTTTACTATTGTGGACCTGTGGTAGATATGTGATATCATTAAAGTTCAAATTATTGACTTTAATGATTGTAACCAAAATAAAAAAATAAAAATTCTATGGTTAGCGTACTAATTTTAATTTGTTTTTCCACACTGCAGGATGACAGAAGCCAAGCCTACTCAAACTACCGTAAAGCTAGATTTGTTCATGAATTTTTTTTTTTTTTTGAAAAACTGTTCATGTAATTTTAAATATAAAGAACATGATTCAATTTGTATTTTGGTTGGGATCATAATCAAGATGTGGTTATTTTGGCTTTCTTGGAACACTGAAATTGCATATTCATATTGTGAAGCTAATTTAGCTTGGTTATAAAGCCTTTTTATTTTAGGTTTTGTTCATTTGGTTGTGGATAACAATTACAATGAAATTATGTTGTTTACAACAAGTGATAAGGGAATCTGGTGGCCCTACTATTAAGAGGAGATTAATACACAATGAGAACAAAAAATTCTCACAAGAAAAAGTACATATTCTAATATCATTGTGCATGTGCTAGAATTTCTCATGACTAGATTATTTCCCACGCAATGTCAAGAGATTGAGATTGATATACAAGAAGAAAGCATCATTTTGACTCGTTATGTACACATCAAAGGCCAAAACTCATAGAGGCGATCTCAATAAACCTAATAATCACAACCTCTTAACTCGTAGAAGTGATCTCTATACACCTAATAATCACCTCTTTCCATTGGCCATTAGGCCTAGTAGCATCCACATGCTCAATGTAAATCTTATTTACGAAGGAAAAAAGCTTCTTTTCCCCTCATTCTCAAAAATACATACATTATTAGCTTGTCTTTGAGACTCAAGCCATGTGTAGAAGGAATGAAGTGCTTAATGCAGATTAAACCATTGGGAAATATCTTGATAGGTTCATTGCGATGAGCATTTTTTTTTTAAAGTAGATTCAACACAATTTCTCTATAATTATACAGCAGCACAACAAAAGTTCAATTACAAATTTATGATGAATATAAGAAACGCAATTAACCAAAGAAAAAGTGAATGTAATGGATAATAAATCAGATGCATATCTATAGTTATCAAAGTGTCACACTAATTTATAACAAACAAAAAATCAAAATTTAATTTACAATACAACATAACATTGTGACTCCAACAATGTATCATTCCCCCAAGAACAACCTGATTTAGTAACTACTACTTAAAGAGCTAAACAAAACTCAACAGTGACTACCAGTAACAACCTTGCTCTAACAGACCTACACTAACAGATCATACATTAGCTATGCTCCTGTTAAATTGCAGCAGCTAGCATCTCTGCTCCTATTGTTGCATCAGCTTGGATCACAGCTCCTGTGTTGTACCAACTTCATGAGATATCCGGAATCTGGCACCATCCTTTGCTAGCTGTTCCTTTGTTTGGGTTAAGAGACTTCGTAATGTTCCAGCACATAATGCTGCTAAGCTAGCTTTATCTTCTTCTTGTTCTTTTTGTTTCAGTTATGACAATCTGCCCCCTCCCCTAAAGCTAGATTGTCCTGCTTTTCCTTCTTAATTTGATACAATTGCAGCTTATCAAAAAAAAAAAAAAAACACTCAAAGCTATACCAATCAGCAAAAGTGAGAGTACATATCCTATGTGTGGTAAGTACAAAGTGGCATGCCACAGTAAAAACTTCCGCAGAAACAGTCAAGATTGCAGTTTACTTGCCAAGTAAAAAAGGAAAAAACCGCTTCCTTAATGAATAAAGATTTTAGTTTACTTGCCAGGTACAAATAGAGGCATCTTCGAATAACAACATGGCACTTTGGTTACCAATTGAGACTTGACCTCAATGGCTTGTATTTCACTTTCCTCATTCTTGAGTCGGCCTCAAATATCCTAGCATTACTTCGACGCAAAACATGATATACAACAAACCCCATACTAGTTTACACAACTTCTCAATTTTCCCCTTCAGATCATGCAAACCCCATTCAACAAGTCTAGACCATCTCAAACTCAGGCTTCCTAATTAGCACCTCTTCATAACTTCTTTCCAGATTCTTTTGGAGGACTCACCCATAAGGAGCCTGCAATAAAGGCAGAGAGTCACCTTTGTAGCCCCATTTGAGTAATATATCTCAGGTAGCCAATCTATTCGTAATAGCAAACCAATTGATAAAGGCATGTCTAGGAATTGCAACTGAGAACCAAATTAGTTTCCACCACTGTCTCAAATTTCTGCCATATGACCACCAATCCCTCAAATTTCTGTCATAACAGCAACTCTTGAAGAAATTAATGCTTATTTTTCTGTTATTATCTTGTGGGTTTTTTACTGTTCCAATAGCAACTACCAACACATTCGAACAATTACAAGTCAAACAGATAAGATCCAAAAAGCAATGGTCACATAAAAGCCACATGCCATTGGCTCCAACCACCACAAGTTGATTCCGAGACAAGGGTGATGGTATTGAAGGCACATTCTGACTTGCATTGTGTGTAAAGCGTAAACGGACCTTTCATCGGTAATAGTTATGCATTTTCAGAAGCAGTCGTGCAAAAAAACAAAAAAGTGCGTGTGGATAAGGAGAGAGAGCACTTTGATATCTGTTCAACAACCATCATAAGTTCTGCAGAACTTGTTTCTATGCCTCCAAAACCATCTCATCTAGAATAGCATGTATCTGTCAAAAACATAGGGAAACAAAAAATTTCAAGCCTAGTCCAGTGGAGTTTTAGGCTTTTAGCACATATTTTTTATTATTGGGAAATAGAAGAATAACAAACAAAAGCAATGGCATGAATATGTAATAAATTTGATTATTCAATCAGGATCCTTTTCAGTTTGGCTCAATTTTGTGAGTAACAAAGCAAATTCGTTAAATCTAAAATATTATGTATTTCCCCACAACAGAGGGAAACAAAAAATCAAGTCTAGTCCAGTGGAGATTTATCACAGATTTCTTGTTGGGAAATATAAACTAACAAACAAAAGCAATGTTATGAATATATATAGATTTGCAAATTCAATCAGAATCCAATTCTCTTTCGCTCAATTTGTGAGTGGCAAATACTTTAAAGATAACAGTTTCAATCATAATAAATAAACATTGGCCCCTTCAAAGACAACCTCTAGCCAGTAATATAGAAGCCCACCATTTTTCTGGCATGATTGATGTTTGGGCTATGTGCTATGTGGAGTATGGTTTTGTGTTTGATCTTGTTTGAACCCGATTGGTCAAATAGCTCAAGGTTCAAGCTTTCATCATTAGAAGCCTAATAATAAGCCCATTGAATACAAATTACAAGGATTAAGGCATTTTTAAACAATTGAAAAAAATGCAGGCAATATAAGACTTGATTTCCATTCCAAAGCTAGAAACCGAAAACATTAAAAATAAAAGAAAATAGAATTAAATTCAGCAGCAATAAATCAATCAACAAAATTGTGACACCGTTATTTACTCAGCAACCAAACAGAGTTTATTAAAAAAAAAAATAATGAAAAAAATGAGAGATAAAAGGGAAAACTACCTGTCGGTGGTCTCTGAAACAAGCCCAAGTCAGCCTCACCATGGCTCATCACAACCACCACCCAACACCACCTCCGATGGTGGTTTCTTCTGACCAAAATCTCTTTCTCTGTCTCTCAATCTCACTTCACTCCCTAGATCAAACCCAAAAGTATCAACCTTTCTCTCTACACCCGATTCTCTCCAAACCCCAACCCTTGCCCTTTCTTGATCTGGTCTAAAAAGGGCTCGTAGGCGTGAGTGTTTGGGGGTTTGGTTTTAGATGGTGAGATTTTTTTTTTGCTAATTGGTCTGAGTTGGGTATGCTAGCAGCGGTGACCGATGAGGTTGAGGGAGACGCACCGAGCAAGCGTGGATGGTGAGAGAGTGGAGCGTTAGGGGACAGAGAAAGAGAAACCCATTTGAGAGAAAGAGAGAAGAGAGGGATTTCCCTTGGAAATGGAGAGCATGGAGGTGGAAAGACCGGTGGAGGCGCAGTCGGAGTCGAGAGAGTGGAGCGCTAGGGAGAGTGAGGGAGAAACTGAGAGAGAGGAGCCATGGGTTTTTGACAAGAGACGCAGAAAAAGTGAGAACGACGGAAGTGAAAACTAACGTTAAGTTTGTCACATTGCTCTGTTAAGTTCATTTTAAATGGCGTGGCTGATTTTAGGCCATAGATTGATTTTAAATCAATCTCAGCCGTGAACTGGACCCTCTCCATTTTTAAGGGAAATGGAGAGGATCCGGATCCGAAAAAGTACGAGTATAGAATATGGTGGAAGGATGGAAAAGTGGGAGGAAAGAAAAAAAAATTGGGTAAACTACATATTTGGTCCCTATTCTTACATCAGATTTCAATTTAGTCTTTAACCTTTCAATTGTGTGAAGTTGGTTTCTAACCTTTAATGTCATGTTAATTTAGCCTCTGCCGTTATCTAGTGGATGAAAATGCGTGATGTTTCAAATGGTCTAAATAAAAATAAAAATAAAATTGTCACATCATTTGCCACCTTGACTTACATGTCAGCATTTTTAATTTTATTTTATAAAATGTCAGCATAATTTTAAATTAAAAAGAAAAAGAAAAATAGCAGTGAAATATCATCGAGTTTTTGCTAATTGCTATATGAAAATGTTGCAATTTTTGAACGATTGTAAAGATTGGAAATAAAATTAATAATTATTGCAAAAATTGTTAACTTATAAAACGTACGAGTAAACATTGGTTTAGGATTGTCTTTGAGCCTCATCCAGTATTCCATGATCAAAGCAAAGGTCATTTGATGACTATTTGAGTATTATAATAATAATAATAATGGAGACAAACTCATTGCCTTTGCTCAGCTCAGGTGAGGAGTCACAGGCACACACGGTGGTAGGGTAGCATATCTTTAGGTAGTTGATTTTGTTCCCCATCTTTTTCTTTTTTTCGATGAGAAACCAATTATTTACAAAATATAAAGCTACTTTCCGCACATTTTTCTCACATGATCGTGCTCTTTCGGGGAAGAAATTTGAAGTGCGACTTTGCATCAGGTGGCGGGATCGGGCCGTTAGTACAGGCCACAATATTTTATGTCAAGGCTTGAAAAATATCATCGAATGCTTCATTGTTCTCTCTGTAGACTTTAAATGAGTAAAATTTATAAGGACAATTTATTGGTTTAATTTTTATCTGCGCGCTATTAATGTAAATTGTACACAATTGCACGACAGTGTGTACAATATAATGTTGTAGTACAAATCTGTACAATATTGTATATATTTATTTATTTTTTTTTTGAGAAAGATATTGTATATATTTATATAGTCTATAATCATGCAAGTTTTACATGTGTAGTAGAAAGTACACTAATAATTTTTCAATTTATGGTTATCATAGATATGGTTTTATAAACCTCATGTATAGCTTCTATTGTTTTCGTCAAACTCATACGATGATTAAATTGTAACAATTTGAAGTCATATAGTTGTGCATATTAAACTTTAGACTTTTATTTTATAAAATATTGAATCATGACGTTCATTTTATAATTATTTCCAAATGTGATTATTTATTCACTCATTTTTACAGAAAATAATAAATTATTATAAAAAGAGCTAACTATATGAATTTAAGCGTCCGTTTGGAAAAAAACTTATTTAAATTTTTGTCGAAAACGTTATAGATAAAAGTTAAAAGGTAAATAAAATAAGTAGAAGATATATGTGAGATTTATAGAAAATAGGAAAAGAAGAAGAAGAAGAAATAAGCCGGTTTATAATCAAGACCCTAGTGCATACTAAGCCATTAAAACATTTTCTTCTTTATTTTCCTTTCTTTTATATAACTTCTGAACATTAAAAAATATTACAAAATATGAAAAATTTTATTTTTATATTTTTTTAGTGAAGCTAGCTATTTACTATTTAATGTCCTCAACACATGGCTATTGAATTGACTATAACATACACTTTTAACTTAGAAACTTCCATGATATAGCAATGTAAAATTAAAGCATAGGTATGATACCTAGAAAGTTTAATAAGTTACTTTCACACAGAAAGCATGATCACATAAATTAAGAAATGTCTCATCTTGTTTGCATCAGAACCCTTTCTTAGTAGATTAGGTTTTCAAATATCGACTTATTAAATAAATAAATAAACACTTTAAATGGGTTGAAGAATTAAAGTGTATGCACTATTTTTGGGATTAAAAAAAATTTATTTCTAGATGGATATTATATTTAATATTAAGTAGATTGAAATGGGTTGTGTGACTTGTGTCACATTCACATCAACCCAATATAACCCGTTTATTAAGCGTATTAGGTGGGTTGAGTCAGGTTAACCCGACTTATTAACAAGCCGGATTAGGGTTAAAAAATCATGACGTAATTATTAAATGGATTAGGTTCAGGTTGAATCATTTAGTCAAGTACTCCTACCTCGACACGACATGAACACAACATGCTAACCCAAATTCTTGAATTGACACTTCTATTAATAATCACCGGTAAAAATATGTCATTTAAAATTATAGTGAAAATATTGTAGAAATATCATTTTTTGTTATTGGTGCCGTAAAGTTAAGAGTTTATTTTTCAAAGAAAAGAGACACTACAAAGAAAACAAAGGCAACACCAATCTAATCACCTTATTTACGCTTTTTTTGGATTGGATGCTTTACTTTTTTTTTTTTTTTTTTTACATTATCATTTAAAGGCTCTAATCTAGTCATCCAGGACCACCATTGATACGAGAAAAAAACTTTAAAATATTGTTTCATGTTCGGGAGAATATAAAAAATTCTTAAAGTTTCAGTCTTCCACTAAATTTAACAAAGTCGGTGAAACTTTAACATGATTTGAAGTTGGTGGAACAGCTGTATATTAAATATAATGACTCCGGTATGGTTCGTTGAAAGTTCAAAGAGTTATTTTGGGCTTTACACAGAAACTTTTTTTTTTTGGTAAACTGGATAATATATTAAAACAAACCAAGTGGTAGCCTCCACCATATTACAAACACGATCTTGGGTTAAACCCAACTTGTCCGAGTGCAAAAGCTTTACTCAGAAACTTCCATGATATTGCAATTCATGTAAAATGCGTGTCATTTTTTGAAAGCAAGACTAGAATAAAGTGTAGCCCCCTGCACCCATTCACTCACCCTCGTCCTGTTCACTTTCCTCACTTTATATTGACACCGCTTTCACAGCTTTCCTTCTCCTCCTCCTTTCAACTTTTTTCTTCTTTTTGCTTGTAAATCCCAATGGCCTCATCTCACCAACTCAAGAACTTTGATGTTTTCTTGAGCTTCCGAGGTGAAGATACTCGTCGTGGTTTTGTAAGCCATTTACATAAGGCTCTAACTCAACAGGGTATTCAAACTTTCATTGATGATAATCTTCCTAGGGGAGAAAACATTTCTGAAGAGCTTCTCAATGTCATTGAAAACTCAAGCACATCCATAATTGTATTTTCTAAAAATTATGCATCCTCTAGTTGGTGTTTGGATGAACTTGCTAAGATTATTGAGTGTACCAAAAGAGTGCTACCAATTTTCTATCAAGTGGATCCATCTGAAGTTCGTAAGCAAAGAGGGGATTTTGGAAAAGTGTTGACTAAGCTAGAAAAAAAAATTAAAGATAAGACGAAGGTACAAAGGTGGAGGGACGCTTTAAGTAAAGCAGCCAATATTTCTGGTTGGGATGACAAAAACAGGTATTTGTATTCTACTATGTACTCCTGTTTGTTGATCTTCAGGAATTTTAATGGTTTTGTGATGTCCATTAAATTTTATTGTTAATTAAACAACAACTAGAATTAAAAAAAAATTTTTTTTTTTTTTTTTTTTTAGAAGAATCATTTATACTAAGTGTAAGAACCCGGTTTGGGCACCTCCCTCCTGGGGATGGGTGGACCCGAGCCCAGGCAACCATTTACAATAAATTTGTAGAGAGTGGATAGAAGGACTAGGCATTAGCGAAAGATATAACAATTGGTGAGGGTTCACAGGATCAATAAGTGAATTTTGGCTAAGTGTTCTAAGGGAAAGTTCGTCCTCGACCCAGTTCAAGGAGCTCTTCCCTTCGAACTAATGAATACAAGGGGTTGTACTTGAACACCCCGAATACTCCTGACCTTCAACCAACTCCTTCGCCCCCCCCCCCCTCCCCCCAAAAAGCCCCTAACCCTTGGGGATTCATTCTATTATATAGTCTTGTTTAGTTGATCTCTACCGTCCACTTGTTGCTCATCTCAACCTGTGTCTGAGGGCTTGTCCATCAGCCGCCTTTACAGGCTTTCTGTTAGTTGAAGTAACCAAGGCATCGTTGTTCAATGGTCAATTCTCCATTAATGCGGCCAGAGTGTCAGCAGTGCATATTTAATGTGTGGGTGACAGCTTCCTCTCTTCAATGTCGGTCGGCTGAGGACATGGTCGTCCTCGGTGATTCTTCTTGGCAATTTGGGCCTTCCCCGCTCATCCTCAGATACTACCTTGTCCTTGGCATGGGCCTTGGGCCTGATATGGAGTGGGCATTGGTTGCCAAATCTTTGGGCCCCACAATAGCCCCTTAAAATTTTGCTGCCTGAATCCTCGAGCAGGGAGGAGAATTTTAATGTCCTCGGGTCCTTACCTTGGCCTGGCGAATCTTGTCTTCCTGTTAGTACCAGAATCCTTTCAACTGCTCAAAGAACGTCCCTGGCATTTCGGTATTTGGAGCGCACCTTCATTAAATTTCAGCGGCTCTGTGTCCTCCACGTTCAACAATGTGATGATGAATGGACGGTAGGGATACTTTTGACTTAATGGGCAGGAAAGCCCATATGGTTACTTTTAATTGGGGGTATAAATACCCAATCGAACTGATTTGCCCCTTCACTTTTGCATTCAAGAGATGTTGCGCACATACTTCGAATTCAGTCACATCTCCAACTGTACTTGCGACTTCCTTTGGCACAAAAAGCCTGCCCGAGGAGCTTTTCCTCATTTCTGTAAGTTTTCTTCTCTCTCTGGTTCGTACTTTTCCGCCTTGAGTTCCTTGTCCTCTTATTCTTTTTCTTCTCTCTTTCATTTTTCCCTGAGCCCCCTGTTAGCTCTTTAGGATGGGTAGGTTTAAGAAGCTAGTTGAGTCTGAGGAGGCAATGAACAAATTTGTTGCCGACTATAAGATCCCTGATATAGTGGGTTTGAGGTACTGTGGAGAAAGGGAGTGGAGCACTAGGAGAAAAGAGGGTGAGGTGGCGATTCCTATAATTGCCTTTCTGGAGGGTGGTATAAGGATCCCCATGGGGCTGATGATGAGGGATTATCTTAGGCACTTCAGTTTATCTCCCACCCAATATGCCATCAATGTATTTAGAATCTTAGGCTATGTAGATGCCCTGAACGAGAAGAAGGGGTTAAGGCTAACCTATCATGATGTAAACTGGTATTACAACCTCCAACGCTTGAAGGGGAAGTCTTATTACATAAAGACGAGGGACGATAGGGTCTAGCTCATCTAGTGCCTCCCTGAGTCCAGCAAGGGCTTGAACAAAGACTTCCTTATTGTGTCTGGGGAGTGGCACGATGGCCTTCATTGTCCAACAGTGGAAGGTATACCAGGTGGGGCATTCAGACTAGGAGAGGGTCTAATTTCTTGTGCTTTCGCGTTTTACTTTGCTTGGTTTTTGGCAGGAACTTGTTTTCTTTTATGCAGATCCGTGCACTTTTGAGCGTAACTTCGACTTGGTCAACAAAGAGGATTTGCAAACCATACTGAGGTCGGAGATTTTTGTAAACGAAGCAGACGGCCAAGTTAGAGCAGCTCTTGAGATCCTGGAATACGATCCGATTCAAAAATCGTTTTCGGCTCCAAAGTACGTGATCTAAGCTAAAGACCCTCGACTGCATAACATCACCGTAGTCGAGCACGAATTTCTGATCCCCGAAAGGTCTTCCATTCCAGAGGGTGTACCGTTGGTGGGTACCTTTTCATCAGCTCAAGTTGTCGAGGTTGAAGGGGGAGAGCCAGGAGAAGAGGAAGTTGCTAACTCAAGTCCGTCTGAGGGCGAGTTTGACGTGTTCGATCAATTCCATTCGCCCGAGGACCCTTCTGGCGATTTGGGTGAACCTAGCTTGGTTGAAGCAGACTTTTTATCCGAAGAAGCCTCTCCCCGACCAAGGATGAGTTTCAAAAAGTGACCTCAGACAAGCTTGCTGGCCCTGATTGAGGGGTAGCCGGGGAGGGATGCGCTGGGGAAATCTCCTCCCAAGCTTTCTCCTCCCCCACCCCAACAGAGTTTGCTATCTGGGTCCAAGCCCACCAGTCCTCCGTAGAAGAAGGACAAAGGAAAGAGGCCTAGGAGAAGCGAAGAATCCGATCCTTCCCGATGTGATGGCGACACTCAGCAGCCATCGAAACAGTTGAAGGTAGGGTGCCGAGGTCAAGAAAAGCAGGCCGCTATCCAGCCCGGGGCCCAGGCTTGGCTCCCTCCCTCTTTGCTCCATGGGAAGCCCTTGACGGACGATGCCTCACTCAGGGACCCTTTAGGGGGGCGAGGGTGCGCTCATGGCTGACGTGTTGGGGATGTCCTTACTACTCTTTGTGGACATGGCCCAGCTAGAGGCTCTGAGGAGCAAAGAGGTCTTCCTTGCCTTAAGCAATACTTGGGCATGGTAAGTTTCTTGATCAGTTGTGATCTTCTTAACTTTGTTTCTCGTTTCTTGGCTCCTTATTTGTTGTGTGATGGTTTCAATTGGTAGGCTATCCAGGCTACCTTTAGGTTGGAGGATATAGCCAGTAGCCAAAGCAAGGCCATGGGCTCGAAGCGTAACAAGCTGCTAGATGCTGTGCGGATCCTTAACGCCTTCAGGGCCGACCTTTTAAAAGCGAGCGTGCAATTGAAGGAGATGAAGAGGGCTTGAGACATCGCTGAGTCAGCCCTTACTGCTGCTGAAAAGCTGGCCCTAAATTAAATGGATCGCTTGCTCAAGGCTGAAGATCAGCTGAAGGTCGCCAAAAAGGAGATCATGACCTTGGAAAAGAGGGTGCTTGAGGCAGAAGGGGCTAGTGGCGCTGCGGAGTCTGCCAGGGACGAGGCTCTGAAAGCCAAGGAAAAGGTTGAGTTTGCCAGGGCCGAGGCTGAGGCTTCCGCAGGCAAGGCCGTGCAGCAGGCCCATGAGTTAGGGGTAGCTGAGATAGAAGACAACCTTAGAGCCCAAGTGCCTGGGGTATGCGGACTCTATTGCTCCCAGGTTTGGACTGAGACCCTTAAACAAGCTGAGGTTGAGGCTTCGTCCGACCTGTGGAAGGTAGAGAATGTATACTATCCCCTTGCCATCCGCGAGGCTGCCCCTATCAGCTTTGAGATCGAGGTGGTTGCTGAGGGAGTTGGGGTTGTTCTTGGTGTGGATGCCTAGGCTGCTACTACCTTGGATGAGCCTGCCAAGGAAGCTGATCTTATTGGGGCTGTTGAGACAAGCAAGAGCCCCAGTGCGGATGCGCCCAGGGAGGCTGCGGACCCCTTAGCTGATGTCCAAGTCTCTCACGTCGAGGGGGTATCTCTTCCAGCTGACCCTCCCCAAGCGGTAGTCCCAAGTGAGGGTCACAAGGACCTCGAGGCCTCGAGGCCTAGCCCCCTGAGGGAGGAGTTAAGATGGCGCTGAAGGAATGATCCTCTAGGGCGCCTTCGCCTTGTTTGCGTTGTGCTATTTTCTTCCTTTTCTTTTTTTAGCATTGTAATGGCACTTTTGCCTTATGTAACTCTTAAAGGTATAATGAAGTGCGTATTTTGTCTTCTCTTATTCTTCTTGTCTATATTATCATTTTTTTCTTACCTGTACAATCCAGGCTTTAATTGCACTTTAACTGACCACGTTGATCACCGTCCTCTACAGTGTTCATTACTAGTACCAAAGTGGTCAGCCTCAGCGTAGGTTTGGGCCCGGGGTCGATACAAGACCTTGGCTCTATCTAGTGCTTAGATCCTCCTAAAGTGACTAGTTTCCCCATAGGTTTGAGTCCTTGGACCATGCAAGACCTTGGTTCTATCTAGTACTTGGATTTCCTTGAAGCAACTAGTTTCCCCATAGGTTTGATGCTGAGGACTGTACAAGACCTTGGCTCTACCTAACACTTGGTATTTTGTGAGGGGATGGTTTCTCTGTTGGCCTGAGTCCAAAGGCCATGCAATGCCTTGGTTCTGTCTAGTACTTGATTCTTTTGAAGTAACTGGTTTCCGCATAGGTTTGAGTTTGAGGACTATGCAAGGCCTTGATTCTATCTAGTACCTAGTTCTTGAAATAGTTAGTTTCCCCATAGGCTTGAGTCTGAGAACCATGCAAGGCCTTGGTTCTGTCTAACACTTGTCTTCTAAAGTAGTTAGTTTCCCCATAGATTTGAGTCCGAGGACTATGCAAGACCTTGGCTCTGTCTAGTACCTAGTTCTTGAAATAGTTAGTTTCCTCGTAGGCTTGAGTCTAAGGACCATGCAAGGCCTTGGTTCTGTCTAATACTTTTCTTTTGAAGTAGCTAATTTCCCCATAGGTTTGAGTCTGATGACTATGCAAGACCTTGGTTCTATCTAGTACCTAGTTCTTGAAATAGTTAGTTTCCCCATAGGCTTGGGTCCGAGGACCATGCAAGACTTTGGTTCTGTCTAACACTAGTCTTCTGAAGTAGCTAATTTCCCCATAGGTTTGAGTCCGAGGACTATGCAAGACCTTGGTTCTGTCTAGTACCTAGTTCTTGAAATAGTTAGTTTTTCCATAGGCTTAAGTTCGAGGACCATGCAAGGCCTTGGTTTTGTTTAACACTTGTCTTCTGAAGTAGCTAGTTTCTCCATAGGTTTGAGTCCGAGAACTATGCAAGACCTTGGTTCTGTCTAGTATCTAGTTCTTGAAATAATTAGTTTCCCCATAAGCTTGAGTCCGAGGACCATGCAAGGCCTTGGTTCTGTCTAACACTTATCTTCTGAAGTAGCTAGTTTTCCCATAAGTTTGAGTTCGAGGACTATGCAAGGCCTTGGTTCTGTCTAATACTTAGTTTTTCTCGAGTACTTAGAGTGAGGGAGATCATCCTCAGCGTTGGGGTGCCTACCCTTGGAGTGACAGCGGCCTTAAGCCTGCTCCACCGAGGGGGCACCCTTCTTTGGTCTAGCTCCTTCGAGTAACGCGCTTGACGCTTCGGTGCGCGAGGCGCCTCCTCATTAATATCCTTGCGGATTTATAAGAGTCTAGCGACTAGTAAGCTCCTTGGAAATTGGGTGGAGTTAATACCCCTAGTAATTCTTCCTTGGAATTTTGTGCGAGCTGGTTTTCACCAGTTTTTGCCCTCTATATAAGGCATTTTGGGGTGATCCTTTCTTCAAATTTCGCAAACACTTGGGTTCAATAGGGGTATTCACAAAAACTTGCCAAAAGAGCGATTGGTGCCTGAGGGGATGGAGTGGCCTTAGGAAAGGGCAGGGTTGAGAAAGCCAAGCCCCTTTCAGGAGCCGAGGATGCCACCCCGATCCTGGACGACACAATAGAGGTGGGATAGGCAAAGGCCGAAGATCCTCCTTCTTTTCAATCTAGCCAGAGATGGGACTCCCCTTGCAGTTTGGAGGGGGATCCGAAAGGAACGTAATGTCTCTCTTCCATGTACGGATCTACTGGCCCTTCAAGCTGGTAGTGATTCGCCGGCTCCCGGTCGTTGTGGGACTGGAAGGGAAACCAGGAGAAACCTTGAGGTGGAACCGTTAGGCGCCACGGCCTCTTCTTCCTTTTCTTTCAAGGTGCCGCAAGTGTTGGTTGGGGCGCTGTGGACGGTCTTACAATAGGCCTGTCTCCATCTTTCCCTCCAACACTTGGCTTGGCTTTAAAACATGCCTGCCTAGGCCCTTCTCTTTTTCTTTTTCTTTTAGCTTTAGCACAAGCCTATTTGGGCATTTACCTTCGTAGTTAGCTTTAGAACAAGTCTGCTTGGGCATTCACCTTCGTAGTTAGCTTTAGAACAAGACTGCTTGGGCATTTGTTGTATAATGTAACCTTTCTTCACTTAATAAAGAAGTAGCCCTATTTCGTTTCCTTTACTTCGTGCATCTTTCATTTCTTTGTGATGATTGCCTTCTGAATGAGTATGTTGCCATTGTTTTTATTGTTTTTTTTTTTTTTTTTGAACTTGAAAGAAGTGTTGTTATTTATCCTTCCGCACCAAACGTCGCACTTGCTAATCCTCAAGTCCTCCCCACAGACGGCGCCAATTGTAGGGACCCGGTTCAGGCACCTTCCTCTTGGGGATGTGTGGACCTGAGCTCAGGCAATCCTTTACAATAAATTTGTAGAGAGTGGATAGAAGGACTAGGCATTAGCGAAAGATACAACAGTTGGTGAGGGTTTACAAGATCAATAAGTGAATTTTGGCTAAGTGTTCTAAGGGAAAGTTCGTCCTCGGCCCAGTCTAAGGAGCTCTTCCCTTCGAACTAATGAATACAGGGGGTTGTATTTGAACACCCCGAATACTCCTGACCTTCAACCAACTCCTCCCCCCCCCCCCCCCCACAAAAAGCCCCAAACCCTTGGGGGTTCATTCTATTATATAGTCTTGTTTAGTTGATCTCTGTCGTCCACTTGTTGGTCATCTGAACTTGTGTCTGAGGGCTTGTCCCATCAGCCGCTTTCACAGGCTTTTCGTTAGTTGAAGTAACCAATGCATCACTGTCCAATGGTCAATTCTCCATTAATGCGGCCAGAGTATTAGCAACGCATATTTAATGTGCGGGTGACAGCTTCCTCTCTTCAATGTCGGTCGACCGAGGACATGGTCGTCCTCGGCGATTCTTCTTGGCAGTTTGGGCCTTCCTCGCTCATCCTCGGATACTGCCTTATCCTCGGCATGGGCCTTGGGCCTGATATGGAGTGGGCTGTGCTTGCCAAAATTTTGGGCCCCACACTAAGCTAGTTAGCTATAGATTAAAGATGGAAATAAAAGAACTTAATATTAGATTACTTACCATTATTAATTAGGAATTTCACCCCTCATAATATTTGGAAAAATTTTAAAGAAAAAAACTTAATTCATTTTTTCTAAGCATGTAGTGAGATCCAGTAAGGTAATGTTGTCATCTAAGTGGACTTTTAATGCCACTTCATCGCTAAAGCTAATTGCTACCCAAAAAAAATGAATTAAATAAAAATTTTCAATCTGAGTTACATGTCGCTTACTTCATCTAACAACACTTCAACTGTGATGTAAAACTTAAACAACTTGCATTCAGTTTATCTTATTTATTTTTCATAGTCCAACTCGTTACATGTGTTAATTAAATGCTCTGTGAATGACAGTTGCACTGAATCTGAACTTGTCCAAAAAATTGTTGAAGAGATCTTAAATTCTGAATTCATTCAGATGCCATCAAATGTTGCTTCAATGCAGCTGGTTGGAATAAATTCTCGCATAAAGGCGGTAACAAAACTTTTAGATATTGAATCAAATGATGTTCGCATGGTAGGGATCACTGGCCTTGGTGGAATTGGCAAAACTACAATTGCAAAAGCTATTTATAATAGCTTTTCAAATCATTTCAAAGCAAAAAGTTTTTTAGAGAATGTTAGAGAGTGGTCAAAGACAAATCAAGGCAAAATCCATTTACAAGAGACACTTCTTAAGGGTATCTCAGAGGATAAGAATTTGAGGGTGAGTACTTTATATGAAGGAACCACAAGGATAGATAAAATTCTTCGCTTAAAAAAGGTTCTTATCATTCTTGATGACGTGGATAATGCCGACCAAATAGAAACATTGCTCGGACAATGTGAAGGCTTTGCTTTTCAAAGTAGGATCATTCTGACAACAAGAAATAAAAGATTGCTAGCTAATTATCGAAATGGGCTTTCAACCTATGACTATGAGGCTGAGGGATTAGATGAAGATGAAGCTATTGAACTCTTTCGTAAGCATGCCTTCCCAAGTAACGAAGTCCCTGAAGATTATTTGGAACTTGAGAAACAAGCTATAAGATATGCCAAAGGCCTTCCTCTAGCTCTAAAAGTAATGGGCCGTGATTTGTGTGAGAAAACTATACATGAATGGGATGATGCGTTAGATTGTTATAAAACAAATCCTCTAGAAGATATTCAAAATATACTAAAAAGAAGTTATGAAGGATTAACTGAAAATGAAAAGAATATTTTCCTTGATATTGCATGTTTCTTCAAGGGATATGACATGAGTTATAATATGATTAAGGTTGCACTGAAAGCTTGTGGTTTAAACCCAATATATGGTATTCGAAATCTTATTGATAAGTGTCTCTTGACTATTGATAAGTGTCCCTTAAGTATTTATCAATATAATTATAATTTGTCGATGCATGACTTATTACAACAAATGGGTATGGACATTGTTCGACAAGAAGCACCACAAAGGCCTGGGGAATGTAGCAGACTATGGTGTTATAAGGAAGCTCTTGATGTAGTAACTGAAGATATGGTATGTATGTTATTTATTTATTCTGAATATTATTTTTGTTTAAAGTTTATTAACTATTATATGTTTTGGTGATTCACTTACCCTATTGTTCAACTAGGGTTCAGATAAAATTCGAAGCATGATATTGTGGTCACCTAAATCAGAACTAGAAGAGGTGCAATTAAAGGCACAATTTTGTAAGATGAAAAATCTTAGATTGCTTTTGATTCGTAATGTACGTTGTTGCAATGGACCCCTTGAATGTCTTCCCAATGGATTAAGCTTGCTTGATTGGCGTGATTATCCATTTTCTTCATGGCCACCAAATTTTTTTCCTAAAAAACTGGCTGTGCTCAACGTGCCTTTTATCCTATTAAAGGAACAAGTACCCAAGCAGGTATGATCATTAGCATTTATAAATTATTATTTTTTCAAAGTTTTTAATTTTTAATTTATTCATATACACTTCTTTAAAGCTTAAACCATGTTCTAACTTTCAAAAAATTTTCTACAGATTTTTGTATCCGTGACATATGTGGACTTCAGTGGGTGCAATCTGATTACGAAAATACCTGACTTATCAATGACCCCAAACATAACGAACTTGATACTTAAGTGGTGTTCAAATTTAGTTGAGATTGATGACTCTGTGGGGCGTCTTGATAAGCTTGAAGTGTGGGACCTTGACCATTGCACAAAACTTGAAACTCTTCCGAACTGTCTCACGATGAAATCTCTTATATATTTTAATCTGGAAGGATGCTACAAGCTTAAGAAGTTCCCAAATATCTTGCACGAAATGAAAGGTGTTAAATATTTAATTCTTCCGGGGACCTGTGCTAATGAATTGCCTCCGTCATTTACGAATTTTATTGGGCTTAAGGGCTTAACTGTAGGATTATCTCATACACGAGAGGCACATCTATCGGGTATCATCTATAATTTACAACATATAGAGTGGCTTACTTTTGATGGCAATTTCATATTTCCAAAGAATGTGGAGATTGATAGACAGCCAATGTGCAACTCTCATGGTTGCTCTTCCAAATGTGTTTTTCCAATGTTGGAAGGACTACGTTTTTTTGGCAATAAAATTTGCTCAGAAATAGAATTTATTTTGAATTATTGTTGCCCCCTCACATTGGAGGTGTTAGAAATCCACAAAAGCAAAGTTGTCACCCTCCCAAAAAGCATGAGCAGATGTGAGAGATTACATACGCTTTATATTGAAGGTTGCGATGAGTTGCGGGAAATCCTAAGGCTTCCGCATAGTATGAGACTTTTAGCAGTAGAAGCTTGCCACTCGCTGGATTTACAATCATTCATTCAGGTATATCTCTCTCTTAAAGATATTAAGAAACTATTTGTGTTACCTTCACAAATACTACATGATTTGCTAAGATGTAACTTATTGAATTTGCTAATTGCATGCAGCTGCTTCGAGAAATCATAGGGCTTCCACCAAATCTACCACCATGTTTAGGTGTAACAAGCCACATGTTAATGTTTCCACACTCATCTACAAAATTTCTTGAGAGTGAAACCGACCTTTGTGAATATCGTTTTGAGGTAACAGGAGATGAGAATGATATTCCAAATTGGTTCAACCATCAACTGGATGGAGATTTAATATCATTCTCGATTGGTCCCGAATTTCCAACAATTGCTCTCTGCGTTGCTTTTGAACTACAAGATTCTTGTTATGATTTTGATTGTTATGTCTTCGTTTCCATCAATGGTAGTGAACGAATGTTTGAAAGAACATCCGTTTACGTGGAGAGGAGCTTTGGACATCTTTTTTTTTCCTGTAGACCTCAGAGCTCATTGCAGGAACAATTTCGGGACTTGAAACTAAGTGATCGGAATCATCTTGAAATCCTCTGTGAAACTTTCCCTCATGGCTCTTATGATCCTTCATCCAGAGAAATTGCTCCTATCGTTAAAAGGATAGGAGTCCATGTAGAATGCAATTGCCCTCCTCCTCCTCAAAATCCCAGAATCTACGACAGCAAAGTTGTCACCCTCCCAGAAAGCATGAGCAGATTTGAGAGATTACATACGCTTTTTGTTTTGAATTATTGTTGGCCCCTCACACTGGAAGAGTTAGGAATCTACGACAGTAAAGTTGTCACCCTCCCAGAAAGCATGAGCAGATTTGATTTGGGCTCGTCTTCAGTGGCCCAGCCCCAAGTAAAAAGAAAGAGTAAAAAAAGAAAAAGAAAAGTAAGGCCACGTTTTGGAACGTTGTTTAAACAACAATTTCCTTTGTTTAAAAAAAGAAAAAGAAAAGTCTGATTTGTTTAAACAACTCAGATCAGATCTGATCGAATCCAATGGCTATCACTTTCTCAGATCTCCACACCAAATCAGGCCTCGAATCTCTCGACGAGTTTCTTTCAGGAAAATCCTATGTTTCCGGAGACAATCTCACCAAGGATGACATCAAGGTATACGCTGCCGTTTTGGTGACTCTTTCCCCAATGTTTGCAAGTGGTACGACGCCGTTTCTTCCCAACTCGCTGCAAGGTTTGCTTTCGCACACTCTCTCTCTCTCTTTTATTTATTGCAAATTAAAATGTGTTTTAATTAATTTTTGATATTTGTTAATTGTCAATTGTTGTTGTTGTTGTTGTTATTGTTAGCAACAGACGATTTAATATCATTCACAGTTGTTGGAGTGAGAGTAGGTGGCAAAGGTGCCCCAGTTGTTGCTGCTCTTGCCAAGGAGGTATGCTGTGCACATTCACAAGATTGTAAAACTTGGATAATTTTACAATCTTATGTCAGAAATTTAGGGGTTTGAGTTATAACATGTGGTAGTTGGTAAAACTAATTTTTCCATTACTGTTGGGTTTATTTGGAATTAGTTGAAGTTCTAAATTTATTGTCTTGGAGGATATTGTGATTTTGCTTTCAACTCCAATCAGTTTCCACTATGGGAGAGAATGGGAAGACTCTTGATTGGTCTGTTCTTGATGGTCCTTTTATTTTTATTTTTTGCATTTAAGTAATTGTAATTTATCAATTGGACTGTTCAATGGGAGATTGGTCTTATCATGACAAATATGCTCTAAGCCATAGATGCAAACATTTGACAAGGCAATATAAGGAGAAATTTAACCACTGATATCATGTCTAATATTCTTATATCCAATCTTGTATCTTTAGAACATTTGTTGTTCTTTATGCTGCATCCTTATGCTTCTTCATATGGAAATTAATCTGTTCTGAGTTGTCGCAGATTATTGTTGCATAGAGTGAAGGGGTTTCTGATGGAGATGCAATGCAGATTTCGACATTGAAGACCCCAATTTGATGATTGGTATGTTTCTTGTTTAAGCATTGAGAGCTTTCCCCAATAATTCAAGAACATTATTGTCTGCTTATATTGCTTATATTGCTTCTATTGTCTTATATGTGTTGTTCCTTAATCTAAATATCAATGTTCTTTCAGTTGCATTATAGAACTGATAATTGTGCTTATTTCTACTTGATTTATGAAAATCCAGCTACTGATGGAGGGTATTAGCAAGTTGATCAAGATGTTGGTTTCATGTAATGGTGTCTATAAGATTTTCTTTTCACAAGCCTATAACAGACTGACAGATTTATATTTACTTTGATTTAGAATTTTTCTGAAGTTGCAAAATTTTAAAGAACTCTGAAAATTTTCAAATTAAGATCTTTTGAACGAACATACCATAATAGAACTTTCCCAATTTTCAAAGATTTATTTCTTATATACAGAAATGACAACCATGATGAAAGGCAAAATTACCAAACTCTGGACATTGAGGACTATGAGCTGGGACTCTCTCTCTCTCAATACTACCTATAGGTAGAAAATATGGGTACAAGCAAATCCTGACTTCCCAGAACTAGATTTTTTTTTTCAGCATAGAATTTTGTTTTCAACACTGTTTCAGTGTATATTCTCTTCTGTTATGCTCACCTGCTGTCCAATGTGTTCTATGTTTTTAATACATTTATGCTTAATTAGTTTGCCTTAAAACTCATGGCTACACCTGTTTTTTTTTTTTTTTTTTTTTTTTTTTTTTTTTTTTTCACTTCAAATGTTGCAGTCTAAGAACTTACAATTTTTTTTAGCGTGCAAATTCTTCATTTTATAGGCATTTACATGATCATTTCACTCTCTACCATCAATGTATAAGTCTTTATTTGTCTTTGCAGGCTGAGGACTTGGTATAAGTTTTTTTAAGTTCTATTGGAAAATTTAATTGACTTGATCCATTCAAAGAAGATAAAAAAAGAAAATAGAAAGAACATTTTTGCAGTTGGTGATTCTTCTGAGTTTGAAAAATTTTCTGAGTTTGAAAAATAACTCTCTACTTGTGGCTCAGTAGCACTTTTTGATCTCCACAGAAATATCTTGAATTTGAATCCACTAATTATTTATATAAAAAAAAAAATCTTGCAATCATGAATTTGATAACTTGGGTGCCTGCTATGCCTACACCAAGTTTCCTGACCAATCAACTAGTACTACATAATCAAAGTGTCTAGTACACAGGACTCCTCATTCTATATGTTGTGGGGAAGTGATTTATAGAAAACTTTACTACCAATTTTTGGAGAAACACAAAACTCTGTGTTCCAAAACCCCATAATATCAAAGCCAGTGTTTGGTTACCATTTCTTGTCCTAACAAATCTGGAAGGGTGTTCTTTCTTATTCAGTTTCTTCTTTATTTGTTTTGGGTGATCATTTCTTGTCCTAACAGATTGAAGATTGAATTCCAATATTTTTAGGGTTTTAGAATTGGAATTTCAAAAATAGATGCTTTTTCTTTTTGTTTGGCAATTTAAGTTTAGCTTTTTGTCTCACTTCTCCGTCAACCCCTCTCCCCAAAAATAATAATAATAATAATAATAATAAAACAATAAAACTAGTTGTTTTTTAAAAACTAGTTTAGCAAATAAGCTATTGAAAACTATGGGATACAAACTATTTGTATCATGAATGATTTGAATTTTTCCATTCTGAGAATTCAAAAAATTTTTCTTGACTACAATGTTTCGTTTCCTTCGTCTATTAGAATTTAAAGTTGGATGACAAACATGATTGACGTTGTTTTTTTTTTTTCTTTTCCAATATAAAATTTAAATTTGAACATCATGTTTGACTTGATTTGTTCAAGGAATAATTATTATGAATCTCAATCCCCTTGGATTGCAGTTCTCACAGTTACAAATCCAAATCAACCCACATGCAAGTATGCTTTAATCCCACAGAAATTACAGCAAGAACAGTTTAACTAACCCATGAAAAAAAAAAGTCAGATTGAACTAGGAATCCAAAATTAAAGCTAAGTAACTAAGAAGGTGAAAGACACTAAAGAATAATAGGCATGAAACAAGGGAACCTTGTATCCAAGAACAAAGGACAGAGCAAGAGACAAATGAATAACGGAAACCAACCACGGATCAGTCTGAATTTGATACCATAATACAAATAAGAATAGGTGTGGCGCCTCACCTTTAAAAGAGGTTGCTCGACACTTAGTTATTTACAAAGTTACCTATTATCATCAATCTCAAATGCTTACCTTTCAACTGAGGAGAATGAAAACTCAAGGGAACTACTTTTTGAAGGTGGAGAGTGATTATACAATGAAGGACTTGGGGGCACAAAAACTTCAATAACTCCCTCAAGCATCTGTGTGATCTTTTTCATCGAGGGTCTCAGTGAAGGATCTTCTTGAATACACCAAATTGCCACAATCACAAGCCTCTCTAGCCTCTTCATGTCATTGCTTGCTTCCTCATCGTTTTCTACCAACTTATCTAATTTTTTATCTTTGTAGCATTCGTAAGCCCAATCTATCAATGCCTCCTCTGCTTGCAACGCAAATGTAACACTAGACTTGCAACAAATAATCTCAAGTAACATCACACCAAAACTGTACACATCAACCTTAACGGAAATGGATGCTTTCCTAAACCATTCAGGTGCAAAGTACCCTATTGTCCCTCTTATTCCGGTTCGAGCAGCTCGAGTTTGCTCTGCCAACAAAAGCTTCGCTAATCCAAAATCAGCAATCCTTGGTGTAAAGTATTCATCCAGAAGAATGTTTTGAGGCTTTATGTCACAATGGATGATTTGGGTGCAGCACTCTTCATGTAAGTACATGAGACCTCTTGCAATTCCAAAAGCAATCTGCACTCTTTGGTTCCAATGAGGCCTGGATATCCCAAAGAGAAAGTTAGCTAAAGAGCCATTACTCATGTACTCATATACCAATAGCCGGTGTTGCCCCTGATCACAATAACCAAGCAACCGGACTAAATTTTTATGATGAGTCTGACCGATCACTCTCACTTCTGTTTTGAATTCTTTCTCACCTTCTTCTACCACCTTACCTAACTTCTTGACTGCAACAAATCTTTTTGAATCTGATGGAAGGACCCCTTTATAAACAGTTCCGAAAGCACCTTTTCCTACTATTTGCTTGAAGCCCCTGGTTGCTTGTTCGAGCTCTTTATATGTATAGCTTCTCACATTTGTTGCAAGTGCGCTATCAATATTCCATGGCGAATTCATCTTTTTGTGGTGCAAGTAGATAATAGCCACAATACTAGCTATGAAGAAAAGGATATTGAGAAATGCAGAGCTGCCAAGGAGTAGTGCCAAAACAACTACCACAGACTGGCTTTTCTTCACTGGAACAAAGCTATTAGGTACCTTGATGAAAGCTATTCTCGTAATATTTGTGCTATATCTTCCGTTGGACAGAGGATACTTCTTCTTCCAACAATAACCACCTGTTTTTTCGTAAATGGCCACAACACACATGCAATCGTCAAGGCATTGCTGCTTACACTCCGTCTCATTAGCCCCTTGAACAAGGCTGTAATCTGTAAACGGCCAGTCCATATTTGTAAGCCGTACAAAGCTTACTTGCCCTTTATTTTCTTCCCATCCATTGTCGCAGTTGGGTAACGGAAAATCTGGTTTACACCCTGCCCAATCCTCATATGGGCTCAATTGAGAAAATCCATAAGGACATGAGCAAAATGTCCCGCCCCCACTTGAAGCATCTGAGGTACGACAAACACCGTTGAGTCCACAGAACCCACCTACAAAAGTATTAGCATCAAATACACCACAAATATCAGTAATACCAGGAATGCCTTGCACTGGATCCCATGTTGAAGGACAGCTTCCACAACTTGTGTCCTGCTGTCTGAGATGTTTGTATATTCTGAAGACCCCATCATAATCAATCCTCGCCATGTGGTAGAAAGAGTCTTTTGAGCCTGGATCTTCTTGGGTAAGGTTGAAGATGTTGGTTGAATTGTTCGCATCTTGGACGTACATGTATCCGGCTTCAGTAAAGATCAACTGTGATTCCCAGAACATTGTCATGGTGGCAAAATAAGCATGATTAAGGACTTCAGATGGCATATTTATAGAATAAAGCACCAGATTGCCATCAAGCTGTAAAGAAAGCTGGAAGCGGCCATAAGAATAATTTGTAGTAGATTGGTGAGACCTGAGTGTGGTATTCATGTACAGTATTTGACCAGGCAAAATCGTATCAGTAGGCTCTTTGAAGCTTTCCCATATAGATTTATACTGCTCATCTAAAATCACCAAGTTCCCATTGTCCAGTATAGCCGCGCAACTGGATTCGGAACCGTTCCCTGGAGCCTTCCATAACTCTTTGCCATTAGGGTCATTGAGAACAAATGCACTGCTGCTATTCTGCGTCAGTGTAGAACCTTGTGGTGCTGGTTCATTGCCATTTGCAGACCAAACTATGGTTTGGTCTTTTGTTTTAGTAAACCAAACTGCAAGCAAGAATTGAGACTCTTTCTCATTGATTTGGAAACGGCGGAATCCAAAGGAAAATTCACCTGAACGCGACGTGAATAATGGATTAATATCTTGGTCTGTAACTGAAGCCGGTGAGTTCAGCAATATGTTACAGTCATCTTTGGTGTAGGTAAAAACAGTGGGAACGAGAGGAAGAAGCAGAAGGAGAAGAAAGAGAGAGCAACAATGATGAAGTGTTGAAGTAACCATTGCCATAATAACGGTTATGGCTTATGGGTTATATGAGTTAGAAAGAAACCATTACAACAACATTTATAATGTTTGATAGGTTTTAAACATATCCAAGCGGTTGCAGTAGTCTTGTAATTGAGATTATTTAAGAACCAGTCATTTTCATGGTCTATGACATCTTCAGAAATTTGAATTAACTAACAGCAAATTGTTTGGAAAAAGTCTAACTAATAAGACTAGCTAGCGTCAAGAAAGCATGAATGCTTCAACTAGTACCAATGTTATCAAATGAGAAAACCTTTTCAATTAATAAAGATAACTCTTTAATCTCTCTCCCTTAAATTAATAGTAGCTTCTTAATTACTACTAGTTTTTTATTATTTAGACAGATGTTGCTCTGCTTTAGCATTTGTATGATAGTTGAGAATCTTGAGATTTTATTTCTTGTATCTATGAGTGTAATGTCCTATAAACAACATGATTCTATGTACACCTTTTGAATTTATAATAATTAATCTAAACCAAGAATAATCAAGAAATTTATACATTTTAGGGCTAACTTGATATATTTTAAGCCTTTTTATTATTATTATTATTATTATTATTATATATAGAGAGAGAGAGTTTCAACTTATAACTTTAACATCTAGCGGTTGTTTCTGACAATTGTATTTTTTATTATCAAACTAAGGCATCGATCAATTTTTGGTATAAATAGATAATATTTATTTAACTTTCTACTCTCAAGTCTCAAGCTGTTAAAAGAATTGAACATGAATAATTTTTTTTTTTTACAATTATCCAATATTTAGAAGCCTTTCAAGTAGAGGGAAAGAGTGCAAAACTCATATATATATATATATATATATATATATATATATATATTAAAGAAAATTAATTATCATCCCAAATTTTTTGGAGCATACATTTGAAGTGGCGAGAATTAATTCTCTAGTTTATGTTTTGAATTTAAAATTATGATATGTGCTTAAAATATTTAATTATATCAATTAAGAGTATTTGAAGTATTCAACCGGCGGTAATAGACACAACTCAATTAGACCTCACTAGCTGCGTCATTAGCTTAATGCATGGGCAATGCCTCATTGCCCAAGTTTATAATAGTGTCAATTTCCACGCCGCTCCTTGATTTAATGCATGTATCATTGCAAGTCTTCACTCTCTCTCTCTCTCTCCCCCAATTAGTTTTTCTACAATTAATAGAGCAATTAAAAGGAGTATATATTTGCAATTTGAAATAGTCATTAGGACGGCTTCTCAAAAAAAAAAAAAAAAGAAAAAAAATAAAAAAAAAAAAAAAAAAGAAAAAAAAAAGGTGGCATTAGGTATCTTGGTTGAAACCTTGGCCGGCATTGTCTCGTTTGTGAAACTTGATCAAATCAAATTAAAATAGATAGTTAACATATGTGACTTGACCGCCTACTATTTAAGTTTTGGCTTTGAGTTCTTTGTTTGCACAGCTACACCTACACATAATTGCCAACTTTAGTCAAGCTTTTCAAGTATTTTTATAACTATAACTAGACGCTAACTCATGCAATGCATGGAAAACTTTTAGATCAAATGTTAAATGTTCTGATTTAAATATTTATCTGCTTTCAACTATTTGAAAGCTGAATCAACTCCAATTTAAGATGAAAGATGTTGTTTAAACATTTCTTATGAAAAATTGTCAAAATCTTATCACATAAGATCATTAAATATGAGAAATACAAATATTATGGAGTAATGTATTACAATAATTATAACATGCTCCTACATATGGTTTAATAAGTATTACAAAAGAATTAGTCAACAAAATAATATATAATTGTGCTTGTATCTTCAAGCTTAATGTTGTTCTGGGTTTTGCTTTCTGTGAAAGTTTCTAATTCTCTTTTGTTCATTGTTTAGAGATTAGACCCATACAAATATTCTATAAGATTAAACATACTAAAAACAAAAGATATTTGACCAAATATGATCGTCCCCCTAAATCTTCCAATTAGCAAGTAACGTAGGACATTAACTGCAACTAATCAAATAATTCCTCAAATTTAGACCCTACAAAGCATGACAGCAACTATGTTACCAAAAACCCCAAAGCTTAAGACATTGCATAATTTAGCAATACTATGCAAATCTTATATAATCAGTCCATCAACCTTTTTCTCAACTAAGAATAGTAATCAAACAGCACTAAGAAAAAAATTGCACAAGAAAAATAAGATAAAACTAGTAAGAGTATAAGGCTAGAACTGTACTCTAAATTATTGCAATTTTTTTTATAATAAAAAAATCCATAATAAAAAAAAAACATAGAGTTAATATAATTAATTAAGAAATCAAACAAATAAAATTATAACAATGTTTTATACTACAATATCTAAATATTCAAACAAAATCCTACTATATCACAGCCAAAAAGTACCCATAACCATAAGCCTAGAACGAAACCCAAAAAAAAAAAAATTGGTACTGAGATTGAGCAATATGGAGATTGAAGCATAATATATAGAGATTCAAAGAAAAGGGGTACCATATTGATGTAGAGATAGTAGAGTAGCCAGGGCTTTGGTTAAACAGAAAGACCTCAAATATGAGAAAAGAAAATCTAAATTTGATTTTTTTTTTTTTAAATACAATTCATTCTTGTGTAGTCATGCCAAGCACACAAAAGACAATTTAACGCAATGGCCCCTCTTTATTTAGAAGATGGCTCTTTTAACGGTCTTGGAATTCATATTGCACAAAAATTGCAACAGAGAGAGAGAGAGAGAGAGAGAAAAGACAAAAACAAAAGAACTTAAATTCATAGAGAGGAGGAAAAGAACCATTACGTTTATAATGGACCAAAGCAATCGGGTTTTCTGGGTCTTCGTTGTAGATAAGAGATTGGATTGGAGTGAGAGAGAAGGAAAGCGGCAATTGAAGCTCAAGGTTTTCACTGTGTGTAGAGTTTTCAGAAATTTGGAGTCGGGTTTTTCAAAATAATAATAAAGAGAATAAATTAAATTTAAAAAATAATAATAATGTGGAAAATTGTGGAGGCTCCAAAGCTTATGTAGAATGTAGCACAATATAAGGAAGTCAACAAATAGTCAAACGTCTTCAATTTTATATTATATTATATATATATATATATATATATATATATATATATTATTTATAAAGTAAAATACTAATTTGGTCCATTTCCTTTATATCATATTTCAGTTTAGCCCTAACTTTTTAACTGTGTCAATTTGGTCCTTAACTTTTTAGTGTTACGTCAATTTAGTTCATGTTGTTATCTATTAATTGGACGGAAATTATTGATGTTGCTAACAGACAAAATAAAAAATTAGTTTATGTTGATGTGGCAATAAACTAATTTTTATTTTTGTTGTTTGCCACATTTGTAATTTTCATTCAAGAGATAACAACATGGACTAAATTAATACACTACTAGAAGGTTATGGACTAAATTAACACAATTGAAAGGTTATAGACCAAACTAAAATATGGTGTAAAAGATAATGACCAAATATATAGTTTACCCTTATTTATATCTAAAAGATGAAGGTGAATCACATTTATGTCATCATTTCTATCCATCATTTCCTAAAAAAAAAATGTGTATAAGTATTAATGTATGTAATAATGCATTATCATTTTTTTTATACAAAATAGAAATTCTACTCTAATATAATCTAAGTGTATATTAGTATGTGAAACTCCCTTCTGGAGACTTGAACCCTAGCTCTTGCCTGTCACACCCCACAAGCACTTGTACTTGTGGAGTTACCACTGCACTAAGGGTGCGCCATGGTTGCATTATCTTTTTACTCATTCTCAAAACTAATTATAACTTATAAATCATGATATAACCTTCACTTTCACTAGCATGACTTTTCACATTCTTGAACCTAAATGTAACTTATTATATAAAATACATGTAATACAAACATCTTTGGTGGAGACACCATTTATTTATTTTTAGTTTATACGTGCCCAAAAAAAATCTCATTCCACCACTATATTTATATCCGTATGTAAATGTAGTATTCAAGGCTAGGTTGAAGGGTTTAGTTCCACTCCTTCTTAGAGAACCATATGTCATCTTCATCAATTTCAAGAGATAGAAATAATAAAGATCTTAACAAATGGTTTTTTTCCTCTTTCTTTTTCCTTTTTGTATAAAATATTATATGCAAGAGGTTTTCCTAATATGAATTTTGTGGTGTACCAACTTTCTCTGCATGGTGTCAAATTCAACTTGAATAACACATAGAATCACAAATTCATGCATGCATAATAATATAATTAAAAATATTAATTTTATAACAAATCTAAATGACGTCACTTTAAAAACAAATCACTTCCATCACACTGGAATAAATTATTCATCACATATTATGGTTTACATCACTTTATTCTTATAATTATTATTAAAATTTTGAGTTATGTTTACTATTTACGGTTGTTTATATTCAGTTCAGTTTGGTCCATTTTGGACTATTTGGTCCAATTCAATTCACTTCAGTCCATTTTGTCCACTTGGGTCATATCTAGTCCATGCTAGCCACTTTGGTCCAATATTATCCATTTTGGTCCATTGTTTCACTTTGATTCAATTCAGTCCTCTTCGAGCTATTTGGTCCAGTTTAGTCCACTTCGGTCAACTTGGGTCCAATTTAGTCCATTCAATCCACTAAAGTCAATTTAGTTCAATTCAATCCATTTCAATCCACTAAAGTGTATTTACTTAAGAATGAGAAAATTCAAGTTCGGGTTAAGTGTATGATAAACTTTTGTTATCATGATAATCTCCTTAAGAGAATGAGAATTTTAATAATAAATTTCAAAATTGAAAACTTTAGTTGTACCAAAAGAAATTAGAAAAATATAGTGCATATTAACAATAATTAGAAGAATATGGACTACTTCAAAAAAGAACAATATCAATCAAAAACACCAAAAATGATACAATTATATATTTGTAAAAATAGAGAGATGAAAATTACTTTTAGAAATTGTTTAATTTTTAGGGAGAAAAAATTATTTACAATAAATTAACATTATACCACATCTCAAAATAATTATATATTCCCATAAATTCTAGGGGTCTGCAACTAGTATGAATAAAACCTATTAGACACTTGTGTGTATTCACATAAGTGTTAAATAACACTAAATCTTGAGTCTAATTCACGTTTTCAACTTTGAAATCATGAGTTAAACCCAAGATTTCAGAGTTATCACACACTTGTGTGCATATACACAAATGTGTAATAAACAATGCCCATAATTATATATATCTTGTGCGGTTTTGTAAAAAGAAAAAGAAAAAAAAAAAAAGAAAAAAAGAAAAAAAAAACGGTAAATAAATAAATAGTATGCCATGCGACAATTGAGTAAGGTAAATTTCTCTATACTTATTCTTTGTGATTTGTGAGAACTTTTTGGGTGTTTTTGAAGTTTGTGAAAGTGCCTCTATACTACTTTTCTATTTTTCATGTTTGTTAATGAAAATTTCCCCTCGCCAACGTCTATGAATTTAGGCCTAAGGTTGAGCCACCTAAATACTTGATATTCACTCTTGTACTTGTACTTGACTGTGTCTATTTTTCTTCGTTTCTATCTTTCTCAAACTCATAATAATTTTTCACACAATCTTATAAGAGAATGCTATCCAAAAGCCCTTGCACACAACACTACCTCCATAGTCCTCATATGCATTTCCTTGGCACAGGATGCACCTCTGGCAAACATGACGCCCTCTATGCTTGATATTTCTATGTTAACCATATTAATCTAGGCTTCCTAAATTTTCAAATATCATTCCTAATTTCCAGACCATGAGTGAAGTTTAGTCCAAGTATGCAGGACTCCTTATTCTACAAAGTCTGGAGAAGTAATTTATAGACAACTTTACTACCAATTTTTTGGAGAAACTAATTTCCAGACTCTATCTGCGACACATTGCTTAAGCAGAAGATACTTCTCATCGCATCAAAGTCTGACCACTAACTCCATAATCAACTAGGATATATAATAGTAAGAGCAGACTTTACTTGACTGAATCAAGTTTCTTTGCTCGTATATGGTAATTTCTAGTTTACATCACAATTGAGTTTTCATCGAGTTTAATTTAGGTTATAAGGTGCATAATGTATTGAATTAAGGGGGCTTGAACAGGTCCATTATCCCCTTGCATAACACCCCTATAAGTGAAAAGGCCCATGACCATGAGATCCAAACCCCCGGTCTGCTAAGTGCCATGACGACTAGTGCCAACAAAATTGACAGAACTTTAAACAAAGATTGAGGCATGCATAAAAGTATAAACTTGTAATCTGGTACTTACTACTTAGTCTAGAATAACATGTGCAAATGTTTCCACATTAAAGCTCTAAAAAACACAAGCACCCAAAGAACACAAATCAAGCTCAAAAGCCAAAGAGTTTCTAAATTTTTTCCATTCTCATTTGTCAGACCAATAGGGTGCCAAGAAACATAGTGTGGTTCTCACAGAATACCTCCATTATAGCTTCCCAGATGGCTTTTAAGTTGAAAACCTGCCCATCCACCAGGTTGAGAAGCTGGCTTGGTATCTGTTATCTTTGGCTTGCCAAAAGGCTGAGCATTATTTCCTTCACTAATGGGTTTTGATATCTGAGGACTACTAGTGGGGGTAGCAGAGAAACTCTCTGTTCCAAGACCCCATGTATCAAAACCAGAGTTTACTCGTGTAGCCTGCTTACTTTGGTGACCATTTCTTGTCGAAACAGATTTGGAAGGGTGTTCTGTTAAACATACGCCACCTGAGACAAAAGGTTCCTCATCTTTTTTATTCAGTTTCTTCTTTCTTTGTGTTAGTATTGTTTAGAGATGTCTGAATACAGGACATACTTAAATTTCTCTGGAATCTCTGTTAATTTGATATGGGATACTTCACAAAAATACACTCTTCCTTTTTCTTCTCCTTTTTTTTTTTTTTTTTTTTTTTTAATTGGCTTTTTTTGCACTTTATCCCTTAATTTTAGCCCCTTATTAGTTTCTTACTAGATTTAAGATTGAATTCCTATATTTTTAGGGTTTCAGAATTTGAATTTCAAAAATAATGCTTTTTCTTCTGGCAATTTAAGTTAAGCTTTTTGCTTTTTGTCTAACTTTTTTTTTCCTACCCTAAAAAAGTAATAAAATTGGTTGTTTTTTGAAAATAAGCTACCAAAAATTTTGAGATACCAAAGGGAAAAGAATGACACATGATTTGAATATTTTTCTTTTTGAGAAATCAAATATGCTTGACTAGCATGTTTCATTTCCTTCCCTCTATTAGAATTCAAAGTTAGTTGACAAACATGATTGATGTAGGTTTTTTCATTTCCTATTTCAAATTTGAATTTGAACATGTTAGAAGTTATTTGCTCAAGGAATAATTATAAATGAATCTCAATCCCCTTGGGTTGCGATTCTCAAAGTTACAAATGCAAATCAACCCACACACAAGTATAATTTAATCCCACAAAAATCACAATATGAAAAACCCAAGATTAAAAAAAAAAAAAAAAAATCAGATTGAACTATGAACCTTATTGCCAAGAACAAACCACAGTGCAAAAGATATATGCATGAAGGAAACCAACCGCTAATCATCGTGACATTGGGACCATAATGCAAACAAGAATAGGTGTGGCACTACTGCCATATGTACAAAGTTACCCATTCTCATCTATCATAAATGGGGCATAGAAACTGAGGACAATGAAAAAAAAAAAGGTCGTGGAGAAGTTTTTTGCTGAATTCTTCGATTTTCTCTTTTGTAACACGTCTCGGTGTTATCTTGTATTTGTATCTCTCTTCCCTTACTCTTAGCTTTATAATTTTTGTGATTTGTTAATGATTATGGTTTAGAGTAGTTTTCCGAGTTTTGTATGCTTGTTACACTTGTTTCCGCACTTAGATAAGTAGGTTTAAATAAGATTTTGAAACTCGGACTGAACCGTACGGTCCGACTGGAAAAACCTTGAACTGTTCAATTTTACGGTTCTTTTAGCCTTAAGAACCGCTTTATGGGAAAAAAGCAGGGACTCGTAAGAACCGCAGTAGGACCTCACGGTTCTGAGAACTGTGATTAGATCGCTTCTCACGGTTTTGAATCTGAACCTTTAAAAAAAAAAAAAAAAAAAAAAAAAAAAAAAAAAAAAAAAAGAAGAAGACGACAACGAGGCAGGGGTGGCGCCATATAGCAACTATTGCTGCTTCTTCTTCTTCTTCTTTGTCCGCCTCCCTCTCTCTTTTTTTTGTTGAACTTTGTTATGTATGTGGTCTGGTTTCTCACTTTCTCTTTCTTTGTATTTGTTATGACTACTCTGACTGACACTAGCTACCTAGCATTGGAAATATAGAAAGCTTCCTAAGCTCTCTACGTGTCTACAGTACACTGACACTAGTTGCTGGGCATTGGAAATATTGAAAGCTTTTAAATTTTGAATAAAAGAAGAGCTCTCCACGTATAATGCTTTAGTACATATAGACTATAGTGCTTGCTTGCTGTCAAGCACTTCCTTTAGTATTTGAATATGCTTTAGTACATATAATGCTCTCCATGTATAATGCTTTAGCACATATAGTGGTGTACATTGACTATTTAAATGGGCTTGGGAAAAAAAAAGACCGGCAGTCAAATGGGCTTGGCCATTAGCAAATAAACTTATTTGTCTCTTAATTATTTTATTGGATTTCATAAAATAAAAATTATTGGGTACTAAAGTGTACTTTGTCATGACTTAAAAATAATTTAGAAACTCAATAGCTATTTTTTTTTTAGAATTTAATAATTTTTATTTGTATTATGAAAGTTATGTTATAAAAAATACTATCTACATTTGTTTTGGACTATTTTAGTTAATTTTTATATTTTTATTAATTTAATGTTTTTATATATATTTAAAATAATTATTAAATTAATTATGACGTCATCAAGGTTCGACCCTGGTTCGACCTTGGTTCGACCTCAAAAATCTTGAACTTCTCCCTTTTACAGTTTAATGAATAGTTCGGATCTGAAAACCTTGGGTGTAAAAGCAACCCAGTTGGTAGTTTTTGTGCTTGGGGTCTAAACAAGCACAAATGCTTTGCTACTTGCTGCATTTTCAAATTGTATTAAGAAATTTTTTTGCTATGTTCATAGATTAGTTTAATATGAATTCAAGTCAACAATTCAATAAAATAAAATAAAATAAAAAATTGTCTTTCACCGCCCCAAAATTTAGGGTCCGTTTGATACATGTGTTTAAACACATATTTTCAGTTTTTAAATAACATTATACGTATTTTCACACACTTTTTTACTCATACATATTTCTAAAATAATTAAAAATTGTTATTTAAACATTCGTATTAACCGGTCCTCAGTCTTTAAGCTTTTTTTAAGACCACAATTCCACTGGTCTGACTGGCCCGTGTTCCACAAGGCCACAACACATCCACTCAAGTCTCCGTGTGCATTTTCAGATGTGCACCCAGATTTTCCCATTTTATTAATATAGTGGAAGGTTTCAATTTGAATAGAAAGACAAATTATTTACGTGAAT
Organism: Quercus variabilis; assembly: GCA_030445155.1. Lineage (NCBI taxonomy): Eukaryota > Viridiplantae > Streptophyta > Magnoliopsida > Fagales > Fagaceae > Quercus > Quercus variabilis. Next base: position 1,682,963 of record CP129448.1, on the reverse strand, counting down.
ACAGATGGTAATATAACTTGGCTAATTGCTGGTGTTGATCTTAATGTATTGTGTATCACGCACCATGGATGCGGCATCATTGACATGGAATGCTTAGAACATGATAATTATTACTACAAAATTAGTTGTAACCTTAGGTTATAACCTTATATAATATTTTTTTTATTAGAGGTAAATTTCGACAAATCAACTATTGGATTATACCTTGTTTTTATATCTTTCATCCTTGCAAAATTTCTAAAAAATTAAAGATTAATAGCTATGTCACCAATAAATTATTTAAATTGTAAGTTTTTGTTGTTTAAAATTATATATAAAATATAAGCTTATAAATCATATAATAAATAATATTTGATTGATACAAAATTTCACATGTGTATTAAGATTGTAAAGAACTTGCAATTCAACGGTTATATTTTCAAAATACATAATAATATTTATTTTATTGAGTAGGGTTGTAACATTAAAATTGTTGCCTTAAACTACAACAAATTTCGTAACTAAACTTTGTCTTACTTATTATATTTGGACACAATGAGATATTTAACACTTTTTTTTTTTTCTTTTAGCAAGAAAAGCTAAATATATAGCTGATTATCAGGCGTGATTAGAAAATGTTCCACCTGATTTCCTTTATTTTTTTATGTACACACCTCTAACCTTAGACTATCACTAAAATCAGTTAAACATTCGGTGTCCATTAGTTCCTAGAAATCACAATAATTATTGGGGAATATGAATCCTATACCTGAATCTTTTTCTCATCGTTCTAGTTCTTGTTTTTTTTACTCCAAAAAAATCCTATTCTACTTCATATCACAGAAGAACCACAATCAGATGGGTTTGAACCTACCACCTAAGATTTAAGAATCCAATCAAAACCTACTTAAGATTTACAATTTTTCTAAAAAAAATGAAGAAAAATTGACCACGTTCATATAGACATGGCAAAACGGGCGGGTTGGGTCGGGTTCGAATCAGCCAATCGGGTTTGCGAATTAAACAGTTCATTTTTTAACAGGTCAAACGGGTTACAAGTCAATTGAGTTGCGGGCCGGGTCGGGTTGACACGTATTTTTAAAACGAACTTTTTGTAATTTTTTTTTGAAGTACCAAAAAAAAAAAAAAATCAATGGCAACCTTTTGAGAGAGAATGAATAAAATCAAATAAGGAAATAAATTGCACTTAATGCTACTTGTTAATCTCTATCCAATTCTGACATTTTTGAGCATGACTAAAATTCTTTATAGTCATGAATTCATGATGGAAAAAATCTTCAATGTTAATAACTCATTGCCAAAATGCATTACAAATTTATAACTTAAAAAAGAGATAGATCTTAAAGAGCACCAAAATGTATATAATCCCACAAAATAAAGAATAATTAAAAAAAGAAAAAGAAAAAGAACTACATATCTTGGACCATGTCAAGTTATCATGACTAAAGAAAAGAAAATAAAAGAAAAATATAAGAGAAAAGAGTAGAGGCGGAGAGAAGCTGATTGCAAAGCAATGGAGGCACAAAGGGAAATTGTGAAAGCTCTTAGGTGTGTGACTGTGTAAGGTCACAAATTTTTTTAGTTTTTTCAATTTGTCAAAAAACAAATAAACTTAAGTTTTGTTAAGTCATAACTCAATAAGTCATAAAGTAGTGTACGTGTTACTATATTAGTAGTGTTAGTGTACTAGTGTGTGTTAGGGACATATTTATGTAATTGACTAATTCTTTGACAAAACGTATTTTACTTGTAATTAGATAGATCTAGGATGAGTTTAGTACTTCAAAAAACAAGTGTTCAAGTTTAGTATTGAAGCTATTCAAATTTGACCAAGAAACAAGTGAAGAATGTGCTACTCATTAAAGTTCAACAGAAGTGTCGACAAACCTTTCTATCGAGAATTACTGCTGAAGCTTGACACAAGTTGTATCTGTTGAGAATTATGAAATCAGAAATTCCAGATCTGAGTACATGCATATCCTTGAGTATTTATGTAGGATTTCTTTTCTCACAGCTCTAGACATATATAAGGATTATTTTACATGCATATTGTGACTGGAGACAGAAATTGCTCTAGTTCATCATATTCTTTATAAAAGCTACTGCGTCTTTGCGCTAGGGGTTTTGTGACCAAGGAGCTTCCTAATCTTCATTGTTGATGAACTGAAGAACTTTGTAGCCAACAATCTTTCTCAATTTGGTGGTTAGTCACGTACTGAGATCCGTGCATCATTAGTTAGTCACGTATTGGGATCCGTGCATTGAACGAAGAGATTGCTGCTACAATACAAGTCCAATTGGGTATTGGGATAAGGGTTCAACTGTAGGTTAGTATTGGATACTGGGATTCCTTTTACTTGAAACCTCTTGTTATTGATAATAATGAATTCTTGGAAGTTGTGACCTTAAATTCACTCGGTAGGGTTTTGCCTCGGTGGTTTTTCCCATTCGTAAACAAATCACCTGTGTCAAACTTATTTTCTGTTGCATTTAGTTTAATTGGTGATTTGTTTGTGTTACCACGCTATTGCATGTTAAATTGACTTAATTAATTAACTTGGATAATTAATTAATTAATTTGCCAACTCATTTTTTTTTTATAACATTTACACTTTCTCCAACATTTCCTATTCCTTTCACATTTTCATCTCCCCACTGCCTTCTACCTTAATATTTCTCTTCATCTTTCCCTTTCATTTATTTTGTTTCTTCTTATTTTTATCCTCTTTTTATAAATTTTTCATTATCTTTTCCATTCTATATATATATGCATAATTTTCCCTCACAAAAAAAGTTATTTCTCTCTCACAATGTTTTGGAGAATTTTTTATTTTCTTGCAACTTTGCTTTTGGTTATTAATTTTTTTGTATTTTTAAGAACTCTACTTTGAGTTAATATAATTTAGTTTTGTGTTTTAAGTTTTTTTCTTTTTTCTTTTTTGTTCTTTTTGATTGTTGAATTTTATCCTATTGTATTATAAAAAATAAAATATTATTCTATTACATAGCATGATTTTAATAATTTTACCATATAAGAATTTTATATAAGTTACATAGATAATAGTAAAACAATAATAATAATAGTAAAATATATATTTATGAGATAACTCTAAAAAAATTATCATGTGCAACGCGTAGGTCTGTAACTAGTTAGAAATAAAATTTGCAATCTTCCCATTAAAAAAAAAAAAAAAATTAGACCTCACTAGCTACGTCATTAGTTTAACTAGCTTGTAACTCCATACATATGCATGGATACACTTAAAGATATATAATAAGATGCATAATATAATTCCTATATATATAATTTAAATACTATTGATAGTCATTTTTATATATTTTTTTAACTCTTTAAAAATTTTTGTAAGAATATTACTCTCTCTGTTCCAATTTGTTTGTCCTGTTTAAAAAGTCAAATTTTTTAAGGGAATATTATTTATTATCTTGTCTGCCTTATAAAAATTTATAAGTTTATAAAAATGCCCTTAAATAAATTTATCAGCTTTTTTGTAAAAGAGTTATTCTTAATGAGGCAACTAAAAATGTGTCTCAATTAGATAGATTTTTTTAAAAATATTTGTTAGTTTTCTTTTCAAATAATTATTGTTTAAATAATTATAGAATTGATGAACTCCACAGTTTTTCACATCAGCACGATATTTAAATAAAATTATTTTTGTTTAGTCCAAACTTAACAAAGAATGAAACTCTATCTCTCTAACAAGTCTAACTCAAACTCAAACTCACCATTATCATTTTTTTTAAACAACATTATTTTTGTTTAATCCAAACTTAACAAGGAGTGAAAATCTATCTCTCTAACAAGTCCAACTTAAACTCAAACTCAAACATTGATAATTTATCTTCAAATTTGTGAGCAAAGCAAACCCCAATATTTTTTTTTAAAGTTGAGTAGTGGTTTGAGCTCTTCTTGTGTTATTTTCTTCTCATCAACTTTGTTAATATATATATATATATATACACACACATTTTATGGTGGAGTCAGCATAGAATCAAAATAGAGTTCTTATTAGGAGTAGGAGTTTTGTCTTCCTCTTTTCTGATGAATAAACTATGTACACAAGAGGAAAGGCGGTGTGCTTCTTGGCCACGTAGAGTATTTCCTTTTCCAATACTTTTATTGTTTTTGACTTTTTGGTTTTTATTTAATTTGAATTATTTGAAAAATATTGAGCCGGCCAATTAAATAGGGTTGAAAAAAAAATTAAAATAAAAAGGACTACATGAAGCATGATAGGTATTATTGTAATTTGCTTTTTTTTTTTTTTTTTCCTTTTAAGATTAAAATTTTATTGTTTAAATAATTGTAGAATTGATGAATTTTTTTTCATCGTTTAAAGTTTAGACCAGTTATAATTTAAAACTTATTGTTTTATGGGTTCATGTAATTTTTTCTTTTTCTTATATTTCTCTTTTGAATAGTCATATATTTTTGGAGTTGTTTCGAATCTTTCGATAACTTATTCTTTAATTATATATATTTTTTGGCATTTTGGAAGTTTTAACATCTGAATTTGTGTTTGTTTTTGCAATATTTAAACATGTTTAGCTGATTTCAATGACTATACCATGTATTATTCTTTTGAAGGTAATCACTTTTTCTTTTATATTTCTCTACTGTATAATCATATACGTTTTGTTTTGTTTCAAAAATTTATAGGAAGTAAATCTTATGATTCTTTATATTTTTTAGTATTTCAAAAGTTTTAACATTTGAATTATTCTTTTGATGGTAACACATCTTTCTCTTATATTTCTCTGTTATGTAGTCACACACACACACACACACACACATGTAGATTATCTTTAATTTGTAGGTTTTGAATCTTTTGATTCCTTTCAATAGTTATCACCATAGATTATTCTTTTGAATATAACTTAATTATCTTTCTCTTATATTTCTCTATTATTTAGTCATATATATTTTATTTTGTTTCAAAAATTTCTAAGCAATTTATCATTTGATTCTTTAATTTTTTTGGTCTTTCATCAAAAGTTTTAATATCTGAAATTCTGAATAGGCCATTGCACTTTTTGAAGCAATGGCTTCTTCATCAAATTGTAATACAAATTGAAGTCATATAAGAGCAAATCATGCAATGATGTAGTTTCTTAAACAATTTAAGATTTTATAAAATTATTGTAGTCTACTTTACAAATAAGTAGATTCCCGTGCATAGCACGGGTTACGGACTAGTTAGAAATAAAATTTGCAATCTTCCCATAAAAAATAAAAAATAAATAAAAAATAAAAACCTCACTAGCTGCGTCATTAGCTTAATGCATGGGCAATGACTCATTAGCCAAGCTTATAATAGTGGCATTTTCCACGCCGTTCCTTGATTTAACGCATGTCTCGTTCCAAGTCCTCTCTCTCTCTCTCTCTCTCTCCCAATTAGTTTCTCTACAATTAATAGAGTAACTCTATTACTCTATTAATTACTCCATCTGTTGACAATTGTCAATTGTGCCTTGAACGCCTATTAGGTCGGCTTCTCAAAAAAAAAGAAGAAGTCACATTAGGTATTTTGGTTGAAACTTCGCCATTGTTTCGCTCACATTAGGTATCTGCACATGCATGTCGACCTGGTAAAGACCAATTATGACAAAGCTTCTTCTCCTTCCCATGTGACGTTACTTGGTAAAGGCCAATTACATGTGACGTTTTTGGGAAAGATAAATACCAAAATTTTGCATCCGAAAGCATGACCACATTAATTAAAAAATATCTCATCTTGTCTGCATCCGGACCCTTTCTCAATAGATTATTAGTTTTCAAATATCGACTTATTAGATTCTCACCAAAAAAAAAAAAAAAAAAAAAAATACCGACTTATTAAATAAACACTTTACTTATCGAAGTGGTGACTGCACTGGTGAGCCGCCCCCCTTTTAAAATGCTAACACAGAAAATAAACTATATATTGTGACGGGTTAATTTGTCTGTGAAAAGGGCAATAAAAATAAAAAATAAAAAATTCTGTGTGAGAAAGAAAAAAAAAATTATTTTAATATAATGAATATTAAAATGAAGAAAAAATAGTTTAACTGACCACAATGACCGGTATGGATCCTTGAAAGTTCAAAGAGTTATTTTGGGCTTTACTCAGAAACTTCCACCTGAAAGCAAGACTACATTAAAGTCTAGCCTCTTGCATCCATTCACTCACCCTCAATTCATAATTCGTCCTTCACTTTCCTCACTGTCTATATTGACACCGCTTTCACAGCTTTCCTTCTCCTCCTCCTTTCAACTTTTTTCACCTGTCTGCTCGAAAATCCCGATGGCCTCGTCTCACCAACTCAAGAACTTTGATGTCTTCTTGAGTTTTCGAGGTGAAGATACTCGCCGTGGTTTTGTAAGCCATTTACATAAGGCTCTGACTCAACAAGGTATTCAAACCTTCATTGATGATAATCTCACTAGGGGAGAAAACATATCTAAAGAGCTTCTCAAAGTCATTGAAAACTCAAGCGCATCAATAATTGTATTTTCTAAAAATTATGCATCCTCTAGTTGGTGTTTGGATGAACTTGCTAAGATTATTGAGTGTACCAAAAAAGTGCTACCAGTTTTCTATCAAGTGGATCCATCTGAAATTCGTAAGCAAAAAGGGGATTTTGGAAAAGCGCTGACTAAGCTTGAAAAAAAAATTAAAGATAAGACGAAGGTACAAAGGTGGAGGGAGGCTTTAATTAACGCTGCCAATATTTCTGGCTGGGACGACAAAAACAGGTATTTGTATAGTGTACTCCTGTTTGTTGATCTTCAAGAGTTGTAATGGTTTTATGATGTCCATTAAATTTTATTGTTAATTAAACAACAACTAGAATTAATTGTTAGCTTTTATTTTCTCTTTAAATTTTACTAAATTATGAAAGTAAAATTTTCTTGTCATATCTTTTATACAATGCTTTTTTCTTTTTTTCTTTTTTCTTTTTTTCTTTTTAATGAGAAGAATCAATTATACTAAGCTAGTTAGCTATAGATTAAAGATGAAAATAAAAGAACTTAATATTACATTACTTACCATTATTAATTAGGAATTTCACCCCTCATAATATTTGGAAAAATTTTAAAGAAAAAAACTTAATTCATTTTTTCTAAGCATGTAGTGAGATCCAGTAAGATTATGTTGTCATCTAAGTGGATTTTAATGCCACTTCATCCCAAAAGCTAATTGCTACCCAAAATAATGAATTAAATAAAAATTTTCAATCCGAGTTACACGTCGCTTACTTCATCTAACAACACTTCAACTGTGATGTAAAAATTAAACATCTTGCATTCAGTTTATGTTATTTATTTTTTATAGTCCAACTCGTTACATGTGTTAATGAAATGCTCTGTGAATGACAGTTGCACTGAATCTGACCTTGTCCAAAAACTTGTTGAAGAGATCTTAAATTCTGAAGTCATTCAGATGCCATCATATGTTGCTACAATGCAGCTGGTTGGAATAAAATCTCGCATAGAGGCTGTAACAAAACTTTTAGATATTGAATCAAATGATGTTCGCATGGTAGGAATCACTGGCCTTGGTGGAATAGGCAAAACTACAATTGCAAAAGCTATTTATAATAGCTTTTCAAATCATTTCAAAGCAAAAAGTTTTGTAGAGAATGTTAGAGAGTGGTCAAAGACAGAGCAAGGCAAAATACGTTTACAAGAGACGCTTCTTAAGGGTATCTCAGAGGACAAGAATTTGAGTGTGGATACTATATATGAAGGAAGCACAAGGATAAATAAAATTCTTCGCCTAAAAAAGTTTCTAATCATTCTTGATGACGTGGATAATGCCGACCAGATAGAAACATTGCTCGGACAATGTGAAGGCTTTGCTTTTCGAAGTAGGATCATTCTAACAACAAGAAATAAAAGATTGCTAGCTAATCGAAATGGTTTTTCAACCTATGACTATGAGGTTAAGGAATTAGATGAAGATGAAGCTATTGAACTCTTTCGTAAGCATGCCTTCCCAAGTAATGAAGTCCCTGAAGATTATTTGAAACTTGAGAAACAAGCTATAAGTTATGCCAAAGGCCTTCCTCTAGCCCTAAAAGTAATGGGTCGTGATTTGTGTGAGCAAACTATACATGAATGGAATGATGCGTTAGATTATTATAAAACAAATCTTCATGAAGATATTCAAAAAATACTAAGAAGAAGTTATGAAGGATTGACCGAAAATGAACGGAATATTTTCCTTGATATTGCATGTTTCTTCAAGGGATATGACATGAGTTATAATATGATGAGGGATGTACTGAAAGCTTGTGGTTTAAACCCAGTATATGGTATTCGAAAACTTATTAACAAGTGTCTCTTGACTATTGATGAAGAATTTTATTATTTGTCGATGCATGACTTATTACAACAAATGGGTATGGACATTGTTCGACAAGAAGCACCACAAAAGCCTGGGGAACGTAGCAGACTATGGTGTTATGAGGAAGCTCTTGATGTTGTAGCTGAAAATATGGTATGTTTGTTGTTTTGATTCAGTCCCTCCCTTCACTTGAAAGATGTATTACTCTTTTTTTCCCTTTTTTTATTTATTTATTCTGAATAAGATTTTTGTTTAAAGTTTATTAACTATTATGTGTTTTGGTGATTTACTTACCCTTTTGTTCAACTAGGGTTCAGATAAAATTCGAAGCATAATATTGTGGCCGCCTAAATCAAAACAAGTAGAGGTGCAAATAAAGGCACAATTTTGTAAGATGAAAAATCTTAGATTGCTTTTGATTCGTAATGTACGTTGTTGCAATGGACCTCTTGAATGTCTTCCCAATGGATTAAGCTTGCTTGATTGGCGTGAATATCCATTTTCTTCATGGCCACCAAATTTTTTTCCTAAAAACCTGGTTGTGCTCAACATGCCTTTTATCCTATTAGAGGAACCAGTACTCAAGCAGGTATGATCATTAGCATTTATAAATTATTATTTTTTCAAAGTTTTTAATTTTTAATTTATTTATATATACTTCTTTAAAGATTAAATCATGTTCTAAGTTTCAAAATTTTTTTTTCCTACAGAATTTTGTATCCGTGACATATATGGACTTCAGTGTGTGCAATCTGATTACGAAAATACCTGACTTATCAATGACCCCAAACATAAAGCAATTGAAACTTAATGGGTGTACAAATTTAGTTGAGATTGATGACTCCGTGGGGCGTCTTGATAAGCTTGAAGTGTGGCACCTTTACCATTGCGAAAAACTTGAAACTCTTCCGAACTGTCTTACGATGAAATCTCTTAGATCTTTTATTCTGAATGGATGCAATAGGATTAAGAAGTTTCCAAATATCTTGCACGAAATGAAAGGTGTTAAATATTTACATCTTCCAGTTAGCTGTAATGAATTGCCTCCGTCATTTGAGAATTTGATTGGGCTTATGCACTTAACTGGAGGAACGTTTGATTCAAGCAGTGCGCATGCTATGGATAGCTTCTATAATTTACGGCATATAGAGAATGTGGAGATTGATAGGCAGCCAATGTGCAACTCTCTTGGTTGCTCTTCCAAATATGTTTTTCCAATGTTGAGAAAACTAGAACTTTTTGGCTATACAATTCGCTCAGAAATAGAATTTATTTTGAATTATTGTTGCCCCCTCACACTGGAAGAGTTACAAATCCACGAAAGCAAAGTTGTCACCCTCCCAGAAAGCATGAGCAGATGTGAGAGATTACATACGCTTATTATTAGCGGTTGCGATGAATTTCGGGAAATCCCAAGGCTTCCACACGGTATAAGACATGTAGAAGTAGTAAGTCGCCACTCGCTGGATTTACAATCATTGTTTCAGGTATATCTCTCTCTTAAAGATATTAAGAAACTATTTGTGTTACCTTCACAAATACTACATGATTTGCTAAGATGTAACTTGTTGAATTTGCTAATTGCATGCAGCTGCTTCGAGAAATCATAGGGCTTCCACCAAATCTACCACCATGTTTAGGTGTAACAAGCCACATGTTCTCGTTAATATGGTTTCCAAAAATGACAGGGCTTCCAATTTGGCTAGATCTCCTTTGTGAATATAATTTTGAGGTAACAGGAGATGAGAATGATATTCCAAATTGGTTCAACCATCAAAGGGATGGAAATTTAATATCATTCTCGATTGGTCCCGAATTTCCAACAATTGCTCTCTGCATTGCCTTTGGAATACAAGATTTTTATTGTGATTTAAGTTGTTATGTCTTCGTTTCCATCAATGGTAGTGAACGAACGTTTGACAGAAAAAACATTAAAATAGGCAGGAGCTTTGGGCATCTGTGTTTTTGCTGTAGACCTCAGAGCTCATTGCAGGAACTATTTCGGGACTTGCAACTAACTGATCGGAATCATGTTGACATCCTCTGCAAAACTTCCCCTTATCACAAAGAAATTGCTCCTATCGTTAAAAGGATAGGAGTCCATGTAGAATGCAATTGCCCTCCTCCTCCTCAAAATCCCAGTATCTTGCAATCAGGTTTGGGACTTCCAATGGATACAGAAAATGGATCAGACTTAGGTTTGGCATTTGACTCAGTGGCCCAGCCCGTAACGCCCCAAGTTAAAAAAAGGAAAAGAAAAGTAAGAGGCTGTTTGGCTCCCCTATTTTCATCACTCAATTCTCGTCACTCAATTTTCATCACTCATCACTCATCACTCATTACTCATTTTTCATCACTCATTACCCATCACTCTAAAATTAATACCCGTTTGGCTCTGTCACTGAAATTCCATAACTCAAAAATTTTTCACACTATTTGTAGGCCCCAGCTCTGTCACTTGGTGCAACTTTTTTTTTTTTTTTCTCCAGTACCCAGATACTCGAACCCAGTGAAAAAAAAAAAAAAAAAAAAAAAAAAAAAAAAAACCAGGGGAAGACCGAACCATTGAAGAAAGAAGAAAGGAAAAAAAGAAAAAGAAAAAAAGGAAGAACTGAAGAAGAAGAAGACAAGCTGATCAGAAGAAAGGAAAAAAAAAAAAAAAACCCAGGACCGAACCACTGAAGAAAGAAGAAAGGAAAAAAAGAAAAAGAAAAAAAATGAAGAACTGAAGGAGAAGACAAGCTGATCAGAAGAAAGGAGAAAAAAAAAAAAAAAAAAAAAAACCAGGTGAAGACCGAACCCACTGAAGAAAGAAGAAAGGAAACAAAGAAAAAGAAAAAAAAAATGATGAACTGAAGGAGAAGACAAGCTGAACAGAAGAAAGGAAAAAAAAAAAAAGAGGTAGATTGGTCAAAAAGGTGCGGCTGGGTTATGACAAGTGGGACCGGGTGTGTAATGTTATTTACGAGTTTGCCATTGAAAACAGAAAATTGAAAATTGAAAACTGAAAACAGCCAAAAGTTGTTTTCAGTTTCCACAACTCATAACTCAAAAAGTAGAGAATTGAGTATTAAAAACAGAGTTATGAAAACAAAAAAATTGTGCAGGCAAACGAGTATTTTGCTATGGGTCCCACCATTTTTGAGAATTGAGTTATGAAAACAGAGAATTGAGTCATGAAAACTAGTGAACCAAACAGCCTCTAAATGTCTGATTTTTTTTTTTTAGTGCCCCACCTACCCCACCTGTTATCCACCGCTCAGCTCATGCTATTACTTCTTTCTTCTTTTTAGTAAATGTAAACCCTTTCTTCACTCTCTCATCCTCTCCCACCGGTACACTCCACACCACCATCTCCACCGTCATTTTTTCCGGCAAGATCAGCAGGAAAATACTGAAGAAGATCTAAGCACCTTCACATATTTTATTTGAGGTAAAAGTTTGAATCTCTTTTGATAGGTTTTATGCTATTGTTTGAGGTTATTTTTTTCTAAGCTTTGATAAGGATACCCATATGATTTATGAGCTTTGGAAGTGTTATTTATGTGTTTATATGTATGGGTTTATATTGGTGGAATTATTTCATGAATTGGTTTATGGTTGTGCTAATGGTGGTTATCTCAGGTTTATTTATGTCGGAAATTTGGGGGTTTTGAGTTATAACATGTGGTGGTTGGTAAAATAATTTTTCCATTGTTATTGGGTTTATTTGGAGTTAGTTGAAGTTCTAAATTTATTGTCTAGGAGGATATTGTGATTTTGCTTTCAACTCCAATCAGTTTCCACTGTGGGAGAGAATGGGAAGACTCTTGATTTGTCTGTTCTTGATGGTCTTTTTTTTTTTTTTTTTTTTTTTTTTTTTTTGGTATTTAAGTAACTGAAATTTATCAATTGGACTGTTCAATGGGACATTGTTCTTATCATGACAAAGATGCTCTAAGCCATAGATGCAAACATTTGAGAAGGCAATATAATGAGAAATGTAACCACTGATATTATGTGTAGTATTCTTATATCCAATCTTGTATCTTTAGAGCATTTGTTGTTCTTTATGCTGCATCCTTATGCTTCTTCATATAGAAATTAATCTGTTCTGAGTTGTCACAGATTATTGTTGCATAGAGTGAAGAGGTTTCTGATGGAGATGCAATGCAAATTTTGACGATGAAGAGCCCAATTTGATGATTGGTATGTTTTTTGTTTCAGCATCGAGAGCTTTCCCCTGTAATTCAAGAGCGTTATTGTCTGCTTCTATTGTCTTATATGTGTTGTTCCTTAACCTAAATATCAATGTTCTTTCAGTTGCATTATTTCATTTTCTGTATTGCTATCCTAAAATCTGATGTTATAGAACTGATAATTGTGCTTATTTCTGCTTGATTTATGAAAATCCAGCGACTGATGGGGGGTATTAGCAAGTTGATCAAGATGTTGGTTTCATGTAATGGTGTCTGTAAGATTTTCTTTTGACAAGCCTATAACAGACTGATGGAGATTTATATTTACTTTGATTTAGAATTTTTTTTAAAGTTGCAAAATTTTAATGAACTCTAAAAAATTTCAAATTGAGATCTTCTGAACGAACGTACCATAATAGAACTTTCCCAATTTTCAAAGATTTATTTCTTGTATACAGAAATGACAACCCTGATGAAGGGCAAAATTACTAAACTCTAGACATTGAGGACTATGAGCTGGGATTCTCTCTCTCTGTCTCTCAATACTACCTATAGGTAGAAAAGATTGGTACAATCAATTCATGACTTCCCAGAACTAGATATTTTTTTCAGTATACAATTTTGTTTTCATCACCGTTTTAGTGTATATTCTTTTCTGATATGCTCACCTGCTGTCCAATGTGTTCTATTATAGGCATTTATATGATCTTCTAACTCTGGACTTTTTATGTAAAAGTCTTTTTTTTTTTGTTCTTGTGTTATGTGTTCTTGTATTTACATGATAAATATAGCCACACAAGTTATTCCTTTGAAGGGTAAAAATATTAGCAATTCAGCCCTGGTGAACCATCATTCCTAGAAGTTGGCTTCCAATCAGATATTTAATTAAATTTGTGTGCATTATGCTTCTATCTAGTGAGAAGCCTTATGCACGAATCAGTTTTTTGCCAGTTGAACATGTTTTTAATACATTTCTGCTTAATTTGTTTGCCTTAAAACTCATGGCTAGTTGTTTTCTTCTTATTCTTCTTTTTTTTTTTTTTTTTTTTTTTTTTCAATCAAATGTTGCAGTCTAAGAACTTAGAATTTATTTTTAGCGTGCAAAATTTTCATTTTATAGGCATTTGCATGATTTTTTCACTCTCTACTATCAATGTAAAAGTCTTTATTTGTCTTTGCAGGCTGAGGACTTGGAATAAGTTTTTTTTTTTTTTTTTTAAAGGTCTATTGGACAATTTTATTGACTTGATCCATTCAAAGAAGATAACAAAAGAAAATAGGAAGAACATTTTTTTGCAGTTGGTGATCCTTCTTATTCTTTCCATTCAATATTTAAATTTTACTTGTTGATTTGAATTTTGAGAAATTCAAAACTTTTCAATTTAGCACACGTATCCAGAATCTAAATTACATACCAGAAGATGTTTATTGTTTATCTAACTATTATATGTATGATTCTAAATGATAATATTCATTTGAGAGGCATCAAATTATATTAGGTTCTCTATCTCATACACAATTGTTTATGTATAAACCATGAACCATCCTATTTTCATTACACTAAAAAAGACAGATTCTTGATGAGAAATAGTATATTTGCAAGCCCAATTATATCAAACAACAAAGAAGCAAATGTGCCCCTTTATTTATTTATTTATTTATATTTTAATATTATTAGTCATTGTTTCCAGCATAAAGAAAAGCAACATTTTCAAAAGATCAAGCAGGGCAGAAAAATATAAAATACATTGAAAGCTTGGAGTGCAATATAAAAGTTAGGAAGTCATCCAAGAAAATGTGCTTCTCAACAAAGGATGACATTTAGTGATAGTATTGAACATATCTGAAAACAGGAAACATCAATCACATAATTTTGCAAGATTTGTAGCCCCATGATTTGAGCTTGATTAAAAATTTAATTCTTTCCCCGTGTCAGATCAAAAACAGGAAACATCAATCACATGGTAGCCAATAATATGTGGTTCTTGGGAAGAGTGATGCAGTGATACATGCATGTTGTTTTGGGTTTGGAGTTTGGATGTCCTAATTTGTTTTTGTTTTATGCGTAGGGGCATGACATTTTGTAATTTTCTTTGTATTTGTTTCAGATTTGGCTGGTCAAAATGGACTTCAGCTTGTGTCTCCACTTTGACATTCTCAGACCAGGTGAACATATTTTCAACTGGCCTTTTCAGCATTATAGATGGTTAAGTAAGGGGGATCCTATAGCCCTTCTCTTATGTTTCTTTTTTGTTATGAAGATGCTGAAAAGGATGATTGCAAGAGTAGCAAGAGGCATTCTTATTGTGTTTCAGGTGGGAAAGGAAATTGAGATTTCAAACTTCATTATAGATGATCCCTGCATCATCTTCTATCAGAAATTTAACTGAGCTTGGTTATCCTAGTTTTCTGCTTCTTTGCATTGAGAAATTTCTGCATTAAAAAAGAATAAGGATTTCAAGTGAATTGGTTTGAGCAGAAGATGAATTGGCAGATATTGTTGGCTGTAAGGTAGGTTCTCTTCCCATGCGAATGTAAATTTATTAATTGCTGTAAGGATCCTTGTTTTAGGCTGCTTGGAATTTTATGATTGAACAAATATGGACATTAAATTCTATCAAAAATATATATATATATATATATATATATATATGGATGTTAAATTCAGGTGCATTTAGCTACTTATTTTTTTTCTTATTAGTATGCTGATATAGGTGGTTTATATGTATGATAAATTGAAGTGCATTTCCATTTTTGTGTCTGATTTCGTTCAAAGTATTAGATCAAATATTTGCAAAATTGTAGAGAAAAAGACGTTATTTTATCTAATATATTTTCCTATCCTTCCCTAATTTAGGCTTTGTGGAAGGGGGGTCCTTTCTTAGATCCAAATTTTTTCCATCTTGAATAATTCCCTTTTCAATTTTCTTATTGCAAGGCTTTAATATTGTTTTTTGCAAACGCATTTGTAATCATGTTAGCAAGTCAGTGATATGGAAGGTGGAGGAGCCTTGTCTCTGATCTATTTGTAATAATGCATTAAGACAAGTTAACACTTAACAAGAAGCTGTATCTGCTTCTATTTGAAATATAAATAAATCTTGTTCTTTTGCACTAGCTATGTGGTACGCTCTTCTCTCCTATTTCTTGTAGTTCAATAGGTTAGACATGATCTTAATTAAGGGCCCCTTTTGTGTACTAATTACCTTTGATTTTTTTTTTAAGGAAAAAAAAAATTATAATTTGATAGTTACAACTTACAACTTACAGCGGGTGAGCGAGAATTTGAATCCTAGATGTTTTTATTTGAAAACATCGAGAGGTGCCAAGGCTCTCAAAAGAATTTACAGCTGGTCGACAAACATGATTGATGTAGGTTTTCTTCTTCTTCTTCTTAAAATTTAAATTTGAACAACATGGTTGACACACAAATATGCTTTACTCCTACAAAAAAAACACAATATCCTTTGCCCCTCTCCTATAAAAGATACTATTATCGGAGTTGGCCTCTATCTCCATAATCAATCATGATACATAATAATTTTGAGCAAATTTACTTGACTAATCAAATTTTAGGAGTGTCTCCATAGCCCCTTATTAGACAAACACCATATCTAGGTCATGTTAAGTTTTTATTGCAATCAAGTTATTATCAAGTTTAAGTTAGATTATAAGTTATTTAATTTGATGAATTAAGATGGTGGGTTTGTGGTGTGCCTTTGTGTTAAAACCCCTTTCCCTCTCCCTTTTGTGCATATGTGTGTGTTTGTTTCTCAAAAAAAAAAAAAAAAAGGGTAATTGTCCCACATTGTTTAAGAGAGTGTGTTGTGTATAGTATAACTTATCCACCCTCCCTTAAAAGTTATCATGGCTTTTGAATGCAGTTGTGATGTGCCTTTGTGTTATAACCCATTTCCCTCTTCCTTGTGTGTGTGTGTGTTTGTTTCTCAAAACAGAGGGGGGGGGGGGGGGGGGTGGGGAGGGTTTGTTTGGGTACTGGGTAGGTTCATTAGCCTTTCATGTCAAATCCAATACCCCACACCTAGGAGGAGTTAATTTTCTAGGCCAAAATAGATTTTAGAAATTAAAGTTTATGAAGTGAGCACCATCTATCTTTGAAGTTTTTGGAGTTTCAAACGAGAGTTATTGGTTCTTAATGTTTCAAAAATAAGGACTAGTCTGTTAATATATATTAGTTTCATTTTCTACAAGGCTAATTGAACAATGCCATAACATTTAGCCATTTAATAGCGACATGACAATATTTTTAATATCAACAAATTACACATTAAAAAACACAAGACTTACGGAAGATCAAAGCCTATTCCGTTTGAAACAGGTTTTTCCCAAATCAAAACCAAGCTAAAATTTCCATTAAAAAAAAAAAAAAAAAAAAACTAAGCTAAACTAACGACGTTAGGGACCAATAACGATTATTTGAAATTTTGAGAACGAAAGCATTCACTTGGTAGACTTCAAAGTCTAACTGTGTATTTTGGCCATTTTTATAAAGAAAATTCAAGGCAAAAATCTACTTTATATCCTATTACTTTCACCAATTATTATTTTAGTCCATTAACTATTATCAATTGTCATCTTAGTCCACAATGTATAAATACTGTCATTTTAGTTCATTAACTTTGAACAATTGTCATTTTAGTCCATTGAATTTAAAAAATTTCTGTTTTTGGATTTAAATAAATTAATACAATAATCATTTGAAATGATAACTTGGTGTGTGTCAGATGGGAACTGCATACGTCTGATATAATAGTCAAATGCTCAAAGAGGTTTAGATACCAATGTTGTTGTTGTTGTTGTTGTTGTTTTTTTTTTTTTTTTTTTTTAATTAAAAAAAAAAATCATATTCTTGAAGTTGCATATTGATAATATGAATTATCTATGATTGCAGTGATCAAAAAGGAGAAGCAAAGTTATATGACTTCTAGTTTGTCTATTCATCCCAGCTTAACCATATAATACTAAAGGATTTTTTTTTTTTTTTTTTTTTTTAAATTACTTCTTATATGTGTGGATACAGGTCTAATCTTAGAAGGTATGAAAAATTCATTTTAGCCTAAAAATTATTAACACAGTGGGTCTTGATTATTATTCTATTTTTCAGAGTTTCAAGAAGTTTAAACAAATTACACTAATTAATTATAATCTATAAAGCATGGGTGTGGATTCCAGTTTGGGTGCGGGTGCGGATACAAGTGCGAGACTTGGCAATTTTTGAAAAAGTAGAGTGCGGATGCAGTAGGATACATATACTAATAAATTATTAAGTATATTTTTATTTACAAATTATTAAATACATTTACTAATACTAAAGGAATTTTTCATTTTTTTTAATTACTTCTTATACGTGTGGATACAACTCTAAACTTTGAAGGTGTCTAAAATGCATTTTAGACTAGTTTTGATTGAAATTCTCTTTTCAAAGTTTCAGGACTACATTGATTAATTATAATCCTATAACCAAAAGTTTGAAAACGTAGTTTGTCGTCTGCTTCCTTAACTGCAAAAGTACACTCTTTGCTGCTGTTGCGTATTAGAAGTTAGATCTGTATGAATAACCCTACAACGCTACACTAAGGCTTTGACGCTTTGTTTTGTCTTTTCAAATAGCAGGGCCAGAAGCACGCCACTTTCTTCTCTTGATTTTAGACAGAAAAATCATATTAAAAAAGACATTTATGGATACTTGGAGGTTGAAACTAAACATAATTAAGTCTGTGCATTACAACTTGGCTAACAAAGTTTTAACTTATTCCTATTCTTTTATGAAAGTTCCAAACCATGAATAAAGTCAATACAGTTACGACCACTATTTTATGAAATTATGGTTCCAATGCATGACCTCTTTAAATTAGATTATTTGATTACCAGAAAATATTTTAGAGCTTTCAGATAGTGGAGAGGCTAACTAGAATTACATCATTTGGCCCCAACCTCCAGGACCTAAAAGTGTTGGCATGCAGGTTCATGCTCTTGTTATCCAAACAAAAAGCTATAGTTTGTTAAAGTTATAATAAACTTCACAGCATGCTCATATATGTCTCCCATACAGTACTGGTATTTGGTTCCATTGCTAGCAGTGAAATGATTTGCAATTTAAACCAACAATAAAGGAAATTTAAATAAGATTTAAGAATCCAATAAGAAAAACAGCAAAACCCATACCAAATTAAGTGATTGACGGCCAAAAAAACCCAAACCCAATGATATTTCAAAATTAAAAATAGGAGAAAACTACCAAATCATGAGAAAATTAACCTTGAGATTGTAACACTAGACTAAAGGCGGATTCGACATCTTTTTCAGGCCCCAATAACAACTCCAGTGACGACTGTGGCAGAATGAAGCTCCAATGTGAGGATAAGGAGTGTTAGGTTCTAAATGTTTAGAACAATTGGCAAATCGTGAACACAAACTTGTCTAGATATAAATCTTAGAGTCTATAGGTTTTATTAGACAATGCTCAAGGTGATTCAAGTTAAGATTCAAGATCATACAAGCTGCAGGAAGAAGACTTCATATTCTGCCTGGTTCGATCGATCGAAGAACAGGCTCGATCGATCGAAAATCGTATCTGTAGAATTTTAAGTCGGCCCAAACAGCAGCTTAAGTCCATTAAGGATTAGGGTTTCAGATCTACTTCTCCCACTATATAAAGGAAACCCTAAGCCACGTTTTAAGAGCTTTTGTAGAGAGAGATTAGAATGCCTCTATGCCTCCTTTTATTTTTAGGGTTTTGTACCCAAACCTCTCTAAGTCTTTGTTGCTCATATTGCTGTTTTGTGTAAATCTCTTGTGAGATCTTTGAGGAGCTTTCCTTTACACAAAACTTAGGGTTTTCAAGGTGGAGATATTATCAAAACCTTGATGATCATTTAGTTGCAGATTCAAGAACTTAAAGATACACAAGCGGGGGTGCTTGTATTTGATTGAAGAATTCAAGAAAGAAGGAGTCCGTGGATTCGGAGCTTGCACATGGTCGTATCAGTAAGTTCTACTGGTGGGTAGCATTAGGAAGTCGAGTGGGGAGCTTGTAGTCCTTTTGTATGAACTTTGATTCTTTCGCATAATGGATTCAGGTTTACCTTGAGAATAGCTAGGTCAAATCCTCCCCGGGTTTTTAACGTGTGGTTTCTTGGGTCATCATATCTTGTGTTCATTTATATTTCGCTGCTTTATATCTTGATATGATTATTTGATTGCTTTAACCTAGAATTACATAATTTGACTAAGTAACAACTTGGCTAATTAATCTAGGCTAACCAATCTGGTTGTGTTTTAAGGGGTCTAAAACCGTTCAAGTGGTATCAGAGCAGGTAGCTCTTCTTGTTGTAGATCTTTTGATCTAAGAGCTGATCCTTAACCCCTGTTATCATGGATAATTTGAAGTGTCTTTCTACTCATGTTTCTGCTGATTTTATTGATGCCTGTGATGTTTTGAATAAAAAGAACACTATTGTTTCTGTTGATTTTTTTGATGCTTTTGAAACTCTTCGTAAGGAATTATCTAAATCTTTGAAAATTTCTAAGAAATTTAAAGAAGAGTTAAAATTGGCTAATCTTGAAAAAGAGGAATTGATTGTTAGATTAGATGAGTCTAATAAAAAGAATGAATTTTTGAGAAATCAAATTTCCTCTCAAGATGAGAAGATGAAAAGTTTGGAACAAGAGTTAGTTGAGTCTCAAACTAAACTTGAAAATTTGACTAGTACCAAGCCTGTTGTTGATAACAGAAGTGTTTCTGTTTCTCTTAAGCCTAAGACTGAGAAAGTTTATATCCCTCCTTTCAAGAGGAATAATAAAGAAAAGACTTATTTTGCTAGGTTAGACAAAGGTAAAAGTTCTGATGTAGACGCTGAAGTTTCTAAACCTATGTCTAAACCTAATTTTAGAGAGCATAATAAATCTGTTTTTGTGCCTACCTGTCACCTTTGTGGTGTTGTTGGTCATATTAGACCAAACTGTTCTTTGTTGAGGCAAAAACCAAAATCTGAGACTAGATTTGCTGTTAGGAATACTAATGTTCTTAAATTTGTTCCTGTTTGTCACTTTTGTGGTGTTCATGGTCACATTCGTCCTGATTGTCATAAATTGAAATTTAAACATTCTGTTTGTCAATTTAGGATATGTGATGATATTTCTCCTGCCATAAGTCCATATAAATTGTTTCATATTCTTTTGAAAAATTTGAGCTTGTTGGCTTGTGAAAGGAATTTGCAGGATTTCAGTCTTTCTCAGAAGTTTGGTATAATCCCTCAAATACACTCTGCTTCACATGGATTTTCACCTACAAAGCCGAAGACTCGTGCTAGATGGGTGAGAAAAGATTCTCCAAGGTGAGTGTTGCTAACTTGTCCCTGATTTAATTCTTTCAATTATTTGTGGACATGTTTTGTTTGTGTTTTTGGTTGTGTTATTTTTTAGGTTGTTTTTTATTTTTATTTTTTTAAAAAATCCAAAAACATTGAAAATTTTCAAAAAGACAAAAATATTTTATTTTGTGTCTTGTTTTATTGTTCTTGAGGATTACATGAGTTATGATATCTCTCTCTTGATTTAGAACATGTTTGACATTGTGGAGAAACTTGAATAGTTTGTGCTAAGCTATTTTTTATTATGTGTAAGTATGTACTAGTTTGTACACGTACTTATGGGTTAATTAAGAAATTGATATTTCTTGTATGTGTACCCTCTATAGCTAATTTAAACATTGTCATGCATTGCATTTGCATTGTTCATTTAGCATAATGTGTGCTTTTTGTTTTTTGTCATATAATTTTTAAATCCAAAAAGATTTTTGTGTTTTGTATTTCACATCTTGGATTTATAATCAAGGATTGGCCATATTCTCTTTACATAACATGTTTATGTACCTTGTTTAGCTTGGATGAGCTTACTTTGTTGCACTTTACTAGTTTGAGGTTTGTAGTGCATGTTGTGTGGGAAGATGTTTATAGTTTTTGATCACTTTGTCTTAATCTTGAAGTCACATGTTCTTTGACTGTCGGACTTGATCCTTTTAAGAAATGCATAAATAACCATCTCACCACTGTTCACTAGCCAATCATGAACACCTTAATGCATATCATAATATTTTGTGCTCGAAAAAGTGTAACACATGCACAAAAAGAACATAAGGTGTAGCCTCAATTAAATTAAAACTGGTGTGTACTATTAGGCTTGATGCCAATTCACTTAATTCAAACTAGTGTGTACTATTAGGCTTGATGCCATTTCACCTAATAATGGGGCAAAATTCAAGAAACTTACATGATTGCAAGCTTCTGTTCTAGGATATGTGGGAGTTATAGGATGTAACTCTTTAGGTGATAGTCTCCTTTAAATTCTATGTGATAAATTTTGTAGACTTTGTGATTGATTGCTATTCACATATAACCTCACATGTATCTCAACCTTTTACTAATTGCACACACTACACAAGTTACTCTTTGTTAAACTTGGTACATTTTATTGTGTGTGATCTTGTTATAGCCATCCAAAATTAAAAGATTCCTTGATCTTAATGCAAATTGTGTTTAAAGTTTGAGAAATTGGAAATTTTAGAGCTTGAATGTACCCGAATTGGGGCATTTGTTAAATTGGGTAGAATTTGATGAAATTGGCTTGTTGTATTGATGTAATTAAGCATTATAATCTATGTGATGTGTTTTGTAATGCTCAATTCATCAATTTGTTTAAAAATTTCAACAAGTGGTTTTCAATTTTGGGGTTTTTTTTTATAGAAACTCTATGCTCAAGCCAATTTTGTCAATTTGATCTCAATTGAACTTAATTCTACTACATTAATTCATGCATCATAGCATTGTACTTGTTTCATGCATCATATAGAATTTTATTCTATTGATTTTTGTGCTAACTTGCAGTCTGCCCTTGGTTTGTGTTTAGGATTCACATGCATTGCATTGATTTCTGTATCCATCTTGCAGTTTTGCAGTCATATCTCTCATTGTTTTCATACATAGCATGCATACACTTTGCTAAATTTGGTACTCAACTTGATTTAAAAATTGATTGATTAATTTTTGAATTTTGTACATTCTAGTATATGTTATTTCTTATGTGTGAACCATAGAAAATATTTTTCTTAAGAGATATGGTGGATAATCAATGTGTAAATATTTTCTCTACTTATGCAACTATTTATGGGTCACATAGTGCCATGTTTGCATTCTATTGAAAGAGATAATATTTTTCTTTATGTGTATCCTCACCTTAGTTCTTAACTTTGGTTTGTGTGTTTTTATCTTTGGTCCTGTTGGTGAGGATGTACCTGATCCTATTGGTGATGTTGCTACTGCTGCTGCTTTTCCCCCACCTCCTTTCTTTTTCCCCAAAACTGTTTTTCCTAAAACTTGTTTTGTTTTTCCTATTTTTGATAGGGGGAGCAAAGTTTTTTTTAACCTGTGTTGTTCATAGGGGGAGTTGTCTCTATTTTCTATAGAGTTGAATTGTTTTGTATCTCCTTCTTTCTCTATTTTCTCTTATCCTTTGTTGCATATGTTGACTATTTACTCTTTGTATGAGTTATCTTTGTCAATACGTGACAAAAAAGGGGAGAAATAGTTGATATGTGGGAATATGTGTGGAAAATACAAGAATGTTATGTTTAGGGGGAGTTAACTTTGTTTTTGATGTATCTAACTTAGGGGGAGAGTTAGTTTGCATATTTGTTGATTTACTGTTTTTCTGTCACACATGCATTTATGCATTTGTTTAGTGTTTCAGGAAATATACAGGTTGATTCAATTAAGTTGCTGTCTACACTTGCAACTGATGGATAGTATTTAGGTTGAATTTGTTGTAATGAGCATTTTATTGTATTGGGTTGTTCTTGTATTTGAGCATTTCATTCTGTATGGAAGTTTTGTCACGAATTGCTAAAGGGGGAAATTGTTAGGTTCTAAATGTTTAGAACACTTGGCAAATCATGAACACAAACTTGTCTAGATATAGATCTTAGAGTCTATAGGTTTTATTAGACAATGCTCAAGGTGATTCAAGTCAAGATTCAAGATCATACAAGCTGCAGGAAGAAGACTTCATATTCTGCCTGGTTCGATCGATCGAAGAACAGGCTCGATCGATCGAAAATCGTATCTGCAAAATTTTAAGTCGGCCCAAACAGCAGCTTAAGTCCATTAAGGATTAAGGTTTCAGATCTACTTTCCCACTATATAAAGGAAACCATAAGCTACGTTTTTGAGAGCTTTTGTAGAGAGAGATCAGAGTGCCTCTTGTGCCTCCTTTTATTTTTAGGGTTTTGTACCCAAACCTCTCTAAGCCTTTGTTGCTCATATTGCTGTTTTGTGTAAATTTCTTGTGAGATCTTTGAGGAGCTTTTCTTTACACAAAACTTAGAGTTTTCAAGGTGGAGATATTATCAAAACATTGATGATCATTCAGTTGCAGATTCAAGAACTTAAAGATACACAAGCGGAGGTGCTTGTATTTGATTGAAGAATTCAAGAAAGAAGGAGTCCGTGGATTCGGAGCTTGCACGTGGTCATGTCAGTAAGTTCTATTGGTGGGTAGCATTACGAAGTCGAGCGGAGAGCTTGTAATCCTTTTGTATGAACTTTGATTCTTTCGCATAGTGGATTCAGGTTTACCTTGAGGATAGCTAGGTCAAATCCTCCTCAGGTTTTTACCGTGTGGTTTCCTAGGTCATCGTATTTTGTGTTCATTTATATTCCGCTGCTTTATATTTTGATATGATTATTTGATTACTTTAACCTAGAATTGCATAATTTGACTAAGTAACAACTTGGCTAATTAATCTAAGCTAACCAATCTGATTGTGTTTTAAGGAGTCTAAAACCGTTCAAGGAGGAAAGTTTGCCTTTAGTTTGCCATTTGGAGAAGAGTTTTGAACGTGGTTGAGGAATATTTGAGGTTTTAATTGCGTTATAATTGCATGTAATAAGGTGTATTAAGTTTAAATTTGCTGGTTGATGTGTCACTCCCAAATTAGTTGGCATAAACGGTATCTTTTATGCAGCTCCAGATCTAACTTAATCTCTGGTATGCCACTTAATCCTGAAAAGTACTGCTTACCTAAAACCTAACCTAATCAGTGGACCACTAAGGCAAGGTCCTATGTGAACAAGAAGATGCTCTGTGAGTAAAATTGCCATCTAAAAGGACAACCCACCTAACCATTTTGAAATTATATGCTACCGTGTAATTGGTCTTTACCAAGTAACGTCACATACATCAAATATATGTGGTCCTGATTTTGAGAAATTGCATGCACCAGGACCACAATTTAACACCTTGACCTTGAGCCAGTCAATTGCAGTTTGTATCAACGGACAAAAGGATCGGTCGTGGGTCTCTCACAATCACACAAACTAGCTAGTAACCGTAAATTGAGGGCAACCCTTTTCTCACTGCATTCACAAATGGTAACATTTAATTCAATCACCTATCTGATTCTCAAAATATATATAAAAAAAAAAAAAAAAAATTTATCAGTGGGACATAGACGACATTGCTAGTTTGAATTATCATCGAGTTATTGCTAATTGCTATATGAAAATGTTGCAATTTTTGAATGATCGTAAAGATTGGAAATAAACTTAATAATTATTGCAAAAATTGTTAACTTATAAAACGTACGTAAACATTTGTTTAGGATTGTCTTTGAGCCTCATCCAGCATTCAATGATCAAAGCAAAGGTCATTTGATGACTATTTGAGTGTAATGAAGCTACTTTTCGCACATGATCGTGCTCTTTCAGCGAAGAAATTTGCATCAGGTGGTGGGATCGGGCCATGGGTACAGGCCACACTACTTTATGTCAAGACTGAAAAATATCATTGGATGCTCTATTGTTCTCTCTGTAGACTTTAAATGAGTAAAATTTATAAGGACAATTTATTGGTTTAATTTTCATCTGCTATTAATGTTACTTGTACACAATTGCACGACAGTGTGTACAATATAATGTTGTAGTATAAATATGTACAATATTTTATATTTTTATATAGTCTATAATCATGCAAGTTTTAAATGTGTAGTAGAAAGAAAACTAATAATTTTTCAATTTATAGTTAACATGGATATGGTTTTATAAACCTCATGTATAGCTTCTATTGTTTTCGCACGTCAAACTCATACGATGATTAAATTGTAACAATTTGAAGTCATATAGTTGTACATATTAAACTTTAGACTTTTATTTTATAAAATATTGAATCATGACGTTTATTTTATAATTATTTCCAAATGTGATTATTTGTTCACTCATTTTTACAGAAAATAATAAATTATTATAAAAAGAGCTAACTATATGAACTTAAGCGTCCGTTTGAAAAAAAAAAAGAAAAAAACTTAATTTACGGTTATTAGCTATACAACAACTTCGGATTTGACTAAAATAGAGATCTAGAAGTTGCTTTATAATTTTTTTTTTTTAAACTTCTAGTCAATTAAACAAAAATTCACATTTATATATATATATATATATATATATAACGGTAATCTCAAAATGGTATACCAGTATTAATCGGTATTGAAATATATCGTTATTTTTTACCAAATCGGTATGATCTTCGGTACAAAATTGACTCCCTTAAATTTTTTTTTAAGAAAGTTGACTCCCTTAAATTAGACGCTTTACCTTTTTTTTTTTTTTTTTTTCTTTTTTCTTTTTTCTTTTTTCTTTTTTCTTTTTTTTTTTTTAAATTTTTTTACATTATCATCTAAAGGTTCTAGTCTAATCCTCCATGACCACCACTAATACATGAACAAAACTTTAAAATATTGCTTCATGTTCGGAAGACTATAAAAAGTTCTTGAAGTTTAACATGATTTAAAGTCAGTGGAACAGCTTTATAAGATTGCGTGGAAGAGTGACATCTACGTCTTTCACATTGTTTGATTGACCACAATGACCCCGGTATGGTTCTTTGAAAGTTCTTAGAGTTATTTTGGGCTTTTCTCAGAAACTTCCATGATATTACAATTCATGTAAAATGCATGTCATTTTTTGAAAGCAAGACTACAATAAAGTCTAGCTCCTTGGATCCATTCGCTCACCCTCTTCCTGTTCACTTTCCTCACTTTCTATATTGACACCACTTTCACAACTTTCCTTCTCCTCCTCCTCCTTTCAACTTTTTTCATCTGTCCGCGCAAAAATCCCGATGGCCTCGTCTCACCAACTTAAGAACTTTGATGTCTTCTTGAGTTTTCGAGGTGAAGATACTCGTCGTGGTTTTATCAGCCATTTATTTAAGGCCTTGACTCAGCAGGGTATTCAAACTTTCATTGATGATAATCTCCATAGGGGAGAAAACATTTCTGAAGAGCTTCTCAAAACCATTGAAAACTCAAGCACATCAATAATTGTATTTTCTAAAAATTATGCATCCTCTAGTTGGTGTTTGGATGAACTTGTTAAGATTATTGAGTGTACCAAAAAAGTTCTACCAGTTTTCTATCAAGTGGATCCATCTGAAGTTCGGAAGCAAAGCGGGGATTTTGGAAAAGTGCTGACTAAGCTTGAAAAAAAAATTAAAGATAAAACGAAGGTACAAAGGTGGAGGGACGCTTTAAATAAAGCAACCAATATTTCTGGTTGGGACGACAAAAACAGGTATTTGTATGGTCCTACGTACTCCTATTTGTTGATCTTCAAGAGCTTTAATTGTTTTCTGATGTCCATTAAATTTTATTGTTAATTAAACAACAACTAGAATTAATTGTTAGCTTTTATTTTCTCTTTAAATTTTACTAAATTATGAAAGTAATATTTTCTTGTCATATCTTTTATACTATGCCTTTTTAAAAAAAAAAAAAAATGAGAAGAATCTTTTATACTAAGCTAGTTAGCTATAGATTAGAGATGGAAATAAAAGAACTTAATATTAGATTACTTACCATTATTAGTTAGGAATTTCACCCCTCATAATATTTGGAAAAGTTTAAAAGAAAAAAACTTAATTCATTTTTTCTAAGCACATAGTGAGATCCAGTAAGATTATGTCACACCCCAAACCCAAAAGGGTTCAAAGCATACGAAACCAAACCTTCAAGAGAGACTATGGGGATTTTTTTTTTCTTTTCCACATGATAAGAATATATAACTATACTGAAATCTCCACATTACAAGTCAAAGCTCTATTACACATATATAGACAATACGAATTACAAATCATGTGCCTCCAAAATTTACATGAATATTCCAAACACCAAACGAGTTAACATAAAACTCCAATGTTCTCAAAAATATGCAACCCCAACAAGATTCTTGGGCTAACAAACCTCAAGAGAGCCCCACCTCTAATAGAATTAACTACTACTTCCTTAAAAATAACTAGATCAAATCACCAATTGATAATAATGTTAGTCTCCCAATACATCATAACACTCTAATCACCACCAATAAGACAAGCTCCATTTCCAAGGTGTAGCTAATTTATCTGAAAAAAATCTATTTGAGAGTGGAATGAGCTAAAATCCAGTAAGTAGCATAATTAATGGGAATGAGAGAAATGCAAGTTTCATGATATCCAGCAAATTCATTTTCATTGGTAAGATGACAAGAATGATTGAAATTATGCAATATAAAGATTTCTCAAAATATCTCAATATGAAACTATTTACTATATACTGTGAGCTGTCAAAACAACATTTTTAAAACCACAAAGACATTATACCGCCATAGAGACAAGTCAAAACCCATAAACCACTAGCATGATATGTACCTCTTTTGGCATGTGGTCTATTGGCCCTACCTAGCCTCACCCACACCCTTAAAGATTTACCTATCCCTTCGTGGGCAGCAGGGGATGACACGCCATGTAGTACCTCTTTTACATGTGGTCTCTTGGCCCTGCCTAGCCTCACCCACACACTCAAGGATTTACCTCTTCCCCTCCCCCCCCCCCCCCCTAATGGGCAGTAGGGAATGATGCATCACACAGTACCTCTTTTGCATGTGCTCTATTGGCTCTATGGGTAGTAGTCTCACCCACACACTCAAGAATTTACCTGCATCATGCAAAGTGGAAGGCTTTAACCTGACTCATCATCACAAAGACAGGGTGATCACCAACATCATAGCACAAGGGCAAACCCACATTGAAAGTTCACAAGTTAAATGTATTCAAAATATACAGTTTACTTCCAAGTAGCTTCTTAAGATATTTCGATAACCAAATATCCACAATATTCTCAAAGTCCTCTAAATTGTTTCTTGTCAAAAATATTTTGCATCAATTTCCCAAATAATGCAATTTACCTCAATCGGGTACCATGAAATCAACCAATCCTGTCACTAGGTCCATCATCAAAAATCTTAGAACCTAGAAACAAAATGATCAAGCCTATCAATAACAATGCCCATCACAAAATACCATCAAACCTATCTCTATAGATCAACAATGTCCCCTAAAATCAAATTTAGGGCCTAGAGCTTAACTTGACTATCCAAAGGCACCTATTCCCAAAGGATATCAAACAAGCATACAAATGATCCAAGGGACCATAACATAGCCAAAGCATTTTAATTCTCTACTGCAAGCAAATGTGCATATATAAACATAAGACACATCACTTCAAAATAGAGGTAACTTATCTCATTAGTTTCCTTTTTGAGCAACAAATGATTAAACCAACCATTATTAAAATCAGCTAAGTAAAACACATGTCAAGGGAAACACAAGAATTTACAAGCCAAACCATTTGAATAATGTTTGAAATAAATTCCATAAAATCTTAAAGTTTTAGTCTTACTTTCAGATTCAGTACATAGCAGGCCAGCCATTTTGTAAAAATCGTTTGATCAACGAAAAGTTATCCAATTAATACGAAACTTTAAGGGAACATTCCCCCATATGTATACAATGTACCACAGAAAATTCAGCACAAAAAGAATTTTCTATAATTTATTAAAAATCATGTATTGTGGCTGACTCAAATCTGTCCCCAACAATTTTAGAAAATTGCTTTAGTTTTAAGACTAGCCCAAATTATTTGAGAATTTACTCACATTAAAACCACAAGATTTAAGCATATTAAAAACAAGGAATCAACTCAAAATCTCATATAAGCAACTTATCAAACACTTGGTATGCAAAAACCACATGCTCACACATCACGTGTCAAAGTCACTCAAATGCAAAGGAAACACACTTTAAAATCAACTCACATCAACATATGCAACAACAAAAACTATATGGTTGCTCTAGGAAATCAACCCTCAAATATCCATTAGAAAACTATACAACCAAAACCTTTTATCAAAGTGAATCTCTCAAATGATATGAAATTTTCGGATTTTAACAAAACCATTGCTACCCAAAACATCTTAACCCTCTAATTTTCCATTATTCACCAAAACCCATCAAGCATTCACCATAATAATCATTAAATAGCAAAACCCAAAGGATTTCATAGAAGAAATTGAGGTAAAAGCTTAGATTTTAACCTTGGGTTTAAACCACTTCGAAATCTCATGGAGCTTTAGCTACTAGGAAAACCAATGGAGACATAATCCTCCCTAACAACGAGGTCTCGACTAGAGAGAGAAAGAAAGAAATGAGAAACGGCTGAAGAAAAGTAGGGGGGGTGTGGCTTACCATATAGTGATGTATGGATTATTATGGACCACTCATCACAAAAATATCCTGAGAAGAAATTTACCATTTCACCTTTAATTTCTTCTCTTCCATAATCCTCACCTAGCCCATCACCCCAAATCACTTAAATGCCATCACATGCTTTTAATATTAAAAAGACCTCTATAAAAATAATTAACACTCTTACTAAAAAACATAGAATTCACTTGAGATATTATTCACATTGTAAAATTGCTTAAAAAGGTTTGGGGTGTTACGGACTATGTCGTCATCTAAGTGGACTTTTAATGCAACTTCATCCCAAAAGCTAATTGCTACCCAAAAAAAGTGAACTAAATAAAAATTTTCAATCTGAGTTATATGTCACTTACTTCATCTAACAACACTATAACTGTGATGTAAAAATTAAACATCTTTCATTCAGTTTATGTTATTTATTCTTTATAGTCCAACTCGTTACATGTGTTAATTAAATGCTCTGTGAATGATAGTTGCACTGAATCCGAACTTGTCCAAAAAATTGTTGAAGAGATCTTAAATTCTGAATTCACTCAAATGCCATCAAATGTTGCTACAATGGAGCTGGTAGGAATAAATTCTCACATGGAGGCCCTAACAAAACTTTTAGATATTGAATCAAATGATGTTCGCATGGTAGGGATCACTGGCCTTGGTGGAATAGGCAAAACTACAATTGCAAAAGCTATTTATAATAGCTTTTCAAATTGTTTCAAAGCAAAAAGTTTTCTAGAGAATGTTAGAGAGTGGTCAAAGACAGATCAAGGCATAATCCATTTACAAGAGACACTTCTTAAGGGTATCTTAGAGGATAAGAGTTTGAGAGTGAACACTATATATGAAGGAACCACAAGGATAAATAAAATTCTTCACCTAAAAAAGGCTCTTATCATTCTTGATGACGTGGATAATGTCGACCAGATAGAAACATTACTTGGACAATGTGAATGCTTTGCATTTGGAAGTAGAATCATTCTGACGACAAGATATAAAAGCTTGCTAGTTATTCGAAATGGTCTTTTAACCTATGACTATGGGGTTAAGGAATTAGATGAAGATGAAGCAATTGAACTCTTTCGTAAGCACGCCTTCCCAAGTAATGAAGTCCCTGAAGATTATTTGGAACTCGAGAAACAAGCTATAAGTTATGCCAAAGGCCTTCCTCTAGCTCTAAAAGTAATGGGTCGTGATTTGTGTAAGAAAACTATACATGAATGGGATGATGCGTTAGATTGTTATAGAACAAATCCTCTTGAAGATATTCAAAAAATACTAAGAAGAAGTTATGAAGGATTAACCGAAAATGAACGGAATATTTTCCTAGATATTGCATGTTTCTTCAAGGGATATGACATGAGTTATAACAAGATTAAGGATGTATTGAAAGCTTGTGCTTTAAACCCAGTATATGGTATTCGAAAACTTATTGATAAGTGTCTCTTGACTATTGATCAATATAATTATTATTTGTCAATGCATGACTTATTACAACAAATGGGTATGGACATTGTTCGACAAGAAGCACCACAAAAACCTGGGGAACGTAGCAGACTATGGTGTTATGAAGAAGCTCTTGATGTAGTAACGGAAAATATGGTATGTATGTTGTTTTGATTCACTTTCTCCCTTTACTTCACATGAAAGATGTATTACTCTTTTTTCCTTTTTATTTATTTATTTAGGGAGAATATGATTTTTGTTTAAAATTTATTAACTATTATATGTTTTGGTGATTCACTGACCCTTTTGTTCAATTAGGGTTCAGATAAAATTCGAAGCATAATATTGTGGCTGCCTAAATTAGAACCAGTAGAGGTGCAAATAAAGGCACAATTTGGTAAGATGAAAAATCTTAGATTGCTTTTGATTCGTAATGTACGTTGTTGCAATGGACCCATTGAATGTCTTCCCAATGGATTAAGCTTGCTTGATTGGCGTGAATATCCATTTTCTTCATGGCCACCAAATTATTTTCCTAAAAAACTGGTTGTGCTCAACATGCCTTTTATCCTATTAAAGGAACCAGTACTCAAGCAGGTATGATCACTAGCATTTATAAATTATTATTTTATCAAAGTTTTTAATTTTTAATTTATTTATATATACTTCTTTAAAGGTTAAACCATGTTCTAACTTTCAAATTTTTTCCTACAGATTTTTGTATCCGTGACATATGTGGACTTCAGTTGGTGCAATCTGATTACAAAAATACCTAACTTATCAATGACCCCAAACATAACACAATTGATACTTGAAGGGTGTAGAAATTTAGTTGAGATTGATGACTCTGTGGGGCATCTTGATAAGCTTAAAGTGTGGGACCTTGGCGGTTGCGAAAAAATTGAAACTCTTCCGAACTGTCTCACGATGAAATCTCTTACATCTTTTAATCTGAAAGGATGCGAGAGGATTAAGAAGTTCCCAAATATCTTGCACGAAATGGAAGGTGTTAAAAATTTATATCTTCCAGGAAATTGTACTAATGAATTGCCTCTGTCATTTGGGAATTTGATTGGGCTTAAGGGCTTAACTATAGGATCATCGGATTCAGGAGAGGCACATCTTCCAAGTAGCATCTATAATTTACAACATATAGAGTGGCTTAATTTTTCTAGCAATGTCATATTTCCCAAGAATGTGGAGATTGATAGACAGCCAATGTGCAACTCTCTTGGTTGCTCTTCCAAATATGTTTTTCCAATGTTGAAAGGACTACAACTTATTGGCTTTGAAATTCGCTCAGAAATAGAATTTATTTTGAATTATTGTTGCCCCCTCACACTAGTAGAGTTAGAAATCTACTACAGCAAAGTTGCCACCCTCCCAGAAAGCATGAGCAGATGTGAGAGATTACATACGCTTATTATTGCAGATTGCGATGAGTTTCGAGAAATCCCAAGGCTTCCACATAGTATAAGACATGTAGAAGTAGCAAGTTGCCACTCGCTGGGTTTACAATCATTCTTTCAGGTATATCTCTCTCTTAAAGATATTAAGAAACCATATGTGTTACCTTCACAAATACTACATGATTTGCTAAGATGTAACTTGTTGAATTTGCTAATTGCATGCAGCTTCGAGAAATCATAGGGCTTCCACCGAATCTACCACCATGTTTAGGTGTAACAAGCCACATGTTAATGTTTCCACACTCATCTACAATGCTTCCAATTTGGCAGATTTGCCTTTGTGAATATAGTTTTGAGGTAACAGGAGATGAGAATGATATTCCAAATTGGTTCAACCATCAAAGGGATGGAAATTTAATATCATTCTCGATTGGTCCTGAATTTCCAACAATTGCTCTCTGTACTGCTTATGGAATACAAGATTCTTATTGTGAATTTGTTCATGGTTTTCGTTGTAATTTTGATTACCACGTCATCATTTCCATCAATGGTAGTGAACGAACATTTGAAAGAAAAACCATTGAAAAAGATAAGAGGTGTGGGCATCTGTGTTTTTCATGTAGACCTCAGAGCTCATTGCAAGAACTATTTCAGGACTTGAAACTAACTGATCGGAATCATGTTGAGATCCTCTGTGAAACTTTCCCTCGTGATTCTTATCTTCCTATCGTTAAAAGGATAGGAGTCCATGTAGAATGCAATTGCCCTCCTCCTCCTCAAAATCCCAGTATCTTTCAAGACATTAATGGGCACCTTTCTTTGCAATCGGGTTTGGGACTTCCCATGGATACAGAAAATGGATCAGACTTAGGTTCGGCATTTGACGCATCAAATGTTGATGGGTTTGATTTGGGCTCATCTTCAGTGGCCCAGCCTGTAACGCCCCAAGTAAAAAGAAAGAGTAAAAAAAGAAAAAGAAAGTTAAGGCCACGTTTTGGAACGTTGTTTAAACAACAATTTCCATTGTTTAAAAAAAGAAAAAGAAAAGTGATGGTCTGATTTGTTTAAACAACTCAACTCAACTCAACTTCAAACTCAGATTAGATCGAATCCAAATCCAATGGCTATCATTTTCTCATATCTCCACACCGATTCAGGCCTCAAATCTCTCGACGAGTTTCTTTCCGGAAAATCCTATGTTTCCGGGGACAATATCACCAAGGATGACATCAAGGTATACGCTGCCGTTTTGGTGACTCTTTCCCCAATGTTTGCAAGTGGT
Source organism: Quercus variabilis (assembly GCA_030445155.1). NCBI lineage: Eukaryota > Viridiplantae > Streptophyta > Magnoliopsida > Fagales > Fagaceae > Quercus > Quercus variabilis. Next base: position 1,648,657 of record CP129448.1, on the reverse strand, counting down.
ACGACGCCGTTTCTTCCTAACTCGCTGCAAGGTTTGCTTTCTCACTCTCTCTCTCTTTTATTTATTTATTTTTGCAAATTCTGAGTGATGGTCTGATAATTGTTGCATACAGTGACGGGGTTTCTGATGCAAATTCTTAGTAAGGCTTGTTGTTGCTTCTTTTATTGGTTTGTCATTGCTGAACTATGATTTGTTTTTATTATTTATTTTTTTGGTTATCAGTATTATCTCACAAAATTTTCTGTTTTAATACCTTTGGTAATATGCTATTCTGTATTTTTCTCTATCAACTTTCAACTTGGTGTTATTCTTTTCCTTGGCTGCCAAATAGAGGTGAAGATTATTATCTGATTTTACAGTTTTGTAGGAAATGATTCCTTAGTATTGTTGGAATAGACATTTTTTAAGTCTATGACTTCTTTTTTATTATGGTTTGGACTTTGGACTATTGCTGCATTTTTTTTTCCTAATGTTTTTAAATTCTCTAATAATTTCCTGGACTCTCACTCATTGAATTTTGGTGTGTGTATGTTTGTAAAAGCTGCTTATGAAAATCCAGGTATTAGCAAGTTGATCAAGATGTTGGTTTCATGTAATGGTGTCTGTAAGATTTTCTTTTCACAAGCCTATAACAGACTGACAGAGATTTAGATTTACTTTGATTTAGGGTGAGTTTGGTTCAGCTTTTTGTAAAAGTGCATAATCAAAAAGTGGAGTTTTTAAAAAGTGCATAATGAAAAAGTGCATTTTCAAAAAGCTAAGTGTTTGGTAAAAGCTGTTAAAAAGTGCTTTTTGAAAAAGCTGAGTGTTTGGCTAGCATTTATAAAAGTGGCATTTTGAGGGATAAATTACAAAAAAGGACAATGTATATATAAAGAAGTTTATTTCATACTTTTTTTTTATTTTTTTTTTATGTGAGTTTATTTCATACTTATTAATAAATTACTTCATATAATAATAATAATAAATATATTATTGGTATTATTTTAATAATGTTTGGGCTATTTTTATTTTTTAGTTTCATAATTATTTGTTATTACCATTAATGACTTCTTATTAATATTAATTAAATCTAAATAATTTTCATCATCATGAAACTCAAAATGAAAATGTAAAAAAATGATAAAATATACACCAATAATCCAGGTTTAAATTGTACTACATAAAAATGTAAAAAGATATAAAATACATATCATTAAGCCAAGTTTAAATTGTACAACACAAAAATATAAAAAAGATAATAAAATACATACTAATAACCCAAGTTTAAATTGTACTACATGATATTATAAAATAAAATAAAAGACAACTACTAATTATTATCCCCCCAAATGGAATTAGCAATTGAATCACGAAGAACCACCATCGCAGGGTCTGTTAAAGATCCTGTGTTCTGCTCACACCTGCTACCTGCTTCACTATTATGTTCTCTTCTAGAAATTGAAGCTCGATTGGCGTTTATGAAGCTCCTATCATCCCTATCATTTAGTCTAACAAAATTATGAAGAGCCATAGTAGCAGATACAATAAGTATTTGGATATGGAATGGAAAAGATGGCATGTTTCTGATAATTCTCCATTTATTCTTCCACACACCAAAAGTGCGCTCAATCACACATCGAAGAGATGAGTGAGCATAATTAAATTTTTCATGTCTAGTTCTAGGGTTTCCACCTCTCCTTCGAAAGTCTTGAAGATGGTATGATATCCCTTTGTATGGTGCCAAATAGCCTTTCATCATTGGATATCCAGAATCAACTACATAATATTTTCCTAGAAAAAAAAATTCAATTGTATTAAACACACACACAAGGTGTCATTATAATGAACAATTGATTAACCAATTAAGAACCTGGTGGTGGGTGTGGAAAGTTGTTACTTTGTTTACGAATAGCATCAAGAAAAATGTGGGTGTCGTGTGCTGCACCTTCCCATCCAGGCAAAACAAATGTGAATAACATATCAAAGTCACATGCAGCCATTACATTTTGGGTTGGATATCCCTTTCTTCCAAAGTATGGAATGGACTTCTCAGTAGGTACAATCGCTACCACATGTGTGCCATCAATCGCACCAATGCAATCCTAATAAAAACATTAATAGTTTTTAGTTCCACATGACAATTATCTTATAGACAATAACATTTATTCAAATATACAATAGTACACATACTTTGAAATGTGGCCAATAAATTGGATGGTCTTGTATTTTGGTTGGAACTTCACTAAAAGTTGGATCCGAAGGCTTTACATATGCAGCTGCAAACCGAGCACCCAACAGAGTGACCATCTTCTCAAAATGTCTACTTATGGTTTCACCCGAATGCTGAAATATTTCTTGAACCATTCGGTTACATGTTCCATGACCAAGTATCAGTAAACAGATTGCCACTGACTCTTCTAATCTTATATTCCTTGAATGTTGAAGTCCATAGTTATGTTGTAAAACTTGACACAAATTTTGAAACACCTCCTTTTTCATTCTAAACATGTTGTAACACAATGTCTCATTACCTTCCATACAACGTCTCACCCAAGCCCACCCTGTTTGTTCAGAATCATAACAAGGAGTCTTATTAATGTATTTATTGAAATATGTCACAACTGCTTCACAAGTAACTGCCACAAGCTGGTAAAACTCCTCATCAGAATTGTCGTTACTATCATCATCATCATCAGAATCACTATCACTATCATCATCACTGTTACTACTCTCATCATCATCATCATCATCATTGTTATCACCATCATTATTATTGTCAGCAATGTTATAATCACCACCATCATCATCATCACAGTAATTTCTGTAATCCCCATCCATTAATAGTTCCATAAAATGGCCACTCTCATGAATACCATTATAATCATCCATATTGGTTTACGCTACACAATAAAGTAACAAATAATCAACCATTGGTAATACTTAATATAAATCAATCCATTAATAGTTCCATAAAATGGCCACTCTCATGAGTACCATTATAATCATCCATATTGGTTTACGCTACACAACAAAGTAACAAATAATCAACCATTGGTAATACTTAATATAAATCAACATAATAATCAACAAAGTAACAAAAGGCAACAATAGGTCCCAATTCAAAACATCAAGTTAATATTATATTACACATATAGTAGTCCAAAACTAATACTAAATATCACATAATATAGTTTAAAGTTAATACAACATAGCATACTTAATAAAGCTAATATTAGTCATAAGCTAATACAACATAAAAATAATATTAGTCCTAAGCTAATACAGAGTACCACATAAGGTTGGTCACTTCTTGTTTTCCCTACAAATCATTTCTTGTAGCCACTCCAGCTGTGACTCTGGCTCCTTGAAAGCTAGGAACATCTCCCTACGTGACCTTTTTAGTAAGACAATGGAAGCTTGAATTGCAAACTTACTATCCACTCCAGGAAGTGTTCTCACAATCGCCATGACATTATCAATTGAACTTAGTGACTCTTGAGAAGTACCTTCTTGCCTATTCTGACATACAGTTATTAATTGACTAATACGATTGTCCAACATTGCAGCTCCTCCTATTTTCTTCTTTTTCTTCTGTGAGGGTATTGATTCACTAGTTCGCTTTTGTCCTGAACTACGTGATTGACTAGTATGTCCTTGCTGCAAACTATCAATGTCTAAACTCATGTCACATCGATCATCCTTAAATTCGGAGCTACCATCTGAATCACCAGCACCCTCTTGTGGCATTGTTGGAGGGAGTGTATTTGAAGAAGGGGTCCATGCAGCTACTCCAGTTGCTGCAACATCCCTAAACATTATATCAAGTTCATCTAGATTCTGTGGACCTTTCTCTCGAAATTTTCTAGCTTTGGGTAATTCCTACAAAATGTAATTGTAATTTCACTCATATAACAATAATATAAAAAAACTATCTCCAAGTAACTACATATTAATAAAATACTCAACTCACCTCCAACTTCCGCGTCCACCAATCATCAGGAGCAAGAATCGTTCCCTTCTCTGCATCCCAACCTAAACTTGTGTCAAGATTCCTCAATTGTTCCCACACTCTCCATTCACTTTTTAATACATCCCACCTACTTTTTAATTGACTCCTACCATAGTTTTGACCGATCTCGTCACAAAATTTGGTCACTAGAGCAGTCCAACCTTTGGTACTAAAGGCAGCACCTTTTGATCTATTCCCAAGTTGAATCTGTTCCACACAAAGCTTACAAAAAGTAGTTGTCCAGCTTGGATTAATATCCCATAATGCTCTAGCCTTTTTTTCCTCAGGGTTGGAAGTGGTGTTTTTACCCATCTATAAAGTTAACCAACCATAAGAAATGCAGAAAATAGAATTTATAATTTAGCAATTACAAATATTTAACCCTAACTTAAAATATAAAGAATCTCACAGCAGCCAAGGTTGAACTAAAAAATAGTAAATGGAAAATAAGCAAACAATGTTTGGATATACGTTAAACTAGCAGTGTTTAAAACCATAAAAACAAACCATACGTTAAACTACATTGTACAATAAAATGTAGCTTGGCATAGAAAGATAGCTTAAGGATTGCAACAAGCCAGCCCTCATTGTAGAGAAAGAAGCTGTGATTTTCTACAGCAAACAGAGAAAGAATAGAGCAGTAAAACAAGGACTCCCAAGCCTGGTTTTTATTCATTCACTGTTTCAGCCAGTAAATTTAGTATGTATTCATGAACATGGCTCATTTTCAACCTTAAAAGTTACAAGGGAACCACTTATAATCATACACTGTTTTTTAGTTGACCAAACCAAACACAAGTTAAAACTAGTATTACAACTTTTTTATTTTTTTTATTTGAAGTAACAGTTCTGTAAACAGTGTCAGAATTTTCAGCCAAAAATCACTTATTGGCAAATGGCAAGGCAGGCTGCAACCTTCAGTTATTTTAGAAATTGAAAAATCACTTTATAGAATCAAAGAAGTGCCAAAATAGTCACTTTATAGAATCACTTTATAGCAAATGCCAAAATAGTCATGTTGAGGTTGAAAATCCAAAAAATAAGTTATCCAAAGCAGTGCCATTTGAAAACTATGCGATGTATCAATTAATTAGCTGCTGCCTGCAGTTTGATTTTCCTGACTATTTAGACCATTGGCAAATTTCAAAGTAGACACCAAGGCTACACTTTAAGTTCATAAGTCTACCATTGACCACTTTGTATTAGCCTTATCTTTTTCCAATGGCTTCATTACTTTCTCATTGCCATTGCCAATTGTTTATCCTTGTTATCAGTTATTAGTTATCACAATGTTTGGATATACGTTATCAGTTCTCATTGCCATTGCCAATCAGTTCTCATTACAAAGAATTTTTCCCTAAAATTACAAAGCATCCACAAAAGAAAAATTACCCAAAGCACTGTTACAAAGCATTTTTCCCTAAGCATGTAGCACTATCATCATCACTGTTACAGAGCATCCACAAAAGAAAAAAAATATTACAAAGCATGTAGCACTGAAAATTTTTTTACCCGGCAAGAAATTACAAAGCATGTAGCACTGAAAATTTTTTAGCTAAAATTATTTTTCCCACACTCGGTTAAAAAAAAAAAAAAATTCAGATCAGTGTTGGTACCTGGTATTTTGGTAGCAGATCGGTGTTCTTGGTGTTTTGGTAGCAGATCGGTGTTCTTGGTAGCAGATTGGTACCTGGTATTTTGGTAGCAGATCAGTGTTAAAAAAAAAACACTTCAGTGCACAGATGAGAGAGCACTTGAAGAGGAAACGGGCACTTGAAGAAAGACAAGAAATTGAGCTAATGCCAGTGCTCATCTCAAGTGCTCTCTCATCCGTGGTCTGAGAAATAAATTGTCAGTGCCAGAAGAAATACATTCTCTTCCAAGCACTTGAAGAAAGACAAGAAAGACGGATGAGATGAGCTAATGCCAAAAGAAGAGGAAGAGGAAGAGGAAGAAGGTTCACGGCTCACTTACCACGGAGAGGGAAGAGCAGAGAAGAGATGAGCGTGAGAGTGAGAGAGCTCAGGGCTTGACGGCAGAGCAGAGAAGAGACGAGAGAAAGTGTGAGAAGTGTGAGAACTGAGGTATATATATCTCCAAGGGTAATTTGGTAAACAGGGAGACCTAACGGATACATTATGCGCGTTTGCCTTTGCTTATGGACCTCTGATGCCCCATATCTATTGCGCGTTCATGGATTATTTTTTGCCTTGGCCCAAAACGCAACTTTTTCCAAAAAGTTGCGTTTTGGGCTGAGCCAAACGCCAAAAACTGTTTCAGCATTTTACAAATGCGCATAATGATAAAAGTGGACTCTAAAAGCCCAACCAAACGGGCACTTAGAATTTTTCTGAAGTTGCAAAATTTTAAAGAACTCTGAAAAATTTCAAATTAAGATCTTTTGAACGAACATACCATAATAGAACTTTCCCAATTTTCAAAGATTTATTTCTTATATACAGAAATGACAAACATGATGAAAGGCAAAATTACCAAACTCTGGACATTGAGGACTATGAGCTGGGACTCTCTCTCTCTCTCTCTCTCTCAATACTACCTATAGGTAGAAAAGATGGGTACAAGCAATTCCTGACTTCCCAGAACTAGATTTTTTTTTTTTCCAGCGTAGAGTTTTGTTTTCAACAGTGTTTTAGTGTATATTCTTTTTTGTTATGCTCACCTGCTGTCCAATGTGTTCTATGTTTTTAATACATTTATGCTTAATTACTTTGCCTTAAAACTCAAGGCTGCACCTGTTTTTTTTTTTTTTTCACTTCAAATGTTGCAGTCTAAGAACTTACAATTTTTTTTAGCATGCAAATTCTTCATTTTATAGGCATTTACATGATCATTTCACTCTCTACCATCAATGTATAAGTCTTTATTTGTCTTTGCAGGTTGAGGACTTGGTTTACCAAGTTTTTTTAAGTTCTATTGGAAAATTTAATTGACTTGATCCATTCAAAGAAGATAACAAAAGAAAATAGAAAGAACATTTTTGCAGTTGGTGATTCTTCTTCTTCTTTCCATTCAATATTTATAATCTTACCTGTTGATTTGATTTTTGAGAAATTCAAAACTTTTCAATTTAGCACATGTATCCAGAATCTGAATTACATACCAGAAGATATTTATTGTTTATCTAAGTATTATACGTATGATTCTAAATCATAACATTCATTTGAGGGGCATCAAAATATATTAGGCTCTCTATCTCATACACACCAGTTTATGTATCAACCATGAACCATCCTATTTTATTACACTATAAAAGACAGATTCTTGATGAGAAAGAACAAAGAACAAAGAAGCAAATGTACCCCATTTTTATTTATTTTTTTTTAATATTATTGGTCATTTTTTCCAGTATAAAGAAAAGCAACATTTTCAAAAGATCAAGCAGGGCAGAAAAATATAAAATACATTGAAAGCTTGGAGTGCAAAATAAAAGTCTGGAAGCCATCCAAGAAAATGTGCTTCTCAACAGAGGATGACATTTAGTGATAGTATTGAGCATATATGAGAACAGGAAACATCAATCACATAATCTTGCAAGATTTGGAATCCCATGACTTGAACTTGATTAAAAATTCAATACTTTACATGTGCCAGATCAGAAACAGGAAACATCAATAATATGGTAGCCAATAATATGTGGTTCTTGGGAAGAGTGATGCAGTGATGCTTGAGATACATGCATGTTGTTTTGGGTTTGGAGTCTGGATGTCCTAATTTTTTTTTGTTTTATGCATAGGGGCATGACATTTTGTAATTTTCTTTGTATTTGTTTCAGATTTGGCTGGTCAAAATGGACTTTAGCTTGTATCTCCACTATGACAGTCTCAGATCTGGTAAAGATATTTTCAACTGGCCTTTGCAGCATTATAGATGGTTAAGTAAGGGGGATCCTATAGCCCTTCTCTTATGTTTCTTTTTTGTTATGAAGATGCTGAAAGGATGATTGCAAGAGCAGCAAGAGGCATTCTTATTGTGTTTCAGGTGGGAAAGGAAATTGATTTCAAACTTTATTATAGATGATCCCTACATCATCTTCGATTGGAAATTTAACTGACCTTGCTTATCTTAGTTTTCTGCTTCTTTGCATTGAGACACTTCTGCATTAAAAAAGAATATGGGTTCAAGTGAATTGGTTTGAGCGGAAGATGAATTGGCAGCTTTGTAGGCTGTAAGGTAGGTTCTCTTCTCATGCGAAATTAACTTTACTAATTGCTGCAAGTATCTCTGTTTTAGGCTGCTTGGAAGTTGATGATTGAACAAATATGGACATTAAGTTCTATCAATATATATATATGGACATTAAATTGCTGTGCATTTAACTACTTATTTTCTTTATTTCTTTAGTATGCTGATATAGGTGGTTTATATGTATGATAAATTGAAGTGCATTTTCCATTTTTGTGTTTGATTTTGTTCTAAGTATCAGGTCAATTACTTGCAAAATTGTAGAAAAAAAGACGTTATTTTGTCTAATATATTTTCTTGTCCTGGCTTAATTTAGGCTTTGTGGAAGGGGGTGCCCTTTCTCAAATCCCAGTTTTTTCCATCATGAATAATTGCCTTTTCAACTTTCTTGTTACAAAGCTTTAATTATTGTTTTTTGCTAATGCATTTGTAATCATGTTAGCAAGTCAGTATTATAGAAGGTGGAGGAGCCCTGTCTATGATCTATTTGTAATCATGCATTAAGACAAGTTAACACTTAACATGTAGTTGTATATGCTTCTATTTGAAGTTGAAATAAATCTTGTTCTTTTGCACTAGCTATGTGATATGCTTTTCTCTCCTATTTCTTGTAGTTCAATAGGCTAGACATGATCTTCATTAAGGGACCCTTTTGTATGCTAATTACCTTTGATTATGTACCCAAATTGAGTGGCATGATTTTCTGGTTAATTTATTTGTGTGTTTTATGTAGTTCTCAATATAATGGTGTTTAAAAAAACTGAGAGTCAAATTTCAATTCAGTTCAGGCAAGGATTATCAGGAAATGACTTACCATAAAAAAAAAAAAAAATTTAAAAAAAATGACCTATTAGATCATGAAGATATTGTCAGAGTTGTGTACAATATTCTTGTACTTTTGTTATTCAGGTATCACTTAGAATGAAAGACATTTGTGACATTATGTACACAAATATGGGAAATTATATCATTTGTTTGTTAATAGATAGTATATATCCAAAGATATCTAATATAAATATAATAAAGCAGAAACATCTAATGAGGCTCTGCCATGATTTTTAACTGTTTGTGAAATTTAAGATTTATAAGATAAAATAGTATGGTTGTAGAGGAGGGTGGGGAGGGGGCGGGAGGGTCAAGAAACGGGGAGAAAGTAGAGCAAAGCCACAAAGTTCAGTCATTACTCTAACTTGTATATATTGGTGTGGTTCTTTTAGGTGAAGAGAATGATCAATCCTTTGCCAATAGTGAGCTTAATGAAAGAGTATACAGGCATTACGAGTGTCCTCAATTAGAATTGCTTTTCTTGGGATGAATTTGCAGAACATTGGCACTATGGCAGCTGATGTTTAGCTTTGGGAAGCTTATATCAAGGTGCCATTCTATCCCATTAGTAATTTTGCTAGGATAATGGGTTCTCCTCTAGTTATCACTAAAGAGCACCCTAAAGCATAGCATACAAACTTGTATTTTTTTCCCCTTTGATGAATTGATATTAATTCTGTATTCATTTAGTAAACTGAGTGTTTTTGGGTAACATGGGATGAAGTATATATAATCATATGGATTGTATAATAATCAATGAACTGGATAATTTTGAGTAGCTTTTGTTTAAAAATGACATTTTGCAGGAACATTCGGATGCAACTGCATACAAATATAGGGGGATCTCATATTTCTGATTTGTGCTTGATTTATGGTAATGAAAGTCAGAATGGAAGATCAAGTTGTTTGGACATGAAAATGGAGGTCAACAATAATGCCTTTTGGATGGGATTGACAATAACTTCGGATATGCAATATCCAGCTAGGGAGCTTGAAATATCTTATCAAGGGAAAAGTGAAAGTTTGCAACTTCTTAAGCCTCAGCATGTTCTCAAAAATTTCAGAGATCATCGAGTGAGAGATACAAGAAGAACTTGAGGAAAGGCCATGAGTAGTCAAAACAAACGTGGGTGCTGAGAAGAGGACAAAGACTACATTTGAATAGAATGTATTGATACAACACTTCAAACTGTTCCTAAAATAGATGAGAAGCTCTTTTTAGAGGGTTTTTGAACTCTTAGAAGATGAGAGAATGGCCATGAAATTTGCAACGAGGAAATGGTTATTGAGAAAGGTTTGACGGGACATCTATTTTGCTTGTCAAATTGGGATATTATATAGATTTGGTTCCGGAGTTTTGTCAATGTAAATAAGATCCAATTTTAGAGTAGAGAGTTTTTTTTTTTTTTTTTGCTTAGGAGTAAAGATATTTTTGGAATAGAATTTCTTGCATGATTTCATTTTTATACTTATACCCAAATCATTTTCAAGTGTTCAAGGTTTTAATAAGAAGTCAGCTTGATTTTGTTGGGAGTACCTGCAGCTGCATGGGGATGTTTACTTTCTTGCCTTAAAATGTACAGGATGCCTTAAAAAGTAAATCAGTAACTAAGTTTATATTAAATATTAACTTGTCACTATCATTCTTTAGGCTTGAAACTTGGGATAACCTAGAATCAGAAGAGAAAAGTAATTGAACAAACTTTCAGTTACATGTACACTGATTTACTTTTTAAGGCATCCTGTACTTTTAAGTTAAAAAAAAAAAAAAAAAAATAGTTATTGGTCTTTGATTAACTTATTCTTAGGTGGTTTGGGCTCAACCCCCAAGTGTGTTTGGGTTCATGTTTGTAGAATTTACCCATCTCTTTTATTCGCTTCGCAATAAATAAATTAATAAATAATACTACCAATAAGAACAAGTAAATTTCATGCTAAAATGGCAAAGAGGGTGCTAGTGCTGTTTGCACCCAATGCATTAAACATATATATAGCCTTCTTGGCAATTCTGCCATTTAGATCTCTAAGAACAACAACCCAAACAATTTATCCATGTGGCCCAGTATGTCAAAATTTGCCCTATTTGTCAAACTGTATATTGATTATTATAAAAAAATGTACAAAATTCTGTCATTTTTGTCTTAATGCAGATTATGTCAGTTAGATATATAAGTTCAATAAACATTACGCCGCTTGCAGTGTAAACTTAAGTAGTAGAACCAATGACTATAGATTGGATGCTATAACATAGAAGTACTGGTAAGAGCATTTGCATTGGACTAGACAATGGGCTAGTCCAGCCAAAATATGCCTAGAAAGCCCAATTAATTGACCCACATTGGACAAGTAGCCTAATAACAAAAACTCATGCAAGCTACACTAGTCATCCAAACATAATTGACATTGTAGCTTAAACAATTACATTTTTTTTTTAATATAGTTCCCGATGATGAATCAGCTTCAATTAGAACTAAGCTACAACTTAGTGGATGATATTTTTTGAATATTTTTGAAAAAATACTACCAAATTTGGTCACTAAAGCTGCTTCTCTTCACTAAATGAAATTTTCTAGGAATTTAATAGTTATCCTACTTTGAACATGATAGTAATAAAGTTCATCTATAAATAAAAATTCACATAGTTTCCTTTTAAAATTTTCTTTTAGGTCTTGACTACTATGTTTGATAACCATAAGGGCCATCCTTAAATAATTGGTCACATATTTGCATCACTTGGAATGAAGGTCCATGATGGCAAAAATGGCCCTTACGTGTGGGACATTTTTTTTTTTTTTGGTATTAGTTCTAGGTATGTAAGACTTGGTATTTGTGGCAAAATGTATATTTCTTACTATATTTAGCCATAATTAATGTATAAGGAAAACTTCAAGGAGGCTGAAAAATCGTTATAGACTAATCATTACAGTTTTGTTAATAAGTTGAACAAAATGGTCAAATTCCACCCTTTCATTTTTCTTTATAAAGATGGTTGTGGTTAACTTTTTGCTAGACTCATCTTCTTGTTGGATTATAAAGGCTGTTTATTTTTATTTTTTTTTTCCTTTTCCTCTTTTTACTAATATAATATAATTGAAGCTAATTCTTCAAAATGCAAAGCACAAGGTTCAAGGTTATATAGAGATCATAAAGAATAGCAAGAAACTATTTCAAAATAAAATGATAAAATATTTATGTAGTTAACATACGTGGCTCGATTGCCTATTATTTATGTTTTTGGCTTTGAGTTGTTTGTGTGCACAGCTTCACAAAATTGCCTACCTTTGTTGACCTTTTCATATATAAATCAATAAAGAGGATGCCATGCAACAATTGAGTAGGGTAAATTTCACTATTCTTATTCTTTGTGATTTGTGAGAGCTTTTTTGGAGTATTTGAAGTTTGTGAAAGTGCCTCTATACTACTTTTCTAGTTTTCATATTTATTAGGAAAACTTTCCGTCGTCGACGCCTATAAATGATTTAAGACAAAATTTAGTTACAAAATTGATTGCAGTTTAAGGATATAATTTTACTCAATATCTTTATATTGAAGATGAATATTGACAAATCTACCATTGGAATTATTATTATTTTTTAAAAAAATATCCTCAATGCTTGTAAAATTTCTAGAAAATTAAAGATAAATAACTATATCATTAATAAATTATTTAAATTTCAAGTTTTTGTAGTTTAAAACTAAACTATGCATAAAATATAATTTTATAGATTATATAGTAAATAATATTCAATTGATACAAAACTTGACATATGTGTTAAGAGCATAAAGAACATGTAATCCAACTGTTAGATTTTTGCCTTGCACTTATTTGTTCATCCTCGCAATTGTTGAGTGCTTCAATTAATTAATTTTCTAATAATGTATATTTTGCATTAAGTGTGTTTATATTTAAAATTAATCAAGTTGTAATTAAAATTGAGGGTCTAAACTAGCTCTAGCATTTACATTATCAAGATTTCAATTTTTTTTTTCAAAGTCCAAAAAATAATTCTCTACTTGTGGTTTAGTAGCACTTTTTAATCTCCACAGAAATATCTTGAGTTTGAATCCACTAATTATTATAAAAAAAAAAAAAAAAAAAAAAAATTCTTGCAATCATAAATTTGATAATTTGGGTGCCTGCTAGGCCTACACCAAGTTTCCTGACCAATCAACTACATAATCAAAGTGTCCAGTACACAGGACTCCTCATTCTATAAGTTGTGGAGAAGTGATTTATAGAAATCTTTACTACCAATTTTTGGAAAGAGATTAAATTTTATAAGGACGTGTTGTAAAACCCATATTTTACACAATCCAATAAGTGATTGTCATATCAACATTTTATTTAAAATTCAATACATCCTACTACACCTAATAACTTCTCGATAAATTTTCAATTTGGTTGAATTTATATATGAGTATTAGAACTGATTGAGTGTAATTATGTTTATTCTGAAATATGTAATAAGATAATGTGGCATGTTGGGATTATAGGGGTAAAACATGAGTTTTACACCATATCCTTATAGAATTTAATCTATTTTGGAAACAAAAACTCTGTGTTCCAAAACCCCATAATATCAAAGCCAGTGTTTGATGACCATTTCTTGTCTTAACAGATCTGAAAGGGTGTTCTTTTTTATTCAGTTTCTTCTTTCTTTGTTTTGGTGATCATTTCTTGTCCTAATAGATTGAAGATTGAATTCGAATATTTTTAGGGTTTTAGTATTGGAATTTCAAAAATAGATGCTTTTTCTTTTTGTTTGGATTGCAGTTCTCACAGTTACAAATCCAAATCAACCCACATGCAAGTATGCTTTAATCCCACAGAAATTACAGCAAGAACAATTTACTAACCCAAGAAAAAAAAAAGTCAGATTGAACTAGGAATCCAAAATTAAAGCTAAGTAACTAAGAAGGTGAAAGACACTAATGAATAATAGGCATGAGACAAGGGAACCTTGTATCCAAGAACAAAGGACAGAGCAAGAGACAAATGAATAACGGAAACCAACCACCGATCAGTCTGAATTTAAAACCATAATACAAATAAGAATAGGTGTGGCGCCTCACCTTTAAAAGAGGTTGCTTAACATTTAGTTATTTACAAAGTTGCCCATTATCATCAATCTCAAATGCTTACCTTTCAACTGAGGAGAATGAAAACTCAAGGGAACTAATTTTTGAAGGTGGAGAGTGATTATACAATGAAGGACTTGGGGGCACAAAGACTTCAATAACTCCCTCAAGCATCTGTGTGATCTTTTTCATCGAGGGTCTTAGTGAAGGATCTTCTTGAATACACCAAATTGCCACAATCACAAGCCTCTCTAACCTCTTCATGTCATTGCTTGCTTCCTCATCGTTTTCTACCAACTTATCTAATTTTCTATCTTTGTAACATTCGTAAGCCCAGTCTATTAATGCCTCCTCTGCTTGCAATGCAAATGTAACACTAGACTTGCAACAAATAATCTCAAGTAACATCACACCAAAACTATACACATCAACCTTAACGGAAATGGATGCTTTCCTAAACCATTCAGGTGCAAAGTACCCAATCGTCCCTCTTATTCCTGTTTGAGCAGCCCGAGTTTGCTCAGCCAATAAAAGCTTTGCTAATCCAAAATCAGCAATCCTTGGTGTAAAGTATTCATCCAAAAGTATGTTTTGAGGCTTTATGTCACAATGGATGATTTGGGTGCAACATTCTTCATGTAAGTACATGAGACCTCTTGCAATTCCATAAGCAATCTGCACTCTTTGGTTCCAATGAGGTCTGGATATCCCAAAGAGAAAGTTAGCTAAAGAGCCATTACTCATGTACTCATATACCAATAGCCGGTGCTGCCCCTCATCACAATAACCAAGCAACCGGACTAAATTTTTATGATGACGCTCACTTCTGTTTTGAATTCTTTCTCACCTTCTTCTACCACCTTACCTAACTTCTTCACTGCAACAAATCTTTTTGAATCTGATGGAAGGACCCCTTTATAAACAGTTCCGAAAGCACCTTTTCCTACTGTTTGCTTGAAGCCCCTGGTCGCTTGTTCGAGCTCTTTATATGTATAGCTTCTCACATTTGTTGCAAGTGTGCTATCAATATTCCATGGCGAATTCAGCTTTTTGTGGTGCAAGTAGATAATAGCCACAATACTAGCTATGAAGAAAAGGATATTGAGAAATGCAGAGCTGCCAAGGAGTAGTGCCAAAACAACTACCACAGATTGGCTTTTCTTCACTGGAACAAAGCTATTAGGTACCTTGATGAAAGCTATTCTCGTAATATTTGTGCTATATCTTCCGTTGGACAGAGGATACTTCTTCTTCCAACAATAACCATCTGTTTTTTCATAAATGGCCACAACACACATGCAATCGTCAAGGCATTGCTGCTTACACTGTGTCTCATTAGCCCCTTGAACGAGGCTGTAATCTGTAAACGGCCAGTCCATATTTGTAAGCCGTACAAAGCTTACCTGCCCTTTATTTTCTTCCCATCCATTGTCGCAGTTGGGTAACGGAAAATCTGGTTTACACCCTGCCCAATCCTCATATGGGCTCAATTGAGAAAATCCATAAGGACATGAGCAAAATGTCCCGCCCCCACTTGAAGCATCTGAGGTACGACAAACACCGTTGAGTCCACAGAACCCACCTACAAAAGTATTAGCATCAAATACACCACAAATATCAGTAATACCAGGAATGCCTTGCACTGGATCCCATGTTGAAGGACAGCTTCCACAACTTGTGTCCTGCTGTCTGAGATGTTTGTATATTCTGAAGACCCCATCATAATCAATCCTCGCCATGTGGTAGAAAGAGTCTTTTGAGCCTGGATCTTCTTGGGTAAGGTTGAAGATGTTGGTTGAATTGTTCGCATCTTGGACGTACATGTATCCGGCTTCAGTAAAGATCAACTGTGATTCCCAGAACATTGTCATGGTGGCAAAATAAGCATGATTAAGGACTTCAGATGGCATATTTATAGAATAAAGCACCAGATTGCCATCAAGCTGTAAAGAAAGCTGGAAGCGGCCATAAGAATAATTTGTAGTAGATTGGTGAGACCTGAGTGTGGTATTCATGTACAGTATTTGACCAGGCAAAATCGTATCAGTAGGCTCTTTGAAGCTTTCCCATATAGAATTATACCGCTCATCTAAAATCACCAAGTTCCCATTGTCCAGTATAGCCGCACAACTGGATTTGGAACCATTCCCTGGAGCCTTCCATAACTCATTGCCATTAGGGTCATTGAGAACAAATGCACTGCTGCTATTCTGCGTCAGTGTAGAACCTTGTGGTGCTGGTTCATTGCCATTTGCAGACCAAACTATGGTTTGGTCTTTTGTTTTAGTAAACCAAACTGCAAGCAAGAATTGAGACTCTTTCTCATTGATTTGGAAACGGCGGAATCCAAAGGAAAATTCACCTGAACGCGACGTGAATAATGGATTAATATCTTGGTCTGTAACTGAAGCCAGTGAGTTCAACAATATGTTACAGTCATCTTTGGTGTAGGTAAAAACAGTGGGAACGAGAGGAAGAAGCAGAAGGAGAAGAAAGAGAGAACAACAATGATGAAGTGTTGAAGTAACCATTGCCATAATAACGGTTATGGCTTATGGGTTATATGAGTTAGAAAGAAACCATTACAACAACATTTATAATGTTTTATAGGTTTTAAACATGCTGTTCCAAGCGGTTGCTGTAGTCTTGTAATTGAGATTATTTAAGAACCAGTCATTTTCATGGTCTATGACATCTTCAGAAATTTGAATTAACTAACAGCAAATTGTTTGGAAAAAGTCTAACTAATAAGACTAGCGTCAAGAAAGCATGAATGCTTCAACTAGTAGCAATGTTATCAAATGAGAATACCTTTTCAATTAATAAAGATATCTCTTTAATCTCTCTCCCTTAAATTAATAGTAGCTTCTTAATTACTACTAGTTTTTTATTATTTAGACAGATGTTGCTCTGCTTTAGCATTTGTATGATAGTTGAGATTTTATTTCTTGTATCTATGAGTGTAATGTCCTATAAACAACATGATTCTATGTACAGCTTTTGAATCTATAATAATTAATCTAAACCAAGAATAATCAAGAAATTTATACATTTTAGGGCTAACTTGATATATTTTAAGTCTTTTTATTATTATTATTATTATATATAGAGAGAGAGGGTTTCAACTTATAACTTCAACCTCTAGCGTTTGTTTCTGATAATTGTATTTTTTATTATCAAACTAAGGCATCAATCAATTTTTGGTATAAGTAGATAATATTTATTTAACTTTCTACTCTCAAGTCTCAAGTTGTTAAAAGAATTGAACATGAATTTTTTTTTTTTTTTTTTTTTTTTTTTTTTTTTTTTTACAATTATCCAATATTTAGAAGCCTTTCAAGGAGAGGGAAAGAGTGCAAAACTCATATATATATATATATATATATATATATATATTTTAAAGAAAATTAATTATCATCCCAAATTTTTTGGAGCATACATTTGAAGTGGCGAGAATTAATTCTCTAGTTTATGTTTTGAATTTAAAATTATGATATGTGCTTAAAATATTTAATTATATCAATTAAGAGTATTTGAAGTATTCAACCGGCGGTACTAATAGACACAACTCAATTAGACCTCACTAGCTGCGTCATTAGCTTAATGCATGGGCAATGCCTCATTGCCCAAGTTTATAATAGTGTCAATTTCCACGCCGCTCCTTGATTTAATGCATGTATCATTGCAAGTCTTCACTCTCTCTCTCTCTCTCTCCCCCAATTAGTTTGCCTACAATTAATAGAGTAATTAAAAGGAGTATATATTTGCAATTTGAAATAGTCACTCGGACGGCTACTCAAAAAAGAAAAAAAAAAGAAAAAAGAAAAAAAAAGGTGGCATTAGGTATCTTGGTTGAAACCTTGGCGGCTTGGCCGGCATTGTTTCGTTTGTGAAACTTGATCAAATCAAATTAAAATAGATAGTTAACATATGTGACTTGATCGCCTACTATTTAAGTTTTGGCTTTGAGTTCTTTGCTTGCACAGCTACACCTACACATAATTGCCAACTTTAGTCGAGCTTTTCAAGTATTTTTATAACTATAATTAGACGCTAACTCATGCAATGCATGAAAAACTTTTAGATTAAATGTTAAAATGTTCTGATTTAAATATTTATCTGCTTTCAACTATTTGAAAGCTGAATCAACTCCAATTTAAGATGAAAGATGTTGTTTAAACATTTCTTATGAAAAATTGTCAAAATCTTATCACATAAGATCATTAAAAATGAGAAATACAAATATTATGGAGTAATGTATTACAATAATTATAACATACTCTTACATATGGTTTAATAAGTATTACAAAAGAACTAGTCAACAAAATAATATATAATTGTGCTTGTATCTTCAAGCTTTATAAAATGTTGTTCTGGGTTTTGCTTTTTGTGAAAGTTTCTAATTCTCTTTTGTTCATTGTTTAGAGATTAGACCCATACAAATATTCTAAAAGATTAAACATACTAAAAACAAAAGATATTTGACCAAATATGATCGTCCCCCTAAATCTTCCAATTAGCAAGTAACGTAGGACATTAACTGCAACTAATCAAATAATTCCTCAAATTTAGACCCTACAAAGCATGACAGCAACTATGTTACCAAAAACCCCAAAGCTTAAGACATTGCATAATTTAGCAATACTATGCAAATCTTATATAATCAGTCCATCAACCTTTTTCTCAACTAAGAATAGTAATCAAACAGCACTAAGAAAAAAATTGCACAAGAAAAATAAGATAAAACTAGTAAGAGTATAAGGCTAGAACTGTACTCTAAATTATTGCAATTTTTTTATAATAAAAAAATCCATAATAAAAACAAACATAGAGTTAATATAATTAATTAAGAAATCAAACAAATAAAATTATAACAATGTTTTATACTACAATATCTAAATATTCAAACAAAATCCTACTATATCACAGCCAAAAAGTACCCATAACCATAAGCCTAGAACGAAACCAAAAAAAAAAAAAAAAATGGTACTGAGATTGAGCAATATGGAGATTGAAGCATAATATATAGAGATTCAAAGAAAAGGGGTACCATATTGATGTAGAGATAGTAGAGTAGCCAGGGCTTTGGTTAAACAGAAAGACCTCAAATATGAGAAAAGAAAATCTAAATTTGATTTTTTTTTTTAAATACAATTCATTCTTGTGTACGTAGTCATGCCAAGCACACAAAAGACAATTTAACGCAATGGCCCCTCTTTATTTAGAAGATGGCTCTTTTATCGGTCTTGGAATTCATATTGCACAAAAATTGCAACAGGGAGGAAAAAAAAAAAAAAAAGAACTTAAATTCATAGAGAGGAGGAAAAGAACCATTACGTTTATAATGGACCAAAGCAATCGGGTTTTCTGGGTCTTCGTTGTAGATAAGAGATTGGATTGGAGTGAGAGAGAAGGAAAGCGGCAATTGAAGCTCAAAGTTTTCACTGTGTGTAGAGTTTTCAGAAATTTGGAGTCGGGTTTTTCAAAATAATAATAAAGAGAATAAATTAAATTTAAAAAATAATAATAATGTGGAAAATTGTAGAGGCTCCAAAGCTTATGTAGCACAATATAAGGAAGTCAACAAATGGTTAAACGTCTTCAATTTTATATTTTATATATATATATATATATATATATTATTTATAAGGTAAAATACTAATTTGTTCCCTTTCCTTTATATCATATTTCAATTTAGCCCTAACTTTTTAACTATGTCAATTTGGTCCTTAACTTTTTAGTGTTACGTCAATTTAGTTCATGTTGTTACCTATTAATTGGATGGAAATTACTGACGTGGCTAACAGAAAAAATAAAAAATTAGTTTATGTTGATGTGGCAATAAACTAATTTTTATTTTTGTTGTTTGCCACATTTGTAATTTTCATCCAAGAGATAACAACATGAACTAAATTAATACACTACTAGAAGGTTATAGACTAAATTAACACAATTGAACGGTTATGGACCAAACTAAAATATGGTGTAAAAGATAGGGACCAAATATATAGTTTACCCTTATTTATATCTAAAAGATGAAGGTGAATCACATTTATGTCATCATTTCTATCCATCATTTCCTAAAAAAATGTGTATAAGTATTAATGTATGTAATAATGCATTATCATTTTTTTTTAATACAAAATAGAAATTATACTCTAATACAATCTAAGTGTATAAGTGTGTGTGAAATTCCCTCCTAAAGACTTGAACCCCAACCTTTGACTCTCACATCCCACAAGTACTTATACTTGTGGAGTTACCACTGCACTAAGGGTGCGCCATGGTTGCATTATCTTTTTACTCATTCTCAAAACTAATTATAACTTATAAATCATGATATAACCATCACTTTCACTAGCATGACTTTTCACATTCTTGAACCTAAATGTAATTTATTATATAAAATACATGTAATACAAACATCTTTGGCAGAGACACCATTTATTTATTTTTAGTTTATACTTGCCCAAAAAAAAAATCTCATTCCACCACTATATTTATATCCGTATGTAAATGTAGTATTCAAGGCTAGGTTGAAGGGTTTAGTTCCACTCCTTCTTAGAGAACCATATGTCATCTTCATCAATTTCAAGAGATAGAAATAATAAAGATCTTAACAAATGGTTTTTTTCCTCTTTCTTTTTCCTTTTTGTATAAAATATTATATGCAAGAGGTTTTCCTAATATGAATTTTGTGGTGTACCAACTTTCTCTACATGGTGTCAAATTCAACTTGAATAACACATAGAATCACAAATGCATGCATGCATAATAATATAATTAAAAATATTAATTTTATAACAAATCTAAATGACGTCACTTTAAAAACAAATCACTTCCATCACACTGGAATAAATTATTCATCAAATATTATGGTTTACATCACTTTGTTCTTATAATTATTATTAAAATTTTGAGTTATGTTTACTAATTACGGTTGTTTATTCAGTCCAGTTTGGTCCATTTTGGACTATTTGGTCCAATTCAATTCACTTCAGTCCATTTTGTGCACTTGGGTCATATCTAGTCCATGCTAGCCACTTTGGTCCAATTATATCCATTTTCGTCCATTGTTTCACTTTGATTCAATTCAGTCCTCTTTGAGCTATTTGGTCCAGTTTAGTCCACTTCGGTCAACTTGGGTCCAATTTAGTCCATTCAATCCACTAAAGTCAATTTAGTTCAATTCAATCCATTTCAATCCACTTAAGTGTATTTACTTAAGAATGAGAAAAATCAAGTTTGGGTTAAGTGTATGATAAACTTTTATTATTATGATAATCTCCTTAAGAGAATGAGAATTTGAATAATAAATTTCAAAATTGAAAACTTTAGTTGTACCAAAAGAAATTAGAAAAATATAGTGCATATTAACAATAATTAGAAGAATATGGACTACTTCAAAAAAGAACAATATCAATTAAAAACACCAAAAATGATACAATTATATATTTGTAAAAATAGAGAGATGAAAATTACTTTTAGAAATTGTTTAATTTTTAGGAAGAAAAAATTATTTACAATAAATTAACATTATACCACATCTTAAAATAATTATATATTCCCATAAATTCGAGGGGTCTGCGACTAGTATGAATAAAACCTATTACACACTTGTGTGTATTCACATAAGTGTTAAATAACACTAAATCTTGAGTCTAATTCACATTTTCAACTTTGAAATCATGAGTTAAACTCAAGATTTCAGAGTTATCACACACTTGTGTGCATATACACAAATGTGTAATAAACAATGCCCATAATTATATATATCTTGTGCGGTTTTGTAAAAAAAAAAAAAAAAAAAGGTAAATACATAAATAGTATGCCATGCGACAATTGAGTAAGGTAAATTTCTCTATGCTTATTCTTTGTGATTTGTGAGAACTTTTTGGGTGTATTTGAAGTTTGTGAAAGTGCCTCTATACTACTTTTCTATTTTTCATATTTGTTAATGAAAATTTCCCCCCATCAACGTCTACGAATTTAGCCCTAAGGCCGAGCCACCTAAATACTTGATTTTCACTCTTTTACTTGTACTTGACTGTCTATTTTTCTTCGTTTCTGTCTTTCTCGAACTCATAATAATTTTTCACACAATCTTATATGAGAATGCTATCCAAAAGCCCTTGCACACAACACTACCTCCATAGTCCTCATATGCATTTCCTCGACACAGGATGCACCTCTGGCAAACATGACACCCTCCATGCTTGATATTTCTATGTTAACCATATTAAGCTAGGCTATCTAAGTTTTCAAATATCATTCCTAATTTCCAGACCATGAGTCAAGTTTAGTACTCATATGCATTTCCCCAACACAGTGGCAAACATGACACCCTCCGTGATTGATATTTCAAATATCATTCCTAATTTCCAGACTATGAGTCAATTTTAGACCATATCAATATGCAAAATTATTTCTTTATGTGAGTCTTCATTTTTTTGCTGTGTTCAAAAAGTAATTCTCCTTGTGTCTCAATAGCACTTTTTGATCTCGTCATAGAAAAATCTTGAGATTGAATTCACTACTTAATAAAAAAATCATCTTGCAATCATGAATTTGATAACCTGGGGTGCCTTCTATGCCTACACCAAGTTTCCTGACCAATCAACTACATAATCAAAGTGCCTAGTACGCAGGACTCCTTATTCTATAAAGTCTGGAGAAGTAATTTGTAGACAACTTTACTAACCAATTTTTTGGAGAAACTAATTTCCAGACTCTATCTGCGACATATTGCTTAAGCAGAAGATACTTCTCATCGCATCAAAGTCTGACCACTACTAACTCCACAATCAACTAGGATTCATAATAGTACGAGCAGACTTTACTTGACTGAATCAAGTTTCTTTGCTCGTATATGGTAATTTCTAGTTTACATCACAATTGAGCTTTCGTTGAGTTTAATTTAGGTTATAAGGTACATAATGTATTCAATCAATGGGGCTTGAACAGGTCCATTATCCCCTTCCATAACACCCCCATAAGAGAAAAGGCCCATGACCATGAGATCCAAACCCCCGGTCTGCTGAGTGCCATGAGAACTAGTGCCAACAAAATTGACAGAACTTTAAACAAAGATTGAGGCATGCATAAAAGTATAAACTTGTAATCTGGTACTTGCTACTTAGTCTAGAATAACATGTGCAAATGTTTCCACATTAAAGCTCTAAAAAACACAAGCACCAAGAGACCACAAATCAAGCTCAAAAGCCAAAGAGTTTCTAAATTTTCTCTATTCTCATTTGTCTGACCAATAGGGTGCCAAGAAAGATAGTGTGGTTCTCACAGAATACCTCCATTATAGCTTCCCAGGTGGCTTTTAAGTTGAAAACCTGCCCATCCACCAGGTTGAGAAGCTGGCTTGGTATCTGTTATCTTTGGCTTGCCAAAAGACTGAGCATTATTTCCTTCACTAATGGGTTTTGATATCAGAGGGCTACTAGTGGGGGTAGCAGAGAAACTCTTTGTTCCAAGACCCCATGTATCAAAACCACTCGTGTAGCCTGCTTACTTTGGTGACCATTTTTGACAAAAAGTGTTAGTGCAAACACGATAATAATGAAAATAACACAACGAGAAACTGAATAATACTTCTAAATATTATAACAACCCAACAAATGTCGTATGGATACTTGCACTCTTCACCTCTCCCTTGCACACGTATCTAGCCCAATATCTGAGACAATTCAATTTAGCTCATTAATCACTACAATTAAAAAGAATAAAATAGTCTCTCTCCTTTTCAACGTGGGATTAAACATTTTTACTAACTCCTCACCTTCCATATTCACTCCCACATTTTTACATTTATGTTATAACATTTATTTATTTTAATTATTTAATATTAAAACGCTCCAACAAAAAGTTCCTCATCTTTTTTATACAGTTTCTTCTTTCTTTGTGTTAGTATTGTTTAGAGATGTCTAAACAAGGGACATATTTAAATTTCTCTGGAATCTCTGTTAATTTGATATGGCATACTTCACAAAAATACACTCTTCCTTTTTCTCCTCTTTTTTATTTATTTATTTATTATTATTATTATTATTTTATATAAATTGGCTTATCCCTTAATTTTAGCCCGTCATTAGTTTCTTACTAGATTTAAGATTAAATTCCTATATTTTTAGGGTTTTAGAATTTGAATTTCAAAATAGTGCTTTTTCTTTTGGCAATTTAAGTTTAGCCTTTTGTTTTTTGTCTAACTTTTTTTTCCTCCCCTAAAAAAGTAATAAAATTGGTTGTTTTTTGAAAATAGTTACCAAAAATTTTGAGATACCAAAGGGACAAGTATGACACATATGATTTGAATATTTTTCTTCTTGAGAAATCAAATTTGCTTGACTAGCATGTTTCATTTACTTTCCTCTGTTAGAATTCAAAGTCAGTTGACAAACACGATTGATGTAGGTTTTTTCATTTCATATTTCAAATTTAAATTTGAACGTGTTTGAAGTGATTTGCTCAAGGAATAATTATAAATGAATCTCGACCCCCTTGGATCATAATTCTCAAAGTTACAAATCCAAATCAACCCACATACAAGTATAATTTAATCCCACAAAAATCACAGCAAGAACAATTTAACAAACACAAGATAAATAAAAAATAAAATAAAAAATCAGATTGAACTATGAACCTTTTTGCCAAGAACAAACCACAGTGCAAAAGATAAATGCATGAAGGAAACCAACTGTTAATCATCCTGACTCTGATAGCATAATATAAACAAGAATAGGTGTGGCACTACTGCCGTTTCATTCTAAATAAAGAAAAAGAAAAAAAGAAAAGAAAAGAAAGAATAGGGATTGCTAAATACTCAGTCATATGTACAAAGTTACCCATTCTCATCTATCATAAATGGGACATAGAAACTGAAGACAGTGAAAAATAAAAAAAATGAACTACTTTTTGAAGACGAAGAGGAAGTATACAGTGGAGGACTTGGGGGTACAGAAACTTCAATTACTCCTTCAAGCATTTGTGTGACCTTTTTCATTAAGGGTCTCAGTGAAGGATCTCCTTGAATACACCAAAGTGCCACAATCACAAGCCTCTCTAGCCTCTTCATGTAATTCCTTGCCTCCTCATCGTTTTCTATCAACTTATCTAATCTTTTATCTTTGAAACATACATAAGCCCAAACTATCAATGCCTCCTCTTCTTTCCTTGCAAAGGCAATGCAGGACTTGCAACAAATGATCTCAAGTAACATCACACCAAAACTGTACACATCAACCTTAACTGAAATGGATGCTTGGGTAAACCATTCAGGTGCAAAGTACCCAATTGTCCCTCTTATTGCTGTAAGAGCTGCTCAACTTTGCTCCGCCAACAAAAGCTTTGCTAATCCAAAATCAGCAATCCCTGGGGTAAAGTACTCATCCAGAAGTATGTTTTAAGGCTTTATGTCACAATGAATAATCTGAGTGCTGCACTCTTCATGTAAATACATTAGGCCTTTCGCTATTCCAAAAGCAATTTTCACTCTTTGGTTCCAATGAGGCTTAGATATCCCAAAGAGAAAACTAGCTAGAGAGCCATTACTCATGTACTCATAAACCAGAAGCTGGTGCTGTCCCTCATCACAATAGCCAAGCAAACGGACTAAATTCTTGTGATGAGTCTAACCGATAACATTCACTTCAGTTTGGAATTCCTTCTCACCTTCTTCTACTACCTTATCTAACTTCTTGACTGCAACAAATATTTTAGAATCTGATGCAAGGACACCTTTATAAACAGTATCAAAAGCACCTTTACCCAATATTTTCTTGAAGCCCATGGTTGCTTGTTCGAGCTCTTTATATGTATAGCTTCTCACATTTATTGCAAGTGTGCTGTCAATATTCCATGGCATATTCACCTTTTTATGGTAGATGTAGAAACTAGCCACGAAACTAGCTAAGAAGAAAAGGATATTGAGGAATGCAGAGCTGCTAAGTAGTACTGCCAAGATAACTACCATTGGCTCACCTTTCTTATCTGACTTGCCTTTCATATCTGAACCACCTTTAGGTACTTTAATGAGAGCTATTCTTGTAATATCTGGGTTTTGTCTTCCATTGGACAGATGATACTTCGTCTTCCAGCAAGATTTACCTTTATCATCATAAACTGCCACAACACACAAGCAATCATCGAGGCATAGCTGTCTACACGTTGCCTCATCAACCGCAGATCCTTGAAGAAAGTTGTTATCTCAGACCGGCCAATCTGTCTACACTAGTCATCCAAACATAATTGGCATTGTAGCTTAAACAATTACATTTTTTTTTATATGGTACCCAATGATGAATCAGCTTCAATTAGAACTAAGCTACAACTTAGCATATGATATTTTTTGAATATTTTTGAAAAAAATACTACCAAATTTGGTCACTAAAGCTGCTTCTTTTCACTAAATGAAATTTTGTAGGAATTTAATAGTTATCCTACTTTGAACATGATTGCAATAAAGTTCATCTATAAATAAAAATTCACACAGTTTCCTTTTAAAATTTTCTTTCATGTCTTGACAACTATGTTTGATAACCATAAGGGCCATCCTTAAATAATTGATCACATATTTGCATCAATTGGAATGAAGGTCCATGATGGCAAAAATGGCCCTTATGTGTGGGACATTTTTTTTGGCATTGGTTCTTGGTATGTTAGACTAGTATTAGTGGCAAAAGGTATATTTCTTATTATATTTAGCCATAATTAATGTATAAGGGAAACTTCAAGGAGGCTGAAAAATCATTATAGACTAATCATTATGGTTTTGTTAATTAGTTGAACAAAATGGTCAAATTTCACCCTTTCATTTTTCTTTATAAAGATGGTTGTGGTTAACTTCCTGCTAGACTCATCTTCTTGTTAGATTATAAATGCTGTTTTTTTTTTTTTTTTTTTTTTTTTTTTTTTCTAATATAATATAATTGAAGCTAATTCTTCAAAATGCATAGCACAAGGTACAAGGTTATATAGAGATCATAAAAAATAGCAAGAAACTATTTCAAAATAAAATTATAAAGAATCCATGCATCGCGCAGGATATCATCTAGTTCAAATTAAAATAGAGAGTTGTTAACATTCGTGACTTGACTGCCTATTATTTATGTTTTCGGCTTTGAGTTGTTTGCGTGCATAGCTTCACAAAATTGCCTACCTTTGTTGACCTTTTCATATATATATATATATATATATATATATATATCTTTGGCGGTTTTGTGAAAAATAAATAAATAAATCCATAAAGAGGATGTCATGCAATAATTGAGTAGGGTAAATTTCTCTATTCTTATTCTTCATGATTTGCGAGAGCTTTTGTGGAGTATTTGAAGTTTGTGAAAGTGCCTCTATACTACTTTTCTATTTTTCATATTTATTAGGAAAATATTTTTCTCGTCAACGCCTATAAATGATTTAGGAAAAATTTTAGCTACAAAATTAATTACAGCTTAAGGATACAATTTTACTCAATATTTTTTTTATTGAAGATGAATATTGACAAATCCACCATTGGATTACTTTTTTTTTTTTTATATATATATCCTCAATGCTTGTAAAATTTCTAGAAAATTAAAGATCAATAACTATATCATTAATAAATTATTTAAATTTCAAGTTTTTGTAGTTTAAATCTAAACTATGCATAAAATATGATCTTATAGATTATATAGTAAACAATATTCACTTGATACAAAACCTGACATATGTGTTAAGAGCATAAAGAACATGTAATTCAACTGCTAGATTTTTGCCTTGCACTTATTTGTTCATCTTTGCAATTGTTGAGTGCTTCGATTAATTAATTTTCTAATAACATATATTTTGCATTAAGTGCATTTAGATTTAAAATTAATCAAGCTGTAATTAAAATTGAGGGTCTAAACTAGCTCTAGCATTTACATTATTGAGCTTTCAATTTTTTTTTTCTAAGTTTGAAAAATAACTCTCTACTTGTGGCTCAGTAGCACTTTTTGATCTCCACAGAAATATATTGAGTTTGAATCCACTAATTATTTATATAAAAAAAAAAAAATTCTTGCAATCATGAATTTGATAACTTGGGTGCCTGCTATGCCTACACCAAGTTTCCTGACCAATCAACTAGTACTACATAATCAAAGTGTCTAGTACACAGGACTCCTCATTCTATATGTTGTGGGGAAGTGATTTATAGAAAACTTTACTACCAATTTTTGGAGAAACACAAAACTCTGTGTTCCAAAACCCCATAATATCAAAGCCAGTGTTTGGTTACCATTTCTTGTCCTAACAAATCTGGAAGGGTGTTCTTTCTTATTCAGTTTCTTCTTTCTTTGTTTTGGTGATCGTTTCTTGTCCTAACAGATTGAAGATTGAATTCCAATATTTTTAGGGTTTTAGAATTGGAATTTCAAAAATAGATGCTTTTTCTTTTTGTTTGGCAATTTAAGTTTAACTTTTTGTCTCACTTCTCCGTCAACCCCTCTCCCCCAAAGTAATAATAATAATAATAATAATAATAAAACAATAAAACTAGTTGTTTTTTGATAACTAGTTTAGCAAATAAGCTATTGAAAACTATAGGATACAAACTATTTGTATCATGAATGATTTGAATTTTTCCATTTTGAGAATTCAAAAAAATTTTCTTGACTACAATGTTTCGTTTCCTTCGTCTATTAGAATTTAAAGTTGGATGGAAAACATGATTGATAGTTTTTTTTTTTTTTTTTTCTTTTCCAATATAAAATTTAAATTTGAACATCATGTTTGACTTGATTTGTTCAAGGAATAATTATTATGAATCTCGATCCCCTTGGATTGCAATTCTCACAGTTACAAATCCAAATCAACCCACATGCAAGTATGCTTTAATCCCACAGAAATTACAGCAAGAACAATTTAACTAACCCATGAAAAAAAAAAAGTCAGATTGAACTAGGAATCCAAAATTAAAGCTAAGTAACTAAGAAGGTGAAAGACACTAAAGAATAATAGGCATGAAACAAGGGAACCTTGTATCCAAGAACAAAGGACAGAGCAAGAGACAAATGGATAACGGAAACCAACGACGGATCAGTCTGAATTTGATACCATAATACAAATAACAATAGGTGTGGCGCCTCACCTTTAAAAGAGGTTGCTCGACACTTAGTTATTTACAAAGTTACCCATTATCATCAATCTCAAATGCTTACCTTTCAACTGAGGAGAATGAAAACTCAAGGGAACTACTTTTTGAAGGTGGAAAGTGATTATACAATGAAGGACTTGGGGGCACAAAGACTTCAGTAACTCCCTCAAGCATCTGTGTGATCAGTTTCATCGAGGGTCTCAGTGAAGGATCTTCTTGAATACACCAAATTGCCACAATCACAAGCCTCTCTAGCCTCTTCATGTCATTGCTTGCTTCCTCATCGTTTTCTATCAACTTATCTAATTTTTTATCTTTGTAGCATTCGTAAGCCCAATCTATCAATGCCTCCTCTGCTTGCAACGCAAATGTAACACTAGACTTGCAACAAATAATCTCAAGTAACACCACACCAAAACTGTACACATCAACCTTAACGGAAATGGATGCTTTCCTAAACCATTCAGGTGCAAAGTACCCTATTGTCCCTCTTATTCCTGTTCGAGCAGCTCGAGTTTGCTCAGCCAACAAAAGCTTTGCTAATCCAAAATCAGCAATCCTTGGTGTAAAGTATTCATCCAGAAGAATGTTTTGAGGCTTTATGTCACAATGGATGATTTGGGTGCAGCACTCTTCATGTCAGTACATGAGACCTCTTGCAATTCCAAAAGCAATCTGCACTCTTTGGTTCCAATGAGGCCTGGATATCCCAAAGAGAAAGTTAGCTAAAGAGCCATTACTCATGTACTCATATACCAATAGCCGATGCTGCCCCTCATCACAATAACCAAGCAACCGGACTAAATTTTTATGATGAGTCTGACCGATCACGCTCACTTCTGTTTTGAATTCTTTCTCACCTTCTTCTACCACCTTACCTAACTTCTTGACTGCAACAAATCTTTTTGAATCTGATGGAAGGACCCCTTTATAAACAGTTCCGAAAGCACCTTTTCCTACTATTTGCTTGAAGCCCCTGGTTGCTTGTTCTAGCTCTTTATATGTATAGCTTCTCACATTTGTTGCAAGTGCGCTATCAATATTCCATGGCGAATTCATCTTTTTGTGGTGCAAGTAGATAATAGCCACAATACTAGCTATGAAGAAAATGATATTGAGAAATGCAGAGCTGCCAAGGAGTAGTGCCAAAACAACTACCACAGACTGGCTTTTCTTCACTGGAACAAAGCTATTAGGTACCTTGATGAAAGCTATTCTCGTAATATTTGTGCTATATCTTCCGTTGGACAGAGGATACTTCTTCTTCCAACAATAACCACCTGTTTTTTCGTAAATGGCCACAACACACATGCAATCGTCAAGGCATTGCTGCTTACACTCTGTCTCATTAGCCCCTTGAACAAGGCTGTAATCTGTAAACGGCCAGTCCATATTTGTAAGCCGTACAAAGCTTACCTGCCCTTTATTTTCTTCCCATCCATTGTCGCAGTTGGGTAACGGAAAATCTGGTTTACACCCTGCCCAATCCTCATATAGGCTCAATTGAGAAATTCCATAAGGACATGAGCAAAATGTCCCGCCCCCACTTGAAGCATCTGAGGTACGACAAACACCGTTGAGTCCACAGAATCCACCTACAAAAGTATTAGCATCAAATACACCACAAATATCAGTAATACCAGGAATGCCTTGCACTGGATCCCATGTTGAAGGACAGCTTCCACAACTTGTGTCCTGCTGTCTGAGATGTTTGTATATTCTGAAGACCCCATCATAATCAATCCTCGCCATGTGATAGAAAGAGTCTTTTGAGCCTGGATCTTCTTGGGTAAGGTTGAAGATGTTGGTTGTTTTGTTCGCATCTTGGACATACATGTATCCGGCTTCAGTAAAGATCAACTGTGATTCCCAGAACATTGTCATGGTGGCAAAATAAGCATGATTAAGGACTTCAGATGGCATATTTATAGAATAAAGCACCAGATTGCCATCAAGCTGTAAAGAAAGCTGGAAGCGGCCATAAGAATAATTTGTAGTAGATTGGTGAGACCTGAGTGTGGTATTCATGTACAGTATTTGACCAGGCAAAATCGTATCAGTAGGCTCTTTGAAGCTTTCCCATATAGAATTATACTGCTCATCTAAAATCACCAAGTTCCCATTGTCCAGTATAGCCGCACAACTGGATTCGGAACCGTTCCCTGGAGCCTTCCATAACTCTTTGCCATTAGGGTCATTGAGAACAAATGCACTGCTGCTATTCTGCGTCAGTGTAGAACCTTGTGGTGCTGGTTCATTTCCATTTGCAGACCAAACTATGGTTTGGTCTTTTGTTTTAGTAAACCAAACTGCAAGCAAGAATTGAGACTCTTTCTCATTGATTTGAAAACGGCGGAATCCAAAGGAAAATTCACCTAAACGCGACGTGAATAATGGATTAATATCTTGGTCTGTAACTGAAGCCGGTGAGTTCAGCAATATGTTACAGTCATCTTTGGTGTAGGTAAAAACAGTGGGAACGAGAGGAAGAAGCAGAAGGAGAAGAAAGAGAGAACAACAATGATGAAGTGTTGAAGTAACCATTGCCATAATAATGGTAATGGCTTATGGGTTATATGAGTTAGAAAGAAACCATTACAACAACATTTATAATGTTTGATAGGTTTTAAACATGCTTTTCCAAGCGGTTGCTGTAGTCTTGTAATTGAGATTATTTAAGAACCAGTCATTTTCATGGTCTATGACTTCTTCAGATATTTGAATTAACTAACACCAAATTGTTTGGAAAAAGTCTAACTAATAAGACTAGCTAGCGTCAAGAAAGCATGAATGCTTCAACTAGTAGCAATGTTATCAAATGATAAAACCTTTTCAATAAATAAATATAACTCTTTAGTCCCTCTCCCTTAAATTAATAGCAGCTTCTTAATTACTACTAGTTTTTTTATTATTCAGACAGATGTTGCTCTGCTTTAGCATTTGTATGATAGTTGAGATTTTATTTCTTGTAGTGTAATGTCCTAGAAACGACATGATTCTATGTACACCTTTTGAGTTTATAATAATTAATCTAAACCAAGAAGAATCAAGAAATTTATGCATTTTAGGGCTAACTAGATATATTTTAAGTTTTTTTTTTATTATTATTTGTTTATTATACAGTGTTTCAACCTATAACATCTGCTTCTGACGATTGCGCTCTTTATCATCATTCTAAATCATCATTCAGTTTAACTTTTTACTCTCAAGTCTCAAGCTGTTAAAAGAATTGAACACACATATATATATATATATATATATATATATATTTTTTACAATTGTCCAATATTTAGAAGCCTTTCAAGGAGAGGGAAAGAGTGAAAAACTCATCTCTCTCTCTCTCTCTCTCTCTATATATATATATATATATATTTCTTTTTAATTAAAATGGTACAGAGGATATGATTTTAATTTCCTTATAAAATAACTGAAATTTAAAATGAAAAAAAAAATCAATATATGACAAGTTATTCTTGGTGGAACATAAAATGGTATACAAAAAATAATATAGATAATTTGTATTCACTCAATTAGACCTCACTAGCTGTGTCATTAGCTTATAAAAGTGGCAATTTCCACACCATTCCTTGATTTAATGCATGTATCATTCCAAGTCCTCATTCTCTCTCTCTCCCAATTCGTTTTTCTACAAGTAATAGCGTAATTACTCTATTAATTACTCCATGTGTTGACAATTGTCAATTGTGGCTTGAACGCCTATTAATTAAAAGGCGTATATATTTGCAATTTGAAATAGTCATTAGGTCGGCTTCTGAAAAAAAATAGTCACATTAGCCAGGTATCTTGGTTGAAGCCTCGGCATTGTTTTGTTTGTGAAACTTGATCAAATCAAATTAAAATAGAGAGTAGTTAACGTATGTGGCTTGACCGCCTATTATTTATTTTTTGTTTTTTTTTTTTTTTTTTTTTTTTTGTCTTTTTGAGAATCTTGACCGCCTATTATTTATTTTTTTTTTTTTGTTTTTTTTTTTTTTTTTGTTTTTTTGAGAATCTTGACCGCCTATTATTTAAGTGTTGGCTTTGAGTTCTTTGCATGCACAGCTGCACAAAATTGCCAACTTTAGTTGAACTTGTCAAGTATATATATAACTAGTTGCTGGGTAAACTTTTAGATCAAAGGTTAAAATGTTCTAATTTAAATATTTTTCTAATTTCAATAAGATGTAGTTTAAGGGTAATTATTAGGTACTCTCGGAGTACCATAAATACGTATTCTCCCTCTCTCACATAACTGTGGGTCCTACTAATTAAATTTATGGTAGAACTCACAATTCATGTGAGAGGAGGGAGTACACATTTATGGTACTCTTAGAGTATTCAATAATTTTCTATAGTTGAAACATTACTTATGAAAATTTGTCAAAATCTTACCGCATAAGATCGTTAAATATGAAAAAAACATACAAATATTATGGAGTAAAATATTACAATAATTAAAACATGCTCTTACATTTGTTTAATAAGTATTACAAAAGAATTAGTAAACAAAATTATTTATAATTGTGCTTGTATCTTCAAGCTTTATCCAATGTCTTTTTGGATTTCGCTTTATGTGAAAATTCTAATTCTCTTTTGTTCATTGTTTTGAGATTAGATCCATACAAATATTCTAAAATATTAAACAAACTAAAAACTACAAAAGATATTTGACCAAATGATCGTGCCCTTTAACTCTTCCAATTAGCAAGTAATATAGGACATTAATTGCAACTAATCAAATAATTCAACAATTTTAGACCCTACAAAGCATGACAGCAACTATGTTACCAAAAAGCCAAAAGCTTAGAACATTGCATAATTCAACAATATTATGCAAATCTTATATAATCAGTCCATGAACCTTTTTCTTAACTAAGAATAGTAATTAAACAGAACTAAGGAAAAAATTGCACAAGAAAAATCAGATAAAACCAATATGAGTATAAGGCTAGAAGATGTACTCTAAATTATTGCAATTTTTTATTAAAAAAAATCCATAATTAAAACAAACATAGAGTTAATATAATTAATTAAGAAATCAAACAAATAAGATTATAGCAATGTTTTATACAACAATATCTAAATATTCAAAAACAAATCCTACCATATCACAGCCAAATTTGAGATTGGACCATAATATAAAGAGATCCAAAGAAAAGGGGTACCATATTGATGCAGAGAGAGTAGCATCGCTTGGGTTTTGGTTATACAAAAAGAACTCAAATGTGAGAAAACAAAAATATAAATTTGATTTAAAAAAAAATACAATTCATACTTGTCCAGTCATGCCAAACACACAAAAGACAATCTAACGCAATGGGTCCTCTTTATTTAGAAGGTGGCTCTTTCATCGGTCTTGGAATTCATATTACACAAAAATTGCAACAGAGAGCAAAGAAAAAAAAAAAAAAAAAACAAAGACAAAAGAACTTAAATTCATTTAGAAGAGGAAAAGAAGCATTATGTTTATAATGGACCAAAGCAATCGGGTTTTCTGGGTCTTTATTGTGGATAAGAGATTGGATTGGAGTGAGAGAGAAGAAAGGTGGCAATTGAAGCATAAGGTTTTCACTGTGTGTAGACTGTAGAGTTTTCAGAAATTTGGAAAATAAATAATAAAGAGAATAAATTAAATTTAAAAAATAATAATGATGTGGAAAATTGTGAAGGCTCCAAAGCTTATGTGGTACAATATAAAGAAGTCAACAAACAGTCAAATATCTTTGATTATATATATATATATGAGATTAAATTCTATAAGTACGTGGTGTAAAACTCATGTTTTACCCTTCCAATCTCAATATGTCACACCATCTTATTACATATTTAAGAATAAACACAATCACACACAATCAATTCATATACCCACTGAAAAAGCAGCTAAATGGACAAGAGTGGACCGCAAGCCCAACACACACACTACTGTTACACCCAGGTTGGACACCAACGTGGGAACAAAGAGAGGTTTGGTGGAGTGTATAGAAGACACTGAGAGGAACGAGCACCTGACCAGCAAGAAATGCAAAAGAGTGGAGACTCCTTCTACGGTACTTACTCAAATGAAACCTAGTATAACGGCGGAGGCTGGAGTCCAGCCCCGCTGATCACAATGAATATTTTAAGTTGGAACTGCCGAGGGCTTGGGAACCAACGTGCAGTCGATGTTCTCTCTCATCTTACGAGGGAAAAAGCTCCCAAGGTTTTGTTTCTAATGGAGACAAAACAGTCAGTGGATGAAATGCGGCGAATACAATCTGAACTACCATACCGCTGTATGTTTGTTGTACCGAGTGTCCGCCGGAGTGGTGGACTAGCATTACTGTGGAAGGAAGAAGTGGATTTACATGTCCAAACATATTCACCTCACCATATAGACGCCCTAATCCATAGTGGAACCAATCCCACATGGAGGCTAACTGGCTTTTATGGTTGGCCAGAGGAGCAGAATAAACATGAATCTTGGCGGTTGTTGAAACACCTCCACTCCAGGCTTTCGGACCCGTGGTTTTGTTGTGGAGACTTCAATGAGATCCTACACTCAGGGGAGAAGCAAGGAGGACGTCCAAAGCCACTTCAGCCGATGCAAGAGTTTAGGAGTACCTTATTATCCTGTGGACTAGTTGACCTGGGTTTTCAGGGGAACCAATACACATGGAACAATGGTCGGCCTGGAGATGCTTTTGTGCAAGAACGGTTGGACAGGGCATGTGCATCGGTTGAGTGGCGAGAGATTTTCCCTCACGTCAAGGTGTATCATCTCCAAGCCTCATATTCTGACCACATACCAATCCTAATCAACGTCACAGGCCCTGACCAGCGGGGAAGGAGGAAGAAGATACCTCGACGATTTGAGGAGAAATGGGCGTCAAATGCCAAGTGCGAAAATGTGGTTCGTCACGCTTGGGAGACAGGGGAATATCCAGGGAGTCCTATGTATCGGCTGTTTGAAAAAATTAAACGGTGTCGGCTTGCATTGGTGGAGTGGAGCCGCAATATATTTAGCAACAGAAAAACTGAGTTACAGGTGAAGCAGTCAGCTTTGGAAGAACTTTCAGCCATGAATGACCCTAACATGGTACCAGAAATTAGGGAGCTCAAGAACAGCATCAACACATTCCTCCACCAGGATGAGCTCTTTTGGAGACAGAGGTCGAGGTCCATTTGGTTGCCAGCAGGAGACAAGAACACTAAGTACTTCCATCAAAGGGCAAGTCAGCGAAGAAGGAAAAATCACATACCTGGTGTTGAAGACCAAAACGGGGAATGGTGCACCTGTGAGGGACGCATAGCCATAGTAGCCGAACAGTATTTTCAAAGTCTGTTTACTACGTCCAACCCAGTGAACATGGAAACCGTCCTGGACTCAGTGGAAAGAGTGATCACACCAACAATGAACAACTCCCTACTCGAACCATACACACCCGAGGAAGTCAGGCGAGCACTGTTCCAAATGCACCCCTCTAAGTCTCCCAGCCCTGATGGTATGTCCCCTTTCTTTTTTCAGAAATATTGGCATATAGTTGGGCAGGATGTCATTGATGCTGTCATTTCAGTTTTACACTCCGGTCACATGCTGCATAAGATGAACTATACTCATATTGTACTCATTCCAAAGAAACAGGATCCTAAGACAATGGCAGATTACAGACCCATTAGTCTTGGGAACGTGGTGTCCAGAATTTTATCTAAGGTGATAGCTAATCGTTTGAAGCTTGTGTTGCCTAGAGTTATATCCGATGCACAGAGCGCCTTTGTCCCAGGAAGGCTTATCACAGATAATACAACAGTAGCATATGAGCTATTACACAGGATGAGGAATCGAAGAAAAGGGAAGAAGGGACAAATGGCGATTAAACTGGACATTAGCAAGGCTTACGACCGTGTAGAGTGGACGTTATTGCGCATGATAATGCTAAAGATTGGGTTGGATCCAAGATGGGTTGATCTGGCCATGGAGACAGTTAGTACAGCTTCCTATTCAGTTTTGATCAATGGGGAGCCCAAAGGGTATATCAGACCATCAAGAGGAATAAAACAGGGGGACCCACTCTCTCCATACTTGTTCTTACTTTGTGTGGAGGGGTTGTCTGCCCTATTGCGGAAAGCGGAAGAAAATCACAACATAAAAGGCATTATGACCAGCCAACAAGGAGTGCGTATCTCTCACCTCTTGTTTGCTGACGACAGCTTGTTATTTTGCAGAGCAACCGTGGAAGAATGCCAAAACCTACTTACCCTCTTGCAGAAGTATGAAGCTGCATCGGGTCAAGCCATAAATAGAGAAAAGAATTCTCTTTTTTTCAGCAAGAACACCAGGCAGGAAGTGAGAAATGCTATCCAACAGATGTTAGGGGCAAGAGTTATGAATGATTGCGAACGATACCTAGGTTTGCCCATGACATGCAGCAAATCAAAGGTAAACACGTTCAAGGAGATCCAAGAGAAAATATCCAAGCGGGTTTTGGGATGGAAGGAGAAGTTCATTTCCAAGGCGGGGCGGGAGGTCCTTATCAAGACGGTGGCTCAAGCCATTCCCACATACTCTATGAGCTTGTTTAGGCTTCCTAAATCTATATGTGATAGCATCAATTCCCTCTTGGCAAGATATTGGTGGGGACAGAACCATGAGGAGAGGAAGATCCATTGGATTAACTGGGCTAAACTATGCAACCACAAACATAAGGGAGGAATGGGGTTCCGGGACCTAAATGCCTTTAATTTGGCTATGCTTGCAAAGCAGGCCTGGAGGTTAATCCACAATACACACTCACTTTTCCACAGAGTATATAAGGCACGGTATTTCCCTCGATGTTCATTCTTGACAGCGGAACTAGGCCCCAACCCTTCTTTTGTATGGAGATCATTACTGGCGGCAAGAGACATCATCATAGAGGGGTCAAGATAGCAGGTGGGTGATGGACGTACAATTGAAGTAGCTAAACATGTCTGGCTGCCTCATGCTCCTATCTTCCTACAGGAACCAACACTGAATATGCGAGTCTGCGAACTCATAGATGAGGATACAAGGCAGTGGGACCGGGGTAAGGTGTTTGCTACTTTCGCGCAAAGGACATGCGAGGAGATATTGGTTACGTCGCTGAACAATGTGAACTCTAGGGACGTGCTGATGTGGCAGGAGAACAAAGCCAAGAAATTCACAATGCGCACTGCGTACCGTATCGCTGTCCGCATGAAAAACCCCAGCTACGCAGAGCACTCCTGGGCTCAACGTCATGGACCAACCTGGGGGAAGATTTGGAGGCTCAACGTGCCTCCAAAGGTAAGAACCTTCTTATGGAGGGCTTGCTCTAATTGTCTACCGACTAAAGAGAACCTATTAAAGAGACGAGCAAGAGTGGAGGCAAAATGTGAAATCTGCTGTCAGAAACCGGAAACAACCAGCCATGTGCTCTGGGAGTGTGCTTTTGCGAGGAATGTGTGGAGCTTGTCCAACGGAAGAACCCAAAAGTGCAAAAATGAAGCTGTAGATTTTTTCCTGCTATTTGAACAAATGAGGAGAAAACTGGACCAGCTAGAGCTGGAAAGGTGGGCAACAACAGCTTGGGCGATATGGAACGCAAGAAATAGATTTTACTTTGAGCATGTACAGGTTCATCCTAGGATCATATTTGATGGAGCAATTACATTCTTGGCAGAGTACCAAAGGTTAATGTCAGCTACTGTTTAATGGGAAGCCAATTTTAAATTCTTAAAGTAATGTAGGTACAGCATAGGCCCACAAGTTTTTTTCATGGGAAATGGCTTTCTTGGGAGCACTGCTGCATGTAGCTAGTGTTCCCCCCACATCAATTTGCCAGCTTCAGATTGACTTTTACTTGTAACACTTGTCCTTTTCTTAGTGAAATAAAATTCTATCATTTAGCTCAAAAAAAAAAAAAATATACCCATATATAAATCCAACAAAATCGGGAATTTATTGAGATATTATTTGGTGTGATAGGATGTATTGAATTTTAAGTAAAATATTGACGATGCAATCACTTATTGGATGGTGTAAAACATAGGTTTTACACCCCATCCTTATAGAATTTAATCTCATATATATATATATATATATATATATAGGGCAAAACTTAGGTATAGTACCTTAGGTTCCCCATTTAAAATTTTGACATATGTTCAATTTAACCTACCAAATAAACGGCGTTAAAACTAATTTTTTTTTTCCATCTTCCTTCTTTTTCCTATATTGCAACTGCAAGAGAAAAATGGCTTCTACTGGGTTTCAAACCAAAAAAGGGACCTTTCTCCCTCATTTTCTCACTAACCAAACAGGAAAGATAAAAAAATAAAAAAATAAAAAAAGCCAGATTTACTAGGTTTCAAACCAACACACATACCCTTTTCAGCTATATCCGAAACTTCCACACTCTTTAGGAAACAAATACACACACCGAGAGAGAAATACACCCACACCGAGAGAGAAAGAAAGAATCATAGATCAGAAAAGAATCAAAGATCAAAAAAGAAGGGAAACAGATACATCCACACCAAGAGAGAAAGAAAGAATCATAGATTAGAAAGAATTAAAGATCAGAAAAGAAGGGAAACAGATACACCCACACCGAGAGAGAAAGAAAGAATCATAGATCAGAAAAAGAAGAAAGGAAACAAGTACACCCACATCGAGAGAGAAAGAAAGAATCATAGATCAGAAAAGAAGAAGGGAAATAGATACACCCACACCAAGAGAGAAGAAAGAATCATAGATCAGAAAAGAATCAAAGATCAAAAAAGAAGGGAAACAGATACACCCACACCAAGAGAGAAAGAAAGAATCATAGATTAGAAAGAATCAAAGATCAGAAAAGAAGGGAAACAGATACACCCACACCGAGAGAGAAAGAAAGAATCATAGATCAGAAAAAGAAGAAAGGAAACAAGTACACCCACATCGAGAGAGAAAGAAAGAATCATAGATCAGAAAAGAAGAAGGGAAATAGATACACCCACACCGAGAGAGAAGAAAGAATCATAGATCAGAAAACAAGAAAGGAAACATACCCACACACCGAGAGTCAAAGAGGAGATATGAGATTTTCTTTTTTTCTTTTTTCTTTTTTTGGGTTTTGGGTTTCAAAGAGAAGGGTCTTGGGTGGTTTGGAAGAGAAAGGTTTTGGGTTTGGAAGATAAGTTGTTTGCAGTACAGGAAAAAGAAAGAAGAAGAAAAAAAAAAGTTTTAATAATAATGCATAATAAACTAATTTGTAAAATTCAAACACCCAAACTTTAGGGGGTAAAAGCCAAATTTTGAAACTTCAGAGTGTAAAATCCAATTACCTCCAAACTTTAGGAGTGTAATTTGTAATTTACTCTATTATTTATAGAGAAACTACTAATTTGGTCCCTATCATTTATATCATCTTTTAATTTGGCCCTAACTTTTCAATTGTGCCAATTTAGTCCCTAGCTTTTTAGTGTCATGTCAATTTAGTCTATGTTATTATCTCTTGATGGAAATTACTAGCGTGGCTAACGGCCAAAATTAAAAATTAGTTTCTATTGATGTGGTAATAAACTAATTTTTATTTTGGTTGTTTGCCACATTTGTAATTTCATCCAAGAGATAACAACAAGCACTAAATTAACACAATACTAGAAGGTTAAAGATTAAATTGACACAATTGAAAAGTTATAGACCAAACCGAAATATGGTGTAAATGATAGGGACCAAATACATAGTTTACCATTATTTATATCTAAAAGATGAAGGTGAATCACATTTATGTCATCATTTTCTTTCCTTCATTTCTTAAAAAAATGTTTATAAGTATTAATGTATGTAATAATGCATTATCTTTATACTTGTAGGGACCCGTTTTTGGGCGACCCCCTTACAATAAATTTGTAGACAGTGGATAGAAAGGCCAGGCACTTAGCAAGAAAAGCAACAGTCGAAGTGGGCTTAAAAGGAAGATAACTAAGATTTTGGCTAAGTGTTCTTGAGGAAAGTTCGTCCTCGGCCCAGTCCGAGGATCCCTTTTCCCTTAGAATTAATGGATACAAGGGTTGTCCTTTGTACATCCTAAGAAAGAAAAACTCTCCCCCAGCCAAAAAGCCCCCCCAAAAGCCCCTTTACTTTGGGGATTCTATCTATTATATAGTCTTGTTCAATTGATCTCTGCCGTCCACTTGTCGGCCATCTGGACTTGTGTCTGAAGGCTTGTCCCATCAGCTGCCTTTGCAGGCTTTCTGTTAGTTGAAGCAACCAAGGCATCACTGTTGGCTGGTCAATTCACCATTGATGCGTCTAGAGTGTTGGTGGCGTTCATTTAATGAGTGAGTGACAGCTCCCTGCCTTTAATGTCGGTTTGCTGAGGACGTAAGCATCCTCGGCGAGGTCCCAGAGGACTTGAGTTTCTCCCACTCATCCTCGGACTTTGTACCATCCTCGGCACGGACCTTGGGCCAGATGTGGAGTGGGCCTGGGTTGCTTGATACTCGGGCCCCACAATACTCATTCTCAAAACTAATTAGAACTTATAAATCATGATATAACCATCACTTTCACTACTATGAATTTACATGTTCTTGAACCTAAATGTAACTTATAATATAAAATACATGTAATAAAAACATCTTTGGTGGAGACATCATTTATTTACTTTTAGTTTATACTTGCCTAAAAAGATCTCATTCCACCATTGTATTTATATCCGTATGTAAATGTAGTATTCAAGGCTAGGTTGAAGGGTTTAGTTCTACTCCTACTTAGAGAACCATATATTATCTTCATCAATTTCAAGAGATAGAGATAATAAAGCTCTTAAAAATGGTTTTTTTTTTTTCCCCTCTTTCTTATTCCTTTTTGTATAAAATATTATATGCAAGAGGTTTTCCTAATATGATTTTTGTAGTGTACCAACTTTCTCTACATGGTGTCAAATTCAGCTTGAATAACACATAGAATCACAGATGCATGCATAATAATTTAATTAAAAATATTAATTTCATAACAAATCTAATTGATG
This sequence comes from Quercus variabilis, assembly GCA_030445155.1. Taxonomy (NCBI): domain Eukaryota; kingdom Viridiplantae; phylum Streptophyta; class Magnoliopsida; order Fagales; family Fagaceae; genus Quercus; species Quercus variabilis. Next base: position 1,606,446 of record CP129448.1, on the reverse strand, counting down.
TTACTTTAACAACAAACCACTTCCATCATACTAGAATAAACTATTCATCATAGATTATGGTTTTACATCACTTTATTCTTATAATTATTATTAATTTTTTGAGTTATGACTACTAATTACGGTTCATTATTTGGTCCATTTTGGACTATTTGGTCCAGTTTGGTCCAATTCGGTCCACTAGGGTCATATGTAGTCCATTTTGTCCACTTCGGTCCAATTACATCCATTTTGGTCCATTGTTTGACTTTAGTTTGATTTGGTCCACTTCGAGCTATTTTGTCTAGTTCAGTCCAATTTAGTCCTCTTTAGTCAACTTAGGTCCAATTTAGTCCATTCAATCCACTTAGGTCCATTTGGTCCATTGTTTAAGTAATATCAATTGTAATTATATGATAATCTTTTATTATCATGATCATCTCCTTAAGAGAATGAGAATTTGAATAATAAATTTGAAAATTAAAAACTTTAGTTGTACCAAAAGAAATTAGGAAAATATAGTGCATATTAACAATAATTAGAAGAATACGGACCACTTCAAAACAGAATAATATCAATTAAAAACACCAAAAATGATACAATTATATATTTTGTACCAAAAGAAATTAGGAAAATATAGTGCACATTAACAATAATTAGAAAAATACGGACCATTTCAAAAAAGAATAATATCAATTAAAAACACCAAAAATGATACAATTATATATTTGTAAAAATACCAAAAATGATATAATTATATATTTGTACAAATAGAGAGATGAAAATTACTTTTAGAAATTGTTTAATTTTTAGGGAGCAAATTATTTAAAATAAACAATACATTATACCACATCTCAGAATAATTATATATTCCCATGAATTCCATGGGCCTGCGACTGGTATGAATAAAACCTATTGTACACTTGTGTGTATTCACACAAGTGTTAAATAACACTAAATCTTGAGTCTAAATTGAAGATTTCAGAGTTATTACACACTTGTGTGCATATACATAGGTGTGTAATAAATAATGCCCATAATTATATGTATCTTGTGCGATTTTGTAAAAAAAAAAAAAGAAAAAAGAAAAAGAAAAAAAAAAGGTAAATAAATAAATAGGATGCCATGCGACAATTGAGTAAGGTAAATTTCTTTATACTTAAATCTTAGTGATTTGTGAGAGTTTTTTGGGTGTATTTGAAGTTTGCGAAAGTGCCTCCATACTACTTTTCTATTTTTCATAATGTATTGAATTAAGGGGGCTTGAACAGGTTCATTATCCCCTTCCATAACACCCCCAAAAGTGAATTAAGGCCTATGACCATGAGATCCAAACTCCCGGTCTGCTAAGTGCCATGACGACTAGTGCCAACAAAATTGACAGAACTTTAAACAAAGATTGAGGCATGCATAATGTATTGAATTAAGGCCTATGACAGAACTTTCATAATGTATTGAATTAAGGCCTATGACCATGAGATCCAAACTCCCAGTCTGCTAAGTGCCATGACGACTAGTACCAACAAAATTGACAGAACTTTAAACAAAGATTGAGGCATGCATAAAGTATAAACTTGTAATCTGGTACTTACTACTTAGTCTAGAATAACATGTGCAAATGTTTCCACATTAGAGCTCTAAAAACACAAGCACCCAGAGAACACAAATCAAGCTCAAAAGCCTAAGAGTTTCTAAATCTTCTCTATTCTCATTTGTCTGACCAATAGGGTGCCAAGAAAGATAGTGTGGTTCTCACAGAATACCACCATTATAGCTGAGGGCTACTAGTGGGGGTAGCAAAGAAACTCTGTTCCAAGACCCCATGTATCAAAACCAGAGTGTACTCGTGTAGCCTGCTTACTTTGGTGACCATTTCTTGTCGAAACAGATTTGGAAGGGTGTTCTGTTAAACATACGCCACCTCAGACAAAAAGTTCCTTATCTTTGTTATTCAGTTTCTTCTTTCTTTGTGTTAGTATTGTTTAGAGATGTCTGAATAAAGGACATATTTAAATTTCTCTGGAATCTCTGTTAATTTGATATGGCATACTTCACAAAAATACACTCTTCCTTTTTCTCTCTTTTTTTTTTTTTTTAATTGGTTTTTTTGCACGTTATCCCTTAATTTTAGCCCCTTATTAGTTTCTTACTAGATTTAAGATTGAAGTCCTATATTTTTAGGGTTTTAGAATTTGAATTTCAAAAATAGTGCTTTTTTGTTTCGGCAATTTAAGTTTAGCTTTTCGTTTTTTGTCTAACTTTTTTTTTTCTCCCCTAAAAAAGTAATAAAATTGGTTGTTTTTTGAAAATAAGCTACCAAAAATTTTGAGATACCAAAGGGACAAGTATGACACATGATTTGAATATTTTTCTTTTTGAGAAATCAAATATGCTTGACTAGCATGTTTCATTTCCTTTTCTATTAGAATTCAAAGTTAGTTGGAAAACATGATTGATGTAGGTTTTTTCATTTCAAATTTAAATTTGAACATGTTTGAAGTGATTTGCTCAAGGAATAATTATAAATGAATCTCGACCCCCTTGGGTCGCAATTCTCGAAGTTACAAATCCAAATCAACCCACACACAAGTATAATTTAATCCCACAACAATCACAGCAAGAACAATTTAACAAACCCATGATTAAAATAAATAAATAAATAAATAAAATCAAATTGAACTATGAACCTTATTACCAAGAACAAACCACATTGCAAAAGATAAATGCATGAAGGAAACCAATTGCTAATCATCCTGACTCTGATACCATAATATAAACAAGAATAGGTGTGGCACTACTGCCGTTTCATTCTAAAAGAAAAACAAGAATAGGGATTGCTAAATACTCTGTCGTATGTACAAAGTTACCCATTCTCATCCATCATAAATGGGGCACAGAAACTGAGGACAATGAAAAATCAAAAAATGAACTACCTTTTGAGGTCGAAGAGGAAGTATACAATGGAGGACTTGGGGGTACGGAAACTTCAATTACTCCTTCAAGCATTTGTGTGACCTTCTTCATTGAGGGTCTTAGTGAAGGATCTCCTTGAATACACCAAAGTGCCACAATCACAAGCCTCTCTAGCCTGTTCATGTCATTCCTTGCCTCCTCATCATTTTCTATCAACTTATCTAATCTTTTATCTTTGTAGCATACATAAGCCCAAACTATAAATGCGTCCTCTTCTTCCCTTGCAAAGGCAATGCAGGACTTGCAACAAATGATCTCAAGTAACATCACCCCAAAACTGAACACATCAACCTTAACTGAAATGGATGCTTGGGTAAACCATTCAGGTGCAAAGTACCCAATTGTCCCTCTTATTGCTGTAAGAGCTGCTCGACTTTGCTCCGTCAACAAAAGCTTTGCTAATCCAAAATCAGCAATCCTTGGGGTAAAGTACTCATCCAGAAGTATGTTTTGAGGCTTTATGTCACAATGAATAATCTGGGTGCTGCACTCTTCATGTAAATACATTAGGCCTTTCGCTATTCCAGAAGCGATTTTCACTCTTTGGTTCCAATGAGGCTTAGATATCCCAAAGAGAAAACTAGCTAGAGAGCCATTACTCATGTACTCATAAACCAGAAGCCGGTGCTGTCCCTCATCACAATAGCCAAGCAAACGGACTAAATTCTTATGATGAGTCTGACCGATAACATTCACTTCAGTTTTGAATTCCTTCTCACCTTCTTCTACTACCTTATCTAACTTCTTGACTGCAACAAATATTTTAGAATCTGATGCAAGGACACCTTTATAAACAGTTCCAAAAGCACCTTTACCCAATATTTGCTTGAAGCCCATGGTTGCTTGTTCGAGCTCTTTATATGTATAGCTTCTCACATTTATTGCAAGTGTGCTGTCAATATTCCATGGCATATTCACCTTTTTATGGTAGATGTAGAAACTAGCCACGAAACTAGCTAAGAAGAAAAGGATATTGAGGAATGCAGAGCTGCTAAGTAGTACTGCCAAGATAACTACCATTGGCTCACCTTTCTTATCTGACTCGCCTTTCATATCTGAACCATGACCTTTAGGTACTTTGATGAGAGCCATTCTTGTAATATTTGTGTTCTTTCTTCCATTAGACAGAGGATACTTCGTCTTCCAGCAAGATTTATCTTTATCATCATAAACTGCCACAACACACAAGCAATCATTGAGGCATAGCTGTCTGCACGTTGACTCATCAACTGCAGATCCTTTAAGAAAGTTGTTATCTGAGACCGGCCAGTCTGTGTTTGTTAGCTTTACAAAATCAAACTCTTTATTTGCTTCCCGTCCATTGTGGCAGTTAGATACTGTGAAATTTGGTTTGCAGCCTGTCCAATAGTCCGATTGGTCCCAGGCAGAAAATCCAACAGGACAAGAGCAAGATGCATGACTATAACCACTTTCTTTAGTACAAATGCTGTTGGGTCCGCAGAACCCACCACCATTAGCATAATTAACAAATGCATCACAAATATTGTCAGGAATGCCATTTACTTCAGTCCATGATGCAGGACTACTTCCACCACTTGTGGTGTCCTCCTTTCTGAGGTGTTTGTATAGTCTGAAGACTCCATCATGATCAATCCTAGCCATGTGGTAGAAGGTTTCATTTGAGCCAGGATTTTTCTTGAAAACGTCGAACCAATTGGTTAATGTTGCGCTTTGGACGAACATGTATCCGGCCTCAGTGAAGTTCAACTGTGTTGCCAAGTTTACTGTCCAGCTAGAAAAATAAGCTTTCCCAAGGATTTCAGATGGCATAGATAGAGAATAAAGCACCAGATTTCCATCAAACTGAAAAGCAAGCTGGAAGCGGCCTTTAGAATAATTTGTGTCAGATCGGCGAGACCTGAGTGTGGTATTCTTGTACAGTGTTTGGCCTGGCAAAATTGTATCAGTAGGCTCTTTGAAGCTCTCCCACATTGGATTATATTGCTCATCTAAAATCACCAAGTTCCCATTATCTAGCATAACAAAGCAACTGGATTTTGAACCATTCCTTTGAGGCTTCCACAACTCTTTGCCTAGAGGGTCATTGAGAACAAACTCTTTGTTGCTAGATGGCTTCAGTGCAGAACCTTGTGGTGCTGGATTATTGCCATTTGCAGACCAAACTATGGTTTTGTCTTTTATTTTATCAAACCAAACTGCAAACAAGAATTGATTCAGAGTCTTATCGCTTTGAATAGGATAAAATCCAAAGGCGAATTCACCTGAACGCGACTTCCATGGACCAGTTCCTTGCTGTGCAATTAAAGGTGAGTCCAGCCTTATGTTACAGTCATCTTTGGTGTAGGTGAAAACAGTGGGAAGGAGAGGAAGAAGCAGAAGTAGAAGCAAGAGAGAACAAAAATGAGGAAGTGTTGAATTAGCCATTGCAATAGTTATGGCTTATCGGTTTATGAGTTAGAAAGAACTCATGGCAGTCTTTATATAGAAGAAAACGTTTAATGGGTTTTAAATTTGACTTTCTAAGCAGTTGTTCAAGTCTTGTGACTGAAACTTCTAAGAACCACGGTCATTTTTCATGGTCAAGATATTTTTTAATAGACTAACATCAAATTCTTTTGGAAAACGTCTAACTAATTAATAAGACTAGCGTCTAGAAATTATGAATACGTCAACTAGTAGAAACATCCGCACTAAACATGTACCCAGTGTGATTTACAAAAACAACTTAAAGTATTTGTGTCTTAAATTTGTAATATTTAATTAGAATTAATAAATTTATACATTTCAAGCGAGAGAATCTTAATCCACCAATTTATATTTTGAATTGAAAATTAGGATGGGTACTTAATTATTTATTTACTTTAAGTGAGTGTAATCAATGTATTCATATTATACCATATCATAGAATTCAAGAATAGATTTTTTTTTAAAAAAGTCATACTTAGTGCATAAAGCTTTCAAGTCCACAGGGTTTGGGAGAGGTCATGATTAACAATTAGGATTGTCCACCACTTGCTTGAACCTGACGATCTACACCCAATAACTGCTCGATCCAAGTAGTGGTTTGGTCGGCCGTGGGTTGCCGGCGCCAGGACCTAATGTTGTTAGTTCAAGAGGCAGTTAGGCTATTTGAGAAACCGACGATCCCAACCTGCCCAAAGACTTGTTCTTTCCCTATTAGAAATTGCAAGTTTTGGCCAAAACTCCGGTAAGTCCAACTTTAACTCCGCCGATATTAGGTGATTTAGGCCAAATCTCGACAGATCCAACCAGATCTCCATAGATATGAAGGAATATTAGTCAGATCTCATTACATCCGGCTAGATTTCTATCAAAATCCGGCAAGATCAGCAAACCCAAAACCAACTGATACGCACTCAAAACCAATACAACCCAACCCAATTGATCCGAAACTTCATTCGGGTTGGTTGCATGTTAAAATCTCCCCCACCCAATGATGTCGAGTCAAGTCCGGGTTGGGCACAAACACGACCCTGCCCTACCCATTGTGCATATTAAAATCTCCAATAAACCCATCGTTTATATTAAAAGACCAATTTTTCCATAAAGATTAGATAGGGTAAAAAAATTATCAAGGATTATCTGGATCTAGATCGACTACCTAAATTGTTATTTTTATCGGGGGGGAAAAAAAAACACAAACCCCAATATCTTAATTTAAATAGAGAATAACTGAAAAATATTAGAATCATCATCTCAATCCCTAAAGAGGAAGAATAATTAGAAAAAATGACAACAATCCCAAAAATCATCCTTTCATGAAAGCAAAAAATATCCTGTAATTTGTTAAAATTCTTTACTCAGAGCTAACCATAAACTTTGTCACTACCATTAGATCCACTGACCATAAACTTTCAGCCCTCAATGAATTGACCCACAATTTGACCATGCTTCAAAGACTCTTTCTCCATCGAAACCCCCATACCATCTTGTGCCACCCACAACCCATTCCCATAGGCAATGAAGAGAGAGAGAGAGAGAGAGAGAGAGAGAGAGGGGGGGTACTTTTTCCCGCTTTTAAGGTATTCATAATATTTTTTTTTAAGTTGAACACAATTTTTGATAAGAAAATTAAAAATTTCTTAAAATTTTTGAACTTAACAAAATTCAGTAACAGCGGGGTAATATGCATATTGCCAATAAATCAAGGAATTATTGCTTAGTTTCAAAGTTTAGGGAGTATTGAAGAGTATCCCATTATTAGTTGATTACAGGGAAAGTGCAATTAATTAACCCTTGATCTATTGGTGTTTGGCTTGCATTCAAGTGCTCGTGTACTAGAGGTGACACAAATACGACATGTTCCCTAAAATGACAACGTGTTGACTAGGTGTTCCGTCCAATACACGTAAGCATTTACGGAAGCCTCACCCAATGTATTGTCGTATCCAAATAGCATAGTATACGACTTATTGGCATTTACTATTTTGATGAGCAAAACTGCAGAAAGCTAGACCATTTCATTTTAGCTGAGTTCTAGAATCACGAGTTCATGTCAATTCCACACGGTTCATTGACTTTATAAATGAATTAGTATGTGGCCTATGAATGAATCAGTTAGTCCATAATTGTTAGCAGTTTCGGTCTTTTGAGTTCTCTGCAGCACAGCACCACAAAATTGCCAATTTTAGTTAGGCATAAGACTTTTATACTGAAAAATTTTCACACCCAACCAAGGCTTTTTATTTTTGTGTTATGGTGGCCTAGTCAAGTGGGTGAGTGCGTGCTATGAAATTTTCTACGAAAAATTGGTCAACTTTTCAAGGGATACTTTTCTGTGCAGTTTTGTTAAAAGTAGGTGGCGGCAATTAGAGTGTAAATTTTACTATTCTTTGTAATTTTTGAAAGATTTTTTTTTTTTTTTTTGGTTGTTGTATTTTTTGGTGTATTTGAGGTTTAAAATTTTGAGAGTGCCTTTGTGCTATCATTGTATCCTTTGTAATTATTAGTGCAATTTTCTTCTCGTAGTCACCCATGGAAGTAGGCCTAAAAGGCTAAACCACATAAGTCCTTGGTTCTCACTTTCGTGGAATTGTGTTTATTTTTTTCATTCCTTTCTCTAGTCCCAATAATTTTATAACAATCAATCTTGTGCAAGAATGCTATCAAAAGGCTCTTTTGTGCAGCAAACTGGTATTAGAGTCAAGGCTCTCTATCTAGGCATTTGAATCTAAAAGTTCACTTGATATGTAAAACACTAGTGAATATTTTAGACTTCCAATTTTAAAAATACCAACACAAGCTTATATACAAACAATGTACGTGCGGAATAATGAATATAACCTATACCCAAATTGGTAAAACACTCTAAACCATAATTAATCACATAACACAGCAACAATTAAAAGGTAAAGAGTAGGGAAGAGAGATGCAAACACAAAAATAATACAGGCACGTGTTATCGAAGAGGAAACCGAAGAACTTAGCGAAAGACCTCTCCGTTGCCCTCCAAGCAGTAAAATGATCCACAAGAAAATCAGTTGAGATACACGAATAGCAATGAACCCTCCAAGCTTAATCTGCCCAACGCACCTAAGCCCTCCAAGTTTCTTGCTCTAACAAGGTTAAGCCTAACCGTGTTTTCTCTAGCTTTCCAAATCTCACAATAAGCCCATTGCATCAATCAAACGAATTGGTCCTCTCTGAACTGCTTCCCATGCACCAAATAACCTGCTCACTGATATGGGTATAATGAGATAAGAATTTGGCTTAAGATCCTCCCAAAGGTATGTCAATGGAGAGGGTAAAAGTAGAGGAGTTTGGAGAATCAAAAGTATAAAATTGTGGATAAATCAATTTTGTTGTTCTTTAGGGTTTTTCTCTCAAAATTCTCTCTAGAAACTCTTTACATTTCATGGGTATAAGGGTATTTATAGTAGGGTATGAGATGGAATGTGAAAATGCATTTTTCTGCAAAACAGGGGGTTTTGGCGAGTGACTCGCGACTGGGATGAGTCGCAAGTTCCAATCGCCAGATAACTAAAAGGTCCAGATTGTATTTTTTGTCCTGTAGTGCTCTAGCTGTCATGACCCTTTAACTTCTTGCATGATGGAAATATGCATATTTATATCGCATACAAAACATACGCAGAGGAAGATTAACGGATCTACTTTATTTGCAATTGATAACATGTTCTATATAAATTTCAGAATATAAGAACAAGAGAGTGTACCTTGGTATGGTGAATTTCAAAATAAAGATTAGAAGTTCTTGGGAACACTTTTAATTTTCACTCCAATTCCACTAATGCCCAAGAAGTGTGATCTCTCAATCTGTTATATAAATTTGTTCAAGAGAGAATGAGAGAGTATCCAACACTCACATACATACCATTTTATGAACTTGTTCTTACAAAATTCTGTATGTTTCTCTCAATATAATTGCTTATCTAGTTGGGCCAGCCTTTTGGATCTTTCCAATTGGGCTTTAATATATGGCTTGGAGTGGGACCAAAAGGGAACAAATAAGGCACTAGCTCCAATGGATCTTGGGCTTTTCTGTCAACTCTTGATAAGTCTAAAGTTACCATTAATTATATTTAATTAATACCACTATATAAATATAATTGAACTCTAGGCCTTATTAATAAATTATGTCCCAAGACTTTATTGTATATGCAACCATTTCATAAAATATTCATAATAATACAAAGTCATTAATGAAGACTGCCACTTTGTAGATTACTACATCTTAATCCTTGGATTTCATAAATATATACTTTAGTAACTATTTACTAAAGTAATTAGGCCTAACATTTTGAATAACAAACCCATTAAACTTATCTCAAAAGAATATTTTGTATCTCCGTTAAGAGACTATGAATTCCATCTTAAAAATATATGTTCCATCAACACTAAATGTGGCTGCCCAACATACTGAGATTTTCACCATAACTTTAGATCTCACTCCTGATATATCAAAACAACATACACTTCATGATCAGGTCCATTATTCTCTCAGGATTAAGAGTTCATGTAAATATAAGTCGTGAAATTTATTATTCATTTGACAGTCGTTAGAAGAATAATAAATCTCACAGTGGTCCAGTTCAATATGTCTCAACTCTTAAACATATCAATATATCTACTAGAAGTCACCACTTCCATGATCAAGACAAATAATCTTAGTTAATATGTTATAGTCTTCGCAGATGAAATGCCCAATTTCATAACTGACCACGAACTAAAATTCTAGGTTTACAAAGAACTTGTGATTTATATCTTTTATGACTTTCACATAAATCACATACTATGCATCTCATGGACTATATAATAATGTCCGAATATTCATGTTACCATTATTTCAAATAATAATAAAATAACTTTATTAATCACAATATTAAGTCATACATCATGTCATACATAATATCATACATAACATCATACAATAGGATTTAAGGGCACTAATCCTAACACTGCATGCTTCACACGTGTGGCACTTTGGCGAGTCATCAGTCACAAGACATTTGCAAGTTCCAGTCGCGAGAATGCTCTTGATTGCACACACACTTGAATTCTTCACAATCTCTCACATACAACCCTTATAATGATTCCCACCTAAATACAGGGTTTCTAATTGCTGAATTACAAGAAAATTTGGCATGGAATAAAGCCAACACATGGTTAAATAAATTCAACCTTACAGAATCTGTTCTCTTGGAAGATTTTTTTTTTTTTTTTTTTGATTGGTTCATAGATCTGATTGTTGGGAAGAAAATGTTGAGAAGTATGTTTAGAGCTTGTTGTTCAATTTTAACAAAATTAAGCTAAACTTATTAAATTAACCACTTATGAAAGACATGGATTCCCTGTTAACAAGGCACAACAACAAATCACAATATAATATAAAGAGCAAAAAAAATAAATAACATAATGATTTGTCGACGATGTAAAAAACTTAGCGATTAACCAAAAATGGGAAAGAAAAACACCTAGTGACTCTTGTACATTGTCTTTCACTTGAAGTTTTACAATTCAAAGAAGCATTACATTGTCATGAACATGCCAACACTAACCTAATAGATGTCATGTGAGCCATCTACAAAACCTTTGATAGTTAAGACTATGGCCTCTAATTCCAAAGTTGAGGTAGAAACATTTAATGGAACAAACAACATCAGCATGTGGCATACAAGTTTATGGGTGGATCTAACAAGAGTTGATAATTACTACACTATTGTATGGAAATGAAAAATATTATATTTGACTTTATTGTCCAATGTCAAGGTGAACTATTTTTTTTGAAGACAAGGAAGTATACAATGAAGGGCGTGGGGGTACAGAAACTTCAATAACTCCCTCAAGCATTTGTGTGACCTTTATCATGGAGGGTCTCTGTGAAGGATCTTCATGAATACACCAAATCGCCACAATCACAAGTCTTTCTAACCTCTTCATGTCATTCTTTGCCTCCTCATCATTTTCTATCAACTTTTCTAATCTTTTATCTTTGTAGCATTCATAAGCCCAATCTATCAATGCTTCCTCTTCTCCCAATGCAAATGTAACACTGGACTTGCAGCAAATGATCTCAAGTAACATCACACCAAAACTATAAACATCAACCTTAACCGAAATGGATCCTTTCCTAAACCATTCAGGTGCAAAGTACCCAATTGTTCCTCTTATTCCTGTCCGAGCTGCTCGAGTTTGCTCTGCTAATAAAAGTTTTGCTAATCCAAAATCAGCAATCCTTGGAGTAAAGCACTCATCTAAGAGTATGTTTTGAGGCTTTATGTCACAGTGTATGATCTGAGTGCTGCACTCTTCATGTAAGTACATTAGGCCTCTTGATATTCCAAAAGCAATTTGCACTCTTTGGTCCCAATGAGGCCTTGATAGCCCAAAGAGAAATGTGGCTAGAGAGCCATTACTCATATATTCATATACCAAAAGTCGATGTTGCCCCTCATCACAATAACCACGCAATTGAACTAAATTCTTGTGATGAGTCTGACCAATCACACTCACTTCTGTTTTGAATTCCTTCTCACCTTCTTCTACCATTTTATCTAATTTCTTGACTGCAACAAATCTTTTAGAATCTGACGCAAGTACCCCTTTATAAACAGTTCCGAAAGCACCTTTACCCAAAATTTGCTTGAAGCCCCTGGTTGCTTCTTCAAGCTCTTTATATGTATACCTTCTCACATTTGTTGCAAATGTGCTATCAATATTCCGTGGCAAATTTAGCTTTTTATGGTACAAGTAGATAATGGCCACAGAACTAGCTAAGAAGAAAAGGATATTGAGAAATGCAGAGCTGCCAAGGAGTACTGCCAAGACAACTATCAGAGATTGGCCTTTCTTATCTGTACCTATATTTTTAGGTACCTTGATGAGAGCTATGCTAGTAATATTTGGGCTTTTTCTTCCACTGGACAAAGGATACTGCTTCTTCTTACATGTCTTGCCTTTATCGTCATAAACAGCTGCAACACACAAGCAATCATCTAGGCAATGTTGAATACAGCTTTCCTCGCAAACATCAGGTCCTTGAAGAAAGTCGTAATCCGAGGATGGCCAATCCATGTTTTCAAGCTTTACAAATTCTACAAGCCCTTTATTTACTTCCCAACCATTGTTGTCGCAGTTAGGCAGTGCAAAGTTTGGTACACACCCTGACCAATTGTAGGATTGGTCCAAGGAGGAAAATCCAGGAGGACATGAGCAAAATGCCGTCCCTCTTGAACCGTCAAAGGTACTACAAATGCTGTTGGGCCCACAGAACCCACCTTCAATAGTGTCACCAGAAAGTACACTACAAATATCATCAGGAATGCTTTTCACTACAGTCCATGATGAAGAAGAAGAACAAGTCACAGACTCATCATTTGTGGTGTCCTTTTTGAAATGTCTGTATAGTCTGAAACCTCCATCACGATCAATCCTAGCCAAGTAGTAGAAATCTTCTTTTGAGCTTGGATATTCCTTGGTAAGGTTGTGCACTCTGTTTGATTCGTTTGCGTCTTTGATGTACATGTATCCGTCCTCAGTAAAGTTCAACTGTGATTCCCAGTTCAGTGTGCCGGTCGCAAAATAAGCCTTCTGGAGGGCTTCAGGTGACAGAGATTTTGTCAGAGAATAAAGCACCAAATTGCCATCAAGCTGTAAAGAAAGCTGGAAGCGCCCATCCGAATAGTTTGTATCAGATTGACGAGACCTGAGTGCGGTATCCATGTCCAATATTTGACCAGGCAAGATTGTATCTTTAGGCTCTTTGAAGCTTTCCCATATAGGATTATACAGCTCATCTAAAATCACCAAGTTCCCATTGTCCCGTATAGCCGCACAACTGGATTTGGAATTCCTTGGAGTTGGAGCCTTCCATAACTCATTGTCTTCATGGTCATAGAGAACAAACTCATTGTTGCTAGACAGCCTAAGTTCAGAGTTTTCTGGTGCTGGTTTATTCCCATTTGCATACCAAACTATGGTTGGTTCTTTTGTTTTGTAAAACCAAACTGCAAGCAAGAATTGATTTTCTTTCTCACTTTCAAGAGGATGGAATCCGAAGGAAAATTCTTCTAATCTCGACGTGATTGGATTAGTGTCTCGCCCTGCAACTAAAGGTAATGAGTCCAGCCTTATGTTACAGTCTTCTTCGGTGTAGGTGAAAACAGTGGGAAGGAGAGGAAGAAGCAGAAGCAAGAGACAACAAAAATGAGGAAGTGTTGAAGTAGCCATTGCAATGGTTATGGCTTATGGGTTTATGAGTTAGAAAGAACCCAGGGCAACCTTTATATAGAAGAAAACGTCTAATAGATTTAAACTCGCTTTTCTAAGGAGTTGTTCAAGTCTCGTGATTGAAATTTCTAAGAGCCACTGTCATTTTGTCATGGTCAAATATATTTTAATAAAAACTTATAATATATAGTTTGGAAAACGTCTAACTAAAGCCTACCGAGTAATTTTTTCTTTGTTGACTAGCGTCTAAAAAGCATGAATACTTCAACTATCCGTATTGCACATGTATCCGATGTGAACTTTTGAATACCTTAAATCAGTAAATGTAAAATTACACCTCTTAAGTTTGTGATTAATTAAATTTTACATTCTAAAATTTTAGAATTTAGATTTTACCTCCTAACATTTGGGTTTTAGAATTTAAATTTTACCCTCTATATTTTAAGGGTGTTTGGATTTTACTCTTTAAAGTATGGGGTGCTTAGATTTTACATCTTAAAATTTTATAATTTGGGGTATAAAATCCAAATACTTTTAAATTTTAGAGGGTAAAATCTAAAATTTTTAAAACATTAGGGTATAAAATCCAAACACTCTAAACTTCAGAGGGTAAAATTCAAATTATGAAACTTCAAGGTATAAAATTCAAACACTCCCAAACTTTAGGGGTGCAATTTGCAATTTATCCTACCTTAAATTAATATCTTCTTCTTTTTTCTTTTTCTTTTTTTGATGAAAATATCTTCTTAATTACTTGTTATTATTATTTAGAAAAATTTTACTCCTTATGACATTTTGTATATGTGGGGGTAAAAGTCTAACATCGTATGTTGGACCTTAAGCTTTATTTGGGGATATGTGTGTCCAAGGAGGGGCAAGTAACTAGGAGAAACCCCAAGTTCAAAGTTATGAAAAGATGGAGTGGAGAAAGATGGTCCAAGGAGAAGCTCATTCTCAGATATGATTAAATACTGAACAAATCTCTATCTCAGTAATTTAGGTGACCTTCTAAAAGACTTTCACGATAAGAATGATACTCATACGCATATAGAAGAGATAAAAACCCATAAATATCTGAGGAAAAAACTGCTGCCACCATATTAAATGCACAACAACTACTTTCCTAGCTGCATTTATGTAAAAAAAAATCCCTGAACAATGTTATATTGGCAACTACAACTCACAGAAGGCCAAAGAAGGTGACTGATGGGACAGATACTCAAGTGGTCGCCCAAATGGTTGACAAGTGTAAGGTGATGATGATTCAAGGGAACTATATAACGTGAGAACCCCTCCACAAAAAGGGGGACCGGAAGAAAAAGAAAAGGAACGCTATAGCAATAAAAGTAGAATTGGTAGTCACCTTTATTAGATTTTATAACACTTTTTGCCTCCTCAAACATCACCTTCAGGCAAGATTATGGCCTTTATCATCATTTGATCATATCCAAAACCCCTACTAGCCGTTGCTAATTTCAACAAAACCCAAACTTTCAATCCACTCTCTACAAATTCTATTGTATTGGGTATGCTGGGTCAAAATCTTGTACACTTTAGACGTGGACCACAAAAAGGGTCCTTACAGTATGATAATTGGGATTTTATGTTTTTTAGATCTAACAAATATAATATATTATAAAATAATGTGACATTATACATAACTTTTTCCTTTTTTTATATACAAGATAAAATTTCTACTCTAACCTAATTTAAGTGTATATATGTGTGAAACTTCCTTCTGAAAACTTGAACCCCGACCCTTGCCTCTACACCCCACAAATATTTATATTTGTGGAGTGACCACCACACCAAGGGTGCGCGGTGGTGACATTATACATAACTTTAAACTTATATAATATTTTATATGAATTAATAATGAGAGAAGAAGATGTGAACTCTTAAACTTATATAAAAAAAATGTCATATTATTAAAAAAAATGTCAAATCATTGTTCCGTTAATCATATAAGTAACACCACTAATAGAAGTTAGTAAAAGGACTAATACAACTTATATTTTAAACTTGAGAGACCAATTGTACTCAGTTGAAACTTGAAGGACTAATTACACTCAAAGGATAAACTTAAGAGACCAATATTGTAGTTTTGCCTCAAGTTTATGTTTTCCTTGATATATATTAACATTAAGATATGTACTTAAAATAGTTATTTATTATTATAAGTAGGAGTTTTTTTTTTTTTTTTTTTTTTTGGGATAAAAAGTAAGAGTAATTAAAGTATTCATATTGTATCAAATCAGATTAAAATTTTTGACGAATTTCTGTTTCCGGATTGCATAGTATGTGGCGTATAGGCATTTTCTATTTTGATGCACGAAAATCGTAGAAAGCTTTAAGTTTTTCATTTGATATTTCAATAGGATCATGGCAATTGCACACGGTTCATTGACACTCTAAAAAAAAAAAAAAGATATAGAAAAGAGAAACTTTATTAACTATGAAACAGAGATTACATCTTGAATAACTGGATAAGAGCACGTTGAAGATAACAAGGAGTCTCTTCAATCCAAGTTGAGAAATCAACAATACTAAAAGTATGTTTAGCTAACAAGTGAGCTGGCTTATTTCCTACCCTTCTCACGTGCGTGTGCAAAAAAAAACAACTCTACAAATGTCCTGTAAAGATGAAAGAATTCCGTATATCACTAGGGTGAATCTTCTTAGCCAAAGCATGGAACCATTTCAATATGCAAAGTTGATTTCTTGATGCAGATAAGTTTATAAATAAATAAAACAACAAAGTTTTTAGTCCCAAAATTTAAGGTCTGCAATGAATCCTCTACAGATTAGATTGGGTCTGTCATGTGAACTCTTTTCCCCCATTCTATCATTATTTGAAAATAAACCCCTCGTTAGAAACCTTGTCCACTTTCTAAACTTCTTTACAGACAAAACTTGACTTCAAATCCCTCACTTATTGTTTTTTTTTTCCCCCAAAAAAAATTTCCCATGCAATCATTATTCTAATCCACTTTT
The DNA here is from genome assembly GCA_030445155.1 of Quercus variabilis. NCBI lineage: Eukaryota > Viridiplantae > Streptophyta > Magnoliopsida > Fagales > Fagaceae > Quercus > Quercus variabilis. Next base: position 1,589,814 of record CP129448.1, on the reverse strand, counting down.
CTTAAGCAATTTGGGTACACTGCAACTTTAGCTTGGGTTGTATTTGGTGACCATCGGGTAAGTTTCATGGTACTGTCAAGGATTAATGTATATGTTGGTTATGTGATTAGAAAAGTCAGCAACAGATATTGATAAACAGATCTCTAAATATTCTAAATATCCTTAATATCATGTAAAATTGTAAATATTCATCAAGCCTTTCAAGAACACTTAAAAATTAGTAATAGAAATATTTTCATATCTGAATGCTGAAGATCCCTCCATTCCTTCAAAAAAGATCAAGATTTTTGGAGTGTGTTTATGTATGTAAAGATCTTTTTGTCAGTAGCTCATAAAGTGAGATCTTTTTTCCACATGAATCACAATTGATTTTTCTTAGTCTTATGAATTATGTTCTTGAGGATTATCGCCTAATCCTTATGGAGATGTCAGTATGTTACTGATGTTTGCCTGTTTGGAGTGTATTGTTCGACAGTACATTTCCCCGGTGGTTTTTGAATAGACAAAATTCCCAGAGGCAATAGATTTTACAATGCGGAACCAGGATGATATGAACAAAGCTTAGATTTTTAGATTGTAGTTTTGACTCTCTTTGCATCTGTTTGTAGAAGGGTTACAAGATAACTCAAAATGCAAGTTGTTCTATTAAGGGTTGCTTATAACCAAAACGAGCCTACATTTACTTATTCACTAAGGTGCAACAAAAAAGGTCCAAATTAAATTATTAGTTAAGACACATAAAGAGAAAACCTAGATAGGACTAGAAAGTAAGCAACTGATGAACGTCAACCAGAGTTTGATAACTAGCGTGCCTGCACAATGTTACCTGACCAATTAGCTACATAATCAATTGGGTTGAACCAAACGTGAACACGTCACACCCGCCTCTGCATGGTTTGTACACAACTTTACAGCCAATTTTTGAAGAGGCAGATTCCCAAACTTGAATTTACGACACATTGCTTGCGCAGAAGACAATTATCATTGCATCAAGGTTTGACCTCTCTAACTCCATAATCAACAAGGATACAGAACAATTCGAGCAAATTTACGGCCAATCAAATTCTTGGAGTCTCCATAGCCTCTTGTTGGACAAACACCATATCCCCTACTCACTCTACTATAATCTTTGCTCACATATGGTCATTTCTAGTTAACACAACAATCAAATTACTACCAAGTTTAAGTTGGATTACAAGCTATATAATCTAATGAATTAAGAGGTTTGAACAGGTTCATTATCCTTTCACCCCACAGGTACAAAAGGCCCGCGACCATGAGATCCAATCCCCCGGGCCCCTAGGATAGAAGGGGTTAATTTTTTTTTTTTTTTTAATATAAAACTATAAAAATTTATCACCAGTATGCAGTGCCATTAAAGTAGTTGTGCAGATATAAATCAAGCAAGAATGCAAGATCGTCAGAACTCAGAACTTTAAACAACAATTGAGACACGCATTAAAGTATACACCTGTAGTCTGGTAAGTCAAGAATAATATCACAAATGTTTCCGCATTAAAGCATCTATAAAACACAAGCACCCAGAGAACACAAATCAAGCCCAAAAGCCAATAAGTTAATAAATTTTCACTATTCTCATTTTTCTCACCAAGGGTGCCAAGAAAGATAGTGGGGTTCTCACAGAATACCTTCATTATAACTTCCCAGATGGCCTTGAGTTAAAAACCTGCCCATCCAGCAGGTTGAGAAGCTGGCTTGGTCTCTGCAATCTTTGCCTCCCCAAAACGCTGAGCATTATTTCCGTCACTGATGGGTTTTGATATCTGAGGGCTATTACTGGGGGCAGCTGAGAAACTCTCTGCTCCAAAACCCCATGAATCAAAACCAGTGTTTGCTTGTGCAGCCTGCTTAGTTTGTTGACCATTTCTTGTCCTAACAGATTTGGAAGGGTTCTCTTTTGAAAGAGGTTTCTGTGGCTTAGGTTCCTCAGCAAATGCTTGCCATTGCTTTGGCTCTGGGCTCACACTATTGCCGTCAGATCTTTCTTGCTGTGGTTCCCAAATTGTTCCTTCAATCTTGTCCTTCTGCTGAAAAAAGAATAAATTCTATCAATAACAGATATGATGGAGAAAAAATAATCAAATTCTGATAGTTTAAAGTAAAGAAAATTATACCAAAGGAGTTGCAGGAGAGGTTTGAATTTTTGAAACATTTTTATTTGGTGATGGATTTCTAGCAGCAAGTGCTTGCTTGAGCTCTTGAATCTCCTGTCTTTGAGATCGACAAATGGCAGATAGCTTTTCAAATTTTGAAGTTATTTCAGCCTTCTCCAAGTTTGTTTGCTTCAGCTGCCCCTTCAGCCTCACTACTTCAGCCTCTAATGCTTCCTCCTTTTCAGAATTACTATTACTGACCGTGGAGCTAAACTTCTCAGTATCAAATTCAGCAACAAAAGTGTTAAAAGTGTCATCTTGAAAAGTAGCTGTGGTCTCAACTTTTGATGGTTTTGGCCTATGTGTGCCACGGTCTGCACCCTTATGAGAAAATCTCATCTCAAAATCCTTGGAAGAGCCATCCTCAGCCTTTTGTGATTTACCATGTGTATTTTTTCGAACAGTATAAGTTTGTATGTCTGCCTCTTTTGCAGGGCTAGTATTCCTAGGTAAAGGAAGATTCTCAGGCTTAAGTTGATCATTTTTTGATGTACCATGGGTGGTAGGTTCTTCATCAAATTTGGGTCTTGTCACGTCCTCAGGAACAACTGAATCTTTTGCATGCAGACTGGACCAGAAAGCACCAAGCTGCCCCCCACCTCCCCCTGCCCTAGAAGAAGGTTGTGATGTGTTCCTAGTTTGTTCTCCAGATGAAGGTGGGGGTGGCGGACTTCTGCGTGGCACTGGATGTGCCTTATATGCAGGCTTTGGAATACCTGTTACATCAGCCTCACTTCAATTGAAAACAAATCTCAAATATTTGTGGCCTTTCTTAATATCAATTTACAGTTATCCAAAATTAAATCTGCTCCAACAAAATCCATGTCAAGAATTTATGAAACATTAAGTTTTCTTCATTTCAATCAGGTTTAACACTAAAAGCTAGAAGGCCAAATTTAATAATTCATACAGAAAGAAGAATGAGTTTTGTAACAAGTACACCTTTGACGTCCTCACCTTCATGTATATCCACGGATTTCATTTCAGGTGGCCTATCAGGTAGAGACTTCTGAAGATTAGCAGGTAACTGCTCATTAACACGAAACCACACCTGCCAACATTGTAAAAAATCCCAGCATCAGTTAGTAGAATGTTTAATCTTCACCTAAGATTGCTAGGACAAGATGATCTAAAACTAACCTAAATTCATGGAGATGAATGGCCAATCAAGCAAAGCGCTTGCCTGCGTGATGTCTGGTCTGTCATCTGGTGAAGATTGAAGCATCTCTTTGATCAGGTCTGTAACAGAGGAGCCATACTTGGGTAACTCTGGAATGCGATAATTCCCATTTAAAATTTGAAGCTTTGATTCTCCATCAAATGCACTTTTGAAGTAGCAAATCCGATAGAGGAGGCAACCCAGCGCCTGCGATTGACAGAGTAACGTCAGTTCCTAATTGCACATTTGATTAGATTATTTGACTGTTTCTGCATTTCACTCTGAATTACAAGGTTCAGCTTGACTTACCCATATGTCTACCTTCTCATTTATAAGTTCTCTCCGAAAGAGATCCCACATCTAGGTAAAGGAGGAAAACAAAAATCAAATAACTTTAGCATTAAAATAAAAAATTTAACATCGTAAGAGTGAACTGTGAAGTTCAATGTTCAACCTCGGGTGCTCTATACGCAGGTGTCGTGTGCTTCCTGATATTATCTTCTTCAATGCCCATTTCTTCAGGCTTCTCAAAACGCTTATGATTGGTAGAGGTGCTGCCAAAATCGCACAACTTCCATACTCCATCAGATCCCAGCAAAAGATTCTCAGCTTTCAAGTCTCTGAAAATGAGAGGAAGAAAGAACAAATAAATCATAAATGTTTCTCAGCAAGCAAAAACAAAAGGAAACTAATAAGTCTCTTCAAATAAATTAAAGGCAAAGGATGTCTTTTCTTCTTGCAGTACAAGCATGACTTACAAGTACATCAATCCCAAATTTGCCACAATGTAATCACAAGAGGTAAAAATGGGGGTTGGGAAAAACTATATTCATCAATACCTTAAAGCAACCATTTTTTAACCATTTTTAGATAATGCACAAATGGTAAAGGTTAATCTTAAAATTTTTTAAATGTATGATTACCAACAACAATAACCAAGCCTTAGTTTCAAAATTTTATGAAGTATGCTTTCAAGGGTTTAGGCATTTTTTTTTTTTTTTGGGGGGGGGGGGGGGGGGTGGGGAGGGGTGGGATAATATATAAAAGGAGAAGATTACAGACTTACAGCCACCTTGTTAGCATCTATACCTGTGGGCAATGGGTGGGGACTGGCAGTGCATGGCGAAAACAGCATTACAGACATCCCTGAAGATTGAGAGGACCTGTTTCTCATCAAAAAATCCAGATCCTCTGCTTTCCAGCACATTAACCAGAGATTTCTCACAGAATTCCATCACAAGGAATGCTTCTTTAGTTCGTCCCATATCCAAGATGGTATGGGCATAGAGTGTGACAACATTAGGATGTCCCTTAAGTGACTTCAACACTGAGATCTCCTTCATTACCAATTCCTCTAATTCCTCATCATTAAATATAATGTGCTTTAAAGCATACTGCTTTGACACATTCACAAGGTCCCGAGCTAAGTATACACAAGAGAAACCTCCCTCCGCAATGGCATTTCGGACATTAATTTTAAGATTTCCAACATCAAGCGAACGGCCTTCAAGCCCCACAGGTTCTTTTTGCATAAATGGTTTGAACCTCCACATGATTGACACAATGAAGACAAAAAAAAAAAGGCACTGCAAACGCAATCAAATACGTTACTAATACCGCATTGGCAATACAAAGCACACAAATTCTCACATCGAGTCACTGTAAAATAAATAGCATCAATCTAATCTAAAGAATTCAGCAATAAAGAACAGTACAAGAAAGATCTTTTTATCATCCTTAAAAGATTCAAAATTCACAATCTAAAACCCAAAATCATCGAGCTGAGTAGATCTGAATAATGCAATAAATCCTTAGATACAGAAATTCAAGATCTGGATCAAATTCCAGGACCTGATCTTTCCACATAGAACCTAAAAATTCAATCTTTACATACCATTTTCATCTGAAATCCAAATAGCAAAATCAACCAATAATTTGAGCTCAAATCAAACCAGAATGTACGAGACAAACGAGTTCAAAATCCAGCACAAGTTAACAATTTGAGCTCGAAATTTAAGCAAATTGAAGGAAACAGATTCCATCCTAATATTCTGGCCAATACATCATTCATTTTCCTACTATTTCTCAGCAACCAAACAGATTCTCTCGAATGAATCAAAGAAATGTAATAGAGCTCAAATTCCAGCACAAGTTAACGGTTAAAGATTCGAGCTAGGAATCAAACAAATTGAAAACTTCAACAATAAAATCTTTAAAAAAAAAAAAAAAAAAAAACTCAGAAAAAACCGATTCAATATAAACTCATTTATTTTCCAACGATTTCTCAACAACCAAACAGACTCTGAACGAGTCCAAAAGAGATTCAATCGAGCTCAAAATTCCACCACAAAGCTAACGAATTGAGCTATAGAATTTCAAACCAATACAATAAACATAAAAATAAAATAATAAAATTTCAAATCAAAGCATATTGAATTCAAACAATATCTCCAAATACAGAATCCGAGTGAATCTGTAGAAAAAAAAAAATGCAATGAAAATGAAAAGCCATAGAAGATCGTACCTTGTAGAATCGGATATGAGTCTCTGAGAAGAGCTTGTTGTGGAAGGTGATTCAGAATCCGATGCTGAAAGTACAAAAGCAATTGAAGCTTTGTGGTTTTTGAGATCTGATATCGTAAAAGAAAGTTCAAAAACCAAATCTCTCTCAGCTTTTTCTGATTTCACATAGAGAGAGAGAGAGAGAGAGATACGAGACGCGTTTAATAACAAAGAGAGAAAGAGAGAGGGGGAGATATTTATATAGAGAGAGGAATGATTGACTGTGGTCTTGACTTTTTTATTACTGGGAGAGTAAGAGATCTGGGCCGCTTTTCATGTGGGGACCATCAATCAAACGGTTGTTAATTTTTTGATTATTTTTTGAACTGTTTGATTGCAAGGGATGTGGGCCCGTGCTTTCGGTGGTAATTGGAGTAACTTGTACATGAACGTGACTTTCCCTCTGTGGGGAAAGGTGAAATGTTTTTTTGTAATCGCGAGAGTTTGGTAGGTTGGTACTCGCTCGATCTGGGTGACACGTGGCAAAATTCTATTGGTGGATTTTGTGGACCCTACCAGAATTTTGGTGGACACGTTGGATGCAATGTAGACTTAATATAATCGTATTATTATTGGACTATTTATTAGGGCCGGGCCGGCCGGCAGTGAGTGCTTTGTTTGGTTTAAAAATTATTAATTTTTTTTTCTTTTTTAAAATAAAGGTTGAATTTATTATTGTGTTACTTACTTACTTCAATTCTATTTTAATTTCTTAATTATGAGTAGAAGGATATGATTATTAATCAAGAATGGTAATAATAACTAATATAATAAGACTAAAAAAAATGATTTTGTGTAGAATTGCTAGTTGAGTTTTTTTAATGATTTATGTAATGCTTGCAAGTGAGAATGATTAAATTTTTATTTAAATAGATAGTTATAGAAGAAATTAAATTAGTAATGATGTTCAACTACCAACCACAGAATGATTAAAGGAACAGATTAATAAATAGTTACATTATTAGTATTATGGTGGGTATTTAATTTTAAATTAATATTTATTGCTTTGTGTTTCCGGAACTGTATAGTGTGCTGTTGACTTGTTGTCAAATTGTGAAATTGTGATGATGACAACGTGGGGAGATAGATAGCGATAAGAATTGATAGGATGGTGGTGTTACATCCTCTCCTTCTAACCTTATTTTATATTTTGAATTTTTTTAGCTGAATACAATTTCATTTCATTATTGAAGAGAACGCAAAAGGCCAACAAAAATTGGCTAAGTTGCAGCAAGTAAGTTGAAAAGAAATCTCATTGAACAACCGGGCTCCCTCTTGAATCCCCTAGACTAGGTGACCAATGCAATAACCTCAAGCTCCTTCTTCCTTGACCACCTTAAACACTATACTCTAATTGCCTTCCACCACAACTTGAATAGGCTTCAATTTCTTTCATTTGTACGACCCTCCCAACTCGCTCTGAAACTCATCACAAATAATTATTTTCACTCCCAATATGACTCAATTTGTATTTAGTATTTTAGTGCATTGAACCTACTGTGATGAATTTTTTATCATGTGTCAACATTGTAATAAGTCCAATGAATTGGAGACACTAAACTCAAGTTCTACTCCTCCAAATGTTTGGTCCTAGAGGCTGGAGTTCCATCCATGCTTAACGTGTACTTAAAAAGTAAATAATATCTTTATAACATTTTTAAATTTATTACTTTTTTTTAAATGATCTAATATTTTATTTGTAATCATTTGTCTTTTAAACCACATTGGTATTTGCATAGTTCTACTTCTATATATGATTTTTAAACGATTTTTAATAGGCTGCAAAAACATTTAGGTATATCATTAGTATATGAAAAAAAGAGCATAATAGGGTCGTCAATTTGGGGTTTTCACAGTTGGAGGTTTTTGTGTTCTTAGCCCTAGCTCAACTAAATTAGGGATTTGTGATTCGATCGAGAGACATAGAGGGATAATTTGGTCTTTATGTAATGTTATTCCTACACCATGTGTTCAACATCTTTATAAAGAAAATGATTTAGTCCAAGCTAGATCATGTAATGTTTTCCTTTTTCCAGAAAAAAACAAAATAAAACAAAACACCACATTAAGTCATCAACATTCTATTACGTCACAAAAGATAAAAATTAACAAAAATAAACAAAATTATATAAAGTAGAATATTTATAAAAATATGTTGTAGTTATCTCAACTAATAAGTTTTATTATTCTCAAATAAGATATTTAAAATTTAATTCCATTTTTTCTTTATAAAAAAAAGTTCAATTCGGTCTACATGAATAACCAATTGGAATCTTAAATAGAAACTATCCATTAAAAAAAAGGTTTTACTTTATGGATAAAAATAGGCAAAACTACAATATTGATTCCTTAAGTTTACCATGTGTGCGCAATTGGTCCTTCAAATTTCAAGTGAGCACAATTAGTCCCTCAAGTTTAAAAAATGGGTTGTATTAGTCTTTTTACTAACTGCCGTTAGTGATATTACTTACGTGGCTAACAGAGCAATGACTTGACATTTTTTAATGATGTGACATTTTTTAATTAAAAAATTAAAATTATCAATTTCCATGCCAGATCAAATCTAAAGGAAACTAACCCAGTACCAGGTTTAAATCAAATATAAAATCACAATCCAGTTCCAAATAAAATCACATATGTTTGTGATTTTGGATTCACAAATGGACAACGGTGCGAGAGTAATTTTTTCACACCTTATCGAGCTCAAAGTTGTCAAACTAAGCTTCAATCCTAGTGAGTAGTGGCCAAGCTATGGGCTGGGTGAAGTCCATATCAAAAGTTGATGGCCAGCCTCCCCCAAATGAAAAGCAACGCCTATCAGATGCAATGGAACATGGGCCATCCTTTATTCTATCGAGGAAAACACCTGACCCAAGGGAATGCTATATTATTAGGATTTCTTCTTGAGTTTTTGGTGAATAATGATCCATTGAAGAGAGGAGAGAGATGGTTTTGGTGGTTGTGCGAGCAAGAAGACATAAAACGTTGCCAGCGGCGGCTAGGGTCCCTCAATCTTTGTCTTCCCCTTCTCTCTTGCGCTGTTGTGCGTTTGATTTAAACCTGGGAACTGGGTTAGTTTGTTTTAGATTTGATCTGACATGACAATTAATTATTTTTAATTTATTAATTAAAAAATGTCACATCATTAAAAAATGACAAATCATTGTTCCATTGGCCACATAAGTAACATCACTAACAGTAGTTAGTAAAAAAATTAATGCAACTTATTTTTCAAACTTGAGGGACTAATTGCGCTCACTTGAAACTTGAGGGACCAATTATGCACACAGAATAAACTTGAGGGACCAACATTATAATTTTGCCATAAAAATAATATTTTAAGTAAGCTTATTTATATCACTTATTTTTAGAGAGTGTTTGGATTGCGTCTGCGTTTTTGCCTTTTTTTGTTTTTTATTAACTAGTGCCTATTGTGTTGTTCATAGGATATGAAAAGTGCAAATAGGCAAATGAATAGTATTTTTTGTGTAAACAATAATTTAAAAATTATTTTTTTATTGTTTTCAGTTTTCAGCAAAATAAACGATATCCAAACCTACACTTAGTCTCTCTTCCACCTAACTAGCAACTCATCTCTCTCAAAAAAAGAAAAAAAAAAAAATAGCATCCAGAAAACTTATCTCTAAAAAAAAAAAAAAAAAAAAAAACAACTTTGAAAATTTATTTATTTTATTATTATTATTATTTTGGTTTGTCTTTTCTCTGCAGTAACGACTGGCTAATGGTTTATTCAGTTTTCTCGAGTCTCTCATAAATCCATAAACCCTAGTTCCCTCTCAAAAACCCCAGACATCTGTGTCTGTTGCGCGCAATGGAGAACCAAGAAGACCCAGCTCCAAAACCCAAGGATCAACCTCTCTGCGAGGAGTGCAAGCAAAACCCATCAAAGTACAAGTGCCCAGGCTGCTCTGTACGCTCTTGTGGCCTCTCATGCGTCAAGGCTCACAAGCAACGCACTGGTTGTACGGGCAAGAGGAACCAGACCCAGTTCGTCCCTCTCTCACAGTTCGATGATAATCTCCTCATCTCTGGTACGTTTTTTTTCTCGTGAATTCAGACACCCTTTTAGCTGGTTTTGAAGCTAAACTCGTTTTCAATGCTGGTAGATTATCATATGGTTGAGAAAGTTTCTGTTTTGAAATTTTGATATTTCTATTTCAATTTCATTACCCTGTTTTACTTTTTTGAAATCGGTTTTACCTCGTGAATTTAGAGTCCCTTTTGGCTGCTTTAGAGTTCTATTCTGGTAGATTATCATATTCTTGAGAAAGTTCCTATTTTTTACTTTTACTGTTTGAATTTGAATTTGAATTTGATTATATCTGAAGAATTCAAAAACCATTTAAGCTGGTTTTGAAGCTTTCTCATTATCAATACCCTTTTCAGGGTTCCTTACTAGAGTTCTATACTGCTAGATTATCATATGCTTGAGAAAGTTTCTGTTTTGAAAATTTAATTCAATTTCAATATTCTGTTTTACCTTTTTTTGAATTTGATTTTACCTCATGAATTCAGAGACCCTATTAGCTGATTTTGAAGCTCACTCATTTACAATATCCTTTTTATGCTTCCTTGTTAGAGTTCTATAGTGGGAGATTATCGTACTCTTGAGAAAGTTCCTATTTTTAAGTTTTATTTTTTGAATTTGATTTTATCTGAAGAATTCAAATACCCTTTTCACGGTTCCTTATTAGTGTTCTGCACTGGTAGATTATTATATGCTTGAGGAAGTTTCTATTTTGAATTTCAATACCAAGTTCTACTTTTTTGAATTTGATTTTACCTTGTGGATTCAGACACCCTTTTACCTGGTTTTGAAGCTCTCTCATTATCGATACCCTTTTCAGGGTTCCTTATTAGAGTTCTATACTGGTTGATTATCATATGCTTGAGAAAGTTTCTATCTTGAAATTTTGATTTCAATTTCAATTCCCTGTTTTACTTTTTGTGAATTTGATTTTATCTCATGAGTTCAAAGACCCTTTTGCCTGGTTTTCAAGCTCTCTCATTATAATTATCATTACCCTTTTCAGGGTTCCTTATTTGAGTTCTATACTGGTGGGTTATCATATGCTTCAGAAAGTTTCTATCTTGAAATTTCAATTTCAATTTCGATACCAACTTTTACTTTTTGAATTTGATTTTATCTTTTAATGTGAATTGTAATTAGCTCGAGAGGAATTTGCAATTTTTGTTTGAAATTTCATTACCTTTATTGCAACTATGGACTTCTTTTCTCCTGCTCGATGAAATTTACTCTATGGTTATTTTAATCACATTTTCTATTCTGGTATATTATTTATTATCGTATGCTTGAGAAAGTTTCTACTTTGAAATTTCAATTTAGATACCTTGTTTTACTTTTTTGAATTTGTTTTTACCTTTTTATGCAAATTTATAATCAGCTAAAGAGGAAATTTGCTATTTTTTTTTGAAATTTCACTACCTATATCACAATTTGGACTTCTTTTCTCATATGAGTGGATTATAATCTGCTTGATCAATATTTCTCTTTGGTTTCTTTTAGTCAAAATTATGATAACCTTTATGTGGCTGTGAAGATTTAAGGACATGTAGAATTTAATATTCTTGAGGAATTTTGTTCTTTTGGTGTGAGATTTTATTAGGATAACTTATCTCTCTTACTCTTTTTGTATATGTTATAATTTGCTTGATTAAGTTATGCTATTTTGCTTTCATCTCTAAACCAAAACTCTTCTGTTTGGAACATTCTATGTGTAGATTATAATTTGCTAGAGGAAGTGAAGAGGGTTTCCGAATCTGCTCAGAGAATGAGAAGTAAAGTGTGCGGTTATTCTCATTATAAATTACCATATCACCTAAAAAGTCTCCGGAAAGCTGCTGCGAGTCGGAAGACAAAACTCCTATTTCTCCCTACTGGAATGTCAAAGAGGGAGAAAAATCAAACTCGATACAACAATAGGTTATTATTAGTTTCCTTGGACTTCATTGTTGTGGATTTGATTATAAATTATTGGTTATTTAGTTTACTTGTGATTTACCATAGGATACCTCATTGTCGTATCCTTTTTCTTTTCCCCCTTGGCATATTTAATGCGTTCAACTTATATGCTTCTTGCTATCTATAAGAAATTGGTTAACGACTCAGTCATGGCCTCTTTCTCTCGCTATGGTGGTATTTTTTCAAAGATGAATATTTGTAAATCTTTGCATAATGGTACTGGAAATGAACTAAGATTCTCTGTTGCGCTCGTGGGTGTTTTTTTAATCAGATTTTGCTATTCATCTTAATGATTGTTTCAGGAAGAAAACCATTGAGTGGACCATTGAGTGGCAGTTTCACTCAACAGATGTTGTTTTACATGACCATGGGTAAGCTATCTTACCCGCTCTTATCCGTGGATAACTAATTATTCTTGTTAATTCTTATCCTTCTGTTAGCACGAGTCAATTGGTTTGTAACTTCATAGATCAATACTGTGTATTTTGTTTGAAACACTGATGCAATTTTGTTTTTCAGATTAAATGAAAATATGAACCTTTCCTCCGTTATTGAGAATCATCTAAAACCTGGCCCTTGGAATCACCAACTAAGACAATTCTGTGACGAACAGCTGGACTGTCTCAAGTTTTTCATCCGTAAATATCCTAAGGTTTCTTTCTTATCCTTTTCTGGTGGTATTGTTGAATACTTCATCATGCTTATCGAAGAGCATTTTCAGTCCTGAGAAAGGTTTGCCAGTTTTGTTCTCAAAGTGGTCAAATTTTGGACCTCCAATCATCAACTGGTCCTTGGTCTTAAAGGTGCAATTTGGCTGTGTTCAAATTGAGTTTGTCTGAGAAGGCAAGCTTTTATGTTGTGCCCTTGTAACTGTTTAGATAATTGAACTGAACTTTTTTCATTTTGACAATCAAGTGTTATATTTCGAAAAATATTTTGAGCATTTTTGGAGGTTTGCACCTGTGGATGATTCATCATGTGTAATTATGCATGATATCCTCCCATTGGTCTTTGGACCAGATTGCATCTCCTAGCCCAATTAACTTGGACTGGAGAACAAGGTAATAAGTTCAATCTGATACACATGTTGTATCCACCTATACAAAATTTTTTGTATGTTATGTCAGCTTGATCTATCTCTTAGGCATAGATATCATGTCTGCTGGGTGCTTTACCTCCCTACTATCTTCAGAGAGCTTTTGGGTGCCATATATAACACACTTAGCAGGTGTGATACTCTTATTGCTATTGGCTTAAATTGTCTGTATTTCTAGACAGAAAAGACAGACAGATTTTAGTTGGCATATATTAGATGATTGTAGTACATTGGTTGATTCTTGACTAGGTTGGCTTAATGGTGCAACAATTGCTCCGATTAAAGGCTGAAGTACTGTTTCATGCTGCTGTTTTATACGTGGTGTTCTCTTTTGCACCAGACTTCAAAATTGAGCACCCTGTATTGGGGTCAAGTTGAACTATGAATAAGATTGTGGTCAATGGATTGGGTTTCTTTTGGCACCAAGTATTGTTGAACCTTTTGAACTTATTGTTAAAGGGTCATTAAAATAGTGCAAGTCTCATCTAAGTGGGTTCTTGGGAGTGGTGGTTAGTACTTGGATTTTCTTTTTTTATTAAGTATGAATTTTATTCGAAAAGGAAAAGGGATATACACAAAGATTGTGTACTAGCCCAATTCAAAATATACAACTCAAAATGAAAGAGAATTGTTAAGTCGTGGATGTTCTGCCCTTTAGGAGTTGATATTCATTATGTGTTTTCTCTTTTTGTTATTTATTTTCATCTTTTGGTGGAGATATTTCCTGTGTACATGGGCTTGCACTTGCTCATGGCAACCTAAGACTTGTTTATTCTGATTAACAATTGTCTTGTTCATCTTCATTTGCCTAGCTGGTATTTTTTATCTAGATAAGATCTGATATGTGTATATATATATATATATTTTGCAGGGTCCTAGGTCACCTTTCCGTGAGTTGGATGTAAAGGCCCCAATAAGGCAACAACTATCCAATTTAGTTATATTGGAGTATCCTGTAATATATGTCTTTCTCCCTTTGCACAACTTTGATTTTGAAGTCGTTAAAGAAGCCAATCCTGTTACTCATAAAACAAAGTTTAAGGATTCTGGAAGCAACCCAAACCCAATCCCAGAAGGTGTCCCTTTCAAGGAGGAGGAAATAGAAGAAGACAACAGCTCTTCAGATCCTCATGTTTTTGATCTCATGAAACATGTGAATTCAAGTCCAATGCATCGATTCCCTCATCGGAACAAGCTGTCTGAGAGAGTGATAAACAACTCATCCGAGAGGTCATTGTTGTCAAGAGTGGAAACAGGCAACTGTTCACATTTCGGCTTTGCCGAGGAACCAGGAGTTTCTGAAATTAGGGAGTTCGATTTTGACCAGGGCTTAATAGATGCGTACTCAGATCTAATTGCAGAAAACAATCCTGATGACTTCCTTGATTTGGAAGGTGTATTTACTGATGAAGTAATCACGGAAGAAATAAGGAATTTCTCAGAAGAGCAGGGAGTCTTCTCAGCAGAGGAGGAATTAGAGGAAGGAGAGATTCTTGAATAATTGAAATTATAAAAGTAAAGGACCAACTGTAGAAGGAAAGGACCAACTGCCAAGGGTTGTGCAGATAATTATGATTTTTGTTAGTGCTTTGGCATTGAGCTCTGGTTGCTGCAATCATGCCTAAGAAACAAAATTACTTTCGTAGCATTATTGATTGAGAAGTGCATGCTTTTGTTCATATCATGCGGAAGGAGGTGTCTCAGTCGCTCATAGCATCTCCATTTCCTCTTATACAGATGATGATGGTTTTGTTTGAGACTACAATATCCGCTTGTCAATTTTCTAGGGAGCATTGCCCACAAGCTACACAGGACAGAAGCAGATTACATCAATTGTTAAAAGGTGATCTGAAGTTGAGGATTTCCCAAGATTTGGATAGCCTGCCTTCTTGATTACTGTTGTGCTTCTTTCCGGGAGCAACTCAAGATGCAATGTATTTTGCTACAGCTCACTCTGAACTGCTTATAAGTCTTCATTAATTGATTCTTTTTACTGGTTTAGAATGTCAAACTCTCTTCCTTTGTCATTTTGGTATTATTTGCTAATATTGATTTCGTTAGATGCTTGGTAAAGTATGATCTTCATCATGTTTTATTCTTGTGAACATATGAAAATTTATTGTAGAGATATGAATGTGTTTTTTACACTGATTCCACGGTCATTTGTTCTTCTTGACTTAAGAGTTAAGTCCTTGTTGCAAATGAAAAGAAACCCAGAATCCATCCAAAAAGAAATGAAGCATGCTCCCAATCATGTGTCAGGCAAACAGATGCTCACCCAAAATGATTGTCAAATTCCTATATAATTGATTAGTAATAGAATAATCACTTCTTATTCGTCATTATTTGACAGAAATAGCTTCTTGTCTGCTGTTACAATTATAAAAATCAGCATTATGGAAACTGTAGAGTAGTATTCAGATAATTCTTGGATGAGGAAGTGCAGGATTAGAAAATTCTGGAGCAGAAGGAGATTGATAAATGGAAGCTATGCTCAACATTGAGATAGATGAAGGGAAGTCATCCTCAGACACACTAATATCATTCAATAGGATCAATATGAAAGGCTTACAGTAGTTTAAATTCATAGATCTCCACACTATATATAGACTCTAGACACCAACAACCCCCAAAGTTACAACTAAAGGTCAAAGCACATTTACAAGACAAACATGGTAATTTACAAAACACACCATACTTAGTAAGTGGTAGTACTAAGCTTAAATTCAAGACAAGATCTATTGATTAATGCAATCTTTCCAAATGACTACACTTTCAATGGCAGTCACGAAAATGCTTATTTGGAAATTGTTTGGCCTATTCTGACACTACATCACTTAGACAATACTATTATTTGAAAATCCCATGGATGACTTTTCAGCTTCGGATGTTGAATTGTAGAGGAAAGGACATGGGGGTGCAGAAATCTCAAGAATGCCATCTAGCATATGAGTGACTTCTCTCATGGAAGGCCTCAATAGTGGCACATCCTGTACACACCAAATTGCCACCATTACTAGCTTCTTCACCCAATTCATATCACTAATAGCCTCTTCATCATTTTCCACCAATCTTTCAACTTTCCCTTTACTATAGCATTCATATGCCCATTCTGTAAGTATCGCTTCCTTCTCCATCTCAACTTCCACACATCTCCTGCAGCTAACGATCTCCAACAGCATGACACCAAAACTATAAACATCCACCTTTACTGTGACTGGTGTGTTTTTGAACCATTCTGGTGCAACATAGCCTTTAGTCCCCCTGATGCCAGTGAGAGTTCGGGTTTGTTGGTTCATCAAAAGCTTTGCCAATCCAAAGTCAGAAATTTTGGCTGTAAAAAAATCATCCAAGAGTATGTTTTGAGGCTTTATGTCACAATGAATGATCTGCATGCTGCATTCTTCATGTAAGTACATTAGTCCTCTAGCAATTCCTAATGCAATCTGCATTCTTTGTTGCCAACTTGGTCTTATTACTCCAAAGAGGAAACTCGACAATGAGCCATTGTACATAAACTCGTACACCAAAATTCGGTGTTCACCCTCATCACAATAGCCAAGTAACCGTACCAAATTCTTATGGTGAGTTTGGCCGATCACAGTTACTTCAGTTTTGAATTCCCTCTCACCTTCCTTTATCATCTTGTCTAGCTTCTTGACAGCAACATAGTTGCTATAACTTGATACTATTACCCCTTTATAAACAGTGCCAAAAGAACCCCTGCCTAATTCTTCTTTGAACCCACTAGTAGCTTCTTCAAGATCTTTGTATGTAAATGAACGCAGATTCATATCAAGATCTTTTGTATGTAAGGTTCTGTAGAAATTTGGCAGTTTTCCTTGCCACAAACAGAAGACAACTAGAGAAATTGCAGCTACAGAAAAGAAATTAAAAAATACAGAAGTACCTAGGAGGACTGCAAGGATCAATATCTCTTGATTCTGCCTTCCTTGGCCTGGATTTGGATTTGTAGGATTCTGTGAAGAGCTATTCAATTTAAATTTCTTGAATAGAGCTTTTCTATCAATAGCGCTGCTGTTGAACCTCCCATTAGAAAGCGGTAATTTCTTCTTCCAACATCTTCCTGTGCCGTTATTAAACTTTGGATCCTGGAAAATGGTGACTGCACAATAACAATCGCGCAGACAAGAATTCTTGCATTCAAATTCTGTTGTGGGTTGTAGTAGTTCATAGTCAGCTAAAGGCCAATCAGCATACTCCATCTCCAAGAATTCAAATTGATCTTCTGAAATCACAGTACCCATCTCATTACATTCATTCATGTAGCTTACATCGTCTTGTTTGCAGCCACTATACCTGTTATTTACATCCAAGAGAGAGAAGCCTGGGGCGCATTGGCACTCTGGCATACCATGGGCTACCAGTGAACATATGCTATTATAACCACAAGGGCCACTTCCAAAAGTGTCGTAAATATCCAGGCAGATGTTTTCGGGAACATACCAAGTTGCAGACCAGGTTTGGTTTCCAGTAAAATTCTTTGGGTGAGTATAGAGTCTGAAAACACCATCAAAGTCAAGTGTTGCCCTGTAGTAGGAGTCTGAGTCTGTCCTCGAGCCCTCTCCCTTTGATGAAAGGTTGGATATGCCTCCCAGTGAGTTCTTGACTTGAAGGTAGCCCGACCTGTCCAAGATTACCTCAGAAACATCTTGTTTAGCATAATAAGCTCCATAAGGATTTTGGGTGTAGATATCTATTTGATTTAGTATCAGAACGTATGAGGAATTTGATTGCTGTGGGTTATTGAAACGGAGCTGAAATTTACCCACCCCATAGTTTTCTTCGGACACGCTAGAGAAGAGGTTGCTCCCAGAACCCAATACTTGGGTTGGTAACATGGTATTGGTTGGTTCATTGAAGCTATTCCATAAGATGCTTGAGTTTGTGCCTGTTATAATAAAATTCCCAGTGTCTAGCATAGCCCCATTTGATACTCGAGGATTCTCATTGCTGCTGGACCTCCACAACTCCCATCCACCTGGAGCTTTGAGTACAAGTTGTCCAGCTGTGTTAAGCTCAACTTTTGATTCTCTCTCTGCCGGGTAATCTCTGTTTGCAGACCAAACTATAGTTTCATCTGGTATCTTAGCAAACCAGATAGCAAGAAGGAACTGATCTTGTTGACCTGGAAAGCGACGGAATCCAAATGAAAAATCACCAGATGGTGAAGTCCATGTGGAGTTGTCATCTGTGGCAAAGAGAGCTGAACCCACACTGATGCTAGTATAAACTTGAGCTATTGCAGGAACCAGGTGGGTGATGACAAGGACAAGTAAATGGCAGTGAAAAGAAGCGAGTGCTGAAGCCATTGGAAAAAGATGGAGATAATACTTTAGTGGTAAATGGTGGTCTTATAATGAACTTTGTGCAGCCATGGTGAATATAATTGAGTAAAGGAGTACAATTTGAACTTTGCCAATGGTCAAAACAGTCAGGAAAACCAGAATGCAGGCAGCAGGAAGGCAATCGATACATCTCATAGTCATAGATCACAAAGGCTTCAAAATCTCACTGTTTTGGATTACTTATTTTTTGGATTTTCAACCACTATGTCACTTCTGGCACGGCATGTGCTTTGACTTAGACGAAAAATTGACATTCTCAGATGGTTTTTCATCTAGTCAGGAGTGAGCAATTGCTGTAAGATAATTGGTGAACGGTGACAAATATAAAGAGTATCTTATCAGCAAACAACCAAAACAATCAACCTTAATTTGGCATTAATTTGACCCTTCTTACTTGTTGCATTAAAAAATGAATAGTAGAATAAGTGAGTAGTTTGGTTTTAGTTGGATAACGTGGGTTTTTGGTCATTTCATTGGAATCAATCATTCTAGCTACTTGGGAAGTTGAAGTAGTGTAATTTGATATTTCGCCTAGAAACTAGTGTCCATGACCGTGAGCAGACAACCGGTTTCTACCTTACTGAAAGGGAAGAAACGAACCTTCATACACCTGATATATACTGTATGAGAAATACTAAGAATGAATAATCCTCTCTGAATTCTTATAGTATAAATATATTCTATATCGTGTTCATCACTTTAGATTTTTTTAATCTTTTGGTTTATGGCATGTGGCTTTAATTGTGCTGGCGAGTCGGCTAGCAAAGAGTCAAACTTTGTCTTGTCTATTTTTACACTACATAGGGTAGGTCTATACGTGGACTTAAAGAAGTCCTATTCTAGTTGGTTTTGATCTTCATAGGTTGAAAATTCTAGAAAAAAAAAATAATAATACTTTGAATTGTTATAAGTTAAAAACCTTGTGCGCCTGGTCGTAATGGCAGACTTAGTTATGCTTAGTTTCAACCTCAAAATAACCATAAACGTATTTTCATCCGTATATGCGACAAACAGAACAAGCATAAGGTGTCATCTCAACTTTAATGTGATTTTTTTATGTATAAAATCAAGAGAAGAAAATGGCTTGGTTCTTTGCTGTAGTTGGATCTTTTAAGGACTTTATTAACAGTGGCCTGCCCCTGCTGTTTGCCAAGTTGTGGTGAAGCTTCAGAGTAGAGGTATTCATTCAGTTCTAATGCTCACAAGCAGCAAAGAGTGGACTTTCAGCAGTTCAAACAGTTTTAGGTTGAGGCAGCACAAAGGATGAAATTCCACTACTGAGCTTATTGTTTCTTAACAGACCGACTCATGAAGAGCATTTGTCACTGCATGCATGACTGCTTTATACCAGAAGTAAAGTAAAGAATCATGCTCCTGATTGTCAAGCTTTAATTGGAGTATGAGACAACACAAAGAATGAATGATCCTCTCTCAATTCTTAGTATACCTTTTTATGAGAAATAGAAAAGCTGTCAAAAAATCAATTGCTTTTTATTTTTTTAGCATAAAAACTTTCCTAAAATGATTTACTAGTAGATGTCTTTAGGGCATCCCTTAACTTTTGCTTATAACATATCAATTGGAGACTCCCCAAGGTGTTATCTCCCAAACACTAGCTGAGTCTAAAGTGAAACTAGAAAAAGTCTAGTACCATGCTAATAAGAAAGAATAAATAAATATATATATATATATATAATATATATTTTCTTTTATAATCAAGGAAGTGATATATGTTCTTAAAAATTTTGGATCTTAAAAGATGCATCAATAGAAGAAAAATGCTAGTGTCACAACATATTACACGACTTTTGCTACAACTTGTCCACATGGCAAGTTGTTAATGATGGGTTTATATGAGTCTACAACTCCACCATTCACAACTCGCCACATGGACGAGTTGTGGCAAATATTGTGTATTTTGTTATGGTTTTAGCATAATTCATCAATAGAATATTAAGTACATAATAATCTATAGTTCCATACAGTAACTCAACAACTAAAATCATTATACTTAAGTATAAAAAAAATAAAAAATATCAAGCCATCACTATTACAAAATACTAGTAGATGTCTCACACGATGCACATGTTCATTATTAGTTATTTTTTAATACTCATATGTGTTATAATATTTGGAAAATTAATTTCGATTATGTATTATATGTCACAAAATTAATGAAGAAAAACATTGTAATACAATATATCTATATATAAGTAATCATAATTAATTAGACCCTAAAAATGCCACTTCATGCCCATTGATTTTTTTTTAATCAATTGTACACGTATATTTGGTTCTAACATTTGATGTTTTCAATATAAAAATTCTTATTACTTATTTTTTCCTTTTTTAGGAGTATTTTCTTTTTTTTAAGAAAACATGTGAACTTTTAAAGGCTGAACATCTAATATTTTAAGGTTTTTAATTTTTAATTTGCAAAACTAAATATACATTTTAAAAGATTAAAAATATAACAACAATTGAATAGAGAAATATAAATTTATACTATTTCATATATTAAGTTTAATTTTACATTCATCTAAGTACCTCAATCACTTAAAAAGATTAAGCACTTCCCAAAAATATAAATAGTACACAAATAACACATATAAAGGCCCTATGTCTCCCTAAACATACCTTTTAGAAATGCCAAATTTCGTTGAAGCCCTGTATCCAGCTTTGACAATGTTGTTGAGAGGTTTAGATCATATGCACCTAAAACCAAAGCCAATTTTATACTCTTCTTGATACTAACAATGTTATAACAGGTGTTATAACATGAAAAACTAACATTGAATGGAGAAAACCTTTCATTTTTTTAAATTAATGAAATTAAAAGTGGAAGAGTTCAAGAAGTTGGAATATGGGGTGGAACCAAATCTCTTAATCTTCTACATGGCAGAACCATATGCTTTCTTGCATGGGGTCTCTACTTTAGAGTATGGACTATAGAGTGGTTTATCTTTATCTTTTCTTTTTCTTTTTCTTTTTGTATGGTATTTTACTTTCAAGAAATCAAGTACTAGGTAATTTTTTTTTTCACTTTTTTTTTTCTTTTATAAATTTTATATTATTAAGTGGATTATAAATATTTAAGATAGTAATTAGTTTTTAGAGTGTGGATCATAGAGTGATTTATCCTTTTTTTTTTGTTTTTTTTTTTTTGTTTTTTGTGTGTATGGTACTTTACTTTAAGAAATCAAGTACAAGGTAAACCTTATTTAAGATAGTAATTAGTATTTAAAGTGTGGATTGTGGAGTGATTTATTTTTATCTTTATCTTATCTTTTTTATTTTTGTATGGTACTTTACTTTGGGTAAATTTTTTTTTTTCACTTTTTTTTTTCTTTTGTAAATTTTATATTATTAAGTGGATTATAAATATTTAAGATAGTAATTAGTATTTAGAGTATGGATTGTGGAGTGATTTATTTTTATCTTTATCTTTTCTTTTTTTATTTTTGTATGGTACTTTACTTTTAAGAAATCAAGTACTAGGTAAATTTTTTTTCACTTTTTTTTTTTTTATTTTGTTATTTTTATATTATTAAGTGGATTATAAATATTTAAGATAGTAATTAGTATTTTGAGTTTGGACCAGGGAGTGATTTTTCTTTAATTTTTTTTTGTATGGTACTTTACTTTCAAGAAATAAAGTATTGGGTAAATGTTTTTTTTTTTTTCCTTTTGTAAATTTTATATTATTAAGTGGATAATAATATTTAAGATAATTATTAGTATTTAGAGTTTGGACTGCGGAGTTATTTATCTTTATCTTTTTCTTTTCTTTTTGTATGGTACTTTAATTTCAAGAAATTAAGTATTAGGTAAATTTTGTTTTTTCACTTTTTTGTTGTTGTAAATTTTTATATTATTAAGTCAATTATAAATATTTAAGATAGTAATTAGTATTTAAAGTGTGGACTGCGGAGTGATTTTTTATTTTTTTTGTATAGTACTTTACTTTCAAGAAATATAGTACTGAGATTTTTTTTTTTTTTTTTTTTGTAAATTTTATATTATTAAGTGGATTATAAATATTTTGATACACTATTATTATGACAACTTCTTTCTTCTTTTTCTTTTTCTTTTTTAAAACTTTTTTAAAATTACAAATATACTTTAATCCACTTTCAACAAAATTTCGAATAAGCCTTTAACAATTGAAATTTGCCACTCATTGAGGTTTCTTCTTCATTGTATTGTCAGTGTGGTAGCTTTGTTTTGTGCAAAGACTATATATTTTGGGTATTATTTCATTGAACCCTACTGCATCTACTTCATCTTTTCAAGTTTTTGCAAAGCATCTTGAATTCTGAATTACTTTCTTTTCAATCTCAGCTCTTCCCAGTCTGCAAAACTTGCAAAGTGTTCTTTGTTATAATTCCTTGGCTGTAACACAACTGCTCTCATTTTACCTACAAAGAATTTATATACTCAACTAATCTCTCAAGCCAAAGTTAATGTTGTCCAGCTGATATTTATGAATACAACTTTTAGATTTTTGTTCCCTTCGCTTTAAGTACAAATAGTAATTATAGTTTCTAGCTATTGCCATTGCCATGTTATTGAATAACACTATGGCAGTAGCATCATATTGATGATGGTGAGTGTGGCAGTAGAGATAGAGGCTAAAAATGAGAAAACAAAAGCACCGCTCAACAGAACTATTCTTCTTCTTCTTCTTCTTCTTCTTTATTGTTATTATTATTATTATTATTTAGAATACCACTATGGCATTATAAATACACAGAACAAGCCTCAAGTTTGCTTTGTTTTTGTTTTGTTTTGTTTTAAATTTATTATTATTAGAGTATCATTAAAGTACATGAACATCAATCAGTGGCAGCTCCAGGAATTTTATTTAGGAGGGTCATTAAAAAACTTAAATGAAAAAAAAAATTTTAATAAAAAGAGAACTTGAATAAATCGAGTTATTGACAATTTTTTTTTTTTTTTTTTTTTTTAAGTTTTACAATTTCCTTCTGCAAGTTTTCAAATTTTGAATTGTTATATGATAGTTCATTATGATTATTTATTGTCATTGTGGGTAGCTATGACTATTTTATTTTTATTTTGTTAACGTTGTCTAACATTTTCATTTTTATGTAGTTGTTATTATCTATTTGTCTTTGTTTTTATAAAAATATTTTAAACTAAATAAATAAACTCAACTTATTGGTTTTGTATTAATTATTGACGCACACAACCACACTCATTCATATATAAATAATACACTACATGTTTATTTAACCAATAAAATACTTGAACAATCACTAACATTACAATTTTTTTTTTTCTTGAATTTTTCTGACTTTATAACAAAAAGTTATTATAACATGATAACAATACACACACATGCAACAAACCTTCTCTATTTCCTAATTACTAAATTATTTAAAATTATTTTATCCCTGTTAACGGATACTCTTAGGACAATTGTTATATTTCCAATGAAAGTCGTGTCAAAACGTTTTTCTTATATTTATACTGTACACGCAAACTTCCACACACATTATTATTTACACAAATAACATTATAACAAAAAATAATGCACACAATCAATATTAGATACAGTCACACACATATAATATAAAGAATAATGTTAGAGATACAAATTATTTTACAAACTGCTAATGTGGTAAGTGATTATTGGTAAATAAAAAAGTAGATATTAATAGTGGGCCTAGATGAAAACCAATAAGATGTTGGCCACATCAACATTTTGTAAAAATGTTGTAAAATTGTTTGTGATTGTAGCATTACTCTAATATAAATTTATGATAAAGAGTGACACTTACAATCCATAAACACTTATTCTTACTTTTAGAGTTGAAAATATTTGTAATAAAGGTGTATAAAATTTAAGTCAGGGTGTGCAAAAATAATATTTTAAAAAAAATTTAAGTATTAAACTAACAAAAAAATATATTATATATATATATATATATATAAATAAATAAATAAAATTTGAAGTCAGGGGGTTCATTTGAACCCCCTAAACAAAGTATAGTGTCGCCCCTGACATCAGATATCTACTATTATCAATAAATTGACATTTTAGTTAGAAATTAGCATATTAAATGAGATATGAACTTCTCAAAAAAAAAAAAAAATGTTTTTAATAAATGATATAAATTTTGACTAAATGAATATACAAATAAATAAATTATCTATGTGTGTGTATATATATATTTGTAAGGGTCCGGTTTACAGCCTAAGCCCAATATGTATGGGATTGTGGGTTAATGAGCCTAATACAATAAATTTGTAGAGAATGGGTCAAAGAATTAGGCCCTAGTGAATCTAACATCGACTAGGATGGATTTGAAGGACAATCATGTAAGAACAAAGCATGTAAGGTTGGATGAATGCATTGTCTGAGGAGGCAAATATTTGCATAGATCAATGGAACTGATTACAAGTGCAATTCTGGTTGCTACAGTGTTCTTTTTCTCTCCTTCCTCCCCCCTCTTCGTGGATGGTCTCTCTTATTATATAGTCCCTTTTGGACAATCTTTACCCTACACTTGTCGATAATTTGGGTTGCTACTTGAGTACTTGTCCCATTAGACATCTCCTCTGACCTCTCTATGAGTTGCGGTGACCAAGGAAATACTGTTCAGGGGTCTTCTCCACATGAATGCAGTCAGAAAAGTAGCTGCAGTGCATTTAATGCGGAGGTTGTTTCATTTCCTTAGATATTTTTGGGTCTCCTTTCTTCTCACGTGTTTATGTAACATGCCTTTGACACTGGTGCCACCATTGAGGCCATTTTTTTTACTGGAATACGTATTGGAGTGATGTTCGTCATGGCCGAGGAGATATTCCTCCTTGGACTGCCTTCTACTCTTTTCTTACTCATGAGGCACTGAGCTGGAATCCCTCTACTATTTGTCTCTTTTCGGACATTTCAATGTTCTCGGATAAGGTTCAAGGCCTAATATACCGTTTTTGGGCTTTGTCTCTACAATATATATATATATATATATATATATATATATATATATATATATATATTTAAACATATAAAATTAGTGGTAAACATGAAATAGTACACCTTGGTATAAACCGGTATCAAAATATTTCGTCTTACTTATCAAACCAAAATAGCCTTTGGCATAGTATTGACTCCATTTACATTATCGCATAGTGGTTTTTCCATTTGAAAATGTTATCCATTAGTTTATCACTTTATTTCCATATTGTTCTCTTATATTATTACTTATATTATTTGCTTTTAGATTTGGTTATTTGTTTTTACAAACGGTTGATGTGACTAACTTTTTATTGGTTTTCATTTATGCCTAACATTAATATTACTTTTATTTATCAATAACAACACACCACATCAGTAGTTTGTAAAAATTTTTCTAAAAAAGTTTATATATCTAGCATTACTCTTGAAGGGAAATACTACGGGACAAACTCCAAATAATTTTACTATATAAACTAAAGTCAAACTTGAGTTTACAATAAATTAGAGATACAGTTTAAACAAATAAATCTCTCTTTTTTATTTTTCACTCGGCTCTCCTGCTTATCGTGTATCTCTCACAGTTTTTTCTTTGCTCTCTGTGTTTTTCTCTTCTACTTTCTCTCTTGCAATTCTTCACTGTCATCACACTTTTGGGACTTTACCCCACCAACTGGCCAAATCAGAATGATCTTTCTTTTATTTCTTCATCTTCAGCTTTTCTTTCTTTTCTTTCTTCACACGCCAAAGTCATATCAGATAAGCGAAAGGTTGAGTGAGAAAAGCAGCTTTGACATCCAATGCACCCAACAAATAAAGTCTAGTAAATTTATATATATATATATATATATACATATATACCACACGTTATTTTTTTCCAATAAAGATATACCACACATTATGTGTGCGGAGTACATATTAAGACTGAGAGCATCAATAATCAAATTCTGATATCTGTTAGGAGAGAGGGATAGAGAGATTGATATACCACTTAGTGGTTGGAGCCGGAAAAACTCTACCTTTTTAATATCTGGCTTTTCTAGAAACTAGAATGGATGTGAGAGTTGAGAGGTTGAAGCAGGTTGCTCAAAGTGGAGATATTGATGCCTTTTACTCCTTAATTCGAGAGGATGTTAAAATTTTGGAGCACATCGACGAGCTACCTTTTGCTGATACTCCTTTACACATAGCTGGGCCTGCTGGGAACATACCATTTGCCACAGAGATGATGGGATTAAAGCCTTCATTTGCTTGGAAACTAAATCTAGATGGGTTTAGTCCCATTCACCTTGCTCTACAAAATAGGCATATCGAGCTAGTACGACAGCTTCTACAATTTGATGGGGACCTTGTTCGTGTCAAAGGAAGGGAGCATTTCACTCCTTTGCATTATGTAGTAGCAACAAGTGATCACCATCTTGATCTATTGGAAGAATTTCTATTAATCTATCCTAATTCTATTGCAGATGTGATAGTGCAAAACGAGACTGATCTGCATATTGCCCTCAAATATGACAAGCTCAATACTTTTAAGTTCTTTGTGGGATGGCTTGGAAGAAATTTATCTAAAAATGCTGAATTTTATGAAAGAGCCATCCTAAATTGGGAAGACGATCATGGCAATACAGCAGTATCAAAAAATGAAAGCTAGATAAGCTCTCTCCACCAACATCTATTCAGTATTATCAAGCTATGAAGAAAAGGGAAAAATAAAACATAAAATAACTGAAATATTCTAGATGACCATTTTATTTATTGAACCAAAATTCAAATTTGGGGTAAGCAATTTTTTTCCCCCCAAAAATTAAAATCTTTTATATTTTAATATACTATTTAGAAATTATTAAAATTTTAAGGAGTGATGGCCTCCCTTGGTGTATGTACATATTGTTCCATCATGAGTAATATATAAAAAATTATCTCATCATTTAATGATTTTTTTAAATTTTTTTTATTCAATCATTTAATGATTCAATGGCTCTGCAATTGCATGTAAAATACATTATATATGATCATTTTTTTTCTTCTTTCATTATAATTTTTATTGAAAAGCATAAAAGAAGTTTATGCATTTGGATTAAGAATGGACCAAGCACGAGGATTGATTAATTTACATTGATGAGATTAGTGAGTGTATTACTACATTTTGTAGGCTATGAGTCACTTTTACTCGCTTGGAGTCCGGAATTTGTTAGTATAAACCGTAAGAATTTAGAGGGTGAAACAGCATGGGACATCGTGCAAGAACAAACACAGGTAGACAACAGAAAGATCGAGGTTATGCTAAACCGTGCTAAAGCTAAATCAGGTTCATCTCTTTCTACAAAAAATTGGTATGCACACTGCCTAAGGCCGCCATCAATAGGATATTTCAAGTTTTGGAGAAAGTATCATGTTCGTCAAATGCTGGCATTATCAGACGAAAAGCAGAATGTACTTCTGGTGGTTGCAGTACTGCTTGTAACAATCAGCTATCAAGTGGTACTCAACCCTCCTGGGGGACTTTGGCAAGATGATGGTAAGTGCAATGCCATGGAAATAGGGAATGCTACTCATTCCGGAACCAATGATCAGACTCAATGCAATACAACAGTAACACACACAGCGGGGACACCCATTGCTTCAAAAGAATATGGATTCTTCTTTTTTATGGTGTTTTCGGTTTGTAATTTTTTAATATTTGGGATGTCAAACTTGATGGTTGTTCTCCTCCTTCCAGTACAGTACAACAGGGGTTCGGTCTTCATGGTCATTCTCTCCCTCGGGTTATGTTTTTGTTTGTCATTCTTGGCCATAAACTAGGCTCCAGTGTTGGCGATTTCTCTTTTTGTGCTTTGGCTCGCATATACGATCCTAGTAATGGTTGTTTTTGGTTTGGGAATAGACAGGAAGACGTCTAAACTCAAAAGATTGCAAGAGTCAATGCTGAGTGGTTTGTGGATTCAATCATTGGAGAAGAATTGATGGGAGAAAAAAATAAAAAATTTGGCCGACCTTGGAGCTGTATGCCACAAACTATTTTACAACATTTTTACAAACTCATATAGGCCAATTATTAACATCACATTTTCACTCACCACATGAAAAGTTTATAAAAAAGTTTGTAACTCTAGCACATTTCTTTTTGTTTTTGTTTCTTCAATAATAAAATTTAGTGTATGCGTTTCTAAGGGCATAGTTGAAGTACCCAATGTTGTCTATGAATATAATGTATATAGTAATAAAGCAGTGTGATTGCATAGATAGTATTACTTAATTTTTGAATTTGTAATCATATTTCTCACGTACCTTTGTATTAGAGTTCCATTCCTTCTCCTTTGTGTGTGTATATGTTTGTTTATTAATTTTTTTTATAAAAAAATCCTAGTGCAATTTGTCTATATTTTCTAGACACAAAAGACAAATAGATTTTAATTGGCATATATTAGATGATTGTGGTACATTGGTTGATTCTTGACTAGGTTGGCTTAATGGTGCAACAATTGCTCCAATTAAGGGCTGAAGTACTGCTTCATGCAACTGTTTTATATGTGGTGTTCTCGTTTGCACTAGAGTTCAAAATTGAGCACCCTATATTGGGGTCAAGTTGAACTATGAATGAGATTGTGGTTTTGAACTTCTTGCTACAAAGGGTGATTAAAATAGTGCCAGTCTCATCTAAGTGGGTTCTTAGAAGCGGTGGTTAATACCTGGATAATTGTTTTTGTAAAGTAAGAATTTTATTTGAAAGAGAATTGTTCAGTCATGGATATTCTTCCCTTTTGGAGTTTATATTCATTATGTGTTTTCTCTTTTCCTACCTTTTGAATTATAAAAAAGACTTCAAATGCTTGCACTTGCTCACGGCAACCTAAGACTTGTTTTTTTCTGATTAACAATTGTCTTGTTCATCAATAATTAAAAAGTGAATAGAATTTGAGGATTTCCCAAGATTTGGATAGCTTGACTTCTTGATTACAGTTGTGCTTCCTTCAGGGAGTAACTTAAGATGCATTGTATTTTGTCACATCTCACTCTTAACTGCTTATAAGTCTTTATTAGTTTATTCTTTTTACCGGATTAGTGTTTTTTTGTGATAAACGATTGAAATTTTATTTGATAAAATATGCGAAACAGTACATAAAAACCCTGCAAAACAAAACAGGGGAATTGAAACCTCTGACCCACTGTTAACAGTAAAACAATTATGCAGGAAAGCAAACACTTCTGCATAGACCACAACATTACATCAGAACACTACATAGACAAACAGGAGTATTTTATCCTCTGCTAACAGCAGAATAATTATGCAAAATTATGCAGAAAACAACTTCTACAGAATTCAAAAACAATACATAGAACCCTATGAAACAAGCAGAGAAGTTGGACACCTAATACAACAATATCGGACCTATTCTGCAGAAGCAACAATTATGCAGAAAAACAAAACAATTTTTGAAGAAAAAAAATATGCAAAAAATAACACTACGCAGAAATACATCAGATGTGCAGAAAACGATCAGATCACATTCAATTGCTTGATTGAGAAACTACCAAACATTGATACTCCTGCAGAAAACCAAGTACATCAAGAATGGACTTGGGTTGAATTTGGATATGTTCAAAATAATATTTATTTTGAGCATTCCAAATTGCCCAAACTGTCACTGCTCATCATTCCAGCTCTTGTTGAGAAAGTTTGTCCAACAACCACCTAAATAGCATGAAAATATCTTGAGCATCATTTGAACATTTTTGAAGCTTCACTCTGCAAAGGGCCCATACATTTTGTGCAGAAGGAAATTCCCAAAGCAAGTGGGCAGCGGACTCAAAGTGTTCACAACAGAATTCACATCTTGGATCAATGTTAATCTTTTGGCGATGTAGATTATCTTGAGTCAGCAAAACATTTGAACATGCTCTCCATACAAACATCCTTACTTTAGGCAGTGCATTTAAGCTCCACAACTTTCTCCAAATTTTACGTTCTGCCATCAAACTAGAGTGCTCAACCCATTGCTGCTGCCCCATACGAAGTGCAACCTGGTATGTTGTTTTAACAGAGAAGCTTTGAGACCTGTTTTCCTTCCAAACCAGCTTATCTCGTGAGGACAGCCTTGACAGTGGCATCTGCAGAATTTCCATGCATGTCTTATGAGCAAAAAGATCAAACACCTTGTCACTATCCCATTGTCCAATGGCATCATGATTCAAGTCCATCACCAACACATTAGGTTGAATGTCTCAAAAAAATTGGTTTATGTGTCAACCATTTATGAGTTGAAACTTAAATATATCTTCCATCTCCAACCTGCCATTTTGAACCTGAATAGGATCTCTAGCTGCTAGAAGACTTCTCCACACATATGAAGGATTGCTGCTAACCTCTGCATCCATAAAGGAACAATTTGGAAAATATTTTGATTTTTACACTAGATAGAATAGAGAATGAGTATTATGAATCATACACCAAGCTTGTTGGCTAACATAACCATATTAAAAGCTTGTATATCTCTAAACCCCATACCACCTCTATCCTTTCTAGTACAAAGTTTTTTCCAATGGATTAAGTGAATTTTCTTTTCATCCTTTGATTGACCCCACCAATATTTAGCCATTATGGAATTAATGACAACACATAAAGCCCTTGGGATTTTAAAAATACCCATAGAGTAGGTAGGAATGAGCTACCGTTTTGATTAGAATCTCTCCCCCCGCTTTAGAAATATATTTCTCCTTCCACCCAACACTCTATTAGTAATTTTTTCCCATAGATCATTGAAAGTATTTACCTTTGATTTTTCCCCAACCATTGGCAAGCCAAGATATTTCTCACAATCCTCCATAATTCTTGCACCCAACAAAGCTTGTATATCCTGTTTTACCTCCAATCTTCTGTTTTTGCTAAAATTCCATGATAAAATTCCATTAGAGTAAAATTCTCTTCTTCTGGCATTTTAATATTATTTGCTGATATTGATTTCCTTAGATGCTTGGTTAACTATGATCTATGTCAAACGTTTCTTCTTGTGAAGATATGAAAATTTATTGTAGAGATACAAATCTGTTTTTACCCGGATTCCTTGGTCATTTTTTCTTGTTGCAAACGAAAGAAACCCAAAATCTATCCAAAAAAATGAAGCAATGAAATTCCTAATATTACTAGAGTTTTCTTGGTTAATTAAGAAATCTGCTTTGAAGGCTGACATTATCAATATGAAACTTCAAAACCAGTAAGCATTGGATCATAATTTTTGATGATTTACGTTGCATTTTTTTCATCATAACTGTACATGACAAAGCGTTGCTCCCAATCATGTGTAAGGCAAGCAAATGCGCACCCAGAATGATTGTTAAATTCCTATATAATATATTAGTAATAGAATAATCAATTCTTTTTCTTCATTATTTGATAGAAACTGCTTCTTTTCTGTTTTTGACATTATAAAAACCATCATTATGGAAACTGTAGAGTATTATTCAGATAATAATTGGATGAGGGAGGAAGTGCAGGATTAGAAAGTTTTGAAGCAGAAGGAGATTGAAAAGTGGAAGCTATGCTCAACCATGACATAGATGAAAGGAATTCATTTTCAGACACACTGATACCATTCAATAAGAGGGAGGAAGTGCAGAATTAGAAAGTTTTGAAGCAGAAGGAGATTGAAAAGTGGAAGCTATGCTCAACCATGACATAGATGAAAGGAATTCATTTTCAGACACACTGATACCATTCAATAAAATCAATATGAAAGACTTATAGTAGTTTAAATTCAAAAATCTCCTTATCTAAAAAAAAAATAAAAAATCATGTCTCCACACTATATATAGACTACATATACCAACAACTCCCATACCCCATAGAGCCACATTTGCGTAGCATTTCAATCCATTTATGTAGTAGTACTAAGCTTAAATTCATGACAAGAACATTGATAAATACAATCTCTCCAAATGACTAAACTTCCAAAGGATATCATGGAAAAGCTTATTTGGCTTGTTATGACACCACTTCACTTAGACACTACACGGAGACTAGTTGAAGTAATGAGCCTCCCAACATTGGGAGGTTCATTTCTTCATACTATTATTTGAAAATCCCATGGATGACTTTTCATCTTCGAAAGTTGAACTGTAGAGAAAAGGACATGGGGGTGTAGAAATCTCAAGAATGCCTTCTAGCATATGAGTGACTTCTCTCATTGAAGGCCTTAATAATGGCACATCCTGTACACACCAAATTGCCACAATTACTAGCTTCTTCACCCAATTCATATCACTAATAGCCTCTTCATCATTTTCCACCAATCTTTCAACTTTCCCTCTACTATAGCAATCATAAGCCCACTCTGTAAGTATTGCTGCCCTCTCCATCTCAACTTCCACACATCTCCTGCAGCAAACAATCTCCAACAACATGACACCAAAACTATAAACATCCACCTTTATGGTGACTGGGGTGTTCCTGAACCATTCAGGTGCAACATATCCTTTAGTCCCCCTGATGCCAGTGAGAGTACGGGTTTGGTCATTCATCAAAAGCTTTGCCAATCCAAAATCAGAAATTTTGGCGGTAAAAAAATCATCCAATAGTATGTTTTGAGGCT
Organism: Quercus variabilis; assembly: GCA_030445155.1. Lineage (NCBI taxonomy): Eukaryota > Viridiplantae > Streptophyta > Magnoliopsida > Fagales > Fagaceae > Quercus > Quercus variabilis. The sequence continues at coordinate 1,556,888 of CP129448.1, read as the reverse complement.
TTATGTCACAATGAATGATTTGCATGCTGCATTCTTCATGTAAGTACATAAGTCCTCTGGCAATTCCTAATGCAATCTGCATTCTTTGTTGCCAACTTGGTCTTATTACTCCAAAGAGGAAACTCGACAATGAACCATTGTACATAAACTCGTACACCAAAATCCGGTGTTCACCTTCATCACAATAGCCAAGTAACCATACCAAATTCTTATGGTGAGTTTGGCCAATCACTGTTACTTCAGTTTTGAATTCCCTCTCACCTTCCTTTATCATCTTTTCTAGCTTCTTGACAGCAACATATTTGCTACAACTTGATACTATTACCCCTTTATAAACAGTGCCAAAAGAACCCCTACCCAATTCTTCTTTGAACCCACTAGTGGCTTCTTCAAGGTCTTTGTATGTAAATGAACGCAGATTCATATCAAGGTCTTTTGTATGTGAGGTTCTATAGAAATTTGGTAGTTTTTCTTGCCACAAGCAAAAGACAAGAAGAGAAATTGCAGCTATAGAAAAGAAGTTAAAAAATACAGAAGTACCTAGGAGGACTGCAAGAATCGATATTGCTTGATCCTGCTTTCCTTGGCCTGGATCTGGATTTGTAGGATTCTGTGAAGAGCTATTCAATTTCAGTATTTTGAATAGAGCTTTTCTATCAACAGCATGGCGGTTGTACCTCCCATTAGAGAGTGGTAATCTCTTCTTCCAACATCTTCCCGTGCCATTATTATATTTCGGATCCTGGAAAATGGCGACTGCACAATAACAATCGTGCAGACAAGATTTCTTGCATTCAAATTCTGTTATGGGATGAAGTAGTTCATAGGCAGTTAAAGGCCAATCAGCATTCTCAATCTCCAAGATTTCAAACTGATCTTCCGAAATCACAGTACCCATCTCGTTACATTCATGCATGTAGCTTACATCATCTTGTTTGCAGCCACTATACTTGTTATTTACATCCAAGAGAGAGAAGCCTGGGGCGCATTCGCACTCTGGCTTACCATAAGCTCTTAGTGAACATATGCTATTATAACCACAAGGGCCACTTCCAAAAGTGTCAACAATATTCAGGCAGATGTTTTCAGGAACATACCAAGTTGCAGTCCAGGTTTGGCTTCCAGTAAAATTCTTTGGGTGAGTATAGAGTCTGAAAACACCATCAAAGTCAAGTGTTGCCCTGTAGTAGGAGTCTGACTCTGTCCTCAAGACCTCACCCTCTGATGAAAGATTGGATATAGCTCCCAGTGAGTTCTTGACTAGAAGGTACCCTGACTTATCCATGATCAGCTCAGAAACATTATGTTCAGTATAATATGCTCCATAAGTATTTTGGGTGTAGACAGCTATTTGATTAAATATCAAATCGTATGAGGAATTTGATATATTTTGCTGTCTGAAACGGAGCTGAAATTTACCCACCCCGAAGCTTTTCTCAGACATGGTAGAGAGAAGGCTTCTCGCAAAACCCAATACTTGGGTTGGTAACATGGTATTGGTTGGTTCATCGAAGCTATTCCATATGATGCTTGAGTTTTTGCTTGTTATAACAAAATTCCCAGTGTCTAGCATTGCCCCATTTGATACTTGATGGTTCTCATTGTTGTTGGACCTCCACAACTCCCATCCACTAGGAGCTATGAGTACAAGCTGTCCAGCTGTGTTAAGCTCAACTTTTGATTCTCTCTCTGCTGGATAGCGTCCGTTTGCAGACCAAACTATAGTTTTATCTGGTATCTTAGCAAACCAGATTGCAAGAAGGAACTGATCTTGTTGACCTGGAAGGCGGCGGAATCCAAATGAAAAATCACCAGATGGTGAAGTCCACGTGGAGTTATCATCTGTGGCAAAGAGAGCTGAACCCACACTTACGTTGGTATTAACTTGAGCGATTGCAGGCACCAGGAGGGTGATGACAAAGACAAGCAAATGATAGTAAAAAAGAGCAATTGCTGAAGCCATTGGAAAAAGATAAAGCTAACATATAAGTGGTAAATGGTGGTCTTACTATGACGAACTTTGTGTTGCCATGGGAAACATGATTGAGTTTAGGAGCCTAATTTGAACTTTTCCAATGGTCAAAATAGTCGGAAAGACCAGAATGCAGGCAGCACATATCAAAAAGGCTTCATTCTATGCAAAGGGACCAGGGAGCAAATACGGACGCGCAATATCTCCTTGACAATTATAGGGTCTTGACATGAAGTTTCTAAGAGCTAAGCTAACCCATGATTGGGGTTAGGTGAGTTTGGTCCTCTTTGCAATTACATGGGTGCTTCGATATAAGAGCATTCTCATAAGTTTAAGTATAATAGAAAAAGTGTGTAAAGTTTGTCTAAAAATGACTTACTTTAATTTGTTTATAATTATGTAAATATACAAATTTGCTATAGTAATTGTATAAATTTACATTAATATTATTTATTTTGGATTTTTTTATTTATTCGTTCTTTATATATATCGAGAATGAAGGAAGAAATTAAATGATAGGTGTTGTGTGAAAAAAAGAAAATAATTTAAAAAAAATCAAGAAAAAAAATGATATTTTAATGAAATGTAATGTAAAATAGATAATTTTTATTTTTAGAATGATATAAAATAAATAATATGATATGAGGTGTTTTAAAAAAGTGATTATATAAAATAAAAAAAAGTAGATTCTTGTGCTAAAATAAACATAAATTTTGCACGAAATTATGTGAATGCTCTAATTGTGTGTTTGGATGGCAGGATTTAGGCACATGAATTTAGATTTGGGTGATTGAAATCAAAATAACTTATTTGGATAGTTTACAAAGAATCAAGGATTTGGATTGAACAAATCCACCGAGGATTTTAAAATCCATCACTTTAAAATCAAAAATTAGGTATCCAAACACAACCTAAAGGACCATGATTTCTATCAATGAGACCACCAATTAATCTAATGCGTACTTAAGGGATCAAATCTCTTAAATGAGCACTTCTCTTTAACCCTACCAAGTTAAAACGAGTCAGTTCTTTTGGCTTTGGGCGGTGGCTTAGGCGTGTAGGACACAATCAGTAAAGAAAAGCCGAAGCAAAGAAGGCCATTCAGGATTGAGCAATATAGTTTTGTAAGATAATTGGCAAGCAATGAAATATATAAAGAATACACTATCTGCAAACAACCAAAACAATCAACATCAAAGGAAGACAGCTTCTATCGAAAAAGAAGGAAAAAGTTTCGCATTAACGTGTTGACTGTTGACTTTTAGACATTTGATTTTGATCCGAATGTTAACCCGGCAAAAATGACCCACTACTACTATTTAGAAAAAAAAAATTAGCAATGTATCACTGTTTCTGAAATATGTAGAGATCTATCATCTTTTTGAAATTTGAGTTTGTGAAAATTGAGTTTGCCGTAAAACTTGAGTTCCAAAAACTCGAGTTCTTTAAAAAAATAGCTTTCAAATTTCTTGAAAAATTTTTGATTGTACCAAGTTCATGGAACTCGAGTACCATAAAACTTTTTTCAAAATTTGTCCAATCAGGTGTCTCTTCCACCCTTTTAGAGAGAAGGAGTAGGTATGGAGCATTATTCAAACTGATCATTTAGTAATAAATGTAACCTATGTTATGAGATGAACATCTAAATAATGCCGAGGTGAACATCTAAACTCTAATTCCTTGGCTCTATGTTAATGAAGCTGCAACTATACCTCGGCCTAACGTCACTATGCGAAGTGAGGTGGGAGATAAGTCGGCTAAGCATTGGGTTGCAGTGCGCGTAGGGCTTTGCCAGAATGGATCCTCAGACTCGTGGACATGCTCAGTCCTTTATGCACTTTGGGCTGGGCTTGCTCCTTTTATAATCCTTACTCCCTTCATACGCCTATGATCCACGACCAATAAAAGGAAACTAGTAAAATCACTCCCCCACAACAAATCCTTCTGGCATACCAATCCATTAAAGAGGCTCTCGGTGTTCCCAAGATCAAAGAGTTTGAAAAGTATGTGGGGCTTCCCTTTTTTGTTGAAAGATTAAAGAAAGCTTCATTTAGCTACATCAAACAATATGAAAAAAAAAATTGTATTCTTTTCTATTTTGAAAAAATAAATTTTAAGAAAAATATTAATTTATTTTTATGTGTTTCATGAGGTACATGTATTTATTTCTAAGTATAATTAGAATTTTATAGGTGACAGACTAATGATTAATAAAAAAAAAAAAAGGAACTTATATGGTTCTCTTTTTTCAAAATAAACATGGAGGGAGGGTCTAAATATGTGTTCTTCCAAGTAGGGTCACAAGTCTAGGTAATTTATATTATTTTTTTTAAACTTATATTACAAAAATAATCTTGAATATTGCAATCCTTCTCAAGTTTAGAAACAATTGAAATAAATAAAGAAAACACAAATGAAAATTTAATAATACACCTAAACAAAATATAGAAAATAAATAAAACTTATAATTGATTATTTATGAGCTTATTCAAATAATATGTTCGTACACTAAATTATATTAATCATAACAATTTACTTTTCTCCTCTTTTTAATGACATGCAATATAATTAATTCTCGAATATAATCCTACCTAATGAGTAATATACATGAACTATAAAAAATATTTTTTACAATAAATTTTTATATAAACTTATAATGTACTAGTACAACTTCTACTAGTTCCTTATGAAACACATACATGTCAAACTTGAAGTAATCCCTTGAGTTGGTTTTGTTCCAAAACTTTTACACTTTCATTCCAACTTTTGTGTCTATGACTCTATGCCTAACGTGTGAATCACCTAAACTTTTTAATTCTTTTTCTACTTTTGTTGGAAAATCAAAGAAAGCTTCATTTTTCATATTCTTTTCTTTTTAGAAAAAAATAATTGTCTTTTAAAAAAATAATATTAATTTATTTTTATGTGTTTAATGAGATACATGCATTATTTATTTATTTCTTTTTTTAAGAAGGAGGGTCGGAATTTGGGTTCTTCCAAACAAAATCACCATGATAAGGGTTGATAATTTATATTATTATTTATCTAAAATTTATATTTAAAAACAATTAATTTTGAATATCACATTCCTACAAAAGTTTAACTGTTTTAGCAACAATTGAAATAAAACGAAGAAAACAAAAAGGAAAATTTTATAATACAACCAATAAAAATATACAATTAATTTTGCAATTAAATTAGTCAAAAAAACTTAATATTCGTGAGTAAATTCAAATTATATGTTTATATATTAAATTATTTCGATTATAATAATTTACATTTCCTATTTTTCAAATGACATGAAGTATAACTAATTTTCAAATATAATTACCTAATGAGATTTATACATGAACCATAAAAAATATTGCAAAATTTGTTTTTATATATGTGAAAAATTCTTGAAAATTTTTTAAATGCATGTCGAACTTGACTTTATCCCTTAAATTTTATATAATTAAGTAGATTATAAATATTTAAGATAGTAATTAGTTTTTAGAGTTTAGACCGCGGAGTGATTTATCTTTATTTTTTTGTTTTGTATGATACTTTACTTTCAAGAAATCAAGTACTAGATCAATTTTTTTTCACTTTTTTTTTTTCTTTTGTAAATTTTATATTATTAAGTGGATTATAAATATTTAAGATAGTTATTAGTATTTAGAGTGTCTAATGTGGAATGATTTATCATTAAATTTTTTTTATCTTCCTTTTTGTATGGTATTTTACTTTCAAGAAAACAAGTACTAGGTAATTTTTTTTCACTTTTTTTTTTCTTTCGTAAATTTTATATTATGAAGTAGATTATAAATATTTAAGATATTAATGAGTATTCAGAGTGTGGAATGTGGAGTGATTTATCTTTATTTTTTTTCTTTTTATATGGTACTTTACTTTCAAGAAATCAAGTACTGAGTAATTTTTTTTTCACTTTTTTTTTTTTTTTTATAAATTTTATATTATTAAGTGAATTTTAAATATTTAAGATAGTATTTGGTATTTAGAATGTTGATTGTGGAGAGATTTTTTTGATCTTTTTTATTTTTTATTTTTATTTTTGATCTTTTTCTTTTTGTATGGTACTTTACTTTCAAGAAATCAAGTACTAGGTAAATTCATTTTCACTTTTTTATTTTATTTTATAAATTTTGTATTATTAAATATATTATAAATATTTAAGATAATAATTAGTATTTAGAGTGTCTTTTGTGGAGCGATTTTTTTAAATAATTTTTTTATTCTTTTTTCTTTTTGTATGGTACTTTACTTTCAAGAAATAAAGTACTAAGATTTTTTTTTTCTTTTGTAAATTTTATATTATTAAGTGGATTGTAAATATTTGAGATAGTTATTAGTATTTAGAGTGTGGACTATAAAATGATTTATCTTTATTTTTTTTCTTTTTATATGGTATTTTACTTTCAAGAAATCAAGTATTAGGTAATTTTTTTTCACTTTTTTTTTTCTTTTGTAAATTTTATATTATTAAGTGGAATATAAATATTTAAGATAGTTATTAGTATTTCGAGTGATTAATGTGGAATGATTTATCATTATCATTTTTTTTCTCTTTCTTTTTGTATTATACTTTACTTTTAAGAAATCAAGTACTGGGTAATTGTTTTTCACTTTTTTTTTTATACACTTTATATTATTAAGTGGATTATAAATATTTAAGATAGTTATTAATATTTAGAACTTTTAATGTGAAATGATTTATCATTAACTTTTTTTTATCTTTTTTTTTTTTTTATATAGTACTTTACTTTCAAGAAATCAAGTACTGGATAATTTTTTTTCACTTTTTTTTTTCTTTTGTAAATTTTATATTATTAAGTGGATTATAAATATTTAAGATATTAAGGAGTATTTAGAGTCTGGAATGTGGAGTGAGATATCTTTATCTTTTTTTTTTTTTAATATGTTTTTTTACTTTCAAGAAATCAAGTATAGGGTAATTTTTTTTTTCATGTTTTTTTTTTCTTTTATAAATTTTATATTATTAAGTGGATTTTAAATATTTAAGATACTAATTAGTATTTAGAATATGGATTGTAGAGATTTTTTTATTTTATTTTATTTTTTATTTTTGTGTGGTATTTTACTTTCAAGAAATCAAGTATTGGGTAAATTCTTTTTCACTTATTTTATTTTATTTTATAAATTATGTATTATTAAGTGGATTATAAATATTTAAGATAGTAATTAGTATTTAGAGTGTGGACTGTGAATCGATTTTTTAAAATATTTTTTTATTCTTTTTTCTTTTTGTATGGTACTTTACTTTCAAGAAATAAAGTACTAAGAATTTTTTTTTCTTTTGTAAATTATATTATTAAGTTGATTGTAATTATTTTAGATAGTTATTAGTATTTAGAGTGTGGACTATGAAATTATTTATCTTTATCTCTCTTTTTTTTTTTTTTGATTTTTTTTTGTTTTTGTATGGTATTTTACTTTCAAGAAATCAAATATTGGCAATTTTTTTTTCATTTTTTTTTGTAAATTTTATATTATTAAGTAGATTATAAATATTTAAGATAGTTATTAGTATTTAGAGTGTCTAATGTGGAATGATTTATCATTATCATTTTTTTCTCTTTCTTTTTGTATAGTACTTTACTTTCAAGAAATCAAGTACTGGGTAATGTTTTTTACTTTTTTTTTTTCTTTTGTAAATTTTATATTATTAAATAGATTATAAATATTTAAGATATTAATTAGTTAGAGTATGGACTGTAGAGTGATTTATCTTTTATTTTTATTTTTATTTTTCTTTTTGTATGGTTCTTTACTTCTTCAAGAAATCAAGTATTGGGTAAGGTTTTTTTTTGCTAAATTTTTTATTATTAAGTGAATAACAAATATTTAAGATAGTTATTAGTTTTTAGAGTATGGATCGTGGGTTGATTTATCCTTTTTTTTTTTTTTGTATGATACTTTACTTTCAAGAAATCAAGTACTTGGTACTTTTTTTTCACATTTTTTTTTCTTTTATAAATTTTATATTATTAAGTAGATTATAAATATTTAAGATAATAGTTAGTTTTTAGAGTGTGGACCATGGAGTGATTTATCCTTTTTTTTTTTTTTTAATCTTTTTCTTTTTGTATAGTAATTTACTTTCCAAAAATAAAGTACAAGGTTAACTTTTTTTCACTTTTTTTTTTTTGCAAATTTTATATTATTAAATGAATTACAAATATTTAAAATAGTAATTAGTATTTGGAGTGTGGACCGTGGAGTGATTTATCTTTATCTTTTCTTTTTCTTTTTCTTTTTGTATGGTACTTTAATTTCAAGAAATCAAGTATTAGGTAAATTATTTTTTTCACTTTTTTTTTTTAGTTTTGTAAATTTTATATTTTTAAGTGGATTATAAATGTCTAAAATAGTAATTAGTATTTAGAGTGTGGACTGTGGAGTAATTTATCTTTTTCTTTTTTCTTTTTCTTTTTGTATGATACTTTACTTTTAAGAAATCAAGTATTGGGTATGGTTTTTTTTTTTTTTTTTCACTTTTTCTTTTCTTTTGTAAATTTTATATTATTAAGTAGATTATAAATATTTAATATAGTAATTAGTTTTTAGAGTTTGGACCGTGGAGTGATTTATTTTTATCTTTTTTGTTTCATTTTTCTTTTTGTACGGTACTTTACTTTCATGAAATTAGGTACTGGAAAAATATTTTTTTTTTCACTTTTTTTTCCTTTTATATATTTTATATTATTAAGTAGATTATAAATATTTAAGATAATTATTAGTATTTAGAGTGTCTAATGTGGAATGATTTATCATTATCATTTTTTTCTCTTTCTTTTTGTATAGTACTTTACTTTCAAGAAATCAAGTACTGGGTAATTTTTTTTACTTTTTTTTTTCTTTTGTAAATTTTATATTATTAAGTAGATTATAAATATTTAAGATATTAATTAGTATTTAGAGTATGGACTATGAAGTGATTTATCTTTATCTTTTTTTTTTTTTTTTTGATTCTTTACTTCTTCAAGAAATCAAGTATTGGGTAAGGTTTTTTTTGGTAAATTTTATATTATTAAGTGAATTATAAATATTTAAGGTTTTATATTATTAAGGTTTTTCACTTTTTTTTTTTAGTTTTGTAAATTTTATATTATTAAGTGGATTATAAATATCTAAAATAGTAATTAGTATTTAGAGTGTGGACTCTGGAGTAATTTATCTTTATCTTTTTTCTTTTTCTTTTTGTATGATACTTTACTTTCTAGAAATCAAGTATTGGATATGGGTTTTTTTTTTTTTTCACTTTTTTTTTTCTTTTGTAAATTTTACATTATCAAATAGATTATAAATATTTAATATAGTAATTAGTTTTTAGAGTTTGGACCGTGGAGTTATTTATCTTTATCTTTTTTGTTTTATTTTTTTTTTGTAAAGTACTTTACTTTCAAGAAATTAGGTACTGGATAAATTTTTTTTTTCACTTTTTTTTCTTTTATAAATTTTATATTATTAAGTGGACTATAAATATTTAATATAGTTATTAGTATTTAGAGTGTCTAATGTGGAATGATTTATCATTATTTTTTTTAATTTCTTTTTTTATGGTACTTTAGTTTCAAGAAATCAAATACCGGGTAATTTTTTTTTACTTTTTTTTTTTGTGGTAAATTCTATATTATTAAGTAGATTATAAATATTTAAGATATTAATTAGTATGTAGAGTGTGGATTGTGGAGTGATTTACTTTTATCTTTTTTTTTTTTTTTTTAATTTTTTTTTGTATGGTACTTTACTTTTAAGAAATCAAGTATTGGGTAAGGTTTTTTTTTTTTTTTTTTTTTCACTTTTTTTTTTGATAAATTTTATATTATTAAGTGGATTATAAATATTCAAGATAGTAATTAGTCTTTAGAGTGTGAACGGTGGAGTGATTTATCTTTATCATTTTGTTTTCTTTTTCTTTTTGTATAGTACTTTACTTTCAAGAAATCAAGTACTAAGTAAAATTTTTTTTTCACTTTTTTTTTTGTTTTGTAAATTTTATAATATTAAGTGGATTATAAATATTTAAGATAGTAATTATTTTTTAGATAGTGAATGATGGAGTGATTTATCTTTTTCTTTTTGCATGGTACTTTACCTTCCAGAAATCAAGTACTAGGTAAACTTTTTTTTTTTTCACTTTTTTATTGGAAATTTTATATTAAATAATTGATTATAAATATTTAAGATAGTAATTAGTATTTGAAGTGTGGACCGTGGAGTGATTTATCTTTATCTTTCTCTTTTTGTATGGTATTTTACTTTCAAGAAATCAAGTACAAGGTAAATTCTTTTTTTCGTTTTTTTTTTTTTGTAAATTTTGTATTATTAAGTGAATTATAAATATCTAAAATAGTAATTAGTATTTAGAGTGTGGACTGTGGTGTGATTTGTCTTTATCTTTGTATTTTTTTTTCTTTTTGTATGGTACTTTACTTTCAAGAAATAAAGTACTGTGACTTTTTTAGAATGGATGTGAGAGTTGAGAGGTTGAAGCAGGTTGCTCAAAGTGGATATATTGGTGCCTTTTACTCCTTAATTCAAGAGGAGGTTAAACTTTTGGAGCACATCAACGTGCTACCATTTGTTGAGACTCCTTTACACATAGCTGCGTCTATTGGGCACATACCATTTGCTTGGAAACTAAATCAAGATGGGTTTAGTCCCATTCACCTTGTTCTACAAAATAGGCATATCGAGCTGGTACGATGGCTTCTACAGTTTGATGGGGACCTTGCTCATGTCAAAGGAAGGGAGCGTCACACTCCTTTGCATTATGTAGTAGCAACAAGCGATCACCACCTTGATCTATTGGAAGAATTTCTATTAGTCTGTCCTAATTCTATTGCAGATGTGATGGTGCAAAACGAGACTGCTCTGCATATTGCCCTCAAATATGACAAGCTCAAGACTTTTATGTTCTTTGTGGGATGGCTTGGAAGAAATTTATCTAAAAATGCTGAATTTTATGAAAGAGGCGTCATGAATTGGGAAGACGATCATGGCAATACTGTGTTGCATGTTGTAGTATCAAAAAATGAAAGCCAGGCAAGCTCTCTCCACTAACATCTATTCAGTATTATCAAGCTATGAATGAAAGGGAAAAATAAAACGTAAAATAACCGAAATATTCTAGATGACCATTTTATTTTTTGAACCAAAATTCAATTTTGGGGCTAAGCAATTTTTTTTCACTAAAAATTAAAATCTTTTATATTTTAATATAATACTTAAAAATGATTAAAATTTTAAGGAGTGATGGCCTCCCTTGGTGTATGTACATATTGTTAGTAATATGTAAAAAATTATCTCATCATTTAATGATTCAATGGCTTTGCAGTTGCATCTAAAATACATTATATATGATCATTTTTTTTTCTTCTTTCATTATAATTTTTATTGAAAAGCATAAAAGAAGAAGTTTATGCTTTTGGATTAAGAACGGACCAAGCACAGGGATTGATTAATTTACATTGATGAGATTAGTGACCGTGTATCACTACATTTTATAGGCTGTGAGTCACTTACTTGCTTGGGGTTCAAAATTTGTCAGTATAAACCGTACGAATTTAGAGGGTAAAACAGCATGGGACATCTTGCAAGGACAAACACAGGTAGACAATAGAAAGATCAAGGTTATGCTACACCGTGCTAAAGTTAAATCAGGTTCATCTCTTTCTACAAAAATTGGTATGCAGACTGCCTAAGGCCACCATCAATAGGATATTTCAAGTTTTGGGGAAAGAATCATGTTCGTCAAATGACAGCATTATCAGACGAAAGGCGGAATATACTTCTGGTGGTTGCAGACCTGCTTGTAACAATCAGCTATCAAGTGGTGCTCAACCCTCCTTGGGGACTTTGGCAAGATGATCGTAAGTACAATGCCACAAAAATAGGGAATACTACTTGAAAGGGAAGAAATACTCTGGAAGGCCTCATGTGGTTAAGTGAGCCTTAACACAGACGGACCCTAGCTGAACAGGCTGGATGCATGGACTGATTGAACGGGCTGCTTGGCCATGGGCCTGCTGGACCTCTCAATGGGGGCAATTTGGCCCACTCTCATAAAGGCCCAAATGGAGTCCTTGCGCCTGTATGACTCCGGAGATCTTCTGTATTTGGTAAAAATCTTCCCTTTAAGGGGGGACTTGACCAACACGTTTAGGATTGCTACAAGAAGAGTCCTATAAGGAAAAGACTTCCGAACCAAGAAAGGGAATCAACCATCTACTACTATAAAAGCCCTAATGCTCTCACAAAACAAGGTACGCACAATTAAACCCTCTCTAGCACTCTAGAGTTGAATAGAAGTTCTAACTTGACCTTCGGAGGGTATTCGGCCGGCACCACACCGGTGTCCTTCAACAGGTTTTCTCTTTTGTCTCGTGCAGGTTGCCTTTCAAGCGAAGGAGTATCTTGCAGCATATTGGTAGATTTCTTTGAATCATCACTACTCATTCGGGAACCAATGATCAGACTCAGTGCAATACAACAGTAGCACACACAGCGGGGACACCCATTGCTTCAAAAGAATATGGATTCTTCTTTTTTATGGTGTTCTCAGTTTGTAACTTTTTAATATTTGAGATGTCAAACTTAATGGTTGTTCTCCTCCTTCTAGTACAGTACAACAGGGGTCCGGTCTTCATGGTCATTCTCTCCCTCGGGTTTTGTTTTTGTATGTCATTCTTGACCATAAACTAGGCTCCAGTGTTGGCGATTTCTCTTTTTGTGCTTTGTTTTGTATATACGATCCTAGTAATGGTTGTTTTTGGTTTAGGAATAGACTGGTTTGCGGATTCAATCATTGGAGAAGAATTGATGGGAGAAAAAAAAAAAATTTTGGCCGACCTTGGAGCTATATATATGCCACAAACTATTTTACAACATTTTTACAAACTCATCTAGGCTAATTATTAACATCACATTTTCACTCACCACATGAAAAGTTTATAAAAAGGTTGTAACTCTAGCATATTTCTTTTTGTTTTTGTTTCTTTAATAATAAAATTCAGTGTATGCGTTTCTAAGGGCATAGTTGAAGTACCCAATGTTGTCTATGACTATAATGTATATAGTAATAAAGCAGTGTGATTGCATAGATAGTATTACTTAATTTTTGAATTTATAATCATATTTCTCACGTACCTTTGTATTAGAGTTCCATCCCTTCTCCTTTGTGTGTGTATATGTTTGTTTATTAATTAAAAAAAAAAAAAGAAGCCCAGTGCAATTTGTTTGAATTTTCTAGACACAAAGGACAGATTTTAATTGGCACATATTAGATGATTGTGGTACATTGGTTGATTCTTGACTAGGTTGGCTTAATGATGCAACAATTGCTCCAATTAAGGGCCGAAGTACTGCTTCATGCTGCTGTTTTATACGTGGTGTTCTCGTTTGTACTAGACTTCAAAATTGAGCACCCTGTATTGGGGTCAAGTTGAACTATGAATGAGATTGTGGTCAGGGGGTTGTGTTTCTTTTGGCCCCAAGTCTTGTGATTAAAATAGTGCCAGTCTCATCTAAGTGGGTTCTTGGAAGCGGTGGTTAATACTTGGATATTTATTTTTGTAAAGTAAGAATTTTATTTGAAAGAGAATTGTTCAGTCATGGATATTCTTCCCTTTAGGAGTTGATATTCATTATGTGTTCTCTCTTTTTCTACCTTTTGACTTATAAAAAAGACTTCAAATGCTTGCACTTGCTCACGGCAACCTCAGACTTGTTTTTTTCTGATTAACAATTGTCTTGTTCATCAATAATTAAAAAGTGATCAGAATTTGAGGATTTCCCAAGATTTGGATAGCCTGCCTTCTTGATTACAGTTGTGCTTCCTTCAGGGAGCAACTTAAGATGCAATGTATTTTGCTACAGCTCGCTCTGAACTGCTTATAAGTCTTTATTAGTCTATTCTTTTTACCATAATTTGTGTTGTTGTTGTTGTTGTTTTTTTATTTTATTTTATTTATTTATTTTTTTAATATAATGAGAAAGTGAAGAGCATAACATTTATCAACTCGTTCTCGTGATGTATACAAATCTTGGTGGATCTCATGCATTGAAGATCTATACTTGACATATGGAACACATGAATAACCTGCTATCTCTACAATAGTATTAAGGAAATGGACTGACCCAGAAGAATTTGTAATAGTATGGTTTAATCTAATTGCAAATATGTATTATCCTATTTACGCTTAGCAAAAAGGAAAAAAAAGAAAGAAAAAAAGAAAGAAAGATGTAATTGTCGTGAAGTATATAAAAGCAAGATTGATACAAATTTAATAGCACTTACTTTAAACAAATAGTTGTCACTCAACAGAGAATTATAAAAGAATATTGAGAGCAAACAACATTTCATCTTTTGCTGGAGATATTTCCTGTATACATGGGCTTGCACTTGCTTATGGAAACCTAAGACTTGTTTATTCTGATTAACAATTGTCTTGTTCATCTTCATTTACCTAGACAGGATCTGATATGTATGTATATATATGTGTTTTGCAGCAGGTCCTAGGTCACCTTTTAACTATTTAGTTATATTGGAAAATCCTGTAATATATGTCTTTCTCCCTTCACACAACTTTGATTTTGAAGTCGTTAAAGAAGCCAATCCTGTTACTCATAAAACAAAGTTTAAGGATTCTGGAAGCAACCCAAGCTCAATGTGGAAGGGTTACCGCACCAAAAATAGGTATAAAAATAGTCATATTTGTTATAAAGTTGTTGGGTTGTTTATTGCAAAGGTCTAAAAGGCTCTCTTTAAATGTGAAGGCATTTTGTCAGCCGTCAAAATTGTTCAGATATTTTGGACTGGATAAGCAGAACCCAAAGGTCATCAAGTAATGAAGCTATTTTTTCGTTCACTTGAATGAATCTAATTCATTATGAGAATGACCTTACAGAATCCAAAATGAAACAATTGTCCACCTTTCAGAGGTGAGTTTTCAATTTTCCACTTTGATCAAGACATTTGAGCATTCATCTTTTTTTGCAGAGACTCAAAAAAGAGAAATATATCGGAAGCATTCATCTTTATTGGAAGCCAAATTGAGTTTGTTTCATAAAGGAGGATTTTGATAATGAGATCAGTGTATGTATATTTGTAATCAATAGGGTCTACTGCCACATTCATTTTCTGCTTAAATTGTAGTATGTAATGACTTGAAATCTTAATATGGAATAAGACTATGCGTTACCCAATTTTGGTATTATTTCTGATCTACCTTATTTCTTCTTTTTATCCCGTGCGTGTGTGTGTGTGTGTGAGAGAGAGAGAGAGAGAGAGAGAGAGATTTTTTTTTTTTGGGGGGTGGGGATTGAAAAGGTAAAAAGTCTTTGGCCTGAGAATATTCTTGGACTAATGCTATTGTTTTCTGATGTAAATGTAAGCAACTAAATGGTTGCTTTTAAGGACATTGTTGTTCATCCAAAAAAAAAAAAAAAAAAGACATTGTTGATAAAACAAGGGTGTACAATACAATGAATACATTATACATGTATGTATGTGCTCAGTGTAAGCTAACTAAAATTAGCTCTCTCGGTCTTTGGACTCTTCCCTGGAAGACTGATGGTTGTTAACTACTTTGATAAAAAAAAAATAAAAAAAATAAAAAAAACTATGAGTAAGTCTAGTGCCACAAACTTTTCTATAACTTTACTATGTGGCGACTCGTGAATGGTGAAATCATAAATCCACATGGATCTATAATTTTATTTTCACTACTCACAAGTCGTCACGTAACAAGTTATGGCAAAATTGTGACAAAGTTGTGGCACTAGACTTACTCAAAAACTACCCCACATTGTAAATACATTCCGTTTCAGTAATAGTATTGCAGCAAAATCGTGATAAACAACTCAGCAGAGAGGTCATTGTTGTCAAGAGTGGAAACGGGCAACTGTTCACATTTCGGCTCCACTGAGGAACCAGGAGTTTCTGAAATTAGGGAGTTCGATTTTGATCAGGGCTTAATAGATGTGTACTCAGATCTAATTGCAGAAAACAATCCTGATGACTTCCTTGATTTGGAAGGTGTATTTACTGAGAAAGTAATTGCGGAAGAAAGAAGGAATTTCTCAGAAGTGCAGGGAGTCTTCTCAGCAGAGAAGGAATTAGAAGGAGAGATTCTTGAATAATTGAAACTGTAAAAGGAAAGGACCAACTGCCGAGGGTTGTGCTGATATTTATGATTTTTATTTGTGCTTTGGCATTGAGCTCTGGTTGCTGCAATCATGCCTAAGAAACAAAATTACTTTTCTTAGCATGATTGATTGAGAAGCGCATGCTTCATTCATATCATGTGGAAGGAGGTGTCTCACTAGCTCATAGCGTCTACATTTCCTCTTGTACAGATGATGATGCTTTTGGTTGAGA
This sequence comes from Quercus variabilis, assembly GCA_030445155.1. NCBI lineage: Eukaryota > Viridiplantae > Streptophyta > Magnoliopsida > Fagales > Fagaceae > Quercus > Quercus variabilis. The sequence goes on along the minus strand of CP129448.1, from coordinate 1,540,512 downwards.
CTACAATATCTAGCCTGTCAATTTCTAGGGAGCATTGCCCACAAGCTAAACAGGACAGAAGCAGATGACATCAAAATAGTTAAAAGGTGATCTGAATTTGAGGATTTCCCAAGATTTGGAGAGCCTGCCTTCTTGATTACAGTTGTGCTTCCTTCAGGGAGCAACTTTAATGCAATGCATTTTGCTACAGCTCACTCAGAACTGCTTATAAAGTTTTCATTAATTGATTCTTTTTACTGGTTTAGAGTGTCCTACTCTCATCTTCTGTCATTTGGGTATAATTTGTTAATATTGATTTCCGTAGATGCTTGGTAAAGTGTGATCTACATCTAATGTTTTCTTCTTGTGAAGGTGTGAAAATTTATCGTAGAGATACGAATGTGTTTTTTGCACTGATTCCATGGTCATTTGTTTTTCTTGACTTAAGACCTTGTTGCAAATGAAAAGAAACCCAGAATCTATCCAAAAAGAAATGAAGCATGCTCCCAATCATGTGTAAGGTAAACAGATGCTCACCCAAAATGATTGTCAAATTCCTATATAATTGATTAGTAATAGAATAATCAATTCTTATTTGTCATTATTTGACAGAAACAGTTTCCTGTCTGTTATTACAATTATAAAAGTCAGCATTATGGAAACTGTAGTAGTATTCAGATAATTCTTGGATGAGGGAGGAAGTTTAGGATTAGAAAATTCTGGAGCAGAAGGAGATTGATAAATGGAAGCTACGCCCAACATTGAGATAGATGAAGGAAAGTCATCCTCGGACACACTGATAACATTCAATAGAATCAATATGAAAGACTTACAGTAGTTTAAATTCGTAGATATCCACACTATATATAGACTATAGACACCAACAACCCCCAAAGTTACAACTAAATGTCAAAATACATTTACAAGACAAACATGGTAGTTTACAGTGCACAACACAGTTAGTAAGTGGTAGTACTAATCTTAAATTCAAGACAAGATCTATTGATTAATACAATCTTTCTAAATGACTAAACATTCAAAGGCAGTCATGAAAATGCTTATTTGGAAATTATTTGGCCTATTATGAGACTACATCACTTAGACACTACTATTATTAGAAAATCCCATCGATGACTTTTCAGCTTAGGACGTTGAACTGTAGAGGAAAGGACATGGAGGTGCAGAAATCTCAAGAATTCCTTCTAGCATATGAGTGACTTTTCTCATGGAAGGCCTCAATAATGGCACATCTTGTACACACCAAATTGCCACCATTACTAGCTTCTTCACCCATTTCATATCACTAATAGCCTCTTCATCATTTTCCACCAATCTTTCAACTTTCCCTCTACTATAGCATTCATATGCCCAATCTATAAGTATTGCTGCCCTCTCCATCTCAACTTCCACGCATCTCCTGCAGTAAACAATCTCCAACAACATGACACCAAAACTATAAACATCCACCTTTGCTGAGACAGGTGTGTTCCTGAACCATTCTGGTGCAACATAGCCGTTAGTCCCCCTGATGCCAGTGAGAGTCCGGGTTTGTTGGTTCATCAAAAGCTTTGCCAATCCAAAGTCAGAAATTTTGGCTATAAAAAAATCATCCAAGAGTATGTTTTGAGGCTTTATGTCGCAATGAATGATTTGCATGCTGCATTCTTCATGTAAGTACATTAGTCCTCTAGCAATTCCTAATGCAATTTGCATTCTTTGTTGCCAACTTGGTCTTATTACTCCAAATAGGAAACTCGACAATGAGCCATTGTACATAAACTCGTACACCAAAATTCGGTGTTCACCTTCATCACAATAGCCAAGTAACCGTACCAAATTCCTATGGTGAGTTTGGCCGATCACAGTTACTTCAGTTTTGAATTCCCTCTCACCTTCCTTTATCATCTTGTCTAGCTTCTTGACAGCAACATATTTGCTATGACTTGATACTAATACCCCTTTATAGACAGCGCCAAAAGAACCCCTACCCAATTCTTCTTTGAAACCACTAGTGGCTTCTTCAAGATCTTTGTATGTAAATGAACGAAGATTCATATCAAGATCTATTGTATGCAAGGTTCTGTAGAAATGTGGTAGTTTTCCTTGCCACAAACAGAAGAAAACTAGAGAAATTGCAGCTACAGAAAAGAAATTAAAAAATACAGAAGTACCTAGGAGGACTGCAAGGATCAATGTTGCTTGATTCTGTTTTCCTTGGCCTGGATTTGGATTTGTAGGATTCTGTGAAGAGCTATTCAATTTCACTATCTTGAATAGAGCTTTTCTATCAACGGCACTGCGGTTGTACCTCCCATTAGAAAGCGGTAATTTCTTCTTCCAACATCTTCCTGTGCCATTATTATAGTTCGGATCCTGGAAAATGGCAACTGCACAATAACAATCGTGCAGACAAGATTTCTTGCATTCAAATTCTGTTGTGGGTTCTAGTAGTTCATAGGCAGTTAAAGGCCAATCAGCATTCTCCATCTCCAAGATTTCAAATTGATCTTCCGAAATCACAGTCCCACCAATCTCGTTACATTCATTTATGTAGCTTACATAGTCTTGTTTGCAGCCACTATACTTGTTATTTACATCCAAAAGAGAAAAGCCTGGGGCACATTGGCACTCTGGCATACCATAAGCTCCTATGATACATATGCTGTTATAACCACAAGGGCCACCTCCAAAAGTGTCAACAATATTCAGGCAGATGTTTTCAGGAACATACCGAATTGCAGACCAGGTTTGTTTTCCATTAAAATTCTTTGGGTGAGTATAGAGTCTGAAAACACCATCAAAGTCAAGTGTTGCCCTGTAGTAGGAGTCTGACTCTGTCCTCAGGACCTCACCCTCTGATGAAAGGTTGGATATACCTCCCAGTGAGTTCTTGCCTAGAAGGTAGCCTGACTTATCCATGATCAGGTCAGAAACATCTTGTTTAGCATAATAAGCTTCATAAGGGTTTTGGGTGTAGACATCTATTTGATTTAGTATCAGAACGTATGAGGAAATTGATATAATTTGCTGTAAGGGTCTGAAACGAAGCTGAAATTTACCCACCCCGTAGCTTTTTTCGGACATGGTAGAGAAAAGGCTGCTCCCAAAACCCAATACTTGGGTTGGTAACATGGTATTGGTTGGTTCATCGAAGCTATTCCGTAAGATGCTTGAGTTTGTGCTTGTTATAACAAAATTCCCCGTGTCTAGCATAGCCCCATTTGATACTTTAGGATTGTCATTGTTGCTGGACCTCCACAACTCCCATCCACCTGGAACTTTGAGTACAAGCTGTCCAGCTGTGTTAAGCTCAACTTTTGATTCTCTCTCTGCTGGATAGCGTCCGTTTGCAGACCAAACTATAGTTTCGTCTGGTATCTTAGCAAACCAGATAGCAAGAAGGAACTGATCTTGTTGACCTGGAAGGCGGCGGAATCCAGACGAAAAATCACCGGATGGTGAAGTCCAAGTGGAGTTATCATCAGTGGCAAAGAGAGCTGAACCCACACTTATGTTGGTATTAACTTGAGCTATTGCAGGAACCAGGAGGGTGATGACAAAGACAAGCAAATGATAGTGAAAAAGAGCAATTGTTGAAGCCATTGGAAAAAGATGGAGCTAAGACGTAAGTGGTAAATGGTGGTCTTATAAAGAAGAACTTTTTATAGCCATGGTGAATATGATTTGAGTTTAGGAGCCTAATTTTATTTTTTTCAGTGGTCAAAATAGTCGGGAAGTCCAGATTGCAGGCAGCAGGAACATTAGCCTAATTGATACGTCTCATATATCACAAAGGCTTCAAAATCTCACTCTTTTGGATTTTCTGTTGGGTGCTTTGCACCCAGGGGTCAAAAGTTAAAAAAAAAAAAGTTTTGTAGTTCTTTCGGCTTTGGGCAGTGGCTTAAGCGTGTGGGACATGATCAGTAAAAGAAAAGCCGAAATAAAGAAAAGCCATTTGGCCAGTATCCAATGGAATCTCATATACACCAATAAATGAAATCTCACATGAATAATCTTTTCCAAAATTTTATATTATAAATATTTTTAGACAAAGTTTAGTTACAAAACTTTACTCAATAAAATAAACATTATTACATATTTTGAAAATCTAACCGTTGAATTGCATGTTCTTTACGCTATTATTATACATGTCAATTTTTTGTCAATTGGATATTATTTATAATATGATCTATAAACTTATATTTTATACATAATTTTAAAGTACAAAAAATTACAATTTAAACAATTTATTAATGACATAGCAATTGATCTTTAATTTTCTAAAAATTTTACAAGCTTAGAAGATTTAAGAAAAAGATGTAATTCAATTGTGAATTTGTCAAAATTCAGCTTCAATAAAAAAATATTTAGTAAAGTTGTAGTCTTAAACTATAACCAATTTTGAAGTTAAACTTTGTTTAATATTTTCTATATTATGGTCATTGCTTAGAAATTGTCCTCTTCTATTTAATAAGATATATTGTATTTTGTATTATGTATTGCACGTGGTGTGGAATGTGTTGGTAACGTCAGCTTACAAATAGCCAACTTTGGATTAAGATCTCGGATCAACGACAAGACTTTACTAATTTAGTGACAGTTTATCACTACTACATTATGCAGGCTGTGAGTCACGAATTTGTCTGTGTAAACCTTACGAATTTAGAGGGTCAAACAGCATGGGACATCTTGCAATGTCAAACACAAGTTGACAGCATTGTCATCAGGGTTAAGCTATGCTCTGCACGGGCTAAAGCTAATTCAGGTTCATCTCTCTTTCTACATATAATAGGTATGTAGACTGCCTAAGGCCGTCAAGATGTTTGAAGTTTTTTCGAAATAAATATTGTCATGCTTTGAACCCAAAAGGGTCCAAAGTATGAGAAAAAAAAAAAAAAACATCAAGAGAGAAACTGTAGGAGATTTTTTTTCCCCCAAATGATAAGAATATATAACCATACTGAAATCTCCATATTACAAGTTCGAGCTCTATAACACACTTACAAACGATCATGTGCCTCCATAAAATACATGAATATATTACAAAACTCCAAATGGATTACGTAGAGTCACAATCTTATCAAGAATAAGCAACCTCAAGTGACTAACCTCTAGTAGAATTAATTATGGTCTCGTTGAATGTAGCAAGAATGAGTCACTAATCGTTTACAGCAAAAGTCTCAAAATTTAACATAGCACTCCAATCCCCACCAAAAAAAAGTAAGCTCCATACCCAAGGTATAGCTAATTGATTTGAAAAGCTATTAGAGGGTGAGATGGGCTAAAACCTAGTAAGTATCATAATTAATGGGGGTGTGGGAAATGTAAGTTTCATAATGAGGAATAGTTTACAAAACATGCATAACTAAGAATTTCCATTTAATTTTTGCAAAATCAATTTCATCAACAACATGACAAGAATAATATGAATAATGTAGCACCAAGCTTCCCAAAATAACTATGAAACTACATATTAGTTAATGTGAGTCATAAAAATATCCAATACCATTGTAGAACCCAAAACCTCACCCCAAGGCCACATAACAAGGTCGTCACACAGACGGGTCGTCACATAGATGTGATTGTCACAAAGACAAGGTAATTACCGATATCATTGCATAATGGCAAAACCACATCAAAAGCTCTCTAGTTAATGTATTTGAAATACACAGTTTACTTCTAAGTAATTTCATAAAATATTTCAATAATCCAAATATTCACAATATTCTCGAAGTCCTCAAAACCATTTCTTGTCATAAATATTTTGCATAAATTTCCCAAATAATACAAGTTAAGATAAAGCATATTTAGTATTTCTAAATAATACTATAAATCCATGAACTCCATTATCAAAGGAATTTCAAAGATGCTTATCTTTTTCCATGCCAAATATTCATGCATTTCCTCATATGCAATATTAAACATGATGTGCTTTCATATATAGACATATATAGTAGGGTCACAACACAATAGTTTTTAAGATAACATAGTTTCACAAATAATTTTCCAAAATATATTTGACCCGAAAATAATGTTTGTACAACATGGTTATTTTCCAAAAATCTCATTAACAAACTACTTATCTTATGAAGTCCATTCCAAGTTTGCCTCAACCGAGCATTACAATATCAACCAATTAAGTTGCTAGGTCCATCACCAAGTACCTCAAAACCTAGAAACACAAGCATTGTGCTTATCAATGACCGGACCTATCGTAAAGTACACCATCACATTGTCTCCATAAATCAAAAGGATCTTTGCGGCCCTAAAGCCAAACTTGGCTATCCTAAGGGGCCCATTCCCAAAGAAAGTCAAACAATATACAAGGAATCAAAAGGATCATGACGTCACCAAAGAATCTAAAAGTCTCATTGCACACAATGTGCATTTAATAAGATAACAAAAAACATATCATTTCATAATAACGGTAGAAAATCTTACATATTTCTTTTGGCTACTAAGCAATAGAAACAAACAATACACACATCAAGGGATACATCCACTCTTGAATTAAAGTCAACATGCATTAACAACGAAGGTCCGAAACAAGTCAAGTAAATGCAATCTCACCACCGGGCCTAGTTGCCTGAGTGGTACCCGGTACCCTATGTGGCCGCTTACTCGGGGGTTCAATCCCCCTCAATAACAAATTACCCAGCAAAAAAAAAAGAAAAAAAAAGAAAAGAAAAGAAAAAGTAAATGCAATCTCATAATTCATTGGGAGAAATTATCAAACACTTGGCATGCAATGAGAACATGCTAACATCCGAGAGCAAGCACAGGCTACCAATTAACAACCATATGTAAGAAAACTAACTTTAAGATCCTCAATAGTCTAACAATCCCAAGATGAATCACTTCCGAGACTAAAGGATTTGGTTTTGCACACTTCAACCAAACTTGGTAGGGGAGTTATGCATGAAATAGCTCATCAAAGAAGAACTTCTTACCTTGATTCACCTAAGGATTGAACTATGAGAAGTTAAACCCACCAAAGTTAGTCCCTCCTCTATCTACCAAAATACAGCTAGCCCAAAATATCTTATGGCCAAATTTACGGAATTGCCCCCACGAAATTCCTAAATTCCTAAAAAAAAACTGGGGTGTTACAAATATGCTTCTGGTGGTTGCAGTATTGCTTATAAAAATCACCTATCAAGCAGTACTCAGCCCTTGTTCATTCCTTACCATAATTCAGGCTCCAGATTGGACTCTTGTTTTACTGTTTCTAAGGGCATAGCTGAAGTATTCAATGTCATCTATGAATATAATGTATATTGCAATAAATTAAAACAGTGTGATTGCATAGCTTTATTTTATTTTTGAATTCGTAATCAAATTTCTTACAAACTTTTTGTTAGAACTCGATCCACTTTTTCTTGTGTGTTGATGTGTTTGTTACTAATTTTTTTTAAAAAAAAAAAAAAAAAATCCACTTGCATTGAGTACTGAAAAATCTAGTTTAGGTTGGTTCCGATTAAATTAAGTGATAAAATTAGTCAATGATTTACATGATGCACATGTACACTATCCATTTTGAAAATTTAATAAGAAATTATTTCTACTTCTCATATATAATACTTTTGGGAATTAATTTCATATATATATTATGGGAGATTGAAAATAGAGGAGAATGTAAATTGTCAAATATATAATTTTTTTTTTGAGACAAACGATAGAAATCAAATATATAATTATTTTCACAAAATTAAGCACATAATTTTTTTTTTTTTTGGTTGTCAAGGTACTAAACTCAAGCAAGAATGCCAAATTTCTATAATAATTTTTTTTTTCATATAAATTTTACAAAAAATAACTATAGTTTTTTCTTTTTTACATAATTAATTAGCGCACCACCCATACATAATCAATAATAAGTGAAAATAAATTCATTTACCCCACTAAACTCTTCTTAAATTTCAAGTATTTTTGTATTTTAAAAGTATGCAAAAAAGTTGAGTTTATAGTTCAAAAAGTGAATGAGATAAGACCATCAACCATTGAATTCTCCTATATGCTCCAAATTTAATTTTTTTGGATGTAAGACATGTGGTGTTTAAAAATCAAATAAATGGCACATGTTGCACATCTAACTAAAAATGGGAGGGAAAATTGTCATACATATCAAATTTTTAAAAGCCTTTTTTTCTATCATCTAGGGAGATTAGTGTAAATAGTTTGCATTTTTTTTAGAAGTGAGTGTTTATTCCAAATTAAAAGGAAAGTAAGTGTAAAATGGAAAACCACAGGGGAGGAAAGTAAAACTTTTCAATGTTAACAATATAGACGACATATAATCTGTTGGTAAGATTTTCAAAATATATTCCCTTCAAAATTGACATATACAAAAAGTGGAACTACAAATGAACCATGAAGATTGAGTTTTCAAGATTTCACTTGATCACTAACCAGTGAATGCTCTCTCTCTCTCTCTCTCTCTCTCTCTCTCTCTCTCTCTCTCTCTCTCTCTCTCTCTCTCTCTCTCTCTCTCTCTGTGGGAAGAGATCCTATTTATATTGGTTGATCCTCCCTTCAATAATGAATTATATTAAGGGAGCTCATAAGATACTTGTCCAATCAGGTGTCTCCTTCACCTTTTGGAGAGGCTGATTAAGTTAATGGGTATGGAGCACTATTCAAACCGGTCATTTAGTAATAAAAATAACCTATGTTATGAGATGTACATCTAAACTCTAATTCCTTGGCCCTATGTCAATCAAGCTGCAACTATACCTCGGCCTAACATCTCCACTATGCGAACTAAGGTGGGTGATAGGTCGGCTAAGCATCGGGTTGCATCGCGCGTAGAGCTTCGCCAGAATGGATCCTCAGACTCATGGACATGCCCAGTCCTTTATACACTTTGGGCTGGGCCTGCTCCTTTTATACTCCTTGCTCCCTTCATAGGCCCATGATCCACGACCTATAAAAGGAAACTAGTAAAGAAGTGCGTTCGTGAAATAATGGCATTATCAGACGAAAGGCGCAGTATTCTTCTGGTGGTTGCAGTATTGCTTGTAACGCGTTGACGCTACTGGTAACGATTGTTTCTATTTTGAAAACAAGCTTTCAAAGTTTTAAACTTAAACAATTGCAAGAGTCAACGCTAAATGGTTTGCGGATTCAATCATTGGAGAAGATTTGATGGTAAAAAAGCAAAACAAAATTAGCCGACCTTGGAGCTGCATGTATGCATCTGTATAATGCCTGTCAATTTTTATTTTTGTATCTTTCGATAATAAAATTTAGCCTATGTTTCTAAGGACATGGTTGCAGTACCCAATGTTATCTATGAATATAATAATAATAATGTATATTGCAGTAAAGCTGAGTGATTGCATAACATTTCTTAGCGTGGGTTTCAGATTGCTTAAAAAACTAGTTTTTTTATTTTATTATTTAACTTATTTTTGCTATTATTTATGAGTTTTATTGTACTTTTTGATAGGGGTGTCAATTCGGGTTAGCGTGTCGGATTCATGTCGTGTCAAGGTAGGGGTATTCGACTAAATGGTTCAATCCTAACCCGACCCATTTAATAATCGTGCCATGATCCTTCAACCCTAACCCGACCTGTTAATAAGGCGGGTTGACCTGACCCAACCTGTTTGACACACTTAATAAACGAGTCGTGTTAAGTTGACACGAATGTAACACAACCCATTTCAACCTGCATAATATTAAATATAACATTCATCTAGAAATAATTTTTTTTTACATCCCAAAAGCAATATACACTTCAAGTCTTCAACCCACATTCTTGTAATCTTTAAAAGCAATACCCATTAGATCTAGTTTATAAACTATCTCAATAAACTCACTTGCAAGATATGCAGACGGTGTCCAAAAAAAAAAACACATGGCACAAGACAAAAGCTACAACTGTGGCCTTAATCAACAATTAATATATCTTATATATTAATAACGGCACATGGGTTCAAAGTTTATAGAACAAAAGCATTATTATGCAGAAAAAATAAACACGTTGAGAGAGAGAGAGAGAGAGAGAGAGAGAGAGAGAGAGAGAGTAATAATCAGTTTGAGACTTTGAGTTTGAGAATTGGGTGTGAAACTATAAGATAGTAGAGTGAGTAGTACGACTGAAATTAAAAAAAAAAAAAATTAGATACTTATAAGAAGGTTTAGAGATTTAGGGTTTTTAGGGTTTAGAGATCTAGGGTTTGTAAAGTTTCAATTTTCAATTATATCCCTTGTAAGTTTTTGTAATCACTCACTTTTCTTTTAAATTTAAAATATATGTTGGATATAAAAGGTATTTGACAAATTTAAAATAAAATAAATATTTACTTGTTATAGAAGTTAAACGAGTTGTGTTAAGTGGGTCATTTTTGGTTGACACAAATAAATTGGCGTATCAAACGTGTCTATTACAGGTTACGTGGGTTGACCCGCTTATGACACGTTTCTTATTGTGTTACTTTCGGGTCGACCCGTTTATGACCTAAACCCATTAAGACCCAACCCTAACCCGAAAAAACCCGTGTCGGGTTCGTGTCGTGTTCGTAGGTTGGGTCGAGCATTGACACCCCTACTTTCTGGTATTATTCATTGGCCTTACTATACTATTTTAGCTACCTTTTAGTTTTATTTACAGTAATTTCAACAAAAAGTTTTCAGTTTATTTACAGCTAAATAAGTTGTTTCCAAACAAACATATATATGTATTAGAACTCCATTTCTTTTCACTTGTGTATGTGTTTATTTAATAATAATAATAATAATAATAATAATAATAATAAATCCACTAGCGTTGAGCAGTGAAAAATCTAATTCAAGTGAGTTTTAATTAGTTCAATTCATAAAATTATTCAATGTTTTAGGTGCACATGTACACTATAAGTCCATTTTGTAACCAGAATTCAAATAAATTGTTTTTCACATATATTTTAGAAAAGATATATATATATATATATATATATATATATATATATATATATATTTTTTTTTTTTACATAAATAATTACAGTTTTAAGATATTGGTTAAGCTGTTGTGGGCCCCTGTGGTTGGCAATTGAGTTCTTTATTAGATTAGGTAAGATTTAGTTACAATTTCATAATTGTGGTATATTGAAATTTTCAATGAAATTAAAACATATAGTTAAGTTGAAATGAATTGCTTTGAAATTCATGTTTTATTGGTCAATATAATTATATATTGCAATTTATTAGTCTTTATATATTGTTGGATTTTGTTCTAACCTTACTTACATACATACATACACACACACATATATATTTGATGCATTTTGAGTATGAGGGATTAATATGGGCCAGTGGTTTTAAACAATACGGATCCAACATCATTTTTGTATTATATGGCAGATACGCTACACGGGACTGTGTATGGGAAGGTGTTTGTGGTTAAATATTGGTTTGATATTGGTTAATTATCTTGGTATTTCCAATAATATACAAAAACAAAAAATAAAGATAATCATCTAGATATCTAATAACAGTCTAACTTAAGTCTAGCATCTGATAAAATAAAATAAAATCTAGCAAATATATACCACACACAGATTCAGGAATTTAAAAAATATCTTCTAAAAAAAAGGAATTTAAAAAAAATAAAATCAACAAAAAAAATATATATATATACCACACGTTATTTTTTACGATAAACTTTAGAACATATACCACACATTATCAATAGGCACATTCTGATATCTGTTGGGGGAGAGAGAGAGATTGATATGCCACTCAGTGGTTGGAGAGAGAGAGAGAGAGAGAGAGAGAGGGAGAGAGAGAGAGATTGTTTAAAGCATTTTGAGCATGAGGGATGAATTATGGGCCAGGTTTTTAAACCATACAGATCTCACATCATTTTTACAATCCACTTTGGAAAGACACCCGAAATTTTCTCATGATCCTGTTGGGCCAATATGGTTTCATTCATAGCACTTTTATCTTTTTGGTGGAAGCATATAGGCTAGGCCTTTGAATCTTTTTTCATTCCTTAATGAAATTCTTTATTAATTGAAAGAAAAGGAATTATCTACTTCAAACTTTAAAAAAAAAAAAAAAAAAATTCTGATGGTGGTGAGTGGAAAGACACATGGATGTGAAGTTTTCACTGTCATGGTCTAGACATTTTTAAATAATGCAAAGTTCATAATATCAGAGATATGGATTAGTGTTCATTGTTCACTATGAAGCACTTTTCAAGAAAGCACTTACAAGTTGAGAAAGCACAAAAATGGCACCAATTATTTGGCCTTTGTTGAATCCAAGTCATTTAAATAATGCAAAGCTCATAATATTATTAGAATATGTGAGCTAGTCATCATTATGAAACATTTTCTAAGAAGGTGCTAGATAGGGATTAGGAAAAGCACCATTTACACTAAAGATTTTGGGCGAGTCTTTTTGAGTTTATAGGTTTAGTTAAATAATGAAAAGCTCATAATACCATTAGTATGGACTTGTCATCAATTATAGCATGTTCTGAGAAAGTACTACTAGATATGCAATTTGAAAATAAGCACCATCGGCCCTTGACTTTAGGTCTTCTTGAGTAGGACCTAATTGCAAAACTTGAGAAAGAAAGCAATCATAAGAATTAATTAATTAAAAAGTATTTATTCATCAAAGAAAATGAATGATCTTCTTCTACCTTTTTGTTTTATACTATTAGTAAAGTATAAAAAGATTTTCATGGTAGCTAGGTGGAAAGACGCCTTGGATGCCAAGTCTTAGTCCAGGTCTTCTTTAACAATGCAAAGACTTTCAGAGAAAGCACAAGATAGAATCTGGGAAAGTGCCATTATTTCAATATTGGATGTTACTTTTTTACTTCATGAACGATGACTTGAGAGATAGAGAGGAAAACTTAAATATATTAGATCAAGGAAAAACAAAACTAGAAATGAATAAGTGTCCGAAATTTATTAATTAGATAATGTTGGTACTTAGTATTCATGTCTATTGATGTTTGGTGATAGTTGGAAAATGGCTTTAAAAGGAACACACTTTGCATTATTAATTTATTAAAACAATTGAGACTATTCGCGTCCATTTAGGATTTAGCCAAAAAATTTCTACTATTCTACAATAAGAATCTATTAAAAAAATTAAAATTAAATTAGCTAACTATTTTGAAAACGAGAAAGTTAACCTGTTTAGGAACCAAATTGTTGTATGTTAGAGTCTGTGAATTTGTAATAGAAGAGTCTGTGGATTCATAATAGAAGAGTCCATAGATTCAGAGTTAGGTGTGGTCACGTGAGTAAGTACTACAGGAGTTAGCATTAAATTTAGGGTTAAATCTATTGTAAAAACTAGATTTTTACCTTAGGTTTAAATCTCCCCTAGGTTTTTTACCTTAAAACTAGACAGTTTTATTATTTTTTTTAGGTTATCATATCGTTGTATTCTTTACTTTTTTTCTGTTTATGATATGATTGATGTGTGTTTAACCTAAATCTAAATAATTAACCTAAGTAACAACTTGGCTAACATATTAGGTTAAACAAACTGAATTTTCTAGGGGTCCTAACTTTAACATTTTCTTTTTTTAATATTAGTGTTAAAAAAAATCACATGGTGTGGTGAGTGGAAAGACACCATGGATGTAAAGTTGTTGACTGTCATGGTCTAGCTTTTCTTAAATAATGCAAAGTTTATAGTGAAAAAAACTATAGCTACAAACTTACGAGTAAGAAACACTTTCCAAGAAGGCACTTACGAGTTGGGAAAGCACAATTGATGCAAGTCTTTGACCCTTTGTTGAATAGAGGTCATTTTTTAAGAACATACTGGATGGTGATTAGGAAAGCACCATTGACGCCAACGACTTTGGCAGCGTCATTTTGAGTATAGATTTTATTAAATAATGCAAAGCTCATAATGCAATTAGTATGGGCTGGCTAGTTGTCACTAAGCTTTTTCAAAGAAAGTAACAGATACGACACTGGAAAAGCACCATTGACGGTAAAGTATTATTCATCAAAAGAATATGACTTATCTTCTTCCACCTTTTTATTTTATAATACTAAATTAGAAAAAGATTTTCATGGTATTGGGAGATGATATGGATGCCAAGTCTTGGTCTAGGTTTCTTAAGTCTTATCTAATGCAAAAATGGAGGTTTCTCCAGAACGTATCTTGTTAATGGATGTAACTTTTTGCATGTTGATGGTTTGTGCGTCTTAACTAATGCAAAAACTTTTTGATGGTTTGAGGATCTGAATCCTATTTTGTTTGATGCATTTTGAGTCCGAGGGATGAATTGTGGACCCCACTTCATTTTTACAATCCACTTTGGAAAGACACACGAAATTTCCTCATGATCATGTTGGGCCAATATGGTTTCACCTTGGAGGCCTAATGGCCTATCCTTATCTCATATATTCTTAGCAGTTTTATCTCTTTGGTGAAAGCATATACGCTGGGCCTTTCAATCTTTTTTCATTCCTTAATGAAATTCTTTATTGATTGAAAGAAAAGGAATTATCCTCTTCAAACTTCTTTTTTTAATTTAAATATTAGTATTAAAAAAATTTGGATGGTGGTTAAGTTTTGATTGTCGTGATCTAAGTGTTCTTAAATAATGCAAAGTTCAAAATGCTAGTAATATGGATGAATGTTCACCATTTACTGTAAAGCACTTCCCAAGAAAGCACATATTTCAAGTTGAGAAAGCACCAAAATGGCCCAAAAGTCTTGGCCTTTCATTCAATCGAGGTCATTATGCGAAGCTCATAATATTATCAGTATGTTTGAGCTAGTCATTATTATGAAACATTTTCGAAGAAGGTGCTAGATAGGAATTAGGTTGCTAAAACCATGATCTATTAATTGGGTCATTAGTTATTAGTTATGTGACTTGTTTAAATTAATAGTACATGTAAATGGTTAAATGACTTACATGTAATGAGTTAAAGGAGATTTCTTCAAACTAATTCTCTATTATGTGGTAATTGAAGAGATTATTTATGCATAATTTTACTCATATATGACTTTCTTAATAAGTCATGTGACTTATTTAGTATTTAGTATTATGCGCCTTAAGTCCGTACGATGTATGACTTGATAAAAAATAATTGCATTTAAATTAAATTAATATTTCAATAATATAATTAAATTGAAGTTTTCTAATTTGTGAAAGAGATTTTAACTCCTAAAGTAGGTAAATTTAGATGGTTATTTAATGAGAATAAAAATCAGTTTTTTAGAATTACCCAAAAAAAAAAAAAAATGAAGGCTATTAAGGAAAATATTGATATGATGGTTATTTCTTATTTTATAAAAAAAAAATATTACACTTTCATAGCTATATACACCAACATGCATAGAAATTAGAAACACTAAAATGTTCTAAAAAAGCAATTTTAAAAAAGAAAGAAATTACGGTAAAAATAATAACTTGGTTCTTAGCATGAAGCATCCTTCTGGAAAATTGACAGCCCCAAATCGCTAAACCAGTTGGAGAATCCTTCAGGAAAATCCACCAACGAAAGATACAAATAAACTATTTAAATAATGTAATACACATTGCACAAATTCCTTTGTAATGCAAGAATTACCTCAGGTATTTCATAATCCATGTTTCAAACATGAAGAACCTACGAATGGCCTATATCATCTTAGCCAATTGTTGTGATGAATCATAAAACTTCTTAGCTATATAAACTTTTTTTGCACGTTACAGCTAAGAAGGCTAGAATTTTAAAAAATCAATAGTTCATACAAACATATGTCCTTTCTTTTTTATTTTTCTTTTTTGAGTGAAAAGATAGAACATTTGTCCTTTCGAAATCTCACTATAATCTAAGAGCTATAAAATTTCTACAAAGCAGGTGTAGATCTAGATAGGCTTGAATCTTGTATGAGTAAAAAGTAACCTGGGATATGGACAATAATTAAATATTTAAATAGTAACCGGGGACTTTAAAGAAAAAGTGAGTAAAGATAAGGTTATTTTAAAAAGGATTAACAAAAAAATAAAATAAAAGAAGAAAAGAAAAGGTTTGCTAGGATTAAAAGAGTGATAGAAGAGCGGTTATCCTCATGGATAGCACATGGCTTGTATAAATCACGAAGTTAAAATAAAAAATTTAGAAAAACATAAAGGTGAGACTAGTAGATAGAGCACGTGGCTTGTATAAATAAATGAGAAAGGCCAAAGTTTTCTCACTTCTCGCAGAACCTTTTTAAGGTAGACAAACTGAAAGAAAAAGAAGAAGAAGAAGAAGAAAGGGAAGGAGGAAGCGAACTACAAGCACTTGAGGTGAAATTTCTGTTGTTTTTTTCTTCTTCTTTATATATTTTTTTTATTGTTAGAGTTGTGTTTATTATAAATGAATTGTTATGCACAATTTTACACAAATTGAAAATCGTGATTTTAAGTCACGGTTTCAATTAAAAAATGAGATGTGTGTAAAATTGTGGGTAAAAACTTATGTACAACAAGTATTACCTTTCACAACTGGCATCTTACTACCAATCATCAATTATTATTATTATTTTTTATAAAATCATCACTAAAAGTGATTTTTTTTTTTTTGGGATTTTTTTCTTTACTTACAACATTTTTACAAATTATTGATTTTGTAAATTTAAATTGGTTCTCATTTGGGCCCATCACCAGCATCACTTTTTCACTCAGGGACGACTTAATGCATTTCGGTGCCTAAGGTGAAAACTGAAATTAAGGCCTTTATATATATATATATATATATATATTTGAATATAACTTTTAAAAAATAAAATATTATTTAAATTCTATTATCTTTTTTTAGATGCAAAATTATTACTAATTAACATGAACCATGTAATTTTTTTTTTTTTAGAAATTCTAAAAACACAAAAAATTTGATAAAACTTTTCACACCTATTGATGTGGTAGATTGATTGTGATAAGTAAGAGAATCATGTTAGTGGTGGACCTAGGCGAGAACCAGTAAAAGGTTGCCAACTCAATGATTGTAAAAAATGTTGTGAATTTTTTGTGTGTATTGCTCTCTTTTTTACTTTTTGAAAAGTGCTATTTTCACAACAAATCTTAGGTGTTAAATTATTACTGGTTCTAATTTGAATCCATGTTTGAAATTATTTTTTTGTCATTACTTACAACCTGTAACAACTTGCTACTTAGAATTTGTTGTAAAAATGTTGTGGGTGTAACATTTCTCTTTCTTTTTTCTTTGTTTTTCATTTGATAAAAAAATATTATATTATTTGTTGGCTAATACTTGGGCTTAATTAATTAAGGAAATAATCATATTGGTTAAAATTTGGGGGCCTTTTTTTCTACTTAGGGCCTTAGGCGACCGCATCAATTGCTTATATGGTAGAGTCGGCATTGTTTTCACTTACCAATAATCATTCACCACATTAACTATATATAAAAGTTTTTGTAAAAATGTTTGTAGTTTTAGCATTTTCCATATTAGATTAGATAAATTCCTTCTTATACTATTTTGCTTTGTGATTAAAAAGTTGACACATTATTTGTTAGATCTCTTGTAAAATTAATAAATACCCATAATATCTTTCATATATTTTAGTATAAAGGTTGGTTAAAAACTTAGTTATAGTCAATGGCTACAAAGTCAGTACTTCACTCAAGGATTTGGATCAGGTGTGATTACTAGTGTATTGCACCCGGTGCAAGTACCCCTTCCTTACTTATAAATTGTTTTTACAACTTTCACTTTTTTACTTTTTCGCACTTTATTTATTTAATAATTGAGATTGAAAATTGTTCTTTTCAACTCGCAATCTCAACCATTGAGAGCTATTGCATCAAGTGTAATGCTCTAGGTATTGCACCAAGTGTAATGCTCTAGGTATTGCACCTGATCTTAATCCCTTCACTCAATATTTTTTTTATTGAATTTAAATTTCGACAAATCTATCATTAGATTATATATTTTTTCTTATACCCTCCATGCTTAAAATATTTCCAAAAAATCAAAGATTAATAGCTGTGTCATATCATATGTTTAAATTTCTAGTTTTTGTAATCTAAAATTATGCATAAAAAACAAGTTAATAGATCGAATAGTAAATAACATTCAATTGACATGAAATTTGATATGCGTGTTAAGAATATAAATAATATGCAATCCGACAGTTAATATTTTTTTTTTTTGGTGAGAATTGTAACCATTACCTACAACTAGCCAAACTTTGTCCTATATTTAATATTCATTTTATGACATTTTGATGGTGTGATGAATTTTCATTTATAGACATATTGGAGTATGATTTTCCTTAACATCACTCATATATTTAGCATGCACGTTGCATCATTTTGATGGTTGTTGATACCCATTTTCGCGACACATTTTGTACAAGCCTGATTCAACCAAGCTCGACTTCCTTATGGATTCGATTCGTGTATTATATTTTATTTATTCTTTTAAGCATGGCCTAAGCCCATGCGACATATGGGGGAAATTGAGGAAGTGTGGTTCGGAGGGAATGGGTCGGTTCTATTCGGACCTTTTGCATGAGCCCAGCCCATGCGTGCTACTAAGTGGGTAAGGGACACTGGTAGCACCTCAGGCTCATGGAGGAGGTCTTGTATCCAAAATTTCCACCTCAAAAGAGCTTTTATTCTTTGGGTGATTGTGCCCCTAATTTTCAGCCCATCTCCATTTTCACACCAAAACATAGCTAACTCTAAGAAAAAAGGCTGAACAGCCTAGCCCACTCAGCCACCCAAATGTAGTTTTCCAAGGCCTCCCAATGGTCTGAAATTTCTAACCAAAGGCAACCAATTCAAACCCACTTTATTTCCAAAATCATGTTAAAAGCTTACCAAACTCTTCCCTAAACAAAAGCAATCCAAGACAAAGCACCAAAATAGTATCATGGGGGATAAAAGCCTCTTCCACTACTCAAAACTAGTCAAGAGCAACACCCCAAACTCTACATAAAACTCTCTCTTCAGCTCATAAACAAAGCAGCCACGTTCTACCTAGAGACCTGAAACTTCAGAGAAAAAATCCATTTAACCAGTCAATAATCTCACAATTCCGAGGCTTGGGGATGGAAATATGGGTACAATGGAACCTTCCCTCTCTTCCTCATGACCGCTTTCAATTTCCTCTTCTGTGTGACTGCAGGTCGAAGTTTCAAACTTGTTGAGCCATGTTCTATTCAGATACCTAAAACTTCAGAGCTAAACCCTATTCAGCAAGTCAACAATCTCACAATTACGAGGCTTGGGGGTGGAAATATGGGTACAGGGGAACCTTCCCTCTCTTCCTCACAACCTCTCTCAATTCCCTCTTCTGTGTGACTGTGGGTTGAAATTTCAGACCTGTTATGTTTTTATGCTTTTTCTGCACTTTTGTTGTTAGCATTTTGATTCTCTCTTGTCAAAGCACCATTAGCCTTTGTTTTTTATACATTGTGAATTTTGGGCTTGATTCTCCAAAATCAAACACTTCTAAAGAACCCAAGGGGAGATTTGGGCTGTTTTCGCATTTTTGGCCCTTGTTGCAAAAATGTCCCTGACATTTTGGCGACTCCACTAGGGAGTCAAGCAGCTGACACAAGAGAAATGGTGCCTCCAAAGGTGTGGAACCAGCAAAGAGATGGTGTTTCTCACACCAACTTGTCATTCCAAGGGAAACCGTATCATGCTTTACCGTGCAAGAAGAGCATTGTGAAGTTGAGCTTGAAAAAGTTCTATCCTTAGCTCATTGAGCTACTGGAGATGATCCAAATCGTGTGACAAAATCGGTCCAACCTCCGAAAGCCATCCAAGAAGTGAAGGATGGAGGGAGAATCAACTTTCTTATTCAGGAAAAAAAAAAATTTCTTCCACTCATTTATATTATTATTTTTTAGCTATCATTCTTATGGGTGAATCATCATATATCTCTTGCTTTACATGATATTTTTGAAAATTTTTGTTGTAGCTTGAAAATGCAAAAATGGCAAGCCACAAATCCAACCGCGAAGGGAATGACGATTCCAACCAATAATTAACAATGCAAAGCTCTAAACATCAATTTCAAAACCAAGAACCCCTCACACGCTGAGCATATGGGAGTCGCGGTGATTGACTCATTTTGGCGTAACAATAATTGCACTGTGTGCAACCTTTCGTAACTGAATATTTTTGGCGTCATTGCTAAATGAAGTCTTCACCAAATAGCTAAAGGCCATAGCTAAATGGCCCACCGCAAGGCTAGATATTCCATATACCAAGTCTTGAGGTAGCGACATACCATGCATCAAGTTGTATTGTTGCTGAGTTAGTGCCGAGCATATGGGGGCTACCGCGGGTGATTAAATTATTTTGGCACAACAATAATCGCTGCTATGTGCGACCCTTTACAGCTAAACATTTTTGGGCATTATCACTAAATGAAGTCTTCACCAAAGAGCTAAAGGCCATAGCTAAATGGCCCACCGTAAGGCGCTAGTCATTCCATGCACCAAGCCTTGAGGTTGCGACACACCATACATCAAGTCTTTAAGAAGCGATGTTTCATAAGCCAAGTTTGAAGTCATACGAGCAACATACTACCGTTTAAAGCACGCTTAAGCTAAGACTCTCAAGTACTCTCTTCGCTAATTCATTTTTTTTATACATATCGTTTGAACCATTTAATATTTCAAATTTTTAATCAAAATATTTGTTATAAGTCATTTATGCTACTTCGCTTGGCCATGACTATCGCTTACTAATATAAATCACATTTACACTTAGGGTGAAACGGAAACCTTCTCAGAGCACCCAACAACAAAGAAAATCTGAACTCAATTCCCTTTCATCGAAGCCATGACACGCTCATGAACGCTAAGCTATGACAAGCTCATGCATCCAAAATCTTGGTTGATCTGCGCACTCCAAGCCATGGCATGTTCATATATCTCAAGTCATGACAAGCGCATGCATTCTAAGCCATGACAACGCCTTAATCCTTCTTGAATTTGAGATTATACATGAAGTGGGAACTTCAAACGTTGCCATCATCAAGAAAATTGTTCTTGTCACTCAATTCTTGCAATTGAAATCCGCGGCCAAGCCAACTAATAAGGAAAGTTCGCGCGCACCTTTAAAGAATGCTTCACTAGAGCTCGCTCTAAACATTGATGTCAAACAACTCAAAAATCACAAGCTAGTTGCTGGAAATCCATTCCAAATATTTTCGAGTGGAATCTTAGTATTGATGTGAAAGCTCGATATAAGCGACATAGAGGCCAATGAGAAAAATCGTGGTGCTGGGAATGAAACAACCCTATACCGACATCTCTGACGCTTAGCCTATCATTGTCCCAGAATTAGAAGCCAAGTTAGTTGAGTATGGAGACGCTATCTACGGCACAACAAATCTTCGACAAAGAGGAATTATATTCTGCCCTCTATATAGCAAATGAGGAACCCCGTTTTTGGAATTCATCTTGAAGAAATATGGTGAGTACTAAGGTAGGCATAAATCCTACCAACAACTCTTGGCGATAGGATACCATTGGTTTGGCATAACTAAATTCGCTAAAGTCGCCACACTTCCAAGTGCATTCCAAGCTTATACGCGCACACCATATAAGCCTTCAAGACGTGAGTACTTCATAGCCTTTTATACTTGGGTGCTTGAACTCATCGAACCTATCCATGCACCCTTGAATAGTTCACTAAATAGTTTGAGTCTTTGCCGCCACTAAATAGTTCACTAAGTGGGCAGAAGCAATTTGACTCAAGAAAAGCGATGGGAATGCTTGTAGTCAAACTCATCAAGAAGCGTATTATTTGTTGCTTTGATGTCTCGTTCATAAGCAATAACAATACATCTCACTTATACCAATTTTCGAAGGCAAGCCCTTTGAAATACTAGGAAGCCAACAAACTATCATGTTATTGAAGCATGGTGAGATCCCTACATGCAAAGGTGCAATGCCTTCAATAAGGTAGGGAAAGCCAACGCTTTCTTCTAATGAGAAACCTTGCGAAGCGGCAAGAAAACCAACAAATTACTCCTACGGCAAAGCCTCTACATGTGAGGGTAAAAAATACTCTCAATAAGGTAGGGAAAGCCAAAGCTTTCTTCTAATGAGAAACCTTGCGAAGCAAGAAAACCAACAAATTACTCTTACGGCAAAGCCTCTACATGCGAGGGTAAAAAATACTCTCAATAAGGTAGAGAAAGCCAAACACATACTCTCTTAATGGTAAGCCTTATCAAATGGCTAGGAAGCCAATGAGACGTTTTATTATGGTAATACCCCTACTTGTGAGGGCACGACTAGCCCTCAACAAGGTAGGAAAGCCAATGCGTCCTCAAAAGAAATCCCTATCGAATGATTAGAAAGTCGGCGAGATGTCATATTATTCATATGTGGCAAGACCTTTACTTGCGAGGATGCAATACCCTCGACAAAGTAGGGAAAGCCAACATTTTCTTAATGGCAAGCCTTACGGAGTGGTATTTAAGCCAACACAATATCTTATAATTCAAGCATAGCGGTCCATTACAAGGTGGACATAATCATCCCTAAAACATTACGGGAAAATCAACGCAACAAATCACTATATCATTGCCACATGGTAATTTGCTATACACGAGGATAAAATCCTTCCTCAAGAAATTAGCAAGCCTATGTATATGGGAATGCGATCGCCTCTATGAGCTAGTGACAAATAAGTGCACCATGAGTCGCAGCATGCGCAAACACAGCCCATATGTGGGGGATTCTTGAAACTAACGAAATAGCAACCTAATATATGTCTAGAATAAGTCAACTACCAAACGGCGAGCCAAGCTTCAATATATATGAGGTGCTATCTGTGAAACCAAATTTGCCCGTCAATAGGGCGCTGAACAATGGTACACAGGCAGCGAGACGTGCACTTAGCCGAAACCTTTTCGCAAAGGCGTGACAACCAAGCAACATGTCTACTAACTTGTCCTTGCAAAGGCAAAGCCATATTCACAAATTATCCAATCAACCACAAGTCATTCTTAAGAGACTAAGTGCATATAATCTATCAAAATTATGCTATTTCATTGCAAGGTGCACTTGACCCTTCGAAGCAAGCTTTTCTCAATATATTCAAATGGTCACAGCCATACAAAAGTTGTTTTCGCAACAAAAACATGCTCATAGCCTATTGAAGAAAGGTAAAAACTCATTCTCAAGGTACAAAATACAAACTATTCACATCCTTAAGGTACAAATCATTCATTTCATTCCAAAATTCAAATTACATGTTGAGACATCGTATATGTTTTTCTTTGTGCAAAATACAAATGGTGCCTACTAACCATGACAGTACAAACTCAAAGTGGCACCAATATAACTAGACAAGAGCTGTTCTATACATAAGTGGGCTGTCCACAAGGGTGAAATACAAGAGAAAATGTTTCCAAGGCAGCAACCCATATTACACACTTCAACTAGTTCGAAATTTCAAAGTTGAGGGCTCAATACAAGACAATCAGATAAAAAAAAAAAAAAAAAAGGAAAGCAAGAAAGGAGGCGAAATAAAAAGTTGAAGCAATGTCATAGTCCCTATCCAACATCACCATCTTTGGGATATTCGCTTGCAGTCGCTCTTTTCTTTACTTCGAAGCCACAGTGAGAAATGGACCAAAAAGGGTTCAAAGTTACTAATAGCGGCCGTGGTTCCATCTATTGCAGCTCTATGTTGCTGTCCGCAGTAGCTTTAACCTCAAAAAATGATGTATTGGTAATGAGATTGGCCTCATGAATGAAAGTCCCAACAATAGCACCACAATTCTGTAAGCCAAAGTCATCCTACAAGAAACCATAGCACGGCTCACTCAATATACTATTATATGCAATCAAGAAAAGAAAATGAAGAAGATATGTGACTTACCAAGTGAGTTACAAAGTTCCCCCTCAACAATGGTGTATCTCCCAAAGTACACTTATTCTATGCAAGATGGCAATGTGGCGCACTCAATAATCCCTATTGGCATGAAAAGGGGTTGGCAATGAGTTTTAACTTCCCACAATAGATTTTATGTTGCCCAAGAAATTTGCAGCTTCATTCTCAAACAAATGGAGTTGCGACATTACTACAAGTGAAAGCATCCTACTTGCTCACAAGTTACGCCATTCATCATTTTAGCGTACACAACAACTATTTTACAAGGTGACCTCTCTTGCTATCATGGTCAATTTGGTCCTGTCAAGGCCCAAGACGCGAGGGCTATTATAGATGGGCAATACCATGATCAAATAATAGACGCTCTATGGAATCATTAATAATGGTTTCGCCAACACTCTCTTTATCATCACAACAAACATGAAGCAATGACAATTGGTGACTCTGCATTTTTATTCGCATTCGCCACAATAATACAATACTGGGGGCTACCAGTGCCAACACACACAGCAGCTATGTCACACCTTTATATTACATTGCCAAGTGATATTTTTGCTCCATTTCATCTTAAATGCGCTATACGGCTAGAATTATCACTTATCGCTTGTGGTTACAGCTTCATCGAAACAAATCTTGGCAAACGTAATCTCACCAAAATTAACCAATAATCAAGCAACTCAAGAAAATTGAAGCATCCTTAATGTGATACAATTTTCATAAAGTTTCAAGATAGCCGTTCATTCATCATCATCTTCTCCTATGGACCCAAGTCAAATTTACAATTAAGTATGCCACTTCTACTTCCAACACCAATGCCAACTCAATATCAGGCATGGTCGCGCTACGAACTGATTTCCCTATCTTGCGACTATTGGAATCAATAAGGAGTCTACTTCGATATGAAATTCATATTCAATTACAATGACTCAACCTGTCAGTACATCGCGATATTCCTGTGATCTCCTAAGGAAGAACCAACCTACGCAATCAACGAAACTATTCATTCAACATGTCACCAAATACATCCAAGAGATTGGCAAAAAAAAAAAAAAATTATCTCACCAAGGTGAGTGTCACATCTGACTTCATCGAGCTTGTGCAAAGAACACCTTATCGTCGCATTTGGCATCAATTTCCTTCAACAAGGCATTGCTTCTCTTCGTCATGAACACTGCTCCACCAATATCAATACCGACAAGTCCCACAGCCATAAGCGCTATGAGACTTTGTCTTGCCTAAATCTCAACCCCATGGACGGCAGACAATTCCGACCATTTTCAACCCTTTGCCAATGAAACCCCTCTGTTCCTCACCAACGAAAAACTCTTCTCTTTTGCTGACATCGCCATCTCACCAACACTCCCCTTCTTGAAATTTAGCAACATGGGTGGTGAAGGATTAAAGGTGAAATTTTGGGGGAAGAACGAGAAGATCTGATGAAGCTTGCAATTAAAAAAAAAAAATTAAAAAAATGGAGCCTTGGCCGATCTAGAAAAGAAGATGAAGATTTGGTGGGGTCTTAAGTCCTCCATTTTGCAACCACCATCTCACCACCCCCTTGGGCTTTGGCCACATGGGTGCAAGATTGAAGGTGGGTACAGCAGGACTTGAGAAGATCCGAAGAACTAAGGAAATTTTTAAAAGAAAATAAGAAATAATCGCAAGAAATTGATATGAAGAGTTTTATGAAGAAAGAAAGAGGGCTAAATTTCTTGGAGAAATATTCCATGGCAAGGACTTGGGAAGCTAAAGAAAAACTAGAAGAAGAAAGTGGTGTGATATGCCTGAAGTAAATACGTGTGAAACTTAAAGCAAGAGGAGTGTTGATTCTAAGAGAAAACAGAAGGAAGTGGCGCGAAAGTCAAAGCCACTAAAAAGAAAGAAAAATGTGGCTGCATCCCAACTTCCTCTTTCTCCGTATAAATCTCTTTGGCAAAATATTCATGTGGTCATCACTATGGACCCACCATACATTGATCAACAAATACATGGGCCAAGACTCAAAGGCCTTAATTATTTCTCATGGGCTTCGGTTTATATTAGCCCGCATGCTACAAACCTGCCAATATTATTTCCTTTGGCATCCAAGTTATTCAAATGATAAGAGCATTAGCATTAGGGAATGCTAATGCCAAATCTAAGGGAAATTTAAAATTTTAAACCCCAAAATCATCTATATTGGACAATGCTAAACAGCAGTATTGTAAAGTTTTTTGCAATACTGCTATAGTGCAATTCTAAACATAGAATTGCACTGTAGCAAGTATTATATTTTTATTGTATGTGAGAAATGAAAAATGTTTAAATTTCAAGATTAGCATGAAATTTGGCATGTGTATTATAGTGAATATAAAAAATATGTTATTCAATGGTTAGATTTTCAAAAGTACATATAGCCGTGTTAATATTTTTACTCTAAATCCATGTATTTTGAGTAGTAAATGTTACAAGTACTACAAATTTTACTACTTTATCTCACAAATTGATGTGTCATCAATTAGAAAAAGATAATTCAAAATTTCATTATAAAGTGGTTGACCACTCACCGATCACGTTCATTGCCATATTCGTTTATAAGTTTCATGTAGTAAAACTTGTAGTATCTTAATATTTTCCATTTTAATATAACTAGTTTAGACTTTAGACATATGACACATTGCCCAATGAAGGATAAATTCCTATTTTTTATTAGACTATTTTAGACATCTAAAAGATGCACCAATTATGGATAAAATTCCTTTTGTAAATGGTACAGACTACTTTTTTTAATGTATAAATAAATGTTATTCTATAATGACTTGTAAATTGAAAATATTTAATTGTAGTCATATATGAGCTTTCCAATTGAATATTTATTTCTTTTTGGAAAATAAATTTTAGGGGGTAATTACACTCCATTTCCTTAAGGTTTAGAAGAATGACACTTCACCCTAAACTTGATGGGAAAAAAGTAATTAGGCTGAAGTGCTAATATTGGTTTGTTTGTTTGTTTGCTTTTGTTTCTTTTTTTTTTTTTTTTTTTTTTTTTTTTTTTTTTTTTGTGTAGCACCTACTAATTCAAGCCACACATCAACAAGTTCAGACCAAGAAAACCCTGCCTTAATATATCAGCCTTCTTTAAAATGGATGAAAGGATGAAGCAGTTTGCTGAAAATGGAGATATTAATGCCTTTTACCAATTAATTAGAGAGGATGTAAAACTTTTGGAGCACATTGATG
This sequence comes from Quercus variabilis, assembly GCA_030445155.1. Lineage (NCBI taxonomy): Eukaryota > Viridiplantae > Streptophyta > Magnoliopsida > Fagales > Fagaceae > Quercus > Quercus variabilis. The sequence goes on along the minus strand of CP129448.1, from coordinate 1,513,481 downwards.
AGCTACCATTTGCTAATACTCCTTTACACATAGTTGCATCTACTGGGCGAATCCCATTTGCCATGGAGATGATGGGTTTAAAGCCCTCATTTGCACGAAAACTAAATCAAAATGGGTTTAGCCCTATTCACCTTGCTCTACAAAATGGACATATTGAGCTGGTGCGTCGACTTCTACAAATTGATGGGGACCTCGTTCATGTCAAAGGAAGGGAGCGTCTCACTCCTTTGCATTACATAGTACAAAGTGGTAAACACCATGATCTATTGGAAGAATTTTTATTGATCTGTCCTGATTCTATTGCAGATGTGACAGGGCGAAATGAGATTGCTTTGCATTTGCCCTCAAATATAACAGGCTCAAGGTTTTTAAATTCTTAGTGACATTGCTTGGAGTAATTGTTTATAAAAATGCCAAATTGTATCAAAGAACTATCTTGACCTGGAAGGATGATGAAGGCAATATTGTGTTACACATTGCAATATCAAAAAATCAATCCGAGGCAAGTTCTCTCCAATAACATCTGCTAAGTATTATATTAGCGAAAGGAAAACATCTACTAAGTATTAGGAAAACATGAATAAATAAAAAAACACATAAAATAACCAACCATGAATAGTCTAGATGACCATTTTATTTTTTGAACCAAAACTCATTTTTTGGGTCAAGTAATTTTCTTTCTTCTTCTTTTTTTCCCAAAATTCAAAATATATTTTAAAATGTTTAAAATTTTAGAGAGTGGTGGCCACCCTCGGTCTATGTACAATTCTATTACCTACATAATATATAAAAAATTATTATCCATTTGTATTAAGATAGAAGGACGAGACATGAGTATGTGTTTGGATTGCGGTTGGTAGTTGTGCGTTTGCATTTTCCTCTTTTTTTTTTTTTTCTTTTTTTTTTTTATTGAGAAGCGCTCTATCATGTGGGATGTTGTCTATACCTCTTTGACAACAAAATTTCCACTGAAATTGCACTGTTCAGTGGGTCTCGTGCACTGTTCAGGAGACACACAAACCTCTTTTTTCACCAAAACTTTCATTAAAAATAGGTCTTACGGAACTATTCACATATTTAAAAATTATTTTACTGTAGTGTTTTTAATTTTCAGTTTTCAACAAAATAAGTAGTATCCAAATGAACCTGACTGATTTACATTACGCAGGCTGTGAGGCACTTACTCACTTGGGGTTACAACTTTGTCGATGTAAACCACAAGAATTTAAAAGGTAAAACAGCATGGGATATCGTGCAGCCACAAGTAGAGAACGGAGAGAATCGGGATATCTTACAAGGGCAGACACAAGTAGAGATTCGGGATATCTTGCAAGGGCAGCCACAAGTAAAGAACTGAGAGATTCGGAATGAAGGGATTCAGGATATGCTGCGCTGTGCTAGAGCTAAATAGGATTCATCTGTTTCTACATTTAATAGGTATGAAAAGTACCAAAGGTTGCCAGAATCAAGTTGTTTTCAATTTTTGGAAACAGATTTTAAACATGAAATAAAGAAATTATCAGAAGAAAGGCATAGTATGCTTCTGGTGGTTGCAGCACTGCTTGTAATAGTCAGCTATCAAGTGGTACTCAGCCCTCCTGATGATGGTGAGTGCTTTAATGCCACTGAAGTAGGGAGTAGTCCTAATGGAACCATTCATATGAGCGCTTTTTTTCCTCCATGAAGATGCATCCCACATACATACAATAAAACATAAAATGATCCCACTTATTTGACTCCGTTCAATAGCACATTAGCGTGTGAACACAAAGCAGGGACAGCCATTGCTTTCAAAGTTGGCCTTTTTCAGGTGTTCCTCACTTGTAATGCTATCATATTTCTGATCTCAAATTCATTAATTATTTTCCTCGTTCCAAATGGATACATGAAGGTTCTGTTCTTCGCACTCAATGTCACCCTTTGTTTTAGCTATTCTTATGCACAACTCGCCATAGCCGGTGATCCATATAGGGCATATATGGTGGGTATTTTGACAACTATTTCGGCCTTGTTTATTTTCATAGCACATATTTTTTCCCTGGAAGCAATGATCAGACTCAGGGACAACCATTGGTTTGGAAGGAAGCCCTTTTATGATATTCTTGATTTATAGTAATTTTTCTCCTCATTCCAAATGTTGCCTACTTTCTCTGGTTTTGTTATTTTTGTTCCCAGGCCCCAAATTGGTTGAATCTTCCCACTTTGGAAAGAATCAGGCTAAGTGGCTTGCGGATTCAATCATGGGAGAAGAAATGACAGAATGAAAAAAAAAAAAAAAATAGCCGACTTTGGAGTTGTGTGCATCTGTAATGTGTGTCCATTTTTATTTTTTGTTTCTTTGATACTAAAATTTAGTCTATGTTTCTATGGGCATTGTTGTAGTACTTAATGTATATAGCAATACAGCAGTGTGATTGCCTAGCATTGCATAATTTTTGAGTTTATAATCAAATTTCTAAGAGTGTTTGGTTCTGAAAGCTCGGGATATCATTGGGTGCTTTAAATTTCAATAAGATCATATTTTGGAAGCATACTATCATGACCATGAAACAGTGGTTATAGTTATATTATTTGCAATATTAGAGTGAAGCTTTTTTTTTTTTTTGGAGAGAGTTTCAACCTATGGCGTCTGCTCCTGATGATAGCTCTTTTATCATCAGACCAAGACACCAATCAATTTTTGGTGTAGGCGGGGATTGAACTTCAGATTTCTTATACAACCATCAGAAACTTTACCAGTTAAGCTAACTGAAACCCACATTAGAGTGAAGCTTTTAGAAAAGAATATACTCTACTTTGAATCAGAATAAGGTAAAATCTCATTGGCCTGGTCATAATGCACAGACTTAATTAAGTATCCTTAAATGTGTATTCTTCAAAAACAAGTGAAAAACAGAACAAATAATGATTCTAGCTTAGTCTGTTCAGGACTTTGACTTTGGTAAGTGCAGCCTGCCTTGCTTTCCAGTGTAGGGTTATGCATTCAGTTATAGTACTCACAAGCATCAAAGCAGTGTCTTATTTGTGTAATGGAATGGGTACTCTAGTTGGTCCATGGGCTTGGAGGCAGTTGTGCTGGACTTTCAATCGTTAAAGAAGCAGATGACAAATGTGTAGGTTGGACAACCTCATTTTAGCTGAACCGTTTGTAATAGAAAATAGTGCTTCCAAAGTCATATATGAATAGCTGGAAAAACAAATAAAGCTCTTTGGTCCTGTTTTTTACACCAACATTTTGCTTTGTACTTTTGGAACTATGGTATCAAAAAACAAAAAATATTGTGCCATGGTAAGGCAAGCATAGTGAAATCGTAAAATCATATCATTATGCCACCCTCTATCTATAGGAGAATAAAAATTAAAATCCATTGCTGTCAATCTAAGCAATGAAAATATAAAAAGCCATTCAGCTGAATATCACGTCCCTTGTTATGGGCAATGTGTTCTAACACTGTTCACTGAACTTGTACTCAGTTTTGTTAACTAAAAAATTAGTCATATGATTATGAAGTGGTTCACTTGTAAGGCTGGAAATGAGCCATGTTCATGTATAAACATTTGTACTTGCTCAAACGGTGAAAGAATATAAATTAGTAGTCCTTGTTGTGCTGCAAAAAATTGCAGCTTCTTTCTCTACTGAAAAGTGCTGGTTTGTTGCAACCTTAAAAAAATCTTTGTGCATCTTATCTGCTGGAATATACAGCCTAGCATTAGTTTTTTCCCTTTTCAAATGAAACTCCCTTAGTCCCTGTCAAGCATCATTTCATAGTACAATGTCTGTCTCCAAGTACTTCAACTAGCAAATAGATAAGACTTAAATCAAGCCCGTGTAGGCTTTAAGAAATCGGAGGATTGTATAAGTAGAAACTAAGAATATTACTTAGTACATTTCTTAATGAAAACTGAACAGTACTATATAGAGGGAACCTATATATAGAGAGGCCAATCAATTTAAGAGTACTAGTAGTACAATACAACTACACAGGTTGCACAGTGTAGTACAATAGTATATGAGAGTACAAATAGCACTACAGTAGGCCCAAGAGTGGGCTTGGGGCTGATACTTCTCAACGACAAGGTGGAAGATGAGAGACCAACTTCAGTTTGGATATGAGGTCATGGAAATAACAAGGAGGGTGTTACTTTGTGAAAATGTTTGTAGGGTGGTCATGAGATGGAACAGAGTAAAATTGGAGGGAGCCCTGGAGGAGATGATGAAGAAGATCACAATCAATATTGTTATGCTTGGTGCATTAGTGGATGGAATTGATACGACCAATCTAAATGGAACTTTTGTTATCACAGTATATATAGGAGTAGTAGAAGTAAGAGGGACCCCAAATCCTAAAAAAGCCAGGAGCTCCTAGCTAGTCTCACCTATAGCACAATATTCAGCCTCAGCAAACGTCTTGAAGAAATTAAAGGATAAAACAGCATGGGACAAGTTGCAAGAAGGCAACGAAGAAATTAGGGTTATGCTACGCCATGTTGGAGCTAAACCAGGTTCCTCTTTCTACAATTAATAGCTACCCAAATCCAAAGTACCAAAGGCTGTCAGTGCCAACAATGTCAATTTTTTATGTTTTTTGGTGTAAGAATTTAGGAAGAGAAATGTTAAGACATATGTGAACCATGTTAAGAACATATATCAAATATAGAATTGGCTAATCCTTTGACAAAACGCACTTTACTTGTAAATGAGAAGATCTAGGATGTGTTTAATGCTTCAAGGAACAGGAGTTTAAGTCCAAGTGTTAAAACCATGCAAGTTTGCCAAGAAATAAGTGAAGAAGTGTTGGATTTTAAAGATCAATAGCTAGCTCTACAGATAGCATTTATCGAGTTTTAAAAGGCAATATTTGCCTGAGGCTCGACAACTGCTCGATAGATACTCTATCTATTGAGATTTAAGAAAATCAATTTTTTAGATCTGATTTCAATCCAATCCATGTATAGATATTTGGGCCTTTTTTTCTCACAACTCTAAATATATATAAGGATTGTATAGGGCCTGTCATAGCTGATGCACATCAATGCAAAAGTTTTTCACAAGCATATTGTGAACCGAAGACATATGCCCTAGTTCATCTTTCTCTTGAAGAAGCTGCTGCGTTTGTACGCCGTAGGAATGCGTAGCTCTAGCTGGTCTATGGAGGCAGTTATGCTAGACTTTAAGCAGGTAGAGAAGCAGATGACAAATGCGTAGGTTGGACAAGTGGACAAACTCAGTTTAGCTAAACCGTTAGCATTAGCAAATATTGCTTCCAAGTTCTATAAAATTTTAACTAGAATAACAACTAAAGCTCTTGGACTTCTTTTTTCTCTCAACATTTGTTCTGTACTTTTGGAACTATTGCATAAAAAAAAAAGAAATAATGAGCCATGCTAAATATGATATCATTGTGCTGCCCTCTATCTACAGGGGAAAATGAAAAAGGAAACTTAATTGTCTATATAAGCAATGGAAAAATATAAAGCCATTTTGACTGAAAATCTAGACATTGTTCACAGAACTGTTACTTCAAATGAAATAAGTTGTAACACTAATTTTAACTTGTGTTTGGTTTGGTCAACTAAAAAATAGTTGTTTGATTATGAAGTGATTCGCTTGTAACTTGTAAGGCTGAATATGAGCCATGTTCATGTATACATACAAAATATACTGGCTGAAACAGTGAATGAATAAAAATCAGGCCCTAGAGTCCTTGTTTTGCTGCTCTGTTCTTTCTCTGTTTGCTGCAGAAAATTGCAGCTTCTTTCTCTGTGATAAGGGCTGGTTTGTTGCAATCCTTAAGCCATCTTTGTGTGTCTTATCTGCTAACATTAGTTTTTTCCCTCTCCATCTGCAACTCCCTGCCAAGCTACATTTTATTGTACAATGTCTATGGTTCTAGGTTGCTGTTGTGATTGTTGTCTTTGGCTTTAGGTACTTTAATTGACAAATTGATTACAATGCTTAATACCAGGCATACATTTTTAGAAATTGGATAATTTTATAAATCAAAGCCATTTTATTTTATGTGGTAGACATAGCTTCATAAATTCTTGTGAGGTCTACAACCATGACTTCACACCTCCACTATTAGCTAGTTATTCTCACCACCATTACCATCCATATGATCATTTTCATAATGTTCTATTTTCTTTAGCATTAATTATACTCATTCAATTTGTAGAAATTTGAGTTGATAGAATTTCAATTCTATTAATTAATTCAAAATCCTTCATTTTAATAATTCTAAAAATTCCTTAAAAGTATTTTTTTAACATCAAACAAAAATACAATCATCCAATCACTATGAGAACTAGAGTACAAGATTACGTGTTCTAGTGTACTATTGCTCAACCAACAAAAGTATCATAGCCAAAACCCCACGTCCTTGTCATTCTTTCCCTCTATAGCTTCATCATAATCTTAATTCCTTCATATAACACCCTCTCAAGCTAGTGCTAGCCAGGAGAAAAATTAATTTATTTTTTGATAGGTGAAGAAAAAGATTTAAAATTGTGTTGAGAAGGCTCATTACTTAAAACTGCGTTGCACACAGCAGAGTGATTTAAAACAAGACAGGAGTCAAACTATTTGTCACATGAGTTAAGGGCTCAATACATTTGCAAAATTAAATACAATTACCATTCATCTTCCTCAAATAATGCATTCTATAGCAAGAAAAGTAACACAAAAAATAAAATCCGTAATTGTTATTAGTATTATTATTTTTCGAGTATATAAGAAGGAAATAGCTAAGCAAAAGGATGAATTGTGTTGCACATGCCAGGGTTCCTAATGCACCAAAGTGGCTGAATGGGTTTAGCTCCAATACCTCTTCGCACCATTCTATATCTCCACTCATTCAACCTATCTGTTGCCTCAGCATACCTTTTCTTACCTGTCTCATCCCAGTTCCCAGACCAAAGTGTCTCTGCCATTGCTGAAGTTCTTGGCCAAATTCTTGCATCTAAAACTGTAGGATCTGCTTGCTCGGACCACAATTCCACCTCCCCACCTAACACTAGATTGGCCTCCTCCTTGCTCAACCCATATGTTATAACGTAGTTGTATATGGTTTGCCATGTTTTGAAAGGCCCTCACCATGATCCTCCATCTCCAGAGTTATCACTTGTTCATTGATCGTACTGGCTATCATTCCCTAGAAAGTCACTATGCCCTGAGTCCAGATAATAGAAATTCAAGGATGATACGATAACCCGGTATCCAGAAGAAACAATATTTTTGGTGTTTTCAGGCCCATTGTTCCATGTCTACAAGATGGTATGCTCTGGAGGAAGAGCTGTGGTTGGTACCTTGATATTACCATCCAATATAACATCTTCCCAATAAACCACTGTTCGGTTTAGGGATACAATATAAGGAAAAGTAGAGTTGACAAAGATCTCGAGTAGCTGACTGAGAGTTCCACCATTTGAGAGGAAGGACTGAATGGCCGGATCAGCTTTCCAACAACCAGGGATAATCTCATCAGCTCCAGCATGGTAGAATGGTTCTCCGAATAAGGTGGCCACATCGTTAATCACTCTTTCCAGGACTTGGTAAGTCTTGGGGTTTAAGGGGTTCAAGTGACCTGTTCCAGGTTCAGAGGCAAGACGGTCTTCCCACATACTTCCAGCTGGCACCAGAACATGTTTGCACATGTCACAATGTCAGGGTAGGCTTCTGCCCATGATCCCGTATGGGCTGCAATTAAAAAACAAAATTTTAAACTCCTTCCATTTTCACCACAAGGATTACTATAGTTTAACTTAGTACAACCATCTGATATGGAAAAGGAATGGACTGAAGTTTACTTGATATCAACGTATGCATTATGATTCTAGATTAAATGGTTCAACAATGTGAATCATCTTGTGTTTTATGTCTTTCTAAAATCCTTGCCCAATCCCACTGTCAAAAGTTGTATTAGCTTGCGTATATTCACCATATCGTAATATAAGAATTATCAAGGTTTCTCCAATTATATTTGAATTTTGACTTTGCAATTATATCTTGCTCATATTCAAATTCAAAAATAAAATATGTATAACAAGTTTTGGCAAACAATGAAAAACTGAAGAAAGCATCTAATGGGAAGCTATCGGATAGATAATCCAATATCCTATGTTAAATAGCTTGGACTGCTTCCATTTATCATATTTGATGCCAAAGGAAAGCAAGAACTCACCATGGACAAGTAAAATGGGAGGTGTATGCTTGGGTTGATTTCAGTGGGAATTTTTTATTTTTATTTTTTGGCAGTAATGCTGAATGGAATTCTATGCAGTGAGTAAGGGATGTATTCTTAAGAGGAATAAATGTAATGGTAGGAGAGCTCTTACAGTGTGATTTCTGTCATGTTTTGTTGATTAATTAGATGGTAATGGTAGTTATGGTTAGTTTTATCCGTAATGTTTGTCATTATGTAAGATCTGTTTGTACCACTGGTAAGAGGTGTTTGAAGCTCTGAATAGCTGCTTGTTTTTGCTACTATGCATGTTCTGTTAGTTGAACAAAGGTCACTTGTTCATCAAGAAATTATCTAGGCATCCTAATTTTTAATTAGAAGGGCAAGAGATGCATATACGGGACTTGTTGGAATAGATTTAGACTGATTGTAGCAAATAGGTTGTTTGAAACAAGTTTACTAAACATAATTTCATTTCTCTCCTTTTTTGGTATAAAAGGTTCATCAGAAATTGTGAGATTCAACCGCTTTGTCTTTTGAAGTCTCCTGATTGATTTCAAAACCTGTTAAAGAATACCATAATTTTGGAGGGCTAAATCTTAGTTAAAGTTCTTTATGTAATAAACCTTAGGCTCCTCAATTAAATTCTATCATGTGTTTGTATCGGCCAATAGACCACAAGGTTGAATTCATTTGTGGTTTAATTCATTTGTGCTTGGGAGAGGATGACAGTATGACACTATTCACACTGCATAGGTCAATACAATCTTGTTGTTGGATACAATTGAGGAACCCAAAGTACAACTCTTAAGGAACTATACCTAAGTTCTGCCCCTTTTGGAGTACACTTAGATGAGTTAGATCTGCATATCCAATGTTTGAACTCATTCTAGTATGTTTTGATGTAGTTGAGATTCCAAAGTTCTTATGCATATACAATTCTAGCTAGCTAATAATTTGCCCTTTGGGGGTCATGTTAACAAGTGCCCTTAGGGCAATGGTTAACAATCCATTTTAAGAAAGTTTTGACATCACTTTTATGGGAAATAAAAAAAAATTGTCAAAATATTAATTATTATTTTTTTTTTGTTTTTTCTCATAAAAACTTCTTTAAATGAATTGTTAACCATTACCCAAAGAGCATCTATTAGCATTTTCCTTTGTTTAATAGTTTCTTTGCAATACAATGCAAAATTGGTAAGAGACTGCTCAAACATATTAAAGTGACAGTTTTGTGTACTAGATAGGACCTTTTATAACTAGCAATACAATCCCAGAAATTTTGTACCAAAAGGAGAAAAAGAGTAGGATTGCAAGCAAAAAAGTAAACGAAAAATAGAGAATTTTTACTGACCGGGTGAGTCATCTCTGGAATAATTCTCACTCCATGATCCAAGCCAAACTGCACAATTTTGTTGACATCATCAGGAGTGTTCAGCATGTCCGGGCCATAAGACCCCTTAGCTGCCAAATCAAGCTCAGACGGCACCAAAAGTGGGAAAGAGTGTGAGTCAGTGATGTGCCAATGAAACACATCCATCTTTTTCACACTCATAGCCCCAGTAGTCCTCAATATGTCCTCAACTGGGTAGTAATTCCTAGAAGTATCCAACATAACCCGTGTCCAAAAAGTGGTGCATCCCACGTATACAACCCTACAGCCACACGTAAAGGGTCACCCCAAACAAGCTGAGAAAAAGTAGGGACAGCCATTGATTGGTGCGGGCCTCTACTTTGTTTTAATACAGCTTTTATCCCCGTGGTGATGATCAGACTCAGTGCAATACCACAGCAGCACACAAAGCAGGCTGCAGGGACAGCCATTGCTTTGGAAGGAACCCCTTTTCTGATATTCTTGATTTACAGTACTCGCACATTTGTTTTGTTCTCATACTCAGTAATTGTTCTCCTCATTCCAGCTGGGTATATTAATTTCTTTGTAATCGATGCCTACTTCCTCTGGCTCCAAATTGGTCAATTATTTCAGTTTTTCTTTCAGCCTTGATTTCTGCAATATTAGTAGCGAATTTTCCCTCTTTGTAAAGAGTCAGGCTAAGTGGTTTGCGGTTTCAATCATGGGAGATGAATTGATGGGAAAAAATAATAATCTTAGCCGACATTGGAGCTGTATGAATCTGTAATGTGTGTCAATTTTTATTTTTGTTTCTTCAATAATAAGATTTAGTCTATGTTTCTAAGGGCATAGTTGAAATACCCAATGTTGTCTATGAATGTAATGTATATTGCAATAAAGCAGTGTGATTGCATAGCATTACTAATTTTTGAATTTATAATTTAATTTCTCACATACCTTAGATGTTAAGAGTGATTGGTTCTGAAAGCTCCAGATATTATTGGGTGGTTTAAATTTCAATAAGATCATGTTTTGGAAGCATACTATCATGACCATGAAACAGTGTTCATACTTATATTGTTTGCAATAATAGAGTGACACTTTTAGAAAAGAATAAACTCTACTTTGAATCAGAATAAGGTAAAACCCTATTGGCCTGGTCATAATGCACAGACTTAATTATGATTGATTTCAACCTCAAATAAGTATCCATAAACGTCTATTCTTCAAAACAAGTGACAAACAGAACAAATAGTAATTGTCATCTCAATTTTTTAAATATGAATTTTCTATGTCCAAAATCAAGAGAAGGAAGTGGCGTGGTTCTAGCTTGGTCTGTTCAGGACTTCGAATTTGTTAAGTACAGCCTGCCTTGCTATTCAGTGTAAGGGTATGCATTCAGTTATAGTACTTCCAAGCTGCAAAGCTGTGTCTTGTTTGTGTAATGGAATGGGAACTCTAGCTGGTCCATAGGCAGTTGTGCTGGACTATCAATTGTTAAAGAAGCAGATGACAAATGTGAGAATTTAATGAAAGAAATTCTGTATTGCATTAAGGAGCATATGAAAGTACATAGATATTTTATACACACTCAAGGAGCAACAAACTTCTACCTAACTCTAAATTATACGGATCTAATTTATACAACCAATCAATCATTTACACGTGTACATAAATAGAAACTACTAATGAAGCTAATCCTAAACTACAAGTAGCATAGTGTATTGATCTAATTTTTGAATTTGTAATCAAATTTCTCACATACTTTTGTATTACAACTCGATTCCTTTTTCCCTTGTGTAAATGCATGTATTTTTTTATTAATAAAAAAGAATTCCACTTACGCTGAGTACTGAAAAATCTACTTTAACTGGATTCCAGTTGGTTTAATTCATAAAATTACTAAATGTTTTACATGATGCATGTGTACACTAAAAGTTCATTTTCTAATTTTAATAAGAAATTATTTTTATTTCTAATATATAATACTCGTTATATGTTATAGTATTTTGGGAATTAATTTCAATTATTTTAAACGAGATTAAAAATAGTGGAAGATAAATTGTTAGGATTAATATAGTTAAGATAATGAATGTTTTTCTTAAAATAATTGACAAATATAATTATTTCAACTAACTTAAAGCACATAATTTTTTATTGCTTTTATTGTTGTCAAGGTAATTAATAAATTGTTTTTCACATAAATTTTAGAAAAAATAATTATAACTTTATATATATATATATATATATATATATATTAATAATTACAGTTTTAAGCTGTTGTGGGTTCCTATGGTTGGCAATTGATTTCTTTATTAGATTCGGTAAAATTTAGTTACAGTTTAATAAGAGTATAGAGTATATTGAAATTTTCTATCAAATTCAAACATATGATTAAATTGAAATTAATTGTTTTGAAATTTTATGTTTTATGGCTCAATACAATAATATATTGCAATTTATTAGTCTTTATATTGTTGGATTTTGTTCTAAGTTCTAACTCTCTCTCTCTCTCTCTCTCTCTCTCTCTATATATATATATATGTATATATATTTGATGCATTTTGAGTATGAGGGATGAATTCTGGGCCAATGGTTTTAAACTATACGAGTCTCACATCGTTTTTACAATCCACTTCAAAAAGGCACATGAAATTTCCTCATGATCCAGTTGGGCCGATATGATTTCTTCTTGGAGGCCTATTCTTAGGGATCTTATCTCATATATTCATAGCAGTTTTATCTCTTTGGAGAAAGCATATAGGCTAGGCCTTTGAATCTTTTTTCATTCCTTAATGAAATTCTTTATTCAATGAAAGAAAATGAATTATCTTCTTCAAACCTATTTTATTTTTAAATATTAGTATTAAAAACGTAAAAAGACGTTAATTTTTTTACTGTCGTAGTCTTAGTGGTGACTCTAGAATTTTTTCTAGGGAGGTTCAGCAGTGGTGGAGCTAGGAATTTGTTGGGGGCGAGTAAAAAATAAAATGATCAGTTTTATTTTCTTATATATATATATATATATATGCAACTTCCATATTATATAAAATAATCTAAAATAGTATTCTAAATACAATTTAGTATACAATCCAGCTATATTGTACAGTAGTTTAAAAGACTTATTAATAGTTTGAAGATTAGTAAGACACCAACCATTAAATACAAAAACAAATATAATTAAATAACTAATCATACATTTTTTTGTTAAATTAATAATAACTTATTATATTTATATGTAATAAAAATTAAATAATGATATGTGATAAAGAAAAATAGTAACACACCTAGGAGTAGGACTAAATGTGAAACTAAGAAAAAAAAAACATTAATCGATATAGGTTTTTGCTTTTTAAGTGTATGGATTTTAAACCACACACATGATTACTCTCTTGAAATTGGAGCAAGCACTAAAAGACTTCTTGGACTTGGAAAACAATAGAGCATTTATCAAACTACTTGACCAAACAAAGAGAAATGCTAAGAAAACATAGAAGGGAGAAGGAGAGACAAAGAGAATGGGCAAAGAATCACGTATATAGATACAAATCTGTTGGTTGTAACGGTGGTGTAATTTTTTGTTGACGAAGAAGAAAAATATAAGGAAAAATAGCTTTATTTCTGCTATCAATGGCAAAGTAACCGAGAGTCCTGAAGAGAAGGTTTATTTATTTTTTAACAGTGAGCAAAATTTTGAAACATTTTTTTTTATTTCTTATAAAATTAAATTTTTTTGAAGTGTAGTGTCGCATTCACAACACTTTAGTAAAACTTTCACGACAAAATCTAGATGGCAATTTATTAAAGGTATATAAAAAAGTGATGTATTAGCCAAAATAAAAATATAAAAGTAATGTTAGTTGTAGGTCTAATTAAAAACCAAGTACAACTTGTCACTTAACCTTTATTGTGAAATTATTGTAAAAATATTGTGAAAGTAGAATTAAAATGATCATAGTCAAGCTTATTTTAGTTGTGTTTAAACAAAATTTAGGGATTCTATCTTCAAATTTTTATTTTAGGGGGTTAAAACAAAAATACATTTGAAATTTTATATATAAAAAATATTTTTTGGCCAGGTGGGTTCATTTGAACCCCTGGCCTACATGTAACATCACCCTCTTACATGGTCTAGGTCTTCTTAAATAATGCAAAGTTCTTCATGCTAGTAATATTGATTAGTGTTTACTTTTTACTATGAAGCACTCTCCAAGAAAGAACTTAGGGTGGGTTTGGTTTAGCTTTTTGTAAAAGTGCATAATGAAAAAGTTGAGTTTTCAAAAAGTGCATAATGAAAAAGTGCATTTTCCAAAAGCTGAGTGTTTGGTAAAAACTGTTAAAAAGTGATTTTTGAAAAAGCTGAGTGTTTGACTAGCATTTATAAAAGTGGCAGTTTGAGGGATAAATTACCAAAAAGGACAATATATATATAAAAGCATTTCTAGTAGGTTTGACAAATTTTTGTATTGTTTGGATAATCAACAGTGACATTTACTTTTTGTCTATCCACTTTTTAAAATTTTAATTTTTAATCAAATTTATTATTTTTTAATCTTTATTTATTCTTTTCCTATTCATTCTCAACAATTATATTTTTCAACAGAAAATGTTACATTTACAATATTTTTTGCAATACTTTCACAAGAATCATAACAAAATATTATATGGAAAGTTGTTACTAGTTCTAATTTGAACCCACCACTGAAATTATATTTTTACTCACCAATATTAGCTAATTACTTAAAATTGATTGTGAAAATATTGTGCTATTATTTTTGAGTTGTGATTTCTTATTTTTTGCCTTTTCTTTCATCCATATGTTTCCTTCCTTTTTTTTTTTTTTTTTTTTTTTTTTTTTTCTCTTGCATTTTGTCCACCACACACGTATACCCATCACTTGATTCCAGAAGCTCCTTTCCACACACGTATTCCAAAAGCTCCTTTCTCCAGCTCTCTCATGTTCTACTCTTTTTTTTTTTTTTTTTTTTTCCTTTTTCTACTTGATTCCATAAATTCTCTAGCTCTCTTTGTGATATGTCTCACATAAATCTTGTTTGTCTTTGGTGTCATTATCTTCAAACACACACAGACGCATGGAGAGAAAGGAGAAATCACCTTTGCTCCACCACACCGCCACCGATGCTCCTCCTCCTCACTGCGGAGTGCATGCAACCAAGGGTCATATCAGCTTCTATTTTTTTTTTCCTTGTTCTTGATTAGTTGTTGTTTCTGATTTTAGATTTGTCTCAGATCGGCTTCTATTTTTTTTTTCTTGATCATTTATTGTTGTTATAATTTTTTTTTTTTTTTTTTTTTTTCTGTTCTTGATCTGCTGTTGTTGTTGTTGTTGTTGTTTTGATTTTAGATTTTTTTTTTAAATTATATCAGTTTTATGAGAGCAAGAATTTTTTTGCTTTTATTGTTGTGGTTTGGTTAATTTTATTGCGTGAGTGAGCTTCAAGGCAAAGGGAGAGCAGAGAGATGAGATGAGAGGAAAATGTGCTAAGCCTGACAGGCTGTGCGTGATCTGAAGAAGACACCTTGCCCTTTATTGAAGGGAAATTTTGGTAATTGAAGCCACCCCAACGGATATATATAAACGTCCACACCAGCTTTTACAATTATGGACCGAAACAAGCCATTTCTCAAACACGCGTTTCTTCACAGATATAAAATGCAACTTTTGTCAAAAAATTGCGTTTTATACTCACCAAATGCTGAACTTGGGCTGGCTTTTTTAAAAAGCCAACTTTTAGGCTCAAAATGCCCAAACAAACGGGCACTTACAAGTTGAGTAAGCACAAAAATGATGATTGATGAGCCAAGTCTTTGGCCTTTCGTTGAATCAAGGTCATTATGAAAAAGTTTCTAAGAACGTGTTAAATAATATCATTATTTAGTATGGGCTTGAGAAAGAAGGCAAATCAACCTTTTCATTTTAAATTAGTAAAAATATGGGGCCGCGCTATGTGTTAGTCAGGTGTTCACATGAACACCCATACACTCAGATCAATGTTTGACTGCTTTTCATAATCGAACAAGGCTCTACCAAACTCAAGCTATAAGTTTACATGCAATCTTAAATATAATTACGATTTTGAGGAGTTTACCTTTTGCCAACAACATTATAGTTAAAAAATAAAAATAAAAATGGACCAAATTTTTTGATAAACAGAAATGGACCAAATATTGATGTTGCATAGCTCGTTAGTATAATGATAACATTCCTATAACATAATCAAAACATGTGGTAATTAGATAACATATTTTGGTCCATTTTTAGATAACATATGTTATAGGAATGTTATCATTATATTTTGGTATCTGCTTGCTGGACGAGCCGCCCTAGGTTAAAAAATAAAAATATAAAATCAAAACATGTGGTAATTAGATAACAGATTCATTTTTTTTTTTTTTTTTTGGAAGAGGATGTGGTAACATAATAACATGTAAATTAAATCAATATTTCAATAATACAATTTTGGATGGTGATTTACTGAGAATAAAAATCTTGTTCCCTTGTGTACGTATGTGTTTGTTTATTAATAAAATAAAAAAATTCCACTTGTGTTGAGTACTGAAAATCTAGTTCAGATAGGTTCTAATTAGTTCAATTCATAAAATTATTCAATGTTTTGCATGATGCACATGTATACTATAAGTTCATTTTGTAATTTTAATAAGAAATTTTTTGTTGTTCATTAGCTGTTTTTGTTCGTTAGCCATTTTAATAAGTTCAGATAGGCTTCAGTTAGCCATTTTTGTGCTTTCTTAAATTGAAATTATTAAAATTATTAGAAAAATTTTGACATCGTGTTTATGGAAAATGGATTGTTAATCATTGTCCTAAAGGCATCCGTTAACATTTCCCTTAAACTATACCAATCCCATATCATTTTTACAATCTACTTCGGAAAAGACACCTGAATTTTCCTCATGATCCTGTTGGGCCAATATGGTTTCATCTTGGAGGCCTATCCTTACCTCATTAGTTTTATCTTTTTGGTGAAAGCGTATAGGCTAGGCCTTTGAACCTTTTCTCATTCCTTAATGAAATTCTTTATTGATTGAAAGAAAAGGAATTATCTTTTACAAACATTTTTTTTTTAAATATAAAATATTAGCATTAAAATATTCTGATGGTGGTGAGTGGAAAGAAACCATGAATGTGAGGTTTTTGACTAACGTGGTCTAGTTGTTTTTAAATAATGCAAAGTTCATAATGCCAGTGATATGGATTAGTATTCACTTTTCTCTACGAAGCACTTTCCAAGAAAGCACTTATTACAAGTTTTTTTTTTTTTTTTGTTTTTGTTTTGTTTTGTTTTTGTTTTGTTTTGTTTTTGTTTTTGTTTTTGTTTTTGTTTGTTTGTTTGTTTGTTTTTTGTGTGTGTGTGTGTGTGTGTGTGTGTGTGTGAATGACTTATTACAAGTTGAGAAGGCACAAAAATTACGCCAAAGTCTTTGGCCTTTTGTTGAATCGAGGTCATTTAAATAATGCAAATCTCATTACTATGAAACATTTTCTAAGAAGTTTTGTTAGGAAAGTGCCATCGACGCCAAAGATTTTGGCTTATTTTTTTTGAGTTTATAGGTTTTGTTAAATAAAGCATAGCTCATAATACTAGTATGGGCTAGTCATCAACTATAGCATGTTCATGATACGCAATTTGAAAAGCACCATCGACCCTTAGCTTTAGGTCTTCTTGAGTAGGACCTAAGTGCAAAAACTTGAGAAAGAAAGCAAATTATAAGAGTTAGTGAGTCAAAAGTATTTATTTACCAAAGAAAATGAATGATCTTCTTATATGTTTTTATTTTATACTATTAGTAAAATATTAAAAGAGATTCATTGTAGTGGGTGGAAAGACGCCTTGGATGCCAGGTCTTAGTCTAGGTCTTCTTCAACAATGAAAAGACTTTCAAGGAAAGCACAAGATAGAATCTGGGGAAGCACTAGTATTGGATGTAACCTTTTTACTTGATGAATGAAGACTATGATATAAACAAATAAAATGGGAATTAAGAGATAGAGAGGAAAACTTAAATATATTAGATCAGAAAAAAATAGAAATAAAAAAGTTTCCAATATTTATTAACTCAATAATGCTTGTACATAGTATTGATGATTGGTGATACTTGGAAAATAGCTTTAAAAGGAACACACTTTGTATTATTAATTTATTAAAGAAATTGTGAGAGCATTTACGTTCATTTAGGATTTTGCCAAAAAAATGTCTACTATTCTACAATAACAATCTAAAAAAAAAAAAAAAAAAAAGCTAACTATTTATAAAATGAAAAAGTTAACCACTATACTAGTTTGGAGGAAAACTCCTCTAGCTCATGTGATAGTTTTAGTGACGGTTGCTAAAACTATCCATGTGGCCTATTAATTGGGTCATTAGTCATGTGACTTATTTAAATAATATATGTAAGTGATTAATTGACTTACATGTAATGAGCTAGATAAGATCCCTCCAAATCAATTCTCTACTTCATTTAAGGGGGAAAAAACTCTTGTTGGTGTAGAGAAAATAACATGGTTTAATAAACCGACAGGGTCAAAGAACCGTTTTTGCTCCCGATTCTTGAATTTTACTGATTTTTGACTGATTTTTAGGGTTTTATTAATTGGATTGGATTGATGCCCGATTCTTGGTTGGACTAGCCAATTCGGTCCGATTTGAAAACTATGGAAAATATTGATAAAAAAAAATTAAAAAGGAAGTTTATAAAAACAAATAAAATAATAGTAAAGGTATAAATTGAATCAAAGCATGTGGTAATTAGGTAACATATCCACTTGGTGTTTAAAAAAAAAAAAAACCTTTTAAAATATTTTATTACATGGTATTAATATTATGCCCATGAAATGTATGACTTATTAAAAAATAATTATATCTAAATAAAAATATTCTAACTTCTGAAAGAGATTTTAACTCTTTAGGATATGTACATTTGGATGGTGATTTAATGAGAATAAAAATCAGTTGTTTTTAGAATTACCAAAAATATATTGAAGGCTATTAAGGAAAATATTGAGATATATATATATATATATATATATATATATATATATATATATATATATATATATAAATATGTTGGGAATTTAACCAAAATTCCAACCTGTGAGAAACAATAAAAAATAGAGAAAACACATGCCAAAGAAAAATAATCACACGCACAAGACAGTATTTACGTGGTTCGGCAATTTGCCTACGTCCACGGAGTTGTAGGGATTTCACTATTATCAGGGAAAAAATACAAAGTGCGGCTACAGTGTTTTTCTCTCTCTCTAAAAACACAACAACAGTTGTAGTCAGTAAACCCTATTTATAAAAGTGGCTTTTATATCCTACTTACAGGGTTATAATGGGCTAAGCCAAAAATAAACTAGGTTCCACAAAGCCCAACAAATCTCCCACTTGGAGACTAGTTCAATCATCAACATCAGCCGCTATCCTCCAAAAACAATCCCTCATCCCTGCAACTCATCCTCCTGTCCTCAAGCTAGAAGACCAATTGAAGCTGCACACAGCTTCAACTTCTCAATAGTGACACCCTTAGTCAACATATCTGCTGGGTTCTTAGATCCACATATCTTCTCAAGTGTTACCAACTTATCTTCAACAAGGTAACGGATAAAGTGGTATTTTGTTTGTATATGCTTCGACTTTGAATGAAAAGCCGAATTTTTGGCAAGAAAGATTGCACTCTGACTGTCACTGTGTAGAATGCCCATCTCCTGCTTCTTACCCAATTCATCTAAGAAACCATGTAGCCAAATCATCTCCTTTCCAGCTTCAGTTGCTGCAACATACTCAGCTTCTGTAGTAGACAAAGTAACAATCTTTTGCAGATTTGAAGCCCATGATATAGCTGTACCACTCAGAGTAAATACAAACCCAGTAGTACTCTTTCTACTATCAACATCACCAGCAAAATCAGCATCTACATAACCTTGCAGCTTCAAACTTGCACCTGTGAAACAAAGACATGTATCTGATGAACCCTTCAGATATCTCAGAATCCACTTGACTGCCTCCCAATGCTGCTTTCCAGGCCTACTCATGAATTTGCTCACAACTCCCACTGCATGTGCAATGTCTGGCCTTGTACACACCATAGCATACATCAAGCTGCCAATAGCTGAGGCATAAGGCACCTTGCTCATATGGTCCCTTTCTTCTTCTGTCTTCGGTGACTGTTCTTTGCTCAGTTTGAAATGAGTACCCAATGGTGTGCTCACTGGTTTAGATTCATTCATGTTGAACCTGCTGAGAACTTTCTTCACATACTCTGACTGTGAAAGCTTCAATGTACCATTAGCCTTGTCTCTAATGATTCTCATACCAAGGATTTGCTTTGCAGCTCCCAAATCCTTCATTGCAAACTGTTTTGACAATTGCTTCTTCAGATTATTAATCTCCTCAATGCTAGACCCTGCAATGAGCATATCATCCACATACAACAGTAAAATGATATAAGAATTGTCAAAAAATTTAACATAGCAACAATGATCAGCTTCACATCTCTTGAACCCAATTTTATGCATAAAACTGTCAAATTTCTTGTACCACTGTCTAGGAGCTTGTTTTAGGCCATACAAGCTCTTTCTTAGTTTGCAGACTAGATTCTCTTGTCCCTGAACAATGAACCCTTCTGGCTGAATCATGTAAAGGTCTTCATCTAAGTCACCATGAAGGAATGCTGTCTTCACATCTAACTGCTCAAGATGTAAATTTTCTGCAGCCACCATTCCCAGCACCAGTCTAATTGTTGACATCTTCACAACTGGAGAAAATATCTCTGTGTAGTCAATGCCTTCCTTCTGCTGGAACCCTTTAACAACTAATCTGGCCTTGTAACGTTTGCTACCATCATGCTCATTCTTTATTCTGTATACCCACTTGTTGTGCAAAGCCTTCTTTCCTACTGGCAATTTAGTCAGTTCCCATGTCTGATTCCCCAACAAGGAATCCATCTCATCCTTCATGGCTAACTCCCACTTGCTTGAATTTTCATCTTGCAAGGCTTCATCATAACACTCTGGCTCACCACCATCAGTCAATAGTAGATAATTTAAAGCGGGTGAATAACGCTGTGGAGGTCTAATGTTTCTGGAAGATCTGCGGACTTCAGCTACAGGTGTACTCTGATCATCCTGTGAATCTACATTCTCCTTATTTTCTTCACCCCTTTTCTGGACAGTACTTTCAGTCAATCCATCTAAGTTGACAAACTCAGATTTCTTTTGATCTATCTCTGCAATATCTGAGACTACAGTTGACCTGTCCTTGTACATAACCTGTTCATTAAATATCACATTTCTACTTCTGATGATTTTCCTGTTTTGTTCATCCCAAAACCTATAGCCAAATTTCTCATCACCATAGCCAATGAAAAAACATATTTTAGACTTAGCATCAAGTTTACTACGAGCATCAGAATCAATATGAACATAAGAAACACAACCAAAAACTTTTAAATGAGAAAATTTTACCTCTTTACCGCTCCAAACCTCCTCAGGAAGTTTGAACTCCATGGGAACTGATGGCCCTCGGTTTATCAGGTAAGCTGCAGTGCTAATAGCATCAGCCCAGAAAGTTTTTGGTAGTCCAGCATGCAACCTCATACTCCTAGCACGCTCATTAAGAGTTCTGTTCATGCGCTCAGCCACACCATTCTGCTGTGGTGTCCTAGGAATGGTCTTTTCCATCCTAATTCCCTGTGCAGCACAATACTCACTGAACCCTTCATCTATGTACTCTCCTCCATTATCAGACCTCAAACATTTTAGTTTTAAACCTGTTTCTATCTCAACCATGGCCTTCCACTTCTTAAAAGTTTCAAATACATCAGATTTATTTTTCAGAAAATAAACCCATACCTTTCTGCTTGAGTCATCAATGAAAGTTATGTAGTACCTTGAACCTCCAAGGGATGCAACCGGAGAAGGCCCCCACAAATCAGTGTGTACTAACTCCAATTTTTCTGCCTTCGGTGTTTTGCCAGTTTTCAAAAAACTCACCCTTTTCTGCTTTCCTAAGATGCAGCTTTCACACATGTCAAAATCAATGGACTTTAATTCTGGTAGTTTTCCTTTTGACAGCAGCATCTTCATCCCTTTCTCACTCATGTGACCAAGCCTGCGGTGCCATAGGCTTGTATCAGTACTTGCATCAGCAACTGCAATTGTGTCTCTTGGACTTGAGGTCATATACAGAGTGCCAGTCTTCTTTCCACGAGCCAATACTCTAGCTCCCTTTGTAACCTTCCAAGTACCACTAACAAATAGTATTGCATGCCCTTCATCATCAAGTTGTCCAACAGAAATCAGATTCCTCCTTAGGTCAGGAATATGTCGAACCTTCTCCAATAACCAAACAGACCCATTGGGTAACAATATCTGGACATCTCCCATACCCACAACATCCAGGGCTGAACCATCAGCCAAATACACCTTACCAAAATCACCTGCAGCATAGTTCTGTATGATTTCTCGGTGTGGAGTGGTATGAAACGAGGCTCCTGAATCCAAAACCCAATCATCAAGTGGACTGTCTACTGCAAGAAGTAATGCATCCTGTACCTCTTCTGTTACAGCATTAGCAGAATCATCTTCATTCTTCTTCTTAGGACTTTTGCATTGGTTCCTAAAGTGACCTGTTTTCCCACAATTCCAGCATTGTACTTGTTGGCCTGATCTAGATTTACTTCTGTTCTGATTAGTATTTCTAGATTTTGATCTGCCTCGATTTGAATTTCTGTTATTACCTCTGCCTCTTGTCTCAAGGTTTAGGGCAGAACCAGATCCTGAGGTTTCACCTGCATCTCTTCTGCGAATCTCCTCAGCCAGAATTAAATCTCGTATATCATTGTACTTGAGTTTTTTTTTTCCTGTGGAATTGCTTATTGCCATCCTCATTGCCTCCCAACTGTTTGGCAAAGAAGCCAAGACGGTCAAAGCACGAATCTCATCATCAAAATCAATTTCTACAGACGACAATTGATTTGTAATAGTGTTAAATTCATTCAGATGTTGTGCTACTGATACGTTCTCTGCCATCTTCAGATTGAACAGTTTCTTCATCAGATGCACCTTGTTGTTTGCTGACGGCTTTTCATACATACCAGACAAAGCCTTCATCAGATCTGCTGTGGTCTTCTCCTTTACAACATTATGTGCAATAGACCTAGACAGAGTTAACCTGATAACTCCCAGTACCTGTCTGTCAAGAAGAGCCCATTCATCAGCCTTCATCGCCTCAGGTTTTGTCCCCAAAAGAGGCAGATGCAATTTCCTCCCATAGAGATAATCTTCAATCTGCATCCTCCAATACGCGAAGTCTGTGCCATCAAACTTTTCTATTCCAGACGCCTTTCCTGCTTCCTCTGCCATTGCTCCCACTCAAACCTAACCCTAGGCTCTGATACCAGTTGTTGGGAATTTAACCAAAATTCCAACCTGTGAGAAACAATAAAAAATAGAGAAAACACACGCCAAAGAAAAATAATCACACGCACAAGACAGTATTTACGTGGTTCGGCAATTTGCCTACGTCCACGGAGTTGCAGGGATTTCACTATTATCAGGGAAAAAATACAAAGTGCGGCTACAGTGTTTTTCTCTCTCTCTAAAAACACAACAACAGTTGTAGTCAGTAAACCCTAATTATAAAAGTGGCTTTTATATCCTACTTACAGGGTTATAATGGGCTAAGCCAAAAATAAACTAGGCTCCACAAAGCCCAACAAAATACTCCACTTCTATAGCTATATACACTAACATGCATAGAAATTAGAAACAATAAAATGTTAAAACAATTGTCTCACATTACTTAAGAGAGTGTGTTATGTGTAGTATAACTTACCCCACCCTCCCTTCAAAGTTATTATGGCTTTTGAGTGGAGTTGTGGTGTGCTTTTGTGTTAGAACCCTTTTCCCTCTCCCTTGTGTGTGTGTGTGTGTGTTTGTTTATCAAAAAAAAAGAATGGGTAATTGTCCCACATTGCTTAAAAGAGTATGCTGTGTGTAGTATAACTTGTCTCACCCTCTCTTAAAAGTTACCATGACTTTTGAGTGGAGTTGTGACGTACTTTTGTGTTAAAACTCATTTCTCTCTCCCTTAAGTGTGTGTGTGTGTGTGTTTGTTTCTCAAAAAATGTTAAAACAAAATTAATTTTAAAAAAGAAAAAATTTACATCTAAAATAATAACTTGGTTCTTAGAACGAAGCGTCATGGGTTTAGTAACAATTGACAGCCTTAAATCGCTAAACCAGTCGAGCATATCCTGAAAAATTAGCAACGAAAGATACAAATAAATAATTGAAATAATGTAACAAACAATGTAACACATAATACACAATACGAAATGCAAAAAAATTCCTTTGTAATGCAAGAACTACTTTGGTTATTTCATAATCCACATTTTGAACACAAAGAACTTTCGAATGGCCTATTGTAGGAGGGAGGAGCAAAGGTACAAGGCATTAGGTATCCTAAAGAGACAATTGAGCCTCACTCCTCGTTAGATTGGGCCCAACCTAGATGAGGTAACCAAATACCAAAAACCAAGGGAAGTGTTCCGTCTGAGGGAAGTGTTGAGCAAGTTTAATATAGTTTTTCAATTTGAATTTATCTTTGTTAGTGAGGTTACATAGGAAATGATTTTTAAGAAACTAAAATTTAAGATTTGAAATAGAGTAAACTATTAGATTTAGTGTGGGATAGTTTTTAGGAAAAAATTATTAAACATGTGTGAGATATATTTAAATAAAGAGCGTGCTAATTTTTAGGAAAAAAGTTTCTCTGGTAGTTTTTTTTTTTTTAACTTTTTGTTGAATTACAATTTTAAGCTTTTTTTTTTTTTTTTTTTTTTTTTTAAGAATAAAGATTATCTAATTAGTTTAGGAGTATTTTTGATATTTTCTAAAGGTATAACCAATTTTCTAAATCATCTTAATATATAGAAAAGAGATGAAGGCTAGAATTTAAATATTAAAAAAAAAAATCATTAATTCATACTAACATATGCCCTTTTGGAAATCTCACTATAATCTAAAAGTTATAAACTTGTTTTAGGCTTTTATTTTTAGAAAGCAGGTGTAGATGGGCTTGAATTTTCCATGCGTAACTAAATAGTAACCTGGGATTTTAAAAGAAAATGTGAGAAAAGAGAAGGTTATTTTAAAAAGGATTAACAAAAGAAAAAGTATAAAATAATAAATAAATAAATAAATAAAAGAAAAACATAAAGGTAATGCGAGGAAAGCACATGGCTAGTAGTATAAATCAATGGGAAAGGCCAAAGAGTTCTCACTTCTCGCAGCCGGTGGACAAATTGAAAATGAAAAAGAAAGAAGAAGAAGAACGGGAAAGAGGGAGAGAACTACAAGAATATTTTTTTCATTTTGTTTAACCAACCCTTCCACACGTTTTATTCCGAATGCATACAAGCCATTCACTTTGTTTAACCAAGTTTCATTCTCGCCAAACACACAGAGTGAGAGAAAAGAGAAATAGCCAAGTGAGAAAGAAATCGCCGGTTACAGCCATTGTGAAACTTCTCAACTACGGTGAGATGCAGTCAGACCTTGAGCTTGCATCTTCATTTTTTCTTCTTCTTCTCTCTCTCTCTTTCTTTCTTTCTGTTTTTTTGCTGTTTCTGTATTTTTGCTCTCTCTGAAGTCTGCTATTCTTTGCAGACGATGAAGATGAACTTTTATTATTATTATTTTTTTTTGGGGCTTATCTTAGATACTTTTTTTTTTTTTTTTTAACTTAACATGTTCTTTTATTTTAATTATACAATGACAAATAGTAATAAGTTTTAATCTCCACATTTTATTTAGTCAGTTAATAATATAACAATTTCTCATTAAAATAAAAAAAATTTCAGTAAAAAAAAATAGTGAAAGTAAGCTAAACTTTTTTTTCCCTATACAACAGTCACCCACTAACCAGTAAATGTATGGCCGTCAACCATTTACTTGGGCCTTGTATTAGTATTAACCAAGCCCAAGCCCAAGCCCACCCAAAATAGTGATAATGGAATTCCTAAGCCAGGCCCAAAACAATAGAGATTTGTGTAGAGAGTGGGATGAACAAGCATGGGCTTTGCCCAAGGACACAAGTAGGGAAACAAAGACTAAAAGCTTAAGATTTTGATAGATGAAGGGTTCTTTACATTATTGTTCGAGGATGATGTTCTTGATGGTTACAGATATTGTTCACTCTTTCTCTTATTTATAATTCTCTCTATGATTTCTTCCCTTTAATTCTTGCTGGCCTCCTTCTATTTGAGACTCTTTCCTTTATATATTTCATGGCCTCTTGAATCCCAACCCTCCATTTGTAATTTTCCCAAATCTCTTTAAGACACTTGTCCCTTTGGACTCCTTGTGAAGGTAGTGGAAGGAGCTGTTGAGTTGTGGATCCACTATTCAGGTCACTTTCTCATTAATGCAGTTGATAAAATTGTTGCCCACCTTTTAATGCGGAGGATCAGGGGAGACATTTGCAAGAGACTTCATCTAAAAACCCCATTCAACCCCTGAGACACCCTTCTCCACCCCTTTTATCTCCCAAGGATGCTCCGTCACTTACCATTCCATCCTCGGACCACCTCACTCCTCAGGCCACTGATGCTCCTTCCAGATGAATAACTGAATGCTACAACCATGCTTCCCATCTTCGGTCCTCAGATCCCCATATATATATATATATGTGTGTGTGTGTGTGTGTGTGTGTTTCATCTCTTCACTAAATTAATTGTTATTAACTCACTTGATTAAGAAACTTGATATATAATTTATGCTTATAATTTAATATTTCTTATTTGTCTTATGAAAGTTATGATATAAAAAATACACTTCAAAGATAAATCTCAATATTTATTTTGGCTATTTTAGTCAATTTTTTTTCTACTGTTACTAATCATAGAAAGTTCCACTATAAAATAAGGAGATTAGAATAGTAACACACTAACACTCTCACAAGACCCAAGTCCCAAATATACCCTTTGCACTCTCACACAAAGAATGGAGCACCCTATTGTATTTGCACTAGTCTTATAGCATTAAAGTTTCTCACAATTCAACCACTCTATAACATAGTGTGTATATATATATATATATATACACTAACCAAGTCGACTAATCAATCCTAATACAACTAGGACTTGATTTCTTATATTGCTAGCCAAGAAACCAAAACCCAGTAGGACTTGACGTCCTTGGTTTCCACGGCTGAAACAATCCTAACATGGATAGGATTCGGTCAAACTTTATTGACCAAGCAAGCCATGGACTCAACAAATCTCCACCTTGACTTGAATTGGTCAAGCCTCTCACACAAAGAATGGAGCACCCTATTGTATTTGCACTAGTCTTGTAGCACTACAATTTCTCACACAATACAATTCAACCACACTGTAGCATAGTGTATATATATATACACTAACCAAGTCAACTAATCAATCCTAATACAACTAGGACTTGATTTCTTATATTGCTAGCCAAGAAACCAAAACCAAGTAGGACTTGATGTCCTTGGTTTCCACGGCTGAAACAATCCTAACATGAATAGGATTTGGTCAAACATTATTGACTAAGCAAGCCACCGACTCAACAAATCTCCACCTTGGCTTGAATTGGTCAAGCCTCATGAACTAACACCTCCGTCACCACCACGATAGCCCTTAGAGCTATCACAAGCTGCAAACACCAATCAAGTCCAAGCAATGCTAGAACTTGGCCTTTAGAACCAACTTTGTCAACATATCAGCTGCATTTTCTGAAGTGTGAACCTTCTCAAGAAAAATTTCTTTTGTAACAATTAATTCTCTTATCTTGAGGAAACTCACAGCAATATGTTTTTTCCTTGCATGATAAACCTAATTCTTTGCCAAATAAACGGCACTGACTGTCACAATGCAACTGAATTCCTCCTTGGTTCAAACCAAGCTCTTTGACTAAACCTTTCAACCACAGTGCTTCCTTTGCAGCTTCACCTGCAACCATGTATTAAACCTCAATAGTAGACATGGCTATTATGGATTGTAATGTGGATCTCCAACAGATAGGTCCGCCTGACAATGTGAAAATATAACCTGTAGTAGACTTACTATCATCCACATTGCTTGCATAATCTACATTCACATACCCTACCACTGAATTATCACCCTGTTGCCCCGCAAATGAGATTCCATGTTCTAAAGTACCTTTCAAGTACCTAAATATCCACTTCATTGCATTCCAATGCTCTTTACCAGGTTATGACATGTACATCCTGACAGTACTCACTGCATGAGCCAAATCTGGCATGGTGTAGACCATCGCATACATTAAACACCCAATAGCACTTGCATACGGGACCTCTAACATTTCTTCAAGTTCCTTCTCATCCTTCGGGCATTGACTCTCATATAATTTAAATAATTTGCCAATGGAGTGCTTACAGACTTAGTATCTTGCATGTTAAATCTTTCAAGAATTTTTCTGATATAGTTCTTCTGAGACAACCACAGCTTTCTTGCCTCTCTATCCCTACGAATCTCCATACCCAGAATTTTCTTAGCCGCACCCAAGTCTTTCATGTCAAACTCTTTGCGCAACAAAGACTTTAGTTTATCAAACTCACACATGCTCTTAGTAGCAATTAACATAATATCAACATACAGTAACGAGTAAATATAAGAACCATCATCAAGCACTTCAACATATATGCAACAATCATACTCACAATGAGTGTAACCAATCTGAATCATATAGGAATATTCAAACCTCTTGTTCCATTGTCTAGGTGATTGCTTAAGCCCATAAAGTGACTTCTTCAATTTGCAAACAAGATTTTTTGTACTGGGTTGCTTGAATCCCTCTGGTTGTTCCATGAAGATCTCCTCCTCCAAATTCCCATGAAGGAATGCAAATAATGTTTACACTAGCTTGGTAAAAATTATGATAAAGTGGATGATGAAATTGTTTTTGATTTTTTTTTTTTTTTTGGTTGGGAAAAATGGATGATGAAATTGTTGTGCAACTAAGACAATTTTTTTTCCTAGGCCCTACACTATAGTGTACTCTATGCATTTAATGGAAATGAAGCTGGACATCTTATCAGGTGGAAAAGGCGCTAGCAAGAGGCCACGGTGTGAAGACAAAATACTGTGTATAGCCGAGTCTTTTGTTTTGTCTCCATGTATACTTTTAATTTTCTTCTAAAAAAAATTATACTTTTAATTTTAGTTACTTGATTTATTAAATAATCATGTGATTGTTTAAAAAAAAAATAATCATTTAATTTATTTAAATAATTTTATGAGTTATATATTTTTTTAATATACACGCACATACAGTCTTATAAACAGTCACAAAATGAGTTAGAATTTCAACTAGATTTGAAGGAAAACTTTATCAGTTAAAATGTAAAAAACTTTGGCCTAACCCCTAAACATGCTTCCTTATATTTCTTAGCCTTTCCCCACAAAAAACTAAAATAAAAATAAGAAAGAAGTCCTGCTAATCCGAAAGACAAGTCTTTCCTTCCGACAACTAGAGGTCATTAATCCTGGCGTCTGGTTTTGGTTAATTTGACAAAATAAGTGGATAAAAGTCAAGGTGGTGGGTGGAATAGTGGAAAGCCACCATTGATGCCAATTCTTCAATTGTGTCGTGTACGTAAACTTAAAGCAAATGTTAAGTTACAATAAAATTTATTTATTAAAAAAAAAATTACAAATTGGTATGTGATAAGTAAATGAGTGTTCAAATAACCTTTTGCGATTGGTGATATTTCCATTTGTAAAAGCTATGTTGTAAAACTTTTAATATCCCAATTACCGATCATCACTAGCAAGTAATTGATTCAAGGATCCAAGAAAGCAGTAGACTAGTCTAGGTCAAAGGTGAGACTAGTAGAGCACATGGCTTGTATAAAACAATGAGAAAGGCCAAAGGGTTCTCACTTCTCGCAGTACCCTTTAAAGGTAGACAAACTGAAAGAAAAAGAAGGAGAAGAAGAAGCGGAAGGAGGAAGCGAACTACAAGAACCTAAGGTAAAATTTCTGTCGCATTTTTCTTCTTCTTTATATTTTTATATTGTCAAAGTTGTGTTTATTACACACGAATTATTATACACAATTTTACACAAGTTGAAAATCATGAGTTTAAGTCACAGTTTCAATTAAAAAAATGAGATGTATGTAAAATTATGGGTAAGAACTTATCTGCAACAAGTATTACCCATCACAACTGCCATCTTACCACCTACCATCAATTATTTTTATTTTATTTTTATAAAATCATCACTAAAAGTGAGTTTTTTTTTTTTTTTTTTTTTTGCATTTTTTTCTTCACTTTTAAGTTTTTTGAAAAATATTAAACTATTACAAATTTGAATACAAAATACTCAAAAACTAAAATGACAATGAATATAATGAATGGCACATCAACATCAGATGAATAAAACTACAGGCACAAACGATTTTACAACATTTTTACAAATTAGTGATGTTGCAAATTTTTATTCGTTCTCATTTGGGCCCATTACTAACATCACTTTTTTACTCAAGGGCAGCTAAATATAGTTGGGGTCTAAGGAGAAAGCTGAAATTGAGGCCTTTATATGTTTAAATATAACTTTTCATAAAATAAAATATTATTTAAATTCTATTATCTTTTTTTAGATGCAAAATTATTACTAACTAGTTGCAGACTCGCGCATTGTGCGTGATAATTTTTAGGTAGAATAATATTTTAGTCCCTAGAATTTGTAAAGAATTAAAAAAAAAAGTTTTATCATAATTTTTATAATCTTGTTTATATCGTTTCTTACCATTATCATATATTTATTGGTTGATAATTTGCATAACATAGACATTAAATAAGAGGTGAAATTTTTCATTAGATTTTTTTAAGTCATGGTGTGTGTGTGTGTGTGTGTAAGGTTAAATGAAATGTCAAAAAATGAGATTATAAAATTTTTAAATTTTATTTATAATATAATTTCTAAATTACCGAAGAACATCTCATTTTTAGTTATAATGGGAAATATAATTTCCCTAGTTAGAGTTTGATTAGTTTTAAGTTAAAATTTTGTATTGTTATATTTAATTGTTGATTATTGGTTTAATTAAGTGAATGTAATGGTTGATTTTATTGCACTATAAAGTTTTCAACGTCCACTGTATAGTTATTTCTATTTTATTTCTTACTCTTCTTGGCCACCTTTTTATTTTCCAAATAATGGTTACTATTGCTGTTTAATTTCATTTCATTTTTTCTTCCATCATTTATTCTTAATTACTTTGTATGTTCCCTCGCTAGTTGTAGTTTTTATGGTTATCAATAAGAAATAGATATCATGAATGATTTAAATAGTTATAGATATAGTTACGTTAATGGTATATCTTAGGATTTTTTTTTCTCGCTTTTCTGAATTTTCAAGGAAATATAAAAGGCATTTCTCTAGTTTGGTCTCAATCAATTAAGACATCTATAATATCTTAACAGAAGTAATAATGAGCATTAAATTGTTTTTTAATGTATGAAGTGGTTAGGTTAGTGGTATGTCAAAGTTAAAAATATATATATTTAAAAATTTTCCAAGGAAATGTAAAAGGCCTTTTTAAAAAAAAAAAAAAAATGGGAACTTTTTGAATTGTAGAAATATGTTTGTTTTAATTACCTTGTTTATAGACTTCATTATTAAGTTATAATCATCTAAATTATAGTAGACCACACAAGATAAACATGTATAGATGATTTTTTTTTATTATTATTATTCATGAATCATTATTTCATTGTTTACTTATAAATATCTAAATTAAAGTTTTCTTTTAAATCTAAATTAAAATAGATAAATATGTAGAGCTAAAATTATATGGAAAGTTAAAACTACCCAAGATGAATGTTTAACCATTGGTAGATATGTGTTTTTTGAAGACTTAAAGTTTGCTTGATTGCTTTACCTGGAACTATATAACTATGCAAATATTGTCACGAATGGTTCCATCATTTGCAAATTATCAAGTATGGTGGCCTTACATGAACTCATGTTTTGTGACAATCTTCGTTTTTTTTTTTTTTTTTTTTTTTTGGCTAAAACAACTTAAGAATATTAAAACTTAAGTTATCACATGTGGTAACTATAAAACATGTAAGTGATATAAAAAATAGAAATATTTAAATTTTAAAAAAGCACTTTTAGTAGACTGTAATATAAAACATTTTTTTCTTAATATTTTTCGTAACTTTTCTCATAAGATCAATATTGTTGGCATCCTTTAAAGATGACACATAATATTTTTGAGAAGAAGAAGAAGAAGCAGACATGATGCTAACACATAATATAAAATTATTAAGTTTACGTGATTTAAATTTGTGGCAAAAAAAATTAATATATCTATTGTAGAGGTTTTTCTCTAACTGATATATAGTAGTCCATATATTTTTAGTCTTGATTCAAAAAATCCATTCTCAATAGCCTGATAAGACTACAAATTGCTCAATTTATAGGCCTAGACACATTCAAAGAGTGGTATCTAAATTATAAATTATATGACCCTTCATCACACAAATATTTTGATTCTCCTAATGTATGGTAAAGGAAGGCAAGTGTGTGTCTAGCCATTTTTTTGATTTGTGCTACATCAGTATAGAGGATGTGATTGAATTTAAATGTTGAATAATATAAGATAAGAAGAAAAAAAGAGTAAAAATAAAATATATAACAATAAACATTAAATTATCCAAGTCATTCTATGTAATATAATAACATTATATTATTATATACTAGATGTATAATGCAGTAGGATAATATTTAATAATCAAAGATAATAGAAAAGATAACAACTTAAAACATAAAACTAATTCACATCAACTCAAAGTAGAATTCTAATTAACACAAAAATTCATCAACTTAAGTATGGAGGCAATAAAAAAAAATGAAAAACAAATAGAGAGAGAGAGAGAGAGAGAGAGAGAGAGAGAGAGAGAGAGAAGTAACATTCTTTGTGAGAAAACTTTGCATAGAATGAAAAGAAAATGTCAAATTTATAGCAATATGTTAAGAATAAGAAGAGTCAAAATAAAGGAAGATAAAAAGGTAGAGAATGAATGATATTAAGGTAGAAAGTAGTGGGGAGATGAAGGGGTAAAAGAGAGGGATAATTTTGGAAAATTAATAATAAAAAATAATGGTTAAAAGATATTTTAAGTTTTAAATAATAGATTTTTAAGTCACCTTATTAAATGAGAAAATTTTTTAAAAAATATATAGGAAAAATTAGAAACAAAATAAAAATGATAATGACGTGGCTGCTGAGATGGCTCAACCGGAGTGTAGCAACAATAAATGTTACACTTCATCTTTTAGATATATATAGATTAACATGAACCATGTAGAATTGTTTTTTAGAAATTCTATAAACACAAAAAATTGACAAAATTTTTCACACCTATTGATGTGGTAGATTGATAGTGATAAGTAAGAGGGTGATGTTAGTGGCGGACCTAAGTGAGAACTAGTAAAATGTTGTGAAATTTTTGTGTGTATTGCTCTCTTTTTTACAAATCTTAGGTATTAAATGGTTACTAGTTCTAATTTGAACCCACGACTGAAATTATTTTTTTGTCATCACTTACAGCCTATAACAACTTGCTACCTAGAATTTGTTATAAAAATGTTGTGGATGTAGTATTTCTCTCTCTCTTTTCTTGTTTTTCATTTGATAAAAAAATATTTTTTTTATTTGTTGGCTAATATTTAGGCTTAATTTATTAAAGAAATAATCATATTGGTTAAAATTTGAGGGCCATTATTCTACTTGGAGCCTTAGGCGACCGCATCAATTGCTTATTTAGTAGAGTCGGCACTGTTTTCACTTATCAATAATCACTCACTACATCAATTATATATATGAAAGTTTTTTGTAAAAATGTATATAGTTTTAGCATTTTCCATATTAGATTAAATAAATTCCTTCTTACTTTTTTGCTTCGTGATTAAAAAGTTGACACATCATTTGTTAGATCTCTTGCAAAATTAATAAATACCCTTAATATCTCTCATATATTTAAGTATAAAGTTTGGTTAAAATTTTAGTTATAGTCAATAAATACAAAGTTAGCTATACTTCACTCAAGGATTTGGATCGGGTGCGATTGCTAGGGTATTACACCTTGAACGGTTTAGACCCTTTAAACCAACCAGATTAACCTAGTTAATTAGCCAAATGATTAACTTAGTCAAATTATGCAAATCTAGGATATCACAAACACACAATCATATCAAGAATATAAAGTAGTGGAAAAGTAAATAACACAATGATATGATGACCCAAGAAATTACACGGTAAAAACCTAGGGAGGATTTGACCAAGCTATCCTCAAGATAAACTTGAATCCACTATATGAAAGAATCGAAGTTCATACAAAAGGACTTACAAGCTCCCCGCTTGACTTCCTAATGCTACCCACCAATAGAACTTACTGACACAACCACGTGCAAACTCCGAATCCACAGACTCCTTCTTTCTTGGATTCTCCACAAGATACAAGCACCCACGCTTGTTATTCTTTAAGCTCCAATGGCAGCAACTGAGTTGATCATCAAGATGTTGAAGTAATCTCTACCTTGAAAACCCTAAGTTTATGTGAAGGAAAACTCCTTAAAGATCTCACAAGAGATTCACACAAACTACAAAGTATGAGCAACAATACAACCAAAGCAACTCATAAAAACGTGGCTAGGGTTTTGTTTTTATACCTAGGTCAAAAACAGAAAACCTAAAACGTTTAATGAGATAGGGCTAAGTTGGAAATTCTGCAGAAAAACATTCTGGCCGACTTTCGATCGATCGAGTCTAACTTTTGATTGATCAAACCAGGCCGAAATGCACCAATGCATCTACAGCCTCTCGATTTCAACTTTACATAAATTAAACAAATTTGAGCAAGCCTAAACAAGACTAAACATATTGTTTTGATCATGGTTTGCCAACATTACACATTAGAGTTCTAAATACATCAAATCCTAAGTCTTTAGAACCTAACACACCCGATGCAATTACCCCATCCTTACTCACAAATTGTTTTTACAACTTTCACTTTTTTACTTTATTGCATTTTATTTATTCAATGGTTGAAATTGAAAATTGCTTTTTTCAACTCTCAATCTTAACCATTGAGAGCTATTGCATCAAGTACAATGTTTTAGGTATTGCACCTGATCTTAATCCCTCTACTCAATATTTTTTATTGGATGTAAATTTTGACAAATATATCATTAGATTACATTTTTTTTCTTATGTCCTCTATACTTTAAAAATTTCCATAAAATCAAAGATTAACAACTCTGTCATATCATATGTTTATATTTGTAGTTTTTGCAATATAAAATTAAGCATAAAAAACAGGTTTATAAGTTGAATAGTAAATAACATTCAATTGACATGAAATTTGATGTGTATTAAGAATATAAAGAACATGCAATCTGACAACTAGATTTTCAAAACATGTAATCAATTAAGGATAAAATTCCTTTTCTAAGTGTACAAGCTACTTCTTTTAATGTATAAATAAATGTTATTTTACAATGACTTATAAATTGAAAATATTTAATTGTAGTCATATTTAATTACTCCATCCCCTTAGGTTTAGAGGAATGACACCACCTCAAACTTAAAGGGAAAAAAGTAAATAAGATGAAGTGCTAATATTGGTTTTGTTGTATGCAGCACCTACTAATTCAAGTCACACATTAAGAAGTTCAGGCCAAGAAAAACCCTAGCTTAATATATCAACCTTCTTAAAAATGGATGAGAGGATGAAGCAGTTTACTGAAAATGGAGATATTAATGCCTTTTACCAATTAATTAGAGAGGATGAAAAACTTTTGGAGCACATTGATGAGCTAACATTTGCTGATACTCCTTTACACATAGCTGCATCTACTGGGCAAATCCCATTTGCCATGGAGATGATGGGTTTAAAGCCCTCCTTTGCTCGGAAACTAAATCAAAATGGGTTTAGCCCTATTCACCTCGCTCTACAAAATGGACATATTGAGCTAGTGCGTCGGCTTCTACAAATCGATGGGGACCTTGTTCATGTCAAAGGAAAGGGGCGACTCACTCCTTTGCATCACATAGTAAAAAGTGGTAAACACCTTGATCTATTGGAAGAATTTTTATTGGTCTGTCCTGATTCTATTGTAGATGTGACAGGGCGAAACGAGACTGTTTTGCATATTGCCCTCAAATATAATAGGCTTGAGATTTTTAAATTCTTAGTGACATGGCTTGGAGTAATTGTTTATGAAAATGCTAAATTGTATCAAAGAACAGTCCTGAATTGGAAGGATGAGGAAGGCAATACTGTGTTGCACGTTGCAGTATCAAAAAATCAATCTCAGGCAAGTTCTCTCCAATAACATCTACTAAGTATTATATTAGCAAAAAGAAAACATCTACTAAGTATTAACAAAATATAAATAAATAAAACATATAAAATAACCAAACATGAATGGTCTAGATGATCATTTTATTTTTTGAACCAAAACTCATTTTTTGGGTCAAGTAAATTTCTTTCTTCTTTTTTTCCTAAAATTTAAAATATATTTTAAAATGTTTAAAATTTTAGAGAGTGGTGGCTTCCCTTAGTCTATGTACAATTCTGTTACCAGCATAATATATAAAAAAATTATTATGCATTTGTATTAAGATAGGAGCAATGACAAGACTTGTCTAATTTAATTTACGCAGGCTGTGAGGCACTTACTTGCTTGGGGTTACAAATTTGTCGATGTAAACCATAAGAATTTAGAGGGTGAAACAGCATGGGATATCTTGCAGCAAGGGCAGACACAAGTACAAAACAAAGAGATTCAGAATATGCTACGCCGTGTTAAAGCTAAATCGGGTTCATCTCTTTCTACCTTTAAATTTAATAGGTATGAAAAGTACCAAAGGCTGCCAATATCAAGTTGTTTTCAGTTTTTGAAAACAGATTTTAAACGTGAAATAAGGAAATTATCAGAAGAAAGGCGCAATTTGCTTCTAGTGGTTGCAGTACTGCTTGTAACAGTCAGCTATCAAGCGATACTCAGCCCTCCTGGTGGACTTTGGCAAGATAATGGTCAGTGCTTCAATACCACTGAAGTAGGGACTAGTCCTAATGGAACCGTTCATATGTCCAGTTATTTTCATCCAAGAAATCATCATTTTGGGCACATTCCAGGAACAGGAATCCCACATACATCCAATAAAACTGAAAATGATCTGACTTCGTTCAATAGCACATTAGCATGTGAACATATAGCAGGGACAGCCATTGCTTTCAAAGATGGCCTTTTTCAGGTGTTCCTCACCTGTAATGCTATCATATTTCTGATATCAAACTCATTAATTATTTTCCTAGTTCCAAATGGGTACCTGAAGGTTCTGTTCTTGGCTCTCAATGCCACCCTCTGTTTTAGCTATTCTTATGCACAACTTGCCATATCTGGTGATACATATAGGGCATATGCGGTGGGTATTTTGACAGTTATTTCGGCCTTGTTTATTTTCGTAGCACAGCTTTTTTCCTGGAAGCAATGATCAAACTCAGGGATAGCCATTGGTTTGGAAGGAAGCCCTTTTCTGATATTCTTGATTTACAATAATTGTTCTCCTCATTCCAGATGTTGCCTACTTCCTCTGGTTTTGTTATTTTTGTTCCCAGGCTTCAGATTGGTCAAATTTTCCTGCTTTGGAAAGAGCCAGGCTAAGTGGTTTGTAGATTCAATCATGGGAGAAGAAATGACAGAATTAAAAAAAGTAGCCGACCTTGGAGCTGTATGCATCTGTAATGTGTGTCAATTTTTATTTTCTATTTCTTTGATAATAAAATTTAGTCTATGTTTCTTTGTGCATCATTGTATTACTTAATGTATATTGCAATAAAGCAGTGTGATTGGCTAGCATTAATTTTTGAATTTATAATCAAATTTCTAAGAGTGTTTGGTTCTAAAAGCTCAGGATATTATTGGGTGCTTTAGATTTCAATAAGATCATGTTTTGGAAGCATACTATCATGACCATGAAATAGTGGTCATACTTATATTATTTGCAATAATAGAGTGAAGCTTTTAGAAAAGAATAAACTCTACTTTGAATCAGAATAAGGTAAAACCGTTGGCCTGGTCATAATACATAGAATTATGATTGATTTCAACCTCTAATAAGTATCCATAAACGTCTATTCTTCAAAACAAGTGACAAACAGACCAAATAGTAATTGTCACTTGTTTGTAGGGTGATCATTAGATGGAACAAAGTAGAATTGGAAGGAGCCCCGGAGGAGATGATGAAGAAGATCACAATCAATATTGTTATGCTTGGTCCATTGGTGGATGGAATTGATAGGACCAATCTTAATAGAACTTTTGTTGTCATAGTATATATAGGAGTAGTAGAAGCAAGAGGGACCCCAAATCCTGAAAAAGCTAACGTAACCAAAGGAACTCCAAGCTAGTCTCATCTAGAGCAAAATATTCGGCCTTAGCAAACGTAGGATGACTGAAAATCCCACCTAGGATGACCGAAAATCAGGTTCAGATGTTGAATTGTTGAGGAAAGGACAAGGAGGTGTAGAAATCTCATGAATGCCTTCTAGCATATGAATGGCTTCCCTCATGGAAGGCCTTAATGATGGCACATCCTGGATACACAAAATTGCCACCATCACTATATTTCTTCACCCACTTCAGATCACTAAGAGCCTCCTCATCATTTTCCACCAATCTTTCCACTTTACCTTGATAGTAACATTCACAAGCCCATTCCGTTAGAATTGCTGCCCTCTCCATCTCAATTTCCGCACATCTCCTGTAACAAGTGATCTCCAACAACATGACTCAAAAACTATAAACATCCATCTTTATTGTGACGGGTGTGTTCCTGAACCACTCTAGTGCAATATAGCCTTTAGTCCCCCCTGATGCTAGTGAGAGTTCAGAATAGGCTTTATGTCCTAATGAATGATTTGGGTGTTACATTCTTCATGCAAGTACATTAGTCCTCTAACAACTCTTGATGCAATCTGCATTTTTTGTTGCCAAATAAACTTGTACACTATCACCATCTTTTCTAGATTCTTTGAGTGTTATGACTTGATGCTAATACCCCTTTATAAACGTTGGCAAAAGAACCCTTATCTTATTCTTCTTTGAACCCACCAGTGATTTCTTCAAGATCTTTATATGTAAATGTTACATGCGGCTTGTTTTTTGTTCCCCTAATAAGTGACCGACTCCTAGGAGGACTCTTGTTATTTGATTGCTTTCAAACCATTGCCTAACGGTATTAGAAAATCCAAGTTCAACTTGGGCTCTCTCGCATGAGGTTTCTGCCTTTGTATTCTAGCATATAACCCATGCAAATGCATACATGCATTTAAAATTAAACATAATTTTTATTATAAAAATATAAATAATTAGTGAAATTATTTTAAAAAATAGCATGAACACATGCATACATATGAGCCTAATTTTTATTATAAAAATATAAATAATTAGTAAATTTTTTTTAAATAAATGTAAACGTAATTAGTCACGTATTAAAATTCTTACCTAAATTTAATGCTAATTATGATCATTTTTTTCTAATTTTTAATAAGATAGAACATGTAGTGATTTTTATTGAGTATATGTGATTGATTTTCTTTTTTTAATTTTATAGTTCATTAATATTAGATTTTTAGTATTTTGCACTCATTAACTCACTTGGCACAAAGATTAAAAAACTTAAGTGAACATATGGCACAAACTTAAGTGGATAATTATGATGTGATTCTCATATAAATTTAGACACATTGCGCAAAATTGGATTCTAATTTCAAATTCTAATTGAACTTTTTCTCTGAGCTTTGCCAATTAATCTATAGGTGTGTGTGTGTGTGTGTGTGTGTGTGTGTGTGTGTGTGTGTGTGCGCGCGTGTGTGTATTAATAGGTAAAACTGAGAGAAAATATAAATAAATTTCAAATTGGAAATCAATTAAAGTTTAATTATGTGCCATGTATCTCACCTAATTTAGGTTTTTTTTTTTTTTTTTTTTTTTTTTTTTTTTTTTTTTTTTTTTTTTTAATTTTTGTGCCAAGTAAATAGATATAAATAGATCACAGAAAACCTAATCATATATATATATATATATAACCAATGTTTAGAGAAAATTTAATTAGATTCAAAATTGAATTTTGCTTTTGTTAGCTTTCCATAAAAATTAAATTGTTTATATTTTTGCTGTTATTTTTTCTCTGAACTATAATGAGCATATTTTTATACTATTTCTATTCAAATATTTTTATGCCAGGATCTTGAATGTAACAAATTGTTATTGAAATGAAGGATCTCATGCAACTATCCCCATTCAATTTAAGAGATACCATTGGACCAATTTATTCTTTTATTATATGATGTGTTTAGTAGAATTTCAAGGACAGTGATTGTGAATAGATATTATATATATAGTATTCAATAGTGATTTTCAAAATTATATACATAATAGCAGTTTAATGAGAAACTTGGCGTAACCAATATCATGAAAATTGCAAGAAAAAACTATTTTAGTACCTCTGAATGTCTTGGTTGATCTAATATCATATATGTTTTATAACCCAAGATAACATTAATAGCACCACTACAATTCATCATTCTGCACGGGTTACATACTAGTATATATATTATTTTTTAAAGCTGAGAGAAAACTCATTTAGATTTCAAATTAGAATCTAATTAGAGTCTAATTTTACGGCATGTATCTCATTTAATCTAAGTTTTTTAATTGTTGTGACAAATGAGTTAATTTAATGTAGAAAACGAGAAGTCCAATATAAATAAATCATAAAAACCATAATCATATATCTAACTCTATATATAAAATTAGAGAAAGAAAGAGTTTGAATGATTTTATATTTATGAGCCCCTTTTTTTGTATAACTAAAAAAAATTTAATTGGATTTTGCTTTTGTTAGCTTCCCATACAAAGTAAATTGTTTTGAATTTTACTGTTATTTTTTCTTTGAACTAATGAGCATATTTTTTAGAGGAAATTATACTTTACCACCCTAAACTATACCTCATGTTACACTTTGCACCCTAAACTTTTCAAATGCACTTTTTGCACCCTTAACTATGACCTTTGTTACACTTTGTATCCCGATGTTAAGTTTGTTGTTAACTTAAATGGAAAAATATGATACCACGTAAAAAGACCTAATTGCCCCTCTTCTTAATGCTTTAAAAACAAAGGATATAAATTATACTTTACCACCCTAAATTATACTCCTTATTATACTTTGCACCCTAACCTTTGAATTTTCATCCAAGTTAACACCAAACCTAACAACAGGATGCAAAATGTAACAGGAGTCATAGTTTAGGATGCAAAATGTAACATGTATGGTTTAGGGTGGTAAAGTGTAATTTCTCCTATTTTTTATATTACTTCTATTCACATATTTTGTATGCGAAAATATTGAATGTAATAAACTATAATTGAGCTAAACGATCTCATGCACCTATCCTCATTTAATTTAGGAGATACTATTTGACCAATTTATTATTCTATTTTGAGTTATATTTAGTAGAATTTCACAAACAATAATTATGAATTGATAATGTACATGTAATATCCAATAGTAATTTTCAAAATTATATACGCAATAACAATGTAATGAGAAACTTGGTATAACTAATGTCATTAAAATTACAAGAAAAAAATATTTTAGTACCTCCAAATTTCCTTGTCAAACTATGTCCTATATATTTAATAACTCAAATTAACATCAATAGCACTACTACAATTCATCATTCTCATGCATAAGTACGGGTTACATACTAGTGCATATATATATATATATATATATATATATATATTGATTATACTCATTCAATTATTAGAAATTTGAGTTGATTACTCTATTAATTAATGTAAAATCCTTCATTTCAATAATTCTATAAATTCCTTAAAGTATTTTGTTAACATCAAACAAAAATCCAATAATCCAATCACGACTGACTTCTCTCATTGAAGGTAATGGCACATCCTGTACACACCAAATTGTCACCATTACTAGCTTCTTCACCCAATTCATATCACTAATAGCCTCTTCATCATTTTCCACTAATCTTGCAACTTTCCCTCTACTATAGCAATCATAAGCCACTCCGTAAGTATCTGCCCTCTCTGTCTCAACTTCCACACATTTCTTGCAGCAAATGATCTCCAACAACATGACACCAAAATTATAAACATCCACCTTTATGGTGATTGGTGCGTTCTTGAACCATTCAGGTGCAACATAGCCTTCAGTCCCCCCCGATGCCAGTGAGATGACAGGTTTGGTAGTTCATCAAAAGCTTTGCCAATCCAAAATCAGAAATTTTGGCAGTAAAAAAATCATCCAATAGTATGTTTTGAGGCTTTATGTCACAATAAATGATTTGCATGCTGCATTCCTCATGTAAGTACATAAGTCCTCTGGAAATTCCTAATGCAATCTACATTCTCTGTTGCCAACTTGGTCTTAATACTCCAAAGAGCAAACTTGACAATGAACCATTGTACATAAACTCATACACCAAAATTCGGTGTTCACCTTCATCACAATAGCCAAGTAATCGTACCAAA
Organism: Quercus variabilis; assembly: GCA_030445155.1. NCBI lineage: Eukaryota > Viridiplantae > Streptophyta > Magnoliopsida > Fagales > Fagaceae > Quercus > Quercus variabilis. The sequence goes on along the minus strand of CP129448.1, from coordinate 1,471,269 downwards.
TTCTTATGGTGAGTTTGGCCAATCACTGTTACTTCAGTTTTGAATTCCCTCTCACCTCCCTCTATCATCTTTTCTAGCTTCTTGATGGCAACATATTTGCTACAACTCAATACTATTACCCCTTTATAAACAGCGCCAAAAGAACCCCTACCCAATTCTTCTTTGGACCCACTTGTGGCTTCTTCAAGGTCTTTGTATGTAAATGAACGCAGATTCATATCAAGGCCTTTTGTATGTGGGGTTCTATAGAAATTTGGTAGTTTTTCTTGCCACAAGCAAAAGACAAGAAGAGAAATTGCAGCTACAGAAAAGAAGTTAAAAAAATATAGAAGTACCTAGGAGGACTGCAAGAATCGATATTGCTTGATCCTGATTTCCTTGGCCTGGATCTAGATTTGTAGGATTCTGTGAAGAGCTATTCAATTTCAATATAGAGCTTTTCTATCAACAGCATGGCGGTTGTACCTCCCATTAGAAAGCGGTAATCTGTTCTTCCAAAATCTTCCCGTGTCATTATTATATTTCGGATCCTGGAAAATGGCGACTGCACAATAACAATCGTGCAGACAAGATTTCTTGCATTCAAATTCTGTTATGGGTTGAAGTAGTTCATAGGCAGTTAAAGGCCAATCAGCATTCTCGATCTCCAAGATTTCAAACTGATCTTCCGAAATCACAGTACCCATCTCGTTACATTCATGCATGTAGCTTACATCATCTTGTTTGCGGCCAGTGTACTTGTTATTTACATCCAAGAGAGAGAAGCCTGGGGCTCATTGGCACTCTGGCTTACCATAAGCTCTCAGTGAACATATGCTATTGTAACCACAAGGGCCACTTCCAAAAGTGTCAACAATATTCAGGCAGATGTTTTCAGGAACATGCCAAGTTGCAGTCCAGGTTTGGCTTCCAGTAAAATTCTTTGGGTGAGTATAGAGTCTGAAAACACCATCAAAGTCAAGTGTTGCCCTGTAGTAGGAGTCTGACTCCGTCCTCAAGACCTCACCCTCTGATGAAAGATTGGATATAGCTCCCAGTGAGTTCTTGACTAGAAGGTAGCCTGACTTATCCATGATCAGCTCAGAAACATTATGTTCAGTATAATATGCTCCATAAGTATTTTTGGTGTAGACAGCTATTTGATTAAGTATCAAATCGTATGAGGAATTTGATATATTTTGTTGTCTGAAACGGAGCTGAAATTTACCCATCCCGAAGCTTTTTTCAGACATGGTAGAGAGAAGGCTTCTCGCAAAACCCAATACTTGGGTTGGTAACATGATATTGGTTGGTTCATCGAAGCTGTTCCATATGATGCTTGAGTTTTTGCTTTTTATAACAAAATTCCCAGTGTCTAGCATAGCCCCATTTGATACTTGAGGGTTCTCATTATTGCTGGACCTCCACGACTCCCATCCACTTGGAGCTATGAGTACAAGCTGTCCAGCTGTGTTAAGCTCAACTTTTGATTCTCTCTCTGCTGGATAGCGTCCGTTTGCAGACCAAACTATAGTTTTTTCTGTTATCTTAGCAAACCAGATTGCAAGAAGGAACTGATCTTGTTGACCTGGAAGGTGGCGGAATCCAAATGAAAAATCACCAGATGGTGAAGTCCGCGTTGAGTTATAATCTGTGGCGAAGAGAGCTGAACCCACACTTACGTTGGTATTAACTTGAGCAATTGCAGGCACCAGGAGGGTGATGACAAAGACAAGCAAATGATAGTAAAAAAGAGCAATTGCTGAAGCCATTGGAAAAAGATAGAGCTAACATATAAGTGGTAAATGGTGGTCTTACTATGACGAACTTTGTGTTGCCATGGTAAACATGATTGAGTTTAGGAGCCTAATTTGAACTTTTCCAATGGTCAAAATAGTCGGAAAGACCAGAATGCAGGCAGCACATATCAAAAAGGCTTCATTCTATTCAAAGGGACCAGGGAGCAAATACGGACGCGCAATATCTCCTTGACAATGATAGGGTCTTGACATGAAGTTTATAAGAGCTAACCCATGATTGGGGTTAGGTGAGTTTGGTCCTCTTTGCAATTACATGGGTGGTTCGATATAAGAGCATTCTCCTAAGTTTGTGTATAATAAAAAAAATGTGTAAAGTTTGTCTAAAAATGACTTGCTTTAATTTATATATAATCATGTAAATTTACAAGTTTGTTATAGTAATTGTATAAATTTACATTGATACTATTTATTTTGGATTTTGTTATTTATTCTTTCTTTATGTATATCGAAAATGAAGGAAGAAATTAAATGGTAGGTGTTGTGTGAAAAAAGGGAAAAAATTTAAAAAAAAATCAAGAAAAAAAATAATATTTTAATGAAATGTAATGTAAAATAAATAATTTTTATTTTTAGAATGATGTAAAATAGATAATATGATATGAGGTGTTTTAAAAAAGTGATTATATAAAATAAAAAAGTAGATTCTTGTGCTAAAATAAACATAAATTTTGCACAAGATGATGTGAATGCTCTAATTGTGTGTTTGGATGGCAGGATTTAGGCACATGAATTTAGATTTGGGTGATTGAAATCAAAATAACTTATTTGGATGGTTTACAAAGAATCAAGGATTTGGATTGAACAAATCCACCGAGGATTTTAAAATCCATCACTTTAAAATCAAAAATCAAGTATCCAAACACAACCTAAAGGACCATGATTTCTATCAATGAGACCACCAATTAATCTAATGCGTACTTAAGGGATCAAATCTCTTAAATGAGCACTTCTCTTTAACCCTACCAAGTTAAAACGAGTCAGTTCTTTTGGCTTTGGGTGGTGGCTTAGGCGTGTGGGACACAATCATTAAAGAAAAGCCGAAGCAAAGAAGGCCATTCAGGATTGAGCAATATAGTTTTGTAAGATAATTGGTGAACAATGAAATATATAAAGAATACACTATCTGCAAACAACCAAAACAATCAACATCAAAGGAAGACAGCTTCTATCGAAAAAGAAGGAAAAAGTTTCGCATTAACGTGTTGACTGTTGACTTTTAGACATTTGATTTTGATCCAAATGTTAACCCGGCGAAAATGGCCCACTACTACTATTTAGCAAAAAAAAAAAAAATTAGCAATGTACCACTGTTTCTGAAATATGTAGAGATCTTTCATCTTTTTGAAACTTGAATTTGTGAAAATTGAGTTTGCCGTAAAACTTGAGTTCCAAAAACTCGAGTTCTTTGAAAAAATAACCTTCAAATTTCTTGGAAAATTTTTTATTGTACCAAGTTCATGGAACTCGAGTATCATAAAAATTTTTTCAAAATTTGTCCAATCAGGTGTCTCCTCCACCCTTTTAGAGAGAAGGAGTAGGTATGGAGCATTATTCAAACTGATCGTTTAGTAATAAATGTAACCCATGTTATGAGATGAACATCTAAATAATGCCGAGGTGAACATCTAAACTCTAATTCCTTGGCTCTGTGTTAATGAAGCTGCAACTATACCTCGGCCTAACATCACTATGCGAAGTGAGGTGGGAGATAAGTCGGCTAAGCATTGGGTTGCAGTGCGCGTAGGGCTTTGCCAGAATGGATCCTCAGACTCATGGACATGCTCAGTCCTTTATGCACTTTGGGCTGGGCTTGCTCCTTTTATAATCCTTACTCCCTTCATAGGCCTATGATCCACGACCAATAAAAGGAAACTAGTAAAATCACTCCCCCACAACAAATCCTTCTGGCATGCCAATCCATTAAAGAGGCTCTCGGTGTTCCCAAGATCAAAGAGTTTGAAAAGTATGTGGGGCTTCCCTTTTTTGTTGAAAGATTAAAGAAAGCTTCATTTAGCTACATCAAACAATATGAAAAAAAAAAATTGTATTCTTTTCTATTTTGAAAAAATAAATTTTAAGAAAAATATTAATTTATTTTTATGTGTTTCATGAGGCACATGTATTTATTTCTAAGTATAATTAGAATTTTATAGGTGACAGACTAATGATTAATATAAAAAAAAAAGAACTTATATGGTTCTCTTTTTTCAAAATAAACGTGGAGGGAGGGTCTAAATATGTGTTCTTCCAAGTAGGGTCACGAGTCTAGGTAATTTATATTATTTTTTCTAAAACTTATATTACAAAAATAATTTTGAATATTGCAATCCTTCTCAAGTTTAGAAACAATTGAAATAAATAAAGAAAACACAAATGAAAATTTAATAATACACCTAAACAAAATATAGAAAATAAATAAATCTTATAATTGATTATTTATGAGCTTATTCAAATAATATGTTCGTATACTAAATTATATTAATCATAACAATTTACTTTTCTCCTCTTTTTAATGACATGCAATATAATTAATTCTCGAATATAATCCTACCTAATGAGTAATATACATGAACTATAAAAAATATTTTTTACAATAAATTTTTATATAAACTTATAATGTACTAGTACAACATCTACTAGTTCCTTATGAAACACATACATGTCAAACTTGAAGTAATCCCATGAGTTGGTTTTGTTCCAAAACTTTTACACTTTCATTCCAACTTTTGTGTCTATGACTCTATGCCTAACGTGAGAATCACCTAAAATTTTTAATTCTTTTTCTACTTTTGTTGGAAAATCAAAGAAAGCTTCATTTTTCATATTCTTTTCTTTTTAGAAAAAAATAATTGTCTTTTAAAAAAATAATATTAATTTATTTTTATGTGTTTAATGAGATACATGCATTATTTATTTATTTCTTTTTTTAAGAAGGAGGGTCGGAATTTGGGTTCTTCCAAACAAAATCACCATGATAAGGGTTGATAATTTATATTATTATTTATCTAAAATTTATATTTAAAAACAATTAATTTTGAATATCACATTCCTACAAAAGTTTAACTGTTTTAGCAACAATTGAAATAAAACAAAGAAAACAAAAAGGAAAATTTGATAATACAACCAATAAAAATATACAATTAATTTTGCAATTAAATTAGTAAAAAAAAACTTAATATTCGTGAGTAAATTCAAATTATATGTTTATATATTAAATTATTTCGATTATAATAATTTACATTTCCTATTTTTCAAATGACATGAAGTATAACTAATTTTCAAATATAATTACCTAATGAGATTTATACATGAACCATAAAAAATATTGCAAAATTTGTTTTTATATATGTGAAAAATTCTTGAAAATTTTTTAAATGCATGTCGAACTTGACTTTATCCCTTAAATTTTATATAATTAAGTAGATTATAAATATTTAAAATAGTAATTAGTTTTTAGAGTTCAGACCGCGGAGTGATTTATCTTTATTTTTTTGTTTTGTATGATACTTTACTTTCAAGAAATCAAGTACTAGATAAATTTTTTTTTCACTTTTTTTTTTCTTTTGTAAATTTTATATTATTAAGTGGATTATAAATATTTAAGATAGTTATTAGTATTTAGAGTGTCTAATGTGGAATGATTTATCATTAACTTTTTTTTATCTTCCTTTTTGTATGGTATTTTACTTTCAAGAAAACAAGTACTAGGTAATTTCTTTTCACTTTTTTTTTTTCTTTTGTAAATTTTATATTATGAAGTAGATTATAAATATTTAAGATATTAATGAGTATTCAGAGTGTGGAATGTGGAGTGATTTATCTTTATTTTTTTTCTTTTTATTTGGTCCTTTACTATCAAGAAAACAAGTCCTGAGTAATTTTTTTTTCACGTTTTTTTTTTTTTTTTTTTTTTATAAATTTTATATTATTAAGTGAATTTTAAATATTTAAGATAGTATTTGGTATTTAGAATGTTGATTGTGGAGAGATTTTTTTGATCTTTTTTTTTTATTTTTTATTTTTTGATCTTTTTCTTTTTGTATGGTACTTTACTTTCAAGAAATCAAGTACTAGGTAAATTCTTTTTCACTTTTTTATTTTATTTTATAAATTTTGTATTATTAAATATATTATAAATATTTAAGATAATAATTAGTATTTAGAGTGTCGTTTGTGGAGCGAATTTTTTAAATAATTTTTTTATTCTTTTTTCTTTTTGTATGGTACTTTACTTTCAAGAAATAAAGTACTAAGATTTTTTTTTTCTTTTGTAAATTTTATATTATTAAGTGGATTGTAAATATTTGAGATAGTTATTAGTATTTAGAGTGTGGACTATAAAATGATTTATCTTTATTTTTTTTCTTTTTATATGGTATTTTACTTTCAAGAAATCAAGTATTAGGTAAATTTTTTGTTTCACTTTTTTTTTATCCTTTTTAAATTTTATATTATTAAGTGGAATATATATATTTAAGATAGTTTTTACTATTTCGAGTGTCTAATGTGGAATGATTTAACATTATCATTTTTTTCTCTTTCTTTTTGTATTATACTTTACTTTTAAGAAATCAAGTACTGGTAATTGTTTTTCACTTTTTTTTATACACTTTATATTATTAAGTGGATTATAAATATTTAAGATAGTTATTAGTATTTAGAACTTTTAATATGAAATGATTTATCATTAACTTTTTTTTATCTTTTTTTTTTTTATAAGTACTTTACTTTCAAGAAATCAAGTACTTGATAATTTTTTTTCACTTTTTTTTTTCTTTTGTAAATTTTATATTATTAAGTGGATTATAAATATTTAAGATATTAAGGAGTATTTAGAGTCAGGAATGTGGAGTGATTTATCTTTATCTTTTTTTTTTTTTTATATATGGTATTTTACTTTCAAGAAATCAAGTATTGGGTAATTTTTTTTTTCACTTTTTTTTTCTTTTATAAATTTTATATTATTAAGTGGATTTTAAATATTTAAGATACTAATTAGTATTTAGAATATGGATTGTAGAGATTTTTTATTTTATTTTATTTTTTGTCTTTTTCTTTTTGTATGGTACTTTACTTTCAAGAAATCAAGTATTGTGTAAATTCTTTTTCACTTATTTTATTTTATTTTATAAATTATGTATTATTAAGTGGATTATAAATATTTAAGATAGCAATTAGTATTTAGAGTGTGGACTGTGAATCGATTTTTTAAAATATTTTTTTATTCTTTTTTCTTTTTGTATGGTACTTTACTTTCAAGAAATAAAGTACTAAAAATTTTTTTTTCTTTTGTAAATTATATTATTAAGTTGATTGTAATTATTTTAGATAGTTATTAGTATTTAGAGTGTGGACTATGAAATTATTTATCTTTATCTTTTTTTTTTTTTTTTTTTTTTTTTTGTTTTTTTTTGTTTTTGTATGGTATTTTACTTTCAAGAAATCAAATATTGGCAAATTTTTTTTTTTCATTTTTTTTTTGGTAAATTTTATATTATTAAGTAGATTATAAATATTTAAGATAGTTATTTGTATTTAGAGTGTCTAATGTGGAATGATTTATCATTATAATTTTTTTCTCTTTCTTTTTGTATAGTACTTTACTTTCCAGAGATCAAGTACTGAGTAATTTTTTTTACTTTTTTTTTTCTTTTGTAAATTTTATATTATTAAATAGATTATAAATATTTAAGATATTAATTAGTATTTAGTGTATGGACTGTAGAGTGATTTATCTTTTATTTTTATTTTTATTTTTCTTTTTGTATGGTTCTTTACTTCTTCAAGAAATCAAGTATTGGGTAAGGTTTTTTTTGCTAAATTTTATATTATTAAGTGAATTACAAATATTTAAGATAGTAATTAGTTTTTAGAGTATGGATCGTGGGTTGATTTATCCTTTTTTTTTTTTTTGTATGGTACTTTACTTTCAAGAAATCAAGTACTTGGTACTTTTTTTTTTTCCCATTTTTTTTCTTTTATAAATTTTATATTATTAAGTAGATTATAAATATTTAAGATAATAATTAGTTTTTAGAGTGTGGACCATGGAGTGATTTATCCTTTTTCTTTTTAATCTTTTTCTTTTTGTATAGTAATTTACTTTCCAAAAATAAAGTACAAGGTTAACTTTTTTTCACTTTTTTTTTTTTTTGCAAATTTTATATTATTAAATGAATTACAAATATTTAAAATAGTAATTAGTATTTGGAGTGCGGGCCGTGGAGTGATTTATCTTTATCTTTTCTTTTTCTTTTTCTTTTTGTATGGTACTTTAATTTCAAGAAATCAAGTACTAGGTAAATTATTCTTTTCACTTTTTTTTTTTTTAGTTTTGTAAATTTTATATTATTAAGTGGATTATAAATATCTAAAATAGTAATTAGTATTTAGAGTGTGGACTGTGGAGTAATTTATCTTTTTTTTTTTTTCTTTTTCTTTTTGTATGATACTTTACTTTCAAGAAATCAAGTAATGGGATTGGTTTGATTTTTTTTTTCAGCTTTTTTTTTCTTGTGTAAATTTTTAATTATTAAGTAGATTATAAATATTTAATATAGTAATTAGTTTTTAGAGTTTGGACCATGGAGTGATTTATTTTTATATTTTTTGTTTCATTTTTCTTTTTGTACGGTACTTTACTTTCAAGAAATTAGATACTGGATAAATATTTTTTTTTTTCACTTTTTTTTCCTTTTATAAATTTTATATTATTAAGTAGATTATAAATATTTAAGATAGTTATTAGTATTTAGAGTGTCTAATGTGGAATGATTTATCATTATCATTTTTTTTTCTTTCTTTTTGTATAGTACTTTACTTTCAAGAAATCAAGTACTGGGTAATTTTTTTTACTTTTTTTTTCTTTTGTAAATTTTATATTATTAAGTAGATTATAAATATTTAAAATATTAATTAGTATTTAGAGTATGGACTGTGAAGTGATTTATCTTTATCTTTTATTTATTTATTTTTTTTTTTGATTCTTTACTTCTTCAAGAAATCAAGTATTGGGTAAGGTTTTTTTTGGTAAATTTTATATTATTAAGTGAATTATAAATATTTAAGATAGTAATTAGTTTTTAGAGTGTGGACCGTGAAGTGATTTATCTATTTTATTTATTTATTTATTTTTATTTTTTTTATGATACTTTACTTTGAAGAAATCAAGTACTTGGTACTTTTTTTTTCACATTTTTTTTTTCTATTGTAAATTTTATATTATTAAGTAGATTATAAATATTTAAGATAATAATTAGCATTTAGAGTGTGGACCATGGAGTGATTTATCTTTTTTGTTTTTTAATCTTTTTCTTTTTGTATAGTACTTTACTTTCCAAAAATAAAGTACAAGGTAAACTTTTTTTCACTTTTTTTTTGGGTAAATTTTATATTATGAAATGGATTACAAATATTTAAAATAGTAATCAGTATTTGGAGTGTGGACCGTGGAGTGATTTATCTTTATCTTTTCTTTTTCTTTTTCTTTTTGTTCGGTACTTTAGTTTCAAGAAATCAAGTATTGGATAAATTTTTTTTTCACTTTTTTTTTTTTTTTAGTTTTGTAAATTTTATATTATCAAGTGGATTATAAATATCTAAAATAGTAATTAGTATTTAGAGTGTGGACTCTGGAGAAATTTATCTTTATTTTTTTTTTTTTTTTTTTTGTATGATACTTTACTTTCTAGAAATCAAGTATTGGATATGGGTTTTTTTTTTTTTTTCAATTTTTTTTTCTTTTGTAAATTTTATATTATCAAGTAGATTATAAATATTTAATATAGTAATTAGTTTTTAGAGTTTGGACCGTGGAGTTATTTATCTTTATCTTTTTTGTTTTATTTTTTTTTTTGTACGGTACTTTACTTTCAAGAAATTAGGTATTGGAAATTTTTTTTTTTTCACTTTTTTTTTCTTTTATAAATTTTATATTATTAAGTGGACTATAAATATTTAATATAGTTATTAGTATTTAGAGTGTCTAATGTGGAATGATTTATCATTATTTTTTTTAATTTCTTTTTTTTATGGTACTTTAGTTTCAAGAAATCAAGTACCGGGTAATTTTTTTTCACTTTTTTTTTGTGGTAAATTCTATATTATTAAGTAGATTATAAATATTTAAGATATTAATTAGTATGTAGAGTGTGGATTGTGGAGTGATTTACTTTTATCTTCTTTTTTTTTTTAATTTTTTTTTGAATGGTACTTTACTTTTAAGAAATCAAGTATTGGGTAAGGTTTTTTTTTTTTTTTTTTTGTCACTTTTTTTTTGATAAATTTTATATTATTAAGTGGATTATAAATATTCAAGATAATAATTAGTTTTTAGAGTATGAACGGTGGAGTGATTTATCTTTATCATTTTGTTTTCTTTTTCTTTTTGTATAGTACTTTACTTTCAAGAAATCAAGTACTAAGTAAAATTTTTTTTTTCACTTTTTTTTTTTTTTTTGTTTTGTAAATTTTATAATATTAAGTGGATTATAAATATTTAAGATAGTAATTATTTTTTAGATAGTGAATGATGGAGTGATTTATCTTTTTCTTTTTGTATGGTACTTTACCTTCCAGAAATCAAGTACTAGGTAAACTTTTTTTTTTTTTTTTCACTTTTTTATTGGAAATTTTATATTAAATAATTGATTATAAATATTTAAGATAATAATTAGTATTTGAAGTGTGGACCGTGGAGTGATTTATCTTTATCTTTCTCTTTTTGTATGGTATTTTACTTTCAAGAAATCAAGTACAAGGTAAATTCTTTTTTTCATTTTTTTTTTGTTAATTTTGTATTATTAAGTGAATTATAAATATCTAAAACAGTAATTAGTATTTAGAGTGTGGACTGTGGTGTGATTTGTCTTTATCTTTGTATTTTTTTTTCTTTTTGTATGGTACTTTACTTTTAAGAAATAAAGTACTGTGACTTTTTTAGAATGGATGTGAGAGTTGAGAGGTTGAAGCAGGTTGCTCAAAGTGGATATATTGGTGCCTTTTACTCCTTAATTCAAGAGGAGGTTAAACTTTTGGAGCACATTGACGTGCTACCATTTGTTGAGACTCCTTTACACATAGCTGCGTCTATTGGGCACATACCATTTGCTTGGAAACTAAATCAAGATGGGTTTAGTCCCATTCACCTTGTTCTACAAAATAGGCATATCGAGCTGGTACGATGGCTTCTACAGTTTGATGGGGACCTTGCTCGTGTCAAAGGAAGGGAGCGTCACACTCCTTTGCATTATGTAGTAGCAACAAGCAATCACCACCTTGATCTATTGGAAGAATTTCTATTAGTCTATCCTAATTCTATTGCAGATGTGATGGTGCAAAACGAGACTGCTCTGCATATTGCCCTCAAATATGACAAGCTCAAGACTTTTATGTTCTTTGTGGGATGGCTTGGAAGAAATTTATCTAAAAATGCTGAATTTTATGAAAGAGGCGTCATGAATTGGGAAGACGATCATGGCAATACTATGTTGCACGTTGTAGTATCAAAAAATGAAAGCCAGACAAGCTCTCTCCACTAACATCTATTCAGTATTATCAAGCTATGAATAAAAGGGAAAAATAAAACGTAAAATAACCGAAATATTCTAGATGACCATTTTATTTTTTGAACCAAAATTCAATTTTGGGGCTAAGCAATTTTTTTTCACTAAAAATTAAAATCTTTTATATTTTAATATAATACTTAAAAATGATTAAAATTTTAAGGAGTGATGGCCTCCCTTGGTGTATGTACATATTGTTAGTAATATGTAAAAAATTATCTCATCATTTAATGATTCAATGGCTTTGCAGTTGCATCTAAAATACATTATATATGATCATTTTTTTTCTTCTTTCATTATAATTTTTATTGAAAAGCATAAAAGAAGAAGTTTATGCTTTTGGATTAAGAACGGACCAAGCACAAGGATTGATTAATTTACATTGATGAGATTAGTGACCGTGTATCACTACATTTTATAGGCTGTGAGTCACTTACTTGCTTGGGGTTCAGAATTTGTCAGTATAAACCGTACGAATTTAGAGGGTAAAACAGCATGGGACATCTTGCAAGGACAAACACAGGTAGACAATAGAAAGATCAAGGTTATGCTACACCTTGCTAAAGTTAAATCAGGTTCATCTCTTTCTACAAAAATTGGTATGCAGACTGCCTAAGGCCACCATCAATAGGATATTTCAAGTTTTGGGGAAAGAATCATGTTCGTCAAATGACGGCATTATCAGACGAAAGGCGGAATATACTTCTGGTGGTTGCAGCCCTGCTTGTAACAATCAGCTATCAAGTGGTGCTCAACCCTCCTTGGGGACTTTGGCAAGATGATCGTAAGTACAATGCCACAAAAATAGGGAATACTACTCATTCGGGAACCAATGATCAGACTCAGTGCAATACAACAGTAGCACACACAGCGGGGACACCCATTGCTTCAAAAGAATATGGATTCTTCTTTTTTATGGTGTTCTCAGTTTGTAATTTTTTAATATTTGAGATGTCAAACTTAATGGTTGTTCTCCTCCTTCTAGTACAGTACAACAGGGGTCCGATCTTCATGGTCATTCTCTCCCTCGGGTTTTGTTTTTGTATGTCATTCTTGACCATAAACCAGACTCCAGTGTTGGCGATTTCTCTTTTTGTGCTTTGTCTTGTATATACGATCCTAGTAATGGTTGTTTTTGGTTTAGGAATAGACTGGTTTGCGGATTCAATCATTGGAGAAGAATTGATGGGAGAAAAAAAAAAATTTGGCCGACCTTGGAGCTATATATATGCCACAAACTATTTTACAACATTTTTACAAACTCATCTAGGCTAATTATTAACATCTCATTTTCACTCACCACATGAAAAGTTTATAAAAAGGTTGTAACTCTAGCATATTTCTTTTTGTTTTTGTTTCTTTAATAATAAAATTTAGTGTATGCGTTTCTAAGGGCATAGTTGAAGTACCCAATGTTGTCTATGAATATAATGTATATAGTAATAAAGCAGTGTGATTGCATAGATAGTATTACTTAATTTTTGAATTTGTAATCATATTTCTCACGTACCTTTGTATTAGAGTTCCATCCCTTCTCCTTTGTGTGTGTATATGTTTGTTTATTAATTAAAAAAAAAAAAAAAAAAAAAAAAGGCCCAGTGCAATTTGTTTGAATTTTCTAGACACAAAGGACAGATTTTAATTGGCACATATTAGATGATTGTGGTACATTGGTTGATTCTTGACTAGGTTGGCTTAATGATGCAACAAATGCTCCAATTAAGGGCTGAAGTACTGCTTCATGCTGCTGTTTTATACGTGGTGTTCTCGTTTGTACTAGACTTCAAAATTGAGCACCCTGTATTGGGGTCAAGTTGAACTATGAATGAGATTGTGGTCAGGGGGTTGTGTTTCTTTTGGCCCCAAGTCTTGTGATTAAAATAGTGCCAGTCTCATCTAAGTGGGTTCTTGGAAGCGGTGGTTAATACTTGGATATTTGTTTTTGTAAAGTAAGAGAATTTTATTTGAAAGAGAATTGTTCAGTCATGGATATTCTTCCCTTTAGGAGTTGATATTCATTGTGTGTTCTCTCTTTTTCTACCTTTTGACTTATAAAAAAGACTTCAAATGCTTGCACTTGCTCACGGCAACCTCAGACTTGTTTTTTTCTGATTAACAATTGTCTTGTTCATCAATAATTAAAAAGTGATCAGAATTTGAGGATTTCCCAAGATTTGGATAGCCTGCCTTCTTGATTACAGTTGTGCTTCCTTCAGGGAGCAACTTAAGATGCAATGTATTTGCTACAGCTCGCTCTGAACTGCTTATAAGTCTTTATTAGTCTATTCTTTTTACCATAATTTGTGTTGTTGTTGTTGTTGTTTATTTTATTTTATTTTATTTATTTATTTTTTTAATATAATGAGAAAGTGAAGAGCATAACATTTATCAACTCGGTCTCGTGATGTATACAAATCTTGGTGGATCTCATGCATTGAAGATCTGTACTTGACATATGGAACACATGAATAACCTGCTATCTCTACAATAGTATTAAGGAAATGGACTGACCCAGAAGAATTTGTAATAGTATGGTTTAATCTAATTGCAAATATGTATTATCCTATTTACGCTTAGCAAAAAGGAAAAAAAAGAAAGAAAAAAAAAAAAGAAAGATGTAATGTCGTGAAGTATATAAAAGCAAGATTGATACAAATTTGATAGCAGTTACTTTAAACAAATAGTTGTCACTCAACAGAGAATTATAAAAGAATATTGAGAGCAAACAACATTTGGCCTGGTTTGTTATTTATTTTCATCTTTTGCTGGAGATATTTCCTGTATACATGGGCTTGCACTTGCTTATGGAAACCTAAGACTTGTTTATTCTGATTAACAATTGTCTTGTTCATCTTCATTTACCTAGACAGGATCTGATATGTATGTATGTATATATGTTTTGCAGCAGGGTCCTAGGTCACCTTTTAACTATTTAGTTATATTGGAAAATCCTGAAATATATGTCTTTCTCCCTTCACACAACTTTGATTTTGAAGTCGTTAAAGAAGCCAATCCTGTTACTCATAAAACAAAGTTTAAGGATTCTGGAAGCAACCCAAGCCCAATGTGGAAGGGTTACCGCACCAAAAATAGGTATAAAAATAGTCATATTTGTTATAAAGTTGTTGGGTTGTTTATTGCAAAGGTCTAAAAGGCTCTCTTTAAATGTGAAGGCATTTTGTCAGCCGTCAAGAATGTTCAGATATTTTGGACTGGATAAGCAGAACCCAAGGGTCATCAAGCAATGAAGCTATTTTTTCGTTCACTTGAATCTAATTCATTATGAGAATGACCTTACAGAGTCCAAAATGAAACAATTTTCCCCCTTTCAGAGGTAAGTTTTCAAGGCCCTTGCCTTATTATAGCATATTTCTATCCCTGTCCACTTTGATCAAGACCTTTGAGCATTCATCTTTTTTGCAGAGACTCAAAAAAGAGAAATATATCGGAAGCATTCATCTTTATTGGAAGCCAAATTGAGTTTGTTTCATAAAGGAGGATTTTGATAATGAGATCAGTGTATGTATATTTGTAATCAATAGGGTCTACTGCCACATTCATTTTCTGCTTAAATTGTAGTATGTAATGACTTGAAATCTTAATATGGAATAAGACTATGCGTTACCCAATTTTGGTATTATTTCTGATCTATCTTATTTCTTCTTTTTATCCTGTGGACGCGCGTGTGTGAGAGAGAGAGAGATTTTTTGTTTTGGGGGGTGGGGATTGAAAAGGTAAAAAGTCTTTGGCCTGAGAATATTCTTGGACTAATGCTATTGTTTTCTGATGCAAATGTAAGCAACTAAATGGTTGCTTTTAAGGACATTGTTGTTTATCAAAAAAAAAAAAAAAATGACATTGTTTATAAAACGAGGGTGTACAATACAATGAATACATTATACATGTATGTATGTGCTCAGTGTAAGCTAACTAAAATTAGCTCTCTTGGTCTTTGGACTCTTCCCTAGAAGACTGATGGTTGTTAACTACTTTGATAAAAAATAAATAAAAAAACAAAAAAAACTACTAATAAGTCTAGTGTCACTACCTTTTCTATAACTTTGCTATATGTAGTGACTCATGAGTGGTGAAATCATAAATCCATATGGACCTATTATTTTATTTCCACTACTCACAAGTCGTCACGTAACAAGTTATGGCAAAATTGTGACAAAGTTGTGGCATTAGACTTACTCAAAAACTACCCCACATTGTAAATACATTCCGTTTCAGTAATAGTATTGCAGCAAAGTCGTGATAAACAACTCAGCAGTGAGGTCATTGTTGTCAAGAGTGGAAACGGGCAACTGTTCACGTTTCAGCTCCACTGAGGAACCAGGAGTTTCTGAAATTAGGGAGTTCGATTTTGATCAGGGCTAAGAGATGTGTACTCAGATCTAATTGCAGAAAACAATCCTGATGACTTCCTTGATTTGGAAGGTGTATTTACTGAGAAAGTACTTGCAGAAGAAAGAAGGAATTTCTCAGAAGTGCAGGGAGACTTCTCAGCAGAGGAGGAATTAGAAGAAGGAGAGATTCTTGAATAATTGAAACTGTAAAAGGAAAGGACCAACTGCCGAGGGTTGTGCTGATATTTATGATTTTTATTTGTGCTTTGGCATTGAGCTCTGGTTGCTGCAATCATGCCTATGAAACAAAATTACTTTCTTAGCATGATTGATTGAGAAGCGCATGCTTCATTCATATCATGTGGAAGGAGGTGTCTCACTAGCTCATAGCGTCTATATTTCCTCTTCTACAGATGATGATGCTTTTGGTTGAGACTACAATATCTAGCCTGTCAATTTTCTAGGGACCATTGCCCACAAGCTAAACAGGACAGAAGCAGATGACATCAAAATAGTTAAAAGGTGATCTGAATTTGAGGATTTCCCAAGATTTGGATAGCCTGCCTTCTTGATTACAGTTGTGCTTCCTTCAGGAAGCAACTTTAATGCAATGCATTTTGCTACAGCTCACTCAGAACTGCTTATAAAGTTTTCATTAATTGATTCTTTTTACTGGTTTAGAGTGTCAAACTCTCATCTTCTGTCATTTGGGTATAATTTGTTAATATTGATTTCCTTAGATGCTTGGTAAAGTGTGATCTACATCTAATGTTTTCTTCTTGTGAAGATATGAAAATTTATTGTAGAGATACGAATGTGTTTTTTGCACTGATTCCATGGTCATTTGTTTTTCTTGACTTAAGACCTTGTTGCAAATGAAAAGAAACCCAGAATCTATCCAAAAAGAAATGAAGCATGCTCCCAATCATGTGTAAGGTAAACAGATGCTCTCCCACAATGATTGTCAAATTCCTATATAATTGATTAGTAATAGAATAATCAATTCTTATTTGTCATTATTTGACAGAAACAGCTTCCTGTCTGTTATTACAATTATAAAAGTCATCCTCAGAAACAGCTTCCTGTCATTATTTGACAGACACACTGATAATATTCAATAGAATCAATATGAAACTACTTACAGTAGTTTAAATTCGTAGATATCCACACTATATATAGACTATAGACACCAACAACCCCCAAAGTTACAACTAAATGTCAAAATACATTTACAAGACAAACATGGTAGTTTACTGTGCACAACACAGTTAGTAAGTGGTAGTACTAAGCTTAAATTCAAGACAAGATCTATTGATTAATACAATCTTTCCAAATGACTAAACTTTCAAAGGCAGTCATGAAAATGCTTATTTGGAAATTATTTGGCCTATTATGACACTACATCACTTAGACACTACTATTATTTGAAAATCCCATCGATGACTTTTCAGCTTAGGACGTTGAACTGTAGAGGAAAGGACATGGAGGTGTAGAAATCTCAAGAATTCCTTCTAGCATATGAGTGACTTCTCTCATGGAAGGCCTCAATAATGGCACATCTTGTACACACCAAATTGCCACCATTACTAGATTCTTCACCCATTTCATATCACTAATAGCCTCTTCATCATTTTCCACCAATTTTTCAACTTTCCCTGTACTATAGCATTCATATGCCCAATCTATAAGTATTGCTGCCTTCTCCATCTCAACTTCCACGCATCTCCTGCAGCAAACGATCTCCAACAACATGACACCAAAACTATAAACATCCACCTTTACTGAGATAGGTGTGTTCCTGAACCATTCTGGTGCAACATAGCCTTTAGTCCCCCTGATGCCAGTGAGAGTCCAGGTTTGTTGGTTCATCAAAAGCTTTGCCAATCCAAAGTCAGAAATTTTGGCTATAAAAAAATCATCCAAGAGTATGTTTTGAGGCTTTATGTCGCAATGAATGATTTGCATGCTGCATTCTTCATGTAAGTACATTAGTCCTCTAGCAATTCCTAATGCAATTTGCATTCTTTGTTGCCAACTTGGTCTTATTACTCCAAATAGAAAGCTCGACAATGAGCCATTGTACATAAACTCGTACACCAAAATTCGGTGTTCACCTTCATCACAATAGCCAAGTAACCGTACCAAATTCCTATGGTGAGTTTGTCCGATCACAGTTACTTCAGTTTTGAATTCCCTCTCACCTTCCTTTATCATCTTGTCTAGCTTCTTGACAGCAACATATTTGCTATGACTTGATAGTAATACCCCTTTATAAACAGCGCCAAAAGAACCCCTACCCAATTCTTCTTTGAAACCACTAGTGGCTTCTTCAAGATCTTTGTATGTAAATGAACGAAGATTCATTTCAAGATCTTTTGTATGTAAGGTTCTGTAGAAATGTGGTAGTTTTCCTTGCCACAAACAGAAGAAAACTAGAGAAATTGCTGCTACAGAAAAGAAATTAAAAAATACAGAAGTACCTAGGAGGACTGCAAGGATCAATGTTGCTTGATTCTGTTTTCCTTGGCCTGGATTTGGATTTTTAGGATTCTGTGAAGAGCTATTCAATTTCAATATCTTGAATAGAGCTTTTCTATCAACGGCCCTGTGGTCGTACCTCCCATTAGAAAGCGGTAATTTCTTCTTCCAACATCTTCCTGTGCCATTATTATAGTTCGGATCCTGGAAAATGGCAACTGCACAATAACAATCGTGCAGACAAGATTTCTTGCATTCAAATTCTGTTGTGGGTTCTAGTAGTTCATAGGCAGTTAAAGGCCAATCAGCATTCTCCATCTCCAAGATTTCAAATTGATCTTCCGAAATCACAGTACCACCAATCTCGTTACATTCATTTATGTAGCTTACATAGTCTTGTTTGCAGCCACTATACTTGTTATTTACATCCAAGAGAGAGAAGCCTGGGGCGCATTCGCACTCTGGCTTACCATAAGCTCTTAGTGAACATATGCTATTATAACCACAAGGGCCACTTCCAAAAGTGTCAACAATATTCAGGCAGATGTTTTTAGGAACATACCGAATTGCAGACCAGGTTTGGCTTCCAGTAAAATTCTTTGGGTGAGTATAGAGTCTGAAAACACCATCAAAGTCAAGTGTTGCCCTGTAGTAGGAGTCTGACTCTGTCCTCAAGACCTCACCCTCTGATGAAAGATTGGATATAGCTCCCAGTGAGTTCTTGACTAGAAGGTAGCCTGACTTATCCATGATCAGCTCAGAAACATTATGTTCAGTATAATATGCTCCATAAGTATTTTGAGTGTAGACAGCTATTTGATTAAGTATCAAATCGTATGAGGAATTTGATATATTTTGCTGTCTGAAACGGAGCTGAAATTTACCCACCCCGAAGCTTTTCTCAGACATGGTAGAGAGAAGGCTTCTCGCAAAACCCAATACTTGGGTTGGTAACATGGTATTGGTTGGTTCATCGAAGCTATTCCATATGATGCTTGAGTTTTTGCTTGTTATAACAAAATTCCCAGTGTCTAGCATTGCCCCATTTGATACTTGATGGTTCTCATTGTTGTTGGACCTCCACAACTCCCATCCACTAGGAGCTATGAGTACAAGCTGTCCAGCTGTGTTAAGCTCAACTTTTGATTCTCTCTCTGCTGGATAGCGTCCGTTTGCAGACCAAACTATAGTTTTATCTGGTATCTTAGCAAACCAGATAGCAAGAAGGAACTGATCTTGTTGACCTGGAAGGCGGCGGAATCCAAATGAAAAATCACCAGATGGTGAAGTCCACGTGGAGTTATCATCAGTGGCAAAGAGAGCTGAACCCACACTTACGTTGGTATTAACTTGAGCTGTTACAGGAACCAGGAGAGTGATGACAAAGACAAGCAAATGATTGGGAAAAAGAGCAATTGCTGAAGCCATTGGAGAAAGATAGAGCTAATACGTAAGTGGTAAATGGTGGTCTTATTATGATGAACTTTTTTTTTTTTTTTTTTGAGAAATTTATTATGATGAACTTTGTGTGGCCATGGAGAACATGATTGAGTTTATGTAAAGAATGTACCATATGCAAACAACCAAAACAATCAACATCAAAGGAAGACAGCTTTTTAAAAAAAAAAAAAAAAAAAAAAAAGAGAAAAACTTTGGCATTAACATGTTGACTGTTGACTTTTAGACCTTGGTTTTGATCCAAATGTTAGCCCATTACATTTAACTTTTACTATTCGGCTTATTTTTGCTATTTATGGAACCTATTGCACTTTTTAGTATTAATAATGAGTCTCACTGTACTATTTTAGTTACCTTTTAGCTTTATCTACTGTACTTTTAGGAAAATATTTTTAATTTCAGCTAAATAAGTTGTTTCCGAACCGTGTCTAGCATAGCCCCATTTGATACTTGAGGGTATACACTTATAAATGATATCTCACATTAAATGAATAATCTTTTATGAATTTTTATACGATAAATATTTTTTGGACAAAATTTAGTTACAAAATAAACATTATTACATTACTACTTTACTCAATAAAATAAACATTACTACATATTTTGAAAATCTAATCGTAGAATTACATGGTCTTTAAACTCTTAATACATATATCAAATTTTGTGTTAATCAGATATTATTTATTATATGATCTATAAGCTTATATTTTATACATAATTTTAAACTACAAAAACTTATAATTTAAACAATTTGTTAATGATATAGCAATTGATCATTAATTTTCTAGAAATTTTGCAAGCAGAGAGGATACAAAAAGAACATGTAATCGAATGGTGGATTTGTCAAAATTTAGCTTCAATAAAAGGAACTTGAGTAAGATTATAGCCTTAGACTACAACCAATTTATATCTATATATATCTAAAAATTGGAACGTAGTATTTATTACTGCTATGCTAGCTTTAGTTAAGTCACATCAGCGCCATATCATCATTTATTTTCTTTCTTTCATTTTTATTTTTTGATTTATCGATTGACATCTATTGAGCATCTCCTTAGATTCAATTGTTATGCTATTATATAGAATTTTGATAGTCACCGATAGCTTGCAACCTCTTCACCTCCTCACCTTTCATTTCTTTCTTTATTAATTATCAGTTGTTCTCTCTCCACAAATTGATCGGTATGGCCTTCAATGGGATAGTTTCTTGAGTGTTTTAATCGTTCTTTCTATCATGACTCAAGTATGGTGCAAGAGACAGAGAATGACTCTAGAGCTTGCAGATGAAACTGAAGCACATGAGAGGCAAACATTAGTAGCCCAGGTTCAAAGGGTAAGAACTCAAAATGAGTTTTGTTT
This sequence comes from Quercus variabilis, assembly GCA_030445155.1. Classification (NCBI taxonomy): domain Eukaryota; kingdom Viridiplantae; phylum Streptophyta; class Magnoliopsida; order Fagales; family Fagaceae; genus Quercus; species Quercus variabilis. The sequence continues at coordinate 1,450,263 of CP129448.1, read as the reverse complement.
TATTTTTTATTCTTATTATTTATTTATTTCCATCTCATCACATGAAAATAAATAAAGTAATTCAATTTTGGGATTTCATGATGAATGAATTTGAGTTTTCATGGCCTCAAAACTATTCAAATATATTTTTTCTTTTTCATAATTGATTTGAGTTTGGCATTTGATCATGTTTGTTATAAATTGCTTTATGGTTTCCCTTCTCTAGGTTGCAAGAATGTTACTCTCAATATGTTTGCTATAATATTTTTCTATTTGATAATTAACTTCAATGTGATGTTTTCATTTTGATATTTGTTTTAGAGTAAGAGTGTTATTTATTTTCACCAAAGAGAAATTGCTATTGTTCTCTTTTTCCTGTCATTTTATATAATGATCTTTTTTTTTTTAATCTCTATTTAGTTTGTCCACTTATTGACAAATGTTAACAATCAAGCCTCGCAATCACTAGAAGCTTTTTATTTTGTTGAAAATCATACCAATCAAGCGGTAACCATTCTTTTCTTAGAAACTTTTGAAGGAAGGGGAATAAATATTTTGTTTTTCTTGGGTGGTGCTTGATAATTTGCTTTTTATGGTTCAATACACATCAGTTATATTAGATTTCCTTTTTCTTATATTAATAATTTGTTGTTTACTGTTGTAAGGTTGAAATTTATCAACCATCTTGTTGGCTTTATTCTGTGCCAATTTGCTTGTAATTTAGCACTTAGTAACCCTGTATTTAGGTGGGATTCTTGTAAGGGTAGTGTGTGAAGAGAGTTGAAGAATTGCTCATCTTTGTGCAAAGAAGCAAAGACTCAAGGCTAGGACTTGCGACTGACTCGCGGCTCGCAAGTTGCCAAATTCTATGCACGTGAGAAGCATGCAAGAAGGTGAAGGGTCACGCCAGCTGTCGCACTATATGACAAAAGTCCCAGGCTGGCCAGGCCGTTACCTCGCGACTTGAACTCGCGACTTGGACAAGCCGCGAGGAGCTGCCAACTTACCCTGTTTGGCCAAAACTGACTCTTCGTATTTTAAACACACACCACTATATATAGACTCTTATACCCATGAAATCAAGAGAGCTTCCAGAGAGAAAAATTGAGAGAGAAATCCTAGAGAAAAATAAGATTGCCTCATCCACAATCTTCACTAAGAGACTTCTCAAATTCCTCTACTCTCTTCCTTTCCATTGATAAATCCTTGAGAGGTTATTGACCAAATCCTTGTCTCGCCACACCCATGTCTGTGAAAAGGTCTTTTGGTGTTAAGGGAAGCAGTTTGGGAAGGAACCAATGGTTATTGGTTGATGCTATGGGCTATAGCGGAATTTGGTAAGCTAAAGAAGAAAAAGGTTCGGCGCAACCTCATTGGAATAAGAAGTTTGGAAGGCTTAGGTACCTTGGTAGATTAGGCTTGGAGGGTTTATTGCTGTTCATGTATCCCAGCTACATTTTCTAGTGGATTATTGACTGCTTGGAGGGCGACGGAGAGGTTTTACGCCTAGGGCTTCAGTTTCCTCTTCGATAACACATCACGTGTTGTCTTTATATTTGCATCTCTCTTCCCTTAATCTTTACCATTTATTATCTGCTGTGGATGTGATTTTAAATTGGTTTAGATTGTTTATCAATTCTGTCATTGGCTTATGTTCATGTTCCGCACATTAATTGTTTGATTATAAGCTTGAATTGATAGTTTGTAATTTGGGGTCAAAACGTTTATAGTGTTTTCAACGCTATTTGAACTTTCAACTGTTTAATTGGCCTGTTTAGTGACCTAGAAATTGTGAAATGAAAGAGAAAAAAAGTAGAGTTTGAATCTTAATTTTTATTTTTGTTTGGAACTTGGGTCTAACAGTTTAAATTTTTTTAAATGAAACTTAAATTCTTCAAAGTACATCAGTTTAAGTAGATTGTTGTGTTATGGCTGGAATTTTGTGTTTTGGACCTTAGTTGGCCTGTTTGGTTGATGAATAACTTTGTGGATTGTTTAGCTTTTGAAAAATTGTTTGGAATTTTAGGAGTGATAAAATTCAAAGACCTGAATTCCTTTTAAATTTCACTAGTATCTAGCTTTAAGCTAATTTTTGTGTGGATGGAAAAATTAATTGGTTCTTGATTATTGAATATCTATCTATAATATTTTGTACATGAACAATAGTTGGGTTTATAGTTTTAGATTTTGGATTATGTAATTATTTTCAAAAACTTGATTTTCTTTTTAGAATTTTCTCCTCTTGAATATCTAGAATACTATGTACATGAGTATTAGACAAAACTTAACAATACTACTATAGGCTAAGTTTTAAATTTTGAATTTTGCTATTTCTTTCATTATTAAACATGGTATGATATAGCTGATGTGATCCAATGAAGGCGAAAGCAACTACTATTTTTGGGGTATAGCAACTGATACAATTTGATAATTTTCCATAGTCATTTAAAGTTCATGAGTTGGAATGCTAATAGCCATCTTCTCTGAGGCAAGAACAATTGGCCCTACTGGAATGCCACAAGGTGTTGGAATGCCACCAACTTTGACCACAACGTGTTAGAAAATTTTTATGAAATTTTTATTATTGATTAAATGGTCATTTAAGTGGAAATATCAAATTAATTTATTTTTAATATCCTTTTCATCATTTTTCCTTTTTACCAACTTTTGAGATTTGTAAATTACTTTCTATTTAACAATTAATTTCATATATATAGTGATATAAGGCATGGTTTAATTGCTTTTTACCACAAACTTAAAGGCTTAGTGTATGTTTGGCTAAAATTAAAAAGTCAGCTTATTTTACAATTAAGTTTATTTTTGTAACTATTCATAGGCCCAACTGCACTTTTTGGTACTATTCATAAGTCTCATTGTACTATTTCAGCTAACTTTTACTTTTATCTACAATACTTTCAGCAAAAAAATTTCAGTTTCAGCAAAATAAGCAGATCTCAAATAGACCCTTAGGCTGAAGCTTTTTAAATCATAGAATTGATTGTCATGCATTAGCTACTTTTATGACAGGTTTGAATCTTATTTATTTATTTGAATCTTATTATTTCCATATTGGAAATGTAAGGTCAGATTTTGCGGCCCAAGCCCAAGGAGGGATGGATTTGGAGCCCATTGAACCCAAAACAATGAATTTGTAGAGCGTGGGTGAAAGAGTAAGGCGAGTAGCGAAAATAACAGTATACAACAGCCACACTAATGGGGGAACTTGAATTAATATATGCTCGGACGGATGTAAGTATCACGCCCGAGGAGATGATTTTCCTTGGAGTAATTGGATTACAATTCTTAGTGCTACAGTAAAATAACACACTCTTTCCACCTCCTGATTTTTCGATCCCCCCCTATTAGGAGGCTTTCCTACTTATATAATACCTCCTCACTTTATCTTGATCGTCCACTTGTTCATCATCCAGACATCCACTTGAGTGCTTGTCCCATCAAGGGTGTTCCCCAGCCTCATGTGAGTGGTGATAGCAGGCTGATACTGTTCAGGGGTCTCTTCCACATTAATGCGGCCAGAGAAGTAGGTGTGGTGTATTTAATGCGGTGGTTGAGGTTTGTCTCTTAGATATTTCTCCGATCCTGTTATATTCGTTTGCGTCCGAGGCTCATTCTGTCACTACATCTGTCGAGAGGATCACTCGGGCTGCAAAAGGTTGAACGTCAGACTAAGGTTCTTCGGATCCGAGGGTATTGGACTCCTCGGATCGTTGGATATATCCTCGGATCATGGCCGTACCCTTCACCAGATATGTTCCTTTCTCAGGGCCCCTAACTAGGTTTTTTCATCTCTTCGGGCAATGGTGGTCCGTAGATAGGGCCTTGGGCCCAATGCCTTTGGTTGGGCTTTCCTCCCCCACAGGAAATATTGGTTGTTCCACATTTTTCCGATAGGAATGGTCTTAATTAGTGATGTTGATTGTTGGATAGTTTCACTTCAACAAAATAATATAATAAATGTATTAATTACTATTTTATCATGTATTTTGAAAGTAGACATATCAATTTGTATAGGCTATTTTGTATAGGCTAAACAATATAACATAGTACGTACTATGTTATATTGTTTATCTTGAGATAGAAAACATGTCCATAGGAAATTTAGACCTGAATAAAGCTTTCCATCATCTTTGTCATCTTGCATTAAAAGATAACATGGTTTGATACCAACATAAAAAGGAGTTTTATTATTAATTTTTTTTAATCTTATTATTTCCACATTGAAAATATTGGCTGTTCCACATTTTTCCAATTAGAATGGTCTTAATTAGTGATGTTGACTGTTGGATAGTTTCACTTCATCAATATAATTTAATAAATATATTAATTACTATTTTATCCGGTATTTTGAAAGTTGACATGTCAATTTGTATAGGCTCTTAAGTGAAATGGCAAAACTTAAGTGCAGGACTATGTTATATTGTCTATTCTTAGATAGCAAATGTGTCCACAGGAAATTTAGACCAGAATAACACTTTCCATCATCTTTGGGCCTTAAAAGATAACATGGTGTGATACTGACACGGAAAAGAATCTTATTATTATTATTTTTTGGCGAAAATACACTTTTGGTCCCTACATTTTGGACCTATTCTCAATTTGGTCCCTAAATTGATTTAGGTCCTAAGTCAGTCCCTGATTTTTAAAAATCGTTTTTAAAATAGTCCCTACCGTCAACCTGTGACAGAAAATGCTGAGCTGGCAAACGGAAGTCCTAGCACTTATTATAATAATAATGAAAAAGCCAGCGTGTCCCACTTACACACTGCCACCTCATCTCCCGCGGACTTAGCCCTCACATGACCCTCACATGACCCTCACGTGTTCCTGCCACTTGATTTTCCCGCCCACTTAGCGCACACGTGACCCTCTCGTGACTGAACTCCTAGCTACCTTCAGTCTTCACTCTTCACTCCCTCACCGAAAATCCCCAAATTTCACCTTCACCTGGAAACGAAACCCTAACAATCCCAAATCGTGTTCTTCCCCCAACAGCCTGTGTCGTCTTCATCATCGTGTTCTTCCCCAAAATCCAACTTGAAAACCGTAAGAAAGCCATTCCCTTGAAACTTGAAAACCCATTCCCTTGAAACTTGAAAACCCATTCCCCTGAAACTTGAAACCGTAACGTTTCATCCTCGTGTTCTTCAGCCATTTCCCTGAAACCGTAACATTCCCCTGAGAAAAACTCTATCACTCACAGACAAAAACTGGGTAAATCACTCACAGACCAAAATCGTAAGATTCCCATTCCCCTGAAACTTGAAAACCCATTCCCCTGAGAAATCATAGTGAGTTAGAACGAAAGAGACTTTTACCGCAACTGATAAGCTGCGAGGTGCAAAGCTATTTCTCTGTGTGTGTGTCTATTTATGTGCGTATCTATTTATGTATGTATCTAACTCTCTTCGAAAAGCAAAAGAATGTGTGTATATCTGTCTCTGTCTCTGTCTCTGTCTTACTTTTAACGCTTTTTGTCTCTCTCATCGATTATGGACAACAGTTTTAGTGCTTTATTATGCTTTTATTTGTATAATGTTGTCTGGTTGGTGTATTTTTCTGTTTGGCCTTTTCTGTTTGGCTTTAAGGACCATGGTGGACCATGTGTGTTCCCTGTTATCAGTGAATGATATATGTTTTGGCATTGTTTTGTGTTTAGAATATATAGAGTCAATGCATGTCTGACTGTTTGGTTTAGTTTTGTCTTTATTGAAATAAAATATTCTACAAATAATTTTGCATGCATGCAGGATGGACGAGTCTTTTACTCTGTATGTGCATCATGGTGGACATTTTAGTGAAAATTATGAGGAGTATGTGGGGGGTGATGTTGGGATAGTAGATGGCTGTGATCCTGATAAGTGGTCTAAGGTGGAAATTGAGTCCATCTGTAAAGATTTTGGGTACACGTGTGTGAGTACGTTGTGGTACACAGTACCTGGGGAGGATGATCAGGAGGGTAGGATGTTCCACTTGATCAAGGATGACAAGGATGCAATGTTCATGACTGGCTTGGTAGGGGGTCATGGACATATTCATGTATATGTCCAGCATCCAGTACATGAACCTATACTGGTTAATAATGGTAATGGTGTGACATTGGACCTTGTTGTAGAGCCTGAGCCTGAGCCTGAGCCTGAGCCTGAGCCTGAGGGGTATAATTCTAGTGATGGGGAACCTGCTTATGAGGATGGAGATGACTTCTATCATGGTGATGATGATTTTGATGGTCATCAGTATGGTGGTGATGAGGATGATAGGGATGATAGGGGTAGGGATGATTCTGATTCTGATTCTGATGTTGAAATACTTGGATTTAGGAGACCTGGTAAGGAACCAGTTGTTGAGGAACCACAAGGGGATGGTGCTGTGACCACTGATAGTAATGAGAGTTCTAGTGATACTGAAATGAAAGGGACTAGAGAAATGAACCCCAACCAACGGTATGTGGGTGAAGATAGTAGTGATAGCTGGGACAATGATGTTGAGGTTGAGGAAACATTGCCAAATCAGATGGGGGCTGGTGTAGTGAACTCAGATTACACCAGTGAGGAGCTGTTAAGTCTGACTGAGTCATCATCTAGTGGTGATGAAGGGGTTGATGATAGTGACAGTGAGGGTGGTGGTGATGCTGCTCATGGACATGTGGATAATGTCACTAATAGGAAGAAGTTTCCAGTGTTTAAACCAGTTTCTAATCCTGAACACATGAGGTTTGAGAAGAATATGTTGTTTATTTCCCCTAAACAGTTCAAGGATGCTATCACTGAGTATGCAGTGAGTGGTGGATGGGGGGTGAAGTTTGTGAAAAATGATAAATTAAGGGTTAGAGCCAAGTGTCAACCTCCCTGCAAGTTTACAGCTTACCTAGCAAAGCTGCCAAGGGAGATGAGTTACCAACTTAAGACCTTGAACTTGGAGCACACATGTACCAGGAGCTACAAAAATCCAAGGTGCACTACCAAGTTCCTTGCAAGGAAGTTGATGAAAAAGGTGAGGAGACAACCTAATATAAAGCTGAAGGATATTCAACAAGCAGTGCATGAGAAGTATGTGGTGAATATCAATGCTGGGAAGGCCAGTAGGGCTAGGGAAAAGGCTCAAGAGTTTGTTGATGGGTCTTACATAGAGCAGTACAATCAGCTCTGGGATTATTGTGCAGAACTGAGGAGATCTAGTCCTGGTAGTACAGTTCTGATGAAGACTCACACTTATAATGAGGGAGACTTGGCAGCTGAAATGGATTTACAGATAGGAGTGCCATATTTTGAGAGATTGTACATTTGCTGGGCTGGGTGTAAGGAGGGATTCTTGGCAGGCTGCAGGCCAATAATTGGATTGGATGCTTGCCATCTTAAAACCAAGGTGGGGGGACAACTGATTGTTGCAATTGCAAGGGACCCCAATGAAGAATATTTCCCTTTGGCTGTGGCAGTAGTGGAAGCTGAAACCAAGGACTCATGGACTTGGTTTATAAACCTGTTGCTTGCTGACATTGGTGACAGCAAGAGGTGGACATTCATATCAGACCAACAGAAGGTATTTCCATATTTTATGTTTGTTTATAACATGAGGAATATGAACAACAATTGTATGTGATGTATATATACTTACTTCTTGTTGTTTGCATTTGGCAGGGAATTGTGCAGTCATTTGCAGATAACTGGCCTCTTTATGAACATAGGTGCTGTTGTAGACATTTGTACAACAATTTGAGGAAGCACCATCCTGGTCTCCTAATTAGAGAATTGTTTTGGAGAGCAGCAAAAGCAACTTATGCACAGGAATTTGAGAGGGCAATGAATGAGATGAAAGATATTGATGAGGGTGCATACGTTTGGCTGAAAGGACACACCACAACAATATGGGCTAGACACATGTTCAAGGGTGATGGGCTAAGTGATTCTGTCCTCAACAATATGTGTGAAAGCTTCAACAGTAGGATCATAAAATTCAGAGGGAAGCCCATTATTAGCATGGTATGCAAATTTCCTATACTTTATGTATGTTGATCTGAGTTATATATTTTTGAGCATGCACTAATACGTGAGTTGTTTATATATGCAGCTTGAAGACATTAGGTTGTATTTGATGAATAGGTCCCAACAAAATAGACTAAGTATTTTGAAGGTAGAGTCTGAGTTGTGCCCTAAAGTATGTAAAAGATTGCATAGGGAGAAGATGAGTAGCAGTAAATGGTTGGCTTGTTGGTCTTCTAACACAAAATTTGAGGTTAAGAATGGGCTACAAAGTTTCATTGTGGACCTGGAGAAGAGGACATGTACTTGTAGGAAATGGGACATCACTGGTATTCCATGTTGCCATGCAATTTCATGCATATTCTTCAACAGGGAGGCAGCTGAGAAATACACCAATGACTGCTACAAAGTCAGCACCTACAAGGCATGCTATGAGCCCATCATTGATCCCATTAATGGTCAGAATATGTGGACCCCAACTGGACTCCCACCTGTGCAGCCTCCAATAAAGAGAAGGCCACCTGGCAGGCCCAAGAAGAAGAGAGCAAGGGAACCCAATGAACCAAGAAGGGGTCATAGCAAGGGGTTGGGTATTGCCAAGAGGTGCAAGTCATGTGGGAAGATAGGCCACAATAAAAGAAGCTGCAAAGGTGAGGTTGGAGGGAATTCTTCACTGCCTACAGCTGCTGGTGGTGGTCCAAACAGTAGGAGTTCTAGCCAAAAACAGGTATAATACTTGTTTGTGCATTAATTTTTTTTTTCTTTTTTTGCACTTGTTTCAATTTTTTAATGTTAACTTGGGTGTATGTGTTGTTTGTAGACAACTAATGGGGCTCATGTTGGTGGAGTTGGTGGAGCAAGTGGAGGAGTGGCCATCAATGAGCCAAATCCACCAAGGGTACCACCTACCACACAAGCTGGAAGCAGTGCAGCAACTACCAGACAAGCTACAAGCAGTGCACCCCCCAATAGTACAACATCCAATCCAAGCAAGAACACACATGGAAATCCAAAGAAGAGAAAGAAGGGGAGTGTCACAAGTGAGACCTTGAATGCATCAAGAAATGCATCTAGGTATAGAGAAGCATTGAGGTCTGCAGGGAGCCAGTCATCTGTGCATGGGCCAATGGGATAAGCTGGTGGAGGCTGAGCAATATCTATTTCTTTGTTTTTTGTATCTTTGAACTTTTTTGTGGTAGTCATTGTGAAAGGTTGTAATTATGGCTGAATTATGTACATTTGGTAGTGTTGAACTATGGCAGCTAAGTATTGCACAATGGACTTGTTAAAGTTTGTCAGTGGCAGCAAAAGTCCTTTTTGTTGGTAGTAATTATGGCTAAATTATGTACATTTTGGTAGTGTTGAACTAAGGAAGCTAAGTACTGCATAATGGCCTTCTTGTTTTTGTTGCCTGAACAATGGCTAAATTATACAAAAGAAGTTTTTGTGTATTGTGATTTGTGTATGGCAGCTAAGGTTTTTGGGTATTGTGAGTTTTGTATTGTGATTTGCTTAATATGGCATGGATTGTGATTATGATTGTGATATTGCAGGGAATTGTGTATTGTATTGTGTATTGTGATTTGTGTAATATGGCAGGGAATTGTCTATATGGTTTTGTGTATTATGATTTGTGTATTTTGGACAAATTCATGTCTGTCATGGATATAGTGCAGTCTGGTTTGTGTATTGTGTTTGCACACAATGGTGCAATCTGTGCACACAATCACCAATTCCCTGTGCATGTGAAACTAGTAAGTGTCAAGTATTTGGTAACTTTAGTTCAGTATTTTCCAGATTAAGAGTCAAGTATTTTTCAGATAACTTCAGTTCAAAGATGCAGGCTTGTAGCTCATGCCGGATTAGTGCAGTCATTTTCCAGTTGGCAGTTTGCACACAATGACTAAATTGGTAACTTCAGTTTAGTAATTTACACACAATGACCATTAAGTTCATTCATTCATTACAAAACCAGATAACATTGAATAAAATTACATTACATTTCATTGAACCAGATAACATTGAACAAAACCATGATAATTTCATTTCATTCATTCAAACAGAAATTACAAAGGTAATTGGTGGGATATAGTTTTCCACAAAATTCTTCACAAAATGCTCCACAAAATGCTCCACAAAATGCTTCATCAGCAATGCCACAAGGAGCACAACTAAAATCACCATCTATCCCGCCCATCTAAACCACCAAAACTAACCAAAACTAAAATTACAGAAAGTCAGATCCCACATATTAGCAATGCCACAATCAGCACAACTAAAATCACCATCTAACCCACCCATCTAAACCACCAAAACTAAAATTACACAAAGGCAGATCCCACACATCAGCACTGCCAAAATTAGAGACACTGTTAAACACTTCTGCCTCTTTTTGCAAGTTGAAACCTCAGCCTGGAGTTTGAGAATGGTCTGCCTCTGTTCTGGGATAAGGACCTTACCACGTGCACAAATCTCATCATCAACCCATTGAAAATATTTGCATTTTCGTCCAACCTGAAATTCAAACCAAATCAATCAACCCACTAAAAAAATGAAAATGAACTAAAGAAAAAAAAAATGAAACACCTTACCCAATAATTAGGACACCCATAAAACCTTCTTCCTGGATTGTTCTCCGTCCAGGAAACCACTAGAACTGGTTTACCAGGGGTGGGGCAATAACACGTGCGTGATGCTCTCCTCTTCAGGCTTACCGAGGATGATGAGGTTGATTCCATCGCTTCAAATGTGGTTTTGATGAGTGGGTGAGGCAGAGTTTTTGTCTACGAGTGATTTAGGATTTTTCTCAAGGGAATGTTACGGTTTCAGGGAAATGGCTGAAGAACACGAGGATGAAACGTTACGGTTTCAAGCTTCAGGGGAATGGGTTTTCAAGTTTCAGGGGAATGGCTTTCTTACGGTTTTCAAGTTGGATTTTGGGGAAGAACACGAGGATGAAGATGACACGTTCTGTTGGGGGAAGAACACGATTTGGGATTGTTAGGGTTTCGTTTCCAGGTGAAGGACTGAAGGTAGTTACGAGTTCAGTCACGAGAGGGTCACGTGTGCGCTAAGTGGGCGGGAAAATGACGTGGCAGGAACACGTGAGGGTCATGTGAGGGCTAAGTCCGCGGGAGATGAGGTGGCAGTGTGTAAGTGGGACACGCTGGCTTTTTCATTATTATTATAATAAGTGCTAGGACCTCCGTTTGCCAGCTCAGCATTTTCTGTCACAGGGTTGACGGTAGGGACTATTTTAAAAACGATTTTTAAAAATCAGGGACTGACTTAGGACCTAAATCAATTTAGGGACCAAATTGAGAATAGGTCCAAAATGTAGGGACCAAAAGTGCATTTTCGCCTTATTTTTTTGAATCTTATTATTTCCATATTGGAAATATTGGTTGTTCAACATTTTTCTGATAGGAATGGTCTTAATTAGTGATGTTGATTGTTGGATAGTTTCACTTCAACAATATAATTTAATAAATAAATAAATTACTATTTTATTGTGTATTTTGAAAGTTGATATATTAATTTGTATAGGCTATTTAGTAAAATGGAAAAACTTAAGTGCAATACTATGTTATATTGTCTATTCTTAGATAACAAACGTGCCCATATATAGGAAATTTGGACCAAAATAAAACTTTCCATCATCTTCGGCGTCTTGCCGTAGAAGATTGCATGGTTTGATATCGACATGAAAAAGGATAACATTATATAGTATATAATAATATAATGTTATTCTATTACGTAACATGGCTTAGATAATTTTTTGTCTACAACTATACATTTTAGTATTCTCAAAAGAAAAAATAGTGCGTTAATCCTATATTGGAAAATGACTATGAGTTATAGAGGTTTAAAGCCTGTGTTGTGTATCCAAGAGTTAGGCTCTTTTGGATATATACCACTATTAGTTTCTTTAAAACCTTCTCCCCTCTCCCCTTGTATGCGTGTGTGTGTGTGTTAAAATACTTAATATTCCCCAAAGAAAAAACAGTGGGTTAATCCCACATTGGAAAATGAGTGTGAGTTATAGAGATTTAAAGCATGTGTTGTGTATCCAAGAGTTAGGCCCTTTTGGATATACATCATTGTTAGTTTCTTTAAAACCTTCTCCCCTCTCCCCTTGTATGTGTGTATGTGTGTGTGTTAAAATACTTAGTATTCTCAAAAAAAAAAAAAAAAAAAAAGAAAAGAAAAGAAAAACTATACATTTTCTTTTGAGTATTCTTTTACTCATCTTCTTTTATCTAAATTTACTATTTTTCTCACATTCTCTCCCCAAAAAATGTGATTATTCTCTCTCCCTTTCTCTCTCTCTCTATTATTTATTCTTTCTTGAAACTCTAATTTAGATTGATGAATTTTAGTTTTTTTTTTTTGTATGTATACTTTGGGTTGATACATTTTGGTAGTGTGTTTTTTAAGTTCCACATCACATGTATCTTGGTTTGAGTTAATTCTTAGATATTTTGGAAGAGAGAATTTAAGCTTATATTAAAATTCAATCTACATGGCTATGTATTTGAATGTGTCTATCAATTATTTGAGTAATATCAACTGTAAATTTGTGATGATATTTGATTATCATGATAATCTCTTTAAGAGAAAGAAAGAGAGATTTGAATCATTAATTTGAAACTCAAAAAGTTTAGTTGTACCAAATATATATATATATATATATATATATATATAAACTCTATAACAAAAGTTTGTAGAATATGGACCACTTAAAAAAAAAACATCCAAAATAATAGAATGATATATATATAAAGATAAAGAGATGAAAAATACTTTTAGAAATAATTCAATTTTTAGAAAGAATAAATTATCTTCAATAAATTTTAAAGAATAAATTATACATTAATCTAAATTCATTAAAGCAGACAGTAGTGGAACAAATAATTATTCTCTCTTCCTCTCTCTCTCTATTATTTATTCATTTTTTCTCCTCAAGATAATTAGATTGTAAATTGATCTTTTAGTTTTAAAATTCAAGCCAAATTTTTTCTAACTAATAATCCAAAAAGTGGATCACGATGATTATAACTCGTTTTTTTATTTTTTTATACAAAAATAAATTTTTTTATTGATTGTATTTTTTAGTTCATATTATTCCTATAATATTTTTTAATGTGAAATATTTTAAAATAAGAAGATTATTTGAATGACTAATTTGTTAACCTTTGTTATCATTATTCACATGGTGTTTTAACAATTGTTAACATCATATGAATTTTTGTATAATTATATAAGCATATAATCTTCTTATTTTCAACCATAGTTTTCTCCTTGAGATAATTAGATTGTATTTTCCAATTAATTTTTATTTTCTCTCATTTTTAATTTAATTGTAGCATTTATTGTTGCTATGTTTTGGTTGACCCATATTAGCAGCCATGTCAATATATTTTTCTTTTCAAATTTTCCTATAATATTTTTTTTTAACATTTACTCATTTAAGGTGAATTGAAAACTTCAATATTTAACAATAAAAATATAAACTCGCGCTTATTTTTAACTCTTCTAATTATTAATTTTTCAACCCTCCAACCTTTTCTCTCCCCCACCCCCTTTACCTTTTCATTTCTTCACTATTCTCAACCTTAATATCAATCTTCCTTTATTCCTTACTCTTCCTTTTATGTTGACTCTTCTTATCCCCATCCTCTTACTATAAATTTGCTATTCTCTCTCATTATATATTTATTTTAACACACAAAAAAAGGTTATTACTCTCTCTCTCTCATGATTTTTTTTTTTTTTGATGATTTTTTTTTTTTTTTTTGTATCTCTACTTTATGTTGATGAATTTTTGTGTTTTTTAGAACTTTACTTTGGGTTAATGCAATTTGATTTTGTGTTTTTAAGTTGTTATTTCTTTTCTTTTTTTGATTGTTAAATATTATTCTATTAATAAAGATAGTATATAAGAATATAATGTTATTTTATTATGTACATAGCATGACTTGGATAATTTGGTGTGACTATATATTTTATTTTAACGATTATTCTTCTCATTTTATATTTTGAGCAACACTCATTTTTTGAGGGCTAGCTAGCCAATTCATTTTGTTTCAAAATCCAAAATCTTTTATATCTAAATATACTATTTTAAAATGTTCAAAATTTTAAGGGGTGATGGTTCCGTTTATCGGACAAGGTTTCTCTTCAAACTAGTTTGAAGAGAAACCATTCAAACTCTGCATAGGATAAAGTTTAGCTATAAAATTGGTTGTAGTATTAGGCTACAACCTTACTTAATTAATTAACATTACTACATATTTTAAAAATCTAACATTTGAATTGCATATTTTTTACGCACTTAATACACATGTTAAATTTTGTGTTAATCGGATATTATCTACTATACGATCTATAAGTTTATACTTTATACATAATTTTAAATTACCAAAACTTGTAATTTAAACAATTTATTGATGACATAGTTATTGATCTTTAATTTTTTAGAAATTTTGCAAGCATGGAGGATTTAAAAAAAAAAAAATGTAATCCAATGGTAGATTTGTCAGAATTCATCTCCTATAAAAAGATAATGAGTAAGGTTGTATCCTCAGGTTACAACCAATTTTGTAATTAAACTTTGTCTCTCCTCATATATCTTTTTATTGGATATGAATTTCGAGGATTACATATATATTTTTTTTAATTTTCTTAACACGCATATAAAATTTCGTTCAAATCGGATGTTATTTACTATTTAATCAATAAACTTATTGTATGCATAATTTTAGACTAAAAAAACTTGAAATTTAAACATTTGATTAATGATATAGTTATTGATATTTGATCTTTTTGAAATTTTGCTAACATAGAGGACATAATAAGAATATGCAATTCAATAATTAGATTTTCAAAATTGACATTCAATAAAAAAAAATATAAGAGGAGCTTGAAGGGTTTTTTTCAAAAATAGTTTGGAGAGAAACATTTTCTCCTCTTGTCTAGGTCAGCCACCAGTAATAAAATATATATATATATATATATATCTTATCTTTTAATGACTTTCAGTGGCTTTACATTTGCAGGTAATTCATTACGATTATTTTATTTCTTCTTTAATTATAATTTGAATTAAAAAATTAGAAAAGGAAGAAGAAGCTTATGCATTTGAATTAAAATTGGACTAAAATAGGACCAAGGAAGATGCTTGATTAATTTACATTGATGAGATTAGTGACAGTGTATCACTACATTATGCAGGCTGTGAGGCTACTCACTTGCGGTTTCCGATTGGTCCGTTTAAACCATAGGAATTTAGAGGGTCAAACAGCATTAGACATCTCATGTAGCCGGACACAATTATACAGCGAAGAGATCAGAGATTTAATCATAGGCCATGGTCGAGCTCAATCGGGTTCACGTCTTTCTATATTGGTTTGCAAAATACCTAATTCAGCCATTATCAAGCTTTTTGAAGTTTTTGCGAAAGAGGTTTGCTCGTGAAAGGATGGCATTATCAGACGAAAGACGCAATGTGCTTCTGGTGGTTGCAGTACTGCTTGTAACAATCAGCTATCAAGTGGTACTCAGCGCCTTCTGGGGGACTTTGGCAAGATGATCAGACCCTGTCTAATACAACAGCAGCACACATAGCAGGGACAGCCATTGGTTTGAAAAGAACCCCCTTTGTGTTTTTATTGGTTTTTAATACTTGCACATTTGTGTTCTCAAACTCAATAATTGTCTTCCTCATTCCAGATGGGTACCTTGGGTTCTTCACAATCAATGTCTTCCTCCTCTGGTCCTGTTATTTTTGTGCACTCCTGACCATAACCCAGGCTCCAAATTGGACGATTTCTTTAGTTTTTCTTTCGGCACTTATTTTTTTATTCTTAGTAGGGACCACTTTTCGCAAATATAAACGCTAATATGGTTTGGGGATTCAATCATGGAAGAAAAAAATGTTGATGAAAAAAGAAACCCGAACCTTTTTTTTTTTTTTTTTTTTTGAGAAAGAAAAGAAACCCGAACTTGGAGCTGTATGCGTCTGAAATATGTGTCAATTTCTTTTTGTGTTTCTTCATTAATAAAATTTAACCTATGTTTCTAAGGGCATAGTTGAAGTAAGTACCCAATGTCATCTATGAATATAATGTATATTCCAAAAACGCAGCGTGATAGCATAGCAATAGCATTACTTACTTTTTGAAATTTGTAATCAAATTTCTCTCATACCTTTGTCAGAACCCCATCCCAAGGGTGTGTAAGTGCGGTTTTTTTTTTTTTTTTTTTTTTTAGGTGTGTGTGTGTTTTTTTTAATCCACTTGCATTCATTACCAAAAAATTAGTTTACGTAAATTTTAGTTAATTCAACTGAGAAAATTAAATATTTAAAATAACCAACCATGAATAGCCTAGAGTGTAATGCTACCTACACAGTTCCTATGTTGCAATATAAAAAAAGTGATGTCACTTGTGAACTTAAATTGAAATCAATAACAGCTTATCACTTCTTATAAAAATATTGTGGACATAACATTATTTATAGTCTAAATGACCAAATTTTTGTATGAAGTTTGGACATAGAAAAGGAAGATGACATAAGCTTTTAACATGTGCAATACATGTGACTCCCTTAAAGTGATTGAATAGATTAGAATCACTCAAGTATGGTTTAGTATGCACATGATAGGGACGCGTATCATCTTCTTATTGTTGGTTACAACCAAATTTGTACCAAAACTTAATTATTTATTTTTAAAGTTTTTGGATCAAACCTATTTTTTGGAGACCAAGTAAAATTTTCTTTTCAAAATTTAAAATCTTTATCTAAATATATTACTTAAAAATGTTTAAAATTTTAGGGCGTGATGGCTTCCCCTGGTCTATGTATAGTTCTATTACCAGTAATATATATCTTAAAAAAAATTGTCTTATTTTAATGACTCAGTGGCTTTGCATCTGCAAGTAATACATTTTGATTATTTTTTTTCCTTCTTTAATTACAATTTTAAATAAAAAATTAGAGAAGAATAAGAAGAAGAAGTAGCTTATGTATTTAGATTAAGATCTCGGACCAAGGAAGAGACTTGACTAATTTAGTGACGTTTATCACTACATTATGTAGGCTGTGAGTCATTTACTCACTTGGGGTTTCAAATTAGTCCGTGTAAACCTTACGAATTTAGAGGGTAGAACAACATGGGGCATCTTACAATGTCAAACACAAGTTGACAACAAAGAGATCAGGGTTAACCTATGCCATGCATGGGCTAAAGCTAATTTGCGTTTGTTAAGGTCATATTTTCTATGTATTGGCTTATCCTTTGACAAAACGTATTTTGCTTGTAATTGGGTAGATCTAAATTGGGTTTAATGTATCAAGAAGTATGTAAAGTTTACATCCTAAGTGGTATCATTAAAGACATGAAAATTGATCCAAGAAACAAGTGAAGAAAAGCTGAAACAGTGAAGCTTGACACTAGTTTCGATACTAGCATCTATCAAGACTTAATGAAGAATTCTCAACAGAAGCTCGACACCTCTCGATCTATCGAGTTAACGGATTTCAAAAATATAGCCAGCAACATTTTATTCTAAGAGGCTATTTGTTTCTAGTTTTGTATAATCCTAATAGGATTAGGAAAGCCCAAGGTTTGTGTGAACCTAATTAAGGCATTTCAAATCCATCTCTTCAAAATTAAGGCATTTAGGTCCAATGTTTCAATGTATTGGATTCAACACAAATAAGAACAATTTTTATTTATTGAATTTAAGTAAAATATTATATGTTTAATTTTAAAAAAATATATAAATAATTTAATAATATGTAGGATGTTGTTGAATTTAAATGTTGAATAAAATAGGATGAGAAGAAAAAATAGTAAAAATGAAATGTATAGCGATAAACACCAAATTATTTTAGTTATTCTATGTAATAAACAACATTATTTTATATACTATTTTTATAATGCAATAGGATAACATTTAACAATCAACGAGAGAAAAAAAGATAAAAATATAAAACACAAAACTAAATTGTATCAACTTAAAAGAGAATTCTAAAGAATACGAAAGTTCATCAACCTAAAGTAGAGATGCAAGAAAAAAAAAATCAAAAATTGAATATATATATATATATATATGTAGAGAGAGAGAGAGAGAGAGAGAGAGAGAGAGAGAGAGAGAGAGAGAGAACCTTTTGTGTGTGAAAAAATAGAAAATTATGCATGGAATGAGAGAGGGAATGACAAATTTATAGTATGAGGATAAGAACAAGAATAGTAAAAAATAAAGGAAGATAAATGAATAGAGACATAATGATATTAAGTTAGAGAGTAGTGAGGATATGAAAGGTTAAAATGGAATGAGAAACGTTGAAGAAAGTTAAGGTAGAGAGTAGTGGGGATATGAAAAGTTAAAATGGATTTGAAAACTTAATAATAAATAAGAATAGTTCTTTATTATTATTTTTTTTACAAGATAAAATTTTTACTTTAACTTAATCTAAGTGTATATGTGTGTGAAGCTCTCTCCTGGAGACTTGAACCCCGACCCTTGCCTCCCACACCTCATAAGCATTTATACTTGTGGAGTGACCATCGTACCAATGGTGTACGGTGGTAAAAAAATAGAATAGTTAAAATAAGATAAATATGATATTTTGTTTGTAATATTATAGAGTTTTTAATTCATTTTAAATGAAAAAAAAAAAAATCTTATAAAAAATTAGGAAAAAATTGATAATGACATGATTACTGATGTGGCTTAATTAGAGCATGCCAAGAATAAATGCCACGCTTCAATTTTTAGATATATATAGATTGATTGATTGATTGTTGATATTGACATAAAAAAAAAAAAAAAAAATCTTATTATTTCCACATTGAAAATATTGGCTGTTCCACATTTTTCCGATAGGAATGGTCTTAGTTAGTGATGTTGATCGTTGGATAGTTTCACATGGGATGCTTGGCCGAGTTAGAAAAATTTCTTTGTATACATGTTCGCAATTATTCATTGTCACTGTACCTTTGAAGGAAATGTCTAGATGAAGGTGACCTTATCGTATTGCTCCACACTCGATGTTTGGACCATTATAATTTTCCACTCTATAATTAATGTTTTTGTACGTGCAAAACATCGAGTGGTCCAGTGACAATTATAATGGTCCAAACACCAATTATAGAGTGTTTTTGTACGTGGATTCTTAGTCAGATGAAGGCGACCTTATCGTATGGCTCCACACTCTATAATTATTCATAGTGTTTTTTTTTTTACATAAATAATTAGTGTACCATCTATACATAATTAATAAGTGAAAAAATTTTTATTTACCCCACTAAACTCTTCTTAAATTTCATGTACTTTTGTATGTATTTTAAAAGTATGCACAAAAGTTGAGTTTGTAGATCGAAAAGGGAATGAGATAATATCATCACCCATTGAATACTTCAAATTTTTTTTGAGAGAGTTTTAATTTATGATATCTGCTGATGATAGTTCTTTATTATCAAATCAAGATACTAGTCTGTTTTTTTGTGTAAGCGGGAATTAAATCCCAAATCTTTTATTTAACTATTAAAGATTTTAATTTTTTTAGATGTAAGACATGTGGTGTTTAAAAATCAAATAATGCCATGTGTCGCACATCTAACTAATTAAAAATGGGAGGTAAAATTGTCATACATATGTAATAAAAAAAATTGATATGTATGACAATTGATATGTAATGGTCTAATTTGTTGAAGTAATTGATATGTATGACCATTACAGCACCTGAAACTAATTTGTTGAAGAGCCTAACTAAATTACATCACCTGCCAACACTTTCGGGTCATGGAGGTTGGGGGCAAATGATATAATTTAGACCAGAATAAAACTTTCCATCATCTTTGGCATCTTACCTTAGAAGATAACATGGTTTGCGACCGACATTTTTTTTTTTTTTTTAATCTTATTGTTTTTACATTGGAAATATTGGCTGTTCCACATTTTTCCGATAGGAATGGTCTTAATTAGTGATGTAGATTGTTGGATAGTTTCACTTGTGATGCTTGGCCGAGTTAGGAAATTTTCTTTGGATCCAGGTTTGCAATTATTCATTGCCATTGCACCTTTGAAGGAAATGTGAGTGGATTTTGAGTCAGAAGAAGGTGACCTTATCGTATGGCTCCACAGTACACTCCATGTTTGGACCATTATAATTTCCCACCGTCTTTGAAAATTCGCAAGAGCCCCGCCATTTGGGTTTCTTCTTTTTATTTTTTGGTAAATAAAAAATGGGTTGAGGGGGCAACCAGTGTGGGTTTTCTACCTGGGTGTGACCATAGTAGCACTCTATCTGCTCCCGGGCAAGACTCCATACTTTCAGTTTGTGAGAAACTCACGTATTATTCTTTGAATTGTTTGGGATGGAGATAAGATATAAGGAACACCTACACACAGATAGTTTTGTAGCTAAACTTTGTCCAATATTTTCTATATTATGTTCATTGCTTACAAATTGTCTTTCTTCTATTTAATTAGATATTTTGTATTTTGTATTAAGAATGGCATGTGGCTCGGAATGTGTTGGCAATAATGCCGACTTACACATAGTCAACTTTGGATTAAGATCTCAGACCAAGGACAAGACTTGTCTAATTTAGTGACAATTTATCACTACTAATAGTCACTTACTCACTTGGGGTTTTGGATTTTTCCGTGTAAACCTTACGAATTTCGAGGACAAAATAGCATGAGACATCTTGCAATGTGAAACACAATACAAAGAGATCAGGGTTAAGATCATGGTTTTAAAAACCGAAGCAGTTATCGAACTGCTTTTTTAAAAATTTTCGGTTCAACCCTGGTTCTTGCCTAGTTTTTGACCAGTTGTTGACCGATTTTAAGGGTTTTAACTGGACTGGACTGGCACCTGGTTCCTGGTTGAACCAGTAGGACTGGTAGGTTCGGTCTGGTTTTTAAAACATAGGTTAAGATATATATGGTGCGCATGGGCCAAAGCAGCAAAGCTAATTCAGGTTCATCTCTATCTACATATAATAGGCATGCAGACTGTCGAAGGCCGTTGAGATGTTTGGAGTTTTTTCGAAAGAGACATGGCCGTGAATTGATAACATTATCAGATGAAAGGCGCAATATGCTTCTAGTGGTTGTAGTATTGCTTATAACAATCACCTATCAAGTGTTACTCAGCCCTCCTAGGGGGACTTTGACAAGAAATAATTTCTTGAAATAATTCCCTTGTATCTTTTGCAAGATATGTCATTATTTTTTTATTTATGGGGTATTTTGGTAATTTTTGAGGTTTCATGAGTATTTTGATCTTTTAGTGGTTTTGAGTTATTTTAGAATTGGATGATTTATAGAAATGATACTTGGGTCATAATTAGGTCTAATTGAGTACCCAATTAAAATTCAATTAACATTAATGTTAATTGTGTTTAATTGGATTAATACATATTTAACCCAATTAATAATTGAGTGGGTTTAAGTCTTATTTAAATGGGTGGATTTGGGTAGGCAAATAGGTTTGGGTTGATTTTGCCTACCTAGGCAAGATGATGATAACAAGTGCAATACCACAAAAGCAGGGCCAGGGAGTACTTATAAGTGCAATGCCACAGCAGCACACAAAGCAGGGACATCAATTGCTTTAGATGGGAGCCCTTTTGTGCTGTTCTTGATTGTTAATACTTTTTGGAATTAATTTCAAATATATTATGGGAGATTGAAAATAGAGGAAAATGTAAATTGACAAATATATAATTATTTTCACAAACTTAGGCACATACTCTTCTTTCTTTTTCTTTTTTTCTTTCATTCTTTTTGTGTGTGTGTGTATCCGTTGTTGTAAAAGTACCAAATTCAGGCAAGAATGCCAAATTTCTATAATAAATTATTTTTCACATAAATTTTACAAAAAATAACTATGCTTTTTTTTTTTTTATACAAAAGTAAAATAATTAGTGCACCACCTATACATAATCAATAAGTGAAAATAAATTCATTTACCCCACTAAACTCTTCTTAAATTTCAAGTATTTTCGTACGTATTTTAAAAGTATGCACAAAAGTTGAGTTTGTAGATCGAAAGTGAATGAGATAAGACCATCACCCATTAAATCCTCCAATACCCTCCCAATTCAATTATTTTAGATGTAAGACATGTGGTGTTTAAACATCAAATAAATGCCACATGTCGCACATCTAACTAAAAATGAGAGGGAAAATTGTCATACATATCAATTTTTTAAAAGCCTTTTATCTATCATCTAAGGAGATTAGTGTAAACAGCTTGCATTTCTTTTTAGAAGTGAGTGTTTTATTCCAAACTAAAAGGGAAGTAACTTTAGTAATGGAAAACTATAGGGGAGGCCAGTACAACTTTTCGATGTTAACAATATAGACGACATGTAATCTGTTGGTAAGATTTTCAAAATATATTCCATTCAAAATTGACATATACAAATAGTGGAACTACAAATAAACCATGAAGAGTGAGTTGTCAAGATTTCACTTGATCACTAAAAGTGAATGCAGTCTCTCTCTCTCTCTCTCTCTCTTTCTCTCTGGTTTTCTAACCCCTTATTCAGATGGGAAAAGATCCTATTTATACTAGTTGATCCTCCCTTTAGTAGTGAATTATATTAAGGGGGCTCATAAGATACTTGTCCAATCGGTATTTCCTCCATTTTTTGGAGAGGTTGAGTAGGTTAATGGGTATGGAGCACTATTTAGACCGGTCATTTCGTAATAAATGTAACCTATGTTATGAGATGAACATCTAAACAAGGCGGAGGTGCACATCTAAACTTTAATTCCTTGGCCCTATGGGTCAATTGGGTTGTAGGTTGAGTCGGGTCGGGTTGACTTGTATTTTTCACATGAATTTATTTTTTATTTTTTATTTTTTTTTAAAGAAAATAACATGTATTTGCCATTTGGAAAGTTATGCAACAAATTACTTGATATAAAATGCATTATTTTGAATTCACCACTTATATCAAGAATGAACTTAGTTAAACTTATTAATACTTATTCAATAATTTTAAAATTATAAAAATACTAACATTGCTATCTAAAACAAAATAACACGAAGATAAGCAAAACAAATACACAAGTTTTATTTCTACACAATATCAACATTCCAAAATATAAACAAAATTACAAATGACTTATTGGATAACTCATTTGATAAAGAATAAAAACATATAAAAAATTTACAATCTTGAAAATTAATTTTATAATCTATTTTCAATTGTGGTTGGCAAACTATTTCAATTTGAGATATACATTAAAGTTTGATTGCTTACTTATTTATGCATGGTTTCTTTTATGAATATTATACCATTGTTAAGCAACACACACTCTAGAAAATATCATAATTTATTTTGAAAAACCGTTTATTTTGGACATAAATTGTTAAAAAATAGGTCTAAGCATTCTTAATTTATGCTAATTTGATACTTTGACTTCACTATTTTCACACTTGGGAATATTTCTCACACGTGTCTACAATTTTAAATCTATATTTTTAACTCTACTGTAACCAGATTATCTTGGCATGTACTTTGTTATTTGATATCTAAAAATCTTTATTCATTACAGAATGCTTGACCATTTATTTTTTAATTAATTTGCATGCAGTTATGTAAATGTATCAATTGTTTTCTTAAAACTCACAATAAACAATTAAACCAATATTGTCGTAACTTTATTATTTTTTTTACCCAAAAAAAAAAAAAGGTTCAGGTTCGGGTCGAGTTGCGGGTCAAGTTGGATCGGGCTGACCTGTAAAAAACAAGGGTTGGGTCACGAGTCAACCCATTTTTGCTTCGGGTCAAAAAATTGGGTTCGGGTAAGGTATTTTTCGGGTTGTGTCAAAAAAATATGACCCATTTTGCCATGTTTATGTGCATTGTAGTTGAAAGCTAAAAAAAAAAAAAAAATTATTTTTTTTATTCTCCCTCCCTTTAAATTATTATTATTTTTTCTATTTCCTTTTACCTTAGTCACCTCTCTCTCTCAACTCTCAACTGTGGCTCAACTGTCATCGGCCTATCCCCTGAAAGTGGCTGGAGATCCAACGCATCGCTACCAGTGCCGGAGAAGAATTTTCGTTTACTGTGTTGAAGGGATTTGATGTTGGTTTTCCATTTATGCCTCTAGTTTGTGTGGCCTTGCACCACTGCCACACTCGCCGCCCTCCAAACCCGGTTCAATTAGGAATAAGAAGAAGGTGACGGGGAAGGATGGCAAGGAAAAGAATCAAGATTATCTTCCATACACATACCTAATGAGCGAGTTTGTAGATATGTGGACCTAGTCACATGATGGTGGGAGACATTTTGGGGCAATGATAACCAATATATTAGAGTGCTTCAATGGTGTACTGAAAGGTGCACAGGGCCTTCCTATTGCCGCAATGGTTGAGTTCACTTGGTCCAAACTTGTTGAATATTTACATGACCGGCACAAAGAAATTACTAATGAGTTGTTAGAGGGTAAGAAATGGAGTACATATGCCTTCTCCACGTGGGAGGCAAATAGGCGTAAATTTGAGAAACACTATCTCAAGGCATTTAGCAATAGAGATATGATATACCAGGTAGTTACTTCACTCAACATGTACTCCACAGGAAGGGGAAACCACAGTTATGAAGTTCGGTTATGGGAAAGAACGTGCAGTTGTGGGAAATGGCAAAACATAGGGATCTTGTGTTCACATGCAATTAGAGTATGTGAAGCGTTAAAGATTGATTCGGCCACATATATTCACCCATGTTATAGTTTGGAGTATGCCCTTAACACTTACTCACATGCATTTGTGGTTCCTAAGTCAGAGTCATTGTGGAGGGATCCCATGAGGCCAAAGTGGTTGCCTAATCCAGCATTGTTGCGGGCCAAAGGTTGACTAGTGAAGTCAAGAATAAGGAATGAGATGGATGGAGTGAGGAATAAGGATTGAGAATCGGAATGGCGGAGGGATGACGTAGATTTGATAGAGAGTCAACCTAAGCAGACATGTGGACTGTGTCATGCTTCCAGGCATAACCGCAAAAAATGTCCGCAATCCCGTGGCGCTTCCACAAGCGGTCATGTTCCAAACTAGGTTAGTAGATGGCAAAAAGTTATGCATCGGTTAGATAATTTTTGTTCATTCTATATTTACCTAATGTTTACTACCTTGTCTCCTAACGTGATTAGTCTATGTTTTTAAGGCATGCTTCCGTGGACGACATTTTTGTTGTGCGGACCGCCGATCTTAGGAAAAGTGACTACGTTGTATCTACACAATTAACTTTTTCATTTTTGTTGAATGTACTTGTAATTCTCTATCTAATGTACTTCTATGAAGATTGTGATTTGAGTAGCATGGTTAGAACTGCAAATTAAGTGTGGTTGGGCATGTTTAGAATGTTGATGTATTGAGAATGCCTTTTGCTGTGATTTAAGTGCATTTACACTTTAAAACTATGTTTATGCAGAGATCGTAATAGTTTCTATAGTTTGGTGCCTATTGAGAACGCCTTTTGATGTAATTTAAGTGCATTTACATTCTCAGCTTCTCTGTCTCTCAATGAGTGTTTGTGGATTACATTCTCAGCTCCTCTATCTCTGTTTCTCAACAAGTGCACACACAGTTCAATTTTTGGTTTGCCTGCATGCCCAAGGGGAAAAAAACAATTCCTAGTGAAACTCGAGTTCCACTAGTGTGAACACTCCAAAAACAGAGCATCCAAACTGCCTGAAACAAAGCATGCATGAACCAGGGGAAAAAGAATTCCCTATGAAACTTGAGTTTCATAGACTTGAGTTCCACTAGTGTGAACACTCCAAAAACAAAGCATCCAATCTGCCTGAAACAGAGCATGCATGAACCAAAAAGTTTTCCCAGTGAAACTCAAGTTTTATAGAGTCAAGATCCACTTTAAATCTCGAGTTTCAAAGGCTCGAGTTCCTTCCATTTTTTTTTTTACTTCTCACTTTTTTTTTTTTTTGTTAATTTTGCAAATGTTTTTTGGAACTCGAGTTCCTCTCATTTTTTTTTTTTTTTTACGTCTCGCTTTTTATTTTTTAAATTTTGTATGTATGAGCTTTTTTTCTTAGCTAATGCTTTTTTTTTCCCCTTAGCTAATG
Source organism: Quercus variabilis (assembly GCA_030445155.1). Classification (NCBI taxonomy): domain Eukaryota; kingdom Viridiplantae; phylum Streptophyta; class Magnoliopsida; order Fagales; family Fagaceae; genus Quercus; species Quercus variabilis. The sequence continues at coordinate 1,424,167 of CP129448.1, read as the reverse complement.
CTTTCGCATTGGCAAAGTCAGAAATTTTGAGTTGAGGGAGCTGAACTATTGTGTCAAGATATACTCAAATCATAAATAGAAACTGCCCTAAAAATGGGAGGAATATATGTGTGTGTATGAAAATATAAATTTTAATTTGCTTATTCTAAATTAAGTTATATACTTATGTTATATACATATACACAAATTATCAACTTTAACATGTATATATATGCACCTACCCACAAGATCTTCTTTATAAAAGAAACTTGTAATCTTAAGTATACAAACATTGTATAATTGGGTATACAACATATAAATGTAAAGAATAAAAAAAAAAAATGAATATAGTATCTTCCATCAAAGTCATGCTTGACAATAATACTTCACATAATAAATTCATTAGTTATTATTTTTATAACAAAATTATACATAATTTCCTTTTTAATATATAAACTATTCGCAAAACTTCAATTGACACAGAAACACACGGCATAAAAGGATGAAGCAATTATAGCCCATTGTCAAGCCATAACCAAAGTGTGTCTCGAGCAAAACTCTTGTCAATCTTAAACCTTAGATCACTCCCAGCAAAGAAAGGCTTAATTGCTTCAATAAAAACATCACACAGTTGGTATTGCCACCATGAATATACAGTACTTACTACATTTGAGAATTTATACGACTCCAAAGCCGCAATAGTTTTGAATATGGCATAGTCTACCATTGTCAAGACATAACCAAAGTGTGTCTCAAGCAAAACTCCTATCAATATCAAACCTTAAATCACTCCCAGCAAATAAAGGCTTAATTGCTTCAATAAAAACATCACACAGTTGGTATTGCCACCATGAATACACAGTACTTGCTACATTTGAGAATTTATACGACTCCAAAGCTGCAATAGTTTTGAATATGGCTCTGTTTAATACTGAGAGTATCCATTGATAGCTAAATGACAATACATTTGTGGGCGGAACATAATCATCCCCAAACTTGGTCATAGCAAATCGTACAGCATTCCACAATTTATGGAACTACTGACGATACCCCATCCTCTAGACTCTTATGAAGACCTTCCAAGGATATCCCATTTATTACTTCAAGCAGATCAATGACATTTCCTAAGGACCTAGACATCTTGCGCCCATGTGCATCACGAATCATGGGATGCAAATAAACCTGCATAGAGTGATCCAAGGTGCTTCAATCAGATCACACTAGCACAACTCTCGCATAGCTTATAGTCTACCAAACCATGACCACAGATTCATTACCTTTGCAAGGTAACAAACACATTGGCTCTAAAGTCAAACACGAGTATGCATGCACCACAATGAGTGAAGCAGCATAGTCTTCTATTTCCTTAATGACTCTTGCTCAGCCCATGATATGCTTCCTTCCTTCATGTCCATGAGTTTCTCTGTGGTTGGCATGGATGGAATGTGCCACACATGTAATCACCCCTCTCAAGGATCAAGGGCCTAACACCGAGAAATTGCTTTGACACCCCAATCATGAACTTTTTAAAACTTCATTTTGATTTCCCCTTTTTTATCATTTTTTTCAAATTTTCCTGAAGTACAAAGTATACTGTAGGTCTGTAGCCCACTTTGATGAAAAAATATTTAGCGTATTCACCTAGATAAACGGTTCCCAAACCGACACGAATATAAATGGAGAAGCCTTGTGTGGGATAACTGACATTGGTTCTATCGCCTTTGTAATTTGCAATTTAGCATTTTGAGCTGAAGAGCCTCCCATTTTTAGAGTATCATATATCATTTTAGCCCATAAACCAATGATTTTCACTCTGCTATTCCTCTCAAGACAGCCATTTCATGCACAGTTTGACTTGGTAGCTAGTTGCATTAAGTTTAAATTTAACCTAGCCAATCAATTGGAGAGGTGAACAAGTGGTTTATGAAGGGTCTTTATTGCTTAGATTACGTGACATCGGTCATACATCTTTGTTCATTTGCCATTGGTGGGAAGAAACGTAATCATAAATAGGAACAAAAACAAAAAAAAACAAACTTCTTAATGTGACATACAGTCAAAAAAACTGCACTTTTCAGCCAATGCCAACCGCAATGTTACTCTAATAAATTTAGTGGAGATATATATACATAGGTTGTCAAGATTCTTCTCCTGCCAAAAACACTAAGAAAGCAAGGGAAAGCAGGATGCTTTAGGTTAGCATTAGAAAGTCTAAAACACTCAATTTTTATTTGCTTCATACTTTCCATTAACAAAATGGACAGAAAAGACAACTGAATTTTCTGGTGTACATATTACAAACAGGGAAGCAATTAGCAATGAAATTACAATATTTTTTCTAGAAACAAAATTTAAGTACATCTTGTAAGTTGAGATCCACTAATTGTGCTGATGTAAGTACATCTTGTACCATAGTAAACAATGAGAATACCATTATTTAACTTACAAAAAGGGTGTTCCCCTTGCTCTTCCCTGACTAGCAGAGTCAGTTTACAAAAAGGGTGTTCCCCTTAATATAGTTTTCAAACTCCAGTCACCAGTCAGATCCGTTTGCAGAGTCAGAAAATGTAATGCGAAAAGTTCATAGAATGGCAGTAATAGCATGAAGTAGTCTCTCTTATTATATGATTTTCAGCATCATTAAGATTGGATTCATTTTTGTAAACATCAAGGTTGGAATGAGCAGAGATGAAAAGAAAAAAAAAAAATAGTATACTTTCAATTTTAGGTAACAAAAATCACTAAGTACGCTACATTACATATAGGCGCAACGACAGGTTTCAAAAATAGCAAAATTGAGTGGCTTAAATCACTAGCTACATACATACTTTTGAGTATATCAAAAAGCAACAACTGGCCCTCAAAAATTAGGGGATAATGCTCAGTAAAAAGAAAAATGGTAATACCATGCAACAATGTGCTAGATTATGTAAAAGATCAGTTTAGGAAAGGAGTCTCTAATTTGTGCTGGCTAGATTCTGACTAACAGGAATATCAGGTTCTGAGCTCCTAGAAGAGACACTAGTGTGAGGTAAGGGCAAGGCCTTTACAGGATGATTGTTTAGGGATGCACCTCGGGCTTTCTTCTTTAGTTGTTCAAGAAGTCGATGGGCTTCTTTGAATTCATCTTCTGCACTGGAGCCATGGCTTTCCCAAGCATCAATAACTTGCTGCTGGAATTCTATTGCAAAAGCATAGCTGCACGAAACAAGAGGCAAATTATCTTCATAATTTCAACCCTAATGTCATAGATAAAAAGGGGTAGGGGGAATCTCTTAAATGCTTCATTTCATGGTTTTTTAATTTTTATTTTATTGTGGGGGGAGTTAGGTAAATTCAAGGATAAGGATATTGTGAATCTTTTTCATGTTTTTTAACCGCTCCCATGATGAATACATGCATGCAGACATGACATTTGCTCCGAAGCATTTTCGTACTAATCTTCACTTAAATACACAATGAGCAAATGATAGGAATAACACAAGATAAGGTGTCAAAAGAATATGGATTGCTTAACAAACCTTATTATATTGCAGTTTAAATTTTGCAATAGAAATAGAAGAAATCAATGGATATAGAAATGAGCCACGGCTTTTTTTCTTTTTTCTTTATTATTATTATTATTTTTGGGGGGGGGGGGGGGGGGGGGGGGTTGGGGGGGGGATAAGAATAAGCCATGAAATTTTGTGCATTGCACGACAGTGGTGATGAACTTATAAAAAATATATTGTTTTTGAGAAACAATAATTAATTGAATGATTATTACATAAGTACAGAATTCTCATTTAACACATCATCTATCTCATAATGATAGCAATTTATTAAAAGTTGGTAAAAAAGTGATGTATTAGCCAAAATAAAAATAAAAAAGTTAAGTCAGTTGTGGATCTAGATAAAAACTAAATAAAACTTGCCACTTAATCTTTATTGTGAAATTATTATAAAACTATTGTGAAAATAGTATTAAAATGATCATAATTAGGCATATTTTAGTTGTGCTTAAACAAAATTTAAGGTCAATATGTTCACAATTTTATTTTAGATGGTCAAAACAAAAATATCTTTAAAATTATATATATATATATATATATATATATATATATAACATTTTTTGGCCAATGGGTTTATTTGAACTCCCTAACTTACATGTAACGTCGCTCCTGTGTGGTCTAGGTCTTCTATATAATACAAAGTTCATAATGCCAATAATATGAATTTTGTGTTCACTTTTCACTATAAACCACCTTCCAAGAAAGCACTTACAAGTTGAGTATGTACAAAAATGATGAGCCAAGTATTTGGCATTTTGTTGAATCAAGGTCATTTAATTTAAAAGAAAAAAAATGCAAAACTCATAATATTAATAATATATTTGAGCTAGTCATCATTATGAAAATTTTCTAAGAAACGTACTAAATAAGGCAAATCAGCCTTCTTCGACCTTTTCATTTTATATTAGTAAAAAAATGGGGCCGCACTATGTGTTAGTCGGGTGTTCACATGAACACCCACACTAAAAACAAAAAGCTCCAACAACCCTTGACTTTAGGTAGGTCCTCTTGAGTAGGACCTAATTGCAAAAAAATTGAGAAAGAAGACAAATCATAAGAGTTAGTTAATTAAAGGTATTTATTAATCAAAGAAAATGAATGATCTTCTTCTACTTTTTTATTTTATATTAGTAAAATATGAAAATATTTTCAGGGTAGTGGGTGGAAATTAAGACGCCTTGGATACCAAGTCTTAGAATCTGTTTGAATATTGCTGAAAACTGAAACTGAAAAGTAAAATATTGCGGCTACTGTTCAATGAACAGAACTGCAACAGTGATGAACAGTACCAATTTTGGCTGAATCTCATAAAAAAAAAAAAAAAAAAAAGCTGAAAAAACGTAAACATCAAACGTGAGTAGGAAACGTGCAAGTCAAACGAGCACTTAGTCTACGTCTTCTTCAATTATGAAAATACTTTTGAAGAAAGCACAATATAGAGTCTAGAAAAGCGTCATTTTTCAATGTAACTTGAATATATTAGAACGAAAAAAAAAAAATGAACATTAACTCAATAATATTCGTACTTAGTATTCATGTCTATTGATGTTTGAGGATGGTTGGAAAATAGCTTTAAAAGGAATGAACTTTGCATTATTAATTTATTAAAAAATTGAGATCATTTGCTTTCATTTAAGATTTAGCCAAAAAATTGTACTATTTTAAAATAAGAATCTTTTTTTTTTTTTTTTAATTGTGAACTATTTTTGAAATGAAAAAGTTATCCTTTAAACTAGTCTAGAACTTATTTAAATAATACATCTAGATAGTTAATGACTTGCATGTAATGAGTTAGAGCAGATCTCACCAAACTAATTCTCTATTTCATTGACAGAAAAAGTTTGGCTCCAAACATGTAACTTTATTAATGAATCATGTAACTTATTTAAATAATATAGATGAATAATTTTATAAATCGTCACGTAATGAATTAAACAAGGATTAATGCTACAAACATAATCTATTTTACAACATTTTTACAAAATGCTGATAAGGCCAACCTCTTATTAGTTTTTATCTAAACCTACTATTAATATTATTTTTTTATTTACTAATAATCATTCATCACATCAGCCGTTTGTAAAAAAAAATTATAAAATAGTTTGTATATGTGACATTATTCTTAAAAAAAGAAGTTCCAAATATGTTTATAGTTAAACTTTATTCTCCGTTTTAACAATTAGCTGAAAGTTTGTGCATTGCACGGCAGTGGTCATGAACTTATAAAAAAAATAGTTTTTGAGAAACAATAATTAATTGAATGATTATTACGTAAGTTCAGAATTCTCATTTAACAAATCGTCTATCTCATAATGACATTTTTAGCCCCCTGTTCTCAAATTAAAAACTATCTTCTTCTTCTTCTTCTTCTTCTTCTTCTTCTTTTTTTTTTTTTTTTTTTTTTTTTTTTGATTAACAATTAAAAATGATCTAAATGTATAACATTGAAAAAATAAATAAAATTGAAAGCAGAAATCGAAGCAGCGCTCACACACAAAAGCCTACAATTCAATATTTAAAAACAATCCAATAGCACGTTTGAAAGCAAAGTTTTGGAGAAACTTCAATTTAATAATTAAAAATAATTCATTTGTCTTAACATTAATAAAAACTAGCTTGTAACTCCTTGCATATGTATGATTACACTTAAAGATATTTATAACAAGATACATAATATAATTCTTATATCTATAATTTAAATATTATTGATAGTCATTTTTATATTTTGTTAACTCTTTAAAAAATTTTGTAAGGATATTATTAGGTATAAAATGTAAATTGTCCATGTTTTTCTTTTTTTTTTTAAATTATAGTGAAAGACTTTTTTATTTTATTTTTTATTTTATGATTCATTTATTCTAAACTCTTTGGTTTTTTACTTAATAATTCACTTGAATGAATATTTATGTTATGGTCCCATATTTTATTCTAAAATTAATAAATAAAACTCTTTAAGAATAAATAATTTAAGACACGTGACGCAAAATTGAAACTTTAATTTAGAATTTTAATTTGAGTTTTTCTCAATTTCACCTATTATTATATACTAACTTGTAACATCATGCATATGTGCAGATATACTTTAAAAATATAAATTAAGATGCATAGTATAAATCTTACATATATAATTATTATTAATAGTCATTCTTATATTTTTTTTAACTCTTTAGAAAGTTTTGTAAGAATGTTATTAGGTAGAAAATGTAAATTTTTCATTTTTTAAAATATTTTTATGTTCATTAATTCTATACTCTTTGATTTTTGTACACAATAACTCACTTGAATGAATATTTATAATATGATCCTACATTTGATTCCAAAATTAAAAAATAAAACTCTCTTTAAAAATAAATAATTTAGAACACATGGCACAAAATTGGACTTCAATTGTAGAATCTAATTGAATTTTCTCTAAACTTTACCTATTAATATATATATATATATATAGATGACTTATAAATATGAATTTTTTTTAGTTATAACAAAAAAAAAAAAAAAAAGCTCATAAATATAAAATCTTTGAAACTCTCTCTTTTGGCACAAAAATTAACTCATTTGGCACAAAAATTAAAAAAATTTAGATTAAATGGGACACATGTCGCAAATTAAACTCTAATTGAAATCCAATTTTTACATTAAATTAACTCACTTGATACAAAAATTTAAAAATTTAGATTAGATGGAACATGTGGCGTAAAATTAGATTTTAATTAAATTCCAATTTAAAATCTAATTGGATTTTCTCTCAGTTTTATATATATATATATATATATATATATATATATATATATAGATCGGTCGCAGTTTTAAGAAGATAAATAGTCATTGAACTGGCATTTATCGCACACGGCTCTACAAAACTCAAGCTAAAAATTTACCTGCAATCTTGAAAATAATTACGATTTTGATTTTGAGAAGTTGGTGAGAATTTTATAAAGTGGAAGAAGAGGTTACCTTTTCGATATATCCAAGAATAGCGAAGAGATCAATAGCTAAGTGCGAGAGAAATACTTTGCGACCCAATTTTTTTTTTTTTAAATGCCAAATTTTGATATATATGTTGCATAGTAGCTCGTTAATATAATGATAACTTTCCCATTCCCAATTAAAGAGAGAGAGAGAGAGAGAGAAAGAGAGAGAGAGAGAGAGAGAGAGAGAGAAAAGAAAAAAGAAAAAGAAAAAAGAAAAAGCATTCCTATAAAAGTTTGATGGTATCAAAAAATTAATAAAGTTCCAATATAAATCTGGTTACTGGGTTATCCTAAAATTTTGAAGTTTACTAAAATAAAATTCGCGTGTATTAAAAAAAATAGAATGGTGGGTTTGAGTTAGCTCAACTAGTAAAGTTTCTGATGGTTATATAAGAAATCTGGGATTCAATCTCCATCTACATCAAAAACTGATTGATGTCTTAGTCTAATAATAAAGAGTTATTATCAGGAGCGGACGCTATAGGTTGAAACTCTTTAAAAAAAAAAAAAAACTATGGTTAAAATTTATATATGCAAAAATAATAATAATAATAATAATAATAATAATAATAATAAAAATCTTGTTGGTGGGAGAAAATATTGATAAAAACAAATATTTAAAATTTTTTGATAAAAACAAACAAAATAGCCGTAAAAGTATAAATTAAATCAAAATATGTGGTAATTAATTATCATATCCACATTTTTGTTTTTTAGGAGGTAACACATCCACTTTTTTTTTTTTTGTTTTTTTGGAAAACGAGACTGTAACTTTATTAAGGAATATTAGCTATATCGGCTAAGATTACAGCACTACAAGAAAATGTATTTTTAGTGACGAAAATTTTCGTCACTAAAAATCCAGTTTTTCGTCACTAAGAACCTTTAGTGACGAAATTGGACTTTTAGTGACGAAATTCTTTTCGTCGCTGTAGCCCCGTCACTAAAAGTCCTGGCGATTTTTAGCGACGAAAAATTTCGTCACTAAAAGTCCAATTTGGTAATAAAAAAAAAAACTTTTAGCGACGAAAACGTTTCGTCGCTAAATGTTTTCCTCGCTAAAAACAGTGTTTAGTGACGAAAATATTTCGTCACTAAAACCATTTCAGTTTATTAAATCATATTTAGTGACGAAAAATTTCGTCACTAAAACTATTTTCGGGTACATATAGTGACGAAAATATTCGTCACTAAAACTATTTTTAAAAAAATCCATGCACATATAGTGACGAAAATGTTCGTCACTAAAACCATTTCTTATAAAATTTCACTGTATTTAGTGACGAAATAATTCGTCACTAAAACAATTTTTTGTTGTCATATTTGTGACGAAAAAATTCGTCACTAAAACATATTTTCTGTTTTTATTATTTTCATGACGTTGATACTAACCTGTAACCTATCATTACATTATTCAAACCTCAAATTTGATTAACACAATTATTTCAACAACACATTTATAAAAAATCGATCCATACATTCCACAAGTTAAAATTAAAACAAGTATCAAATTCAAACTCCTTCCATACAATAATTGTTTGCAACACATATAATAACTTAAAATGTTTTATAACAATATAAGAAATGTAGCATAATATAATTAAAACCCCCTAGAGCCAAAAGATGTCCTCATATGTCTTCAAACAATGCCAAAAGTAATCCCCTAAAGCCACCAATAAGAAATCTGCACAAATATAAAAATACTATTATATTAAAATCGTAAAGTAAAAACATTAACTATGTTATAAAAAAATTTCTAACAATTAGTTTCAAATGATACATAAAAAATGAAGTGTTACCTATAAGTGATTTAACTTGAAGATGAACCACCCCCATATTTTTGATTGAAATTGAAGCTTGATGATAACATATAACGCCTATCTATTTTTTTTGCTGTTGCTAAATTAAGAGCCTATCTAATGACGTGGTATTTTGTATCACTAAGATATGCAACTCCCCCATTAACTATGGATGGGCATTCCAAGTAACCAATTTTGAAAGAGCCTATCTAACGAGGTACTTGTAGGTTCGGATGAAACTTCCTGTTTTTGTTTTTGTTTTTGTTTTTTTAATTACTAAAGAATTCTCAATTTCACAAAGTTGAAGCTTGATGAAAAGCAATGACAAAGTCCATCTAACAAGGTGGTATTTTGTATTACTAGAATGTACTACTCTCCAGTCACATAGGGTTGAACATCACAAGTAACAAATTTTGAACACGAGCCTATCTCACTAAGTTTTTGTAAGTTTGGGTGAAGCTTTTATCCAATGCACTAGTAGACGAGACAAGACTCAAGATGGAGACACAAGATAATAAATTTTAAGTACGTGTCCGTATTGGATTGGATTTATTACACCGAAACACGATAAAAACTAGAATGTATTACCCGCTTGCTCCAACACAACAACCCACCACAAAACCAATCAAAAATATCACAAGTATAAAGTGTTTATAAGTATTGAAATCGAATAAAGTAATATTCATCACATTTAATCAACAATACTCATTCACATTTGCAAGAATTGAAAATCACTCCCAATATGTATTTAAACCACCTTATAACACCATGCAAGCCACCTGCTTGCTCCAACATAACATACCACCACAAATCCAATTTCCAACATCACAAGTATAGAGTTTTATAAGGTTTTCAACTAAAATTTACTTACTTTGCTCAAGCTAATCTTACAACTTTCAGAAAAAATCCAAAGTTATTGTAAACAATATGTATTTAGCCTGCAAAAGAAAAGTAAAATTTATAAGTACTTAGGGCATATAACTATTTATTTTCATTATGTAATAATAACACTATATTGTTTTATCCTCAATGTTCAAAATAACATGAATTTCTAAACTCAAAATACTGTACACTAAAAAATGTACTCAAAAAACTAGAGTTGCAGTATCCACAACTTGGCATTGCAACAAAATCCTATAACTATTGAGTTTCTGACATAATAGTACAATTTTGCCATTACCAAACCAATTAATAACATTGCTCAAGGACTGTAGCACACCATTCGCACCACAATTACTTAAGGGGGAAAGCAAATAAGAAATTAAATGCAACTAATTGTGATTCAATAACTTATTTGTTCTTCACTATAGAAGACCAAACTTTTATCATGCAATCCAATGAACTAGAGAACAAATACTTATCCAATGAAGTAGGATATCAAAAAAGTAGGCTAGTAGGGTATTCTTAGCAATGCTTAGTAGAATGGTTAGTGTATTTTCTAGGTCTTAAATGTATCAGTCCACTCTTTCTACAATTTCATTGATTTTCTTGTTTTCTTTTACCAATTAAATAAAGACAAAAGGCCAAAGGCCAAAGATAGGGGCATGAAAAGAAATTTTCATTTATAGCCGTAGTTGTGTTAATCACACGAAAAGCTACTGTGTTTCTCTATTATCACTGTGTTTTTGGATAAAGATTGAGAGGTAGTTTATAATAAAACGAGAATTAACATACTTAAGAAGAGGTAGCTGAAATTTTTTTGCGTAATCATTCAACTAAAATTGAATTCTGTCATATCATTGAAAATCTCATTCTAATCTAACATTTGTTTATAAAATAGCCAACGATTCAATGTTCCTAGACCAATATGGTATTATGTCATAATAGCATCTTAAGAATGGTATAAGAGGAAAAAAAAAAAAGAATTGTAAGAGATATCAAAGGATGCAAGTCCTAAGATATTTCATTAAACACTGCCAATTTTCATGATCCCAAACCTAGTCTAGATCACCATAAGTGGTAAAGTAAAAATCACCATTCACACCACAACGGACAATTCACATGGTGAATATGACAAAACTTCCAAAACATAAAAACAAAAACAGTAAAAATTGCTTTTAATACCAATACGCCAAAGTCTGTAACAAAACTCAGCCAAATCTCTCAGCTGCAACGCTGCTTCCTATACTCATTTTATTTGTTACCTGAAAAGTAAAAAGCCAAACATGGAAACTCATCTCACAGTTTACACACATGGAAATTAGTCCAAACCCAAAAAAAACACAATAAGCACATGAACCCAATATCTTACATATTTGCACAACTATTATATATATATTGACATAAAAACAATATTCCCGTTAATTGAATCCAAGGACCCATGCACAGTACATAAACACAAAAGTCTAATAAGCACCCATTTTTGCAAACTCCATAGTTGCATCAACGCCAGACCCCAAAAGAATTATAAACACAGCACCAGCATGGTAATAGCTTTCCCAATTTTTCCCAACCAAACACACTACAGATGCATTATTTGTAATTTCTACACAGCAATACACAGTTACTTTAAATTCTAGTTTACTGTAATTTCTACAGAGCACATATGTATACATAACCAAACCCCAATACTTTCACTTCACTACCTTTTCCTCATCCAAGAAACTCTCATCAATGTTATTCACTGAAAAAAAAAAAAAAAATTAAAGACCCATCAGCTCCTAATCCTAAATTGAAACTGAAATTCGTCACTAGAAGTAGGAAATAGCGACGAAATATCAGTTTCGTCACTAAAAGTGGTTTTCAGCGACGAAATGTTTTCGTCGCTAAAAACCACTTTTAGTGACGAATTTTTGTTTCGTCACAAAAGACCCAGAATTTGTTATGCTTTTAGCGACGAATTTTATTTTCGTCACTAAAGAGACCATATTTTGTTCAGTTTTTTAGCGACGAATTCAACTTTCGTCACTGTAGCATACTTTTAGTGACGAATTATGATTTCGTCACTAAAAACATTTAAGTACAAAATCATTGTTATTTTTAGTGACGAATAGTTTTCGTCACTAATTCTTTCTTATAGTGACGAAATGATTTTCGTCACTAATACTATTACAGCAATACCTACAGTGACGAAATATTTCGTCACTAAAAATTTCAACTTTTAGTGACGAAATATTTCGTCACTATAGCTTAATTAAAATTGCGCCAAAATTTCCCTCCACTGGCGCCTATTTTTTAGTTTACAATAGCGACGAAATTTATTTTTCATCGCTAAATGTAATAATTTTTTTCACTTTTAGTGACGAAATATGAATTTCGTCACTAAAGCTGTATTTTTAGCGACGAAAAATATTTCCTCACTAATTTTCGTCGCTAAAAATACATTTTGTTGTAGTGCAGCATTGAGGTTCCATTCACGCTGAGAACCCGTTAACATATCTAGTAATGTTATGAGCAACAGAATTACCCTACCTCCTAATATGAAAGAAATGAACAACTGTAAAGTTTTTTGCTAAACATTTTGTCTCATCAATCAAACACTACAAAACACATGGGGCTTAGGCCGTGTTTGTAAAAACGCAGCCCTAGACGTGGCCTAAGCCGTGTTTTAAAAAAACGCAGCTTAAAGAAAAAACACGAGCCACGTTTTAAACGCGGGGCCATAGAACATGTCTAAAGCCGTGTTCTCTTGAGTTGCAGCCACATTTTTTGGGGTAGAGCTATAGCCACATTTTCTTAACCTGTAGTCGCGTTTTAAAAATGTGGCTATAGGACCTTTTTTTTTTGTAGTGAAATGACTATAAGATGCCAATGAAACATCCTCACTCTTCAAGGCATTGATGACCATCTCTGAGTCTCCCTCCAAAATAAGAGAGGATAGTCCAATATCTTGAGCAAAGGTTAAGACCTTGATAGCTACCATAGCTTCCACAGCTACAACCGAACTTGGAAGGAAGATCTTTTCGGCCATGGATGCCTTTACTTGACCCTTTTCATCCCGGATTACAATGCCTGTGCCAGTTGGGTTTTCCTCTTTAAACATGGCCCCATAAAATTGATTTTGAAGTAAGATCTCAAAGGAGGCTTCAACTTGACCCGCTAAGGAAGCCGACTATTGGAATCAGGTTGTTTGAGGGGGTGGTTCCAATGAAACCCGAAAGGGCAGCAAGCACATCTAGGATGATTAGCAAAGAAATCCAAATTTTTTATTTTCCTTAATCTCACTGTGAAAGTGATTAGTGGTGCAAAAATGGTGCAAAAGTGAATTATAGAACTTTTTCAATGACATAAACAAAATAAGAGAAATGCTAACGGATGCCAATAGGGCAATGGTTAAGAATCTATTTAAAGAAAATTTTTATGGGAAAAGAAAATAAGAAGTGGTATCAAAACTTTTCTAAAATAAATTGTTAACTATTACCCTAAGGCCTAAGGGCACCTGTTAGCATGACCCATAAAATAAAATAAACAGTTCAACATTAACTTTGTTTGCCACGATGGAGAAAAAAAAGACTATATATCTTTATACAAACTTAAATTTATAAAGACTAAAATTAAATATCTTAAAACATATGGACTATTTTAAGCCTTTTCTAGTAAAATTTGTAATAGTCTATGTTGAATGGATACATGATACGTAGTACAGGGACAGAATACGATACATCGAGGATACGACAATAAATTAATTAATATTTATTTTTAAGTATAGATATTTTATACTTGGAATAAGTTATGTTTATTTTGGATTTAAAATTAAAGTATGTAACAACAATAAAATGTTTGGAAATATATCTAAAATTATTTTAAAGAAAATAAAATATTGTTTAAAGTACGAACAAAAGAGTTCAAATAAAGTAGACACCCATAAAAAAGGTTCAAATAAACAACGTTCAACATCAAAATAGAACAATTGAATTAAAAAGTGATTTTTTCTTTCTTTCTAAGTGCATACTTGACACGTTTGTGTCTATGTCAAACACGTGTCGTGTTGGATACGTGTCTAACATTAGTATGTTGGCAATTTTGCCATGTCCACGCTTCCCAGGTAATAGTTTGTGTATATATATATATATATATATTGTTTGGTTATTGATAGTGTGAAAGGAAAAAAAAAATCAGTAGTACATCATAGAAACATATGTCCTTTCGAAATCTCACTATAATCTAAAAGCTATGGAATTTTGAACAAAGCAGGTGTAGACGGGCTTGAATTTTCTGAGTAAATATTAACCTGTGATATGCACAATAATTAAATAATAACCTGGGATTTTAAAAGAAAAGGTGAGAAAAGATAAGGTTATTTTAAAAAGGATTATAAAAAATAAAAGGAGAAAAGAACAGGTTTGTTAGGATTAAAAGAGAGACTGAGAATAGTGGTTGGCCCATGAATGAGAGAATCACGAAGTCAGAATAAAAAAATTAGGAAAATATAAAGGTAATGTAGATAGAGGAGAGCACATGGATTGTATAAATCAATGAGAAAGGCGCAGCTGGTGGACAAACTGAAAGAAGAAGAAGAAGAAGAAGAAGAAGAAGGGAGCGAATTACAAGCACCTGAGGTAAAACTTATGTTGGATTTTTCTTCTTTTTTCTCTTTTTTTATTGTTTTTGTTGTTTTTTCCTCTTAATGGTTTGAATTCGTTCGTCAAGATTGTGTTCATTACACGCAAACAGTTACACACAATTTTACACACACCACATGGTTTTGAAAATATGATTTTGAACTTAAAAATTGTGACTTCAAGTCATTTGGTTTCAGTTAAAAATTGGGTTAGTGTAAGAGCTTATGTTCAACAAGGATTATCCCATCACAACTGGCATCCCACCTCTATCCATCAATTAAATTTATTTATTTTTTAAATCAACACTAAATGTGATTTTTTTTTTTTTGGATTTTTTTTTTATTTACTTCTATGTTTGCCTAGAAATATAAAACTATTACAAATTATACTACAAAATACTTAAAATGTGAAATGACAAAGAACATAATGGATGACACATCAATATCAGATGAGTAATGTTATAGTCACCAACTATTTTACAATATTTTTACAAATTATTGTTAATGCAAATTTTTGTTGGTTCGCATTTGGATCCATCACTGGCATTACTTTTTTAATTACTAATAACCACACACCATATCAGCATTTTATATATAAAAAAAAATAAATTATAGCTCTAACATTTTCTATATTGGATTAGATAAATTCATTCTTACTTTTTTGCTTCCAGATTAAAAGGTTGACACATCATTTGTTGGACCTCTATTAAAATTAGTAAATATCCTTAACATCTCTCATATATTTAAAGACAAAGTTTAGCTACAAACTTTGTTCTACTCTACTCAATATCTTTTTATTTGATGTGAGTTTTGACAAACCTACCATTAAATTATATTTTCTTCTTATATCTTCCATGTTGCAAAATTTATAGATAATAAAAAATCATTAGTTATGTCATCAATTAAATGTTTAAATTTCAAGTTTTGTTGTATAAAATTATGCATAAAAAATAATTTTATGGACCAAATGGTAAATAACATCTGAAATTTGACATTTGTGTTAAAAATATAAAGAATATGCAATCTAATAGTTAGACTTTCAAAGAATGTAGTTATATTAATTTTTTAGTGACCAAACATTGTCCAATATTTGATATTCATGTTGTGGAATTTTTAGTTTCTAAAAAAAAAAAATGTTATGACATTTTGAGTGCGTAATAAATTTTCATTTAGAGGTATATAGGAGTATGATTTTCCTTAGCATCACTCATATATTTAGTATGCATGTTGCGTCATTTTGAGGTCTAATAAATTTTCATTTATAGGTATATTAGCCTCTTTAAGTTGATCTACGCAAGTGTACATGTTTAGTGGATTTTAAAAAATTACCCTAAATCTTTTTGTTTTTTCCAATTTTTTTAGGGATAGTTATACTTCTCTCCCTTGATGTTTGGGAGAATGAGAGTCCATCCTAAACTTGAAGGAAAAAGACATTTTCTCCTATTGATATCAGTTTGATGAAACGTTGTTAAATTAATATTAAAAATGTTGTTTACTAACTTGACTTTTGCTTAATGGAAGGTTTCCAAAATTATCCTAAATTTCAATCTTAAAATTCATTTTAAATTTTTAATTAAGGTTTATTTTAAAATATTAAATATGAATTTTTTCTTTTTCTTTTTTCAACAGGCTATTGATAGATTTTTTTTGCAAGTCTTTTCTCAACAACAAAAATGTGGTACAGACTACCTAGATGTAGAAATAAATGTTATTCTATAATGACTGGTAAATTGAAAATATTTAATTGTAGTCATATCGGACCTTTCCAATTGAAGTTTTATTTCCATTTGGGAAATAAATTTTAAATCATCATACAAGATATTCACCAAGAAGCCAACATGACATTTACAAAAGAAGCTGAAAGAATGACACTTCTACTCAAAAGAACTCTTTTTTTTTTTTTTTAATTAAAAAAAAAAAATCATTTCTAAGTTTCTTTTGGGATAGAGATCATTCCACACTTATGGCAAAGTCTTTTTCTTTTTACTTATTTTTGTGTGGATAATTCGATAATAACAACAACAGCAATAAAGGATTTGAAGTAGAGGAAGTGTCTCTCTCACAAATAAGAAAGACTATGTCATGATATAGAGAAAGAATAAATAGTAACCTAAAATATATGCTACTCTAAAGCTGGCTTGCCATGGAGCAGAGTCTAAATCAAATAGACTGAAGTTTTAATTAGGTGACTTGCTGGAGATCTTCAAAACTAATTAGGATGAGGTGGTAGTTTTGTCTTTGTTGTATGCAGCACTGCTAATTCAAGGCACACATCAACAAGTTCAGACCAAGAAAAACCCTGCCTTAATATATCAGCCTTCTCTAAAATGGATGAGAGGATGCAGCAGGCTGCTGAAAGAGGAGATATTAATGCCTTGCCCAGTTAATTGGACAGGATGTAAATGTTTTGGATCACATTGACCAGGTACCATTTATTCCAACTCCTTTACACATAGCTGCGTCTGCTGGGCACATCCAATTTGCCACGAAGATGATGATATTAAAGCCCTCATTTGCTCAGAAACTAAATCCAAATGGGTGGAGCCCTATTCACCTTGCTCTACAAAATGGGCATATTGAGCTGGTGCGCCAACTTCTAGAGCTTGATGAGAAACTTGTTCGTGTCAAAGGAAAGGAGGATATCACTCCTCTGCATTTTGTTGTAGCAACAGGTGATCATCACATTGATCTATTGGACAAATTTCAATTAGTCTGTCCTGATTCCATTGGAGATGTGACAGTGCAAGATGAGATGGCTCTACATATTGCCTTAAAATATAACCAGCTTAAGGCTTTCAATTTCTTGGTGGAATGGCTAGAAAGAAATTTCTTTAGAAAAACTCCAACAAATGGAGTCACAGTCCTGAACCAAGAGGACGATAAAGGCAACACTGTGTTGCACATTGTAGTTTCAAAATGTGAAACCCAGGCAAGCTCTCTGTCTCCATTAACATCTACTTAGCAATAACAAAATATGGATTAAAAAAAAAAATACCAATAGTCTAGATGACCATTTTATTTTTTGAATTTATTTTAACCAAAACTCCTTTTTTTGGGCCAAGTAATTTTTTTTTTTTTCAAAATTTAAAAGCTTTATATCTAAATATAATATTTTAAAATGTTTAAAATTTTAGGGGTATGTACAGTTGCATCACGTACTGGCAATATATAAAAATATTGTTTTTATTGTTTTTAATGATTCATTGGCTTAATTTACAATTGCATGTAATACAAAATGATCATTTTTTTTTTTTTACTTCTTTAATTATAATTTCAGTTAAAAAATTATAAAAGAAAAAGAAATTTATGCATTTGGATTAAGGACAGACCAAGGACGATACTAAAGTAATTTACATTATCCAGGTTGTATGTCACTTACTCACTTGGGGTTCCAGATTTGTCAATGTAAACAGTACGAATTCAGAGGGTAAAACAGCATGGGACATCTCACAAGGACAAACACAAGAAAACAATAGAGAGATCAAGCTTATGCTACACAGTGCTAGAGCTTCATCAGGTCCATCTCTTTCTATAGTCACTCGAAGTGATGATAATAATATTGATGAGTTTTACAACTTAATTGGAGAGAATATAAAACTTTTGGAGAACATCGATGAGCTACCATTTGCTAATACTCCTTTACACATAGCTGCATCTTATGGGAACATCCAATTTGCCCTAGAGGTGATGAGTTTAAAGCCTTCATTTGCAAGGAAACTAAATCAAAATGGGTTTAGCCCTATTCACCTCGCTCTAAAAAAAGGGCATATTGAGTTGGTGCGTCGGCTTTTACCATTTGATGGGGACCTCATTCGTGTCAAAGGAAGGAACCGTCTCACTCCTTTGCATTATGTAGTAGCAAGCAGTAACCTTAATCTATTGGTTGAATTTCTATCATTCTGTCCTAATTCTATTACAAATGTGACAGTGCGAAATGACACGACTTTGCATATTGCCCTTAAATATAACAGGCTTGACGCATTTAAATTCTTCGTGGAATGGCTGCAAATTTTTTTTTTTGGAAAATGATGAAATTAATTATAGCAGAGTCCTAAACTGGCAGGACAATGAGGGCAATACTGTGTTGCACATTTTAGTATCAAAAAATGAAACTCAGGTAAGCTCTCTCCATTAACATCTAATAGTATTAACAGAATATCAAAAAAAAAAAAAAAAAAAATCCATGAATAGTCTAGATAACCATTTTATTTTTTTAACCAATACTCATTTTTTTGGGGTCAAGTAATTTTTTTCTTCTTTTCGAAATTTAAAATATTTTATACCAAAATATACTATTTAAAATGTTTAAAATTTTAGGGAGTGATGGTCTCCCTTGGTCTATGTACAGATCCGTCACTGGCATAATATATATATATATATATATATATATCTTATCTTTTAATTATTCAATGGCTTTGCAATTGCATGTAATACAATATGATTATTTTTTTCGTCTTAATTATAATTATAATTTATATATAAAATAAGTAGATGAAACTTATGCATTTGGATTAAGAATGGACCACGGACGAGACTTGACTGATTTACATTACGCAGGCTGTGAGACACTTATGGCATGTTTGGATGTTTAAGGCTGTGAGACACTTATGACATGTTTGGATGTTTAAAAAAGGAGGGGGAGTAGAGTATAGGGAGGGAGAGTAATGCAATTACCCTGTTTGGAAGTTTTTTAAAGAATGAGGGGGAGGGGTTTGGAGGAGTTTGGAGGGGTTTGGACTCCCTCTAGCCCCCCAATTTTAATTCCCCCAAATTGGAGAGATTTGGAGAAAGAGTAGAATACATAAACTATTGACCAAGTAAATTACCTAATTTATCCTTATTATATTAACAAAATTACACAAGGGGAAGGGCTAATTACTCCCTTCTCCCTTACTAATTTTAAAAACATCCAAATAAGGTGGAGGTGAATCATTCTCTTCTACTCTCCTCCCCACTACTCCCCTTCCCTCTACTCCCCTCTACTCTCCTCCCTCTCTAAACTTCCAAACAAGCCATTATTCTCTTCGTGTAAGAAATTTGTGGAGGTAAACCGGACGAATTTAGAGGGTAAAACAGCATGGGACATCTCGCGACAAGACAACAGAGAGATTAGGGATGTGCTACGCCGTGCTGGAGCTAAACCGGGTTCACCTCTTTCTACATTTAATGGGTATCCAAATCAAACGATGTCAACGAGTTTAAGACGTGAAATAAGGAGATTTACAGAGGAAAGGCGCAGTATGCTTCTGGTGGTTGCAGCACTGCTTTCAACACTCAGCTTTCAAGCGATACTTACCCCTCCTGGTGGAGTTTGGCAAGATAATGGTCCGTGCATTAATTATGATCAGAATAATAAAACAGTCGGGAGCAGTAATTATCCTGAAATCATTTATCTGAGTATGTCCAAGACCAAATTAGCAAGTGAACACAAAGCAGGGACAGCCATTGCTTTGCAAGATCGCTTTTTTCCTCTGTTCCTTGTCAGTAATACCATGCTATTTGCGCTCTCAAACTCATTTATTGTTCTCCTCATTCAAAATTTGTCCATGAAGTGGCTGTTCTACTGGCTCAATGTCGTCCTTGGTATAAGCTATTTGTATTCAGTCTGGACAATAACCCATTCTCTAGCTCTGATGAATCTGTTATTGTATAGTGCGGTCTTCTACTATGTTTCTTTACCGTTTTGGATGGTATGATCAGAATCAGTGCAATACCACGGCAGCACACAAAGCAGGGACAGCCATTGCTTTGGAAGGAACCCCTTTTCTGATATTCTTGATTTACAGTATTTGCACACTTGTGCTGTTCTCATACTCAGTAATTGTTCTCCTCATTCCAGATGGGTTAATTTCTTCGTAATCAATGCCTACTTCCTCTGGTTCTGTTATTTTTCTTCACTCAGGCTCCAGATTGGTCAGTTATTTCAGTTTTTCTTTCGGCCTTGAATTTCGCAATCTTACTAGCCAATTTTCCTTCTTTGGAAAGAGTCAGGCTAAGTGGTTTGAGGATTCAATCATGGAAGAATAATTGACGGGGAAAAATATTGCCTACCTTGGAGCTGTATGCATCTGTAATGTGTGTCAATTTTTACTTTTGTTTCTTTGATAGTAATAAAATTTAGTCTATGTTTCTATGGGCATAGTTGAACTACTTAATTTATACTGTAATAAAGCAGTGTGATTGCATAGCATTACTTAATTTCTGAATTTCTCTCATACCTTATATTTAAAGAGTATTTGGTTCTAAAAGCTCTGGATATTATTGGGTGCTTCAAATTTCAAAAAGATCAAACTATCCTATGAAACAGTGGTCATACTTATATTGTTTGCAATGTTAGAGTGAAGATTTTAGAAAAGAATAAACTCTACTTTGAATCAGAATAAGTCATTGGCCCGGTCATAATGCACAGAATCCATAAATGTCTATTCTTCAAAACAAGTGAAAAATAAAAGGAACAAATAATGATTCTAGCTTGGTCTGTTCAGGACTTTGACTTTGTTAAGTGCAGCCTGCCTTGCTATTCAGTGTAGGGGTATGCATTCAGTTATAGTACTCACAAGCAGCAAAGCTGGTCCATGGGCATGGAGGCAGTTGTGCTGGACTTTCAATTGTTAAAGAAGCAGATAACAAATGTGTAGGTTGGACAAATTCATTTTAGCTGAACCGTTAGCAATAGCAAATAGTGCTTCAAAGTCTTATATGAATTGCTAGAAAACAAATAAAGCTCTTTGGTTGTCTCTTTTTCACCAACATTTTGTTTTGTACTTTTAGAACTATGGTATCAGAAAACACAAAATATTGTGCCATGGTAAGAAAAGCCTAGTGAAAATGTAAAATCATATCATTATGCCACCCTCTATCTGCAGGGGAATAAAAATGTAAATCCATTGCGGTCAATCTAAGCAATGGAAACATAAAAAGCCATTCAGCTGAATTTCATGTCCCTTGTTATGGTTAATGTGTTCTGATACTGTTCACTGAATTTGTCTTTGGTTTTGTTAACTAAAGAATTAGTCGTATGATTATGAAGTGGTTCACTTGTAAGGCTGAAAATGAGTACTTGCTCAAACAGTGAATGAATATAAATTAGGTCTGGAGTCCTTGTTTTGCTTCAGAAAATTAGAGCTTCTTTCTCTACTGAAAAGGGTTGTTTTGTTGCAACCTTTAAGCTATCTTTATGCGTCTTATCTGCTGAAATATACAGCCTAACATTAGTTTTTTCCCTTTTCATATGAAACTCCCTGTCCAGCATCATTTTATAGTACAATGTCTTTGTCTTCAAGTACTTAAACTAGCAAATTGATAACAATTAAGCAACCAAGCCCAAGTGTAGTCTTTAAGAAATTGGAGGATTGTATGGTAGAAACTGAGAATAAGTACATTGTTTAATGAATGGTACTATATAGAGGGAGCCTATATATAGAGAAATTAATCAATTCAAGAGTACTAATAGTACAATACGACTACACAGGTGGCACAGTGTAGTACAATAGTATAAGAGAGTACCAAGGAATTTGTAGCAGTACAGTAGGCCCAGGAATGAGCTTGGGGCTGATACTTCTCAATGCCAAGCTGGAAGATGGGAGACCAACTTCAGTCTTGGGTAAGCATAGAATCTGAAAACTCCATCAAAATCAAGTGTTGCCCTATAGTAGGAGTCTGTCTTGAAGACCGCTCCCTTTGATGTAAGGTTAGATATATTTCCCTATGAGTTCTTGACTTGAAGGTAGCCTGACTTGTCCAGGATTAGCTCAGAAACATCCTGATGACTATAATAAACTCCATAAGGATATTTGGTGTCGACATCTATTTGATTAAGTATCAGATTGTAGGAGGGCTGCTCTATGCCAGTGAAATGGAGCTGAAATTTTCCCCCCTCGTAACTTTCTTCAGACATGATAGAGAATAGGTTGCTCCCAGAATCTAAGACTTGGGTTGGTAAGATTGTATTGGTTGGTTCGTTGAAGCTAACCCATATGATACTTTAGTCTGTGCTTGTTATCACAAAATTCCCAGTGTCTAGCATAGCCCGATTTGATACTTCACGATTCTCACTGTTGTTGGACCTCCACAACTCCAATCTACTTGGAGCTTTGAGTACAAGTTGTCTGGTCAGCTTTTGATTGTCTCTCTTTGCAAACCAAACTATAGTTTCATCTGGTATCTTAACGAACCAGATGGCAAGTAGGAACTGATCTTGTTCACCTAGAAGCTAGTGCAAACCAAATGCAAAATAGCCAGATGGTGAAGTCCATGTGGAGTTATCAATGGTCGACTTATGAAGAACTTAAAAGTGTAGCCTTGGTGAATATTGTTGAGCACTGGTGTCTACTTTGAAAATTGCCAATGGTCGAAATAGTCAGGAAAATCAAACTGCAGGCAGCAGTTAGTTAATTGATACATCTCATAGATCACATAGTTTTCAAAATGTTTTGGATATTTTTTGGGTTTTCAACCTCAATATGACAATTTTGGCCGGCACATGATCTGAAATTGACAAAATAAATTAATCATGGACAATTTGACATGTTCAGGTGGATTTTCATTTACTCAGGATTGAGGAAGGCTTATGCTTTGAGTGGATACAAAAGCTAAGTGGTGAAGATTGACAAATATCAGCATATTTTATCTGCAGACAACCAAACAATCAATATCAAATGAAGACAGTTTTAACAAGAAATAATTCGGCATTAACGTCTTAACTTCAAGCCATGTGGCCCTTCCTTCTTTTTGCACCCAACAAACAGCAATGACCAGTAGAATAAGTTGAACATAAATTATACTTCAGATTGGAATATGATAAAACAGTGTTGGTCTGGTTGCTACGCACAAACTTAAAAATGTTTAGTTTCAACCTGCAAATATCAATAAATATATTTTCATCTGTATAGGCGAGAAAGAGAACAAACGGAAAGTGCCAAAAAAAAAAAAAATTTAAGTGATTTTCAATTTCTAAAGTACTGCAGGTTGCAGCCTGCCTTGCTATTTGCCAAATTATGCTGAAGCTGAAATATTCACACAGTTCTAGTACTCACGTGCAGCTGGTCTATGGAGTATGGAGGCAGTTATGCTAGACTTTAAACAGGTAAAGAAGCATATGACAAATGTGTAGGTTGGACGTGGACAAACTCAGTTTAGCTGACCCGTTAGCACTACAAAATATTGCCTCTAAGTTCTATAATATTTTACCAAGAATAACAACTAAAGCTCTAGTACTTTTTTTTTTTTTTTTTTTCTCTCAACATTTTGTTCTACCATGGTATCAAAGAACAAGAAAAAATAAGCCAAGCTAAATATGAAACCATTATGCCACCCTCTATCTACAGGGGAAAAAAGAAAAAGAAAACTTAAACTCTTTATATAAGCAATGCAAACATTTGAAGCCATTTTGGGCTGAAAATTCTGAAACTGTTCACAGAACTGTTACTTCAAATAAAAAAATAAGTTGTAAAACTAGTTTTAACTTGTGTTTGGTTTGGTCAACTAAAAAATAGTGTATGATTATGAAGTGATTCCCTTGTAACTTTCAAGGTTGAAAATGAGCCTTGCTCATGTATACATACTAAATTTACTGGCTGAAACAGTGAATGAATAAAAACCAGGCCCTGGAGTCCTTGTTTTACTGCTCTGTTCTTTCTCTGTTTGCTGCAGAAAATCACAGCTTCTTTCTCTATGATGAGGGCTGGTTTGTTGCAATCCTTAATCTATCTTTCTATTCCAAGCTACATTTTATTGTACAATGTCTATGGTTCCAGGTGGTTGTTGTGATTTTTGTCTTTGGCTCTAGGTACTTTAATTTGCAAATTGATTACAATGCTTAATGCCAGGTATATATTCTTAGAAATTGGATAATTTAATAAATCAAAGCCATTCTATTTTATGTGGTAGACATAGCTTTATAAATTCGTGTGAGGTCTACAACCATGACTCCACACTTCCATTCTCACCACCATTATCATCCATATGATCATTTTCAAAATGTTCTATTTTCTTTTGTATTAATTCTACTCATTCAATTATTAGAAATTTGAGTTGACAGAATTTCAATTTCATTAATTAATCTAAAATCCTTCATTTTAATAATTCTAAAAATTCCTTAAAAGTATTTTGTTAACATCAAACAAAAATCCAATCATCTAATCACTGTGACAGAAACTAGAGTACAAGATTGCCTGTTCTAGTCCACCAACGAAAGTATCAGAGCCAAAACCCCACTTCCTTTTCATTCTTTTCCTCTATAGCTTCATCACAATCTTAATTCCTTTATTCAAAACCTTCTCAAGCTGGTGCTAGCCAAGAGAAAGATTTATTTATTGTTTGATAGGTGAAGAGAAAGATTCAAATGCAAGGTAAAAATTGTAAAAGAAATATCAATAAAATGGTTGAGGAGGCTCATTGCTTAAATTAGCGTTGCACACGGCAGACTGATATAAAACAAGAAAGGAGTCAAACTATTTGTCACATGAGTTGAAGGCTCAATAACTAATGCATTCTATAGCAAGAAAGGAGTCAACTAATGCATTCTATAGCAAGAAAAGTAACACAAAAAATCAAATCAGTAACAATTAATAGTATATTATTTTTCAAGTATATAAGAAGGAAATAGCTACTTATCAACAAAAAGGAAAAAGAAAGAAATAACTAAGCAAAAGGCTGAACTGTGTTGCACATGCCAGGGTTCCTAATGCACCAAAGTGGCTGAATGGGTTCAGCTTCAATACCTCTTCGTACCATTCTATATCTCCACTCGTTCAACCTATCTGTTGCCTCAGCATACCTTTTCTTACCTATCTCACTCGGTTCCCAGACCACGGTGTCTCTGCCATTACTGAAGTTCTTAGCCAAATTCTTGCATCTAAAACTGCAGGATCTGCTTGCTCAGACCACAATGACACCTCCCCACCTAACACTAGATTGGCCTCCTCCTCACTCAACCCATATGTTATATCATAGTTGTATATGGTTTGCCATGTTTTGAAAGGCCCACACCATGATCCGCCATTTCTAGAGTTATCACTTGTTTGTTGATCATACTGGCTGTCATTCCCTAGAAAGTCACCTTGCCCACAGTCCAAACAATAGAAATCCGAGGATGATACTATAACCCGGTATCCAGAAGAAACAATCTCTCTCTCTCTCTCTCTCAAAATTCTTTTCTTTCTCTCTCTGTATTTCTAACCCCTGTTCAAATGGGAAGAGATCCTATTTATACTAGTTGATCCTCCCTTTAGTAGTGCATTATATCAAGGGAGCTCACAAGATACTTGTCCCATCAGGTGTTTCCTCTGCCTTTTGAAGAGGCTGAGTCGGTATTAAGCCATTGCTATGAGATGAGATGAACATCTAAATAATGGGATGAACATCTAAACTCTAATTCCTTGGCCCTATGCTAATCAAGCTGCAACTATACCTCGGCCCAACATCTCCACTATGCGAAATGAGGTGGGTGATAAGTCGGCTAAGCATTGGGTTGCGTCAGACTCATGGACATGCTCAGTCCTTTATGCACTTTGGGCTGGGCCTGCTCCTTTAATACTCCTTACTCCCTTTATAGGCCTATGATCCATGACCTATAATAGGAAACTAGTAAAACAACTCCCCCACAACAAATCCTTCCTAAATATCCTATCCAATGATGACATACCAATCCATTCTAGAGGATCTTGGTGTTCCCAAGATCAAAGAGTTTGAGAAGTATTTGGGACTTCCGTCTCTTGTTGAAAGATCAAACAATATGAAAAAAAAAATTACTTATTTTTTGTATTCTTTTCTATTTTGAAAAAAAAAATTAAGAAAAATATTAATTTATTTTTAAGTGTTTCATGAGGTACATGTATTTATTTCTAAGTATAATTAGATTTTTATAGGTGACGGACTAATGATTAATATTAAAAAAAAAGGAACTTACATGGTTCTCTTTTTTCAAAATAGACAGGGAGGGAGGGTCTAAATTTGGGTTCTTTCAAGCAGTGTCATGAGTCTTCGTAATTTATATTATTTTTTTCTAAAAATTATATTATTATATTTTAATAATATAATTTTTAAGCAGATGACAAATGTGAGAATTTGATGAAAGAAATTCTGTATTGCATTAAACAGCATATGAAAGTGCATCAAATATTTTATACACGCTCAAGGAGCAACAAACTTCTACCTAGCACCAAATTATACGGATCTAACTTCTACAACCAATCAATCATTTACACGTGCACATAAATAGAAACTACCAATTAAGCTAATCCTAAACTTCCAGTAGCATAGTGCATTGATCAAATAGAGCTCTGTCGTTTTTGCAGCAAGCAGAATAGCTTCTCTTCCAGTGCTCTGTTTCAGTTCTCTGCCTCTCTGCCTGGCTTGTCTGTTTAGTGCAACTGCTTGATTCTTCTTCATGCTCATTCTTTAACTTCACCCTTTTGACAAAAAAATAAGGCAGTTGTGCGGGACTATCAAAATCAAGTGTTGACCCTATAGTAAGACTTACATATATTTCCGTATCAGTTCTTGACTTGAAGGTAGCCTGACTTATCCAGGATTAGCTCAGAAACATCCTGGTAGACTATAATAAACTCCATAAGGATATTTGGTGTCAACATCTATTTGATTATGTATCAGATTGAAGAAGGTCTTCTCTATGCCAGTGAAATGGAGCTGAAATTTCCCCCCTCGTAACTTTCTTCGGACATGATAGAGAATAGGTTTCTCCCAGAATCTAAGACTTGGGTTGGTAAGATTGTATTGGTTGGTTCGTTGAAGCTAACCCATATGATGCTTTAGTTTGTGCTTGTTATCACAAAATTCCCAGTGTCTAGCGTGCTTTAGAGGACGATGTACAGCCGAAGTCGGTGTCGTTTCACTTAGTGCTTAATAAAGAAAACGGTGCCGTTTTAATAATTAGCTTAGCTTATTAACGCACTTATCCACATGGCGTGGTTCTGATGAAGCCGTTATTTGTGATTGAGTGGTCGTTACAAGCGCGGGAAATTATGTTTTAGTTTGTTAGGTTGTTCCAGCTGTAATTAGTTTCAGTTACCACATTTCTCTGTAATTAGTTTGTTAATTTCTTTGTAATAAATGCCTAGCTACTTCCTTTGGTTTTGTTATTTTTGTTAAGTATTTAAGTTTTTCTTCCCGCTTGGAAAAGAGTCAGGCATCCGCTTAACTTTTTAAGGTTGCGAGATTCAGCTCTAAGTGGTTTGCGGATTCAATCATGGGAGAAGAATTGATGGGAAGCAAAATATTAGCCGACCAATGTGTCTCAATTTTTACTCTCTTTTTTCTTTGATAATAAAATTTAGTCCATGTTTCTAAGGGCATAGTTGAAGTACCCAATGTCATCTATGAATATAATCTATATTGCAATAAAGCAGTTTGATTGCATAGCATTAATTAATTTTTGAATTGATAATCAAATTTCTCACATATCTTGTGTTAGAACCATATCTTTAGGCCTTTGTACATCTGTAAACTTTAAAAACTATAACAAGACAAGTTTTGATTCATGTATTTGCCAACATAAAATAAAATAAAATATTGTACGTTAATAATATAGACAACATTTAATCTATTGATAAGGTATATTTTCAAAATATTATTTCATTCAAAATTTATAAGGCGGTGTAACATTAAGTAAGAGTTAACAAGAGCAGCATGCTAATTAAACATAGAAGTTGTTACATCTTACACAAACCATATCAATTTAATTGGTTTACAAGAGTAACCTGCCAATACTTTTGGGTCATGGAAGGTGGGGGCAAATGATGTAATTTAGTTGGGCTCCTTAATATTTGAAAGCTCTAAAATAGTTTCAGGTGCTCTAAGGGTCTAATTTGAATGAGATCATGCTTTGGAAGCATAAATTTATAGCGAAAAAATAGCGGTCATACCTGTATTGGTTGCATTCATAGTTTGAACTTCTAAAAAAGAGTAAATTATACTTCAAATTGGAGTGAGTTGAAACACTGTTGGCCGGGTCGTAATTCACATACTAAATTATGTTCAGTTTCAAACTCCAATTATCCATAAACATTTTCTCATCCTCATAGGCGACAAACAGAACAAACTGAAGTGTCATCTCAGTTTTCTTTAATGCGATTTTTCTGTCTAAAATCAAAAGAAGAAAGTGGCATGGAATTTCATGGATTTTATCAACTGCAGCCTGCCCGGCAAGTTGTGGTGAAGCTTCAGTGTAGGGATATTAATTCGGTTCTAAAACTCACGAGCAGCAAAGATTTGACTTTTAACAGTTAAAGAAGCAGATGACAAATGTGTAGGCTTTTAGATCAGTGTACTATTTTTTAAACTTCTTGAAGGTTGGACAATAGAGTTTCGCTTAAAGCAAGTTCTTTCAATAATTTAAGGCTAGAATGTGTTAAAGGAAGTAACTCAGAGCGCACAAGATTCAAAACTGAGGAAGAGGATGAGTAACGGCTATTTTACCAATGGTCAAATGTCAAAGGCTAAAACGGTGCCGTTCCACTTAAACCTATTGTGTTTAATGAAGTGGTGAAACGGTGACGTTTGTATTAATCAGAATTCAGAACGGTGGTGCTTTGGACTTTGGCTCTCCTCCTCATCCAGACTTTTTTCCAGAATTGCTCTGTTTCTTGTTCAAGTCTGGAGTAGCTACAGACTTATTCTTCAAGCTCTGGTTCTTAGCTGTTAACCCGATAAATAGAGTGCTTTGTAATGTATGAGTCAAGCTTGCATAATCAAAATATTTTAATTCAGAAATATCTCTCTCTCCCACTTTCTTCCATTCTGTTACAACTACAATTGTTATTTTCCGCGTTGTTGAACCTTTGCAAGCACAAAATCATTAACGGTATCAGAGCCAAGATCCATGGCTTCAACAACACCTCTAGACACTGCTCAGTCCTCACATATTGCTCATTCAACAACACCTCAAGATACTGCTCAGCCCTCACATACTACTCATTCAACAACCTCTCATTCATCAGTAGCTCAATCTCCACTACTGTTACTATCTAACATGTCAAACCTCATGTCAATCAAGTTAGACTACACTAATTACATTCCATGGAAGCACCAGCTGATTACAATACTGGAAGCCTACTCTTTGATTGAGCACATTGAAGGTACTTTAATAATTTCTTGATTGCAGTTTGGTTTAAGAAAATAAAAGTTGAAACCATAGTTTGGTCTGCAAATGGCAATAAACAAGCACCAGAAGGTTCTGAACTGAAGCTGAATAGCTACAATGAGTTTGTTCTCAATGACCCTCAAGGCATAGAATTATGAAAGGTTCAAACGAATGGTTCTAAACCTAGTTGCATAGCTATGCTAGCTAATGGAAACTTGGTGATTAGAGACAAGTATAATAATCCTATATGGGAGAGCTTCAAAGAACCTACTGATACAATTTTGCCAGGGGATACTACACAAGCCTAGCAAGGTCAGGTCTCACACATCTAAGACTAGTCATTTTAAAGGGCGCTTTCAGCTTTATTTGTAGAAGTGCTTTATTCTTTGTCTATTCCATCTGAAGAAATTAAGAAACCTTATTATGCCACCATGACACTGCAATGGGATTCACAGTTGGTCTTTAATGAGGCTGGATACATCTACATCCAAGATGTAGTGAAGACCTACAAGACCTACAATCTTACTAGGGAAGACCCAGGCTCAAGAGAAATTTTCTATCACATGGCTAGGATTGATCATGATGGAGTCTTTAGACTATACAAACAGCCAAGGGACAAAACAAGTGATGGGAGTTGTCCTTCATCATGGATCATCATGCAAGGCATTCCTGATGATATATGTGGTGCATTGGCCAGTGATCACGTTAATGCTGGTGATCAAGATGGGTTTTGCAGACCCAATGGCATTTGTAGTGTTAGTGATATATTAGCTTAGTAGCATAGGCCCAAGCCTAATTTTACTTTGTGTGCAAGCCAAGTCTCTTACTTGTATTAGAAATCTACTAGTCTAGGGTTGAGTCTACTATATACACACATATTATGATTCATTGTAATACAGGATTTGTACTACACTATAATATATTATTGATGTAGCCATTTAAGGTTTCATCTGTGGATATAGGCCGTTAAGTTGAACCACGTAACTCTCGTGTGTTATTGTGTTTTATACTTTATGCTTTTGCTTTCGCATCCATACTAGCATATTCAACATGGTGTATCAATGCTAATATTTAACATGATATCAAAGCCAGGTTCTTGTGGCCATGGTTTTTTGTCCTTACGGTATATTTAAAAGCAATCTTTGTCTTCTTTGGTGTTTTTTTCGCTGTGTTCATCTTCTTTGACTTCCTACTGCTGCCGTCAAAACTCTCCGGTATAGTCATATCACTGTTAGAAGTCGCATCAACATTACAAGACCATTGCCTTCCTCAAACTATTGTCATAGAACCAAACTTTATTCGAGGGATCTTCTCAACCTTATCAAATCTCAAGATTTCATTAAGCTTCCATCTTGAGTTTGAGAGAGGGTGTTAGAGATATATTAGCCCAGTAGCATAGGCCTAAGCCTAATTCTACTTTGTGTGCAAGCCAAATCTCTTACTTATACTAGAAGTCTACTAGTCTAAGGTTTAGTCTACTATATATACACATGTTATGATTTATTGTAACATAGGATTTGTACTATACTATAACATACCTTTAGGGTTTCCTCCGTGGATGTAGGCCGTTAAGCTGAACCACGTAACCCTCGTGTTTTATTATATTTTATACTTTATGCTTTTGCTTCTGCATTCATACTAGCATATTCAACATGATGTATCAATGCTACTATTTAACATGTATTACCTTAGACAATTCAAGTGGGAGAGCATTTTGCTCATGTCCTGATGAATTTTCTCCCTTGATCCAACTTGACAATTAGGCAGGGTGTAAACCAAATTTTCCATTGCCTAGTTGCCACAAGGGATGGGAAAAAAATAAAGAGCTTGTAGATTTTGTAAAGCTTAAAAACATGGACTTTCCATTCATTTCATATAAACTAGTTGAAGGCCCTCAAGTCAATGAGGCAAGCTGTAGAGAGCTATGCCTCAACAATTGCTTGTGTGTTGTGGCCATTTATGAGGAAAAAGGTAATTTATGTTGGAAGAAAAAGTATCCTCTGTCCAATGGAAGACAAAGCCCAAATATTACTAGAAGAGCTTTCATTAAGTTACCTAAAAATCATGGTTCAGATAAGAAAGACTAGTCTGTGGTAGTTATCTTGGCACTACTCCTTGGTAGCTCTGTATTTTTAATAGTCTTTTTCTTCTTAATTAGTTCTATGGCTGTTTACTACTTATACTATAAAAAGATGAAATTGGCATGGAATATTGATAGAACACTTGCAACAAATGTGAGAAACTATACATATAAAGAACTCAAAGAAGCAACTATGGGCTTCAAGCAAATATTGGGTAGAGGTGCTTTGGAATCGTTTATAAAGGGTGTTTGTTTATTTAGACCCCTTAAACCAAATTGTTTAAACTAATTAAATAGCCAAGTAGTTACTTAGGTTTATTGTATAGATCTAGGTTAAACACATACAATTATATCACTAAGTGTAGAAAAGTAAAGAAGACAAGCGATATGATTATCTAGGAAAACCAATAAAACCATCCAGTTTCAAGGTAAAAAACTTGGGGAGGATTTGACCTAGCTATCTTCAAAGTTTGAGAAAGCACAAAAAACAGCTATGTGTTAGTCCAGTGTTCACATGAACACACTTACCTAAAAGACTATAAACAAAAAGCCCCCTTGAATTTAGGTCTTCTTCAACAATGCTTAGACTTTCGAAGAAAGCGCAAGATAGAATATGTGAAAGCACCATTATATTGTCATTTTTTTAGAAGAGGTTCAAATTATACATGGTTTTAGCTTACATTTTCTTAAACCATACATTTTTAAAATAAGTAATGATTTCCCATTATATATATATATATATATATATATATATGATTTAAAATTTATTTGGTTTAGAATCTTTATATGACAGAAAATTAGACTCAAATTGAAATCTAATTTAGAATCTAATTGGATTTGAACTCTTTGATTTTTACACTTAATAATTCACTTGGCACAAAATTAAAAATTAAATGGGATACGTGGTGCAACATTAAGAATCCAATTAAAATATAATTAGATTTTTTCTAAGATTTGGCTATTAATATATGTTGAAATATTTTTATATAAATTATTAAAATTTATTATTTAAGTGAATAGATGAAATCAGTTTTCTTTTTACCAATCACAATTGCATATATATATAAATAGATTTGGCTATTTAAGTGAATAACGTGTAACCTTGTGCATATACACAGATACATTTAAAAACAATCACAATTGCATATATATAATTTAGAATCTAATTACATCTAGACTCTTCTGTTTTTGCATTCAATAATTTACTTGTCACAAAAATTAAAAAATTAGATGGAACACATGCGCAAAATTGAACTCCAATTAAAATTCAATTTAGAATCTAATTGAATTTAGTCTATTTAATTTTTGCACCTAATAATTCACTTGAAACACAAATTTAAAAATTAGATGAGACACGTGCCGCAAAATTAGACTCTGGTTTAGAATTTAATTGGATTTTCTCTTAGTTTTGGCTAATAATATATACATATATATATATATATATATATATATATATATATATATATATATATATGACTTATAAACTTGAATTGTTTTTAGTTATACATAAAAAAGGCTCATAAATATAAAATCATTCAAAATTTTTTTTTTTTTTTTTATGGTTTACTTATATTGGACTTCTCATTTTTTATACTAAATTAACTCATTTGACACAAAAATTAAAAAACTTAGATTAGATGGGACACATGGCACAAAATTAAACTCTAATTGAAATCCAATTTTTATATTGAATTAACTCACTTGGCACAAAAATTTATAAACTTAGATTAGATGGGACATATGATGTAAAATTAGACTCTAATTTAATTTAAATGTGAAATCTAATTAAATTTTCTCTTAGGTTTACTTATTATTATATATATAGATTTGAATGGCTATAAATATTCTCAATTAAATGAACATTTAGTGGCTCAATGTACATGGCAATATTTCCTTACCAAATACATTGTCATTTCCTAATGAAAACGTTTTGTCCTGATTGTCTTTAAAACGTATTTGACCACTAAAAGCAAGTTATGATATTTCCATTTATATAATTCAACTTTTTCTTGACATTGTATGAGAATAGTTAATTGTATATAGACTACTATTTTCTTTGGAATTGATCGGTAAGAGCTTTTGAAGAAGTTATTTCTAATATTAATTCCTACTATCATGAATGTTAAGTGGGTTTTTTGTTTTATATATACATATATGGCCTATATGTTCTCAGTTAGAATATATAATATATGAAAATAGGATATGGGGCTGATTTTATCTTCTCCCCATTAAGCAACAAATATTTGCATTATATTTTCCTCTTCTTCTATCATTAAATATATATATATATATATATATATATATATATATATATATATATATATATATATATATCCCTACTATACTATATTGTGGGTAGAAGAAAAGTATTATTGAGAGCTTCCTATTCTACAAGTGGTGTAGGCTTGAAGGATAATCAGTGAAGATAGCTGGGTTGTTGTATCCTAGGGGTGGTGTGCATAATGTTTAGTTTACTACACTGGAAACCTCGTAGATGCGTGTATCCTCTAAAGACAGTGACTTGGTCCACGCCTCAACCCTGCCATCTAAAAACATATATGAATTGATGGCAATTTACTTCTAATGTTATGAGACTACTTTGAAGCATCATCGAGGTAATATCTCTCTATTGTTCTCTAATTTTATTGAATATTCTAATTTATGTGAATTTTAATCATTTATATGGTATGTTGAATGCAATGAAATTCAAGTTATTTATCAATTATTGTTCTTTGAAACAACAATATATATATATATATATATATAGAGAGAGAGAGAGAGAGAGAGAGAGAGAGAGATTGTTTAATGCATTTTGAGCATGAGGGATGAATTATGGGCCAGGTTTTTAAACCATACGGATCTCACATCATTTTTACAATCCACTTTGGATTTTGGAAAGACACTCGAAATTTTCTCATGATCCTATTGGGCTAATATGGTTTCATCTCGGAGGCCTATCACTATCTCACATATTCATAGCACTTTTATCTTTTTGGTGAAAGCATATAGGCTAGGCCTTTGAATCTTTTTTCATTCCTTAATGAAATTCTTTATTGATTGAAAGAAAAGGAATTATCTACTTCAAACTAAAAAATAAAAAAATAAAATAAAATAATTCTAATGGTGGTGAGTGGAAAGACACATCGATGTGAAGTTTTCACTGTCGTGGTCTAGACGTTTTTAAATAATGCAAAGTTCATAATGTCAAAGATATGGATTAGTGTTCATTGTTCACTATGAAGCACTTTTCAAGAAAGCACTTACAAGTTGAGAAAGCACAAAAATGGCACCAAGTATTTGGCCTTTGTTGAATCCAAGTCATTTAAATAATGCAAAGCTCATAATATTATTAGAATATGTGAGCTAGTCATCATTATGAAACATTTTCTAAGAAGGTGCTAGATAGGGATTAGGAAAAGCACTATTTATGCTAAAGATTTTGGGTGAGTCTTTTTGAGTTAAATAATGAAAAGCTTATAATACCATTAGTATGGACTTGTCATCAATTATAGCATGTTCTGAGAAAGTACTACTAGATACTCAATTTGAAAATAAGCACCATCAGCCTTTGACTTTAGGTCTTCTTGAGTAGGACCTAATTGCAAAACCTGAGAAAGAAAGCAATCATAAGAGTTAATTAATTAAAAGGTATTTATTCATCAAAGAAAATGAATGATCTTCTTCTACCTTTTTGTTTTATACTATTAGTAAAGTATAAAAATATTTTCATGGTAGCTAGGTGGAAAGATGCCTTGGATGCCAAGTCTAAGTCTAGGTCTTCTTTAACAATGCAAAGACTTTCAGAGAAAGCACAAGATAGAATCTAGGAAAGTGCCATTATTTCAGTATTGGATGTAACTTTTTTACTTCATGAAGGATGACTTGAGAGATAGAGAGGAAAACTTAAATATATTAGATTGGGGAAAAACAAAACTAGAAATGAATAAGTGTCTAAAATTTATTAATTAGTTAATGTTGGTACTTAGTATTCATGTCTATTGATATTTGGTGATAGTTGGACAATGGCTTTAAAAGGAACACACTTTGCATTATTAATTTGTTAAAACAATTGAGAGTATTCGCATTCATTTAGGATTTAGCCAAAAAATTTCTACTATTCTACGATAAGAATCTATTAAAAAAATTAAAATTAAATTAGCTAACTATTTTGAAAATGAGAAAGTTAACCTGTTTAGGAACCAATTGTTGTATGTTAGAGTCTGTGAATTTGTAATAGAAGAGTCCGCGGATTCATAATAGAAGAGTCCATAGATTCAGAGCTACGTGTGGTCGCGTGAGTAAGTACTACAAGAGGTAGCATTAAATTTAGGGTTAAATCTATTGTAAAAACTTCCATTCTATCAATAAATGGCTGCCTTGTGGATTGTTTAGGTTAAATCCCCCCTAGATTTTTTACCTTGAAACTAGACAGTTTTATTATTTTTCCTAGGTAATCATATTGTTGTATTCTTTACTTTTCCTCTGTTTATGATATGATTGATATGTGTTTACCCTAAATCTAAATAATTAACCTAAGTAACAACTTGGCTAATATATTAAGTTAAACAAACTGAATTTTCTAGGGGTCTTTACTTTAACATTTTCTTATTTTAATATTAGTATTAAAAAAAAAAAAATAACATGGTGGGGTGAATGGAAAGACACCATGGATGTAAAGTTGTTGACTGTCATGGTATAGCTTTTCTTAAACAATGCAAAGTTTATAGTGAAAAATACTATAGCTACAAACTTACGAGTATGAAACACTTTCCAAGAAGGCACTTACGAGTTTTTTTTTTTTTTTTTTTTGGGGGGGAGAAACGGCACTTACGAGTTGGGAAAGCACAATTGATGCAAGTCTTTGACCCTTTGTTGAATTGAGGTCATTTTTTAAGAACATACTGGATGGTGATTAGGAAAGCACCATTGACGCCAACAACTTTGGCAACGTCATTTTGAGTATAGATTTTATTAAATAATGCAAAGGTCATAATGCAATTAGTATGGGCTGGCTAGTTGTCACTAAGCTTTTTCGAAGAAAGTAACAGATACGACACTGGAAAAGCACCATTGACGGTAAAGTATATATTCATCAAAAGAATATGAATTATCTTCTTCCACCTTTTTATTTTATATTACTAAATTAGAAAAAGATTTTTTCATGGTATTGGGAGATGATATGGATGCCAAGTCTTGGTCTAGGTTTCTTAATTCTTAACTAATGCAAAAATGGAGGTTTCTCTAGAATGTATCTTGTTAATGGATGTAACTTTTTGCTTGTTGATGGTTTGTGCGTCTTAAATAATGTAAAAACTTTTTGATGGTTTGAGGATCTGAATCCTATTTTGTTTGATGCATTTTGAGTCTAAGGGATGAATTATGGATCCCACTTCATTTTTACAATCCATTTCAGAAAGTGTACGGTTTTTAAACCCTTTAAAACAACAGAATTAACCTAGTTAATTAGCCAAGTGATTAACTTAATCAAATTATGCAAATCTAGGTTATCACAATCAAACAATCATATCAAGTATATATCAGCAAAAAAATAAATAATACAGATATGATCACCCAAGTAATGACACCGATAAAAACTTGGAGAGGATTTAACCTAGCTATCCTCAAGGTAAACTTGAATCTACTATAGAAAGAATTGAAGTTTTACAATAAGACTTAAACCACTAACATCTTATTGCTACCCACCAGTAGAAACTTACTGACATGACCA
Source organism: Quercus variabilis (assembly GCA_030445155.1). NCBI lineage: Eukaryota > Viridiplantae > Streptophyta > Magnoliopsida > Fagales > Fagaceae > Quercus > Quercus variabilis. The sequence continues at coordinate 1,386,459 of CP129448.1, read as the reverse complement.
CGTGCAAGCTCCGAAACCACAGACTCCTTCTTTCTTGGATTCTCCAGCAAATACTAGCATATCCGCTTATGTATCTTTAAGCTCTTATGGCAACAACTGAATGATCATCAAGTTCTTAAACGAATCTTGAATCTTGATAACCCTAATCTTGTATAAAGGAAAGCTCCTCACAGATTTACACAAACAGCAATATGAGCAACAAAGACCTTAGAGAAGTTTGGGTACAAAACCCTAGATACAAAAGAGGCACACTCTTCTTTCTCTAAAAAGTCTCTTAAAAACGTGATTAGGGTTTCCTTTATATAATGGGAGAAGTAAATTTGAAATCCTAATCCTTCATGGGCTTGGGCTGAGTTGGAAATTTTGCAGAAAAAATATTTTACTCGAGATTCGATTGATCGAGCCTAAGCTTTAATCAATCGAGTCAGGCCGAAAGTCACTAATACTTCTGCAGCCACCCAATTCCAACTTTACACAAAAGAAAAAACTTTGAGCAAGCCTAAACAAGACTAAACGACTTGTTTTGATCATGGTTTGCCAACATTATATATTAGAGTTCTAAATACATAAATTCCTAAATTTTTAGAACCAAACAGAAAGCATATACGCTAGGCCTTTCAATCTGTTTTCATTCCTTAATGAAATTCTTTATTGATTGAAAGAAAAGGAATTATCTTCTTCAAACCTTTTTTTTTTTTAAATTTAAATATTAGTATTAAAAAAATTAGGATGGTGGTTAAGTTTTGACTGTCGTGATCTAAGTGTTCTTAAATAATACAAAGTTCATAATGCTAGTAATATGGATGAGTGTTCACTATTCACTATGAAGCACTTCCTAAGAAAGCACATATTTCAAGTTGAGAAAGCACCAAAATTGCCCAAAAGTCTTGGCCTTTCATTCAATCAAGGTCATTATGCAAAGCTCGTAATATTATTAGTATGTTTGAGCTAGTCATCATTATGAAACATTTTTGAAGAAGGTGCTAGATAGGAATTAGGTTGCTAAAACCATGATCTATTAATTGGGTCATCAGTCATGTGACTTGTTTAAATTATAGTACATGTAGATGGTTAAATGACTTACATGTAATGAGTTAGAGGAGATTCTTTCAAACTAATTCTCTATTGTGTGGTGATTGAAAAGATTATTTATGCATAATTTTACTTATATATGACTTTGTTAATGAGTCATGTGACTTATTTAGTATTTAGTATTATGCGCCTTAAGTTTGTGCGATGTATGACTTGATAAAACATAATTACATTTAAATTAAATTAATATTTCAATAATATAATTAAATTGAAGTTTTCTAATTTGTGAAAGTGATTTTAACTCCTAAAGTAGGAAAATTTAGATGGTTATTTAATGAGAATAAAAATGAGTTTTTTAGAATTACCAAAAAAAAAAAAAAAATGAAGGCTATTAAGGAAAATATTGATATGATGGTTATTTCTTATTTTATAAAAAAAAAAAATTCCACTTTCATAGTTATATACACCAACATGCATAGAAAGTAGAAACACTAAAATATTCTAAAAAAATAATTTTAAAAAAGAAAGAAATTACGGTAAAAATATTAACTTGGTTCTTAGCATGAAGCATCCTTCGGGAAAATTGACAGCCCCAAATCACTAAACCAGTTGGAGAATCATTCAGGAAAATCCACCGCAAAAGATACAAATAAACTATTTAAATAATCTAATACACATTACACAAATTCCTTTGTAATGCAAGAATTACCTCAGCTATTTCATAATCCATGTTTCAAACATGAAGAACCTACGAATGGCCTATATCATCTTAGCTAATTGTTGTGATGAATCATAAAACTTATTAGCTATATAAACTTTTTTTGCGCGTTACAGCTAAGAAGGCTAGAATTTTAAAAAATCAATAGTTCATACTAACATATGTCCTTTCTTTTTTATTTTTCTTTTTTGAGTGAAAAGATAGAACATTTGTCCTTTCGAAATCTCACTATAATCTAAGAGCTATAAAATTTCTACAAAGCAGGTGTAGATCTAGATAGGCTTGAATCTTGTATGAATAAAAAGGAACCTGGGATATGGACAATAATTAAATATTTAAATAGTAGCCGGGGACTTTAAAGAAAAAGTGAGTGAAGATAACGTTATTTTAAAAAGGATTAACAAAAAAAAAAAAAAAAAAGTAAAAGAAGGAAAGAAAAGGTTTGCTAGTATTAAAAGAGTGATGAAAGAGTGGTTGGCCCCATGGATAGCACATTGCTTGTATAAATCACGAAGTTAAAATAAAAAATTTAGAAAAACATAAAGGTGAGACTAGTAGATAGAGCACATGGCTTGTATAAATCAATGATAAAGGCCAAAGTTTTCTTACTTCTCGCACAACCCTTTTAAGGTAGACAAACTGAAAGAAGAAGAAGGAAGAAGAAGAAGGGGAAGGAGGAAGCAAACTACAAGCACCTGAGGTGAAATTTCTGTTGCAATTTTCTTCTTCTTTATATTTTTTTATTGTCGGAGTTGTGTTTATTATAGATGAATTGTTATGCACAATTTTACACAAATTGAAAATCGTGATTTTAAGTCACGGTTTCAATTAAAAAAATGAGATGTGTGTAAAACTGTGGGTAAGAACTTATGTGCAACAAGTATTACCCATCACAACTGGCATCTTACTACCAATCATCAATTATTATTATTATTTTTTATAAAATCATCACTAAAAGTGATTTTTTTTTTTTTTTGGATTTTTTTCTTTACTTTTAAGTTTGTCGGAAAATATTAAACTATTACAAATTTGAATACAAAATACTTAAAAATTGAAATGACAATGAATATAGTGGATGACACATTAATATCAGATGAGTAATACTATATATGCAAACTATTTTACAACATTTTTACAAATTATTGATATTATAAATTTTTATTGATTCTCATTTGGGCCCGTAACCAATATCACTTTTTCACTCAGGGACGACTTAATGCATTTGGGTGCCTAAAGTGAAAATTGAAATTGAGGCCTTTACATATTTAAATATAAATTTTAAAAAATAAAAAATTATTTAAATTCTATTATCTTTGTTTAGATGCAAAATTATTACTAATTAACATGAATCATGTATTTTTTTTTTTTTTTTTTTATAGAAATTCTAAAAACACAAAAAATTTGACAAAACTTTTCACACCTATTGATGTGGTAGATTGATAGTAATAAGTAAGAGAATCATGTTAGTGGTGGACCTAGGTGAGAACCAGTAAAAGGTTGCCAACTCAACAACTGTAAAAAATGTTATGAATTTTTTGTGTGTATTGCTCTCTTTTTTTACTTCTTGAAAAGTGTTACTTTCATAATATTTTTCACAACAAATCTTAGGTGTTAATTATTATTGGTTCTAATTTGAACCCATGACTGAACTTATTTTTTGTCATTACTTACAACCTGTAACAACTTGCTACTTAGAATTTGTTGTAAAAATGTTGTGGTTGTAACATTTCTCTCTCTTTTTTCTTTGTTTTTCATTTTATAAAAAAATAGTATTTTATTTTTTGGCTAATATTTGGGCTTAATTAATTAAGGAAATAATCATATTGGTTAAAATTTAGGAGCCTTTTTTTCTACTTCAGGCCTTAGGTGGCCGCATCAATTGCTTATATAGTAGAGTCGGCATTGTTTTCACTTACCAATAATCATTCACCACATTAACTATATAAAAGTTTTTGTAAAAATGTTTGTAGTTTTAGCATTTTCCATATTAGATTAGATAAATTCCTTCTAACTATTTTGCTTCATGATTAAAAAGTTGACACATTATTTGTTAGATCTTTTGTAAAATTAATAAATACCCGTAATATCTTTCATATATTTCAATATAAAGTTTGGTTAAAAACTTAGTTATAGTCAATGGCTACAAAGTCAGTACTTCACTCAAGGATTTGGATCAAGTGCGATTGCTAGTGTATTGCACCCAGTGCATAATTACCCCATCTAGCTTACTCATAAATTGTTTTTACAACTTCCACTTTTTTACTTTTTTTCACTTTATCTATTTAATAATTGAGATTAAAAATTGCTCTTTTCAACTCTCAATCTTAGCCATTAGAGCTATTACATCAGGTACAATGCTCTAGGTGTTGCACCTGATCTTAATTCCTTCACTCAATATTTTTTTATTGAATGTAAATTTTGACAAGTCTATCATTAGATTACATTTTTTTTCCTTATATCTTCCATGCTTAAAAAATTTACAGAAAATCAAAGATTAATAGCTATGTCATATCATATGTTTAAATTTCTAGTTTTTGTAATCTAAAATTATGCATAAAAATCAAGTTAATAGATCAAATAGTAAATAATATTCAATTTACACAAAATTTGACACACATGTTAAGAATATAAAAAACATGCAATCTGACAGTTAGATTTTTCAAACATGTAGCCATATTAATATTTTTTTTTTTTAGTGAGAATTGTAACCATTACCTACAACTAGCCAAACTTTGTCCTATATTTAATATTCATGTTATAACATTTTGAGGGTGTGATAAATGTTCACTTATAGATATATTGGAGTATGATTTTCCTTAACATCACTCATATATTTAACATGCACGTTGCATCATTTTGATGGTCAAATAAATTTCCATTTATGGGTATATTAGCCTCTTTAAGTTGATCTAAGCATGTTAGTGGATTAAAAAAATGACAAGATTGGGAACAAATTTGGTTGTGGCCTAAGACTATATCTCCACTTAATATATTTTTATTGAATGTGAGAAATGAAAAATGTTTAAATTTCAAGATTAGCACGAAATTTGGCATGTGTATTATAGTGAATATAAAAAATATGTTATTCAATGGTTAGATTTTTAAAATGACATATAGTCATGTTAATATTTTTACTCTAAATTCATGAATTTTGAGTAGTAAATGTTACAAGTATTACAAATTTTACTACATTTATCTCACAAATTGATGTGTCATCAATTAGAAAGAGATAATTCAAAATTCCATTATGAAGTGGTTGACCACTCACCGATCACATTCGCTGCCATATTTGTTTATAAGTTTCATGTAGTAAAACTTGTAGTACCTTAATATTTTCCATTTTAATATAACTAGTTTAGACTTTAGACATATGACGCATTAACCAATGAAGGATAAATTCCTATTTTTATAAGACTATTTTAGACATCTAAAAGATGACACCAATGATGGATAAAATTCCTTCTGTAAATGGTATAGACTACTTTTTTTAATGTACAAATAAATGTTATTCTATAATGACTTGTTAATTGAAAATATTTAATTGTAGTCATATATGAGCTTTCCAATTGAACATTTATTTCTTTTTGGAAAATATATTTTAGGGGGTAATTACACTCCATTCTCTTAAGGTTTAGAAGAATGACACTTCACCCCAAACTTGATGAGAAAAAAGTAATTAGGCTGAAGTGATAATATTGTTTTTTTTTTTTTTTTGGTATGCAGCGCCTACTAATTCAAGCCACACATCAACAAGTTCAGCCCAAGAAAACCTTGCCTTAATATATTAGCCTTCTTTAAAATGGATGAGAGGATGAGGCAGTTTGCTGAAAATGGAGACATTAATGCCTTTTACCAATTAATTAGAGAGGATGTAAAACTTTTGGAGCACATCGATGAGCTACCATTTGCTGATACTCCTTTACACATAGCTGCATCTGCTGGGCGAATCCCATTTGCCATGGAGATGATGGGTTTAAAGCCCTCATTTGCACGGAAACTAAATCAAAATGGGTTTAGCCCTATTCACCTCGCTCTACAAAATGGACACATTGAGCTGGTGCGTCGACTTCTACAAATTGATGGGGACCTTGTTCATGTCAAAGGAAGGGAGCGTCTCACTCCTTTGCATTACATAGTACAAAATGGTAAACACCATGATCTATTGGAAGAATTTTTATTGATCTGTCCTGATTCTATTGTAGATGTGACGGGGCGAAACGAGACTGCTTTGCATATTGCCCTCAAATATAACAGGCTCGAGGTTTTTAAATTCTTAGTGACATGGCTTGGAGTAATTGTTTATGAAAATGCTAAATTGTATCAAAGAACAGTCCTGAACTGGAAGGATGATGAAGGCAATACTGTGTTACACATTGCAGTATCAAAAAATCAATCCGAGGCAAGTTCTCTCCAATAACATCTGCTAAGTATTATATTAGCAAAAAGAAAACATCTACTAAGTATTAGCAATATTTGAATAAATAAAAAACACATAAAATAACCAACTATGAATAGTCTAGATGACTATTTTATTTTTTGAACCAAAACTCATTTTTTGGGTCAAGTAAATTTCTTTCTTCTTCTTTTTTTCCCAAAATTTAAAATGTATTTTAAAATGTTTAAAATTTTAGAGAGTGGTGCCCACCCTCGGTCTATGTACATTTCTATTACCTACGTAATATATAAAAAATTATTATCCATTTGTATTAAGATAAGAGTAAGGGCGAGACTTGGACTGATTTACATTACGCAGGTTGTGAGGCACTTACTCGCTTGGGGTTACAACTTTGTCGACGTAAACCATAAGAATTTGAAAGGTAAAACAGCATGGGATATCGTGCAGCCACAAGTAGAGAACAGAGAGAATCGGGATATCCTGCAAGGGCAGACACGAGTAGAGATTCAGAATATCTTGCAAGGGCAGCCACAAGTAAAGAACGGAGAGATTCGGAACCGAGAGATTCGGGATATGTTACGCCGTGCTAGTGCTAAATCAGGTTCATCTGTTTCTACATTTAATAGGTATGAAAAGTACCAAATGCTGCCAGAATCAAGTTGTTTTCAGTTTTTGGAAACGGATTTTAAACGTGAAATAAGGAAATTATCAGAAGAAAGGCGGAGTATGCTTCTGGTGGTTGCAGTACTACTTGTAACAGTCAGCTATCAAGCGGTACTCAACCCTCCTGGTGGACTTTGGCAAGATGATGGTAAGTGCTTCAATACCACTGAAGTAGGGAGTAGTACTAATGGAACCGTTCATATGTCCAGTTATTTTCCCCCAGGAAGGAGAATCCCACTTACAAACAATAAAACAGAAAATGATCCCACTTATCTGACTCTGTTCAATAGCACATTAGCGTGCGAACACAAAGCAGGGTCAGCCATTGCTTTCGAAGATGGCCTTTTTCAGGTGTTCCTCGCTTGTAATGCTATCATATTTCTAATCTCAAACTCATTAATTATTTTCCTCGTTCCAAATGGGTACATGAAGGTTCTGTTCTTCGCACTCAATGTTACCCTCTGTTTTAGCTATTCTTATGCACAACTCGCCATAGCTGGTGATCCATATAGGGCATATATGGCGGGTATTTTGACAACTATTTCGGCCTTGTTTATTTTCATAGCACAGCTTTTTTCCTGGAAGCAATGATCAGACTTTGGGACAGCCATTGGTTTGGAAGGAAGCCCTTTTCTGATATTCTTAATTTACAGTAATTGTTCTCCTCATTCCAGATGTTGCCTACTTCCTTTGGTTTTGTTATTTTTTTTCCTAGGCTCCAGATTCATCGAATTTTCCCACTTTGGAAAGAATCAGGCTAAGTGGTTTGCGGATTCAATCATGGGAGAAGAAATGACGGAATGAAAAAAAAAAAAAAAAATAGCCGACTTTGGACCTGTTTGCATTTGTAATGTGTGTCAATTTTTATTTTCAGTTTCTTTGATACTAAAATTTAGTCTATGTTTCTATGGGCATTGTTGTAGTACTTAATGTATATAGCAATAAAGCAGTGTGATTGCCTAGCATTACTTAATTTTTGAGTTTATAATCAAATTTCTAAGAGTGTTTGGTTTTGAAAGCTGAGGATATCATTGGGTGCTTTAAATTTCAATAAGATCATGTTTTGGAAGCATACTATCATGACCATGAGACTAGGGATGACAACGGGTCGGGTTCAAGCCGGGTTTTTTCATACCTGGACCCAACCCGTGGGGCAAGACCCATAGCCCGGACCCGGCCCGTTTAGGGTACCGGGTTTTTTCCCGAGGCTCGGACCCGCCCCAGCCGGGCCCCGCGGGCCCGTTTAGGAATTGGGCCCAAACGGGGCCCAACCGAAAAAAAAAAAAAAATTCATACATTACAATTGAAATGTATTATTATTATTATTATTATTATTATTATCCAAACAGCAGCACACATATAAACACATCTCGGTTTAATCTTTGAGCAAGTAACAAAACTCTACTTATTCAAAAAAAAAAAAAAAAAAAAAATTCCACAACTCATGCATTATCATTGTACTCCACAACTCATCAACCCCATTTGCAATGGAAATGATTACAATGGAAATGATCCTGGATTACACATTCAAAATCAACCCCATTCAAAATCAACTTTGTTACAAAGCAAGCCCAATATTCATAAAATCAAAATGGTCCTGGATTACACATTTACACCTAAAAAATCAAAAATCAAAAACCAACACCATCTCTCATTCTATTTGTCTCTGAAATCCGAGAAACCCAACACCATCAAACTGAAGAAAATACCTGAAGAAAATCTAATCCTCTTCAATTTGGCTGAAGGCTGAAGCTGAATCTGATGCTCTCCAATTTGGTCAAGCCTAAAGAAAAAACTGATGCTCCGATTTGGTGAGGAAAAGCGACGACAGCTCGAGGTGAGGCGGTGGTGTTGTGATTTGGTGGTGTTGTGAGGCCGTCTGGGTTTTTGGTGGTGTTCACGGTGGAGTGAGGCTGTGGACTGTGTCGGATTGAGAGGGAGGGAGCGTGGGCTGCTGAGTGAGTGAGGCTGCTGAAATGGGAATTAGGGTTAGAAATTTTAGGTATATATATATATATATATATATATATATTAGGGTAGTTTAGTAATTTTAATTAACCGGGTTTTTACCGGGTCAGGTCTCGGGTCGGGTCTTGGGTTTTTTTTAATAAAACCCGGACTCGACCCGAACCTGCTTCGGGTTTTTTTTTAAACCCATACCCGACCCTATTCCTAATCGGACCGGGTAAAACTCGGCCCATTAGGGTCGGGCCGGGCTGGGTACCCGCAGGCCGGATAAAAATTGCCATCCCTACATGAGACAGTGGTCATAGTTATATTATTTTCAATATTATAGTGAAGCTTTATAAAAAGCCATTTAGCTTAATATCATGTCCCTTGTTATGGTTAATGTGTTCTGACACTGTTCACTGAACTTGTCTTTGGTTTTGTTAACTAAAGAATTAGTGTACGATTATGAAGTGGCTCACTTGTAAGGCTGAAAATGAAAATTTGCTTATCCAGTGAATGAATATAAATTAATGAAACCAATCAATTCAAGAGTAATAATAGTACAATACAACTACACAGGTGGCACAGTGCAGTACAATAGTATAAGAGAGTACCAAGGAATTTGTAGCAGTACAGTAGGCCCAAGAATGAGCTTGGGGCTGATACTTCTCAATGTCAAGGTGGAAGATGAGAGACCAACTTTAGTCTTGGGTGAGCATAGAATCTGAAAACTCCATCAAAATCAAGTGTTGCCCTATAGTAAGAGTCTGTCTTGAAGATCGCACCCTCTAATGTAAGGTTGGATATATTTCCCTGAATTTTTGACTTAAAGGTAGCCTGACTTGTCCAGGATTAGCTTAGAAACATCCTGACGAATATAATAAACTCCATAAGGATATTGGTGTCGACATCTATTTGATTAAGTATCAGATTGTACGAGGTCTGCTCTATGCCAGTGAAATGGAGCTGAAATTTCCCCCGTCGTAACTTTCTTCAGAGATGATAGAGAATAGGTTGCTCCCAGAATCTAAGACTTGGGTTGGTAAGATTGAATTGGTTGGTTGGTTGAAGCTAACCCATATGATGCTTTAGTTTGTGCTTGTTATCGCAAAATTCCCAGTGTCTAGCATGGCCCCATTTGATACTTCACGATTCTCACTGTTGTTGGACCTCCACAACTCCAATCTACTTGGAGCTTTGAGTACAAGCTGTCTGGTCAGCTTTTCATTGTCTCTCTTTGCAAACCAAACTATAGTTTCATCTGGTATCTTAGCAAACCAGATAGCAGGTAGGAACTGATCTTGTTCACCTGGAAGTCAGTGAAAACCAAATGCAAAATAGCCAGATGGTGAAGTCCATGTGGAGTAGAGTCAGTGGCAAAGAGAGGTGAACCCACACTTATCTTATTGTTGACTTGAGCTATTGCAGGAACCAGGAGGGTGATAACTGATAACAAGGATAAACAACTGGCAATGCAAATGAGAAATTATGAAGCCATTGGAAAAAGATAGGGCTAATACAAAGTGGCCAATGGTCAACTTATGAAGAACTTAAAAGTGTACCCTTGGTGAATATTGTTGAGTACTGGTGTATACCTTGAAATTTGCCAATGGTCAAAATAGTAAGGAAAATCAAACTGCAGGCAGTAGGTAGTTAATTGATACATCTCATAGATCACATAGTTTTCAAATGGCACTGTTTTGGATAACTTATTTTTTGGATTTTCAACCTCACTATGAAAATTTTGGCCGGCACATGATCTAAAATTGACAAAAAAAATTAATCACGAATAGTTTGACATGTTCAGGTGGGTTTTCATTTACTCAGGATTGAGGAAGGCTTATGCTTTGAGTGGACACAAAAGCTAAGTGGTGAAGATTGACAAATATCAGCATATTTGATCTGCAAACAACCAAAACAATCAATATCAAAGGAAGACAGTTTCTACAAGAAATAATTTGGCATTAACATCTTGACTTCAAGCCACATGACCCTTCCTTCTTTTTGTACCCAACAAATAGCAATGACCAGTAGAATAAGTTGAACATAAATTATATTTCAGATTGGAATAAGCTAAAACAGTGTTGGTCTGGCTGCTACGCACAAACTTAATTATGTTTAGTTTCAACATCCAAATATCAATAAATACATTTTCATCTGTATAGGAGACAAACAGAACAAACAGCAAGTGTCAAAAATTTTTTTAAGTGATTTTCAATTTCTAAAATAACTGCAGGTTGCAGCCTGCCTTGCTATTTGCCAAATTATGCTGAAGCTTCAGCGTAGGGATATTCACACAGTTCTAGTACTCACGTGCAGCAAAGCAGTTTCTGATTTGTGTAATCGAATGTGTAGCTCTAGCTGGCCTGTGGAGGCAGTTATGCTAGACTTTAAACAGGTAAAGAAGTAGATGATAAATGTGTAGGTTGGACATGTGGACACACTCAGTTTAGCTGACCTATTAGCATTACAAAATATTGCTTCCAAGTTCTATAAAATTTTACCAAGAATAACAACTAAAGCTCTAGTACTTTTTTTTTTCTCACAACATTTTGTTCTACTATGGTATCAAAGAACAAGAAATAGTGAGCCATGCTAAATATGAAACCATTATGCCGCCCTCTATCTACAGGGGAAAAAAGAAAAAGAAAACTTAACTCTTTATATCAGCAATGCAAACATATGAAGCCATTTTGGGCTGAAAATTCTGAAACTGTTCACAGAACTGTTACTTTAAGTAAAAAAAGAAAGTTGTAAAACTAGTTTTAACTTGTGTTTGGTTTGGTCAACTTAAAAATAGTGTATGATTATGAAGTGATTCCCTTGTAACTTTTAAGGTTGAAAATGAGCCGTGCTTATGTATACATACTAAATTTACTGGCTGAAACAGTGAATGAATAAAAACCAGGCCCTGGAGTCCTTGTTTTACTGCTCTGTTCTTTCTCTGTTTGCTGCAGAAAATCACAGCTTCTTTGTCTACAATGAGGGCTGGTTTGTTGCAATCCTTAAGCTATCTTTCTGTGCCAAGCTACATTTTATTGTACAATGTCTATGGTACAAGGTGGTTCTTGTGATTTTCGTCTTTGGCTCTAGGTACTTTAATTTGCAAATTGATTACAATGCTTAATGCCAGGTATACATTCTTAGAAATTGGATAATTTAATAAATCAAAGCCATTCTATTTTATGTGGTAGACATAGCTTTATAAATTCCTACGAGGTCTACAACCATGACTCCACACCTCCACTATTACCTAGTTTTTCTCACCACCATTATCATCCATATGATTATTTTCAAAATGCTCTATTTTCTTTAGTATTAATTCTACTAAAAAAAAAAAAAAATTCTACTCGTTCAATTATTAGAAATTTGAGTTGACAGAATTTCAATTTCATTAATTAATGTAAAATCCTTCATTTTAATAATTCTAGAAATTCCTTAAAAGTATTTTGTTAACATCAAACAAAAATCCAATCATCTAATCACTGTGACAGAAACTAGAGTACAAGATTACCTGTTCTAGTTCCACCAACGAAAGTATCATAGCCAAAACCCGAATTCCTTTTCATTCTTCTCCTCTATAGGTTCATCACAATCTTAATTCCTTTATAACACACCCTCTCAAGCTAGTGCTAGCAAAGAGAAAGATTTATTTATTTTTTGACGGGTGAAGAGGAAGATTCAAATGCAGGGTAAAAATTGTAAAAGAAATATCAATAAAAAGGTTGAAGAGGCTCATTGCTTAAATTAGCGTTGCACATGGCAGAGTAATTTAAAACAAGCAAGGAGTCAAACTATTTGTCACGTGAGTTGAATGCTCAATATATTTGGAAAATTAGATACAATTACCATTCATCTTCGTCAACTAATGCATTCTATAGCAAGAAAAGTAACACAAAAAATCAAATCAGTAACAATTATTAGTATATTATTTTCCAAGTATATAAGAAGGAAAAAACTACTTATCAACAAAAAAGAAGGGAATAACTAAGCAAAAGGTTGAACTGTGTTGCACATGCCACGGTTCCTAATGCATCAAAGTGGCTGAATGGGTTCAGCTCCAATACCTCTTCGTACCATTCTATATCTCCACTTGTTCAACCTATCTATTGCTCAGCATACCTTTTCTTACCTATCTCATCCCAGTTCCCAGACTACAGTGTCTCTGCCATTGCTGAAGTTCTTGGCCAAATTCTTGCATCTAAAATTGCAAGATCTGCTTGCTCAGACCACATTGCCACCTCCCCACCTATATGTTATATCATAGTTGTATCATAGTTGTATCCATATGTTATATCATAGTCCTCCTCACTCAACCCATATGTTATATCATAGTTGTATATGGTTTGCCATGTTTTGAAAAGCCCACACCATGATCAGCCATTTCCAAGTTATCACTTGTTTGTTGATCATACTGGCTGTCATTCCCAAGAAAGTCACCATGCCCACAGTCCAGATAATAGAAATTCGAGGATGATATGATAACCCGGTATCCAGAAGAAACAATCTCTCTCTCTCTCTCTCTCAAAATTCTTTTCTTTCTCTCTCTGTATTTCTAATTTATTCTGGTTGATCCTCCCTTTAGTAGTAGATTATATTAAGGGGAGCTCATAATAAGATACTTGTCCTATAGGTGTTTCTTCTACCTTTTGAAGAGAATGAGTAGGTATGAAACACTATTCAGGCCGGTCGTTTAGTAATAAAATGTAACCTATGTTATGAGATGAACATTTAAATATTGGGGAGGTGAACATCTAAACTCTAATTCCTTGGCCCTATGCTAATCAAGCTGCAGCTATACCTCGGCCTAACATCTCCACTATGCGAACTGAGGTGGGTGATAAGTCGGCTAAGCATTGGGTTGCATCGGACTCATGGACATGCTCAGTCCTTTATGCACTTTGGGCTGGGCCTGCTCCTTTAATACTCCCTTCATAGGTCTATGATCCATGAACTATAAAAGGAAACTAGTAAAACCACTCCCCCACAACAAATCCTTCCTAAATATCCTCCAATGAATACCTACTAAATTGTATAAGAGTTAAATTCAAATGTTTAGACGGTGACGATGACATACCAATCCATTCAAGAGGCTCTCGGTGTTCCCAAGATCAAAGAGTTGAGAAGTATTTGGGACTTCCATATTTTGTTGAAAGATCAAACAATATGAGAAAAAAAAAAGTTAATTATTTTTTGTATTCTTTTCTATTTTGAAAAAAAAAATTAAGAAAAAAATTAATTTATTTTTATGTGTTTCATGAGTTACACATGTATTTATTTCTAAGTATAATTAAATTTTTATAGGTGGCAGACTAATGATTAATATTAAAAAAAAAAAAAAAAGGGAACTTATATGGTTCTGTTTTTTCAAAATAAACGGGGAGGGAGGGTTTAAATTTGGGTTTTTCCAAGCAATGTCACAAGTCTAGGTAATTTATCTTATTTTTTTCTAAAACTTATATTATTAAAATAATTTTGAATATTGCAATCCTTCTCAAGTTTAGAAACAATTGAAATAAATAAAGAAAACACAAATGCAAATTTAATAATACACCTAAACAAAATATAGAAAATAAATAAAACTTATAATTGAATATTTATGAGTTTATTCAAATAATATGTTCGTATATTAAATTATATCAATCATAACAATTTACTTTTCTCTTCCTTTTAACGACTTATAATATAATTAATTCTCGAATATAATCCTACCTAATGAGTAATATACATGAACTATAAAAAATATTTTTATATAAACTTATAAAAACATCTGCTAGTTCCTTATGAAACACATGTGAAAAAATTCTTAGAAACTTCTTACATACATGTCAAACTTGAAGTAATCCCTTGAGTTGGTTTTGTTCCAAAACTTTTACACTTTCATTCCAACTTTTGTGTCTATGATTCTATGCCTAACGTGAGAATCATCTAAACTTTTTAATTATTTTTCTACTTTTGTTGAAAAATCAAAGAAAGCTACATTTTTCATATTCTTTTCTATTTAGAAAAAAAAATAATCGTGTTTTTTAAAAAATAATATTAATTTATTTTTATGTGTTTAATGAGATACATGCATTATTATTATTATTATTATTATTATTTTGAGAAGGAGGGGCTGAATTTGGGTTCTTCCAAACAAAATCACCATGATACAAGGGTCTTGATAATTTATATTTATTATTTATCTAATATTTATATTTCAAAACAATTAATTTTGAATACCACATTCCTACTAAAGTTTAACTGCTTTAGCAACAATTGAAATAAAATGAACAAAACACAAAGGAAAATTTAATAATACAACCAATAAAAATATAGATATTAATTTTGCAACTAAATTAGTCAAAAAAAAAAAACTTAATATTCGAGTGTAAATTCAAATTATATGTTTATATATTGAATTATATCGATTATAATAATTTACATTTCCTATTTTTTAAATGACATGAAGTATAACTAATTTTCAAATATAATACCTAATGAGATTTATAAATGAACCATAAAAAATATAGCAAAATTTTTTCTTATCTATGTGAAAAATTCTTGAAATTTTTTTAAATGCAAGTCGAACTTGACTTTATCTCTTAAGTTGATTTTGTTCTAATACTTTTACACTTCCATTCCAACTTTTGTGTTTATGCCTAACGTGGGAATCACCTAAAAAAACTCTTTAATTTTTTTTTTCCTAATTTTGTGCCTATACCTATCGTGAGAACTTCCATTCCCACTTTTGTTCCATGCCTATTCCTAATGGGCATAATAAGTCAATGCGTCAACTTCTACAATTTGATGGGAACCTTGTTCATGTCAAAAAGGAAAGGAGTGTCTCACTCCTTTGCATTATGTAGTAGCAACATGTGATCACCACCTTGATCTATTGGACAAATTTCTATTAATTTATCCTAATTCTATTACAGATGTGTCTAAGCAAACTAAGAACATTTTGCATATTGCCCTAAAAAAGGACCAGCTCAAGGCTTTCAAATTCTTGGTGGAATGGATCCTAAGAAATTGGTTTAAAAATGCTTCATTAAATGAATACCCAGCCCTAAATTGGAAGGACAATGAAGACAATACTTTGTTGCACGTTGTAATATCAAAAAATCAAACCTAGGCAAGCTCTTTTTCTCCCTCATTAACATCTACTTTGCATTAAAAAAATATGAATTAAAAAAAAAAAAAAAAAAAAAAACAATAGTCTAGATGACCATATTATTTTTTGAAATTTTTTTACCAAAACTCATTTTTTGGGGCCAAGTAATTTTTTTTTTTTCCTTTTCAAAATTTAAAATCTTTTATATCTAAATATAATGATTCAGTGGCGTAATTTGCAACTGCATGTAATACATAATGAACATTTTTTTAATTATAATTTTAGATAAAAAAATTATAAAATAAGAAGAAGCTTATGCATTTGGATTAAGAACCGACCAAGGACGAGACTTAACTAATTTACATTATGCAGCTTGTGAGTCACTTACTCACATGGGGTTCCTGATTTGTCGATGTAAATAGTATAAATTTGGATGGGAAAACTGCATGGAACATCTCACAACAAAGAAATTACAGTTATGCTACACAGTGCTAGAGCTTCATCTCTTTCTACAGTTACTCGAAGTGATGATAATAATATTGATGAATTTTACACCTTAATTGGAGAGGATGTAAAACTTTTGGAGTACACCGATGAGCTACCATTTATTAATACTCCTTTACACATAGCTGCATCTTATGGGAACATGCAATATAAGTCTTTTAGTGATACCATTCAATATAATCAATATGAAAGATATTCATAAATTTCCTAATCTTAAAAAAATAAAAAATAAAAAATAAAATAATCGTACATCTCCACACTATATATAGACTACATACACCAACAACCCCCATAGAGCCACATTAGCGTAGCATTTCAATCCATTTAAGTAGTAATTCCAAGCTTAAATTCATGACAAGAACTATTGATTAAGACAATCTTTCCAAATGACTAAACTTTCAAAGGATATCATGGAAAAGCTTATTTGACCTGTTATGACACTACTTAGACACTGCACGGAGACTAGTGGAAGTAATGAGCCTCCCAACATTCGGAGGTTCATTTCTTCATAATATTATTTGAAAATCCCATGGATGACTTTTTAGCTTCGAACGTTGAACTATAGAGAAAAGGACATGGGGGTGCAGAATCTCAAGAATGCCTTCTAGCATATGAGTGACTTCTCTCATAGAAGGCCTCAATAATGGCACAACCTCTGCACACCAAATTGCCACCATTACTTGCTTCTTCACCCAATCCATATCACAAATACCATTCAATAGAATCAATATGAAAGACTTATAGTAGTTTAAATTCGTAGATATCCACACTATATATAGACTATAGACACCAACAACCACCAAAGTTACAACTAAAGGTCAAAACACATTTACAAGACAAACATGGAAATTTACAAGACACACCACACTTAGTAAGTGGTAGTACTAAGCTTAAATTCAAGACAGGATCTACTGATTAATGAAATCTTTCCAAATGACTAAACTTTCAAAGGCAGTCACAAAAATGTTTATTTGGAAATTATCTGGCCTATTATGACACTACATCACTTAGACACTATACGGAGACTAGTTGAAGTAATGAGCCTCCCGACATTGGCAGGTTCATTTCTTCATACTATTATTTGAAAATCCCATGGATGACTTTTCAGCTTCGGATGTTAAACTGTAGAGAAAAGGACATGGGGGTGCAGAAATCTCAAGAGTGCCTTCTAGCACATGAGTGACTTCTCTCATGGAAGGCCTCAATAATGGCACATCTTGTACACACCAAATTGCAACCATTACTAGCTTCTTCACCCAATAAATATCACTAATAGCCTCTTCATCATTTTCCACCAATCTTTCAACTTTTCCTCTACTGTAGCATTCATATGCCCATTCTGTAAGTATTGCTTCCCTCTCCAACTCAACTTCCACACATCTCCTGCAGCTAACAATCTCCAACAACATGACACCAAAACTATAAACATCCACCTTTACTGAGATTGGTGTGTTCCTGAACCATTCTGGTGCAACATAACCTTTAGTACCCCTGATGCCAGTGAGAGTCCGAGTTTGTTGGTTCATCAAAAGCTTTGCCAATCCAAAGTCAGAAATTTTGGCTGTAAAAAAATCATCCAAGAGTATGTTTTGAGGTTTTATGTCGCAATGAATGATTTGCAAGCCACATTCTTCATGTAAGTACATTAGTCCTCTGGCAATTCCTAATGCAATCTGCATTCTCTGTTGCCAACTAGGTCTTATTACTCCAAAGAGGAAACTCGACAATGTGCCATTGTACATAAACTTGTACACCAAAATTCGGTGTTCACCTTCATCACAATAGCCAAGTAACCGTACCAAATTCTTATGGTGAGTTTGGCCAATCACAGTTACTTCAGTTTTGAATTCCCTCTCACCTTCTGTTATCATCTTGTCTAGCTTCTTGACAGCAACATAGTGGCTATAACTTGATACTATTACCCCTTTATAAACAGTGCCAAAAGAACCCCTACCCAATTCTTCTTTGAACCCACTAGTGGCTTCTTCAAGATCTTTGTATGTAAATGAACGCAGATTCATGTCAAGGTCTTTTGTATGTAAGGTTCTATAGAAATTTGGTAGTTTTTCTTGCCAAAAGCAAAAGACAAGAAGAGAAATTGCAACTACAGAAAAGAAGTTAAAAAATACAGAAGTACCGAGGAGGACTGCAAGGATCGATATTGCTTGATCCTGCTTTCTGTGGCCCGGATCTGGATTTGTAGGATTCTGTGAAGAACTATTCAATTTCAAAATTTTGAATAGTGCTTTTCTATCAACGGCGTTGCGGTTGTACCTCCCATTAGAGAGCGGTAATCTCTTCTTCCAACATCTTCCCATGCCATTATTATATTTTGGATCCTGGAAAATGGCAACTACACAATAACAATCGTGCAGACAAGATTTCTTGCATTCAAATTCTGTTGTGGGTTGAAGTAGTTCATAGGCAGTTAAAGGCCAATCAGCGTTCTCCATCTCCAAGATTTCAAATTGATCTTCCGAAATCACAGTACCCATCTCGTTACATTCATTCATGTAGCTTACATCATCTTGTTTGCAGCCACTATACTTGTTATTTACATCCAAGAGAGAGAAGCCTGGGGCGCATTGGCACTCTGGCTCACCATAAGCTCTCAGTGAACATATGCTATTATAACCACAAGGGCCACTTCCAAAAGTGTCCAAAATATCCAGACAGATGTTTTCAGGAACATACCGAATTGCAGACCAGGTTTGGTTTCCAGTAAAATTCTTTGGGTGAGTATAGAGTCTGAAAACACCATTGAAGTCAAGTGTTGCCCTGTAGTATGAGTCTGACTCTGTCCTCAAGACCTCACCCTCTGATGAAAGGTTGGATATACCTCCCAGTGAGTTCTTGACTAGAAGGTAGCCTGACTTATCCATTATCAGCTCAGAAGCATTGTGTTCAGTATAAAATGCTCCATAAGTATTTTGGGTGTAGACAGCTATTTGATTAAGTATCAGATCGTATGAGGAATTTGATATATTTTGCTGTCTGAAACGGAGCTGAAACTTACCCACCCCGAAGTTTTTCTTGGACATGCTAGAGAAAAGGCTGCTCCCAGAACCCAATACTTGGGTTGGTAAGATGGTATCAGTTGGTTTATCGAAGCTATTCCATAAGATGCTTGAGTTTGTGCTTGTTATAACAAAATTCCCGGTGTCCAGCATAGCCCCATTTGATACTTGAGGATTCTCATTGTTGCTGGACCTCCACAACTCCCATCCACCTGGAGCTTTGAGTACAAGTTGTCCAACTGTGTTAAGCTCAACTTTTGATTCTCTCGCTGCCGGGTAATCTCTGTTTGCAGACCAAACTATAGTTTCATCCGGTATCTTAGCGAACCAGATTGCAAGAAGGAACTGATCTTGTTGACCTGGAAAGTGGCGGAATCCAAATGAAAAATCACCAGATGGTGAAGTCCATGTGGAGTTATCATCAGTGGCAAAGAGAGCTGAACCCACACTTACGTTGGTATTAACTTGAGCTATTGCAGGAACCAGAAGGGTGATGACAAAGACAAGCAAATGATAGGAAAAAAGAGCAATTGCGGAAGCCATTAGAAAAAAGATAGAGCCAATACGTAAATGGTAAATGGTGGTCTTATTATGATTAGCTTTGTGTAGCACTGGAAAACGTGATTGAGTTTAGGAGCCTTATTTTAACTTTTTCAATGGTCAAAATAGTCGGGAAGACCAGAATGCCGGAAGCACGAAGAAAAAGGCTGATACGACTCATATATCAAAAAGGCTTCAGTCTATTCCAATGGACCAGAGAGCAAACCCACGATTGGAGTTAGGTGAGTTTCGTCCACTTGCAATTACAAGGGTGGTTTTCAAGAGCATTTACATTTGTCAGCATATAATAGAAAAATGTATAAATTGTATACATTTTTGTCTAAAAATAACCCACTTTAATTTGTGTATAATTATATAAATTTATAAGTTTGTTAACATAATTGTATAAATTTATACTAATACTATTTACTTTGTATTTAGTTGTTTATTCTTTTTTTAGGTATATCAAGGATGAAGGAAAATAGTGAATGATATTTGTGTAAACTGTGAAAAAAGAGAAACATCTAAAAAAATCAAGAAAAAATGATATTTTAATATTTTAATGAAATTTAATGTAAAATAAATAATCTGATGTGAAGTGTTTTAAAGAGTGGGTATATAAAATAGAAAAAGTAGATTCTTATGTTAAAATAAACATAAATTTTGCACAAAATGATGTGAATGCTCAAATTGTGTATTTGGATGACAGAATTTGGGCACATGGATTTAGATTTGGGTGATTGAAAACAAAATACCAAGGCATTTCAAATCCATCGTTTCAAAATGAGCACTTCTCTTTAAGCTTACTAGTTAAAACAAGTTCTTTTTGGCTTTGGGCAGTGGCTTAGGCGTGTGGGACATGAACAGTAAAGAAGAGCCGTTCAGGATTGAGCAATATAGTTTTGTAAAGAATATACTGTCCGCAAACAACCAAGACAACAACATCAAAGGAAGACAGCTTCTATATATATATAAAATAAAAAACAAAAAGGGCGGAAAAAGTTTCGCATTAATGTGTTGACTGTTGATTTTTAGACATTTGATTTTGATCCGAATGTTAACCCAATTGAACAGTAGAATAAGTGGGTAGTTAGGTTTTGATGATCTTTCATGAGAATATATAGCTAATCATCGAGCAATACTTGGGTATAAACCTATAAACTAGTCATGGACCGGCGCGTTGCGCGTGGTTATTTGTTTTATTTATGGTCATGTTATTATTTGAAATATTTTTTAATGTTTTACTACTTAAGTTGCATTATATATGTATAAACAATATATTGTAGGATTCATGATGATAAAAGGTATTGTCTTGGAATTAGATATGGAAAGGATACAAATATAGTTGGCCTTGTAGTCAGTCAAGAGATGATCATCCATCTTCCCAAGTTATTTATAAGACTGTTTGGACATTCCAGCCTTTTATGCAAGTGCATTCAAAATGTAAATATAAATAAAATAATAAGCATTGTGGCTGCAAAACATAAATAAAAATTATGATATATTTTTGCACTAGTCATGTTTTTTGATAGAAAATATCTAATCTCTGAACAAATTACAATCTCATTTGACGGTTATCTCAAAATTTGAACATCATGTAGTTCTAAAAAATTAAGATTTTTTTTGAATTATTTTACAATCTCATCTAACAGTTATCTCAAAATTTGAATATCAAGTGGTTCTAGAGTATTTGAAACGTATTTTATTTATAAAATTTCCCCATTTTCCCAACTTGTCTAGGTTTTAAATTCTTTTGTATCGTGGGAATGTAATTTAGTAAAATTTCATATTGAAAGATAGACACCATAGCTGCTGATGTGACTCCATAGTACCTACCATCATTTACTAACCGTCATTATAGTAAAAGATCATTTGAAATAACTGGTGGATAACATGAACATCCTACCAATAATATGAAGACTATTTTAGCTAAGAATTTCATTTTAGAGAGACCTGAAGAAATATTCCAGCTCGCGTGAACTTGTAATTTAATAGGTAATCCATTATGATTTGGTAGAAACCAAAAGATAATATAAAAATTATTTTAGCACACGAAAAGATAATATAATCTCAATTTTATAATAGCCTTTTCATTAATTGAGAGTTGGATATACTTTACGAAACAATCCAACTGTTAAACTTGCAATTTAATAGATAATCTGCCATCAACTGGTACAAAATATGAACCACCTACACAACCGAAAAATAAAAATAAAAAATATTTTAGCATAGCCTTTTCATTTTATAGCTGTTCAACTTGCAACTTAATAGATATTCCGTAATCAACTGCTAGGAATAATGTACGACTTACACAACCAAATAAAAAGTTAAAAAATATTTTAGCATAGCCTTTTCATTTCATTTATAATTAAAAGTTACAAATACTTGAAGAAACAATCCAGCTTAAAAACGTGTAAATTAACAGGTAACTTGTGAGGAACTGGTGATTAAAATAGTAACATGAACGATAACAGGTGTCCACATCATTCAACACCAAGACCTTTAATGTGATATTTTTGCACCATTCATGTTTTTCAATAGAAAATATCTAATCTCTAAACATATTACAATCTTGTTTGACGGTTATTTCAAAATTTGAACATCATGTGATTCTAAAGAATTTGGAATTTTTACTAAATTATTTTACAATCTCATCTAACGGTTATCTCAAAATTTGATTATCATGTAGTTCTAAAGTATTTGGAAAATTTGATTAAAGTATGAGTTCTTGACTTGAAAGTAGCCTGACTTGTCCAGGATTAGCTCAGAAACATCCTAGTAGGTGAAGAGAAAGATTCAAATGCAGGGTAAAAATTGTAAAAGAAATATCAATAAAAAGGTTGAGGAGGCTCATTGCTTAAATTAGCATTGCACACGGTAGAGTGATTTAAAACAAGAGAGGAGTCAAACTATTTGTCACACGAGTTGAAGGCTCAATACATTTGGAAAATTAAATACAATTACCATTCATCTTACTCAACTAATGCATTCTATAGCAAGAAAAGTAACACAAAAAATCAAATCAGTAACAATTATTAGTATTATTATTTTTCAAGTACATAAGAAGGAAATAGCTACTTATCAACAAAATAGAAAAAGAAGGAAATAACTAAGCAAAAGGCTGAATGGGTTCAGCTCCAATACCTCTACGTACCATTCTATATCTCCACTCGTTCAACCTCTGTTGCCTCAGCATACCTTTTCTTACCTATCTCACTCGGTTCCCAGACCATGGTGTCTCTGCCATTACTGAAGTTCTTAGCCAAATTCTTGCATCTAAAACTGCAGGATCTGCTTGCTCAGACCACAATGACACCTCCCCACCTAACACTAGATTGGCCTCCTCCTCACTCAACCCATATGTTATATCATAGTTGTATATGGTTTGCCATGTTTTGAAAGGCCCACACCATGATCCGCCATTTCTAGAGTTATCACTTGTTTGTTGATCATACTGGCTGTCATTCCCTAGAAAGTCACCTTGCCCACAGTCCAGATAATAGAAATCCGAGGATGATACGATAACCTGGTATCCAGAAGAAACAATCTCTCTCTCTCTCTCTCTCAAAATTCTTTTCTTTCTCTCTCTGTATTTCTAACCCCCTGTTCAAATGGGAAGAGATCCTATTTATACTGGTTGATCCTCCCTTTAGTAGTGCATTATAGTCCCATCAGGTGTTTCCTCCACCTTTTGAAGAGGCTGAGTCGGTATGGAGCCATTGCTATGAGATGAGATGAACATCTAAATAATGGGATGAACATCTAACTCTAATTCCTTGGCCCTATGCTAATCAAGCTGCAACTATACCTCGGCCTAATATCTCCACTATGCGAACTGAGGTGGGTGATAAGTCGGCTAAGCATTGGGTTGCATCAAACTCATGGACATGCTCAGTCCCTTCTGCACTTTGGGCTGGGCCTGCTCCTTTAATACTCCTTAGTCCCTTCATAGGCCTGTGATCCATGAACTATAAAAGGAAACTAGTAAAACCACTACCCCACAACAAATCCTTCCTAAATATCCTCCAATGAATACCTACTGAATTGTATAAGAGTTAAATTCAAATGTTTAGACGGTGATGATGACATACCAATCCATTCAAGAGGCTCTCGGTGTTCCCAAGATCAAAGAGTTTGAGAAGTATTTGGGACTTCCATCTCTTGTTGAAAGATCAAACAATATGAAGAAAAAAAAAAGTTACTTATTTTTTGTATTCTTTTCTATTTTGAAAAAAAAAAATTTAAGAAAAATATTAATTTATTTTTATGTGTTTCATGAGGTACATGTATTTATTTCTAAGTATAATTATATTTTTATAGGTGACGGACTATTGATTAATATTTAAAAAAAAAAAAAAAAGGAACTGATATGGTTGTGGTTCTCTTTTTTCAAAATAAACGGGGAGGGAGGGTCTAAATTTGGGTTATTTTAAGCAGTGTCATGAGTCTAGGTAATTTATATTATTTTTAAAAAAAAATTATATTATTAAAATATAATAATATAATTTTTAAATTAGCAGATGACAAATGTGAGAATTTGATGAAAGAGATTCTGTATTGCATTAAGCAGCATATGAAAGTACAGCAGATATTTTATACACACTCAAACGAGCAACAAACTTCTACCTAACTTCAAATTATACGGATTTGACTTCTTCAACCAATCAATCATTTACACGTGCACATAAATAGAAACTACGAATTAAGCTAATCCTAAACTACAAGTAGCATAGTGCATTGATCAAAAAGAGCTCTGTCGTTAATGCAGCAAGCAGAATAGCTTCACTTCCAGTGCTCTGTTTCAGCCCTCTGCCTCTCTACCTGGCTTGTCTCTGTTGTGCAACTGCTTGATTCTTCTTCATGCTCATTCTTTAACTTCACCCATTCGACAAAAAATGAGGCAGTTGTGCTGGACTATCAAAATCAAGTGTTGACCCTATAGAAAGAGTTAGATATATTTCCGTATCAGTTCTTGACTTGAAGGTAGCCTGACTTGTCCAGGATTAGCTCAGAAACATCCATAAGGATAATTGGTGTCAACATCTATTTGATTATGTATCAGATTGTAGGAGGTCTGCTCTATGCCAGTGAAATGGAGCTGAAATTACCCTCCTCGTAACTTTCTTCGGACATGATAGAGAATAGGTTTCTCCCAGAATCTAAGACTTGGGTTGGTAAGATTGTATTGGTTGGTTCGTTGAAGCTAACCCATATGATGCTTTAGTTTGTGCTTGTTATCAAAAAATTCCCAGTGTCTAGCATGCTTTAGAGGACGACGTACAGCCGAAGTCTGAAGAATAAAACGAGGGCACGGTGTTGTTTCACTTAGTGCTTAATAAAGAAAACAGTGCCGTTTTTATAATTAGCTTAGCTTATTAACGCACTTATCCACACGGCGTCGTTCTGATGAAGCCGTTATTTGTGATTGAGTGGTTGTTAAAAGCGCGGGAACTTCTGTTTTAGTTTGTTAGGTTGTTCCAGCTGTAATTAGTTTCAGTTACCACATCTCTCTGTAATTAGTTTGTTAATTTCTTTGTAATAAATGCCTAGCTACTTTTCCTCTGGTTTTGTTATTTTTGTTCACTCCTGACCATAATCCCAGGCTCAAGATTGGTCGAGTATTTCAGTTTTTCTTCCCGCTTTGAAAAGAGTTAGGCATACGCTTAAACTTTTAAGATTGTAAGAGTCAACCCTAAGTGGTTTGCGGATTCAATCATGAGAAAAGAATTGATGGGAAACAAAATATTAGCTGACCTAATGTGTCTCAATTTCTACTCTCTTTTTTCTTTGATAATAGAATTTAGTCCATGTTTCTAAGGGCATAGTTGAAGTACCCAATGTCATCTATGAATATAATGTATGTTGCAATAAATCAGTGTGATTGCATAGCATTACTTAATTTTTGAATTTATAATCAAATTTCTCACATATCTTGTGTTAGAACCATATCTTTACACCTTTGTACATCTGTAAACTTCAAAAACTATAACAAGACAAGTTTTGATTCATGTATTTGCCAACATAAAATAAAATATTCTACGTTAATAATATAGACAACATTTAATCTATTGATAAGGTATATTTTCAAAATATTATTTCATTCAAAATTTATAAGGTGGTGTAACATTAAGTAAGAGTTAACAAGAGCAGCATGCTAATTAAACATAGAAGTTGTTATATCTTACACAAACCATATCAATTTAATTGGTTGACAAGAGTAACCTGCCAATACTTTTGGGTCATGGAGGTTGGGGGCAAATGATGTAATTTAGTTGGGCTCTTCAGTCTTCAATATTTGAATGCTTTAAAATTTTTTCAGGTGCTCTAAGCATCTAATTTGAATGAGATCATGCTTTGAAAGCTAAATTTGTAACAAAAAAATAGCGGTCATATACCTGTATTGGTTGCATTCATAGTTTGAACCTCTAAAAAAAGTAAATTATACTTCGAATTGGAGTAAGTTGGAACACTGTTGGCCGGGTCGTAATGCACATACTTAATTATGTTTAGTTTCAAACTACAATTATCCATAAACATTTTCTCATCCTTATAGGCGACAAACAGAACAAACAGAAGTTTCATCTCAACTTTCTTTAATGTGATTTTTCTATCTCTAAAATCAAAAAAAGAAAGTGGCATAGTTCCAGCGTAAATTTTGGCTGCCTGCTATAATTGGTCTTTCAAGGATTGTGGTGAAGCTTCAGTGTAGGCTTTTAAATTTTGGCTGCCTGATATTAATTCAGTTCTAAACTTCATGAGCAGCAAAGATTTGACTTTCGGCAGATAAAAACAGAGATGACAAATGACTAGGCTTTTAGATCAGTGTACTATTTTTAAACTTCTTGAGGCTTGGATAATAGAGTTTCACTTAAAAGCAAGTTCTTTTAATAATTTAAGTCTAAAATCTTCTTTACACCAGTTTAGAGTTGCTTCTAAATTAGTTCCTCGACTTTCAAAATTTGCAATTTACACCCTCGAGTATTACAATGATATCAATGGCTCTTCCATAAATGTCATCACATTTCCTCTGTTAGCTGCAGAAAATTGTAGCTTCTTTCTCAATTTATAAGATCTTATCTTCTCCTTCTTCTATTTATTTATTTATTTATTTTTAAAATAAAGTATCTTATCTTTAAACGATTAAGTGGCCTTGCAATTGCATGTAAGATGCATTATATATAATCATTTTTTTTTCTTCTTTAATTATAATTTGAATTCAAAAATTATAAAAGAAGAAGAAGATGTTTATGCATTTGGAATTGGACTAAGGTCTGAGACCAAGGATAAGACTTGATTAATAATTTACACTTACTAGATTATATAGTGACAATGTATCACCACATATGCAGGCTGTGAGTCACTTACTGTATTGGGATTCGGGATTTAACAGTCTAAACCATAGAAATTTAGAAGGACAAACACAAGTAAACAACAGAGGGATCAGAGTTATGCTAAAACGTGCTGAAGCTAATTTGTGGCTTTCTCTTTCTACATTCTATTGGTTTGCAAAATTAGCAAGATCAGTGAATCTTGTTTGAAAGAAGTATGCTCGTGAAATAATGGCATTTTCAGATGAGAGGCGCAGTATGCTTCAGGTGGTTGCAGTATTGCTTGTAACAATCAGCTATCAAATGGTACTAAGCCCTCCCGGGGAACTTTGGCAAGAAGATAGTAAGTGCATTAATGGCACAGAAGTAGGGAATAAAATTCAGAGTCAGAGTCAGTGCAATGCACACACGGGGGACAGCCATTGGCCATTGCTTTGAAAAAAATTGGAAGAATTGGCGTAACGGGTTCTCGGCATTTAAGTTTTATATTTGGGTTCTCAAACTCAATGATTAATCTCCTAGTTCCAGAACAGTACATTAGGTACCCAGCATTTGCACTCAATCTCTCCCTCTGGGCTTGTTATTGTTGGTCAGTGGTGGCCATAATAACCTACCCTCTAAATTGGGCTCTTATTTTGTGTTCCTTGGCTCTTGTTTACGGGCGTAGTCATGAGTGTTTCCTTTGGGGAACAGACACACCTCTAAACTTTAAAGACTGCAAGAGTCGACTCTAAATGGCTTACGGATTCAATCATTGGAGAAGATTAATTTATGGGAAAATCCTTTGGAGGTTGGAGCTGAATGTATGCATCTGTAATGTGTGTCAATTTTTGTTTTTGTTTCTTCTATACCTTGGAGCTGCATGTGCATGATTACATATATAGAATTATTTAATTTTAGAATTTGTGATCAAATTTCTCGCATACTTTTTGTATTGCAACTCCATTCCTTTTTCCCGGGAAATTTGCAGACCAACTGTGTAATGCTTACCAATGTAGTAAGTTAAGCAACGTTTGGGAAGATTATAAAAAATAGCATCTCAAGTTTTAGAAACTAGAAATTCATATTAAAACTCAAGTTCCAAGGACTCACTTTGCAAATGTTTTAGATCTGAAAATGCCACATAGATCTCAAGTTTTAGAAACTTGAGTTCCATGCAAAAAAAATTTTAGTTTTATCGCCCATATAGTGGCGTTTTTAAGTCTTATAGTAACGTTTTAAAGCACTATAGCGGTGTTTTCCTGCAAAATTTTCATAAGTACTCAAACCAGGTTCAAGGAGCCCTATAGTGGCGTTTTTAAGCCCTATAATGACGTTTTAAATCCTATAGCGGCGTTTTACTGCTAAATTTTTTTATACTCCATTTTTAAGTCCTATATTGACGTTTTTAATCCCTATAGCGGTGTTTTCCAAACTCGAGTATTTAAAACTCGATTTCCACGTGGATTTCTTTCCACATCATACTTGTCCGCTTACAAATCGAGACTTAAAAACTCGATTTATATCTTAAAACTCGAGTTTTAGACACTCAAAATGCTAGTTTTCAACATTCTTTTACAACATGACAACTAACTAAATTTTTTAATATTTATTATTATTTAGAAAAAAAATTCCTTTTTCCCTTGTATATATGCATGTATTTGTTTATTAATAAAAAAGAAATCCACTTACGTTGAGTACTAAAAAATCTACTTTAATTGGTTCCAGTTAGTTTAATTTATAAAATTTCTAAATGTTTTACATGATGCATATGTACACTATAAGTTCATTTTATAATTTTAGTAAGAAATTATTTTTATTTCTAATATATAATACTCGTTATATGTATAGTATTTTGGGAATTAATTTCAATTATTTTAAACGAGATTAAAAATAGAGGAAGGTAAATTGTTAGGATTAATATAGTTAAGATAATGAAGGTATTTCTTAAAATAATTGACAAATATATAATTATTTCAACTAACTTTAAAGCACAGAATTTTTTTTTTTTTTTTTTTTTTTTGCCTTTTATTGTTGTCAAGGTAATTAAACTCAAACAAGAGTACCTAAATTCTAATCAATTTTTTTTCTCATAAATTTTAGAAAAAATAATTATAACTTTTTTTTTACATTAATAATTACAGTTTTAAGCTGTTATGGGTTTCTATGGTTGGCAATTGATTTCTTTATTTGATTCGGTAATATTTAGTTACAGTTTCATAAGAGTATAGAGTATATTGAAATTTTCTATCAAATTCAAACTAGGGGTGTCAATGTTCGACCAAATCCGTGAACACGACACGAACCCAACACAGATTTTTTCGGGTTAGGGTTGGGCCTTAATGGGTTTAGGTCATAAACGGGTCGACCTGAAAGCAACACGATAAGAAACGGGTCATAAACGGGTCAACCCGCGTAACCCGCAATAGACACGTTTGACACGCTAATTTATTTGTGTTAACCTGAAATGACCCACTTAACACAACCCGTTTAACTCATATGCAAATAAATATTTATTTTATTTTAGATTTGTCAAATACCTTTTATATCCAACATATATTTTAAATTTAAAAAGAAAAGTAAGTAATTACAAAAATTTACAAGGGATAAATTGGAAATTGAAACTTTACAGACTTTAGAACTACTAATACTTTTCTTCTTCTTCTTCTTCTTCTTTTTGGTGGCATAGAACTTACACAAATGAAATTAGATGAGCATGTGGAAGATGTTATGAATTCGGACATCAACAAAGAATCTATGGATGATAATCGTGGTCATAGTCAGGATTAGTCTACTGTTTGCTCAAATTCTTTCAATATTGATACTTAGCATTTGGCGAGTTCCAAGAATATTATATTTTTGTTGAACGATGTTATTTTATTTTGTGAAACTTTGTTATTTTGAATTTGAATTGAAGTGTATGCACTTCTTTTGGAATGTAAAGAACTTATTACTAGATGAATGTTATATTTTTGTTGAATTATATTATTTTGAATGTGGGTTGAAGACTTGAAGTGTATGCACTGCTTTTTGGGATGTAAAAATAATTATTTTTAGATAGATGTTATATTTTAATATTATGCAGGTTGAAATGGGTTGTGTTACATTCGTATCAACCCAACACGACTCGTTTATTAAGCGTGTCAAATGGGTTGGGTCAGGTCAACCCGCCTTATTAACAGGTCGGGTTAGGGTTGAAGAATCATGACACGATTATTAAATGGGTTGGGTTAGGGTTGAGCCATTTAGTCGAATACCCCTACCTCGACACGACACGAACCCGACACGCTAACCCGAATTGACACCCCTAATTCAAACATATGATTAAATTGAAATTAATTGTTTTGAAATTTTATGTTTTATGGCTCAATACAATAATATATTGCAATTTATTAGTCTTTATATTGTTGGATTTTGTTCTAAGTTCTAACCCCCCCCCCTCCCTCTCTCTCTCTCTCTCTCTCTCTCTCTCTCTCTCTCTCTCTCTCTCTCTCTCTCTCTCTCTCTCTATATATATATATATATATATATTTAATGCATTTTGAATATGAGGGATGAATTCTAGGCCAATGGTTTTAAACTATACGAATCTCACATCGTTTTTACAATCCACTTTAGAAAGGCACATGAAATTTCCTCATGATCCAGTTGGACCAATATGATTTCTTCTTGGAGGCCTATCCTTATGGACCTTATCTCATATATTCATAGCAGTTTTATCTCTTTGGAGAAAGCATATAGGCTAGGCCTTTGAATCTTTTTTTCATTCCTTAATGAAATTCTTTATTCAATGAAATAAAAGGAATTATCTTCTTCAAACATATTTTCTTTTTAAATATTAGTATTAAAAACGCGAAAAGACATGTTAATTTTTTACTTTCGTGGTCTTAGTGGTGACTCTAGGATTTTTTCTAGGGAGCGTCAACAATGGTGGAGTTAGAAATTTGTTGGGGACGAGTAAAAAATAAAATGATCAATTTTATTTTCTTTTATATATATATACAACTTCCATATTATATACAATAATCTAAAATAGTATTCTATATACGATTTAGTATACAATACAACTATATTGTATAGTTGTTTAAAAGACTTATTAATAGTTTGAAGATTAGTAAGACAACAACCATTGAATACAAAAACAAATATAATTAAATAACTAATCATACATTTTTTTTGTTAAATTAATAATAACTTATTATATTTATATGTAATAAGAATTAAATAATGATATGTGATAAAGAAAAATAGTAACACACCTAGGAGTAGGACTAAATGTGAAACTAAGAAAAAAAAAACATTAATCGATATAGGTTTTTGCTTTTTAAGTGTATGGATTTTAAAACATACACATGATTACTCTCTTGAAATTGGAGCAAGAACTAAAAGACTTCTTGGACTTGGAAAACAATAGAGCATTTATCAAACTGCTTGATCAAACAAAGGGAAAGGCTAAGAAAACATAGAAGGGAGAAGGAGAGACAAAGAGAATGAGGAAAGAATCATGTATATAGATACAAATCTGTTGGTTGTAATAGTGGTGTAATTTTTTGTTGATGAAGAAGAAAAATATAAGGAAAAATAGCTTCATTTCTGATATCAACGGCAAAGTAACTGAGAGTCCCAAAGAGAAGGGTTTTTTTTTTTTTTTTTTTTTTTTAACAATAAGCAAAAATTTGAAACATTTTTTTTATTTCTTATAAAATTAAATATTTTAAGTGTAGTGTTACGTACACAACGCTTTAGTAAAACTTTCATGACAAAATCTAGATGGAAATTTATTAAAGGTAGGTAAAAAAGTGATGTATTAACCAAAATAAAAATATAAAAATAATGTTAGTTGTAGGCCTAAATAAAAACCAAGTACAACTTGTCACTTAACCTTTATTGTGAAATTATTGTAAAAATATTGTGAAAATATAATTAAAATGATCATAGTCAAGCTTATTTTAGTTGTGTTTAAACAAAATTAGGGATACCATGTTCAAATTTTTATTTTAGGGGGTTAAAACAAAAATACTTTTGAAATTTTATATATAAAAAATATTTTTTGGCCTGGTGTGTTCATCTGAACCCCTGGCCTACATTTAATGTCGCCCTTTTGTGGTCTAAGTTTTCTTAAATAATGCAAAGTTCATAATGCCAGTAA
Organism: Quercus variabilis; assembly: GCA_030445155.1. Taxonomy (NCBI): domain Eukaryota; kingdom Viridiplantae; phylum Streptophyta; class Magnoliopsida; order Fagales; family Fagaceae; genus Quercus; species Quercus variabilis. The sequence continues at coordinate 1,354,090 of CP129448.1, read as the reverse complement.
TACAGATTAGTGTTCACTTTTTACTGTGAAGCACTTTTCAAGAAAGTACTTACAAGTTGAGTAAGCACAAAAATGATGAGCCAAGTCTTTGGCCTTTCGTTGAATCAAGGTCATTATGAAAAAGTTTCTAAGAACGTGTTAAATAATATCATTATTTAGTATGGGCTTGAGAAAGAAGGCAAATCAACGTTTTCATTTTAAATTAGTAAAAATATGGGGCCGCGCTATACATGTGTTAGGCAGGTGTTCACATGAACGCCCTTACACTCAGCTCAATGTTTGACTGCTTATCATAATCGAACAAGGCTCTACCAAACTCAAGCTAAAAGTATACATGCAATCTTAAATATAATTACGATTTTGAGGAGTTTACCTTTTGCCCACAACTTTATAGTTAAAAAATAAAAATAAAAATGGACCAAATTTTTTGACAAACAAAAATGGACCAAATTTTGATGTTGCATAGCTCGTTAATATAACGATAACATTCCTATAACATAATCAAAACATGTGGTAATTAGATAACATATTTTAGTCCATTTTTAGATAACATATGTTATAGGAATGTTATCATTATATTTTGGTATCTACTTCCTGGACGAGCCGCCCTAGGTTAAAAAATAAAAATAAAAATAATTAAAACATGTGGTAATTAGATAACATATTCACTTTTTTTTTTTTTTTTGGGAAGAGGACGTGGTAACATAATAACATATCCACTTGGTGTAAACAAAACTTCTAAAATCTTTTATTATATGTTATTAGTATTATGCCCATGCAATTTATGCCTTAATAATAATAAAATAATTATATATGCAAATTAAATCAATATTTCAATAATACAATTTTGGATGGTGATTTACTAAGAATAAAAATCTTTTTCCCTTGTGTATATATGTGTTTGTTTATTAATAAAAAAAAAAAAAAAAAATTTCACTTGCGTTGAGTACTGAAAAATTTAGTTCAGATAGGTTCCAATTAGTTCAATTCATTAAATTATTCAATGTTTTGCATGATGCACATGTATACTATAAGTTCATTTTGTAATTTTAATAAGAAATTGTTTGTTGTTCATTAGCCGTTTTTGTTCGTTAGCCATTTTAATAAGTTCAGATAGGTTCCAGTTAGCCATTTTTGTGCTTTCTTAAATTGAAATTATTAAAACTATTAGAAAAATTTTGATACCACGTTTATGAGAAATGGAAAAAGCTGTCCAAATATTAATTGCTTTTTTCTTTTCTTTTTTTCTCATTTTCCCATAAAAACTTTCTTAAAGTAGATTGTTAATCATTGTCCTAAAGGCATCCGTTAACTAGAAATAAAAAAGTGTCCAATATTTATTTACTCAATAATGCTTGTACATAGTATTGATGATTGGTGATACTTGGAAAATAGCTCTAAAAGGAACACATTTGTATTATTAATTTATTAAAACAATTGTGATAGCATTTACGTTCATTTAGGATTTTGCCAAAAAAATACAATAGCAATCTTAAAATAAATAAATAAAAATAAATAAAATAAAATAAAATTAGCTAACTATTTTTAAAATGAAAAAGTTAAACACTAAACTAGTTTGGAGGAAAACTCCTCTAGCTCAAGTGACAGTTTTAGTGATGGTTGCTAAAACTATGTATCCACGTGGCCTATTAATTGGGTCATTAGTCATGTGACTTATTTAAATAATATATGTAAATAATTAACTGACTTACATGTAATGAGTTAGAGAAGATCCCTCCAAACCAATTCTCTACTTCATTTAAGGGGGGGAAAAAATCCTGTTGGTGTAGAGAAAATAACATGATTTAATAAACCGGCAGGGTCAAAGAACCGTTTTTGCTCCCGATTCCTGAATTTTACTGATTTTTGACCAAATGCCTGCCGAGGAGTCCTAGGCAGAGCCGAAAAGGGCTAGGAGGAACTTTCACCCAACCTTGAGCTTCTCGGAGGAGGACAAGATTGGGACCACCTAGCCTCACAATGACGCTCTGGTAGTCACCCTCAGAATCGGGGGCTACGACGTGAAGAGAGTGATGGTGGATGGCGGCAGCACGGCCGAGGTCATGTACCCAGACCTCTATAAGGGGCTAAGGCTAAAGCTGGAGGACTTGACGCCCTATAGCTCCCCCTTGATGAGCTTCGATGGGAAGCTAGTCTTCCTAAAGGGCATAATCAGGTTGCCCATCCAGACCGGCCCAGAGGTGGTGGGGGTGAACTTCATCATGGTGGATACCTACTCCCCATACACGGCCATCGTGGGCAGGCCCTAGCTCCACACCTTGGGGGGCATTGCCTCCTCCTTGCACCAGAAGGTGAAATTCCCATCAGGGGATCAGGTTCTAAAGATCCGCGGTTGCCAGCCCACAGCGAGGCAGTGCACGGTGGCTGCCATATTGCGTCGGCTCGATGCACAGCCCTTAGCTATTACCGAGGAAGACTTATAGCAATCAAAGACCCCGGCAGCACCCCCTGATGCAGCTGCCGAGGAAGCGAAATGTGAGGATTTAGAGAAAGTGGTAGTTGACGACGATCCGGAGAAGTTCTTTTGGGTCAGGGCTCGGCTGCCTCCGACCGAGCAGGAAGAGTTGGTTGAGTTCCTCAGGAGCAATATCAACGTGTTTGCATGGGATGCCTGCGATGCCCCCGGAATTGACCTATCTTTCATCTGTCACCATTTCAACGTCAATCCATCTATAGTGCCGAAGAAACAGCCGCCTCAACGCCCGTCGAGGGAGCACGCTAATGCCATCAGGAAAAAGGTGAATAAACTTAAATGCGCTGGGGCTATCAAAGAGGTTTTTTACCCAGAATGGCTTGCCAACACTATGGTGGTCAAGAAGAAGAGTGAAAAGTGGAGGGTTTATGTGAACTTCACCGACCTAAATAAGGCGTGTCCAAAAGACCCGTTTCCCATGCCTCGGATCGATCAGCTGATTGATGCAACCACGACCCATCCTCGGATGAGCTTCCTAGATGCCTTTTAGGGCTATCATTAGATACCACTGGCCTTGGAGGATCAGGAAAAGACAGCCTTTGTGACACCCGTCGGGAACTACCACTACAAAGTAATGCCGTTCGATTTGAAGAACGCAGGGTCCACCTACCAAAGGATGATGACGAGAATGTTTGAGCCAATGCTGGGTAGAAGCATTGAAGTCTATGTCGACGATATGGTGGTGAAAAGTAAAGTGGTGTCCGAACACCTAGAGGACCTCGGCTGCACATTCGACGTCCTGAGAAAGCACATGTTACGCCTCAATGCCTCGAAATGCTCGTTTGGCGTAGGCTCTGGCAAGTTCCTAGGATACATGATCACCCACAGGGGAATCGAGGTCGAACCTGACCAAATCAAGGCTATTTATAATCTGAAGCCTTCGCAGAACCCCAAAGAGGTCCAAAAGCTCACTAGGATGATCGCGGCTCTGAACCAATTCATTTCCAGGTCGGCTGACAGGTGCAGGCCCTTTTATCTCCTGATCAACAAGTGGAAAGGATTTGAGTGGTCCGAGGATTGTGCCATGGCCTTCCAGCAACTCAAGAAGTACCTATCCCGACCGCCTGTCATGTCCAACCCTGAGGCCGACGAGGTCTTATATGGATACCTTGTTGTAGCACTCCACGCTGTGAGCCTGGTATTGATACGGGACGATAATGGCGTCCAAAAGCCAGTTTATTACGTTAGCAAATCCCTGCATGAGGCGGAGGTCAAGTACCTACCTTTAGAGAAAGCCATACTAGCAGTGGTCCACGCCACGCGAAAGCTCCCCCATTACTTCCAAGCTCACACAGTGGTTGTCCTAACTTGACTGCCCTTGAAGTCTATACTCAGGACCGCTGATTACACAGGAAGAATCGTGAAGTGGAACACAATTCTAGGGGCCTTCGATGTCAAATACATGCCTCAGACTTCCATAAAAGGCCAGGTTCTGGTAGATTTGACGGCCGAGTTCCCTGAGCCAACTATAGGGGTGGCAGACGAGGAGATTAGCTTTGATGAGAAGACAGTTGGGGCAGTCTCCATCCCAGGGTCCCCATGTTGGAAGGTATATGTTGATGGCGCGGCAAACCAGAGGAGGTCTAGAGTAGGGCTAGTCTTGGTGTCCCCTGAAGATCATGCGATAGAGAAGTCCCTAAGGCTCAGATTCTCGGCCACAAATAATGAGGCCGAGTACGAAGCATTACTGCAAGGAATGGTCATGGTACAGAAGATGGGAGGAAAGTCGGTGGAGATGTTCTCAGACTCGAGATTGGTGGTAGGACAGGTAAAGGGGGAGATAAAGGCCAGAGATTCGAGAATGCAAGAGTACCTAAGCCAGGTAAAGCGCTCGTAGTCAGAGTTCAACCTCTTCAGCTTGTCTCATATTCCCAAGAGTAGGAACAGCTATGCCAACTCGTTGGCCACACTCGCCACTTCCTCGGCAGGGGATCTACCTTAGGTCATACTCGTAGGGCATCTGGAGAGGGCCAATGAGGTGGTAAAGGAAATGATCCCCATCCATCAGGTTGGGGTGAGTCCCAGCTGGATGGACCCCATAGTGAGATTCCTCAAAGATGATGTTCTGCCCGAGGATAAGACAAAGGCAGAAAAAATACGAAGGAATGCTCCTCGATTCTAGTTGTTCGAGGACCATAAGTTGTATAAGCGCTCCTACTCTAGACCATACCTACTATGCATCCACCCCGAAGCGGCAGAAGTATTGCTCGAGGAGTTACATGAGGGGATCTGTGAGAGCCACGTAGGAGGAAGATCCCTGTCTCACCGAGTGGTCACGCAAGGATATTAGTGGCCGGGAATGCAGCAGAAGGCCCTGGAGTACATCAAGAAGTGTGACCAATGCCAAAGGTTTGCCTCAAATATTCATCAGGCAGGAGGGGTCCTCAATCCTTTGTCCAGTCCATGGCTGTTCACCCAATGGGGCTTGGACATTGTGGGACCTTTTCCCAAAGCATCGGGGAATAAAAGATATCTGTTAGTGGCCACGAACTACTTCACCAAGTGGGTCGAGGCCGAGCCACTGGCCAACATTAGGGACGTGGACGCAAAGAAATTCCTCTAGAGGAACATTGTCATACGATTCGAGGTCCCACACACCCTCATCTCGGATAATGGGCTCTAATTCGACAGCAAGGCCTTTAGAAGGTACTGTTGTGAACTTGGTATCACAAACAGATACTCAACACCCGCCTACCCTTAGGGATACGGACAAACTGAGGCTGTTAACAAGGTCATTGTTGATGGGCTTAAGAAGAGACTGGATGACGCCAAGAGGAGATGGGTAGAGGAGCTGCCCTACGTTCTCTGGACATACTAGACTACCCCGGCGGTCAACGGGGGAGACACCTTTCGCTATGACTTATGGTGCCGAGGTGGTGATCCCCCTAGAGACCAACTTCCAACACTAAGGACGAGCTCTTTTACTCCAGGCAGCAATGATGAACTGCTGGGAAAGAGCCTTGACCTGATTGATGAATGAAGGGAACGAGCAATGATCCAGCTGACCTATTACCAACAAAAGCTCAAGCAAGGATATGACACCAATGTGAAGCTCAGACCACTAGCACTAGGGGACTTGGTGCTAAGGAAAGTCGTAGGGGCTGCCAAGAACCCTTCTTGGGGAAAACTAGGACCCAACTAGGAGGGGCCCTACCGAATTACCTCAGTAGCGAGGATAGGTGCATACTAGATGAAAAACCTGTACCTCGTCCATGGAATGTAAATAACCTGAAAAGGTATTATTATTAATGAAAAGCTTCTTTTGATTCAAATTTTTAGCCTATCATGATCATGTCTCTCACGTTTTGACGGCCGCCCTAAAGTGTTAGACAGAACCAAGGTATTGCATGGTCCTCGGACTCAAGCCTATGGGGAAACTAACTACTTCAAAAAGATCCTAAGTGTTAGACAGAACCAAGGCATTGCATGGTCCTCGGACTCAAGCTTATGGGGAAACTAACTACTTCAAAATACTAAGTGTTAGACAGAACCAAGGCATTGCATGATCCTCAGACTCAAGCTTATGGGGAAACTAACTACTTCAAAAGACTAAGTGTTAGACAGAACCAAGGCATTGCATACCTCAGGGATTTGGGCTTTGTAGAGAGCTTCCGTCTCGGTTACCCCCTTGGCGTAAGCTGCCTCCTCGGCCTCCTCCTTAGAAGCCAGAGCCTCCTTCTTACCGAAGTCCACCTCAGCCTTAGCCCTCACAGCTTCATCCTTGGCCCATTCAGTCGCATTCTTGGCCCACTCAGCAGCAGCCATCTTCTTTGTTAGGTTAGCTATCAGCTCCTTTGCGATCTTCAGCTACTCCTCTGCCTCACCCAGATGCTTCGTCTGAACTTTGGCCTAATTCTAGGCACCATCAAGCCCTAACACTGCGCTGTTCTGAGCCCTGGTCATCGCCTTTAGCTCCTCTTAAGCCGTGGCGAGATCAGCCTCGGACGTCTTGAGGGTCCAAGCGGCCTCTATGCGCTTCTCACACTCTGCATCTAGGGCCCTTCCTTGGTCATTGGCTACCCCCTCCAACTTAAAGGTGGCTTGGACGGCCTGCTAATCAGAATGAATGCACAATAAGCCAAGCTCAGAAAAAGGAAGAAAAACTGAAGTCAGAAAAAATCACAAGTGTTGATGGTCTTACCATTCCCAAGTATCGCTTGAGGCTGAGGAAGACCTGCCTACTCCTCATAGTCTTTAGCTCTACCATGTTCGCAGGAAGCAACGGGCACCTCTCCAGCGCGTCGGCCATATGCGCACCTTCGCCCTCTCTAAAATCCCTGAGGGAGAAGTCATCCCTTAGAGGTTTCCCATGGAGCATTAGGGCGGGAAGCCAGGCCTGAACCTCGGGCTGGGCATCGACTTATTTATCCTGGCCTTGGGAGCCTATCCTTAGCTGTTTTAAGGGCCGCCGAGTGTCGTTCCCCTCCTGCGTGGACCCAGACTTGTCCTTGATGGGCCTTTTGCCCTTATCCTTTTTTTGCTTAGGATCAGTGGGCTTGTGCCTGGACGATAGACTCTTCTGAGGTGGAGGAGGAGGGAGCCTGGATTGGGTAGAGGCCGACCTGGTTTGGGCGGGCAGAGTCTTGGGAGGAGGAGGAGAAGGAGGAAGTTTTGGCTGAGACTTCCCCGGTTGGCCCTCGATTAGGTCGTGCAAACTGGATTGGGATTTCTTCTTGTAACCCATCTCAAGCCGAGGAGAGGCCTCTGACGTTAGGAAGTCCGCTTCGGTCAGATGAGGATCACCCAAGTCTCTAGAAGGGTCCTCGGATTGGTGGACTTGATCAAACACGTCAAACTCGTCCTCAACAAGTCCAAAATCAGCAACTTCCTCTTCCCTCTCTAGGTTTTCTTCTACGGCCTCTACGAATCTGTGGGAGGAAGAGGGGCCTGCTAATGTGACGCCTTCTAGAGTGGAGGGCTCCTCGGTGAACAGGAACCCGTGCTTGGCTACAGTGATTTTCTGCAGCCGAGGGTCTTTTGCTCTGATCACGTGCTCTGGAGCTGCAAACGATTTTTGAATCAAGGTGTATCCCAAGATTTTGTGAGCAGCCCTGACTTGATTGTCGGCCTCGTTCTCAAAAACCGTCGCCCTGAGCACTTTCTGCAAATCCTCCTTGTTGATCAGGCTGAAGTGACGCGCGTAGGTGTGCAGATCTACAGAAAGAGGACACCTTCATGTTAGTAGCCAAAACGGCGCAAATTGCATCAACAAAAAAAAAAAAAAAAAAAAAAAAAGGAGAATTTGAACCCCCTCATACTCCCACTGCCCCACCTGGTGTTCCCTCTATCGTTGGGCAGTGAAGGCCATCGTGTCACTCTCCAGACATGATGAGAAAATCCTCGATGAGCCCCTTGCTGGACCCAGAGAGGCACTGGATAAGCCGGACCCTATCGTCCCTTGTCTTCATATAGTACAACTTGTTCTTTAGGTGTTGAAGGTTGTAACACCAGTTTACGTCATGATGGGTCAACCTTAGCCCCATCTTCTCGTTCAAAGTGTCCACACAACCCAAAATTTTGAAGATGTTGGTGGCGCACTAGGTGGGGGAAAACCGAAAGTACGTAAATTAGCCCCTCATCACCGGCCCCATGGGGATTCTCATGCCACCTTCGAGGAAGGCGATGATGGGAATCACCACCTCGCCCTCCTGCCTCCGAAGGAGCCACTCCCCTTCCTCACAATACCTCAAGCCCACGTTGTTAGGTATCTTATAGTCGGCGATGAATTTCTCATTGCCTCCTCAGTGTAGACATACTTCTTAAGTCTATCCATCCCAAGTTACGCCTAAGAGAAACTAAGAAAGACCAAATGAAAGAGAAGGAGGAGTAGAGGGGAAGAAAGCTTAGAGAGGGATAGAGCGACTTACATAAATGAGGAGAAGCTCCTTGGACAGGCTTTTTATACGGAAGATGTAGGTGGAAACTTTGTTGGACTCAGGATATATGTGCAAGAGCTCTTGATTGCGAGTGAAAAAGGGGAAAATCAGTTCGAGTGGGTATTTATACCCCAAATCGAGGAACTGTGTGGGTTTTCCCGCCTATAAATGCGAGGCGAATCCCCACTGTTAGATTGGCATCCGCCCGTTGAACGTGGAGAGCACAGAGCCGTTTGAATTTAATGAAGGACATGTTACGCGCACCAAAGCGTTAGTAACGCGCCTTAGGCAGACGAAAAGACCCCAGCGCTGATGGGGGACAAGACTCAACAAGACAAGGAGCAGGTTCGAGGATGTCAAAATCCTCCTCTCCGCCCGAGGATGCGGACAGCAAGATTTTTAGGGGCTATTGTGGGGCCAAAGAGTCGGACAGCCTCGGCCCACTTTGTAGCAGGCCCGAAGGCCCACGCTGAGGAGGCATCTATGGTCCGAGGATGAAAGTAAGAAGCCCAGTGGCCCAAGAGACAATGCCAAGGACGATTATTTCCTCAGACGGCCGAGACCATAAAGCGGACATACAACATCAAAGGGAGTCTTCCTGAGCATCCGAGGAGAAAAGAGCAAGTACAACGCGTCAATAATGGAAGCATGGTGGAGGAGTAAGTCCAAGATGAACTGTCACCTCCATATTAAATGCCCACAACTAACGTCTTGGCCGCATTAATGAGGAGAGGACTCTAGAACAGTGCTGCCTTGGTTGCTGCAACCCCCAAAAAGAATGGGAAGGTGGCTGATGGGACAGGCACTCAAGTAGTAGCCTGGTTGATCAACAAATGTAAGGCTAGGATCGATTGAGAGAGGAGTGTATAATGCAAGGAGTCCTTCTTGAAAGAGGGACCAGAGATCTGGACTGAAGGGTACTGTATCAACTGGTGCTCTCCCAGAAACTCTTGTGACCATTCTCAGAAGAAGTAATAAGAACTGAAGCTCCCTAAAGGAATTCCGAGGAGCGCCATAATGCATCTTAACTCATGTCCTAGCTATTAGATCCACATGCAACCATGCAGGGCCGTTGTACCCCTTATTAGGGCCTAGTTCTTCAACCCACGCTCTATAAATTCTTTGCAGGGCTAGCTGAACTTGAGTCCACTCTCTCAACACTAAGAAGTGCTCAAACCCGGTCCCTACAATATATATTTATAAATATTCCACTTCTATAGCTATATACACCAACATGCATAGAAATTAGAAACACTAAAATGTTAAACAAAATTAATTTAAAAAACTAAAGAAACTACATCTAAAATAATAACTGGGCTCTTAGAACGAAGCGTCATGGGTTTAGTAACAATTGACAGCCCCAAATCGCTAAACCAGTCGAGCATATCCTGAAAAATTAGCAATGAAAGATACAAATAAACAATTTAAATAATGTAACAAACAATGTAATACATAATACACAATACGAAATGCAAAAAAATTCCTTTGTAATGCAAGAACTACTTTCGTTATTTCATAGTCCACATTTTGAACATGAAGAACTTTCGAATGGCCTATTGTAGGACGGAGGAACCTGAGGAGCAAAGGTACAAGGCATTAGGGACATTCTAGCCTTTTGCCCCTAATTGTTTTTTTTATTTAGCAATTTGCCTCTATTTTGAAACTATATAGGGATATGCTCCTGTTTCAATACTCGATTACCCTAAAATCGAGTTTCAATGAAATACTTGATTTGTAGAAAATCGAGTTATGCCCGATCAAACTTATAAAAAAAAAAAAAAAAAAAATTTGCATGTAACTCGAGCTTAGGGAAATTGAGTTCCATGCAAAAAATTTTTACAAGTGTGATCGCCCAATATTCAGGGAGACCTATAGTGGTGTTTTAAGCCCTATATTGACGTTTTTAAGCCCTATAGTGGCGTTTTTCTGGAAAATTTTTTTTATACCAAGTTTCAGTGGCCCTATAGCGGCGTTTTTTAATCCCTATAGTGGCATTTTTCTGGAAATTTTTTTATACTAGGTTTCAGTGGCCCTATAGTGGCGTTTTTTATCCTTATAGTGATGTTTTTAAGCCTTATAGTGACGTTTTGGAACTTGATTTCCATTTACTCGAGTTTCATGAATTTTTTTTTTTTTTAAAGTTTGATCGGGCATAACTCGATTTTAAACCAATCGAGTACTTCAAGTAACTCGATTTTAGGGTCATCGAGTATCGAAACAGGGGCACGCACCTATATAGTTTCGAAACAGAGGGATTTTGCCAATTAAAAAAAATAAAAGGGGGTAAAATGCCTGAATGTCCAAGGCATTAGGTATCCTAAAGAGACAATTGGGCCCCACTTCTTGTTACATTGGGCCCAACCTACATGAGGTAACCAAATACCAAAAACCAAGGGAAGTGTTCAGTCCGAGGGAAGTGTTCAACAAGTTTAATGTAATTTTTCAATTTGAATTTATCTATTGTTAGTGAGGTTACATAAGAAATGATGTTTAAGAAACTAAAATTTAAGATTTGAAATTGTATAAATTACTGGATTTAGTGTGGGCTAGTTTTTAGAAAAAATTATTAAACATGTGTAAGATATATTTAAATAAAGAGTGTGCTAATTTTTTTAAAAAAAAACAATTCTCCAGTAGTTTTTTTATTTTTTTTATTTTTACTTTTGGTTGAATTACAATTTTAAGCCTTTTTTTTTTTTTTTTGAGAATAAAGATTATCTAATTAGTTTAGGAATATTTTTTATATTTTCTAACAGCATAACTAATTTTCTGAATCATCTTAATATATAAAAAAGAGATGAAGGCTAGAATTTAATTATATTAAAAAAAAAATCATTAATTCAAACTAACATATGTCCTTTTGGAAGTCGCACTATAATCTAAAAGTGACACTATGAGAGCAATGGCATGCATTAAATTCTGGTCCCAAGTTGGTGGTCGTTGCATGAGACATTGATTGACGACTTGCATTCCACATTGAATGCTACACACATGTCCTCACGTAGGCGGGGCCTGCGCTTACGCCGCTCCAGTGGCCGTAGCCGCCAGATTCACTTATGTGTTTTGCTTCAATGTTGTGAAAATATACCCACTAATGCAAGATTAAAGAAGAGAGAAGAAAATAATAGACACAAAGACTTACGTGGTTTGGCAATTGCCTATATCAACCAGTGGTGATAAAAAAAGTTGCCAAATATACCCTTTGAACTCTCAAACAAAGAATAGAGTACCCTATTGTATTTGCACTAGTCTTATAGCATTGCAGTTTCTCACACAATACAATTCAACCACACTGTAGCATAGTGTATATATATATATATACTAACCAAGTCGACTAATCAATCCTAATACAACTAGGACATGATTTCTTATATTGCTAGCCAAGAAACCAAAACCAAGTAGGACTTGACGTCCTTGGTTTCCACGGCTGAAACAATCCTAACATGAATAGGATTCGGTCAAACTTTATTGATCAAGCAAGCCACCGACTCAACAAATCTCCACCTTAGCTTAAATTGGTCAAGCCTCTCACACAAAGAATAGAGCACCCTACCACACTGTAGCATAGTGTATATATATATATATATATACTAACCAAGTCGACTAATCAATCCTAATACAATTAGGACTTGATCTTATATTGCTAGCCAAGAAACCAAAACCAAGTAGGACTTGATGTCCTTGGTTTCCACGACTGAAACAATCCTAACATGAATAGGATTCGGTCAAACTTTATTGAACAAGCAAGCCACCGACTCAACAAATCTTTACCTTGGCTTGAATTGGTCAAGCCTCATGAACTAATACCTCCGTCGCCGCCACCATAGACCTTAATTAGGGCTATCACAAGCTACAAACACCAATCAGGTCCAAGTAATGCTTGAACTTGGCCTTTGGAACCAGCTTTATCAACATATCAGCTGCAGTCTCTAAAGTGTGAACCTTCTCAAGAAAAATTTCTTTTGTGACAATCAATTCTCTTATCTTGAGGAACCTCACAGCAATATGCTTTGTCCTCGCATGATAAACCTGATTCTTTGCCAAATAAATGGCACTAACTGTCACAATGCAACTGAATTCGTCCTTGGATCAAACCAAGCTCTTCAACTAAACCTTTCAACCACAGTGCTTCCTTTGCAGCTTCACCTGCAGCCATGTATTCAGCCTCAATAGTAGACATGGCTATTATGGATTGTAATGTGGATCTCCAACAAATAGGTCCGCCTGACAATGTGAAAATATAACCTGTAGTAGACTTACTATCATCCACATTGCTTGCATAATCTGCATCCACATACCCTACCACTAAATTATCACCCTATTGCCCCCGCAAACAAGATCCCATGGTCTGAAGTACCTTTCAAGTATCTGAATATCCACTTCACTGCATTCCAGTGCTCTTTACCAGGTTTTGACATGTACATACTGACAGTACTCACTGCATGAGCCAAATCTGGCCTGGTGCAGACCATCGCATACATCAAACACCCAACAACACTTGCATACAAGACCTCTGACATTTCTTCAACTTCCTTCTCATCCTTCGGGCATTTACTCTCAGATAATCTAAAATGATTCACCAATGGAGTGCTTACAGACTTAGTATGTTGCATGTTAAATCTTTCAAGAATCTTTCTGATATAGTTGTTTTGAGACAACCACAGCTTTCTTGCCTCTCTATCCCTACGAATCTCCATACCCAAAATCAAGTCTTTTCATGTCAAACTCTTTGCGCAACAAATACTTTAGTTTATCAAACTCACACATGCTCTCAACAGCAATTAACATATATATCATCAACATACAGTAACAAATAAATATAAGAACCATCATCAAGCACTTTAACATATACGCAGCAATCATACTCACAACGGGTATAACCAATTTGAATCATATAGGAATCAAACCTCTTGTACCATTTTCTAGGTGATTGCTTGAGCCCATAAAGTGACCTCTTCAATCTATAAACAAGATTTTCTGTATCGGGTTGCTTGAATCCCTCTGGTTGTTCCATGAAGATCTCCTCCTCCAAATTCCCATGAAGGAATGCAAATAATGTTTACACTGGCTTGGCAAAAATTATGATAAAGTGGATGATGAAATTGTTTATGATTTTTTTGATTTTTTGGTTGAGAAAAATGGATGATGAAATTGTTGTGCAACTAAGACAAATTTTTTTTCCTAGGCCCTACACTATAGTGACCTCTATGCATTTAATGGAAGTGAAGCTGGACAGCTTATCAGGTGGAAAATGCGCTAGCAAGAGGCCATAGTGCAAAGACAAAATACTGTGTATAGCCAAGTCTTTTGTTTTGTCTCCATGTATACTTTTAATTCTCTTCTAAAAAAATTATACTTTTAATTTTAGTTACTTGATTTATTAAATAATCATGTGATTTTTTAAAAAAAATAATAATAATCATTTAATTTATCCAAATAATTTTATGAATTATATATATTTTTTAATATATGCGCAAATATAGTCTTATAAATAGTCACAAAATGAGTTGGAATTTCAACTAGATTTGAAGGAAAAATTTATCAGTTAAAATGTAAAAAACTTTGGCCTAACCCCTAAACATGCTTCCTTATATTTCCTAGCTTTTCCCCACAAAAAGTTAAAATAAAAATAAGAAAGAAAGAAAGAAGAAAGAAAGAAAAAAGAAAAGAAAATAAGTGAAATTTTCTTCTCTCTAGGTCTCCGTTGGAAACCTAGAGGTGAAAAAAAGGCTGCCTTGTGCAAACCTTTTCTCCGTTAGGGTAGAAAATCCTAAGAGGACATGTTTGAGATCACAAACAGGTGTGCGGGGTTATGACTGTCGGCGAAGGAAGAGGCTAAAATTGAGGTACTTTCCTCGATAGGGGAAGGTTGACCGATCTTGGTAGGAAATTTCTACACAAAAAGACGGGTTAACTTGGAGTCGATGGCTAGGGTGTTGAAGATAGCGTGGAAAACCAAGGCAAATTTTGAGGTGAGTGACCTGGGGGAAAATAGAGCTCTGTTCCTCTTCCAGATGATGGACGATCTGGATAGAATGCTGCAACTAGTCCCTTGGTCGTATGACAAGTACCTTTTCATTCTCCATAAACTACAAGCAGGGGAATCTACCCAGAAAGCATGCTTAGAGAGGTTATCATTATGGGTCCAAATTCATGGACTGCCCATGATAAGCCAAACAAAGGAAATAGGAACGAGCATTGGAGAAACGTTGGGTGTAATGGAAAAAGTGGACGTCGATGACAAAGGTTTCAGTATGGGAGGTTTTCTACGCGTCTGAGTCTTAGTAAACATTGCCGAACCACTATGCCGAGGTCAAAAAATAAGATTGGGAAGATAGAAACTGATATGGGTAGACTTTAAATATGAGCGACTTCCCATTTTCTGCTACTGGTGTAGGATGATGGACCACGATGAGAAAGAATGTCTACAGTGGATACGAAGTAAGGAGACACTAAGACCGGAGGAGAAGCAATCTGGAGCGTAGTTGTGAGCCTTATCGGAACGAAACCAGAAGCCTCAGCTAATCTTGGTGACGGGCTACGACGGCCATAGGGTAGAAGGGGTGGTTGACAAGATAAATGATAGGCTGGCGAGCATCCCAAAGGCGCCTACACAGATGGGACAGGTGACTGGTGAGCTGCGAGTAGGTGAATCAAAGCTTGCCAACCTTGTAAGGAACGATGTGGATGATACGAGGCTGATGGAGAACTATGCTGAGCCTATAAAGCTGATGTCTGTGCTGGGAAAAATTTTGAAAAACAACTTGCAGAGATTAACGTAGGAATTCATGGTGAAGTTTCCCGAATGATGAAAGGTGAGGGGTCCGAGAAGAAAGTGCAGGAAAACAGCAAAGGTCAATCCCACAAACACACGCACGCTCCTTTAGGCGTGTCTAATGCTGGCGTAAGCACCTGCTTAGGGTAGCAAGTACTTGTGGGCCTCAACGATGCAAATGGGGCTAATATGTCTTTGGCTATGGACATAACAACTGCATGGGCCCAATTTGAGGGTGGATTTAAATTCGCCTCAAATAGCCCAATTCTAGTGCATGGCAACAACACAAAAAAGCTACGTGGTGGGGGCTCACAAAAATCAAGAATAAGGACGCTAACGAAAGGAAAAGAGAATGTAGCTAGAGAGCCTTCAAACTCCATAATGGAAGCAATGACAGTCCAAGATATAGCTATGGAAGTGGACGGCATGGAGGCAGGAACTAAGAGAAGGTGTCGTACACCTCTGACATAATTACAGGAGAATGGAAATAAGAAGAGAGTAAAAGTGGAGGGAGAAGTGAAAAAGCTCGGAAGGATTTTGAAATAGCATCTTGGATCGATGGCGGCTGCGGAGTAGCCCTGCCAGACACAATGAGTGCCTTGAGCTGGAACTATAGGGGGCTTGAGAACCTCTTAACAATTAAAACACTCCAAAAAATAGTTAAGGAGGAAGATCCCACTTTACTCTTTCTAATAGAGACTAAACTTAAGGCAATAGAGATGGAAGGAGTTAAGAGAAAAATTGAGAGACAACATGGCCTGGTGGTGCCCAGTCAAAACCGGGGGGGAGGTTTAGCTCGTCTTTGGAAAGATACACTGACGGTGGATCCGCTGACTTACTCACCATGGCATATTGATGTGATAATTAACGAGGAAGACAGAAAGAAGAGGTGGAGATTTACTGGTTTTTATGGCAACTCGGAGACGAGCAAACGGGATGAGTCATGGGCAGTGATAAGGAATCTCAGTAGTAAATGTGAGCTACCATGGGTGATCATTGGAGATTTCAACAAGCTTCTTCATGCAAACGAAAAAGAGGGGGGTAATGTAAGACCTGAGGGACAAATGAAAGTGTTTCGGGATACCATTGATATCTGTGGACTACAAGACATGGGCTACAGTGGGTCGGACTTCACTTAGAGTTGAAGACTAGGAGCAAGGAGGTGGATACGTGAATGCTTGGATAGAGCATTTGTGTTGACCAACTGGGCTGCAATGTTTCCTACAACCAAGCTCTTTCATGTGGCCAACTCAGTGTCCAATCATAGCATGCTAGTTCTAAAGAATGCAAACCCCACTAGGAAGCAGGGAAAAAAGACAAAGCTATTTCATTTTGAGTTGATGTTGCTAAGAGATGAGCAATGCTCAGAGGTGGTCAATGATGCTTGGGAAAGAGGAAGAAACATGGGAACGAACTGGCCACTCCTACATTGTCTGGAGGAGTGTCGCACGTCACACACCAAGTGTAACAAACACTCCTTTGGCCACGTAGAAAAACGGATCACTAAGTTGCAAAAAAACTTTAGTTGCTAGAGAACTTGAGGGGTAGTGAGTTAGCCTTAGAGGACATATACAACATGAAAATGGAGTTGAATCGGTGGTTGAATGTGGAGGAGGAAATGTGGCACCAATGGTCCCGGAATAGTTGGCTAAAAACAAGTGACAAAAATACCACCTTCTTTCATACAAAAGCTTCCAACAGGTTCCAAAGGAACTCAATAAATAGGGTGCGGGTCGGTGACAACACTTGGCAGGAGGATGAGGAACAAATTGGAAGAATCTTTATTGAGTACTATGAATAGCTCTTTACTTCCTCGCAGCCAGAGGTGGAGGAGGAGCTACTTGAAGCCATTCATACAAAAGTCACAGATAGGATGAATGCTTCTTTGCTCAGAAGTTTCAATGCCACGAGGTGGAGAAGGCCTTTTGGCATATGCATCCCTTAAAAGCACCTAGCCCTGATGGTATGCCCCCACGTTTTTACCAATATTTCTGGCCTACGGTTAAGTTTATTGTCATTACTACTGCTTTAGATTTTCTAAACCATGGCACTGCTCCCCCGCATTTTCATGATACCGATATTGCATTAATCCCCAAAACAAAGAATCCGGAAAGTGTCACAGATTTCAGGCCAATTAGCTTGTGCAACATGGTCTATAAACTAGCCTCAAAGGTGGTGGCAAACAGAATGAAAACTGTCTTACGAGAAATTGTTTGTGAGAATCAGGGCGCGTTTGTAGCAGAAAGGGTAATCACAGATAATGTTCTTATGGCCCATGAGATGATGACTCACATAAGTAGAAAAAAGAAAGGTAAATGTGGGGAGATGGCTCTAAAGCTTGATATGAGCAAAGCCTATGACCGGGTGGAATGTGATTTCCTGCGACAAATAATGAAGAAGCTAAGGTTCCACAACAACTAGATATCTATGATGATGAGATGTGTGACCTCGGTAGCTTACACAATGAGAATCAATGGACAACCATACGGTAAAATACATCCATCCCGAGGGCTGAGGCAGGGTGACCCATTATCACCATACCTCTTCCTTATCTGTGTGGAAGGACTTTCAACACTATTGCACAAAGCCGTTAAAAGGAAGAAGTTTTAAGGGGTGGCTGCCTTGGTCAAGGGGCTAAAAGTTTCACACCTCTTTTTCACCGATGACAACCTAATCTTTGGACAGGCGACTAAGGGGGAGGCAACCGAAATTCAGAGATTGTTGCAGGTATACGAGGCCTCCTCGGGCCAGCAGCTGAACCGGAACAAGACATCTCTATTCTTTAGCCCTAACATGAATGATGGGGTTAGAGATGAGGTGAAAACTTTTTTTGGTGCCCAAGTGATTAAACTCCACGAGTCCTACCTAGGTTTACCCTCCTTGGTAGGGAGGTCAAAGTCCAACACCTTTGTCCACCTGAAACAGAGAGTGGCGAATAAGGTATCAGGCTGGAAAGAAAAACTATTGACTAGTGCTGGCAAAGAAATTCTGATTAAGGCAGTTGCATAAGCGACGCCTTTATACATAATGAGTTGCTTTCTTTTGCCAAACAAACTCTGTGATGAACTCCAGGGGATGATCAGACAATTCTGGTAGGGATAAGCAAATACTGAGAAGAAACTAGCATGGTTGAGCTGGGAGAAGCTGTGTATGTCGAAAGATAGAGGGGGTTTGGGTTTTCGCGACTTGAAGCTTTTCAATCTTGCCCTCTTAGCAAAACAGGGATGGAGATTACAAACAAACTCCTCATCCCTGTTTTGCTGAGTCTTTAGAGCGAAGTATTTTCCTCATGGCAACTTTGTGGAAGTTGACATGGGAAGGAACCCCTCCTATGCGTGGAGGAGCCTAATGGCAGCACAAGGGGTGGTACGAAAAGGCATTCGATGGTAGGTGAGGGATGGCGAAAATATTAGAGTATGGTGCGATAAATGGGTGCCAAAACTAAGCACTTACATGGTGGTATCTCCAGAAATACAAAGCCTGCGAGTCACTCTAGTTAAGGACCTCATAAACAGGGGAACTTTTGAGTGGGATGTGGACTTGGTCAATCAATGCTTTAATGCCAAGGATGCTTCAGCCATTCTAGGCATTTCGTTAAGCTCGACGGGCAGAAAAGATAGGCTGATTTGGGTGGTGTACAATTCTGGGAAATTCTCGGTGAAGTCGGCATATGCGTTAACTTACGAGGAAAAGATAGAGCAAAACAGGGGAGACTATTCAAACAACTCGCACCGCAAACGGGTCTGGAAGTGCATTTGGCAGTTGAAACTCCCACACAAGCTAAGACACTTTGCTTGGAAAGCAAGCCGAAATATCCTAGCCACCAAGGATAACCTTAAGCGAAGGAAAATCTCTGTTGATGATGAGTGTGTCTTATGCGGACAACCGGAGGAAACCATGTGCCACTTGCTTTGGTTCTACAAACATGCCCGTGGGGTATGGGAGTACAGTAAACTAGCTCTTCCCTTTGCCATTTATTAGTCTTGGACATTCCTGGATGTCGTGCAGAACCTACAAAAATGGGAAGGGTCTCAACCTGGCCTAATAGAGAGAGTCATCTCAGTTTGTTGGGGCATATGGAAATATTGCAACGAAAGAAGGATGGGAGGCAACGGCAAACTGGGTAGAGAAATCTTGAAGACCTCGTTGCACCTTGTGGATGAGTACCACGTGGCGAATGAAGTCAAACAGGACGCTGCCTGGAAGGCGAGGCCAATGATAACATGGAGGCCTCCTGCCCGAGACCAATACAAGGTGAATGTCGATGGTGTGATCTTCAAACATAGAAAAAAGGCGGGAATTGGCATGGTGATTTGGGATAAAAATGTTGTGGTAATAGCGGCCTTAAGTAAATCAGTAAATGCACCTATAGGAGCAGCGGAGATAGAAGCAAAAGCAATGGAAGCTGGTGTTCTGTTCGCATGGGATGTGGGGATAAGGGAGGCGGTGTTTGAAGGAGACTCATTAGTCATTTGCAAGGCCCTCCATGGGGAGGGGGAGGCTCCCTCATCCACGCATAATGTACTGGCTGTAACATTGGAGCAAGCATCAAGTTTTAGGGTTCATTTGGATATAACTTATTTTTGTTGAAATAGAAAACTGAAAATTAAAAATATTGTAGCAAAATAATTTTTAAATGTATGAATAGTGCCGTGGTACCCATTTTTAATATATTTTTTTAATAAAGTGGCTGTGGGTCCCATGAACAGTATGTGAACAATGCTGCTACAGGTGTGAACAGTAATAATTGTCTCCCTGAAATGCATGAAACAAACCAAAAAAAAAAAAAAAGAGAAAGGAGAATGCTGAAACTTCAAAACGCAGACGCCTGCAAACGTGAATCCAAACCCACTCTTAGAAGCTCTTTTTTTCTCTCATGTAAAAAGACAAGGAAATGTCCCTACTCACTTATTGGCATAGTATGCAAAAGCGGTTGAGAACTATGTAATTTGGCTAAAGGAATGTCCTAACTTTTTAGAGCACGCGTGTGTTCATGATATGTCTGTAATCTCTCATTCCTGATTAATGCTATTATTCAGTATTTCCTATAATAATAATAATAATAATAAGAAAGAAGTCCTGCTAATCCGAAAGACAAGTCTTACCCTCCGACTCCGACAACTAGAGGTCATTAATCCTAGCGTCTGGTTTTGGTTAATTTGACAAAATAAGTGGATAAAAGTCAAGATGGTGGGTGGAACAGTGAAAGGACACCATTGATGCCAAGTCTTCAATTGTGTCGTGTATGTAAACTTAAAGGAAATAGTAAGTTACTATAAAATTTATCTGATGATGACGCCGACAATGATATTAACTAAATTGATGATGAAGACTTTGAGCTAGAGGTGGTAGCTGCTCTAGCAACTGAAAAAAAAAAAAAAAACAAACAAAAACAAAAAAAACAGAAAAACAAAAACAAAACAAAAAACAAAAAAACAAAAAAAAGTGGGAAAGATTTTTACATAATAAGAGTCCGTTTAAGATCCACGGCTATTATTCAGTATTTCCTATAAAAAAATAAAAAAATAAATAAGAAAGAAGTCCTGCTAATTCGAAAGACAAGTCTTACCTTTTGACTCCCACAACTAGAGGTCATTAATCCTGGCGTCTGGTTTTGGTTAATTTGACAAATAAGTGGATAAAAGTCAAGATGGTGGGTGGAACAGTGAAAAGACACCATTGATGCCAAGTCTTCAATTGTGTCGTGTACATAAACTTAAAGGAAATAATAAGTTACGATAAAATTTATCTGATGATGACGCTGACAATGATATTAACTAAATTGATGATGAGGACTTTGAGCTAGAGGTTGTAGCTGCTCTAGAAACTGAAAAAAAAAAAAAAAAATTTTAAAAAAAAGTGAGAAAGATTTTTACATAATAAGGGTACGTTTAAGATCCACTTATTTTGCTGAAATTGAAAATTTTTTGCTGGAAATATTTTAGATAAAAGTAAAAGTTAGCTGAAATAGTACAGTGACACCCATGAATAGTACAAAAAAGTGCAGTAGGACTTATGAATAGTCACAAAAATAAACTGAATAGAAAAATAAATTGACAAAAATAATTTTTGCCAAATAGACACTAAATTAACCTATTTTGACTACCCTAAAAAAAAGTATCAAACACCACAACATAAGAATCACAAGAATTTGGGTTCAATAAATATAAGAGTAATATTATATTCACAATATTTTTATAATAATTTTACAACAATTCCCGGAGTTAAACTGCTACTAATTTTAATTTGAGCTCAATTCTGACATATTTGTATCTACTAATAATAGCAAGTCACATAAGATATGATCACTGGTAAACAGCCTAAACTGTGTTCCCTGGTAATGATCGCTGTTTGTTGTAACTTGCAATGGGCAAGGATTTTTTCCCCCCTTCAATCCAATTCTACAGTTGGTATGTCTTTCTTATTGTATTATATATAGAAAATTATTGGTTTAAATTCTTTTTTTCATGTAAAATTTACATGCTGGACTAAAAAAATGTGTACAGTTTACATGAACTTAAATGTAAACCAATAATTGTCAGCCAAAATGATCAAATACCACTGTTTACCAAAATATATATTAATCTACCACTGTGCGGAAATATGTAAGGACCTACCACTGTCCATTATACATATTATTTGCAAGGAAAATAGAGGAATGTATACATGATAGTTAGCTTATGCGTGTATATAAATATATTAAAGTGTTACAGATAGGTTACATATTTGAGATTATATAGAGGCATTTGTAAAAATAGAAATACACGATACAGTCTACCTATGTATGTATCCTGAATAATATCTTTCTAAGATTTGCAGAAATATAAATGAAGATATATTTAATAATTAATTAATATGTGTATCCCGCCATGTCATGTCCTATTTTTTTAAAAATATTGTATCGTTGTATTATACCCTTACGTGTCTATGTTCATGCTTCCTAGCTAGAGTTTAAGCATTATAGAATCCGTGGAGATTATAATCTCTCTCACCCATGGTCCCTTGAGGATTATAATTTCTCTCACTTCTAATATACAAAATAATAGATCTTCCAAAAGGCACCAACCAACTAAATTTAGGTATAGTAGTTATATGGCACCAACCAACTAAATTTAATTTTTTTTTAAATATTTTTTTTTATATAAAAAATTTCTGATTAGGTGTTAATTTATTTTTACTATTCAAACTGATTAGGTCTTCCTTAGGTATTAGTAGTTGTATGGCACCAACCAACTAAATTTTTTTTTTTAAGAAATTTATTTTTATCTAAAAATTTTCTGATTAGGCATTAATTTAATTAGGTCTTTCTTAATTATACTAGTTGTATGGCACCAAACAATTAAATTTATTTTTTTCAAAAAACAAATTATAAAGATAGGTATAGTAGTTATATGACACCAACCAACTAAATTTAATTTTTTTAAGAAGAAATTTATTTTTTTCTAATCTTTTTCTATTTAGGCATTAATTTAGTTTTTTGCTATTCAAATAGATTAGGTCTCCCCTAAGTATTGATATTATTTGGAATAATCATCACTATGAAACATTTCCTAAGAACATTCCAGATTGGGATTGGGAAAGCACCAGTGACGCCGAGGTCTTTGACAGCGTCTTTTTGAGTTTATAGGTTTTGTTAAATAATGCAAAGCTCATAATACCAATAGTTTGGGCTAGTCATCATTCATCACCAAGCATGGTAATAGATATAGATAAGAAATTGGAAAAGCACCTAATAATTGCAAAAACTTGAGAAAGAAAGCAAATCATAAGAGTAAGTCAATTAAATGTATTCATCAAAAGAAAATGAATGATCTTCTTCAACCTTTGTTATTTTATATTAGTAAAATATAAAAATATTTTCATTGCAGTGAGTGGAAATACACCATGGATGCCAAGTCTTAGTCTAGATGTTCTCCAATAATGCAAAGACTTTCAAAGAAAGCACAAGATAGAATCTGGGAAAATGCCGGCAATACTGGATGTAGGCTTTTTTACTTGTTGAATGAAGAGTATTTACAAACAAATAAAAGGGGAACCAAGAGATAGAGAGTGTTAGAGAAATATTAGACATATAAACCCATTGTATAGGCCCAAGACCACACTTACTATGTAACTCTTGTATTCTTGTATTTCTATTATATGCTTCCTCTTCCGCATCTGCTTTAGCATTTTTGACATAGTATACACATTTATGATAATATTTAACAGAGGAAAACTTGAATTTATTTGATTGGAAATTAAAAAATATATATATATATATAAATTAAAAATTTTCAAAAAAAAAAAAATATATATATATATATATATATTAATCTGAGATAAAAATCCAACTCTAGCGTAATCTAAGTGTATATGTGTATGAAGCTCCTCCCTTCTGGAGACTTGAACTCTAGTCCTTGCCCCTACCTCAAAAGAACTTGTACTTGTAGAATGATCATTACAAGCCAAGGGTGCATGGTTATATTACTCTATAAAGCCCACGCATTGTGTGGGTATAGGTTTAGTAATAATAGATTCCCAAACCATAAGCATATAAATTAAATTAATTTGATAAAATTAGCTTAAACGAAAGACAACAAAACTTTGGCAATTTGGTTATATATAAAAAATATTTGAGAAAGAAATACATTCATGTAGGTGCCGTAGGTAGGCAAAGGGAAGACCAAACCAAAAAAACCGTACAATGGATAGGAGAAGGAAGAAATACACCAAATAACCGTGTGTGTATGTATATATATATATATATATACTAATCTACCTAAAAGGAGTCCACGTAAAAATCAAACACCCTAAACTTCTAGAAGTTTACATTAATTTTGTTTTTGTTATTCAAATTGATTAGATCTTTTTTACGGTGTATTGCAGCTACATTATCAAAGTTTATGGACTAAATTGGTGAAAGATAAAGTTAATGGGGTCTATTTACTACAGTACAAAATTTTATATAATAAATTGACTAAAATAAAATTTTAGTGAGTGTAAATGCAACTAATCCAAAATTCAAGGAGTGTAGAGTATTTTTCCATCTCCCTTAGGTATAGTAGTTGTATGGCACCAACCAACTAAATTTAATTTAATTTTTTTTAAAGAAATTTATTTTTATCCAAAAATTTTCTGATTAGGCATTAATTTAATTAGGTCTTTCTTAATTATACTAGTTGTATGGCACCAACCAATTAAATCTATTTTTTTCGAAAAAAAAAAATGATAACGATAGGTATAGTAGTTGTATGACACCAACCAACTAAGTTTTTTTTTTTTTTTTTTTTTTTAATTTTTCTAATTAGGCACTAATTAATTTAGTTTATTCTATTCAAATTGATGAGGTCTCCCTTAGGTATAGTAGGTGTATATGATATGATTTGGAATAGTCATCACTATGAAACGTTTTCTAAGAACATACCAGATTGGGATTGGGAAAGCACCATTGACTTTATAGGTTTTGTTAAATAATGCAAAGCTCATAATACCATAGTTTAGTAATCAGCCATAGCTAAGCATGTTCCCAGAAAGTAATGGATATAGATAAGAAATTGGAAAAACACCATTGACCCTAAAGGTTATGGCCTATTCTTGAGTAGAACCTAATTGCAAAAACTTGAGAAAGAAAGAAAATCATAAGAGTAAGTCAACTAAATGTATTTATTCATTAAAAGAAAATGAATTATCTTCTTCAACCTTTTTCATTTTATATTAGTAAAATATAAAAAGATTTTCGTGAAGTGGGTGGAAATACACCATGGATGCCAAGTCTTAGTCTAGGTGTTCTTCAATAATGCAAATATTAATGGATAAGACAAGTTTTGCACCACATCCCATAGAAAATTTTACACGGGTAATAGTCGGGAAGTAAATGGATATTTTCATAATTTCTTGGGTAAGTATAAAAAGGGTGATATACACTTTTAATCCTAAGCAAGTATTAATGTATATCACCAAAACTTATCTTATCCACTAATACTAATTGTAATTCCTGGAAAAATAGCAAGCCCAATAGTAGGGGCTAATGAAATTAAAAAACAAAAAAACCAAAATTCAAAAAGGATTTAGAAGAGAAAGAGAGCAAAGAAAGGTTATTTTAAAAAGGATTGAAGAGAGAGAGAAGAAAAGGCTTGACTGGATTAAGAGAGAGAGAAGAGTGGTTGGCCTATGGATGACAGGATGAGTATCACGAAGTCAAAATAAATAAATAAATAAAAATTAGAAAAATATAGAGGTAACGTAGAGCGGTAGAGGAGACCATCCTATAAAGTAATGAGAAAGGCCAAAGGGTCTGGCAGCCAGTGGACAAACAGAAAGAAGAAGAAGAAGAAGAAGAAGAGCGAACTATAAGCACTAGAGGTAAAACTTATGTTGGATTTTTCTTCTTCTTTTATTATTTTTATTTTTATTTTTTCGTCTTAATGGGTTTGAATTCGTCCCGTCAGAAATGTGTTTATTATACACAATTTTATACACACCACATTTTTGAACTAAAACAATAACTTGAAGTCACAATTTTGAACTTAAGAATTGTAATTGTAATTATGACAAAGAATATAATGGATGACACGTCAGTCTCAAATGAGTAATGTTATAGGCATCAATTATTTTACAACATTTTTACAAATTATTACTGTTGCAAATTTTTACTGGTTCTCATTTGGGTCCACTATTGATATTACCTTTTTAATTATCAATTACTACTCATCATACCAGCAGTTTATAAAAAAAATTTGTAGTTCTAGCATTTTCCATATCAGATTAGATAAAATCATTCTTACTTTTTTGCTTCCTGAATAAAAGGTTGACGCGTCATTTGTTAGACTTCTAGTAAAATTAGTAAATACCCTTATTATCTCTCATAGATTTAAGGAAAAATTTTGACTACAAACTTAGCTGTAACCGATGGTTACAAACTTAGTTGTACTTTATTTAATATCTTTTTATTTGATGTGAATTTTGAAAAATCTACCATTAGATTATATATTCTTCTTATATTCTCCGTGTTTGAAAAATTTCTAGAAAATAAAAAATAAATAGTTATGTCATTAATCAAATATTTAAATTTCAAGTTTTATTAGTATAAAATTATGTTTAAAAAATAATCTTATAGACCAAATGATAAATAACATCCAACTAGCACAAAATTTGACATTTGTATTAAGAATATAAAGAACATATAATCAAATAGTTAGATTTTCAAAGTACATAGTCATGTCATATTAATTTTTTTTACTGACCAAACTTAATTTGTCCTATTATTAATATTCATGTTATGACCTTTTGAGTTTAATAAATTTTCATTTAAAGGTATATTGGTGTATGATTGTCCTTAGCATCACCCATATATAGTGGGAAATGTTTAGGGCATTGGTTTAAGAACTATTTTTAGAAATATTTTCTAAGAAAATGATGAAGCAATTAATTTTGTTGATAACTTTTTATATTTCCCATGAAAGTAGTATAAAAACTTTTCGAATATGGTTTATTAATAATTGTACTTAAGGCACCCATTAACACAACACATATTTAAAATGCATGTTGTGCCATTTTGAGGTCTAATAAATTTCCATTTATTGGTGTACTAGCCTTTTTAAGTTGATCTGGGCCAGTGCACACATTTAGCGGATTTGAAAAAATTTCTCTAAATCTTTAAATTTTGTCCAATCTTTTTAGGACACTTCCCTCCCCTCCTTTATTATTATTATTATTATTATTATTTTTTATACAAGATAGAATTTTTACTCTAGCCTAATCTAAGTGTATATGTGTATGAAGTTCTTTCCTAGAGACTTGAACCTCGGCCCTTCCCCCTCACACCTCACAAACATTTATACTTGTAGAGTGACCACCACACCAAGGGTACGCGGTGGTAACACTTCCCTCCCTTGAAGTTTGGGAGGATAAAACCCACCCCACCCCTAACAAGAAGAAAAAAAAAAATCATTTTCCCCCCTTAATATCCAATTGACTAAACTTTGTTAAATTAATATTTAAAATGTTGTGTACTAGCTATACATTTTCTTAATGGTAGGTTTCCCAAATTATCCTCAATTTTAGTATTAAAATAAATTGTTTTAAATTTTTAATTAAGGTGTATTTTAAAATATTAAGAATGATTTTTTTTTTTCAAGGGGTTGTTGATAGGTTTATCTTGCAAGTCTTTTGGTACTTGATAAATTTTGCATTTTTATTCTAAAACTATCAATTATGTTTTTACTTACCATGGTTAAACTTTTGTAAAATTTTTTATAGAAATTTGGAATATTATGTTACTAATATAAACAAAAAGGGGGAAAGTGTTAATTTCTATAAATCTCAAGGGATGAGAGTATTTTTTTTTTTTTTTTTTTATTATTAGACTATTTTAGACATCTAAAAGATTAAACCAATGAAGGATGACCAAGACACAAATCGATTTTTTGTGTGGACGGAGATTAAATCTCAAATTTCTTATTCAACTATCAAAAGACCTTACTAGTTGAGCTAACTGGAACCTACGGTGTAGACTACTTAGATGTAGAAATAAATGTTATTATATAATGACTTGTAAATTGAAAATATTTAACTGTAGTCATATCCTAGCTTTCCAATTGAACTTCTATTTCCTTTTGGGAAATAAATTTTAAAACATCATACAACATATTCACCAAGAAGCCAACATGACATTTACAAAAGAGCTCATTTTTTTTAATTAAAAAAAAAAAAAAAAAGTCATTCCTAAGTTTCTTTTGGGATTGAGATCATTCCACACTTATGGCGAAGTCTTTTTCGTTTTACTTATTTTTGTGTGGATAATTCGATAATAACAACACCGGCAATAAAGATTAAAGGATTTGAAGTAGAGGAAGTGTATTTCTCTCACAAATAAGAAAGACATTGTTATGATATAGTGAAAGAATAAATAGTAACCTAAAATATATGCTACCCTAAAGCTGGCTTGCCATGGAACATAATCTAAATCAAATAAAAATATATTCCAAAGCAGCCAAAACCACGTAGGAATAATTAAGAATCTAAAATATACTGAAGTTTTAATTAGGTGACTTGCTGGAGATCTTGGACACTAATTAGGATGAGGTGGTAATATTGGCTTTGTTATATGCAGCACTACTAAATCAAGGCACACATTAACAAGTTCAGACCAAGAAAAACCCTGCCTCAATATATCAGCCTTCTCAAAATGGATGAGAGGATGGAGCAGGCTGCTGAAAGTGGAGATATTAATGCCTTGCACCAATTAATTGGAGAGGATGTAAATCTTTTGGATCACATTGAACAGGTACAATGTGTTCAAACTCCTTTACACATAGCTGCATCTGCTGGGCACATCCAATTTGCCAGGGAGATGATGAGATTGAAGCCCTCATATGCTCGGAAACTAAATCCAGATGGGTTTAGCCCTATTCACCTTGCTCTAAAAAATGGGCATATTAAGCTAGTGCATCAGTTTCTAGAGATTGATAGGGACCTTGCTCATGTCAAAGGAAATGAATGTATCACTCCTTTGCATTATGTTGTAGCAACAGGTGATCATCACGTTGATCTATTAGACAAATTTCTATTAATCTGTCCTGATTCCATTGAAGATGTGACAGTGCGAGATGAGACAGCTCTACATATTGCCCTAAAAAATGACCAGCTCAAGGCTTTCAAATTTTTGGTGGGATGGCTCGGAAGAAATTTCTTTAAAAATGGTTCATTAAATGTAAAAAGGGTCTTGGACCAGAAGGATGATGAAGGCAATACTGTGTTGCACATTACGGTATCAAAAACTAAACCCCAGGCAAGTTCTCTGTCTCTCCATTAACATCTATTCAATATTTACAAAATATGAGCATAAAAAAAAAAAAAAAAAAAATTACGAATGGTCTAGATAATCATTTTGTTTTTTGAATTTGTTTTCAAACCGAGACTCA
The DNA here is from genome assembly GCA_030445155.1 of Quercus variabilis. Lineage (NCBI taxonomy): Eukaryota > Viridiplantae > Streptophyta > Magnoliopsida > Fagales > Fagaceae > Quercus > Quercus variabilis. Next base: position 1,325,044 of record CP129448.1, on the reverse strand, counting down.
TTTTTTGGGGCCAAGTAAATTTTTTTTAATTAAATATACTACTTAAAAATGTTTAAAATGATGTCGCGGAAGCCTGAAGAAGAAGCACACACGATGCTCTCTTGATGGAACAGAAACTAAACTGTTAGTTCCTGGGTAGTAAACCTCGAATCCACGAGGGGTTCCTTGAATCCACAAGGTGATAGTTCTGGAATTCACCAGAGAACACAAAAGACACAAGTCTGAATTTTTATTGATAATAAACTATGAAAAACGTTTACAGACCTAAGGGCCTATTTAAGGGCTCCTTAAAACTTGACTGACAAGAAAATATAATCTAAAATAACTCGTAATTGATACCTAACCATAACAGGAACCAAATTTGACCTAAAAAACATTAAATGCACCTAAAAACAAGGAAATAAATCACCTAAACCTAAAATAACGTTTTTTACATAAAAATACCAAAAAATAATAAATTACAATAATTAAATAGTAAATTGTGTCCTACATCAGACCCCTCCACTTGAAACAAACTCGTCCTCGAGTTCATCTTTGAAATCTGGAATCTCCCATGCCAAGAGAACAAATATGTTGAATACTTCATCTTCTTTGTCTTCTTGCTAAACTTGAAAGTCATTAATTGGACAACTTGAACTTCTTCTCCCTTGATCTTCATGTAATTGACAATATTCACCAAATAAGAGTCAATGATAAAATCAAATCTTTCCACCCCAATAAAATCAATAAACTGTGTTTTGGTGTCGCCCAATAAAATAATAGGAGTTTGAATGTTGCAATCATCTAACTTGATTTCATCGAGATCGTTGACAACTTCCTCTATAATTTCTTCTTTAATGGTCTCCACTATCTCAACTTCAAGATCTTTCTCTATAATGGGGTCTTCATTAATCTCCTCTACAATCTTGATTTCAGATTCTTCTTTGACTTTTTCATATTCTTCAAGAACAATATTTGCTTCAACATGTAAGTCTTCCTTTAATGGTGGAATATTTGGCTCTTCAAAATAATTCAAGTATGAACTTCTTGGCCAATAATAATCTTGTATTGTATACGACAAGATTTCTTCACAGTCCAAAGGATAAAATTTGATAGCAAGCATCTTTTTCATCCTTGGCCACGATCGAATTTTGTCTTTACCTTGTCGAATTCTATCGGATTGTACTCGTTCCCACCAACATAAGGCATACTTACTAAGTTTATACAAAGCAAGTCCAACTTTTCTCTCATAACAAATATTCTCATAGTCAAATAAATCCTCTAGATCAAGTAACCAATCAAGAAAATCTTCTTTTAAAAAATAACCATTAAAACTTGCAATTTTCTTATAAGGTCTATATGAAATTTGCTTACCAATAGGTTGCCCGTGAGTTATGTCTCCGCTGCAGTTATCCCTATTGTTTCCATTCTTCAACGGCGCCATCTTAGCATAGATATTTGTGAGTGCTTGTTGTACGTCACATAATACTCGCTAAGTTATTCGTCGTTGTTGTGGTGGTGGTTACCGTCTCGCCGGTTAGCAATCAGACCAGGGTAAGTCAAGGCTCTGATACCAACTGATGTCGCGGAAGCCTGAAGAGAAGCACACACGATGCTCTCTTGATGGAACAGAAACTAAACTGTTAGTTCCTGGGTAGTAAACCTCGAATCCACGAGGGGTTCCTTGAATCCACAAGGTGATAGTTCTGGAATCCACCAGAGAACACAAAAGACACAAGTCTGAATTTTTATTGATAATAAACTATGAAAAAACGTTTACAGACTTAAGGGCCTATTTAAGGGCTCCTTAAAACTTGACTGACAAGAAAATATAATCTAAAATAACTCGTAATTGATACCTAACCATAACAGGAACCAAATTTGACCTAAAAAACATTAAATGCACCTAAAAACAAGGAAATAAATCACCTAAACCTAAAATAACGTTTTTTACATAAAAATACCAAAAAAATAATAAATTACAATAATTAAATAGTAAATTGTGTCCTACATCATAAAATTTTAGGGAGTTATAGCCTCCCTTGGTATACGTACGTACAGTCCCATCACTGGTAATATATAAAAGAATTATTTTATTTTTCTAATGATTCAGTGGCTTAATTATCAACTGCATATAATACATAATGATCATTTTCTTTTCTTCTTTAATTGTAAATTTATAATTTTAGTTAAAAAAAATTATAAAAGAAGAAGAAGCTTATGCATTTGGATTAAGAACGACCAAGGATGAGACTTAACTAATTTACATTATGCAGATTGTTAGCCACTTACTTGCTTGGGGGTTCAAATTTGTCGACGTAAATAGTACAGATTTAGAGGGTAAAACAGCATGGGATATCTTGCAAGGACAAACACAAGTAAATAGCAAAGAGATCGGGCTTATGCTACACAGTGCTGGAGCTTCATCAGGTGTATCTCTTTTTTCAAATACTCGAAGTGATGATAATAACATTGATAAATTTTACAACTTAATTGGAGAGGATATAAAACTTCTAGAGTACATCGACGAGCTACCATTTGTTAATACTCCTTTACACATAGCTGCATCTTATGGGAACATCCAATTTGCCCTAGAGATGATGAGTTTAAAGCCCTCATTTGCAAGGAAACTAAATCAAAATGGGTTTAGCCCTATTCACCTCGCTCTAAGGAATAATTATACCACGCTGGTGGTTCGGCTTCTACAAATTGATGGGGACCTTCTTTGTGTCAAAGGAAGGGAGCGTCTCACTCCTTTGCATTACATAATAGAAAGAGGTGAGCACCTTAATCTATTGGACAAATTTCTATTACTTTGTCCTGATTCTATTACAGATGTGACGGTGCGAAACGAGACGGCTTTGCATATTGCCCTTAAATATAACAGGCTCGAGGCATTTCAATTCTTGGTGGGATGGCTTGCAAATAATTCTTCTGAAAATGCTAAATTTAATAAAAGAAAAGTCTTGAAGTGGCAGGACAATGAAGGCAATACTGTGTTGCACATTTTAGTATCAAAAAATCAAACTCAGGTAAACTCTCTCCATTAGCATCTACTGAATGTCTGTTTGGGATCCGCTTATTTTGCTGAAATTGAAAACTTTTTGCTGAAAGTATTGTAGATAAAGGTAAAAGTTAATTGAATTAGTACAATAAAACCCGTGAATAGTACCAAAAAGTGCAGTAGGACCCATGAATAATAACAAGAATAAGCTGAATAGTAAAATAAGTTGGCAAAATTAAGTCATGCCAAACGCACACTAAGTATTAACAAAATATGAATAAAAGGGGGAAAAAAAAACATAAAATAACCAACCATGAATATTCTAGATAACCATTTTATTTTTTGAACCAAAACTCATTTTTTTGGGTCATGTAAATTTTTTTTTCTTTTCAAAATATATATATATATATATATCTTATCTTTTAATTATTATTCTGTGGCTTTGCAATTGCATGTAATAGAATATGATTATTTTTTGGGTAAATTACTATTTTGGTCCCTAAACTTTACTAAAAGTTTGTTTTTTATCTCTAAACTTTAAAAAGTTCTTTTTTTTTTCTTCCCTAAACTTTGTAAAGAGTTTTTGAATAGTACAAAGACAAAAAATTAGGATGAAAAAAGAACTTTTTCAATAGTTTAAGAATGAAAAACAAACTTTTAGTAAAGTTCAAGAATATAAATAAAACATTTTCAATAGTTTAAGGATGAAATATGGACTTTTCAATAGTTTAGGGATGAAAAACAAACTTTTAGTAAAGTTTAAGAATATAAATAAAACATTTTCAATAGTTTAAGGACGAAATATGAATTTTTTAATAATTTAGGGGTGAAAAATGAACTTCTTAAAATTTAGGGATGAAAAATAAACTTTTGCTAAAGTATAGGACCAAAATAATTTTTTTTTTCTTCCTAATTATAAAATATACGAAACTTATGCATTTGGATTAAGAACAGACCACGGACGAGACTTGACTGATTTACATTACGCAGGCTGTGAGACACTTCCTCTCTTGGGCTAACAGATTTATGGATGTAAACTATATGCGTAAGAGTTTTCTGGATGTAAACAGTAAGAATTTTGAGGGTAAAACAGCATGGGACATGTTGCAAGAAGACAACAAAGAGATTCGGGTTATGCTACGCCGTGCTGGAGCTAAACCAGGATCATCTCTTTCTACATTTGATAGTTATCCAAATCCAAAGTACCAATGGCTGTCAACACCGTCATCTGTTCATTTTTTTTGGATTAAGAATTTAAGACGTGAAATAGGGAAAGTAACAGAGGAAAGGCGCAGTATGCTTCTGGTGGTTTTAGCACTGCTTGCAACTCTCAGCTTTCAAGCGGTACTTACTCCTCCTGGTGGACTTTGGCAAGATAATGGTCTGTGCATTCCCACAGAACCAGGGAGTAGTTATGCTGAGATTTCTCCCCTCAATCAAACATTAGGGAGCAGTAATTATCCTCAAATCATTTATCTGAGTCAGTCCAATACCACATTAGCGTGTGAACACATAGCAGGGACAGCCATTGCTTTCGAAGATCCCCTTTTTATGCTGTTCCTCATATGTAATAGCTTACTATTTTCGTTCTCAAGCTCATTAATTGTTCTCTTCATTCAAAATTTGTACTTGAAGTCTATGTTCTTCGCACTCAATATCTACCTCTATTTAAGCTATTTTTATTCAGTCCGGACCATAGCCGGTACTCAATTTCTGACGACTCCATTAGTGATTTATGCGGTCATCTGCATTGTTTTAATACAGCTTTTATCTTGGAGGCTATGATCAGACTCAGTGCAATACCACGGCAGCACACAAAGCAGGGACAGCCATTGCTTTGGAAGGAAACCCTTTTCAGATATTCTTGATTTACAGTACTTGCACATTTGTGTTGTTCTCATACTCAGTAATTGTTCTCCTCATTCCAGCTGGGTACATTAATTTCTTCGAAATCAATGCCTACTTCCTCTGGTTTTGTTATTTTTTTTCACTCAGGCTTCAGATTGGTCAATTATTTCAGTTTTTCTTTCGGCCTTGAATTTTGCAATTCTAGCAAATTTTCCCCCTTTGGAAAGAGTCAGGCTAAGTGGTTTGAGGATTCAATCATGGAAGAAGAATTGACAGAAAAAAAAAATTGCCAGACCTTGGAGCTGTATGCATCTGTAATGTGTGTCAATTTATACTTTTGTTTGTTTGATAGTAATAAAATTTAGTCTATGTTCCTATGGGCATAGTTGAACTACTTAATTTATATTGTAATAAAGCAGTGTGATTGCATAGCATTACTAAATTTTTGAATTTCTATCATACCTTATATTTAAAGAGTATTTGGTTCTAAAAGCTCCGGATATTATTGGGTTCTTTAAATTTCAAAAAGATCATACTATCCTGACGATGAAACAGTGGTCATACTTATATTGTTTGCAATGTTTAGAGTGAAGCTTTTAGAAAAGAATAAACTTTACTTTGAATCAGAATAAGTTAAAACCCCATTGGCCCGGTCATAATGCACAGAATCCATAAATGTCTATTCTTCAAAACAAGTGAAAAAAAAAGAACAAATAATGATTCTAGCTTGGTCTGTTCAGGACTTTTGACTTTGTTAAGTGCAGCCTGCCTTGCTATTCAGTGTAGGGGTATGCATTCAGTTGTAGTACTCACAAGCAGCAAAGCTGGTCCATGGGCATGGAGACAGTTGTGCCGGACTTTCAATTGTTAAAGAAGCAGATGACAAATGTGTAGGTTGGACAAATTCATTTCAGCTGAACCGTTAGCAATTGCAAATAGTGCTTCAAAGTCTTATATGAATAGCTGGAAAAACAAATAAAGCTCTTTGGTCGTCTTTTTTTCACCAACATTTTGTTTTGTACTTTTTGAACTATGGTTTCAGAAAAAAAAAAAAATATTGTGCCATGGTAAGACAAGCCTAGTGAAAATGTAAAATCATTTCATTATGCCACCCTCTTATCTGCAAGGGAATAAAAATGAAAATCCATTGTAGTCAATCTAAGCAATGGAAACATAAAAAGCCATTCAGCTGAATATCATGTCCCTTGTTACGGTTAATGTGTTCTGACACTGTTCACTGAACTTGTCTTTGGTTTTGTTAACTAAAGAATTAGTCGTATGATTATAAAGTGGTTCACTTGTGAGGCTGAAAATGAGTACTTGCTCAAACAGTGAATGAATATAAATTAGGTCTGGAGTCCTTGTTTTGCTGCAGAAAATTAGAGCTTCTTTCTCTACTGAAAAGGGTTGTTTTGTTGCAACCTTTAAGCTATCTTTGTGCGTCTTATCTGCTGAAATATACAGCCTAACATTAGTTTTTTCCCTTTTCATATGAAACTCCCTGTCAAGCATCATTTTATAGTACAATGTCTTTGTCTTCAAGCTCTTAAACTAGCAAATTGATAACAATTAAGCAACCAAGCCCAATTGTAGTCTTTAAGAAATTGGAGGATTGTATAGGTAGAAACTGAGAATAAGTACATTTCTTAATGAACGGTACTATATAGAGGGAGCCTATATATAGAGAAATCAATCAATTCAAGAGTACTAATAGTACAATACAACTACACAGGTGGCACAGTGCAGTACAATAGTATAAGAGAGTACCAAGGAATTTGTAGCAGTACAGTAGGCCCAAGAATGAGCTTGGGGCTGATACTTCTCAATGCCAAGGTGGAAGATGAGAGACCAACTTTAGTCTTGTGTGAGCATAGAATCTGAAAACTCCATCAAAATCAAGTGTTGCCCTATAGTAAGAGTCTGTCTTGAAGAGCGCACCCTCTGATGTAAGGTTAGATATATTTCCTTATGAGTTCTTGACTTGAAGGTAGCCTGACTTGTCCAGGATTAGCTCAGAAACATCCTGATGACTATAATAAACTCCATAAGGATGATGGTGTCGACATCTATATGATTAAGTATCAGATTGTAGGAGGTCTGCTCTATGCCAGTGAAATGGAGCTGAAATTTCCCCCCTCGTAACTTTCTTCAGACATGATAGAGAATAGGTTGCTCCCAGAATCTAAGACTTGGGTTGGTAAGATTGTATTGGTTGGTTCATTAAAGCTAACCCATATGATACTTTAGTCTGTGCTTGTTGCCACAAAATTCCCAGTGTCTAGCATGGCCCCATTTGATACTTCGCGATTATCACTGTTGTTGGACCTCCACAACTCCAATCTACTTGGAGCTTTGAGTACAAGCTGTCTGGTCAGCTTTGGATTGTCTCTCTTTGCAAACCAAACTATAGTTTCATCTGGTATCTTAACGAACCAGATAGCAAGTAGGAACTGATCTTGTTCACCTGGAAGCCAGTGGAAACCAAATGCAAAATAGCCAGATGGTGAAAAGTCCATGTGGAGTTATTGTCAGTGGCAAAGGGAGTTGAAACCACACTTATGTTATTGTTGACTTGAGCTATTGCAGGAACCAGGAAGGTGATAACTGATAACAAGGATAAACAATTGGTAATGGAAATGAGAGAGTAATGAAGCCATTGGAAAAAGATAGGGCTAATAGAAAGTGGTCAATGGTCGACTTATGAAGAACTTAAAATGTGTAGCCTTGGTGAATATTGTTGAGCACTGGTGTCTACTTTGAAATTTGCCAATGGTCAAAATAGTCAAGAAAATCAAACTGCAGGTAGCAGGTAGTTAATTGATACATCTCATAGATCACATAGTTTTCAAATGGCACTGTTTTGGATAACTTATTTTTTGGATTTTCAACCTCAATATGACAATTTTGGCCGACACATGATTTGAAATTGACGAAATAAATTAATCGTGGATAGTTTGACATGTTCAGGTGGGTTTTCATTTACTCAGGATTGAGGAAGGCTTATGCTTTGAGTGGATACAAAAGCTAAGTGGTGAAGATTGAAAAATATCAGCATATTTTATGTGCAAACAACCAAAACAATCTATATCAAAGGAAGGCAGTTTCTAAAAGAAATAATTTGGCATTAATGTCTTGACTTCAAGCCACATGACCCTTCCTTCTTTTTGCACCCAACAAACAGCAATGACCAGTAGAATAAGTTGAACATAAATTATACTTCAGATTGGAATAAGGTAAAACAGTGTTGGTGTGGTTGCTACGCACAAACTTTATTATGTTTAGTTTCAACCTCCAAATATCAATATGATGAGTATGAACTCGTCAGTAATTTGTTCGACGGACGGAGGTGATCTTTCAGCTTCTGGGGATGGACACCGGTGTGGTGCCTGCCACAACGCCTCCGATGCCAAAGTCAGTAAGAGTACTTTCAAATAACAATGAGCAAGATAATTGGAAATAATAATCGAAAAACAGAGCTCTGAGATTTCTCTATGTGTATGTACCTGTTCCTCAGCGATGTAGGTGGCTTTATATGCCTGCTCTTGGCTTCTAGCCGTTGGGTAGTTATTGAGGCTCTTAATGCTCTTTTGGTAACGCCTGAGTCTCTTTAATAGGCCGTTGTTATTACAACGGCTCGTACAGTTGTTTTCCATAACTGTTTCCCCTGTATTTAATGGTCTGGATGTATTCGTCAGTGGAGTGTGTGCCAGACTCCATCTCCTGATCTCGTCCGTACCAATTGTAGTCGTCGATGTCTCATTAGACTTCGTCAGTATCATCAGCTGCCCCCCGATTCTATGTCCGTTGTTGGAATGACGATCATAGAATGTGAAGAGTCTGTGTGTCGCTTGGGATTTCGTTCCGAAAATAATTGCAAGGCGGCGGCGCTTCGCAAATCGTGGTACATGTGGCGTGCAGTGGTAGGTGCAGTTAATGTTCTGATTTGGTGGGACTATTGGACTTCCCGCTGTTTCTTTATTTCAGTTTTTCCAAGGCCTCAGTTTGAAATCTCATTCTTCCTTAATCATCTGTTCTGAGCTTTCTTTCTCCGGTGAGTTCTTCTATTTCTGTTGTCTTTCTTCTGCGAACTAACAACCGGTGCGGTAGTTCCTCCTCTTCTGGCGGTGCTAGCTCTTTCAAGGTATGTCACTTTCCCAGTGTTTGGTTTTCTCGTTTTGTTACTGTTCTGGCCCTGATTCTTTTTGTTGTTGCTGTTGTTGTTGTGTTTTTTTTTTTTTTTGGGTTTAGTTTGCTGTTTGGGTTTTGCTAGATTTTTCATGCTTAGTGGCTTAGGGGTTAGGATAGCTTGCCCTTCGATTTCGTTCCTTTTTGCACGGTTAGGTGGATTTTTGAGGGGTCCTTTGAATATTGGGGATTTTGTTTTTGAGGGTAGTGGCTTAAGTGTTGCTTTGGCAGATTTGTTGCCTCTGCTTCGTCAATCTTTTGATTGGTTTAGGAACGAGGTTGGGGGGCGAATAGATATGTCGGAGGTTAGATCGAGTGAGCTTGAGACTGGATTGTCGTCCAACGGCGGTCCTGTGGACGAAGACACCGCCGTTTCTGGTTCTCGGGAGGTTAGGGCTTTTTACGCCCAAAGTGAGGTGTGTGGGTTAGACGCAGACACACTCGCGAGATTTAGGGATAGGTTCCAGTTTCCAGGTAGGGTTAGGGTTCGTCTGCCCGGCGTGGACGAACGGGCGTGTCACTTCTTCCCTGGTGAGGTTTGCTTTTACGAGGCAGCCTTCATCTGTGGGTTGAGGTTCCCTGTACACCCTTTCCTGATGGAGCTGTTACATTATTTTGGAATTGCTCCGGGGCAGCTTATGCCTAACTCCTGGAGAATTTTAATCAGTTGTATGGGGATGTGGCTGGCGGCTAATGATGGAGATATGATTAGGGTAGACGAGCTAGTGTATTTGTATAGGTTGAAGGCGTCAAAGGAGTATGGGTATTATGAACTAGTGCCCTGGGAGAGAGGGACTAGGATCGTCAAGAAACTACCTTCGTCGTTCAGGTACTGGAAATCCAGATTCTTTTATGTGTCTGGAGACGATTTTGAGACACCTTCGGGGGAGGTTTGGGGTGATCTCCCAGTGTTACGTCGTCGGTGGGAAACCCCGACTTTAGGTGCGTCAACATTTCTACTTTGTACATTTTGAGTTTCGTCGTTTCTACTTCTTGAATTTTGTTCTGCTCTTATTCACTACTGATGACGTCGTCTTTCTATCTTTTATAGTTAAAAGACGACCTAAGCTCAAGAGTAGGTACAGAGAGCGCGTGCAGAAAGCGATTAAGTACGCGCAGACTATCGATAACTGGGACGACCTCGTCAATCCCAGAACTCTCGCGTTCTTTTGCATTGGTCCTGAGCCTTCTGACTTTGTTTTAAAAACATTGGATATTGAAGGAAAAAAGAGTAAGTTACTTATTCGTCAGTACTAACCTCTTCTGTTTTTACGCTTTTCTTCGTGGGTAACGCCTTCCCATTTGGCAGGGATGACGTCTAAGTTTAACAAGGACTTGTACGCCAAGATGAGGGCGAAGAAGAGCGAGCCCTTGTCTAATATAGGCAAGAAGACCGTACGTGTAGTGGGCAAGGGTCTTCCTGTTGCTCCACCATCTTCCGGCACTCCCCTCCTATCCGGTGCAGAGACGACCATGACTGCTTCCCCGTCCGACTCGGTGGAGGAGCTCCCTACCCCCGTCTCTAAGAGGCCGCGCCTAACAGGGAAAGAGAAGGAGAAAGAGGTGGATGCTGGTCGCTCGTCAGTGTGGAATGACGAGAAGATCGCGGTTGATCGGGCTCATTCACTGGTGACCTCTGATGAACTGAAAGCTTTTTCTGGAGTTCCCTTTAACTCGGTCGCCAGCGGGCACGTCCATAAACTAGTCCAGGTAATGTGTCTCCTGCCAAGCCCTTTTCACCTTCCTCGCTCTTCTCTTTTTTTTTTTTTTTTGACGAGTTGGTGCTTCTTTTTTTTTTTTTTTTAGGCACTGGGAGAGAGTTTGCATATGGCCTCCGAGTATCTTACTCAAGAGGCTAAGTTTGCCTCTCTCGTATCAAGGGTGCAGGCTCTGGAGAAAGACAATTCCCAGCTGAAGAAGAATCTTATTGATTCTATGGACGAGGCTACTACTCTGAAGGAAAAGGTGAAGGTTTTAGGTGACGACCTTAGGGTAGAGCGCCAACTGAACCTGGAGAAGGACGACCAGCTCCAGAGTTCTAAGGAGATGCTGAAGACTGTTGCTGCTAGGTCGGTGGAGGCCTTTCAAACCACTGAAGAGTACAACACTGTGCTCTTCAGCTGGTACTTCAAAGGTTTTGAGCTCTTGCGCAGATACCTAGTCAAGCATCCTTCTGGCGTCGACATGGGGAACCTGGATCTGGAGGAGGTGGACAAGGAGATGGCCGCTGACGAAGCTGCTGCATCTGGAACCCCTGCTGAGGATATTCCCGGAGATGCCCCACCTGCTGAAGACGTGGCCCCTGGTGTCCCTGACTCTTGAACCTGTTACTTAGAAAGTTTTTTCTTTTTTTTGTTTCGCCCGTGAAGGCTCTTTTTGTAAATGTAATTCAGGAACACCATCTTTTTTGAACCCAGTGTTTATGGGTTGGTAGTCGGAACAAGGGTAATTCTTAAACTTACTTCTTCTATGTCCTGACTTGTTTGTATGCTTTGCGTGTTTTATCATAACCTTTTGTATGCGTGTTTTACTTAGACACTTTTCAGCCACTTTACATTCGTCAGTAACTTACATTCGTTAAAGCGGAATCCCGTTACTTAGCAATTTTTTGCTTTCGTTGTTCTCGTTGGTAACTTACATCCGTCAAAGCGGAATCTTGTTACTTAGCCAGCTTTGACTTTCGTTTCATTCGTCAGTAACTTACATCCGTCAAAGCGGAATCTTGTTACTTAGCCATCCTTGGCTTTTTATTCGTCAGTAACTTACATCCGTCAAAGCGGAATCTTGTTACTTAGCCATCTTTGGCTTTCGTTTTATTCGTCAGTAACTTACATCCGTCAAAGCGGAATCTTGTTACTTAGCCATCTTTGGCTTTCGTTTTATTCGTCAGTAACTTACATCCGTCAAAGCGGAATCTTGTTACTTAGTCATCTTTGGCTTTTCTCCTGTTTCTTCAGGCCTGCATTGTACGCAAATATAAGCTTAATAATTCATTTATTGATCGTGACTAGCGAGTATGTCTTTCGACTACAATTACTGATGATATTTCTTCAAGTGTTCAATATTCCACGGTCTTGGCAGTTTTTGCCCGTCTAGGGTCTCCAGATGGTAGCTGCCCTGTCTCGAGTAGTGCGTGACTTTGTATGGCCCTTCCCACGTGGGGCCGAGCTTCCCCTGGGTTGCTTTTCTGGTTGCCTGGGTCACCTTGCGTAAGACTAGGTCCCCAATGTTGAGTCTTCTGAGCTTCACCCTTTTGTTGTAGTATTCTTTCATTTTCTTTTGATATTTCGTCATCTTGCTGAATGCTTTGTCCCTTACTTCGTCCAGACAGTCTAGGTCAAGGCGAAGTAGGTCCTCGTTTTCCTCCTCATTGAATGCCTCTCTCCTGATGCTGGAAATTCCCACTTCGACCGGGATGACGGCTTCAGTACCGTAGGTGAGTCGGAAGGGGGTCTCTCCTGTGGGGGTTCTGGCCGTGGTTCTGTAAGCCCATAATGCATTGGGCAGTTCTTCTGGCCAGGCTCCTTTCGCGTCGTCCAGCTTGGTCTTTATGATTTTCAGCAATGTACGGTTCGTCACTTCTGTCTGGCCATTCGCCTGGGGGTGGCCTGGTGACGAGAACTGGTTCCTGATGCCCAGGCCTGAACAGAAGTCCTTGAAGCTTTGGCTATCGAACTGTCGTCCGTTGTCTGATATGATCGTCCTTGGGATCCCGAACCTGCAAATTATGTTCGTCCATACAAACCCCTGGATTTTGGCCTCGGTAATGGTTGCCATTGCCTCTGCCTCCACCCATTTAGTGAAATAGTCAATAGCAACTAGTAAAAATTTTACCTGACCTTTTCCTTGAGGTAGTGGGCCGACGATGTCGATTCCCCACTGTGCGAAGGGCCAGGAGGATGTTATAGTCGTCAGTTTTTCGGATGGGAGCCGCTGCACGTTCCCGAACCTTTGACATTTATCACACCTCTTAGAAAACTTTTCTGAATCGCCTTGCATGGTTGGCCAGAAGTAACCGGCTCGCATAATCTTCCTCACCAAAGATTTTGGGCCTGCATGATCCCCACATATCCCTTCATGGACCTCCCTCAGGACGTATCCCGCCTCGTCTTCGTCAACACACTTCAAGTATGGCATGGAGAATCCTCTTTTGTACAAGGTGTCGCCGATAATAGTGAATCTAGCAGATCTCTTTCTGATTTTCCTGGCTTCCTCTTTATTTTGAGGCAGGTGACCGTCCTGGAGGAAAGAGAGAATGGGCGTCATCCAGCTCCCGGTGCCTTCAACTACGAATGTTGAACATTCCACAATACTGGGGTGTCTTTGTATCTCTAGCATTATCTCCGTCTCTGATCTCACTTCTGCAGACGATGCTATCTTCGATATTTCGTCCGCAGCCACATTCTGACTCCTGGGAATTTGTACAAACTCTACTTTTTCGAACTCCTGAGTCTGTCGTTTTGTCAACTTCAGGTATTTCTGCATCCTTTCCTCCTTTGCCTCGTATTCTCCTCTGATTTGTCCAATTACTAGTTTTGAGTCGTTCTGGACTATCAGGTTGTTGGCCCCCAGCTCCTTTCCGAGCCTTAGCCCTGTCAAAATTCCCTCGTACTCAGCCTCGTTGTTGGTGGCTGGAAATTTCAGCTGGACTCCGTACTTCAACCTTTCCCCGTCAGGAGTGTTTATGATGACCCCTACTCCCCCCCTTTTTTGGGCTGATGACCCATCAGTCTGTATTATCCAAGTCTCGTTCATGCTTTTAACGTCTGGTTCGTCTGAGGGAGTAAACTCGGCGATGAAGTCAGCCAGAGCTTGTGCTTTGATAGCGGTCCTGGGGTGATACTCTATGTCGAATTGGCTGAGTTCAATTGCCCATTGGACCATTCTTCCAGCTACCTCGGGTTTGTTCATAGACCTCTTGATGGGTTGGTCCGTCATCACCAAGATTGGGTTTGCTTGGAAGTATTGCCTGAGCTTGCGCGAGGCTATTATCAGGGCAAAGGTGATTTTCTCGATGTTCGGGTACTTGAATTCAGCTCCCTGAAAAGCCTGACTGATGTAATACACTGGAAGCTGTTTCCCTTTCTCTTCTCGTATTAAGGCTGCACTGACGGCCGTAGATGAAACCGCCAGGTATAAGTACAAATTCTCTCCTTCCTCGGACGGGCTTAAAAGGGGTAGATTGCTGAGGTAACGCTTGAGCTCCTGAAAGGCTGCTTCGCATTCGTCGGTCCACTCGAATGCTTGCTTCAAGGTCCTAAAAAATGGCAGGCATTTGTCCGTCGCTCTAGACACGAATCTGTTTAGAGCTGCAATTCGTCCTGTGAGCTTCTGGACTTCCTTAACCGTTGTAGGTGACGCCATGTTGAGTATAGCCTGCACCTTTTCGGGATTTGCTTCTATCCCTCTCTGGGAGACCATGAATCCTAGGAATTTTCCTGAAGCGACCCCAAAAACGCACTTACCAGGGTTTAATTTCATTTGATACTGCTTGAGGGTATCGAATGTCTCCTTGAGGTCGTCTAAATGCCCAAGTTCTTCCTTGCTTTTGACGAGCATATCGTCGACGTACACTTCCATATTCCTGCCTATTTGCTTGACGAACATTCGGTTCACCAACCTTTGATATGTTGCTCCTGCATTCTTGAGACCGAAGGGCATTACCTTGTAACAGTAAAGTCCCTGGCTGGTGATGAAGGCGGTCCTATCTTGATCTTCGTCGGCCATTTTTATCTGATTATACCCAGAGAACGCGTCCATGAATGTCAACAGCTTGTGCCCGGCCGTGGAATCCACCAGCTGGTCTATTCTTGGGAGAGGGAAACTGTCCTTCGGGCAGGCCTTGTTAAGGTCTGTAAAGTCTACGCACATCCTCCATTTCCCATTGGCTTTCTTCACTAGGACGACGTTTGCTAGCCAGTCAGGATAGTACACCTCCCTGATGAAACCTGCCGCTAAGAGTTTACTTACCTCGTCAGCAATTGCCTGGTCTCTTTCCGCCGCGAATGTTCTTCGTCTCTGCTTGACAGGTTTTTTCTCAGGGTCTACATTTAACTTGTGCTGGATGACTTCTGGGGATATTCCTGGCATTTCGTCATGGTTCCAAGCAAAGACATCCAAATTAGATCTAAGAAATTGGATGAGCTTCGTCCTCATCTCGGGACTCAATGTTGTTCCGATCCTGATTGTTTTCGTCCTTTCCCCCTCGACCAGCTCCACTACTTCCAAGGTTTCCATTTTTTCTTCTTCTTTCTCTTCCACTACCCACGTGTGGTTTTCTTTAGATGCCAACACAGCTTGATAGCATTCCCGAGCTAAAACCTGGTCCCCTTTGACTTCGCTGATTCCTTCTTCCGTTGGAAACTTTACCTTCAAGCAGTAGGTGGACGTGGACGCCTTCCATTTGTTAAGGGCTGGTCTCCTGATGATAACATTATAGGACGAGGGGCAGTCCACTACCAAGAAGTCTATCTGCCGAGTTAATTGTTTTGGATACGTTCCCACCGTCACTGCCAACGTTACTATACCTCTGGGATATACCTTGTCGCCGCTAAAACTGACAAGTGGAGAATCAAAAGGACGAAATTTGTTGGGATCCAACCTCAATTATTGGAAGGCAGAGAAGTAAATAATATCGGCAGAGCTACCGTTGTCCACGAGGACTCTTTTGGTGTTGAATCCTTCAATGGTGAGCATAATGACCAGCGGGTCATTGTGAGGCTGCTTTATTCCTCTGGAGTCATCCTCATTGAAGGTCATATCTTGGTCAGTTCGTCTGTACTTGTTTGGGGGTATCGTATAGACGCTGTTCACATGCCGTTGATGTGCTTTCCTGAGTGATTTGAATGAACCCCCGGTGACAGGTCCCCCAGCTATCGTCTGGATCTCCCCGATTACGTTTTGGGGTGGTTGTGGCTGACGGTCGTCTCTCCTGAAGGTTGACCCCTGGTGACCCTTGTTTTCATCCCGGAGATCGTTCGGTTCCCCCTTTTTTACGAACTTTTGCAACTTCCCTCTCCTTATCAATTCCTCTATCTGTTCTCTGAGATCTCTACAGTCTTCAGTGTTGTGGCCGTGATCTTTGTGGAATCGGCAGTATTTAGTCTTGTCGCGGACGTTGGGGGACGAGTGCAGTGGTCGCGGCCACTTAAGGTAGTGCTCGTTCTTAATCTGCGTCAAAATTTTGTCAACAGGCATGACAAGAGGGGTGAATTTCATCGATCGCGGATTTTTATCATCCTTTCGTCTAGTCCCCTCGTTGGTTCGACGATCTGGACGGTCTCGCTTCTGCCCTCTACGGTCGTCTTCCTTTCTGTCTTTGTCCCCCGTTCTGCCCACGTCCTTAATGGCAGCTAAAGCTTCCTCAGCGTTCATGTACTTTTGAGCCTTGATGAGCATTTGAGCCATCGTCTTCGGAGGATTCTTCGCGAGGGAACTAACGAGATCTCTAGATCTTAGCCCTGCTTTGAAGGTCGTCAGCTGCACCATGTCGTCAGCTTCGTCTACCTCCAATGTTTCTCTCGTGAAACGCTTCACATACGACCTCAGGGTTTCCCTTTCGCCCTGCTTGACAGTAAGCAAGTGGTCCGCGGTCCTTTTTGGTCGTTGTCCTCCTATAAAGTGACGTAGGAAGGAACTGCTCAACTGGTCGAACGTATCGATTGACGATGTGGGCAACTTCGTGAACCATTCTCGGGCAGCTCCCCTAAGTGTAGTCGGGAAAGAGCGACACAATATCTCGTCGGGAGGTTGCTGAAGTCCCAGAGTCGTCTTAAAGGTATTGAGATGATCCTGAGGATCCTTCAATCCGTCGAATGGTTCGAGCTGAGGTAACCTGAATTTTGATGGCACTGGGCAGTCGAGAACTGCTGTAGTGAATGGCGAATCTGTTGCTCGGACCATTCGATCCACAGTTCGCTCTGTCTTCTCTTTAATTGCATTTCGCAATTCATCCATCTCCCTTCTCATCTCCCGAATAACATCGGAATTCTGCTCGACGGGGGTGTTTGGTCTTGGGTGGTCGCTCCTTCTGTTGCTATCTCCTTCATCCTCCTGATTTCCTTTTGAACGATTTTCCTCCTGTTGAAGTCGCAATCTCATTTCTTGGTTCTGCTTGGTCAATTCTTCGACTGTGGCAGCGAGGGTCTGGACTTGTTGAGCCAGGGCTGCAGCATCTTGATTAGACTCCATCCTGTTCGAACAAAGATAAGAGGATTACTATTCCGAGTTTGAGCACGAAAAAGTATCGTCCCCACAGATGGCGCCAAACTGATGAGTATGAACTCGTCAGTAATTTGTTCGACGGACGGAGGTGATCTTTCAGCTTCTGGGGATGGACACCGGTGTGGTGCCTGCCACAACGCCTCCGATGCCAAAGTCAGTAAGAGTACTTTCAAATAACAATGAGCAAGATAATTGGAAATAATAATCGAAAAACAGAGCTCTGAGATTTCTCTATGTGTATGTACCTGTTCCTCAGCGATGTAGGTGGCTTTATATGCCTGCTCTTGGCTTCTAGCCGTTGGGTAGTTATGGAGGCTCTTAATGCTCTTTTGGTAACGCCTGAGTCTCTTTAATAGGCCGTTGTTATTACAACGGCTCGTACAGTTGTTTTCCATAACTGTTTCCCCTGTATTTAATGGTCTGGATGTATTCGTCAGTGGAGTGTGTGCCAGACTCCATCTCCTGATCTCGTCCGTACCAATTGTAGTCGTCGGTGTCTCATTAGACTTCGTCAGTATCATCACAATAAATATATTTTCATCTGTATAGGCGACAAACAGAACAAACAGTAAGTGTCAAAAAATATTTAAGTGATTTTTCAATTTCTAAAATAATTGCAAGGTGCAGCTTGCCTTGCTATTTGCCAAATTATGCTGAAGAGGAATAATGTAATGGTAGAAGAGCTTAAGGTGTAATTTCTGTCATGTTTTGTTGATTAATTAGATGGTAATCGTAGTTATGGTTAGTTTTATCAATATTATTTGTCATTGTGAAAGATCTGTTTGTACCGCTGTCATGGAGTGTTTGCAGCTTTGAATAGTTTCTGGTTTTTGCTACTATGCATGTTTTGTTATTTGAACAAAGGTCACTTGTTGATCCAGAAATTATTTGAGCATTCTAATTTTTAATTATAAGGGCAAGAGATACATATATGGGGCTTATTGGATTGGATTAGATTTAGACTGATTGGAGTAAGTTGATGGGGTTTTCTGTTGGGTCCCAATCTCTCTTTCTTTTTCTTTTTCTTTATTTTTTTTTTATTTTTTTTAATTTTTTTTTTTGAGAAACAGACACACACAAGGAAGAGGGAAAGATGTTCTACCACAAAGGCACACCACAATATCTTCTCAAGTTTATGCCTAACTTTGAGATCAACATGAAATATAATAATCTCTCTTTAGGAATTAGCTTTTCCAAGTCACAATTGGAATTTGAAGAAATTTCCCAACATTTTCCTTGATTTTTTTATCAATTTGAAAACTTAGTTGGGAATATGAGAAAAGGATAGGCCTCCAAGATTCATAGCAATTTTATCTCTTTGGTGAAAGCATATAGGCTAGGGCTTTGAATCTTTTTTTCATTCCTTAATGAATTTATTTATTGATTGAAAGAAAATGAATTATCTTCTTCAAATTTTTCCTATTTGGTTCTAAATATTTAGGATTAAATGTTTAGGAACTAAATTGCTTTATGTTGGCAAATTGAGAACAAAAACTAGTCTAATATAAGATCTTAGGGTCATTGAAGAAGTTTAGACATTGCTCAAGATGATACAAGTCAACACTGTAGAAAGAAGAATTGTAAATCTGCCTAGCTCGACCAATCGAGAGAGAGCATCAATTGATCGAGACATGGATTCCGCAGATTTTAAATTAGGCCCAAAAGCCCGTGAAACGTTTAAGGTTTGAGTTCAACACTACTAGGTATAAAAGGGAAACCCTAATACACGTTTTTCAAGTCTTGTGAGTTACTCTTATGAGATCTATGAGATTCTGTAACCTACTAACTCAACAAACATCTACTAGAAAGAAGATCTATACACAAGTACCAATGGAGATAAGTCACTGCAACAAGATCCACTACCACTAATGATCTAGACCTTTGAGCGGAGATTTCAAAGTCACAAACTAGTGTTTGTGTGCAACAGATTCATAATAAAAAAGTTCGTGAATTCGGAATTTCATATGGTCATGTGAGTAAGTACAAGAGGTAGCATTAGATTTAAGGTTAAATCTATTGTAAAAACTTCCATTCTATTAGTAAATTATTGCCTCCTGTATTTTCTAGGTTAAATCCTTCTTAGGTCATTTACCTTGAAACTGGAATGTTTCATTAGTTTTTTTGAGTTATCATACTATTGTGTTCTTTACTTTTTCGCTGTTTATGATATGATTGATATGCGTTTAATCTAAATCCGAATAATTAACCTATGTAACAACTTGGCTAATATATTAGATTAAACAAACTGAGTTTTCCAAGGGTCTAAACTTTATCATTTTCTTTTTTTAATATTAGTATTAAAAAAAATCACATGGTGTGGTGAGTGGAAAGACACCATAGATGTGAAGTTTTTGACTTTCGTGGTCTAGGTTTTCTTAAATAATACAAAGTTTATAGTGAAAAATACTACAGCTACAACTTATGAGTATGAAACACTTTCCAAGAAGGCGCTTAGAAGTTGGGAAAGCACAATTGAGGCAGGTCTTTGGCCCTTTGTTGAATCGAGGTCATTTTTTAAGAACATACTGGATAGGGATTAGGAAAGCACCATTGACGCCAAAGACTTTGGCAGCGTCATTTTGAGTTTAGATTTTGTTAAATAATGCAAAGCTCATAATGCCATTAGTATGGGCTGGCTAGATGTCACTAAGCTTTTTCGAAGAAAGTAACAGATGCGACACTGGAAAAGCTCCATTGACGGTATAGATAGTATATATTCATCAAAAGAATATGAATTATCTTCTTCCACCTTTTTATTTTATATTACTAAATTAGAAAAAGATTTTCATGGTATTGGGGGGTGGAAAGAAGATATGGATGCCAAGTCTTGGTCTAGGTTTTCTTAAGTCTTAACTAAAGCAAAAACTTTCGAATTTCGATGAAAGCACAAGATTCGTTCTGGAGAAACCTCCATTTTATCAGTAATGGGTGTAACTTTTTGCTTGTTGATGGTTTGTGCGTCTTAACTAATGCAAAAACTTTTGGATGGTTTGTGCGCCTTATCTGCTGGAAAATACATCCTAACATTGGTTTTTTTTTTTTTTTTTTTTTTTTTTTTTTTTTTTTTTCAAATGAAACTCCCTGCCAAGCCTCATTTTATAGTACAATGTCCGTCTCCAAGTACTTCAACTAGCAAATTGATAACACTTAAGCAATCAAGCCCAAGTGTAGGCTTTAGGAAATTGAAGGATTCAGGGGTTGAAATGAACCCCATGACTTCAAAATATATATATATATATATACACACACACATATATATATATATATATATATATATATTTATAATATTTTTATTTGTTAGTTTAATACTTTAATTTATTTTTAAAAATAATTTTGCACACCCTTACTACAAGTATTTTCAACTCTAAGAATACAAGTAAGTGTTTGTGAACTGTAAGTGTCATTCTTTATTATAAATTTATATTATATATGTGTGAGTGTCTTTAATATTAATTGTGTGCATTATTTTTTGTTATAGTGTTATTTGTATGAATAATGATGTGTGTAGATATTTGTGTGTACAGTATAAATATAATATAATTTTATATAATTTACTAATTATGAAATAAATAGGATTTATTACATGTGTGTGTATCGTTATCATATTTTAATAACTTTTGTTATAATGTCAGAAAAAATAAAGAAGTAAAATTGTAAAGTTAGTGATTGTTTAGGCATTTAATTAGTTAAGTAGACAAATGATGTATTATTTTATGTATGAATGAGTGGTTGTGTGTGTCAATAATTAATATAGAGCCAGTGAGTTAAGTTTATTCATTTAGTTTAAAATATTTTTATAAAAACAATGACAAATTAATAGATAATAACAACTATATAAAAATAAAAATGTTAGACAAATTTAACAAAATAAAATGGTCATAGCTACCCACATTGGCAATAAATACTCATAATGACCTATCATGTAGCAATTCAAAATTTTAAAACTTGTAGAAGGAAATTGTAAAACTTCTTCTTCTTATTTGGTCAATAACTTGATATATTCAAGTTCTTTTTTTATTAAAAAATTTTTAATTTAAGTTTCTTAATGAACCCCCTAAACAAGATTCCTAGAGCCACCACTAGAAGGACTGTATAAGTAGAAACTAAGAATATAACTAAGTATACATTGCTTAATGAACAGTACTATACGGATGAATAATGGGGCAATGGTTTTAAACTATACGGATGCCACATCAGTTTTACAATCACTTCGGAAAGACACACGAAATTTCCTCATCATCTTGTTGGGCCAATATGGTTTCATCTTGGAGGCCAATGGCCTATCCTTATCTCATGTATTCTTAGTAGTTTTATCTCTTTGGTGAAAGCGTATACACTAGGCCTTTCAATCGTTTTTTATTTCTTAATGAAATTCTTTATTGATTGAAAGAAAAGGAATTATCTTCTTCAAATCTTTTTTTCTTTTAATTTATATATTAGTATTAAAAAAATTATGATGGTGGTGAGTGGAAAGACACGTGGATATGAATTTTTTACTGTTATGGTCTAGGTGTTCTTAAATAATGCAAAGTTCAAAATGCCGGAGATATGGATTAGTGTTTATTGTTCACTATGAAGCACTTTCCAAGAAATCACTTACAAGTTAAGAAAGCACAAAAATGGCACCAAGTCTTTGGCCTTTGTTGAATTGAGGCCATTTAAATAATGCAAAACTCATAATATTATTAATATATGTGAGCTAGTCATCATTATGAAACATTTTCTAAGGAGGTGCTAGATAGGAATTAGGAAAGTGCCATTGATGCCAAAGATTTTGGCCGAGTCTTTTTGAGCATTAAATAATGCAAAGCTCATAATAATACCATTATTATACGCTTGTCATCAATTATCATGTTCCAAGAAAGTACTAATAGATACGCAATTTGAAAATAAGCACCATCGAACCTTGACTTTAGGTCTTCTTGAGTAGGACCTAATTGCAAAAAATTGAGAAAGAAGGCAATCATAAGAGTTAATTAATTAAAAAGTATTTATTCGTCAAAGAAAATGAATGATCTTCTTCTACCTTTTCATTTTATACTATTAGTAAAATATATAAAGATTTTCATGGTAATAGGTGGAAAGATGCCTTGGATGACAGGTCTTAGTACCCGTTTGTTTCAGCTTTTAGAAGCTAAAATGCACGTTTTGAAGAAAGCTAGAGTCCAAAACCCGTTTAGTTCAGTATAAATGCAACTTTTTTGAAAAAGTTGCGTTTTGGGCCAAGGCATAAAACGTGCAAGCCATTATGGAGCTCTGCAGGTCCATTTTACAAAAAGTCCATGCACGTCTGAAGCTATTCGTCTGAAGCTTCTACAATTTGATGGGGACCTTGTTCGTGTCAAAGGAAGGGAGTGTCTCACTCCTTTGCATTATCTAGTAGCAAGAGGTGATCATCACCTTGATATATTGTGGAAATTTCTATTAGTTTGTCTTGATTCTATTGCAGATGTGACAGTGCGAAACGAGACAATTCTGCATATTGCCCTCAAATATGACATGCTCAAGGCTTTTGATTTCTTTGTGGAATGGCTTAGAATAAATTGTTCTGAAAATGCTGAATCTTATGAAAAAAGTGTCATGAACTGGAAGGACGATAAAGGCAATACTGTCTTGCACATTGCAGCGTTAAAAAATCAAACCAAGGCAAGCTCTCTTCGTTAACACTTACTCAATATTAACAAAATATGAATAACAGGGGGGAAAAAAACCATGAATAGTGTAGCTGACAATTTTATTTTTTGAAGCAAAACTCATTTTTAGAGTCAAGTAAATTTCTTTCTTTGATTTTTTTTTTCAAAATTAAAAATATTTTATACCAAAATATACTATTTAAAAATGTTTAAAATTTTAGGAAGTGATGTCCTCCTCCCTTGGTCTCTGTACAGTTCTGTCACCCGCATAATATATAAGAAATTATCGTATCTTTTAATGGTTAAGTGGCTTAGCAATGCATGTAATATACATTATGATAATTTTTTATGATTTTAAAAATAGAAGAGGAAACTAATGCATTTGTATTAAGAACGGACCAATGATGAGACTTAGACTAAGTTACATTGATAAGATTAGTTACATACAGGTGAGTTTCAGTTAGTTCAACTCGTAAAGTCTCTAATGGTTGTATAAGAGATTTGAGGTTCAATCTTTACTTACACCAAAAACAAAACTGATTGGTGTAGCAACATGTTGTAATTATTTCTCAAAAAAAAAAAAAAGATTAGTTACATACAGTGTATCACTAAATTATGCAGGCTGTGAGACGCTTACTCGCTTGGGATAACAAATTTTTGTGAACACCAAGCAGAGACAGCCATTGCTTTGGAAGATCCCCTGTGCTGTTCCTCATTTGTAATTTTTTCACATTTGCGATCTCAAACTTATTAATTGTTCTACTCGATCTAAATGGGCAAATTAGGCCTCTGTTCTTTGTACTCAATGTCACCCTCTGTTTTTGCTATTGTTATTCATTCTGGGCCATAATGGATGATCCATTTTTGGCGTTTATATTGGGGACTTTTTCGGTTGGGTGCTTAATTTTTGCACTGATTTCTCCCTGTAAGCAATGATCAGACTCAGTGCAGGGACAGCCATTGCTTTGGAAGCAACCCCCTTTTCTGATATTCTTAATTTACAGTACTTGCACATTTGTGTTCTCATAGTAATTCTTCTCTTCATTCCAGATGGGTACGTTAATTTCTTCGTAATCAATGCCTACTTCCTCTGGTTTTGTTATGTTTCTTCACTCCTGACCATAACTCAGGCTCCAGATTGCTATTTGTCTTTCTTTCAGCTTTGATTTTTGCAATCTTACCAGGAAATTTCCCACTTTGGAAAGAGTCAGGCTAAGTGGTTTGTGGATTCAATCATGGGAGAAGAATTGACGGAAAAAAAAAGTAGCCGACCTTGGAGCATTATGCATATGTAATGTATGTCAATTTTTATTTCTGTTTCTTTGATAATAAAATTTCGTCTAGGTTTCTATGGGCAAAGTTGAATTACTTAATGTATATTGCAATAAAGCAGTGTGATTGCATAGCATTACTTAATTTTTGTATTTATAATCAAATTTCTCACATACCTTATATGTTAGAGTAAAGAGTGTTTGGTTTTGAAAGCTCCGGATATTATTGGGTGCTTTAAATTTCGAAAAGATCATGTTTTGGAAGCATAGTATCATGACGATGAAACAGTGGACAAACTCATTTTAGCTGAACAGTTAGCAATAGCAAATATTGCTTCCAAGTCTTGTATGAATAGCTGGAAAAACAAATAAAGCTCTTTGGTTCTTTTTTTTATTCCTCAGCATTTTTTTTTGGTACTTTTGGAACTATGGTATCAAAAAGCAAAAAATATTGTGCCATGGTATGAAAAGCCTAGTGAAAACGTAAAATCATATCATTATGCCACCCACTATCTACAGGGGAATAAAAATGAAAATCCATAGTGGTCAATCTAAGCAATGGAAACATAAAAATCCATTCAGCTGTGTATCACTTCCATTGTTATGGTTAATGTGCTCTAACACTGTTCGCTGAACTTGTCTTTGGTTTTGTTAACTAAAGAATTAGTCAAATGATTATGAAGTGGTTCACTTGTAAGGTTGTACATGAGCCATGTTCATGTATAAATATTTGTACTTGCTCGAACAGTGAAAGAATATAAATCAGTAGTCCTTGTTTTGCTGCAGAAAATTGCAGCTTCTTTCTCTATTGAAAAGGGTTGGTTTGTTGCAACCTTTAAGCTGTCTTTGTGCATCTTATCTGCTGGAATGTACAGCCTAGCATTAGTTTTTTCCCTTTTCATGTGAAATTCCCTGTAAAGCATCATTTTAGGCGGGCTAAGCCCCCTACTTAAGATTCCATTCATAAGGGGAATTTTCTGTTGTCATGACGCTTTGGTTAGACCGACTACTCTACTATAGGCTACTTCTAGGATGATTGAAAATCAGGTTCAGATGCTGAACTGTAGAGGAAAAGACATGGGGGTGTAGAAATCTCAAGAATGCCTTCTAGCATATGAGTGACTTCCCTCATGGAAGGCCTTGATGATTGCACATCCTGGATACACAAAATAGCCACCATCAGTAATTTCTTCACCCACTTTAGATCACTAAGAGCCTTCTCATCATTTTCCACCAATCTTTCCACTTTACCTTTACAGTAACATTCATAAGCCCATTCCATTAGAATTGCGGCCCTCTCCATCTCAATTTCCACACATCTCCTCCAGCAAGTGATCTCCAACAACATGACTCCGAATTTACAAACATCCACCTTTATTGTGGCGGGTGTGTGTTCTTGAACCAATTTGGTGCAACATAGCCTTTAGTCCCCTTGATGCTAGTGAAGAGTTCAGGATTAGTGGCTCATCAAAAGTTTTGCTAGTCCAAAGTCAGAAATTTTGGCTGTAAAAAAATCATTCAATAGTATGTTTCGAGGATTTATGTCACAATGAATGATTTCTGTGTTAGATTCTTTATGTAAGTACATTAGTCCTCTAGCAAATCCTGAAGCAATCTGCATTCTTTGTTACCAACATGGCCTTACTACTCCAAAGAGGAAAGTTGACAATGAGCCATTGAACATAAACTCGTACACTAAAAGTCGGTCTTCACCCTCATCACAGTAGCCAAGTAACCAAACTTGATTCTTATGGTGAGTTTGGTCAATCGTAGTCACTTTGGTTTTAAATTCTCTCTCATCTTCCCTCACCATCTTGTTGACAGCAACATATTTGCTATGACTAGATGCTAGCATCCCTTTATAAACAGTGCCAAAAGAACCCTTACCCAATTCTTCTTTGAACCCACCAGTGGCTTCTTCAAGATCTTCATATGAAAATGAACGTAAATTCATATCAAGTTCTTTTGAAAGAAAAATTTTGGAAAAATTTGATAGTTTTCCTTGCCACAAGCAGAATAAAACTAGAGAAATTGCAGTTACAGAAAAGAAGTTAAAAAATACAGAAGTAACTAAGAGGATTGCAAGGATCAATATTGCTTGATTCTGCTTTCCTTGGCCTGGATTTTGTGAAGAGCTATTCAATTTCAGTTTCTAGAACAGTACTTTTCTTTCAACGGCACTGTTGTTGAGCCAACTTGGCAAGTAACTTTCTTCGGACATGATTGAGAATAGGTTGCTCCCAGAAGTCTAAAGAATAAAACGAGGGCACGGTGTCGTTTCACTTAGTGCTTGATAAAGAAAACGGTGCCGTTCTTATAATTAGCTTAGCTTAGCTTATTAACGCACTTATCCACACGACGTCGTTCTGATGAAGCCGTTACTTGTGATTGAGTGGTTGTTACAAGCACGGGAAATTCTGTTTTAGTTTGTTAGGTTGTACGTTCCAGCTGTAATTAGTTTCAGTCACCACATTTCTCTGTAATTAGATTGTTAATTTCTTTGTAATAAATGCCTAGATACTTTTCCTCTGGTTTTGTTATTTTTGTTCACTCCTTACCATAATCCCAGGCTCCAGATTGGTCGAGTATTTCAGTTTTCTTTCCCTTTGAGATTGCAAGAGTCAACTCTAAGTTGTCTGCGGATTCAATCATGGGAGAAGAATTGATGGGAAGCAAAATATTAGCCGACCTAACGTGTCTCAATTTTTACTCTCTTTTTTGTTTGATAATAAAACTTAGTCCATGTTTCTAAGGGCATCGTTGAAGCATGCAATGTCATCTATGAATATAATGTATATTGCAATAAAGCAGTGTGATTGCATAGCATTACTTAATTTTTGAATTTATAACCAAATTTTTCACATATCTTGTGTTAGAACTATATCTCTTCTCCATTGTACTTCTATAAACTCTATGTGCTTGTCAACATAAAATAAAATATTCAGTGTTAACAATATAGACAATATTTAATTTATTGGTAATATGTATTTTTAAAATATTATTCTATTCAAAATTTATAAGGTAGTGTAACATTAAGTAAGAGTTAACAAGAGTAGCATGCTAAAAATGGAAGACATTATATCTTGCACAAACCATATCAATTTGATTGGTTCACAAGGGCAACTTGCCAACACTTATTGTCATGGAGGGTGGGGGAAAATGATGTAATTTAGTTGGGCTCCTCAATATTTGAAAGCTCTAAAATAGTTTCAGGTACTCTAAGGGTCTAATTTGAATGAGATCATGCTTTGGAAGCATAAATTTATAACAAAAAAATAGCAGTCATACCTGTATTGGTTGCATTCATAGTTTGAACTTCTAAAAAAGAGTAAATTATTCTTCAAATTAAAGTGAGTTGAAACACTGTTGGCCGGGTCGTAATGCACATACTTAATTATGTTTAGTTTCAAACTACAATTATCCAAAAGCATTTTCTCGTCCTTATAGGCGACAAACAGAACAAACAGAAGTGTCATCTCAACTTTCTTTAATGTGATTTTTCAGTCTAAAATCAAAAGAAGAAAGTGGCATAGTTCTGTTGAAGATGATGATCATGGAGGTTCTGTGATTGTCTCCGGTTCGGGTTCAACGAGTTCAAAGATGAAGGAAAGCCTACAACGCACCGTTTCATTAAAATAGAAGATGTTCTAAACGCTCCGTTTCATTAATGCTTAGAATCAATACGCATCGTTTTGAGTTGGTACTGAGAGTGTGGCGAGGATAAAATGACCGTTGCAGATGGCGCGAAAAGCTGTTAGAAGCTCAGCTGTATTTCCTGGATTCATGGGCTTAGATCCCCAAAGATTAGGATTTTGTTTATACAGTTACAGTCATCATTTGTATACTATATAGAGAGTATTAGTGCTCAGATGTAAATTAAGAAAGAAAAACAATCATTTTGATCAAAAAGAATTTTTCTCTCATAAACTCTCTCTTCCTCTTTTCTCTCTTTCACTTTCTTCTACTCTTTCTTTCATTCTCTGTATTTCTTTGTGTTTCTATGTGATTTTCTTTTCAATCTTTCTTCACTCTGTAAGAAGTTACTGCGTTTGTACGCTTTAAATCGGACCGTAACGTTGTAATAATTAATTTAATATAAAAATAAATAAAATAAAAATGAAAAATTAGCAATCTTCAATGATTAGGTAGATATTTCTTCTATTATTTCAATTGTTTTAGCACAATAGTACAACATAACAATATTTCAAAAACTAATATCTTAACTAAAAATAGTTAGATTTTTTATTTATAAGAAAAAATACTCAGGTTTCAATCTTAATAAATAAAAAAATCAATACTAATAGTTTAAAATTTAAAGTTTTAAACATAAGAAACCTTTTCCTAACCAAAATATAATAATAATAATAATATAAAATATGCAATGCAATGTTTTAAACTAGAGCCCCATTCACTCATCCACTCACTCTTCCCAGGATAAGAGTCTTATTTAATATATATTGTTTTTAAATCCATTACCCCACTTCCCAAAACTTAGTTGTTCTTCCCCAAAATAAATATCAAAACTCACTTGCTCCCTCTCACAGATTCAGATTTTTCTTTTCTCAACTAACTCTCTCTCTCTCTCTTTCTCTCTCTCTCTCTTCACAACAAACATGACTACGACAGGCAAGCTCCCCTCCGACCAAAATCAAGATCTTGCGATGGTAAGTTGTTTGCAGCGAAAGGAATGGAGTCAAGTTAGTCCATTCCTTGTCCAAACGGGATTTACAGTTTGGACTTCTAGCGATGCGAGCAAATAGATTACCAGTTTTTTTTTTTTTTTTTTCTTTTAATATTTGAAGAAAATATGTTACCGACCCATAAACCCGTGACCGGTTTAGAAGCCCGTGCAGTTTAACTGTGGTTCATGCGATTTCCAGCAAAAGTCAAATTCTGGTTCTATCAATTTAAAAAATCAAATTGTTGAACGGTTTCCAGTTAACTTAGTCAGACCGTATGGTCCAGTCCTAGTTTCAAAACCATGTCTTAGTGTTTTGTAATTAAGTGCTTCCTGATTTTTACCGTTTATAAAGTGAAAAATTTTAGAACCAACAATAATCATTCAAGTTGCTGGAGTTAGTCACATATTGGAATACGTACAAAAGAGTTAGTCACAAATTGGAGATTTGTACAACAAAGGAAAGAAAGCTACTACAATATCAAATTCAATTGGGTATTAAAGAGAATGTTCAATTGGTATATTGGGATAAGGCAAGATAGTAGTAAGATTTCTCATACTTGTAACTACTTGATTATTTTTATTTTTTGAGAAACAACCACTTGATTATTAATTAGTAGATTCTTGAGGGTGGTGATCTTAAATTCACCCAATGGAGTTTTTTCTTTGCGAGAGGTTTTTCTCATTAGTCAACAAGTCTTTGAGTTATTTATTTTCTGTTGCATTTAGTTTATTTGGTGATTTTTTTGGTGCTTCATGATTTGCATATAATTTGACTTAATTAATCAACTTGGATAATTGAATTAATTAACCAGAGTCAATCTTTTTTAAACCCAACAATAGTGACCACGTGTAACCACATTATGCAAGCTGTGAGTCACTTACTGTATTAGAGCATTCGCATCAGTATTTCTATTTTACACATCCATTTTTACATTAAAAACCTACTTTTTCTATTTTACACTTCCACTTTTACAAAACACCGACATCAACTCATTTATTTTACAAGTTATTGCAATAAAATATTCATTCCTCTCACTTTTTTTATTATTTCCCTCAACTCACTCTTAATATACGCGCTATCTCTCTCTCTCTCTCTCTTTCATTTTTGCTGAACACCTCTCTCTCTCTCTCTCTCTCTCTCTTCTACCTTCTCTCTTTTACGACCCACCCAACGACCAGCGACCCACGACCCACCCAGCGACCAGCGACCCACAATTTCACGGCGACCCACCCAGCGACCAGCGACCCACGATTTCACGACGACCCACCCAGCGACCCACGAAGAAAACCCAGCGAACCGAAGTTTACGGCGACCCACTAACCGAGCTTCACGGCGACCCACGAACCGAGCTCCGGCGACCCACGGTCAGACGAGCACCAATCAGAAAGCTTCACTTCTCAAACAAAACCCAACTCTATACCCGATCTCCAACAAAACCCAATCTCCAACAAGCATTGATTTGATCTCCGAGCAAGCACCGGTCAGATCTCCGAGCACCGATCTCCAGCGTGGGTTTGTCTGTGTTCTTTGTGTGTGGGTTTGTGTGTGGCTATGTTTGTGTTTGTGTGCATCTGATGAGGAGAAGAAGATGAGGAGGTGAGGTAGTTGTGCACGGAGAGAAGAGAGAGAAAAATTGGTGCGAATTTATATTAATAAAATAATAAATACATGAGCTACAGTAACCGTGTATATATACACGGTTACTGTAGCTCATGGATAAATATAGATGATTATACCAGACTTTGGAAGCACTGATGTGGAGCAATTTTGAGATAAAATGTGTAAAAGTGGTAGTTTTTTCTATTATACATGAGTTTTCATGTACTGATGGGAATGCTCTTAGGATTCCAAATTTAACAGTCTTAATCATAGAAATTTAGAAGGACAAACACAAGTAAACAATAGTAGGGGCGGCTCTACCCTTTATATATATATTTATAATATATTATATATATTTATAATATATTTTTTTTGTTAGTTTAATGGTATTTTACTTTATTCTTAAAAATATTTTTGCACACTCTAATTTAAATCTTATACACCCTTACTACAAGTATTTTCAACTCTTAGAGTACTAATAAGTGTTTGTGAACTATAAGTGTCACTCTTTATTATAAATTTATATTATATATGTGTGAGTGTGTTTAAATTGTGTGCATTATTTTTTGTTATAATGTTATTTGTGTGAGTAATGATGTGCAGGGATATTTGTATGTACAATATAAATATAATATAATTTTATATAATTTAATAATTTGGAAATAGAGAGTGTTTATTACATGTGTGTGTATTGTTATCATGTTATAATAACTTTTTGTTATAAAGTCAGAAAAATTCAAGAAAAAAAATTGTAAAGTTAGTGACTGTTTAAGCATTTATTTGGTTAAGTAGACACGTAGTGTATTATTTTATGTATGAATGAGTGTAGTTTTGTACATCAATAATTAATATAGAGCCAATAAGTTAAGTTTTTTCATTTAGTTTAAAATATGTTTATAAAAACAATGACAAATTAATAGATAATTGCAACTGCATAAAAATAAAAATGTTAGACAAACTTAACAAATTAAAATGGTCATAACTACCCACATTGGCAGTAAATACTCATAACGAACTATCATGTAACAATTCAAAATTTGAAAACTTGTAGAAGGAAATTGTAAAACTTTTTTGTTTTTGGTCGATTACTTGATATATTCAAGTTCTCTTTTCATTAAAAAATTTTTAATTTAAGTTTCTTAATAAACCCCCTAAACAAAATTCCTAAAACCGCCACTAAACAACAGAGAGATTAGAGTTATGCTAAAACATGTTGGAGCTAATTTGTGGTTTTCACTTTCTACATTCTATTGGTTTCCAAAATTGGCAAGATCAGTGAATCTTGTTCGAAAGAAGCATGCTTGTGAAATAACGACATTTTTCAGATGAAAGGCACAATATGCTTCTAATGGTTGCAGTATTGCTTGTAACAATCAGCTATCAAATGGTACTAAGCCCTGCTTGATCTTAGTGGCGGGTCCACTAGTTTTTCTAGGGGTAACAATGGTGGAGTTAGGAATTTGTAATGGAAGCAAATAAAAAATAAAATAATTTTTTATATTTTCTTATATATACAACTTTTATATTATATAAAATAATCTAAAATAGTATTCTAAATCCAATTTAGTATACAATACAACTATATTGTACAATAATTTTAAAAAGTTATTAATAGTTTAAAGATCAAGAAGACAACAACCATTGAACACATAAATTAATATATATATATATATATATAAATAACTAATCATACATTTTTTGTCAAATTAATAATAACTTATTTTATTTATATGTAATAAATTTTTTTTAAATATATATGATAAAGAAAAATAGTAACACACCCAGGAGTAGGATTGGAAGTAAATGTGAAACGAAGAAAAAAAATAGTAACTGATATAAGTTTTTGCTTTTTAAGTGTATGGATTTTTAACCATACACATGGTCGCTCTCTTGAAATTGGATCAAGCACTAAAAAAACTTCTTGGACTTAAAAATCTATAGAGCATTTATCAAAATACTTGATCAGACAAAAAGAAAAGCTAAGAAAAAATAAAAGGGAGAAAAAGAGACAAAGAGAATGAGAATAGAATCACATATATAAATACAGATTTGTTGGCTGTAACGGTGGTGTAATTTTTTGCTAATGAAGAAGAAAAATGTAGGGAAAATAGCTTCATTCCCCTGTCAATGGCTAGGTAAGCCAATGTCCTAGAAAGAAGGTTTATTTATTTTTTAACAATGAGCAAAAATTTGAAACATTTTTCTTTCTTTCTTATAGAATTAATTATTTAAAGACTAGTGTTACAAACACAAAATTTTCATAAAAATTTCAACAAAATTTAGGTGACAATTTATTAAAGGTAGGTAAAAAAGTAATGTATTAACCCAAAAAAAAAAAAAATGATGCTGGTTGTAGGTCCAGATAAAAACTAGTTACAACTTGCTATTTCACCTTTATTGTGAAATTATTGTAAAATATTATGAAAGTAGCATTAAAATAATCATATTCAAGCTTATTTTAGTTGTATTTAAACAAAATTTAGGGTTATATTCAAAATTTTATTTTAGGGGATTAAAACAATTTTTTAAATTTTATATATAAAAATTATGTTTTGGCCAGGTAATGCCGCCCCTGTGTGGATTAGGTCTAGGTCTTCTTAATTATTATTATTATTTTTTATAACACTAGGTTAAATAATGCAGTGTTCATAATGCTAGTAATATGAATAGTGTTCACTTTTCACTATTAAGCACCTTCCAAGAAAGAACTTACAAGTTGAGAAAGCACAAAAAGCAACCATGTGTTAGTCCGGTGTTCACATGAACACACTTAACTAAAAGGCTAATTAAAAACCCTTGACTTTGGGTCTTCTTGAGTAGGACCTAATATAAAATGTAAACAGATTTTCATGGTAGTGGGTGGAAAGACTCCTTCGATGCCAAGGCCCTTGACTTTAGGTCTTCATCAACAATGCTTAGACTTTCAAAGAAAGCACAAGATAGAATCTGGGAAAGTGCTATTATATCGTCATTTTTTTAGAAGAGGTTCAAATTACTCATAGTTTTAGCTTACAATTTTTTTAAACCATACATTTCTAAAATATGTAACGGTTTCTCATTATATATATATATATATATATTTGGTTTATAATTTAATTGGTTTTAGAATCTTTGATTTTTGCACCCAATAATTTATTGCCACAAAAATTAAAAAAGACACATGACAAAAAATTAGACTCCAATTGAAATCCAACTTAAAATCTAATTGGATTTGGACTGTTCAATTTTTACACTCAATAATTCACTTAGCACAAAATTAAAAATTAAATAGGACATGTGGTGCAAATTAAGAATCCAATTAAAATCTAATCAGATTTTTTCTAAGATTTGGCTATTAATATATATATAGGCATGAATTATGGAGCAATGGTTTAAACTATACCAATCCCACTTCATTTTTACAATCCACTTCGAAAAGACACACGAAATTTCCTCATCATGCTGTTGAGCCAATATGGTTTCATCTTGGAGGCCAATGGCCTATCCTTATCTCATGTATTCTTAGCAGTTTTATCTCTTTAGTGAAAGAACTTATGCTAGGCCTTTCAATCTTTTTTCATTCCTTAATGAAATTCTTTTTTGATGGAAGAAAAGGAATTATCTTCTTCAAACTTTTTTTTCTTTTAATTTAAATATTAGTATTAAAAAAATTTTGATGGTGGTGAGTGGAAAAATACCGGAATGTGAAGTTTTGAGTATCGTAGTCGAGGTGTTCTTAAATAATGCAAAGTTCATAATGCTAATGATATGGATTAGTGTTCATTGTTCACTATGAAGCACTTACAAGTTGTGAAAGCACAAAAATGGCACCAAATCATTGGCCTTTGTTGAATCGAGATCATTTAAATAATGCAAAGCTCATAATATTATTAGAATATGTGAACTAGTCATCATTATGAAACATTTTCTAAGAAGGTGCTAGATAGGGATTAGGAAAGCGCCATTTTCGCCAAAGATTTTGGCGGAGTCTTTTTGAGTTCATAGGCTTTGTTAAATAAAGCAAAGCTCATAATAACATTAGTATGGGCTTGTCATGAATTATAGCATGTTCCAAGAAAGTTCAAATACATATGCAATTTGAAAATAAACACCATCGACCCTTGACTTTAGGTCTTCTTGAGTAGGACCTAATTGCAAAAACTTGAGAAAGAAGGCAATCATAAGAGTTAATTAATTAAAAAGTATTTGTTCATCAAAGAAAATGAATGATCTTTCGCTACCTTTTTATTTATACTATTAGTAAAATATAAAAAGATTTTCATGGTAGCTGGGTGGAAAGGTGCCTTGGATGCCAAGTCTTAGTCTAGGTCTTCTTCAACAATGCAAAGACTTCTGGAGAAAGCACAAGATAGAATCTAGGAAAGCGCCATTATTTCAATATTGTATGTAACTTTTTTACTTGATAAATGATGACTTCAAAGATAGGGAGGAAAACTTAAATATATTATATTGGGGAAGAAAAAAACTAGAAATTATTAACTTGATAATGTTCGTACTTAGTATTCATGTCTATTGATGTTTGGTGATGGTTGGAAAATGGCTTTAAAAGGAACGAACATTGCATTATTAATTTATTAAAACAATTGAGAGTATTTGCGTTCATTTAGGTTTTAGCCAAAAAATTTCTCCTATTCTACAATAAGGATCTATTAAAAAAAATTAAAAATTAGCTAACTATTTTGAAAATTTTGAACATATTCACAACAAATCATATATGATAAGCTATTATTGATTTTAATTTGAATCTATCACTAAAATTATTTTTTTGCTCACTTAGAAACAATCAATAATAATCTATCATTTATAATTTATTATGAAAGTGTTGTAAAAATATTATTGATGTAGCATTTTTTTAAAAATTATCAAACATTTTCCCTTATAAGTAGTGATGCTATGGGATCACCACTGTTACCCCTTGAAAAAATAGTGGACCCGCGCACTAAGATCAAGTCAAAAATTCACGTCTTCTCATGTTTTGAATACTAGTATTTAAAAAGTGATGCTATGGGATCTTTCGGATCATAAAGCCATAACCACTGCAAAATATGGCTCCTTCAACACTGGTTCATTTTCGTTCTCTCACGCTTCTACTTCTGCTTCTTCCTCTCCTTCCCACTGTTTTCACCTACAGCAATGATGAATGCAAAATGTTGCCAGAATCACCTTTACTTGCACAGCTACGATCTGATTCATGGACGTCACCTTCAGGTGAATTTGCATTTGGATTTCATATTCTTCTAAGCGGTGAGAACTTTAATCACTTCTTGCTTGCACTTTGGTTTAAGAAAATAAAAGTTCAGACCATAGTTTGGTCTGCAAATGGCAATAAACCAGCACCAGAAGGTTCTGAACTGAAGCTGAATAGCTACAATGAGTTTGTTCTCAATAACCCTCAAGGCGTAGAATTATGGAAGGTTAAAACGAATGGTTATAAACCTAGTTGCATAGCTATGCTAGATAATGGAAACTTGGTGATTAGAGACAAGTATAATAATCCTGTATGGGAGAGCTTCAAAGAACCTACTGATACAATTTTTCCAGGGCAGATACTACACAAGCCTAGCAAACTCAGGTCTCACACATCTAAGACTAGTCATTTTAAAGGGCGCTTTCAGCTTTATTTGCAAAAGGATGGAAATCTAGTGCTTTATTCTCTGTCTATGCCATCTGAAGACATTGAGAAACCTTATTTTGCCTCCATGACACTGCGATGGGATTCACAGTTGATCTTTAATGAGGCTGGATACATCTACATCCAAGACGCAGTGAAGACCTACAAGACCTACAATCTTACTAGGCAAGACCCAGGCTCAAGAGAAACTTTCTACCACATGGCTAGGATTGATCATGATGGAGTCAGACTATACAAACACCAAAGGGACAATACAAGTGATGGGAGCTGTCCTTCATCATGGACCATCGTGCAAGGCATTCCTGATGATATATGTGGTGCATTGGCCAGTGATCATGTTAATGCTGGTAATGGGTTCTGCGGACCCAATGGCATTTGTAGTACCTCAGATAATTCAAGTGGGAGAGCATTTTGCTCATGTCCTGATGAATTTTCTCACTTGATCCAACTTGACAATTGGGCAGCGTGTAAACCAATTTTCCATTGCCTAGCTGCCACAAGGGATGGGAAAAAAATAAAGAGCTTGTAGATTTTGTAAAGCTTAAAAACGTGGACTTTCCATTCACTTCATATAAACTAGTTGAAGGACCTCAGGTTAATGAGGCAAGCTGTAGACAGTTATGCCTCGACGATTGCTTGTATGGTGTGGCCATTTATGAGGAAAAAGGTAATTTATGTTGGAAGAAAACGTATCCTCTGTCCAATGGAAGACAAAGCCCCAATATTACTAGAATAACTCTCATCAAGGTACCTAAAGATCATGGTTCAGATAAGAAAGGCCAGTCTGTGGTAGATATCTTGGCAATACTCCTTGGTAGCTCTGTATTTCTCAATAGTCTTTTCTTCTTAATTAGTTCTATGGCTGTTTACTACTTATACTATAAAAAGATGAAATTGGCATGGAATATTGATAGAACACTTGCAACAAATGTGAGAAACTATACATATAAAGAACGCAAAGAAGCAACCAGGGGCGTCAAGCAAATATTGGGTAGAGGTGCTTTTGGAATAGTAGAAGAGATCTCATCATCAAATCCATTAAATGGAAGAAAAGAAATTATCTTCTTCAAACCTTTTTATTTTATTTTATTTCAGTAAAATATAAAAAAGATTTTCATGGTAGTATCTAGTGAGAGGAAAGACGCCTTGAATACCAAGTCTTAGTCTAGGTCTTCTTCAACCATGCAAATTAAGGCTTTAGAAGAAAGCACAATATAGAATCTACAAATAACAGGGGAATTGAGAGATAGAAAGGAAAACTTGAAGATATTAGATCTATGAAAAACAAAACTAAAAATGAAAAATTGTCCGAAATTTATTAACTCGATAATTTTCGAACTTAGTATTCATGTGTATTTTCGAACTTAGTATTCATGTGTATTGATGTTTGGTCATAGTTGGAAAATAGATTTAAAAGGAACACACTTTGCATTATTAATTTATTAAAACAATTGATAGCATTCACATTCATTTAAGATTTAGCCAAAAAGATTTCTACTATTCTAAAAAAAGAATCTATTTTAAAAATAAATAAATTAGCTAACTATTTTTAGAATGAAAAAGTTAACCTTTAAAATAGTCTAGAGGAAAACTCCTCCAGCTGTTGCAACAATTGCTAAGATCGTCCACATATGGTAAAAACAAATAAAATAGCAGTAAAAGTATAAATTAAATCAAAACATGTGATAATTAGGCAACATATCCACTTGGTGTAACCAAAACTTCTAAAATCTTTTATTATACGGTATTAGTATTAT
This sequence comes from Quercus variabilis, assembly GCA_030445155.1. Lineage (NCBI taxonomy): Eukaryota > Viridiplantae > Streptophyta > Magnoliopsida > Fagales > Fagaceae > Quercus > Quercus variabilis. Next base: position 1,287,231 of record CP129448.1, on the reverse strand, counting down.
GCCCATACAATGTATGCTTTAATAAAAAAAAAAAAAAATTATATGTAAATTAAATCAATATTTCACTAATATAATGAAATTGAAGATTGCTAACTTGTAAAACAGATTTTAACTCTTGGGATAGGTACATTTTGGATGGTGATTTACTGAGAATAAAAATCATTTTTCATTCCTTAATGAAATTCATTATTGATCGAAAGAAAATGAATTACCTTCTTCAAACCTTTTTTCCCTTTTAAATATTAGTATTCAAAGCATGGAAAGACACATGAAGTTTTGACTATTGTGGTCGTTCTAGGTCTTCTTAAATAATGCAAAGTTCATAATGCCAGTGATATGGATTAATGTTCACATTTCACTATGAAGCACTTTCCAAGAAAGCAGTTATACAAGTTGAGAAAGCACAAAAATGGCACCAGTCTTTGGCCATTGTTGAATCGGGGTCATTTAAATAATGCAAAGCTCATAATATTATTAGAAGAATATGTGAGCTAGTCATCATTAATTTATGAAACATTTTCTAAGAAGGTGCTAGATAGGGACTAGGAAAGCACCATTAACGCCAAAGATTTTGGCCGAATCTTTTCGAGTTTATAGGTTTTATTAAATAATGAAAAATGTTCATAATACCATTATTAGTATGGGCTAGACATCAATTAAAGCATGTTCCAAGAAAGTACTTATACATACACAATTTGAAAAGCACCATCAACCCTTGACATTGGTCTTCTTGAGAAGGACCTAATTGCAAAAAGTTGAGAAAGAAGACAAATCATAAGAGTTAATTAATTCAAAGTATTTATTCATTATAGAAAATGAATGATCTTCTTAACCTTTTTATTTTATATTAGTAAAATATAAAAAGATTGTCGTCTTAGTGGGTGGAAATTAAGATGCATTGGATACCAAGTCTTAGTCCAGGTCTTCTTCAATGATATAAAGACTTTCGAAGAAAGCACAAGACAGAATTTGGAAAAGCACCATTTTTAAATGTAACTTTTTTACTTGATGATTGAAGACCATATATAATTTGGGAATTAACAAATAGAGAGGATTTTTTTTTTTTTTTTTTTTTTTTTGAGAATCAATAGAGAGGAAAACTTGACTATATTAGAATGGAAAAGAAAGTTGAACATTAACTCCATAATGTTCGTACTTAGTATTCATGTCTATTGATGTTTGGTGATAGTTGGAAAATAGCTTTAAAAGGAATGCACTTTGCAATATTAATTTATTAAAACAATTGAGAGCATTTACATTCATTTAGGATTTAGCCAAAAAATTTCTACTATTCTACAATAAGAATCTTTTTTTTTTTTAATTGAAAACTATTTTAAAATGAATAAGTTAACCTTTAAACTAATCTGGAGGAAAACTCCTCCAACTCTTGTGACGATTGCTAAAACCATCCACCTGACCTATTAATTAGGTCAACAATCATGTAACTTATTTAAATAATACATCTAGATGGTTAATGACTTGCATGTAATGAGTTAGAGGAGATCCCACCAAACTAATTCTCTATTTTATTTAAGGAAAAAGTTTGGCCCTAAATATGTTTGGAACTATATTACGGTGGATTAAAATCGTTGTAATAAGTTTTAAAACTATTATGATGACTTCTTTACTTATTGCAGCGATTTTAAACCACCAAAATTAGTCAAGCAACTTTCAAATTTTTTTAAAATTTTGAAAACCCGATTTTTTACTTCAGACCTATTGCGATAGTTTCAAACCGCCGTAATAAGTCTTTAAATTCAGAAAAAAAAAAAAAAAAAAAAAGTCCCAACTTAATGAGTTATTACGACACTTTTAAAACTGTTGTTGTCAGGTTCTAAATATTTAGGATTAAATATTTAGATTACTGCTTTTATATATGTTGGCAAACCGAGATCAAAACATGTCTAGATTATATGTTAGACATTGCTCATGATGATTCAAGTTAGGATTCAAGTACATTCAAGCTACAGAAAGAAGAGTTAAATTTCAGTGAAGCTTAACCAATCAAAAATCGCAAACATGAAATTTCTACAAAATTCTATTTCAATCCAAACTTTGCTTAAACGTTTAGGGTTTTAAGTGAAAAAGTTCATGGTATAAAAGAAAAAACCTAACTACGTTTTAAAGGTTCTTGGAAGTCTTGTGAGTTACTCCTCTGAGATCTAAGAGGTTTTGTACCTTCTAACTCAACAAGTATATGCCAGATCAAGAGATCTACAATCAAGAACTAGTGGAAACAGGTTGCTGCAAAATATCAACGACTGACGGTGATTCGAAACCTTTGAGTGAGATCTCAAAGTCACAAACATGGGTGTTTGTGTGCTGCAAATTCAAGATAGAAGTGTCCATGGATTTGAAGCTACACGTGGTCGTGTGAGTAAGTTCTACAAGAGGCATCTTTAGATTTTAGAGAGAAAATCTATTGTAATCTTCCATTCTATCATAGCGGATTTGTTTTACCTTGAGGATAGCTAGGTTAAATCCTCCCCAAGTTTTCTATCTTAAAATTGTTGGTTTCATTAGTTTTCCTAGGTAATCATATCGCTTGTCTTCTTTACTTTTCCACACTTAGTGATATGATTGTATGTGTTTAACCTAGATCTGAATAATCTAAGTAACTACTTAGCTAATTAATTAGGTTAGACAGTTTGGTTTTAAGGGATCTAAACATAAACAAACAGCCGCAATAGATCATTAAAACCTGAGAAATGTTAAAACCTATAGCGGCAGTTTTAAAACCGCCGTAATAGATCTTTAAAATTCAAAAAACTTATCAAGCTATTACGGTGGTTTTAAAACTGCCACTATAGATCATTAAGTTGGGATTTTTTTTTTTTTTTTTTTCTGAATTTTAAAGATCTATTACGGTGGTTTTAAAACTGTCCCAATAAAAACTATAGCAGCGGTTCTAAAACCATCGTAATGGGTTTTCAATATGATCAAACCTATAGCAACAGTTCTAAAACCGTTGTAATTGGTCATACCATATATATATATATATATATTTCAAACCTATAGTAGCAGTTTTAAAATGCCATAATAGCCCTACCTATTCTGGCAATTTCTTAAAGACCTATAGTAGGGTATCTATAGCAGTGGTTTAAAAAGTGCCGGCTTTAAATTGCAGTAAAAGGTCAAGCTATTGTGGCAGTTTCTAAAAGCACTGTTTTAGGTCTCCTATAGTGACAGTTTTCAAAACCGTTAGAAAAAAAACACAGTTGTAGAACCAGATTTTTGTAGTGATGGTTTTGATATATGATTGTATGTGTGTGTTGGGCGGCATCCCTTTGATGTCTTTTATTGAGGTTTCCAACTCTCTTTCATCTTTCCCTTTAGTTTGTATTCTTTGAAAAGGGAGTGTATACATCTTTTTATGTTTCCTCTCTTTTCCTTTTCTAATAAAACTATTTATTTATTAAAAAAAAAAAAAAAAAAAAAAACTAACCTATATAAATTCTCCTAAGATGTAGAAGAATGGTAATAATTTGAAATACTTCAGGGGAAGTCTCAAACTTAACCATGGGGTTGGGTGCTTCTAAATAATGTCAATAGAAGAACCAATGTGAATTTTCTTTAAAAAAAATTATATGGTTTGTAATTGTATGGAACTTGCTATTAGGCGAGTCTTTATTGACTTCTCCAAAATCCTACTTTTTTTGGTCCACAGGGTATTGAATTTCAATATTTTTCTAGATTGTTTTATGGGGGCACAAATGATACCTAGAAACTCATGGAAAGTTACTGGAGGGATCTGTTGAGGATAGTTTCAATATGGGAAAATAGAGGTTTTTGGAACTAGATTTGGAGACTAAATGCGCAGCCAAAACCTATACTCTTTGCTTGAAAGGTGATCAACAATATTTTACTTATGAATTAGCTCAATCTATATTGTAGGAAAATAATTTCATTATTCTCAAATGAAATATGTGGGATAGTGCAAAATCAGTGACACATATATTATGGGAGTGCTCAGAAGTGCTGGAAGTCTAAAACAGACCAACCATGATGTTTCCATATGTATGGTGTTCTTCTATCTTTTACTGAACTGCTGGGTAAAACAAAATGGCATGTCATGGAGGTGGAGGTCATGTTGAATATAGCCTGGCTATTATGGTACAATCGGAACCAAAGGTGGGTGGGTGAAGCTCTAGAGATAGCAGTGAATTTGGTGCATACATCCTCTAATCTTGCTATGGAATTTATGGCAGCTCAGAAAAGTAATTAGACGAGAATGTCTATTGAAGAGTGTAGATGGAGACCTCCTATAGGTATCTATATTATAAGGTAAATTTGGCTATGTAGGAATTACAAAACAGTGCTTATTATATATATATATATATATATTGCAGAATAGTATATGGTATTGTTTGGGGGTAGTTCGTGATAGTGGAAACTAATGTACAGCAGCTATATGTTCCCAAAAAAAAAAAAAAGCATCAGGGAATGGCCAAATTGGAGTCATGAAATTGTTGTGGTTGTTTGTAGTTGTTCCTATGACTGATTATTTGATTAAGTTTGTCTTTCATTATTCTCCTTTAGGTTTGGTAAGATTTTGGACGAGTTGGTCACTTAAGTCTGGGAAGAGTTGTAGACTTTGTTGGACAAGTTGTTCACTTCACATTTTTTATAACTTGTTTTAGCAACTTTTCAAACATGAATAATTCATTATAGTGAAGAGTTTTCACCTTTTAATTTTTTTACAATTACTATTACAATTATGATAATTCATGTAAAATTAGAATACCTTTTTGTATAAAATATACTTTCATAAGAATTTTGCGCGTGTATCGCATGGGTTAGCAACTAATTTTATATATATAACAAGGACAAAATTGCTAAATGTCCTTTTCTCCTAAATTAAGTAGCGTTTTACCTCATTTCCCAAACTAATTAGGGAAATGCCCCTCTTTTGAAAATCGATTTTCTCAAAATCGAGTTATGCCCTGTAGGGTCGGTTTTGGCGGTCCAAGCCCAAGGAGGGATGGATTTGGAGCCCACTGAACCCAAAACAATGAATTTTGTAGAGTGTGGGTGAAAGAGCAAGGCGAACAGCAAAAATAACAGTATGCAACAGCCACACTAGTGAAGGAATTCTAATTAATAACTGCTCGGATGGGTATAAGAACAACGTCCGAAGAGGTGACTTCCCTTGGAGGGTTACAATTCTTGCTACTATAGTAAGTAATACACTTTTTTCTCTGTGAACTCCCCCCCCCCATCAGGGGATTTTCCCACTTATATAGTACTTCCTCACTCTATCTTGATCGTCCACTTGTTCATCACCCAGACATCCACTCGAGTGCTTGTCCCATCAAGGGTGTTCCCCAGACTTATGTAAGTGGCGATAGCAGGTTGATACTGTTCAGGGGTCTCTTCCACATTAATGCGGCCAGAGAGGTAGGTGTGGTGTAATTAATGCGGTGGTTGAGGTCTGTCTTTTAGATGCTTCTCTGATCCAGTTATGTTCCCCCGCGTCCGAGGCCCATTCTGTCACTACACCTGCCGAGAGAATCGCTCGGGCTGCAAAAGGTTGAACGTCAGATCCGAGGGTATTGGACTCCTCGGATCGTCGAACCCATCCTCGGATCGTGGACACCCTTCACCAGATGTTATTCGAGCCTTTAACCAGGCTTTTTCAGCTCTTCTGGAAACGGTGGGCCGTAGGTAGGGCCTTGGGCCCAATGCCTTTGGCTGGGTTTTCTCCCCTCACAATAGCCCCTCAAAATTGTATTTTTTTCCTCATATCCGAAGGGAAAAAATATGATTTTGACCTGCCACGGAACAAGAAGCTTGGGTGCATGCCAATTCGAGCTGGCACGTGTGTGGGGGCCTTGGGATAGATGCTTCATTAATGCCATTGCGGTTTCCACACTCCCAAGCCGCAGCATTAATTGCACCAGGTGGCGCCCTGTCTTTCGTATCCAACGGTGAGCGATTGATCAGACGGTGGTGGTCTTTTTCTCGGAATTTGGGCGGGAATGCCCTGACCTTTCGCTTGACCCGGTATAAAGCCTCAGAGGAAGTTATTTCCTCCCCACTTTTGCAAATCTTCAGACGCTCCAGCAAGAACAGACGCACTGCCCCGCACAAATCCTTCAGTCACTGCTTTCAAGCTTCCCCAGAATCATCACGAACCTTCCTACGAGCCTGAAACCCTTCCAGAGATTTGTTCCCGGTGAGTCATCGCACAACTCCTTTAATTCTCTCTTCGGCCCATCGTCTCTTTTAAGCACTATGGGAAAGCTTGAGTACATGGTGGACAGCCCTGAACGACTTGAGGAGTTTAGGGCCACATATCGCATACCCCCTAACGTGGGTGTGAAATATTGCCCCCCAGAAAAGATACTAACAGAACGCAAAACGGGGGAGGTGGTCATCCCCCTCATCGCCTTCAAAGAAGGAGGAATGACAATCCCCATGGGTCCCATCACCACTAACTACCTCCGGAACCACAGGCTTACTCCCTGGCAGTGCGCGCCCAACATGTTTAGGATCCTAGGAGCGATTGAGGACCTTGAGCGCCATCTGGGGTTGGGCCTCACCTGGCTAGACGTAGTACATATGTACGAATGCCACAGCCAGCAAGACGCCGGGTACTACTTAAAATCCCGGTCGGATGTTGTCAGGCTCATCTCCTGTCTTCCCAAGTCCAACAAAGGGATGAAGGACGACTACGTGATCATTTCGGGCGCCTGGCATGACGGCAATGGTTGCCCGACCAGGCTTGGGGAGCCAGGTGGGACGTTAGATCTAGGCTCACTAACTGTAGGCTTAGGGACCTTGTTTTTTGACGTTTTTTCTTCTTTTTTTTTTTTTTTTTACTTCTCTGTTTTTGAGATTGACCCCTTTTTTGTACTGCCATGCAACAGATAAAAGACACGTTTCTCCTCGGCTTAGTCTGACGAACGTCGCCGCCCTCAACTTCCTTTTGAGATCAGAGATCTTCGTGAGCGAGGACGGGCAACTGCGGTCTGCTCCCCTCATCCTCGGATACACAGCGAAGCCGAAGAGTATCCAACCGGCCGGCAACGCAATCGTACAGGGAGATCATCGCCTAGCAAGAATTGACGTTGGTCGGACGAACTTCTTGGCGCCATACGATCTTGAACCTGTTCCCCACCCAAATCCTCGGAACGTGCCTCCCATTGTTCAACCCCTCCAGCAAGTTCTCCCCGGACAAGAGATTGAAGGTGAGGGGGTCGGCTCTTCAACTTCCTCACTAGAAGAGCAGATAGACGGCTTTCGGTTCGAGGGAGACACTTCAGGAGTTCAGCAGGTGGTAGAGGTCTCTGACGCCGAGGAAGAAACCTACGATCGGCCGGACGTCCGTCTTAATTTGCTAGCCGCTCACTTAGAGGATTCCTCGGACGAAAACGACATGGATCTGAGGCTCCTGATGAAGGGCAGAGGCCAAAAGCCCGATCCGAAAGGTGCTGGGACCTCCACGGCAGTGGCGACACTTCCTCCTGCGCCTCCTGCGCCTACCCAAGTCCCTAACCCAAATTTGAAGGTGATACCAAACCTTCAGAAAAAGAGACCCCACAATGAGGTTGGGGGGAAACAGGTGCCACCGGCCAAGGGGGGCAAGCAGCAAAAGGTGGCGAAGGACAGCAGGACGCACAGGGCTTCCTCTCTCGAGAGCCGAGAGGAGCCCACCGGTGCAGACGTGCGCCGAGGAGGGGGACCGCGAATCTGGTCTCCTAGATTGGAGCTGGATGGCGCTCCAATCCTGTGGGACACCTCCCTCAGGAATTACGATGGAGGGAGGGTAGGCTACGTCGCCGAGGCCCTGCAGCAGCCGCTCCTCCTCCCACATGATATGACCTCCTTCGGGCGCTTCTCCCAGAAGGAGCTGTTCATGTCCCTTAAAAGGGATTTGGCCCTGGTAAGTGTACCCTCCCTAAGTATAGGTTTTACATTCAATTGGCTTTATTCCTTAGCTTGATGCTGGAAATGTTGTTATGCAGCTTACCCAGCAGGTTTACGTGGCCGAGGGAATGAACGAGGACTCATGGCTTAAAGCTCGGGCGGCATCCCAATCCCAGCTTGAGGCGGAGGCCTCTCTTGGTCAACTGAAGGAGGAGCATGCTCGGACATCCGAGGAACTAAAATTGGCGCTCACTGAAAAGCGAAGCCTCGAGGCCGGGCTTAAAAATGCTGAAAAGCAGGCCGAGGAACAGCGTGGCCAATTACGCATGTCCGAGATCAACCTGGAAACCGAGAGGGAGCTGGTGAAGGGTCTGCGAGCTGAATTGCAGAAGGCCAAGGCGACTGCCCAGGTGTTTGAGCAAAATGCCAGGCTGGCTAAGGAGGCAGTTGAGGCCGAAAGGAAAGCGGCGTACCAGATGGGGGTAGAGACGACTACATCCCAGCTTGTGGAGCAGTTCGCCTCGGTCAGCCGAGACTACTGCCTCGTAAGTTGGGGTAAAGCCTTGGATGCCGCTGGAGTTTCGGCCGATTCGGAGCTGAGGCTGCCTGGGAGCGTGTATTATCATCCTGAGATCCGAGAACTCCCAGAAACAGACCTCCCTGCCACTCAGACTCCAGAGACCCTCCAGGAACAGCCGGACGACAAGGGCAAACCAGCTGAGCCGGCCAATGGTTCGGGCAAAGAGAAAGTTCCTACTGAAGCCAAGGACCAAGCCTCCAAAGCATCTGAACGGACAGGTCACGTTGCTGACCCTGGGCCTCCTCCAGCGAAAGAGTAGATACATAGGGCTTTCATTTTGCACTTGTAATTTTTGTTCTTTGCTTAAAGAATTGTAACTTTCCCCTTTTTTTTTTTTTTTTGTTGACTCTATATGTAGACCTTCTTTCTTTAATGGAATAGTTCCCCATTTGCCTTCGATGTTTTTGATACATGTTTCATTACTTATTATTGCCACACACATAACTACACGTTGCAATCATGACATAAAAATGCAAGTACCTTGACCGATACGTCATATTGGTGATGTGAGTAATCGGAATTAACATTGAAAAGGATAGGCCAGATAAGAGATGTTGATGAGTAATGGTTGAAATGAATGCTTATGCGAGTCTCGCGTCCCTTTCCAGATTAAACATAGGTTATTGTCCCTCGGTTTCGGATTGAACTAACCCAAATCATCTGGTCCGAGGACTACAGGCATGATTTGGATTTAAGTTTAAACACTGATGGAGTGTTAACTAACCCAAATCATCTGGTCCGAGGACTACAGGCATGATTCGGATTTAAGTTTAAACACTGATGGAGTGTTAACTAACCCAAATCATCTGGTCCGAGGACTACAGGCATGATTCGGATTTAAGTTTAAACACTGATGATGTTAACTAACCCAAATCATCTGGTCCGAGGACTACAGGCATGATTCGGATTTAAGTTTAAACACGTGTTAACTAACCCAAATCATCTGGTCCGAGGGCTACAGGCATGATTCGGATTTAAGTTTAAACACTGATGGAGTGTTAACTAACCCAAATCATCTGGTCCGAGGACTACAGGCATGATTTGGATTTAAGTTTAAACACTGATGGTGTTAACTAACCCAAATCATCTGGTCCGAGGACTACAGGCATGATTCGGATTTAAGTTTAAACACTGATGGAGTGTTAACTAACCCAAATCATCTGGTCCGAGGACTACAGGCATGATTCGGATTTAAGTTTAAACACTGATGATGTTAACTAACCCAAATCATCTGGTCCGAGGACTACAGGCATGATTCGGATTTAAGTTTAAACACGAGTGTTAACTAACCCAAATCATCTGGTCCGAGGACTACAGGCATGATTCGGATTTAAGTTTAAACACTGATGGAGTGTTAACTAACCCAAATCATCTGGTCCGAGGACTACAGGCATGATTCGGATTTAAGTTTAAACACTGATGGTGTTAACTAACCCAAATCATCTGGTCCGAGGACTACAGGCATGATTCGGATTTAAGTTTAAACACTGATGGAGTGTTAACTAACCCAAATCATCTGGTCCGAGGACTACAGGCATGATTTGGATTTGAGTTTAAACACTGAGTTGACACACAGTGGACATGCTGGCTGACGAAAAAGGCTTGATTAATAAAAGTACTTCTTCAAGTTGTTTACATTCCACGGACGTGGTATTACATGACCGTCAAGGTCTTCCAAAAAATATGCTCCGATGCCTGCTCCAGAGGTGATGCGGTATGGTCCCTCCCAATTAGGTCCCAATTTTCCCCAAGCTGGGTTCTTCGCCGTGCCCACAACTTTCCTCAGCACCAGATCACCGGGTTCTAGGGGTCTTGCCTTTACGTTAGCATCATAACCTTGCTTGAGTTTTTGTTGATAGTGTGCCAGCCGAACCATTGCATTCTCCCTCTTTTCCTCAATCAAGTCTAAGCTCTTCTGCAATTGTTCATCGTTGTCGGTTGGATTGAATGTGCCTGTTTTTATCGTTGGGAAACCGGTTTCCAAAGGGATGACAGCTTCGGCCCCATAGGTCATTGAAAAGGGGGTTTCCCCGGTAGACCGATGAGGCGTAGTCCTGTAAGTCCAGAGTACGTGCGGCAGCTCGTCTACCCATCTACCCTTCGCATCATCTAACCTCTTCTTTAGGCCATTCAGTATGACTTTGTTGACGGCTTCCGCTTGTCCATTGCCCTGGGGATAGGCAGGAGTGGAGTATCTGTTCGTAATTCCCAACTCGCTGCAGTAGTTCCTGAATGCCCTACTATCAAACTGCAAGCCATTGTCCGAGATGAGAGTGTGAGGAACTCCAAACCGAGTGACAATGTTCTTCCACACGAACTTTTGCACATCAACGTCTCTGATATTGGCTAGCGGTTCGGCTTCGACCCACTTGGTAAAATAGTCTGTTCCGACCAGGATGTATTTCTTGTTTCCTGCAGCTTTGGGGAAAGGTCCCACAATATCCAAGCCCCATTGGGCGAAGGGCCATGGGCTAGATAGCGGATTAAGATTTCCTCCCGGTTGGTGAATGTTCGGAGCAAAGCGTTGACACTGATCACACTTTTTGACGTATTCATGCGCCTCCTTTTGCATGTTAGGCCACCAGTAGCCTTGGGTGAGAGCTCGGTGAGCCAAGGACCTACCTCCAGTGTGGCTCCCACAGATTCCCTCGTGCAGCTCCTCCAGCAGTATTTCAGTCGCTTCGGGGTGTACACACAGCAAATATGGTCCCGAATAGGAGCGTTTGTACAGTTTCCGGTCCTCGGATAGCCAGAACTTTGCCGCTTTCCTCCGAACTTTATCGGCTTCATCCTTCCCTTCAGGCAAGACATCTTCTTTGAGGAATTTGATTAAGGGATCCATCCAGCAAGGCCCTGCCCTGACCTGGTGAACCTGGACTGCCTCTGGTCTTGTTTCTGTAGGCCTGAGCAAGTCCTCGACGAGGATGATCCTCGGCAGGTCCTACACCGAAGAGGTGGCAAGCGTGGCTAAAGAGTCAGCGTGTGAGTTGCCACTTCGGGGGATATGCAGCAATTTGAAAAAGTCGAACTCTGATTGGAGGTGTTTAACACGGCTCAAGTACCCCTGCATTCTCTCGTCCTTTGCCTCAAACTCGCCTTGTACTTGGCCTACTACCAGTCTCGAGTCCGAGAACAACTCCACAGACTTCCCACCCATTCTTCGGACCATAGTCATTCCCATCAACAGAGCCTCATATTCCGCCTCATTATTCGTTGCTGAGAAGTCCAGCCTTAACGATTTCTCGATAATGATTTTCTCAGGGGATATCAGTACTAACCCAACTCCGGAACCCCTCTGATTTGCCGCGCCATCGACGTACACTTCCCAAGGGGGGGATTCTGTTGGGAGATCATGCCAACTGATTTTTCATCCATGCCTGACGGGGGTTCTATTTCTTCTGCTTGGGGTTCCGTGAACTCAGCCACCAGATCAGCAAGAACCTGTCCCTTAACCGAAGTGCGGGGCATATACCTTATATCAAAAGCCCCTAAGATTGTACCCCACTTAGCAATCCGACCAGTATAATCGGCGCTTCGGAGCACCGCTTTGAGTGGTAGCTGTGTTAGAACGATGACCGTGTGGGCTTGGAAGTAGTGAGGTAGCTTCCGCGTGCCAAGCACCACTGCAAGGATAGCTTTCTCTAGAGGCAAGTAACGGACCTCGGCCTCGTGCAGCGACTTGCTTACGTAATAAACAGGCCTCTGCACTCCAGAGTCCGATCGTATTAGCACTAGGCTCACTGCATAGGGGGCTACAGCGATGTAGGCGAACAGCACCTCGTCAGGCTCGGGGCTGGACATGATGGGTGGCCGGGCCAGATAATCCTTGAGTTGCTGGAATGCTAGAGCACACTCCTCAGTCCACTCGAATCCCTTCCATTTGTTGAGTAGAGAGAAGAAAGGACGGCATCTGTCTGCTGACCTGGAGATGAACCGATTGAGGGCCGCGGTCATTCCGGTCAGTTTCTGGACCTCCTTGGGATTCCGAGGAGCACGTAGGTCATTAATGGCCTTTATCTGGTCGGGGTTGACTTCAATTCCCCTGTGGGTGACCATGTATCCTAAAAACTTGCCAGATCCTACACCAAACGAGCACTTAGAAGCATTTAAACGTAGCTTGTGCCTTCGTAAGGTCTCGAAAGTAATTTCAAGGTCTCTTATGTGCTCAGCTATGACCTTGCTCTTCACCACCATGTCGTCTATATAAACCTCGATATTTTTGCCCAGCCATGGCTCGAACATCCTGGTCATCATCCTCTGGTAGGTAGCTCCCGCGTTCTTCAAGCCGAACGGCATCACTTTATAGTGGTAGTTGCCAATAGGGGTGACAAAAGCAGTTTTCTTCTGGTCTTCCATCGCTAACGGTATCTGGTGGTAGCCTTGGAAGGCGTCCAGGAAGCTCATCCGAGGGTGGCCGACAGTGGCATCCACCAACTGGTCTATTTTCGGCATAGGGAACGGATCTTTAGGGCATGCCCTATTCAAATCCGTGAAATCTACGCACACTCGCCACTTCCCACTCTTCTTCTTCACCACCACGGTGTTTGCGAGCCACTCGGGGTAAAAAACTTCTTTGATAGCCCCAGCTTGTTTGAGTTTCGCTACCTCATCTCTCACTGCCTCGGCATGTTCCTTGGATGGGCGCCGAATAGGCTGTTTCTTGGGGGTGATTAGGGGATTCACCTTCAGGTGATGGCATATAAACTCCGGGTCAACCCCGGGGGCTTCGTACGCACTCCAGGCAAATACATCGAGATTTTTCTTGAGGAACCCTATCAACTCCTCCTTCTCTTGAAGAGGCAGCTGAGATCCGACCTGGAAGAACCTGTCAGGATCGTCTCCAATGACCACTCTGGTTAGCTCCTCACACCGAGTGTCTTCATCTGGCACTCCAGAGGGAACTCCTCGGGACTGTGATTGCTATAAATTCCCCCCCGTCACGTCCAAGGACTCGGCCGGGGCCTTATGCTGGATGGCAGCCACCATGCACCGTCGGGCGACGGACTGGTCCCCTCGGATCTCATGTATCTGCCCTTCCGACGGATATTTGATCTTCTGGTGCAAAGTCGAAGGAACGGCTCCAAGCGCATGAATCCAGGGTCTGCCCACGAGTGCCGTGTAGGGCGAATATGCGTCCACAACTATAAAGTCCAGTTCCACCACCTCGAAGCCAGACTGCACCGGTAAGCGTATCCGGCCTTTTGGGACGACCGGGCGTCCTTCAAAGCTCAAGAGGGGAGAATCATACGGCGTTAGGTCTAGGGGCTTCAGGCCCAGCCCCTTGTAGAGGTCCGGGTACATTATCTCCACAGCACTGCCCTGATCCACCATCACCCTTTTCACATCGTACCCCCCTATCCTGAGGGTGATGACTAGTGCGTCATCATGGGGTTGGATGGTGCCGATCTTGTCTTCATCTGAGAATCCCATGATAAAGGGGGCAACCGACTCAGCTCTCTTCGGTTCTCGGCATGGCCCCCCAGTTGATGGTCGGCCTACCGACATGACTTTCAATGGCCAGGACCCCGTTCTCCCCGGCGCGGCGAGGACGACGTTTATGGTGCCTAGCGGTGGCTTTGAGGGATCAACTCCGTGCGTCCTTGAACCCGCCTGCCCGTGGCCGCTGGAGGGATGCAAGAGGTGTTTCAGTTTACCGTCGCGAACCAGCTGGTCCAAGTGATCCCACAGGCTCCTGCAATCTTCCGTGGTGTGCCCATGGTCTTGATGGTACTGGCAGTATAGATTGTGGTTGCGTCTCTCTGGGTTTCCTACCATCTTATTCGGCCACCTGAAGAACGACTCATTCTTGATCTTTTCCAGGACTTGATGCACTGGCTCTTTGAACACGGTATTAACCGCTTGAGGATTCGTCGATCCTGATTGCCCGGCAAAGTCTCTCCTGGGTTTGCTGTAATTATAACGGTCGGACCGCGATTCCCTCCTATCCTGAGAGACAATCTTGTCCTTTCCCTTGCCCTGCTGCCGATCTTCTTCAACCCTCTTGTACTTCTCTATGCGGTCCATTAGCTGTCGTACGTTCGTGACCGGCTTGCCAGATAGAGATGCCCTCAAACCATGGTCGGCAGGGAGGCCTAGCTTGAACGTGTTGAGGGCCATTGCATCATTGTTGCCTTCCACCTCGTTGAACATCTCCCAGTATCTGTCTGAGTATGCCTTCAATGACTCAGACTCCTGCATAGACAGTGACAACAACGAAGAAAAAGGCCTGGCCACCCTCCGGCACGTGACGAAACGAGAGCCGAATGCTTGAGTAAGCTCCTTGAAGGAGTTGATGGAGCCTGCCTTCAGACCATCAAACCACCTCATGGCGACAGGTCCCAGACTGGAGGGGAAGACCTTGCACATAAGAGCCTCGTCTCTGGAGTAGACAGCCATCCTCTGGTTAAATTGACTCACATGCTCTACGGGGTCAGTTTTACCGTTGTAGATGGTGAAAGTGGGCTGGTTAAAACGCCGAGGAAGTCTAGCCCCATCAATCCTGCGGGTGAAGGGTGATTTAGAAATCTGGTTCAGAGCCCTATTCATGGCGTCGTTCTCCATGTCTCCACGTGATGGACTCCTACGTTGTTGCTTACGATGAGACGACTCCTCATAAGTGTAGGACTCACTGACTGGTGTCCTAGACTTGTGTTGATAAGAGATGATAAGAGACATCCTGTTCGTCATCAAGATCATCCTCAGAGTACGAGGAGGCCCGTTTCCTCTTCGCGTAGCGTAACTCCCTCTTTAGTTTTTCCACCTCCAACTGCAGATCACGGTTCTCCTTTGCATGGGCCATGTGACTTCCGCCCTGTGATTGGCTCTGGCTAAGACGCACAGTGTGCACACTCCCCTCGCGGTTTTGTCTCCTCTCCAAGTTGACGAAATGGTCCACGTGCTGGGATGCTCTGGATTCTGCCTGTTGTTCGCCTAATCCTGCCATTGTCGACTGTTGTTTTCACTCCTGCACGTGCTCTTCCCACAGACGGCGCCAATTGTAGGGTCGGTTTTGGCGGCCCAAGCCCAAGGAGGGATGGATTTGGAGCCCACTGAACCCAAAACAATGAATTTTGTAGAGTGTGGGTGAAAGAGCAAGGCGAACAGCAAAAATAACAGTATGCAACAGCCACACTAGTGAAGGAATTCTAATTAATAACTGCTCGGATGGGTATAAGAACAACGTCCGAAGAGGTGACTTCCCTTGGAGGGTTACAATTCTTGCTACTACAGTAAGTAATACACTTTTTTCTCTGTGAACTCCCCCCCCCCATCAGGGGATTTTCCCACTTATATAGTACTTCCTCACTCTATCTTGATCGTCCACTTGTTCATCACCCAGACATCCACTCGAGTGCTTGTCCCATCAAGGGTGTTCCCCAGACTTATGTAAGTGGCGATAGCAGGTTGATACTGTTCAGGGGTCTCTTCCACATTAATGCGGCCAGAGAGGTAGGTGTGGTGTAATTAATGCGGTGGTTGAGGTCTGTCTTTTAGATGCTTCTCTGATCCAGTTATGTTCCCCCGCGTCCGAGGCCCATTCTGTCACTACACCTGCCGAGAGAATCGCTCGGGCTGCAAAAGGTTGAACGTCAGATCCGAGGGTATTGGACTCCTCGGATCGTCGAACCCATCCTCGGATCGTGGACACCCTTCACCAGATGTTATCCGAGCCTTTAACCAGGCTTTTTCAGCTCTTCTGGAAACGGTGGGCCGTAGGTAGGGCCTTGGGCCCAATGCCTTTGGCTGGATTTTCTCCCCTCACATGCCCTATAGTGGCGTTTTTAAGGAGCCTATAGTGACGTTTTCAGGACTTATAGTGACATTTTGTAACTCGACTTCCATTAAATCTAGTTATAGACAATTTTTTTAATTTTTTTTACCTATAACTCGATTTTATATAAAATCGAGTTATAAAACGCCACTATAGGTCCTGAAAACGTCATTATAGGCTACTTAAAAACGCCACTATAGGGTCTAACTTGATTTTGAGAAAATTGATTTTCAAAAAAGGGGCATTTCTCTAAGTAGTTTGAAAAATATGGCAAAATGCTACTTAGTTTTCCCAAAAATGGCATTTAGCAATTTTGTCCTATATAACAATAATCCAATTCCATAACTATATACACCAACATGCATAGAAATTATAAACACTGAAATATTCTAAAATATTTAATTTTAAAAAAGAAAAATATTACAGCTAAAATAATAACTTGGTTCCTAGCACGAAGCATAATGGGTTTAGTGACAATTGACACGCCCAAATCGCTAAACCAGTTGGAGCAAATCCTTCTGGAAAATCCAGCAATGAAAGATGCAAATAAACAATTTAACTAATTAATGTAACAAACAATGTAATACACATTACACAATACGAAAGCACAAACAAATTCCTTTGTAATGCAAGAATTACTCATAATCCACGTTTCGAACACGAAAAATATTTCACATGGCCTATCATCTTAGCCAATTATTGTGATGAATCATAGAACTTTTTCAATGACATAAATAAAATAAAATGAACAGTTCAACATTAAATCTATTTGCCACGATGGAGAAAAAAAAGACTATATATCTTTATAAAAACTTAAATTTATAAAGACTAAAATTAAATATCTTAAAAGATATGGACCACTTTAAGCCTTTTCTAGAAAAATTTGTAATAGTCTATGTAGCACAGATATAGGCATGATACGTACACGTTGAGGATATGACAATTAATTAATTAATATTTATTTTTAGGTATAAATATTTTATATTATTTTGGATTTAAAATTAAAGTATGTAACAACAATGAAATGTTTAAAAATATACCTAAAATTAATTTAAAAACAATAAAATATTGTTTAAAGTACGAACAAAAAGAGTTCCAATAAACTAGACACCCATAAAAAGAGTTCAAATAAACAACATTCAACATCAAAATAGAACAAGTGAATTTAAAAATGATTTTTTTTTCTTTCTAAGTGTATACTTGACACGTTTGTGTCTTTGTCAGATACGTGTCAGACGCCATGTACGTTGGCAATTTAGCCGTGTCCATGCTTCCCAGGTAATAGTTTATATATATATATATATATATATATATTATTTGGTTATTGATAGTGTGAAAGAAAAAAAAAATCAGTAGTTCATCATACAAACATATGTCCTTTCGAAATCTCACTATAATCTGAAAGCTATTGAATTTGTACAAAGCAAGTGTAGATGGGCTTGAATTTTCTGAGTAAATAGTAACCTGGGATTTTAAAAGAAAAGGTGATAAAAGATAATGGTTATTTTTAAAAAGGATTAAAAAAAATAAAAGAAGAAAAGAATAGGTTTGTTATGATTCAAAGAGAGACAGAAGACAGTGATTGGCCCATGAATGAAAGAATCATGAAGTAAAAATAAAAATAAAAATTAGAGAAACATAAAGGTAATATAGATGGACAAAATTGCCCTTTGCCCTTTTCGGGAAAATTAAATAGCCTTATACTCCCCTTTCCCAAACTAATTAAGGAAATACCCTTCTTTTAAAACTCGATTTGTGATAAATCGAGTTAGATCCTATAGTAGCATTTTTAAGGACCTATAGTGGCGTTTTGTAACTCAACCTCAATGAAATTGAGTTATAGGTAAAAAAATTGCCAATAACTCGATTTCATTGAAATTGAGTTAAAAAACGTCATTATAAGTCCTTAAAACATCACTATAGGTTCTTTAAAATGCCACTATAGAGCTTTATAATTTTTTTTTTTTTTAACTCGATTTATCACAAATCGAGTTTTAAAAGAGAGACATTTCCCCAATTATTTTGGGAAATGGAGTATAAAGCTATTTAATTTGCCCGGAAAGGGCAAAGGGCAATTTTGTCCATATATAGATAGAGGGGAGCACATGCATTGTATAAATTAATGAGAAAGGCGCAGCTAGTGGACAAACTGAAAGAAGAAGAAGATCAATGAGAAAGGCGCAGCTAGTGGACAAACTGAAAGAACTTTCTCAGCTGGTGGACGAACTAAAAGAAAAAGAAGAAGAACTTTCTCAGCTGGTGGACGAACTAAAAGAAGAAGAAGAAGAAGAGGAAGAGGAAGAAGGAGAAGAGGAAGTGGAAGAGGAAGAAGAAGTAGAAGAAGAGGAAGAGGAAGTGGAGGAGGAGGAGGAAGAGGAAGAAGAAGAAGAAGAAGAAGAAGAAGAGGAAGAGGAAGAGGAAGTGGAGGAGGAGGAGGAAGAGAAAGAAGAAGTAGAAGAAGAAGTGGAAGAGGAAGAGGAAGATGAAGAAGTGGAAGAGGAAGAGGAACCTGAGGTAAAACTTATGTTGGATTTTTCTTCTTTTTTCTCTTTTTTATTTTTATTTTTTTTGCTCTTAAAGGGTTTAAATTCATCCGTCAAGGTTGTGTTCATTACATGCAAACAGTTACACACAATTTTACACACACCACATTATTGAACTAAAACAATGTCTTGAAATCACGATTTTGAACTTGAAAATTGTGATTTCAAGTCATGGTTTCAGTTAAAAAATGGGGTGTGTGTAAGAGCTTATGTGCAACAAGTATTATCCCATCACGACTGGCATCCCACTTCTATCCATCAAAAAAAAATATATATATTTAAATCATCACTAAATGTGAATTTTTTTTTTGGGATTTTTTATTTACTTGTATGTTTTCTTGGAAATATTAAACTATTACAAATAATACTACAAAATACTTAAAAACCGAAATGACAGAACATAATGGATGACACATCAATATTAGATGAGTAATGTTATAGGCACCAACTACTTTACAACATTTTAACAAATTGTTGTTATTGCAAATTTTTACTAGTTCTCATTTGGATCGGCCACTGACATTATTTTTTCAATTACCAATAACTACACACCACATCAACAGTTTATAAAAAAAATTTGTAGCTCTACCGTTTTCCATATCGGATTAGATAAATTCATTCTTACTTTTTTGCTTCCTAATTAAAAGGTTCACACATCATTTATTGGACCTCTAATAAAATTAGTAAATATCCTTAACATCTCTCATATATTTAAAGACAAAGTTTTGCTATAAACTTAGTTGTACTCTACTCAATATCTTTTTATTTGATGTGAATTTTGACAAATCTACCATTAAATTATATTTTCTTCTTATATTCTCTATGCTACAAAATTTATAGATAATCAAAGATCATTAGCTACGTTATCAATTAAATGTTTAAATTTCAAGTTTTTGTTGTATAAAATTATGCGTAAAAATAAGTTTATGGACCAAATGGTAAATAATATCTAACTAGCACAAAATTTGACATTTGTGTTAAAAATATAAAGAAAATGCAATCTAATAGTTAGATTTTCAAAGCATGTAGTTATACTAACTTTTTTAGTGACCAAACATTGTCCTAATATTCATGTTTATGGAATTTTGAATTTCTAAAATAAAATGTTCTGACATTTTAAGTGTGTAATAATTTTTCATTTAGAGGTATTCTGGAGTATGATTTTCTTAAGCATCACTCATATATTTAGCATGCATGTTGCGTCATTTTGGGTCTAATAAATTTTCATTTATAGGTATATTAGCCTCTTTAAGTTGATTTGCGTAAGTGCATGTGTTTAGTGGGGTGTGGGGGACAAGGGTTGGGGTTCAGATTTCTAGAATAGAGTTTCACATACATATATACTTAGATTAGGCTAGAGTAGAATTTCTATCTTATATAAAAAAAAAAAAAAAATACTCAAAATTTTTTTTTTTTTTGGTCCAATTTTTTTAGGGATAATTATGCTTCTCTCTCTTGATATCCGTTTATCCAATTTTTTTTAAATTAATATTAAAAATGTTGTGTACTAACTTGGCTTTTGCTTAATGACAGGTTTCCAAAATTATCCTTAATTTCAATCTTAAAATCCATTGTTTTAAATTTTTAATTAAGGTTTATTTTAAATTATTAAGTATGAATTTTTTTTTTTTTTTCAACGGGTTGTTGATAGATTTTTCTTGCAAGTCTTAGTAATTATCCTAAACCCGGTTCATCTCTTTCTACATTTAATAGGTATCCAAATCCAAAGTACCAAAGGCTACCAAGTCCTGTTGTTTCTTGGCCTGAAGATATTAGACGTGAAATAAGGAAAGTAACAGAGGAAAGGCGCAGTATGTTTCTGGTGGTTGCAGTACTGCTTGCAACACTCACCTATCAAGCGATACTTACCCCTCCTGGTGGAGTTTGGCAAGATAATGGTGTTTGCATTACCACAGAAGCAGGGAGTAGTTATCATCAGATTCTTCCCTTCAATAAAACAGTCGGAAGTAGTAATTATCCTAAAATCATTTATCTGAGTAAGTCCAATACCACAT
This sequence comes from Quercus variabilis, assembly GCA_030445155.1. NCBI lineage: Eukaryota > Viridiplantae > Streptophyta > Magnoliopsida > Fagales > Fagaceae > Quercus > Quercus variabilis. Next base: position 1,266,453 of record CP129448.1, on the reverse strand, counting down.
TAGCGTGTTAACACAAAGCAGGGACAGCCATTGCTTTGGAAGATCGCCTTTTTCCGCTGTTCCTCATGTGTAATACCTTGCTATTTTCGTTCTCAAACTCATTAATTTTTCTCCTCATTCTAAATTTTCACATTAAGACTCTGTTCCTTCGCACTCAATCTCTCCCTCTGGGCTTGTTATTGTTGGTCAGTGGTGGCCATAATAACCTACTCTCTAGATTTGAGGGAGCTAAATGTATGCATCTGTAATGTGTTTCAATTTTTATTTTTGTTTCTTCTATCTTGGAGCTGCATGTGCGCGATTACATAGCATTATTTAATATTTGAATTTGTAATACCTTTGTATTACAACTCCATTCCTTTTTCCCTTGTGTACGCATGTGTTTATTCATTAATTAAAAAAATAATTTCACTTGCGTTGAGTACTGAAAAATCTAGCTCAGGTAGGTTCTAGTTAAAACAATTAATAAAATTACTCATTATTTTCTGTGACGCAAGGGTACACTATAAGTTTACTTTGTAATTTAATAAGAATTTTTTTTTCTGTTTCTCATATATAATACTCATGATGTGTTATAGTATTTTGAGAATTAATTTCGATTATATTAAATGAGTTGAAAATAGAGGAAGGTAAATTGTTAGGATTAATATAGTTAAGAATATGCAGGCATTTCTTAAAATAATTGACAAATATATAATTATTTCCACTAACTTAAGCACACAATTGTTTTGCTTTTCATTATTGTCAAAGTAATTAAACTCAAACAACAATACCAGAATTCTAATAAGTTGTTTTTTCACATAAATTTTAGAAAAAATAACTATAATTTTGTTTTACATAAATAATTACAGTTTTGTTGTTGTGGGTTCCTGTGATTGGCAATTGATTTCCTTATTTGATTAAATTGAAATTAATTTTTTTGAAATTTATGTTTTATTGCTCAATACAATAATATATTGCAATTTATTAATCTTTATATTGCTAGATTTTGTTCTAACCCTTTATATATATATATATATATATATATATAAGATTCTCCTCTTTGAATTGGACTTTTACGTGGTTTAAAAATATCTCTAAACCTTACGTTTAATTGGGAAAAAACTTGAGGATAACTCAGTAAAAATATATCTCTAACTCCACTTAAAATGCTTATAAAATAAGACAATTTTCTATTAATCCATGTTTTCAAAACAAACTTATCCAAAAAGTTTTATAAAAAAAAAAATAAAAGAAAATTATATGTGGATGCATTTTGAGTATGAAGGACGAATTCTGGGCTAATTGTTTTAAACTATATGGACCCCACATCATTTTTACAATCCACTTCAGAAAGACTCCCGAAATTTACTCATGTTGGGCCAATATGGTTTCATCTTCGATGCCAATCCTTATCTCATATAATCATAGTAGTTTTATCTTTTTGGTGAAAGCATATAAGCAAGGCCTTTGAATCTTTGTTCACTCCTTAATTAAATTCTTTAATGAACGAAAGAAAAAAGGAGTTATCTTCCTCATACCTTTTTTTCATTTTAAATACTAGTATTCAAAACATGAAAAGATGTGAACATTTGACTTGATCTCAATGCCCAGGTCCATTATTTTTTCTAAGGGTAACAGTGGTGGAACTAGGAAATTGTAACGAGAGCGGAAAAAAAAAAATTAAAATATTATTCTAAATACAATTTAGTATACAATTCAACTATATTATGTAATAGTTTTTAAAAAGTTATACAATAGTTTCGGCGTCCGATCCTGATGATAGCACTTTATCATCAAACTAAGACCACAATCAGTTTTTGGTATAGGCGAGGATTGAACCTCAGATTTCTTATTCAACCATTAAACACTTTACTAGTTAAACTAGCTAAAACCCATAATATAGTTAAGAATATGCAGGCATTTCTTAAAATAATTGACAAATATATAATTATTTCCACTAACTTAAGCACACAATTTTTTTGCTTTTAATTGTTGTGAAAGTAATTAAACTCAAACAAGAATACCAGAATTCTAATAAGTTTTTTTTTTCCTTAAATTTTAGAAAAAATAACTATAATTTTGTTCTACGTAAATAATTATAATTTTAAGCTGTTGTGGGTTCCTGTGATTGGCAATTGATTTCCTTATTTGATTCGGTAAAACTTAGTAACATTTTCATAAGAGTGCAGAGTATATTGAAATTTTCTATCAAATTCAAATATATGATTAAATTGAAATTTATGTTTTATTGCTCAATACAATAATATTTTGCAATTTATTAATCTTTATATTGCTAGATATTGCTCTAACCCTTTACATATATATATATATATATATATATATATAAGATTCCCCTCTTTGTATTGGACTTTTATATGGTTCAAATATATCTCTAAACCTTGCATTTAACTGGGAAAAAACTTGAGGACAACCCGGTAAAAATATATCTCTCTAACTCCACTTGAAATGCTTATAAAATTGGACACTTTTCTATTAATCTATGTTTTCAAAACAAACTAATCCAAAAAGTTTTATAAAAAATAAACGAAAATTATATGTGGATGCATTTTGAGTACGAAGGATGAATTCTAGGCTAATGGTTTTAAACTATATGGACCCCACTTCATTTTTACAATCCACTTCGGAAAGACTCCCGAAATTTACTCATGTTGGGCCAATATGGTTTCATCTTGGAGGCCTATCCTTATCTCATATGATCATAGTAGTTTTATCTTTTTGGTGAAAGCATATAGGCTAGACCTTTGAATCTTTTTTCATTCCTTAATTAAATTCTTTATTGAACGAAAGAAAAAATGGAGTTATCTTCCTCATACCTTTTTCTTCTTTTTAAATACTAGTATTCAAAGCATGAAAAGATGTGAATTTTTTACTTGATCTCAGTGCGCGAGTCCACTATTTTTTCTAGGGGTAACAGTGGTGGAGCTAGGAAATTGTAATGGGAGTGAATAAAAAATAAACAATATTCTAATTTATGTGAATTTTAATCATTTATATGGTATGTTGAATGTAATGAAATTCAAGTTATTTATCAATTATTGTTCTTTGAAACAACAATGTATATCCATACATACATACATACATACACACACATATATATATAGATTGTTTAATGCATTTTGAGCATGAGGGATGAATTATGGGCCAGGTTTTTAAACCATACAGATCCCACATCATTTTTACAATCCACTTTCGGAAAGACACCCGAAATTTTCTCATGATCCTATTGGGCCAATATGGTTTCATCTTGGAGGCCTATCCCTATCTCATATATTTATAGCACTTTTATCTCTTTGGCGAAAGCATATAGGCTGGGCCTTTGAATCTTTTTCATTCTTTAATGAAATTCTTTATTGATTGAAAGAAAAGGAATTATCTTCTTCAAACTTTAAAAAAAAAAATTAAAAAAAATCTGATGGTGGTGAGTGGAAAGACACATGAATGTAAAGTTTTCACTGTCGTGGTCTAGATGTTTTTAAATAATGCAAAGTTCCTAATGCTAGAGATATGGATTAGTGTTCATTGTTCAATGTGAAGCACTTTTCAAGAAAGCACTTACAAGTTGAGAAAGCACAAAAATGGCATTTAAATAATGCAAGTCATTTAAATAATGCAAAGCACATAATATTATTAGTATATGTGAGGTAGTCATCATTATGAAACATTTTCTAAGAAGGTGCTAGATAGGGATTAGGAAAAGCACCATTTACGCCAAAGATTTTGGCCGAGCCTTTTTGAGTTTATAGGTTTTGTTAAATAATGAAAAGCTCATAATACCATTAGTATGGACTTGTCATCAATTATAGCATGTTCCGAGAAAGTAATAATAGATACGCAATTTGAAAATAAGCACCATCGGCCCTTGACTTTAGGTCTTCTTGAGTAGGACCTAATTGCAAAACTAGAGAAAGAAAGCAATCATAAGAGTTAATTAACTAAAAAGTATTTATTCATAAAAGAAAATGAATGATCTTCTTCTACCTTTTAATTTTATACTATTAGTAAAGTGTAAAAAGATTTGCATGGTATCTTGGTGGAAAAACACCTTGGATGCCAAGTCTTAGTCTAGGTCTTCTTAAAAAATGCAAAGACTTTCAAAGAAAGCACAAGATAGAATCTGGGAAAGCACCATTATTTCAGTATTGGATACCTTTCTTTTTTTTTTTTTTTTTTTATGAGAAAGAGTAACTTTTTACTTGATGAATGATGACTTAAGAGATAGAGAGGAAAACTTAAATATATTAGATCGGGGAAAAACAAAACTAGAAATGAATAAATGTCCAAAATTTATTAACTCGATAATGTTGGTACTTTGTATTCATGTCTATTGATGTTCGGTGATAGTTGGAAAATGGCTTTAAAAGGAACACACTTTGCATTATTAATTTATTAAAACAATTGAGAGTATTCGCGTTCATTTAGGATTTAACCAAAAAATTTCTACTATTCTACAATAAGAATCTATTTAAAAAATTTAAATTAAATTAGCTAACTATTTTGAAAACAAGAAAGTTAACTTTTAAACTAGTAGGGAGGAAAACTCCTCCAACTCCTATGACGGTTGCTAAAAACATCCAAATGGCGTATTAATTGGGTCAACAGCCATATAACTTGTTTACATAATAAGTGTAGATGGTTTTTTTTTTTTTTTTTTTTTTTTTTTTTTTTTTTTTTTTTTATTTTTAGAAAGGGTTTTAACCTATTAGTAAAATATAAAAAGATTTTCATGGTAACTAGGTGAAAAGACGCCTAAGATGCCAAGTCTTGGTCTAGGTCTTCTTCAACAATGAAAAGATTTTCAGAGAAATCACAAGATAGAATTTGGGCAAGCGCCATTATTTCAGCATTAGATGTAACTTTTTTACTTGACAATGAAGACTTGAGAGATAGAGAGGAAAACTTAAATATATTAGATCAGAGAAAAACAAAACTAGAAATGAATGAGTGTGAAATTTATTAACTCAATAATGTTGGTACTGTTGGTACTTAGTATTCATGTCTAGTGATGTTTGGTGATAGTTAGAAAATGGCTTTAAAAGGAATGCACTTTGCATTATTAATTTATTAAAACAATTGAGAGTATTCGTGTTCATTTAGGATTTAGCCAAAAAATTTCTACTATTCTACAATAAGAAACTATTAAAAAATACAAAATAATTAGCAAACTATTTTGAAAATGAGAAAGTTAACCTTTAAACTAGTCGGGAGGAAAACTCCTCCAACTCTTGTGACGGTTGCTAAAACCATCCACGTGACCTATTAATTGGGTTAACAATCACATAACTTATTTAATTGATAAATGTAGATGGTTAAATTTTATTTTTTGGAGAGGGGTTTAACCTTTTAGTAAAATATAAAAGGATTTTCATTGTAGCTTGGTGGAAAGACGCCTTGGATGCCAAGTCTTAGTGTAGGTCTTCTTCAACAATGCAAAGACTTTCAGAGAAAGCACAAGATAGAATTTGGGAAAGCACCATTATTTCAGTATTGGATGTAACTTTTTTACTTGATGAATGAAGATTTGAGTGATAGAGTGGAAAACTTAAATAAATTAAATCAAGGAAAAATAAAACTAGAAATGAATAAATGTCCAAAATTTATTATCTTGATAATGTTCGTACTTAGTATTCATGTCTATTGATGTTTGGTGATAGTTGGAAAATGGCTTTAAAAGGAATGCAATTTGCATTATTAATTTATTAAAACAATTGAGAGTATTCGCATTCATTTAGAATTTAACCAAAAAAGTTCTACTACTATTCTACAATAAGAATCTATTAAAAAAAAAATTAGCTAACTATTTTGAAAATGAGAAAGTTAACCTTTAAACTAGCCAGGAGGAAAACTCCTCTAGCTCTTGTGACGGTTGCTAAAACCATCCACTTGACCTATTAATTTGGTAAACAATCATATAACCTGTTCAAATAATAAATGTATATGGTTAAAATTTGGAGAGGGTTTTAACCTATGACATCCTAATGATAACTTTTTATCATCAAATTACAACATCAATCGTTTTTTAGTATAAACAAAAATTGAACCCCAAATCTCTTATTTAATCATCAAAGACTTTAACAATTAAGCTAACTGAAACATGTAGTCACTATAGCAGCTCTAGAAATTTTGTTTAGGGAGGTCATTAAAATTTTTTTAATAAAAGAACTTGAATATATCGAGTTATCGACCAAAAATAATAATAATAATAATACATGAAGTTTTACAATTTTCTTCCACAAGTTTTCCAATTTTGAATTGGTACATGATAATTTATTATAAGTATCTATTGCCAATGTGGGCAGCTATGAGCTCATGACCATTTTATTTTGTTAAGTTTGTCTAACTTTTTTTATTTTAATATTTTTATGCCTTTGTTATTATCTATTTGTTATTATTTTTATAAAAATATTTTAAACTAAACTCATTGTCTTTGTATTAATTATTAACACACATAGCCACACTCATTCATATATAAAATTATACACTACGTATCTACTTAACCAATCAAAGTCTTAGACAATCACTAACTTCACAATTTTTTTTCTTTAATTTTACTAACTTTATAACAAAAAATAATGCACACAATCAATATTAAACACACTCATACCCATAATATGAATTTGTAAAAAAGAGTGACACTTATAATTCATAAACGCTTACTCTTTACTTTTAGAGATGGAAATACTTGTAATAGGGATGTGCAAAATTTAAGTCAGGGTGTGCAGACTTATTTTCAAGAATGGCTCCAAATATATTTACAGCTATATTTTTGCAATCTATTCTTTGGTAATTAAAGAGCTATATTTTTACTCATATGACTTTGTTAATGAATCGTGTGTCTTATTTAAATAATACATATGAATAGTTTTATAAATTGTCATAGAATGAGTTAAAAAAATAACTCCAAACATATTTATAGCCAAACATTATTCTCCAATTAATAACCAGTTGAAAGTTTGCGCATTGCACAGTAGTGGTCATGAACTTAAAAAATATATAGTTTTAAGAAACAATAATTAATTTAATGATTATTACATAATTTCAGAATTCTCATTTAACATATCGTCTTCTCATAATGATATTTTTAGCCCCCAGTTCACAAATTAAAACCTATCTAAATGTATAACATTGAAAAAATAATTATAATTGAAAGCAGAAATCAACGCAGCACACACACAAAAGACGGGAATTCAAATTATTCAATATTTATAAACAATCCAAAAGCACAATTGAAAGCAACGTTTTGAAGAAACTTCAAATCAATAATTAAAAATATCCAATTGCATTAATAAAAATTGGTAGCAGTATTAAGTGTGTGAATCTTGGATATAATTACGATTTTGAGGAGTGGGTGAGAATTTCATAAAGTGGAAGAAGAGTTTACCTTTAGCGATCCAAGATTTAGAGAAGAGGACAATAGCTAAGTGCGAGAGAAAGACTTTGCGATAGTTTACCAACCAAATTTTGAAGGCCATATTTTGAAGGCCAAATTTTGAAGTATGTTGCATAGCTCGCTAATATAATGATAACGTTCCCATTTCTATTTTTTAAAAAATAAAAATAAAAAAATAAAATAAAATAAGAAAGAAAGACAACATTCCTATAAAAATCAAAAAATGAATAAAGTGCCAAATATAAATCTGGGTTATCCGAAAATTTTGAAGTTTACTAAAATAAAACTCGTGTTAAAAAATGAAATAAAATAAATCTTGTACGTAGATGAAAATATTGAGAAAAAAGTTGATAAAAATAAATAAAATAGCAGTAAAAGTATAAATTAAATCAAAACAGGTTGTAATTAGGTATCATATCCAACAAAAAAATTTGAGGTAACTTGTCGACTTGGTGCAAACAAAATTTTTAAAATCTTTTGTTATATGGTATATACTAGTCGCTAACTCGTGCTATACACGGGATTAGTAAATAAAAATTAAATATAATTATTTTATTTGAAAGTACATTTATTTGAAAATGAACAAAATTAAGTAAAAATATAACTGTACGCAAATTGCTGAAGGAAGATAACAATATTTTGAATTTGTACCACTTCTTGAATCAAAACCATACAAAAATCTTTTCCTAAAAAGCAGTAACAATTTCAAATAAAAATGTGCAATATATGCACACTACAGCAAGTGTAAAAGAAGTATAACTATGCAATAATACATTTTTTGCATTTAGATCCCAAGAGGAAAATAAAATCCCTTGAAGATGCCAAGCCTTGGCATATGATATGATATCTATAAAATGAACTTGCTTGCAGCTTCATGCAGAGTTGAAACACCAACATAGAGATCTGATATAGCCCCAATCTTCCATGGGTCAAATAATTTGGTGAAACATTAGACGCAATCACTTATTTAAGAAATTAGTACAAAAGATCATATCAAGTTGGACCATTTTATTAGTTGAAAAAATTTTCAGCAAAGCCAAAGCTTATCTACAAAAAATCAGTGAATTCCAAATGGAATCAAAGGCAACACAAATAATGGTAATGTTTATTGCAATGGTAATATGTATCCTTCTCAATTGCATTACACACAGAATGTACAATTTTGAAGCAAGTCACATGGTTTAGTGAACCAAATCTAACCTTTATACCTTTATCTAATCCAAATGCCTAAATCATAATCTATCCAAAGAAAATACCCAAACCAAGATCATATTTGTTAAAGAAAATATATACTATATTTAACAATATTTGATGCACAAAATTTTAAATTAAAAAAAAAAAAAATACCAGGAAGAATATATGACCTTTAGTTTGGTATCAATAGTGACATAGTGAAAGCCAATCAATATATTAACTAACCCCTATGACTAAGAAAGACAACTCAAATCAGTAATTTTATTTGGTAGAACAAAATAGTATATAATTGATGTTAAGATGTGGTTGTTACTTAATGTCACCAATCACAACAATATAAAGAGAAGTATATAGGCTGCTAATCCAAGTATACTCTGTTATCCATTAGAAACTGTTAGTAGAAAAAGACACATCTATCATCAAAAGCTTAGGTAACACACTAATGACCAAAGTGGGATATAAGCAAATAAAAGTATCATTAAAAATAGAGACACATCTACTAAAATGGCTTTCATATCAATATCTAGAAATTCCTAAGGAAATAATATTCTCAAAAGTAACCGCACACCACTTTGACTCCAAGAAAAATTATGAAAAGACCAGGGTAAAAGTTCTAAAATTTTAAACCTCCTACTCATATCAAACAAATGTTTAGATCAATGACCACTACAATTTTAAATCCTATCCATCATAAATAACCTAAAATTTACACATGCAAAACTGCAAAAATGCTGCTTTATTATTAGGGGGAAAAATTAGAGTAAAAGATTATCTGCATAGATATGACTGTGTCTCAAACGCAATTAAACTTCAGCCTTAATTATTTCAATAGCATACCAATTATGTTTTAAAAGTAAGTTTGCATCTGACAAAATTCAAGTAGCTAAATACGTGCTAATCAAAATGAGCAATGTCCATTGAAGCAAAATTAAAAGGGAAACTGAGAAAGGTTAGTCATGTTGCATACCAAATCTGCATTATCGATGACAGCAAAATCTGCCTATTTCAGTGCAGTCAACTCAAAGGCTCCCTTAAAGATCCAAGTGGGAGTTTTGGCAGTTACACCACAACACTAACCCATTGACCATTACTATCTCTAGATCGTGCTGCAAGCTCCAATGCTTTATCAATAATATATGCTATCAGTATAACACCTCACTGAGTAAAATATGTGCATTTCAAGACTTCATCAATTAAATCAAGATAGTAATCAGCATCAATCGAAAGAAAAGATAAAAATAAAAAAAAGAAGTCAATCACAAAAACAACAAAAAATCTAAAGATTTTCTAAAACAAAACCCAATAACTATTTAGCATCAAATTAACTGGGCCTAAAATTTTTATTGAACCCCATAAACAAAACTATCTGCAACAAACAGCCCATATATATCACTAAAAATTCTGAAACCACAATCTACATCAATATAAATTAATTTTTCAGCCAAATAAATTAATCACCAGGCTGACTCTTAGGCTTTTCAAAAACACACACCAAAAAAAAAAAAAAAAACCATTAAATCGATACTATCTCCACTATGAAACCCATCCATATCCACAATATTTTCTTACAAAACCTGTAGAATTGGATTTTCTATGAGTGTTTCCTTGACTTCAACAAAAAAAAAAATAAAAAAATAAAAATTAGAGAGGAAAAAGGGTTAGGAATTGAAATCCATAAATTGATAGAAAACCTAATTGATGACATAATAACTACTCAACTTCAAGGCTCTGTCCTATGCCCAGATCAATGACTGCTACAGTTTTAAATCTTATCCATCATAAAAAAACCTAAAATTTATATTACACAAACTGATTTACAAATGAATTGTATTTTTGTAAGATGTAATGCAATTTTTTATGTCAAGGCAAAGTTAAATGATGATTCCAAAGAGCAACAACAAAAAGCATAGCGATGCAAAGGTCTATTGGCATATTAGAGACTTGTGATAGAATTTAACTTGCCTTTACCTAACATTATAAAGAGAAAACATGACTTAATATGAAAAGAAAATAGATACTTGGAAAGAGAAAAACTTTTTGATAAAATAGTAATAAAATGACTATAACATGAATCCACCCAAAAATTATGCCCATGACAAACTAAACACATTACAATTGAACAAATACAGCATAGCCTCCTCTTATAATACTTTGCCACTAAACACCCTTGCATTTTTCTAAATCCAAATATGTTGCAATGAAGTGCTATATTAATAAACTGAACTGCCTCAGGTGAAATCCTAAGTCCATTGTTGCATGCTTATATGCAAATTGGGTCATGATCTATCAATTGCAGAAAAACCACGTAAACCAACTGACTTGCCACCTCCCCATTACAGTTAAGCTGCAACCAACTGAGGTTTGAGGACTAATGTGCACATGAGTTTTGACATCTGACATGATTTATATCTATTTATAAAGAAAATTTCAACATTAAAAAATAGCATTAAACCAAAAATGCACAATCCTAACATAAATCAAAAGGAGTGGGAATAAGCACATCAAATAGTCCAAACAATTAAATTTCCGGTATTCAAACCCAAGTCAGCACATCCCCAATCTGCATAAAGCAGAATGTAACAATGTCTAAGATATTAAACATAAATATAGAACTTAGTGGGTAATCATCAGATAGTTTATGACAATTCATCTATACTATTATCCCAACGCATGTACAAGCTTTTAACTTACGTAGATGCAAAAATGCCAAGTAATACCAGCTGCTCTTAGAGGCATTTTGTTGAACTCCTAGCAGATATAACCGAGAAATAGAACTTGGTTAATCTACAGGTGTTGAAAATTGAGGGAACCATAATTTCCAGTATCTAAGACATATTTAGAATAATGGAATTCACAATTCAAAAACATATTGATACATCAAGTAAAATTTAAGAACCAACATTAGACTACCTAAACTACTTCCGAAATTTTTTTTAAAAACAAATCAGGTAATAAAAAAGATAACAAAAAACCTATACTTGGGCCAGATATTGGAGTGTAGTAGAGGAGGGCAGAGAGTAGAGCAAACATTTTCTTACAACCACACCCACATTTTCTTACTACATCACCTTTGCCTTGTTTTTCCTCATTAATTGGCAGTTTTTTCCTGTATCAATATTCATAAGCCAAAAAAGAAAAAGAAAAAATAGAAATTGAAGTTTATATGATATCCCAAAGCATTAATAGGGAAACTAAATCAATTCCTTAACTCAACAAAAATCAAACAAAACAAAGAATCAAACAAAACACAACAAAAAATCTATTTGGGTTTCTCATAAATGATCCTAGAAACCAATGCTTATGACCAATCTTCAACCAACAATAATTCCCACAATTGGCTTCTGCTTAGGGGATTTTGTGGGAAGTATTTTGGGACTTTGTGAAATCAATCAAAAAGGGGAAAATAGAAGCAAGAGATCCTTAAACTTAATACCTTATCTTGAATCAGTGGTAAAACAAAACTAAATAAATAAATAAATTCAGATAAAAGAGGAGGAGGAGAAGAAACGTACCTAATAGAAAGCGATCTGGTAGAGAAGGAAGCAATTGAACTGTAAGATTTTCCTGTGTATCGTGGGTCTTTATTAGGCTTTCAGTTTGGGGGTAACAGAGACCACATTTTTTTTTTTTTTGGGGGGGATAGGTAAGAAAGAAAATATTATTAAAAAATGAATAGCAGGAAAAATACATAGGGTTCACAATAATGAACAAAGAGTAACAGAGACAACTTGTAGTTGGATACCTGGGTTATACTTTGTAACCCATGATTGATTGCCACCCTCTAGTCTAAATGGAAATCAATTTTCTTAGAAAAATTTCAGTATAACCAATCAATGTGGCAAATTATGCAGAGGAAAATCATTAAGGAATTATTACCTTTGCTTTTTTAAAATAGAATCAACCAAAGACGTCTTTCTAGGATCAACATGAGCCACAATCTCTATATTCCTCACTATGAAATTCTACCAGAATTCAAATATCACTTAGTTTAAATAGAAGTAATAAAACTAACCCCAAAAAGTATCATTGTGGAAAATTCTTTTTTAACAAATAAATTCAAGAATCAAAATCAAGCGAATCCATCTTAAAATTACAATTTCAGACACAATTACACAAACCCACTATGAAGACGTACGCTTTTATCAAACCATTTGATTAACAAAATTGCATACAAAAGCAAAGCCAATACAAAACACCAAGAAAGGAAAACCTGAGAAGAACCGAGAGAGAACGGTCTGATACCCATAGTCATGCCCTTGCAAGCTTTCTGCGCAATAACTTGGGTCCGTGTTTGAGAGAGGGGTAGAGGGTAGAGGTTCTACGCTTAACGGTGGACTAAAAGGGAAAAACAAAAGAAGACAACTTCACCGGCAGCGGTTCCACTGTGTGACGGCGGCAGGCTAGTGTAGACAATCCTATATCCTATCTCTCTTTACAGAGTTTCTTCTCGCAGAGGAAAAATGGGCAAAAGGCAAAATTGAAGTGAAATTGAGAAATATATAAAAAGACACAATTAAGGAACTTACCCACTGAAACGGTGTGTGTGTGTGTGTGTGTGTGTGTGTGTGTTTTTTTTTTAAATAGGGAGGAAAATTTTGGTAATGTGTGTGAGGGTGAGCCTAAAAATATAAAATATTTTATTTGGGTTATTTTTTGGTTGGTTTTCAGAAAATAAAAAAGGCTTACTTGTAATTTGTCACGAATTTGAAGAAGTGTTTATCTTTTTTTAATTTCTGTAAACTACTGTTTAAGAGTAAATCGTTTCACGTAAACCACTATGCGGAAAGGTACGATGTTTTTGGTGTTTTAAAAGTTTTGGTTATTAGTAATTATTAGTCGATAACCAGTGCGATGCACGGAAAATAGTTACTAGATAAGTTTAAGAAAAAAAAAAAGCAATGTTATTTTATTTATTAGTTTTTTTATAAGATGGAATAAGAGACATAGTTTGTGTTGTATATAAAATATTGAATATATATTAAAGGTGTCTATTGACAAAAAAGATTTAACGAAAATGTATCCATTAGTTAAAAATGTGCCAATTGAACAAAAAAATGTCTATTAATAAAAAAGGCACCTATTGAACAAAAATGTGTTGATTGACTGAAAATGTACTTATTAAAAATAAAATGTACCTATTGACCGAAAGATGACTATCGAATAAAAATGTGTCTATTGACCAAAAATGTGTCTATTGAATGAAAAAGGTGCCTGTTGAAGGGTCATACTTCTTTGGGTATAAATAATGATTCATATTCATTTGGTAACTCATTCTCAATTTCTTCTCTTTCATCTTTCTTAGAAAGACAAGAAGCCTATCCATTTTCTCTAAAATTGTTATTTGTAAATAGGTTTTTTTTTTTTTTTTTGTTAAATAGTAAAAGAGAAATGATATGTCCATGACATTTTTACAACAAATCTTAAGTGGCAGGTTGGTACTAGTTGTTATTATTGGGTTAAAAAAGTAATTTCATTACTAAATTCAAATTTGAACCAATAACAACTAACCACCTGTAATTTGTTGTAAAAATGTCTTATAGTAAAAAGTCCAGGAATCAATAAAAATCTGTAAAACATTTTCTAAAAAATTGGACCACTCTCCTGGTTTTTGAACTCGTCTATATTCCTTCAATTGCGCATAAATTTAAACTATTAATTCTAGCAATTACTTGTAGTAACCATTTCTTCCATCTCCTTGCGTTCATTTTCTTCAATTTGGAAACAAACTGAAAAGCAATCTAAGCCATTTAAGACGTGGAAAGGTACCAAGGAGGCCACCGACCAAAATAAAATTCACTATAGTCAAACATTCTACAAATCTCTCAAATGTCTCAAATCATTCTACAAATGTCTCAAATCAATTTATGCTACGCAAAGAAAATAAATTTCTTGTTATTTTAATATATATATATATAGAGAGAGAGAGAGAGATGGGTTTAAGTTACACCTTTTTTTAAACCATTAGATTTAAGTAGATCTAATGGTAAAAAAAAAAACCCTCATTAATGCTAATATTCTAATTGATCTCATTTATTATCCATTATTTAATACATTCCATACCTATATCTAAACCCCAAAAAAAAAGTCTACATCTCTCTCTCCTCCATAATCACATTTTTCTTATCTGCTTTCTCTTTCTACTTTCTTCATGTTCAGATTCATCTTTTTCCAAACATACATATATATGTTAATCCAAGAAAAAACTAAGTAAAATTTTGTTATTCTAATTTAGTGATCATCTATAATCTAATTATTAAACCTCACATTGTCATACATATGTATATGTTGACTCTTTTCTTCTGATTGATGAAAGCTGCTAAAAAAATATTTAACATAATGCATAAAATTGTCATGCCGACGAGAAGAAAACGCTGAATCATTATTGCCTGGAAATTAAAAGCAAGTGATTGGGTAAGGGTGTCTCTAGATGCACCATCAAGAAATAATGACTGATTAAAGGGCGTAGTCATAATTTTTTGAAGTAGTTAATGAAAGTATCTTTTGGAAAAAGATGAATCTGAACATGAAGAAAAATTTTATTTCATGAGACAAGATCTGGAATGTTCATGTTGATGAGGCAAGGAGCATGGTGGTGAGATTGGAATTAAGAGAAGAGAAAGGCAATGGAATGGAGTTGGAGAAAAGCAATGGAGTAGAAAGAGAGAGCAAAGAAAAATGTGATTATGGAGGAGAGAGAGACATAGATTTTTTTTTTTTTTTTTTTGGGTTTAGAAATAGGTATGGAATATATTAAATAAGGGATAATAAATTAAATCAATTAGAATATTAACATTAATGAGGGCCTTTTTTTGACCGATAGATCTACTTAAATCCAATGGTTTAAAAAATGTGTAACTCTTTAGAGTTACACTAGATGTAACTTGAACTCATCTCATATATATATATATATATATCTTATGTGAAACAGTGAGTAAATACCAAACTTAATGGGCAAAATGAAAATGCACAATTGTTTGGAGTTTTTAAGTGTATACGTGGCATAAATTTCAATTGCCATGTGGCGTAATAAGGAGTGATCAACAAAAACTGAAACATGTCGGCTTTATATTATAACCAGTTGTACTCTGGTTATGTAATGTATTATAAACCCGGTTTAAAACACTATTATTATTTTTGTATGTGTTTTAATAAGTATTATTGTTTACTCAAATATATATATATATATATATATATACACACATTAATTTATGTAGTCATGTGGTATAATAAGGAGCAGTTAACAAAAAGACAAAAGGTATCTATTGGCCAAAAATGTGTCTATTAGTTGAAAAGGTGTCTATTGAATGAAAATATGCTTATTGACCAAAAAGGTGTCTATTGAAAAATGAAAAGTAACAAATGTTCGTGTTTTAAAATGTATATGTGGGATAAATTTATGTAACCACATAACGCAATGAGGCATGGTCAACAAAAAGTCAAATTTTTCGACTATTAGTTATGATGGAGATGAATGTTAAGTAAAATTTGTCCTTGAGTTGTCGTCTAGAGCATGAAGAAGCTACATCAGCTTGTCTAGGAACAAGAACACCTAAGGAAGCTCATCCAATTGTAACCAGGCCATGCTGTGAAGATAAATGCTCCATGGATGAGAATGTTTATGGACAAGATAGTCGCGGACAAGTAAGCAACACTTGGTGAATTTCATGGAAAAGTCTCCACAAGATTCACTAAGCAAAATACAACACGTTGCGTGACACGTGGAAGTAATTCCACGTACAACACGACATGTGGAAAGAATTCCACATGCAGCGCCCATGTAACCCAATTTTCTTGGTAATCGCCTACGTTGCCCATGATGGTAATGGATCCATATAAGTAGACCCACGTCCAACTCTTTATAAAAGGAGAGGATTCCATTCACACAAGGTAAGTTCTAACCAATCACTACTTTCTTTCTAACAAATTTATCTATAATTTGCACATAGATGTTTTATGATTAACGGGTTTTAGTGGTAAGATGGTTATTTATACCTTTCTCTTAGGATTTTTTAGTCTTTCCCATCAAAAAGAGTGATATAAGCATGAGATATAAGAGATAACTTAATCGTACTTGTTACAAATGTAAGGTTAAATTTAACCAACCATCTTGTTGGCTTATTCCATGCTAATTTGCTTATAATTCAGCACTTATTCTATATGGGAATTATGTAAGAGTAGTGTGTGAGAGAGTGTGAAGAAATGCTCAAGATTATGCAATGAAGCAGAGACTTGCGACTGGATCTTGCGAGTGGCTTGCAATTGGCAAGCCGCCAGATGATGTACACGAGTGAAGTATGTAGAGAAGCTGAACTATCATGCCAGTTGTTGCACTACAAGACAAAAAGTTCAGACTAGCCATTTAGTTAGTTAGCCAGTATATGTAGACCCTTATACTCATGAAATGTAGAGAGTTTTTAGAAAGAATTTTAAGAGAGAAACCCTAGAAAACAACAAGATTGACTCATCCACAATCTTTACGTTGAGACTCTTCAGATTTCTCTATTCTCACCCTCTCCATTGTTACATCCTTGAGAGGTTCATTACCCAAATCCTTTTCTCATCATACCGATATCTGTGAGAAGGCTATTTGGTGCTTAGGAAGCAGTTAGGAAGAGACCAATAGTTATTGGTTGATGCTATGGGCTATAGTGGAATCCGATAAGCTAAAGAAAACAAAAATTTAGCGTAACCTCGTTGGAGTAAAAAGTTTGGAAGACTTAGGTACACTAGGTAAATTAGGCTTGGAGAGTCTTCTATTGTTCATGTATCTCAACTTCATTCTTTAATGGATTATTGACCGCTTGGAGGGCGGTGGAGAGATTTTATGCCGAAGGCTTCGATTTCTTTTTCGGTAACACATCGCTATGTTGTCCTTGTATTTGCATCTCTCTTCCCTTAATCTTTGTCATTTAATTTCTGCTGTGGATGTGATTTTATTTGATTTAGATTTTTTTATCAATTCTAATATTAGCTTATATTCATTTTTCGCACATACATTGTTTGATATTAAGCTTGAATTGGTAATTTGTAAATTGGGGGTCTAAACGTTCATAGTGTTTTATACGTTATTTGAACATTCAACAAACATGAGCCACAAAACTCACTTGCTTAGTTGTGCATAGAGATGCTCATCTAAGGTACAAGTGATACAAAATTTAGAAACTTTGTTACAAAGGTCATTCAAGGTACACAAGTACCAATATATACAAATACACACTGTTTTTGTTATACCATTGAGAGGAGATTTGTACCCAAACACTACCCACACATATTCAGAGTATAGAAAATGACTTGGAGCTTAGGAAACATTAGGGTTTTGCTAAAAGAGAGTGAGGCTTGGTAGATTTAATTGAGTGTATTGTGGGATCCAGAAAGCTAATGAATACACGATTCGATGTAGCCTTGTTGGTAGCAGGAGCTTAGAGAGCTCAAGTACATTGGGTAGATTAGACTTATAGGGTCTTTTTCTATTTGTGTACTCCTACTTATTCATTAGTGGATCAATTTTGACTTGGAGGGTCGCAGAGCGATTTTTCGCTAAGTTATTCAATTTCCTCTTCAATAACACATCGACATGTTATCTTGTGTTTGCATCTTTCTCTTTCCTTATTCTTTGGCTTTATAATTACTGTGGTTTGTTAATAATTATGGCTTAGAGTAGTTTTTTGGGTATTGTTTGCTATTTACACTTGTTTCCGCATTTAGATAAGTAGGTGTAAAAGCAACCCAGACGATTACTTTTGTAATTGAGGTCTAAACAAGCATTAGTGTTTTGACACTAAGTGCATTTTCAATATATATAGACACACACACACTCTCTACGTTGAAGAATTTGATATGAACAAAAAGTCTAATATTAGTTTAATAGAATTTTATAAGGACTTTTTTTTATAAGTACATTTTGCTGTTTGGCAGTTTAAAATCTAAAAAATTTTCTTCAGTGAAGCAACTTTTTAGTTCTTTATGACTTTTATCCATTTAGAAATTATAGGAGAAGTAAAATTATATATATATATATATATTCTTAAAATCTAAAAATCTAACAAAATTTTATCAGTTTGGTGTTGCACTTGGCACAACCATGGTGTCTAAGCCTAACTTTTATAATAATAATAATAATAATAATAATAATAATATTATTATTATTATTATTATTATTATTATTATTATTATTATTACTACTACATGGTTTTAAAACTCGGACCAGACCGTACGGTTCAATCGGGTTAACCGGGAATCGATCTTTGAAATGGTTCTTTAAACTCAAAAACTCATTCTACACCAAAAGCTCAATGGACCGTACAAACCGAGGTTGAACTGGTCAGGTTTGAAAACCGTAGATGGTTCTCATGGTTCCAGTCAAAGCTTAAAAAAAAAAAAAAAAACCATTATCTACAGGCTACAGAAGTAGATCTCCATTGTTGTAGCTTGAAACACTGTAAGATGCTGTTAGACCTTGAGACTTCATCGAATCAGATCACATCATAATTTCTTCTCATTCTTCTTCTCTATCTTGCTCTCTCTCATTCTTTCTTTATCTCAGTATTCTTCTTTCTCTTTTCTCTTGTTATTTTTGCATTTTTGCATCTTCCTCTTTTCTCTTGTCATTTCTTGTTTTTGCCTTCTTATTTACTCAACCTGACTGTTAAACATAGCCTATATTCTTGGGTTCGATTTTAAACCGGTGGACAAAACAATATTTTCCCTTCTCACTCTTCTAGGCTTCTAGCTCTAGTTTATATTTTACTTTTAAAATTTCATGGGACAATGGGTAAAGTGCCAAAGCTTTGGGTCTCTTAACAAAAGTTTAATGGGAGACAAACCAATAGCCACTGCCGCCACTTTTGAAGTTTTTTTTTCCCCATTAATTTCATAGGAAATTCGAAAATATCTATTAGCTTCTTCTTTTTTCTTTTTTTTTTCTTTTTTTTTTCATGAGAAATGTCTATTAACTTTTATATTGTGTTTCATAAAAAATAAAATAAAAAGGTTTATTGGATTGAATAGTCAAATATTTGGAATTATTTTAGGTAATTTTTCAATTTTTATGATGTCATAATATATTTATTTATATGACTATTTTTCAATTTTTATGAGGTGATAAAAAGGTTTCATTATATATTTATTTATATTTTAATTAATTATTATATTAATTATGATGTTATTACAGTTTTATCTTGATTCGACCTCAATCTGACCTAAAAAACTATGAACATTTTTTTAAGATTCATTAAACAACACGAATTTATAAACCATTATATAATATGATATGATTTGTTTAGTACATCTAAAAATTAAATTATTGGTTAATACGGGCATAATTACGTCTTTTGTTTCTAAAAACCACTCCATCTCATTATTTATTACAAAGATTCCTGACAACCAACAAAGATTCCCTTCAGAAGTGACACTGTGAGAGCAATGGCATGCATTAAATTCTGGTCCCAAGTTGGTGGTCGTTGCATGAGACATTGATTGACGACTTGCATTCCACATTGAACGCTACACACGTCCCCGCCTGCGCTTACGCCGCTCCAGTGGTCAGCCGGCAGACTCGCTTATGTGTTTTGCTTCAATGTGAAAGTATACCCATTAATGCAAGATTAAAGAAGAGAGGAAAAAATAATAGACACAAAGATTTACGTGATTTGACAATTACTTATATTTATCATTGGCGACATAGAAAGTTCCACCATAAAATAAGGAGATTACAATTGTGACACATTAGCACTCTCCACATATCTAAATCCCAAATATATCCTTTGCTCTCACACAAAGAATAGAGCACCCTATTGAATTTGCACTAATCTTAGTAGCATTACAGTTTCTCACACAATATAATTCAACCACACTGTAGCATAGTGTGTGTATATATATATACACACTAACCAAGTCGACTAATCAATCCTAATACAACTGGGACTTGATTTCTTATATTGCTAGCCAAGAAACCAAAACCAAGTAGGACTTGATGTCCTTGGTTTCCACGGCTGAAACAATCCTAACATGAATAGGATTCGGTCAAACTTTATTAACCAAGCAAGCCACTGACTCAACAAATCTCCAGCTTGACTTGAATTGGTCAAGCCTCTCACACAAATAATAGAGCACTCTATTGTATTTGCACAAGTCTTATAGCACTACAATTTCTCACACAATAAAATTCAACCACACTGTAGCATAGTGTGTGTATATATATATATACACACTAACCAAGTCGACTAATCAATCCTAATACAACTGGGACTTGATTTCTTATATTGCTAGCCAAGAAACCAAAACCAAGTAGGACTTGATGCCCTTGGTTTCCACGGCTGAAACAATCCTAACATGAATAGGATTCGGCCAAACTTTATTAACCAAGCAAGCCACTGACTCAACAAATCTCTACCTTGGCTTGAATTGGTCAAGCCTCATGAACTAACACCTCCTTTGCCACCACAATGGTCCTTAGGGATATCACAAGTTGCAAACACCAATCAAGTCCAAGAAATGCTTGAACTTGGCCTTTGGAACCAGCTTGGTTAACATATCAGCTACATTCTCTAAAGCGTGAACCTTCTCAAGAAAAATTTCTTTTGTAACAATCAATTCTCTTATCTTGAGGAACCTCACAGCAATATGCTTTGTCCTCACATGATAAACCTAATTCTTTGCCAAATAAATGGTACTGATTGTCACAATGCAACTAAATTCTTCCTTGGTTCAAACCAAGCTCTTTGACTAAACCTTTCAACCACAATGCTTCCTTTGCAGCTTCACTTGCAACCATGTATTGAGCCTCAGTAGTAGACATGGCTATTGTGGATTGTAATGTGGATCTCCAATAGATAGGTTTGCCTGACAATGTGAAAATATAACATGTAGTAGACTTACTATCATCCACATTGCTTGCATAATCTGCATCCACATACCTTACCACTGAATTATCACCCTGTTGCCCCGCAAATGAGATCCCATGCTTTGAAGTACCTTTCAAGTATTTGAATATCCACTTCATTGCATTTCAGTGCTCTTTACCAGGTTTTGACATATACATACTAACAGTACTCATTGCATGAGCCAAATCCAACCCAGTGCAGACCATGGCATGCATCAAACACCCAACAACACTTGCATACAAGACCTTTGTCATCTCTTCAAGTTCCTTCTCATCCTTCAAGCATTGACTCTCAAATAATCTAAAATGATTCGCTTATGGAGTGCTTACAAACTTAGTATCTCTTCTAATATAGTTCTTCTGAGACAACCATAGCTTTCTTGCCTCTTTATCCCTACAAATCTCCATACCCAAAATTTTCTTAGCAGCACCCAAGTCTTTCATGTCAAACTCTTTGCGCAACAAAGACTTTAGTTTATCAAACTCACACATGCTCTCAGTAGCAATTAACATATCATCAACATACAGTAACAAATAAATATAAGAACCATCATCAAGCACTTTAACATATACACAGCAATCATACTCACAACGGGTATAACCAATCTGAATCATATAGGAATCAAACCTCTTGTACCATTGTCTAGCTGATTGCTTGAGCCCATAAAGTGACTTCTTCAATCTACAAACAAGATTTTCTGTACCAGGTTGCTTGAATCCTTCTGGTTGTTCCATGAAGATCCCCTTCTCCAAATTCCCATGAAAGAATGCAAATAATGTTTACACTGGCTTGGAAAAAATTATGACAAAGTGGATGATGAAATTGATTTTGAAATTTTTTTTTTTTGGGTTGAGAAAAATGGATGATGAAATTGATGTGCAACTAAGACAATTTTTTTTCCTAGGCCCTACACTATAGTGTACTCTATGCATTTAATGGAAGTAAAGCTGGACAGCTTATCAGGTGGAAAGTGCAGTAGCAAGAGGCCACGGTGTGTAGACAAAATACTGTGTATAGCCAAGTCTTTTGCTTTGTCTCCATGTATACTTTTAATTCTTTTCTAAAAAAAAATTATACTTTTAATTTTAGTTACTTGATTTATTAAATAATCATGTGCTTGTTTTAAAATAATAATAATAATCATTTAATTTATTTAAATAATTTTATGAATTATATATATTTTTTAATATATGCACACATACAGTCTTATAAACAGTCACAAAATGAGTTGGAATTTCAACTAGATTTGATGGAAAATTTATCAGTTAAAATGTAAAAAACTTTGGCCTAACATGCTTCCTTATATTTCTTAGCTTTTCCCCACAAAAAATTAAAATAAAAATAAGAAAGAAGTCCTGCTAATCCAGACAAGTCTTCCCTTCCGACAACTAGAGGTCATTAATCCTGGCGTCTAGTTTTGGTTAATTTGACAAAATAAGTGGATAAAAGTCAAGATGGTGGGTGGAATATTGGAAAGCCACCATTGATGCGAAGTCTTCAATTGTGTCGTGTACGTAAACTTAAATGAAATGTTAAGTTACTATAAAATTTATTTATTAAAAAAAAAATTACAAATTGATATGTGATAAGTAAATGAGTGTTCAAATAACCTTTTGCGATTGGTGATATTTCCACTTGTAAAAGCTATGTTGTAAAACTTTTAATATCCCAATTACCAATCATCACTGACAAGTAATTGATTCAAGGATCCAAGAAAGCAGTAGATTAGTCTGGTCTTCTCAAATAAGTAAGTAATGGAACAATTTTCTAAGAACAGACTAGATTAATCTAGGTCCTCTCAAATAAAATTTCACAATATTTTTATAATAATTTTACTTCAATTAATACAGTAGCCTTATTTTGAATTGTGGTGGATTTGAGAATAATCAAACTTTATTTTGACTTATTATTATAAAAATGTTATGAAAATTTTTTTAAGACAAAAAAAATGACTGCAAATAAAATAGTAACCTGGGATATGGACAATAATTAAATAGTTACCTTACCTGGGACTTTAAAGAAAAAGTGAGAAAGGATAAGGTTATTTTAAAAAGGATTAATAAAAAAAAATAAAAGAAGAAAAGAAAAAGGTTTGCTAGGATTAAAAGAGAGACAGAAGACTGGTTCGCGGGCCTCGTGGATAGAAAAACATAAAGGTGAGACTGGTAGATAGAGTACATGGATGGCTTGTATAAATCACGAAGTCAAAATTAAAAAAATTAGAAAAACATAAAGGTGAGACTAGTAGAGCACATGGCTTGTATAAATCAATGAGAAAGGCCGAAGGGTTCTCACTTCTCGCAGAACCCTTTAAAGGTGGACAAACTGAAAGAAAAAGAAGGAGAAGAAGCAGCGGAAGGAGGAAGCGAACTACAAGAACCTAAGGTAAAATTTCTGGAACATTTTTCTTCTTCTTTATATTTTTATATTGTCAGAGTTGTGTTTATTATACACAAATTGTTATAAACAATTTTACACAAGTTAAAAATCATGACTTTAAGTCACAGTTTCAATTAAAAAATGAGATGTATGTAAAATTGTGGGTAAGAACTTATGTGCAACAAGTATTACCCATCACAACTTGCATCCTACCACCTACCATCAATTATTTTTTATTTTTTTTTATAAAATCATCACTAAAAGTGAGTTTTTTTTTTTTCTTCACTTTTAAGTTTTTCGGAAAATATTAAACTATTACAAATTTGAATACAAAATACTCAAAAACTAAAATGACAATGAATATAATGAATGGCACATCAACATCAAATGAATAAAATTATAGGCACAAACGATTTTACAACATTTTTACAAACAAGTGATATTGCAAATTTTTATTGGTTATCATTTGAGCCCATTACCAACATTATTTTTTCACTCAAGGGTAGCTTAATACATTTGGGTCCTAACGAGAAAACTGAAATTGAGGCCTTTATATGTTTAAATATAACTTTTCATAAAATAAAATATTATTTAAATTCTATTATCTTTTTTTAGATGCAAAATTATTACTAATTAACATGAACCATGTAGAATTGTTTTTTAGAAATTCTATAAATACAAAAAATTGACAAAACTTTTCACACTTGTTGATGTGGTAAATTGATAGTGATAAGTAAGAGAGTGATGTTAGTGGCGGACCTAGGTAAGAACTAGTAAAAGATTGCCAACTCAACAATTGTGAAAAATGTTGTGAAATTTTTGTGTGTATTGCTCTCTTTTTTACAAATCTTAAGTGTTAAATGGTTACTAGTTCTAATTTGAACCCACGACTGAAATTATTTTTTTGTCATCACTTACAGCCTGTAACAACTTGCTACCTAGGATTTGTTATAAAAATGTTGTGGATGTAGTATTTCTCTCTCTTTTTTCTTGTTTTTCATTTGATAAAAAAAAAATATTGTTTTATTTGTTGGCTAATATTTAGGCTTAATTAATTAAAGAAATAATCATACTGGTTAAAATTTGAGGGCCTTTATTCTAATTGGAGCCTTAGGCGACCACATCAATTGCTTATATAGTAGAGTCGGCACTGTTTTCACTTATCAATAATCACTCACTACATCAGCTATATATAAAATTTTTTGTAAAAATGTTTGCAATTTTAGCATTTTCCATATTAGATTAGATAAATTCCTTCTTACTTTTTTGCTTTGTGATTAAAAAGTTGACACATCATTTGCTAGATCTCTTGTAAAATTAATAAATACCCCTAATATCTCTCATATATTTAAGTATAAAGTTTGGTTAAAAACTTAGTTATAATCAATAACTACAAAGTTAGCAGTACTTCACTCAAGGATTTGGATGGGGTGCTTGCTACGGTATTGCACCCAGTGCAATTACCCCATCCTTACTCACAAATTGTTTTTACAACTTTCAATTTTTTACTTTTTTGCACTTTATTTATTCAATGGTTGAGATAGAAAATTGCTTTTTTCAACTCTCAATCTCAAATATTGAGAGTTATTGCATTAGGTGCAATGCTTTAGGAATTGCACTTGATATTAATCCCTCCACTCAATATTTTTTATTGGATGTAAATTTTGACAAATATATCATTAGATTACATTTTTTTTTTTCTTATATCCTCCATGCTTAAAAAATTTCCATAAAATCAAAGATTAACAACTCTATCATATCATATGTTTAAATTTGTAGTTTTTGTAATATAAAATTATGCATAAAAAAAGTTTATAGGTCAAATAGTAAATAACATTCAATTGACACGAAATTTGACATGCGTATTAAGAATATAAAGAACATGCAATCTGACAGCTAGATTTTCAAAACATGTAATCAATAAAGGATAAAATTCCTTTTCTAAGTGTACAGGCTACTTCTTTTAATGTATAAATAAATGTTATTTTATAATGACTTGTAAATTGAAAATATTTAATTGTAGTCATATTTAATTACTCCATCCCCTTAGGTTTAGAGGAATGACACCTCACCTCAAACTTAAAGGAAAAAAAGTAATTAGGATGAAGTGCTAATATTGGTTTTGTTGTATGCAGCACCTACTAATTCAAGTCACATATCAACAAGTTCAGGCCAAGAAAAACCTTGGCTTAATATATTAGCCTTCTTTAAAATGGATGAGAGGATGAAGCGGTTTGCTGAAAATGGAGATATTAATGCCTTTTACCAATTAATTAGAGAGGATGAAAAACTTTTGGAGCACATCGATGAGCTAACATTTGCTGATACTCCTCTACACATAGCTGCATCTTCTGGTCAAATCCCATTTGCCATGGAGATGATGGGTTTAAAGCCTTCATTTGCTCGGAAACTAAATCAAAATGGGTTTAGCCCTATTCACCTCGCTCTACAAAATGGACATATTGAGCTAGTGCGTCGACTTCTACAAATTGATGGAGACCTTGTTTGTGTCAAAGGAAGGGAGCGTCTCACTCCTTTGCATCACATAGTAGAAAGTGGTAACCACCTTGATCTATTGGAAGAATTTTTATTGGTCTGTCCTGATTCTATTGTAGATGTGACAGGGCGAAACGAGACTGCTTTACATATTGCCCTCAAATATAACAGGCTTGAGGTTTTTAAGTTCTTAGTGACATGGCTTGGAGTAAATGTTTATAAAAATGCTAAATCGTATCAAAGAATAGTCCTGAATTGGAAGGATGATGAAGGCAATACTGTGTTGCATGTTGCAGTATCAAAAAATCAATCCCAGGCAAGTTCTCTCCAATAACATCTACTAAGTATTATATTAGCGAAAAGAAAACATCTACTAAGTATTAACAAAATATAAATAAATAAAACATATAAAATAACCAACCATGAATAGTTTACATGACCATTTTATTTTTTAAACCAAAACTCATTTTTTGGGTCAAGTAAATTTCTTTCTTCTTCTTCTTTTCCCAAAATTTAAAATATATTTTAAAATGTTTAAAATTTTAGAGAGTGGTGGCCTCCCTCGGTCTATGTACAGTTCTGTCACCAGCGTAATATATAAAAAAATTATCTTGTCTTTTAATGATTCAATGGCTTTCAATTGCATGTAACACATTATGATCATTTTTTTTCTTATAAGAAACTTATGCAAGGATGAGACTTGACTGATTTACATTATGCAGGCTGTGAAGCACTTACTTGCTTGGGGTTACAAATTTGTTGATGTAAACCATAAGAATTTAGAGGATGAAACAGCATGGGATATCTTGCAGGGGAAGACAAAAGTAGAGAATGGAGAGATTCGGGATATGCTACGTCGTGCTAAAGCTAAATCGGGTTCATCTCTTTCTACATCTAATAGGTATGCAAAGTACCAAAGGCTGCCAGTATCAAGTTGTTTTCAATTTTTGAAAACAGATTTTAAACGTGAAATAAGGAAATTATCAGAAGAAAGGCGTAGTTTGCTTCTAGTGGTTGCAGTACTGCTTGTAACAGTCAGCTATCAAGCGGTACTTAGCCCTCCTGGTGGACTTTGGCAAGATAATGGTCAATGCAATACCACTGAAGTAGGGAGTAGTCCTGATGGAACCATTGATTTGTCCAATACAATAATACCGACCAAAGCAGGTTTTTTTGACCCCAATACCAACAATAAAACTCCGTCCAATACCACAGCAGTGTGTGAACGCAAAGCAGGGACAGCCATTGCTTTCGAAGATGGCCTTTTTCAGGTGTTCCTCGTTTGTAATGCTATCACATTTCTGATCTCAAACTCATTAATTATTTTCCTCGTTCCAAATGGGTACATGAAGGTTCTATTCTTTGCACTCAATGTCACCCTTTGCTTTAGCTATTCTTATGCACTCCTTGCCATAGCCGGTAATCCATATAGGGCATATACGGCGGGTATTTTGACGACTATTTCGGCCTTGTTTATTTTTGTAGCACAGTTTTTTTCCTGGAAGCAGTGATCAGGCTCAGTGCAATACCACACAAAGAAGTAGGGACAACCATTGGTTAGGAAGGAACCCTTTTTTTGATATTCTTGATTTACAGTAATTGTTCTCCTCATTCTAGATGTTGCCTACTTCCTCTTGTTATGTTATTTTTGTTCCTAGGCTCCAAATTGGTTGAATTTTCCGGCTTTGGAAAGAATCAGGCTAAGTGGTTTACAGATTCAATCATGGGAGAAGAAATGACGGAATAAAAAAAAAATAGTCGACTTTGGAGTTGTATGCATCTGTAATGTGTGTCAATTTTTATTTTCTGTTTCTTTGATAATAAAATTTAGTCTATGTTTCTTTGTGCATCGTTGTAGTACTTAATGTATATTGAAATAAAGCAGTGTGATTGATGTATATTGTAATAAAGCAGTGTGATTGGCTAGCATTAATTTTTGAATTTATAATCAAATTTCTAAGAGTGTTTAGTTCTGAAAGTGTTGACGAAAATTGTTAACCAATGTTTAACAATAATTGTTAGATTATGTTTAACAAACGTTGTCAACTTATGTTTAACAAGCGTCGTCAAATTATGTTTAACAAATATTGTTAAATTATGTTTAACAAACATTGTCAAATTAGTCAAATTCGTCAAATATAATTTCACTCATAGGCCTTTTGGCGTATTAGTTTTATTGATGTGAGTAGTGCCCATTCAAGATAATGTATCTCTTAATTACAATCCCTTGTTTCAAAGGAAGACCTCTTTCAAGGGAACACCTTTTGATTCCAACCATGTTGTCTTTGTACATAGATTTATTTTAAGGGAATATGTGTTTTTATTTATTTGTGGCTGCACCTAATAATTTATTTAGGTTGCCTACGTACCCTTGGCGGGGATCAAGCCACTTCGTAGTTCTTTATTTGAGGTTTTAGATTTAAAGTCTCAAATATAATTTTGTCCCATTTTAAATGATGGATCTTTAAGTCAATACTTGGCTTTTAATTAAGTATTGGCATAATTTTGTATTTGGGTGAGATAATTGGTTTTAATCTCAAGGGTATGTCAAGGACCATGTTTTTATGGAAATTGAATCAAGGATTCTCTTTTTGAGAAGTTAAAATTCCAAGCAATTTTTCCTTTCTTTCATTTGCTTCTTTGTAGGAATTTTAATGATATTTGGATTGAGGTTCCTTTGAAGCAACTTTATTCTTTATGAACATGTTTTAGGAATTGGGAATTGGAAAATTTCCTCAAATCAATTTTTATATGGTCAATAATCCCAAGGAATTAGTTGCAATTAATTTGGTAGAGTTAATGCCTCCATTAATTTAATGGAGGAATCAAGGACTCCATTGATGGAGTAGAGTCGAGGACTCCAATTATGAAGTAGAGTCAAGGACTCCAAATATTGGGGTAGAGTTAAGGACTCCATTGATAGAGTAGAGTCAATGACTCCAATTAAAAAGAACATTACACCACAACTTGAGAGAATTTTTATTTGGTAATTTTCAAATAAGATTTAAAAGTCAGGGACTCTTATATAAATCTTCATTAAAGAGTTAGGAACTCCTCATGAAAACCAACCCTATTTGTTTTACCAAGCAAAAATTCAGATTTGAGAATGAGGGAGAGAGAGATTTTGAGAAGAAAAGGACTGATGAAATCCCATGTAAAATGTTCTCTGCTTGATCTTACCCTCTTTGTCCGTGCTCTTTCTTTTTTTTTTTTTTTTTTTTTTTTTTTTTTTTTTTTTTTTTATCTCTCTGCTGAGTGCGTAATTGCTCTCTTTTTGTGTTTTCCAGATTTTTCCTCTTCCTCCCCTCTTTTTTTAACTTGTACGTGCCTCTCTCTACTTATAGAGATATTCCAAAGAAGCAGTTCCTTACTCTTCTCTCAACTGATCAGATCATGGAGCAGTTTTCGTCAGTTTTTCCTCCACAATTCCTGATTTTATGTTGAGCCATGACCCACTTTCCAGGTTTTTTTTTTTTTTTTTCTCTTTTCTTTGTTCTATTGCTCTTTAAACTCCTTTTTAGTTTGTGACAGCCCACTTTCACCAAACCGTGTTCCTTACTTTCTGGTGGTGACACTTCTTTATTTACTTTTCAGCTTTTCAGCTTTTTTTTTTTTAATATTGTATTTGCTTCTGCCGTGACCATCCCCTCACTCTTTAATTATCTTTTCAATTTGTTTTATTTATTTTTTATTTAGAGACAATGGCAGACTTACTTTTGTTAATGCTACGCCCACCTTCCCTTATTTTTCTCACTCCAATCCTTTCTTATAGGCAATAGAAGACTAGTAGACTAGTAGCTTTTCACCTCATGTGGACTCCCAATTGTGGCAATGGTATTTCGGCAATACTAGTGCCACAATTGAGAAAATTTTTTTTTTCAATTGTGGCAATGGTATTAATTGGAAATTTTTTTTTTTTGTTTTTTTAGAAATGAAGTGCACACAATTTTTACAATATTTTTACAACAAATTCTAAGTGTCAGTTTGTTACTTATTATTATTGTTGGATTAAAATAGTAATTTCAATGTTAAATTTAAATTTGAATTAATAATAACCAGTTACCTGTGATTTGTTGTGAAAATATTGTGTACGTAGCACATTATAGTTTTTTTTTTTTAAATTCCTCACAGATTTCGGTATTCACTTTTTTTTTTTTTTTCCTTTTTTCCACTCCCATTTTCGGCAATGGTATTGCCACAATAGGGACAAATTTTTTTTAGTTTGTTTGGGGCACCACTAGGAGCACTTCATCTCATAGTGCCCGGCAGATATTTGGGCAGCGAATTACAGCAACAATGTTGTCGTAATTCACCATTTTTCTCTCTCCACCTTTTCCCTCATTCTCTCTCCTACTTTTCTTGGAATTTCGGCAACACTGTTGCCGAAATTCAATCTCTTTCCTCAAATCTCCAAATAACTTGTAACAGTACCTATAACACAAATATGTTTCAGAATTAGCAATATTTAGACAAAAGACTCGTGACCATCCCCTCACTCTTTAATTAGAGTCTTTTGGCTAAATATTGCTAAATTTAAAACATATTTGCGTTATAGGTACTGTTTGAAGTTATTTCGGGAAATGAGGAGAGAGATTGAATTTTGGCAACACTGTTGCCGAAATTCAACAAAAAGTAAGAGAGAGAATGAGAAAAAGGAGGAAAGAGAAAATATTAATTTCGGCAACAGTAAACCTTGAATTTTAGCAACAGTGTTGCCGAAATTCATCTGCCCAAATTTCCTATGCTGCCCGGATGTGTGAGAAGTGCAATAATGAGTGAGTGCCAAAAAAAAAAAAGTAATTGTGGCAATGTTATTGCCGAAAATGGTAGGGAAAAAAAAGTGAATGCGGAAGAATTAAAGAAAAATATAATGTGCTACGTACACAATATTTTTACAATATTTTCATAATAAATCACAGGTAACTAGTTATTATTAGTTCAAATTTAAATTTAACATTGAGATTACTATTTTAATATAACAATAACAATAAGTAACAACCTGATACTTAGAATTTGTTGTAAAAATGTTGTAAAAATTATGTGCACTTAATTGAAAAAAAAAATCCCAATTGTGGCAATGGCATTGCCGAAATTGTGGGGAAAATTCCCCCACACAATTGGGAAAAAAAAAATTTCTTTTCAATTGTGGCAATGGTATTGCCGAAATTGTGGAGGAAATTTTTTTTCCCCCACAATTTCGGCAATACCATTGCCACAATTGGGAAAAAAAGTTTTTTTTTTTTTCTATTTTCGGCAAATCCATTACACTTTTTTTCTTTTTTAAGAAATGATAAGTACACACAATTTTTACAACATTTTTATAACAAATTCTAAGTATCAGGTTGTTACTTATTGCTATTGTTATATTAAAATAGTAATTTCAATGTTAAATTTAAATTTGAACTAATAATAACTAGTTACTTGTGATTTATTGTAAAAATATTGTAAAAATATTGTATACGTAGCACACTATATTTTTCTTTAATTCTTCCGCATTCACTTTTTTTTTTCCTACCATTTTCAGCAATACCATTGCCACAATTACTTTTTTTTTTTTTTTGAGCACTCACTCATTATTGCACTTCTCACACATCCGGGCAGCATAGGAAATTTGGGCAGATGAATTCCGGCAACACTGTTGCCGAAATTCAAGGTTTACTGTTGTCGAAATTAAGATTTTCTCTTTGCTCCTTTTTCTCATTCTCTCTCCTACTTTTTGTTGAATTTCGACAATAGTGTTGCCGAAATTCAATCTCTCTCCTCATTTTCTCAAATAATTTCAAACAGTACTTATAACGCAAATATGTTTTAAATTTAGTAATATTTAGCCAAAAGACTCCTTTAATTATATTTTCAATTTGTTTTATTTATTTTTTATTTAGAGACAATGGCAGACTTACTTTTGTTAATGCTACGCCCACCTTCCCGTATTTTTCTCACTCAAATCCTTTCTTATAGGCAATAGAAGGCTAGCAGACCAGTAGCTTTTCACCTCACGTGGACTCCTTCTTTCACACACACCCATATATATATAATCATATAACCTTTTGTAGACCACCACACTTTTGGTCTCATCCTATTATTTAGTCCACAAGCTGTGACATGGCACTTTAGTCAACAAGCCATGAAGTGACATTCTTTTTAATGACACATTTTTTGTTTTCAACAGTTGCCCCCCGTGTGTCATGCAAGAATTAGAATTCTTTGTGTGACACACGTGTCTTGAGATTACCTCTTTTTTTTTTTTTTTGGCTTGGACTTCTTCTATTGAATCTGAAGTCCCAATGGGCAAATTGATTTGGCTTTGGCATCTTTTGTCTTGATTTTTTTTTTTTTTTTTTTGGGCATTGATTTGTACTTATGCAAATTTTCTTGTGTGCATAAGATTGATCACTTATTTTGGTGGGAAATGGATTTTTGTTTTTTGGATGTGATTGAACTTAGTAATTAATACTAAGCTACCTATGTACCCGAAAGGGAATCAAGTCAACACATAGTTCAAGGGGCAGAGGTTTTTTGTTTTTTGTTTTTTTTTTTTTTTGGGTCCTAACTTTATCCTAGGCCATCTTATAAAAAAGGTTTTCAACCTAGCGGCATTTTTTTTTTTTTTTTATGCCCTAACTTTTGCTTAGACTGCCTTATAAAAAGGTTTTCAACCTAGCGGGCCTTTTTTTTTAAATGCCCTAACTTTTGCATAGGCCGCCTTATAAAAAGGTTTTCAACCTAGCGGGCTTCTTTCTTTTTTTATTTTTTATTTTTTTAAGTGTAGAACTTTTTAATAAACTTCCCATTTACACAAGGGTAAACACATTGTTCCTCACCCTTCTTCCTCAGTATGTATAAGGATGGTCGTTGCTTAAAATTTGGCATCAAGATAATTCGCCTCTTCTCCCATGAAAGGATTAGGATTAGTGTACACCATTTTCACATTTCCATCTTCATCGCAAAGTTTAAAGCATTGATGAAATGCAGAACTGATTATGCCATAAGTGTATACCCAAGGGCATCCCAACAACACGTTGTAGGAAGTATCGACATCGATTACGTGGAAAAGAGCTTTAGAATACAATTCTCCTATTTCCACTTTTAATGAGATGCTTCCCATGGCTCTTTGTCCAACTTGGTTGAAGCTTTGAATGCTCAAGTCGGATGGAGACAATTGTTTGGACTTCATCCCCATTACTTTGAATGTCTTATAAGGGAGATCTCCAATTGTGCCCTTGACATATAAAAACTGATTCTGAAAATTTTCCCCGAGCTTGAAGTCCTCATCACTAAACATTATGCATGCCAACCATGAAACGCATAGTCTAGGTGACAAGGGTTGTGAGGAATTGCCTTCTTTCCCTTTAGAAACATCATCTTTTGCATTTTGGCTTAATTTTTCCTTTTGTGGTAATGACAAATGTTGGCCTGAAAGCAAAGTTACTTCATCTACCTCTTGTTCATTGTCATCAACTGAAACCATGCAACATTGCACAACTTCCTCTTTCATCTCATCCTCGAAATGATTTTGAAGAAATTCCTTAGGGAGATATTCAACTAGAGTTATTGGCATTCTCTCATATTGAATATATTTTTCTTCCTCTAAACTCATGCTTTTCTTTTAAGTGTTCTTCTTTTTCTTCTTGTTTTTCTTGGAATCCTTCCTTTTGTGGATTTTGACTCCTGGCTTCTCAAAGGGCATAATGATTGGTAATGGTCTTTTAGCCATTTTCTTGGACTGCTTACCAATATATGTTTGCCATTCTTCTTCATCTCCATCTTTAGAGGAATTTTCCCAAAAGTCTAATTTTGCTTCAGTCATAAGCTCATAAAGACTTGGGAGACTGCTTGACTCAACCTTGACATCAAGAGTCTTTTTGATCTTTTCAACATTATTTGGTTTTGCCCCTAGTGAGCAAGGCAAAGTGGACTTTGGTTCCTCCTCAAGCAAAGAAATACTATTTGATGCAGCAACTGGTACTCGAGAGGAACTATCTACCTCGATTTCACCATCATTTATCATTTTTTGAATTATATTCTTCAAGATATAGCATTCTTATAGAGGATGGCTAATGATTCGATGGTAGCGGCAATATTTAGGGTCATCTATCTTATCAACTTCAGAAGGTCTTTTAGGCTCAGGGAGTTGTATTGCTTTTTCTTTCATCAACTCGTTTAAAATCCCTTCTACATCATCATCATGGAATGAGTATTTTGTTTTCTTTTTCTCTTCAAGAGTGAGATTTTTCGAGCCTTCCTTTCCTTTCCCATTTTGCCCTCCATTATTGACAAAGGTAGCCATTACTTCTCCATTATTTCGAGCCTTTTTTCCTTCTGTATTTTTTTCTTCTAAATTACGCCCCCTTTGCATGGTACTCTTTTGTCGGGCAATTTGTCTTTCAACATTGCTTGCCTTAGAGACCAATGCATCAAAACTTTGAGGTTCTGCAGTCCCTATGAAAGTGGCAATCTCTGGTAAGAGATTGTTTGAACACATTTGTACTGCAGATTGTTCAGTCAACTTTTTGAACATTGGAGATTTAGGCTTCTTTATCTTGTAATGAAGTCATTGACATTTTCATTCGATTTTTGCCAAGCATCGGCTAAATCAATGATTGAAACTTTCTTCTTTGAACTACAAATTGGGCAAGGAAAGCCCTTTGTAAATCGTCCCACATATGGATTGACCCTGGTTGTAATTAGGTGTACCAAGTAAACGCAGAACCCTTGAGAGATTGGACAAATTGTCTTATCAACAAGGCATTTGACAAAGCAGATTCTCCACAAGCCGAATAGAAATGTGCCAAATGTTCTTGAGGGGAACCAGTCGAACCGGTCAAACCATCAAATTTCTCAAAGTTTGGTTTTTGATAACTGGTTGGGAATGGAACAGTATCATAATGAGTTGGATAAGGCTTTCGACACCCATAAACGGGTAAATTTATAGATGCCTGAAATTTCTTGATTCCCTCAGCAATGAGTGTCTTTAATTCATCTTGTGTTATAGGACTAGATGATGTGTGCCCTTCTTCGACTGTAGGCACTTGAGTTCTAGCTGATGTACTTGCTTGAGACGTTGCTCGGGTTGCCAAGGCTGCTATTTCAGCATCTTTTTCAATGAGTTTCCTTTGCAACTCTTGAAGTTGCTCTTCTAAATTTGTGGTGCTAGTTATTAGATCCGGCATGTCTTCAGAATCACTTTCATCTGAGATCTTTAACACTTTGCCAAATTGATTTATTAGAATTCCTGGAAAGTCTTCTTCTTGAAAAATAGACTCTGAATCTCTGTATAGTGGACTATGAAAATCACTTTGCGTTTCCATAGTATCGGAAGAAGTGGTGGAGATTGAAGAATCATCGATGATGGATCGGGACATGACGTGGGCCCTAGAGCGTGTGATAGGACTTGAGTAAGGCCTTGGTGACTTATTAACCTCCTCACAAATCTCTATCACATTTTTGTGCTTTGAACTTGTCCCTAATCCAAAATTTTCTTCCTTTGCCAACAAATAGCCTGAGAAGAATACCCATTTTTGAACCTCCAAGTTTGACTTGGCCCTTTATGATTGTTCAACACAAAGAGCCGTCAATGGATAGTGATCGAACAATTCGGAAGTTTGACTTTCTTCTCTCCTTGCGTTTTTTCTAGGGCCTTGCTTGGTTGGTGGCAATGTTTCAAATGAGGCATCAATGTCCATGGCTACTTCTTTTACCTTGACAACAGGATCAATCTTTGGTGAAGTCAATTCAAGAATGCGAGGCCGCATTGCCTTTGGTTAAGGAGTCGCCTTTTGCTTTTGTGATGCCTTCTTGGAGATCTTGATAGATTTCTTAGTGACCTTAACGTTCGAGGTTTTAGGATGACTAGCTTCCATTTCTTCAATTGAAGTCATCATTACTAACTCAATTGTTCCCAATGTGATTGGGATGGAGCCAATCATTATTTGAATAGGGAGAAGCCTTGGGGCCATACCTATGGTGTTAGGGTCATTCACCTTAGAACCTTCGGTTTGGGACTTCTTAGCTTTAGTACCTTTTCGTGCTCTCCTCTTCTTCAAAGTCTTTGAAGTTGACGAAACTTGGATGTTGGTCACGTGTTCATCATTTGGTACCTCAAGCTTGATGGAAGGGGTACCAAGGGTGAATGTCATTCGACAACCATTTGCTCCTTGTGCAGTTGTGGGAAGCTTGTGGAAGTAAACAGTCACTTAGGGAGCCATTGGTAAACCTATCACAACACGAAGATTGATGTATAAGAAACATAGTTGGAGATGAAAAGGAGAATGGGTCCCACTGGGCGTGCCAAAAATATTGTTGACGAAAATTGTTAACCAATGTTAAACAATAATTGTTAGATTATGTTTAACAAACGTTGTCAACTTATGTTTAACAAGCGTTGTCAAATTATGTTTAACAAATATTGTTAAATTATGTTTAACAAACATTGTCAAATTAGTCAAACTCATCAAACATAATTTCACTCATAGGCCTTTTGGCGTATGAGTTTTATTGATGTAAGTAGTGCTCATTCAAGATAATGTATCTCTTAATTACAATCCCTTGTTTCAAAGGAAGACCTCTTTCAAGGGAACACCTTTTGATTCCAACCATGTTGTCTTTGTACATAGGTTTATTTTAAGAGAATATGTGTTTTTATTTATTTGTGGCTGCACCTAATAATTTATTTAGGTTGCCTACGTACCCTTGGCGGGGATCAAGCCACTTCATAGTTCTTTATTTGAGGTTTTAGATTTAAAGTCTCAAATATAATTTTGTCCCATTTTAAATGATGGATCTTTAAGTCAATACTTGGCTTTTAATTAAGTATTGGCATAATTTTGTATTTGGGTGAGATAATTGGTTTTAATCTCAAGGGTATGTCAAGGACCATGTTTTTATGGAAATTGAATCAAGGATTCTCTTTTTGAGAAGTTAAAATTCCAAGCAATTTTTCCTTTCTTTCATTTGCTTCTTTGTAGGAATTTTAATGATATTTGGATTGAGGTTCCTTTGAAGCAACTTTATTCTTTATGAACATGTTTTAGGAATTGGGAATTGGAAAATTTCCTCAAATCAAGTTTTATCTGGTCAATAATCCCAAGGAATTAGTCACAATTAATTTGGTAGAGTTAATGCCTCCATTAATTTAATGGAGGAATCAAGGACTCCATTGATGGGGTAGAGTCGAGGACTGCATTGATGGAGTAGAGTCGAGGACTCCAATTATGAAGTAGAGTCAAGGACTCCAATTATTGGGGTAGAGTTAAGGACTCCATTGATAGAGTAGAGTCAAGGACTCCAATTAAAAGGAACATTACACCACAACTTGAGAGAATTTTTATTTGATAATTTTCAAATAAGATTTAAAAGTCAGAGACTCTTGTATAAATCTTCATTAAAGAGTTAGGAACTCCTCATGAAAACCAACCCTATTTGTTTTACCAAGCAAAAATTCAGATTTGAGAATGAGGGAGAGAGAGATTTTGAGAAGAAAAGGACTGATGAAATCCCATGTAAAATCCTATGTTCTCTGCTTGATCTTACCCTCTCTGTTCGTGCTCTTCTTTTTTTTTTTTTTTCTCTTCTCTCTATCTCTTTGTTGAGTGCGTAATTGCTCTCTTTTTGTGTTTTCCGGATTTTTCCTCTTCCTCCCCTCTTTTTTTAACTTGTACGTGCCTCTCTCTACTTATAGAGATATTCCAAAGAAGCAGTTCCTTATTCTTCTCTCAACTGATCAGATCATGGAGCAGTTTTCGTCAGTTTTTCCTCCACAATTCCTGATTTTATGTTGAGCCATGACCCACTTTCCAGCTTTTTTTTTTTTTTTTTTTTTCTCTTTTCTTTGTTCTGTTGCTCTTTAAACTCCTTTTTAGTTTGTGACAGCCCACTTTCACCAAACTGTGTTCCTTACTTTCTGGTGGTGACACTTCTTTATTCACTTTTCAGCTTTTTAGCTTTATTTTTTAATATTGTATTTGCTTCTACCGTGACCATCCCCTCACTCTTTAATTATCTTTTCAATTTGTTTTATTTATTTTTTATTTAGAGACAATGGCTGGCAGACTTTTGTTAATGCTACGCCCACCTTCCCTTATTTTTCTCACTCCAATCCTTTCTTATAGGCAATAGAAGACTAGCAGACTAGTAGCTTTTCACCTCACGTGGACTCCTTTCACACACACCCACACACACACACACACATATATATATATATATATATATATATATTGATGATGCTACGAAATTGTACCACCCTAAAAATTGTCCATATGGCTCGTCTACAGAAAGAGAAGAAGACTGGGCATAGCCAAGTTGCCTCGTCCCTCCTTTGGGACGGACGAGGAAGGTCTCGTCCGTCATAAATGACGGACGAGAAAAGCATGGCCATGCCATGGCTCGTCCACCCCTAATTAGGGATAGACAAGCCAAGCATTCTTGACTTAACCAAAAAATCGAAACCTCCATTGCTCATAAAGAGGCATCGGTTTAGATGAAACAACTCCTAAGGAAGTTATGGAAGTTACCTCCGATTTTGGTGAACTCCTCGACAATAGGAACGGTTATCAGAGCAAATAACCGTTCCATACACTATATAAATGCGATTCTGCGTAAAGGTAAAGGCATTTCAGACATTTTCTTTCACTTGGAGAAGGGAATAAACACTTAGATATTTTTCCTCTCTATTCCAGCCTTCTAACTTCATCATCGGAGGGTTATAGGCCGGCCTCCACCGGTCTTTACTCTGATTGAGTTTGGTTTTACAGGATTCATTTTTCAAGATTGTCGAAGTCTGAAGATTTCCAACTCACTGATTTTCCAGAATTATCATATATATATATATATATAATCATATCACCTTTTGTAAACCACCACACTTTTGGTCTCATCCTATTATTTAGTCCACAAGCTGTGACATGGCACTTTAGTCAACAAGCCATGAAGTGACATTCTTTTTAATGACACATTTTTTTTAGTTTCAACAGAAAGCACAGGATATTATTGGGTGCTTTAAATTTCAATAAGATCATGTTTTGGGAGCATACTATCATGACCATGAAACAGTAGTCATACTTATATTATTTGCAATAATAGAGTGAAGCTTTTAAAAAAGAATAAACTCTACTTTGAATCAAAATAAGGTAAAACGCCGTTGGCTTGGTCATAATACACAGAATTATGATTGATTTCAACCTCTAATAAGTATCCGTAAACGTCTATTCTTTAAAATGGGTGACAAACAGAACAAATAGTAATTGTCACTTGCTTGTAGGGTGATCATTAGATGGAACAGAGTAGAATTGGAGGGAGCCTTGGAGGAGATGATGAAGAAGATCACAATCAATATTGTTATGCTTGGTCCATTAGGGGTTGGAATTGATACGGCCAATCTTAATGGAACTTTTGTTGTCATAGTATATATAGGAGTAGTAGAAAACATGTGTTTGAAAACATATATGAAAATAAGTGTGGGTGAAAAAATGTGTGAAAATATGTGTAATGTTGTCTAAAAACTAAAAATATATTTAGAACATATGTGAATCATGTTATGAACATATGTCATATAGAATTGGCTAATTCATTAACAAAACGCACTTTACTTATAATTGGTTAGATCTAGGATGTGTTTAACACTTCAAAGAACAAGACTTCAAGTCTAGTATTAAAGCCATGAAGATTGGACCAAGAAACAAGCGAAGAAAATCTATTCATTAAAGCTGGATAGATTCTTGACAACTACCGACAGATAATATCTATCGAGGTCAAGATAGATAGCTCGACAACTATATCTATTGAGAATTACAAAATTCAGATCTCCAGATCTGATTTTCAGCCCATGCTGACATGTATGTGCAGGGTTTCTTTTCTCACAATCTTAGAAATATATAAGACTTATTTTAAAGACTGTCACATATGAGGAGAACTGATGCAAAAAGTGACAAAGTGCTTATTCTTTCTGAAAGAAGTTACTGCACCTTTGCGCCTTAAGGTTTGTAATCAAGTGCTTCTAGATCTTCATTGTTAATGAAGTGAAGAACTTTGCAGCCAACAATCTTCTTCAAGTTGGTGAGTTAGTCATGAATTGGGAGTCGTGAATCATGGTTAGTCACATACTAGGATCCGGGCAAAAGGGTGGCATTCATATATTGAAGAGCTCAGAGGTTCTGAAGCGGTAGAAGGTTTCTGCTATAAGTTCATCTACAGGGATTGTAGAGTCTAGGGACAAAGGTTTTGTACTAGATCTGAAACTTCTCTTTACTATAGTGAATTGCTTTTCGGGAAGGTTTCCCCCCAGGTTTTTTACTATAAAAATAGTTTGTTTCGTTAGTTTTGCTGGGTTATCATATTTTGTCTTATTTAATTTTCCACTTTGCATGATATTGATGTTTGTTTGTTTTAACAAGTTTTATACATAATAAATTTAATTAACAACTTGGGTTTAAAACTTGTTAATTCTATCAACCGAAATCTAAATTTTCCAACAAGTATGTGTTTGAGTGGATGTACTAAATGGGGCCTTTGTTGTCATAATATATGTAGGAGTAGTAGAAGCAAGAGGGACCCCAAATCCTAAAAAAGCTAATGTAACCAAAGGAGCTCCAAGCTAGTCTCATCTAGAGCCCAATATTCAGCCTTAGCAAACGTAGGATGACTGAAAATCCCACCTAGGATGACCAAAAATTAGGTTCAGATGTTGAACTATAGAGGAAAGGACAAGGAGGTGTAGAAATCTCATGAATGCCTTCTAGCATATGAATGACTTCCCTCATGAAAGGCCTCGATGATGGCACATCCTAGATACACAAAATTGCCACCATCACTAATTTCTTCACCCACTTCAAATCACTAAGAGCCTCATCATCATTTTCCACCAATCTTTCCACTTTACCTTGATAGTAACATTCACAAGCCCATTCCGTTAGAATTGCTGCCCTCTCCATCTCAATTTCTACACATCTCCTACAACAAATGATCTCCAACAACATGACTCAAAAACTATAAACATCACCTTTATTGTGAAGGGTGTGTTATTGAACCACTCTAGTGCAATATAGCCTTTAGTCCCCCTGATGCTAGTGAGAGTTCAGAATAGGCTTTATGTCCCAATGAATGATTTGGGTGTTACATTCTTCATGCAAGTACATTAGTCCTCTAACAACTCTTAATGTAATATGCATTTTTTGTTGCCAAATAAACTTGTTCACAGTCACCATCTTTTCTAGATTCTTCGAGTGTTATGACTTGATGCTAATACCCCTATATAAACGTTGGCAAAAGAACCCTTACCCAATTTTTCTTTGAACCCAGCAGTGATTTCTTCAAGATCTTTATATGTAAATGTTACATTTCTTGGTCCACTGATAAGTGACCGAGTCCTTGGAGGACTCTTGTTATTTGATTACTTTCAAACCATTACCTAACGGTATTAAGAAATCCAAGTTCAACTTGGGCTTTCTCGCATGAGGTTTCTGCCTTTATACTCTAGCATGTAACTCATGCAAATGCATACATGCATTTAAAATTAAACATAATTTTTATTAGAAAAATATAAATAATTAGTGAAATTATTTTAAAAATTAGCATGAACACATGCATACGTATGAGCCTAATTTTTATTATAAAAATATAAATAATTAGTTAATATTTTTAAAAATAAATATAAACATAATTAGTGACATATTAAAATTCTTACCTAAAAATTTAATGCTAATTATGATCATTTTTTTCTAATTTTTAATAAGATAGAACATGTGGTGATTTTTATTGTATGGTGAATTTTATTAAGTATATGTGATTGGTTTTTTTTTTTTTTTTTTTTTTTTTTTTTTTTTTTTTTAATTTAGTTCATTAATATTAGATTTTTAGAATTTTGCACTCAGTAACTCACCTGGCACAAAGATTAAAAAACATAAGTGGACATATGGTACAAACTTAAGTGGATAATTATGATGTGATCCCCACATAAATTTAGACACATTATGCAAAATTGGATTTTAATTTCAAATTCTAATTGAACTTTTTCTCTGAGTTTTGCCTATTAATCTATATATATATATATATATATATATATATGTATGTATGTATGTATGTATGTATGTATGTATGTATGTACGTACGTATTAATAGGTAAAACTGAGAGAAAATCCAATTAGATTACAAATTGGAATTCAATTAGAATTTAATTATGTGCCACGTATTTCATCTAATGTAATTTTTTTTTTTAATATGCCAAGTGAGTTAAATCATTCATTTCAATAATTCTATAAATTCCTTAATGTATTTTGTTAACATCAAACAAAAATCCAATAATCCAATCACTGTGACAGAAACTAGGGTACAAGATTACCTGTTAGTGTATTATAGCTCCACCAATGAAAGTATCATAGCCAAAACCCCACGTCC
Organism: Quercus variabilis; assembly: GCA_030445155.1. Taxonomy (NCBI): domain Eukaryota; kingdom Viridiplantae; phylum Streptophyta; class Magnoliopsida; order Fagales; family Fagaceae; genus Quercus; species Quercus variabilis. The sequence goes on along the minus strand of CP129448.1, from coordinate 1,223,727 downwards.
TTGTCATTATTTTCCTCTATAGCTTCATCATAATCTTAATTCCTTTATATAACACCCTCTCAAGCTAGTGCGAGCCAAGAGAAAGATTAATTTATTTTTTGATAGGTGAAGAGAAAGATTTAAAAGCAGGATAAAAATTGTAAAAGAAATATCAATGAAAAAAGTTGAGGAGGCTCATTGTTTAAAACTATGTTGCACACAGCAGAGTGATTTAAAAAAAAGAGTCATCAAACTATTTGACACATGAGTTGAGGGCTCAATACATTTGAAAAATTAAATACAATTACCATTCATCTTCCTCAACTAAAGCATTCTATACCAAGAAAAGTAATACAAAAAATCAAATCAGTAACTGTTATTAGTATTATTATTTTTAAAGTATATAAGAAGGAAATTGCTAAGCAACAGACTGAACAGTGTTTCACATGCCAGGGTTCCTACCAAAGTGGTTGAATGGGTTCAGCTCCAATACCTCTTTGCACCATTCTATATCTCCACTCGTTCAGCCTATCTGTTGCCTTAGCATACCTTTTCTTACCTGTCTCATCTCGGTTCCTAGACCACAGTGTCTCCGCCATTGCCGAAGCTCTTGGCCTTATTCCAACATTCAAAACTGCAGGGTCTACTTGCTCAAACCACAATGACACCTCCCCACCTAACACTAGATTGGCCTCGTCCTTGCTCAACCCATATGTTATATCATAGTCATATATGGTTTGCCATGTCTTGAAAGGTGCACACCATGATCCTCCATTTCCAAAGTTAACACCTGTTTGTTGATCATACTAGCTGCCATTCCCTACAAAGCCATCGTGCAGACAGTCCAGATAATAGAAATCCAAGGATGGTACAATAACCCGGTATCCAGAAGAAACAATCATTTTGGTGTTTTCATGGCCATTGTTCCATGTTTGCAAGATAGTTTAGACGTAGTAATTATTATTCAATGTTTGGGACTAGTCTCTCTCTATCTCAAGTGGATTGTAGTTCTAGTTGAGAATTAGTCATCAGCCAGTTTGATGTATTTGGGAGTTTAAGACGAAAATTGATTATCTTGTTTTAGATGTAAAATTACTAGTAATTAATATGAATCACATAGATTTTTTTTTTTTTCTTATAGAAAGTGTATAAACACAAAAATTTTAACTAAACTTTTTACATTTGTTGATGTGGAAGATTGATAGTAGTAAGCAAAAGAGTGATGTTAGTGGTGGACCTACATGAGAACTGGTCAAATTTTACTAACTCAACTGTGAAAAATGTTGTGAATTTTTTTGTGTATTGCTCTTTTTTTTTTTTTTTAGAAGTGCTACATTCATAATATTTTTCAAAACAAATCTTAAGTATTAAGTTGCTTCTTATGAAAAAAAAAAAAGTTACTTTTTGTTTTCTATTTAAACCTACCACTAAAATTATTTTTTTGCTATCAATAACAGCTTGAACTACCTGTTATATATGATTTGTTGTAAAAGTGTTGTGGACATATCATTTCCTTTTTTTTTTTTTTTTTTTTTTTTTTCATTTGATAAAAAAATTTATTTTTTTTATTGATTAATATTTCGCCTTAATTAAGTTAAAATTTAGGGGCTTTTTTTTAGTTGGAGCATTAGGCGACCATATCAATAACTTATACCATTGAGCCGGCAATGTTATTTATCAAACATTTCATTAAACATACTGATTGTAATAATCATATTTTGAAGAGACATCCATTAACTATTAAAGATACATCCACATTTTATGTGGTATCTAATTCTAAGTTAATACACAAAATTCTAGAAATAAGAAAATGTGAATAGCGCAATTGATAATTTAATCCCTAAACGAAATGGCAAATTGGCTATCGACTGCAATGTGTATTCGGGATCCACTGACACTGAGGCTGGTCTCCTTTTCTTTATGACCCAACTTGGGCCCACATTAACTCAGTGTCTACAACCTTTTGATTTTCACTCGATCGGCCACTCATCTAATATTTGATATATCCAGACAATTCAAACCAATTGCCCGTAGGCCTGTTAGTGCGTTCACAGGATTACTTGGTTTGGCCCATTATTACATGTATTCCATTCCTTGTAACGTGATCAGACAGTGCATGGTTCAACCACCGGGCCTTGTGGCCCAAGTGGTACTCTGTTCACCTTGTAACCGCTAGCGCAGGGGTTCTATCCCCTGCAATAAACAATTACACCGCAAAAAAAAAAAAAAAAAAAAAAGGATAGTGCATGGTTCAAACTAATTAAAATGTACCCAGTATTAATAAAATATGAATAAAAAAATCAAAGACAAAGTTTGGAAACAAACCTTTTCCAAATCTACATCTACATCTGCATTTGTATATATCTAAAGCATTTATATATATATATATATATATATATATATATATATATCTAAAAATTGAAGTATGGGTGGATTACAGTTAGTTTAACTGGTAAGATTTCTGATGGTTGTATAAAAGATTTAGGGCATGTTTGGTAGACTGTAATAGATGTTGTAATGTAATAGTTATTCATATGGTTTAATTATTCTTTAGTTTGGTTATGTTTTTATTACAAGGAATAGTCATTCCTTATGAATAACTATTCTTCAAAATGAGGAATAATCATTCCTCTTTAAAATGTTGTATTAGCTATTCCTTAGTAAGTGCAATAATTTCAAAATTTAATATATTTCCCAATAAACAAACTTTCCATATACATTTAACAATTATAAAAATAAAAAATCATAAAAAATAACAAATATCTCTCTTAAATTTAAAAATAACAATTTTTAAGGAGATATAATTATATAAGTAAAATATTTCCTAAAATAAATGTCAAGTTTCATTCTAATGTTATAACTCACAATCAAACTAATGAATAGGTTTAGTTATTACATTACAACACACTTTATTACTAGTAATAAATATTACAATTCCTGTCGTAATCCCAATTCAGTGTACCAAACGTACCCTTAGGGTTCAATCTCTGCCAACACCAAAAAAACTGATTGGTGTCTTGGTCTGATGATAAAAAACTATTATCAAGAGTGGTAAAAGCTGAAACATAGTATTTATTGTAGCTGTGTTCCAATTGAGACATGTCAGCAGTCACGTCATTCACCTATTTCCAATTCTTTCATCCCTTCACCTTCCATTTATTTGACCCTTCTTCACCCATTTTATTTACTATATATAAAATTTTGCTATTCTTTTTTCCATTCAATCCATATTTTTCCCACACTTTTACATTTTTATCCCTCCACTATTCTATATCTAAATGGTTCATTTCCTCCATCCCTTCACCTTCCTTATATTTGACTCTTCTTCTCCCATTTTATTTACAATTAAATGATGCTATTCTCTCTTCCATTCAATCTATATTTTTTCCACACAAAAAGGTGAACTCTATGCGTGTGTGTGTGTTTGTGTGTGTATACATTTCTTTCTTTGGTGGATTTTTAATTCTTTATTGCATCTCTATTTTAGGTTTATGAATTTTTGTGTTGAACACTACTTTAGGTTGATGCGATTTGATTATATTTTAATTTGTTATATTTTCTCTTTTTTTTTCTTTGATCAATAGATTTTATCCCATAACATTATATGGTATATAATGATATAATGTTATTCTATTATGTAGCATGGCTTAGATAATTCGTTGTTTACAACTATACATTTTCTTTTGAGCATTCTTTTACTCATCTTCTTTTATCTAAATTTACCATTTTTCTCACATTCTCGCCCAAAAAATGTGATTATTCTCTCTCTCTCTCTCTCTCTCTCTCTCTCTCTTATTTATTCTTTCTTGTAACACTAATTTAGATTGATTTGTACTCTCTCTTAGTCTTATAGTCTTGGTTAGAGTTAATTCTTAGATATTTTGGAACTAAGAATTTGAGTTTATATTAAAATACAATCTACATGGCTATGTATTTGAATGTATCTATCAATTATTTGAGTAATATCCATGTAAGTTGTATAGATCAATTATTTGTGTAATATCAATTATAAATTTGTGATAACGTTTGATTATCATGATAATCTCTTTAAGAGAAAGAAAGAAAATTTTGAATCATAAATTTAAACTTAAAAAAGTTTAGTTGTACCATACATACATACATACATACATATAAACTTTTTTTTTTTTTTTTTTTTGAGAAGCCAACCTAGAAGTCCAGGAAGGAACTTTATTAAACAAATAAAATTAAGAAACATCAGAAGCAACCAGGGGGGCAATGTCAGTATATATGTCTTCTAACCAAACCTTAAAGTCTTCCCCCTTTTTTGCTTTCTTTGCCAAAACATCAGCAACCTTATTACAAGAATGATTAACAAAACAAAAATCACACCAATTCAAATGAGAAGACGAATGGTAGATATCATCAATGATATGGCCAAAAGAAGAATGTTTAGCTGATCCAGACTTGATAGCATTGATAACCCTAGCAACATCGCCTTCAAAAACTACCTCATGAAGACTCAATTCCAAAGCAAAGCTAACAACCCTGCGGCATGCAAGGATTTTGACCTCAACTACTATTTGTGGGAGGGAAATACGTATTGAAAGAGCACCAATGACAACTTCTTGCCAGTCCCGTATCACCACGCCAATACCTATAGAATTTGTGCTCTGGAACACTACACCATCAAAGTTGGCTTTGTATTGGTTTAGCTCAAGAGGACGCCATTGCATTGAAGTCAGCAACGGGGTAGAGACTTGGTTCTAATCCAGAGCAACGAGGAAGTCTTGTAAGAGGCCACCAGCTTTTTGAACAATCTGATTTAGGGGAACAAATTGGAGGCCCAATCGAAGGTAGTTACGTCTGTTCCACAAAAGCCAAGAAATTATTATAAAAATTTCTGCTCTAAGATCATCAGAAACCTGCAAAAAATGAGCAAACAGATTAGAAAAATCCCCTAGGGGGATTGCAACTGAGCTTCGGGCCCAGCTTAGTTGGCTTCACACATTCTCCAGTGCTTCACATCCCCACACAGCATGGAGAATATCTTCGGGCTGGGCATTACAAACCGTGCATTTGTTAGTATCTGCTATATGGCAATGGAACAAGTTGGCCATGGTGGGTAGAGCCTTATTGCAAGCATGCCACGCAAAATGCTTCATCTTGGAAGGGATCCGTAGCCTCCATAAGCCTCTCCAAAATGACTTTTGGGGGTTAGGATTTGAGCTACTAGTGTTGTTGGCTAAAGCATCAAAAGCCCACAACTTATAGGCACTTCTGGTAGTCAACAGACCAGAAGGAGTTTTAGACCATATCATACGATCATTAGGGAGTCTGAAACTCAGAAGGATACTTAAAATGATTTTAGCCTCATGTAGTAGGAAATTTTGGTGAACTATATCATATTTCCAAGCACATGAAATTGAATCAATGAGGCAACTGACCTTGGCATTGGGTGGAATATTGGGGAGAAGAGAGATGATCGTTCTATAGCACTGATCGGGAAGCCATTTGTCTTCCTTTATACTAACAGAGGCACCATTCCCTATCCGCCAAAACCGTGCCCTTTTTAACCACATCTCTAGCCTTACAAATACTCTTCCACGCATAAGACTCCCCATTGGCCTCGGGTGCTTGCTTGGCCAATAGAGCTTGGTTAAACTTCTCAATCTCCTTAAACCCCAGACCTCCCACCTTCTTTGCTTCACAAAGCCTTTCCCAGTTTATCCAATGAACTCTTGCCTCACATTGTAACCCCACCAAAATTTTCAAATCATGATCTCAATTTCTTTAATCAAACCCTTGGGAAGTTTGAAACAACTCATGGAGTAAGTTGGGATCGCTTGGATTACAGATTTAATGAGCACCTCTCTACCAACTTGTGAAAGGAGTTTTTCCTTCCACCCCTGAAATTTCTTCCAAATTCTTTCTTTAATATAGACAAAGCTATGTTTTTTTGCTCTCCCAACAAAAGATGGAAGGCCCAAATATTTTTCATATTGTCTTATGGATGGGACACCCAGTAGCATTTGAATACTAGCCGGGATATCATGATGGGTGTTAGCACTGAAAAATATATTAGTTTTTTCTCTATTTATTTTTTGACCTGACCCTTCTCATAAATAGATAATATATCAAGAATTACCTGACATTCGGATTCTTTTGCTCGACGGAAGAGAACACTATCATCTGCAAAGAACAGATGAGACACCCGAGGACCACTTCTACAAATTGAAACACCCTTAAGCAACCCCTTTGATTAAGCTTTGTGAATTAATCCCTGAAGCCCCATAGCACATATCAGGAAAAGGTAAGGGGAGAGTGGATCACCTTGCCTTATGCCTCTGCTAGGAGTGATGTGGCCAACTAGGATCCCATTAATGATGGCTGAAAAAGAGACAGATTTGATGCAAGACATGATGGCATTCACAAATTTCCTGAAGAAACCCAAATGCACCATAACTTTTTCCAAAAAAACCCATTCCACCCGATCATAGGCCTTACTCATGTCAAGCTTTAAAGCCATGAAGCTCAACTTCCCTTGGGTTTTCCTTTTAAGGTAGTGTAATGTCTCAAAAGCCACTAAGATGTTATTAGTGATGAGATGACCTGATAAAAAAAGCACTCTGAGAATCTGAGACAATATATGGTAAGATAAATTTCAGATGGTTAACCAAAACTTTTGCAATAAGTTTGTAGACCACATTACAAAGACTGATAGGTCTAAAGTCTGAAACTTTTTTAGGATCCTTAATTTTTGGTATGAGAACTATGAAAGTAGAGTTGAAATTAGCAGGAACATGACCATTATTAAGTGCATTTAGGACAACTTCAGTAACATCCTTACCAACAATGTGCCAAAATTTTTTTATAGAAAATGGGCGACATACCATCGGGTCCGGGGGTAGTGAGAGAGGCCATTTGGTTGAGAGCTTTAAAACTTCCTCACCAATGAAATTCTTGTCCAAATATAAATTAATTTCTGTAGTAACATTGGGAGTCATGCCAGCCAAAACCTCATCAAAACCCGTGGGATTTGATGTAGAAAAAATGTTAAGGAAATACTCTTCCACCATTCTGCCCACACGGTCTTCATCTTCTACCCACAACTTGGATTCATCCTCCAAACCCAAAATTAAATTATGCTTGTTCCTTTGGTTTGCACGGCAATGGAAATACCTAGTATTTCGGTGACCATCCTTCAACCAATTGGCATGTGCTCTTTGCTTCGACATGGTCTCTTCCTTGGACTTTAGCACCTCAATTTCTTTCCTTAGCTTGTAGATACGATCAGGTGCAGTAACATATAACCTAGCCTCCTCTGCCCCACTAAGCTCTCTTAACTTCTTTGTAAGTGTAGTTCGTACCAGCCCAAATGTTTCCCGGTTCCAGGTTCTCAAATTCTCTTGGCACTTGTCTAACTATTTTATCAACACTACCTCCAGAGATGATGCAGAAACTTCATCCCATGACCGTCTTACCACATCTTCACATGAACTATCTTTCAGCCTCATAGCTTCGAATCAAAATGGTTTACCTTTATGAGAAAACTTTTGTTGTTCCGAATCCGAAATAAGAAGAATGGCCTTATGATCTGAATGAAACACATCTAGATGGTTAATCCGGGTAGTAGGAAAACAAAGTATCCACTCCACTGTAGCTATCCCACAATCTAGATGAATCCACACATTCTGATCCCCTGACCTCCTATTGCACCATGTGAAGGGAAAACCATTAAAATCAAGGTCTTTCAAACCACAAAATTTTGTAGAATATAGACCACTTCAAAAAAAATAAAATCAAATAAAATCAAACATGCGCAAATTTCATAAAAGAAAAAAAAAAGGAAAAAAAAAAAAAAAGAACATTCAAAACAATCAACTCTCTCTTATTTTTAACACTTCTAATTATTAATTTTTCAACTTATTAGAAAAAGATTGTCATGGCATTGGGGTGGAAAGATGATATGGATGCCAGTACAATTTCCGTCTCCAAGTACTTTAACTTGCAAATTGATAACACTTAACTTACGCAATCAAGCCCAAGTGTAGGCTTTAAGAAATTGAAGGATTGTGTAAGTAGAAACTGAGAATATAACTGAGTACATTGCTTAATGAATAGTACTATACGGATGAATTATGGGGCAATGGTTTTACTCGAAAAGACACACGAAATTTCCTCATCTTCCTGTTTGGCCAATATGGCTTCATCTTGGAGGCCCAGTGGCCTACCTTGTCTCATGTATTCTTAGCAGTTTTATCTCTTTGGTGAAAGCATATATGCTAGGCCTTTCAATCTTTTCATTCCTTAATGTAATTCTTTATTGATTGAAGAAAAGGAATTATCTTCTTCAAACCTTTTTTTTTTTTTTCTTATAATTTAAATATTAGTATTAAATAAATTCTAATGGTGGTGAGTGGAAAGACACTAAAATGTGAAGTTTTAACTGTCGTGGTCTAGGTGTTTTTAAATAATGCAAAGTTCACATGCTACTAGTAATATGGATTAGTGTTCACTGTTCACTATGAAGCACTTTCCAAGAAACCACTTATTACAAGTTAAGAAAGCACAAAAATGACGTGCCAAGTCTTTTGCCTTTTGTTGAATCAAGTTCATTTAAATAACGCAAAGCTGATAATATTGCTAGTATATTTGAGGTAGTCATCATTATGAAACATTTTCAAAGAAGGTGCTAGATAGAGATTAGGATAGTGCCATTTATGCCAAAGATTTTGGCCGAGTCTTTTTGAGTTTATAGGTTTTGTTAAATAATGCAAAACTCATAATACCATTAGTATGGGCTTGTCATCAATTTATAGCATGTTCCAAGAAAGTACTAATAGATACACAATTTGAAAATAAGCACCATCGACCCTTGACTTTAGGTCTTCTTAAGTAGGACCTAATTGCAAAAACTTGAGAAAGAAGGCAATCATAGGAGTTAATTAATTAAAAAGTACATATTCATCAAAGAAAATGAATGATCTTCTTCTACCTTTTTATTTTATACTATTAGTAAAATATAAAAAGATCTTCATGGTAGTGGGTGGAAAGATGCCTTGGATGCCAAGCGTAGTCTAGGTCTTCTTCAACAATGCAAAGACTTTCAGAAAAAGCACAAGATATAATCTGGGAAAGCACAATTATATCAATAGTTGATGTAACTTTTTTACTTGATGAATAAAGACTATTATATATACAAATAACAGGGAAATTGAGAGATAGAGAAGAAAACTTGAATATATTAGATCGAGAGAAAACAAAACTAGAAATGAAAAAATGTCAAAAATTTATTAACTCAATTTATTATTCATGTTTATTGATGATGGGTGATAGTTGGAAAATAGCTTTAAAAGGAGCGTACTTTGCATTATTAATTTATTAAAACAATTGAGAGTATTTGCATACATTTAGCATTAAGCCAAAAATTTTACTCAAAACCAGAAAAAAGGATATAGCCAAAATTGTTCTACTATTCTACAATAAGAATATTAAAAAAGAAAATAAAAAGATGAAATTTGGAAACAAACTTGATTGTAGCTTAAGGTTACAACTTCATTCAATATATTTTTGTTGGATGTAAATTTTGACAAATTCACCGTTAGATTATATTTCCTTCTTATATCTGTTAGATTATATATATTTTTTATATCCTCCATGTTTGCAAAATTTCCCAAAAATTAAAAAAATTAATAGCTATGTCATCAATCAAATGTTTAAACTTAAAATTTTGTAGTTTAAAATTTTGCATAAAAAATAATTTTATAAATCGAATAGTATATAAAATCCAATTAACATGAAATTTTATGTGTATTAAGAAGGTAAGGAACATACAATCCAACGGTTAGATTTTCAAAATATGTAGCCAAGTTAATTTGTTAAATGAAAGTTGTAGCTTTAAGTTACAACTAAGTTTGTAGGAAAATTTTATCAAGAAAAAAAAAAAAAAAAAAAAAAAAAAAAAAGAAGCTAACTATTTCTAAAATGAAAAAGTTAACCTCTAAACCGGTTTGAAGGAAAATTCCTCCAACTCTTGTGATGGTTGCTAAAACAATCCATGCGGCACATGACCTATTAATTGGGTCATCAGTCATGTGACTTGTTGATATAGTACATATAGATGGTTAAATGACTTGTACGTAATTTCAAACTAATTCTCTATTTTATATAAGGAAAAAGTTTGACTCCTAATGTGTTTGGAGCTATCATTTTGTAACCTATTATATGGCAATTCAAGAGATCATTATGGGGAATTTTACTTATATGACTTTGTTAGTGAGTCATGTATCTTGTTTAAATAATGTACATTGATATATATATATATATATATATATATATTTTTTTTTTTTTTTGTTGAGAAAACACTAATACTTATTAGAGCATACAAACACGAAAGTAATATATAGAGTTTTTTAAACAAGCTTATAATATATTACATAACTAAAGTACCACAATAAAAGCGTCTAACTTTTGTAGTGGTTAAAAAAATAGCTCCATATATGTTTATAGCAAAACTTTATTCTCCATTTAATAACTAGTTGAAAGCCTATGCATTGCACGGTAGTGGTTATGAAGGAGTGTTAAATATATAGTTTTTGAAAAACAATAATTAACTGAATGATTATTGCATAATTTCATAATTCTCAATTAACACATTGTCTATTTATCATAATGACATTTTTAGCCCTCATTTCACAAAATAAAATCTATCTAAATGTGTAACATTGAAAAAATAATTAAAATTGAAAGCGGAAATCAACGCAGCACGCACACACAAGCCTATAATTCAATGTTTAAAAACAACCAAAAGCACAATTGAAAGAAAAGTTTTAGAGAAGCTTCAATTCAAAATGATAAAAAAATAATCCAATTGTCTAAACATTAATAAAAATTGGTAGCAGTGTTAATTAGAGAAATAGTCATATGAACTAATTGAACGGGCATTTATATAAAAGTTAACCAGAAGCCCCAATTCACTCAGCTCAATGTTTGACTGCTTTTCATAAACGAATATTCATTTACGAAACTCAAGCTAAAAGTTTACATGCAATCTTGAATATAATTACGATTTTGAGGAGTGGGTGAGAATTTCATAAAGTGGAAGAAGAGTTTACCTTTTCGATCCAAAGACTTAGCGAAGCGAACAATAGCTAAGTGCGAGAGAAAGACTTTGCGAGAGTTTATGGCCTGTTTGGATGTTTAAAAAAAGAGGGAGAGTAGAGTAGAGGGAGGGAGAGTATCTAATTACCTTATTTGGAAGTTTTTTAAGAAAGGAGGGGGAGGGGTTTGGAGGGGTTTCAACTCCCTCTAACCCCCCATTTTTAATTCCCCCAAATTGGAGAAATTTGGAGGGGGAGTAGAGTACATAAACTATTGATCAAGTAAATTACCTAATTTACCCTTATTATATTAACAAAATTTCACAAGGGGAAGGGCTAATTACTCCCTTCCCCCTTACTAATTTTAAAAACATCCAAACAAGGTGGAGGGGAATCATTCTCCTCTACTCTTCTCCCCACTACTCCCCTCCCCTCTACTCTTCTCTACTCTCCTCCCTTTCTAAACTTTCAAACAAGCCATTAGTCTTTGCCTACAACTCTACAGTTAAAAATATAAAATAAAAATATAAAAAGGTCAAATTTTGATGTTTAATTAGTAAAATTTTTTATGGTTAAATAAAAAATTTGAGATTCAATCTTCGCTTATACCAAAAACTAATTAGTGTCTTGGTATGATGATAAAAAGTTATTATTATGAGCAGACACCATATGTTGAAACTAAATAAAAAAAAATGAAAATATTCCTATACACTTTGGTGATATTAAAAAAAAATAATAATAAAGGGCAAAATATAAATCTGAGTTATCCAAAAATTTTGAAGTTTGCTAAAATAAAATTTGTCATAACATTTGTATAAATTCTAAAATAATACAAGAGATGTAAACTATTTTACCAAAAATTTTGAAGTTTACTAAAATAAAATTCGTGATAACATTCATATAAATTGTAGAATAATGCTAAAAATACAAATTTTTTTACAAATTATTAATGTGATAAATAATTATTAATAAATAAAAAAATTATATTAATAATAAGTCTGAATGAAAACTAATAAGAGATTAGTCACATTAATATTTTATAAAGATATCATAAAATAGTTTGTAATTATTGAATCACTGTGATCTTTGACGAGAATTTCATAGAGTTGAAGAAGAGTTTACCTTTTCGTCGTTTTCGATCAGACACAGCGAAGAGGCCAATAGGAAAGAACGAGAGAGAGAATTTGCGAGAATTTACCTTTTGCCAAGCACTTTATAATTAAAAATATAAAGAAGTGCCAAATTTTGAAGTATGTTGCATAGCTCCCTGATATAATGATGATAATTAAGAAAATTCACATCAGTATAGTTATTTTACTATTTCAACAAATATACAGCTAGAGGCGCAAAAAAGCTCACCTGTCAGTTTCAATATTTTGTCCCACCATTTTAACACTGGAAAGTACCTTCAGGCATGCTTTGGTCCTCACTAGAGAAAATAGAAAGGAAAAAAGCCATCACTCAATAAATTATTTTTTATTTCATATGACTCTCTCTCTCTCACAGGTTGGACCTCCATAGCCAAACTTCAAGCCGTGCTGCTCCTTCCTTAGACTGTCGTTCACCACTGGCCTTGTCTCTGTCTCTATTTACCGTGAGGCATCCAAGGCCAAAACCACAACCTCAGTCCTTCGCCGTTGACCACCACTGCAACGAACATCGGTGAATCTTGGTTTCTCTACTGCTGACTTCAAGTTTGAGAAAGAAATTGGAGTTTTTTATGGTTCTGGTTTATGGGTTTAGGATGGATGGTGGGTTTGTTGTGAAATTTCTTTATATTTTTGGGTCTTGACTTTGTGGGTTTGGCTGGTGATTGGTGAGTTCGGTGGTGCGAATGGGTTTGGCAAGTGATTGGGTTTGGTGGTTGAAGGGTTTCGCTTTGGCTGAGCTTGATTTGTGATTGGTAGTACTTGGTGATTTTGCTTGTGATTGGTAGTGATCTTTAGCGGTTGCTGGTGATTGGTTGTATGAATTGCCTGGAATTGTGATTTTGTATGTTGTGTTTGGTGGTATGGTGATTGGCAGTGGTGGTGTTGAAGGTGGGACTTAATGATTTTTGGGTGGAGAAGAAAAGAAAAGAAAAATTATCAAAAAGAGAGAAAAAATAATATTTAATTAGAATAGAGACCCATCTTCCTTCTAAAAAAAAATTAGAATAGAGAAATAAATATTGATACTAATGTATATGTGTTAAGAGAGAAATTTTTGAGGTTAGTTTAGCTAAAATGCCGGAGAGTCTAACGTGAATGCTCTAACATTCCTATAAAACTTTGATATCAAAAAATAAATGAAGTGCCAAATATAAATCTGAGTTATCATAATTTTTGAAGTTTACTAAATTAAAAGTGGTGTGTTAAAAAAATATATGTAAAAAAAAAAAAAAAAACTATCGATAAAATTTAGAATAAACTAATTCCAAAAAGAAAATCCTGTTGGTGGAGAGAGAATATAGATAAAACCCAATAAAAAAGAAAAACTTGAAAAAAATCAAATAAAATAGTAGTAAAAATATAAATTAAAACAAAACGCGTGGTAATTAGGTAACATATAGGTAACATATCCACTTGGTGTAACCACCAAAACTTCTAAAATATTTTATATCGACTTGATTAAAAAAAAAACTATATATAAATTAAATTAATATTTCAATAATATAATTAAAATGAAAATTTCTAAATTGTGAAAGAGTTTTTAACTCTTAGGGTAGGTAAATTTAGATGGTGATTTGATGAGAATAAAAATCTTTTTTTTTTTTTTAGAATTACAAAAATAAAATGAAGTCTATTAAGGAAAATATTGATATGATGGTTATTTCTTATTTTTAAGGAAAATATTGATATGATGCTACTTGGTTCTTAGCACGAAGCATCATGGTTTATTGAAATTGACAACCCCAAATCCCTAAATCAGTTGGAGAATCCTTCTGAAAAATCCAGCAATGAAAGATACAAATAAATAATTTAAATAATATAATACACAATACACAAAACACAATTCGAAGGCACAAACAATTTTCTTTGCAATGCAAGAATTTCCTCAATTATTTCATAATTCATGTTTCGAACATGAAGAACTTTCGAATGACCTATCATCTTAGCCAATTATTAAGAAGGCTAGAATTTTAAAAATTAAAAAAAAAATTATTAGTTCATACTAACATATGACCTTTTGAAATCTCACAATAATCTAAAAGGTATAAACTTGTATTAGGCCTTAGCAAAAAAATAAACTTATATTGGGCTTTTATTTTTAAAAAGCAGGTGTGGATGGGCTAGGATGGGCTTGAATTTTCTATAAGTAAATTGTAGCCGCCAATTTTTTTTTATTGTCCATATCCCATGATAACAATAACAACTAATAGAGAACATATTCGCATCCAAAAAAAAAAAAATAGAGAACATATTAGGTAGAGGTTGTTTTATAGAAGAATCTAAAAAATATTACAAGTCTTTATACCTGGAAGGAGTGTTAAATTCACCAGTACATCATTTTGGTTTAGTATTTCAAAAAATGTAAATTATTGGTTCATAGTTCATTCGGGCATAACTGGCTGCATATGTTCTTTTGTTTTACAAAGCAACTTTAAATGATTTTTAACAGCCACTTCATATCATTGTATGGGTTGTGCACTGTTGCAAGTGTTGGAATAAAAGCACAATGAACCCATAGTTATAGGCTAGTTATACTACACTTATATCTTTTGTCTAGATACTTCCCAACAAAATGACTGTGTTGAACTTAAATTTTGTCACATTATAGACACTGTTAGAGAAACCGCACCAGTCCGTGCAAATTTTTTGTCTATTTTGCAAGAAAAACCTACTTTTATTTATTTATTTTATACACCCATTTTTACAAAACACTCATATCAATTTGTTTAATCTACCATCTATTTTATTTAAATAATCATATTTCTTTAATTTTTTATTATATCCAACAAACAAATCCCCACATGGCCCCACCCACATTTTTCTTTCTTTTTCTTTGAACCATCTTAGGCCTCTTTTTCTCCTTTTCCTTTTTCCTTCTACTCTTTATTCTTTTTTTTTTTTCCTTCTACAGATTTCTCAAACTTAGTGGTTGAGGTTGGGGCAAGGGTTATTTTTTGGTTTTGTTGTGAGAAGAAGTCAGAGGGGAAGAGCCAGATGAAGGGGCAGAGAGGAAAAAAGCATAAGCTATTGGAGAGAAGAAGATAGTGATCTCCTCCATAAGCATCAATCTCTTCCACTAGCATCAATCCACTGATCTAGTCGACCCAGAAACGCTGATCTCCACCATCACTCCACCGATCCACTTCTGTTGACCCACAAACAGTATCTCTGCTAGCGTCGCCAATCCATAAGCTATCTATTGATTTGTTTCTATGGGTGTGTTTATGTGTTCTGTGTTGGATTGTCCTTGTGGGTGTGTTGGTCTGTAACAAAGGAGCAATAATATAAGGGAGAAGAGAAAAGCCTGGGTTCATTTCAGAGGAAGAAGAGAGAGATAAAGGGAGCCAAATTAGGAAATTAATAAAATAATAAGATTAAAAGTTACAGTAATCATGCATATATGCATAGTTACTGTAGCAATTGTTCATTTATACACAATTTTACACCCACTGATGTGGGGTTTTTTTTTTTTTGTCAAAATAAGTAAAATGATATTTTGCAAGATTATGTAACCATTGATGTGGTTGCTCTTAGGGAACTTATTACTACTGCTTCCACTCCCTCG
This sequence comes from Quercus variabilis, assembly GCA_030445155.1. Taxonomy (NCBI): domain Eukaryota; kingdom Viridiplantae; phylum Streptophyta; class Magnoliopsida; order Fagales; family Fagaceae; genus Quercus; species Quercus variabilis. The sequence continues at coordinate 1,207,972 of CP129448.1, read as the reverse complement.
CATGTTCTTTTCGGAGAAATTGTAGGGGCTAAAGAATTTTTCTTTTTTAACCAAAATTTATAAATGATTCAAAGAGAGAGAGAGAGAGAGAGAGAGAGAGAGAGAGTTATTTTAAAAAGGATTAACCAGAAAAAAAAAAATGGAGAAAAGAAAAGGCATGCCAAGATTAAAAGAGAGATAGGGAAGAGTGGTTGGCTCGGATCCAGATCCTCTCCATTTCTATTTGAAATGGAGAGTGTCCATTTTATGGACAAGATTCATTTGAAATAAATCTAAGGTTTGAAGCATGCCACGTCAATTAAAATCCAATTGACTTAACTCAGCAAGTTCAACCGAGGTTAATTGTAAAGGTCATTGCCATTTAATATAAATATTCTTTTTTATTCTTTTAAAAAAAAAAAAAAAACTATTTCTCTCTATCTCTCTTCCTCTTTCTCTCTTTCTCCCTGTTCCTTAAACCAACCAACAACCACAACAACAATAACTCCACCACCACGCCAGAACCACGCCACCACACAACAACCCATTAAAAAAACTACCAAACAGACACTGCTACCACCATACTACAAACCCACATCAGCCACCATCACCATCAATCACCCATCCCCACCACCATGACAACCCTTCACCATCACCATGAACCTGACCCATAACATAACAGCAAACACAGTGAAACCTACCCCCCACAACCAACACGGCAACCCCCACCTCCACCACCATCAATCACCCAGCACCACAGCAACCCCCAAACAAACCCACACCCACACCCACACTTACACTCATCAAACCCATGACCAAATTCGATTATATAAACTCACACCACGCTGATCTCACCGCCGCAACAACCACGCCACCCACCCCACCACCACGGCAACACACCCATCACCCACTAAACCACCACAACAACACACCCACCACCCACTAAACCACCATAGCAACAACCCACCCCACCACGACTAAAACCCACCTCACTTTGGTACCCAACCAAAACTAAAACCCATTTACAAAACTGATATTCACCCAAAACTGAAACCCAGCCAATCTGCTGGGGTTGTCTCCATGCTGATTTGAGAGAGAGAGGAAGGAAGTGCTTTAGGTTTGAAGAGGAGAGAGCATAATGATTTGAAGAGAAGGAAGAGAGAGAGATAAATGAAATAATGAGGAGATAGAGAGAGAAAGGGTAGAGAGAAGAAAAATTAGAAAATAAACATTATTTTATTATTACTTTAAATGTCCAGAATCTAGTTGCTAGGAACAATATTATACTTCTTAGATCATTCAGTTGCTTTGTTCTATGTTTAGTATCTAGATCCAAAGAGAGGAGGGTTTTTTTTTTTTTTTTTTAAATTTAATTTAATTTTTATTTAAAGTAAAGTGGTAGCAAGTTGCAACGCAGTATCAACCTTTACAGCTAACCCTGGTTGAACTTGTTGATGTAGGTTTGCGGTATGGTGGTGGTGGTGGTGGTGGTGGTGATGGTGGTGGCGGTGGCATGGTTCTAGCATGGTGATAGTAGTGTATTGCAATGTCACTTTGGTAGTTTTTTTTAATAGGTTGTTGTGTGGTGGTGTGGTTTTGGCATGGTGGTGGAGTTATTGTTGTTGTGGTTTTTGGTTGCTTTAAGGAAGAGAGAGAAAGAGAGGAAGAGGAAGAGAGATTGAGAGAAATATTTAAAAATAAATAAATAAATAAATAAGAATATTTATATTAAATGGCAATAACCTTTACAACTAACCCCGGTTGAACTTGCTGAGTTAAGTCAATTGGATTTTAATTGACGTGGCATACTTCAGACCTTAGATTTATTTCAAACGAATCCTATCCATTAAATGGACACTCTCCATTTCAAATAGAAATGGAGAGGATCCGGATCCGATTGGCCCCATGGATGAGAATCACGAAGTTAAAATAATAATAATAATAAAATTAGAAAAACATATTGGTAATGTAGAGGTGAGTACATAGCTTCTATAAAGCAATAAGAAAGGCCAAAGGGTGCTGGCAGCAAGACAAAGAAGAAGAGAAGAAAAATAAGAAGAAAGAGGCGAACTATGAGCACCTGAGGTAAAACTTGCGTTGGATTTTTCTTATATTCTTTTTCTTTCTTTATTGTTTCTGTTTCTTCCTCCTAATGGGTTTGAATTTGTCACTAACCGTCAATTTATATATATAAAGAAGAAAGGGGCAAAGGGCGAACTACGTGCATCTTGAGGTAAAATTTACGTTGGATTTTTCTTTTCTTCTTTTTCTTTCTCTATTGTTTTTGTTTCTTCCTCCTAATGGGTTTGAATTCGTCACTAACCATTAATTTATATATATAAATCATCACTAAATGTGATTTTTTAAGGATTTTTTTTCTTTACTTTTAAGTTTGTCTGGAATTTTTTTTTTTAATTTTAACTACAAGATACTTAAAAACTAAAATGATAATGAATATAATACATGAAAATTATCAGGATCGAGATCCTACATGGAATCGGTGAGAGAGTTCTGGGATCAGATCATAAGATTAGTACGAGAGATCGTAAGATCATATTTTCTGATTAAAAAGAATATACTAAAAAATACTCATAATCGTAATTCATAATATATATATATATATATATATATATTAAATAAACATTGAAAAAAAGTAATTTTTTAATCAAATTAGTGAATTTACTAATAAAAAGTAAAATACTAAATTACAAAAACATTAGCAAAGTTCAAAGGAGTAGGTGTAGATTTATTAGGGGGAGTGCCATTGCCACCACCACCACTTCCAATGTCACCTAAAGACATTATCACTGCCTCATTTGGAACACAATTTTCTCATGAGATTATTTTAGAAAATTAAGTCATCACAATTCACAACAAATAACAATGATGAATTAAGCCATACACTAGCCAGGAACACATTATATCAATTATAGTTTTATTGATCATAATAAAAAGTAAGCAACTGACAGCCAATACATCTCAAGAGTAAGCAACTAACAGTGAAATTACAAAAAACAAAACTCACTGTTGTTGTCGATTGTCTTTTTCACAATGGCTTCATTGTCGGATTTTTCAGATTCTTGCACTCGCCTTCAACTCTCTGGTAATCTAGTCTCCTCTCTTCTCTTATGTCTTTTGTGATTTTGTTTATTAGAGTACATCGTTTAGGTGACAACTTATTATTGACGTGACCCATAGGGTTCATTTTTTTTTTTTTTTTTTAAATCAATTGGGCTAGGGTTATGGGCTAATCTATTATTACTTCTTCTTCTTCTTCTTCTTCTTTTTTTTTTTTTTTTTTTTTTGTTTTTGTTTTTTTGTTTTTTGTTTTTTTTTTTTTGTTTTGTTTTGTTTTTGTTTTTGTTTTTGTTTTGTTTTGTTTTGTTTTGTTTTTTTTGTTTTTTTTGTTTTTTTTTTTTTTTTTTTGTTTTTATCAATTTAGGTTGTTTGGAGGCCTAAAAAAAGAAAAAACAAATTTGAATTTTTCTTTATACCAAAGGATCTTTAATATCGTTATAGGATCGGAATCTTATAAGATTCTAAAACCCATATAGGGATCCAACACGAATTTGACCTTAATAAAAATTCTAGTGAGATTCAAGACGGTTTAGGTATGTATAGTATCTTAGGATCGTAAGATCCTAAGATTCAAATCGGAATATTGATAAGCAATTGTCACATCCCAAACTAGATAAATTCCTTGTTACTTTTTTGATTCTTAATAAAAAAGTTGACATATCATTATAAGATATATGTAGTTTATGATAGTGTCGGAATTGCATAAAATTTGACAGGGTGAAAGGAAACAACATTCTAATCCAAACTCAAGAAAATGTCTCGAGTGTCACCTAAATTATGCATATTCCTTCATTAAGGCCTCGAAAATAGTATTTTTACTATTTATAGTAATATTTGTTTTTCCTTAATAATTTTTAGTTTAAAAGTCAGAATAAGATCTTGTCTATTTTGGAATAATCCTAAAGGTCAGTAGTTTATGATTTTGCATTTAACTCAAATTTTCCATTTTTTGTAAATTTTGGTATTTTGTCACTTAATTACATAATTAGTACGAATTAGGGTTTCAGAAAATTCCTAATTGTCCTAGGGTTTTACTTTCTTAGTATTTATATATTTTATAGCCGTTAAAGGCAAATCAGATTATTATTAATGAAATACAGACTTTTTGTTGAATTCTGTCTCTGGTTGATTCTAGTTTATCATCTTGTGGATTTAAGGAACCCCTCGTAGATATGAGGTTTACTACCCAGAAACTAATAGTTTAGTTTCTGTCCATCAAAGAGAGCATTGTGTGTGCTTTCTTCAAGCTTCCACGACATTATTCTTGGACTTTCAATTATTATTGTTAAAGAAGCAAATGAAAAATGTGTAGATTAGACAAACTCATTTTAGCTGAACCATTAGCAATAGCAAATAGTGCTTCCAAGTCTTATATGAATAGCTGGAAAAACTGTAAAGTTGTGGTGATTTACAAATATGTTTTATGTTGGCTTTATTACATGACAAAAGTTTTGTAATTGCAATAAATTATTTCCTTTTATTTTGTGGAATTTTATTGTATTGGGTTTAGTATTAAGTTGGTGAAAAACCGAGCATGAAATGAAGAATAGTGCAATTTCACGACTAGCTCGCAAGAAGTTTGTGAGAAAGCTTCCTGCGAAAAGGGCACATAAGAAGCACATGCTGGAAGTTGAAGAGTCAAGTGACAAGTTGCATATCGTGAATACTTCGTGAGACAGGCCATCTCGCTAGGTACCTACAAAACTCTCTGCTAGGGTAATTGCAATAAATTATTTCCTTGTATTTTGTGGAATTTTATTTTATTGAGTTTAGTATTAAGTTGGTGAAGAATCGAGCATGAAATGAAGATCAGTGCAGTTTCGTGACTAGCTCGCAAGAAGTTTGCGAGAAAGTTTCCCACGAAAAGGACACATGAGAAACACATGCTGGAAGCTGAAGAGTCAAGTGACAAGCTGCATATCGTGAATACTTTGCAAGACAGGCCATCTCGCTAGGTACCCGTAAAACTCTCTACCTGGAGGATTTTAAATGTGACTTTCTTACCTTTCACCTGTATTATATATACCCTCATTACCCACAAAAGTAAAGGAGGCCAATTCAGAGAGAAAACCCTAGATAGGTTTCTACAACACAACACGCACACCTTTTAGAGAGAGAGCTACTCATCCTTAGTGAGAAATTATTGTAGCCTCTTCTCATTCCCTCTCCCATTGTTATACCTTAAGAGGAGATCTATACTTAAACACAACCCACACCTATTCAAAGTGTAAAGAATGTTTTGGAGCTTGAGAATCTTGGAGATTTGCCAAAAGAAGCCTGTAGGGCTTAGCGGATGCAATCGAGTGGTATTGCGAGATCTAGAAAGCTAGTGAATACAAGACTTCAAGAAGTCTGCTAATAGCAGGAGCTTGGAGGGCTTAAGTACATTGGGCAAACTAGGCTTGGAGGGTCTTTTGTTATTCGTGTACTCCAACTTATTCACTAGTGGATCAATTTCGACTTAGAGGATCGCGAAGATGTTTTTCGCCGATTTCTTCAGTTTCCTCTTTGATAACACATCTTGATGTTATCTTGTGTTTGCATCTCTCTTCCCTTACTCTTTAAACTTTATATTTATTGTTGCTTGCTTGCTTATGGCTTAGAGAGTAGATCCGGTGATTGCACTTCATTTATTCTTGTTTCACACTTAGATAAGTTAGTGTAAAAGCAATTAAGTCGTAATTTAAAATTTGGGGGTCTAAATCCAAGTTTTCAAAAACAAATAAAGCTCTTTGGTCCTTTTTTTTCCCCCAGACATTTTGTTTTGTACTTCTGCAACAAGAAGCAAGAAAATAAAATCCATTGCTGTCAATCTAAGCAATGGAAACATAAAAAGTCATTCAGTTGAATATCACGTCCCTTGTTATGGGCAATGTGTTCTGACATTGTTAATTGAACTTGTCTTTGGTTTTGTTAACTAAAAATAGGGCCAGCCTAAGGTATTTAGAGGCCTTAAGCAAAACTTTTAAATCAGGCCTTTTTTACTATTTAAATATTTACTTTATATTATTAACTTTATTTAAAATATTTTTATTTAAATTTTATTTTTCTTGCTTGTTAAGATGCAAAATTATTAATTAAGTTTTTGTATTCAAATTCTTTTAAAATATTCCTTTTAATTGATAATATTTGCAATTATTTCATTGTTATCTTCTAAATCTGTTTTATAAATTTATTGTTCATTTGTAAGATTTCTAATTGAATTTTTAGTTATATTTTTTTTATTGCTAGTGACCAATTAATCTAGAGATCTGTTTTGAGATTTGGTTTTAAAAGTTTTTTAAATTTTTTTTATACCAAATTCATAGATTTATTTAATAAAATCAAATAGAATAAATACTTTTCAAAAAATAAAAATTAAGTAACGCCTAATTGGACCAAGAAACAATGAATAAAGTAGCTAGTGTTAGACTATTCTTTATATTTTAAAATAAGAATTTATGAATTAAAAAATAAATAAAAAAGAACAAAATGATAAATCTAGAAGAGTGTAGTCAATGTAATACAATCACTAGAGGAGTGTTTACTCTTTACCAAACATTTCCCTTAAAAACCTAGAGAACCTCTACCATGTTCTTTAAAAAGAAAAAAAAAATAGTCTTCTTTCTCCCATTCTTTTCTAAATAACCTAGAGAAAGTAAAATAAGAAAGCTATGTCACAAAAAGGTAAAATATTGGCTTTGTTTTACCTCTTCAAGGGATTGTCGATTGCCGAGGGAGCTACTTGTAATTGACTACCATTTTAGGTAGAGACGGAAGATCTAGCAACAATTTTTGTAATCAATTTTAGTTTAGGAGTTTTGGAGAGATTGAGAGAGTTTGGTCTAAGTTTTTACTTTTTAGTATGTCTAAGAGACTCAATTAGTCTAAAATTCTGAAGAATTCTAATCGTTTGAAAGAGAGAGGCAAACAAAATACACGCATATTGAGATTGAAATTTTCATGTATTGGCTAAATTTTGGGGCTTAATTAATATTCTCCAAGATAATTAATAATCCAAAATTTTCTTCTACCTGTCTTTGTTTTTTAAATATAGTATTGGATAAGTATTGACTAATATTTGAGATTATATTTCTAAATTTTATTGAACTGGGGCTTGATTTTGGGGGCCTTCTATCACTTGGGGCCTTAGGCAGTGGCATCAGTTGCTTCTACTGTTGAGCCACCCATGCTAAAAAATTAGTCATATGATTATGAAGTGGTTCACTAGTAAGGCTTAAAATGAGCCATGTTCATGTATAAATATTTGTACTTGCTCAAACAGTGAAAGAATATAAATTAGTAGTCCTTGTTTTGATGTAGAAAATTGCAGCTTCTTTCTCTACTGAAAAATGCTGGTTTGTTGCAACCTTGAAGAAATCTTTGTGCTTGTTATCAGCTGGAATATACAGCCTAGCATTAGTTTTTTCCCTTTCCAAAAGAAACTCCCTGTCAAGCATCATTTTAAATTACAATGTCTGTCTCCTAATACTTCAACTAGCCAATTGATAACACTTAAGCAATCAAGCCCGTATAGGCTTTAAGAAATTGGAGGATTGCATAAGTAGAAACTAAGGATATAACTTAGTACATTGCTTAATGAACAGTACTATATAGAGGGAGCCTATATACAGAGAGGCCAATCAACTTAGGAGTACTAGTAGTACAATACAACTACACAAGTTGCACAATTTCCGTAAAATAGTATAAGAGAGTACAAATATCACTACAGCAGGCCCAAGAGTGGGCGTGGGGCTGAAGGTGGAAGATGAGAGACTAACTTCATTTTGGATACGAGATCATGGAAATGACAAGGAGGTTGTGACTTTGTGAAAAAGTTTATAGGGTGATCATGAGATGGAATAGAGTAGAATTGGAAGGAGCCCTGGAGGAGATGATGAAGAAGATCACAATCAATATTGTTATGCTTGGTCCATTAGAGGATGGAATTGATACGGCCAATCTAAATGGAACTTTTGTTGTCATGGTATATATAGGAGTAGTAGAAGCGAAAGGACCCCAAATCCTGAAAAAGCCAACGTAACCAAAGGAGCTCCTAGCTAGTCTCACCTAGAGCACAATATTCAGCCTCAACAAACATAGGATGACTGAAAATCCCACCTAGGATGATTGAAAACCAAGTTTAAATGTTGAACTGTAGAGGAAAGGACAAGGAGGCATAGAAATCTCATGAAGGCCTTCTAGTATATCAATGACTTCCCTCATGGAAGGCCTTGATGATGGCACATCCTGGATGCACCAAATTGCCATCATCACTAATTTCTTCTCCCACTTTATGATGTCACAGAAGCCTAATTTTCCTCTGATGGCTACAAAACATATAAATACTGAGAAAAAAACATCTAAAACCCTAATTCGCACTAATTACGCGATTAGGTGACAAAAATACCGAAATTTACCAAAAATGGAAAATTTGAGTTAAATGCATAATCATAAACTATGGAGAAATTGGGCTTTTGCCCTTTTGTTTTTTTTTTTTTTTTAAATATCCAGAAAAATGCTCCATATCTGAAACTATTTAAGGAAATGCCCTTGTTAAGAAACTCGATTTTCTAAAAATCGAGTTTCAATTTAAAACTTGATTTTTAGGCAATCGAGTTATAGGGAACTGAAAATTAAAAAAAAAAAAAAAAAATGGAACTCGACCCGAGTTCCCAAAATAAAATAAAAAAAATTCTAAGTCCACATTTGATATAACTCGATGTTCCAAAAATCAAGTTTCAAAACAAGGGCATTTCCCTAATTAGTTTCAGACATGGGACATTTTGTTGGATATTTAAAAAAAAAAAAAAAAATATATATATATATATATATATATATATAAATGCCCATTTTGGCCCATAAACTATTGACCTTAAGAGTCGGTAATCCCAAAATAGACAGGACCTTATTCTGACTTTTAAACTAAAAACTATTAAGGAAAAACAAATGTTACTATAAATAGCAAAAACACCGTTTTTGGGGCCTTAATGACGGAATTCACCTAAATTTTGGCGACGTTTATAAATGAGTCTAGATTAGAACGCTGTTTTCCTTCAACTTGCCAAATTTTATGCAATTCCAACACCATCACCCCAATGGCCTCTATCGGCACTTTCCTTTAATCTTGCGTTGTGTCTTCCTGCTCCCCTTCTACTCTAGGAAGGTATGTGTTGTCCGTTCTACATTACTTTAGATCACTAAGAGCCTCCTCATCATTTTCCACCAATCTTTCCACTTTACCTTGATAGTAACATTCACAAGCCCATTTTGTTAAAATTGCTGCCCTCTCCATCTCAATTTCCGTACGTCTCCTACAACAAGTGATTGCCAACAACATGACTCAGAATCTATATCCACCTTTATTATGACAAGTGTGTTCCTGAACCACTCTAGAGCAACATAGCATTTAGCCCCCGTGATGCTAGTGAGAGTTTAGGATAGGCCCTATGTCCCAATGTGTTAGGACATACGTGTTTCACATGTTAGAAACATATGTCACTATTTTATGTAATTGGCTAATCTTTTGACAAAACACACTTTACTTGTAATTGGGTAGATCTAGTTTAATTGGTGATTTGTTTGTGCTACCACATGTTTGCATGTTAATTTGATTAATTAATAAACTTCGCTAATTAATCAATTAATTTATCACAAAGGGTCAATACGTATTTGGCCATTGAAACAAAGTTTTCTAAACTTTGTATCTCTTGTAGCTTAGATGAGCATCTCTATGCACAACTAAGCAAGTGAGCTTTGTAGTTCGTGTTTGTGATGAGTAAGATTAAGTGATCTCTTGTCCTTAACACTAGTATCATTCTTTTTGATGGGTAAGACTAGAAAATCTTAAGAGAAAGGCATAAATAACTATCTCACCACTGTTGCCCGCCAATCATGAAATGACATCTGTATGCTTCGGCATAGCAAAAGTGCAATATTAAATGCTTAACATCATTGAGTATTTCTTTTCTCTCTCTTTTATGCCTATGCATGATTTTGCTAAAAAAAATATGCAAAGAAAAATAAAAAGCAAAAAGATTAAAATGCTTTATATGATTGCAAGCATGTATTCTAGGAGATGTGGGAGTTATAGGATGTACCTCGAAGGTGATAGTCCCCATCAAACAATTATGATTGTGTGTGAATTAAAGTGATTTTCTCATATTTTAAATCATCATAACATGTATACACTTATTGATAACGCCTTAAAATGTATACTTGTTATATATTTATGTGGACGTTATCTCCTTATTGCTATGCTTAATTTGTATAATTAAGCCATGATTTGCATTAGTCCCTATTATTTATCTTTACATAATTTCTTGAATAAAATGCTATTCATTGCGTATAATTTTCTACTTTCAGGAAATCATGTGAGAAAGATGAATTTACAAGAATTTGTGAGAGAATGGAGGCCAAACTAGAATTAAAGTGGAGTTAAAGGACCATACTTGAATGTCTAAGGAGTTGTAGCTGGAGTACTTGGATCATCTACCATGATTGGAAGCTTCAAATAAGGAAAGAAATCAAAGAGGCAGAATCTGTAAAGGAAAAATCTGATTTGAGCACTGATCAGTATTTTGGGTATATCTGTCTCCTCAAAAATTCAATTGACACAAGGCTAGATGGGTTGGAACTTTGGCTTAAATATCTACAACTTTCCAGTTTTAAGTTTTTCGAAATTCTTAACTTTTGAAGGTCGAAATTGACTCACAATTTACTGCTGTAAACTTGGATGGAAATTTAAAATTGTAAAAGTTTTATATTCTTTAGACACCTTTTACGCTAGGGTTTAGAAGGGAGGCTCTGTAGAACGAATTGGGCAGAGAAAATCTTGTATTTTTCTTTCTTTAATGGCAACCTAAACTCTTTGCTAGGGCTAAGGGTTATGTTTCTTCTATATGGTATGAATATTCAATGTGATTCTTTCTAGGATTTTATCAACGACATATTTGATTGTCCAATTAGATTTCTTTTGATGTATTAGTTCTTCCATGCTTTCAATAAGTTCAATCATGTTTTTCTTATTGTTTAGATGAATTTCTAATAGTTTCAAATAGAAATCAGGTTTTAAAGTGAATGAGTTTTACTGAAAACTTTTCTAACCGCATTATTAATCGAGGTTATCATGTGAATTGTCTCAGTTCAACCGAATTATAAGTTTTTAATTGTATAAGAACAATCAATTATGAAATATATATTTTCTTAGATCACAAAGAATTTCATATCGATATAGGGAAACACCCCGATGCCTTGGTATTTACATTATTGATTTAAATCAGTTTTTATTCTTATTATTGTTAACAATCACCAAGCAAAATTAATTTTCTTCTTCACCCAAATTGTTATTTAATTATATTGTCTTTGAATTTACCATGCTCCTTATGGTTCGACCTTGATTCTCCAAGAATTATTTTGCTACGATCTCCTGCACTTGGGAGTGAGCAAGCACTTATGCAATCTTGCGATGTTTTTCACACACAACATGCAATATTCTTTGTTACTCTTAATACATGTGCAAGTACAATGTGATTTAACCATCACAAGGTTTATATGTGTTAATGTATGCTCACTAAATTGTCTTAACTTGTTTTTGAAATATAAAATTAGTTAGACTTGTTTAGTGTGTGTCTGTGTGTTTTAGGATCGATGTGCTTAAGATTTTTTGTTGAGAGATGATTTTGAGAGTTCAAAATGTTGTTTGGATCCTTGCTTGAGTTGCATTTTTTATTGCATTAATGTCTGTGTTTTTCTTTTCTTTGAAAAACTGTTTTTAAGCAATCTCGATAGCTCCTCGACACCTTTCAATACCTAGCTTATCTATCGAGATCTTTAGTTTCTTTTTATCGCAATCTCGACACCTCTCGATAGCTAGGTCAATCAATCGAGAAAGTTTTTGTCCCATCGATAACTCCTCAACAGATCCTCAATCCATCAAGCTTCTTTTTGCCTTGGACACCTGCTCGATAGCTTCATTTGTCAAACCCTTTAAAGCTTGACACCTCTCGAAACATCTCGATCTATCAAGAATTACTAAGCTTGTATATAAAGGATCCTCGCAATCTCAGACTCATTTCGCTCGATCTCTCCAGACTTCTCACCTCCCATAACCTCTCTCTCTCTCTCTCTCTCTCACTCTCAACCTCTTCCTCAAGGATTTTTCGGCCTTAATCAAGTTTTCTTCACTTGGTAAGTGTCCTCATCCTTCTTTTTTGTGCATTTTCATATCTTTTGACCTAAAAATTGGGATTTTTGAAAATTTTTGGGATTTTTCAAATTGATGAGGTTTTTGCAAATTTATTGGGATGGGTTTTAAAGATTTGATCTTAAAAACTTTATGCATTGCATCTTATTTGCATTTCAACTATATTTTCATGCATTTAGATGTGTGTTATATATGTGTAACTGATTGTGTGCTGGTAGGATTGGACTGAGCTGAGCCCACAATGCAATTACCTTTGAATGTCACATGTTCATGCATTCCCATGCATACGTTCTTTCTATTCACTATATCTTGATATGTATTTGCTGCTTGGGACTTTTCTAATTGTCTCTTTCTCCCTCTCTCTCTTCTGTTTGTGTTAGTCTACTTCTATGGCACCCAAACGCAAATCTACTCTGTTCCAGAACCTTTTTCGTTCCGGGGCATCCACTTCTTCTAATCCTACGCCTTTTTCTATCAGGTTCTGGGATGAGAAGGCCAAATCAGACTTCTTTGAGAACTCTTCCCATCGAGACATTCATTCTGAATGCTAAATCATCTTGTCGAACTTCTCTGACACTTACCTTCCCACTGTCATCCACAGTAGGAAATGGGAGTTACTGTGTGACGTCCTGATCACCTGTCCATCCATGCAGATCTAAGAGTTTTACTCCAACATGCGTGGATTTGATTTTTTAGTATCTTTTTTTATTACTCAAGTTCAAGGTACGCGCATTGTTGTCACACCAGATATTGTATTTGTTGTGCTTCGTGTCCCGAGGGTAAAGCATCCTGACTACCCCGGTTGTGATCGTCTTAAGACCGTGTCTAAAGACGAGCTTATTTCTTCTTTTTATGAGTATCGTTCTGATTGGGGGTGAGCGTCAGTTCACTTACTGTTCAGGCTTTGCTAAAGGCCCTTATTTTCTTAACATGGTCATGATCTTTGTTCTTCATCCCTTATCTCATTATAACTCTTTTACAAAGCCCCGTGCTTGGTTTTTGCTTTCACTTTTAGAGCATCTTAGTATAGATTTTTCCTTTCATTTCATTCTTTCTATCATAGATGTGTATAAGGATTCAACGACCCGTGATAAAATCATCTTCCCTTCAGCTATCATGAGGATTTTACGCCATTTTTCTGTTCCTTTTCCCTTGTTCGACCACTTCTCTGTTATGAATGCTATAGATGTCGCTACCATTAAACAGAGTGAGGCACAGTTTCGGTCGAGGTGGTCCGGGTCAGCAGCTCCTCCCACTCCTTCGGCTCCATCCACATCTGCTCCCTCTTCTTCTATGAATGGTGTGACTCTCAGGGACATCATGGCGTAGCTTCAGCACATGGATGCTCACCTCAACACTCTCAGTGATGAGTTGTGTTAGGTGAACACCCATGTTAGTCATATTGCACAATGCTAGGTGGTCATGGGTGGCTTCGTTTCTTCTCTTCCACCAACTCCAGAGGCTTTTGAGGATAAGGATGATGATGATGATGCTACTACTTCCGATGATAAGGATGATGGAGATGCTAGCTCTTCTAGTGCTGACGAGATGTCTATTTGATACTCTTCCCTTTGTCACTCGTGACAAAAAAGGGAAGTAGTTTTGGTTATTAGAGTAGTCATAGTTAGGGAGAGAGTTAGTATATGAGATTTTTGTTAGGGGGAAGTGTTGATATTAAGTGATGTAGTGAGGATTTTATATATCTTTTTCTTTTCTCTCTTTTTTAGATACATTGTTCTTGTACATAGGTCTTGTGACCATTTTGACATACATTATACTTATATCCTTTATATATTGATGTATGTTATTTTTCCCCTACCCTTACATGTGTTGTTTCTTTTCTCTTTTTATGCACATGCTTCTTATATCTTGTATGCAATTTATTATTTCTGTTTCACACTAGGATGCCTTGATAAGTTTTGTTTAAAGTGTTTCAGAAATATAGGTTGTCAAAGTCTTCTTTCCATGAACTCTCTTATTGCAAAGTTTTTCAAGAGTTTGTGTTAGGATAGATTTTATTGTATTCAACAAGTGAGTATGAGTTGAGTGATTTATGACTTCTCTCATATGTTCATTTGTTTGTTGTGGTTTTTTCATGGATTGCCAAAGGGGGAGATTATTAGGACATATGTGTTTCACATGTTAGGAACATATGTTACTATTTTATGTATTTGGCTAATCATTTAACAAAACGTACTTTACTTGTAATTAGGTAGATCTAGAATGTGTTTAATTCTTCAAGAAATCTTGTTTCAAGTTCAAGTGTTAAAACCATGCAAGTCTGTCTAAGAATCAAGTGTGAAAAGTGCTGTTCATTAAAGCTCGACAACTAGCATCTATCGAGATTTAGAGCTGTTTGAATCCCGTGGCTCGACAGCAGCTCGACAGATAGGGTATCTGTTGAGGTTTGTGAAACTCAGATTTTCAAGTCTATTTTTCATCCAATTCGTGATTATATGCTTGGGCTTTCTTTTCTCACAACCCTAGACATATATAAGAATTATTTTAAGGGCCATCAAAGGTGACACAAGTTGCATAGGTGTTGAGCAAAGTTTGTTCAAGCAAATTGTGATAGAATTTTCCCTAGTTCATCTTTCTTGTGAAGAAGCTACTGTGTTTGTACACCATAGTATTTTGTGACCAAGCAACTTCATGATCTTCATCATCTAGATGAACTGAAAAACTTTGTAACCAACATCCTTCTTTAGTTGGTGATTGAAGTCACGTATTGAGATCCGCACACTTGGTTAGTCACGTACTGGGAGTCGTGCATTGAAAAGAAGAGATTGTCACTACAGAACAAGTCCAATTGGGTATTGAGGTAAAAGTTCAACTGTAGGTTGGTAAAAGGTACTGGGATTCCTTTACTTGTAACCGCTTGTTGTGATAATAATAGATTCTCAAGAGTGGTGACCTTAAAATCACCCGGTGGGGTTTTTGCCGTGTAGGTTTTCCCTATTTGTAAACAAATTACTGTGTCAATTTATTTTCCGCTGTATACTTAGATTAATTGGTGATTTGTTTGTGCTATCACGCGTTTGTATATTAATTTGATTAATTAATAAACTTGGCTAATTAATCAATTAATTTATCATAAGAGATCAATATGTATTTGGCCTATCAAAATGAATGATTTGGAAGTTACATTCTTCATGCAAGTACATTAGTCCTCTAGCAACTCTTGATGCAATCTGCATTTTTTGTTGCCAAATAAACTTGTAAACTAAAAGTCAGTCTTCATAGTCAGCACAATAGCCAAATAACCAAACTAGATTCTTATGGTGAGTTTGGCCAATCAGTCACTTCAGTTTTAAATTCCTTCTCACCTACCCTCACCATCTTTTCTAGCTTCTTTGAGTGTTATAACTTGATGCTAATACCCCTTTATAAACGTTGCCAAAATAATCCTTACCCACTAGTGACTTCTTCGAACCCACTAGTGACTTCTTCAAGATCTTTACATGTAAATGTTACGTGTGTCTTGCTTTTTGGTCCACTAATGAGTGACCGAGTCCTAATCGGACTCTTGTTATTGGATTGCTTTCAAACCATTACTCAGCGGTATTACCAAGAGCCAAACTAAAATATCAGTTACACATAGGAGCCCATAAATTTACGTGAACAACCCTTTATCTTTAAAGGAAACAACCATGAGAAAAATTGCATATCAATACACTATTATAAAATCAATTACAATATCCTCTCAAGTTTATGCCTAACTTTGAGATCCACATGAAATATAATAATTTCCCTTTAGGAATTAGCTTTTCCAAGTCACAATTGGAATTTGAAGAAATTTCCCAACATTTTCTTAGATTTTTTTTATCAATTTGGAAACTTAGTTGGGAATATGAGACCATAGGCCTCCAAGATTCATAGCAATTTTATCTCTTTGGTGAAAGCATATAGACTAGGGCTTTGAATCTTTTTTTCATTCCTTAATGAATTTATTTATTGATTGAAAGAAAAGGAATTATCTTCTTAAAACTTTTTCTGTTAGGTTCTAAATATTTAGGATTAAATGTTTAGGAACTAAATTGTTGTATGTTAGTATACTGAGAGCAAAATCTAGTATAAGATCTTAGTGTCATTGAAAAAGTTTAAACATTGCTCAAGATGATACAAGTCAAGATTCAAGAGCATACAAGTTGTAGAAAGAAGAATTGTAAACTTGCTTGGCTTGGCTAATTAAGAGAGAGCTTTGATCGATCGAGACATGGATTCTACAGATTTTAAATCAGGCCCAAAAGTCCGCGAAATATTTAGAGTTTGAGTTCAACACTATTAGGTCTAAAAAGGAAACCTTACACACCTTTTTCAAGTCTTGTAAGTTACTCTAGCGAGATCTATGAGATTCTGTAACATTCTAACTCAACAAGCATCTACCGAAAAGAAGATCCATATACAAGTACTAGGAGATAAGTTGCTGCAACAAGATCAACTACTATTAATAATCTAAACCTTTGAGTGGAGATCTCAAAGTCACAAACTAGAGTGTTTGTGTGCAACAGATTCATAATAGAAGAGTTCATGAATTTGGAGTTGCGCATGGTCACATAAGTACTACAAGAGATAGCATTAAATTTAGGGTTAAATCTATTGTAAAAACTTTCATTCTATTAGTGGATTGTTGCCTTGTGGATTGTTTAGGCTAAATCCTCTCTAGGTTTTTTACCTTGAAAATATACAGTTTTATTGGTTTTCCTAAGTCATTATATTGTTGTGTTCTTTACTTTTCCTCTATTTATGATATGATTGATGTGTGTTTAACCTAGATTTGAATAATTAACCTAACTAATAACTTGGCTAATATATTAAGTTAAACAAACTGAGTTTTCAGGGGTCTAAACTTTAACATTTTCCTTTTTAATATTAGTATTAAAAAAAAAAAATCACATGGCGTGGGAAGTGAAAAGACACCATAAATGTGAAGTTTTTGCCTGTCGTGGTCTAGGTTTTCTTAAATAATGCAAATTTTATAGTGAAAAATACTTTAGCTACAAAATTATGAGTATGAAACACTTTCCAACAAGGCACTTACGACTTGGGAAAGCACAATTGATGCAAGTCTTTGGCCCTTTATTGAATCGAGGTCATTTTTTAAGAACATACTAGATAGGGATTAGGAAAGCACCATTGACGCCAAAGATTTTGGCTGCGTCATTTTGATTTTAGATTTTGTTAAATAATGCAAAGCTCGTAATGCTGCAAAGCTCATAATGCCATTAGTATGGGCTAGCTAGTTGTCACTAAGCTTTTTCAAAGAAAGTGACCGTAAAGTATATATTCATCAAAAGAATATGAATTATCTTCTTCCACCTTTTTATTTTATATTACTAAATTAGAAAAAGATTTTCGTGGTATTGGGGTGGAAAGGTGGTATGGATGCATGCCAAGTCTTGGTCTAGGGCCTTCTTAAGTCTTAACTAAAGCAAAAACTTTCGAATTTCGATGAAAGCACAAGACACGTTCTGGAGAAACCTCCATTTTATCAGTAATGGATGTAACTTTTTTCTTGTTGATTTGTTGTGTGTCTTAACTAATGCAAATATTTTTGTGCGTCTTATCAGCTGGGCCAATATGGTTTCAACTTGGAGGCCTAATGACCTATCCTTATCTCATGTATTCTAACAGTTTTATCTCTTCGGTGAAAGTATATACGCTAAGCCTTTGAATCTTTTTTCATTCCTTAATGAAATTCTTTATTGATCGAAAGAAAATGAATTATCTTCTTCAAACCTTTTTATAAAAAAAATATTATTATTGAAAAAATTTTGATAGTGGTGAGTCAGTGGTGGCTTCAAAAATTTTGTTTAAGGGGATTATTAAGAAACTTAAATTAAAAAATTTTAATAAAAAAAGAACTTGAATATATCGAGTTATCGATTAAAAAAAATATTTACAATTTCCTTTTACAAGTTTTCAAATTTGAATTGTTACATGATAGTTCATTATGAATATTTATTGACAATGTGGGTAGTTATGGCCATTATATTTTGTTAAATTTATATATCATTTTTATTTTTGGGTTTGACTTACCTCTAACACCTTTTTAACCGAAAGTGTCATTTTGTTTTAAATACACAATAGCAAGTGATAGTGGGTTTTCTTTTTTTCTCCACCTTTTATTTAGTTAGTGGGTGATGTGACATTTCTTATTAAAATAAAAAGAAATTTCAGTTAAAAAAATACTAAAGGTAAGTCAAAACCCTTTATTTTAATACAGTTGTTGTTATCTATTTGTCATTGTTTTCATAAAAATATTTTAAATTAAATGACTAAACTCAACTCATTAGCTTTGTATTAATTATTGACACATGCAACCACATGCATTCATACATGGAATAATGCAGTACTAACTTTCTTCTCAACCAATCAAATGCTTGAACAATCACTAACTTTACAATTATTTTCTTGAATTTTCTAACTTTATAACAAAAAGCTATTATAACATGATATCAATAGACACACATGTAACAAACTCTCTCTATTTCCTAATTATTAAATTATATAAAGTTATATTATATTTATATGTACACACAAACATCCACACACATTATTATTCACATTAATAACATTATAACAAAAGGTAATACACACATTCAATATTAGACATACTCACACACTATAAGAATAAATTAAAGTACCACCGCACACCCTTGGTGCGGTGGTTCAAGAAGGAGCTTTACACACATATACACTTAGATTAGGTTAGAGTAGAAATTCTATCGTGTATAAAAATAAAATAAAAAAGAATAAATTAAAGTATTAAGCTTCAAAATATATTACACACACACACACACACACATATATATGAAGTTTTGAAACCATGGATGTGAAGTTTGACTATCATGGGACTAGGTGTTCTTAAATAATGCAAAGTTCATAATGTCACTATTATGGATTAGTGTTCACTGTTCACTATAATGCACATTCTAAGAAAGCACTTATTAACCACCGCACACCCTTGGTGCGATGGTCACTCCACAAGTATAAATGCTTGTGGAGTGTGGGGGGCAAGGGCCGGGGTTCAAGTCTCCAGGAGGGAGCTTCACACACATATACACTTAGATTAGGCTAGAGTAGAATTCTATCTTGTATCAAAAAAGAAAGCACTTATTACAAGTTGAGAAAGCACAAAAATAGCACCATTGACTCGAGGTTATTGAGAAAGCACTTATCACAAGTTGAGAATGCATTTTTCACAATAATGCAAAGTCTTTGGCCTTTCATTGAATCAAGGTCATATAAATAATGCAAAGCTCATGATATTATTAGTGCATTTGAGCTAGTCATCAATCATCACTATGAAACATTTTTTAAGAAGGTGCTAGATCGGGATAAGTAAAGCGCCATTGACGCGAGAGATTTTGGCCCAGTCTTTTTGAGTTTATAGGTTTTTTTAAATAATACCATTAGTATGGGCTGGTCATCAATTATTGCATGTGCCAAGAAAGTATTAATACTAATATTTTACGCAATTTGAAAAGCACTACCAACCATTGACTTCAGGTCTTCTTGAGTAGGACCTAATTTCAAAAGTAGAGAAAAAAGACAAATCATAAGAGTTAATTACTTAAAAGTACTTATTCATCAAACAAAATGAATCATCTTCTTCTATTTGTTATTTTATATTAGTAAAATATAAAAATATTTACATGGTAGTGGGTGGAAATACACCTTGGATACCAAGTCTTAGTCTAGGTCTTCTTCAACAATGAAAGGACTTCAAAGAAAGCACAAGATAGAACCTCGGAAAGTGTCATTATATTAGTATTGGATGTAACTCCTTTACGTGATGAATGAAGACTATTATGTAAAAGTTCAAATTTGGTAAAGATGAAGTGTAAAACTAATATTTTTCACTATCTAATAAGAGATTACCACATCAACATTTAACTTAAAATTCAATACATCTTACCACACTTAATAACATCTCAATAAACTTCCAATTTGGTTGGATTTATGTATGAGTATTAGAATTGTTTGAGTGTGGTTGTGCTTATTTTAAAATATGTGATAAGATGGTGTGGTATATTGGGATTGGAGGGACAAAACATGTTTTTTACATCACATCCTTGCAGAATTTAATCCCATAGCTCATTATATAAAAAATAAAATAAAATAAAATAAAAAGGGAATTGAGAGATAGAGGGGAAACTTGAATATATAAGAACGGGGAAAAACAAAACAAGAAATGAAAAATGTCTGAAATTTATTAACTCAATAATATTCGTAATTAATATTCATGTCTATTGATGTTTGGTGATAGTTGGAAAATAGCTTTAAAAGGAACGCACTTTGCATTATTAATTTATTAAAACAATTGAAAGTATTCACATTCATTTAGGATTTAGCCAAAAGTTTTCTACTATGCTACAATATGAATCTATTTATAAAATAAAAGATGACAAAGCTTAGTTGAAAAATTAGTTGTAGTCTAAGGCTACAACCTTACTTAATAAAATAAACATTACTACATATTTTGAAAATTTAACTGTTGAATTTCATATTCTTTACACACTTAATACACATGTTAATTTTTGTGCTAATCAAATATTATTTACTATATGATCTATAAGTTTATATTTTATACATAATTTTTAACTACAAAAACTAGCAATTTAAACAATTTATTTATGGTATAGCCATTAATCTTTAACTTTCTAAAAATTTTGCAAGTATGGAGGATATAAGAAGAAGTAATCTAACAAAGGAATCCTCAAAATTCATCTCCAATAAAAAAATATTGAGAAAGGTTGTAGCCTTAGGCTAATTTTGTAACTAAACTTTGTCCATAAAAAAACTAGCTAACTATTTTGAAAATGAAAGAGTTAACCTTTAGTTTAAATAATTTATATGCAAGGTTTAATGACTTGCATGTAATGAGTTAGAGGAGATTCCTCCAAATTGATTCTCTATTTCATTTAAGAAAAAGTTTGGGAAAATTACACTTTACCCTCCTAAATTATACACTTTTTATACTTACCTCCATAAATTATGAAAATATCCATTTACTTTCCTACCATTATCTGTGTAAAATTATCCATTGGATGTGGTGTAAAGTGTTACATGGGTAATAATTTAAGGTGGTAAGTGTGCACTCTCATATTTTAAGAGGGCAAGTGTTACGCATGTAATAGTTTAGAAGGGCAAGTGTACATTCTCATAATTTAGAGGGATAAGTGTAAAAGAGGGTATAGTTCAGGGGGTAAAGTGTAATTTCCCCAATAGATAAAACACCCCAAAAAGAACAATGGAAAACAAAGCTATTGTTTCTATCGAAAAATAGAAAGATTTGTGTATTAAAGAATAAAATAAATAAGTTGATAATTCATAAATACACAAAATAATTCATAAATGCACCCAAAAAAGAGCCACATTCTGCATCTAGATAAGAGTATGCCTTGCTTCAACATGATAATTCAACCCAACTGTATAGCAAAGTTAGAAGTTTGAAATGAATTATTGTCAAACTTATGGCGTATTTGGATGGTAGGATTAGACATATGGATTTGAATTTGGATGATTAAAATCTAAATATCACATTTGGATAGCTTAAAACTCAAAGATTTGGATTTAACAAATCCACCTTGAATTTGAAATAATTTCTAAACCCATAAAATTTTAGAAATTAATAACACATACTTCAATATTTATAGATTTAGAATTAAGGTATTTCAAATCCATTTCTTTAAAATTAAAATCCAAATCCAAATTCAATTATCCAAACACAACCTTAATGTTTGTGTTTTACATTTTTACCTTTTATTATTTATTATTGTCATATATCACGTCAACAATAACAACTAAGAGAAAACATATTAGATAGAGGTTGTTTTTTGTAGAATAATCTAAATATTACACGTCTTTTTCCTATAAAAAATTAATAAAAAAATATTACACGTCTTTATACTTGGAAATGGAAGGAGTGTCAAATCTACCAATAAATTTGTTTAGTACTTCTGAAAATTAAATTATTGGTTCATGCGGGCATAATTAGGCCTTTTGTTTAAAAAATTACCTTTAGATCGATTCCCATATAATAATAATAATAAATTACCTTTAGATGGTTTTTAACAACCACTCCATATTATTATATGGTGTTGTGCACTACTGCATGCATAATCCTAAGCAAGTATTAATGTATATCACTGAAACTTATCCACTGATACTACTTCCTGAAAAAATAGCCAGCCCAATAATAGGGGCTAATGAAATTAAAAAACTAAAAAACCAAAATTCAAAAAGGATTTAAAAGAGAAAGAGAGCAAAGTAAGGTTATTTTAAAAAGGATTAAAGAACCACCTCGCACCCTTGGTGTGGTGGTCACTTTATAAGTATAAATGCTTGTAGAGTGCAGAGGTCAAAGGCTGAGATTCAAGTCTCTAGGAAGGAGTTTCACACATATATATACTTAAATTAGGTTAGAGTAGAAATTCTATCTTGTATTAAAAAAAAAAGGGGGAGAGAGAAGAAAAGGCTTGACAATATTAAGAAAGAAAGAAGAGTGGTTGGCCTATAAAGCGTTCATAATGCAGTAATATGAATGGTGTTCACTTTTCACTATGAAGCACTTTTCAAGAAAGCACATACAAGTTGAGAAAGCACAAAAAGCAGCTATGTGTTAGTTCAGTGCTTACATGAACACACTTACCTAAAAGGATAAAAACAAAAAGCACCATCAACCCTTGACTTTAGGTCTTCTTGAGTAGGACCTAATATTAAACGTAAAAAGATTTTCATGGTAGTGGGTGGAAAGAAGTCTTGGATGCCAAGACCCTTGACTTTAGGTCTTCTTCGACAATGCTTAGACTTTCGAAGAAAGCACAAGAAAGAATATAAGAAAATGCCATTATATGGTCATTATTTTAGAAAAGATTTAAATTATACATGGTTTTAGTTTACATTTAAAAAAAAAAAAAAAAAATCAGACCTTTTGAAAATATGTAATGGTTTCCCATTATATATATATATATATATATAAGATTTGGAATTTAATTGATTTTAGAATCTATGATTTTTGCACTCAATAATTCACTTGCCACAAAAATTAAAAATTTAGATGAACACATGAAGAAAAATTAGATTCTAATTAAAATCCAGTTTAGAATCTAATTGGATTTGGACTCTTTAATTTTTACACTCAATAATTCACATGGCACAAAATTAAAATTAAATGGGAAACGTGGTGCAAAATTAAGAATCCAATTAAAATCTAATTAGATATTTTTCTAAGATTTGGCTATTAATATATACTAGACTAATGAATACTATGTGTGGACCCTACCATGAATTAATGAGTGAACCATATTATGAATATAAGAAGAGGGAACATCATTTTTCATGTTCCAGGAGTACCTAAGAATTACTTCTCTCTATGGCCCAACTTAGACCTCTCTTTACTATTAATTTAATGCATATTAAATATAAACTATATAAATTATTTTAGGCTCATTCTCATTAAAACCACTTCTATGTATTGGGTCAAGTGAGTTACTGTGCTAATTAAGTTTTTTCTTGATTTTCAGTCAAACGTGAAAACCAAAGAGATTAATATCGGTGATAAGAACTTGGTTTGGGTACATTGCATAATTTCCATAAAGATAGCAAAGTCAAAGTTTGCATCTTTGTTATAAATTGCTTACAAAGTTTGCATCTTTACATTTGCTGAGTTTCGGTCATATTATTAACCAAAAAATTTCATTAACAAAACTTAGCAGTATATATATTTTACACAGAAAGATGAACCTTGGTGACAATGTTTATCCAAAAGATCTATTCACACTTTTGAATTTTCAATCTTTATTGGTAATTGAAATTTTCGTAGCTTAAAAAATTTAAAATTTAAAATAATAATAATAATAATAATAAACCCCTCAGAGTTGTACTCATTTTGTAGTTTTACGATGGGTAATTTTGTAACATGATGGGCATTTGTGTGAAGAAAAAACCTCTGAAGTTTCATAGCTGATAAAGGAAATTCTCTCTAATATCTTTTTATAGAGAGACGGGTTTGTGCATGTTTTTATACATCCTTCATAGTTATATTATTATGAAGCAGGTCTAATAGATTTAGATTGGTACTACCGATTCCCGAAGTATGAGTGTTTAATGTGTTATTAATTTCATCTTATTTGCTTCTACACATGACAGCAAAATTAAAAATAATTAAATTGTACACGTGTATAGTAAAATTGAGCTCCAATTTCAAATTCTAATTAAACAATTGGAATGATAATATATGATAGTAATAACAATAGGAAAATTCAAATAAAATTTCGGATTAAATTGTAACAATCTAAATAAAAGTTCCAGTAGAAAGACAAGGTGGAGTGATCCACTCCAAGAAGGCAACCAAACTTGTGTAAATATAGAATAATAAATCTCTCTCCAAAAAATTTACATTGTTCATAACCTTTACCTTCACTGAAAATTTTTAAAACATAGTGACTCACATATGCCATCTAGACATCAACAACCGGATCCTCTCTAATGCGCGTCAGATTCCTGCAAAAAGTATCATCCATCGGTCCACAGCAGTGCTTTTTTCATTATTATAGGTGCCAAACTTGAACAAAAAGTCAAATATAAGGATAGTGAATTTTAGGCATAATGTGCATCTAATCACATATTAGCAATTTATAACAAATGTAAAGATGGAAACTTTGTAAGTGAATAATAAACAAAACTTAGTATCAAAACCAAGAAAAAAACACTTTAATTTGAAACTCAATGCAAATGTAAAAATGCAAACTTTGTAAGCAATTTATAACAAAGATGCAAACTCTGGCTTTGCTATCTTTTTGGAAATTATGCAATGTACCCAAACCAAGTTCTTATCAACGATATTAATCTCTTTGGTTTTCACGTTTGGCTACAAAATGAAGAAAAAACTTAATTAATACAGTAACTCACTTGACCCGATACATAAAAGTGGTTTTAATGAGAATGAGCCCACATACATTTATTTTTTTGGAAATTATGCAATATACCCAAACCAAGTTCTTATCACCGATATTAATCTCTTTGGTTTTCATGTTTGACTGCAAAATCAAGAAAATACTTAATTAACACTGTAACTCACTTGACCCAATACATAGAAGTAGTTTTAATGAGAATGAGCCTACATAAATTTAGCCACATGATGCAAAATTCAATTTCAATTTCAGATTCTAGACACATAGCACAAAATTAGAACTCTAATTAGGAATTCTAATTTGATGTGTACACGTGGCATACAATTAGAGTTCAATTTCACACTCTCTGCTTCACCTATTATTATATACATAGACTAGTGTGTATTTCCATGCATATGCACAAATACATTTAAAAACAATCATAATTACATATATATAATTTAGAATCTAATTAAATCTAGACTCTTCTGTTTTTGCATTCAATAATTTACTTACCACAAAAATTTTAAAAATTAGATGGAACACTTGCACAAAATTGAACTCCAATTAAAATTCAATTTATAATCTAATTGAATTTAAACTCTTTAATTTTTGCACATAATAATTCACTTGAAACACAAACTTAAAAATTAGATGAGACATGCGGCGCAAAATTAGACTTCAGTTTAGAATTTAATTGGATTTTCTCTTAGTTTTGGCTATTAATATATATATATATATATATGTGTGTGTGTGTGTGTGTGTGTGTGTGTGTGTGACATATAAACTTGAATTGTTTTTAGTTCTACAAAAAAAAAGGCTCATTAATATAAAATCATTCAAAAGTTATATTTTTTATAGTTTACTTATATTAGACTCCTCATTTTTTACACTAAATTAACTCATTTAACACAAATATTTAAAAATTTAAATTAGATGAGACACATAGCACAAAATTAAACTCTAATTGAAATCTAATTTTTACATTAAATTAACTCACTTGGCACAAAAAATTAAAAACTTAGATTAGATAGGACACATGGCATAAAATTATACTCTAATTTAATTCCAATTTGAAATCTAATTGGATTTTCTCTCAGTTTTACCTATTATTAGATATATAGACTAGCTTATAACCCCATGCATATGCATAGATACACTTAAAGATATACAATTAGATGCATAATATAATTTATATATATATATATATATATAATTTAAATACT
This sequence comes from Quercus variabilis, assembly GCA_030445155.1. Classification (NCBI taxonomy): domain Eukaryota; kingdom Viridiplantae; phylum Streptophyta; class Magnoliopsida; order Fagales; family Fagaceae; genus Quercus; species Quercus variabilis. The sequence goes on along the minus strand of CP129448.1, from coordinate 1,181,606 downwards.
ATTGATAGTAATTTTTATATTTTGTTAACTCTTTAAAAAATTTTGTAAGGTTATTATTAGGTATAAAATGTAAATTTTCCATTTTTATTATTATTGTGAAACACTTTTTATTTTTTATTTTTTATGATTCATTTATTTTAGACTCTTTGGTTTTTGTATTTAATAACTCACTTGGATAAATATTTATGATGTGGTCTCACATTTGATTCTAAAATTAAGAGATAAAACTATTTAAGAATAAATAATTTAGGACATATGACATAAAATTGGAACTCTAATTTGGAATTCTAATATGAGTTTCTCTCAACTTCACCTATTATTTTATATTAGCTTGTAACCTTATACATATGCATAGATACATTTAAAGATATATAATAAGATGCATAATATAATTTATATATATATATATAATTTAAATACTATTGATAGTCATTTTTATATTTTGTTAACTCTTTAAAAAAATTTGTAAGAATATTATTAGGTATAAAATGTAAATTTTTTATTTTTATTTTTTAAAATATTTTTAAGCACCTTTTTATTTTTTTAGGATTCATTTATTTTAAACTCTTTAGTTTTTGTACTTAATAACTCACTTGGATGAATATTTATAATGTGGTCTCACATTTGATTCTAAAATTAAGAAATAAAACTCTTTAAAAATAAATAATTTAGGACATATAACGCAAAATTGAAACTCTAATTTGAGTTTTTCTCAGCTTCACTTATTATTATTATTATTATTATTATTATTATTATTATATATGTAGATGACTTATAAATTTGATTTTTTTTTTTTAGTTATATGATTATGTTTTTTATGGTTTATTATATTGGATTTCTTGTTTTCTACACTAAATTAACTAATTTGGCACAAAAATTTAAAATTTTGGATTAAATGGGACACGTGGCGCAAAATTAAACTCTAATTGAAATTCAATTTTTACACTAAATTAACTCACTTGGTACAAAATTCTAAAATTTAAATTAGATGAGACACATATCACAAAATTAGACTCTAACTAAATTCCAATTTGAAATTTAATTAGATTTTCTCTCTGCTTTACCTATTATTATTATTATTATTATTATATAGACTAGTTTGTAATCCATGCATATGCACGGTATAATTAAAAAAGATTACAATTACACACATATATGGATTCAAATTACTCTCTCTCTCTCTCTCTCTCTCTCTCTCTCTCTTAGATATACACATGAGTTTACTCTCTCTCATACACAATGAATCGGGGTTCTAAGCCAAGCAGCAACGGCACTGTAAGGAGGATTTATTTTTTGTTTTTTTATTATTTATTTTCAGTTTTTGTTTTTGAGTAAACAACAACTATTAGCTATAACTATAAGGAATTTGTTTTCGTATTTGGAGGAATCCTAATACATTGAATAGAGTCCTAAGCATTTAGGTTTATTTTGGTTTTGTTTTTTTTAATATATATATGGAATTTGGAGAGGCTTTGTCGCCAAGGAATGGGCGGGTGTTATTTCTTTTTTGGATTTTTCTGAGCCAAATTTTAAAATTTGAAGGAGACCAAATGGAATTTTGAAAGAGGATAATCCTTTTTGATTTTTTTCGCAAAATATTAGGGGGGTCAGCAAGTAATTGTAAAGATCAAATACGGTTTTGTTACTATTATTAGTGGAAATTTTGAAAAGCTAGCCCCCCCCCCCCCCCCTTGCCCCAACGTGGCTCCGCCGCTGGGCTAATGATTTAAAAAAAAAAAAAAACCAATATTTATAAATGATTCAAAAGTAAAAGAGAGAAAAGATAAAGTTATTTTAAAAAGGATTAACCAAAAAAAAAAAAATGGAGAAAAGAAAAGGCTTGCCAGGATTAAAAGAGAGAGAGGGACGAGTGGTTGGCCCCATGGATGAGAATCACAAAGTTAAAATAATAATAAAAAAATTAGAAAAACATATAGGCAATGCAGATGTGAGTACATAGCTTCTATAAAGCAATGAGAAAGGCCAAAGGGTGCTGGCAGTAAGATAAAGAAGAAGAGCAGAAAAATAAGAAGAAAAAGGCGAACTACGAGCAACTGAGGTAAAACTTGCGTTGGATTTTTCTTATATTCTTTTTCTTTCTTTATTGTTTCTGTCTCTTCCTCCTTATGGGTTTGAATTTGTCGCCAACCATCAATTTATATATATAAAGAAGAAGGGAGCAAAGGGCAAACTACGAGCACCTTAAGGTAAAATTGACGTTGGATTTTTCTTTTCTTCTTTTTCTTTCTCTATTGTTTTCATTTCTTCCTCCTAATGGTTTTGAATTCGTCACTAACCATCAGTTTATATATATAAATCATCACTAAATGTGATTTTTAAGGATTTTTTTCTTTACTTTTAAGTTTGTCTGGAATTTTTTTTTTTTTTTTAACTACAAAATACTTAAAAACTAAAATGATAATGAATACAATACATGAAGATTATCAGGATCGAGATCCTACATGGGATCGGTGAGAGAATTCGAGGATCAGATCGTAAGATTAGTACGAGAGATCATAAGATCATATTTTCTGATTAAAAAGAATATACTAAAAAATACTCATAATCATAATTCATAATATATATATATATATTAAATAAACATTGAAAAAAATTAATTTTTTACAAAATTAGTGAATCTAATAAAAAGTAAAATACTACTACCTCCTATTTTTTTTGTCCTCTATTCTATTTTGAGATGTTCCAAAATATTGTCCTGTTTCTAAAAATAAAACTCATTAATTTACTAATGTTCCTATTATACTCCTATTAATTTATTAATTCAATTTTTTGATAAATTTTTTAAGGGTAATTTTGGAAACTTATACATTTTTAAAAGATAGACATGACAATAAATGATGTTCCCTTAAAAAATTTGACTTTTCAAACAGGACAAAAAAAAAAAAAAGGACGGAGGGAGTAAATTACAAATACATTACAAAGTTCAAAGGTGTAGGTGTAGATTTATTAGGAAGGGTGCCATTGCCACCACCACCACTTTCAATGTCACCTAAAGACATTATCACTGCCTCATTGGAAACACAATTTTCTCATTAGATTAGTTTAGAAAATTAAGTCATCACAGTTCACAACAAATAACTATGATAAATTAAGCCATACACTAGTGAGGGACACATTACATCAATTATAGTTTTATTGATCATAATAAAAAGTAAGCAACTGACAGCCAATACATCGCAAGAGTAAGAACCTAACAATGAAATATTAAAAAAAACAAAACTCATTGTTGTTGTCAATTGTCTTTCTCACAATGGCTTCACTGTCGGATTTTTCAGATTCTTGCACTCGCCTTCAACTCTCTGGTAATCTAGTCTCCTCTCTTCTCTTATGTCTTTTGTGATTTTGTTTATTAGAGTAAGTCATCAAGGTGACGGCTTATTATTGACGTGACCCTTAGGGTTCATTTTTTTATATATGTTTTTTTTTTTTTTTTTAAATATATCAATTGGGCTAGGGTTATTGGGCTAATCTATTTATTACATTTTTTTTTAATCAATTTGGGTTGTTTGGAGGCCTGAAAAAAGAAAAAAAATTTTGAATTTTCCTTTATATCAAAGGATCTTTAGTATCACTACAGGATCGAAATCCTATAAGATTCTAAAATTCATATTGGGATCCAACACGAATTTGACCTGAATAAAGATTCTAGTGAGATTCAGGACGGTTTAGGTATGTAGGATCTTAGGATTGTAAGATCCTAAGATTTAGATCGGAATATTGATAATAAATCGCCACATCCCAAACTAGATAAATTCCTTGTTACTTTTTTGATTCTTAATAAAAAATTTGACGCGTCATTATAAGTATATGCAGTAAAATTAATAATTAATATATTTAACATCTGTCATATATTTAATATAATATTCATGTTATGACATTTTGAGGGTGTGATAAATTTTCATTATAGGTATATTGGAATATGATTTTCCTTAATTAGCATTACTCATGTATTTAGAACACATGTTGCGCCATTTTAACGGTCTAATAAATTTTCATTTAGGGAATATTAGCCTCTTCACATTGATTTGCGCATATTTAATTAGTGGATTAAAAATTTTAATCTAAATCTTAAAATTTTTTCCAATTCCAATTTTTTATAAGACTATTTTAGACATCTAAAAGATGACACCACTGAATGATAAAATTCCTTCTAAGTGGTATAGACTACTTAGATGTAAAAATGTTATTCGATTCTAAATTGAAAATATTTAATTGTAGTCATATCAGAGCTTTCCATCTGAACTTTTATTTTCCTTCTAGGAAATAAATTTTAAATTAATCATCATACAAGATATTCACCAAGAAGCCAACAGGATATTTACAAAAGAAGCTGAAAGAGAATGACACTTCTACTAAAAAAAAAAAATCCTTTTTAAATAATAATAAAAAAATAAAAAATAAAAAACACAAAAACAAAGAAAACTTCTTTCCTAGGTTTCGTTTAGGATCATTCCACACTTATGACCAAGTCTTTTTCTTTTTCTTTTTCTTTTTTTTTTTTGGTTTTTTGTTTTTATTTTTTGACGATTCAATAATAACAACAATGGAATAGGCGATTTGAAGTAGAGAAAGTGTCCTCTCTCAAAATAATAAGAAAGTCGACTATGTCATGATATAGATAAAGAATAAAGAGTGAGTTAAAATATATGCTAATCTAAAGCAAGCTTGGCAAGAAGCATAATCTAAAGCAAACAGAAATAATATTCCGAAGCAGTCAAAACCACGTAGGAACAAGCATCTATAACATACCGAAAGTTTTAATTAGGTGACATGCTGGAGATCTTTGAAATTAATTAGGATGAGGCGGTAATATTGGCTTTGTTGCATGCAGCACTACTTATTCAAGCCATACATCAACAAGTTCAAATCAAGAAAAACCCTATATATATCAGCCTTCTCTAAAATGGATGAGAGAATTGAGAGGATGAAGCAGGTTGCTGAAAGTGGAGATGTTAATGCCTTTTACCAATTAATTGGAGAGGATGTAAAACTTTTGGAGCACATTGATCAGCTACCATTTGTTCAAACTCCTTTACACATAGCTGCATTTACTGGGAACATCCAATTTGCCATGGAGATGATGGGCTTAAAGCCTTCATTTGCTTGGAAACTAAATCCGGACGGGTTTAGCTCTATTCACCTCGCTCTACAAAATGGGTATATCAAGCTGGTGCGCAAGCTTCTACAGTTTGATGGGGACCTTGTCCGTGTCAAAGGACGAGAGCATATCACTCCTTTGCACTATGTAGTAGCAAACAGTGATAACCTTGATCTATTGGACAAATTTCTATTAGTCTGTCCTAATTCTATTGCAGATGTGACAGTGCGAAATGAGACTGCCTTGCATATTGCCCTCAAATATGACAACCTTGAGGCTTTCAAATTCTTGGTGAGATGGCTTGGAAGAAATTGTTCAAAAAATGCTTCATTTAATGAAAAAGCAATCTTTAACTGGGAGGATGATGATGGTAATACTGTGTTGCACATTGCAGTATCAAAAATTGAAACCCAAGTAAGTTTTATCTCTCTTCATTAACAAAATATAAATAAAAGGGAATAAAATTAAAATAAAATAACTAACTATGAATAGTCTAAGTGAGCATTTTATTTTTTTGAATTATTTGAACTAAAAATATTTCTTTGGGGAGAAGTAAATTTTTTTTTTCTTTTAAAAATTTAAAATATTTTATATCTAAATATACAATTTAAAAATGTATAAAATTTAGGGAGCAATGGCCTCCCTTGGTCTACGCACAATTCCATTTTTGTCACTGGTATTATATGAAAAATTATTTTATCTTTTAATGATTCAGTGGCTTTGTAATAGTATGTATTATGATAATTTTTTCTTCTTCTTTAATTATAAATTTAGTTAACAAATTATAAAAGAAATAGAAGTTTATACATTTGGATTAAGAACGAACTAAGGACGAGGTTGAATAATTTACATTATGCAGGCTGTGAATCACCTACTCGCATGGGGTTTTGGATTCATTCGTGTAAACCATAGGAATTCAAAGGGTAAAACAGCATGGGACATCTTCGAAGGACAAACACAAGTAGACAACAGAGAGATCAGGATTTTGCTACGCAATGCTGGAGCTTCATCGGGTTCATCTCTTTCTGCAGTTACTCGAAGCGATTATAATGATATCGATGAATTTTACAACTTAATTGGGGAGGATGTAAAACTTTTGGAGCACATCGATGAGCTACCATTTGTTAATACTCCTTTACACATAGCTGCATCTATTGGGAACATCCAATTTGCCAAGGAGATGATAGGTTTAAAGCCCTCATTTGCTCGGAAACTAAATCAAAATGGGTTTACCCCTATTCACGTCGCACTACAAAATGGGCAAATCGAGCTGGTGCGTCGGCTTCTACAATTTGATGGAGACCTTGTTCGTGTCAAAGGAAGAGAGCATATCACTCCTTTACACTATGTGGTAGCAAAGGGTGATAATCTTGATCTATTGGACAAATTTCTATTAGTTTGTCCTAATTCTATTACAGATGTGACGGTGCAAAACGAGACGGCTTTGCATATTGCCCTCAAATATGACAATCTTGAGGCTTTCAAATTCTTGATGGGATGGCTTGAAAGAAATTATTCTAAAAATTTTAATGAAAAAGTAGTTTTGAACTGGAAGGACAATGAAGGCAACACTGTGTTGCACATTGCAGTGTCAAAAAATCAAACCCAGGCAAGCTCTCTCCATTAACATCTACTAAGTGCTAACAAATTATGAATAAAAGGGGGAAAAAGAAAAACGTAAAATAACCAACCAGAATAGTCTAGATGAACATTTTACTTTTGAAACAAAACTCATTTTTTGGGTCAAGTAAATTTCTTTCTTTTTATTTTTCAAAATTCAAAATATTTTATACCTAAATCTACCATTTAATAAAGACGTTTAAAATTGTAGGGAGTGATGGCTTCCTTTGGTTTACGTACAGTTTCATTCTCTTTTAATAATCTAGTGGCTTTGTAATTATATTTAATACATTTTTTTTTTGACATCCATATTTAATACATTATGATCTCTCAGCAAATAATATAATAATATCAATAATATATGATCATTTCTTTTCCTTTTAATTATAATTATAAATTTTATATACAAAAGAAGAAACTTATGCATTTGGATTAAGAACGGACCAAGGATAAGACTTGACTGATTTACATTACAGAGGCTGTGAGACACTTACTCGCTTGGAGTTCCCGTTTTGTCGTTGTAAACCATAAGAATATAGAGGGTCAAACAGCATGGGACATCTTGCAAGGACAGACACAAGAAGTAGACAACAGAGAGATTAGAGTTATGCTACGCCGTGCTGGAGCTGATTCAGGTGTTTCTCTTTCTAGATTTAAATGGCATCCAATGGAATGGCTGCCAATACCAAATCCTTCTATGCTTTCGAGCTTGTATATTAAAAGTGAATTAAGGAGCTTATCAGAAGAAAAGCGCAGTATGCTTCTGCTGGTTGCAGTACTGCTTGTAACAATTGGCTTTCAAGCGGTGCTCAGCCCTCCTGGTGGAGTTTGGCAAGATAATGGTCAGTGCATCAATACCACAGAGGTAGGGAGTAGTCATAATGGAACCAATGATCAAACTCCCTTCAATACAACGGTAGGGAGTAGTAATGATCCTGTTACCATTCATCTGACTCGGTCCAATACCACCCTACTGTGTGAACATAAAGCAGGGACAGCCATTGCTTTGAAAGATGGCCTTTTTTGGCTGTTCCTCATTTGTAATTCTTTGATATTTGGGATCTCAAACTCATTAATTGTTCTTGCCGTTCTAAATGAGCGCATGAAGTTTCTGCTCTTGGGACTCAACCTCACCCTCTGTTTTAGCTATTTTTGTTCAGTTCGGGCCATAATCGATGATAAATTTTTGGCGTTTTGTTTGGCATATCTTTCGGCCATATTTTCTGTTTTAGCAGTGCTTCTTGATACCAATGATCGGACTCAGTAATTGTGTTCCCATACTAAGTAATTGTTCTCCTCATTCTAGATGGGCACATTAATTTCTTTGTAATCAATGCCTACTTCCTCTGCTTTTGTTATTTTTCTTCACTCATGACCATTACCTAGACTCCAAATTGGTCGATTATTTCAGTTTTTCTTTTGGCCTTGATTTTTGCAATCTCACCAGCGAATTTCCCAACTTTGGAAAGAGTCAGGCTAAGTAGTTTGCGGATTCAATCATGGGAGAAGAATTGAAGGGAAAGAAAAAAAATATTAGCCGACCTTGGAGCTGTAAGAATATGTAATGTGTGTCAAATTTTATTTTTGTTTCTTCAACAATAAGATTTAGTCTATGTTTCTAAGGGCATAGTTGAAGTGCCCAATGTCATCTATGAATATAATGTATTTTGCATAAAGCAGTGTGTGATTGCATAGCGAATTTATAATCAAAACTCTCACATACCTTATATGGTTTTTTTTTTTTTTTAAATAAATGAGAAAACTGTAACTTTATTAAGAAGAAGATAAATTTAGTACATCATGAGCAATAACTGACTTAATTTGCAATAGATTTTCCTTTATCCATGTTACATAATTATCAATATTATCTATTTCTTTAGCAAACTTTGCCAGGAGATGTGTGAGTTTGTTGCCTGGACGCTTCATATGAGACAACCATAGGAGGAGTACATAACCCTAGTAGAGTGTCAGCCACTATCTTGGAATCACTTTCAACTATCATATCCCTTATACCAGCATCCCACGCAAATGACACTTCAATTTCAACAACTTTCACCTCAAATGACACTCTTAACATGCCTTATATTATTGGGTGCTTTAAATTTTAATAAGATCATGTCTTGGAAGCATACTATCATGATGATGAAACACTAGTCATACTTATATTGTTTGCAATAATAGAGCGAAACTTTTAGAAAAAATAAACTCTACTTTGAATCAGAATCATTAAGTCATAATGCATAGACTTAATTATGATTGATTTCAACCTGTAATAAGTATCCATAAACGTTTATTCTTCAAAACAAGTGACAAACAGAAAAAATAGTAATTGTCATCTCATTTTTTTTAAATATGATTGTTCTATGTCCAAAATCAAGAGAAGGAAGTGGCGTGGTTCTAGCTTGGTCTGTTCAGGACTTTTGACTTTGTTAAGTGTAGCCTGCCTTGCTATTCAGTGTAGGGGTATGCATTTAGTTATATAACCCCAAGTAGCAAAGCAGTGTCTTATTTGTGTAATGGAATGGGAACACTAGCTGGTCCACGAGGCAATTGTGCACTTGTGCTGGACCGTCAATTGTTGAAGAAGCAGATGACAAATGTGTAGGTTGGACAAACTCATTTTAGCCGAACTGTAGCAATAGAAAATAGTGCTTCAAGTCTTATATGAATAGCTGGTAAAACAAATAGAGCTCTTTGGTCCTTTTTTTTCTCCCAACATTTTGTTTTGTACTTTTGGAACTGTGGTTTCAAAAAGCAAAAAATATTGTGTTGTGGTAAGACAAGCCTAGTGAGAATGTAAAATCACATTATTATGCCACCCTCTATCTACAGGGGAGTAAAAATTAAAATCAATTGCTGTCAATCTAAGCAATGGAAACATAAAAAGCCATTCAGCTGAATATCACATCCCTTGTTATGTGCAATGTGTTCTGAGACTATTCACTGAACTTGTCTTTGGTTTTGTTAACTAAAGAATTAATCGTATGATTATGCAGTGTTTCACTTGTAAGGTTGAAAATGAGCCATGTTCATGTATAAATATTTGTACTTGCTCAAACAGTGAAAGAATATAAATTAGGTCTAGAGTCCTTGTTTTGCTGCAGAAAATTGCAGCTTCTTTCTCTACAGAAAGAGTTGTTTGTTGCAACCTTTAAGCTATCTTTGTGCATCTTATCTGCTGGAATATACAGCCTAACATTAGTTTTTCCCCTTTTCATATGAAACTCCTAGTCAAGCATTATTTTATAGTACAATGTGTTCGTCTCCAAGTACTTCAACTAGCAAATTGATAACAATTAAGCAACCAAGCCCAAGTGTAGGGTTTAAGAAATTGGAGGATTGTATTGGTAGAAACTGAGAATAAGTACATTGCTTAATGAAAAGTACTAAATAAAGGGAGCCTATATATAGAGAAATCAATCAACTCAAGAGTAGTATAATACAACTACACAGGTGGCACAATGCAGTACAATAGTATAAGAGAGTACCAAGGAATTTGTAGCAGTACAGTAGGCCCAAGAATGAGCTTGGGGACGATACTTCTCAACGTCAAGGTGGAGGATGAGAGACCAACTTCAGTTTGGATATGAGGTCATGGAAATGACAACGAGGGTGTGACTTTGTGAGAATGTCTGTAGGTTGATCATCCGATGGAACAGAGTAGAGTTGGAGGGAGCCCTGGAGGAGATGATGATGAAGATCACAATCGATATCATTATGCTTGGTCCATTAGTGGATGACATTGTTATAGGAAATCTGAATGGAACTTCTGTTGTCATAGTAGACAGGAGTAGTAGAAGCAAGAGGGACCCCAAATCTTGAAAAGGCCAACGTAACCAAAGGAGCTCCAAGCTAGTCTCACCTAGACCACAATATTCATCCACAGCAAACGTAAGATGACTGAAAATCCCACCTAGGATGACTGAAAATCAGGTTCAGATGTTGAACCGCGAGAAAAGGACACGGGGGTGTAGAAATCTCAAGAATGCCTTCCAGCATGAGTGACTTCCCTCATGGAAGGCCTTTATGATGGCACATCCTAGATACACCAAATTGCCACCATCAGTAACTTCTTCACTACTTCAGATCACTAAGAGCCTCCTCATCATTTTCCACCAATCTTTCCACTTTACCATTACAGTAACATTCATAAGCCCCATTCCATTAGAATTGCTGCCCTCTCCATCTCAATTTCCACATATCTCCTGCAGCAAGTGATCTCCAATAACATGACTTCAAAACTATAAAAATCCACCTTTATTGTGGCAGATGTGTGTTCCCGAACCACTTTGATGCAACATAGCCTTTAGTCCCCTTGATGCTAGTGAGAGTTCAGGATTGGTGGTTCATCAAAAGTTTTGCTAGTCCAGAGTCAGAAATTTTTGGCTGTAAAAAAATCATTCAATAGTATGTTTTGAGGTTTTATGTCACAATGAATGATTTGTGTGCTGCATTCTTTATGTAAGTACATCAGTCCTCTAGCAATTGCTAAAGCAATCTGCATTCTTTGTTGCCTACTTGGTCTTACTACTCCAAAGAGAAAACTTGACAATGAGCCATTGAACATAAACTTGTACACTAAAAGTCAGTCTTCACCCACATCACAGTAGCCAAGTAACCGAACTAGATTCTTATGGTGAGTTTGGCCAATCAAAGTCACGTCAGTTTTAAATTCCCTCTCATCTTCCCTCACCATCTTGTCTAGCTTCCTGACAGCAACATATTTGTTATGACTAGATGCTAATACCCCTTTATAAACAGTGCCAAAAGAACCCTTACCCAATTCTTCTTTGAACCCACCAGTAGCTTCTTCAAGATCTTCATATGTAAATGAATGGAGATTCATACCAAGATCTTTTATAAGAACAATTTTGGAGAAATTTGATAGTTTTCGTACCACAAGAAGAATACAACTAGAGAAATTGCAGTTACAGAAAAAAAGTTAAAAAATACAAAAGAACCTAAGAGGATTGCAAGGATCAATATTGCTTGATTCTACTTTCCTAGGCCTGGACTTTGTGAAGAGCTATTCAATTTCAATTTCTTGAACAGTACTTTTCTTTCAACTGCACTGCTGCTGGGCCTCTTGTGAGAAAGTGGTAAGTTCTTCTTCTAACATCTTCTTGTACCATTGTAATACTCAGGTTGCTGGAAAATGGCAACTGCACAATAACAATTGCGCACACAGGAAATCTTGCATGTAGATTCTGTTGTAGGCTGTAGCAGTTCATAGTCAGCTAAAGGCCAAACAACATACTCCATCTCCAAGAATTCAAATTGATCCTCTGAAATTAAGGATCCTATCTTGTAAGATTCACTTATGTAGCTTAAATCATCTTGTTTGCAGCCAATATTCCCCTTATTTACATCCAAGAGAGAAAAGCCTGGGGCGCATTGGCACACTGGCTTACCATAAGCTTCCAGAGTAAGTATGCTGTTATAACCACAAGTGCAACTTCCAAAATCGCCGCCAATATCCAAGCAGAAGTTATCAGAAGCATACCAATTGGCAAGCCAGCTTTGGGTGAGCATAGAGTCTGAAACTCCATCAAAATCAAGTGTTGCCCTATAGTAAGAGTCTGTCCTGAAGACCACACCCTCTGATTTAAGGTTAGATATATTTCCCTATGAGTTCTTGACTTGAAGGTAGCTTGACTATAATAAACTCCATAAGGATATTTGGTGTCGACATCTATTTGATTAAGCATTAGATTGTAGGATGTCTGCTCTATGCCAGTGAAATGAAGCTGAAATTTCCCCCCTCATAATTTTCTATCAAAAAATTCCCAGTGTCTAGCATAGCCCCATTTGATACTTCATGATTCTCACTGTTGTTGGACCTTCACAACTCCAATGCACTTGAAGCTTTGAGTACAAGCTGTCTGCTAGCTTTTGATTGTCTCTCTTTACAAACCAGACTATAGTTTCATCTGGTATCTTAGCAAATCAGATAGCAAGTAGGAACTGATCTTGTTCACCTAGAAGCCAGTGGAATCCAAATGTAAAATTGCCAGATGGTGAAGACCATGTGGAGTTATTGTCAGTGGCAAAGAGAGTTGAAACAACACATTAGTTATTGTTAACTTTAGCTATTGCAGGAAACAGGAGGGTGATAACCGATAGCAAGGACAAGCAATTGGCAAATGGAAATGAGAAAGTAATGAAACCATTGGACAAAGATAGTGCTAATACAAAGTGGTCAATGGTAAACTTATGAAGAACTTAAATGTGTAGCCTTGGTAAATATTTTTGACTTTGAAATTTGCAAATGGTCAAAATAGTCAGGAAAATCTAATTGCAAGCTGCAGGTAGTTAATTGATACATCTCATAGATCACAAAGTTTTTAAATGGCACTATTTTGGATAACTTATTTTTTGGATTTTCAAACTCAATATGACAATTTTGGCCGGCACGTGCTTTGACAATGACAAAATAAATTAATCATGGATAGTTTGACATGTTCAGGTGGGTTTTCATCTACTCAGGATTGAGGAAGGCTAATGCTTTGAGTGGAGACAAAAGCTAAGTGGTAAAGATTGACAAATATCAGCAAATTTTATCTGCAAACAACCAAAAAAAATCAATATCAAACGAAGACAGTTTCTACAAGAAATAATTTGGCATTAACATCTTGACTTCAAGACATATGACCCTTCCTTCTTTTTGCACCCAACAAACAGCAATAACCAGTAGAATATGTTGAACATAAATTATACTTCAGATTGGAATAAGGTAAAACTCTGTTAGTCTGGTCGCAATGCACAAACTTGATTATGTTTAGTTTCAACCTCCAAATATCAATAAATATATTTTCATCTGTATAGGTGACAAGAAGAACAAACAGTCAGTGTCAAAAAACAATTTAAGTGATTTTTCAATTTCTAAAATAACTGCAGGCTGCAGCCTTTCTTGCTATTAGCCAAATTATGCTGAAGCTTCAGCGTAGGGATATTCACTCAGTTCTAGCACTCAAGTGCAGCAAAGCAGTGTCTGATTTGTGTAATGGAATGTGTAGTTCTAGTTGGTCTATGGAGGCAGTTATGCTAGACTTTAAGCACGGTAAAGAAGCAGATGACAAATGCGTAGATTGGACAAGTGGACAAACTCAGTTTAGCTGAACCGTTAGCATTAGCAAATATTGCTTCCAAGTCCTATAAAATTTTACCTAGAATAGCAACTAAAGCTCTGGGACTTCTTTTTTCTCTCAACATTTGCTCTGTACTTTTGGAACTATGGTATCAAAAAAACAAGAAATAATGAGCCATGCTAAATATGATATCATTATGCCGCCTTCTATCTACAGGGGAAAAAGACAAAGGAAACTTAACTGTCTATATAAGCAATGGAAAAATATAAAGCCATTTTGGCTGAAAATTCAGACACTGTTCACAGAACTGTTACTTCAAATAAAATAAGTTGTAACACTAGTTTTAACTTGTGTTTGGTTTGGTCAACTGAAAAATAGTTGTTTGATTATGAAGTGATTCACTTGTAACTTGTAAGGCTGAATATGAGCCATGTTCATGTATACATACTAAATTTACTAGCTGAAACAGTGAATGAATAAAAATCAAGCCCTGGAGTCCTTGTTTTACTGCTCTGTTCTTTCTCTGTTTGCTGCAGAAAATTGCAGCTTCTTTCTTTATGATAAGGGCTTGTTTGTTGCAATCTTTGTGTCTTATCTGCTAACATTAGTTTTTTCCCTCTCCATCTGCAACTCCCTGCCAAGCTACATTTTATTGTACAATGTCTATGGTTCTAGGTTGTTGTTGTGATTGTTGTCTTTCGCTTTAGGTAATTTAATTGGCAAATTGATTACAATGCTTACAACCAGGCATACATTCTTAGAAATTGGATAATTTTATAAATCAAAGCCATTTTATTTTATGTGGTAGACATAGCTTCATAAATTCCTGTGAGGTCTACAACGATGACTTCACACCTCCACTATTACCTAGTTATTTTCACCACCATTACCATCATATGGTCATGTTCATAATGTTTATTTTCTTTAGCATTAATTATACTCATTCAATTATTAGAAATTTGAGTTGATAGAATTTCAATTCTATTAATTAATGTAAACTCCTTCATTTTAATAATTCTAAAAATTCCTTGAAAGTATTTTTTTAACATCAAACAAAAATCCAATCATCCAATCACCGTGACAGAAACTAGAGTACAAGATTACGTCTTCTAGTGTATTATAGCTCCACCAACGAAAGTATCATAGCCAAAACCCCACGTCCTTGTCATTCTTTCCCTCTATAGCTTCATCATAATCTTAATTCCTTCATATAACACCCTCTCAAGCTAGTGCTAGCCAGGATAGGTGAAGAAGAAGATTTAAAACTGCGTTGAGAAGGCTCATTGCTTAAAACTACATTGCACACAGCAGAGTGATTTAAAACAGGACAGGAATCAAACTATTTGTCACATGAGTTAAGGGCTCAATACATTTGCAAAGTTAAATACAATTACCATTCATCTTTCTCAAATAATACATTCTATAGCAAGAAAAGTAACACAACAAATCAAATCCGTAATTGGTATTAGTATTATTATTTTTCGAGTATATAAGAAGGAAATAGCTAAGAAAAAGGCTGAACTGTGTTGCACATGCTAGGGTTCCTAATGCACCAAAGTGGCTGAATGGGTTCAGCTCCAATACCTCTTCGCACCATTCTATATCTCCACTCATTCAACCTATCTGTTGCCTCAGCATACCTTTTCTTACCTGTCTCATCCCAATTCCCAGACCAAAGTGTCTCTGCCATTGCAGAAGTTCTTGGCCAAATTCTTGCATCTAAAACTGCAGGATCTGCTTGCTCGGACCACAATGCCACCTCCCCACCTAACACTAGATTGGCCTCCTGCTTGCTCAGCCCATATGTTATATCATAGTTGTATATGGTTTGCCATGTTTTGAAAGGCCCACACCATGATCCTCCATTTCCAGAGTTATCACTTGTTTGTTGATCGTACTGGCTGTCATTCCCTAGAAAGCCACCATGCCCACAGTCTAGATAATAGAAATCTGAGGATGATACGATAACGCGGTATCCAAAAGAAACAATCTTTTTGGTGTTTTCATGCCCATTGTTCCATGTCTGGAAGATGGTATGCTCTGGAGGAAGAGTTGTGGTTGGTACCTTGATATTACCATCCAATATAACATCTTCCCAATAAACCACTGTTCGGTTGAGGGATACAATATAAGGAAAAGTAGAGTTGACAAAGATCTCGAGTAGCTGACTGAGAGTTCCACCATTTGAGAGGAAGGACTGAATGGCCGGATCAGCTTTCCAACAACCAGGGATGATCTCATCAGCTCCAGCATGGTAGAATGGTTCTGGGAATAAGGTGGCCACATCATTAATGACTCTTTTCAGGACTTGGTAAGTCTTGGGGTTTAAGGGGTTCAAGTGGCCTGTTCCAGGTTCAGAGGCAAGACGGTCTTCCCACATACTTCCAGCTGGCCACCAGAACATGTTTGCACATGTCACAATGTCGGGGTAGGCTTCTGCCCATGATCCCGTATGGGCTGCAAATAAAAAACAAAATTTTAAACTCCTTCCATTTTCACCACAAGGATTACTATAGTTTAACTTAGTACAACCCTCTGATATGGAAAAGGAATGGACTGAAGTTTACTTGATATCATCGTATGCATTATGATTCTAGATTAAATGGTTCAACAATGTAAATCATCTTGGGTTTTATGTCTTTCTAAAATCCTCACCCAATCCCAATGTCAAAAGTTGTATTAGCTTGTGTATAATCCAATACCCTGTGTAAAATAGCTTGGGTTGCTTCCATTTATCATATTTGATGCCAAAGGAATGCAAGAACTCACCATGGACAATTAAAATGGGAGGTGTATGCTTGGGTTGATTTTGGTGGTAATGTTTTTTTGCAGTAATGCAAAATGGAATTCTATGCAGTGATTAAGGGATGTATTCTTAAGAGGAATAAATGTAACAGTAGGAGAGCTTACAGTGATTTCTGTCATGCTTTGTTGATTAATTAGATGGTAATGGTAGTTATGCTTAGTTTTATCCATAATGTTTGTCATTGTGCAAGATCTGTTAGTACCACTGGTAAGAGGTGTTCGTAGCTTTGCATAGCAACTTGTTTTTGCTACTATGCATGTTTTGTTAGTTGAACAAAGGTCACTTGTTCATCAAGAAATTATCTAGGCATCCTAATTTTTAATTACAAGGGCAAGAGATGCATATATGGGACTTGTTGGGTTAGATTTAGACTGATTGTAATAAATAGGTTGTTTGAAACAAGTTTACTAAACACAATTTCATTTCTCTCCTTTTATGGTATAAAAGGTTCATCAGAAATTGTGAGATTCAACCGCTTTGTCTTTTGAAGTTGCCTGATTGATTTCTGAACCTGTTTAAGAATACCATAATTTTGGAGGGTTAAAACTTAGGTAAACTTCTTTATGTACTAAACCTTAGGTTCCTCAATTAAATTCAATCATGTGTTTGTATTGGCCAAAAAACCACATGGCTGAATTCATTTTTGGTTTAATTCATTTGTACTTGGGAGAGGATGACAGTATGACACTATTCGCACTGCATAGGTCAATACAATCTTGTTCTTGGATACAATTGAGGAACCCAAAGTACAACTCTTAAGGAACTAAACCTAAGTTTTGCCCCTTTTGGAATAAACTTAGATGAGTTAGATCTGCATAACCAATGCCAGGTAGCTAAGAATTTGTTTAGTAGTTTCTTTGCAATACAATGCAAAATTGGGTAAGAGACGGCCTACCAATTACCTCTGTCAAACCTGTAAAAGTAACAATTTTGTGTACTAGACAGGACCTTTTATAACTAGCAATACAATCCCAAAAATTTTGTACCAAAAAGAAAGAGAGTAGGATTGCAAGCAAAAAAGTAAAGGCAAAAAGAGAGAATTTTTACTGACCGGGTGAGTCAATCTCTGGAATAACTCTCACTCCATGATCCAAGCCAAACTGCACAATTTTTTTTACATCATCAGGAGTGTACAGCATGTCCGGACCATAAGACCCCTTAGCTGCCAAATCAGGCTCAGACGGCACCAAAAGTGGGAAAGAGTGTGAGTCAGTGATGTGCCAATGAAACACATTCATCTTATTCACACTCATAGCCCCAATTGTCCTCAATATGTCCTCAACTGGGTAGTAATTCCTAGAAGTATCCAACATAATCCCTCTGTGTCCAAAAAGTGGTGCATCCCATATATACAACCCGACAGCCACACGTAAAGGGTCACCCCAAACGAGCTGAGAAAAAGTCTCTAGGCCTCTCATGGCACCCCACACAGTCTCTGCAGACAAATTGGTAGGACCCCATGTGGGAATAGTGAGTGAATAGGACTCATTCACGTTATGGTGAAGTTGGGCAGTGAGGTCTGAGACAAAGACCAAAAGGGTCTGTAAAGGAGGGGTGGAGGTGGTGAAGTTGAGTACGGGAGTATGAAACACCAGCTGCCACACCAGAAGGCACACCAGCTGCCATACCAATGCAGCACAGTATGCCACCCAATGCAGCAGCCAATGCATCAGGGGCTGTAGACCAAGCTGCCATAATTTGTGCAGCACAGATCAATCCAGCACAGGATGGTTCTCAGTGCACTAAGACAGGAAATGCAAGACTAAGTCCAAGTAGAAGTCCAGCCAGAAGTCCAGAGTTGAAGAACATGAAGGCTTGTATTTGCTTCCCTAAACGGCAGTGTGGTTTACTTAGCTTACTTGATATATGTACTTAAACGGCTTGTAGTTTTTCTTCATTTCTTAGTTAGTTAGGTTGTTAGCTTTAAGTCAGACACGTGAGGAATTCTGTTAGTTTGTTGCAAAGTGTTCACACGTGTATACAAGTCAGTTAAGTTAGTTTTGTATATATATATGTGATTGTACAGTTACAACATTGGATCGAATGAGAAAAGCTTTCTTTCACCCAAGACTTCATATGGTATCAGAGCAATTTCGAAAGCATTTCTAATTCTCTTAGGGTTTCTCAGATCAATTTGGGAACTCTCTGTCCTTCTCATTCATCATCATCATCTTCTTTGAGTTTTCTTTTAACTCTCTGTTCTTGATTTCCATATCAGAGAGCATTGTTAACATCACTGCCTTCTTTGATTCCTCAATTCACCATTACTATAGTCTACAAGCTTTTCAATCCTTCAATGGCAGAAGCAGCAACAGCCAATACCTCTACTACTTCGTCTTCTTCACAAGATTTGTATAATCTTAGCAATCCTCTGTTCCTGCACCCTGGAGAAAATCCAGGAGCACTACTCACTTCTCAGCCACTGATTGGAGGAGAAAACTATCCAGCTTGGGCGAGATCAGTGAGAAAGTCTCTGATTGGGAAAAATAAACTAGGTTTTATTGATGGATCTTTGACCATCACTTCACCATTGGTGAATTCTCCAGAGGCTGCTCAAGCATGGATTCATGCTGATAATGTAGTGGGAACCTGGCTTATCAACTCTGTATCACCAAAGCTCCAAGGAAGCATTATCTACAGAGACACTGCCTTGGAGATTTGGGCTGACCTTCGTGACACTTTCAGTCAAGGAAACGGGACTAAGATCTTCAATATCCAAAAGCAAATTGCTGAGATCCATCAGGGAGAGCAGTCACTCACTGATTACTTCACTCAGCTCAAGATTTTGTGGGACCAATTGCAGAATCTGAGTCCATTTCCTCAGTGTACCTGTGGTCAGTGTGTGTGTGGAATTAACCAAAGGTTGAAGAACCTTCAAACCAAGGAATCCACCATGAAATTTCTTATGGGAGTAAACGATGCCTTCTCCCAAGTAAGGTCTCAAATCCTATTAATGGATCCCTTACCTTCTGTCAACAAGGCACATTCTTTGTTCATCCAAGAGGAAATGCAGAGGTCTGTGCATAATGTGGTTAGAGTTGAGTCCACTGCTCTAGCAACCAAGAACTCAGGAATCAACTTCAAAGGCAAAGATAGGCCTTTGTGCACTCACTGTGGAAAGCTAGGCCATACGGTTGACAAATGCTATAAGTTGCATGGCTTCCCACCAGGATTCAAGTTCAAGAACAATAGAACTGCTACTGCTCATCAAGTTTCAACGAATCTTGAACAAATTCAAGGCAACCAACCTTCTGGAGTCACTGAATTTGCTCCATCCATGTCAACATTTCAAGCTCCAACCTTCACCCCTGACCAATACCAGCAACTTCTGACCTTAATTGGTTCCTGCTCTACTCAACCATTTCCTAAAGGTCAAGAACTTCATGTTGCCAACTCTGTATCCTATCCATCAAATGCTGTTGCAGGTAATTTCACCAACTTTAAGCATTCTATTTTCTCTGCTAAAGTTGTTAATAGAAAAGCCTATAGTCTTCACACATGGGTTATTGACACTGGTGCAAGTGATCACATAGTCTGCTCTATTCAATTGATGACTTCTTATACTGAAATTTCACACACTATGGTTGAATTGCCAAATGGGGAAGCAGCTCTTGTTACACATGTTGGCACCATTCAGCTTTCTCCCCATATAACTCTTAGAAATGTCCTTTGTGTACCATCATTTACCTTCAACCTTCTGTCAGTCAGTGCCTTAACAAAATCCCAACCTATATGCTTGGTTTTCTTGTCTCAATTTTGTTTTCTGCAGGACCTTACATGTTGGAGCACGATTGGAATGGGTAAAATGCATGATGGTTTGTACTTGTTACAAGATTCCAGCCTGTCTCAAGCTACTGCATCCCTTTCTGATTACCTTTCCAAGCAGCATTTCAAGTCCTTTTCTGCTGTTTGCTCTTCTTCCCTCTCTACTAATGTGTTTTCTCTCTGGCATTCAAGACTTGGGCACCCCTCTGATGCCAAGGTTCATTCTTTAAGTAGCACTTTTCCTTTCCTTAAGAACTGTTGTAATAAGCCCTGTACTGTTTGTCCTTTGGCAAAACAGAAAAGAATTCCTTTTCCATTCAATAATAATAAGTGTGCTAATCCTTTTGATCTTGTTCATATGGATGTATGGGGTCCCTTTGCTGTTTTAACTTCTAATGGTCATAAATACTTTCTAACCATTGTGGATGATGCTTCTAGAGCAACTTGGGTTTTCTTGCTCAAGGCAAAATCTGAAGTTAGAACCCTTATTGTATCCTTCTATAACATGGTCCTCACCCAATTTGGAACTAAAATTAAGTCCATTAGATCTGATAATGCTTTTGAGTTCAGTTTCAATGATTTTTACAGCTCAAAAGGAATTGTTCATCAATTGAGTTGTGCTTACACTCCACAACAAAATTCAGTTGTGGAGAGAAAGCATCAACACATTCTTGCCACTGCCAGGGCCTTACAAATCCAATCCAATGTCCCTCTCTCTTTCTGGGGTGACTGTGTCCTTACTGCAGTCTACCTCATAAATAGACTTCCATCCCCTTTCCTAAACCATAAAACACCATTTGAACTTCTATTTCACACACCTCCATCCTATTCACACTTTAGAGTTTTTGGATGCCTATGTTATGCTACCAATCTCACTCCTCATAAACACAAATTCACACCTAGAGCTAGAAAGTGTGCCTTTCTAGGATATCCATTCAATGTCAAAGGATATAAACTATTTGATCTTGATTCTCACACAACTTTTCTGTCTAGAGATGTTGTGTTTCATGAGTCAAACTTTCCTTTTGCTTCAGATACAACTTCTCCATCTGTCACTCTTATTCCTCTACCTATCTTTCATTCACCTTCTTCCTCTGAACCTATTGCTATACCTCTTTCCACTCCTTCCTCTTCCACTGCAATTTCAAATGACACTATTGTTCAAATCCATCAAGATTTTGATGAAGAGGTTCATGAGTTTCCTGATGCACCTGATGCATCTGATGCACCTGCATTACTTGATGTAAATAATGTTTCTGTTGCATCCAATTTACCTGCTGGCCTTAGAAGGTCTGCCAGATCTTCTAAACCACCTTCTTACCTTAAGGCTTATCATTGTAATCAAGTCAAATCAGCAGCCATTCCAAGATCCTCCAATCATGCTTCAGGTACTTCTCATCCCCTTCAATCCTATCTATCTTACACTAACCTGACCCAACCTTATAAATCTTTTTGCTATGCCATTTCTTCCATCATTGAACCTACCTTTTACTCTCAAGCTGTTGGTAACCCCAAGTGGCAGGCAGCCATGGATGCTGAGATTTCAGCTTTAGAAGCTAATCAAACATGGACTATTACATCCTTGCCACCTGGTAAGAAACCCATTGGTTGTAAATGGGTATATCGAGTGAAGTACAAATCAGATGGCTCAGTTGAAAGATATAAGGCCAGGTTAGTTGCCAAAGGTTTCACTCAAAAGGAAGGGTTGGATTACATTGACACCTTCTCACCAGTTGCCAAAATGGTATCTGTCAAAGCTGTGCTGGCTGTGGCTGCTGTGAAAGGTTGGTTTCTTAGCCAACTTGATGTCAACAATGCATTTCTCCATGGAGATTTGCATGAAGAAGTTTTTATGTCACTCCCACCAGGCTTTCACAGCAAGGGGGAGCAATTTCAGCAGTCTAAACAATCTCACAGCAAGGGGGAGCAACCTCAGTTAGTTTGCAAACTAAATAAATCACTATATGGTCTCAAACAAGCCTCTAGAATGTGGTTTTCCAAGTTTTCAACTGCCTTAATTGAGCTTGGTTTTGTTCAATCCAAAGCTGATTACTCATTGTTCACTAGGCAGCAAAAGGACTCATTCATTGTATTGCTGGTTTATGTTGATGATGTTCTAATTGCAAGTAATGATAAGAAGGGAGTTGAGGAGTTTAAAGTTTTGTTGGACCAGAAGTTTAAGTTGAAAGATTTAGGGGATTTGAAGTATTTCCTTGGTTTGGAGGTAGCAAGGACAGCCAAGGGCATTTCCTTATGTCAAAGGAAATATGCTCTAGAAATTTTGGAAGATGTTGGACTACTAGGATGCAAACCAGCCAAGGTTCCTATGGATCCTACTTTGAAACTTAGTAATCATGAAGGTGATGTGCTATATGATCCTAGTCAGTACAGAAGGTTGGTAGGGAGGCTGCTATACTTAACCATTACTCGGCCTGACATTACCTTTGCTGTTCACAAGCTCAGTCAGTTCATGGCAACACCTAGAAAGCCCCATTATGCTACTGCACTTAAGGTACTTCATTACCTTAAGAATGAACCAGGGAGAGGAGTATTCTTTTCTGCACAGTCAGAACTCCATGTCAAAAGCTTCAGTGATGCAGATTGGGCATCATGTCCAGATACAAGAAGATCTGTTACAGGTTACTGCATTTTTCTTGGGGAATCATTGATTTCTTGGAAATCAAAGAAACAAGCCACTGTGTCAAGATCTTCAGCAGAGTCAGAATACCGGGCTATGGCTGTAGCAACTTGTGAGATTGTGTGGATACTTTATTTGCTGAGGGATCTGCAGATTAGACATGACAAAGAGGCAATGTTGTTTTGTGACAGCCAATCAGCCTTGCATATAGGGTCCAATCCAGTTTTCCATGAACGAACCAAACATATAGAGATTGATTGTCACATTGTAAGAGACAAAGTGTTGGCTAAGGTAATTAAGTTGAATCATGTGAGAACACATTGTCAATTGGCAGATTTATTGACTAAAGCACTAAGTCATAAACAATTTTCTGTGTTAACATCCAAGATGGGACTGCTCAACATTTACTCTTCCTCAGTCCATCTTGAGGGGGAGTATGAAACACCAGCTGCCACACCAGAAGGCACACCAGCTGCCATACCAATGCAGCACAGTATGCCACCCAATGCAGCAGCCAATGCATCAGGGGCTGTAGACCAAGCTGCCATAATTTGTGCAGCACAGATCAATCCAGCACAGGATGGTTCTCAGTGCACTAAGACAGGAAATGCAAGACTAAGTCCAAGTAGAAGTCCAGCCAGAAGTCCAGAGTTGAAGAACATGAAGGCTTGTATTTGCTTCCCTAAACGGCAGTGTGGTTTACTTAGCTTACTTGATATATGTACTTAAACGGCTTGTAGTTTTTCTTCATTTCTTAGTTAGTTAGGTTGTTAGCTTTAAGTCAGACACGTGAGGAATTCTGTTAGTTTGTTGCAAAGTGTTCACACGTGTGTACAAGTCAGTTAAGTTAGTTTTGTATATATATATGTGATTGTACAGTTACAACATTGGATCGAATGAGAAAAGCTTTCTTTCACCCAAGACTTCATAGGGAGGGACTAATGGAATATGGTGCTCTGTTTGGATAAGATTGAGGTAACGTTTGATGGCGGAGGAGAGGTGTATATGCGTTTGGTTGGGAGCTGAAATGGTGAAGGTGGAAGAGAGAAGGGTGGCTTGTGGTTGTGGCCAAGAAAAAGTTCGTGGCTTTGGCCATACTTGGATTGAGGATTCAATTGCTGAGATTGGAAAGGACAATACTGCTAGTCCTATAGAGATAATGAGAATGGAATTGAAGAAATGAAGAAACATGGATTTTTTGTTTACCATAAAATGTTAGGTGGGTTAGAGTTAGAGAGACTTTTTGACCAAATTACAAGGGATTGAAGCCCTTTGAAAACAGTTATTGTGGCCTAGATATAGTTAAATAGTACTTGTGTTGCTTCGGTTGTTGGTCTTTGTTTTGTTTGGTTGTTCTTTGGTACTTTGCTTTTCTTTATTAGTGAATTGACCTTACTTTGCCGAAGCCGAAAAGAAACATTGAATGGTAGTATGATTTAAGATCTACTTTGTTTATCAGTCAATTTACCCCTTCTTCGACTTGTACGTGTGCGTTTGGATAGAGTGGTTTCCTGCGGCACGTTATGCTCTCCACGTTTTCTCCTTCTTTTTTTTTTTTTTTTTTTTTTGGCCGGCATTTTTGACTTTAGGAGACAAAATTCACTATTTATGCACTGTTCACACACTGTTCACGCACTGTTCACGCAATATTTAATATTAAAAGTGGGTCCCACAACACTATTTACACATTTAAAAATTATTTTGCTACAGTGTTTTCAGCAACAATCAGTTTTCAGCAACTTTCAGCAACAATAAGTGCTATCCAAACGGACCCTAATCTCTAATATTTGCAGAAAACCTGCCGTCCAATTTATATTTATATATCTATAACTATTTTTATTTTTATATATCTAAAAATTAAAATATAGTATTTATTAATGTTACGTTTATGTTGAAGTACATTAACTATTACATCATGTATTTATTTTCAATACTTTCTATCTTATTTTTCTCTTCACTTATATATTTTAATCCTCCTACAAATCTATACTTTACCGTGACAATTTATAATAATAATAAAAAAATATTGTTATTCTCTCTTCCGTTTGGTTTTTTTTTTATACATCTCTTCCATTTAATTTATATTTTGCCCACACAAAAAAAGTGAATACTATCTCTTTATTATTATTATTATTATTTTGTCTTTCTTTTAAGTGATTTTTAAGCGATCATTTCTCCTGAAAATGCTCAAAAAAGTTTGCATAACTAACCAAATTATCCAAAATTTATAGTAAACTAGATTGACGTAATATCCCAAAAAGCCTATTTCTTAAGGTTGTCATTTCAAAAATCCAATCACCAA
Organism: Quercus variabilis; assembly: GCA_030445155.1. NCBI lineage: Eukaryota > Viridiplantae > Streptophyta > Magnoliopsida > Fagales > Fagaceae > Quercus > Quercus variabilis. Next base: position 1,156,268 of record CP129448.1, on the reverse strand, counting down.
AATCTTCGATTATTATCTAAAGATAATATTAGATATACCCATGATCTACTACAAAACTTTGTTCCAACCCAAGCTTTAATTAGACTTCATTTACCTCACCAACCACATTTATATTTCTTAATTATATCAAAGGTTATGATTATTAGATTCAACAAATTTTAAAAGGGGTTTTGTATGCGTGTGTGGTACCATAAGTAGTTCTCCTCTCCTTCAACATCTATGAAAATTTTTGGGGAGTTGGGGGATTTAAAATTTTTGAAGTGTTAAATCTAAAATTAAAGGTGCTAAATCTTATTTCAAATCCAAAGATTTCAATTGTCTAACAAAAAATTCAAAGGATTTCAAGTTTTTAAATCTTTGATGAATTTGGCCCAATTACAAATAATTGACATTTAAACTATTTAATCAAAGTATTTAGACTTATAAACTCAAATCCAAATCAAAAGGCCCAAATCTTGCTACCCAAAGAATGAGTAAATTAATATAATTTGAATCTTGGAAGAGAAATTTTGGGAAGCAGCTAGTCTTGCCCTTAAAGAATTCTTTTTGAAGTGGCTTTGGAATTAATTAATCCACTTAAATTTTGTCGTTTCTTTGTATTTCTGCTTGGTGGAAAAAACAAAAACAAAGAAAGTCACCAGACAAATGTTGCTTTGTCATATTCTTTCACATGCTTATTCTTGGTTCCGAGTTAAATAAGCAATATGCAAAACAAGTTCCTACGGCAAGTCCATGTTCTTCTTTCCACGCAACAAATATATTACTAGCAAACCTATATATCTCATAAACAATTGCAAATAAATAATGAAGATTTAACAGTAAGATGTGACTACAAAAAATTGATATTATATATATATATATATATATTGCGGCTGGAGTCCTTGTTTCACTGCTCTGTTCTTTCTCTGTTTTCTGCACTGCAGAAAGCATTTTGTTAACATCAAACAAAAATTTAATCATCCAATCACCGTGACAAACTAGAGTACAAGATTACCTGTTCCAGTGTATTATAGCTCCACCAACGAAGTATCATAGCCAAAACACCACTTTCTTGTCATTCTTTTCCTCTATAGCTACACCATAATCTTAATTCATTCACATAACACCCTCTCAAGCTAGTGCTAGCCAAGAGAAAGATTGATATGTAGGGTACAAATTGTGAAAGAAATATCAATAAGTAAGTTCGGTAACAATATTATTAGAACATTAGATTGATCTAAGTTGAGGAGTCTCATTGCTTAAAACTGTGTTGCACACAGTAGAGTGATTTAAAACAAGAGAGGAGACAAACCATTTGTCACATAAGTTGAAGGCTCAATATATTTGGAAAATTAAATAACATTGCCACTCATCATCCTCAACTAATGCATTACCAAGTAAAGTAACACAAAAAATCAAATCATTGACTATTATTAGTATTATTATTTTTCAAGCATATAAGAAGGAAATACTTAAGCAACAGACTGAACTATGTTGCACATGCCAGGGTTCCTAATGCACCAAAGCGGCCGAATGGGTTCAGCTCCAATACCTCTTCGCACCATTCTATATCTCCACTCATTCAACCTATCTGTTGCCTCAGCATACCTTTTCTTACCTGTCTCATCTCGGTTCCCAGACCATAGTGTCTCTGCCATTGCTGAAACTCTTGGCCATATTCTTGCATCTAAAACTGTAGGGTCTGCTTGCTCGGACCAAAATGCCACCTCCCCACCTAACACTAGATTGGCCTCCTCCTTGCTCAACCCATATGTTATATCATAGTTGTATATGGTTTGCCATGTCTTGAAAGGTGCACACCATGATCCTCCATTTCCAGAGTTATCACTTGTTTGTTGATCATACTGGCTGTCATTCCCTAGAAAGCCACCATGACCACAGTCCAAATAATAGAAATCTGCGGATGATACAATAGCCTGGTAACCAGAAGAAACAATCTTTTTGGTGTTATTATGGCCATTGTTCCATGTTTGCAAGATGGTATGCTCTGGAGGAAGAGCTGGGGTTGGTACCTTGATATTAGCATCCAATATAACATCTTCCCAATAGACCACTGTTCGGTTGAGGGATACAATATAAGGAAAAGTAGAGTTGACAAAGATCTCGAGTAGCTGATTGAGAGTTCCACCATTTGAGAGGAAGGACTGAATGGCCGGATCGGCTTTCCAACAACCAGGGATGATCTCATCAGCTCCAGCATGGTAGAATGGTTCTGGGAGTAGGGTGGCTACATCGTTAATAACTCGTTTCAGGACTTGGTAAGTCTTGGGGTTTAAGGGGTTCAATTGGCCTGTTCCAGGTTCAGAGGCAAGACGGTCTTCCCACTTGCTTCCTGCTGGCCACCAGAACATGTTTGCACATGTTATAATGTCAGGGTAGGCTTCTGCCTATGATCCTGTATGGGCTGCAAGTAAAAAAAAAATTAACTCGTTCCATTTCACCACAACAATTACTAAAGTTTAACTAAGTAAAAAGGAATAGACTGAAATTTACTTGATATCATTGTATGCATTATGGTTCTGGATTAAATGGTTCAATCATTTGAATCATCTTGTGTTTTATGTCTTTCAATAAGCCTCACCCAATCCCACTGTCAAAAGCTGTATTAGCTCGTGTATATTCACCATATTGTAATATAAGAATTATCAAGGTTTCTCCAATTATATTTGAGTTTGATTTCGAAATTATATCTTGTACATATTCAAATTCAAATATATAAAATGAATAAAAAGTTTTGGCAAACAAAGAAAAAATAATGAAAGCATCTAATGGGAAGCTCAATGCTTGATAATCCAATATCCTGTGTAAACTAGCTTGGGCTGCTTCCCTTTATCAAATTTGACGCCAAAGGAAGAATCACCATGGACAAGTTAAGGCAGAGGAAAGCATCATTCAATTAAATAGGAGGTGAGGGCTTAGGTTGATTTCGTGGGAATTTTTGCAGTAATGCAAAATAAAATTCTATGCAGTTAGTGGGGGATGTTTTCTTAAGAGGAATAAATGTCACTGTAGAAAAGCTTAGGGTGTGATTTCTGTCATGTTTTGTTGATTAATTAGATGGTAATGGTAGTTATGGTTAGTTTTTATCTGTATTGTTTGTCGTTGTGTAAGATCTGTTTGTACCCCTGGCAGCTTTGAATATCTGCTTGTTTTTGCTCCTATGCAATGTTTTTGTAAGTTGAACAAAGGTCACTTGTTCATCAGAAATTATCTAAGCATTCTAATTTTTAATTATAAGCTCAAGAGATGCATATATGGGGCTTGTTAGATTAGATTTAGACTGATTGTAGTAAATAGGTTGTTGAAACAAGTTTACTAAACATAATCCTTTTTCATTTCTCTCCTTTTTTGGGATAAAAGGTTCACCAGAAATAGTGAGATTCAATCGCTTTGTCTTTTGATGTTTCCTGATTGATTTCTGAACCTGCTAAAGAAGATGACTATTTTGGAGGGGTAAAATTTAGGTGCAGTTCTCTATGTACTAAACCTTAGGTTCCTCAAGTAAATTCAATTATGTGTTTGTATTGGCCAATAAACCACATGGTTGAATTCAATTGTCCTTGGCAGAGGATGATAGTACGACGCTATTCACACTGCATTGGTCTTTGGTCAATACATTTGTGTTGTGGAATATGATTTAGGAACCCAAAGTTCAAGACTATACCTAAGTTTTTCTACTTCTGGAATGCACTTAGATGAGTTAGATCTGCATATCCAGTGTTTGAACTCATTCTAGTATCTTTAATGTAGTCTGAGATTCCAAAAGTTCTTATGCATATACAATTCCAGCTAGCTAAGAATTTGTTTAATTGTCCTACAAAATACCTCTCTCAAACCCATAAAAGTGACAATTTTGTGTACTAGATACGACCTTTATAACTAGCAATACAATCCCAGAAATTTCGCACTGAAAAGAGAAAAAGAGTAGGATATCAAACAAAAAAGTAAAGGCAAACGAGAAAAGTTTCACTGACCGGGTGTGTCAATCTCTGGAACCACTCTAACCCCATGCTCCAAGCCAAACTGCACAATTCTGTTGACATCATAAGGAGTGTACAGCATGTCAGGACCATATGACCCCTTAGCTGCCAAATCAGGCTCAGACGGCACCAAAAGTGGGAAAGAGTGTGAGTCAGTGATGTGCCAATGAAACACATTCATCTTATTCACACTTATAGCCCCAATGGTCCTCAATATAACCTCAACTGGGTAGTAATTCCTTGAAGTATCTAACAAAACCCCTCTGCGAGCAAAAAGTGGTGCATCCCATATATACAACCCCACAGCTACACGTAAAGGGTCACCCCAAACGAGCTGAGAAAAAGTCTCAAGGCCTCTCATGGCACCCCACACAGTCTCTGCAGTCAAATTAGCATGACCCCATGTGGGAATAGTGAGTGTATAGGACTCATTCACGTTGTGGTGAAGTGGGGCAGTGAGGTCTGAGACAGAGACCAAAAGGGTCTGTAAAGGAGGGGTGGAGGTAGTAAAGTTGAGAGTGGGAGGGACTAAGGGAACGTGGTGCTCGGTTTGAATGAGATTGAGGTAGCGCTTGATGGTGGAGGAGAGGTGTATACGTATTTGGTTGGGAGTTGAAATGGTGAAGGTGGGAGAGAGAAGAGTGACTTTTGGTTGTGGCCATAAAAAAGTTCGTGGCTTTGGCTTTGTCTGTTAATTTTATATAAATTTACATGGATTTACAATTTTTTTTTTTCACCGCTCACAGATTTTCACGTGAATGATTGTGATAAAAGTTGTGATTTATGCTATGTTGATAGAATTTTTTGTTTGAAGTCTTTGTTAATACATGTGTTGCTTTTATTGTTGGTCAGGAGTTTTGTTTGGTTGTTATTTGGGACTTTGCTCGTGTGCTACTAGTGATGGACTTTGTCTTAGCTGAAGCCTAATAAAAGAAATAATATTGAATGAGTATAATTTAAGATCTACTTTGTTTAGTCAAGTCAATTTACCTCTTGACAGGTAATCTTTATTATTAGTAGAAAACTTGGCCTTCCGGTTTGTATTTAATATAGGATGAAGAAGATAAGACCAGTTGCATTGTGAATTTTGGATATTAATATTGGACCCTTTTTGGGGTCAAGGGATTGAAAAGAAATTGACAAAATGGTCCTTTCAGTTGATTATAAATTGTTCTGGTTTGTAGAGACTTGCTATTTTCATGCATCAATTTTTTCTGTTTTTTTCTGGTAAATTACACTTTTAGTCCCTCAAATATTGTTTACGTTCAATTTTGGTCCATTATTTTCAAATATTTAAAATGTAATAATTTGGTCACCCCAATCTATTTTTATAATTTAGTGACCGTAACTTGAAGTTTTCGTTGGCCATTTTTATATTTGGGTCCATCACTTTCTTCTTCTTCTTCTTCATTTTTTTTTTTTTTTTTTCGTTTGGACTAAATCTGTTAATTTTTTTTAATGGGATTTTTGAAGGAACATGGTATGAAAGCAAAGAGTATGACCTATTTGAGCTTACCTATGGGCCCAAGAGGTGGATTTGTCAAGTGGGCTTGAAAATCTTGCAAAAGCCATGAGTCCATGAACAAGCAACAAACACAAAAGGGAATATTTGAATAATTTGTTGTATTTACCAAAAAAAGGAATAATTTTCTCAATGTCCCTAAAATTTCAGCCTAATCATCTCAAGCTATGAAAAGCTATTTAACCACATTTAATGCTAAATAACGAAAAATCTCAAATTTAGCTGGTTTTTAAGCGATCATCTCCCTTAAAAAGACTCGAAAAAGCTTATATTAGCTTATCAAATTATCTAAATTCGATAGCAAATTAGACTGATGTAATATCCAAAAAAAAAGCCAATTGCTCAAGGTTGCCATTCAAAAATCTAGCAACCAAAATTTCAATTATTATCTAAAGATAAAATTAGGCATACCTCTAATCTACTACAAAACCATGTCCCTAGCAAGCTTTGTTTAGACTTCATTTACCTCACCAAACACATTTATATCTTTTAATTATGCCAAAGCTTGTGATTATTAGATTCAGAAAATTTTAAAAGAGGTTCTATGTGTGTGGACTAAAGCAGAGTATTAAAAGGCCCAAATACAAATCTTTAGATTTAGGAACTTAAATCGAAATCAAAGGACCCAAATCTTGCTATTTAGTTTGAATTTTGGAAGATAAATTTTGGGAAGCAGTTTTTTTTTTTTTTTTTTTTGAGCTGGCTTTGGAATTAATTGACATTTATAAACTCATCCACTTAAACGCTTTTTGTTTCTTTTTATTTCCTCTTGGAAGAAAAAAGAAAAACAAAAACAAAAACAAAGAAAGTCACTTGACAAATGTTGCATTGTCATATTCTTTCACATGTTTATTTTTGGTTCCGAGTTAAATAAGCGATTTGCAAAACAAGTTCCTACAGCAAGAGAATGTTCTTTCCACGCAACAAATGTATTACTAGCAAACCTATATTTCATAAACAATCTCTATTTATAAAGGAAAATAAATAATGATGATTTAATAAGCCCTTTCCAATAATATAAACTTTAAGCACAATAAAAACACTACCATAGAACATGACAAAAAGATCTGCTTTGCTAAACAGAGGAAAAGCTCTTCTCAACTAAAAAAATGAAAAGCTAAATACAGCAAATAGATTATAGATTAGAATACACTCTCAGTACTGGAAGTATTACAATATAGAATATTGCATCATGAAAAATCTAAAAGAAAGGAGATCTAAAGGGAATCCCCTTTCTACTTCTTTTGCGATTTGATTGATTAGGTTCATGTTCATGTTCATCTCTCCTATTTTTTTGTCAAAAATGGTACCTCAGAGGAAGGATCTACTTTAGTTCTCACCATATCTTTCACCTGTAAGAATCAAATTATTGTACTAGTGAGAAAAATATTTTGAAAAATCAAATTAAAACATTAATAAATAGAATATATATTGGAAAAAAAAAAAAATATATATATATATATATCTCTCTCTTACTTTGCATGCGAATGAACCAAACTTGAATGAATCTCTTTCCTCAGTTGTAAATATTTCTAAATGATCTATTAGTTCATATCCACAAACTTGACACTTGTAAGTGGCATTAACTCGACATTCATTCAATTTATTTTTTGAGTAAATAAAAACTATTTTTTTGAAATTAAAAGTGAAATGTGTATATCAGAGACATCTAGAAATTTCTTTATTTTACTGATTCGAAGCGCTCTTTTATGTGAAGCTTAAAGAACCTAAAACAAAAACAAAAATAGTAAGATAATTTATCACTACAAGAAATTGATATATATATATATATATATATGTATGTATGTATACACTCTTTTTTTTTTTTTTTAACAAAAAACATCATTAATATAAAATATAAAAAATAAAACTTACTTGGAGAAACTTGTGATCTTTATGCCTACTATTTTTGCAACTTGGACAAAATACTTTGCTTCGATTGCAGACTTGACATAAGTAAGTAGAGCATCTATTTTTGCGTTTGTCACAACAATCATTGAATTCACACACACACACACACACTCTCTCTCTCTCTCTCTCTCTCTCTCTCTCTCTCTCTCTCTCTATATATATATATATATATATATAGAGAGAGAGAGAGAGAGAGCATGAGATTGTGTCAAATAGCACATTTCTTGAAGTTCTTTTTATTTAAGCTTCTACTTTAAAGAATTTGCATTTATATCAAATTATTAGTTCATTGAATCAGCTAATAGAGTAAATGTATATACTAATTATCTATAGTTGTGCATTAATTATTTATATTAAATGAATTTATTTAAGAAATAATTTTTAGCTGGAATAATAATATTTTTTTGAGAATCAGTTGGAATAATAATATTAGATTAACAATATAACATTATTCCTCATGTTTAGTTGCTTTGAAAAAAATTGACACAAATTTTTTTTTTAAATTAAATATTTGTGAATTTAATAAAAATTTATCTTAACCCTTTAAATTTCCTAATTCCTTTCAGTGATATGTGATGTGTGTGTGTGTGTGTGTGTGTGTGTGTGTGCGCGCGCGCGCGCGCGTGCAAAACTAACATTTTAGTATTTATTCTAAGTAATTAGAAAGATAACTAATAGAATGAATATGTTTATTTTGTAATATTAATTATTTTAAGCATAATGAAATTTCAATATCATTTTTCTAAGATTTATATGAGAATTTTTTTTTTTTTTTTTTTTTAACGTGGGGAACAATTGATTTGAAATATGGTATTCTTACTAAAATTTTAGTTATCTTTGCAACTATTGAAATAATGTCCAAAAAAAAAGGGAAAAAAAAATAAATAACTTTACTAACACAAAATCCAGAATGCAAAAAAATATAATTGAAGGATATTCGCATTTTTTTGTAGGCAAGAAACATGTCTATTTATATGACCCAATATATCATGCAATTTTAAATTTAAGCACACGTATATATACTATGATCAAATCTCTACACTATTGTTAGTGTCTTTCTATTTTGACTATAAAATAACTAAAGATTACCTTCTCTTTTTTTTTACAAGAAAAGTTATTGAATTTTATTTTTTATTTTTTATAAATTGATAGTTGAGGGCGAGAGATCTAAATTTGAATGTTTTTATTAAAAATTGAGATGTCAGGCAGTTAAACTAAATCTTATTAAAATATTGGAGAAAACAAATAATGAGTTACACCGCATATCGTGTGGAAACTTAACTAGTTTAGTATTAATTATAGATGTAAGCCATGCAGGTGGAAACTTAGGAGCCATACTGGTGCATCTTTCTTAATATTTTCTGTTGGAATTATGCTTCTTCTTTTTTTTTTCCTTTTTTCTTTTTTTCTTTTTTATGTTCTCAATGTTAATTATTAGTGTAAAGAACATTAAAATATATATATATATATATATATATCTCACAAATTTATATATATGTATTTATCGAGTTGGAATTTTATTTATAATTTATTCATAACTAATTTTTTTAGCAATCTTTATATATTATAATAATAATAATAATAATAATAATAATAATAATCAATCCTATGTTATTATCAATTAAAACCAAACAATTGAACTGAATTTTTCTAGATTATTATTATCAATTAAAACCAAACAAGTATATAATAATCACTAACTTAATTTAATTGCTCAAGAAAATACTATCAATTTAAAAAAAAAATAAAGAAAAGCTATAATTATATTTAATTATAAACCAATTGGAAAAGGTTTAACTCTAAACATGTTTGGAGTTATCTTGCTTCATTCCATTATGTAGCAACTAAAGAGACCATTCATATGTAGTCTAGACTTCTAGTCACATGACTTTTTTTATGAGCCATGTGACTTGTTTAAATAATACACATATATAATCTTATATAAACATCATGTAATGAGTTGGAAAAGATAATTTCAAATATGTTTAAAACCAAATTTTGCCCCTTTTAGTAATCACTCAAAAGTTAACAATCTACATTAAAAGCTACTAGTCCACTATAGTACCATACTTCTTCTTTTTTTGGTCTAATCAAAGAATCATTCTTGATGCATACCAAATTTTATAACTTGTTAATTTATACAACCATGAGTGATGAATATTTTCTATCGATTTGAACCCAACACTTTTTATTAACCACTCACAATTGTACATGTCAACAACTTATAAAATTGGATGTAAGGGTGTGTTTGGATACCGCTTATTACTAAAAACTAAAAACTAAAACACTGTAGCAAAATAATTTTTAAATGTGTGAATAGTGTCATGTGACCTATTTTTAATGAAAATTTTACTGAAAAAAGAGGTTTGTGGGTCCCGTGAACAGTGCACGCGACCCACGTGCAAAATGCTGGACGCTTGTCACTATCAAACATTCACTAAGAATGGTTGTGTCCATAATATTGTTTGCTTAAACTATAAATGTATCACAATTAGAAAATAATGCTAAGATTTGGGTTTTTATTTTTATTTTTTTCATTTTACATATAGAGTAAACAATTAATATATTTAATGCGTGACTATAAACATGACAAAGAAAAAAAGCTATCAAATTTAATTTGCATTTTTGTTCATAACTGTTTCTTTTGCTTTCCAAATCTCCAAACGCTGCCTTTGTTTTTAAATGTATAACATGAATTCAAATATAAATATATATATATATATATATATTATTTATGAATTCAAATACTTACATAAGGAGAAATTAATTCAAATTATAAATGGTGTGTTTTTTTTTTTTTTGAGAAAACAGTAGTACTTATTAAAATATACAAATACAAATTAGAAATAAATGCATTTATAAATTTTATAGCATATAAATATATAATAAAGATGTGGCAACCGAATCATGCTGCAACCTGCAAGTAATTTGACATGGACGTGGTTATGAACGAATTGTGACTTGCCAATTACCATGGCCACATGTTAAGAGTTGGGTAAGGTTGGGAATGGATGGGCTAGTTTTTTGGGTTGGAAAAGAAGGCTATAAGCCTTGCCCATGAGATAACTTCTTAAAAATAAGATGATTTATGAATAGATACTTCTATTGGGCCCAACTAAACTCAAATCCAAATCAATGAGCCCAATCTTTCTATTCAGTGTAAAATTACTATGTGTAATTTACTTTGAGTTTGCATTTTGGAAGACAAATTTTGGGAAGCTGTTTTTTTATCCCCCCATAAAGAATCCTTTTTGAGGTGACTTTGGAATTAATTAACATTTATAAATTATAAGATAAAGCTTACCTACAAAATTGATTATAGTCTTAGGCTATAACCTAAGACTACAACATTACTTAATATATTTTATTTGAAGGTGAATTTTGACAAATTCACAGTTGGATTACATCTTTTTCTTATATCTTTCATACTTGCAAAATTTCTAAAAAATTAAAGATCAATAGTTATGTCATCAATAAATTGTTTAAATTGCAAGTTTTTGTAGTTCAAAATTATGTATAAAATATAAGTTTATATAGGTCATATAGTAAATAATATTTAATTGACACAAAATTTGACATGCATATTAAAAATGTAAAGAACATACAATTCAACGATTAGATTTTCAAAATATATAGTAATATTTATTTTATTGAGTAAGGTTGTATATTTAGCTACAACCAATTTTATAGCTAAACTTTGTCCTAAACTATATTACTGCCAAAGGCTATATCTCATAATTAAACAATCTCTTTTTAGAAAAGGTAAATAAATAATCCTTTTTCTTTTTTTCATTTTGGATTCATGCTTAATTAAAAAAAAAATAATAAATCTCATGATTTTCTGAATGAAATCAATAGAAATTTTTTTTCTTGAGAAGAGAAATCTATAAAAATTTATTGCTAAAAATATGAAATTACAAAGTATATATTGGCATAGACCAAGAGAGCATTACAAATTTATAGCTGAAGAATCATGATCTAATAAGCCCTTATCTAACTTTAAACATAATAAAAAGCCCGTTTGCTAAAATCTTTAGAGTTCAGACGTTTTCACTGGAAACATTACATAATATAGAATACAGCATCATGAAAAATCGAAAAGAAAGGAGATCTAATGGGTGTCCCTTTTCTTCTTCTTTTGTGATTTGATTGATGAAATTCATCACTCCTATTACTTGTCAAACAGGGCACTTCACAAGAAGGATCTACTCTTGGTATCACAGGAAATTCATCACTCCAATTACTTGTCAAACATGGCACTTCATAGTAAGGATCTACTCTTGATATCACCGTATCTTTCACCTATAATCAAATTATTGTTCTAGTGAGAAACCTATATTCAAACAAATCAAATAAAACATTAACAAATAGTATACTAAAAAAAAAAGTTGAAAAATAAAATTATTACTTTGCATGCAATTGAACAGAACTTGAATGAAGCTCTTTGTTTATTGGTATAAAAATTGGATATATCCAATAGTTTATATACACATACTTGACACTTGTAAGGTGCATTAGCCCGATATTCATTTGTTTTATTTCTTGTTTGAAGGAAAACTATTTTTTCGTGGTTAACCGTGTAATGGTGTATATCAGAGATATCCAGCAATCCACTTATATTGCTACTTCGAATTGCATTATGATGTGAAGCTTTGCGAAAAAATAATAATATTTAGATTTATGGCTACAACAATATGATATTATTTATATATTAAGCAAGTAACCATCATTATTAACACCCCACCCCACCCCCCCCGCGCCCCCGCCCCCCCCCCCCCCCCCCCCCCCCCAAAAAAAAAAAAAAAAAAAAAAAACTTGGAGAACTTTGTGTTTGTGACCTTCAGCATCATGCTTTATTTTTGCAACGTTCGCAAAATATTTTGTTCTTTTCGCAGTCTCTACAGAAGAAATTACAGAATGTATCTTTGAGACCGTGTTTGTCACAAGAACAAGGCTCGTAGAATTCAGAATTTAAGAAAGACGTTAGCCATAGTGGTGGAAACTTGGAATCCATATATTGATGCTTTTGCGTTGAAACTATTAACTCAGACTCTCTTTTCTAATGCTAAAATAAAACACCTTAACAAAATAATCTCTCTAGCTTATTGCTTTTGTTAATGAAATAATTGTTCCCTCAGCCTAACTTGTATTTTATACTACATTTGTTATTTCGAGTTCGAAGAGGAATACTAGACCGAGTACCAATGGGAATAGGATAGAAATAAATCCTATTCCGACTAGGGCTCTAATTATGAAAGATTGAAAGGTTTTTCTTTTTCTTTTCTTTTATATATATATATATATGTAGGGACAGATTTTGCGGCCCAAGCCCAAGGAGGGATGGATTTGGAGCCCACTGAACCCAAAACAATGAATTTTGTAGAGTGTGGGTGGAAGAGCAAGGCGAACAGCAAAAATAACAGCATGCAACAGCCACACTAGTGAAGGAATTCTAATTGATAACTGCTCGGATGGGTATAAGAACAGCGTCCGAAGAGGTGACTTCCCTTGGAGGGTTACAATTCTTGCTGCTGCAGTAAGTAATACACTTTTTTTCTCCCTCTCCCCTCCATTAGGGGATTTTCCTACTTATATAGTACCTCCTCACTCTATCTTGATCGTCCACTTGTTCATCATCCAGACATCCACTCGAGTGCTTGTCCCATCAAGGGTGTGCCCCAGCCTTATGTAAGCGGCGATAGCAGGTTGATACTGTTCAGGGGTCTCTTCCACATTAATGCGGCCAGGGAGGTAGGTGTGGTGTATTTAATGCGGTGGTTGAGGTCTGTCTTTTAGATGCTTCTCCGATCCAGTTATATTCCCCCGCGTCCGAGGCCCATTCTGTCACTACACCTGCCGAGAGAATCGCTCGGGCTGCAAAAGGTTGAACGTCAGATTCGAGGGTATTGGACTCCTCGGATCGTCGAACCCATCCTCGGATCGTGGACACCCTTCACCAGATGTTATCCGAGCCTGACCAGGCCTTCTCAGCTCTTCGGGAAATGGTGGGCCGTAGGTAGGGCCTTGGGCCCAATGCCTTTGGCTGGGTTTTCGCCCCTCACAATAGCCCCTCAAAATTGTATTTTTTTTTTTTTTTTTTTTTTTTTTTTTTTTTTTTTTTTCATATCCGAAGGGAAAAAATATGATTTTGACCTGCCACGGAACAAGAAGCTTGGGTGCATGCCAACTCGAGCTGGCACGTGTGTGGGGGCCTTGGGACAGATGCTTCATTAATGCCATTGCGGTTTCCACACTCCCAAGCCGCAGCATTAATTGCACCAGGTGGCGCCCTGTCTTTCGTATCCAACGGTGAGCGATTGATCAGACGGTGGTGGTCTTTTCCTTGGAATTTGGGCGGGAATGCCCCGACCTTTCGCTTGACCCGGTATAAAGCCTCAGAGGAAGTTATTTCCTCCCCACTTTTGCAAATCTTCAGACGCTCCAGCAAGAACAGACGCACTGCCCCGCACAAATCCTTCAGTCACTGCTTTCAAGCTCCCCCAGAATCACCACGAACCTTCCTGTGAGCCTGAAACCCTTCCAGAGATTTGTTTCCGGTGAGTCATCGCACAACTCCTTTAATTCTCTCTTCGGCCCACCGTCTCCTTTAAGCGCTATGGGAAAGCTTGAGTACATGGTGGACAGCCCTGAACGACTTGAGGAGTTTAGGGCCACATATCGCATACCCCCTAACGTGGGTGTGAAATATTGCCCCCCAGAAAAGATACTAACAGAACGCAAAACTGGGGAGGTGGTCATCCCCCTCATCGCCTTCAAAGAAGGAGGAATGACAATCCCCATGGGTCCCATCACCACTAACTACCTCCGGAACCACAGGCTTACTCCCTGGCAGTGCGCGCCCAACATGTTTAGGATCCTAGGAGCGATTGAGGACCTTGAGCGCCATCTGGGGTTGGGCCTCACCTGGCTAGACGTAGTACATATGTACGAATGCCACAGCCAGCAAGACGCCGGGTACTACTTAAAATCCCGGTCGGATGTTGTCAGGCTCATCTCCTGTCTTCCCAAGTCCAACAAAGGGATGAAGGACGACTACGTGATCATTTCGGGCGCCTGGCATGACGGCAATGGTTGCCCGACCAGGCTTGGGGAGCCAGGTGGGACGTTAGATCTAGGCTCACTAACTGTAGGCTTAGGGACCTCGTTTTTGACGTTTTTTCTTCTTCTTTTTTCTTTTTACTTCTCTGTTTTTGAGATTGACCCCTTTTTTGTACTGCCGTGCAACAGATAAAAGACACGTTTCTCCTCGGCTTAGCCTCACGAACGTCGCCGCCCTCAACTTCCTTTTGAGGTCAGAGATCTTCGTGAGCGAGGACGGGCAACTGCGGTCTGCTCCCCTCATCCTCGGATACACAGCGAAGCCGAAGAGTATACAACCGGCCGGCAACGCGATCGTACAGGGAGATCATCGCCTAGCAAGAATTGACGTTGGTCGGACGAACTTCTTGGCGCCGTACGATCTTGAACCTGTTCCCCACCCAAATCCTCGGAACGTGCCTCCCATTGTTCAACCCCTCCAGCAAGTTCTCCCCGGACAAGAGGTTGAAGGTGAGGGGGTCGGCTCTTCAACTTCCTCACTAGAAGAGCAGATAGACGGCTTTCGGTTCGAGGGAGACGCTTCAGGAGTTCAGCAGGTGGTAGAGGTCTCTGACGCCGAGGAAGAAACCTACGATCGGCCGGACGTCCGTCTTAATTTGCTAGCCGCTCACTTAGAGGACTCCTCGGACGAAGACGACATGGATTTGAGGCTCCTGATGAAGGGCAGAGGCCAAAAGCCCGATCCGAAAGGTGCTGGGACCTCCACGGCAGTGGCGACACTTCCTCCTGCGCCTCCTGCGCCTACTCAGGTCCCTAACCCAAATTTGAAGGTGATACCAAACCTTCAGAAAAAGAGACCCCACAATGAGGTTGGGGGGAAACAGGTGCCACCGGCCAAGGGGGGCAAGCAGCAAAAGGTGGCGAAGGACAGCAGGACGCACAGGGCTTCCTCTCTCGAGAGCCGAGAGGAGCCCACTGGTGCAGACGTGCGCCGAGGAGGGGGACCGCGAATCTGGTCTCCAAGATTGGAGCTGGATGGCGCTCCAATCCTGTGGGACACGTCCCTCAGGAATTACGATGGAGGGAGGGCAGGCTACGTTGCCGAGGCCCTGCAGCAGCCGCTCCTCCTCCCACATGATATGTCCTCCTTCGGGCGCTTCTCCCAAAAGGAGCTGTTCATGTCCCTAAAAAGGGATTTGGCCCTGGTAAGTGTACCCTCCCTAAGTATAGGTTTTACATTCAATTGGCTTTACTCCTTAGCTTGATGCCGGAAATGTTGTTATGCAGCTTACCCAGCAGGTTTACGTGGCCGAGGGAATGAACGAGGACTCATGGCTTAAAGCTCGGGCGGCATCCCAATCCCAGCTTGAGGCGGAGGCCTCTCTTGGTCAACTGAAGGAGGAGCATGCTCGGACATCCGAGGAACTAAAATTAGCGCTCACCGAAAAGCGAAGCCTCGAGGCCGGGCTTAAGAATGCTGAAAAGCAGGCCGAGGAACAGCGTGGCCAATTACGCATGTCCGAGATCAACCTGGAAACCGAGAGGGAGCTGGTGAAGGGTCTGCGAGCTGAATTGCAGAAGGCCAAGGCGACTGCCCAGGTGTTTGAGCAAAATGCCAGGCTGGCTAAGGAGGCAGTTGAGGCCGAAAGGAAAGCGGCGTACCAGATGGGGGTAGAGACGACTACATCCCAGCTTGTGGAGCAGTTCGCCTCGGTCAGCCGAGACTACTGCCTCGCAAGTTGGGGTAAAGCCTTGGATGCCGCTGGAATTTCGGCCGATTCAGAGCTGAGGCTGCCTGGGAGCGTGTATTATCATCCTGAGATCCGAGAGCTCCCAGAATCAGACCTCCCTGCCACTCAGACTCCAGAGACCCTCCAGGAACAGTCGGACGACAAGGGCGAACCAGCTGAGCCGGCCAATGGTTCGGGCAAAGAGAAAGTTCCTGCTGAAGCCAAGGACCAAGCCTCCGGAGCATCTGAACGGACAGGCCACGCTGCTGACCCTGGGCCTCCTCCAGCAAGAGAGTAGATGCATAGGGCTTTCATTTTGTACTTGTGCTTTTTGTCCTTTGCTTAAAGAATTGTAACTTTCCCTTTTTTTTTTTGTTTTGTTGACTCTATATGTAGACCTCCTTTCTTTAATGGAATAGTTCCCCATTTGCCTTCAATGTTTTTGATACATGTTTTATTACTTATTATTGCCACACACACAACTACACGTTGCAATTATGACATAAAAATGCAAGCAACTTAATTGATACGTCATATTGATGACGTGAGTAATCGGAATTAACATTGAAAAGGATAGGCCAAACAAGAGTTGTTGATGAGTAATGGTTGGAATGAATACTTATGCGAGTCTCGCATCCCTTTCCAGATTAAACATAGGTTATTGTCCCTCGGTTTCGATTTGAACATAACTGAGGAAGACTAATGGAGTGTTAACTAACCCAAATCATCTGGTCCGAGGACTGCAGGCATGATTTGGATTTAAGTTTAAACACTGATGGAGTGTTAACTAACCCAAATCATCTGGTCCGAGGACTACAGGCATGATTCGGATTTAAGTTTAAACACTAATGGAGTGCTAACTAACCCAAATCATCTGGTCCGAGGACTACAGGCATGATTCGGATTTAAGTTTAAACACTGATGGAGTGTTAACTAACCCAAATCATCTGGTCCGAGGACTACAGGCATGATTCGGATTTAAGTTTAAACACTGATGGAGTGTTAACTAACCCAAATCATCTGGTCCGAGGACTACAGGCATGATTCGGATTTAAGTTTAAACACTGATGGAGTGTTAACTAACCCAAATCATCTGGTCCGAGGACTACAGGCATGATTCGGATTTAAGTTTAAACACTGATGGAGTGTTAACTAACCCAAATCATCTGGTCCGAGGACTACAGGCATGATTCGGATTTAAGTTTAAACACTGATGGAGTGTTAACTAACCCAAATCATCTGGTCCGAGGACTACAGGCATGATTCGGATTTAAGTTTAAACACTGATGGAGTGTTAACTAACCCAACTCCGGAACCTCTCTGATTTGCCGCGCCATCGACGTACACTTCCCAATGGGGGGGATTCTGTTGCGAGATCATGCCAACTGATTTTTCATCCATGCCCGACGGGGGTTCGATTTCTTCTGCTTGGGGTTCCGTGAACTCAGCCACCAGATCAGCAAGAACCTGTCCCTTGACCGAAGTGCGGGGCATATACCTTATATCAAAAGCCCCTAAGATTGTACCCCACTTAGCAATCCGACCAGTATAATCGGCGCTTCGGAGCACCGCTTTGAGTGGTAGCTGTGTTAGAACGATGACCGTGTGGGCTTGGAAGTAGTGAGGTAGCTTCCGCGTGCCAAGCACCACTGCAAGGATAGCTTTCTCTAGAGGCAAGTAACGAACTTCGGCCTCGTGCAGCGACTTGCTTACATAATAAACAGGCCTCTGCACTCCAGAGTCCGATCGTACTAGCACTAGGCTCACTGCATAGGGGGCTACAGCGATGTAGGCGAACAGCACCTCGTCGGGCTCGGGACTAGACATGATGGGTGGCCGGGCCAGATAATCCTTGAGTTGCTGGAATGCTAGAGCGCACTCCTCAGTCCACTCAAATCCCTTCCATTTGTTGAGTAGAGAGAAGAAAGGACGGCATCTGTCTGCCGACCTGGAGATGAACCGATTGAGGGCCGCGGTCATTCCGGTCAGTTTTTGGACCTCCTTGGGATTCCGAGGAGCACGTAGGCCATTAATGGCCTTTATCTGGTCGGGGTTGACTTCAATTCCCCTGTGGGTGACCATGTATCCTAAAAACTTGCCGGATCCTACACCAAACGAGCACTTAGAAGCATTTAAACGTAGCTTGTGCCTTCGCAAGGTCCCGAAAGTAATTTCAAGGTCTCTTATGTGCTCAGCTATGACCTTGCTCTTCACCACCATGTCGTCTATATAAACCTCGATATTTTTGCCCAGCCATGGCTCGAACATCCTGGTCATCATCCTCTGGTAGGTAGCTCCCGCGTTCTTCAAGCCGAACGGCATCACTTTATAGTGGTAGTTGCCAATAGGGGTGACAAAAGCAGTTTTCTTCTGGTCTTCCATCGCTAACGGTATCTGGTGGTAGCCTTGGAAGGCGTCCAGGAAGCTCATCCGAGGGTGGCCGACAGTGGCATCCACCAACTGGTCTATTTTCGGCATAGGGAACGGATCCTTGGGGCATGCCCTATTCAAATCCGTGAAATCTACGCACACTCGCCACTTCCCACTCTTCTTCTTCACCACCACGGTGTTTGCGAGCCACTCGGGGTAAAAAACTTCTTTGATAGCCCCAGCTTGTTTGAGTTTCGCTACCTCATCTCTTACTGCCTCGGCATGTTCCTTGGATGGGCGCCGAATAGGCTGTTTCTTAGGGGTGATTAGGGGATTCACCTTCAGGTGATGGCATATAAACTCCGGGTCAACCCCGGGGGCTTCGTACGCACTCCAGGCAAATACATCGAGATTTTTCTTTAGGAACTCTATCAACTCCTCCTTCTCTCGAAGAGGCAGCTGAGATCCGACTTGGAAGAAACGGTCAGGATCGTTTCCGATGACCACTCTGGTTAGCTCTTCACACCGAGTGTCTTCATCTGGCACTCCGGAGGGAACTCCTCGGGACTGTAATTGCTATAAATTCCCCCCCGTCACGTCCGAGGACTCGGCCGGGGCCTTATGCTGGATGGCAGCCATCATGCACCGTCGGGCGACGGACTGGTCCCCTCGGATCTCATGTATCTGCCCTTCCGACGGATATTTGATCTTCTGGTGCAAAGTCGAAGGAACGGCTCCAAGCGCATGAATCCAGGGTCTGCCCACGAGTGCCGTGTAGGGCGAATACGCGTCCACAACTATAAAGTCCAGTTCCACCACCTCGGAGCCAGACTGCACCGGTAAGCGTATCCGGCCTTTTGGGATGACCGGGCGTCCTTCAAAGCTCAAGAGGGGAGAATCATACGGCGTTAGGTCTTGGGGCTTCAGGCCCAGCCCCTTGTAGAGGTCCGGGTACATTATCTCCACAGCACTGCCCTGATCCACCATCACCCTTTTCACATCGTACCCCCCTATCTTGAGGGTGATGACTAGTGCGTCATCATGGGGTTGGATGGTGCCGATCTTGTCTTCATCCGAGAACCCCATGATAAAGGGGGCAACCGACTCAGCCCTCTTCGGTTCTCGGCATGGCTCCCCAGTTGATGGTCGGCCTACCAACATGACTTTCAATGGCCAGGACCCCGTTCTCCCCGGCGCGGCGAGGACGACATTTATGGTGCCTAGCGGTGGCTTTGAGGGATCAACTCCGTGCGCCCTTGAACCCGCCTGCCCTTGGCCGCTGGAGGGGTGCAAGAGGTGCTTCAGTTTACCGTCGCGAACCAGCTGGTCCAAGTGATCCCACAGGCTCCTGCAATCTTCCGTGGTGTGCCCATGGTCTTGATGGTACTGGCAGTATAGATTGCGGTTGCGTTTCTCTGGGTTTCCTACCATCTTGTTCGGCCACCTGAAGAACGATTCATTCTTGATTTTTTCCAGGACCTGATGCACTGGCTCTTTGAACACGGTATTAACTGTTTGAGGATTCGTCAATCCTGATTGCCCGGCAAAGTCTCTCCTGGGTTTGCTGTAATTATAACGGTCGGACCGCGACTCCCTCCTGTCCTGAGGGACAATCTTGTCCTTTCCCTTGCCCTGCTGCCGATCTTCTTCAACCCTCTTGTACTTCTCTATGCGGTCCATTAGCTGTCGTACGTTCGTGACCGGTTTGCCAGATAGAGACGCCCTCAATCCATGGTCGGCGGGAAGGCCTAGCTTGAACGTGCTGAGGGCCATTGCATCATTGTTGCCCTCCACCTCGTTGAACATCTCCCAGTATCTGTCTGAGTATGCCTTCAATGACTCAGACTCCTGCATAGACAGTGACAACAACGAAGAAAAAGGCCTGGCCACCCTTCGGCACGTGACGAAACGGGAGCCGAATGCTTGAGTAAGCTCCTTGAAGGAGTTGATGGAGCCTGCCTTCAGACCATCAAACCACCTCATGGCGACAGGTCCCAGACTGGAGGGGAAGACCTTGCACATAAGAGCTTCGTCTCTGGAGTAGACAGCCATCCTCTGGTTAAATTGACTCACATGCTCCACGGGGTCAGTTTTACCGTTGTAGATGGTGAAAGTGGGCTGGTTAAAACGCCGAGGAAGTCTAGCCCCATCAATCCGGCGGGTGAAGGGTGATTTAGAAATCTGGTTCAGAGCCCTATTCATGGCATCGTTCTCCATGTCTCCACGTGATGGACTCTTACATTGTTGCTTACGATGAGACTCCTCCTCATAAGTGTAGGACTCACTGGCTGGTGTCCTGGACTTGTGTTGATAAGAGACATCCTGTTCGTCATCAAGATCATCCTCAGAGTATGAGGAGGCCCGTTTCCTCTTCGCGTAGCGTAGCTCCCTCTTTAGTTTTTCCACCTCCAACTGCAGATCACGGTTCTCCTTTGCATGGGCCATGTGGCTTCCCTCCTGTGATTGGCTCTGGCTAAGACGCACAGTGTGCACGCTCCCCTCGCGGTTTTGTCTCCTTTCCAAGTTGACGAAATGGTCCACGTGCTGGGATGCTCTGGATTCTGCCTGTTGTTCGCCTAGTCCTGCCATTGTCGACTGTTGTTTTCACTCTTGCACGTGCTCTTCCCACAGACGGCGCCAATTGTAGGGACAGATTTTGCGGCCCAAGCCCAAGGAGGGATGGATTTGGAGCCCACTGAACCCAAAACAATGAATTTTGTAGAGTGTGGGTGGAAGAGCAAGGCGAACAGCAAAAATAACAGCATGCAACAGCCACACTAGTGAAGGAATTCTAATTGATAACTGCTCGGATGGGTATAAGAACAGCGTCCGAAGAGGTGACTTCCCTTGGAGGGTTACAATTCTTGCTGCTGCAGTAAGTAATACACTTTTTTTCTCCCTCTCCCCTCCATTAGGGGATTTTCCTACTTATATAGTACCTCCTCACTCTATCTTGATCGTCCACTTGTTCATCATCCAGACATCCACTCGAGTGCTTGTCCCATCAAGGGTGTGCCCCAGCCTTATGTAAGCGGCGATAGCAGGTTGATACTGTTCAGGGGTCTCTTCCACATTAATGCGGCCAGGGAGGTAGGTGTGGTGTATTTAATGCGGTGGTTGAGGTCTGTCTTTTAGATGCTTCTCCGATCCAGTTATGTTCCCCCGCGTCCGAGGCCCATTCTGTCACTACACCTGCCGAGAGAATCGCTCGGGCTGCAAAAGGTTGAACGTCAGATTCGAGGGTATTGGACTCCTCGGATCGTCGAACCCATCCTCGGATCGTGGACACCCTTCACCAGATGTTATCCGAGCCTGATCAGGCCTTCTCAGCTCTTCGGGAAATGGTGGGCCGTAGGTAGGGCCTTGGGCCCAATGCCTTTGGCTGGGTTTTCTCCCCTCACAATATATATATATTTTTTTTTTAAGGATTGAAAGGGTTTTGGTTTATTGGTACGACTTTTTATTTACATACACACATCCTCATTCTCTAAAATAAATAAATAAATATAAAACTATATATAAACACATCGTTTAGGGTCGTCCCTATATTCCTAATTTTTTACATATCTTTTTATTTTTATTTTTAATTTTTACATTGGGTCGGCGAGAGAGCAACCAACGGCAACCATTGAAGCCACATGCTTAACTCTAACTAAGAAGAATAGAAAACAATATTCTAGCTACAACAAATTGCTACTTTTTAAGTTTAGGTCTCCTAACGCGATGATGTTAAATAAATTAAAGGAAATAGAAAATAGATGTAAAGCAATGGGAGAAAAAGAGAGCACTCGAAAAAGTTACGTTGACTTAACGGAACATAGTGTCTAACTTTTTGTTGACCCCTCTGGTTGCTACATAAGCTTTAAAGTTTTATATAAATAGAAATATATATATATATATATATATATATATAAAAGGTAATTTGCAAATTACACCCCTAAAATTTAGGGGTGTTTGAATTTTATACTCTAAAATTTTAGAATTTAGATTTTACCTTATAAAGTTTGAAATATTTAAATTTTACACCATGATATTTCAGAATTTGAATATTACTCCCGTAAAATTTAGCGTGTTAAATCTATATTCTAAAACGTTAGAATGTAAATTCCAAACACCACAAAAATTTAAGAATAAAATCTAAATTCTAAAATTTTAGTATAAAATTTAAACATCTCTAAACTTTAGGGGTATAATTTGCAATTTATCCATATATATATATATATATATATGTTTTATTTTTCCAGCCTAACTTGTATTTTATACTACATTTGTTATTTCGAGTTCCAAGAGGAATACTAGACTGAGTATCAGTAGGTATAGGATAGAAATAAATCCTATTCCGAGTAGGGCTCTAATTATGAAAGATTGAAAGGGTTTTGGTTTATTGGTGCGACTTTTTATTATTATTATTTTGGGCGGGGAAGCGAGTGACACTTATATATTGTACATACACGCAATCACACATCATCATTCCCTAAAATAAATAAATATAAAACTATATATAAACAAATCGTTTAGGGTTGTCCCTATATTCCTAATTTGTTACATACCTTTTTATTTTTATTTTTAATTTTTTTCATTAGGTCGGTGAGAGATCAACCAACGACATCCATTCTATTATTCCGCTCTCCCATATATTTTTATACAAGAATATTTGTTTTTAAGGAAAGAATATAAAAAGTTATTCTTAAACTTTTTGTGAGTGAAAGTGCGTATACCACAAAGGTCCACGCTATAATCTAATCCTAGAAGGTTGTTTGGCTAAGTAAATAAACAATTGTACCAAGTTTTACTTTGGGTTGCACGAATCAACTTTTAAGGATAACGGTATTTGCATGATTTTATAGTACTGTGAGATTATTCCTAAATTTACATATATATTTATTTTGTTATTGCTTATTTACATTATTGCTAATTATTTGAGATGTTTTTTGTTGTACCAAACTTTTTTATTTATTATTATATTTCCAACATAAATCTTATTAGAAAATGCTAGACAAGCAGGCCCATGGATTAATCATTGTGTAGAGACTTGAGATTATTCTTAGTTGAGAAAGAAAAGAAAAAAGGCTCATGGGTTATTCATCTGTAATTCTCTTATGTTTGTTGCTTTTTGTGTGTGTGTGTGTGTTATTATAAGGGTTCTTTTCCTAACCAAACCAAAGTTGCTCTTAAAAAAAAAAAATGTCTCTGTTATTATAAGGGTTCCTTTTATAATAGAACAAATTTGTTACTATGTTGTATCTACTAATACCACCTTAAAGGTAGATTGTGGAGTTTTGTATTTCAAAGTTACCCAACATAGGTAGTCATGATAAATTTAATTTTATAGGGGATGCTACTGCATAGATGAAACATGTATGCATTTAATTTGATTTGTTTCACTTGTTATTATTTTGGTTAATGCTGACTACTTGCTTGATTTTGTAATGCATTAGGATTATGATTCTTAAGGAAAGAGAGACATCTTTCAAAATTTTCATTCAACCAACCCCTATTGGCGCATCTTCACATTTTGAATTATATGGGTCTAATTTTTATTCCTATCATGCATTGCTAATCGTGATAAATTTGCATATGTAATGCATTTATTAATAGTTAAATAAGGGACGGAAGTAAGGGTTGGAAATCCCCCTCCCCCCTCCCCCTAAACTACTTAGAAGATGAAGATATTTGGCTGAATTCTACTCAATTTCATAAGTATATTGCTATATTCATAATATTTTTATATTGATTTATTTTCTCAATTTGTTTTAATGTATCAAATTACGTGTTTGAGTTGTGCGTATTAAATTAATCTTCTGATTTAATTGTTACTAACTATAAACTGATAATTATTATTTTTAATGAGTAAATACTGTAAATTAATTTAGGTATGAAAAAATAAATTAAAGTTTACATTTTATATTAAATTATGTATGACAATTACATTAACATATAGTGATTTATTTATTATGTAATTATTATTAATTGACATTTCTCAAATTAATTTTACTTTGAAAATTTTCTTTTAATCTCAGTGTGAGTTTGGATAGTGGCAGGCTACACATTTTGCGCGTCTGCATTTTTTTCCCTGGGTCCTGTGCCTGTTCACGAGACCCGCAAGTACGAAATCTGACAAAATCAACTTTAAAACTGGGTCTTACGGCACTATTCACACATTTAAAAATTATTTTACTACATTATTTTCAGTTTTCAGCAATAAGCAGTATCCAAACAGACCCTCAATCCACCAAAAATCTTGGCTTTACCACTGGTTAACTATATATGGTGTAGTATATATCTTTTTTTATTTTTTATTTTTATTTTTTATACAATATAAAATTTCTACTCTATTCTAATATAAGTGTATATGTGTGTGAAACTATCTCCTAAAAACTTAAACGTTAAACCCCGACCCTTACCCTCCATACCTCACATGCATTTATACTTATAGAGTGATCACCACACCAAAGGTGCGTGGTGGTGGTGTAGTATATATCTTAACTTCTTTTTGTACTTATCAAATAAATAAATATATATATATATATATATAGTAACTTTTTTTTTTTGGTGGTAATCTTTACTAAAAACAATTAATGGTATAGTTAATTTTAGTTTAATGTTCATTTTTATGTATTTAGAAACAATTATTGTTATTGCCTTTTTTATTTAACTATAACTTGTATTGCACAAGTTAACGATTAATTTTAATATATGATGAAGTACAAATTATAGAGAACCCTAATAGAGTTATATAGAAACTAACACATTTAGTATTAGGTACAAATAAGCTTTACACTACAATTGGGCCTTTGGGCAAAAACATAAAATATTATAAACTCAAATTTATCTTTAACAAATGACATGCAAACAAGTACTTTAATACTTATTGTTGGTTACTTTGCAATAATTCTTCCATATACCTTTGTGTTTGGGATCCATGGAAGATGAGCTCTATTCCTATTCCATTTACTCTATCTCTCTCTCTCCCCAAAAAAAAAAAAAATGTGGGCAAATAAGCTAAAAATAACCCTTATTTTAAAATGATTATTTATGTCAATTCATTTTTTTTAAGGCTAAAATATTAATTCATCCCTAAATTTTGCATGAAATTTATTTTTGGTCTCCCTAAACTATTAAAAATATTTTTTTTTTCCTTTACATACACTCTTGCAAATTATTATGTGCCTATCAAAATGTTTAGTTTGCACTAGTGACAGATCCAGGATTTTAATTCAAGGGTCAAGAAAGATCAAAATAAAAAGGTTGAAAGCAAATTAATTCAAAAAATGTTAATTAATATAAGTAAAATGTACTTAAGTAATTGAAAGAAGTTACTTAAACATATAATATATATGCACACATATATATATATTCACATAGAGAGAGAGAGAGAGAGAGAGAGAGAGAGAGAGAGTATTTTTTATTTTATTTTAGCGTAGTGCTATTAGAGTTGATACCTATTATAATAACTAGTTTGTAACTTATGCATATGAATAGATACACTTAAAGATATACACTAAGAAGCATAATATAATTCACACACACACACACACACACACACACACACACACACACACACACATATATATAATTTAAAGACTATTGATAGTCATTTTTATATTTTGTTAACTCTTTAAAAATTTTTGTAAGGATATTATTAGGTATAAAATATAAATTGTCCATATATTTTTTTTAATTATTGTGAAGCACTTTTTTTTTTACGATTCATTTGTTCTAGATTCTTTGGCTTGTGTATTTAATAACTCGCTTGGAAGAAAATTTATGATGTGGCCCCACATTTGATTATAAAATTAAAAAATAAAACTCTTTAAGAATAAATAATTTAGGACACATGGCAAAAAATGAGAACTCTAATTTAGAATTTTAATTTGAGTTTCTCTCAACTTACCTATTGTGGAGGGAAAAATGGGCCAATCCAACATAATGGGCCGAGAGCCCATATGAGAGCTATTGTGCGACCGAGAAGAAGGAGGTGGTAAGGGCAAAACCCATCTGGAAGTGGGACCCTCAGAGGGAAGAATGATTACAATTTGAAGAGGTCATCTGCCGCCTGAAGAGGTTATAGTCCTCTGACGAGGATAGTAAAAATCAATTGAGTGTGTAAAAGGCCAAAATGACATTCCGAGGACTACACCTGATCAAGATAAGCTCTGAGTATGCTGAGAAACGATAAGGATGGAGAAATATCTAAAGGGAAAGCTGCTACCACCGTATTTAATACTCTGCAGCAACTTTTCTAGTCGCATTTATATGGAGAAGACCCCTGAACAGTGCATTCTAACCTACCGCCACTCACACAGAGCTAAAAGAAGATGCTTGATGTGACATGTATTCAAGCAAACTCATGGATGAGGAACAAGTGGACGATGAAGATGAAGAGAAGGGTGGCTATATAAAGGAAGGAGGCTCCTAACAGGGAGGGGGAGAGGAAAAAAGGACAAAGAAGAAAGAAAGAACTTGACTGTAACCCTAAGACCGTTGTTCATCAGATAAACAATAATATAGCTCTTCGGATTTTCAGGATTTACATGTAAATTCATGTTTGCTTGTGTTTGAAAGTTGTGATTCGTTGTTGTCAATCCAATACTTATCCTAGCTCTTTCACCCATACTCTACAAATCTATTGTTTTGGGCTTGGGTCACAAATCCTAATCCTACACCTATTATTATATATATAGATTGCTATCCTCAAGGCACTTTAAATTCTAAGATCATAAGTATATATAATACATTTTCAAAAAGTAAAAAATATAAATAAAAATAATTAATATTTAGTCATTATTAGATGATTTTTTTTTTGGAGAAAAATTATTGGATGAAGTTAAAAAGATTAAACTAAATCAAAGTAATTAAAAAAAGTCATTTGACTACTTAAAATTATAATAAAAAATAAATTAACTTAAATGCATCAAAAGTACAATAATTCACTTGAAATATTTAAAATTTTCTATATATGTCATGATTTTTTAAACAAAAAACGTGTAGGATCAGGATTTGTAGCCTAAGCCCAAAACAATAAATTTGTAGAAAGTGTGTGAAAGAGCTGGGTTAGTTGTGAATTTAGCAAGTGTTAACTATAGTATTTGGGAATGAACCAATGTAAAAACACACTTAAAAGCTAAACAAAATGATGTCCGAAGAGGAATGTTATTGATTGAACAGTGAATACAGTTCTTAGTGTTATAGTAAAATCTTTCTTCTTCTCTCATTCTCTTTTTTTCTCCTCCCCCTCATTTATTAGAGGCTTCTTCTCTTTATATAGCATCCTTCCCCATCATCTCCATCGTTCACTTTTTCTTCATCTATGTATCCACTTAAGTATATGTCACGCCAAGTATCTTCTTTAGCTCTCTGTGAGTAGTGATAGCTAAGATTACACTATTCAGGGGTCTTCTCCACATAAATGCGATCAGAAAAGTTGCTGCAGTGCATTAAATACGGTGGTAACAGCTTTTTCTTTTAGATATTTCTCCGTTCTTATCATCTCCAGGCATGCCCAAAGCTCATCATTCTCATTGAAGACTTTAGTAAGATCACTAGAACCTTCCAGATAATTGCTTGATCGAGACTTTTTGTATCTGAGGAGAATGAACTCTTCGGACCACTAATGTTCTCTTCAGACTAAATTCCTCGTTCATTTCTAAGTATATCTCTTTCACACGAACTCCTTCTCAACCACTTTTTTCTCTTCGGACACATAGTAATCTTCAAGTAGGGTCCTAGGCCCAATACATAAGGTTGGGCTTTTACCCCCACATAACGTAAGATGTTTTTATATTTTAAATTGACATAGAAGTATCATTGTTCATTTCAAACTATTCAAAAAGAGTGTTATTATCCTTTTTTTTTTTTTTTTTTTCTATAAACATATAATATTGTAAAGAATAAAAAAAATAAAACAATAGCAACAACAACGACAACGATGACAAATTAAATATTACTATGGAATGTTTTAATCTCTCCAAGCAAGAGAAGCACTCAAAATTGCATGACTAAATTAAGATTCAAGTAATCTTTGCTTCTGTAATTGAATGACTAAAGATAATTTCATGATTTGAATTGGACGTATCTTAGAAAATGCACAAAATTTCAGAAGTTTTCCCTCACCAAGTTGTTTATGTGTCTATGGGATGACCACAACATTACAATATCATATAACCCAAAATTTCATATATCATTCATAATATATCATAAAATTTACACACAATTATTTCTGTGTACTTGTACTATATATATAACAAGTTTATATTTAATGCACATTCCATTATTCAATTAATAATTAAATAATTAAATATTTGATACATTTTAAAGTGCACCCTTAAGATGAAGTTGTTAACAAATATCTACAATATATATAAATTTGTGTTATGTATGTGAATCACATGTTATTTTGCATAATGTAACAAAACTACATCCTTTCCTCACAATGCAATTTTTCGAGTGTTTATCAATTTCTTTTTAATCTATAAATGCTTTGGACTTAATTTGCTCATTTTATTTATTATTTATATCCTATGGATTGTGTTTGTCATTGTGGGACTAATCTTTTGATGGTGGATAATTATAACAATGAGGGGGCTATTCAAATACCAATTCTCCTTTATAATGCGGGAGGAATATTCAGACCTTAATCTATATCTATATATATTTAAAAATTAAAGTGTAATTTTTATTGTTATTACGTTATTGTTAAGCCACATCAACAACCATATCATTCACCATTTTTTAATATATTTTTTTTGGGTAAAAACCAATTTTTAACATTCTCTTACTTATTTTTAACTCTCTTTTTTTTAATTAATTTCCTAACTTTTTGTTATATTTTCTCTAACTTTTATCATTTCTTTTACTTTTTCATCTTTCCACTACTATTTACGTACCTTAATATAACTTTTCCTTTATTTCTTTAGTTTCCTTTATTTTTGGTTTTTTTTATTCCCCTCATCTTACTATAAATTTATAACTCTCTTTCCCATTTTATGTATAGTTTTCCCGTACACAAAATGTTATTTCTCTCTCAAATTATTTTTTCTTCACTTTTTGTTAACATTTTTTGTCTTGCATCTCTACTTTAGGTTAATGAATTTTTGTATTATTTGGAACTTTACTTTGGGTTGATGTGATTAATTTTTTCATTTTTAAGTTCTTATCTTTTTTATTCTTTTTCATTTCATAGATGTTATCATATTGCACTATAAAGATAGTACATAAGCATATATGAATATAATGTTATTTTATTACATAACATAAGTTGGTTAATTTGGTGTTTATTACTATATTTTTTTATTTTTTACCTATTTTTCTTCTCATATTATTTTCTATAAATTTCTTATTGTTCTTGCTCACATTCTCTCTTGAAAAAGTGGTTATTCTCTCTCTCTCTCTCTCTCTCTCTCTCTTGATTTTTTTATTTTTCTTGCAACTCTACTTTATATTGATGAATCATTGTGATTTTTGAATCTCTATTTTGGGTTCATACATTTGGTTTTGTATTTTTTAGTTCCCCATCATAAGGAGTCTCTTTCTCTCTATAATAAAATTTAGATAATAAATTATACATATTCAACATACGTTTGATATGAGTTTTGATTATCATGATAATCTGTTTTTAAAAAAATGAACAACTTGAATAATTTATTTAAATAAAAATTATACATGCATACATTATAATTATTTTGCTTAAAAGTGTTAGGTTCTAAAAGTTTAAAAAAATTAGCAAACCGTGAGCACAAACTTGTCTATATATAGATTTCTAAGTCTATAGGTATTTTTAGACAATACTCAAGGTGCTGCATTAGAATACAAGAAAAAGGAAGCTGCAGGTTCAGGAATTCGAAACATGCCAAGTTTGACCGATCAAGATGCGTTTCTGCAAATTTTAATTTCGGCCTAACAACTCATTAAGCTCATTAAGTGATTAGGGTGTCAAGACTATTTCACATAGTATTTAAAAGAAACCCTAAGACACATGTTGTTATGACTTTGTAGGTGCTCTTTAGATCTAAAAAGGTACTGTGTCTTCTCCTTCCAAGTCACTACTGGAATTCCATCTACACATTATTAGAATTGGTAGATCTGAAGTTACTGCAACAAGATCATACATAGTTGATAACTTAAATCTTAAAGTGAGATCTTAGAGTCACAAACGTGGGTGTTTGTAATCAACAAATTTAGATAGAAAATTTTGTGGATTTAGAGCTGCATGTAGTCATGTGAGTAAGTACTACAAGAGGTAGTTTTAGATTTAGGGGAAAATCTATTGTAAAACTTCCACTCTATTTAGTGAATTTGTTGTCTTAAGGATAGTTTAGATTAAATTCTCTCCAAGTTTTTTTTACCTTGAAACTGGAAGGTTTCCTTAGTTTTTCTAGGTCATCATATTGCTTGTCTTCTTTACTTTTTCACATTAATTGATTTGATTTTATATGTTTAAACTAGATTTGAATAATAAACCTAAGAATCAACTTGGTTAATTAATTAAGTTAAACAATCTGAGTATACATGGGTCTAAACAAACTTAACAAAATGTATAATCAACCTCATTCAATTCATTTAAAAGTTACAATGTTAAAACAAATGAATAATTTCTCTGAAGATTACATTTGTATATTTATAGATTTTATATTTAGATAGACTTTCCCTTGAAATTTGTCATACCAAAGTGGACTGAAATGCTACATTTATATGGTTCAACAAAAGTAGTGGCAGAGCCACACTTCCCCCCCCCCCCCCCCCCCAAATTTTAAAAAATTATTTTATAGTATGTATATTATTTACATTTTAAAAAATGTAACATGTAAAAATTGAAGTTGCCCCCCCCCCCCAAAAAATTTTGAGTCATTTCAATAGTGCTACTAAAAGAAAGAGATATTGTATTAAAATCATATTATTTAAGAGGTTTAACAAATTAAACTATGTAGAAAATGATAAATTTTTGTACATGTCAAATAGAAGAAATACATGACTTTTATATACTCATTAAATTTTAGAAGATGATAAATTCTCTTTGAAAATTAATTTGTATGTATGTGTGTAGAGGTTTGTCTTAACTAATATATTAGCATCACAACTCCCCCCCCCCCTCCCCCCCCAAATCAAAATTTCTAGCTTCGCCCCTGAACAAAAGCGTATGTAATAACAATATATGTTTTGCTTAAGATTTTAGATATTACAAGTTTGAGTATATTTTTAAAAGAAATAAATTTGGATTTAGAATAGGTATTTTCAACCCAAACATGTCTTTTTCCATTATGTAAGTGCAAAAAAGTAAATTGAAGTGGATAAAAATGGATGAAAATAGTCGAATGGACCGAATTGGACCAAACGAAACAAAGTGGACAGAATGCAGAGAGTAAGATTGAATGGACTGAACAAATAGGAACAAGGTGGACCAAACGGACCATGTAGAACTAAAGTGGACCGAATAAGAACGAATGGACAAATTAGGACCAAAGTGGACAGAATGGATTAAACACTACAAAAAACGCGTGTTTTAGCCGCGTTTTGTAGCCGCGTTTTTGTAAAACGCGGCTACAGGTGTGAGTTTGAGCCGCGTTTTTGTCAGCTTAGAGTTTGAGCCGCGTTTATGAAAAACACGGCTCCAGCTTAAACATTGAGCCGCGTTTTACTAAGCCCGGCTAGAAACCTCCCTGAAGCTGCGTTTTTTAATGGTGAGGCTGCGTTTTTGGGGTTTTTGTTTTTTTTTTTTTTTCGTATATGTCTGGAGCTGCGTTTACGAAACGCAGCTCAGGGTATTTCTGGCTTCAACATTTAGTCTAAGTTATTAAAAAAAAAAAAAAAAGCCTTTGTAAACCTCTACTTATCTGAATCCTCTGTAAATTGATTCATGTAGTGAGAATTCTATAATTTTTTTTTTTTTTTTTTTCTGAAGAGGCAGGAATCTAATAAACCTCTACTTATCTGCATCCTCTGTAAATTGATCCTCAAAACTGAGCCTTTGGGTGTTTTTGCTAAAAACTGACAAGGTTCTGGAGAGGTGGTATTAGCAAAACAATCAAACTTTTATAAAGTATCATGTTCACAAAACATTGGGAATTGGAAAATTTTTGTCAACTAGATCAGATCATGTTTTCTTACCTTTAAATAGTCGAAGAAATAATATCTGTCTTGCTTTTGTGATTAAACCTAAAGGTCCTAAACCATATCTTGAGTTGTGTTCTACTTTAAGGTTGGTATGTTCTGCGCTATATTTTGTGTTTGACTTGTATTTTTTCAATTTTGTGCTCAATACAGAGGCAATTAGAAACTCTTGGTGCACAACGGGCTGGTCTTGAAGACATGCTTAAAGAGATGAAAAGAAAGGTGCAAAATATGATTGATGTTGCTCTTGTTTGACTTATTATTTTTTTTATAAAGTAATATTGTAAAAAAAAATTATTGAAAGAAAAGTGGGATTGTTATTAATGATACTCTTGTTTTGCTTTATTTTTTATTTGTAAAGTAATAAATTATTGAAAGAAAAGTGTGTTGTTTGGATTGTTAATTGCTTGCACATAATTATTTAGTGGGCTGGTCTTAAGTTTATTTATTAATATTTTTGGGGCAACGTTGATATTTCCTTTCTAGTGTTCTTTATTTTTTAATACTTTATGGATTTTTTTCCATGTCAATCCAATGTAATAGTGTTTTCTTGTTTGAACTTGGGTAAGGGTTTTTCTTTTCATCCAACAAATATACAGATGAGGATTCTTTGTTCAATGCTTAATTTCTGTTAATTATGCAAATGTCTTAGTGTATTTCTCATGCGGCTGATGGGAATTAATTGTTATTGCATTTAGAGAAACATGAGCCATGTGGTTTAATTTATACATGATTTTCAACCACTGAACTTACTACTGATATTGCTTTGGACTATCTCAAGGTCATTATTATCGTGAGTATTTTCAATAGTATGGCAAGGATTCCATTTGTTTAGATCATTTAACCAATACAGATTGATCTCTGAGTATTAGTTGTTTGTTGTATCAGCCCAATTAGCGAGAAGTGTCTCAAAAGTCAAACCTTTATTTTAATATTATATCTTGTGCTATATAGCCAATCCTTAAAAAATATCTGCATTGTGATTGTGGATAAATTTTAGAAAGTACTAATTGAAGCTAAACTTTTATAGCTTATGAAAATGTGCTACTTAGTGTATGAGCTAAACTTACCAGCTAATATGGTTTGGATATGAGAGTTATTATAGTCTAAGAAAATGACAGTTGAATTTTATCTTACAAGAAGGTTTGGCCTAATATTTGAAGTTGTGCAAGGCATGCACACAAGTCACAGGCACATTTGTTGTATTGCAGAATCTTCTTTTCTATATTATACTGGTTTGCACTTATTTTCCTTTTGGCAATTTCTGTGCAAGCAAGTAATCAATTGGTTGGTTGTTTGGTTTCTACATATCAGGCTGGCTATAAAATTGTATCATGATCACTATGTGTTCATTCGTGCATTTTTTTTTTTTTTTTTTGGCTTTTGGTAATCGAAAGTATTGCTGTGATACATTATGATATAATTGGTTGTTTTTGTGTTCTATATATGGCTTCAGGACGATATACTACCAAAGTTGATGACATCAACGGGCTCCTATGAGGATCTTTTCAGGAAGGAGATATCAAAATATGATCGCATCAGTGAAGATATTGCCCACAATATTGAGGCACAAGAACAACTGTTGCTGCAAATCCAGGTTTAATTCTTTATGTTACTGTTTTTTTTTTTTGTTTTTTTTCTTTGAATATCAGCTTTCTTTTTTCTTTTACTGAATGTGATGTTTTACCAAATAGAATTGGTTTTGACTGGAGAATATGTTATGAACCAAATTTGACATCTTTATTCATATAATTGTTAGTCTGTAATATCTTCTCAGTTAAAAAAAGGAGAGATTTTAAGAGGCATTTCATGATCCTCAAATTATTGTTTGACATTTCTTTCAGGCTCAGAATGATGATTTTTCAGCCGTCTTTAATCTTGAAGATTATAAAGGTTGGTTGGTTTTTTTTTTCTTTTATCTGTTTGTCATATAGGTTTTTTAAGCATTCATTCAATTTCCTGGCATTGATGTATCATTAACGTGTAACAAATCTACATTCTTGCTGTACTTTTTAGAGTCTAATGAATGGCTCAAAGTTTTTCATTTACACCATGTTGCTCTGGCATGTCAGCTTTTGTTGGCTTCTGCAATTTACTGAGGATGTCACTTATCGAAAAAATTTACTGAGATGCCATATTGAGGCCTACATTTGAGAGATGAGTTTTGAAAATTTAATCAGTGATGATGGATTCAAAGCGATAACTGCATCAGAATATGGAATCCTAGTTGACTTGACCATAATTTAGTAGTTCAGATCACACCTCAAAACTGTGACCTGTACCAGATCTATGAAATAGTTTAGGTCCACCTATCTCTCAACTATGTTAGATGAACTTGTAATGTGCCACTAGGATTCTGACCTTGTTCTTTCTGTACCCATCTCTATCAATATACCTAAACCTGGGCTTTCTTGTTTTGGGGGGGTCTGTGTTTGTGCTTGTCCATTATGTAATAATCTATTATATTCATGTTTCTCTGAAGTTCAGATTCTACTGGTCAAAGGACATCACTTAATCAGATTCTATTATCATACATTTCCTCTAATGTTCCTGATTTTTTCAAATGCTAATATTATTTCAGCGATGCTTACAGGCTGCATTTTACAATTCAAAAATAGTTTGTTTTATTTTATTTATCAAAAAAGAAAAAAAAAAAAAAAAGGTTCTGTGTTGATCTTTTCCCTTCTATTTTTTCCAGCATCTCGTGAGAAATGTTACAAGCAGATTCAAGCTGCCGTAGCAAAGTTCCGAGAGATTAAGGAGAACATCAATGAGGGATTGAAATTTTATGTTACTCTACAGGTTAGAAATGTTTGGTTTGACTGTGTGGTGCAAGTAATGTATACGCTTGCTCCTCTTTGTAGCTGTGGGTGAGATTTAATATTATTGATGTGCATAGATCTCTCCTTGTGAGCATGTGTACGTGATTTTTTCATTATTGTAGTTGTGAACTTTGCTAGAAGTGGCTGGTTATTTTGTCTGCATCATAAATTTTAGT
This sequence comes from Quercus variabilis, assembly GCA_030445155.1. Lineage (NCBI taxonomy): Eukaryota > Viridiplantae > Streptophyta > Magnoliopsida > Fagales > Fagaceae > Quercus > Quercus variabilis. Next base: position 1,120,592 of record CP129448.1, on the reverse strand, counting down.
TTTTGGGTTTTTTTTTTTTTTTTTTTTTTTTTTTTTTTTTTTTTTTTTTTTTTTTTTTTTTTCGGGGAGATGTGTATGTACTTCCTGGGTGGCATATTTGTATTGGGGAGATGTGTATAGCCGCGTTTCGTAAAACGCGGCTACAGGTCTGACACCGTAGCCGCGTTTTGAAACGCGGCTCCAGCTGATCCTGTAGCCGCGTTTTTTAAAAAACGCGGCCATAGGCCTGCGGGGCCTGTCCCCTTGTCCAGACCAAAAAACGCGGCTCTAGGTCAGACCTATAGCCCCGTTTTCGTAAAACGCGGCTATAGGTGTGACCTGTAGCCGCGTTTTCCAAAAACGCGGCTACAGGTCTGGAGCTGCGGTACTTAGGCCGCGTTCACAAACGCGGCTACAGGAAACGCGGCTCCAGCCTGTAGCCGCGTTTTTGGGGTCTATAGCCGCGTTTTTCAAACGCGGCTATAGACCCAGATTTTTGTAGTGAAATTCGACTGAATAAGACCAATGTGAATTAAATAGGACTAAAGTGGACAGAATTAACCGAATAGAACCAATGTAGACCAAATAGAACCAAAGTGGCCCGAATGAATCAAATAGAACTGGAATGGACAGAATGGACTGAATAGGACCAATGTGGACCGAATAGGACCAAATAGAATCAATGTGGATAGAATGCTTGAATAGAATTGAAATGGACAGAATGAAATGAATAGAACTAATGTGGACCGAATGGGAACAAATAGAATCAAAGTGGATAGAATTGACTGAATAGGACCAAAGTAGACCGAATAGAACCAAAGTGGATAGAATGGACCAAATAGGACCAAAGAAGATAGAATGGAAAGAATAGAACTAATGAGGACTGAATAAGACTTTTTAATATTTATCATTTTTACTGCATTTTTAGGGCTCATATTTCTAATGTCTAATGTCAATTCTTTGTTTTTTTTTTTTTTTTTTTTTTTTTTTTTTAACTCAAAACTAAAGAGTTTAGCCAAAATATAATAAAAATTCATACTTTTCAAACCAAAAATTAAGAGAAAAAAAAAATGAATTTTTGAGTGAAACTTGAAAAGGCAACCTTCAAAAAGAATAAATTTAAGGCCCAATTAGTCCAAAATGGACTGAAGTAGACCAAATTAGATCAAAGTAGACTTAATTGGAGCAAATAGAAAATTCTTAATTTTAGGGAGAAAAAATTATTTTCAAAAAATTTTAGAGAAAATTTTATATAATATATTATAATAAAATAATTACTTACTCCCATGCATTGCGTGAGTCTGCAACTATTTCTCCTAATAAAAGAGAACAAGTTGTCAACTGTGTGTATTTAGGGGAAGATATTCTAACATATATTCTAAAAAGATATTCTTCCCCTAAAAGGATAAAAGTATTTAGGAAAAGATATTCTAAAAAGATTCCGTCACCAAATTCTCTAAAATACGGCTTGTTTTCCTCCAAAATTTTTTGCAAGTTAACTCTATTTTGACACATATTAAGCAAGATAAGGAAAATTAAGCATAGTTTTTCAAGCCTTTTTAAAGATTGTAATCAAATATAGGAGAATCAGATAATTTTTCAAAAAAAAAAGAAAATAAAATTGACTCTTATTTTCGGTAAATCTTAAGTGGTAGTGTTAAGAAAATATAGTGGACCTAGTAGTACGTACTACCCTTTTTAAAAGGGTAAATATAGATAAACGAAGAAAAGTACTAAAATTGATAAACGAATATAAGGTACTAAAAAAGGTAAACGAAAATAGCGGAAAGGTACTATAAAAGAAAAGGCCGCAGCAATGGTGAAATTAGGGCAAAGTTTGGAATTATTTATTAAAACCCATTCTTTCTTCCATGACACAGAAACCTAGTTGCTCAAAACAACAAAAAAGAAGTTGAGATGGCCCTTTTATTCCCAATGAATTTAGCAAAATTTGCTTCTTTTCTTATCACTTTATTTGTTATTTTGGTAGCAGGAGATTGTATTCGTGTTATTTGTAGAATTTCACCATGTCCTAAAACAAATCCGCCCTTGCCTATTGAAACTGTTTTCCAGCTACCCTCTTCATTACCCATTTGGCCATCAGGTACCTCTCAATGTGATCTTTATTAGGTTATTGTTAATTTTCATTATTATTATGATATTGATTCTGTTAACTGACTTCAAAAATTTTGGACTAAAATTAAAAAAGTGAGTTAAACTCACAATTTTAATGTGTTAGGTTAACACTTACAAATAAACACGCTAGTGTGTAATAAATTTTACCCTACTTTTTTTTTTGTTGGAATGCTATCTATTGTACATAAAAATAATAATTAAGTCTTAGTCTCAAAATTTGTTGGAACAGTCAAAGATGTGTAATTTTTTATAAGCGTGGGCAACATATGTAATTTTTTTATTAAAATTGTTTTGGTGTCCTATGCTACTACAGGAACAGGATTTGCAACTGCATCTGTGAGTCTGGGAGATTTACGAGTGTCTGAAGCAACAGAGTTCGACGTAGTATGGAGGACTCGTTCGGGTGGTCCAGACAACCTTGGAGCAACATTCTTTGAACCTTCAACAGTTGATATAGCACAAGGATACGCTGTGCTAGGTTACCATAGCCAACCCAACAACAAGCGTTTCAGTGGACGAAGTGTTGTAGCCTACGATGACCTAAATGGAAATATAAAGGCTCCGGTGGATTACATTAGTCTGTGGAACAGCTTGTCATTCGAAATCGATCAAGATGGAATTGGTTTTATCTGGTTGCCAAAATGCCCAGATGGTTACAAAGCCTTAGGCCATGTTGTCACAAACTCAACTCAGAAGCCATCCCCAGATAAAATTAGGTGTGTTAAAGCTGAGCTCACCGAGCAATGTGAGCATTACAAGTGGATTTGGGGTGCTGAAGGTTTCAATGTTTATACTACAAGGCCTAGCAATAGAGGGACCCAAGCAATGGGAGTTCATTTGGGTTCATTTGTTGCCCAAGTTGGTGGGGTTATGTCTGACATAGCTTGCTTGAAGAATACCAAATCTGATTTATCTGCTATGCCTACTCGAGACCAACTTAAGCCATTAATTGATGCCTACGCTCCATGGGTGTTCTTTCATCCTGATGAAAAATACCGGCCTGCTACAGTGGAATGGTTTTTTGAGAATGGAGGACTATTATATAAGAAAGGGGACGAGTCAAATCCTGTTACGATTTTGCCCGACGGCTCAAACCTTCCTCAAGGTGGTTCAGATGATAATGCCTATTGGTTGGACGTACCACCTGACTCAGACGCCAGAGACAAGCTTGAGAGAGGAGATTTAGCAAAAGCTAAGGTTTATGTGCATGTAAAGCCCATGTTTGGTGCTACATTCACTGACATAGTTATATGGATGTATTATCCATTTAATGGCCCTGCCACGATAAAGTTTAGAATTTTCAATATTAAATTTGATCACCTAGGTGAACATACTGGTGATTGGGAGCATGTGACCTTGAGAGTCAACAATTTCAATGGAGTGCTACAGAGTATCTATTTGTCTGAACATAGTGGGGGTACATGGGTGGATGCTACAGATATCGAGTTTCAAGATCGTAACAAGGCTGCTGTGTATGCATCAAAGCATGGACATGCATTTTATTCAAAGCCTGGACTTGTTTTGGATGGGAGTGATGGAATTGGATTAAGGAATGATTGTGAAAAGGCTGATTTGTACTTGGATACTGGATTTTTTTATACACTGCTGTCAGCCGAGTATTTGGGCACAACAGTTGTTGAGCCACCTTGGATCAACTATCGTAGAAAATGGGGTCCACGAGCTGCTATTTATATTGAGGATGAGTTTGATAAGATTATCAAAAGACTACCTAAGTTTCTTAGAGGTCCTTTCAAGAAAGTTTTCTACAAATTACCAATTAAAATACTGGAGGAGGAAGGGCCCACATCGATCAAGACCAAGAGTAGTTGGTATGGAGATGAAATTTGATAGTCTATATTTGTTACGACTTTTTCTTTATTTTTTTTAATGCAACTGTAGGGTCAATAAATTAAATGCTAGCACTTTGTTGTTTCTCAACAGTTTGCCAATAAATAAAATAATGGCAAACGATGTAAGTAAGAGTTTATTTATAAACATTTGTAAATGAAAGAGATGAAGCCTTTAAGAGAATATTCAAGTGTCAACATAGTATTGCATAATTTATCTTATATATCAATTATATAATAAAGTGTGAGACATCGCTGAACCAATTTTGAATGGGACATGTGAAAAACACTTGAGTATGCAAGCCATTACAGGCCCTTAGCCTTCTTTTGCTTTCATTATGTGATGTATTAAATTGTTAATTTAAAAAAAAAAAAAAAAAAAAATAAAACAAAATAAAAAATAAAAAAAATAAAATCCAAAGAGTTGGTTAATCATATCTAACTTTTCTAATGGCAAAGATTGAATTTAGTCTTCCAGTGCATTAGGCACGTTTATATAAATAAAGCAATTAAAGCAAAAGCTATGAGGTCATTGATGTGTATGTAAATTTGACGAAAGGTTTTTTTTCCAATGAATTAATCTTTAATAACACCGAAAAAAACACTTAATGCATCAGAATATACCAAAAGCTAGAAGGGGAAAAAAAAAAATAGGATTTTATGAATGGGAGTTGGGGGGGGGGGGGGAGGAGAGGTGGAATTATGACAATTATAAAATTGAACTAATTTAATAGAGTCATACAAAAAATATGAAGAATTTGGGAAGCTAACCATATTTCTTTTGTAAATATTTGGTAAATTTAGGGATAAAAGTCTAATATTTGAGAAACTTGAGGGAGGGGGGGGGGGGGGGGGAACTAACATCTCAACATATAATGGTGTATTTATTATGTTATTATTATTGATTAACATTTCTCAAATTAATTCCTCAAAAAAAAAAAAAACATTTCTCAGATTAATTTTACTTTCAAGTTTGTCTTTTAATTTAGTCCCACCTCACCTAAAATCATGGCTCTACCACTAGTAAAATATATATGGGGCAATATATATCTTATCCTCTTTTTGTAATCTTTACTAAAAAAATTAACTGTAATGTATTTTACTTTAATTTTCATTTTTAATAATTTAAAAAAATTACGGGCAGTACTGCATTTTTCACTTAACTATCACATGCAACGTATTGGCGACTAATTTTGATATATGATGAACTACACATTATAGAGAATCCTATTAGGGTATATAGAGAGACTGGCACGTCTAGTGTTAGGTAAATATAGGTGAGCTTTACACTACATTTGGGCCTTTTGGGCCAATACATAAAATATTATGAACCCAAATTTATCTCTAACAAATGACATGCACACTTGGACTCCAGTACTCATCGTCAGTTCATTTGCAATAATTCTTCTAAAAAAAAAAAAAAAAAAAAAAGCTATACTCCTGTCTCATTTGTTCTCTCACTCACGCTCTCTCCCCAAAAAAAAGAAAAAAAAAAAAAGGGGTGGGCAAATAAGTGGTAAATAAAACTTATTTAAAAATGAGTATTTATGTCACTTCATTATTTTTTAAGGCTAAAATATTAATTTTGTCCCTAAAATTTGCATGAAAATCATTTTTAGTCTCTCTAACTTATTAAAAATGTTATATTTTATGCCTTTTCATACACTCTTTGATAGGCTAAGAATGTATTAACCCCTTTGGTAACTTAATCAATTAATTTAACCAAGAGAAATTATTTAGCGGAAAATGAATCACCAATTAAGTTAAATGCAGCGGAAAATAAATTTGACACAGGTAATTTGTTTACGAATAGGAAAACCACTAAAGCAAAACCCCACCAAGTGAATTTAAGGTCACCACTCCCGAGAATCCATTATTATCAAAACAAGCAGTTATAAGTAAAAGAAATCCCAATACCTAATACCAACTTACAGTTGAACCCTTACCCCAATATCCAATTGGACTTGTAATGTAGTGACAATCTCTCCTTTCAATGCATGGCTCCCAGTACATGACTAATCAATTGATACACGAATCCAAGTACGTGACTAACACATTAACTTGAAAAAGATGTTGGCTGCACAGTTCTTTAGTTCATCCAACAATCAAGATCAAGAAACTTCTTGGTTACAAAACTCTTGACGCAAAGACGCAACAGCTTCTACAAGGAATACAATGAACTATGGCAAATCAATTTGCATTGAGTTGCATCACTTTGCATCACCTTTGACAGCCCATAAAATAATCCTTATATATATCTAGCGTTGTGAGAAAAGAAACCATGCACAAATACACATGGATATGCGTGAAATCAAATCTGAAAATCAGAGTTTCGTAATTCTCGATAGATACAACTTCTGTCGAGCTGCTGTCGAGTATCAGCATTAAACCTCAATGGATATGGATCTGTCGAGCTATTTGTCGAGCTTTAATGAACATCACTTCTTTATTTGTTTCTTGGACAGATTTGTATGACTTCAATACTAAATTTGAACTCTTGTTCCTTAAGTAATAAACTCATCCTAGATCTACCAAATTACAAATAAAGTGCGTTTTATGAAACATAACCCTATGGGTATAAATAGAGGCTTTTGTTTACTTGAAACACAACATCTTGGTCACTTGAAACTCCACAAAATAGTAAATTTGAGAAAAACACAAGAAATCCTGTGGTCATTCTCCAGAATTGCTATCTGTAAAACTCAACATCTTGGTTGTATCTTGGAGACAAATTTGCGATAACCCTTTAGCAAAAAAAGTGTGAGAGGCAAATATTGTCTAAGGAAGACGATATAGTGCCTCCAAGTTATCTATTTTTTATTTGTTTTTTGTGTTAACCTTGTTCTTCCATTATTACTTTATGTAATACCCCCAACAACTTAAACATATAAAATATAGTTGATATCATGAATAAATGTTTATTCAGAGAAGCATCAATGATTATTTCTAACTATTGAAAAACTGAGTTATTAACCATTTTTTAAAAGAATATAATATTGGAAAAGAATAAAAAATAAAACGACAATAACAATGACAAATTCAGACTCTGTTTGGGAGCAAATGAAAGTTTCAATTTATTTTAGTTTTAAACTTCTTTTTGGTATTATTTATAAGTCCTGTTACACCTTTTGGTATTATTCATAGGTCATATTGTACTATTCAACTAGCTTTTAACTTCTTCTTTTTCTACACTTTTAGTAAAAAGTTTTTAATTTTAAATAATAAACAATTTCCAAAGGGACCCTCAATTTGGCATTGGAATGTTGTAAACTTACCGGGCAAGAGAAGCACCCAAAATTGCATGACATGCACCCTACGATAGGGCATCCTTTAGATTCAAGTAATCTTTGCTTCTGTGATTGAATGACTAATGAATTGGACACATCTTTAAAAAGGCACAAAATTCTAGATGTTTTACCTTGACAAGTTGTTTAAGTGTCTATGGGATGACCACAACATTATGAAATCATGTAGCCCAACATTTTTCACGATGTATCACAAAATTTAGACACAATTATTTACATGCAACATACTATATATATGAAGAGTGTATATTTTAATGCACATTCCATTATTCCAACTAATAATTAAATACTTGATAGTTGATACATTTTAAATTGCATCCTTAAAAGGTAGTTGTTAACAAATATCTAGAATATATGTAAAATTTGTTTTATGTATGTGAATCACATGTTATTTTGCATAATGTAACAAAACTATACCATTTCCTCACAATGCAAATTTTCATGTGTTTTTCATTTTCCTTTTTAATCTATAAATGCTTTGGACTTATTTTGGTTCATTTTATTTATTGTTTATAAATTATGGATTGTATTTGTTGCGATGGGACTAATTTTTGAATGGTTGATAATTACAACAATGAGGGGAGAATATTCAAATACCAATTCTTCTTTACAATGAAGGAGGAATATTTAAACTCCAATTCTCCTATTATAGGAAAACAAGTTGTCAAATATGTGTTCAACATTTATTTAGCAAATGATATGCTATAAGGGTAAAAGTATTTAGGGGAAGATATTCTAGAAAGCTACTATAGCCAACCTCCTCTAAAATATGGGTTACTTTTTTAGAGGTTTTTTTTTTTTTTTTTTTCTCTCTAAATTTTCTAAAAGTCAATTCTATTTTGTCTAATGCTAACCTAGATAAGGAACATTAAGAATATTCTAACTCATTTTTAAGGTTGCTATCAATTATATAAAAATGTTATGAAAATCTTAGGAACATAGCAATGTTGTTAAAATATTATGAACCTAGTAGCACTTTCCTTTTTAAAATAGTAAAATATAAATATACCAAAAAAATACTAAATAAAAAGGTACTTAAAAAAGGTAAACAAAAATAGGCGAAGGGAAACTATAAAAGAAAGGCCCCAGCAAAAGTGAAATTGAGGAAAAGTTTGGGAATTTTTTATTCAAACCCAATCTTTCTTCCATGACACAGAAACCTGGTAGTTGATCAAAAAAAAAAAAAAAGAAGCTGAGATGGCCCTCTTACTCCCAATTAATTTAGCAAAATTTGCTTCTTTTGTGATCAAATTATTGGTTATTGTGGTAGTTGGAGATTGTATTTGTGTTATATGTAGAATGTCACCATGTCTTAAAGCAAATCCACCGTTGCCTGTTGAAACCGTTTTTAAGCTACCCGCTCCATTACCAATTTGGCCATCACGTATATATCTCTCAATATCATCTTTATTATATTGATTCCATTAACCATTTTCAAAATTTTGAGACTAAAATTTGATTGGTGTTGTATATTCTTTTAGGCCGTGTTTATTGCACACTAAAATTGTGAGTCTAACTCACTGTTTCGAAATTAAACTTACAATTTTAATGCGTTATTTAACACTTGCATGTAAATACATGCTAGTGTGTAATAAGTCTGACCCTATATTCTTTTTTGTTGGAACACTATATATTGTATATAACAACAATAGTAAGTCTTAGTCTTAAAATTGTGAGAACGGTTTAGTAAGTGTGGGCAACATGTGTAATTTTTATTATTATTATTATTATTATTATTATTATTTTGGTGTTCTATGTTACAACAGGAATAGGATTTGCAACTAGGTTTCTAAGTCTGAGAGATTTAATAGTGTTAGAAGCAACAGATTTCGAAGTAGTTTGGAGGACTCGTTTAGGTGGTCCAGACAACCTTGGAGCAACATTCTTTGAACCCTTAACAACTGATGATGCAGCACAAGGATACAAGGTGCTAAGTTACTATAGCCAACCCAACAACAAGCCCTTCATTGGACGATTTGTACTAGCCTTCAATAGGTACTTATGTGGAAATATGAAAGCTCCGGTGGATTACAATTATGTGTGGAGCAGCATGTATTCATTAGATGTCGATCAAGACGGTTTACAAAATGCCCAGATGGTTACAAAGCCTTAGGGCTTGTTGTCACAAACACAACTTAGAAGCCATCCCTAGATAAAATAAGTTGTGTTAAAGCTGAGCTCATTGAGCAATGTGAGCATTTCAACTGGATTTGGGGTGCGGAAGGTATCAATGTTTATACTACAAGGCCCAGCACTAGAGGGACCCAAGCTATAGGAGTTCATTTGGGTTCATTTGTAGCCCAAGTTGGTGGGGTTATGTCTGATATAGCTTGCTTGAAGAATACCAATTCTAATTTATCTTCTATGCCTACTCTAGAACAAATTGAGCCAATAATTAAAGCCTACTCTCCATGGGTGTACTTTCATCCTAATGAAAAATACCTGCCTTCTTCAGTGGAATGGTTTTTTGACAATGGGGGACTATTATAGAAGAGAGGGGATGAGGGAAATCCTTATTCTCAAAAAACCATTCCACTAAAGCAAGCAAGTATTTTTCATCAGTATGAAAGTACACCCATGGAGAGTAGACTTTAATTATTGGCTCAATTTGTTCTAGAGTAGGTATAGAAGATAAATCAGAATTGAATTCTTCAAGCAATCTATATCAGACATAACCCCACCAACTTGGGCTACAAATGAACCCAAATGAACTCCCAAAGCTTGGGTCCCTCTAGTGCTGGGCCTTGTAGTATAAACATTGATACCTTCAACACCCCAAATCCAGTTGAAATGCTCACGTTTCTCAATGAGCTCAGCTATAACACAACTTATTTTATCTAGGGATGGCTTCTGAGTTGCGTTTGTGACAACAAGCCATAAATACAATTGTTGCCCAAAATACAATTCAAACTAACTACTACCTATCAATTGCAAGTGTAGACATCTATTTCGAATGAATCAACCTATAAATTCTTGAAACACTAAACAAACCATAAACTCATGTGTGGAAAAAACAAGTAAACCAAAATAAATTTCTTGTTTGCATAGAACATAAAATAAAAGACATATACCATGAATAACCTCATAATATAAATCATAATCAATATATCATAGTTTGTGAAACAAGAACATAAATAAAACAAGAACATAAAAAATAAAAAAGCATGTCTCCCCCTCAGCAGCAGGATCACTAGAAGGAAGACCTCTAGATGGATCACCTGTAGAAGACTCGACTCTAGGGCATTTAAAGCTAACTTTTAACTGAGCTTCTCTTTGCCTAAGAAAGGTGGCACCTATAGGAGCAATGATATGTATAGGCTCAGAAGCGGAAAAGTCCTATAAACCTAAATCTAGGAGGATCATATGTATACAAATTGGAAAGAACAAACCATGTGATTTAGCACTGCTCCTGTGGACCTCTACAAGAGAACGAATAAAAAAAGTAGGAAAACTAATAGGAGTATCAGTGATGAAAGCGTACAAAAATGCACATCTCTCAATGGGAATGGTATGTATATGAGAGATAGGCTAGATACTATGACAAAAAAAAAAATCCTAAAGAACAGATAATTAAACTCAGTAAGCTCATGAGTAGTAATCTTAGGATCAGTACCCCAACTAATGGTAGTATCGATGAGAAGTGACATGATGTCATCAATGGGAGGAAATTCTATGTAAGAATACATAGGCTGCTATAACAAAGGTACATTGAGAGCTGTAGCCACTACCTCACGGGTAATGACAAACTTTTCACCTCTTATCCAAGTTTTCACAAAGTGAATATTGGAGTCATTGGTGTGAATAGAGAGGTTTGAATAAAACTCTCTAATCAATGTAGCAAGAGGAGGATGTTCAACATCCAAAAAAGGTAACCAACCTCGATTTAGTTATACACTAGTGTCAGCCGAGTATTTGGGCACAGCAGTTGTTGAGCCACCTTGGATCAACTATAGTAGAAAATGGGGTCCACGAGCTGCTATTTATACTCAGGATGAGTTTGATAAGATTATGAAAAGACTACCTAAGTTTCTTATAGGTCCTTTCAGGAATGTATTCTACAAATTACCAATTAAAATACTGGAGGAGGAAGGGCCCGCATCGATCAAGACCAAGAGCAGTTGGCATGGAAATGAAATTTGATAGTCTATATTTGTTATGACTTTCATTTTTTTTTAATGCAACTGTACGGCCAATAAATTAAATTCTAGTACTTTTTTTTTTTTTCAACAGTTGGCTAATAAATTAAATAATGGCAAACGATGTAAGTCAGAGTCTATTTATAAACATTTGTATATAAATGAGATGAAACCTTTAAGTGAATATTCAAGTGTCAACATAGTATGGCATAATTTATCTTATATATCAATTATATAATAAAGTGTGAGACATCACAGAACCAATTTTGAATGGAACACGTAAAGAACACATGAGTATGCATGCCGTTACAGGCCCTTAGCCTTCTTTTGCTTTCATTATGTGATGTATTAAATTGTTAATAAAGAATAAAAAAACCAAAGAGTTGGTTAATCATATCTAACTTTTCTAATGGCAAAGATTGAATTCAGTCTTCTAGTGTACTAGACACGTTTATATAAATAAAACATTTAAAGCAAAACTATGAGGTCATTGATGGGTATGTAAATTTGACGAAAGGTTTTTTTTTCTCCCAATGAATTAATCTTTAATAACACCAAAAAAAACCCTTAATGGATCAGAATATACCAGAAGCTAGAAGGAAAAAAAAAAAAAAAAAAAAAAAAAAAAAGGGAGAAATTCTACATTCAGGATCGGAATTAGGATTTTATGAATGGGTGGGGGAGGGGGGGGGGGGGATTATAACAAGTACAAAATAGAGTCATATAAGAAATATGAAGAGTTTGGGGAGCTAACAACATTTCTTTTGTAAATATTTGGTATATTTAGGGATAAAAGTCTAATATTTGAGAAGTTAGGGGGGAGGGGGGAACTAACATCTTAACATATAGTGGTGTACTTATTATGTTATTATTATTGATTCACATTTCTCAGATTAATTTTACTTTCAAGGTTGTCTTTTCATCTTGTCCCACCTCACCTAAAATCATGGCTCTACCACTAGTTAAACATATATGGGGCAATATATATCTTAACTTCTTTTTGTAATCTTTACTAAAAAATCAACTATCACATACATCGACTAATTTTGATATATGATGAAGTACACATTATAGAGAATCCTATTAGGGTATATAGAGACTAGCACATCTAGTGTTAGGTATATATAGATGAGCTTTACGCTACAATTGAGCCTTTTGGGACAATACATAAAATATTACAAACCCAAATTTATCTCTAACAAATGACATGCACACTTGTACCCTAATACTTATTGTTAGTTCATTTGCAATAATTCTTCCATAAAAAATAAGCTATACTCATGTTTCATTTGTTCTCTCTCTCACACTCTCTCTCCAAAAAAAAAAAAAAAAAGGTGGACAAATAAGTGGTATAAAAAACTCATTTAAAAATGAGTATTTATGTCACTTCATTATTTTTTAAGGCTAAAATATTAATTTTGTCCCTAAAATTTGGATGAAAATCATTTTTGGTCTCTCTAAATTATTAAAAATGTTATATTTTATGCCTTTCCATACATTCTTGGTAATTATTATGTGTCTATAAGAATGTTCAATTTGCACCCACGATGGATCCAGGATTTTAGTTCAAGGTCCAAGAAAGGTCAAAATAAAGAGGTTGAAAACATATTAATTAAAAAAAAAATCATTAATATAAGTAAAACGTACTTAATTAATTAAAAGAAGTTACTTAAACATATAAAATATACTTGATATCATGAGTAAATGTTTATCCATAGAAGCATCAATGTCTATTTCTAACTATTCAAAAACAGAGTTATTAACCATTTTTTAAAGAATATAATATTGTAAAACAATAACAACGACAAATTCAAACTCCGTTTGGGAGCTAATGAAAGTTTCACCTTATTTTAGTTTTTAATTTCTTTTTGGTACTATTCATGAGTCTTGTTGCACTTTTTGATACTATTTATAGGTCATATTGTGCTATTCAACTAACTTTTATCCTTTTTTTTTTTTAACACTTTCAACAAAAAAATTTCAATTTCAGCTAAATAAGCTGTTTCCAAACAGATTCTCAATTTGACACTAAAATGTTTTGATCTCATCGGGCAAAAGAAGCACTCAAAATTGCAAGACATGCACCCTACAATAGGGCGTCCTTCAAATTCAGGTAATCTTCGCTTCTATGATTGAATGACTAATGAATTGGACACATCTTAGAAAAGGCACAAAAATTTAGATGCTTTACCTTGCCAAGTTGTTTAAGTGTTTATGGGATGACCACAACATTTTGATATCATGTAGCCCAACATTTCTTATATTCTTTTATAATATATCACAAAATTTACACAATTATTTACATGTACACATACTATATATATATATATATATATATATATATATAATGAGGACAAAACTTAGGTACAGTACTTTAGGTGCTATTCCTTAGGTTCCCTCTAAGTATTATACCTGAGTTTTGCTCATATAACGAGTGTATATTTTAATGCACATTCCATTATTACAATTAATAATTACATACTTGATAGTTCATACATTTTAAATTGCACCCTTAAAATGTAGTTGTTAACAAATATCTAGAATATATATAAAATTTGTTTTAGTATGTGAATCACATGTTATTTTGCATAATGTAACAAAACTATTTACAATGCAAATTTTCATGTGTTTATCAATTTATTTTTAATCCATAAATGCTTTGGACTTATTTTGGCTCATTTTATTTGTTGTTTATAACTTATGGATTGTATTTGTGATGAGACTAATTTTTGAAGGGTCATGTTAACGGGTGCTCTTAGGGCAATGGTTATTAATCCATTTTAGGAAAGTTTTGACACCACTTCTATAAAAAATGGAAAAAGTTGTCAAAACATTAATTACTTTTTTTTTTCTTTTCCCATAAAAACTTTCTTTAAATGTATTATTAACCATTACCCTAAGAGCATTTGTAAGCATTTTTCATTTTTGAATGATTGATAATTAATGAGGGGGGAATATTCAAATACCAATTCTCCTTTATAATGTGGGAGGAATATTCAAACCCCAACCCTCCTATTAAAGGAAAACAAGTTGTCAAATATGTGTTTAGCATTTGTTTAGCTAAACGAAAAAAGAGCAAATGATATGCTATAAGGGTAAAAGTATTTAGGGGAAGATATTCTAAAAAGATACGGTAGCCAACCTCCTCTAAAATATGGGTTACTTTTTCAGATGTTGTTTTTTCCTAAAATTTTTTGAAAATCAATTCTATTTTGTCTCAGGCTAACCTAAATAAGAAAAGTTAAGAATAGTTTTCTAACTCTTTTTTAAGGTGGCTATCAATTATAGAAAAATGTTGTGAAAATCTTAGGTACATAGCAATGCTGTGAAAATATTGTGAACATAGTAGCACAAATATTAAAATATAAATATACCCAAAAAAAAGTAGTAAATAAAAAGGTACTTAAAAAAGGTAATCAAAAATAGGCAAAGGGAAACTATAAAAGAAAGGCCCAAGCAAAAGTGAAATTGAGGAAAAGTTTGGGAATTTTTTATTCAAACCCAATCTTTCTTCCATGGCACAGAAACCTAGTAGTTGATCAAAAAAATAAAAAAGAAGTTTAGATGGCCCCCTTATTCCGAATGAATTTAGCCAAATTTGCATCTTTTGTAATCACATTATTGGTTATTGTGGTAGCTAGAGATTGTATTTGTGTTATTTGTAGAATGTCACCATGTCCTAAAGCAGATCCACCCTTGCCCGTTGAAACCGTTTTCCAACTACCCACTCCATTACCAATTTGGCCATCTGGTATATATCTCTCAATATGATCTTTAGTGTGTGTCTGGCATGAATTATTTTTGCAAATTTTTTTACTATTTAGCTTTTTTTTGCTACTATTCATGGCTCTCACTGCACTTTTTTGTACTATTCATGAATTTTACTGTACTATTTCAGCTAATTTTTACCTTTATCAGCAGTACTTTCAGCAAAAAATTTTCAATTTCAGTGAAATAAGTAGATCCCAAACGGACACTTACTATATTATTGTTAATTTTCATCATCATCGTTGTTGTTATTATTATTAATATTATAATTATTATATTGATTCCGTTAGCCATTTTCAAAATTTTGAGACTAAAATTTGTTTGGTATTGTATATTCTTTAAGGCCATGTTTATTACACACTAAAATTGTAAGTCTAACTCACTGTTTCAAAATTAAACTCACAATTTTAATGCATTAGTTAACACTTGCATGTAAACACATGCTAGTGTATAATAAGTCTAACCCTATATTCCTTTTTTTGGAACCCTATATATTGTATATAACATCAATAGTAAGTCTTAGTGCATGTTTGGATAGCGCGTTTTGTGCTATCATGCGTCTGCGTTTCCTTTTCTAATGAGTCTTGTGCACTATTCATGGGACCCGCAAGCACCTATTTCCTTTAAAACAACTTCAAAACTGAGTCTCATGGTACTATTCACACATTTAAAAATTATTTTGCTACGGTATTTTTAGTTTTTAATTTTCAGCAATAAACAGTATTCAAACACACCCTTAATCTTAAAATTGTGAGAACGGTTAAAGATATCAACGTTTTAGTAAGTGTGGGCAACATGTGTAATTTTTATTAATTTTTTGGTGTTCTATGTTACAATAGGAACAGGATTTGCAACTAGGTTTCTGAGTCTGGGAGATTTAATAGTGTCAAAAGCAACAGATTTTGAAATAGTTTAGAGGACTCACTCAAGTGGTCCAGACAACCTTGGAGCAACATTCTTTGAACCCTCAACAACTGATGATTCAACACAAGGATACAAGGTGCTAGGTTACTATAGCCAACCCAACAATAAGCCCTTCACTGGACAATCTGTACTAGCCTTCGATAGGTACTTACGTGGAAATATAAAGTGGAAATATAAAGGTTCCGGCGGATTACAATTATGTGTGGAGCAGCATGTATTCATCAAATGTCAATCAAGATGGGTTTGGCTATATTCGGTGGCCAAAATGCCCAGATGGTTACAAAGCCTTAGGGCTTGTTGTCACAAACACAACTCTGAAGCCATCCCTTGATAAAATAAGTTGTGTTAAAGCTGAGCTCACTGAGCAATGTGAGAATTTCAACTGGATTTGGGGTGCTGAAGATATTAATATTTATACTAGAAGGCCCAGCACTAGAGGGACCCAAGCTATGGGAGTTCATTTGGGTTCCTTTGTAGCCCAAGTTGGTGGGGTTATGTCTGATATAGCTTACTTGAAGAATACAAATTCTGATTTATCTTCTATGCCTACCCTAGAAAGAATTGAGCCAATAATTAAAGCCTACTCTCCATGGGCGTACTTTCATCCTGATGAAAAATACCTGCCTGCTTCAGTGGAGTGGTTTTTCGAGAATGGGGGACTATTATATAAGAGAGGGGACGAGGGAAATCCTGTTCCAATTACGCCCAACGGCTCAAACCTTCCTTAAGGTGGTTCAGATGATGGTGCCTATTGGTTGAACGAACCAGATGACTTTGATGCCAGAGACAGGGTCGAGAGAGGAGATCTAGCAATAGCTTGGGTTTATATGCTTGTAAAGCCCATGTTTGGTGCCACATTCACTGACATAGCTATATGGATCTATTATCCATTTAATGGCCCTGCCAAGATAAGATTTGGACTTCTCAATTATCAACTTCCGCACATAGGTGAACATATTGGTGATTGGGAGCATGTGACCTTGAGAGTCAACAATTTCAATGGAGAGCTACAAAGTATCTATTTTTCTCAATAGAAAGGTGGTACATGGTTGGATGCTACTGATCTTGAGTTCCAAGAAGGTAACAAGGCGGCTGTGTATGCACCAAGGTATGGACATGCATTTTATTCAAAGCCTGGACTTGTTTTGGACGGGCGCGATGGAATTGGACTGAGGAATGATTGTGAAAAGGCTGATTTGTACTTGGATACTGGAGCAAGTTATACATTGGTGGCAACTGAGTATTTGGGCTCAGCAGTTGTTGAGCCACCTAGGCTAAACTATCGTAGAGAATGGGGCCCAACAGTTAATCATATTCTTAAGGATGAGATTGATGAGATTTTGAAAGTAATTCCTAAGCCTCTTAGAGGTCATTTCAGGAAATTTTTCTACAAATTACCAAGGGAAATACTGGAGGAGGAAGGCCCCTCATCGATCAAAACGAAGGTCAATTGGGATGGAGATGAAATTTGATGGTTTATTTTTGTTATTGCTTTTATTTTTGGCGACAGTTGTGCCAAAAAAAAAATAATAATAATGGAATACGATGTATTATGTAAGTTAGAGTTTATTTATAAACATTTGTCATTTAGAATATATATATTGTTTGTATCAGTGAGCAAACTGTTGTATTGATTCTTAAAAAAATTAAAAAATAAAAATCGTTATATTACTTACTAATTAATGAGACGGGCTAGCTTCCACTTGGGTTCAGTCTATCTAGCCTAACTCAATAGTAACTATCCAACCTAAAAACTTAACCAAAAATAAATTACAATGGTGATTATATTTTAGCAAAAAAAATAAATAAATAATAACTATTTTAATATCAAAGAAAACCAAAATCATGTGTTATTGGTGAAATTAGAGTTAAATTTTTTGTAACTGAAGTAAACTGATATAAATACCAGTTGATTGTAGCAAGTTGTTAAAAATAAAATACAATATTTTATTAAGATTATATCTGTTACTTCAATTTAAAAAACTCAAATTCTCGCTCTTCCTTATTATTTTAATAATTTTTTGTATTATTTTAAATGAAGTGATAAAAAAAATAGAACATTTAATATTGGGTATATTGTAAAGTGAGGTAGTAAAATAGATAAAATAGCTTTTGAAGTGCTAAAAGCTAAAAATTTTAGCACCACCACTGTGAATATTCTAACTTCAAAAAAACAAAATCCTAACCAGCCTATTATTAAAAATATATATTTTTTATTTTGTTTTTGTTTTTGTTAGTATATGATTGCATCTTAATGTATTTAGAAACAACGATTTTGTGTATTTATAATTTTTTAATACTATATGGATATCTATTTGAAGTTTTTTTCTTTAATACTTCGGCCCTTGCTAGCTTAAAATCCTAAATCCGTCCATGATCATAGTATTAAGTAATTTATCTTATATATCAATTACATAATTAAGTGTGTGAGATCGCAAAACCAATTACACGTGAAGAACACATGACTGTGCAAGATGGTACAGGCCCTCAACCAGGGACAGACCCACAAGGGGAGCCAAAGGGGCTCGGGCCCCCGGCTCAAAGAAAAAAAAAATTAATTTGGACCTTGTAGCCCAAAGATTTTTTTTTTTTTTTTTTATGATTATATATATATATATATTTCTTAGAGTTATGCCTCACTCTTCCAAAAACTTAGAATCCCTCTCTTTTAATTAGTCTAACCTAACTAACAACTACCTAACTCAAAAACTGAACAAAAAGAAAATTTTAAATAAAAAAATAAAAAATCTCAGTCAGCCCAGTTTTAGAGCACTAGCATTAGGGGTTCTAAATGTTAAATATTTAGTATTTAGAACACCAAATACCAAAAATACTACTATACAAGATATTCCAAATGCTATATTAAAGTAGCAAAATTAAGTTTTGGTTTGTGAATATATATATATATATATATATATATATATATATATATATATTTTGCAATAGTTGATGCTTTTAAGAAACAATATTATTTTGTATTTTTTTGTCTTTGTTGGTAAATGATTGCATCTTAATGTATTAAGAAACATTAATTTTGTGTATTGATTTTGGTTGATAGTTTGTTAGTACTATATGGATACCTATTTGGATTTTTTTACTTCTTATACTTCGCCCCCCCTAGCTTGAAATCCTAGATCTACCCCAACCCTTAACCTTCTTTTGTTTTCATTATTTGATGTGTTAAATTGTTAATAAATAATTTAAAAAAAAAAAAAAAACCATAAGAGTTGGTTAATCGTATCTATATTTTTATAATGGAAAAGATTTGATCCAATCTTCTAGTGTACTAAACCCATTGAGATGATTACACATGTCCACGTTTGATTACATATTGCTATCATTACGGGTCTAAGTGCATTATTAGGGGCATTGGACTCAAGCCAAATCCAGACTTTAATTGTATCTGTAAAGCAAATTTGTTTATATATATATATATATATATATATAACACTTAAGCAAATTCTTTGTGATTATTGCTTAAAAAAAAGAACTATTTCCTTAAGCCAAAGCTTTGTTTAATCATTAAAATCGGCATACAAAGTTGTTGAAATCTTAATGAGAAGGGTTTTTTTTTTTTTTTTCTTCGATGAATTACTCTTTATTAATGCACAAAAAATTATTTTTTTTTAAAAAAAATCCTTAATGGATCGGAATACCAAAAGATGAAGTTAGAAGTGGAAAAAAATTTCTATATTCATAACATTTTTACAATAAATTCTAGCTAACAGACTATTATTGTTGAGAAAAAAATTGATATCAATAATAGACTCAAATTAAAACAGGAACAATCTCCCAACTAAGATTTATTTGTATAAATTTTATGTTATCATCACAATAGCCAATTGATTCACCAGACTTTAAGAATTTTCTGTCGCACAAGCACTGCAACCTTTTTTTGATGCTCACAACCATAGCGTTTCAATGTCATTCATGTAACCCAACATTTCATATATTATTCATAATATATGAATATATCACAAAATATACAAACAATTATTTCCGAGCACATGCACTACTATATATAACGAAAACGAATGTATTTTTTTAATGTATATTCCAATTAATCATTAAATATTTGATACTTTTTAAAGTACACCCCTCTCAAAGGTAGCTTTTCAACAAATATCTAGAATATATATATATATATATATATATATATAATTTTTGTTTTCTGCAGAACACATGTTATTTTGCATAATGTAACTAAAATACATCCTTTCCTCACAATGAATGCATTTTCACGGGTTTATCACTTTTTTCTTAACTCTATAAAATACTTCTGATTTTTTTTTTTTTTAACTCATTTTATTCATTGTTTATAAATTATGGAATTTGTGTTTCTCACGGCAGTCCTGATTTTTTAATAATTCAATAAAGAAAAAGTTAATTCATGCTTTAAAGGCATTGAGTTAGGATTTTTTTTTTTTTTTAAATTATAGAATAAAAATCAATAGATTTTTTTTTTCAATTTTTTATATTTCCCATTAAAATAGTTTCAAAATTCAAATAGGCTAATAAGAGCACCTGTTAACCAATTTCATTCAATAATTATAATTAATGAGGAGGAAGATTCAAATTCCAACTTTGCTAATAAAGGAAAACAATTTGTGATAATAAATTATAGGAAAAGGTTAACGGATGCCCTAGAAGAATTTATTTAGGAAATATTTTTAGAAACTTTTATTGGAAAAGAAAAAGTAACTAACTTTCTTGACATTCTTTTATATTTAAGAAATGATATGTCTACAACATTTTTACAACAAATTTTAAGTAGCAGGTTGTTACTGGTTGTTATTGTTGGGGCAAAAAAGTAATCTTAGTGTTAGTTTTAAATTTGAACCAACAACAACTAACCATCTGTGATTTGTTGTAAAATTGTTATAGACGCAGTAGCATCTCTCTTTATATTTCTCATGAAAATATTATTAAAACTTTTCTAAAATGATTCATTAACAAATGGGCTAAGAGCACCCGTTAACCAAATTCATTCCATAATTATAATGAGGAGGAAGATTCAAATCCCAACTTTGCTAATAAAGGAAAACAAGTTGTGATAATAAATTATAGGGAAAAGTTAACGGATATCCTAAAAAAAATTTACTTGGGAAATATTTTTAGAAAATTTTATGAGAAAAGAAAAAGTAACTAACATTTTTGCCAACATTTTATATTTTCCATTAAAATAGAATTAAAACTTTCCTAAAATGATCTATTAACAAATAGGGTAAGAGCACCCGTTAACCAGATCCATTCCATAATTATAATGAGGAGGAAGATTCAAATCCCAACTTTGCTAATAAAGGAAAACAAGTTGTGACAATAAATAATAAGGAAGATGCCCTAAATCATTTATTTAGAAAATATTTTTAGAATTTTTTATTGGAAAATAAAAAATAACTAACTTTTTTGACAGCTTTTTATATTTCCCATGAAAATAGTATTAAAACTTTTCTGAAATGGTCCTTTAACAAATGGGTTAAGAGCACCCATTAACTAGATCCATTCAATAATTACAATGAAGAGAAAGATTCAAATCCCAACTTTGCTAATAATGGAAAACAAGCTACAATAATAAATTATAGGAAAAAGTTAACAGATGTCTTAAAAATATTAATTTAGAAAATTGTGGGGATAAAAGCCGAAATTCATATATTGAGCCTTGGACCCTATATGAGGATGTGGGTACGTCCAAGAATGAGTAAATGATTGGGAAAGACTCCGAAGTAGAAAATCACGTAAGGAGATGATAAAGAAATATAATCCGAGGAGCTTATCTTTCTCAGATATGAGGGATACTAGTCAAGCATATACTTGGGCGGTTTAGGCAAACTTCCAGAAAGTTCCAGCAATAAGGATGAACTTCAAACATGTATAAAGATGATAAGAATAGAGAAATATCTAAGGGAAAAGCTGCTACCACCGCATTAAATGCACTGCAGCAACTTTTCTGGCAGCATTTATATGGAGAAGACCCTTAAACAGTGCAACCTCAGCTACCACCACTCATAGAGAACCAAAGAAGATACCTGATGGGACATGTACTCAAATGAATGCTCAGATGAAGAATAGGTGTACGATCAAGATAGACTGAAAGAAAACTATATAAATGTAAAGGACCCCTCATGAGAAGAGGTGGAGAAAAAAGGGAGAAAAGGAAGAAGAGAAAGATTTACTGTAACTCTAAAAATTATATAAACCTTTCAGACAATAATCTATCTCTTCGAACATCATTTTATTCAAGTTTTAAGTGTGTTTTTGTACTTGTTCATCTTTTAAGAACTAGATTAACTATTGTTTAGTTTACAAACAGCTCAGTTCTTTCACCCATTCTTTACAAATTCATTGTATTGGGCTTATTGAGCTTACATCCCATATCTTTTGGGCTTGGGCTACAAATCTCCCTACAATTGGCGCCGTCTATGGGAAGAACTTGAGCAAGAGTGAAAGCAACAGTTGACGATGACTGAATCAGGTCAACAACCAGCAGAATCCAGGGCATCCCAACACGTTAATCCTTTTCTCAACCTAGAGCAAAAAGGTGATCGTGAAGGTAGTATACATACTACACATACTGACTGAAACCAACCATGAGGTGGAAGTCACATGTCTCATACGGAGAAGAACAAGAACATTCAACAGGAGATTAATCAGTTACAAAGGGAGTTGCGCCATGCAAAGAGGAAGCGGACTTCTTCAAATTCTGATGACGAACAAGACATTAATTATAGACGGAGGTCTCGAACCCCAGCTAGTGAATCCTTTTCATATGAAGACGAACATTATCATAAACGGGAACATTGAAGCCCATCACATGGAGAGGTAGGAAAATGATGCTATGAGCAAAACCTTGAACCAAATCTCCAAATCGCCTTTCACTCGAAGAATTGAAGAGGTAAGACTTCCTCGTCGTTTCATCAGCCAACATTCATTATCTATAATGGTCGATCAGACCCTATGGAACACGTGAGTCATTTTAACCAAAGGATGGCTATCCATTCCAAAGATGAAGTTTTGATGTGTAAAATTTTCCCCTCCAATCTAGGATCAGTTGCAATGAGATAGTTTGACAGCCTGAGAGCTGATTCTATTAGCTCCTTCGAAAAGCTCACACAAGCATTTGGTTCTTGTTTTGTCACCTGTTAAAGAGTCACTCGGCCCTTAGCTTCCCTACTATCCTTAAACATGCAAGAAGATGAGACCCTGAAAACGTATTCAGACAGGTATTGAGAGATGTTTAACGAGATGAAGGGTGATTTTGACGAAGTGACCCTCAATACATTTAAGCTCGGCCTCCCAACCGACCATGGTTTAAGGAAATCTTTTATTGGAAAACCTGTCACCAGTATGCGTCAACTAATGGACAGGAGTGATAAGTATAAGAGGGTTGAAAAAGATCAATAACAA
Source organism: Quercus variabilis (assembly GCA_030445155.1). Taxonomy (NCBI): domain Eukaryota; kingdom Viridiplantae; phylum Streptophyta; class Magnoliopsida; order Fagales; family Fagaceae; genus Quercus; species Quercus variabilis. Next base: position 1,097,093 of record CP129448.1, on the reverse strand, counting down.
GGGAAAGGGAAGGATAAAGTTATCCCTCAGGAGAGAAGGGATTTCAGGTCGAATCGTTACAATAACAATAGATTAGGGAGAGATTTTGCTGGACAGTCAAGATCGGCAAATTTTCAAGTAGTCAACACTATATTTCGAGAGCCGGTACATTAAGTTTTTAAGCAGATTAAAAATGAGCCGTTCTTCAAACGACCGAATAAGATGATGGGAAATCCTGAAAAACATAATCGCAACCTCTACTACTAGTATCACCAAGATCATGGACATACCACAGAAGATTGTAGGAGTCTCTAGGACCATTTAGAGTAGCTTGTCCGTGAGGGTAAATTAAAACAACTCCTGCATCATTCTAGTGGTCAAGGGAGTCAAGTAAGCTCAAAATCTCAAAGAGATGTTTCTTCGAGAACTCCCTTGGGAACCATCAATGTCATCTTCGCTGCACTTGGGAGAATAGGATCCTACCCGTCCAGGATAATGTTCGTAGCCCGTTTACCCACAGGAGACGTTAATCAAGATCTGAAGAGGGCTAAAACAAATTTTTCGCCAATTCTAGGATTCTTGGACAAAGATAAGATTGGAATCATCCAACCCCATGATGACACTTTGGTAATCACCTTCAGAATTGGGGGGTATGACGTGAAGATACTAATGGTGGACCAGGGCAATGGAGCTGAGATAATGTACCCTAATCTCTATAAGGGGCTGAACTTAAAACTTGAGGACTTAACGCCCTATAGTTCCTCCCTGGTGGCTTTTGAAGGAAGAATTGTTATCCCGAAGGGCCAAATATGACTACCTGTAAAGACTGGTCCAGAAGTAGTAAAGGTAGATTTTATTGTTGTAGATGCATATTCACCCTATACTGCAATCGTGGCTAGACCTTGGCTTCATACGCTCAGGGTTGTTTCCTCTACTCTACATCAGAAAATTAAGTATCCATTTGAAGGCCAAGTTAATGAAATTTTGGGAGATCAATCTATGGCTAGACAATGTTTAGTGGCTGTCATTCAACATAAGCCCGAAACTGAGTCCTCGGCCCATGTTGGAAAGGATTTATAGCAGTTAAAACCTTTGGCATTGCCTGTCGTTGATTCAACCGAGGGTGCGAGGTGTGAAGATTTGATAAAAGTTGTTATCAGAGACGATCCGGAAAAGTTCTTTCAAGTTGGATCTCAGTTACCTCTTCAGGAGAAGGAAGAACTTATAGAATTCCTTAAAAGAAACATTGATGTATTTGCCTAGAATGCTTACGAAGCCCTTGGGGTAGATCCAGAATTCATATGTTACCATCTGGTCAACCCATTGATCACTCCTAGGAAACAGCCTCCTCAACGCCCATCCAAGGAGCACGCTGATGCAGTGCGAGAGAAGTGCGAGAGAAAGTAGTAAAGCTCAAACAAGCTGGAACTATTAAAGAAGTTTTCTATCTGGAATGGCTAGCGAATATTGTGGTGGTGAAGAAGAAGAATGAGAAATGGTGAGTGTGCGTAGATTTCACTGACTTAAATAAAGCTTGCCCTAAAAATCCGTTCCCTATGCCTAAAATAGACCAGCTTGTAGATGCAACTGTTGGCCATCCTCGGATGAGTTTCCTAGATGCTTTCCAAGGTTATCACCAAATACCATTAGCCTTGGATGATCAGGAGAAGACTACTTTTGTCACCTCTATTGGAAACTACCACTACAAAGTGATGCCATTTGGTTTGAAAAATGCGGGGTCTACCTATCAAAGAATGATGACGAGGATGTTTGAGCCACAACTGGGTAAGAGTATCAAGATTTACATTGATGACATGGTGGTGAAGAGCAAGATTGTTTCTGAGCATGTGAAAGATCTTGGAAACATTTTTGAAGTTCTCAAAAGATATAAGTTGCATTTAAATGCATCCAAATGCTTGTTTGGTGTGGAATCAGGCAAATTCTTGGGTTACATGGTAACTCACAAGGGAATTGAGGTCAACCCTGACCAGATAAAGATTATCAACAATTTACAACCTCCTCGAAATCCCAAAAAGGTCCAGAAATTGACCGGAATGGCTACCACCCTGAACCGATTTATCTTTCGATTAGCAAACAGGTGTAGACCTTTCTTCTTGTTGATCAATAAGTGGAAAGGATTTGAATGGACTGAAGAATGTGCTTTGTCTTTCCAACAACTTAAAGATTATCTAGCTCGACCACCAATCATGTCCAGTCCTAAGCCAAATGAAGTCGTGTTTCCCTACATTGTTGTGGCTCCTTATGCTGTAAGCTTGGTGTTGATACGAGTAGATCATGGTGTGCAAAGGCCAATTTATTACGTGAGTAAGTTGCTGCATGAGGCTGAGATTCGTTATCTGCCACTAGAGAAAGCTATCCTGCCAGTAGTGCTTGGTACACGAAAGCTGTCTCATTATTTTCAAGTACATACGGTTGTTGTTCTTACCAAACTCCCGCTTAAAACCATACTCAGAAGTGCTGACTACATAGGGAGAATAACTAAATGAGGCACTATCCTAGAGGCATTTGACATCAATTATATGCCTCGAACCTCTACGAAGGGTTAAGTTCTTGCAGATCTAGTGGCCGAGTTCACTGAACCCTCGATAGAAGAATTGGAACCAACACAGAACATGGATGAAAAATCGGTTAGCATGATCTCTCAACAGGGCCCTTCATTCTGGGAGGTGTATGTAGACAGTATAGCAAATCAAAAAGGTTCTAGAGTAAGGCTAGTGTTAATATCTCCAGAAAGGATCGTTATTGAAAAGTCACTAAAATTAAGCTTCACAGCCATAAATAATAAGGCTGAATATAAAGCTCTACTGATGGAAATGGAAATGGTTCAAAGGATAGGAGAAAAGTTAGTAGAAATATTCTCGGACTCAAGATTAGTCATCGGTCAAGTACAAGGAGAATTTGAGGCGAAAGATGAAAGAATGCAAAGGTATTTGAGCAAAGTCAAATGTCTACAGTTAGAGTTCGAATCTTTTAATTTGCTACACATCCCCAGAAATGGTAATGCACATGCTGATTCTTTGGCTATGCTCGCAACCTCTTCGGCACAGGATTTGCCTTGGGTTATCCTTGTCGAAGACTTGCATAAACCCACAGAGATAAAAAGAGAGGCAGTCCAAGTTCATCAAATCAGAGCCAAGCCTAGCTAGATGGACCCTATAATTCAATTCTTGAAGGAGGATACTTTGCCGGACGAAAGGTTGGAAGCTGACAAAGTTTGGAGGAAGGCTACTAGATTCTGGCTCTCCAAGAACCAGAAATTATACAAGCGTTCTTATTCAAGGCCGTATTTGTTATGCATGCATTCTGAAACAGCTGAATCACTCCTCGAGGAGTTACATGAAGGAATTTGTGGAAGTCATACTAGAGGTAGATGCTTGGCTCACAAAGCTATTACCTAAAGCTATTGGTGGCCAAATATGCAAAAGGAAGCCTATAAATATGTTAAAAAGTGCAATTATTGTCAATGGTTCACACCAAACATACACCAACCAAGTGGAATCCTTAATCCATTATCCAGCCCATGGCCATTCGCTCAATGGGGCTTAAATATCGTGGGTCCATTCCCTAAAGCATTAAGAAACAAGAAGTATCTTCTAGTCGGCACAGATTATTTCACCAAATGGGTTAAAGCTGAACCCTTAGCTAATATCAGAGACATAGATGCGAAGAAATTTGTCTGGAAAAACATTGTCACTCAATTCCAATTCAGGATCCCTCACACCTTCATTTCGGACAACGATCTTCAGTTTAACAGTAAAGTGTTCAAAAGTTATTACTGTGAATTGGGGATTACAAATAGATATTCCACTCCTGCTTATCCTCAAGGGAATGGGTAAGCAGAAGCTGTTAACTAGGTTGTACTAAATGGAGTGAAGAAAAGACTGGATGACGCGAAGGGCAAATGAGTAGAAAAACTACCACATGTACTCTGGACATACAAAATTACGCCTCATAGGTATACTGGGGAGACCTCCTTTTCAATGACTTATGGGGCTGAAGCTGTTATCCTTCTAGAGACTGGGTTCCCAACATTGAGGAGTAGTTCATTCAATCCGATTAGCAATAATGAACAGTTAAAGAAGAGTTTGGATCTGATTGAGGAAATAAGGGAAAATGCAATGGTTCAATTGGCATATTACCAATAAAAGCTCAGGCAGGGTTATGATGCTAACGTACAGTTAAGGCCTTTAGAACCTGGTGATCTAGTGCTCAGGAAAGTTGTGGGCACTACAAAGAACCTAGCTTGGGAAAAGTTAGGACCCAATTGGAAAGGGCCATATCGTATTACCTCTAGGGCTGGCATTAGGGCATATTTTTTAGAAGACTTAGACAATTATGTAATACCACGCCCATGGAATGTAAACAACCTTAAAAGGTATTAAGTTTTTTCTTTGATCAATATGTTTATTTATTATGTAAAGGTTTCAGGGAAAGTGTTTAAACTTAAATCCAATCATGCCTGAAATCCTCAGACCAGATGATATGGGTTAGTTAATACTCCTTCACAATTCTTATAAGTGTTTAAACTTAAATTCAATCATGCCTGAAGTCTTCAGACCAGATGATATGGGTTAGTTAACACTCCTTCACAATTCCTGTAAGTGCTTAAACTTAAATCCAATCATGCCTGAAGTCCTCAAACCAGATGATATGGGTTAGTTAACAATCCTTCACGATTCTTATAAGTGTTTAAACTTAAATCCAATCATGTCTGAAGTTCTCGAACCAGACGATATGGGTTAGTTAATACTCCTTCACGATTCTTGTAAGTGTTTAAACTTAAATTCAATCATGCCTGAAGTCCTCGAACTAGATGATATGGGTTAGTTAACACTCCTTTACGATTCTTATAAGTGTTTAAACTTAAATCCAATTATGTCTAACATATTTGGACCAGATGATATGAGTTAGTTAACACTCATAACACTCATTTACAATTCTTTTAAATGTTTAAACTTAAATTCAATCATGCCTGACGTCTTCGGATCAGATGATATGAGTTTGCTAAACATCTCATAACAACTTTCTTAAACGCTGAAATGGATCTTAAACCATATTAGACTTCTCGAATTACATACTAGGGATAAAATTAACGCTTAAAGATGTCCATCGTATATGTTATACAGAACCTAATTTAGGTAAAACTTTTCATCATTTACCTATCAGATAATATATAAGGCATTTATACCTTTTATGGTTTGCCAAACTCATTAGCGATTCTTATGTAATCCAATTTTTACTAGTTTTTATCTAAGTTATCTGCATCACTAGTAGGATATCATTGTTGAGCTTGCTTAAGTTAAAGTAGTTGTAGGTTAACATTATTTGCAATAACAAAAAATTTTATAAGGAGTGCAATGAAAATATAGAGAATAAAAGAAGTACGTTTTCATTGATAAAAAAGATAGCATTTCTTAGTTCCTTATAGAATAAAAATAATAATAATAAAAAATCCTAGTTTCTAAGCCTTCTTCGTGGAGACCACGGGGTTGATAGGCTGGGTAGACTAGGTGACAGTAGCATTTGGGGCTCAGTCCTTAGGTTTAGGAGGAATTTTCTTCTTACCCAAGTCCTTACCCTTGCCTTGATAATCCTCAGCTTGTCTGCCTTGACCACCAGCTTGATCAGTCTCCTTGGGAGTTTCAGGAAGGGTAGGAGAGACTTAGCCGACCAAAGGCTGTTTCGAGTCCTCTAGGAGTTGTTTAGGGGGGGAAGGAGTCAGGACTTGAGAGTTCGCAAATTTCAGGGTCGTAGTAGACGCTCCCAGGTCGCCTTAAGTCAAATTCTGTAGGGACCCCAGCAGCATCGAGGGCTTTACCCCAAGTTATATCGCAGTAATCCCTGTAAACTGTAGAAAACTCCTCTATAAGTCTGACTTGAGTCTCTTCCACCCCAAGATTGTATGCAGCCTACTTTTCAATCTCGGCTGCCTCCTTGACTAATTGGGCAGTGTCCCTGGCTTTCTGAAGCTCAGCTCGAAGATCCTTCACCATTTGTCTCTCTATCTCCAGATTAATCTTAGTAATGTGCAATTGCTGGCGTTGATCTTTAGCCTACTTCTCAGCATTCTTAAGGTTTGCATCAAGACTATTCCTCTCCTTGGTCATCTCTTTTAGCTGCTCAGACAGTCTATCGTAATCCTCCTTCAGACTACTCATCTTTCTCTTAGCCTTGGACTGAGAATGAGCCTCCCTAGGCTTCATTGTGGGCTTCTTTATTCCATTCCTTGGCCACATAAGCCTGTTGGATAATCTGCATAACAAAATGGGAAAACTTCAATATAAAATAAAGAAAAAGGATGAATAAAAATGGCCAACAGTTTAATTGGAAAAACGAATCGTGTCACTTACCATGAGAGTGTCATCTTGGCTCTCAACAGATGAAGCCCTTTTTCCCCGTTGGTCCTTAGCCACTCTTTACTGCTTATTACCTTTTGAAGGCACCACCTCACCTTCTTCAAGATTTGTCATGGGCCTTTTCTTCTTTAGATCGGGGATTGACTTTAGGCCAAGGTCAAAAGGGATTTGAGGAAGGGGTGGAGGGAGATTAACAGTGGGTTGGGACTTAGTGGCTTCTTTAGGCATGGCAGCTTTGTTCCTTGTCTTCATGAGGTCTCTTAAGCTCGCAGCCATCTCCTCTTCCTCTTTCGATGAGTTGTCTGGAACGGAAGTTATCAAAATAGGAGCATAGACGCTGGAATGCCTATTCGCTTCTTCCTCGGTGTCTGAAAGGGGGATTACCTAGACCTCCCTTAATGCTTCTTCTTCAAAACGAAAATTTTCAATCTGCTCCTCTAATGAGGAGGCCGAGGAAACAGTTCCTTCCCCTACCACGGCTACTTCTAAGGGAATCTGTTGAACTGGAGGGGCGAGTAGTGGTACACCCTGTGGGACTGGATGTGGTACAGGGGGAAGATCAACCGAAGATAAAAAATTTGGCTAAGCAACGTCTATCCAGTTTATACAATGGTCTCCCTGCCTTATCGCGTTACTGATCGGTTGAAATGTGTCCAAGAGTGGCTTGAAATCGAGAATGAGATGGGCGGCCTGAAGTTACCCGTCTTCACTTACAAAAATCTCTGATCTCAGTAGGTAATTGAGTGCGGCAACGTTAGTCAGGCTGAGCCGAGGAGATGCATGCCTTTTATCTGTTAACACCACAATAGAGTTAAACATAATTAGAAACTTAAGGTAAAATGCGAATATAAAGAGAAAAGGTACAACGTTAATGATGAAAATCCTAAATCTATGTCTAAGGAACCTAGGTCTAGGATATCCCACCTGGCTCTCCTAGTTGGGTTGGGTAATGAAGGTCGTCATGCCACGATCCCAAGATGATCAAATAGTCATCTTTCATCCCCTTGTTAGAATTGGGAAGACAGGAGATAAGCCTAACGATGTTAGACCGAGATTTAAGATAATATCCCGCCCCCTTTTGTCTGTGACACTCGTACATATGTACTACATCAAGTCAGGTGAGCCCCAAGCCTAAGTGTCGATTTAAAGCATCGACTGCTCCTAGGATCCTAAAGACGTTAGGTGCACACTGATCGAGACTAAGCCTATGATTACGAAGGTAATCTCTTGTAATGAAGCCCATAGGGAGAGTCATTCCCTCTTCTATGAAAGCTATGACAGGGATTATGACTTCTCCCACTTCTCGGTCGGTTAATAGTCTTTAGGGGGACAATACTGCAAGTGTACGCCATGTGGTATGTGATACGTTTCTTTAAATATCTATATCTAGGCAGGACTATCCACCAAATACCTAAATCTACCCATTTCGGATAAGCAAAAAGAAGGAAGCACTAAGAACAATAATGGGAAAATGAGAATTTGAAGGCCGAGGAAAATGGCCGAAGAGAGAATGAAGGGTTTGAAGAAATTGGAACTTACACAAACTGGGTTAGGGAGTGATCCTTAAGTCCTTAGTAGGATTCTTGTGAATTTGTGAGGAAATGATACTGATGATTTGAAAAGTTTTGTGAGTTTAAATGCTGGAGTTAGCTGGAGAGTTTGAGAAATTGTGAAGTAAAGGAAAACTGATCTCCTTTGAGGCTTTATATAGGGGCCAGAAAATAAGTGGGAATTATCCCGCCCAAATCATGAGAAAAAATGTCGTTCGTTGGTTCAATGGTTTACCGTTGGATGCAAAAGATATAACGCCGCCTAGAGCAATTAATAAATGCTTCGCAAATACCGAAACGTCAGTGGTAATGATGAAGCTCCTAAATCTATGCTCTCACACGTGTAAACTCATGTATTTTTACATTTTTTAGCCTTTATTTCTATGATAGATCAAAATCCTATTTTTTTTCTCCTCAGATGTGAGGGAAAAATTAAAATTTTGAGGGACTATTGTGGGGATAAAAGCCCAAATTCATGTATTGGGCCTTGGACCCTATATGAAGATGTGAGTACGTCCGAGAAAGAGTAAATGATTAGGAAATACCCCGGAGTAGAAAATCACGTAAGGAGATGATAAAAAAATATATTCCGAGGAGCTTATCTTTCTCGGATATGAGGGATATTGGTCAAGCAAATACCAAGGCAATTTAGGTAATCTTCCAGGAAGTTCCAGCGATAAGGATAAACTTCAGACACATATAAAGATGATAAGAATAGAGAAATATCTAAGGGAAAAGCTGCTACCACCACATTAAATGCACTACAACAACTTTTCTGGCCGTATTTATGTGGAGAAGACTCTTGAACAATACAACTTCAGCTACCACCACTCATGGAGAATCAAAGAAAATACCTGATGGGACATGTACTTAAATGAATGCTTAGATAAAGAACAAGTGTACGATCAAGATAGATTGAAAGAAAACTATATAAATGTAAAGGACCCCTCATGAGAAGAGGCGGAGAAAAAAGGAAGAAAAAGAAGAAGAGAGATTTACTGTAGCTCTAAGAATTGTATAAACCTTTCAGACAATAATCTATCTCCTCGGATATCATTTTATTCAAGTTTCAAGTGTGTTTTTGTACTTGTTTATCTTTTAAAAACTGGATTAACTGTTGTTTAGTTCACAAACAGTCAAGTTCTTTCACCAACTCTTTACAAATTTATCGTATTGGGCTTATTGGGCTCACATCCCATATCTTTTGGGCTTGAACTACAAATCTTGACTCTACAAAAATATTTTTAGAAATTTTTATGAGAGAAAAAAAAAATAATTAACTTTTTGAATAACTTTTTATATTTTTCATGAAAGCAATATTAATTTTTTTCTAAAATAGTCTATTGAAAAATGTTCTAAGCGCACCCTGAATTATAAGGATATTTGCTACATCGGATACCATATTACTAAATGACTAATAGCATGTTTTGGAGTTTCCCAAAGCCACATGGCCCTAAAGTCAAGCATATGAATAACATATTGGCCAAAACATTTAAGAGTGAAGACAAAATAGCAGTCGGTGGACGGTGGTATTAATTCATTTAAGAATTTTCTTGCTAAGTACATCTTTAATTTGAGTAATTGATTCTTCTCAAAAAAAAATTGAGTATTTGAGTAGTCTTACACATGTTAAATGCAGCCGAAAGAGAAATACCATATGCATGATATTGGAGGCTTTAATGATAGCCTTTAGGAAATTTCACGACGGCAAGGCAAAGTAACTTTAAAGTCTTAACTTTTAAAGCGGAGTATATTTATCTCTGCTGCCATTTTTGTTGTACTACGTTTTCGATAGGTACATATACATATTGTGAAAGAAATAATGTAAAGGGAGGTACATCTTAATCCTTTTGATTTTGACGTAGATAATTATTGGAAACTCATGATTAATTTTTCTAATTATATTATGTTGGAAAAAGTTAATAGATATTCTAAGAGAATTAAATTAAGAAATATTTTTTTTTAAATTTATAAAAAAAAATTAATCTTTTTTTACAATTTTTTTTTATATTTCCCATAAAAGTAGTTCTAAAACTTTTTTTAAAATAATTTTTTACATTAGATTAGATCGATAATTATTGTTGTACATGATAATGATCCTATGCAAACAGGACATTACCAATAAATGGCCTCCCAAAAAAACTGATCCTATTTTTTCTTATAAAAATATATATATATATATATATATATATTTGATCCTACTTTTTTTTTTCTCTATCATGTAGAAGTTATTGTTTTGATGATAATATTTGTTTCAAGACGAGCTCTTGGATATAATTTATATGAAGATAGATAAATCAGCAAAAATACGTATGCCATATATAACATATGTGGGGACTGTAATATTATATGCCACGTAAATAAATAATGTATCAAGCTGCAATAGCTACAAAAAGATATGTGCTCCAGCTCACAGTTAAATAAAGTCTTGTGGAGCAGATGAATGACAATGACTAATGTTCTGCATATAAACGGGGGTAAAAGGTAAACGAAAAAGTGCAATGAGTACTAACAAAGCAAAGCAACTTGTTGTTTAAAGTGTAAAGTGAAATTGAACGAAGTTTGGAAGCATTTATTATAACCAATCTTTCTTGCACGATTCAGCAACCTAGTTGAGTGAGATGGTCCTTTTATTCCCACTGTGTTTCACATATTTTATTCAGCCAACACCTTTAGCAAAATATGCTTCTTGTCTAATCCCTTTATTCCTTATAGTAGTAATAGGAGATTGTTTAAATCTTCATCTTTCTTCTCAAGTTTCAGCAATGGGGAATTGTCTTTCTCTCTCTCCTTCTGCAAAGGTTCTCTCTATCTCCAAGAAGAACAAGGCTCCTTTGCCCGTTGATAACATTTTCAAGCTTCCCTCTCCACTACCAACTTGGCCACCAGGTACCTCTTTCTAGCTAGTCTCAACAAGTTCAATATTCCTATATTGTTTTTGTTAGCAAATTTCAAAATTTTGGGACTAAAAACTTTATCTTTGTAAAAACTTTATCTTTGTTGTGTACTCTATATAACGTTCACAATTATGTCTTAATCTTAAAATTTTGGAGTCAGTTAAAGATCTTAACAAATTAATCGGGATCCATTCAATGTTGGTGTTGTATGTTATATAATAGGTAATGGATTTGCAAGTGGAATAATCAATTTGGGAGGATTACAAGTGCGTCAAATATCATCTTTCAACAAAGTTTGGGCGACCAAAGAAGGTGGTCCAGACAACCTTGGAGCAACATTCTTTGAACCCTCAAATGTACCACAAGGATTCTCTATGCTAGGTTCTTATAGCCAAGCCAACAACCAGACTTTCTTTGGAAGGGTTCTTGTAGCCAAAGATGACTCAGGTGGAGCTTTGAAGAAGCCACTGGATTACACTCTTGTGTGGAGCAGTGAGTCTTCGAAAATCAAGCAAGATGGCAATGGCTATATTTGGTTGCCAACCCCCCCAGATGGTTACAAAGCCGTAGGCCATGTTGTCACGAGCTCGCCTAACAAGCCATCCCCAGATCAAATTAGGTGTGTTAGATCTGACCTCACTGACCAATGTGAGGCCCACACATGGACTTGGGGTCCAGGTAAGGATAAGGATGATAATGGTTTCAATGTTTATAGTTTGAGGCCCAGCATTAGAGGGATCCAATCCCAAGCTATGGGAGTTTCCGTGGGTTCATTTTTAGCCCAAATTGGTGGGGTTACTTCTCCTTTGTCTAATATAGCTTGCTTGAAGAATTCTAAATCCAATTTATCTTCTATGCCTAATGTAAAGCAAATTGAGGCATTACTTCATACCTACTCTCCATGGGTATACTTTCACTCTGATGAAATATATCTACCTTCATCAGTTGATTGGTTTTTTGGGAATGGGGCACTATTATATAAGAAAGGGGAAGAGTCAAAGCCAACTCCAATTGAGCCCACAGGCTCAAATCTTCCTCAAGGTGGTTCAAATGATGGTGCATATTGGTTGGACCTGCCAGTTGATGAAGGGGCCAAAGAAAGAGTCAAGAAAGGAGACTTAGGGAACTCCCAGGTTTATGTACACATAAAGCCCATGTTGGGTGCTACATTCACTGACATGGCTATATGGGTCTTTTACCCATTTAATGGGCCTGCAAAGGCTAAGGTTGAAATGGTCAATGTCCCATTGGGGAAGATAGGTGAACATGTTGGTGATTGGGAGCATGTGACTTTAAGAGTCAGCAATTTCAATGGGGAGCTACAAAGGGTCTATTTCTCTGAACACAGTGGAGGCACTTGGGTGGATGCACCAGAGCTAGAGTTTCAAAATGGTAACAAGCCTGTGGCCTATGCATCATTGAATGGGCATGCCTTTTATTCAAAGCCAGGACTTGTTTTGCAAGGGAGTAAGGGAATAGGAATAAGAAATGATTCTGAAAAGAGCAATTTGGCCATGGATACTGGGTTGAATTATTCAGTAGTGTCAGCTGACTATTTGGGTTCAGCTGTGGTTGAGCCACCTTGGTTGAACTATTGTAGAGAATGGGGTCCAAAACTTAGTTATGATCTTGCAGAGGAGATTAAGAAGGTGGAGAAATTACTGCCAGGTCCTCTTAAATCTGCTTTTGACAAATTTATCAAGGGCCTACCCAGTGAAGTGTTGGGTGAGGAAGGGCCCACTGGGCCCAAGATGAAGAACAGTTGGACTGGAGATGAAGTTTAATGGCTCAGATTTGTTATATTATTACTTTTATATTCTTTTTTTTTTTTTTTTTGGCCTGATTATTACTTTTATATTCTTGATGTAACACTAATAACTTTTTCTTTTGTTTTTTGGGTTAAAATAACACTAATAACTTATTGCTTACACAATGAAGTTATGGACGTTATGGACTTATATTTATGTGTAAAGATTGGGATTGGGATCTAGAAAAATGCATTTGTTACCTCCAAGTTGAATTTGTCTAAGCAGTTGCAGTCTGTCAACGTCTTTAATTGTGACATTTCCTTGTAAACATCACACACACGCAGATCATCTTTAACTGTGACATTTCCTTGCAATCTGTCAACATCTTTAACTGTGCCTTCCACGAAATTTTAGGGCCATTCAATTTAATAAGGTTTTGTACCAGAGTCCACTTTTTTCCCTTATATGTTTGATTTTGAGTCTTTAGTATTAGTACGGTGGCATTATCAAATTCAGTTAATCGCCTGTTAGTGGGATTATTAATAAAGAATTAAAATGCTAAGGAGTTGGTTAATCATTATCAATACTTTAAGGGTTAAGATTAGGTTTTAGTATTTTAGCGCACTGAATTCGCTGAGATGATAACACATCTTTACTTTTGATTATATGTTGTCATTGCAATACTTCCACTGCATGAAAAATTATTAGGTCTACTAGAAGATGATCAAAATAGCTCGTAAAATGTTATTACTTATACAAATGTGACATCACTTTGTGATTCTTTTTTTTTTTTTCCGAGATAAGGATTTTTTTTTTTTTTGTTTTTGGGTGAATATTAAGTATTTCTCTCTCCGCGCATCCATACTTTAATTGCATCTGTAAAGGGTATTATTGCTTTTTTCTGTAAAAATAACAGTTTCCATTAGCCAAAGTGTTGGTTAATCATCATCAATATTTTAATTGCGTCCGTAAAGCCAATTATTTGTGATTATTGCTTATGAACAAAATTTATTGGCATCCAAGTGGATCAAATCTTAATAAGAAGAAAAGTATGTCCAAACTGTTATTGTTTGACAAAGACTTTTTTCTTTCTTGGTTTCTTCAAAAGAAAAAATAAAGAAAGACTAAGATTTTTTTTTTTTTTTTTTTTTTGTAATACTCTTTATTAAAAATAATAGTAATTAAAAAGAAAACCCTCAATCGATCGGAATACCGAAAACTAGAATTTGCCACCTAAAATACCTGAAAAAAAAAAAATACCGTCATTCTTTAGTTGGGTTTGGAAATCTCAAGGACACAAATTTATTTAAAATGTTTTTTCGCAATTTATGTGTCAATTTTTATAATTAACATTTAATATAATATCACGTTTACCTAGGTTAATCACTAACACAATTTGTATTTTACACCAAATCACTACATATCAATTAATAGTTGTAGTGGGTTCTAAGTTAAATCAATGGGTAAAGTCTTTAATGGTTAAATAAGAGACCTGAGATTTAATCTCCGCCTACAACAAAAACTTATTTGTGACTTGGTCTGATGATAAAGAATTACCATCAAGAGCAGACACCATATATTGAAATTATTTCAATAATAATAATAATAATAATATTTGGAAAAAAAAAATGTCTAAACTTATTAAATAAATGTCAAAATGCATAAATACTTCATAGGGTTTGGGTCTGTTGCAAACTAAATTGATTCTATATCTCCATGAGCTTTCTATTTTTTTATGTGACTATCAAATAACACCAGAAAACTAATCCGAGATAAATGAAATATAAATAACAATAAAATTGAAGAATTTTTTTTTTTTTTTTTTACGAAATCTGATAAATGTTTAAACAGCCGTATATTTCTTTTATTTTATTATTTTATGTGTTTCATTTGACACAAATTATTTGATACTCATATGTTTTTTTTTTTTTTTTTTTTTGGCCATTGAGAGCAAATTGAAGTTAATCCCAAGATCAATTTCATGAATATGAAAATCTCAAGTTATAAGAGAAGTTGAAAGTTTAGGGGGTTAGTTTGCAACAAATACAAACTCCAAGGGGCCCCACAATGTGGCTAGATGTTAAGCGCTCTTTCAATTTTCTAATTATATTAAGAAATAGGGTTTTTAATATTTAATGAGACTGTGATTATGTGTATTAGACATATTCTTTTATTTGGTTCGATACAATTGGAGGGTATAAATAATGGTTTTTACATGAATGAAATTTTTTGGTCCTAACTTATATACTCTACTCTATACTCCACAAATTAGAATATGCCATGTAAATACTATTTCCTAAACACTATTGAAACTGTTAAAATGCTGTCAAATCACATCAACTAATCTAATGTTTCGTAATTTAAAAAAAAAAAAAAAAAAAAAAAAAAACAAACAAACAAACAACAACAACAACAACAACAACAACAACAATAACAACAAACAAACATAAAATTGACTACATTCATCATGGATTTCAACCTTTGGGTATTTAGCTCAACAATTCGACATATGATGTCACTCATAAGATTTAGCCTTGTGCAGGATGAAGTAAAAACACATAACAAACCACCACTAATAAATACCAACACTAGAATAAGCAATATTTACTAGTCCAAGAGCAAACTACGAGTAAAAGCTTCCACAATAGGTTGACCAAAATTAGGATCCCAAATAGTATGAACAATAGGCCTTACATGTAAAGGGTCTTGTACCCATTTCTCAAAATTTCCTTGCCAAGCTACATGAAACAGATTTCTAGTAGTCCACATAAATATTATTGCTAATAGCCCGAAATGAGAACCAAAATTATTCTGAAACAGACATTCTTGTGTCCTTTATCATCTCCCTATTCTTTTTTATATCATTATAGTCTCTCTCTCTCTCTCTCTCTCTCTCTCTCTCTCTCTCTCTATATATATATATATATAAACAAATTGAGAGAGAAAGAGCAAATAGATCCCCCATCAAACACTAAATCCTATTGATTGATAGAAAGATTTTGCCAAATACCAAACTTTGCCTTTCGTTTTTTCAAAAACTTAGGAATTCCACACATCAAAGGCAAAAGCACCCGCCATATGACTACTTGGTAATGCAAATTTCTTCTATTTTATTGTTATTTCTGTTTCACTTGTTGTTGGGTGTTATTTAATAGTTACGTGATTATTTTGTCACTTAGGCAAATATAAGTTAGTCCCGTAGGTCAATTTCACGAATATGGAAACATAAGAGAGCCATAAAGGAAAACTAAAAACCCATAGGTCAATTTGCATCATATTAATTTATCCATTTATTATGGTCTATCACATTTTTGCTCTTTTAACTCCCCAAAATTATACTTAGGTAGTTTTTTTTTTTTTTTTTTGGTCCTATTTTTCCATTCCAAAAATCATTATTTTTGCCACGGAACTATTCATTGGCATTGAGGAGGAATCCCCCCCCCCTCCCAATTTTTTTTTTTTTAAGTACTATATATATAGAGGTACCAGTTTTAGTAATTTTATTCAATAAAATTACATTTTGCTCCCCTAACAATATCATTAATCCTTTTAAAGACCATAAAAATTTTATAGATCTGAAATTTAAAACAAAATTAACAAACTCAAAAAAATTAGCACAACAAAAAAAATTACCAATAGCGAAGCTAAAAAAGCTCAAGCCCAATCAACCAATTTTACCCAAAACAAACAACCCAACCATTTTAAAAAATTTTAAACAAAATAATTGTTCCCTTACCCTGCAGCAGTTGCACACATCAAAGACAAAAAAATAAAATAAAATAAATCCTAAGCTAGTAAGTAGCCTAAATCAAGAGAAGAGAGAGTGAGAATTATGGAGTAGGCATTTTTAACTATGAATGTCATCAAAATTCACATTCACAACAAAATGGAAGATGAGTTTTTTTTTTTTTTTTTTTTAATGGATGCTATAGTGTTATTCAATAAAAGGGATATCACTAGGACAATTAGTACGGATTCAATTATAAATGATTTTGAAGATTTTAAAAAACACCGAGTTCATTTTCATTAATGATTTTGTTGTAATGTATTCAGAAACAATGATTTTGTATCTTTGTTTTCATCGATGGTTTATTAATATTAAATGAATGCTTATTCAAAGTTTTATAATGATTTATATATATATATATATATATATACTCCCCCCCAACTTCAAGTTCTGGCTCTATCCTGATTTTTGGTTGAATTAATAAAATTCTAACAAATGTTGATAGAAAAGATACAATGATAGTACTAATACTTGAAGGTTTAAGTTGCGAAATTTCACAGTCAACGAATTGGTCTAGAAGAGACCCTAAAACTTATGGGTGTAAAATAATATTATTCTAACCTAAATAATTTAATAAACAAACTTAAGAGTAGCATTATGTACGAGATAAGATCACCATTCTTATCTAGTAAATTGATGAACTACTATAACATCACACTAGCTTGCTTGCAAAATCGTCAATATGGCCTCCTTCCCATTTCTTGAAGAAGATAATGCAGCAAGATGCTTGAGTTCTGATAGACTGGCCTGCCAAGCTGTAGTGCCACCTACCAAGCTACCCATAGTTGTTGTGGTCAAACTACGGCTCCTTTTGGCCAAAAATCCACCAACAAAAAGAAGAAGAAAAAAGATCCCAACTCACTAAGAACCTAGCTAGGTCCATCGATTAAATCTTCTCCTTCATATAATCAAAAAAACCAATTAATAGATGGAAAACGAGCTCAATCCACCCCTTTCAAGAATTCCAGATATGATAAATGGATTTGGTGCCACACAAGGAACGGTGATCAGGAACACTCGGAATGGTGATAAAGTGATAAACAATCTCAAGGACGCAGGCTCAATGCCTTTGTCTTGTCACAAAGGGTATGTTTATTTGGAGGGATTTTAGGAATAATGGAAAATTGAGGAGAGAGAAAAAAAAAAAAAGTAATGAGACCCAAGTGTTTTCTTTCTTAGCTCACCAAATTGGGGAAAGAACTAGGTGGAGAAGCTCAATTTTTTGAGCTAACGAAAATGCCCATGTGTACTTGCACATGGGTTTCGTCCAATTGCAAGGTTTTTCTCTTTTCTTTTTTCTTTTCTTTTGATTTTTGTTTTGTCCAGTTCCACTTCCATTTCCCTTTTTTTTGTTTTGCTTTTTTTTTTTTTCCTTTACTCTTTATTTTTTTCTCTACTTCTTTGTTTTTGTTTTTGTTTTTGTTTTTGTTTTTTCTGGCTTTTTTGTTTTTCTTAGTAGTGTTTTGTTTGCTGGTTTTTTGTTTTTGTTTTTTTTTTTTTTTTTTTTTGTGCTCATCTTTCTTTGGCTTGTGCTATTTTTTTTTTTTTTTTAAATGAAGTGTTCATACACATTTTAAAAAAAAATTGTTAATTTTTTGTTTTATTTAATAGGGACATAATTGTAAATTTATACTAATTTTATTTTCCATCCTCTCAATTTTCTTTTCAACCAAATAAATAAGTTTTCCATCTCTTTACTTTTTCATCTTCCCAATCAAACACAAATGAAAAAAAACTAAATCTCTTATATTCTCTCATTTTTCTATCATCTTCATATTTTCTATAATCTCACTTTTTTATTTCTCCAACCAAACTGACCTAAAAATACACAAAAAGAGAGAGAGAAAAAAAAAATCACAGGTGACTGACTCCGTTTAACACTCCCGTCAGGGTTTAAGAAACATTATCCACGTGGCTTATTGTAATTATTGGAGCATATAAGTTGGAGTAGGATAGATAGATTTGTATTCATAAGTTAGGACAGACTGATACGGTCAACAACAATAACACAACAGAAGAACAAAACCCATCCAACTACAAAAAAAAAAAAAAAAAAAAAAAAAAAAAAAAAAAAAATTATGAAAACAACACTGAAACAGAATGTTAAAACGGTGAAAGGACGGTTGTTAACAACAAATTTCATAGCAAAAACACTAGCAAAGAAAAAACCCCCCCATGCCACCCAATTTTACCGGACAACCATACATTACAAACTTTCTTCACAACTAAACTCTCTCATCATCAACAACCAGTTTGTCTTCCTTCCAATCTCTCTCTTTTTCCATATCTCCCAACTTTTTTAATTTTTTGTATTCGGGGTTATAAGGCCGTTGCCACAAAGTTTATATTGGATTTGAATCCAAATTCTTCTCTGTAAGAGAATTGGATAATATCATTGAGTGGCAAAACTCTTGACACTAATTGATCGAGAGAGATATAGTATATCAATATATAGATTCAATATCATAAGAAGCTAAAATGGGTGCAGCCCTAACCAAGGATGAGAAGTTAATAAAATACGGAGTAGGTAATACGCAGATATGTTACACAAAAAACTTAACCCGTTCCAATGGCCTATGGCGGGCCGAAAATCCGTTGGCGACTTCTCTCCCTCTCTTCGTCCTGCAACTATCACTCATTATTTTAATCATTCGTATTGTGATGCTCATCCTTAAACCTCTACGCCAACCTCGTATTGTTGCTGAGATCCTTGTAAGTATTATTGTCTGCTCTTAATATCAAGCTCGTAGCATATTTCAACGTATGTTTGAATATTTGTTTCAGTAAACCCCATAGAGCTATTTTACTGCTGCGATTTTATTTCATGTATTTAAAATTTTAAATGACATGACATTAGATATACGCATATGCCTTTCGCTTTGTAATTTTAATCTGAACCATAAAATCGATACATTTCAAATGGATAGGCTGGCGTGTTATTGGGCGGATCTGGATTGGCGAGCACACAGTTCATTCACAGCCATGTATTTCCAATTAAGAGCATTATGACATTGGAGACAGTGGCAAACTTGAGTATGGTTTACTATATGTTTTTGGTTGGCCTAGAGACAGACTTTACCTTAATACTACGTGCAGGGAAGAAGGCCTATAGTGTTGTCCTAGCCGGTTTTGTCGTTGCAATGCCTGTTGGTTATGGCTTATTTTACAAACTTCAACCAAAGGCATCCAACCATGGTGGTGCAATCTTCTGGGCTGTTGCTCTAGCCTGCACCAATTTCCCGGACCTTGCTCGAATCCTTGCAGATGTCAAGCTGCTACGCTCAGAGTTTGGCCGGACGGCCTTAACCTCAGCTCTTATCAGTGACTTATGCTGTTGGGTTTTCCTGGTAGTGGCAATGGCATTGCTTCATCAGGGAAAGTACTTTGCACTGGGTTCAACTGTTGCCTTCACAGTTTTCTGTGTGTTTGCATTACGTCCAGCTCTCAAATGGATAATTCGCCACACAGCAAAAGAAGACAACTACAATGACTTCCATGTATGTCTTGTTCTGACTGGGGTCATAGTGTGTGGATTCATAGCTGATGCTTGTGGTGCTCATTCCATTGCTGGGGCTTTCATGTTGGGAGTTATTATGCCAAAAGGGGACCTTACAGATACAATTATGGAGAAGGTTGAAGATTTTGTGTCAGGGATTTTGATGCCTATTTTCTTCATAATGGTTGGGCTCAGAGTCAAAATTGGACAAATTACCCATGGCACTAGTTGGGCAAACGCTTTTTTAGTTATTGTCCTAACTTTTTTACCCAAGATTTTCAGCACTTACTGCATATCTTTTCTGTACGGCATGCCAGCACTGGATGGTCTGTCTCTTGGACTACTGATGAACACCAAAGGCTTGTTGTCCCTTATTATTCTTTGCACCGGACGGGACTTAAAGGTATTCTACATCTTTCTTTGTGTGATTTTCATGAAATGAAAAAAAAAAAAATGGGAGTACTATTGCTCAGTATATTTGATATTACTGTAAATATAATATAAAACTTATAAATTAAGATAACAATTAATGTGGTTGGTGCTGTATCAATAACATAATAAATAAAAAATTTATATTAATTTTTTATTTACTTTTAAAAGTTGACATGTCAATTTCTTAGGCATATGTAATAAAATTTGTGAATCTCAAACATCATAATCTAAAATCATTGAATGATTAATCACCAACTCATTTAGGGCTAACTAGCATAAATCATCATATAGGTAGGTGCCAAGATGTAATAATATTGATGAATCAATACCAATGGAAAGCAAATATAATAAAATCCTTCATTTTAATTAGTAGGTTGCAGACAACATGACTTCTTGCTCTCTATTTATAGGCATAGCTCATTAACCATATATATGATCTCTCAGGCATTTTGAATCTCTGATTTGATACTAAAACTTGTTCATGCATGTATATATGACTCGCAAAATCACAAAGTTAATTACACAGCATATTGACTCGAATATTATATATCTTTTGTTGCAGGCTTTGGACAACCAAACCTTTTCAGTTTTGGTGCTTGCATTCTGGCTTATGACACTTGTGGTTGGGCCTATCCTTGCATTCACTTACAAGCGCTCAAGGCGTACCAGGCATTACAAGCGCAGGACCATACAAAGCACAAAGCCAGACACTGACTTTCGAATACTTGTATGTATTCATTCCATGCGCAATGTTTCTGGCATAATTAACCTCCTCCAGAATTCTAATCCCACTCAACTATCCCCCATTAACGTCTTTGCTGTCCACCTAGTCGAGCTCACAGGACGCTCTTCCGCCATGCTAATTGTGCATGACACCTACAGCTCTACAAACAAAGGTGTGATAAATTATCAAACAATTGGAAAATTGTGAATTTAATCATGTAACTATAATTTTAACACTTTCTTACATCTGACTTCATACTCTCTTTAATAAGATGTTTTTCATTTGAAATTAATCACTTTTATGATTTTGATTAACATTATAAATCTAAATGTGTTCAAATAATAATTGTGGCCTAACATGTGCAGATTTGTTAATTTTTAAAATGAGGGATATAGTATAGACATGATTCAAACTCATGATTATTTACTTTAATACATAATAAATTACTCGATTGTTCAAAAAATTTAGACTATTAAAAAAATAATAAATTTAATTATTTAACCATAAATTTAATAGGACGCTCGAGGTCAAACTCTGATGGCATTGCAAGTGCCTTTGAAAGCTTGGAGAGCCACAGCAATTATGTTTCTGTCCAGCCCTTAACAGCAGTGTCTGCTTATGACACAATGCACGAGGATATTTGTAGCTTAGCTGAGGACAAGCGTGTGACACTCATAATCATTCCCTTTCACAAACAACTAAGCATGGATGGTGGATTGGAGGATTCTAACCCTCCTCTTAGAGGAGTTAACCAAAATGTGTTCGCAAATGCACCTTGTTCTGTTGCTATCTTTGTGGATCGAGGACTTAATGCGTCCATGCGCAGAGAGTCCAACCATGCTGGTCATGGACAACGCTTCGCCATGCTCTTCATTGGCGGCCCCGATGATCGGGAGGCATTGGCTTATGCATGGAGGATGTCGGGGCATTCTAGTGTCAGCTTAACGGTGGTGCGATTTGTTTCAGGTTGGTAAAATACTATGCATAGAATAGAACTTAATAGTAAAGTTGTAACTATTTTGGATGTCATACAATGAACTTAGGCAGTGAGTGATGCTTCTGCTATTATAAATTTTACTTCAAGACAAACTTATAACCTGATATGTTAACTTAAATACAAAACAAAAAATAGTTCAGAAATTTATATATTATTTTATTGTTGTGACACTAACACCAATCACATTTATTTACTCATTAATTTGTAAGTATTTTGTGAAAAAATAAAAAAGAAATTGTTAAAACTACTATCAATTTTACTACAAAAAGATTTGAATCTAACAATATTGAATGAAATCAGTGCTACACCAATAACAATAATGCAGTGTTTAAAAGTTGACCTATTAGTTTGTAAAGCCTATATATAAAAATTGATAGTATTCTGTAACATCTCTAAGAAACTATACTAATTAACTTTAGCATTTTTCTTTTCACATAAGGTCACTAAAATTGATAGTATTCTATAACATTGTTTCTATTTTGTACCAGTCTTGATTAAAGCTTACTCAAGGAAAAAACAAAACATTCTTGGGCTCCATAGGTCAATTCGATTGTGTGTTTATATATATTCATAAATTGTATAGACATTCCACACCAAAAAAAAAAAAAAAATATATATATATATATATACAGATTTTATTGAGAGCCTTTTTATTATAAAAAAATTATTTAATAAACATTAGTCTATCAAGAAACTTGCAGTTGACACCTTTCGATGTTGCCAACATAGACGAATTCAAATACCCTCTTTTACCGTAACTATTGAATTATTAATTATTAAAACACACACATTAGTCCTCTATATCTTCTTTTCTTGTTAATATTTGTTTATTTTAAACACAGACGAACAGAATGCAGCTCAGTTGAACCCAAGAGAGAATAAAGAAGAGGAGTGTAATAACATTGAAAAGCAGCTAGACGATGACTATCTAGAAAAGTTCAGGCAAGACACCAAGTGCAACACATCAGTTACATACATGGAGAAATTGACGAATAATGGGGAAGAAACTCTGAAAACAATAAGCACAATGGAGCATCAGGAGTATGATCTATACATAGTTGGAAGAGGGGAAGGAATGGAGTCACCATTGACATCCGGGTTAACGGAGTGGAGCGACTGTCCAGAACTTGGAGCTTTGGGGGATTCATTGGTGTCTGCAAGCTTCACATCGAATGTATCAGTTCTGATAGTGCAACAACATGGTGAAGGAAGTAGTGGAGGAGGAGAGGAACTGGGTCAAGTTGCGGTTGAAGAAGAACACACTGGACGTCTAAAAGAGCAATTTGGGCACATGACATGGCAGCCTCCCCCGAGAGATAATGCTGATAAAGAACCTTTTGTACCTCGTGCAGCTCAATATAATGAAGATGAGTATTGATGGATTAAACTTGAAGAAGAAAAAGCTAGCAACCATTGCATGAACCAATTCTTTGTTAAAGGATCATTAGGAAGTCTATGAAGTACGTAAATATAGTTTGGTTTTGCACATCCCCTGGATAGCGTTTCTTTAATTAGTTAGAGTCCATCCTAATTTGTTTGACTTAATTGTAACTGTGTCGTATTTCTATTTGCTGCTCTCATAGAAGGGTCATTTTTATTTGTTTTTGTAATTGACTGAATCATTTTCATCAAAAATAGTAACTGACTGAATCATTTGAAATGGACAGTATTATTTGCTGTAAAATTGGATAGAATTCGTTTGATGATGGACAGGTAGTAGTTAACAAATGTAAAGGTGACCACCGCGCACTCTTGGTACAGTGGTCACTCCACAAATATAAATGCTTGTAAAGTGTGGGGGGCAAGAGCCATGGTTCAAGTCTTCAAGAGTGAACTTCACACACATATACACTTAGATTAGATTAAAGTAGAAATTCTATCTTGTAAAAAAAAAAAAAAAAAAAAAAGATGTAAAGGTGGATATAGTGATCAATTATTCTTCCTTATTTCTATAATTGATAATGGAGAGCATTGTTACAGGCCTAATACATGTTAGCATATAGCACATTTTTAATATGTTTAGTGTTATCTATAAGTGTGTGGCTTGAATCAAGGCATATCAATTATGGTTTAAGTCTTATACCAAAAGAGATTAGTATGTATGTATGTGTATATATATATATATATATAAACACACACTATCCAACCCTTATGAACATGGGAGGGACCCTTATGGATCAAGTTGATGCATAGCCCAATATCTACAGCATCTTTTTTTTTTAATAATTAAATTATCAATTAGGGGAGGTATTTGAACACTTGAACTCCTTTATAATATTATTTGAGTTACACCTTATAAGGTTCTTAATCCTTTTGCGGTGCCTTAATATATAAAGCGTAAATAAAATGGAATTTTACTTAAAGGCATCATTTTAATTAATTTCCTTTCCGATTGTCCACAAAAAAATGGTTGTAGGAGAAACATGTTTATTTTTCAAAAACAAAAAAGTTGTCATCTTGTGGTCTTACCTTAAGTTGTAAAGTTTTAAATCATCAAACAAGGGACCTAGATTCGAATCCAATCCATAGCAAAAATCAATTAGTGTCTTAACTTTTGACTTAATAATAAAGAACAATCATCATAAAATAAACCCTAAAATTAAGATAAAATCTATTATATCAATAAATAATGGTATAATAATAAATAAAATAAAATAAAAAAGCTGTTGCCTTGGTGGCAATGATTGGGGATAGTGATTAATTGGTAGGTTCCTCAGGGTTAAGCAATTAATGATTGTCTAACCCAGTAGTAAATTCTATGCTGGATAAATAAATACGTCATTAATGCCGTGTATCATTATAAAATGTGAACCAAACCGCCAGTATGTATAGAAATTTACACGCGGTTGGGATATGATAGTAAAGCCATCAACATCATCTACCTCATTATGTTTACTGACCTATCCCACCACTTTTGAGTATCTAACCACATAACCAAGCTAGAAAGTAGTGGATATTCATCCATTTTTTCAGTCAAGCAGCATATTTTGGTATCAGCTGCAACGGCACGTTTTTTGACAAGAGAAAGATTGCATATTCATATCACCATCAAACACTCCTTCACGTCCAAGGTATCAATGTTCCTCTTCCTGTCTGACCCTTCACCCAATCACTAATATTTTTGTGTTTTTTTTTAGAGATGTAGAGAAGGAGGGGGGATTTGAATTTTGTTTTGTTCATGCTAATCAACAAGGAAGAAAGGATAGTCTCTCACTCTCTCCTCTCTCTCTCTCTATAAAAGAGAAAATGGATATCAAACTCTCTTTGAAGTTCACCCTCAATTCAGTGTAAGAAATCAATGATTGATGCGCCCTCATTAGGCTATCTTTCAAATTCTAAGCATATATGTGAAATTTCTTATATATGGAATATATATTTCTACATATCTTTTTATATTTTCATGAACATTTTCATCATGTCTTGGTGCTATTATATTGTTAGTTTATGGGGTATAGCTTCTTTTAGTGATATGAAAATAAATTGAGGATTGTCTAATTAAGCTATATCTAAGAAGAAGTGATACTATAAAAAGTTTTATCTAAGAGAATAAGCTACTTTTTTTTTTTTTCTCTCAATAATTCAATTATTATAATAAGAAAGATGTGATTTAAACTAATCAGTTGAATTACAAGACTCTTAGTAGAATAAGCTATCTAGGTAGTTTAATTACATTTTTAAGCATATGAAACCAAAAGGTATCTCATACTTAAATTTTAGAATATGCTCGTTTTGTTAAGGTTTTTTGGTAAAATGACATTATCCATCATTTACTAATCGTTATTAGTATAATTAGATGCTTAATTATAGTTTCTCAAAAAAAAAAAAAGATGCTTAATTATAAAGAAATGTTTGCTAGCTAGGATGTAATTGATTCCCAAATTGCACTCTCTTATAGAAGCTATAGGACAGATTGACGAACAAAAATTGTTTCTGTTAAGGCATGTTGCATGATGGATTAGTTTTTTGTCTTTACTTTTTGCAGTGTTCAGTAGTACCCTTTTTCTCTTCTGCGTTGCTGGAATATATATTAAAGCTGCAAAAAACTGACGAGAAGAAGGTTCTGAATTCTGATATGAATGCAAAAGGCTCACCCGCTACTGTTATGGAACCAACAGAGTACATGGGGTTTATGGAGGAGGACCCCATCATCATCGATAGGTTAAATTCATAACACTGTTACCTTTTCTTTTCTTTCTTTCTTTCTTTTTTTTTTTTCTTAAAAATAATTGAAGGAATAAAATATTGTGTATACTTTTTTCTTTACAACAAGTGGGTGTAGAACCATGCACACTTTGATTAGATATTTTTTTTTTTTATTTAAATATAAAAATATTTTTTTCATAGATAGATATAATTTAATTTTATGGTTTTATGATAATTCTTCTTTATCATTAAAACAAGACATTAATTAGTTTATCCCATTTTTTTTTCTTTTTTTATAAATAAAAACCAAATTTTTTATTAAATGAATAAAATATTTTACTAATTGAGCTAGCTTAAATTCACATAAATATATTTTATTTGAACATGTATGCTTGAAAAAAATATTAGATAACACCAATAAATACTGATTATCAAATTCTTTAAAAAAAATTATTAATATAGAACATATGACATAAATTATGTTTGCACTTTTCTCTTATTCTTAGATTTGCGGTTTGGCTAGCCAAGGTGTATAAAATTGTGTTAAGCTTTCTACCAAAAGACCATCTGATAAATAATACTAATAGAACACAACATATCCAAATAATGAGAGCACAAAAATTTATGCAGCACCAACCAATCAGTTATTGAAATAATGAATTCGGTGACCCAACCTTCTCCTCTACCTGAGAATAATTCATTCCCAGATTACCCCATTAAATATGTTTCTTTCTCCCTCACCTTCATCATTTATTTTCATTTTTATTGAGTTAGGTCAATGGTTCAACTAGACCCCAAATTCTCTGTACATATCATTTGATCACTGTCCAGTCAGGTCCATATATATTATCCTTAATTTTATTTGTAACAGACTTACATACCATATTTCTCATATTAATATATATCTTTATCTATAATTTAAGAGCAATCCTTCCCCCCCCCCCCCCTTTTTTTTTGTTGGAAGTCAATTTAAGAGTAATCTTATCCTATGTACAAAATTATTTTTTTCTCCTGTATGCTAAGACTGTCTGATGCTACTTTTATTATGTACCAATCAAAATGTGTCACATTAATATTTGTGAAAATTTTGTATCACTATGTTTATTAATAATTTAATTAGACAAAAACAAATATGTTGTTACATAATAAGTTGTATAGGTCATCTAATATGAAAAATAATTATAATTAGAATATGGTGCTACAATTAAAAGACTTCTAAGAAAAGGATTTGGGAGAGGGTTAGTAGAATATATGCAATTAATGTTGCTCACTCAATCCATTTAGGTAGGATTTTGGGTTATTCTCAAAAAAAAAATAAAAAATAAAAAAAAAAGGGGGTAGGATTTTGGGTTAGGTTATCGACCATTAATGTATGGATGAAAAATATAATAAATAAATATATAAGGAAAGAATATAGGAAAGAAAAAAGAATAACAAAGGGTAGCAATGGATTCATTGGACCAATGTGAATTTATGGTGATAAACAAGACCTTTTTATGGGAATAACATAGTGTATATATCTGAGTCAAAAGCTGGCAGGATATGTATTCTCGTATGTTATGTTTGTTAAATAGCGGGAAATCAGATAAAACTTGCGCGGGTGGCAAGCCAAACTGCAAATCTTTTCTCTCCATATTTATCTGATCTATATTTGGTCAATCCTCCATAATAGTGGTGCTTCCTTGTACTACTCTCTCTCTCTCTCTCTCTCTCTCTCACAGTCACACTTAGAGACTGCTTGCTGAGAAGGGAAAGATAAGTGTTAGTACTGCAAGGAACAATAAGTGGGGTAATCTCGAAAACCAATGATTCTTTTGTTTCTACAAGAAAGTTATGATTTTTATATATATGGTTATTATTTTATAGTCCATGCATAAAGTCATGTAGCTAGGCCTGCAAAGATGAACGTTGATCGTTAATATTATAATGAGTTATATGTCAAGCATGAGGAATATGTTTTGTTTTCGGCTTTTTGTGGAGCAGGCCGGCAGAGAGACAAAGATCTCTCTTGGGCTTTTCATGGTCTTTCTCTATTTTTTAATGTTGAGTTTTGAAATGTTATTGATTAATCAATGAGAGGCTTTGTCTAAAAAGAAGAGGATTTTTTGTGTTTTTGTGTTTTTGTTTGTTTGTGTTGGTATTGATATTGGTGGTGCTGTGGGGGACTTTGTGCAAACAACAGAAGAAGAAGAATAAGAAGAAACCAGATAGGAATGGAAGCCAAAGGTGGAGAAGTGAGACGTTTACACATTATTTACTTCCTTAGTCATATGGGTCGAGTTGAGCACCCTCATCTCGTTCGTGTACACCATTTCAATCGTAATGGTGTCTATCTGAGAGGTGACTAGCTAGTCATGAGTCTATTTCTTTCTCAGCATGAATTGCGATTTGTGTTCTTAGGTGATTGTTGGGTGCTGATGATTAATTTGTTTCATTATTTGTGTAAAAGATGTTAAGAGATGGCTTTCGGATCTGCGAGGAAAGGACATGCCAGAATCTTTCACTTGGTCCTACAAGAGGTATCTAATTCAATCATTCCCCCCATCAAAACAAGGGGCTTTCACTTAGTTCTATCTCTTTGAATAACTGATTAAATTCATGTATGTATCAGAACAAGTAGGACCAAGAGTGAGGGGAGAGTGAGAATAATGATCAAATTTACCATTTCCTAATAGATTAAGCTTTTAAAAATATCAGTAATTTATCACTAGTGTTCCTTGTGTTAAGACTGGTTCTGAATGGCAGGAGGTACAAGACAGGTTATGTTTGGCAGGACTTGCTAGATGATGATCTTATCACTCCTATATCTGACAATGAATATGTGCTCAAAGGATCCGAAATTATCAATACCCCATTTGGTTAGTCAATTAATTAGTATCATTGACTTATTTTATTTGAAATTTTCCATAACTTTAATGGAATTGTAACTGATGGTGTTTACATTCTGTCTGTGTTACAAAATACTTCCCATTTAATTCAAACTCAAATTGATTGCTCTAGAAGTTAAAGATCATGGTTCACACTCTGAAAAAAAAGCTTCAATATTGAAAAAGCAACAGCCTGTTGAAGTTGGAGTCCTAGCTGAAGAACAACACCTGGAGCAACCTTTGACTAATGAAGAATATCAAACACAGCCAGATTCTAAAGTCAATACCTCAACAGAGTTCTCTTCTGAAATCACTGAAGAATCAACTTGTTTCGGCTCTGAGAGGTCAACGTTAGCCAATGATTCACCGAAGCTTGAAGAAGAGAAGCAAGAGCAGAGTGAGAAATTCGAAACTGCTTCTTTTTATTCAGCTCTGTTGAGTAGGAAGAATAAAAAGAAGAGCAACAAGAACAAAGAGGAAAATGCTGGTACACCAGCCTCAGCATATTCATCATCTTCGTCTTCAAAATCCACGTTTACAAAGAGCAAGACCTATTCAGGTGGAGCTTCTAGCATGATTCGCAATTTTATTAGGTGTGGTGCTGTGGATACCAATGATGCAGTTTTAATCATGATGAATCGGGCAAACAGAACAAAGACTTGTGAAGAAGAGATATTGGGAGGGCATGGGACTAATTGGAATCAAGGGGAGCAGCAGCAGCAACAACAACAACAAAAACAACAACATCGAGAACAGCAGAAAGCTAGGTAGGTCAAATTAATGAATGTTTTCACAATTATTAAAGTCTTTAACATTTTGCATAGATATGATACACAGGGCAAAATTTACGTGTAGTTCATTGTGTATTGTATCTTAGATTTCTCAATGAAATTCAATCATGTGGCAGGCTTGAATTTAGTTATTGTGAAGATTACACCATTTGTGCTACATTATTCAATGCAATTACAAGATTGAATTTAATTGGAGAACTTAACATATTGCATATAGAGGGACTGCAGCTAAGTTTTGTCCTATTATGTAAGAATAAAATAACAAAGATTAATATTGAGTTGCATTGTTGGTGCAGGGAAAGCTATGATGGAGGACATGGTTCACAGAAGAAGCATAGTGAATTTTCTAAACAGAAGGCCGTTAACACTGCTTACAAGCCAGCGGCTGGGCCAAATTGCTCGTAAGTGATGCAACCTATCTTGCTAGTACTGAGTTAAACCAATGTTGTCGTTCTGGGTTGACCAGAATCTCCATTTGTTACAAATAGATGTTGCAGGGTACCATAGTCAGAATAAAAAATATAGGCTTTGATTCTTTTGACTGACCAAGCCCAACTGAGGTGCGTGACCCAAAATATAAATCAGAATCATCAGAAGTAAGAAGAAGAAAAGTCGAATGCAAGCCATAATCACTGGAGAGTATGACAAGTGGTGAAGTGTTTAACCAAGTGGGCATCTTTTTAAAGTCAAAGACTCAGCCTCAATGGAATAGGATTAGTACAAATCAGCACAAGTCAAATTTCTGTTTCAGTTAAAAACAAAATGAAAATATAAAGTACATGAATTGTTGATTATGATAGGCATTAATACTACAAATGAGTGTTGTCAAGTTATGGTTAATTATATATTTCTTGATTAAAAGGTTGGTTTCTATTTTATATTCATAACCTATCATTTCTGCTGAGCTCATGAGCCATCTGGTCGATTATATCCTGTTAATATAATCTGTTTAAAATAATCCATGTATCAAGTGGCCAAATTCAATAGCAAAGTTAGTCACGGATCACTATCAGTTGTTGACACAGATAAAAATTAATGATCTTTGAGAATGTGTAGCATGATGCATAGGCCAAATCATACTCAGCAATAAGCACAAGCTACTCAACTTGGGGTTTAAAGCTAGAGGGAATTGTAGTTCATATCCTTGTGATTGCATAGAACCATAAGGTGACCAAAATTCTTTTTACTTATTGCAGGCAGTGTGGGAAGTCGTTCAAGCCAGAAAAAATGCATAAGCATATGAAGTCCTGTAGGGGAATGAAAGCATTTGCAAAGACTGCAGCAGTTAACACTGAGAAGGCTCCATCTGCAGAATCAATAACTTCCTCCCATAGGAAATCAACAAGTGGCTATTTTTTGACCAATTAAGTTGTTTTTGAGTTAATTTCTGTTGATTTTCCAAAATTGTGAGGGAAAAGAAAAGGCCACCTTTTTTTTTAGCTAATGTACAGCAGGTGATCAGAGTAGAAATGAAATATCCATCTGCTCATTTTTGTTGACAATCGGTCTCCTATTATGGAGGTTCAGATTCCTCTATGATCCTATATTACCACATCACATCCAGATAAAAATTGCAAGAATAAACCATAAATGGAAAGGAAATTAAAGTGGACATGAAAAAACCACATTTTGGAAAAAGGACAGATAAGGTAATAACTGTGATCCAAATGGCGGATAAAAAATTTAGCAAAGACCTACATGGAAGTCAACTATACATTTCAATGATATAGCACATGTTTCAGTCATGACAAAAATTCTGTGATAGTCATAGGACATCCTGTGATAGAACTCCAGGGCAAAAATACCATATTCTTTGTGCTGTAAAACTCTCGACAGTAATCCCCTACCTGGACAAGAAATTAGTGGTTGATAGTGTAATCACTGTTAGTTCTTGTGGTATGTATCTAATTAACAGAAACAATGGTGGAATCAACATGCTCTAATAGGAACCCATATAACTTCTTTCTCAAGTCATCTATCCTCTCATCAACCCCAACTCCACCCCCAACCAGGTCATCCAACCACTGATTCACCCTTTTAAGTTGCCCGAGAAGATACGCAATTTCTGATCTTTCCTCTCTGCTTTGCTCAAATCCCATGTTTAATGAATCCTCCAAATACTTAAAGAACCATTCACGAGAAACCAGGAGCAATTTTTCAGCCAAAGTTGCTGTCTCTTTCAGTCTACATCCCTTAGAAGAGTCCTCCCTTACAGTATTTGTTTTCTTTGTTGAATTATGTTGTGAAGGAGTTGGCATCCGCTTTGCATTTGACTCAGATAAAGAGGTTCCATGATTTCTATGATTTTTTTTATCTTGAGGAGAATTACTTTCAGAATTCAATTCCTTTGGATTCTTATCTATGATGACATAATGAATTTTCTCACCATTTTGAAGACTATTCTTTTCTTGCATTCTGAAAAGATTGAACTTGGAAAGATTAGTCCCTACTGCAGCTTGAACCCAAGACGTGGCATTCTTATCAGTGAAACTTTTACATGCATCTGGCAATGAACGCTGAAGGCTACAATAACCATTTGACTTGGCTTCAGAAAGTGTTATGCTCTGTAAGGAATTGACAACTTTTCCAGCTCTCTGCATACTTAGATGAAGGTCCAAAAATTGCTCCACCAGTGTTCCTGCAGGAACTTTCTGAGAGGTATCACAGAGTTCTGCAAACGTACTGAAAAAATAAAACTTGGTCATCATATATATTCCAAGCTTGAAATATTTACTAAAGGCATCATGCTCCATATTAGTCTAGATTTTCTCTTTTTTTTGGAAAAAAATCTGGAAAAACACGTATATACCCTGTGTATCATAGTCATTAGCAGTTGACAACATCATTATATGGTATTAAAGGAGATTATAATTTTTTATGGTAACAAGGACAGTTTACTAATGAAAAGTTCATATGCATCTTTGTAGGAAGAGAAAACTAGCAAAGTAGGTCATTTTCACCAAATGAACTACTTAACTGCTTATGTCTACAACAAAGCACACCCCTGTCAACACAGGGGGGGTGGGGGTTGGGGGATTCCAGCAAAACGTGATGGCAGGAAAATTAAATCAATGTAAATTGAGCAGATTATAATCCAAGTAGTTTCATGGTAAAAATCATATAATATAGAACTTAGGTGCACTAAAATAATGTGAAATTGCTAAACTTTCCTAAGTAGGCTACCAACATTCACATGCTAGAAGAAGAAATGCATGTAATCAATGAAAGCTAGAACAGGGGAACAGAAACAAGGAAATGGAGAAATATTCCGTAAGCTACAAGCTGACCACCAGGACTTGTTTTATGTAAGTCATCCCACCCCCACCCCACCCCGAAAAAAGAAAAGAAAAGATGTATACCAGCATTTGACATCATAAATTCTGCCAGAGAGAGTACTAATGGCTGTCACCAACACTTACCCATCCATATTACCCCTGCAAAAGACCTATAACAAAAGCAAATTACTTGAAGGCCCTAAATTTAGTAATGTCACCTACTCACCAATTATTTCACAAACAAGTAGAATAATCTAGCCTGGCTGCATATGAGATATCTTCTGTAGTTGCATGACGGCCTTAAGTAATTCACTAAACAAGCACTGGGCAAATACGGTCAAGAAAAAGATATTAAAGGTTGTTATTTTTGCTTTTCTTTTTTTCTTTTTTTGAGGTGGTGAGGGTGAGGCTTTTTGGCAGACCTCATGTGTTACACACATGCTACTGTACCCTGGGTATCTGAACGAACTAGGTGATGTACAAAAATTATTTATGCAGTTCTATCACTTTAACCTTATTCAATACATTGGAGAATTTCAGATTTATAGTTCACCTCCCAAGCATAAGCAATTTCAGGCTGTGCCTGTCACCCAATAAATCTTCCACACTGAACACTAGGTAACATGAAGGTACATAAAATTCTTGGTATATACATTAACTAATGCTTCACATCATTCTTGCCCTGAAATGTACTGCATCTACACACCTGTTCTCCACACTGAATAACAAGTTTGATCCATTTACATTTCAACAATCCAGTTCCATCACATTTGAGCAATCCAGTAAAAGGAAACTTTGACTCTAGAGTCTGGATTTCCACTTAGCATATTGGATATCATCTTTGCCCTCTGATCTGAAGATGAAAAACATTCATAACTCATCTCCATTCTTGGTTTTTCTTTCAATAATGTGTCTTTTCAAATGCATTTCATAAGTCCAGGATATGGTCCATGATTGCCATGATTCTTCTTCTGACGTGTTCTTCTTTCCAAACTCATATTCAAATCTGTACCAAAAACACCTTCTGCAGCACAACTGAACTAGGCATGCCAATGCCCTCCAAGAGGCAAGACAATCTTGATAGTTGGCAATTCATAAGTAATGAAACTTCCAATAGACAGTAGAAGCTTCTATTCCAGCATGTCTAATGCACAAAACAAATTAATCTATATAAGAATGACAAGATTAGATGAGTAGCTTCAGTGGTGCACCTTCATGCACTCAATATCTGGATACAACGGCTTGCTTGGTAGAATATTGTGGGACACTTCCCTTTTCAGTATTGGACCTCATTCAAGATATTCTCTTTCTTTTCTTTTTTCTTTTTTTCTTTTCTTTTTTTCTTTTTTTGAGATAATCAAGAAAGCCTTTTTTATTGAAACAAGCTGGGAGAAGCCAGCAAAGACAGTACAAACCAGGCTAGAGACCAGCCATACAGCCAACAGTCCTACTTTAAGCTTCCAATGCTTTGGAAAATGTATGTCATACCTCAGAAAGATACCAAATTTTGTTCCTTAAATTCTCCTAGTACAATGGTTCAAGAAGTATCCACTTCTCCAATATGACTAACATTTCCACTCAACAGCATCAAGACTCAAGTAACAATGTTCTTCAGGAAATTTACACTATATATATATATGGAACTAATAGGTTATGCAGTAAAACATAGGATGAATTCATTGTTGTCTATTCATGATCGGGAGCACTAGAGACTCTTACCGTGTATTTCAACATGTTTATCAAACACAATATAAGCTAAGGGATGTACTGCATAGCATTAGGAAAAATTCAAACTATTAATACTCATTATTCCATAGAAAGATGTAAATAAATATGGAAAATTACCGCCAAAAAATATAACGCAAAACGCAAAAGAGTATAAACTGTATACCGCATGCAATTGATGATACCCTCCGCAGCAGATGCTTCTTCTAATTCACGTACAGCAGCCAAAAATGCGACATTTCTATGAGACACAGCTTCCTGAAAAGGGTCAATGTCAATGTCAATATGGCATAAAACAATAAGAACTTGGCATCAGATAAACTGGAAGTATGGAACTTTATTAAAACATGAACCATACCTTTCCAAGATTATTTATAGTAGATGGGAGTGCATTCCACAAAATCCTCTGGTCAGACCAAGTCTTGAAATTGAGGGGCACATTAAGCAGATGAATTGGGATAGTGCCCCCAGATGATGATTTCAAATCCTTTTTTGAAGTCTTGCTCTTTGATTTTGGAGAAAATACGTCATTTTTGTTTTGCAATGGTGAAACACTCAAACTTGGAGGCTTCGTTGGTTTATCATTCTTAGAAGCTTTCTTATCAGAAATCACCTGCAGCAACATCCAGCCATTAGCTTCATGGAAAACACCAATGTGAGATTTGTAGAATGGAGTACAAGTTGAAGCAATAAACTTTAATTTCACACATGCGACACTTGTCCAGAAACCAGAATGACAAAAAGATGGAAAGATCTAATTTTACCCATCAAATTTGTCAAACCCAAATCAGAACATTTTTATTTTTTTGGCTTATTAATGATTCAACGGGTATCATGTTCTCCCAATCATTAAAGAGACATATCCAGATAATATAATCTACACCAGAATGCACAACTGTCAAATAATAAACCTGCCAACTACCCAAAATGACAAAGCCAAAGACTTGCTGTAGCTGTAAATGTTTACAATATAGGTGCAACATAAATTAAAATTTACAACGGCATTGGCACTATATAATTTTTGGCATACAAGAACAAATATATCCCTAATTCCACAATCAAATTCTTTACAAACATTTAAGCAGAACTAAAACATCTGAAAGTTTAAAATAAAGGATTAGGTTCAATACACTACATTACTATCTAACTATAATAAATTCAATCCAGGGCCCAGACAGAAAAAGTGTGTAACTGCTCTATTTTACTGCGCATAGGATTGTACAAGATACTTCATCATATTGAATGGTGCCATTTCTGAAATAGCTGCCTTTCTCATCGAAAGGCTCATTGAGATAATCAATTAAAAAGTTCAATTTTCATATAAATTTAAATGGCTCAATTCAATCCCCATGGATAATCACAAAAAGGAAGGGGCTTTAACAGTAAGCTATAGACTAGAAACACAACAGTGCAAATTTAATGCCAAAATGTCACAATACAAGCATCCTTCTACCACCATGCTTGATAAACAACCAAAGAAACATAAGAAGAAGAAATAGCCAAAATGCAAAACACAAAAAAGCATTGTGAGAAAACAAGGAAAAAGGGTAGTGAAAAGTTTCAAACTTGAAAAGCAATAAAACGTAGGTGCACAGCCACAGACACAAAAGGTGTAAGAGAGAACATTACAGAAGCATTATCCGAAGAATTGCAAACTTGTTTGGACTTTGAACTCAATGTAGTAGTAGTAGTACGAGCAGCATTAGTCCTAGAAGTCGAAGTAGAAGTAGCTTTAGGACTCTGATCCCAAACCCTCCTTGCGGAATCCAAACTCAACCTCCTCAACTGTAGTCCCTCAACTTCCACATTCTTAGGCTTGGCCTTGGTCTTGACCACCTTGGCATTGTGAAAATCACGCTTTGGTGTAATGGGCAACAAATCAGAGGGCACCAAATCAGTGGGATTGCCAACGCAGGTACAAGGGCTTCTCTTGCTTTTGGGAACAGGTTTCAACCCACGAAGAACTGGAACTGGAGAACCCAAGTCGAGCCGTGAGGCATAAACAAACTGACCCAGTTGAATCTTGTCGCTGTAAATCAAGTCCACATCATTGTCTAAGATTGAAACGTAGGCTGAGTGAAGTGAATCCGAGACTTTCAAGAAGAACCCTTTACTCTTCCACGGATCATTGTCGTGGTCATTGGGTAGAGAAGGCACAATCTCAATGACTTGGAGAAGAGCTGAGCGGTGCTCTCCTGTGACTTTCACGTCCTTGTTGCCTGCATGTTGGAGAAGCTTAGAAAGAACACCAGGAGTTAGAGAAGCCATAGTGTCATATGTGAGTGATTTTCTCTTCAATGTAGTTATGGAAGTTCAACAGTTTTGACACCACCATGGGCATGGTACTGTGGCAGAGAGAGAGAGAGAGAGAGAGAGAGGAGGAGGAATTGATGTTGTGGGCACGTGGCGAATAGGGATATGGTTTGCTTGAGATTTTCAAAACTTTTTGCAGCACAAGCAAGAGGGAAAAGGACAATACAAGGTTGAGGTTTCGAGGTTTATCCCACAGGCAAAAGCTAATGAGGACAAACAGAACCATCTTTCTCTCGTTTAAATATCAACCCAAATGGCAAATATGAATATCATAAGCTACTTTTTTTTTTAATTTAAAAGGGAATTTTATTTTCTCTCTCTCTCAAATTTTTTTTTTTTTTTTTTAGTTTTTGATGAGCTCTCTCAACTTTTTTATTCATTTAGAAAAACTAATTTTTAGGTAAATAACAATTAATATATCATTGTCAAACAAAAAATTATCAATCTCAAAAAGATTGTGTGGATAGGATATTAATTATTGTTTTCAATTTTTCATTTTTTTAAAAATAAAGTTAAACTGCTTATGAATATTTACGAAAGTAGAAAGTAGCCAAAAAATAAATAAATAAACTATATTTTTGGCTTTTCCTTATTGAAATTTTGGACAGATTCACTTTTGATCGTTTAAATTAAAAATTAAAAAGTTTGAATTTGGTTCTTACAATTTAAAAGAAATGAAAAAAAAAAAAAAAGAAAACTCCCTACATCTATAGGTTAGATTTGATTTTAATCCTTTAAACACGTTGTTAACTTATTTTGATCCTTAAATATAAGATTAGTTCAATTTTAATCTTTAAAGAAATCAGTTTTCCAATTTAGTTTCAATTTTTTTAAACCTTTTTTTTTGAGGATATTTTTTTTTTCTTAAAAGACCAAAATGTGATCGATATATTATAATTTAGCCATTATTAACATGTGTATCTTTTCTTTTTTGCACAGTTAATCCTATTTTAATTAGTCTAAAAGGTTTAAAATATTGAAATATACATGGTACATGTAATTAGAAATTTATTATCTTATTGCCTGTATTTTTAACATAATTTTCTTTTATAAATGTATTTTGAACATTCTTGTTAACTTATACATGCTAAATAAAGTTACCTTATGATATTTGAAAACAACGAGCTACCTTTGAAATGATGGGAATTACACCATGCATCTATTTTGTCGTGTAACAAATCTTTGAACTAACAAAAGTTAAAAATTATGGTATATTTTAGGAGTATGCTCCCTTACTCTCATAAAAGGGTGGACCCTACTATAGAACCCCACCCCTCTATAAGAGGGAGAGTTTATACTCCCAGAACATGCAATAACAGTCCATAAAAAATATGATTTTATTGTACAAAATTCTTGTGTTTGTGATTTTGTGACTAATAAATAATTAGGTAAATTACGCTAACAAGCTCAAGATAAAACAAAATTATAATCCTTATACCCGATTTTTATGAAATTACATTTCATCCCTAAATAATCAAAAATAATTAACTGTGGGGCCCATGGGCCTGACAGCCACAGCCCATCGCGTAATAGGCCCAAGGCCAGCGCCGAGGATGACTGACCAGCCAAGGCTAAGTTAGACAAAGCCTCTTTTTTGACCTACGCTGAGGACCTCTTCGTCCTCGGCATACTAAGAATAATTTTTGGGAGGAGACAAGCCCAGAGCAAGCTGTCACATTCACCTACCCCTCTGGCTGCATTAATGGGGATATAACCCCTTAGCAGGGCAACGTTGATCAGTGTGAACCACTTGAGTACCAATAAGGCCTCTGATGGGACGGATGGCCAGAAGGAAGGCGAATGGATAATCAACAGATGGACGAAGGAGATAGGAAGATGAAGGCTATATAAGAAAAGCAAGTAAAGTAAAGAAATGAGGGAGAGGAAAAAGTAAAAGGGCTCCCTCGGCCACGGGCTGAGGAGCATTCCCTAGTTGTAAACAGTTACCTTTTTATATAAAAGAAAAAACGTTCGTGCATGGTAAACGGCGGCCAGTTCCTAAACCTTCTACCCATTCTCTATAAATCTATTGTTTGGGCTTGTTGGGCTGAAAACTCATTCATATTTTGGGTCCAATCCATTTTGTATCCCTACATTAACAGTTCAACCCCTTTTCCCACCCTCTAAGTGATCAAAATAGTTTATTCTCTACTGTTAAAATAGTTAAGAAAAAGAAGTGAGTAGTGTTAATTAATCTGATCATTTGAGAATGCTCTAAAACATCAAGTATAACGAGTCTCATCTCATTATAAGTCGTAAATTGAATATTTTAAGTGTGTATTATATGGGTGTATGGTGAGTCTCATATCAAGTATTTATTAAGGCTTTATTTAAGAGGAGAGAATAAAATGGAATGGAAAGAAATGAAAATAATCATTTTAAAATATTATTCTATTCCCTTGTTTGAGAGTTTTAATGGAGGGAATGGAAAACTCATTCCCTTATTTTAGAGTTTAAGTAATAGGGAATAGAATGGGTAGGAAGGAACACTCATTCTTCTCCATTCCCTTAAAATCTCAAATTTTCATTCCCTTGAAATTAAGAGGAATGGAAGGGAGTGAAATTAGATTTAATATTTTTTTTACTAAAACTCCTAAAAATATCCCTGTATATTCAACTTTTTATTTTAAAATAGGGGTCTAATAATAATATTGTCATAAAATTATTACAT
The DNA here is from genome assembly GCA_030445155.1 of Quercus variabilis. NCBI lineage: Eukaryota > Viridiplantae > Streptophyta > Magnoliopsida > Fagales > Fagaceae > Quercus > Quercus variabilis. Next base: position 1,057,321 of record CP129448.1, on the reverse strand, counting down.
TACATTCCCTCCATGTAGCTCCTAAACAAGATTACTTACATTTCATTCATTTTTATTCATTTCCATTCTTTTATTTTAAAGCATCTAATCAAGATTACTTAATTCCATTCCATTCTTTTCCATTCCTTTTCTTTACTTAAATACATTCCATTCCATTCTATTTCATTCCCTTCCCTTGTGAACTCCCAAACGGAACCTACATGAATCTTGGATATATAATTAAGAAAAAGGTTAACACATGCTTGATTTAAGAAATATTTTTAAAAACTTTTATGGAAAATACAACAACTATTTCATAAAACACCTTTTTTTTTTTTATATATTTTTCATGAAAGTAATAATAAAATTTTCCTAAAGTGTTTATTATAAATGCCTTAAGGCACCCGGACCCTATAAGTAATTATGAAATACTCTAATTAAAGTTTAAAACTTTAAATAGTCTTTTTCTTTCCACTCAAATAATATGCATTTTAAGAAAAAATAAATAAAGAAAATAAAAGCGGTACTAGTACATTATGAAGATTGTTTGGATCCGATTAATATATGTCTTAAAATACTAATTATCCATTTTATGAAACTTTTTTATGAAAAATTAAAAAAAAAACTATAAAAAAAAATATTAGTCACTTTTCATCTTCTCATAAAACATGTCCTAAACTGATTTATTAATTAATGAATGTCCTATGTCTCCAAACTCCACCTAAATTTTTACAGTGGATGTGAAAATTTTGACTATTAAATTGTATGTTTTTATTATATTTTTTATGTTTGTAAAATTTCAACGAGATTAAAAATCAATAGCTATGTCATTAATAACATATTTAAGTTTCAAATTTTTGTGATAAAATATTAGGAACAAAAATAAGTTTATTAATTAAATACTAAATAACATCTTATTTAAATTTAATTTAATGTGTACATTAAAAATATAAATAACTTATAATTCAATTGTTAAATTTTTAAATTTTAAATTTAATATTTTAATAAATAAATGTATGACTAAAGAAATTTTGTTTTTATTTTTAGGCATTCGTTATTTTCGAAACCCAAGAAAAGATATTTAAATAATGCAGAGGTCGCAATCAGGGTCAAAACTGTTGAGTGTTGACAACTGAAAAGAACTTGAAACTGAGATGTCTCTGTCGGAGGCCCAATCAGCAGACAGTTAGGCTTACCGAAGAAGTGGAATCCCACCACTGTGCCACTTACTTTTTCTTTCTGTTTTTTATTTTTGTTTTTGGTAAACCTTGCAACTTCAAGATAAAGCACAATTCAAGCTTGGTCAACAACTCGTGGAAAAGTCATTGTTTTTACCCATTTAATATCACATGATGTGAACAATTCCATAAACTAGTTTTCTTGGTTGGTAAGACCCAAGAACACAGAAAAATTGCTTGAATTACCCCCTCCAAGTACACATATAAATGCACATGTGAGTCCTTACCCCTCTAAGACCTTTTGCTCATTACACCTCCATGACTCAAACCATAGATTTACTTGAAGCATTCTCAAGTAAGAGCATTAGCATTAGGGAATGCTAATGCCAAATCTAAGAGAAATTTGGCATTTTAAGTTTAAAAAACCCTTGCATCAGGGAATTGTAAATAGCAGTATTGCAAATTTTTTTGCAATACTGTTATAGTACAATTCTAAACATAAAATTGCACTGTTCACAGTATTGAAAAAAAAAAAATTTACTCTTCCTTTTTCCCCTGAAATTTCTCTCTCATCCCTCTCATTTTTTTTTTTGGTTCTCTTCTCTCTTTTCCTTCTCTGTTTCTCCATCTGCTCCCTCATCTCTGAAGCTTCATCGCTGAAATTTTTCACCCATCTCACACGGCCTCTCTCTCATTGCACCAGTGCTGGGTTTTGGATTTTTGAGGTTGGAGGTTGGATCAGCATGGATCAGTGAATTGGGTTTGCATCGTTGGGCCGGGATCGGTTGATGGTGGGTTTGGATCAGTTGATCGGTGGGTTTGAAATGGTGGATCTGTTGATTGGTGGGTGGATCATTTGGGTTGATCATCGGTAGCTCTGATGGTGGCTCTGGTGATGATTTTTAGGTATTTTCGATGGCCTGGGTTTCAAATTAGCGGTGTTGGTTTGTTGATCAGTGGCTTGGGTTTGCTGATTAGTGGCTTGGGTGGTGGGTGTGGTGGCCGTTATTGGCTCTAATTGGTTTGATGGTTTTTGTGTGTGTGGCTCTGTTGATGGTTTGTGTTTATGTGTGTGTGGCTTTGTTATGGTTGGGTTGTGGCTGAAGTGGGTTGTTGGTTGTCGAAGATTGCCAGTGTTTAGGTTCGGCGAGGTCATGGTGAGATCGTGGGTTTTTCTGGGTTGGGTTTTTTTGGGTTGGGTCCGGCGAGGTCATGGTGAGTAGTGGGCAGTAGTGGCTTGGGTTTTTCTGAGTTTTTTTGGGTTTTTGTTCCAATGGGTTTTTGTTCCCCTGAGTTTTTCTGGGTTGATCATTGGCTCCAGCTGGCTTGATGGATTGTGTGTGTGTGGCTCTATTTAAGGTTTGATGTTTGTGTTTGTGTATGTATGTGTGGCTCTGTGTGTGTGGTGATGGGTTTGGATAGGTTGATCGGTGTATCATGGGTCTGTGTGTGTGTGTGGCTTTGTGTGTTGAACCGGTGCTAGAGGTTGAGGGAGAAAGAGAGGGGGAAAAAAAGACTGTTGGAAAGCCCAGGAAAACCAAAAGTTACGGTTAGAAAAAAATAATAAAGAAAGATTAAAAAATAATATTTTAATAAAAATAAAGTTTTGGAATGTTGGAAGTATTGTAAAATGGGATTTTATAATGATAAAGTGGCTTTTTGGAATGGTAAAATAGAGTAGAATTTGAATTCTCTGATGCTAATGCTCTAATTAATATCTCTATCTCTTCTTGTGCATAAAATGAGCAAAAGGTCCCTTTAGATTTAAATTAAGGTGATATCACTTAGGGTTGTTGTTTGGTGGTAGGAGTCTTTGCATCGTTTCACATAATATTTGAAGATGGATTTGAGTAGGGGTTCTTCTATTAATGTGATTTGTCCACAATAATAGTTTCATCAAAACTCCGATAGTACATGTAGTATTACTTATTACTATCACAAGACATAAAATCGATGAGCCCACATTTATAACCTCTTTTTTATTTAGCAAAAAAAAAAAAAAAAAAAATTAACGTCATATCAACTCCGAACATTGAAGACCAAATCCAAAGATTGATTGAATATTGGTAAACATGCTAAGCAACAAGCTTGGAATTGCACAAATAATGTGTAGGACATAAGTAGACGTGCTAACCAACAACATTGAGGGAAACGCAATAAATATATATAATTCAACCTCCTAATCCAAGCCATATATTTATAATTCAACAATGGTGATGCTTTTATATTTTAGTTACCTATAAGTAACGTTTAAAAAAAAAAAAAATTGGCTGAATAAGAAATATATTTATCAATCAAACAGGGCTACAAAAACACACGGACCAGCCCAATCTTGTAAAGAAGAGATGAAAGTGAGACCTCATGTGGAAGAGCCCGGCCCAATCATAAATTTTAATTCTGAAGATGTAAATAGCCTTGAATATTTACAATTTTAATGAGAGAAGATTCCTCATGTTTAAGGACACAATATTTTTTAATTTTTCCATGTGACGTGGTTGAAATGAATATGACTTTGTTGTTATTATTATAGAAAATTGGAACGTTTTATTCTGTAAAAAGAAGAAATAAGAAAAATAATGACATATAACATGTTCTAAAAAACATGGTATGTTATGATTAATTTGTATTATATTTAAAAGTTGAAACGTAGTATTATTGTTAATAAGCCATTGTTGAGCCACATTATCGATACTGTCATTATTTTTTTTTTTTATTGATTTGTTTCTCTAGGTTTTTTGATAATATTAAAAAAAAAATTAAGCATAATGAATTGAAGAGTAATTAAAAAAAAAAGTGGGGAGTTCTTTTTAAATTAAAGTATATGAATGTGTAAAGGTATAATATATGTAAAGTTAAAACTATCCAATATATTATTATGAAAAAAAAAAAATTCAAGATATTTAAAAAAAAAAAAAAAAAACTGTCCAAGATGTTGTGGACTTGTATGAAAGTATTGAAATCAATTCAAGAGATCGGATACATTATGTGAAAGTGTTGAAATCTAATCAAGAGATCGGACACATAAGTAGGGTGTGTCCCTACCATTTCTAAAAAATGGTGATGTAATTGATGATTTGGCACACTTTGCTCTATATTAGTCCATTTTGGTCCATTTCGATCTATTTGATTCACTTAATTCATTAAGGTCTACTTCGGCCCATTGAGTCTACTTTGGTTGATTCTAAATTAATGATAGTTCTAATTAGCTCAATTGGTAAAAAATTTTATTATCGAATAAGATATTTGGGTTTGATCCTCATCTTACACCAAAGACTATATAAAGTGTCTTGGTCTCTCCCAGAAAGAAAGAAAGGTAAAAAAAAAAAAACAAATGACAGCAAAGAAAATTGCTTGAATTTTCGTAGTTGCTATAGCTGAAAGCGTGAAACTCACCTACTTGATTTAAGGTATCAGGAAACAAAAGAAAAAAAGTCATTAATTATTAATTTTTACTAGTGAAAGCGAGTGATTACATGGTGGATACGTTTTATAGTTGACATTCGGTCTATCTCATGAGCACTATTGGATGTCATATTGTGCCAACCTCCTTCAATCATGTGGCTAGAGATTGGTGAATACAATCAAATATCATCACCTTTGTTTGGAACTGATCAAGTTATCAGTTTCTTCAAGTAGGAAGGTGTTCGGTGGTTTAGTCGTGAAAAATGGACAATTTTGAAAACAGACATTCCACCTTTTTTGATAGGCCTTTAAACTACCCTCTTAATTCTTCACCAAGTAATCTCCTTTCTAACCACATATATTTTTATTTTTGTTTTGTCGGAGAGTAATCATGGTTGTTATTTTATACAAGCTAAAAAGCACCATTTCTCTGCTACATCCACTTTTTGCAAGGCAATGGAAAGTGACTACAATTCATGTAAACGCCACTATGATATTACCATGTCAAAGAGAACCAGAAGGCCAACAAATTCCAGTCAGATTTATTCAGCACCAGTTTCCCCATGTCAAGATATTCCTCCTCCTGGTAAAGCAGTTGTGAATGAGTTAGGAGAAGATGAGAGCAGTTCTCACTCAGAAGAGAGTGATCGTAAAAGCTTGAAGCAGCTGATAAATAGCAGGAGTTCACTGAGCCAACACTTCACTGCAGAAGAAAAGCAACTTCAAATAGTTCCAAAGCAGCAGAAGGAAGAGGGTGTTCTTGATGATGGAGTGAAGCTAAAGAAAATGGTGAGTCGCTATGCCAAATTTTTGAGCCGCCTGATCAAGGTTAAGCGTGACTTACCTAAGGGTGGAGAATCCCGGAAAAAACCACTTCTCCTATTGAAAGCCTAGGAATATATACATGTGTGTGTGTCATTTATGAGCTTGTTTCTGCGGTGGCTGATTACCTATATCCATTGATTATCGGCCAACTGCATATACTTTTTTCTCCTCTTACATTTTTTATTTCAAGTCCTTGAGATATAATTAATATGTAGCACATATATGTTATAATCTACATGAGCCTTTATCATCTTTCCTATATATGCATATATGTTTAGAAATCAGGTACTTGTAATGCATGTGTTTCTTCTCTTCAGTTTTTACACAACTTTTTTTTTTAAACAAAATAATTTTTTTTTTTTTTTTGAGAATATTTAAACAAAATAAGTTGATGAAAGTAATCTTATTAAAACATAATAATTTAGTTCCTCTCCAATAACAACAAAATTTATATGGTACAGTGTTGTACATACTAGTAATCTGTTTGCGTATTTTTTGCACCAAATTAAACCTTGAAATCGTTACTCAAAAAGATGCATAAATTTCAAGGGCCGCTTAAATTCCAAATTCATTTCTCCAACTATACCCATAAGCCTATGTTCAGATCGAGGCGCCGCTAATTGAAAGAAGTGATCAATGGGACAATGATTACCTTAGAATTTCAAAATATAATATATTAATAGTTAGCATTTCAATATTTTGGCTCAAAAAATTTCATACATACCCCCCTCAGATCGAGATCTGCCCAACTTAGTCCATATGGTGGTCGGTGAACCTCTTCCAAAATAAAATATAAGTCACCTCCCCATTATTTACTAATTTCATAGGTGAATGGTCAAAATTTTGTTTGAGGATTTTCAAATATTAGGACATCAATACTAGAGGTTGTGAACAAATTAATTATCTTATTATCTTTTTTTTTCTTTTGAAGAAATCAAAGTTTATAGTTGAATTTTCCATGATCTACCATTCAAATAAAAGTCATTGTATTTTAGGGATTTATGTTACAACTTACTACAACATAACAATTCAAATAATTCTTTGACTTATCCTATATAAAAATATACAAGTATAATCAATGTATAAACAAATTGGTAGGCTATTTATTTGAATAATTATGTATTAAAATGTGTAGTGTATAAGTAGATAATGTGTGTTGTATAAATAATATACTTGTAGTACAAGCAAGTATACTAGTAAATGGGTCTGAGCCCATTGGGCTTATATTCTAACAGTCCCTCATGTTGGGTGAAGTACTGAGATCAACATGAGTAGTGCACAAAAGCGTTCTGGTGGAAGAGGCTTACTGAATATGTCAACTAGTTCGTATTGGGAGAAAGCATATTATAAATGGGCCTAAGCCTATTCGGCTTATATTCCGACATACATTTTAACGGAGCCAAGATTCAAACAAGATTCACAAACATGGTAGCCTATAAATGGTATGAATGGTTCTCAAATTGTGTTGTGCATTGCATTTATTGTTGCAAGCAAGGATTTTGAAAAGTCTAAGGAATGATATTCTTCTACTATTATTTAACAACAATGTGATTTGCAAGCAAAAAATAACTTGAAAAGTGTTGTATATTGTTTAGATTTGGGATAGATAAATTTTCAAGATTTTGGTAGAGATCTCAAAAATATAATTCCTTTGGAAAATGGTATTTCTTTATTATTATTACTTAAAAGATGAGAAAATTTCTTATATTTTTTTTATAAATGAATATCCTTTTTATATTTGAAAAGATGAGTATTTTCTCTTAAAAAACTTCATGACTTTTTGAAAAAGTTTATTTTTAAAAAAGAGGCTATATCTCATGAGTTTCTGGAAAAGAGGGTTTTGAGAATGGTTGTCTCATGAGTTTTTATGAGAATGGGATTTCGATGGGAAATTATAAAAAGATAGACTAATTTTATTTTAAGAGAGGATTCTTTTATGGACTTTAAAAAATTGTTTTCAAGATTAGATTCCAATCCTTTGAAAGTGGGTTTTTTTTTTTTTTAACAAAAAAAGGAAAAAGAAAAAGAATAGACTCGGAAGATCCATCTTCAGTAACACTCACCACATTGATTAAAGATGCAGAGAATAAGCAAGATGCAAAGATGGTTTCCTTTAAATCCATGGGATTTAGTATACATATGTGTAAAAGAAGGCGTAGTGTATACCGATAAGTATGAGGAAAAATCCAACCTTTATTAATTGCATAAATTACTACTAGCCTCTGAGCATGCGCTCACGCGCGTGCTCAGAGGCTCTTCCATTTTTTGGGTAAGGGTTAATTTAGAGCATTTATTAAAATTTGGGATTACTACATTTTCTAATCACCAAATTTTAATAAAACATTTGAAAGATTCCTTGTAAATGTAGAATTTGTAAAATTGCCAATACATTTTTGTATCTTCTTTGTGTCAAAACATTTTTGTACGTTTATTGTGCTATAATTTTCCCACTAAATTTCAGTTTCTCTATGTATCAAAACAAAAATAAAATGCAATAAATATCTAATACTCATAAAAATTTTCAATTAATAATGATCTATTTGTCATGTACAGTGTAAAATTTTACTAATGTCTAGCTGTAGTTTCTACATTATGGATTCATGACTTGGTATTCACTTTCTATTAATTTTGCGCCATAAGCTATTTATCATAATTGTAACACTGCAAAATATTTTAAGTAACATTTACAAACTAATGTGACAATGAATATAATTATTCAAAAAAAAATGTGACAATGAATATAATTACTTGTTTAATTGAAGAATAATTTATTTTTTTTAGTGATAAATATTACATAAGAAATGCTGTAAAATTTGTAAGTCATAATATTACTCTTTATATTAAATTATATTAAATATTCAACTTCATAACCAACTGCTAAAGAATCAGCGACCAACTAATGAAATTTGAAATGTCTATGAAAAAGTAATTAATAAGTAAATGTCTGTGAAATCGAATAAGTATACTAAACCCACATAAAATAAATAAACAAGATAAACTTACAAAGAAACTAAAAAGACAAAGCAAGAACAACAATATTTTAAAAAGAGATAAAAATATATATCATTTCCATATTTTGAAAAAGAATTCACACCAAAGTTAAACAATTAGAGAAAACATTTTTTAAAAAGAACCAGTACCGCAAAATTAAAAGCAAATAGATATTAAAGAGACTGAAGAAAAAAAAAAAAAGAAGAAGAAGAAGAAGTTGTTCGGTGGGAGAATATTACCAATTACCAAAGTCAAGTAGATGAGTGGATTCAGAATGGCTCTAGATCTAGACTCTAGAGTGGTAATAGAAAAGAAGAATGGCCAAGATCTACTTTCTCTCCTCACTGGCCAAACCTCTTTTTGGCAACCTCTTCTTCTCTCCACCTAAAAACAAAATATATATAGATACAGGATAAAAAAGAGATGAGAAGAAAGTGCATTTGTTTATATAAAAAATTTGTTAGAGAAGAAAGTGCAGTTATTTTGCGATATAGTTGCATAATAACTGATCAATCGTGGCTAGTGGAGAATGTATGAACTGTAAAGAAACTGATGAAAAATGTATTTCACAATGAATTTGGTTTACAATTTGTTGTAAAAGGGAAAAAAAATAAATTGAGTTTAGTAATTGTATAAGTGGAAAACGTGGTTGGCAAATTAAAAGCAATTTTTTAGGAGAGAAACATGGTAAATCTAATCGGTTAAAAAAAAGGGAAAAATGATTTTGTTAATTTAAAAAGTTGAAAACGTTCAATCAAAAAAAAAAAAAGTGGAAAGTTATCCAAAAAAAAAAAAGTGGAAAACTAACGTGAGAGAGAAATGGAGAAGTGGGAGAAAAAACAGTTTTTTTTTTTTTAAATTTTAATTTAGCTAAAAATTAGGAGTTTTTAAATTACTAATTTTACATATCTAACCTTTTAATTTAAGCCTTAGAAACAGATGAATTTGAGGGTATTTTGAGCATAAAAAATGAGAAATCCAAACAAGGGAAGCCCCTTAAATAGTAGTATAGATATTAAATATTCAACTTCATAACCAACTGCTAAAGAATCAATGACCAACTAATGAAATTTGAAATGTCTGTGAAAAAGTAATTAATAAGTAAATGTCTGTGAAATCAAATAAGTATACTAAACCCACATAAAATAAATAAACATGATAAACTTACAAAGAAACTAAAAAGACAAAGCAAGAACAACAATATTTTAAAAAGAGATAAAAATATATATCATTTCCATATTTTGAAAAAGAATTCACACCAAAGTTAAACAATTAGAGAAAATATTTTTAAAAAAGAACCAGTACCGCAAAATTAAAAGCAAATAGATATTAAAGAGACTGAAGAAAAAAAAAAAAAAAGAAGAAGAAGTTGTTCGGTGGGAGAATATTACCAATTACCAAAGTCAAGTAGATGAGTGGATTCAGAATGGCTCTAGATCTAGACTCTAGAGTGGTAATAGAAAAGAAGAATGGCCAAGATCTACTTTCTCTCCCCACTGGCCAAATCTCTTTTTGGCAGCCTCTTCTTCTCTCCACCTAAAAACAAAATATATATAGATACAGGATAAAAAAGAGATGAGAAGAAAGTGCATTTGTTTATATAAAAAATTTGTTAGAGAAGAAAGTGCAGTTATTTTGCGATATAGTTGCATAATAACTTATCAATCGTGGCTAGTGGAGAAAGTATGAACTGTAAAGAAACTGATGAAAAATGTATTTTACAATGAATTTGGTTTACAAATTGATGTAAAAGGGAAAAATTTTTTTTGAGTTTAGTAATTGTATAAGTGGAAAACGTGGTTAGCAAATTAAAAGCAATTTTTTAGGAGGGAAACATGGTAAATCTAATCGGTTAAAAAAAGGGGAAAATGATTTTGTTAATTTAAAAAGTTGAAAACGTTCAATCAAAAAAAAAAAAAAAAAAGTGGAAAGTTATCCAAAAAAAGAAAAAAAAAAAGTGGAAAACTAACGTGAGAGAGAAATGGAGAAGTGGGAGAAAAAACAGTTTTTTTTTTTTTTTTTAATTTTAATTTAGCTAAAAATTAGGAGTTTTTAAATTACTAATTTTACATATCTAACCTTATAATTTAAGCCTTAGAAACAGATGAATTTGAGGGTATTTTGGGCATAAAAAATGAGGAATTCAAACAGGGGAAGCCCCTTAAATAGTAGTATAGATTATATTAAATATTCAACTTCATAACCAACTGCTAAAGAATCAGTGACCAACTAATGAAATTTGAAATGTCTGTGAAAAAGTAATTAATAAGTAAATGTCTGTGAAATCAAACAAGTATACTAAACCCACATAAAATAAATAAACATGATAAACTTACAAAGAAACTAAAAAGACAAAGCAAGAACAACAATATTTTAAAAAGAGATAAAAATATATATCATTTCCATATTTTGAAAAAGAATTCACACCAAAGTTAAACAATTAGAGAAAATATTTTTAAAAAAGAACCAGTACCGCAAAATTAAAAGCAAATAGATATTAAAGAGACTGAAGAAAAAAAAAAAAAAAAAAAAAGAAGAATTTGTTCGGTGGGAGAATATTACCAATTACCAAAGTCAAGTAGATGAGTGGATTCAGAATGGCTCTAGATCTAGACTCTAGAGTGGTAATAGAAAAGAAGAATGGCCAAGATCTACTTTCTCTCCCCACTGGCCAAATCTCTTTTTGGCAGCCTCTTCTTCTCTCCACCTAAAAACAAAATATATATAGATACAGGATAAAAAAGAGATGAGAAGAAAGTGCATTTGTTTATATAAAAAATTTGTTAGAGAAGAAAGTGCAGTTATTTTGCGATATAGTTGCATAATAACTGATCAATCGTGGCTAGTGGAGAAAGTATGAACTGTAAAGAAACTGATGAAAAATGTATTTTACAATGAATTTGGTTTACAATTTGTTGTAAAAGGGAAAACAAAATTTTGAGTTTAGTAATTGTATAAGTGGAAAACGTGGTTGGCAAATTAAAAGCAATTTTTTAGGAGAGAAACATGGTAAATCTAATCGGTTAAAAAAAGGGGAAAATGATTTTGTTAATTTAAAAAGTTGAAAACGTTGAATCAAAAAAAAAAAAAAAGTGGAAAGTTATCCAAAAAAAAAAATGGAAAACTAACGTGAGAGAGAAATGAAGTGGGAGAAAAAACTGTTTTTTTTTTTTTTTTAATTTTAATTTTGCTAAAAATTAGGAGTTTTTAACTTACTAATTTTACATATCTAACCTTTTAATTTAAGCCTTAGAAACAGATGAATTTGAGGGTATTTTGAGCATAAAAAATGAGGAATCCAAACAGGGAAAACCCCTTAAATAGTTGTATAGATATTAAATATTCAACTTCATAACCAACTGCTAAAGAATCAGTGACCAACTAATGAAATTTGAAATGTCTGTGAAAAAGTAATTAATAAGTAAATGTCTGTGAAATCAAATAAGTATACTACCCACATAAAATAAATAAACATGATAAACTTACAAAGAAACTAAAAAGACAAAGCAAGAACAACAATATTTTAAAAAGAGATAAAAATATATATCATTTCCATATTTTGAAAAAGAATTCACACCAAAGTTAAACAATTAGTGAAAATATTTTTAAAAAAGAACCAGTACCGCAAAATTAAAAGCAAATAGATATTAAAGAGACTGAAGAAAAAAAAAAAAAAAGAAGAAGAAGTTGTTCGGTGGGAGAATATTACCAATTACCAAAGTCAAGTAGATGAGTGGATTCAGAATGGCTCTAGATCTAGACTCTAGAGTGGTAATAGAAAAGAAGAATGGCCAAGATCTACTTTCTCTCCCCACTGGCCAAATCTCTTTTTGGCAGCCTCTTCTTCTCTCCACCTAAAAACAAAATATATATAGATACAGGATAAAAAAGAGATGAGAAGAAAGTGCATTTGTTTATATAAAAAATTTGTTAGAGAAGAAAGTGCAGTTATTTTGCGATATAGTTGCATAATAACTGATCAATCGTGGCTAGTGAAGAAAGTATGAACTGTAAAGAAACTGATGAAAAATATATTTTACAATGAATTTGGTTTACAATTTGTTGTAAAAGGGAAAAAAAAAATTTGAGTTTAGTAATTGTATAAGTGGAAAACGTGGTTGGCAAATTAAAAGCACTTTTTTAGGAGAGAAACATGGTAAATCTAATCGGTTAAAAAAAGGGGGAAATGATTTTGTTAATTTAAAAAGTTGAATACGTTCAATCAAAAAAAAAAAAGTGGAAAGTTATCCAAAAAAAAAAAGTGGAAAACTAACGTGAGAGAGAAATGGAGAAGTGGGAGAAAAAACAGTTTTTTTTTTTAAAGTTTTAATTTAGCTAAAAATTAGGAGTTTTTAAATTACTAATTTTACATATCTAACCTTATAATTTAAGCCTTAGAAACAGATGAATTTGAGGGTATTTTGGGCATAAAAAATGAGGAATTCAAACAGGGGAAGCCCCTTAAATAGTAGTATAGATTATATTAAATATTCAACTTCATAACCAACTGCTAAAGAATCAGTGACCAACTAATGAAATTTGAAATGGCTGTGAAAAAGTAATTAATAAGTAAATGTCTGTGAAATCAAATAAGTATACTAAACCCACATAAAATAAATAAACATGATAAACTTACGAAGAAACTAAAAAGACAAAGCAAGAACAACAATATTTTAAAAAGAGATAAAAATATATATCATTTCCATATTTTGAAAAAGAATTCACACCAAAGTTAAACAATTAGGGAAAATATTTTTAAAAAAGAACCAGTACCGCAAAATTAAAAGCAAATAGATATTAAAGAGACTGAAGAAAAAAAAAAAAAAAAAAGACGAAGAAGTTGTTCGGTGGGAGAATATTACCAATTACCAAAGTCAAGTAGATGAGTGGATTCAGAATGGCTCTAGATCTAGACTCTAGAGTGGTAATAGAAAAGAAGAATGACCAAGATCTACTTTCTCTCCCCACTGGCCAAATCTCTTTTTGGCAGCCTCTTCTTCTCTCCACCTAAAAACAAAATATATATAGATACAGGATAAAAAAGAGATGAGAAGAAAGTGCATTTGTTTATATAAAAAATTTGTTAGAGAAGAAAGTGCAGTTATTTTGCGATATAGTTGCATAATAACTGATCAATCGTGGCTAGTGGAGAAAGTATGAACTGTAAAGAAACTGATGAAAAATGTATTTTACAATGAATTTGGTTTACAATTTGTTGTAAAAGGGAAAAAAAAAATTTTGAGTTTAGTAATTGTATAAGTGGAAAACGTGGTTGGCAAATTAAAAGCAATTTTTTAGGAGAGAAACATGGTAAATCTAATCGGTTAAAAAAAGGGGAAAATGATTTTGTTAATTTAAAAAGTTGAAAACGTTCAATCAAAAAAAAAAAAAGTGGAAAGTTATCCAAAAAAAAAAAAAAAAGTGGAAAATTAACGTGAGAGAGAAATGGAGAAGTGGGAGAAAAAACAGTTTTTTTTTTTTAAATTTTAATTTAGCTAAAAATTAGGAGTTTTTAAATTACTAATTTTACATGTCTAACCTTTTAATTTAAGCCTTAGAAACAGATGAATTTGAGGGTATTTTGAGCATAAAAAATGAGGAATCCAAACAGGGGAGGCCCCTTAAATAGTAGTATAGATGATAAGTACGAGGAAAAATCCAACCTTTATTAATTGCATAAATGTAAATGACTTGTATATAAATGACAATAAAGTAAATGATCACAAGTATTTATAGTATAAAACATTGTAATTGACAAGTATTTAAAGAGTATAAAAGTAACACATTTATTTTGTAGCAAAAAAAAAAAAAATTTGTGTTTTTATTATATATATATATATATATATATATAATTTTTATTTTAAGAATCTAATTTATAAGTGGATAAAGTAATTTGAAAATCAACAAGAGAGTGGTCTTATTTTTTTAGGCAACGTTTTAGTGAGAATCAGAGTTTTATTTTTACTTGATTGTCCTTTAATTTTGTTTCTATTTAAATATAAAGGTGGAGAGACATTTTTTAACTAAAAAAATGAAGATCTTAGGGAAAAAAAAAAAAAAAACCTTTTAAATAATAATATAGACGACCTGTATTTAAATTTCAAGAATGTAAACAAAAAGTTATTACATAGCATAAAAGTGAAGAGCACAAAAATAAAAGAACAATAATGTAAATGAATTACATAGATCTATAATGTATCCGTTTGGATTGCGCGTTTTGTACGTTTCAGTTTCAGCGTTTTGTGGTTTTTTTTTTTTAGTGCATGAATAGTAAAATCACATGAATGTACTGTGCAAGAGACAAAAATCACTATTCATATAATGTAGCAATACTGATCACACATTTAAAAATATTAAAATGGGTCTCACGATACTATTTACACATTTAAAAATTATTATGTTACAGTGTTTTCTGTTTTCAGTTTCAATAACAATAAGTTCAATCTAAACAGATTCAATGTATTTACCAATAAAATAAAGAACAATGGATTGCTAGGGTGATAAGCTAGACTACCCTAGCCTAGAAAAGGGGGAAAAAAGAAGGCTTACATAAGGCTTTTTAGGGAAAAAGGCTGCTGAGATTTTTTGTATAAATGGTTTTAGAGACTAGCCTATACAGGAGAAAGATGGTGGGGTGAGCTGCAGAGAGATTTCTGTAGAGGTTAGGTAGAACATGTGATAGTTGTTAGTTATGAAAAAGATGAAGGACATGGGGCATTTATTCTAAAGGTAATGTTAACGAGCAACTGTGTTGGTTAAGATTTTCTTTAATGAGATGTGTTAATAAAAAGGACAAAAAATTATTAAAAGAGCTGAAAAAAAAAAAAAAGCTAAAATATCGTCAAAAATGATAAGGCGTAAATATACTTTTAGTCTTTATATTTTGATTTTTTTTTTTTAAATTTTAGTTTCTACATTTTAATTTTATCATTTTTAGTCCCCAAATCAATTAACGCGTTTCATTTTGGTTCTTTCTATTAGCCCACCAACGGAAATTTCTTAGGTGGCAAACTGATGCTAACGTGGCCAATTAAAAAATAATAAAAATTTTTAATTAACATTTAAAAAAAATGTCATGTCAGCTTCTAAATATATATAAAAAAAATTATTAATCAATTTTAACAAAATTAAAAAAGAAAAAACAACAAAAAAAACATCAATTCAGATTTAATTCATTTTGAACAAGAACACACAAGAAACAAACACAAAAAACACAAGCTCAAATTTAAACATTAACACAATATCACAAACACAAAGAACACAATAACAAACATAAGCCATTTACTCTCAAAAAATGGTTGGAATGAGCCGATTAGGTTGGAGGTTGGGTGAAGAGAGAGAGATCGTAGATCTGGGTTTGCTTACCCGAACGAAAATCTCTAAAGATCTCTTTCTCAAGCCAAAATCTCCCACTCTCTTTCATCTTTCTAAAGCTCTAAAGTCTCTCTCAAATCGTGGATTTGGAAAAATCTCTAAAGCTCTCTCTCGGATCAATGGCTATGAAGTGGTGGTTGGTCTGGTGGTCAGTGGGAGTAGATCGTTGGATGGGTTTGACGTTGGTGTGGGTTGCACTGGCTTGATGGACTGATCAGTGACAGTGGAGGGGCTGAGGTCGATAGTGGTTTGGATTTGGGTTTAAAGTGTATTTACCTCTAATCTCTCATAGATCAGTGGGTCTCTATTAGATTGGTGGGTCTCTCTCCTTCATCTCTCAATCTCTCAGCTTGGTGGTAGAGATTACGCTGGACATAGGTGGTAGAACCGAGCTTAGTGGTGCAGTGGAGATAGGTGGAAGATTTGTGGTGGAAATTGCGGTGGAGATTTGTGGGTTTGTTTCTAGGTTTCTCGAATTTGTGGGTTAGTTTCTTGAATTTTTCTGGGTTTGAAACTTATTGGTTTGTTTCTGGGTTTCTCAAATTTGTGGGTTAGTTTCTCGAATTTTTGTGGGTTTAAAATTTCTGGGTTTATTTACGGGTTTCTTGAATTTAGGTTTGAAATTTATGGGTTTGTTTCTAGGTTTGATGTTTGTATGGAGGGTTTGATTTTTCATGTGATGTTGTGGGTTTGCTAGAGATTGAGGGTTGGGTTTGGGTTTGTGTTCTTTGTGTTTTGAATCTTTGAAGGTCTTTGTATTTTGTAGATCTGTGCCCTTTGATTTTACATGTTCCATGTTGGCATGTTTTTGATTTTTTTAATTTCCTCGGCAACCAAACATATTATTTGAGGAAGAACATGAACATGTTCTTCATGATGACCGGGACGAACATAATGTAAAGAATTTTTTTTTTTTAATTTAATTAATTTAATTTCTTTTTTAAACGATCTATTTTTAATTTTTTTATTTAGTTAAAATTAATAAATAAATTTTTTTAATTTATAAGCTGACGTGGCATTTTTAATAGTAAAATATTTTTTTTAATTATTTTTTAATTGGCCACATCAGCATCAATTTGCCACCTAAATAATTTCTGTTGGTGGGCTAACGAAAAGGACCAAAATGGAACACACTAATTGATTTAGAGACTAAAAGTGGTAAAATTAAAATATAAGGACTAAAATGGAAAAAAATTAAAATGTAGAAACTAAAAGTGCATTTACACCAAAAGATAAAAATGCTGCAAAATGTAGAAAAAATGCTACAAAAAGTTAAAAAAAAATTACTATTAACAAGCATCTTATGGTGCCCATTATCACAACTCTATTCTAAAATGGGAGGCAAGTAGCTAGCCTCAGCCACCCCAATACCTTTAGGCCTACTGGCAGTGTAGGAATGGCCGTGGAGATATTTCCCCAACAATACCTTTTAAACTGAAAGATAATGGGTCCGTTTGGATAGCACTTATTGTTGCTGAAAGTTGCTAAAAACTGATTGTTGCTAAAAATACTGTAACAAAATAATTTTTAAATGTGTAAATAGTGTTGTGGGACCTACTTTTAATATTAAATATTGCGTGAACAGTACATAAACAGTGTGTAAACAGTACACGCACAGTACATGCACAGTAAAATTTGTCCCCTCAAGTCAAAAAAGCCGGCCAAAAGAAAAAAAAAAAAACACACACACACACAAAACGCAACTTTACTTTGAGTAAGAAAAATTGCTATCCAAACGCAGGCAATATATTGTACATTTCTTTTCAATTTTTGTGAACTTTTCTTATGGGCGTACTAACCATCGCTTTGGTTGTGTAAAATGTTGTTGGACAGGTTGTAATATTTATTTTTCTAAAAAATTTTGCTTTTTTTCCAAATCCTTCAATTTAGCATGCCGAAGGATAGTGGAAAACCACATTTTAATATAAAATTATCACTTTAATATTTTTGTAAATTCATTATATTTATAGAAGTGTTACATTTACAACATTTTTGTAATAAATTATAGGTGGTAGGTTGTTATTAATTTTAATTTGAATTTACAACTTAAATTAATTTTTTGCCCACTCATAACAATAGAAAGGTTGTAATATTTATTTTTCTAAAGATTCTTGGTTTTTGTCCAAATCCTTCGATTTTGCATACCAAAGGCATCAAAAAATAGTAGAAAACCACATTTTAATATATATCAAATTCCCACTTTAATATTTTTGTAAATCTATTTTATTTAGAGAAATGTTACATCTACAACATTTTCACAACAAATCATATGTGGTAGGTTGTTACTGGTTTCAATTTAAATTTGTTGGGTTAAAATTAGTTAACCCATTGCAAATTAATTAATTACCCAAGTTAATTAATAAGTCAGATGACATGCAATAGTGTGATAGCACAAACAAATCACTAAATTATTTAAATGCAGCGAAAAATAAATTTGACATAAGTGATTTGTTTACAAATGGGAAAAACCACTAAGACAAAATCCCACCAGGTAATTTTAAGGTCACTACTCCTAAGATTCCACTATTATCAATCACAAGCAGTTATAAGTATAAGAAATTTTACCAAACCCTTTGGCCTATCCCGAAATACCAACCTACAATTGAACCATTATCCCAAAACCTAATTGGACTTGTATTATAGCGGCAATCTTTCCGTTCAATGCATGAATCCCAGTACGTGACTAACCAATGATACACGGATCCTTGTATGTGACTAACTCACCAACTTGAAGAAAATTGTTAGCTGCAAAGTCTTTCAATTCATCAACAATGAAGATCAAGAAGCTCCTTGGTCATAAAACCCTTAGTGTAAAGACGCAGTAGCTTCTTCAAAGAGAATAATAAATTAGGGCACTTTTTGCATTTAGTCACTCAATGCCTTGCACGAAGGCCTTTAAAATAATCATTATATATGTTTAAGGTTGTGAGAAAAGAAACCCTACACAAATATTTCAGCATGGCCAAAAAAACAAATCTGGAATTTCTGATTTCGTAAGTCTTAACAGAAATAGCTTGTGTCAAGCTTCTGTCGAGCTTCAACATTAAATCTCAATAGAAGTCTTTCTGTCAAGATTGCTATCGAGATTTAATGAACAGCTATTCTTTACTTGTTTCTTGGTTAGATCCTCATAGCTTTAACACTTAACTTGAACAACATGTTTCTTGAAGTCTTAAACCCATTCTAGATCTACCAAATTACAAGTAAAGTACATTTTGTCAAACAATTAGCCAATTACATAAAATATGTCCCTAACAGAATTCACAACTTAAATTAATTTTACGCCCACCCATAGGCTGTACCCATTCCAGCGTTCACAAAAGTGCTGGTATAGGTCTTGAATCAATATAATTTAAAAGGACTTATGCCATCACTTTCAAAAGCGCTGGTATAGGTCCTTTTTATTTTTTTAATTTTTTTAGCACCTGTAATGTACCTAAAATACATATTTTCCAAAACCTATTTTATAACAACTGTAATGAACTACAATTCATATTTTCCAATAGCAAATACCATACCACATTAAACCAAGAAACTAAATATATTTAATTACACCATATCAATAATTACATCCCAAATTTCTAGAATTTTATACACAAAAAAATACATCCCAAGTGTCTAGAATGTTATGAACAAAATAATACATTCTAGACAACTATGTACAATGTCCTACACAAAAGAATACATTCTAACTATAGAGTAAGGAGCATGAAAAATAAATAACATAAAGTAAAGAGCTTGAATTTAAATGGCAAAGAAAATAAATGGGCATTAGAAATAAAGAAATTTCATATATTTACAAAGTATTTACAAAGCAAAAATGAATGGGAGAAGGAGCTTTTTTTTTTTTTTCCATACCATTCAAGGGAGAAACACATATATACATAGTGCGGGTTACATCATACCAGCAGCAACTGGAGAAACCCAACAAAAATGAATTGGCTCACGGGTTGCCAATTTAGCTACAGTCCAAGACTCTTTAACAACCACATGGGGAACACAAAGTATATCACAAAGAAAATCAGTATTAGACAAAAAACTCAGATTAGCAAGCCTAGTACTATCAAGCCAATCCGATGCTACTTTCCTCTTGAAAGTCTGCAAAAGTTTCCTACTGTTTGTGAGATACAAAACATGGCGAAAACCTTGATCCTTTGCTGCCATACCAGCTTCAACCACAGCTTCCAACAGTGCCCCCATTGATGTTCTAGCAGTGCTATTGTTCACTCCAAAAAACACCCTATCTCCCTGAGTTGTTAGAGCTTCAAAAGCAGTGCCATATCTGTATGGTCTCCTGCTTCTAGCTCCTGCAATCTTGATAATTAGCTGCCAGTCCCCTGCTGCAGATTGCCCCTCTGATCTGGTGCATCTGCCTTCTGTGTCTGTTGAGGTGCTGCATCTTGAGAGAGAATCTCTGTACCTGCAAGAGAAGTTTTGAGCTATTAAAATAACTTCCACTGGATTTGGGATCAGTCCTTGAGGAACCACCCTGTTCCTGTAAGTCCAAATTGTCCAAAGAGTGACAAAAACATCCTGCAAAAAATTCATAGTATCTGAACCAATCTGGATATCTCTTGAAAGTAAAAGCTTCAACCATTGTTGCACAGATAAATTGATGAATTCAATTGTGTGTAAAGTCAAAGTAGACCTATGCCAACAAGCAGGGCAATGAAGAAAAAGGTGAGTATGACTCTCTTCCTCCTCATTGCACAGTGGACATAATTTTGTAGAAGATATACCTCTGGCATGAAGATGAAGAAAAGTAGGAAGACAGTTGTGGAGTAGTTTCCAGATGAAAGTACTAATTTTTAGAGGCACTTTGATCTTCCACAAGGTTCTCCACCATCCCATATTAGCTTGAAAATATCGAAGGTGACTTGCATCAGCTCTAGTTAAAAGCTCATAAGCCTTCTTTACTTGGTATTCCCCATTCTTAGAGAACCTCCAGAGAAGCTTATCCTGCACAGAATTAGTCTTAGAAATTGGAATTTGAAAAAATTTCAAGACTTGGGAAAATGGATACAACCTTCTAACCAAGTCCACTTTCCAACTTCTAGTATTGTGGTCAATCAAATCCCCCACAGTACCCGTAGGTAGATGATGCTGTGATAAATTCAGAGTTGAATGAGGAAACCAGTACCTATGATTGAGAGGAATATTGTACCCATCTCCAACTCTCCACTTTCCTTCTCTTAGAATTTGGTTTTCCTGTTTCATGATATTTCACCAAATCCAAGAGTGGTGAGGCTTAGACCTATAGTCATGAATAGAGCAAGTAGGAAAATACCTGGCCTTAAAGGTTCTATCTAGTAGGGATTGGGGATTATGACAAATTCTCCAGTATTGTTTATTCAGCATAGCTTGATTCATGTACTTGAATTTCTTAATACCCAACCCACCTCTTCCCTTAGGTTGACTGATCCTATCCCAATTAAGTGAATGAAGCTTCTTCTCCCCATGTTCATGACCCCACCAGAATGCACGGACAATGGAATCCATTTTGTTGCAAACATGGTCAGGAACTTTAAAGCATTAAAACGAATATAAAGGAAGGGATTGCAGGACAGAGGCTATTAATGTTGTTCTACCAGCTTGAGAAAGGAGTTTCATCTTCCATCCTTGAAGTTTTGCTTTAAGTTTATCAATGAGAAACTGAAAATCAGCAATTCTATTACCTCTTAACTTGAATTGAACACCCAGGTACTTGCTGGGATGTTGAACCAGATTGACTTGAAGAGTTTTGGCAAGGCATATTTGCGCCTCCATAGGCATGTTTGGTGAGCAAAACACATCTGATTAGTCCAAGTTGATGGATTGACCCGAAATGGAACAATACCATTTCAAAATGCGCTAAAGATTTTGAACAGAATTGTTATCCTTTCTAAAAAACAACAAAGAATCATCAGCAAAAAGTAAATGGGAGAATGAGAGACCACTCCTACCAACTTTGATTCCTTTGATTTTCCTAAGATCCTCAGCTTGAGTTAAAGAAATGGAAAGAATATTGGCACATAAAAGGAAAAAGATAAGGAGATAAAGGGTCTCCTTGTCTTAAACCTTGGGATGGCTTAAAGGACCTTGACATACTTTCGTTTAACAATAAGGTATACTCTACTAAAGATACACACTCCATAATCCAATTAATCCATTTGGAATCAAAGTTCATAACAATGAGAACTGCCTTCAAAAAATTCCAATTGACTCTATCATAGGCTTTGTACATGTCAATTTTCAAAACTCCAAACCTATCTCTCCTCCCCCTCTTCTTCCTAATCACATCAATAATTTCATGGGCCAAAAGGATATTATCAGAAATATTCCTACCTTTAATGAAAGCATTTTGGTAAGGAGTGATAATGCTATCCATAATAGGCTTCAACCTATTAACAAGGACCCTTGAAATAATTTTATAGAACAAATTGCACAAACTGATTGGCCTAAAATGAGAAACCTCTTTCGGGTTAGGAATTTTTGGAATGAGAGATATGAAGGTTTGATTAAGGATCTTAAGGAGGGAGCCAGAGTGAAAAAAAAAAAAAAAAAAAAAAAAAAAAAAAAAAAAAAAAAAAAAAAAAAAAATCTTGGACAACATTGCACACATTTGTCTTGACAATCCCCCAAAAATTTTGGAAAAAGAAGACAGGGATGCCATCAGGTCCAGGAGCTTTGTAAGGACTCATCTGGAAAACAGCCTCTTCAATCTCAAGGTTTGATATGCCTATATTTAGAAGCTGAAGCTGATTTTCAGTAAGAGTAGGGATAGGAAGCCCATGGAGCCCTTGAATTATATTTTCCACATATAGAGTGTTGTTTCCCCTAAAGCTTCTTTCGAAGGATGCCAGGAAAATATTTTCAATTTCCTCAGCATTGTTAGTTAAATTCCCCTCATCATCCTTAATTTGAATTATTCTATTCTTTGACCTTCTTTGCCTAACCACCGTCTGAAAATATCTTGTGTTCCTATCCCTATGTAGAAACCAGTTTGTTCTAGCTTTCTGAGCCCACAACAACTCCTCTCTATCTAGAAGTTCCTCAAGCTCCTCACGACAGACTCTCTCCCTCCTAACATCATCATTAGTCACAATTGAATCCTGAAGATATTATAACTGATTTTGTTTCCTTCTTATTTCAACCTCCACCCTTCCAAAAACATTCCTATTCCAATCTAAGGCCATTTTCTTAACATTGACAAGTTTGTTCCTCAACTGATTAGCTTTAGACCCTATGGAATGCAACTCCCAAGCACGGTGCACCATCTCCTTGCAACCAGCATGAGTCAACCACATAAGCTCAAATCTAAAGGGTCGTTTCCTAAAAGGTGTTTGATACTCAAGGTCCAATATAATCGGACCATGATCAGATTTAACAATCGGAAGGTTTTTTAGTGAGTAAAGTGGATATTTGTTAACCCATTCCACACTACCAAAAGCTCTATCCAATCTTTCCATGACAAAATCCTCATCCTCTCTCTTATTCATCCATGTAAATCTCTGTCCTAAGGCACTTAAATCACACAATAGCAAATCACTAAGTACCTACTGAAAATCATCTGCTCCAACAATATTCCCATTCTTAAAAGATAATTTCTCTTCTCTTGAAAGGATTTGGTTGAAGTCCCCAATACAAAGCCAACAAGGATGAGCATGTTGCTTCAATTGTCTTAATTGTTGCCACACTTCTCCTCTTTTTGCATGTTCAGGATCTCCATAAACAAAAGTGATCGAAAGAGGGAATCCTCTATTATCCAGCAAATTTATATGAATAAGATTCTGTGAGTCATAGATAATCTGAAGACTTTGTCTAGGCAACTAGGCAAGAATGAGGCCACCACTAAAACCCACTCTAGGAACCTCCCACCCTTTAGAGAATCCACACTTTTGCCATACACCCTGACCTTTACCACTAGCTAACCGAGTCTCCATGAGAAATAAAATATCAGGTTTTAACTCAAGGGCTTTTTTCTTGCATTGAAGAACTGCAGAGGATTTGCCCAAACCTCTACAGTTCCAACTCATGATCCTCATTGTTGTTGGGGAAGCTGTTTTGGGTCAGCTTCCCAACAACCCTTTGGATTACACAGGGATACTTCAACATGCATGTAATGATAGGAAAAGGAACAATTTTGATTAATAAAATGAGGATGAGTGATACCTTCTTTGTGGAAACATCCACAAATCAATCTTTGACGGATGTTCCTCCCAAGCCTTCCAAACTCAGACCCAATTCTCTACCTCGAAAGGCCACACATATTACCCCTCCCCTGATCACACGGTGAGCAGCTCAAAAACCTAGGTTCAGACCTAGTTGAAGTAGGAGAGGCTAAACTCTATTCTGATTCAGCCATCTCTGATGTCCTTAGGGCCTCTAAACCCGTATCAAGACTGACAGCTTAGGCTTGTGTAGTTTCAACCTGTAGGCTAAGAAAGGATTGGTTTGAGTTTTGGGCTAGGGCCAAGACATTGGACTCACTCAAATTAGACCCATAACTAGGAATTTGAACTTCATCCCTCAGTCTATCCCTATCCACCATGTTAACCAAATTGCCAATAAGACCCTCAATAGACTCTGGGATTTGATCACGAAAGGAGCTAGGGATGTAGCTCTAGGAAGAACTTTGGAGGCTTAGCTATGGGTTTTTCATGGAGAAAATGGGCTGGAATTTACTGTAAGAGAGACTAAGAGAGGCTTTTGAATCCTATTCTAAGGTAGGAGGGAAGGAGGTTGGGACTTGGGAGACATTGGAGAGGTGTAGGATTTTTTTTTTTTTTTTTTTTTTTTTTTTTTTTTTTTTTTTTTTGAGGTGGGATTGTTGTGTGAAGATAGAGAGGGGCTCCTATCTATGATTCTATAGGAAGAGGGCAAGTGGGCGCATACCATGGCGTGTGCCTGCTGCCACCTTATCAACTTTTTAGAATCTCCTCTACTCTTCCCTTTCTGGATGTTTTTTTTTTTTTTTTTTGCTTTTTTTCTACTTTATCTCTGTGTTGCTCTTTGGAGGTCTTCCAGAGATTGGATTTCTTCAAAACTTGAAATCGATGAAAAGGTTTAAATATCTAGAATCCATAGGTTCTGGCATCATGAAATTTGGAGCGATGGTTGCTGAAATATCGCGCTCAAAAGGGAAGTGATGTAGTATAAAAAATTTACTGCCACATATAGATTGAGGGTCCATTTGGATAGCACTTATTGTTGCTGAAAGTTGATAAAAACTGATTGTTGCTGAATAGTGTTGCGGGACCCACTTTTAATATTAAATATTGCGTGAACAGTGCACGCACAGTACACGCACAGTGAATTTTGTCCCCCAAAGTCAACAAGTACGAGGAAAAAAAAAAAAAAGTCCAAAACGTGAAACTGAAAACGTGCCACAAGAAACCATCCTATCCAAACCCACGCTGAATATCCTCTTTCTTTGACACCTAGAGAGCCATTTGTTGATTACAAATTACTTTTCAACATTTTTAGAGGGTGTTATGGCTATCATACTACAAATTTGGTCTAGCATAATATTCTTGAGAAACAATGAATATGGTCTAGTGAGAGACTTTCAGTTGTGCCTATTTGTTTTCTAAAGTATATTTTCCGATTTCTAAGTCTTGTTAATGGGTCTTATTTGTTGTTTTTTGATTATTTGATCAAGTTTTTTACGCTTATTAAATGTTTTTCTCTTGAAAATGTAAGTTGTCATTCTTCATGCTCAGAGGGTTGTTCCAAGTTGGTTTAATATAAGTTCTAGCTCATGTGAGAATAGAAATTAGATAGAATATCGAGTGTCTACTTGTTAAAAACTCGTCCCATGGTGGATTTTGATAGAGGATGAGTTTCTTTCTCTGTATTTCTAACATGGATTCCTTAGGTGTGAAGGTGAAATAAGGTGGATGGAAAACTTGGGAGAGAAAATAAGAATGAAAACTTTTTTGAGTATATTTGGTTGGGTGAGGAGGAAGAAAAATAAATGGTGAGGTCCAGGTGTTTTATCCTCGGGCCACCAAAAAGTTTTCTCTCCAAAATGGAGAGAAAATTGAAGGTAGAAATAAAAATGCTTAATGGACAAAAATACCTATGTCCAGTTCCTATCTTCTTCTTCTTCTTCTTCTTCTTCTTCTTCTTCTTCTTCTTCTTTTTGATTTCTTGGGCTAAGAGTGGCATGTTGCCTCTTTATTTTCTTTTCTTTCCTGGACGTTGCTTCTTTTCCTTTTTCTTTTTTTTTTTTTTTCTTTTTTTTGGGTTGTGGGTATGATAGTTGTTTTGTTTTGTTTTTTTTTTTTTTTTTTGGTTTAACTAGACATGATTTTTTTTTTTTAATAAATTGGGTGATTTTTTTTTTTTTTTGGGGGGGTTGCTTGTCACTTTTTTTGTTTTAATTGGACATCATTTTTTAACAAGGATGTATGAGTAAATTTATATAAACTCAATTTTTCTATCTCTCCACTTTTCCACTCTCAACCAAACAAAAATGAGAAAAATTAAAATCTTTTCTATCCTCCCACTTTTCCATCCTCTTACCATTTTCTATCTTCTCACTTTTCCACCCATTCAACCAAACGGACCCTTAGAGTAGTGAGTGTTATATTCCCTCCAAAAAAAAAAAAAAATGGTATTTCATAGCCCATCCTCTTTTTCATTGAACAATGTGTCGCCAACGAACCCCTGTCAAGCGTGCAAACCAAATTTATGCTCCATTTGGATGAGTTAGATATTGAATTTTGTATCAGTTCCTTGAATAATTTTAAATTGTCATTTGAAACCTTGTTTCTTGAGCAAGCCATTCCTAAAACATTTAAATGTTAATGTTTTCATCGAAATAAATTGTATTTTTGTTTTAATTGAGCCTAGTTAACAGAGAGTACAAATCCTTTGTACCACTTTTTATATATCACTTTATGTTTCATCAATCATTATGTGCCATGTTTTGATTTTACTTTTCTTATAAAATAATTAAAGTTTAAAATAGAAAGCAATCATACACATGGCACGTAATGATCGGTAGAACATAGAGTGGTATACAAAAAATTGTACAGAGGATTCGCATTCAGTTAACAGGTGTCATTAGAGCATTTGTTAATAGATTATTTTAAGAAAGTTTTTATCTTACTTTTATAGGAAATAAAAAAATTAAAAAGAAAAACAAATGTTAAAAAAATCAGTTTTTCTTTTCTTTTTCTATAAAAAGTTTCATAAAATCTCTCTTAAACCAACTCTCTTAAAACATCTGTTAACTTTTTCCTTTTTTTTTTTTTTTTTTCAAGAATTAGAGGTAAATATTGATGGTTAAAAACTTAAAACACATCATGACATGTGTTGTGAAAATAAACCGTTTACACGATACTAAAAAAATTAATTTCACTATAAATAAAGACATTACAATAGTAGCACACATACTCTATTTGTATTTGAACCTATTGCGAGGCAACTAACTTTTCTCTTACCTAATGTTCGGTACACTAACGGTACATTTATGTTAGCATAGGTCGGCCCGGACTTACCGTGCAAGTGCTTTTACGGCACACAATTTTTGAATCCAAGGGAAGAGTTTGGATTCCTTAACGGCTTTAAGCCTTTTAATCAAGCGGACCTTATTCTACTAGCCAGTTCAAGCAATTTGTGCACAAAAATTATGTACTCTCAGTCTCTATAAAAGGGAATAGGATCTTTATCCAAGCTATCTTTGTGAAGGTAAAGCAAACATATATAGAACCCACGGTTTGTTAAAGATAAACTTTTGTCTGAAAAAAGATGGCACACGTTAATATCATCTCAAGAGAAATCATCAGACCATCTTCACCAGCAATTCGTCATCTAAAACCCTTCAAACTCTCTGTCTTGGACCAGTTCACTCCTACAACCTATATTCCACTTATCCTCTTTTACTCTAAGAGTCCCCAAACCTCTTCAACCGATCACCTAAAAAACTCACTCTCAGAAACTCTAAATAGCTTCTACCCATTTTCTGGAAGGATGCAAGACAACCTCTTTATTGATTTTTACAACGAGGGCATTACATTTAATGAGTCCCGAGTCCATTGCTCTCTGTCTGACTTTCTTCAACATCCTAAAATGGAGTCTTTAAACCACTTTCTTCCTTGTTGTCCATTTCGCAAAGAACCAAAACCAATGGAAGTTGCCCAATTAGCCGTGCAAGTCAACATATTTGATTGTGGTGGAATAGCAATCGGTTTATGTGCGTCACATAAGATCACAGATGGAGCCACCCTGAGTGCTTTCCTCAACACTTGGGCTGCCATTGCAGGCGGGCCTTGTAACAAATTAGTACATCCTAATTTTTCCGAGGCATCATCGCTAGCATACTTTCCTCCATACAATATATGGCCTCGTATTGTTGCACCTTTAATGGAAAGGCTTTGGTTCAAAGAAGAGAAGTACAAGACAAGGCGATTTGTGTTTGATGCCAAGGCCATAGCTACTCTAAAGGAGAAAGCAAAGAGTGAACAAGTGCAAAACCCAACCCGAACTGAATCACTGTCTAGTTTCATTTATATACATGCTAGAGCTGCTTCTAGATTAACATCTGGTTCTCTAAGGCCATCTATACTGGTCCAAGCGGTAAACATCCGGCGAAAAACAAATCCACACATGTTGTATAATTCTATGGGTAATCTCTTTTGGTATGCATTCGTAGCCCATGATTATAACACAGTAGAGTCGACAGAGATCAAGCTTCGTGGGTTGGTGGCAACCCTAAGAGAAGCTGTGGCAAAAATTGACAGTGATGTGAGAATTCTGCAAGGTCATGAAGGTTTTACAACCAGGATCAAGTACTTATACCAGAAGGCAGCAATGGTTTTTAAAAACCCAGAAATTTTTGGTTTCACCAGTTGGTTGACGTTTGGTTTTGATGAAATCGACTTTGGATGGGGAAAACCCATTTGGGTTGGGCTCAGGGGGGAAGGACCGGAAGGTGGTTCTGGTAGGAATCTCATCGTGCTCCAAAACACCACCTCTGGCAATGGAATTGAGGCATGGGTGACCTTAGATGAAAACATTATGTCTATATTGGAGCAAGATCCTGAATTCCTTGCCTTTGCTACTTTAAACCCAAGTGTTTTAATCCAATGAGGCTATACCTTTGATAATACCCATCTCCGTACTAGTAATATAGTTTCTACATTGTTGCATGTAATCAAACTAATAAAGCTAGTGAGCTGTACTAAAAATATTTTGTTAGTACATTAATTGCTACGTGGTAATAGAAACTGTGCTAACAATAAAAATCAGTAATAAAGAAGATGTTCTAATAAAATAAGTATAATTAGTCTTATGTTTCGTGGTAAAATTGGAAAAAAAACTCTAAATATATTTCACAAATTGTATTTATGAAATTTTTCCTTTTATAATTATATTTGCCCATGTTGTGAGCGGTGGTGAAATCATGAAATTTTTTTTGGGGGAAAACTAAATATGTAAAAAATGATGACTAAAAAATGTTTTATTTCATAAATTAGTTTTAACTCAATAAAATAGTGTTCTAAATTAACCTGTAGGGACTAAATTTGAGCACTTCTTCGATTGGATGAGTGGACTCAGACCCAACTAGCCCAATACAATAAATTTGTAAAGAACGGGTCAAAGAGCTAGACTTTAGTACATAGACAATAGTTACTATGGCGTTCATGACAATCAAATAGAGATGAACTGAGTTTATCAAAGAAAGTTTGTTCTCGGCACAATCCGAGGAGCTTTGTTCTAGTAAATATTGAATGAGAATGGTTACAGGAGTTCATGAGATTGTTACAGTGCTATTTCTCTTCCTCTCTCTATGGTGAGTTTCTCTTATTATATAGTCCTCTTTAAACGATCTTGGCCTTCCACTTGTTGATCATCCAAGCCTATACTCGAGTGTATGTCCCATCAGACACCCTCTTTGGCATTTTGTAAGTTGCGTTAACCAAGGTTGCACTGTTCAGGGGTCATTTCTTCATTAATGCGGTCAGGATGTTAGTTGTGAGCATTTAATATGGAGGTGACAGTTTCTCCTTAAATTGCTCCTCCACCGTGCTCCCATGGCTGACCCATTGTACCTGTCCTTTTCCTTAGGATGCTTTGGGAGGCTGCCTTTGATGGCATGTCGCTCTCCTCTTCTGTGATCTCAGTTGGCCGAGGACAAGATCATCCTTGACAATGTTTCAGGGCGCTTTGGACTTGCTTCTTTTGTCCTCAGCCATTTCTTCCTCCTCGGCGTGGGCCTTGGGCTTAGTATAAAGTGGGTCGCGGTTGCCAAATTCTTCAGCCCCACAATAGCCCCTCAAAATCCTACTATCCGGCTCCTTGGACAAAAAGGAGGATTTTGATGTCCTCGGCCTTTTTCATGGCTTGTCAAGTCTTGTCCTCTGTCAGTGCTAGAGTCTCTTCACTTGTCCAAGGCACGTTCCTGGCACTTTGGTATACGAGGCGCGCTCTCATTAATATCCTGGCGTTTTGGGGAAATCGTTCTTTCTCATTTACAGATCCTTGAGTTCTGCAGGAATCTCAAGTTCTCAACCCTTCATGTATTCCCTAGGACCTTGCCAAGATCGTGATTAATGCCTAGGGAATAAGGTGGCCGAGGATAAAGGCAAGGGTAAGGAAACTAAGCCCCCCTCAGAAATCAAGGATGCTGCCCAGATCCTGGATGACGCAGTTGAGGCAAAGTAAGTAGAGGCCAAAGATGTTCCTACTTTTCAACTGAGCAAGAAAGAAGACCCTCCTCGTTCAGCCAAGAACCAAAGTAGGTGTAGATCGCATCAGACTTTTAGTGCGACAAAGTTTGGGTCTCACCTGGCAACATATATCATGTGTGCATAGATGTGAAAGCGACCCAGGGTTGATCAAGCAAATCAACAAGGACAAGGGTAAACGGGTTTCCTGTTTCTCAGCCTTGATAGCAGAACATCTTACAGTTAGTAGAAAAGGGGTCCATCAAGCGCTTCCGCCTCTTCTTCTTTCTCATCGCCAGTACCACCCATATTGGTTCAACTGTTGCTTGAATAAGATTGTGAATCTACCATTCCTATGGGCATTCTCTTTTTATAGTTAGTTTCAAAACAAGCCTGCTTAAGCCGCTTTATATATGATATACCTTTCCTTTATTTAATAAAAAGGGTTGTGTTAGGACATATGTGTTTCACTTGTTAAAGAACATATGTCATTCTTTTATGAAATTGGTTAATCTTTTGACAAAACACACTTTACTTGTAATTGGGTAGTTCTAGGTGTTTTTAATATTTCAAGAAATAAGGTTTCAAGATCAAGTGCTGAAGTCATCAAGTCTGTCCAAGAAAACAAGTTGATAGTGCAAATTCATTAAAGCTCGACATCTGCATCTATCGAGCTCAAGAAAGCTGTTCAAGCCCGTAAGCTCGACACCTGCTCGACAGCTTCTCGACGCCTCCTATCTGTCGATATTTAAAAAATTCAGAATTCTGTTCTGATTTCTTGGGATCCATGAATGTGTCTTGGGCCTTCTTTTTTCTTAACCCTAGACATATAAAAGGATTGTTTTTAGGGCTGTCAAACAGTTCACAAGTTGCACAAGCATTGAGAAAACTCTGTTGAAGCAAATTGTGACCATAGACGAAGTTATTGCCCTAGTTCATCTCTTCTGAAGAAGTTGCTGTATATTTGCACTTTTGGGTTTTGTGACCAAGCATCTTCTTGATCTTCATTATGTAGGATGAAGTGAAGAATTTTGCAGCCAAACTCTCTTTCAATTGGTGTTGAAGTCGCGTACTGGGATTCGCGCATTGGTTAGTCACGTACTTGGGAGCCGTGCAACAAAAAGGGGGAACTGTCACTACAGGACAAGTCCAATTGGGTATTGGCGTAAGGGTTTAACTATAAGCTGGTAAAGTACTTGAGATTCATTTACTTGTAACTGCTTGTTGTGATAATAATAGAGTTTCGAGAATGGTGACCTGAAAATCACTCGGTAGGGTTTTTGCCATAAGGGTTTTCCCTATTCGTAAACAAATCACCGTGTCATTTAATTTCTGCTACATAATTAGTTTATTGGTGATTTGTTTGTGCTATCACGCGTTTGCATATTAAATTGATTAATTAATAACTTAACTAATTAATTAATTGGTTTAATCACAAAGGGTCATTCAGTTTATGGCATATCAAATGGTATCAAAGTAGGCACACTCTGATTAGGTTTAATCTTTGCTGTGTTGATCCATTGACCCCTGTTTATCATGGATAGAGGACAGTCATTAATCATACCTCCTTTATTTGATGGCACTAACTATGCATACTGGAAAGTACGCATAAGAGCTTTCTTGCAGTCTTTAGATGAGAAGGTATGACAAGCTGTAGAAATTGGCTGGACCAAGCCAAAGGAAGCGTCGGCCGATTGGGATGAAGCCAAGATCAAGGCGGAAAAATTCAACAGCAGAGCGTTGAATGCCCTATTTAGCGCAGTCACCAATGAGGAATTCAAGAAGATATCCTCTACTGAAACTGCAAAGAAAGCATAGACCATCCTTCAGACGACCTATGAGGGTGCAAAGGCTGTCAAGGATTCAAAATTTCAAAGGCTCACTACAAGCTTTGAAGAAATAAAGATAGAGGAGGATGAGTCGTTCGATGAATTCTATGCCAAACTCAAGGATATAGTGAACTCTGCTTTCAATCTTGGGAAAACCATTCTTGAACCCAAGATTGCAAGGAAAGTGCTTAGATCTCTACCCGAGAGATTCCATGCCAAGATTATGGCAATAGAAGAATCAAAGGATATTGATAAGATTCCTTTGACTGAGCTGGTTGGAAACTTGCAGACCTATGAGCTAGGATTGACCAAAATTGACAAGACTGGTAAAGGTAAAAGCATGACCTTGAAGGCAAAGAGCAGTGACACAGATGAGTCTTCCGATGATGAAGATTCCAAGATGAAGTCCTACATCACCAGACAGTTCAAGAAGTTTATGAAGAATGCCAATTGAAGGAACTTCGACAAGGACCGTAGACAATCCAGTTCCTTTTAGTCTAAAGGGCAAGACAAAGGGAAAAAAGATGCTAAGGATGGCGGTCAGTACACTGTTCTTGCAGGACCAAAGTACTTTGGATGTTATGGATTCGGTCACATGAAGCATGAATGCCCCACATATCTCAAGAGCATTGGGAAGAGTAAGACACTTGCTACAATCTTGAGTGACACTGAGTCTGAAGATGATTCTGATAATGAGGATATTGGAATCTTAAATGCCTTCATTGCCACTGTCAATCCTACTGAAGGGATTGTTGATGAAGTGGAAGAAGAAGAAGAATTGGTGGATTCTAAGTGTGAGAAGATGGATGATCAAGATGATATCCATTCAACCTATGAGAAACTATATAAACTCTCTGAGAAGCATGAGAAATTGTATAGGCTAGCCACCAAGAAGCTCAGTGATGCGGAACTTGATCGTGAAAAGCTTTCCATAAAGTTTGATGAAGCTAATCAAACAATTGGTGCACTGAGGTTTGAGAACAATTTCTTGGCTGAGAAAACCAAGAAACTTGAAGCGGAGTTGTTTCAAGTTAGAGCTCAATTGGAGAGGACTTCAAATGCAAAGCTTGATGAGATGCTTAGCAATTAGAAATCTACTTCAGATTGAACAGGTTTAGGGTATGGTCTTTCTTCCTCTAATACTACTTCTACTAGTGCTACTGTTTTTGCTTCTCCTGCTAATAATACTGAAATTGAAAACACTGATGTTAAAACTGAATTAGCTAGTGAGAACTTAGACAAGAAAGATATTAAAAACCCTAGAGCTAAGAAGGCTAACTCTCAAAAGCCAAAACATAAGAAGCAGCATCTTTGTCATTATTGTGGAGCTGCCAGTCATACACGACCAAATTGCTATAAGTGGCTAGCTACTCAACAGAACAACGGCATGATAGCATCTGGAAGCCAAAATCAACTTCAATCCTCTCTTGCTTCTCTTGGAGATCTTCTGAAAGCCCTCATGTTCCTTTCAAACTTGAACGGTTTTAATTCTTCCTCCTCACCACCGGTTCAAGGGTTCAATCAAAGGAAAGGTTCTTCCAAGATGTGGAAGAAAAAAGACTCTAAGTGATTTTATCACTTTCTTCTATCTTCTTGTTTTTGTTTGTTGCATTACTTGTGTGTTTTGCATTTTTTTTTTTTTTGAATCAATCTAGTTTTATGCTTTGCTTTGATAACATGTTTTTGTTTTTTTTTTTTTTTTTTTTTTTTAGTTTTGTTTATTTTGTTTTTGATATAAAAATTAAAAAAATTTAAAAATACAAAAACAGTGTGTGTTTTGTGTGTTTTGTGTACTTTAGTACTTGTGTACCTTGCATGGCCATTGAAACAAAGTTTTCTGAACTTTGTATCTTTTGTAGCTTAGATGAGCATCTCTATGCACAACTAAGAAAGTGAGCTTTGTGGCTCTTGTCTGTGATGAGTTCCTCCTCCACCGTACTCCCATGGCTGACCCATTGTACCTGTCCTTTTCCTTGAGATGCTCTAGGAGGCTACCTTTGATCGCATGCCACTCTTCCCTTCTGTGATCTCAGTTGGACGAGGATAGGATCATCCTCGGTGATGTTTTAGGGCGCTTTGGACTTGCTTCTTTCGTCCTCGGCCATTTCTTCCTCCTCAATGTAGGCCTTGGGCTTAGTATAAAGTGGGCCGCAGTTGCCAAATTCTTCGGCCCCACATAACCAATTTATTAAATAATGTATAGATTGTTAATTTTCTAGCTCTCACCAATCCTTGGCATAATTAAGAAAGTGCCCATAATCACACTCAAAATGTATATGCAATCCCTTTTTTTGGGGGGTATCGTAGAATTACTATACCCCCTTTTTTTTAGTGGGTACGGTACCCACCCAAATCTAGCTACTTGTCCCCCATTTTAGAATAAGGACCCCATGTCCTTCATCTTTAATTTTCACAAATAACAACTATCACATATCCTACCTAACCTCTACAGAAATCTCTCTACAGCTCTCCCCACTGTCTTCTCCTGTACAGCTTTAAGAGCAATCGCATTGACTCTTTTAAAAAATGTCATCTATTTTATACAAAAAATTTATTTTTTCTATTTTACACTATTATTTTTATAAAATATTCACATCAATCCATCTATTATATACTATATTTTATATAAATAATTTTTTTACAAAACACCCACCATCACTTTTACAAAACACTCATGTCAATCCATTAGTCCATCTTTGGTTTTCCTCCATGACAGTTAGTTTTATTTTATTTGTCTAGTTTAAAGTTTAGTATTTTTATTCTTATGTTTTATTTCAATTACCATGAGTAGCTAAATTTATAATTAAGGTTGAAAATGAAACCTTGTTAAGGATTATTAGTAATATTTATGTGATTTGATTTTTCCCGCAATAGTTGTTCTTTAATGGTTTAAATTGTTCTTATTTCATATCAATTGGCTAAGATGAGATTCTAGATATGAGTTCAATCATGTTTTTCTCATGATTTAGGATTTGTCTTAATTAATTAAATGCATGGTTGATTATTTCTTGATTTTAAAATTGGATATCTCTTGTGATTTGTTTGGATATAGATACAATTGATGATTTGATTTTATACCTAGGAAACAAAGAAGAGCATGCTTTAGATATTTAAATAAAAGTTTTAATGATAATATTCTCCATGGTAGCAAGATTGATCTCTAGATTATCATGTAGTGGTTGGGAAAAATTAATTATTGTAAATATATGCTGATATGAATTAACAAGACAGATTCCAAAACCTTAATTCCTTTTTCTAGATTGTTTACATCTTTTTACTGCTTTATATTATATCTTTGCTTAGTTTAATTATTTGCTTAACATATTTAATTGCAAACAACCAATTTATATTAAACTATATTAAATATATTAATTTTCCTACGTTCATTCAAGTCCCTATGGGTTCAACCCCGTTCTGGTCAAGCTATACTTCAGCATGGTTTGTACACTTGCTAATACTTTAAGATTTCACAACACTAAGTTAAAATACCTAAATTTGTGGCGACTTGTGATCAAAATATATTAACAAAATCAAAATGTTGTAAGGGTGTGTTAATTAACCATTGACAATCAATTTCCCTAAGATTACTTGTAAATAAGTCACCCATAATAGAAAATCATTTTAAATAGTAGTATAAATGACTTGTATTTAAATTTCAAGAATGTAAACAAAAAGTTATTAAATTGCATAAAAGTGAAGAGCAAGAAAATAAGAGAACAATAATGTAAACGAAGTACATAGATCCATAGCTAGGGCAGTAACTAGTAAGCTAGACTACCCTAGCCTAGAAAAGGAAAAACGAAAAAGGCGTAAATAAGGCTTTTTGGGGGGTTTATGGAGGCAAAAAGGCTGCTGAGATTTTTTGTACAAATGGTTTTACAGACTAGCCTATACAAGAGAAGAGAGTGGGGTGAGATGTAGAGAGATTTCTGTAGAGGTTTGGTAGGATATGTGATAGTTGCTGGTTGTGAAAAAGATGAAGAACGTGTGATATTTTAGGTAGGATTAGGAATGGCCGTGGAGATATTCCCCCAACAATAGCTTTTAAACTGAAAGATAATATATTGTACATTTCTTTTCAATTTTTGTGAACTTTTCTTTATGGACTGACTATTTACTAACCTCCATTTTGGTTGTGTAAAATGTCGTTGGAAAGGTTGTAATATTTATTATTCTAAAGATTTTTGCATTTTGTCCAAATCCTTTGATTTAGCACACCGGAGGCATAGGAAAAATAGTGGAAACCCACATTTTTAATATAAAATTTTCACTTTAAGATTTTTGTAAATTCATTATATTTAGAGAAGTGCTATATTTACAATATTTTCATAACAAATCATAAATGGTAAATTGTTATCGGTTTTAATTTAAATTCACAACTTAAATTAATTTTTTGCCACCCATGACAAAACTTCCACTTTAATATTTTTAAAAAATTTATTTTATTTAGAAAAGTGCTACATCCACAACATTTTTACAATACTTTCACAACAAATCATAAGTGGTAGGTTGTTATTAGTTTCAATTTAAATTCACAACTTAAAATGCTACATCTACAATATTTTCACAATACTTTCACAAAAATAAGTATCATCAACTTGCAATAGTAGATACCATTACCTGGGTCCACGTTTTAAACCTTCAAGCCCCCAAATGCCATTACTTGGGTCCACGTGGAAATCAATTTATAAAAAAATTTTATCTTTTCATAAGAAGACCCGTAGCTATATAATCAGGCTCTCGGCTGCTCCCTTGGACAGAATATCAGATGCCTAAAGGCTTAAGTCCCTTGCTGAGCTAAGGTAGCCTTCTAAAACAAAGATGTCTTATTCTCTCACCTTTGCTCATTCAATACATAATAGTATCACAACCCCTGTACTCGCTACAAAAAGCAACCACCATTGCTACTATAACTGCTATAGTACCAAAACTTCTCGGAGAACTAATAAGATTGTCAGTTGCCAAAACAAAGAAAAAGCAGAAGGGGGCCGTAGCAGTCTCTCTTCAGCTCTGACATTGTCCCACAAAAACCCTCAGGATGTGATAACATCCAAAGATAGGGTGGTTGACAATGGTTTAAAAACCACGTCTACCACCACTGCTATCACGCCTCTTCCGAAACCATCGGATGGTATTGGCATTGTTAGTTATCTTCGGGGCAAGAACTATCTTATCACAGATGCAACTGGGTTTCTAGGCAAAGGTATTTACTTTTTTTTGCATTTTCATATTTCTTAAAAACATAAGGCCTCATTGTCGCTTTTTTAGAACCATGTTTTCAATACTTTTGTTTTTCTTAAATTGAAAATAAAAATAAAAATATAAACCATATTTTAGTGTGTTGGGAAATTGGGTATCCAAAAAAAATTGCATAAGATTATTTTAG
The DNA here is from genome assembly GCA_030445155.1 of Quercus variabilis. Classification (NCBI taxonomy): domain Eukaryota; kingdom Viridiplantae; phylum Streptophyta; class Magnoliopsida; order Fagales; family Fagaceae; genus Quercus; species Quercus variabilis. Next base: position 1,019,703 of record CP129448.1, on the reverse strand, counting down.
TAGTTATAAAGTTCTTACAAGATGTTTGTAAAGTACAAATACAAAGTTCTTCATGATGACTATGTGAATAATCTCAAAGAAATGTTCTAAAAGAAAATGTCAGAATTTTTTGTAAGACAACTATAAAATACATTTAGAAATAAGATATTTGTATTAGATACACTACAAAGTATTATTCTATATATATACATATATAGTTAGTTAGTACACCGGTACAATATCGTAGTGGGAGGATTGTAAATTCATACTTTTGGGATAAACTTTTGAAGTCATTCCACAAGAAAATGAATCTGATCCTCGATCCTACATAGAGGCCATAGATGATATGAATATGAATTATTGGATTAAGGTTATGTGAATAGAATTAGATTCTATTTAAAGTCTAAAACTTGTAGAGGCGCCTATTGGCATTGAGCCTATTGTTCTCAAATAGGTCTACAAGGAATATGAGATTGATAGATTTGAAGGTGCAAACCTTCAAAGTCAAGACTAGTGGTGAAAAGATTTATTTAGAAAGAAATGGTTCGATTATGAAAAGATTTTTTTCACTAATAGTCAAGTTTGACTCTATCTAGATTCTCTTATCCATTATATTTCATTTGGATGAAATATGGCAATGGATATCAAGAAAGCTTCTTTTAATAGCAATCTTGAAGAAGACATCTATATGATGTATCTAGACTTGTTCATAGCAAAGAACCAGTGGTGATTAGCATGCAAGTTGTTTAAAGTCCATTTATGGACTAATGCAAGCATCTAGGTCATAAATATCATCTTTGATCAAGCAATCAAATTATTTGATTTTGATCAAGTATTTAAAAGCCTTAAGTGTGTAAAGCTATATAGAATAATAAATCTCTTAATGTATGTTGATGACATTCTAATCATTTAGAATGATGTAGAATTGTTGTCATCAATAGAATTTTTGGTTGTCTAGTCCAATTTGATATAAAGTACTTGGGAAAGACTAGCTACATCCTAAGAATTATAACTTTGTTAAAATTTAGAAATTTGGATGTTGGGTCTATCTCAAACTGCTTAAATAGATTAGATTCTAGCCAAGTATAGCATGAAATACTTTAAGAAAGGATTCTTTCCTTTTAAGTTTGAAGTTCCTATATATAGGACTGTAGTTTTAAGACATATAAAAGAAAGAGCATACTAAGACGGTTCCTTATATCAAATTTATAGGAAGTCTTTATGCTATGCTATATACTAGGCTAAATATCTATTTTGCGGTGGGCATGGTAAGCAAATATCAATTGAATCAAAGATTACTTAATTTAGTGGGAGTAAAGCATAAACTCAAATATCTTAGGAGAATGACGGATTATATGCTTGTCCACCAAAGTGAGGATTTGATACTTACTGGATGCACAAATACTGATTTGTAGTTTGATTGTAATTCATGAAGTTAGACTTCAAGATATGTGTTCATCCTAGGTGGTGAAGATACACATTAAGCGTAAGTATCATCTCATTAGAAAGATATGAGTACGTGAGAAGTAGTAGTAGAACAAGATAATTTATGTAATAAAATCTAGCTGAAACTTGTTTTCAAACCTTGCCTTAAAGTAATTATGAGTTACTCTAAAGGGATATAAGTGTCGGATACATGATAAATTGTCTTTGAGGGCAAGTGGGAGATTGTTAGGGTTTATGCCCTAAAATCCAATTGGTTTGTATGTCATGAATAATTAAGTTGTTTAATTATATGAGACTATCTATTTATGAACTAATGGAACATTATCTTAGTCCATGAGACGCATAGTATGTAATTTATGTGAAAAGTCACAAAAGATATAAGTCACAAGTTTTTTGTAAACTCAGAATTTTAGTTCGTAGTCGGTGATGAAATTGGGCATTTCATCTGCGAAGACTATAATATATCAACTAAGATGATTGTCTTGATCATGGAAGTGGAGACTTCTAGTTAATATGTTGATATGTTTTAAGAGTTAAGAAATATTGAACTGGACCGTTGTGAGATTTATTATTCTCCTAGTGACTGTCAAATGAATAATAAATCTCATGACTTCTATTTACATCAATTCTAAATCCTAAGAGAATAATGGACATGATCATGAGATGTAAGTTGTCTTAATATATTAAGAGTGAGATCTATAAGTAACGGTCAAAATCTCAGTATGTTGGGCAATCGCATTTAATGTTGATGGAACATATATTTTCAAGATGGAATTCATAGTCTTTTAATGGAGATATAAAATATTCTCTTGAGATAAGTTTAATAGGTTTGGTTATTCAGAGTGTTGGGTCTAACCACTTTAGTAAGGAATTACTAAAGTATATATTTATGGAATTGGATTTCATAAATATATATTTAATAACATAAAAGATTAAACTGGGTACTCAAGGATTAAACCGAGTACTCGAAGATTAAGATGTAGTAATCTACAAAGTGGCAGTCAACATTCATGACTTTGTATTACTATGAATATTTTAATGAAGGAGTTGCATATATAATAAAGTCTTATGATATAATTTATAGATAAGGCCTAGAGTATAACTATATTTATATAGTGGTATTAAATATAGTTAATGGTAACTTTGGATTTGTTAATAGTTGACAGAAAAGCTCAAGGCCCATTGGAGCTGGAGTCTTGTTGGTCCCTTTTGGTCCCACTCCAAGCCATATACTAGAGCCCAATTGGAATGGTCCAAAAGGCTAGCCCAATTAGATAATCAGTTATATATAAGGAGAGAAACATACAGAATTTCATTTAGACTTTTTCATGAGACTTTTCATTAAGTCTTTTCATGAGAGTTCTCATAAGAAATGAAATGGTTTGTATGTGAGTATTGGATACTCATTATTCTCTCCTTGGAAACTAATTGAGAGACCACACATCTTGGGTATCAAGTGGAATTGGAGTGAAGATTAAAAGTCTCCCAAGAACTTCTGATCTTTGGTTTTGAATTTCACTGCACCAAGGTACGCTCTCTTGTACTCGAATTTTGAAATTTACATACTGCATGTTATAGATTGAGAATAAAGTATATCCGTTAATTTTTCACTGCGCACATGCTTATTCCCATCAATAGGCTTATTGCTGGATTCGGGAAGCTAAAAAAGACAAGGTTTGGAGTAATCTTATTGGAGCAAGAAACTTGGAGGGCTTAGGTGTACTGAGTAGATTAGGCTTTGAGGGTCTTCTGCTATTCATATATCCCAATTATATTCTTTAGTGAATCATTAGACCGCTTGGATGGCGGGGGAGAGGTTTTTCACCGAGTTCTTCGATTTCCTCTTCGATAACACATGTCGATGTTATCTTTGTGTTTGCATCTTTCTTTCCTCTCTCTTTACCTTTTAATTGCTACTGTATTTGTAATTAATTATGGTTTAGAGTGTGTTACTAATTTGGATATAGCTTATATTTCATTTTCCACACATATACTATTTGATTATAAGCTTGTGTTGGTATTTTTGAATTTGGGGGTCTAAACATTCATTAGTATTTTGTACACTAATTGAACTTTCATACTATTATCACAATAAACAGTTACAAGAAAAGTAATCTCAGTACCTTATACCAATCTACAATTGAACTCCTTACTCCAATACACAATTGGACTTGTTTTGTAGTGACAATCTTTCCTTTTCAATGCATGGCTCTTAGTACGTGACTAACCACCAATTTGAGAAGGATGTTGACTGCAAAATTCTTCAGTTCATCCACACGATGAAGATCACAAAGCTCATTGGTTACAAAACCCTACAACATATAAACACAGCAGCTTCTTTAAGAGAAAGATGAATTAGGGCAAATTTGTCTCCAGTCACAATTTACTTAAACAAAACTTTTGCATCAAGTTTCATCCACTTGCATCATTTGTGGCGACCCTTAAAATAATCCTTATATATGTTTAGGGTTGTGAGAAAAGAAAGCCTAAATAAGTATACACGGATATGAGTGAAATCAAATATGAAAAGCTGATTTTCGTAAATCTCGATAAATAGGTTATCTATTGAATAGCTGTCGAGCATCGGGCAAAAGCCTTTTAAATCTCGATAGATACCATTTATCGAGCTAGCTGTCAAGCTTTAAAATACAGCACTTCTTTACTTGATTCTTGAACAGATTTGCATGACTTTAAAAAACAAATAGTGATAAGATAAATATTATGCTTTAAAACAACTTATTTGCATACCGGTTGATACATGCAAGAAAAGGCCAAGTTTCTTGTACTTCTTTGCAAAACCTAAGAGCCGAGAAGGTCCTCTTGTGTTTGTGTTGAGAGCAACATCATACCTATATATAATTATATATACACACGAATAATATTTAATATTCACTTTAAAACCAAGAAAACCAAAAAAAAAAAAAAAAAACAAAAAAAGAGGCTAAAACAACCTTGTTTTAAATAAATGCACTTTGAAACTAAAAAAAAATAGAGAAACCTTCATCAAAATTTGTATTGCCAGCTAAATTTATGATCACATCAATTTCGGATATTGTATGTAATTAAAATGACTGTGGGCACAATTTATGAATTCAACAATCTAGGTATCCTAACTTATTGCCAGGAGTCAGTCAAAATTTCCTGGAGGAGCTTAAGAATAAAATGATTGTGGCGCAAAAAAACCAAAAAAAAAAAATATATATATATATATATATATATATTTGCATGCGATCCTTACTCCCCAACCTTAATTAGAATTGAAAGTTAATGCGCGGAACAATTATTATTATTATTGTTATTATTTTGGAACGTTGATTACTATGAATAGGTGAATTTCACGTGATACAACAATAGATCTTGTTAGTTTATCTAACATAGTAATTTCTGCATATATATTCAATGGTGCAGCTTTTATTGAGAAGATGTTACGTCCAATGCCAAATGTGGGGGAAATCTTTCTCTTGATTAAGGCAAATGATAAAGAAGCTGCCATCCAGAGACTGAAAACTGAAGTACGTTATAATATAAAGATTTTCCTATGGTTTTTTGTTGTGTGGGTTCATAGTCGACAGAATGAATAACAATGCTATGTAAAGATGCGTGTTACTTTTTTGTTTCTTTGTATTTTGAAAGTTCAATTATTGTGTAAAACACTAATTAATATTTAGACCCCAATTTCAACAATACCAATACAAACTTATACACTAATAATATATGTGTGGAATGATAAATATAAGCTATATCCAAATTGGTAAAATATTCTAAACCATAATTAATCACAAACACAGCAGCAATTAAAAGATAAAGAGTAAGGGAAGAGATATGCAAACACAAAGATAACACCGGCACGTATTATCGAAGAGAAAACCGAAGAACTCGACGAAAAACCTCTCCGCCACCCTCCAAGCGGTCAAATGATCCACTAAAGAATAAAGTTGGGATACATGAATAGTAGAAGACTCTCCAAGCCTAATCTACCTAATGCATCTAAGCCCTCTAAGCTTCTTGCTCCAACATGGTTACACCTAACCTTGTCTTCTTTAGCTTCCCGGATCCCGCAATAAGCCCATTACATCAACCAAATGAATTGGTCATCTCTGAACTGCTTCCCAAGCACTAAAATACCTCCTTACTGATATGAGTATAGTGAGATAAGGATTTGACAAATGTACCTTTCAAGGATATGTCAATAGAGAGGGTGAGAGTAGAGGAATTTGGAGAATCAAATAACAAAGATTGTGGATGAGTCAATATTGTTTTTCTCTAGGGTTTCTCTCTTAAAATTCTCTCTAGAAACTCTCTACATTTTGTGGGTATAAGGGTATTAATAGTGGTGTATGTGAGGAATGCGAAAAGTCAATTTTCATCCAAACAGGACATTCTAGCGACTCAATCTCGTGAGTGGAGCTAGTCGTGAGTTTGAGTCGCGAGCTAATTACATGGCCAAACTGTACATTTTGTCATGTATTGCTCCAGCTGTCGTGACCCTTCAGTTCCCTACATGCTTCACACATGTGCCACTTTGGCAACTTGTCAGTCGCAAGATCCAGTCATGAGGCTTCTTTGTATGCACACATATTGAGTTTTCTTTGCACTCTCTCACACATAACTCTTATATAATTCTCACCTAAATACAGGGTATCTGATTGCTAAAATATAAGCAAATTTGGCACGAAATAAAGCCAACATATGATTGAATAAATTCAACCTTACATATTTTAAGCAAAAAGAACTTCTAAATCTACGTTCATAGTCTTAGAGATTCAATTATTGTGATTAGATTTTGGACTCAAAACTCTTCAAGTGCTTGGAACAAATGCATGGGGAATCCTTTGAGGCTTTCATGATGAGGAAGCTGGTCCCAGCAGCTGGGAATGTTTGTGAACCCAATCTTGGGATGGATCCTGATACACCTAATGAAATAGCAAAAGAAGTTCATGTGATCATAAATTCAGCTAGCAATACAAATTTTGATGAAAGGTCTTTATTTAAAACAAGGTTGTTTTAGCCTTTTTTTTTTTTTTTTTTGTATTCTTGGTCTGAAAATGAATCTTAAATATTATATATATATATATATATATATATATATAGTGTGTGTGTGTGTAGGTATGATGTTGCTCTCAACACAAACACAAGAGGACCTTCTCAGCTCTTAGGTTTTGCAAAGAAGTGCAAGAAACTTGGCCTTTTCTTGCATGTATCAACCGGTATAGGAGAGAGACAAGGATTAATTATGGAGAAACCTTTCCATATGGGACCCAACCAATATCTATCCCAGTGCTGGATATTATAGCTGAAATAGAGTTGGCTTCAGATTTGAAGTTATCTGTGCATGAAAATGAAGTTTCTCAAAAGATGAAAGAATTGGGTCTGCAAAGGTAACGAACTGTGCTTTAATGTTCAATTAGAAATTAAACATTAATCAATCGAAACCAAGATCTAAGAAAATCAACCTTTGTAGTTCCATATATACTTTTTCGTAGGGGTGTCAATGTTCGACCCAACCCGTGAACACAACAGGAACCCGACACGGGTTTTTTCGGGTTAGGATTGAGCCTTAATGGGTTTGGGTCATAAACGGGTCGACTCGAAAGCGACACAATAAGGAACGTGTCATAAGCGGGTCAACCCACGTAACCCGCAATAGACACGTTTGACACGCCAATTTATTTGTGTCAATCCGAAATGATCCACTTAACACAACCCGTTTAACTCATATAACAAATAAATATTTATTTTATTTTAAATTTGTCAAATACCTTTTATATCTAATATATATTTTAAATTTAAAAAGAAGAGTGAGTAATTACAAAAATTTACAAGGGATATAATTGGAAATTGAAACTTTACAGACACTAGAACTATTAATATATATATATATATATATTTGGCTTAGACTTACACAAATGAAATTGGATGAGCTTATGGAAGATGTTATGAATTTGGACATCAACAAAGAATCTATGGATGATAATCATGGTCATAGTCAGGATTAGTCTACTGTTTGCTCAAATTCTTTTAATATTGATACTTAGCATTTGGCGAGTTTTAAGGATATTATATTTTTGTTGAACTATGTTATTTTATTTTTTTTAAACTTTGTTATTTTGAATTTGGGTTGAAGTGTACGCACTTCTTTTGGAGTGTAAAGAACTTATTTCTAGATAAATGTTATATTTTTGTTGAACTATATTATTTTGAACGTAGGTTGAAGACTTGAAGTGTATGCACTGTTTTTTGGGATGTAAAAAAAATTATTTCTAGATGGATGTTATATTTAATATTATGCAGGTTGAAATAGGTTGTGTTACATTCATGTCAATCCAACACGACTCGTTTATTAAGCATGTCAAATGAGTTGGGTCAGGTCAACCTAACTTATTAATAAATCGGGTTAAGGTTGAAGGATCATAACACGATTATTAAATTGGTTGGGTTAGGGTTGAGTCATTTAGTCGAATACCTCTACCTCAACACGACACAAACTCGACACACTAATCCAAATTGACACCCCTACTTTTTCGAGGACCAAACTATATACCGGAGCCATAAAGTACTATCTAAATTGATTCTTTTCTGACGATAAGCTCCAATTGCATCATAGGAATTACAAAAAAAAGGGTTCTTTTTCTTTCGTATACTTATGGCAATTGGCATCCATTTTTTCATTTTGATAATTTATGCGATTACATGGATTATACCTATTTGCACAAATACCTTGACGATTCCCGCTCGTTAATACATAGAGCCCAATAAGCATATCTTGGGTTGGTAGGGAAATTGGATTCCCAATAGATGGAGACAATAGATTCATATGAGAAAACATAAGTAAACAAGCCTCCTCTTGAGCCTCCAAAGATAAAGGTACATGAACCGCCATTTGATCCGCATCAAAATCTACATTGAATCCCTTACAAACTAATGGATGTAAACAAATAGCGCGCCCTTCCACAAGAAAAAGAAATAGTCTATCTAATAAAGGCAAAAAGTTACAAGTTGCAGAATACATTTATTTCAACGAATAACCCTTAAATCAATAAGGGGCTACTTGAACATCTTAATAAAATCCTAAATGCCTAGTGGGGTATGACCTCTAAACTATAAACAAAGAAATTGAAAATTATGACAAAATGAAAAATTATCATAAATAACAAATTTAACTAATCAAAAGTTTAAAGGATGAAATTTGCCCGAAAAGCGGCGTAAGTTAGGACAAAAGGCAATGAGCTTCAATCCTCATGAGTCATGACAATTCCCTTCATGTCACAAAAATTCATGTGATTCCATATATTGCTGACCCGAAAGATTTCTATAAGGGTTTTTTTTTTTTTTTTTTTTTTTTTTAAATCTTACGGTTTGATTTATGAAGATTTCTCTGTTTAAGGAAAGTCAATGCTATTCGCAATTTCGCATCACTATTAATTATTTAAATAACATCCTTTTAAGCTTAATTGCAAGTTTTTCATTGCTCATGCTCACTTGATCAACTTAACTATAACAGAGCAAAAATCTTTGGATGGCAAAACTAAGACTTATGTGTTCACCAAGGCCATGGGAGAGTTGCTAATAAATAGCATGAGAGGAGATGTTCCCGTAGTCATCATCCGCCCAAGTGTGATTGAGAGCTCTATCAAAGAGCCTTTCCCAGGATGGATACAGGGAAACATGTACTTTTTTTAACATTCACAAAAATACATTCTCTTTGAAGCTTGCTAGAATAATTGGTTACGTGTTAAATTTCACACTATTTCTTATTTGTTAAAACCTTTAGGATAATTAGTAATTTATCAAAAGTCCTTCAGTATCATATATAATTGACTATACCTTTCATGTTTTTTTTTTAATTATACATAAACAACTTAGAATGCTGGATCCGTTGATCTTATCCTATGGTAAAGGCCAGCTCTCAGGATTTCTTGTAGACCCAAAAGCAATTTGTTCTCCCCAAAAATTAAACAATTTCTATTCAGTCCAATTTCGTCCAATTTGGTCTACTTTGGTCCAATTTGTTCCACTTGGTCCAATTCGATCAATTTCAGTCCCCCTTCAATCCATTTTAATTGGACCTTAAATTGATTCTTTTTGTTTTTTTTTTTTTTTTTCAAGTTTAGCTCAAAAATGAATTTTTATTTCTTAATTTTTAGATTGAAAAGTATGAAATTTAATTATATTTAGGCTATATTCTTTAGTTTTATTTGAAAAATACAAATAAAATACTAAAATACACATTAGAAATTAGCAATAGATCCTTAAAATGCAATAAAAATGACAAATATTCAAAATTCTTATTCGGTCCACATTGATTATATTCGGTCCAATTTGATATATTTAGTCCAATTCAGTCCATTTTGTCTTATTTAGTCTACATCGGTCCTATTCAATCCATTCTGTCTACTTTGGTTTTATTTAGTCCTATTCAGTCCATTCTATCTACTTTGGTCCTATTTAGTCCTTTTTGTCCACTTTAGCCTTATTCGGTCCATTCTGTCTGCTTTTGTTAAATTTGGTCCTATTCGGCCCACTTTAATCCAACTTCAGTGCTATTCGGGCCATTTGGTTCATTTTAGTCTTATTCGGTCCATTTTGTCCACTTTGGTTCTATTAGGTCCCATTCAGTCTACATGGGTTCTATTCGGTCCACATCGGTCTAGTCTGTCCACTTCGGTCCTATTCCATCCATTTGCTCTAATTTGGTCCATTCGATCCTACTCAGTCCACCTCGTTCCTATTCAGTCCATTTGGTCCACTTGTTCCTTTTGGTCCACTTCAATCTATTTTTATGCACTTACATAATGGATAAAAACATGTTTGGGTTGAAAAAACCTAATCTAAATCCAAATTTATTAATATATATATATATATATATATATATAAATCTCAAACTTGTAATATCTAAATTAAATTTTATGCATAGCATTTATTATTGTTATGCTTTTGTTAAGCCACATTAATGTAACATTTTAGTCCACTTCGGTATGGTTAAATTTAAGTGAAAGTCTTTCTAAATATAAAAGTTATGAATATACAAATTTAATCTTTAGGACAGTTATTCATTTGTTTTAACATCGTTATTTTTAAATGAATTGCACGAGGTTGGTTATATATTTAAGGAATATGCAGGTGTGTGTGTGTAATATTTATATAAATAAATTACTCAAATTATTCATTACCTTAAAAGAGATTTTCATGATAATCATAACTCATATCAAAATTATACAAAATATGTATGCTTTATTCTTTAAATTTTATTGTAAAGAGAGAATCTATTTGAGATGAGGAACTAATTAAAAAAATACAACATCAAAACGTAAGAACCCAAAATAGGGTTTTAAAAATTACAACGATTTATCAATATAAAGTAGGGTTGCAAGAAAGAATAAAAAATCAAGAGAGAGAATAATCACTTTTTCAAGAGAAAATGTGAGAGAGAATAGTAAGAAATTTATAGAAAATAATACAAGAAGAAAAAAAAAAGTAAAAATAAAAAATATAGTAATAAACACCTGTGGGGCCCGAGGGCCCAGAACCCCCGGCCCACCTTTAGGCTGGCCCAAGGCTCAAGCCGAGGAGGACAATCATCCCAGATATTCGGCCAAAGGGTTTTAGCCCTTCTCAGACCCAAGCCGAGGACACACCCCTCCTCGGCACACCTAGTCTAATCCAGGTAGGGGGCAAACCCAGAATAGGTGGTCACATCCACACTTAATGAGTTTGCCTGACCCTCTAGGCTACATTAATGATGACAAGACCCTTCACTAGCGCAACCTTGGAAGCCGCAACCCCCAGTATGGTGAGGAACCTGTCTGATGGGACAAGTCCTGGACCAGTAGCCCGGATGGCCAACAGCTGTAAGGCCAGGATCAAACTAAAGGGCGTATATAAGGCAAAGAACCCCCCTTGTGAAGGGGGGCCTCCTCGGACGCCAGCCGAGGAGCAACCCCAAGCGAAGAACAACAAACGAAAAGTTCAAGGAGGACCGGCGAGAGGCCGGCCGGAGCCAAACCCCTTTGCCCCACTCTCTACAAATTTATTGTCGGGGATACCCTTCCGAAAAAGGAGCCCCCACAATTGGCGCTATCTGTGGGAAGGGTTAGTGCATCGGCCGGCGTAACCGGCGGTCGCCCTAAAATGGTTATTACTCAAAAATCGGGGGTGCAAAGAAAAAGAGGAGAAAAAGAGAAGAATTGCGGTACGAAAAGAAAATTCAACAGCAAATAAAGGAAAAGTTCTTTATTATTTCAGAAAGGATTACAAGTACAACAATCTTTATTATTTCATAAAAGAAAAGTTACAAATACAATCAGAGGCTCAGACAAGCGTGTTTTACAAAAAATCCTACCAACTAATCCTACAATCAGAGGCCCAGGCGGACCGGTCTTGGAACTGGCCGGGCAAGAGACTCGCAAAGAATTAATATCAGGAATGAGGGAAGTGTCAACCTGTGCTTTTACCGGCGTCCAGAGAATGGGAGAACTGGACAGTAAAAGCACGGAAGGGGGGCTGGGGGCTGGCTCACCTTGAAACCAAAGCTTGAACAAAGTGAGGAGCCGACCTAGGGACCCCGAAACACCCTCCCTCATGATGCTTCCTCGACCCCCTCCGAACTGCACGAGCATTGACCGTCGGAGACGGCAATACTCGGGCACCAGCCATGACGAGAGTTCGCGTGCCCCCTTCGTCGGAGGTGCGCTCTGGGGAAAGACGTTAGGTACTTCAACGACGTCCCCCCTGGCCACTGTACAAGGCCCTACCAGTGTTACGCCTAAATTCTGCCGCGCCGGCAGCCCAGTGGGGGCTGTGGCCACGGTGGCCCTTAACTCCAGATCTCCTAACTGTGGTCACGATCCTGGTGGCGGTGTCAAAGGGGCTCAGGAAGGTGAAAGTGTATATTTCTGTTCGTGGTGGAATATTCATGGAATGAGGAGAAACACTCCCCCCATAACGCCTTTTATGGAAGGCAAAAACCGGTGGGAGTTGAGCCGCGCGGAATTCGAAGGGAGAATTGTCAAAGGGAATTAATTCCCACCCAATTCCAAGGGGATTGCCAGCTGTCTGATTTGTGTTAATTCACGAGGGCATTAATGGAGGTGCGTTACGGGCACCGAAGCGTCAAACACGGAGCGCAGAGGGCCAGGCGACGCCTCGTAAACCAGAAAGACGAGGAACCCAAACCAGAGGCAAGATCAGCCCCATGTGCGAAGTCACAATCTGACCCGAGGAAAAACAGCTCACAGAAAATGACCCGTGGACGTCTTCACACCAAAGCAAAGTTCTCGGATCCGAGGACGAACTCCTATTGAAGGCAACTGTGCAGCAATGGCACACTAACTCTTGCTCTAGCAGCCTGCAAGGGGCTAATGGGAGAGACTTCTACCCGACGTGAAACTGAGTTGCCCAAAGAGGTGAACACTGTGTCTTCATACTCGGGGACGAAGCCACTTACCAAACGATGGCAGCAACTGTACCTAGGACTTGCATGGTCCTCGGACCCAAGCTTATGGGGAGCTGGCCACTCGTACTGAAGGCAGCAACTGTACCTAGGTCTTGCATGGTCTACGGACTCAAGCCTATGGGGAGCTAGCCACTTACCAAACGATGGCAGCAACTGTACCTAGGACTTGCATGGTCCTCGGACCCAAGCCTACGGGGAGCTGGCCACTCGTACTGAAGGCAGCAACTGTACCTAGGTCTTGCATGGTCTACGGACTCAAACCTATGAGGAGCTAGCCACTTACCAAACGATGGCAGCAACTATACCTAGGACTTGCATGGTCCTCGGACCCAAGCCTACGGGGAGCTGGCCACTCGTACTGAAGGCAGCAACTGTACCTAGGTCTTGCATGGTCTACAGACTCAAGCCTATGGGGAGCTAGCCACTTACCAAACGATGGCAGCAACTATACCTAGGACTTGCATAGTCCTCAGACCCAAGCCTACGGGGAGCTGGCCACTCGTACTGAAGGCAGCAACTGTACCTAGGTCTTGCATGGTCTACGGACTCAAGCCTATGGGGAGCTAGCCACTTACCAAACGATGGCAGCAACTGTACCTAAGACTTGCATGGTCCTCGGACCCAAGCCTACGGGGAGCTGGTCACTCATACTGAAGGCAGCAACTGTACCTAGGTCTTGCATGGTCTACGGACTCAAGCCTATGGGGAGCTAGCCACTTACCAAACGATGGCAGCAACTGTACCTAGGACTTGCATGGTCCTTGGACCCAAGCCTACGGGGAGCTGGTCACTCGTATTGAAGGCAGCAACTGTACCTAGGTCTTGCATGGTCTACGGACTCAAGCCTATGGGGAGCTAGCCACTTACCAAACGATGGCAGCAACTATACCTAGGACTTGCATGGTCCTTGGACCCAAGCCTACGGGGAGCTGGTCACTCGTACTGAAGGCAGCAACTGTACCTAGGTCTTGCATGGTCTACGGACTCAAGCCTATGGGGAGCTAGCCACTTACCAAACGAAGGCAGCAACTATACCTAGGTCTTGCATGGTCTACGGACTCAAGCCTACGGGGAGCTGGCCACTCGTACTGAAGGCAACAACTGTACCTAGGTCTTGCATGGTCTACGGACTCAAGCCTATGGGGAGCTAGCCACTTACCAAACGATGGCAGCAACTGTACCTAGGACTTGCATGGTCCTCGGACCCAAGCCTACGGAGAGCTGGCCACTCGTACTGAAGGCAGAAATTGTACCTAGGTCTTGCATGGTCTACGGACTCAAGCCTATGGAGAGCTAGCCACTTACCAAACGATGGCAGCAACTATACCTAGGACTTGCATGGTCCTCGGACCCAAGCCTACGGGGAGCTGGCCACTCGTACTGAAGGCAGCAACTGTACCTAGGTCTTGCATGGTCTACGGACTCAAGCCTATGGGGAGCTAGCCACTTACCAAACGATGGCAGCAACTGTACCTAGGACTTGCATGGTCCTCGGACCCAAGCTTACGGGGAGCTGGCCACTCGTACTGAAGGCAGCAACTGTACCTAGGTCTTGCATGGTCTACGAACTCAAGCCTATGGGGAGCTAGCCACTTACCAAACGATGGTAGCAACCGTACCTAGGACTTGCATGGTCCTCGGACCCAAGCCTATGGGGAGCTGGCCACTCGTACTAAAGGCAGCAACTATACCTAAGTCTTGCATGGTCTACGGACTCAAGCCTATGAGGAGCTAGCCACTTACCAAACGATGGCAGCAACTGTACCTAAGACTTGCATGGTCCTCGGACCCAAGCCTACGGGGAGCTGGCCACTCGTACTAAAGGCAGCAACTGTACCTAGGTCTTGCATGGTCTACGGACTCAAGCCTAGGGGGAGCTAGCCCCTTACCAAACGATGGCAGCAACTGTACCTAGGACTTGCATGGTCCTCGGACCCAAGCCTACGGGGAGATGGCCACTCGTGCTGAAGGCAGTAATTGTACCTAGGACTTGCATGGTCGACGGACTCAAGCCTACGGGGAGCTAGCTATTTACGACGGAGCCAAGGTACTGTATGGTCCGAAGACCTACTCCTGTGGAGAAACTAACTACCTATTGAAGAGTCTAAGGGTCGATCCGGCCACTCAAGGAAGAACCAGCCGGCTGAAGACCTTCCGGAACATAAGGGTCGAGGTTTGCAAAACCCTCCTCCCCGTCCAGGGAGACGTGCAGCAGGGTTTTGAGGGGCTATTGTGGGGCCCGAGGGCCCAGAACCCCCGGCCCACCTTTAGGCTGGCCCAAAGCCTAAGCCGAGGAGGACAATCATCCCAGATATTCGACCAAAGGGTTTTAGCCCTTCTCAGACCCAAGCCGAGGACACACCCCTCCTCGGCACACCTAGTCTAATCCAGGTAGGGGGCAAACCCAGAATAGGTGGTCACATCCACACTTAATGAGTTTGTCTGACCCTCCAGGCTACATTAATGATGACAAGACCCTTCACTAGCGCAACCTTGGAAGCCGCAACCCCCAGTATGGTGAGGAACCTGTCTGATGGGACAAGTCCTGGACCAGTAGCCCGGATGGCCAACAGCTGTAAGGCCAGGATCGAAATAAAGGGCGTATATAAGGCAAAGAACCCCCCTTGTGAAGGGGGGCCTCCTCGGACGCCAGCCGAGGAGCAACCCCAGGCGAAGAACAACAAACGAAAAGTTCAAGGAGGACCGGCGAGAGGCCGGCCGGAGCCAAACCCTTTTCGCCCCACTCTCTATAAATTTATTGTCGGGGATACCCTTCCGAAAAAGGAGCCCCCACAACACCAAATTGTCCAAGTCATGTTATGTGATAAAATAACATTATATTCTTATATACTATCTTTATAATACAATACGATAACATCTATGAAATCAAATAAAATATTTTTTTTTAGAGGAAAATCAAAGAAAATAAAAAGATAAAACTTTAAAACACAAAACTTAATCAAATCAATCCAAAGTAGAGTTCCAATTAATACAAAAAATTCATCAACCTAAAGTAGAAATGCAAGAAAAATATACAAAATTCCACCAAAAATGAAAAGAGAGAGAGAGAGAGAGAGAGAGAGAGAGAACCTTTTGTGTGTGAAAAAATCTATGAATAGAATGGAAAAGAGAATTATAAATTTATAGTAAGAGGTGAGGAATAAGAAAAACAAAAAAGTAAAGGAAGATAAAGGGATAAGAAAAAAGTGATATCAAGATAAATAGTAGTCGGGATATGAAAAGGTAAAAAGTAGGGAAATTTTAAAAATATAACAATAAATTGGAAAATTAATAAGAAAAACGATAAATAAAAATGAGAGAGAGAATATTGAAAATAGGTGGATGATATAACCGTTGATGTGACTCAACAGGCATATAGCAACATTAAATGCCACCCTTCAATTTTTAAGCATAAAATAGATTTATCAAGTTATAAAAAAAATTATATAAATTAAAAAACAAAAAAAAAATTAATGAAATTCTTTTCTCATTTAAAAAAAAAAAAAATGTCCAACGGAATGTAGAAGTCCTTGTAAAAAAGACATACAAAGTCTAACGGGCTTCTGTTTTGTACTTTGATGGGCCAATTCTAATGTCCACCCAACAATATTGGCTCATATAATATAATATTTAATTTAATGAAACCATATAAATAGGAATTACGGATTGATTCCGTATCATATGAGACAAAATATATATATATATCATCGATAGTTAAATCACAATGAGTTCCTGGAGATTTCTCATTATGGCTACGTGTGTGTGTGTGTTACGTTCTAGATCAGTTTTTATTAACATCGATGAATACATTATGACAAACTCTAATTTTTATCTTACATGTGAAAAAAAGTATCCTTTTTTTTTTTTTTTGATGGGATGAAAAAAATATATATATATATATTAACATTACATATGCCGATTTTATAAGATAAGTTTTCCAAATTATTAACATTGTGTCAGTGAACTGATTTTATAAGATAAGTTTTCTAACGTATTAACATTGTGTCAGTGTGTGAGTGAGTCTGAATAAGGATATTATTAGAAGAAGAGGCTTTGAGAGTTAGAGAGTATAAATTAATATGTCAATTGCTAAATGCTTCACAATATTTTCATTGAGAGATATCCGGGTTTAAGGGTTTATATTCTATTACGTATTCCCACAATTTCTCTCAAAATTAAACCCTATTCAAGGTATGTTCCTTTTTACTTTCAAGAACCCTTTTTAGTAGTCAAGTTAGTTTATTTTATTCTGGATTTTTAGGATTTAGTGTGTTTTTATTATGTATGTCAAAAAATAACTTTAACTTGGTGTGTGTTTAGATTGTTACGTTGGAAAAACAAGCATGAAAAACAAGCATAGTTCTGAACTTTGATTTGAATGAATTACCTGTGGACGAGGACATAGTTTTTGAAGAGTACGAATTACCTGGCTACGAGAATGTGGTCTTTGATATGATTGGATTACCTATGGAAGACGAAGAGGACGTAGATTCTAATACCACATCCCCTGAGGTATACTTTTTAGTATTTATGCTAGGTTATTGTCTTCTTTTTTTGGCTTAATTTTTTCAAGGACTTTGATTGTTTGAACCAATATGTATCTGATTTTGTGTCTTTATAGATTGGTGACAGTTCTAGGAGTAACAGTGAATTACTTGGCCCCAGAGAAAGCTATGATGTTTTGCATGCAGTACCTATGGATGAGGATGTGGTTTTGAATCACGAGGAACTCAAGGTATATATATATATATATTCAATTTTTTTTTTCTTTTTGTTGTTAATTTGATATATTTTGAATCAATTTTTGTGAATTTAATGTTTTGATGTAGAGTGGAAACAATACAAAGACTCGTGTTGCAAAAGAAGATAATAAAAGTGACCAAGGTAATTAGTAATTTCATATTTTTTTATTATTTTTTAAAATTTAGTATTAAATGTACAAGTAGTTGGAGTTAAAATTTTTGCATAATGTACTGATTACCTAATACATCTCTCATATAATATATGGATCATACAACTAACGAAACTTACATGTTATGATGTATAGGACTCGCGTATTTTGAGAGATATGTATTATGTATATGTAGGATGCATAAAATAATTATATTTTGTTTTTAAATAATAAAATTTTATTGTGTATTCTAATCAGTGTTTGTTGAAACATTTTTGTGTCTTTCATATTGCTAACTGCGTACATATTTCCTTTTTTGTTTACATATATGACGATAGTGAGTATGGCAGTAGATGGAGGCAAGGTTTTATCTAATGTGAAGCTGTCAGCTCAATTGCTTGAAGGGAATAAGGAAAAAGTTTTACGGTCTAATAAAGTTGTGAAATTAGTGAAGATGTGGAACCATTCAAAAGGGAGGATCACATGGGAAGGGGAGGAGGATATGAAAAAACATTACCCTCTGTTGTTCCAAAACAAGAAAATGTAATATATGTTTTAAGTTTAATTTTGTTTGAAAGAGAGATGAATCTGATTGTACATAGTAGAGTAATTGTTTCATATCTTGGATGGAAAATTAGATGCTTATAATAACTGCGTTCAGTTCTTTTTCAATCTAATGCTTTGTACTTTAATTGCTCAACCCTATGTCAACCTGAATTTACAAGTGCTCATGCATGCATGCTTTTGGTTATAATTTGCTTAATGCACATCAGGAATTTTTCGGATAATCAATACTTATGGGAGGAGGAACTCCATATTTTAAACTTCTTTCCCTTGAAATCTGTCGTAAGGGCAACAATAAAAGTTTAGGGAAGCTTTAATCCAAAGAGATAAATATTATCAACACTCAACAGCTCACTTGAAATAGAAAAATAACCTCACCATGAAACAAAAGTGGCTCAAAATAAGAAGAAAGAACCAAAAATCTAGAGGAAAGGCCCCAGGCTTGTCATTGTCACATTCTTTTGGGCTCTCCCTACAAATCTTGCAGAGCATAGGGTTTGATATAAACAATCCTAAAATAAGCTAAAATAGCTTCAACCACCACACTGAACTAGCATCCAGCTGCTGCAGGATTTTCAGCAGCTTAAGCAGGGTTATAAGAAGTGAATCAAAGCATTCTGCAAATTACATCTGATTCTCCTCTACTTGGAACTGCCTCAAACTGCCATTGATATAACAAGACCCAGTTTATTTTCGCATAAACTACATAATCTAGGCTATCCCCAAACAGAAGGTGAGGAAACTGCGATCTTTCCTAATTCATCAAATAAAACGAGGCCACAAAAGTTAGCATAAGCAAGCACCTCGGCCGTATATAACGGAGATTGAATCAGAGCATAATCATCGGTAATACATTATGTTATTCACCATTTCATTCACCAAGCAATGGGCATCACTTGGCTCACTCGGGGCATAGGCAAGTAAGGGAGTTAGCACCGTCAATTTGAACCTCATTTGCTTTATCGATACCAAGGTAGTACCAATCTATATAAACACAGTCAATCTTCACTATCAATAGGTATCATTATTTGATAACAACACCTAACAATATGTAGCATTTTTTTTTTCTATTAGGAGAGAGAGTATAATTCATATATGTATAAGTTCAACGAATAGACTTTTCATTAACAAATATAAAATCTTGATTATACACATGATAATGTCCTATAAGCAAAAAAAGGGTATTGAAAAAAAAATGACTTCATAGAAAGAAATAAAAAAGAATAAGAAAATCTCATGGCTTTCTCCATCATATCTATCTAAAATTTTTCCTTTCCTATAGAAATGTGTGCTATAAAGCTTTGCTTCAGGTAAATACTCAAAAGCAAATGCTCCAACATCTTACAATCAGTGTTGTTTAGAGTAAATTGGCCTTTTGCAGACTATTCTAACAGCGGCTCTATTATAGGTTTCGAAAAAGGGGTATGGAGTTTCATGCTGTACGTAACTGCCACCCCAATTAGTGCACAAAATGACGGTAAGAGACCCAAACCAAACCGTGTAACTGAAATATAGACATCTATTGCATTTGTTCTCTGAAGTTCTGGAGAGCAACCTGCATTGGAGTATATAAAATATCAGACAGAAATTTTTAACTAAGAACCATTATGGACATTTGAGAAAGAACTCAAGAATTTTTTACACACAAAGACACAGACACAAAAAATAATGTTAGTGTTACTGATGAATTCTGAAAATTAAGATGGCAAGAATTAATAGAGGAATTAATCAGAAAATAAGAAGAGGTCCCAAGTCTGGAAAATTAGGATCAAACTTTCAAACCTGCTCAAGTGACGTTACAAGTAAAATTTCTCTATCTGGCAGAGCACTTAAACTAAAGCTAACAAGGCTTCCTTGATTGTTTCTGTTGGTTGCTCCAATGGTTGTCTAATTAGTCAGTAACATAATTGACCAACAAAAACATTACCAAAAATAAAATATAAATAGTGGATCATCTTAAACAAAAATGATAGTCATGATAGTGATCTTCTTTTTTGGCATGTGAAATTTCAAATAGTGAGTGAATCTTTTCTCAATCTCCCTTTAGCATAATAAAAGCCAGAATCAAGCCCTAGGAAGCATGGACACCTCTGGGGCACAGCTGCAAGCATGTCCAGCCCTTTCTTTTCTTTTCTTTTTCTTTTTCTTTTTTTAAATGACAGGACACGGTCGGGGTGTATTTTGGTTTTTCGTTTTTGGATTTTGTAATAGTATTATCCATTATTGCTCTTAAATTCTTTTTTTTTTTTTTTTTTTCTCTCTTTAGATCTTCCATCCCTCAAAAGAAAAGATCTAGGATAGTAGGATCTAGAGAAACAGCTAATGAATATAAGCCAAGATCCCTCTCCATTCATTCATAAATATACATACTTGTATGTAATAATCAAGTATGTAACAAAGCACCTAGAATCATATAAAAGAACCCTAATTTTCAAGCTTTTGCAAAGACTGAAGATTCAAACAACTTACTTTGGAAAGACTGAAGAACATACAAGGCAAGCCCAAATGAGATTTTGTCCAAGAAGCTCAATGATCCACAAACAAATGCACAGCCACCAAGATTCTCCCCAATTAAAACATTTTGCATGCTTATTCCAGTCACCTATAGAAATTGAGGAAAAATTTTATAGAAGTTCATTGAAATTAATCATAAGAAGTCAATAATGGCTTGAGTGTAGTCTTTAAAGAGGACCTAATCTTATGTGAAATATCAAGTTCCCTGATAGCATTAATACATTTGTAATTGCACAGGAACGTTTGTATGTTGTTTCTGTTAGCATTAATACATTTAGACAATGTTTAAGATTCAACTGTCCTTGTAAAGTGTGTGGACTGGTAGTTCACAGACTATGTTACATCATACAACCTATTAGGTAAAATACTCATTTTTCACATAAGTTCTATAGTTTGGGTTTCTTTCATACTTCATTTAGACATTTTAGTGTTAGGATCTCAAATCATTCACTAATTTAGATGGAACTTTTTAAAAATTCTCTTCTTTTCAATACACTGGGAAATTTTGGGCTTTTGGCTTAATTTGTTATTAGAATCATCATTGTCAAACTCAAATCAATAAGCTTGGGTCGAATTAGAAGAATACAAATGTTTTTTAGTTAATGCTTTGTTAGCAAAATTATCTGTTATGAAGCATAACTATTCAGAGGAAGATTTATAAACTCTAAAGTTGTTATACTGCTGTAACAAGTCCTAGAAGGCTGGTTGTTTATCGTGTCATAATATTTTGATTCTCAAATCTAATTGGTTTCCATCAACCATGAGGACAATGCCTTTTCTTTTATTGATAAGAAAATTCAACAATAAGGACAATGCTTCACTTATCTTAAAATGTTATAGATGTGAAATGGACTCGTAAATAACTTGAATTGAAGAAAAGATTAATAGAACAGAATATTAGATCATACCATCATCAAAGCATTTGCTACACCAATAAATATTGATATTATGTACATGAAAGCACTCATGCTTCTAGGTAAGAAAATGATTGCTGCACCAGAAAACATCCAAATAATGCCACCAGCAGTGTAGTAGGCCTTCAGGCGTTGGCCAGTCCATGCAATCTCCTGAAAAGGTCAGGTATTAATAAATAAAGAATTTGTAGAAAACACGGTTATTCAACCAAAGAAGTCGGTTTCACAAGGGGACCTGTAGAATAACAGATACAACGAAGCTGCAAGTGTAGATGATGGCAGGAACCTGCACCCATCAATTTGAAAGAATTAGCCATGCATCATTTTTCCAAATAAAATATTTTTAAGATTAATAGAAATATGATTTGGAAAGGTTCGTGCATGTACCCGAGCTTTAGCTGATTGGGCCATTCGTAGATCATTAATAACATAGAATGCAAGATACGCCTGACAAAAGAAGCCATCTTGATATCAGAACTACAAAGATAGCTTACCAATTTTAGGGAAATCGCTTCTTTTATAATTTGTAATATAAGTGGACTGATTTTTCCAGTAGGGAAGCCCATTTGTCATGGGACATTTTTTCTTGGAGGCTTAAGATATTCTTAAAAATATCAGCTCCTCATATAATGTTATAATATATAAAGTTAAGTTTCTTCTTTCTTTTCTGTTTGTTAAAATGAACACCACTAAACAGGAAAATGCACTGACCTGTGACACATTGACAATTAATCTGGTGAGCAAATAAACAATAGCAACTTCATAATATAGAACTCGCTTGAACCAGTAAGCCCATGCAATCCTAACATGAAAATTTCCTTGTGCTCCTACCCTGGATCTACATAAGAGAAGTAAATAATTATTGTAATTAACTATGCCGAGGTACCCCCAAACTTTCTAGAATTTCAAATATTTCCCTTATATTGATGGTGTTGGAATTTCTCACATCTAGTTTCTAACCAAATGGTTCAATTAAAGAGTGTGAAAAAATGAGGTCTTTATCCATCTAGGCAAAACAACAAAACTTGAAATTAAATGCCCATAGTCATTTTTCTTATCTTAAACCAAACAAAATTAAGAATGATAACACTATTACAGGTCATGGTACTATAAGATTAATTTTTTATCTTGCAACACATCAAGAAAGCATTATAAAGACATTTCCTAGAAACTTCAAAGATTAAGACTATTTATGTCACCTTGGCTCTTTGGTTCCAAAAAGGAATATGCCCACGAAGCAGCATCCAACAAAAATTGATGAATATGCAATCCATCGATACTGCTCGGTAGAATACAGTGATTAAAATCCAGAAGGAAAACTCTTAATAATAGATCAAAAATTCTTTGGACAAACCTGATTTTCAACATCAGCATATGTGTTTGCTTTGGTGACGGCAAAGACTATTAGAGCAACTGCATATAGGCTGAGGTTGGCAATCTATAAAACAAAGTTACCAAAAAAAAAAAAAAACCTTCATTGGTACCATGTTACAACATACAGACAAGTACGACCAAATAGAATTCAGTTCGAAGCTGACCATTGTAAATGCATTTCGACAGCTAGTCAGCACTACTCTACTCGTTGAATTCAGTGTGATGCAATTCACCATAGACCTTCAACAAAACAGTTGAGGTTCATAGCATTAGTGAAAAATACTTCTAAAGCCAATGACACGTGTTTCTTCCTTTTATCTTTTCCATCAATGTGGAGGGGCCAGTTGAAGGGGTTCACCGGTGCCCCATGCTTTAAGGAATTTCCATAAGGTCCCCCTGTTTTATGTGATCATCCTTTTGTTAAATTAACAAACTTTCAGGCTAGTCCCTCCGCATAGACAAATTTTCAGAAATAAAACAAAATAGCCATTTGTTACCAATTAGTTTTCTAGGCTTCAATTAAATGCCCAAAAACTTATGAGTGTTCACAGAATAATAACCACTTAAAGGAGTGGCAGAAGTACCTTTTCCCTTGTTCTTATATAGGATAAAAAATAGAAATGATGATTTGCACATTTCAACTGGAAATTGTAGATTGAGAAGGTTATTACATGTGTGAAACCTGAGTAGCAGCCCAACCAACATTGAAGATTGCTGCAAACAAGCTGTACCCAACAGTTTCCAATGTTGATGAAGAAGTACCAAAGATCTTACAAGGTACGCAACCACCAAAAACAGAAGAAAATGAAACGGCAACCAGAACAGAGCCTGCAGCATGCCATATTTTGAAATGTCCAAACCTGTCAATCTATCATGGAAACAATAGGAAGCAGAATTATTTCCAGCAAGCTAAGGTCACAATTCCCACCCCCACCACCCCCCCTCCCTCTAAAATCACCCAAACAACCAAAAATAGGAGCTTATGTATTTAACAAAAATTTTGCAAATGAATTTCAATCATTTAGGAGACAGAATAACTGGATATTAAAACCTAGCCCTAGGCAATCATAATATGTGCATACAATCTTGTGTAGGACATGAAAACATAACAATCAGACATGACATCTACATTTGTACTTTCTTCTGAAACCATTTGACCATATAGAGCTAGTAAATGAGGTTTAAAAAAACTGATTTGAAGAACATATAGAATTTAATTCCTTTTGTTCAATATTGTTAGTGAATATTAGACATTTTTTTTAAAAGGTTTCACTTGTGTAAAACCCTCTAGTAAACCCAATCACAAATTAGAGAAAGTGCGCTATTTCCTTTTTTTTTTTTTTTTCTTCATTTTATTCTTGTACTAGAAGCAAGCAATGCAAAATGAATCAAACACTCACATGTAAGAAGTATAAGAAACACATGTTAACTTGTCACTAGACTCAAACTTGAGCACCATTGTGAAGGCTCCAATGAATTAACTAACAAAAAGAAAAATCAAAGAAAGGAAAAAAAAAAAAAAAAAACAATGATGGATATTAAAAAGCATTCAAAACAAAAAATGGACCAGATGGATATAATATTCTACTGTTTTGATTTTACAGTATCTGTTACAATTTTTTTTTTTTTTTTTTTTCAGATTTTAGTTCAAAATTTTTTTGGGTTTTTTTTTTTTTTTTTGCTTAAAAGTAGAACAAATAAATAATTTTTTTTTAATTGGAGGGTGTTCCTAATTTTTTTTAAAGGATAAACAAATAAAAAGATTTTAATTATTATATATAATTTTTTTTTTCAGGCCAGGGTGTTCTTGGGAACACCCTAAGCCTAACGTGGCGTCGCCACTGCTTGGAAGGAAGAGTAATACTTTTTTTTTTTTTAGAAACAAACACACACACCCTTGAACCCTAGTAAAGATGACACACTCAAACAAGGATGATAGGTTAGCTAGCGTGTGAAGGGTCTTAAGAGAATCGACCAAGGTCACTGGCACGCAATCGACTCTGTTTCTGTGTGGAGGTCAAAATGGTTTGTGGTGAGACTTGAGAGAGAGAGAGAGAGAGAATATTTTGTAACTTTTATTGATGGACAGTTCCTTAATAGAGGTATATTGAAATACCATTCATTTGTTAATTGTGCTGACTAAATTGTTGAGTTTGATGCATGAAGCTTTTATGGTGTTTAATTAGTTTTTACTTAACAAAATGCTATTTTAGCAAGTGTGATGAGAGTGCTCGGAACTAGCAGGACACTCCCTTCCTTTGAACCCTTGACCTTGGCATATGATCGATTTCATTCTTGATCATTTTTTCTACACCAAATTTTACTATATCACGTTAGCCTTTGGTGATAGGGAGCAACAGGTTCTAAACAACTAACTGCTAATTGATGTACATATTGTATTAAACATGAGTATCGGACACATCTTGTATTACATTTCTTACTTTTATTTATGAGAAGCAATGTCCTCTTTCCACTATTATTGTAACTAGTCGCAGACCCAAACAATGTGTGGGAATAAATAATTATTTTGTATTATAATATAATTTATAATTTTTTGAAAATAATTTGTTCTCCCTAAAAATTAAATAATTTTTATTCGATCCAATTAGATCTACTTCAGTCCCATTTGGCCCAATTTCGTCTAATTAGATCTATTTTGGTTCAATTTGTTCCACTTGGTCCAATTCGGTCAATTTCAGTCCCCCTTCAGTCCATTTTAATTGGACCTTAAATTGATTCTTTTTGTATTTTTTTTTTTTTCAAGTTTAGCTCAAAAATGAATTTTTATTTCTTAATTTTTGGATTGAAAAGTATGAAATTTTATTATATTTTGGCTATATTCTTTAGTTTGAGTTAAAAAAATACAAATAAAATACTAAAATACACATTAGAAATTAGAAATAGAGCCTTAAAAATGCAATAAAAATGATAAATATTCAAAAGTCTTATTCAGTCCACATCAATTATATTCGGTCCAATTTGGTCCTATTCGGCCTATTCCGTCCAATTCAGTCTATTCCATCTTATTCAGTCTACTTCGGTCCTATTCAGTCCATTCTGTCTATTTTAGTTCCATTTGGTCCTATTCGGTCTATTCTATCCAATTTGATCCACTTCCATCCTATTTGGTCTGCTCTGTCTACTTTGGTCTTATTCAGTCTATTCTGTCTACTTTTGTAATATTTGGTCCTGATCTGTCTGCTTTTGTTATATTTGGTCCTATTCGGCCCACTTTGATCCACTTCAGTCCAATTCAACCCATTTATTCTACTTTGGTCCTATTCAGATCATTTTGTCCACTTCGGTTCTATTCGGTCCATTTTGTGCACTTCGGTTCTATTCAGTCTACATTGATCCTATTCAGTCTACATTGGTCTATTCTATCCACTTTGGTCCTATTCGATCCATTCATTCTTATTCAGTCCATTCAATCCTATTCGGTCTACCTCGTCCCTATTCAATGCATTTGGTCCATTTGTTCCATTTGGTCCAATTGGGTCCATTCAAATCACTTCGGTTCCTTTTGGTCCACTTCGATTTATTTTTATGCACTTACGTAATGGGGAAAAAAAAAAAGTTTGGGTTAAAAAATCCTAATCTAAATCTAAATTTATTAAAAATATATATAAATCTCAAACTTGTAATATCTAAATTAAATTTTAAGTATAACATTAATTTATTATTGTTACGCTTTTGTTAAGCCACATTAATGTAGCATTTTAGTTCACTTCGGTATGTCTAAACTTAGGTGAAAGTTTTTCTAAATATAAAAGTTATGAATATACAAATTTAATCTTTGGGACAATTATTTATTTGTTTTAACATCATTACTTTTAAATGAATTGCATGAGGTTGGTTATACATTTAAGGAAAATATGTGTGTGTGTGTGTGTGTGTGTGTAATTTTTATTTAAATAAATTATTCAAATTATTCATTACCTTAAAAGAGATTGTCATGATAATCAAAACTCATATCAAACTTATACAAAATATGTATAATTTATTCTCTAAATTTTATTGTAAAGAGAGAGACTATTTGTAATGGGGAACTAATTAAAAAAAATACAACACCAAAACATAAGAACCCAAAATAGGGTTTAAAAATCACAACTATTTATCAATATAAAGTAGAGTTGCAAGAAAGAATAATAAAAAAAAAAAATCAAGAGAAAGAGAATAACCACTTTTTCAAGAGAGAATGTGAGAGAGAATAATAAGAAATTTATAGAAAATAATATGAGAAGAAAAAAAAAGTAAAAATAAAAAATATAGTAATAAACACCAAATTGTACAAGTCATGTTATATGATAAAATAACATTATATACTCATATACTATCTTTATAATGCAATATGATAACATCTATGAAATCAAAGAAAATATTTTTTTTATAGAAGAAAATCAAAGAAAATAAAAAGATAATAACTTAAAAACACAAAACTTAATCACATCAACCCAAAGTAGAGTTCTAAATAATACAAAAATTCATCAACCTAAAGTAGAGATGTAAGAAAAATATAAAAAATTCCGGCAAAAAAGAGAGAGAGAGAGAGAGAGAGAGAGAGAGAGAGATAACCTTTTGTGTGAGAAAAAATCTATGAATAGAATGGAAAAGAGAATTGTAAATTTATAGTAAAAGGTAAGGAATAAGAAAAACAAAAATAAATAAAGGAAGATAAAGGGATAAGGTAAAAATAATATCAAGATAAATAGTAGTCGATGAAAAGGTAAAAAGTAGGGAAAATTTAAAAGTATAACAATAAATTGAGAAATTAATAAGAAGAAAGATAATTAAAAATGAGTGGATGATGTTACCGTTGATGTGGCTCAACAGGCATATAGAAACGTTAAATGCCACCCTTTAGTTTTTAAGCATAAAATAGATTTATCAAGTTATAAAAATAAAAAAAAAATTATATAAATTAAAAAAAAATTAATGAAATTCTTTTCTCATTTAAAAAAAAAAAAAAAAATTGTCCACTGGAATGTAGAAGTCCTTGTAAAAAAGACATACAAAGTCTAACGGGCTTCTGTTTTGTACTTTGATGGGCCAATTCTAATGTCCACCCAACAATATTGGCTCATATAATATAATATTTAATTTAATGAAACCATATAAATAGGAATTGCGGATTGATTCCATATCATATGAGACAAAAAAAAATATCATCGATCGTTAAATCACAATGAGTTCCCGGAGATTTCTCATTATGGCTACGTGTGTGTGTTACGTTCTAGATCAGTTTTTATTAACATCGATGGATGCATTATGAAAAACTGTAATTTTTATCCTACATGTGAACAAAAGTATCTTGTGAAAGGGGCATTACATAAGCCGATTTTATAAAATAAGTTTCCAACGTATTAACATTGTGTCAGTGAGCTGATTTTATAAGATAAATTTTCCAACGTATTAACATTGTGTCAGTGCATGAGTGAGTCTGAATAAGTATATTATTAGAAGAAGAGGCTTTGAGAGTTAGAGAGTATAAATTAATATTTCAATTGCTAAATACTTCACAATATTTTCATTGAGAGATACTCGAGTTTAAGGGTTTATATTCTATTACGTATTCCCACAATTTTCTCTCAAAATTAAACCCTATTCAAGGCATGTTCCTTTTTTCTTTCAAGAACCCTATTCAGTATTCAAGTTAGTTTATTTTATTCTGTATTTTTAGGATTTAGTGTGTTTTTAATATGTATGTCAAAATATAACTTTAACTTGGTGTGTGTTTTAGATTGTTACGTTGAAAAAACGAGCATGGTTCTGAACTTTGATTTGAATGAATTTCCTGTGGACGAGGACATGGTTTTTGATGAGTATGAATTACCTAGCTACGAGAATGTGGTTTTTGATATGATTAGATTACCTGTGGAAGACGAAAAAGACGTAGCTTCTAATACCATATCCCCTGAGGTATACTTTTTAGTATTTATGCTATGTTATTGTTTTCTTTTTTTGGCTTAATTTTTTCAGGGACTTGCATTGTTTGAACCAATATGTATCTGATTTTGTGTCTTTATAGATTGGTCACAGTTCTAGCAATAACAGTGAGTTACTTGGCCCCAAAGAAACCTATGATGTTTTGCCTGCAGTTCCTATGGATGAGGATGTGGCTTTGAAACACGAGGAACTCAAGGTGTATATATATATATTCAATTTTTTTTCTTTTCTTTTTGTTGTTAATTTGATATATTTTGAATCAATTTTGTGAATTATATGTTTTGATGTAGAGTGGAAACAATACTGAGACTCGTGTTGCAAAAGAAGATAATAAAAGTGACCAAGGTAATTAGTAATTTCATATTTTATTTTTTTATTTTTTATTTTTTAAAATTTAGTATTAGATGTCCAAGTAGTTGGAGTTAAAATTTTTGCCTAATGTATTGATTACCCAATACTTCTCTCATATAATAGATGGATCATACAATTGAATGAAACTTACATGCTATGATATATAAGACTCACTTATTTTGAGAGATACGTGTTGTGTATATGTAGGGTGAATAAAATAATTATATTTTGTTCATAAATAATAAAATTTTATTGTGTATTCTAATCAGTATTTGTTGAAACATATTTGTGTCTTTCATTGCTAACTGCGTACATATTTCCTTTTTTGTTTACATATATGTCGATAGTGAGTTTGGCTGTAGATGGAGGCAAGGTTTTGTCTAATGTGAAGCTGTCAGCTCAATTGCTTGAAGGGAATAAGGAAAAAGTTTTAAGGTCTAATAAAGTTGTGAAATTAGTGAAGATGTGGAACCATTCAAAAGGGAGGATCACATGGGAAGGGGAGGAGGATATGAAAAAACATTACCCTCTGTTGTTCCAAAACAAGAAAATGTAATATATGTTTTAAGTTTAATTTCGTTTGAAAGAGAGATGAATCTGATTGTTCATAGTAGAATAATTGTTTCATATCTTGGATAGAAAATTAGATGCTTATAATAACCGCGTTCAGTTCTTTATCAATCTAATGCTTTGTACTTTAATTGCTCAACCCTATGTCAACCTGAATTTACAAGTGCTCATGCATGCATGCTTTTGGTTATAATTTGCTTAATGCACTTCAGGAATTTTTCGGATAATCAATACTTATGGGAGGAGGAACTCCATATTTTAAACTTCTTTCCCTTGAAATCTGTCGTAAGGGCAACAATAAAAGTTTAGGGAAGCTTTAATCCAAAGAGATAAATATTATCAACACTCAACAGCTCACTTGAAATAGAAAAATAACCTCACCATGAAACAAAAGTGGCTCAAAATAAGAAGAAAGAACCAAAAATCTAGAGGAAGGGCCCTAGGCTTGTCTTTGTCACATGCTTTTGGGCTCTCCCTACAAATCTTGCAGAGCATAGTGTTTGATATAAACAATCCTAAAATAAGCTAAAATTGCTTCAACCACCACACTGAACTAGTATCCAGCTGCTGCAGGATTTTCAGCAGCTTAAGCAGGGTTATAAGAAGTGAATCAAAGCATTCTGCAAATTACATCTGATTCTTCTCTACTTGGAACTGCCTCAAACTGCCATTGATATAACAAGACCCAGTTTATTTTCGCATAAACTACATAATTTAGGCTATCCCCAAACAGAAGGTGAGGAAACTGTGATCTTACCTAATTTATCAAATAAAACGAGGCCACAAAAGTTAGCATAAGCAAGCACCTCAGCTGTGTATAACGGAGATTGAATCAGAGCATAATCATCGGTAATACATTACGTTATTCACCATTTCATTCACCAAGCAATGGGCATCACTTGGATCACTCGGGGCATAGGCAAATAAGGGAGTTAGCACCATCAATTTGAACCTCATTTGCTTTATCGATACCAAGGTAGTACCAATTTATATAAACACAGTCAATCTTCACTAGCAATAGGTATCATTATTTGATAACAACACCTAACAATATGTAGCATTTTTTTTTCTATTAGGAGAGAGTGTATCATTCATATATGTATAAGTTCAATGAATAGACTTTTCATTAACAAATATAAAATCTAGATTATACACATGATAATGTCCTATAAGCAAAAAAAGGGTATTGAAAAAAAAAATGACTTCATAGAAAGAAATAAAAAAGAATAAGAAAATCTCATGGCTTTCTCCATCATATCTATCTAAAATTTTTCCGTTTCTATAGAAATGTGTGCTATAATGCTTTGCTTCAGGTAAATACTCAAAAGCAAATGCTCCAACATGTTACAATCAGTGTTGTTTAAAGTAAATTGGCCTTTTGCAGACTATTCCAACAGCGGCTCCATTATAGGTTTCGAAAAATGGGTATGGAGTTTCATACTGTACGTAACTGCCACCCCAATTAGTGCACAAAATGACGGTAAGAGACCCAAACCAAACCGTGTAACTGAAATATAGACATTTATTGCATTTGTTCTCTGAAGTTCTGGAGAGCAACCTGCATTGGAGTATATAAAATATCAAACAGAAATTTTTAACTAAGAACCATTATGGACATTTGAGAAAGAACTCAAGAATTTTTTACACAAAAAGACAGACACAAAAAATAATGTCAGTGTTACTGATGAGTTCTGAATATTAAGATGACAACAAGTAATAGAGGAATTAATCAGAAAACAAGAAGAGATCCCATGTCTGGAAAATTAGTATCAAACTTTCAAACCTGCTCAAGTGATGTTTCAAGAAAAATTTCTCTATCTGGCAGATCACTTAAACTAAACCTAACAAGGCTTCCATGATTGTTTCTGTTGCTTGCTCCAATGGTTGTCTAATTAGTCAGTAACATAATTGACCAACAAAAAAATTACCAAAAATAAAATATAAATAGTGGATCATCTTAAACAAAAATGATAGTCATGATAGTGATCTTCTTTTTTGGCATGTGAAATTTCATATAGTGAGTGAATCTTTTCTCAATCTCCCTTTAGCATAATAAAAGCCAGAATCAAGCCCTAGGAAGCATGGACACCTCTGGGGCACAGCTGCAAGCATGTCCAGCCCTTTCTTTTCTTTTCTTTTTCCTTTTTTTTTTTTTTTTTAAATGACAGGACATGGCTGGGGTGTATTTTGGTTTTTCGTTTTTGGATTTTGTAATAGTATTATCCATTATTGCTCTTAAATTCTTTTTTCTTTTTCTTTTTTTCTCTCTTTAGATCTTCCATTCCTCAAAAGAAAAGATCTAGGATAGTAGGATCTAGAGAAACACCTAATGAATATAAGCCAAGATCCCTCTCCATTCATTCATAAATATACATACTTGTATGTAATAATCAAGTATGTAACAAAGCACCTAGAATCATATAAAAGAACCCTAATTTTAAAGCTTTTGCAAAGACTGAAGATTCAAACAACTTACTTTGGAAAGACTGAAGAACATACAAGGCAAGCCCACATGAGATTTTGTCCAAGAAGCTCAATGATCCACAAACAAATGCACAGCCACCAAGATTCTCCCCAATTAGAACATTTTGCATGCTTATTCCAGTCACCTATAGTAATTGAGGAAAAATTTTATACAAGTTCATTGAAATTAATCATAAGAAGTCAATAATGGCTTGGGTGTAGTCTTTAAAGAGGACATAATCTTATGTGAAATATCAAGTTCCCTGTTAGCATTAATACGTTTGTAATTGTACGGGAACGTTTTTATGTTGTTTCTGTTAACAATAATACATTTAGATAATGTTTAAGATTCAACTGTCCTTGTAAAGTGTGTGGACTGGTAGTTCACAGACTATGTTACATCATACAACCTATTAGGTAAAGTACTCGTTTTTCACGTAAGTTCTATAGTTTGGATTTCTTTCATACTTCATTTAGACATTTAAGTGTTAGGTTCTCAAATCATTCACTAATTTAGATGGAACTTTTTAAAGATTCTCTTGTTTTCAATACACTTGGGAAATTTTGGGCTTTTGGCTTAATTTGTTATTAGAATCATCATTGTCAAACTCAAATCAATAAGCTTGGGTCAAATTAGAAGAATATAAATGTTCTTTAGTTAATGCTTTGTTAGCAAAATTATCTGTTATGAAGCATAACTATTCAGAGGAAGATTTATAACCTCTAAGGTTGTCATATTGCAGTAACAAGTCCTAGAAGGCTGGTTGTTTATCACGTCATAATATTTAGATTCTCAAATCTAATTGGTTTCCATCAACCATGAGGACAATGCCTTTTCTTTTATTGATAAGAAAATTGAACAATAAGGACAATGCTTCACTTATCTTAAAATGTCATAGAAGTGAAATGGACTCATAAATAACTTGAAATGAAGAAAAGATTAATAGAACAGAATATTAGATCATACCATCATCAAAGCATTTGCTACACCAATAAATATTGATATTATGTACATGAAAGCACTCATGCTTCTAGGTAAGAAAATGATTGCTGCACCAGAAAACATCCAAATAATGCCACCAGCAGTGTAGTAGGCCTTCAGCCGTTGGCCAGTCCATGCAATCTCCTGAAAAGGTCAGGTATTAATAAATAAAGAATTTGTAGAAAACACGGTTATTCAACCAAAGAAGTGGGTTTCACAAGGGGACCTGTAGAATAACAGATACAATGAAGCTGCAAGTGTAGATGATGGCAGGAACCTGCTCCCATCAATTTGAAAGAATTAGCCATGCATCATTTTTCCAAATAAAATATTTTTAAGATTAATAGAAATATGATTTGGAAAGGTTTGTGCATGTACCAGAGCTTTAGCTGATTGGGCCATTCGTAGATCATTAATAACATAGAATGCAAGATACGCCTGACAAAAGAAGCCATCTTGATATCAGAACTACAAAGATAGCTTACCAATTTTAGGGAAATCGCTTCTTTTATAATTTGTAATATTAGTGGACTGATTTTTCTGGTAGGGAAGCCCATTTTTCATAGGACATTTTTTCTTGGAGGCTTAAGATATTCTTAAAAATATCAGCTCCTCATATGATGTTATAATATATAAAGTTAAGTTTCTTCTTTCTTTTCTGTTTGTTAAAATGAACACCACTAAACAGGAAAATGCACTTACCTGTGACACATTGACAATTAATCTGGTGAGCACATAAACGATAGCAACTTCATAATATAGAACTCGCTTGAACCAGTAAGCCCATGCAATCCTAACATGAAAATTTCCTTGTGCGCCTACCCTGGATCTACATAAGAGAAGTAAATAATTATTGTAATTAACTATGCCGAGGTACCCCCAAACTT
The DNA here is from genome assembly GCA_030445155.1 of Quercus variabilis. Classification (NCBI taxonomy): domain Eukaryota; kingdom Viridiplantae; phylum Streptophyta; class Magnoliopsida; order Fagales; family Fagaceae; genus Quercus; species Quercus variabilis. The sequence continues at coordinate 985,370 of CP129448.1, read as the reverse complement.
ACTAAAATTTCTCACATCTAGTTTCTAACCAAATGGTTCAATTAAACAATGTGAAAAAATGAGGTCTTTATCCATCTAGTACCAAAGGCAAACAACAAAACTTGAAATTAAATGCCCATGGTCATTTTTCTTATCTTAAAACAAACAAAATTAAGAATGATAACACTATTACAGGTCATGGTACTATAAGATTAATTTTTTATCTCACAACACATCAAGAAAGCATTATAAAGACATTTCCTAGAAACTTCAAAGATTAAGACTATTTATGTCACCTTGGCTCTTTGGTTCCAAAAAGGAATATGCCCACAAAGCAGCATCCAACAAAAATTGATGAATATGCAATCCATCGATACTGCTCGGTAGAATACAGCGATTAAAATCCAGAAGGAAAACTCTTAATAATAGATCAAAAATTCTTTGGACATACCTGATTTTCAACATCAGCATATGTGTTTGCTTTGGTGACGGCAAAGACTATTAGAGCAACTGCATATAGGCTGAGGTTGGCAATCTATAAAACAAAGTTACCAAAAAAAAAAAAAACCTTCATTGGTACCGTGTTACAACGTACAGACAAGTACAACCAAATAGAATTCAGTTCGAAGCTGACCATTGTAAATGCATTTCGACAGCTAGTCAGCACTACTCTACTTGTTGAATTCAGTGTGATGCAATTCACCATAGACCTTCAACAAAACAGTTAAGGTTCATAGCATAAGTGAAAAATACTTCCAAAGCCAATGACATGTGTTTCTTCCTTTTATCTTTTCCATCAATGTGGAGGGGCCAGGTGAAGGGGTTCACTGGTGCCCCATGCTTTAAGGAATTTCCATAAGGTCCCCCTGTTTTATGTGATCATCCTTTTGTTAAATTAACAAACTTTCAGGCTAGTCCCTTGGCATAGACAAAAATTCAGAAATAAAACAAAATAGCCATTTGTTACCAATTAGTTTTTTAGGCTTCAATAAAATGCCCAAAAAATTATGAGTGTTCACAGAATAGTAACCACTTAAAGGAATGGCAGCAGTGCCTTTTCCCTTGTTCTTATATAGGATAAAAAATAGAAATGATGATTTGCACGTTTCAACAGGAAATTGTAGATTGAGAAGGTTATTACATGTGTGAAACCTGAGTAGCAGCCCAACCAACATTGAAGATTGCTGCAAACAAGCTGTACCCAACAGTTTCCAATGTTGATGAAGAAGTACCAAAGATCTTACAAGGTACGCAACCACCAAAAACAGAAGAAAATGAAACGGCAACCAGAACAGAGCCTGCAGCATGCCATATTTTGAAATGTCCAAACCTGTCAATCTATCATGGAAACAATAGGAAGCAGAATTATTTCCAGCAAGCTAAGGTCACAATTCCCACCCCCCCCCCCCCCCCCCCCCCCCCCCCCTCTTCAAAATCACCCAAACAACCAAAAATAGGAGCTTATGTATTTAACAAAAATTTTGTAAATGAATTTCAATCATTTAGGAGACAGAATAACTAGATATTAAAACCTAGCCCTAGGCAATCATAATATGTGCATACAATCTTGTGTAGGACATGAAAACATAACAATCAGACATGACATCTGCATTTGTACTTTCTTCTGAAACCATTTGCCTATATAGAGATAGTAAATGAGGTTTAAAAAAACTGCTTTGAAGAACATATAGAATTTAATTCCTTTTGTTCAATATTGTTAAGTGTATATTAGACATTTTTTTTAAAAGGTTTCACATGTGTAAAACCCTCTAGTAAACCCAATCACAAATTAGAGAAAGTGCTTGCTATTTCCTTATTTTTTTTCTTCATTTTATTCTTGTACTAGAAGCAAGCAATGCAAAATGAATCAAACAATCACATGTAAGAAGTATAAGAAACACATGTTATCTTGTCACTAGACTCAAACTTGAGCACCATTGTGAAGGCTCCAATGAATTAAATAACAAAAAGAAAATCAAAGAAAGGAAAAAACAATGATGGATATTAAAAAGCATTCAAAACAAAACAAAACAAAAAATGGACCAGATAGATATAATATTCTACTGTTTTAATTTTATAGTATCTAGTTATGTATGTTTAGCATATCAATTTGTGAGTAAAAAAAATATATATATATATAAATATGTACCAGTTCACCAGCCAATATGGTTGTAAATCCATCAGCTACTTGACCTGAAAGCATAACCATAGCAGCATCCCTATAAAATGAAACAACACTGTCAAAAAAAGAAATTATAGGAGCTCAACAATTCATTTATACCATGAGGTAAAACAGAACTCGATGCAGCAACAGGCAAAAAACTTTATTCAAGAACAATTTTGATGAAAACATAAGGAAATCAAGAAGTTCTAGGTAGTGTCCTTAGTGTGTGCTTGATATAAATTGTTTGCTGACTTCACTAAAATCTCATCATGCTGCAAAGAATAAGAGATTGAGTCTGGTAGAATATCACCAGATTTACTTTTTCCAAATAACATATAAAACTTGTACCTAATAAATCCCTTATTACCAAACTCAACATTACCCAGGATAAACACCACTTTCCTTCCATGTATCGTTCTTTTTCAACATGATGTGAACAAAATTTCAACAGAAAACATCTTTAACAACTGTAATGTGATTTTATAAACTGCTGGCCAGGTAATAAGATATATACCTTGGAGAAAGTCCAATATCTGTCAAGAACAATAAGAGGTAAGTGAACCAACAGGCAGCAGTGATATCATTGAGCATGTGACCCATGCCATAATAAATGACGGACCGTCTTCCAAGGGGCTTAGTGAACGAATCATCATCATCATCTTCAATACTATTTCCCATCATGATACTTTTTTAACAAATGGGAACCTGCAAAATATGAACTGAAGCTTGAGAGAACAAGCATAAATAGCAATTTAGCAGAGTAATCATATTGTAGTTTTTTTTTTTTTTTTTTAATAAAAAGTTTATTAATTTTATTCTAATTTAAAATAAATGATCATTCACATCAACTATAGAAATAATATATTCATACATTAATTGTCATTTGACTTTCCCATATAAGTTGACAGGCTTAGCTACTTACTGAGCTTTAGTGATGCATTTCTATTGTTCAATCTTAATTCATTGCTTTTAACCATTACCTCAATTGGCTGAAGTTAATGTCTTTAAACAAATTTAACAAACTATGATATTTCCGTTTATATAATTCAATGTTTTACCGGATCCATAGTCTATAACATTTACATGTCCAGCAGCCTAAAGGAAATTTTAAAAAAAAAAAAAAAAAAAAAAAAAGTACTTTTTTAAGCAAGCGAATAATGTTGCTATTTATTAGGCTTCTTTCTTATTGGAGATCTCACTAGTATAAGCAATAAAAAGAGAATTTATCTTTAAAGTTTATTTCATTAATAATGGTTTATTGGTAATTTCATTTTGTACGAATTTCAAGAAAACTTAAGTAATATCTCTCCTTTATTTCCAACATATCAGAACTAGGTTTACTGATTATTATACTTTGTCATCCATGCAATGAGTTTATGAGAATTTCACCACACCCAGCAAAATTCTTAAATGCCCTAAATATTTCCAAACATAGTTGTTGCTAAGCCAAGTTGAAGGTAACACGGGTTACCATAATCAAAAAACATGCCAACATACAAGGATAGCAAACTCAAGGGGTAATGAAAGTATACATCCTTGCAGACCCAAGGAGTCACTAACCACCCCTACCCTTTAAGGGTAGCAGTGCTAGAGGGCTACATTGGAATTGGTGAAGTGCCCTTCATATCGTTGCAGTTTAACTTTTTCTTTTTCTTTTTTTGGTGGGAGGGGGTAGGAATAAACGTTTTGGCCTTTCTTTTGGGGAATGGTCTTCCTAACATACATGATGCTAAGCATGATGCATAAATAGGATAAATCTAGACCATTCAAGTATGTGAATGCCACATAGTTCTGCATTAAGTACTAGCATTGCAGGAGATATGGGAAGATTGACACTTTGGATAGCCTTTCAATGACGCCTTGATACGCACATTGGATACAACTTCATTTCAAAATCTTAGGCCATTTTGTTTGGGGATTAGCTATTATATCAATCTCTCAAACTCAACACTTACATGTGAACGCCAACAAGTTGTCCCCTTCATGGCTCATGTTCAAGCCTCTATATCTTTCAGGACACTATTGCCAATTGAACATACTAACAATGATGCTCTGTTACCGACTATAAGAAATATTTTTGATAACATTTGAGACTAATGAATCACAAGAGAGGACGAAATTAAAATAATCTTAACAAAGGGACCGAATCCTGTTCCTCTCTTTCCAGCATTCCTCTCCTCAAATTCAGCTACATCCCATCTCATATGTTTAAAAAAACAAGACATGCCATCTTGTTCCTAATCTACACCCAAAATAAAAGTCATTCACTTGGTCTTCAATTTGCTAACAACCTGCCCTTCATTTTGCTAGCAACTCAAATTAGTAAATTTGATACATTGATTTAATGTTGGGCAAGTCTTTTGGCAAATCAAAGAAATTACCCTGTTGTCCAGCCTAGCTAACAGATGAATAATTTTACTTTCTTTTTGCATGATTTACATATAGGACAGGAAGCTCAAATACTCAAATACATAATTTTTCACGACACATGAATAATGTAAGAAATGGATTTGACCATTTTAAGCTCCACACAGCGTTGAACCAGATACAGATACAGAACATATGGACTCCAATTAACTCAACAAAATCTGAAATACCAAATTTAGAAAAATTGAAAATAATGAAGGAACCATCTCTATTGAATTTGGTGAACACAGGGTTCTCAAATTTAACAAAACTTTTACTTGTTATATTCATATAATGTTTCTCATATAGATAGCTTAATCATATCCAGTGAAGAACCTAGGAAACTTTCTGAATAACTTTCATAGTGCCATCAAAGTAACCCCCTTCACTCCAGAGTCCAGACTATATTGGACAGCCCCAAAAGACAAGAATTTTTAAAGTATAGTGTTGTCTAAATCCTAACTATGCAACCCTCTGAGCCTCATCCAACCCCAATTCAGGAAAAGAAGCATTACCCATATAAATATCCTCATGTGAAATTCAAAAACAGTCAAATAAGCAAAAGGAAAACTGACTGTACCTTATAACACCCACAGTGGAAAGCTATTAAATTTAAAAACCAATAATAATCATCAACCAAACATGCCCTTCATCCAAAGCACCAAAAAACAAAACCCCAGATACAAACTATATATAATAACAGAAAAACTATAAAACCCAGATACAATTCGAATTCTACATAACTGGAAAGAAACGAAAAAGGGTCAGAAGGAACATACAGACACAGGAGATAAGCTAAGCAGAACCCATGAACGAGAGCCCTTCAAACGTTAGCAGAACCAACCTTTGTTGGTTACCCAAAAGAGAAACCGATGTTGTTTGTCAATTGCGTGAATATATGAATGATACAACTATATTCCTTTTCCGTCATCTAAAGCAATGTCGTTTGTTCTCTTCTTCATAAGTTCCCTCTTTTTTTTTCTTTCTATTTTTTGTTTCTTTTTCCTTCGTTTGGGGAATGTGCGTCATCAATGTCACCGACTGTGAGAGTCTGTGAGTTTGAACAAAAGACCAAAAGACAGGTCCACGTTTGAACATTTTTTCGATGAAAATATCGGGGATGTTTTTGTCTTTTAGTAGTGGATGATTGACTAAGGAATCGGAGTGGCAGGTGCATTTGGGTGTGCCTTGTTTGTCCGATATATATAGTGAGAGAGTGACATATATATTGTTGGAATCAAGAAGATGTGGCGCTTTAAAGGCTTCAAATTGAGCCCATTTCTCTCTCCTTATGAAGGGTCCCACTACCTCTGATTCCACCCAAGATTCTAAAAAAAAAAACCTACCATTCCTTGCTCCCATGTCTCAACGTGCCAAAAGTGTGGACTGGTAGATTTTGTGGACCATGCGGAACGGATGAATGTGAAAATACTTTTGCAAAAATACTATTTTTGTCCACAATTGATTTGATCTCTACAATTTTAACTTGTAATTAATTTAATCTCTACCATTATTTTACTAACAAAAAAAAGCCTGACATAACTAATAGATTGCACAATTTGCACATTTAAAGTTTAGGTGGCTAATAAAATATTTCAATTGCTATTTAAAAATGCCACATCAACTTCCTAAAAACCCATGTCAGATAAAAAAATTGAATTACTAATTTTTAAGGAAAAAAAATCAACTTAGTAATTTCATTTTTCTTTCAATTTCTCATACATAATGGCCCGACTCCCTCTCTCTCTCTAACCCAGGTCCAAACCCAAAACCTGAAAAATGAAATTGAAAGAAAAAGGAAATTGCTAAGTTAATTTATTTGATTCATTTTTATTTTTCTTTAAAATTAGCAATTCACTTTTTCCAAAGGTTAATGATACCTCTATTGTTCTCTCTTTATAAAGTTTGTTCGTTTGTTTTTTTTTTTTTTTTTGGTTATTCAGCAAAAAAAAAAAAAAAAACTAATTCTAAGCATTTGTTTGGATATCGCATATTGCTGAAAACTGAAAATATTGTAACAAAATAATTTTTAAATATGTGAACAGTGCCCTGAGACCCATTTTTAATGAAAACTTTGTTGAAATAAGAAGTTTGTGAGTCCTATGAACAATGCATAGGACCCGCATTTAAAATACTAGACACAAAGCAACGCAAAACGCGCTGCAATCCAAACATACACTAATAATGATAGGTATTATAACCTTTTGAATGCAATTTTGGTTTGTCCCATTTTTTGACGTTAAGTGGTTGAATTTATGACAAGCTTTGTTGTTCAACTTTATAAACAAGGAGATCCATCAAATAAGTAAATCAATCTAGTTTGCAAGATCTTAGAACTATTTATCAATATATCTAATAATGAAATAATAAATTTCACAACTTTTTTTATAACTATAGACGATGGATTATGATTAATGTATACTAAAAGTAATATTAGTGATAATCACATGCCAAAGCAATGTTATACTGCATTCTATCACTTTAATAAATTGTGGAAAAAAAAAAAAAGGAAACTAAGGTTCCATAAAATAAAATATTTATTTCTATTTTAGGGCATGTCGTCTCTCTCTCTCTCCTTTATATATATATACATATATATAAAACAAAGAAAGGAAGTGTGGATAAATAAATGACAAAAAGATATTGGAACATCCATTTGGAGGAAATTACCTGAAATTTGATCTTGGTTTGTTTATTTGAGATTGTTCCTTTTAATCATAAATTCGCAATCAAAGATGTTTATTGCATTATAGAATTTTTGATTGATATTATTTGAAATCAAATAAAAATATTTTTGCATCACTTTTTGTGTTCCACTTTTTTTTTTTCCACCAATCATTGTACGTATGCCATTTGTTTTGAATTTTTTTTTATTTATTATTTTATATAAAAGTGAAACAAATAAATGATAGGTTGCAAATGTTGGAACTCAAAGGTGGTAAAGACGATTTGTAATCCTTAAAACCAACATATAACTTAAGCAAGAAGCTTTTAATTGACTTACTTTAGGATTGTTGATGAGTTTAGTTTCATTGGATTAACTTATTTTGCTTTAAAAATAAAGTAAATAAATTGGAAAATAAACTCAGCACAACACAAAGACTACTGTCATTGTCCACACTTCATTGACAACAATATAAATATATATATATATATATATATATATATTTAATCCTTAATTAACTATGTACTCTTCTACAAATAAGATCAAATCTGCAAACAATAGCTATCAACAAGGACGTAACGTTTTGTAATTCAATTAGTTGGCAATTCCTAATGTTTCTGATTGATACATCCAAGATTTAAATTCTCACGCTCTCCAAACTATAAAATTATCAAAAAAAAAAAAAAGGATAGAATATAGTTGGGTTATTAGTGTGGAGACCATTTTTGCCTCAAACCAAGTGTTGCACTTGTAATCGATTTTGGCTCAGAGTCCCACATCGAAGTAAAACCCCCCATTTGCTGCCTTATAAACTGTGAAGCCAAGGGAGTAGTGTACCACTAGAACTCTCTTAACCAAACTAATGGTACTCTTACTCCATTGGCTCATGCCTTATAAGGTAGAAAGAGGGAGGCAATCTTTCCAATATAGGACAAGCAAAAATTGCCTAAGACTCCAACCGGTCTAGCCCTTGGCCTTGAAGCAAAAATTGTCCCCACAATTAGCATATTGACAAGTCAAGTTGTTATTATTATTATTTTTGGTTGAAAAAAACAAGTTGTTAATTTTATTTGTGATATAATATCTATGAAATTAATTTTTCACCGTTAAAAAATTATAATACATTAGATATGTATAAATTGTTGTCAAATTTTTGTCTTCCATCACTGTCCTTTGAAATTATATTTATTATATATATATATATATATATATATATATATATATATATATATATATTTAAGCAAGCCAAATTTAGTGCACATATTCATCTATCTAGTTTGATAAACAAAGTTATTATTAGTAAACAAAATGATATGCAAAACTATGTTAAACTATTGAGAAGTTCATTTTCCATTTCTAAACTATTGAAAAGTTCATATTTCGTCCCTAAACTATTGAAATTTTTTTATTTATGTCTTTAAACTTTAATAAAAGTTAGTTTTTCATTTATAAACTATTGAAAAAGTTCTTTTTTCATCTTTATTTTTGTCTCTATTCTATTCAAAAAACTCTTTACAAAGTTTAGGAATAAAAAAAGAACTTTTTAAAATTTAGGAACGAAAAACAAACTTTTAGTAAAGTTTAGGGACCAAAATAATATTTTATCCTATATATATATATATATATATATATATATTGTGGGGTGCAAGAACTCCAGTAAGGTAATTGCACCATGTGTCATGCCTATGGTCGAGAAGGATTGTTATCCTGCCGAGGAGGCCACGCCCTCGGACTGTAGGATCACGTTAGTAGCACGTCACCAAAGGAGGTTGTACTGTACAAAAAGAGCTTTGGGAAGGGGGCTAACATTGACATGATTGAAAAGTTGGTGGTTGCCATCACATTTAATGCATCACACCAAACCTCCTAGCTGCATTTATGTGGAAAAAACTCTTGAACAGTACTACCTTGGTTGCCGCAACTCACAAGAGGGTTGGGAAGGTATCTGATGGGATAGATACTCAAGTAGTGGCCAGGATGGTCAGCAAATTGAAGGCCAAGATCATCTGAGGGGAATTATATAATGTAAGGAACCCTCCAGGGAGTGGGGGATTGGAGGGAGAGAGAAAAATACTGTAGCATCAAGAGCAAGACTTGTAACCAAAAATCAAAAGAAGTAAATATATAAGATTTAGTCTCCTCAAATTGTATCGAGGACGATTTACTTTGCGCGCAACAATTTTATTCTTGTTTTTCTTTTCATCTGGGCTTACTATAATTGTTATCTAATTCATTAGAGCCTAGTTTTTTAGCCCCACTCTTTATAAATTCATTATATTAGGCTCTTTGGGCCAAGATCCTATTTCCCTTTAAGCTCGGGAACCAAATCTAGTCCCTATATATATATATATATATATATATATATTGTAACTATTGAGATTATAGATTGTGATTAACGTATAAAAACAAGTAATATCAGTAATGATTATATGTAAAAGTGATATTACACTAATCACATTCTGTCATCTTAAAAAGTTATAAAATAATTATGAAATTTAATGTATTTGACTATCTGTAGAATTGTTGATAGATGTTACGTAGAGGACAAGTGGGTCGAGTCTGGCGTCTTGCAGAGATGGAGGCCTAGTTGGGCTAAGAATAGCATCACATTGGCGTTAGGCTACCACCTTTTAACAGAATAAAATTGTGCATTTACAATCTACTATAACTTTTTGTACAATGAATAAGCGTTTAGTCCTAACCATTGGTATTGTAAGCGCTTGGTCATAACCATTGATAATTCTTGAAACCAACATTTGACTTAGGGTGTATTTGTTTTGCGATGAAATAGGGTGGGTGTAAAACTTTGAAAAGAAAATGGGAAGAAAAACTTTTTTAGAGTGTGTTTGATTGGGTAAAAATGATAGAAAATATATGGTGGGGCCCTTCTCCCTGAGCCCACCAAAATGTTTTCTCCTCAAAATAGAGAGAAAATTGAATGAAGATAAATTTTTTTAAATTGTCAAAAATGCCCATGTGCACATGCACATGGGCTTCTTCAAGTTACCTTTTTTTTCTTCTCCCCTAGTAAGCAACACGTTGCCTTGTTGCCTTTTTTATTTGATTTTTTTTTTCCCCTGAGCAACGTTGCCTCTTCTCTCTCTCGCTCTCTCTCTTTTCTCTTATGGGCAGTAACATTGCCTTTCTTTTTCTTTTTTTCCTATTCTTTTTTTGTTGCTATTTATCATTTTTTTTTTTTGTTTTAATTTGACACCCTTCTTTAACAACGGTATATAAGTAAATTTATTTAAACTCATTTTTTTCACCCCTCCACTTTTCCACTCCCAACCAAACAAAAAAGAGAAAATATAATATTTTCTATCCTCCCACTTTTTCACTCTTCCAACCAAATGGATCCTAGAAGTAAGCAACTTTTAATTGACTCATTGATTAGATGCTTCAGTACCATTCCAAAACAAAGCGTGGCTGTAAACAAAAGCAATGTTGGACCTTTGATCTTTGTAGATTGTTGATGAGTTTAGTTTCATTGTATTAACTTATTTTGCTTAAAAATAAAGATATTAAGTAAATAAATTGCAAAATAAATTCAGCACAACACAATGACAACTACCATTATTTATACTTCATAGTAAAAAATATATCAACTTTAAATTTTTTTTTTTTTTTTCAATTAACTCATGCACTCTTATACAAATGAGATAAAACTGCAATTAAACAAGGGCGTAATGCTTTATAGTTCAACTGGTTACTATTTATTGGTATTCTCAACACTGTTGGGTTATTGGCCTATTGCAAATCAATTTGTTAATTTTATTTCTGATATAATATCTATGAAATTTATTTTGCACCGTTAAAAAATTGTATAAATTGTTATAAGATTTTTGTCTTCCATCACTATTCTTTTAAAATTATACTAGCATATAGTTCGTGCTTACGCACGAAAATATTAATAATTGTGATGATAAGATGTTTATTCAGTAGATTCAGTTTCCACATTGAGCATTATAAATGGAGATAACTTAACACCAACATTTAAAAATCAAATTGGACACATAGCACAATATTAAACTACAATTAGAAATTAATTTGATTCAATTTGAATTCTAAAATTGAGCCTCAACTTAATATAATATATATGATTATATTTTTGTCCACTTTTTACAAATTAACAAAATCTTAATCCAGACATACTAAAAACTATTAAAAAATAAGAACTGATCATTGAGCTTGGAATCTTCTTGGATGCGCCAATGAAGCGCTAATGAATGAGAGTGTGAAGTAAGGAAGAGTGGGATTGAACATTGTGTTTGAATCTGGCCTTGTTCTGAGAAATTCGTAAGGATGAGGAGAGGGCAGTGTGTGGATCTAGTTGGTAGAGGTTGAGAGAGGAGGAGACATGGGATGACGATATGGACTTAGGAGGAGATGATGTTTTACTTTTATAGTCTTTCTCGTTTTTGTCCACTTTTTACAAATTAACAAAATCTTAATCTAAACACACTAAAAACTATTAAAAAATAAGAACTGATCATTGAGTTTGGAATCTTCTTGGAGGCGCCAATGAAGTGCTAATGTATGAGAGTGTGAAGTAAGGAGGAGTGAGATTGAACATTATGTTTGAACCTGGCCTTACTCTGAGAAATCCATAAGGAGGAGGAGAGGGCAGTGTGTGGATCTAGTTGGTAGAGGTTGAGAGAGGAGGAGACATAAGATGACGATATGGAATTAGGAGATGATGTGTTACTTTTATAGTCTTTCTCATTGGATTCCTTGGTTCTGGTTGTGGGATTAGAAGAGCTCTAGACTCTATTAAGATCACCCATAAAAGTGTGCAAGTGAGATGTTATTGCTTGGGCCAATGAGTATTATCATTGTGGTTTTTTTGGCTTCCATGTTAAATGTTAATGCATCATTTATTTGGACCCAAAAATTAGAAAATTTAAATAAGATACATGACACAAAATTGGAGTCCAATTTATAATCTAATTATTATTATTTTTTTTTTTTTGAGTTTTGGTTAGAACAAGTGGCACAAAATTGAGAATCCAATTGAAATCTAATTAGATTTTCTCTCAGCTTTACCTATTGGCTATTATTATATATATAGATTTTTTGTTCGACAATACAAAAGTGGGAGAATGATATATATATATATATATATATATATATATATAAGCAAGCCAAATTTAGTGCACATATTCATCGTATGTAATTTGCTAAACTCGTGTATTATTAGTACAAAAATTGATAATCAAAGTTGTCTTAAAATGTGGAAATTGCCTTGAGTTAATTACCTTGGTTCTACCAAAACAAAAAGAGTGGAAAATTCAGGTGCAAAGTCTTTCAACAAAAACTCTCAAGCCCATTAAGAGATGTTTTGGACTAGGCTTTTGCCCTTCCTGAGTCAACCCAACTAGACCTTCCAACTTCGAACAATCTATCACTTTAATAAGTTGTGAAAAAAAAAAAAAGGGAAACGAAGGTTCCATAAAATAAATTATTTATTTCTATTTTAGAGCACCTCGTCTCTCTCTCCTTATATATATATATATATATATATATATATATATATATAAACAAAGAAATGAAGTGTGGATAAATAAATGACAAAAAGGTATTGGAACATCCATTTGGAAGAAATTACCTGAAATTTTATCTTCGTTTATTTGAGATTGTTCCTTTTAACCGTAAATTCGTAATCAAAGATGTTTAATGCATTATAGAATTGTTGATTGACATTACTTGAAATCGAAAAAAAAAAAAAAAAATTGTATCACTTTTTTTGTTCCACCAATCATGGTACATATGCCATGTGTTTTGATTTTTTTTAATTTTTAATTTTGATTATTTTATATAAAAAGTGAAACAAATGAATGGCAAGTTGTGAATGGTAGAACTCAAAAGATGGTAAAGAGGATTTGTATTCCTTAAAACCAACATATAACTTAAGCAAGAAGTTTTTAATTGACTTATTTTAGGATTGTTGATGAGTTTTGTTTCCTTGGATTAACTTATTTTGCTTAAAAAATAAAGTAAATAAATTGGAAAATAAACTCAGTACAACACGAAGACTACTTTCATTGTCCATACTTTATTCTAATTCAATTAGTTGGCAATTTCTAATATTTCTGATTGATATATCCACGATTTAAATTCTGCTCTCCAAATTATAAAATTATCAACAACAAAAAGTGTGGAAAACTCAGGTGCTAAGTGATATATCAGCCTAGTGGGCAGTGTGTATAAGTTGTTGTCTAAGGTTTTAGCTAACAGGCTGAGGTGGGTGTTGGATAATCTTATTTCGGAATCTTAGAATTCTTTTGTTGGTGGTAGACAGATTTTGGATTCGGTACTTATTGCTAATGAATGTTTAGACAGTAGAATGAAGTGTCGTACTCCGAGAGTGGTGTGTAAGTTAGACATTGAGAAAGCATATGATCATGTGAATTGGGATGCTTTGTTTTATTTGATGGAGAGGATGGGCTTTGGGGGAAAATGGAGGAGATGGATTAAGACTTGTGTCTCTACCGTTCGCTTCTCAGTTCTGGTTAATGGATCTCCTGCTGGTTTCTTTGGTAGCTCTAAAGGTCTCAGACAAGGAGATCCTTTGTCTCCCCTTCTATTTCTTTTGATAATGGAGGTTTTAAGTCGTATTTTGAAGAAAACTAAGGAAGGGGGTTTCATTCGGGGTTTTCATGTGGGTCCTGTTAATTCTGTTGGTATCCGTGTGTCCTGTGTCTCACCTTCTATTTGCTGATGATACCATTCTCTTCTGTGATGCCTCTAGAGAGCAGATTCTTTCTATTAGGCTGGTTTTGACTTGTTTTCAAGCTTTTACTGGTTTGAAGGTGAATGTGGGGAAAAGTGAAATTGTCCTTATTGGGGAGGTGCATAACATTCAATCTTTGGCTAATATCCTTCAGTGCAAGGTAGGAAGTTTGCCTATGATTTATTTGGGTATGCCTTTGGGTACTTTGTACAAAACAGCCTCCATTTGGAATCCGATCCTTGAGAGGATGGATAAGAAGCTTTCAAGCTGGAAGCAGCTTTATTTGTCAAAAGGTGGTAGACTTACCTTGTTGAAGAGTACCCTTTCAAGCCTTCCAACTTACTACCTTTCCCTTTTTACTATCCCTAAAGCTATGGCGACTAGACTAGAATGCATTCAAAGGAACTTCTTGTGGGGTTCATCAGTTAAGTGTTTTAAATATCCGTTGGTGGCTTGGGAAAAGGTTTGCTTATCACGTGAGTTGGGTGGTTTGGGAATTCGAAAGTTGGCGCCTTTTAATCAGTGGTGAAGGGTTATTGCCATGAAATATGGGGAAGGAAAAGGGGGTTGGTGCACTAGAGCTTGTAGTAGGGCTCATGGTTGTGGGTTATGGCTTAGTATTAGTGAAGGGTGGGAAACTTTCGCTAAGCATTTCTCTTTTGTGGTGGGGGACAATTCTCATATTCTCTTTTGGCATGATAAGTGGATTGGTGATGTTCTTCTCAAAATTCTTTATCCTCGGTTATTTTTGTGTTCAGCTACTAAGGAGGCTTGTATTTCAGAGATGTTAAGCCCTCCGGTGGGTGAAAATGATAGAGTGTGGAGTTTAAGATTTCATAGGGAATTTAATGATTGGGAGTTGGCAGCTTCTTACTCCCTTCTTCATTTCATCCAACTTCGAATTCCTAGGGGTGGAGGGTGTGATAGTCTTTGTTGGGATCTTAATGGCAGTGGGAAGTTTGATACTCGGTCCTTTTATCATAAGATTCAAAATGCAGCTCCTTCCATTTTCTATTGGAAGGGTATTTGGAAAGTTAAGGTTCCTAAAAGGGTGGCCTTTTTTATGTGGACAGCAGCCCATGATCAGATGCTAACTTTGGATAATCTTATGCTTCGTGGTCGTCCTTTGGCGAATCGCTATTGTTTGTGTTGTAACGATGCGGAATCTGTGGATCACCTGTTACTTTTCTGTCCGACAGCTCATTCTTTGTGGATGTATATGATTCAGTTGTTTGGGATTGATTGGGTCATGCCAGGTTCAGTTGTGGACTTATTATTTTGCTGGTATCATTGGCTTGGGAAGCTTAGCTCTGATATTTGGGATTTGGTTCCAGGTTGTTTAATGTGGACTATTTGAACTGAACGGAATAGGCGGTCTTTTGAGAATGAGGAGAAAATTATGGTTCAGTTATTTGAGTATTGCTAGCGGACCCTCTTTGATTGGTCTCGATGTTGGGGTTATTTGGATTATTCTATCCTTTTGGATTTTCTTTCATCTATTAGAATAATTTAGGGGCTGCTTCATTCTTTTTGTTTTTTTTTTTTTTTTTTTTCCCTTTGTTCACTACCGTGAACTCTTTGTGTTTCTCTTGCTTTTCTTTTATCAATAATATTCTCTTCTTACTTATCAAAAAAAAAAAAAAGAAGTTGGTTTTCAAGGTGAAGGCAAGACTGTTCACCTAAACGAGTAAGATCGATTCTTTTGAACATGAACTTCCTCTCTTTTTGGTTGCAGGATGTTGGAATGGATACCAAGGCTTATTTGACTGATCTCACTGGTATTTTTCTCATTTCCCTTTATCTGCTCTTATGATCTTCGATATTTTATTTATGGCTTTTGCATTTTAATAAAAAAACATGTGACTTTTCCTTCAACATTTTCTTCATTCTAATAAATTGCATCTTTGTTTCTCAAATTGCATTGATGACATGATGTATATGATGTGCTTCAAATATTATTTAAACAGAGTAAAATTTGGCTCAAGGTGATATAAGCCTGGTTTGGATAGCGCGTTTGCAACATTTTTCGCTTTTTTTCTTTTTTTTTTTCAAGCTGCATATGTTGACTATTCTCCAGTGAATAGTGCATGGGTGCATTGTTCACGAGATCATAAACTTCATTTTTCAGCAACTTTTTCATTAAAAATAAGTCCCATGGCACTATTCACACATTTAAAAATTATTTTGCTACAATGTTTTCAGTTTTTAGCAAAATAAGTTGTATCCAAATGGACCCTATAGTGAATGTTTGGATCCATGTTTGCGCATTTTCTCCTCCTTTTTTTTTTTTTAAAGCTGCAGTTGTTCACGGGACCCACAAATTTCAGCAACTTTTTCATTAAAAATGGGTCCCACGGCACAATTCACACATTTAAAAATTATTTTGTTACAGTGTTTTCATTTTTCAGCATAAATAAGTTGTATTCAAATGGACTCATAGAGGTAATATTGCAGGGAGAATTAAATCTTGCAACCATGCTGCTGGAATTAGCTCATTTTATAGGAATTTTTCTGTTTCAAATCCTTTTTTTTATGTAAGCACCTAACTTGCTATTATATCTTCAAATCACAATCATAATAATAATAATAATGACTTGCAATTTTCTCTTGTAGCTTGGTCTTATTTGAAAACACTGCTCAATTTTTTAAAATCATTTGATAAATTCAAATAAAATGGAAAATATTCCTATATGTTATTGAAAGAGAAAACTACTATATTTTTCTCACTATCAATTTTTGAATTATAGGTTGATTGGAAAAGAAAAAGAAAAAGAAAAAATATCTGGCGTATGTTTCATGACACTAATTATCATATATATATATATATATATATTTTTTTTTTTTTTGGCTGGGTAAAAGTTATTTGTTAATTAATTATCATATATTATAAAACTAGAGATCCAAAAATCTTTTAATTATTGGTGTTGCTATGACAGACTAAATAATATATTTAGCACTATTGTTTTGTGAAGCAATCCTTTCTATAGAGATATTAGCAACAGAACTTGATGCATCAGGAGATATTAGCAATAGAACTTGATGCATCATTTTAATGTGTGCAATTTCAAGCTTTTATCATGTACATTCAAGTTAGCAGTTTCTCACAACAATCCATAGCTTCCTTTAGTGAACCATACAAGGAGGCAACTCATACAATATCCTAATTTCTCTCTCTAGAGTCCTTTTTGTCATTCCCCCTTGTTTCTTCTTTCACCTCTTTAAGACCTGATTTACTTGTGGATTGTTTTTCATTCCATATGACTTCTTGTTGTCAGTTTATGTACTAATATCTATTATTGATTTGTTCCATTTCACGTGCTAATATGATGAGAAGTGTAGAGTAAATGATAACCCATGTATAAGGTGATGTAGTGCTTTCTAATTCCATACTTACATTTAGATACATGGATAATTGCTTTGACAACGTATGTAAATATACTCATGACTCCTATGAGAGGTGAGCCTATGTATCTAAATTAGTAATGGTTGAATAGTTGCATTTGTATTCCAGTACAATAGGTTTGTAAATTTTTGCTTGTCATGCTTGTATCTGTTCCTAAGTATTATTATGCATGCATCAGAATTGTTATTTGAAGATATTTCCCCATGGTCTTGGTGCTCATTGATGAAGACACAAGGCGTTGGAAGGTTGATGTTGTTTGAAGAACCTTCCTTCCTTTGAAGCAGACATCATCCTAAACATCCCTCTCAGCTACTCCCTTCCAGATGATCAAATCGTATGGATTGGAAACAAGAAAGGTGAATTCTCTATCAAAAGTGCTTACTATGTAGCACTTCCAATCATTCATCCATTTAATGAGGGTGAAAGCTCAAGAGATGATCCTCGCTCCCCTCTCTGGAAAAGGATGTGGCACTTCAGCATCCCAGCAAAGATTAGAATCTTTGCCTAGTGTGCCTGCATGAATGCCCTCCCCACTATGCATTTCCTAAGAACCATAGGAGTAAGCACAGATGGTATTTGCCCTGTGTGTGACTTGTGCCCTGAAAGTACTCTACATGCCCTCATATACTATGACATTCCCAAAGAGGTGTGGAGCAATTGGCTAAACTGTCCAGTGGATTAGGAGACAAATTCTGGGGATTTTATTGATCTAGCACTTTAGTTCATCACCAATGGCACCACTCAATACTTGGAAACTTTTTTTTGTCACAGCCTGGCCTATTTTGTACAACCAGAATCAAATTGTACATGAGTCAACCTCATCACTTCTCATCCAAATATGGGAAACTGCTAGGAAAACTGTCAAGGACTACAAAGGTGCCTTATCAACTGTATTTCAGCTGAAATCCAACCCAGCTTTGTGCTGGACTGCCCCCTCCTGGCACTCTCAAATATGGTAGAAAAAGTATTACTTTCTACCTTCTTTTTTTAATTTATCTTTCTCTTCTTCATTTTTTTTGGCAATAAGCATGGATTGGTAGAAAATTTGTTACTTTCTCACTTATTCTCTAAATTTATTTCTTAAACGTTGATCTAATAGGTTCTCATAAATGAAGACTGTTGGCACTTGGAGACTTCTTAACATGATGAGTTCCGTGAATAAAAAGATTGTTTGGTGAATGTTGTAAAATCATAAACAAGATTTATGATTTCATCTTAGCTCTAATTTCTCAATTTTGCTTACCATACCATGAAGTTATAGACACATTTTGAGATAGGAAACCTGTAAAATATCAGGTAATTTCATTTCCAACAGTTTGAGTTCCAAATAAATTTGTAAATATGGTCTTGGCACAGATTGGATATTTGAATCTTTATGTTTTTCATTTCAGATGATGAAATTTCAAATGAAGAACCAAAGAAACCTACTCTTAAGAAGTGGGACTTAATTAAAGCTTTTGGGTGCTGCAGCTGTTCAACAACTCAATAACTCACTCACTGTTTCAACCTTTATCTACTCATAGTATTCTCATTCTTTAACTTTTATCTTTGCATGTTAAGCAAAAAAATAATGTGAAATTTTCTTTCATCTAATTTCTTACATTTGAATAAATTCCATCTTTGTATTTTCAATTGGGATGTATTTGATGTGCTTTTTTTCCTATTGTGTAAAAAGAGTCAAAATTGGCACAAGGTATTATTTTTTGGGGAATTGAACCTGGTAACCATGCCGTAGGAATCACCTCATTGTACAGGCATTCCCTTTGCTTCAATTCCTTTTTATATATAAGCTTACGATTTTCGGTTATGTCTACGGATAATACCATGTATCACAATTTGTTATCTAAAATTAAATAACTAAGGGTCATGCTTTATAATAAAATATAATTTTCAAGCATCATGGTTTTATTTGGAAAAGTTGCTTGATATTTATAAGGAAAATGTTACTATATGTTACCAAAACCACAAAATGACTAAGTTTTCTCACTTTGTTGATTAAATATTGTTGGTTGGTTTGAGTTTAAAAGAAATTCTTTCTTTGACATGTTTTATAACACCAACTATACTTTATAGAGATCAAGCACCTATTAATTATTGTTATTGTCATTACATACTAAATATTGCAGTGAAGACAAATCCTTTTTTTTTTTTGGAGCTATGTTTTCTACTGATAGTAACAGTAGAACCTGATGTATCATTTTAATGTTGGTGTTCCAGGCTTTTATGATGTACATTTGTATAGCCCACTTTCCGCAAGAAGTTAAACATCATTCTAACCAAATGAATACCTTGAAAGCTCAAGGGAAATAAAATGGTATCTTCAGAATTTTCTCAAAATTCTCATGGAAGTATCTTTTTCCCCCCAATCTAATCAAGGATAAGATGTATGGTATCTACAAAAATTTGAGAAATTTCTCTTGTAGACAATTGAGAAAGTTACTTTTTGTTTTTGAAACATCCTTACAGGTTTACTTCAAGGATAGTGATTAAAGTTCAATTTTATCTGTTACTTTTTTATTCTCATACTAGATACATATACTTTATCCTTCGACTCTTTTTTTTTCTTTGTTCTTTTTCAGAAAATTTATAAGGAAGGCATATTTCAAAAGACCCCCCATGTGGAAAAGCAGAGACAAAGGTGAGTTAGAAGGTTTTCATTATTATTCTGGGATAAATAGAGGCAGGGAGTATTAACAAATAAAATGAACATAACATGAGGATAACAATTACAAAACAGTAGTCAAAGGCCAAAGTTACTAAAGAGTGACAGTCCAAGTATCTATATGAACAAGTGTGAAGTAATGAAACACCATGTTAGGGCTCCACCAATAACAATATCCATTCCAAACCATCTCTTTGGACCTTAAAAACTTTCATTCTTGTCCTGACCACTAGTCCCCTCACTTTTGGCACTCGTGGAACTCCCTCCACATATAGCCAAAGAAATTACCCACAAATTTAAGTAGTTTTCTACAATATCAAAAGAAATTGAAATTAAAAAGAAGACTCATGTATGTTGGTTACATTACCACTTGGACTAGGAGCAGGACTAACATCACTTTGATTAGAACTCCTTCCTGATTGGTAGAAAACTTGAGCTTCTAGTGAATTAGGATCCAAGTGTAGAAGAGCTGCATCCATGACAATGCAAACAAATCAAATCAGTGTGTCAAATATTAGCCACTTCTAGTGATATTTGTCCTCCTTTTTAGAGAACTGTAAAACCAAAACAGGTCTATAGCACTCACCATTCACTTCTTACATTGAATTTCATAAAAAACCAATTCGCTAGAACAAAACAACTCTTATAGCTGAATGCATACTAGGACACTGGGAGACATTAGTAAGGGCATGGCAAACAGAAGGCAGACCCAAAGCAAATGTATCATTAATCTGTAGTCCTAATTCTGGATCATTACAATCTCTGATGATGATGAACAAGAACATCTTGTTGTCCTTTAGGACTTATTTAAGACCAGTGCAACAGTTTGGTGTAGGAGCTTTCCATTGACCTCCAACGTAAGGCAGACATGTAGCCAGTCCTACTAGTTGCTGTGCACACTCTTCTCTGTCTTTGGCTGCATCTGCCATTGTATAGCTAACAATAACTGACATTAACACTAATAGGAATGGAAGTATCAAAGTGCTTGGGTGTAGGGCTATTGCCATTTTGTTTACACATATAGAAGGAGGGGGTCCAAACTCAATTTATGCTTAGGCTATTTAAAAAGAGCTGGGTGGTAGTGGACTCTATCATATCATCTGCTTTGTCCTCGGTTGTCACTACTTTTATTATAACAATCACCAAGTTTAGCACTACTTTTGAATTATTACTTGTTGACAACATTCCACATCGAATTGATATGTAGTGCACTCTTGAGAATATCTCAAGAATTGGTATCTTACTAGATGTGGCATTCTATGATTGCAGCAGGATGCAAGAAAAGTAACTAAAACTTCATTCCTCTAAATGCACATGATGAAATCTACTAAAGCACCTTTTCTTTCTTTAGTCATCGTTGCTAGTAGTACTGACCTGAGATAAGATAACTTGTGTAAAGAAATTGAAGATTGCAGAAGTTCTCCAATGACAATATAAAACAAGACTTTGGAAAACATATAGTGGGTCACTTCACCTACCCCAATCAAAGGCAACAAATCGGTGACAATGATGCCCTTGGCTTTGAAATCATGATATCATTCACCGTTCTCAATGACATCAACATCATAAACCTGTGCACTTCATTTTTATTTTCTCTTGCACAATTCCTTTAGGCTTGAGTTCGTATTTGGGCCATGGCATTCTCCAAGAAGGACGAGGTTTTGAGGCTTTGAGATTTGAGCTACCACAAATATCTGGTGTTAGCCTTAGCCCAAACCCAAATAATGATCCACAGCATTCTCTGTTGGAACTTTCCAACCCGCATGACCCTCTTTTGTTTAAACTATTTTGGCTACAAGTAAATTTGTCAAATAAATTCTATACTCAGCCTGTCCCATAAGTCCCATGCTTGAAAAATTACATATATAAAACACAAACACCTTCCAAGCTGTGGACTATAGCACCTTTCTAATTAGAAACCCATAGATGTGATGATTAGTTATGCACATTCATTTAAAAAAAGACAACTAACATTGTGTAAATAAAGATACGCAGCAAACTAGTGTAACAAATTAAGAAAGTCATAAAACATTGTGTAATTGTTAAGATCATCACATAGAGTTACCTATTGTGGAGATACTATTAATTGCTGCTGTTTGAATTATGGATACTGCTGCTGTGTGGAGCTGTTATTGCTACTTTAGACTAGTGGAGATGTTGCTGATGTAGAGCCCGTTTGGATAGGCTGTTCACAAAGCCTTAACGTGCGTAATTTTGTAAACCGTTTGGCTTCACAAAATCAGCACGTTTGCATTTTCAAAATCCAGATTTTTCACATTTACAAAACACTGTGAAGCTCTGCTTTTTCAGAAATGCAGATTGGGTTACCGCTATTTTTTTTTTCTTTAGAAAATCAAAATAGTGCTAATACGATAAGAAATACCAGCTTTATCCCTTCCCCCATGTATATCTCCTCCTCTATTTTCTCAGTCAGTCTATACTCCTCCATGTATGTCTGCTACTCTATTCTCTCAATCTCCATGGGCTCTCTATTCTCTGTTCCTACTTCTGCTTTGTTTATGGTCTTTGTTCTTCATCTCACTTGCCAGGTAACAATTCTCTATTCCTCTTCTGCTGAATTTATGTTATAGATTTGGGCTTTTTGGATGGTGGGTTACATGATTGTTTGAATTTGAAATCAAAATTTTGGAACTTATTTTGGCTGAGGGAATTGTTGCTGCTGCTGTTTTTGTTTCTTCATGGGTTGTGAATTTATTTGGGTTTTTGGCTGCTTTTGAGACCTGCCCATTTTGGGTTTTGATTATAATTATTGCTTTATATTTGTAGACACATAGATATCATTGGAATTAGACCCCCGTGTTTTTTTTTTTTTTTTGGGTGGGTTGGGAATAAATGGATATAGGAGTTTTCTTTATTATGTTTCTCATTCAAGAATTATGATTGTGTTTATGGGCTTTAACATTCTTTAGTGATAAAAAGCTTAATGGGTATTGTAAATGCACTTCCAGTATGGTGTTTGTGTGTTCTCTCTATCCGAGGTGCCCTTCTGATTTTGACAGATTTTGGAATGTATTTATGTGTGTTGCTGGGGAGTTGAGGGTTAGATGTGTCTATCTCTGTGTGCTTGTAGTG
The DNA here is from genome assembly GCA_030445155.1 of Quercus variabilis. Taxonomy (NCBI): domain Eukaryota; kingdom Viridiplantae; phylum Streptophyta; class Magnoliopsida; order Fagales; family Fagaceae; genus Quercus; species Quercus variabilis. Next base: position 962,268 of record CP129448.1, on the reverse strand, counting down.
GGCATAGTTCTGATAACAAAAGGGAAAAGAGCAAGAGTACTATTTACTGAAACAAACAATTTGCTGGAAATTCTGGATTGTGGTTGTTTATAAGTGGTGGGCAGGGAAAGTATGCTGAGCTTTGTCTTGCAAGCATAATTGTTCAAGCCTCTTGGTCATATTATTATTCATATGTTTCAATCTTGGTATTTTGCTATAAAAAAGGGGCATATGGACGTCTGGCAGAGCAAGGTCAAGTCTGTCCTTCCTCTCTTGAATAGCCTCTAATGCTTCAGTTGGCCTATCATAATGAATAATTGATATAGACACAAAGAAAAACGTCATGACTAATGTTGGCGAACTTTTCTAACTAACTAACTATATATATATATTGGCCCCTCAATTATCAATATGGGATCTTGTTTGATTTTGGTTTCCATAATGACAATCATATACAATGTTTATAACATAACAAGTATCTTTCACTGACATTGTATATCAGTTTTTTAGGACTACTTAGGACTACATCCTCAATGATGGGGTTTTGCCCCAAAATGCTGTAAGAAACAAAAAAAACAAAAAAAAAACAAAAAAAAAAAGTTTTTACAGGGGATGACAAGACATAATGATCAAGACTTCCTAATTTATGTGGTTAAATGACAAGATTGCTACCATAGTGTTTTGTTTAAGCTAGCATGGCATGTGTTAGTGTCTCATTTTGCTAAACTCATTGTAGTTCAGCTCAACTCAAATAAGGCTTCGTCCCAATTAAATTGGGGATTTCATGCAGCAAAAGTAAAAATAATAAATCTACTTGTCATTACCATTTTTTCAGGTAAATATACCCCTCGATACAAATGACTTGAAGAGGAACTACCAAAAGTTAACTGGACTGAGACACCTTGGTTGATTGTTCTAATGAATTCCCCTTGGTATAACAGTTGCAACTATCATTTTCTGGAGGGTGAATCCATGAGAGTAATGTATGAGGCGTGGTTTGTGAAGTAAAAAGTAGATGTGGTGTTTGCTGGTCATGTTCATGCTTATGAATGAACTGTAAGTTCTTGATACTTCCTATTTATTAGTTTCTAAAATGTGATTTTTTTTTTTGGTGGTGTAATCTGTGTAACACTGGTAGTTGTCTCTAATCACTTTTTGAACCTATCCTGCATTAATTGATTAGCATCATGCTCTGTATGGTGAAAGCTCGCTAATTTGTTGACTCGTGATTGAGTTTTTTTCTCTTATTTGATGCATTGTGTAATCATCATGATTAATTTGATTCGCTTTTGGTTTATTTATTTATTTATTATTTAATTGTTTTTAATCTTTTTATTGGAGCTTACTATATGAGTTGTATATTATGGCCCTTTTAAAGCTATTTGTTGTTGGTGTTGTATTTCTTCGTAACAGAAAGATGATGCTGCTCAGCTGCATCAGTTCATATTACATAACAGAGAGAAGATGCTGCTCAGGACCTTGCGTGGACTACTAGTGCCATCGGAGTTCTGTTCCTCATGATATAAATATGTCAATGTGATAAAAACTATGCTTTTGCTCTATTATTCTTGTGTTGCACCTATTTTTGTCATCAATGTACCTCCTAACAATCTCCTTCCTTACATTCTTATGCAGGTTTTTGAAAGCAATTGACAGATTTAATGATTTGGTGGTGTCAGTTTATGTTACAGCTGGTCATATCCTCTCTACTTGTGGAAGCTTTATAGATGGCATACATTTTGTGTTTCTATCATGAGAGAGTTAAATTTAAAATTTTTCTTTAAATCTGATACTGACATTATGCATTGGTGAGATGGTCACAATTGTTTGGATCCTATAAACTTTTATGTCTAAAAGTTAGTTATTTAAAATCTAAACCATGACATGGCCCTAGTGGAATAGTTGTATCACACATATAAGAAGCACATTAGATGGGATGGTAATAGTGCCTAATGTCTTCAAGGCTCTTGTCACTGTGTTATTCTTTTAGCAAGCTTCAAAACTGTGACAGTTAAATGTCTAGTTCTGTTGGTATACCAAGTCTCTGTACCAAACGTATGGTTCAGTGAGGGGTGGGTGGTGTTCCAAGTCTATTAATGGGCCGTATGGGGTTTGCTTATGGAAGTATATTCAGAGAGGATGGACAAAGTTTTCTTGCTTCATTAAATTTGAGGTAGCTGATGGTACTAGAGTAAAATTTTGGTTGGATGTTTGGTGTGGCTGCTGTTTCTTTACTGGTTGTGAAGTTAAAAAAAATTAAAAAAAATAAAAAAAAATAAAAATAAAAATTTAAGATAGATGGGGTTGAACAAAACCATTGGGATTGGATGGGATTAGGTTTTTCTTGTTGAATAGTAAATGGGTTTGAAGAAAACAGTGATTACAGGAAAAATGACAAAATAATCTAAACAAAATAGTTAAGTCCTTTTTTGGGATTAACATCCAAAACAGCTGTCTTTAAAATAGCTTATCCAAATGTTTAATGTGGCTTTAAAAATAAAAAACGCATATTTTCACATTTTTACCAAACACTTGTATGTGGTTTTTAAATTGATGTTTTCAAAACGCTTGTTTTTAAAACGTACCTTTTGAAACAGCTTATCCAAACAATCTCGTAGTTACTTGAGTATAACTGTGTTGAAATTGAGTCATTGTAATTGTAATTTTGATTAGTAGAGTTTGAGCCAAATGGATGTATTAAGACCTAAATTATATTAATTTTACTATAGATCATCTATTAGTTGATATGTTTGGTATTTTATTGTTTTCATGTTACTAATTAATCAATTAATATATTTTTAAATGTTTAGAGAGGAACCAAAAAAATAAAATAAATAAATAACAGTGTTATGCTACAAACTCTTGCAAACGCATCATAAGTCAAATAATAATAATAATAATAATGAAAACCATAAACAGTGCAAATTTATGGTTAATCAGCCTACTTAAAAAAAAAAAAAAAAAAAAAAAAAAAAAAAAAAAACTCATGACTCACGAGATGGTAAACTAGTCACAAAGACACTCACAAAATTAAAGCTTTTGGATTACAAATTCAGTGCAAATTTAATGAAAACCACAACGAGGATCGCAAATCAGTACCTTTTGTATTGGTTGAAGGTAAATTAGCAGAGAAGTTGTCATAAATTATCAATAATCATGGGCTTAACACATAACACAGAATCCCACAACTTATATAAATAATTCATTTCGCACTTTACCCTTTATTATAAAAAAAGGAATGATTTATTGAGTAAGAGAACATAAAGGCAGGTACCACTAAACTGTGGCTTCAAACAACCAGAAGATTTATAGTACTTCCAATCTATGATATGCACCTGCACTATATCTTCCAAGCATCCTTCAATGATATTTGATCAGCCACCTCATAATGTGTATGATTAGATTTGTAAATCTAATTCGACACATATCTTATGCATACTATGATATTTGATCATCATAAAGGAAATCCGAAAAAATGATATTAGGGGTACCATGGACTCTACTGCAATTAAATTACAAATTGAAGAAATCATTTATAAATAGGAAACATCCTATTTATAAAGTGTTGAATCCTAACTCCTAATAATGTTAAACCATAGATGTCCTTAATTAAATATAATCATAATCACACACATCAACTTTAAGAAAAAAAATTAGATGAATTGCACAAGCAATACTTCTAAATTACTGCTACTCATGAAAAATGTGAACTCCTACAATACTGTGAACAACATTTTTTCTCTTTGAATTTATTTATGTCTCGTCGACTGCTTAGACTTTGTAACAAATTCAGTTTGAAAACCTATGATTTGAGATGTGAAACCTTTCTTGTCTAATCCGGTCGCTAAACTCTGCCGTCAAGACTTGTACCGGTATATCACATGCCATAGCAAAAATGTATAATTTTATCTGTTTGTAATTTAGAATGTTCAAATACAATTTTTTTTTTTTAAAGGAGAATTAACGATGTTTGGCTTTTGCACATACATATATGGCATAAAACCTGGACATTATATATCTTTACTATTAAGCTAGATATATTATAATATACACATAGAAATGTATATATAGGAAATATAGTTAGACAAATAGTATGATAAAATCCAGGATATACATGGCCCTCTTGGTATAGTACCCTTATGTATTAATTGTCAAAAAAATTATAATATGAGGATCGATCATCTATTTGGAGTCTAGACTATTAAGATTCATAGGCCGATATTCAATTTTGTACACAATATAATAGATCCTCATAATATAAATATTCAGTGGATTTAAAAACCTATAATATGAGTGAAAACAAAGTGAAAGTTATATCATAATTATTTTATAGTAAGAGTATGCCTTTTTCTGGTTTTTATATAATATTTATTTTCCTTCAATGTAACTTAATAATAAGCATTTTGATGTGCTGATTAGCAAATTGGAAGATATCTACTAGAAAAGAGTGGTGAGATTTGTACAGAAAAATTATATATAGATGACATATTTATCCACGAAATTAATAAAATAAATTCAGTTTACTTTTTTTTTTTTGGGAAAAGAATTGAACTAGCTTCTTTAATTTATAGATTGTAACCATAAGTTGTTAAAATTTGGATCATAATAATTTGCATATGATATAGCTTGAACTCAATTCTATATATATTTTAAATTTTTTTAACGATTTAGGCATGTGTTTATAGGTTCCTCTCTTTTGTCAATTATTTTCATTCATCGTAATTTAAGGTTGATACATTTATTTAATGAGTGTTTTTTTTTTTTTGGATAAATTCAATAGTTTACAACAATTAAGGGAGAATTTGAAATTTTAATATTTCCATTAAAAACATCAAGAAGCAGTGATGGTGGAGCCAAGATTTTTTGTTTGAGGAGGCCAAATTGTGGTACTCAAATATTGGACAAGATTCAAGATAAATCGTCGCACACATGTTTAATTTATACCCATCCATTAAAATTATTTATATACGTGTATTTAAATTTATGTATTTGGAAAATCACAACCAACCAAATAGCAAAATGTTTCAATACATTATGGTCATGGTACATATTGTAATGCTCTTTGCTAATTGATGATTCAATGCCGTTCGTTGATTATTCCAATATATATATATATATATAACCACTACACACCCTAAATGCGATGGTCACTCCATAAGTATAAGTGTTTTGAAGTGTGAGAGTAAGGGTCAGGGTTTAAGTCTCCAGGAGAAAGTTTCACACACATATACACTAAGATTAGGATAGAGTAGAATTTCTATATTGTATTAATATATATATATATATAGAGAGAGAGAGAGAGAGAGAGAGTAACAATTGCTATTAACATAATGAAATTTAATGAAAATTTGATATTTGCAGTTTTGCACTAAAAAAACTAGGAAAAATACACATTGTGATGATAATACACAGAACACTTATATTTTTGGCAAGGAAATCCTACACTTATATTCTCCAACCAATTTGCTATATCTTTTACACAAATACTAGACTTCAAGTCTTCACTCTTCAACGGCCCTCCAATAAGATTAATTTTCGAGCGATATCTAATATAACAGTTTTTAGCTTTGAAAATACATATTAGCTACCATCAAGATATCTAACCTTTTGTCGAATATTTCGACTGCAATGGAGAAGCTTGCTTATGACATCCAATCCTCAATTGTGGCCTTCCTCATTACAAGCTTACTTTAGAAAAATGCACTTCTTGTGTACTGGTTATTGATTGTGCCCATAATAAATGTCAGTATGCTAGTCATGCATAATTTTTTTTTTTTTTTTTAAAAACCCCGACGATGAATTCTAACATGAAACGTTAAGAATCCTATAAATCTAATTTTAATCCTCTAGATAAACCATATAGCCAAATTAAAGAAACTAATTATATGGACTAGAATTTAAGAGCTTAGCAATGGAAGGTACTAAATAAACAAGTATAACATTGCATTTGTACATATTCATAGATTGCCGTAAGACTTTTGTCTTCCTATCACTATCCTTTCAAAATTATATTTTTATCCTCAAAGACAAATGAGGGTGAATGCCAGCCATTTTAAGTTCACATATGAAAAAGATCTAATAAGTGTGGAAAACTTAGTGGCAAACTCTTTCACCAAAGAAGAAAGCTGATTATCTGTGAAAAATGCTAATATTATCATATATCCCCATCATGGACTGAGTAGGACAAAGTGGACTGAATGGACTGAGTATGGCCAAAATGGACTGAGTAGGACCGAATAGACCAAATAGACCAAATAGGGCCGATTAGGACTAAACTGATTGAATAGGACTGAATAAGACCAAAGTAGACATAATGGACCAAATAAGACCGAACTGGAGCAAAGTGGACCGCAGAGAACAAAGGTGTATTGAATAGGGCCGAATAAGACTAAAGTAGACATAATGGACCGAATAGGAAAAAACTGGATTGAATAGGACCGAATAAGGCCAAATTGGACAGAATGGACTGAATGAGAATGAAGTGGACTGAGTAAGACGAAAGTGGACAAAATGGACCGAATAGACCAGAAGTGGACTCAATAGACACCCCCACAATATCATGATATCAATAGTTCTATATCAAAAGCAAGTACACATTATTCATTCATCAAGGTTATCTATTTCAAAAGAAATTTGGACCATTATTATTAAACTATATATATTATAATATACACACAGAAATGTATATATAGGAAATACAGTTAGACAAATAGTATGATAAAATCCAGGATATATATGGCTTGCTTGGTATAGTACCCTGACGTATTAATTGTCAAAAAAATGATAATGTGAGGATCATCTATCTGGAGTCTGAGCTATTAAGATTCATAGGCCGATATTCAATTTTTTCACACAATAACAGGTCATCATAATATAAATATTCAATGGATTTAAAAACTTATTATATGAGAAAAAACAAAGTGAAAGTTATATCATAATTTTTTCGTAGTAAGAGTGTGACTTTTCTGGTTTTTATATAATATTTATTTTCCTTCAATGTAACTTAATAATAAGCATTTTGATATACTAATTAGCAAATTGGAAGATGTCTACTAGAAAAGAGTGGTGAGATTTGTACAGAAAAATTATATATAGATGACATATTTATTAAGTTAATTTTTTTTTTAAAGTACGGAAAAATTACATTATTACACAAGAGATAAAGGTGTACGTGCGTAAAAATAAAAAGTATACAACAATAATATATAATAAAAAAGAAATCATATTGACATCAGAATTGTGAATACCATTTCAGCATATAAACATACAAGTTTCTGTTGGTGGTCTCTTCACTCCCATTAATACTGCATCAAAAATTATAATTATAATTATATATATATATATATATATATATATGTGTGTGACCGCTTTAATTTCATGTCTTGATTTAAAAGGGAGGAAGAGTTCAACAACATATATTTGCAAAATCTTCTGCATATTCGCCTCATGACGGAATGAAAAGTCTTTTGAGTCTTCCGAGTGTGTGACTATGTGAGAGAGAACATTTAAGATTTAACTTTAACCCGGGGTAGGGGTTGTTGCTTTGTTGGTGAGATTTTTATTTATTATTTTTTTATATGTTATTTTGATAGTTTCTATGTTATTATTCTAAGAACCTGTTTGTTTTACTTTATAGGTCATATTTACAGTATTTTAAAATATCACATATTTTACCATCACGCATTTTTTGTGCGATGATCACTCCACAAGTATAAGTAATTGTGGGGTGTGGGTGTAAGTGGCAAGGGACAGAGTTTAAGTTTCTAAGATAAAACTTCACACACATATATACTTAAATTATGTTAAAGTAAAATTTATATCTTCTATAAAAAAAATATACATATCATATATTTTAAATCATAGTTACATTTTTCATGCAATTAATATAATAAATTTGACTTTTTTTTTTGAAGAATTGAATTAGCTTCTTTAATTTATAGATTGTAATCATAAGTTGTTAAAATTTGGATCATAATAATTTGCATGTGATATAGCTTGAACTCAATTTTTTATATACTTTTCTTCTAAAAAAAAATTATATATATTTTAAAATTTTTTACAAGTTAGGCATGTGTTTATAGGGTTCTCTTTTTTATCAATTATTTTCATTCATCTCAATAAGGTTGATGCATTTATTTAATTAGTTTTTTTTTTTTTTTTGGATAAACTCAATAGATTACAACAAGCAATGGACGATTTGAATTTTAGATGTCTAAGTTGAAAACACATAAAAGTAACAATTGCTATTAACATAACGAAGTTTAATGAAAATTTTATATTTGCACTAAAAACTATGAAAAATATACATTGTGATGATAATACACAGATCACTAATTTTTTTGGCAAGGACATCCTACATCCTTGTGTATGAGAAAAGTGTGTATGACACAGTCACTCCACGCAATCTATTTATTTGGGACTCCATTTCGTTTTACTTTATTGCCCAACTTTTTCTGTTCATTTGGTTTCGTACAACTCTTTAAAAAATTATTGTATTTTTATACTGTTTCTATATTAAACAGAAAAAATCCTACACTTTCTTTCAATATAATAAATCCTGTATTAACCGTACACAAAATTAAGCTCATCCTTAAAAAAAGATGGGTAAGATCCATGCTAGTTTTTGCTAGATAAGCATCTATATTGATGAGAAGGAAAACATCTAAGTTGGCCCAGTCCATCTCCAAGAATAAAGATAAAGATCCAAGCAAAAATAATGGCAATATAGACAAACAACGTGCTGTTTGTTTACCATCTTTGTCTTTAATTTTCGTTTTTTGTACTACTTTAACAAATTTCCAAAAAGGTTTACTAATGAGTAATGCATTTGAAAGTGAGACTTGCAGGTAGGAATAGCAATTTTACTCTGTCCCACTTAACCTGCCCCTCCCCGCTTTGCCCTGCGCAAGTAAAACAGGACGGGTATGGGGCAAAATTTTATACCTGTACCACAAGGCGGGGCATGGATGAGTTTTGAAATGTCCAAACCTGTCAATCTATAATGGAAACAATAGGAAACAGAATTAATTCCAGCAAGCTAAGGTCACAATTATATTATTGTATAACAAAAAAATTGTAAAAGGTACATGAATTTCAATCATTTAGTAGATAGAACAACTGGATATTAAAACCTAGCCCTAGGCAATCATAATATGTGCATACAATCTTGTGTAGGACATGAAAACATAACAATGAGACATGGCATCTGCATCTGTACTTTCTTCTGAAACCATTTGCCTATATAGAGCTAGTAAATGAGGTTTGAAAGAACTGATTTGAAGAACATATAGAATTTAATTCCTTTTCTTCAATATTGGCAGTGTATGTTAGATTTATTTTTATTTTTTAATGTTTCACATGAGTAGAACCACTTACAAACCCAATCGCCAATTAAAGAAAGTGCTTGCTATTTCCCCCCACACCCCCCCCCCCCCCCCCCCCCCCCCCCCGTTTTTTTTTTTTTTCTACATTTTAGTCTTGTACTAGAAGCAAGCAATGCAAAATGAATCAAACAAACACGTGTAAGAAGTACAAGAAACACATGTTAACTTGTCACTAGACTCAAACTTGAGCACTATTTTGAAAGTTCCATTGAATTAAATAAAACAGAGGAAAATCAATAAACGGAAAAAACAATGATGGATCTTAAAAAGCATTAAAAAAAAAAACAAAGGACCAGATAGACATATAATATTGAACTCTTGTTTAATTGTACAGTAACTAGTTACATATGTTTTAGCATTTCAAAAAGAAAAAGGAAATACCAGTTCACCAGCAAATATGGTTGTAAATCCATCAGCTATTTGACCTGAACGCATAACTGCAGCAGCATCCCAACGAAATGATACAACAATGTCAAAAAAAAAATTATAGGAGCTGAACGATTCATTTATACCAGTTAAACAGAACTCAATGCAGCAACACAAAAAACTTTATTCAAGAACAATTTTAATGAAAGCGAAAGGAAATCAAGGAGTTCTTGGTAGTGTTGTTAGTGTGTGCTTGATATAAATTGTTTGCTGACTTCACCATATCCCAAAACTAAAATCACATCATGCTGCAAAGAATAAGAGTTTAAGTCTAGTTAAATATCACCAGATTTACTTTTCCCGAATAACATATAAAACTTGAACCTGATAAATCCCTTATTACCAAATTCAACATTACCCAGGATAAACATCACTTTCCTTCCATGTATCGTTCTTTTTCAACATAATGTGAAGAAAATTTCAACAGAAAACATCTATAACAACTATAATGTGATTTTATAAACTGCTGGCCAGGTAATAAGATATATACCTTGGAGAAAGTCCAATATCTGTCAAGAACAATAAGAGGTAAGCGAACCAACAGGCAGCAGTGATATCATTGAGCATGTGACCCATGCCATAATAAATGACGGACTATCTTCCAAGGGGCTTAGAGAACGAATCATCATCATCATCTTCAATACTATTTCCCATCATGATACTTTTTTAACAAATGGGAACCTGCAAAATATGAACTAAAGCTTGAGAGAACAAGCATAAATAGCAATTTAGCAGAGTAATCATGTTGGAGTTTTTTTTTTTTTTTTTTTTTAAATAAAAAATTTATTAATTTTATTCTAATTTAAAATAAATGATCATTCACATCAACTATAGAAATAATATATTCATAAATTAATTGTCATTTGACTTTCTCATATAAGTTGACAGGCTTAGCTACTTACTGAGCTTTAGTGATGCATTTCTATTGTTCAATCTTAATTCATTGCTTTTAACCATTACCTTAGTTGGCTGAAGTTAATGTCTTTAATCAAATTTAAAAATTAAACAAACTATGATATTTCCGTTTATATAATTCAATGTTTTACCAGATCCATAATATGTCTATAACATTTACATGTCCAGCTGCCTAAAGGAAATTTAAAAATAAAAAAGGTACTTTTTTAAGCAAGCGAATAATGTTGCTATTTGTTAGACTTCTTTCTTATTGGAGATCTCACTAGTATAAGCAATAAAAAGAGAATTTATCTATAAAGTTTATTTCATTAATAATGGTTTATTGGTAATTTCATTTTGCGCGAATTTCAAGAAAACTCAAGTTATATCTCTCCTTTATTTCCAACAAATCAGAACTAGGTTTACTGATGATTATACTTTATCATCCATGCAATGAGTTTATGAGAATTTTACCACACCTAGCAAAATTCTTAAATGCCCTAAATATTTCCAAACATAGTTGTTGCTAAGCCAAGTTGAAGGTAACATGGGTTACCATAATCAAAATAAATGCCAACATACAAGGATAGCAGACTCAAGGGGTGATGAAAGTATACATGCTTCATGCTTGCAGACCCAAGGAGTCACCAGCCACCCCTACCCTTTAAGGAAAGCAGTGCTGGAGAGAGGGCTACATTGGAATTGGTGAAGCACCCTTCATATTGTTGCAGTTTAACTTTATCCTTTTCTTTTTGTGGGGAGGGGGGAGGGGGTGGGAATTAACGTTTTGGCCTTTCTTTGGGGAATTGTCTTCCTAACATACAAGATGCTAAGCATGATGCAGAAATAGCATGAATCTAGACCATTCCTGTATGTGAATGCCAAATAGTCCTGCCTTAAGGACTAGCATTGCAGGAGATATGGAAAGATTGTCACATGTAAAGCCTTTCAATGACGCGTTGATATACACATTGGATAGAACTTCAATTCAAAATCTTAGGCCATTTTGTTTGGGGATTAACTATTATATCAATCTCTCAAACTCCACACTTACATGTGAATGCCAACAAGTCGTCCCCTTCATGGCTCATGTTCAAGGCTTCAAGCCTCTACCACACCTAACCAAATTAGCCTCTATATCTTTCAGGACACTCTTGCCAATTGAATATACTAACAATGATGCTCTGTTACCAACTATAAGAAATATTTTCGATATCATTTGAGACTAATGAATCGCAAGGGAGGACAAAATTAAAATAATCTTAACAAAGGGACCGAATCCTGTTCCTCTCTTTTCCAGCATTCCTCTCCTCAAATTCAGCCACATCCCATCTCATATGTTTAAAAAAACAAGACACGCCATCTTGTTCCTAATCTATGCCCAAAATAAAAGTCATTCACTTGGTCTTCAATTTGCTAACAACCTGCCCTTCATTTTGCTAACAACTCAAATTAGTAAATTTGATACATTGATGTAATGTTGGGCAAGTCTTTTGGCAAATCAAAGAAATTACCCTGTTGTCCAGCCTAGCTAACAGATGAATAATTTTACTTTCTTTTTGCATGATTGACATATAGGACAGGAAGCTCAAATACTCAAATGCATAATTTTTGACAAAATCTGAAATATCAAATTTAGAAAAATTGAAAACATTGAAGGAGCCATTTCTATTGAATTTGGTGAACACAGGGTTCTCAAATTTAACAAAGCTTTTACTTGTTACATTCATATAATGTTTCTCATATACGCTAATAGCTTAATCATATCCAGTGAAGAACCTAGGAAACTTTCTGAATAACTTTCATAGTGCCATCAAAGTAACCCCCTTTCCTCCAGAGTCCAGACTATATTGGACAGTCCCAAAAGACAAAAACTTTTAAAGTATAGTGTTGTTTAAATCCTAACTATGCAACCCTCTGGGCCTCATCCAACCCCAATTCAGGAAAAGAAGCATTACCCACATAAATAGGCAAAATTTGCCAAATGGTATATTTTTCCAAAAAAATTAGGTGTGTGGCATGTGTTCAAAGTTACTTAGTTAGTTAGACTTTTTTTGAAAATCGACTTTGGCAAAATCAACTTTGGGCAGAAAAACGAAGGCTATAGTGGCGTTTTTTTTAGTGGCGTTTGTAAAAACGCCACTATAGGTACCCTATAGTAACGCTGCTATAGGCACTAAAAAAACGCCACTATAGCGTTCGTTTTCCAGCCCAAACTCAATTTTGCCAAACTCGATTTTCAAAAACAGTCTAACTAACTAGATAACTTTAAATGCATGCCACGTGCCTAATTTTTTTGAAAAAATATATTATTTGGCAAATTTTCCCCACATAAATATCCTCATGTAAAATCCAACAGTCTAAAAGCAAAAGGAAAAACCTACCGTACCCTTATAACACCCAAAGCGGAAAGCTATTAAATTTACAACTTCAACAGCTTAAAACCAATAATAATCATCAACTAAACATGCCCTTCATCCCTAGCACCAAAAAAAACTATAAAACCCAGATACAATTAGAATTCTACATAACTGGAAAGAAACGAAAAAGGGTCAGAAGGAACATACAGATACAGGAGGTAAGCTAAGCAGAACCCATCACCGAGAGCCTCTCAAACGTTAGCAGAACAACCTTTGTTGGTTACCCAAAAGAGAAACCGATGTTGTTTGTCAACTGTGTGAATATATATAATTGAATCTAAGTAGACCATATTCTCAAAAAAAAAAAAAAAAAGAATCTAAGTAGACCAATAAATATGATACTACTATATTCCTTTTCTGTCATCTAAGCAATCTTGTTTGTTTCTTTGTTCTCTTTTTTTTTTTTTCTTTCTATTTTCTGTTTCTTTTTCCTTTGTTTGGGAAATGTGCGTCGTCAATGTCACTGTGAGAGTCTCTCGAGAAATTATTTGCTCCTCCCGGTGGACCACTGATGTGGTCCTCCTTGCTGATATGGACCAATAAAAAAATGCCATGTATTAAAAGAAAAGTTGAGTCAGCAACACACTTGTGCAATACTCCTTCAGCCTTTTAAAATAACAAAACTTTGAAATACACTTTTCACTTCTCTAATCCTGCTTCACCGCCCAGCTTGCCGCTTCACAAAAAATTCTAAAACCCAAATTATTTGCTCACCGCCCAGCTCTCTTCTCTCTACCTCTTTGCATTGAAGAACAAGCTCTATGAGATTAAAATAACAAAACTTGAAATACACTTTCACTTCTCTAATCCTGCTTCACCACCCAGCTTATTTGCTGCTTCACCAAAAATTCTAAAACCCAAATTATTTGCTCACCGCCCAACTCTCTACTCTCCACCTCCCTGCATCATTGAAGAACAAGCTCTATGAGATTTTGAACTATCTTTGTTCTTAGGTCTAATTTTTTCCAGCTTGTTTCCCTCTTTTCCCTTATGACTAAAGTGGTTGCTGGAATCCAATGCTCACCATCGCAACTAACCATGGCTGATCAAGGTATGTTACAAAGTCTCATTTCACTCTTTAGAGTCTTATTTTCTTGCTCTGTTCTATCTCTATGTAGTTTATAATATAGTGCCTTCAACATGTTTGATAAAAAGGCTAAGACAGCGATGGAGTTACTCTTTGACTTGGGGGGGGGGGGGGGGGCTGGATTTTGGAGAAACTTTTTTTATAGGTATATTTAATGTTCAATTAGCCTTAAAAAAAAAAAAAAAAAAAAAACTTGGTCATTATTAGTCTCTTCTTACTTAGAGATGAAGATGAGAGAAAGAAATTTCTCATTGAATGAATAGGAAAAGTACAGCTCTGCTTATATATACAAGGAACAGAGCAGTGGAATGAAACAAAACAAAAGGAATTAAAAAACAAGCTTTTTAATTTTAACCCAAATCAATTTCTCGTACTGCATTTTTTGGATTCTCAATATCAAAATTAGCCTAAATTCTATTTCTTAATGACCAAAATATTAGTCAAAAATCCTCCCATTCCCACGTGTAGGCTACTTTTCTGCTCTGCACAAAGGCTACTCCTATGCTGGATGTTTATTCTTTGACTATCTTTATATTCGTTGAATCCATTGATGACCATAATGGAAGAATGTTAGTTGTTTGTAACATTATTAGTGATGTTTATTGTCTTTATGAGTTACGAAAGTCAATTAATGATATTAGAGAGATTGTAAAGTGGATAGAATTTGTCAAACCAAGTGTCAATAGCATTCACAAAAAAAAAAAAAAAAAAAAAAAGGTGTCAATTGGCCTTAAAAATGCCTTGCTAATGTGGGAAGAGAAGAGTTTATGATAGAACATGAGGCTAGATAATGTGGTCTTAAAAACATATCCAATCTCAACAATTCAATTTGAATTGTTGACCCAAATAGATGATAAAATATTAAATTGACTAGAAAAAATTTTTATTCTTGAAGTTGCAATTTTTATTTTCTTTCTATTTAGTTTTCCTGACTATGAGCCCTTGTTTTTAACTTTAGATTACAGGTCTTTTATTTTAGAATAAGTCTTTAATTGAGACCTTAAGTTTAGTATTATAACGTTGTTGCGTTCCTTTGGTGTTTTTTTTTTTTTTTTTTTTTTTTTTTTTTTTTTTTTGCGTTTGATTGTTACTGTTGCTAATGCTGATGCATTTGAATGTTATGGTGTTTTTAATCATAGATATTAGAGTCAATGAGGAAGGTGTTGAAGATATTGAAACTTTTCTTGGAATGGTGGTGCATAGTGAGGATGAAGCATATAAATTGTACAATGACTATGCCATTTGAATTGGGTTCAGTGTTCGGAAAGAAAAAATCAGATATGCAAAAAATATTGTAAGACAACGAGATTATGTGTGTTCAAAAGAAGGATTCCCATGAGATAGTGACAATTTGGATGATAAGAAGTTCAAAAAATTACAAACTAAGACCGATTGTGAAGCTAGTATCCGGTTTATAGTGACAAATGATGAGTGGAAGGTTACTCACTTCAATCCTACTCATAATCATAAGCTTGCAAAGCCAGAAGAAAGGCCATTTCTAAGGTCGAATCAAAAAATAACTGATGCTCAGTTAGGTGTTATAAAAACTTTCAAGGAAGCGGGTATAAGAACAATAAGCGCATATTCCTATTTAGTTAAGGAAGCTAGAGGGTTTGAAAATGTTGGATTTATAAAACGAGATTGCTATAATGTGGTAAACAAGCAGAATTTAATCAATGTTGAGGCTGGAGATGCTTAAAGTTTAGTAAACCACTTTAAACAGAAGTAAGTAGAAGATCCTATGTTTTTTTATGCAATTCAAGTTGATCAAGAAAATCGAATGACAAATTTTTTTTGGAGAGATGGTAGATCAAGGATTGATTATAACTCTTTTGGGGATATTATATGTTTTGACACTACATATCGAATTAACAAGTATAATATGAAATGTGCCCCATTTGTAGGTGTCAACCATCATTGGAAGAATGTACTTTTTGACTGTGCATTTTTATTGGATGAAACAACTATTTCTTTTACTTGGTTGTTTGATACATTCTTAGAATCAATGGGAAATCAAAAACCAAAGACAATTTTTATTGACCAATGTCAAGCAATGAAGAATGCTATAAGAGTTGTGTTTCCTGATACATGTCATCGCTTGTGCTTATGGCATATCTCAAAAAAAGTTGCAGAAAATTTACCAAGGCATTATGGGATTCCTGAATTCAAGAGTAGATTCAATAAGATTCTTTATAATTATGAGACTAAATCAGAGTTTGAGTCTTCTTGGGATGCCTTACTTAAAGATTACAATTTGGTGGGCAATAAGTGGCTTAACACTTTGTATAAAAATCGAGAAAGGTGGTGTTCAGTTTTTAGTCATAACATTTTCTCTACAAGAATGAAAGCTTCATCAAGGAGTGAGAGTGTAAATAATGTTTTTCAAATATGGCGTGCAAAACAATGAGGCTAACCGAATTTGTACACGAGTATGAGAAAGCTTCAAAAAATATGCGAGTAGAAGAGTTAGAAGAAGATTTTCGTTGCAAACAAGGTACATCTTCTCAAATAGTCAAGAATTGTGGACTTTTAGAACATGCATTTTCTGTTTATACTCGTACATTTTTCAAAAGATTTGAGTTAGAAATTGCTTTTACCTTGGGGGTCACACACCAAGATGTGTATTCTGATGGAGAGTCTTTTACCTATGAAGTTATCGTAGGAGGTGGTCATAGGGTTCGTGTTGTCCAATTTAACTCCTCGAATAATGTTGTGACATGTAGTTATAAAATGTTTGAAACATTGCGGTTACTTTGTTGACATGCTTTGCGAATACTTATTGTGAAAAATGTCACAGAGCTGCATATTCAATATATTTTGAAAAGATGGACAAAAAATGCAAAGAAAGATAGTGTTTTATATGATCATGTAAAACCAACAAGTGCAAATGATGAGTTGTCGATGACTTCACGCCATAACGAGGCATGCCTTTAGAACAGTTGTCCTATGAAACTATATGCCTTTAGAACAGTTGTCATTAATTCACAAAACTCAACCTATGCTCCACAATGTACAGGTCTTTGCCAACCAAAGCACCCATCTAGTGTACCCATGGATGAGAGTTATAATAATCAAGTATGATCTACGCCCCTTGCATCATCTTCTTTATTTATTTATTTTTTTTTAATAATGCCATATTAATCTCTTATAATATTTGATAGGTATTCCTTCCTCCAGCCATGCCAACAACCATTAGTCCAAGTCATTTTCAACATCTGAATCAGGTAAAAGTAAATTAAAATAAATAAATTATTGATTTGTGTAATTGAATGTTCATTTTAAAAAATATCTAACATTTAAGGTTGAGTTAATTTGAATGTAGAACCCCTTTTCCTATTGGAGCAATGCTTCTCCAAATTTCAGCTTCACGAGTATGCTTCAAAGTAATGATTTCTTGAATCATCTAAGTTAGGTAAAATACTTGCTATTTCTATTTTTTATTCTTCATTAGTTATGTTTATTTATTTGTATCAATAGTTATTACCTTGTTACTAATAACTGAAAAATGTCCGTCTCTATTTGTGCAGAATTCTTTCTCAAATGGTTTTACACAACTAAATCCTAGACAAAAATGATTTGACTTAGAAGTTATCATATAAGTATTCAACTTTGAAGATTTTTGACAAGTTCTTAAGTTGGAAGATTAATCAAGTAACTAATGATTAGAGGAGTGAAAGCTACAGTAGTTATTTTTGTATTTCGAAGGCAATGAAAATAGGCCTATTCATAGGAAATGTTAGATTACATTCTTTTTTGTATATTTTCTTTTGTTATGCCTTCTCATCCTCTAGTAAAAAATTGTATAGTGTTAGGATACTGTTGTTAGGATATTGATTGTATGGTGCTTAGTGTGTGCTTAGTTGTAACTGATTGGTGCTTAATGTGTGCTTAGTTGTAATGTAACCTGAGGTGTTGTGTAGTTAAGTCAATTAGTAGATAGTGTTGATGACGTGGAGTTAGTTAAGGGGGGAGGTAGTTGGTTACTGACAGCTCATGAGGATTGATTGTAATTGTATATATCTGATTTGATGAATGAGAAAGGGGTAAGAAGTTGTGGTGTGGACCTGTCTAATATCTATGCCTTTGTAAGAAGTTTTCAATTGTTTGTTCAATTATCTTTCTTGATTCTAATGTGCTGTTTTGGTTGGCATTGTAAAGTATTCCTTCTTTATGCTTTCCTTCTTCTAGAGTAGACATATAACCATAACCTTGTGCCACTTTCTTGTAACAGATATAATAGTGAATGTTGTTGTATTTGAGTGTATTGAATGTGCTATTTTGGTTGGGATTATAAGGTTGGCTTCACGACATAAGAAAAAATATGCTGGTACAACCCAGCATTTGTATAACTTTTGTGTATATCTCCCTTTGAATGGCATCAAAAAAGATGAATCAGCACCTTATTTTTTTGAAGAGTTCATCCATCAAAACAAAATTGAGAATTGCCCTTTTAACAACATTACCAATAATTTGCCCTGATACTTAATGAGAGAGGCACTATTCGAACAAGCTCAAACTCAATAACAAGTTGCCTAACAATTGAGAAATTTTATTGCCAAAATGAACAAAATTTACAATGAGATCCAAACACCAAAAACAAAGATCAACCTCATCTATAAACACAAAAATTATTTGCAAATACAATAACTAAAAGCTAACATAGCTAATATGGCCTAACATATAAACTAATGCCAGGACAATTGAGCTTCAAACTAATGTCAGGACAATTGAGCTTCTAAAGAGCAATTACAACTCCAAATTTAAACAACCATACCAAAACACAGCAGCCTAACTAACTAACTACCCTGACCATCCCAACCAACTGCTCAACTCCTTGGTACAACACAGCAGCAGCCCACGCACCTCACAGCAGCACCCCACGCACCCCAGTGCACACCTCAATGCACATAGCTATGCATCACCCAACACACCTTAATGCACATCATTGCCTTAGTACATGCTTTGGCCTTGTATCACAAAATCTTGTATTTTGGCCTTAAGTCTCAACCCAACACCTTCGTTTTCAACCCGGCTACCCATGAGTCTGCCCGAATACCTGATGCCCCGACTCCTTACTAATTCGATCACGCTATTTTGGCATATGGGTTCGGTTACGCTCCCTCTATCGACGATTACAAGCTCATCAAGGCCGTCAGCACACCTCTCGTGGTCGTGTTTTCGCTGAAAACTAGCGTGTGGAAATTGGTCGAGGGCTTTCACTACAAAAAGCCGACTGAGGTATGGGAGGGCCCACTCCCATGTGGGACTCATCTCAACGACGCTCTCCACTAGGTGTTCAAGCTTTGCGGCGGAGGTGAGTGCGTCATTGCCGCCTTTGATTTAGAAACCGATACGTTTCGAGAAATGCTGGTATCGGCAATTTCTATGTTGGGTTTCAGCACTGGGTTTTTGAAAGGGAGCCTTTGTTTGATGGATCGTGTCTTTGGTCTAAGGCGTCAAGATATTGGGGAAATAGAGCAGGGAGAGAGAAAGAAATAGGCAAATGTGTTTCAATGTTTGAGAGAAATTTTGATTTTGGCTTTGATTTTGGGATTCCAGTTAGGTAAGTGGAGATGCTTGTTAACCTTGGTTTGATTTTTTAATTATAGTTAGGTTAATGGGTAAGGGTGATGTGGAGCTGAGTAAGAAAAGATGGTTATGTGGCTTCTTTTTATTGGTCCATATCAGCAGGAAGACCACGTCAGTGGTCCACCCGGGAAGAGCAAATAATTTCTCATGAGTTACGAACTCAAACTCAGAGTAAGAAGACCAAAAGACAGCGCTACCCATGTAAGAACATTTTTTCGATGAAAATATCGGGGGTATGTTTGTCTTTTAGTAAAGGATGATTGACGAAGGAATGGGAGTGGGAGGTGCATTTGGGCGTGCCTTGTTATATATTGTTGGAATCAAGAAGATGTAGAGCGCTGTTGAAGGCTTCAAATTGAGCCCATCTCTCTCTCCTTATCTAGAACTTTGAAGGGTCCCACTACCTCTGATTCCAACTCCTAATAAAGATTCTAAAAAACTACCATTCCTTGCTCCCATGTCTGAACCAACCTAAAAGTTTAGACTGGTAGATTTTGTGGACCACGCTCACTGGATGAATATGAAAAGAGAAAAGCCTTGGGTATGATGTCTTCTTTCATGATTCTCTTATTTTAGATTGCAAGATTCTCGTAAGTCAAATTCTTCAATTGAAGATGAATTTCTATTTCCGTGAAGCAAACAAATGCATTGATGCTCTAACTAGAAAAAGGTTCGGATCTTGACTAGGATTTAATTGTTTTTGACAGTCCCTGTGGACATTTGTATGTTTTTACTTTAGGACAATTTTGGTATGTATTATGAAAGGAGTTTTGCTCTCAAACTGTTTAATAATGTATCATATGAAAGAGGTCTAATTATCGTGCCAAATTAACTAACCTTTGGAAAGAGATGATACCTCTATTGTTCTCTCTTTATAAAGTTCGTTTGTTTGGTGGTTTTTTTTTTTTTTTTTTTTTTTTTTTTTGAGAAGTAAAAAAAAAGTTGATTCTAATAATGATAGGTATTAACTTTTTGGATGCAACTTTGGTTTGTCCTATTTTTTGACGTTAAGTGGTTGAATTTATGGCAAGCTTTGTTGTTCAACTTTATAAACAAGGAGTTCCATCAAATAGGTAAATCAATCCAATTTGTAAGATCTTAGAACTATTTATCAATATATCTAATAATAACACAACAAATTTCACAATTTTTTTAATAACTATGGACGATGGATTATGATTAATGTATACTAAAAATAATATTAGTGATAATCACGTGTAAAAACAATGTTATACTAATCGCATTCTATCACATTAATAAGTTGTGACAAAAAAAGGGAAACGAAGGTTTCGTAAAATAAATTATTTATTTTCTATTTTAGGGCATCTCATCTCTCTCTCCTTTTTTATATATATAAAAAAATTAAAAAACAAAAAAACAAAAAAAAAAAAAACAAAGAAAGAAAGTGTGGATGAATAAATGACAAAAAGATATTGGAACATCAATTTGGAAGAAATTACCCGAAATTTGATCTTGGTTTATTTGAGATTGTTCCTTTTAATCGTAAATTCGTAATCAAAGATGTTTAATGCATTAAAAAATTGTTGATTGATATTATTTGAAATTGAATAAAAATATTTTGTATCACTTTTTGTGTTTCACTTTTTTTTTTCCACCAATCATGGTACGTATGCCATGTGTTTTGAGTTTTTTTTTTTTATTTTTATATAAAAAGTGAAACAAATAAATGGCAAGTTGTGAATGGTGGAACTCAAAAGATGGTAAAGAGGATTTGTATTCCTTTAACACCAGCATATAACTTAAGCAAGAAGCTTTTAATTGACTTCTTTTAGGATTGTTGATGAGTTTAGTTTCATTGTCCATACTTCATTGGCAACAATATTTTTTTTTTTAATCCTTAATTAACTATGTACTCTTCTACAAACGGGATCAAATCCGCAAACAATAGCTATCAACAAGGATGTAATGTCTTGTAATTCAATTAGTTGGAAATTCCTAATGTTTGTGATTGATACATCTAAGATTTAAATTCTCACGCTCTCCAAACTATAAAATTATCAAAAAAAAAAAAAAAAAAAAAAAAAAAAAAAAAAAACAAGGATAGAATGTAGTTGGGTTATTAGCGTATTGGCAAGTCAAGTTATTCTTATTATTTTTTTGATTGATAAAAACAAGTTTTTTTTTTTTTTTTTTTTTTTTTTTTTTTTTGAGGAAACAAGTTGTTAATTTTATTTGTGATATAATATGACATCTATGAAATTAATTTTTCACCGTTAAAAACTTATAATACATTAGATATGTATAAATTGTTGTAAGATTTTTGTCTTCCATCACTCCCCTTTGAAATTATATTTGTGTATATAAGCAAGCCAAATTTAGTGCACCTATTGATCTTATCTGATTTGATAAACAAAGGTATTATTAGCAAACGAAATGATATGCAAAACTGTGTTAAAATGTGAAAACTCAAAACTGCCTTGAGTCAGTTATGCAAACTCTTTCCCCAAAGAAGAAAGCGGATATTATCATTATGTGAAAAAGGCTATCGAAATCATCACCCCCATCCCCAATTCAGCCATGGGCCTTACTTAACCCTTAAAAAAGTCATAGGCCTCACTGAAGCCCATCAAGATAAGTTTTAGACTAAGCTTTTACCCTTCCCGAATTAACTCCAAGTGGGCCTTGAAATTTCGGACAACCTAGCTAGTACGTATCAACAAGAGCAGTATATAATTTCTGTGTGAACCCAGAAAAGGTTTAAAAAGAAGTTAAAAACTACAGTAGTAGTGCATGTGCATTTGACAATTGACAAAGTTTGCTTTAATAATGGCGAAGAGTGGAAAGGAAACACTTGTGGTCCACACGGTTTTCTTTTGGTGCTGAGGTCCAATGGGTGTTTTCTCTGCTTTGAATCATTGATGCAAGTTGGGGAACTATGCTTGACGTCAAGTGGTTGAATTTATGGCAAGCTTTGTTGTTCAACTTTATAAACAAGGAGATCCAACAAATAGGTAAATCAATCCAATTTGCGAGATCTTAGAACTATTTATCAATATATCTAATAATCACACAATAAATTTCATAACTTTTTTTATAACTATAGACGATGGATTATGATTAATGTACACTAAAAGTAATATTAGTGATAATCACATGTAAAAGCAAAGTTATACTATTCGCATTCTATCACTTTAATAAGCTGTGAAAAAAAAGGGAAACGAAAATTTCTGTAAAGTTGTGATTTCCAACTATATTATGTTGGCTTAATTCTGTGTTAAATTTAATTGTAATTTCTTCAATCATTTTTCCTTGTATATATGTAGGTTTAATTGTAAGGGATGAGTGTGAGAGATCAGTGAATAATCAAGTTTCAAAAATTGAACAAGTATAATAGCAGCCCCACACTTGTTTTATAGCCCTCTTGGTATAGTAACCTTATGTATTAATTGTCAAAAAAATTATAATATGAGGATCATCTATATGAGTCTGGACTATTAAGATTCATAAGCCAATATTCAATTTTGCACACAATATAATAGATCCTCATAATATAAATATTCAATGGATTTAAAAACTTATCATATGAGAGAAAACAAAGTGAAATTTTGGTTTCTTGTTCATTTTCTGATGTTAAGTGGGTATTTTTTTTTTTTTTAATAAAGTTCAAATTCTGACTTCCCAACTAAAAAGCAAAAAAACATAAGGGTGGAATGTTGTTGGGTTATTAGCCTATTGGCAAGTCAATTTGTTATTTTTATTTTTATTTTTTGGTGATATAATATCTATGAAATTTCCATTAAAAAGTTGTCTAAATTGTTGTAAGATTTTTGTCTTCCATCACTATCCTTTTGAAATTATATTTTTTGTTCGGAAAGACAAAAGAGGGAGAATGTATATAAAAGCAAGCCAAATTTAGTGCAAATATTCATCTTATCTAATTTGCTAAACTCATGTATTATTAGTACACAGATTGATAATCAAAACTACGTTAAAATGTGAAAGCTGCCGAGTGGATTATCTTGGTACTACCAAAACAAGTGTGGAAAACTCAGGTGCAAAGCCTTTCAACAAAAACTCTCAAGCCCATTAAGAGATGTTTTGGACTAGGCTTTTGCCCTTCCTGAATCAACCGAACTGGGCCTTGCGACTTCGAACAATGTATACTAGAACCACTGCGTCCCAAAAAGGTTGTGTCGGTTGCGTCAATAATGGCATAGGTGGGAACACTTGTGGTCCACACGATTTCCTTTCTGTTCAAAGGGCCAGTGGAGGTGTTTTGTCTGCTTTCGATTATTGATGGCAGTTGGGGAACTGTGCATTTTTTGTACCCTACAGCTACGTGTTTTACTATCATCCAAGCATTCAAAAAGCAGGGTCTTATCTTTTGGTCAATCTACTGCTCCATCCCTAATCACACAGATCATTCTGGTCTTACTCTTACCCTCCAGTTCTCAGTTCTCACAGAGATTAGCGTTCATCCCATTCTCACTATTTTTTTTTGATAACTATAGAAAATATATTATGATTAATCTGTGTTTTTTAAAATGATTCAAAAAATTAGTTATTGTTTGCTAACGGGTGCTTGGCTGAGTGGGTAAAACTCGGACGTTTTATGCAATACACCTAAATTCGAATCCCACTAACCGCATGTTTTCGTTGGTAGATAAATTTAGTGGTGAGGTGTACTCACAAATGTGAGGTGACTCCTGCACAATGGTACAGAAGGGCCCCTGAGATCGGGTTACCTGATTGAGGCCACTGGCTCTCTGCCCGGGAGTGTAATATGACCATAAAGACCCCATTTTTCTGATTCTCAAAAAAAAAAAAAATAGTAATTGTTTTCTTTTTTTCTGTCAAAAATACCCTTAAATTAATTAATCAATAACTTAAAAATTGTGTTAAAATAGTAAATTGGGAAAAAAAAAAGTTAGTTATTACTTTTTTTTACTATAAAAAATACTCCTATCTAAAACTTAAAAATGAGATTAAAATAATAAATTGACAAAAATAATAAAAATTCCTACTTCTACGTTGAAATGCCTTTCTACTTCTAATAAATTCTTATTTTTACGTAGATTTAAATTCTTACTTTTACCCACTAACTTCTTATAAAATAGGATTACTCTTTTATTAGTTTAAAACTCTTCCAATTTACAAAACTCACCTCATGTACTTTTTTTTTTTACTTCGTCACGATGTATTTGTTTCTTTTGTCCTTCTTTTTTTTTTTCAATTTTTTTTTTGAAAAAAAGTAGAAATCCCAAATTATAATAAATACAAATGATTAATTTTTACCTAAAAAATAGAAAAGAAGGCTAGTGCAAATTAATGCAATAGCCTCAGGCTTTCAAATAAAAGAAGGCCCCTTAATGAAAAATTAATCACAACTCCTTCACTTAGGAAAAAAAATTTAAGGCACCACTAATAAAAATAAATTGATATGAAGAGCGAAAATTAAGGACGCTTGAAGGGAAAATTATTGTGTACTCTCGAAGTACTATAATTGTATATTTTTTTTCTCTCACATGAATAGTAGATCCCACTATATACTCTGAGAGTACCTAATAATTTTACTTCTTGTGAAGAGAGAAAATTAAGCCCCTTTGTAACTGATGGTTTATAAAAATAAATAAATAAATAAAGCGCCATTCCCCAAAACATAGAAATTGAAGAGATAATGTTCCTATTTAAAATATGAATTAATGACTTTATAAATAATTTCATTGATAGAAACTAACATTTATTACTTAAATCTATAGGAAAAAACAGATAGAAAAAACATTCTCTTTCCATCTTAAATCTCAAGAAATCAAATACGGACCATACGGTATTGATTAGTATTTTTTTTCCCTGCCCACCTTGCTTCTCTCTAGTCTCCATCTTGATTCTATTTTATAGCATTCTCCGTTGTTGGCTAGCTACTCTCCTTTAATCTTCATTCAAGTTTGCTTCTATTTGCTCTTCCTTTCTCTTTATTCTTCCTGCTACAAGTTTTTTTTTTTTTTTTTTACATGTTGCCGAGTTTCACTGATTTGGGTCTCTCTTTTTTTTTTTCTTTTTTTTTTTTTGGTTAAGGAATTAGAACTAAACACTCTTTAGTCACAGTCACCACCCAGGTCTTTTTACTAGATTTTTAAAAATTATAAAATTTTTCTCTGAAGTACAAGTTGTACACGTTTATAGCTGGGAAGCATTCCACCTTTTTCTATGCTATGAGTTATCATGTCATTCTGCAAGAGTTATCGAAAGTCAGAACCCATGTGAATTACAGACTACAGTTACACGTTTATATCAAGACTACAGTTACACGTTTACCTTAAGGATAAAGCATTCCATTAGTGCTTCTATTTTCAACCAACATCAAGACTATCTAGTGATTTTTTTTTTTTACTTATTTTTTTTATCCATTTAGAAAGTCATTAATTTGTTATATGTAGAGTGTTGTCTTAATTTAATAAAACTATAAGTTTAGGATAATATATTTTGTATTAAAATTAATTTGTTAAGTTATGTGATAAATAATTTTTTATTCCAGAAAATTAATAATTTTTCTATTACAGATTATGTTTTATTTTAATCATAAATGTTTAATTTTGTATCTCAAAGAAAATGATAAATAGATTCTAAATATATAAAAAATTAAAAATTAAATAAATATTATCTAATTAATATTTAAAAAAATTAAAAAAATACTCGCCTAAAATTTTTGCTTAAGGCCCAAATTTGTTGAGCCGACCAGTAGTCAGTAGTGCATGTGTATATGACGATTGACAAAGGTCCACACGGTTTTCTTTCGGTGCTGAGGGGTCCACACGGTTTTCTCTAATAATGGCAAGTTGGGAACTATGCTTGCTTTCTTTGCATCCTTGTACCCCACATCTGCGCGTTTTACTTTCATCGAAGCACTCAAAAAGCATGGTCTTTTTCTTTTATTGCACCTGAATAGTCCATTCCCACACACTCTCACAGATTGTTCTGGTTTTACTCTTACCCTCCGGTTCTCTCTGTTCTCACAAAGACAGAGTTAGCATACATTCAATTCTCTCTAATTCAAGAAATGGCGGAAGGAGTTCTGTTCGACATTGCTAAGGAAATCATTGGGAAGGCGGGCAACCTAGCACTCAAAGAGGTTGCGCTCATCTGGGGTGTCAATGACGAGATCAACAAACTCAAGGAGAGAGTTTCCATAATCAGTGCTGTGATTTTGGATGCAGAGGCGAAGCAACACGACAGTGCAGAGATCAAACTGTGGCTGCAAAGGCTTAAGGAGGCCATGTGTGATGCAGATGACTTGCTGGATGAAATCTCCACTGAGGCCTTGCGACGGGAAGTGATGACCCGTGACAAGAAGGCAAAAGAGGTACGCATCTTCTTTTCCAAATCTAACCAGCTTGCATATGGTGTTAGAATGGGTCATAAGGTTAAGGAGATGAGGGAGAGGCTAGCTGCTATAGCTGCGGACAGGCAGTTTCACTTGGTTGAACGTTGTGAGGAGATACAAGTCAGGAATGAGGCCAGACGGCAGACTCATTCCCTTGTAAGTGCTGAAGATGTTATTGGGAGGGAGGAGGATAAAAAGGCCATTATTGGATCTCTGTTGGATCCCAATGTTAAGGAGAATTTTTCTGTCCTTCCGATTGTTGGTATCGGAGGACTAGGAAAGACCACACTTGCTCAACTTGTCTTCAATGATGAAAAAGTCAAGAACCATTTTGAGCTAAAAGTGTGGGTGTGTGTCTCTGAGAATTTTGACGTGAAAACAATTGTTCAGAAAATCTTGGAGTGTGTAAAAAATAAGAAACCAGAAGGCCTTGAAATGAACACGTTAGTCAATGATGTTCATAAAGAAATTAATGGAAAAAGATACTTGATTGTGTTGGATGATGTGTGGAATGAGGATCTTGAAAAATGGTTAAGCTTGAAAGCTATTTTGAAAGGTGGCACAAGAGGCAATGGAATATTGTTGACTACGCGTAGTGAAAAAGTGGCAGAGATTACACAATCTAAGCAACCATACAAGTTAAAGGGTTTAGATGATCAACTGTCTTTGTCTTTATTTAAGAAGATGGCGTTTAAAGAGGGTGAAGAACCAAAGAATGCAAGCTTTTTAGAAATTGGGAAGGAAATTTTAAAAATGTGTGTAGGGGTTCCGCTTGCAATTAGAACAATAGGTGGTTTATTGTATTTTAAAAAATCTGAAAGAGAGTGGTTATTATTCAAAGACAATGAACTTTCAAAAATACCTCAAAGTGAAAATGACATTTTACCAACGTTAAAGTTGAGTTACGATCATCTTCCGTCACACTTGAAGCAATGCTTTGCTTATTGTAGTTTATTTCCAAAGGATTACGTGATTGACAAATCAAGTTTGATTTATATGTGGATGGCACAAGGATTCATCAAATTGTATAACGAAAAGAAATGTCCAGAAGATGTTGGTCATGAGTATTTTATGGATTTGCTTTGGAGATCGTTCTTTCAAGAAGTTGAAGAAGATGAACTTGGCAA
This sequence comes from Quercus variabilis, assembly GCA_030445155.1. NCBI lineage: Eukaryota > Viridiplantae > Streptophyta > Magnoliopsida > Fagales > Fagaceae > Quercus > Quercus variabilis. Next base: position 934,021 of record CP129448.1, on the reverse strand, counting down.
TATTTCGATATTCAAAATACATGATCTCATGCATGATTTAGCAATAAAAGTAATGGCATCAGAGAGCACTACCATTTATTCAAAAGAGACAGACATTGACGAGAAAAGTCATCATGTGTCATTTGGACATATATTATCCTCATCATCGGAGATTCCGATCTCATTATATAGGGCAAGAAGGATAAAGACATTTCTTTTGCCATGTCAACCATGGTATGGTATTTCAAATTTGGATGGTTCAACTTATAGTGCAATTGTGACAAGTTTTAAGTTCATACGCTTGTTGGATTTGCATGACTTGGGAATTAAAACAATTCCAAGTTCTATAAAAAAATTGAAGCATCTAAGATATCTTGACATTTCTAAAAATGGAGGCATTAAGATGCTTCCTAATTCTATTGTGAAGTTGTACAATTTGCAAACATTTATACTCTCTGGGTGTTCTGAACTTAGAGAATTGCCAAGAGATATTAACAAATTAGTCAACCTTAGGTTTCTTAAGATTGATGGGTGTTCGGGTTTGACTCATATGCCAAATGGACTGGGCCAATTGACTAATCTACAAACATTGTCAAGATTTGTGATGAGTAAGGGTAGGATTGATTCAGTGCCTAGGAGTTACGGTGGATTGAAGGAACTTGAGAGGCTAAATGAGCTAAGAGGAAAACTGCCAATTGAAAATCTCAAACATGGAAAAGATGCCGCATTAGAGTATGAGAATGCAAATTTGAAAGAGAAACATCGTCTTGATAGGTTGGACTTAAAGTGGGTAGAAGAAGACATTAATGAGAAGGGTGCTGCTGGTTATGATGACATGTCATTAGAAGCCTTGCAACCGCATATAAATCTCAAAGCATTGAGTTTAGAGAGATACGGTGGAGTGATATTTCCCCATTGGTTTCTGTCCCTCACAAATCTTGTCCAATTTAAATTAAATGATTGTAAAAAATGCCAATATCTTCCACCGTTGGACCAATTGCCATCTCTCAAAATTATGTTTTTGAACAGATTGGATTCTTTAGAGCACATATCAGATTTAGAGAGAGATAATGGTGATTCTTTATTCTACCCATCTTTGGAGAAACTCAATATTTTTCTTTGCCTTAATTTAAAGGGATGGTGGCGGGGAAGGAGGGATTCTCTTCCTTCATTTCCTCGTCTTTCTCATTTAGAAATTTGGGATTGCCCTCAGCTGACTTCCTTTCCTTTGTTTCCATATCTCGAAAGTTTGAGGCTAACTAACTGTAGCTTGAAGCAGTCATTGGAGAGGATGATGATAAACAGCAAGACTTCAGGGAATCTACCATCAATCGCTTCTTCTTCTTCTTCTTCTTCTACAATTGTTGCCCCTCTCTCCAAATTAAGTTACATGCAAATAGGAGAAGCTTTGCCAGAGGAGTGCCTACCAAATCTCATTTCTCTCCGTACTCTATTTCTAGTCAACTGTCCTCTTCCTCAAGGCATGCGATATCTTACGGCACTTCAAGATCTGCGTGTTGGGTCCTCTGCGGTGGTTGATTTATTCAATGATTGGGATGAGATGGAATGGCAAGGACTTACGACCCTTCTCTCTTTGCAATTCCTTGATCTTCCGATGGTCTCTCTCCCAATGGGACTTCAATATGTCAGCTCTCTACAAAATCTCAAAATTACGTATTGTCATAGTTTGATAGCTATACCGGAGTGTATCTGCAAACTTATTTCTCTTCAATCACTTGATATTTGGTCTTGCCATAATTTGGAATCATTGCCAGAAGGAATCGGTGCCCTTACCACTTTGCAAACACTAAAAATTGGGGCTTGCCGTAAATTGGAATTATTGCCAGAAGGAATCAGTGCCCTAACCTCTTTGCAAACACTACGAATTGGGGCTTTCCCTAAATGGGAATCATTGCCAGAAGGAATCGGTGCCCTTACCTCTTTGCAAACACTAGAAATTGAAGATTTCCCTAAATTGGAATCATTGCTGGAAGGAATCGGTGCCCTTACCTCTTTGCAAACACTAAGAATTCTGCATTGCCCTAAATTGGAATCATTGCCAGAAGTAATCGGTGCCCTTACCTCTTTGCAAACACTAGATATTCAGATTTGCCCTAAATTGGAATCATTGCCAGAAGGAATCGGTGCCCTTACCTCTTTGCAAACACTACTTATTTATAATTGTCCCATCTTACTGAAAAGATGCATCGGGGAAGATTGGCATAAAATTTCTCACATTCCCAATTTGCAAGGAGATCTGTCTCGGCAAGAAAGAAGAGCCAGGTATGTAGAAGTCACCATTTTACTCCCTACCTTTGCTTGAAAGAAATCCAAAAGCCCAATTCTTCTTCTCCATTGTTCTCTCTCAACATCTGTATTTCTTGGTGATTTAATTTCAGATGAAGAAGAACCAAATGAAGAAGCAAAGAAACCTGCTTGTCAGAATTGGGACTTAATCAAAGCTTTTGGGTGCTGCAATTATTCAACAACTCAACAACTCACTCACTGGTACTATCTCCTTTCTTTTCTTTTCCTTTTCCCCCTTTTTCTGCTCATAATATACTCATTTTTTAAATTATGTTTTGGAAAAAAAAACTAATGTTAACTTTCTTTTATTACCCATTGTGCAAACAGAGTCAATATTACTAGTAGAATTGAACTGGGCAACCGTTCCATAGGATTCAGCTCATTGTACAGGTATTCAATTACTTTTTAAATATATAAGCTTCCAATTTTCTGTTATGTCTACAAATAATGCCATTTATCACAATTTGTTATCTAAGTTAAATCACTATGGGATCATGCTTTGTAGCAAAATATAATTTTCAAGCATCATGGTTTTATTTTGAAATGTAGCTTGATAAGTTGATATTTAGAAGGAAAATGTTACTATATGTTACCGAAACATCGAACTATCTAAGTTTTCTCAGTTTGTTGATTTTAATATTGTTGGCTGATTTGAGCTGAAAAAAACATGAATTCTACCATTGACCTGTTTTATAAATTATAACACCAAATATACTTTATAGAGATCAAGCACCGATTCATTATTTTTATTTTCATTACAGACTAAATACTGCAGTCAAGACAAATTATTTATTATTTATTTTTATTTTTTAAAAGCTAGTTCTTCTACTGATAGTAACAATAGAAATTGATGCATCATTTTAATGCGAGTACTGCAGGATTTTATCATGTACATTTATATAGCCCACTTTCAACAACAATATGTGGCTTTCTCAAGTGATTCATCAATGGAGGTAACTCGTATACAATATCCTAACCTCCCTCTCAAGAGTCCTTTGTCCTTATTTCTTTTGTTTCATCTTTCGCATCTTCTTCCGCATCTTTGCATCTTCAGATACTAACATCAATTCTTGTTTTATTGTATTTCACATGCATCAGCACAAGACAAGAAGTGGAGAGTAAATATAGGGCCCCATGTATAAGTGATATAGCGCTTTTAATCTCAAAGTACATTGAGATATAGGGATGTTTGCTTTCATATAGTCTGCATATAGCCTCAAGACTCCTGTGAAAGGTAAGCCTACTTATCTAAAATTGTAATGGTTTAATTACTGCTTTTGTATATTTTAGTATTTTATATTTGCAACTTTTACTTCTCCTGTCTAATTCTGTTTCTAGGTATAAATGTATAATTTCTTTATGTCCTTTTTTTTCCCCCTCTAAATATCCAATGATACTTCCCCTAGTAATGTGGGAGCTGTTTCACCAGTTTGTATAGCAAACAAGATGTGTTTGCATCATAGTGCTTTTTTTGAGACATTTTAGCTTTATCTATTGAATGGGAAAGGAAATAGGTCATGAGTGCATTAAGCTGCTCACATCCCAAAGATTGAAATTTATTTTGGAAGGATTTAGCTCCAGTGTGTATACAGGTTTCTCATATCCCTCCAAATTTCTCGAGTTCTTTTTTTTATATGAGTACAAAAAGACAAGGTCCAAATATACAGTTAGTATACTACAGAACCAAATTTCTCAGATACTAATCTCGTTCACTCTTTAATTTACCCTTTGGTTTCAGGTTGATGAGTTTATCATTTATTGGGCTCTATATGCAAAAACCTGAGGAGATTGAATACTAAAGTAGGCAAGAATTTAAAAGTGCATGTTTTTTTTCCAAACTAGACTATGTGAAGTTTACACAGAAACAAGGAGAAAATAATGGTAACTATCTCATTCCTTACCACATTATATCTTTCCTCATAGGTTTGGCTTCAATTTTTGAGTTTAAAATTTTTTTTTCCTGGCAACATGATAGGCAACATCATCAACTAAGTGTTATTCCCAAGTTTTGAGGTTAGCTATGGATCCTCATTTCCTCTCAAAACTTTTTCCTTTTTTGAAATATGGTGGAAAACTTATTCACTCACTTATTCACCTTTTTATTTCGCAAACTTTGGTCTGATAGGTTACCATGGATGAAAGCTGTAGCTTGGTGTTACCACTTACCACTCAAAGTATTACCTGCTTTTAAGGATAGCTTAATTTCATGGTGAATGATTTTTGGACTTCTCAACCAGTAAAAGTATGTGAACAAGGGTTTCTTGGAGAGTTCCGTTACTTAATAAAGAAGGCATTTCTTTCATCTTTGGATTAATTTCTTAAGGTTGCTTAGCATACCATGGAGTTATATTAGAGATATGGCACCTGTGAAATATCGCATGAATCTAACACCTTGTTGGAATTTTTTGTTTAGTGCTCTGTCAGATAGGTTTAGGCTTGCTGAGGTATTTGTATTGCAGCTGTAAAGAGTCATTCTTTTGTTTTCCTGAGTTGTAATTGTCTTAGTGCTCCGTCTGCTGCTTCAGACTTGCTGTTGTATTTGAGTTGCTGGCTTTTGGCTTGGTTTCAATGAAATTTCTGCCTGATTACCCAAAAATAAAATAAAATAAAATAAAATCTAGCACCTTCTATTCTCAAGAACAGTAGTTCATAACCTTTCTAATGGCTTTTAAATTGAATACTAGACAACAATAGCTATCAGACAGAAGAGAATAAATGATTTTATTTCCAGTGATTTGAGTTTCAAAGTAAAATTATAATGTCTTTACACAAATTGGTCCCTTTTTCTTCATTTTCATTAAAATTTCCAATTATGTTATATAAGTAAATTCTTTTCAGGGCAGAAGTTGGCTTTCAAGGTGAAGGCAAGACTGTTCACATAAACGACTAAGATCGATTCTTTTAAACATGAACTTCCTCTCTTTTTGGTCGCGGGATGTTGGAATGGATACCAAGGCTTATTTGACCGAACTCACTGGTATTTTTCTCATTTCCTTTTTTTACCCTTTATCTGCTCTTAGGATCTTAAATATTTAATTTATGACTTTTGCATTTTAATAAAGAACATGTGACTTTTCCTTCAACATTTTCTTCATTCTAATAAATTGCATCTCTGTATCTCAAATTGTGTGATGACATGATGTATTTGATGTGCTTCAAATATTGTTTAAACCAAGTAAAATTTGGCTCAAGATGATGTAGAGGTAATATTGCAGGGAGAATTAAATTTTGCAACCATGCTGCTGGAATTAGCTCATTGTACAGCAATTTTGCTGTTTCAAATCCTTTTTATATGTAAGCACCCAACTTGCTGTTATATCTTCAAATCACAATCATAATAATAATAATAATGACTAGCAATTTTCTCTTGTAGCTTGGTCTTATTTGAAAACACAGCCCAATTTTTTAAAATCATTTGATAAATTCAAACAAATTGGAAAATATTCCTATATGTTATCAAAACAGCAAACTACTATATTTTTTTCACTATCAATTTTTGTATTATAGGTTGCTTGGGAAAGAAAAAGATTAAAAAAAAAAAAAAAAAATCTCTGGCATTTGTTTCATAACACTAATTATCATATATTATAAAACTAGAGATCCAAAAATCTTTTAATTATTGGTGTTGCTATGACAGACTAAATAATATAGTTAGTTAGCACTTTGTTTTGTAAAGCAATCCTTCCTATAGAGATATTAGCAACAGAACTTGATGCATTAGGAGATATTAGCAATAGAACTTGATGCATCATTTTAATGTGTGCGATTTCAAGCTTTTATCATGTACATTCATGTTGGCAGTTTCTCACAATAATCCATAGCTTCCTTTAGTGAACCATCCAAGGAGGCAACTCATACAATATCCTAATTTCTCTCTCTAGAGTCCTTTTTGTCATTTCCTCCTTGTTTCTTCTTTCACCTCTTTAAGACCTGATTTACTTGTAGATTGTTTGTCATTCCATATGACTTCTTGTTCTCAGTTTGTGTACTAATATCTATTCTTGATTTGTTCCATTTCATGTGTTAATATGATGAGAAGTGTAGAGTAAATGATAACCCATGTATAAGGTGATGTAGTGCTTTCTAATTCCATACTTACATTGAGATACGTGATAATTACTTTGACAAAGTACGTAAATAAACTCATGACTCCTGTGAGAGGTGAGCCTATGTATCTGAATTAGTAATGGCTGAACAGTTGCGTTTGTATTCTAGTACATTAAGTTTGTAAATTTTTGCTTGTCATGCTTGTATTTGTTTCTAAGTATTATTATGCATGCATCAGAATTGTTATTTGAAGATATTGAAGATATTTCCCCATGGTCTCGGCACTTATTGGTGAAGACACAAGGCGTTGGAAGGTTGATGTTGTTAGAAGAACCTTCCATTTAATGAGGGTGAAAGCTCAAGAGATGATCCTCGCTCCTCTCTCTGGAAAAGGATGTGGCATCTCAACATCCCAGCAAAGATCAGAATCTTCGCCTGGTGTGCCTGCATGAATGCCCTCCCCACTTTGCATTTCCTAAGAACCAGAGTAGTAAAAGCACAGATGGTATTTGCCCTGTGTGTGACTTGTGTTCTGAAAGTACTCTGCATGCCCTCATACACTGTGACACTCCCAAAGAGGTGTGGAGCAATTGGCTAAACTGTCCAGTGGATTAGGAGACAAATTCTGGGGATTTTACTGATCTAGCACTTCAGTTCATCACCAATGGCACCACTCAAGACTTGGAAACTTTTTTTGTCACAGCCTGGCCTATTTGGTACGACCGGAATCAAATGACATGAGTCAACCTCATCACTTCCCATCCAATTAGGGGAAACTGCTGGAGAACTGTCAAGGACTACAAAGGTGCCTTATCATTATCAACTACATTTGAGCTGAAATCCAACCCAGCTGTGTGCTGGACTGCCCCCCCTCCTGGCACTCACAAATATGGTTGAAAAAGTATTACTTTCTACCTTCTCTTTTTAATTTATCTTTCTTTTCTTCATTGTTTTGGCAATAATCATGGATTGGTAGAAAATTTGTTACTTTCTTACTTATTCTCTAAATTTATTTCTTAAACGTTGATCTAATAGGTTCTCATAAATGAAGACTGTTGGCACTTAGAGACTTCTTAACCTGATTAGTTCCGTGAACAAAAGGATTGTTTGGTGAATTTTGTAAAATCGTAAACAAGACATTTGCTTTCATCTTAGCTCTAATTTCTCAATGTTGCTTGCCATACCATGATGTTATAGACACATTTTCAGATAGGAAACCTGTAAATTATCAGGTAATATTATTTCCAACTGTTTGAGTTCCAAATAAATTTGTAAATATGGTCTTGGCACAGATTGGATATTTGAATCTTTATGTTTTTCATTTCAGATGATGAAATTTCAAATGAAGATTCAGATGAAGAACCAAAGAAACCTACTCTTAAGAAGTGGGACTTAATTAAAGCTTTTGGGTGCTGCAATTGTTCAACAACTCAATACCTCACTTTTTGGTACTACCACCTTTCTTTTCCTTTCCTTTCCCCCTTTATCTGCTCATAATATTCTCATTCTTTGACTTATATCTTTTCATGTTAAGCAAAAAAATAATGTGAAATTTTCTTTCATCTAATTTCTTACATTTGAATAAATTCCATCTTTGTATTTTCAATTGGGATGTATTTGATGTGCTTTTTTTTTTCCATTGGGTAAATAGAGTCAAATTGGCACAAGGTAATATTACTTGGGGAATTGAATCCGGTAACCATGCCGTAGGAATCACCTCATTGTACAGGTATTCCCTTTGCTTCAATTCCTTTTTATATATAAGCTTACATTTTTCTGTTATGTCGGATAATACCATGTATCACAATTTGTTATCTAAAATTAAATCACTATGGGATCATGCTTTATAATAAAATATAATTTTCAAGCATCATGGTTTTATTGTGAAAAGTTGCTTGATATTTGTAAGGAAAACTTATTATATGTTACCTAAACAACAAACTAAGTAAGTTTTCTCACTTTGTTGATTTAATATTGTTGGTTGGTTTGAGCTAAAAAAAGTTTCTACCTCTAACATGTTTTATAACACCAACTATACTTTATAGAGATCAAGCACCTATTAATTATTGTTATTGTCATTATAGACTAAATATTACAGTCAAGACAAATCCTTATTTTTTTGGAGCTATGTTTTCTACTGATAGTAATAGTAGAACTTGATGCATCATTTTAATGCAGGTGTTTCAGGCTTTTATCAAGTACATTTGTATAGCCAGCTTTCTACAACAATATGTGGCCTTCTCAAGTGATTCTTGGACTTCTTAAATTGATGAGTTCCATGAACAAAAGGATTGTTTGGTGTGTGTTGTAAAATCATAAACAAGACATTTGATTTCATCTTTGCACCAATTTCTCAAGGTTGCTTACCATACCATGAAGTCTTTGCACCTTTTTCTCAAGGTTGTTTACCATACCACGAAGTTATAGACATTTCGAAATAGGAAACCTGTAAAATATCAGGTAATTATATTTCCAATAGTTGAGGTTCCAAAAAAATTTGTAAATATAGTCTTGGCACAGATTGGATATTTGAATATGTATGTTTTTCATTTATTTTTATTTTTTTAGTTATTTTTGTTCTTAGGTAGGATCCTTGTAGTAGTGAATCTTGGAATTGAGTATACGTGTACAGAAGTTTCATTCTATTGATAAGATTATACACAAATAATAATTTGGGTACAAGTTGGCTTTCAATGTGATGGTGATGTAGAACGAATGAAAACAATTTAGATGTCTTTGTAACTGATGAATACCTTGAAAGCTCAAGGAAAAAAAAAATGGAATCTTTAGAAATTTAGCAAAATTCTCATAGAAGTTTTTTACCCTAATCTAATCAAGGATAAGATATATGGTATATACAAAAATTGGAGATATTTCTCTTGTGGACAATTGAGAAAGTTGTTTTTTTTGTTTTTTTTTTTTTTTCCAACATCCTTTGAGCTTCACTTCAAGGATAGTGATTAGAGTTCAATTTTATCTGTAACTTTTTTATTCTCATGCTAGATACTTATAGATGTACTTTATCCTTGGATTCATTGGGAAGATTTATAAGAAAAATGTAGTTCAAATGACACTCCCTTGTGGAAAAGCTAAGACAAAGGGAGAGTTGGAAGGGTTCTATTATTATTTCGAGATAAATAGAGGTAGGGAGTATTAATAAATGAAAAGAACATAACATAATTATAATGATTACAAAACAGCAATCAAGGCCAAAATTACTAAAGAGTGACAGTCCAAGTGCCTATATGAACAAGTGTAAACCGATGAAACACCATGTTAAGGCTCCGCCAATAACAATCTCCATTCCAAACTCTCTCTTCTGACCATAACAACCTTCATTCTTGTCTTGACCAATAGTCCCCTCACTTTTGGCACTCGTGGAACTCCCTACACCTGTAACTAGATAAATTACCCACAAATTTAAGAAGTTTTCTACAATATCAAAAGAAATTGAAATGAAAAATAAGACTTATGTATGTTGGTTACATTACCACTAGGACTAGGAGCAGGACTACCTTCATTTTGATTAGAACTCCTTCCCAATTGGTAGAAAACTTGAACTTCTGGTGAATTAGGATCCAAGTGTAGAAGAGCTACATCCATGACCAAGCAAACAAATCAAATTAGTGTGTCAAATATTAGCCACTTCTAGTGACATTTATCCTTTTTTTTTTAAAGTGTAAAACCGAAAAAAAACTCTGTAGCACTCTTCATTCATTTCTTACATTGAATTTCATAAAAATCTATTAGCTAGAACAAAACAACTCTTATAGCTAAATGCATACAAGGACACTAGGAGACTTTAGCAGGGGCATGGCAAACTGAAGGCAGGCCCAAAGCAAGCGTTACATTAATCTGTAGTCCTAATTTAGATTAATGTAACACAAGCACTTCTTGTTGTCCTTTAGGACTTGTTTAAGACCAGTGCAACAATCTGGTGTAGGTGCTTTTCCTTCATCACCAATGTAAGGTAGACATGTAGCCAGTCCTACTAGTTGCTTTGCACATTCCTCTTTGTCTTTGGCTGCATCTGCCATTGTATAGCTAACCATAACTGACATTAGCACTTAAAGGAATGGAAGTATCAAAGTGCTTTGGTGTAAGGCTATTGCCATTTTGTATCATTGCATTTGCCCTCAATAGTCACTACTTGTTGAAAACATTCCACATTGAATGATATACACTCTTTAAGGATAGCTCAACAATTGCTATCTAATTAGATGTGGCATTCTATGAATCCGGCAGGTTGCAAGAAAAGTAACTAAAATTCCATTCCTCTAATAAACGCACAAGATGAAATCTACCAAGCATCTTTTCTTCCTTTAGTCACAGTTGCTAGTAACATTGTTCGATTGGGGCATAGGTGATGCTATGCAAAGAAATAGAAGTTCACAGAAGTTTCCCTCAGGTCATAGTCACCAACCCCTCCTAGCGCAACAAGTCAGTACATGATGTGGTGAGCCAAGTTCCATAATTATTATATGTACTTCCAAATTATATTATAATGTATAATTTATTCTCAAAATTTTATTGTAGATAATTTCATCTCCCTAAAAATTAAACAATTTCTAAATGTAATTTTTATTTTTTTGTCTTTACAAATATATAAAAATTTTATTTTTGGTGCTTTTCTTTGATTTTATTATTTTTTGAACTGGTTCATATTCTTTTAATTATTTTTATAATGCATTTTATTTTCCTAATTTATTTTGGTACTACTAAAATTTTAAAATTTAAAATTTATCATTTTTCAAATTGGACACCGAAATGAATAGAAATTGATAAAAATGTATCAAATGAAACTAAAATGGACCGAAATGCTATACAAATATGGCCGCTCATGAGCGTAACAACAATAAATATTACACTTTTAATATTCATATTATATAGATTCAGAATGAAATTATGGTATTATGCACCACTTTTAATGACATTAACATCACAATACAACCCCTGCCTGCCCTTCATTTTTGTTTTTCTTACACTTCTTGGGCCAGCATTCTCTCTGTTCTGTTTGGGCCTCAATTCCTTTTAGACATGAGTTAAAATTTGGACCACAACATTCTCCAGTTTGGCAAACTTATACCTAAGAGAGGGCAGAAACATAAAACAAGAGTTAGAACTTAGATTTGAACGATTCATGGACAAGTTACCGCCAATCCACCTGAATTTACCATGACATATGAAGGTACAAGGAGCCACTAGTTTTTAGCTTCTCTTCTTTAAAATGTATGACTTTTTACCTACATGTAGTAATTAAAAAGAAGAAGAAGATTGATTTCCCCAACCAATTTGTTATATGTTTTACACGAATACTACACTTCAATGATCCTCTAGGAAAATTAATTTTCGATCAATATCTAACATGGAGTACCAGTTTTTAGTTGTGAAAATACATATTAGCTGCCACCAATATATCTAATCTTTTGTTGAATATTTCGACTGCACTAGAGAAGCTTGCTTGTGACATCTAATCCTACCCAATTTTATCATGCAGCAGTCAAGTTTTCATTGCTTCTTTCAACACTACCATAGCTCAACAATATCCTTGATCTCCAATAGATCATTTTTCCCCAAAAAAAACAAACAAGGTAAGTATTACAAAAGCATTGAAACGTAAGCATTGTGACATGCTCTGAAGTGCATTAAAAAATTGCTCTTAAAAAGGCAAAGTAAACCCTCGAGTCAATCAAAGGATTGCAATTTTGTGCAATTATTTTTATTATGGAATGAATCAATCATCTACTACTTTGATATCTTATTAAACAAAATGGCAGCATCATCTAATCTAGAATTTTCTTCTCAAGAAATCTAATCTAGAATTTGAAGATCCAAATAAATAATTCTTGCAGTATGAAATTATTAAAAAAAAAAAATTGAAAGTTTGGTGCATTAAATTTTTTTTAAAGTATTTTAATGATTTTTTAATTATTGTTAAGAAGAGCGGGTTTTGGAACTGTCATTAAGAAATTATAGGTACTCAAGAATTCTTTGCCTTTGCCTTTGGCTTTTTTGGCTTGATTGCCTTGCCTTACCTTTGGCTTGAATTCTTTTGTCCCACATTGGAAAAATGTCGTTTCTCTTTCTACCTTATAAGGGATGAACCAATGGAGTAAGAGTACCATTAAAAAGGGGAAAGACATCTTTCCAATGTGGGACAAAAGAATTCAAGCCAAAGGCAAAGCAAGGCAATCAAGCCAAAAAAGCCAAAGGCAAAGGCAAAGGCAAAGAATTCTTGAGTACCTATAGAAATTATAATAGCTTATTCATTTTTTTTTTTTTTTTGGAGAGAACCTATGGTTTAAAACCAAATCAACCAATGCTTCTTTACAATTAAATCTTGTATTTCTTGAAAAATGAGTCCATTAAAGGGATTCTAATGGTATGATACTTAAGAAATGGATAAGATAGATTCAACAAAAGAAGACCTTTGAAAAATGCACCTCTTTTATACTAGTGATTGTTTGTTCCCATGATAAATGCTGGCATGCTACGTAGTCATGCATCAAAAAACCCCAATGATGAATTCTCACATGATACTCTAAGAATTCTATAAATTCAATATAAATCCAACTTTAATTCGTGTGGATAGGGTTAATTGCTCTCCCCAGATAAACCATAGAGCCAAAAGAAACCATGGACTAGAATTGAAGAGCTTTGCAATCGAATGTACTAAATAAACAAGTACAACATTGCATTGTACATATTCATAATAGGCCAAAAAAGACAAGATAGATATATAAATTGCTGTAAGATTTTTGCCTTCCTATTGCTATCCTTTCAAAACTATATTTTAATCATCAAAGATAAATGAGGGTGAATGCCAGCCATTTAAATTCACATATGAAAAAGATCTAATAAGTGTGGAAAGCTAATATTCTGTGAAAAAGGCTAATATTATTATCCCCATCAGCAATTTGACTATGGGCCTTACTTAACCCTTAAAAAATTCATGGGCTACATTTTAAGCCCATCAAGAGAAGTTTTGGGCTAAGTTTTTGCACAACCTTCTTGAATCAACTCCAAGTGGGCCTTGCAACTTCGAACTACCAACACGGTTTTCTTTTGGTGTTTTTTGTTTGCTTTTGATTATAGATCCAAGTTGGGGAATTGTGAATTTTTCGTTCTTGTATTCCACAACCACGTACATTACAATATTATTTGTCTCATCACACGTGCTTTGCACGTGCAATAAGACTTTTTATTTTTTATTTTTTGGGTTTACATGTTTTACTTATGGTAGTTTTATTTTATTTTATTTTTTTAAGAAAAAATTGTATTAGTACTTGACTACTAATGTGAGAAAAAAATGTGGAGGTAAGAGAAAAATCTTTTTATTTTTTATAATTTAGCTAAAAATTAAGAGTTTTTAAATTACTAATTTTACATGTCTAACCCTATGATTTATAAGAAAAACAATTCTAATGACACCCCTTGTGGAAAAGCTGAGACAAAGGGAGAGTTGGAAAGTTTTATTTATTTATTATTTTTGGGTTAAATAGAGGCAGGGAGTATTAATTAATGAAAAAAAAAAAAAACATAACACAAGTATAACAATTACAAAACAGAAATAGCAATCAAGGCCAAAGTTACTGAGGAGTGACAATTCAAGTGCCTATATGAACGGGTGTGAACTAAAGAAACACCATGTTAGGGCCCTACCAGTGACAATTTCCATTACAAACCATCTCTAGTCCTGACTCCTGACCACTAGTCCTCTCACTTTTGGCACTCGTGCAACTCCCTCCACCTGTAGCCAAAGAAACTACCACAAATTTAAATAATTTTCCACAATATCAAAAGAATAGTAATTAAATTGAAATGAAAAAGAAGACTCATGTATTTACATTACTACTAGGACTAGGGGCAGGACTACTATCACTTTGATTAGAAGAAGGGGCATGGAAAACAGAAGACAGGCTGAAAGTGAGTGTTATATTAATTTGTAGTCCTTATTCAGGATCTTTACGATCTCTGATAATGATGCATAAGCACTTCTTGTTGTCCTTAGACTAGTTTGAGACTAGTGCCACAGTCTGAGTGTAAGTGCTTTTGCTTGACCACCAATGCAAGGCATACATGTGCCAGCCCTACCTGTTGCTTTGCACACTATTCTGTCTTTGGCTGCATCCGCCATTGCATAGCTAACCATAACTGACATTAGCACTAAGAGGAATGGAATTGTTTAATTGTTTAACTCAATATATTATGAGAATATTATCTGCTCATAATATTCTCATTCTTTAATTTATATCTTTTCAATATGTGAACTTTCTTTCATCTAATTTCATACAGTTTAATAAATTCCTTCTTTGTATTTTTGAGTATATCTAATATACCAGTTTTTAGCTCTGAAAATACATACTAGCTACCACCAATTTCTAACCTTTGTTGAATACTTCGATCTTTTCGTTAGAATATAGTCCCTGGATATACAAAACATCCTTAAAAGAAAAAAAACTAATTACAAGAGATTTATGTTTCGAAAAAAAAAAATTATAAAGACACAAGGAAGCTAGACAAGTGCCTATATATACTTAAACTCGAAAGCAATACACTGGAGATAATTTTTATCATGCTTGTGATATCCTATCCTACCTAACTTTATCATTCACTTTTTATTTTATTCAGATGAGGATAAAAACAGTACGTCTTGAGTGACCAAATGCTCAATAATAAATAGTGTTTCATCTATCCATGCACAAAAGTTTGAAAGACCTCTAGCATATTGAGCTAGTCCATGCACAGCCTTATTGCCATCCCATGAAATGAAAGAGAGCTAGTCCTATCGAACTGCTGGAGTTGTGGTAAAGACCCTGTAAAAATATATGAATTTCAATCATTTAGGAGACAGAATAACTGGATATTAAAATCTAACCCTAGGCAATCGTAATATGTGCATACAATCTTGTGTAGGACATGAAAACAGAACAATCAGACATGACATCTGCATTTGTACTTTCTTCTGAAACCAATTGGCTATATAGAGCTAGAAAATGAGGTTTATAAAACTGATTAGAAGAACATATAAAATTTGATTCCTTTTGTTCAATATTGCCAGTGTATATTAGACATTTTTTTTTAAAAATGTTTCACGTGTAAAACCCTCTTGTAAACCCAATCACAAATTAGAGAAAGTGCTTGCTATTTCCTTTTTTTTCTTCATTTTATTCTTGTACTAGAAGCAAGCAATGCAAAATGAATCAAACACACACATGTAAGAAGTATAAGAAACACGTGTTAACTTGTCACTAGACTCAAACTTGAGCACCATTGTGAAGGCTCCAATGAATTAAATAACAAAAAGAAAAATCAATGAAAGGAAAAAAACAATGATGGATATTAAAAAGCATTCAAAACAAAACAAAACAAAAAATGGACCAGATAGATATAATATTCCACTGTTTTAATTTTACAGTATCTAGTTATGTATGTTGAGATCAAGTTGTGAGTAAAAAAAAAAAAAAAAACACAGAAAAGAATATATATATATATATATATATATATGTACCAGTTCACCAGCCAATATGGTTGTAAATCCATCAGCTACTCGACCTGAAAGCATAACCATAGCAGCATCCCTATAAAATGAAACAAAAATGTCACAAAAAAAAAATTATAGGAGCTCAACAATTCAATTATACCATGAGGTAAACAGAACTCAATGCAGCAAAACACAAAAAACTTTATTCTAGAACAATTTTGACGAAAATATAAGGAAATCAAGAAGTTATAGGTAGTGTCATTAGTGTGTGCTTGATATAATTAATTGTTTGCTGATTTCACTATATCCCAAAACTAAAATCTCATCATGCTGCAAAAAATAAGAGTTTGAGTCTGGTAGAATATCACCAGATTTACTTTTCCCAAATAACATATAAAACTTGTACCTGATAAATCCCTTATTACCAAATTCAACATTACCCAGGATAAACACCACTTTCCTTCCATGTATCCTTTTTTTTCCATCATGATACTTTTTTTTAAAATGGGAACCTGCAAAATATGAACTGAAGCATGAGAGAACAAGCATAAATAGCAATTTAGCAGAGTAATCATGTTGGAGTATTTTTTTTTTATAAAACATTTATTACTTTTATTCTACTTTGGAATAAATGATCATTCACATCAACTATAAAAATAATATATTCATGAATTAGTTGTCATTTGACTTTCTCGTATAAGTTGACAGGCTTAGCTACTTACTGAGCTTTAGTGATGCATTTCTATTGTTCAATCTTAATTCATAGCTTTAACCATTACCTTAATTGGCTGAAGTTAATGTCTTTAAACAAATTTAACAACTAAACAAACTATGATATTTCTGTTTATATAATTCAATGTTTTACCGGATCCATAATATGTCTATAACATTTATATGTCCAGCTGCCTAAAGGAAATTTTAAAATAAAAAAGGTACTTTTTTTAAGCAAGCGAATAATGTTGCTATTTGTTAGACTTCTTTCTTATTAGAGATCTCACTAGTATAAGCAATAAATATAGAATTTATCTCTAAAGTTTATTTCATTAATAATGATTTATTGGAAATATTATTTTGCGCGAATTTCAAGAAAACTCAAGTTATATCTCTCCTTTATTTCCAACAAATCAGAACTAGGTTTACTGATGATTATACTTTGTCATCCATGCAATGAGTTTATGAGAATTTTACCACACCCAGCAAAATTCTTAAATGTCCTAAATATTTCCAAACATAGTTGTTGCTAAGCCAAGTTGAAGGTAACACAGGTTACCATAATCAAAAACATGCCAACATACAAGGATAGCAGACTTAAGGGGTAATGAAAGTATACATGCTTGCAGACCCAAGGAGTCACTAACCACCCCTACCCTTTAAGGATAGCAGTGCTGGAGCAAGGGCTACATTGGAAATGGTGAAGTGCCCTTCATATCGTTGCAGTTTAATTTTTTCTTTTTCTTTTTTTGGGGGGAGGGGGTGGGAATTAACGTACGTTTTGGCCTTTCTTTTGGGGAATCGTCTTCCTAACATACAAGATGCTAAGCATGATGCAGAAATAGCATGATCTAGACCATTCGAGTATGTGAATGCCACATAGTCCTGCATTAAGTACTAGCATTGCAAGAGATATGGGAAGTCTGATTGACGCTTTGGATAGCCTTTCAATGATGCCTTGATATACACACTTGATACAACTTCAATTCAAAATCTTGGGCCATCTTGTTTGGGGATTAACTATTATATCAATCTCTCAAAATCAACACTTAAACAAGCAAGGAAAGCCCTTTACTAAGAAAATAGATAGGGCTTTTCTCACTTGTT
This sequence comes from Quercus variabilis, assembly GCA_030445155.1. NCBI lineage: Eukaryota > Viridiplantae > Streptophyta > Magnoliopsida > Fagales > Fagaceae > Quercus > Quercus variabilis. Next base: position 916,386 of record CP129448.1, on the reverse strand, counting down.
GCTTTCTTCGCATACTTTCATGCATTAATAGAATAATTAATAGAATACATATATAAAAAGGCTTTCCTTGAGTTTTCAACAAGGCTCGCACTAGGCGCTCACGTTTTTTGGTTTCCCTATAATCGAATATTTTTAAGTTCCACATGTGAACGCCAACAAGTCATCCCCTTCATGGCTCATGTTCAAGCCTCTACCACATCTAACCAAATGAGCCTCTATATCTTTCAGGACACTCTTGCCAATTTAACATACTAACAATGATGCTCTGTTACCAACTATAAGAAATATTTTCAATATCATTTGAGACTAATGAATCGCAAGAGAGGACAATAATTAAAATAATCTTAACAAAGGGACCGAATCCTATTCCTCTCTTCAAATTCAGCTACATCCCATTTCATATGTTTAAAAAAACAAGACATGCCATCTTGTTCCTAATCTACGCCCAAAATAAAAGTCATTCACTTGGTCTTCAATTTTGCTAACAGCTCAAATTAGTAAATTTGATACATTGATGTAATGTTGGGCAAGTATTTTGGCAAATCAAAGAAATTCCCCTGTTGTCCAGCCTAGCTAACAGATGAATAATTTTACTTTCTTTTTGCATGATTTACATACAGGACAGGAAGCTCAAATACTCAAATGCATAATTTTTCACAACACATGAATAATGTAGGAAATGGATTTGACCATTTCAAGCTCCACACAGCGTTGAACCAGATATAGATGCAGAACATATGGACTCCAATTAACTCAACAAAATCTGAAATATCAAATGTAAAAAATTGAAAACAATGAAGGAACCATTTCTATTGAATTTGGTGAACACAGGGTTCTCAAATTTAACAAAGCTTTTACTTGTTATATAACGTTTCTCAAATACTCTACTAGCTTAGTCATATCCAGTGAAGAACCAAGGAAACTTTCTGAATAACTTTCATAGTCCCATCAAAGTAAACCCCCCTTCCCTCAAGAGTCCAGACTATATTGGACAGCCCCAAAAGACAAAAACTTTCAAAGTATAGTGTTGTTTAAATCCTAACTATGCAACCCTCTGAGCCTCATCCATCCCCAATTCAGGAAAAGAAGCATTTCCCACATAAATATCCTCATGTAAAATTCAACAGTCTAATAAGCAAAAGAAAAACTGACTGTACCCTTATAAACCAATAATAATCATCAACTAAACATGCCCTTCATCCATAGCACCAAAAAAAAAAAAAAAGAGATACAAACTATATATAATAACAGAAAAACTATAAAACCCAGATACAATTCGAATTCTACATAACTGGAAAGAAACGAAAAAGGGTCAGAAGGAACGTGCAGATACAGGAGATAAGCTAAGCAGAACCCATCGCCGAGAGCCTTTCAAAAGTTAGCAGAACAACCTTTGTTGGTTACCCAAAAGAGAAACCGACATTAGTTAACTGTGTGAATATATATAATTGAATCTAAGTAGAGCAATAAATATGAGACTACTATAATTCGTTTTCTGTCATCTAAGCAATTTTGTTTGTTTGTTCTCTTCTTCATAAGTTCCCTTTCTATTTTCTGTCTCTCTTTTCCTTTGCTAGGGGAATGTGCGTCATCAATGTCATCGACTGTGAGAGTCTGTGAGTTATGGACTCTCAGAATAAGAAGTCCAAAGGACAGTGCTGTCCATGTTTGAACATTTTTTTGATGAAAATAACGGGGGTTTTTCTGTCTTTTAGTAGTGGATGATTGACTAAGGAATGGGAGTAGCAGGGTGTGCCTTGTTTGTCCGATATAGTCATAGAGAGAGAGACTGACATATATTCGTTGGTATCAAGAAGATGTGGCGCTTTTTGAAGGCTTCAATAATTGAGTCCATCTCTCTCCTTATCATGAACATTGAAGGGTCCCACTACCTCTGATTCCACTCAAGATTCTAGAAAAAAACTATCATTCTTGGAGAAATTATATATTATCATGGTGGATCTATTATTTGTCTATTATTTAACTAAAAAAATTTTATATGTTTAAAATTACTGAGTCAGTAATCAATTTTTGTTTAAAAATAATTTTTAACTCAGCAATTTTAAACAGGTGTGAGTTTTTTAGTAGAATGGTGGATTACAACATTTGTCCATCATGTGGACCTTATTATTTCTCAATTTCTTGCTCTCATGTCTCAACATCCCAAAAGTGTGGACCGGTAGATTTTGTTGACCATGTTGAACGGATGAATATGAAATTTTTTTTTGCAAAAATACTATTTTTGTCCCTTTATTTTGGGGTTGCAATTAATTTAATTCTTACATTTTGGTAACAGTTAATTTTAACTTACAGTCAATTTAATCTCTATCATTATTTCACTAACAAAAAAATCCTTACATGGCTTATAGATTGCACAATTTGCACATTAAAAGTTTACATGGCTAATAAAATATTTTAAAACTCTGAAAAAAAATCAAGATTTTCTCTTGGCGTGCTTGTGTGAATGGCCTTCCCGTGCTCATAAATATGGCTACTAAAGGTATTCAAACTTCCTATGTTTGTCCAATCTGTGATGAGGAGCCCAAAAGCCTTATTCATGCTTTAATCTCTTGTGATTTTGCTCTCTCGGTGTGGTCCCTTTGGCAAGACTGTCCCATTGATTTGCTGCTAAATGCAAAATATTTCAATGATTTGGTGCTCCAACTTTGCTCTACCCTAGCTGCAATGTACCTGGAACTTTTCTTTGCAATTTCCTGGTCTATCTAGTTCAACAGAAACAAGCTCATCCATGATGAGAATAGTTTGTCACCTTTGCAAGTTTTGGAGATGGCTAAGAACATGGTGGAGGATTTCAGGGAGGCCTCCTCGTTGGACTTTCCCTCACTTCCGTCTTCTCAAAGTGGCTGGACTGCTCCTCCGCCGGGCTATTTCAAGATCAATGTGGATGGTGCCTATTCCATTGATGGCAGCGGTGTTTCTGGTGTAGGAGTAATCATTCGGGACGAGTTGGGTGAAGTTGTTGCTGCTCTTTGGAAAGCTCTGCCCATGCACTACCCAGCCGAGTGGATGGAATTTTTTGCTTTGGAACATGGTGTACTCTTGGCTCAGGAATTGAATATGTCAAAGGTGATTTTCGAATCTGATGCCTCTTCGGTCATTTTAGCAGTTACTCAAGCCTACAATGGTGGCATTACGGGACATCTGGTGCAAAGCATTCAGTCCATGAAGTCTATTTTCTCTTGCTGTTCGTTCTACCACGTGAAAAGGGATTACAACAGGGTTGCTCATGAGCTAGCCCAATTTGCTAAGTGTAATCAAGCTTCCAATCTCTAGAAGGGTGTTATTCTGCCCTACTTAGTTCATTTATTTCAATCTGGCCTAAGTTGATTATGTTAGCTTTTGGCCTTTATTGTACTCCTTTTCTTGTGTTAATGAAATACAAGTTTCTCTTCAAAAAAAAATGCAACAAACATGTATGTGCACACTTGGCACACAACCTAAGCAGGATACTCCTCTCTATGCTCCTCCTTTCATGACAGCTTTCAATGGGGCAAGCCACCATAATCTCTAGAAGAATGAGATGTATGGTTTTACTTTCATTTAACATTAAGAGTGGAGAGAGGGCCTAGCCTTATGTACACTAAATATTCACCCATTATTTTTGATGTTTTTGATTGATATTAATATTTTTTGAAGTGGTCTATTTTCCTTTAACTATTATTATTAAGCTTTATATTTTCCTTTTTTTTTTTTTTTGTACAACTAAATATTTTTTTCAAATTTCTCATTCTTCGAATTGGACCAAAGTTGATCGAATTAGAACAAAGTGGATAAAAATGGACTGAAATGCTATGTTAATGTTGCTCAACATGAGTGTAGCAACTAATATATATATATATATTACTATTCAAATTTTAGATATTATATCCTTCAAAAAAAAATTTAAAATATTTTATATAGATATAATCATCACAATACAATTCCTGTTTGTCCTTCGTTTTTGTTTTCCTTTCTACACTTCTTGGGCCGGCATTCTCTCTATTCTATTCGAGCCTCAATTCCTTTTAGGAATGAGTTAGGGGATTTGGATCACAACATTCTCTAGTTGGACAAACTTGTACCAAAGAGGAGAATTCAAGTTAGTTCAACTTGTAAAGTTTTCTGATGGTTGAATGAGAGATCTAGAGTTATCACCAAAAATTGATTGGTGTCTTAGTCTGATGATAAAAAGTTATCATCATGAGTGGACGTCATAGATTGAAACTCTCTAAAAATAAAAAACCCTTGTACCCAAGAGAGGGTAGAAATATAAAACAAGAGTTAGAACAATTCATGGACCAGGTTTGCGGTACCATCAATCCACCTCAATTTATCATGACATATGAAGGTAAAAGGAGCCATTAGTTTTTAGCTTCTTTCTTAAAAATGTATGACTTTGTACCTACACGTAGTAGTAAAAAAATAGAAGCAGTAAGAGCATTGATTTCCCCAACCAATTTGCTATATCTTTTACACAAATACTGCACTTCAAGTCTTCACTCTTCAATGGCCCCCCAGTGAGATTAATTTTCGTGCAATATCTAATATACCAGTTTTTAGTTGTGAAAAATCATATTAGCTACCACCAATATATCTAACATTTTGTTGAATATTTTGACTGCATTGGAGAAGCTTGCTTGTGACATCCAATCCGACCTAATTTTATCATGCACTAGTCATGCTTTCATTGCTTCTTCCAACACCGCCATAGCTCAAAAATATCCTTGATCTCCAATAGATAAATTTCCCCCAAAATAAAAAACCCAACAAGGTAACTATTTCAAAGGCATTGAAACGTAAGCATTGTGACTTGCTCGGAAGTGCACTAAACAATTGGTCATAAAAAGGCAAAGTAAACCATCGTGTCAATCGAAGAATTGCAATTTTGTGCAATTATTTTTATTATGGAATGAATCAATCATTTACTACTTTGATATCATATTAAACAAAATGGCAGCATCATCTAATCTAGAATTTTGTGCAATTATTTTCATTATGGAATGAATCAATCTTATTAAACAAATGGCAGCATCATCTAATCTAGAATTTTCTTTTCAAAAAATCTATTCTAGAATTTCAAGATCCAAATAAATAATTCTTGTACTATGAAATTAAAAAAAAAATGAAGTGTTTGATGCATTAAATTTTTTAAAAAAAGTATTTTAAAGAATTTTTTTTATTATTAAGAAGAGCTAGTTTCTAAAACCTAAACCCTAAACCTCCTCAAAAAAAAAAAAAAAAACAAAAAAAAAAAAAGAGCTAGATTTGGTACCATCATTAAGAAATTATAATAACTTATTCATTTCTACCGTTAAATGTGAAGGACACCTATGGTTTAAAACCAAATTAACCAATGGTTTTATACTATTACATCTTGTATCTTGAAAAATGAGTCCATTATAGGGATTCTTACAGTATGATACTTAAGAGATGGATGAGATGGATTCAAGCAGGAAAGACCTTAGAAAAATGCCAGCATACTAGGTTGTCATGCATCAAAAAATGTCAATGATAAATTCTCATATGAAATGCTAAGAATTCTATAAATTCAACTTTTAATTCTTGTGGATAGGGTTAATTGCTTCCCCCAAATAAAACATAGAGCCAAAAGAAACCAAGGACTAGCATTGAAGAGTTTTAGCAATCGAATGTACTAAATAAACAAATGCAACATTGCATTGTACATATTCATAATAGGCCAAAAAAGGACACGATGGGTATATAAATTGTTGTAAGATTTTTGTCTTCCTAAGTCCCATCACTATCCTTTTGAAATTATATTTTTATCCTCAAAGACAAGTGAGGGTGCCAGCCATTTTAAGTTCACATATGAAAAAAAATCTACATTACGTGAACTCAGGTGCAAACTTCTTCACCAAAAAAGAAAGCTACATTATGTGAAAAAGGCTATTATTTATAATCCCATCAGCAATTCTTTTTTTTTTTTAAAGTCATGGGCCGCACTCAAAGCCCATCAACAGAAGTTTTTGGACTAGGTTTTGCAAGCCCTTCCTGAATCACGTATGAACGCGGTTTGCATTCGGTGCAGTGGGGGCCATTGCCATTGGTGTTTTGTCTGATTTTGATTATTAATGCAAGTTGGGCAAATATGTATATTTTTTTCGTTGGCATCGTTGTATTCCACTACTACGTTATTATACTAATTAAGAGCTCACTGTCATCGAAGCACTCAAAGAGTCAAACAGCATATTCCCCATCCCTTATCACAGATCACAGATCCTTCTGCTCTCAGTTCTCTGTTCTCACAAAGACAGCTTTAGCATTCATTCAATTCTCTCTAATTCAAGAAATGGCGGAAGGTGCTCTGTTCGACGTTGCTAAGGGAATCATCGGGATAGCGGGCAAGCTAGCAGCCAAAGAGATTGCGCTCATCTCTGGTGTCAAAGACGAGATTACAAAACTTGGGGAGACAGTTTCTACTATCAAAGCTGTGCTTTTGCATGCAGAGGCGAAGGAACACAACAGTGAACTGCGTGAAGCGATCAAACCGTGGCTGAAAAGCCTTAAGGACGCCATGTGTGACGCGGATGACTTGCTGGACGAAATCTCCACTGAGGCCTTGCGACGGGAAGTGATGACCCGGGACAAGAAAGCCAAAGAGGTACGCATCTTCTTTTCCAAATCTAATCAGCTTGCATACGATCTTAGAATGGGTCATAAGGTTAAGGCCATGAAGGAGAGGTTTGATGAGATCGCGGCTGCTAGGAATAAGTTTGGCTTAGAAGAACGTTCTGAGGAGAGTCGAGTTCGGTATAAGGCAAGAAAGCAGACTCATTCTCTTTTACCTGCTGAAGATGTTATCGGGAGGGAGGATGATAAGAAGGCTATTATTGAATCTCTGTTGGATTATGCCAATGCTGAAGAGAATGTTTCGGTCCTTCCGATATTTGGAATCGGGGGCCTAGGAAAGACCACTGTCGCTAAACTTGTCTTCAATGATGAAAAAATCAAGAACCATTTTGAGCTAAAATTGTGGGTATGTGTGTCTGATGATTTTGATGTGAAAATAATTGTGGAGAAAATCATGGAGTGCGTCAAAAACAAGAAACCAGAAGACCTTGAAATGAACACATTAGTCAATGATCTTCAAAAAGAAATTAATGGAAAAAGATACTTGCTTGTGTTAGATGATGTGTGGAATGAGGATCGTGAAAAATGGTCTAGCTTGAAAGCTATTTTGAAGGGCGGCACAAGAGGCAGTGGAATATTGTTGACTACACGTAGTGAAAAAGTGGCAGAGATTACAAAATCTAAGCAACCGCACAAGTTAAAGGGTTTAGATGAGCAACAGTCTTTGTCTCTATTTAAGAAGATGGCGTTTAAAGAGGGGGAAGAACCAAAGAATGCAAGCTTTGTAGAAATTGGGAAGGAAATTTTAAAAAAGTGTGTAGGAGTTCCGCTTGCAATAAGAACAATAGGAGGTATGTTGTATTTTAAAAAATCTGAAACAGAGTGGTTATTATTCAAAAACAATGAACTTTCAAAAATACATCAGAATGAGCATGACATTTTACCAACACTAAAGTTGAGTTACAATCATCTCCCGTCACATTTGAAGCAATGCTTTGCTTATTGTAGTCTATTTCCAAAGGATTACAGGATTGACAAATCAAGTTTGATTAATATGTGGATGGCACATGGGTTCATCACGTTGTATGATGAAAAACAATGTCCAGAAGATGTTGGTCATGAGTATTATATGGATTTGCTTTGGAGATCATTCTTTCAAGAAGTTGAAGAAGATGAACTTGGCAATATTTCAAAATTCAAAATACATGATCTCATGCATGATATAGCAATACAAGTAACGGGATCAGAGAGCACCACCATTTATTCAAAAGAGAATGTTATTGACGAGAAAACTCGTCATGTGTCATTTGGGGATACGTTGTACTCATCATCGGAGACTCCGATTTCATTATATAGAGCAAGAAGGATAAAGACATTTCTTTTGCCATGTCAACAAGGGTATGTTACTTCAAATTTGGGTAGTTCAATTTGTAGTGCAATTGTGGCTAGCTTTAAGTTCATACGCTTGTTGGATTTGCATATCATTGGGATTAAAACAATTCCAAGTTCTATCAAAAAGTTGAAACATCTAAGATATCTTGACCTTTCTGAGAATAAAGACATTGAGATGCTTCCTAATTCTATTGTCAAGTTGTACAATTTGCAAACACTTAAACTCTCTGAGTATTCTAAACTTAAAGAATTGCCTAGAGATATTAACAAATTAGTCAACCTCAGGTTTCTTGAGATTGATGGGTGTTCGGGTTTGACTCATATGCCAAATAGACTGGGCCAATTGACTAATCTACAAACATTGTCAAGATTTGTGATGAATAAGGGTAGGATTGATTCAGTGCCTAGGAGTTACGGTGAATTGAAAGAACTTAACAGGCTAAATGAGTTAAGTGGAAATCTGTCAATTGAAAATCTTAAACAAGTAAAAGATGCCCCTTTAGAGTATAAGGATGCAAATTTGAAAGAGAAACAACGCCTTGATAGGTTGAACTTAAAGTGGGTAGCAGAAGATATTAATGAGACGGGTGCTGGTTATGATGACATGTCATTGAAAGCCTTGCAACCACATATAAATATCAAAGCATTGAGTTTAGAGTGGTACGGGGGAGTGATATTTCCACATTGGCTTGTGTCTTTCACAAATCTTGTCCGATGTAATTTAAGTTCATGTAAAAAATGCCAATATCTTCCACCGTTGGACCAATTTCCATATCTCAAATTTATCTTTTTGTACAGATTGGATTCTTTAGAGCACATATCAGATTCAGAGAGAGATAACAATGATTCTTTATTCTACCCATCTTTAGAGAGCCTCCTAATTGAGCATTGCCATAATTTAAAGGGATGGTGGCGGGGAAGGAGGGATTCTCTTCCTTCATTTCCTCGTCTTTCCGAATTAAAAATTTGGGATTGCCCTCAGTTGACTTCCTTTCCTTCATTTCCATATCTTGAAAGATTGATCCTATATAAGTGTAGCTTGAAGCAGTCATTGGAGAGGATGATGATAAACAACAAGACTTCAGGGAATCTACCATCGATTGCTTCTTCTTCTTCTTCTACAATTGTTGCCCCTCTCTCCAAATTAAGTTACATGAATATAGAGAACACGAAAGAAGCTTTGCCAGAGGAGTGCCTACCAAATCTCATTTCTCTCCGTACTCTAACTCTATACAAATGTCCTTTTCCTCAAGGCATGCGATATCTTACGGCACTTCAACATCTGAATGTTTGGGAGTCTGAGGTGGTTGATTTATCCAATGATTGGGATGAGATGGAATGGCAAGGACTTACGACCCTTCTCTCTTTGGAATTCTTTGACCTTCCGAAGTTGGTCTTTCTCCCGATGGGGCTTCAATATGTCAGCTCTCTACAAAAACTCCAAATTTGGCGTTGTCCTAGTTTGATAGCTATACCAGAGTGGATCTGCAAACTTATATCTCTTCAATCACTTGAAATTTGGTACTGCCCTAATTTGGAATCATTGCCAGAAGGAATTGGTGCCCTTACCTCTTTGCAAACACTAGACATTGGAGGATGCCCCATCTTACTGAAAAGATGCAAGAAGCAAATCGGTGAAGATTGGCATAAAATTTCTCACATTCCCAATTTGAAAGGAGATCTGTCTCGGCAAGAAAGAAGAACCAGGTATATAAAAGTCACAATTTTATTCCCAACCTTCAATTAAAAAAAAAAAAAAAGATCCAAAAGCCCCAGTTCTTCTTCTCCGTTGTTCTCTCTCAACGGCTGTATTTCTTGGTGATTAAATTTCAGATAAAGAAGACCCAAGTGAAGAAATTTTAGATGAAGAAGAACCAAACGAAGAAGCAAAGAAACCTGCTCTTAAGAATTGGGACTTAATTAAAGCTTTTGGGTGCTGCAATTGTTCAACAACTCAACAACTCACTCACTGGTACTTTCTCCTTTCTTTTCTATCTCCTCATAATTTTCTCATTCTTTAACTTATATCTTTGCATGCCAAGGAAAAAAAAAAATAATGTGAACTTTCTTTCATCTAATTTCTTAGATTTTAGTAAATTCCATCTTTGGATTTTCAACCGGGCTGATGTGGTGATGTATTTGATTTGCTTAGTTTTCCATTGCGTAGACAGAGTCAAAATTGACAAAAGGTAATATTACTAGGAAAATTAAATCAGATAACCATGCCGTAGGAATCAGCTCATTGTACAAGTATTTTGTTGCTTCAATTCCATTTTATATAAAGCTTCCAATTTGCTGTTGTCTACAGATAATCACATGTATCACAATTTATTATCTAAGTTAAATCACCATTGAATCATGCTTTATAATAAAATATAATTTTCAAGTATCACGGTTTTATTTTGAAAAATAGCTTGATATTTAGAAGGAAAATATCATTTACCAAAACTATAAGATTGAATTTAATCAACTATCTTGTTGGCTATATTTCGTGCCAAATTTACTTGTAATTTAGCATTTAGAAACCCTGTATTTAGGTGGAAATCATGTATAGGTAGTGTGTGAGAGAGTGTGAACAAATGCTCAATACTGTGCAGTGAAGTAGGAACTCGCGACTGGATCTTGCAAGTGGCTCGCGACTAGCAAGCAGTCAGAAGATGCACACAAGTGAAGCATGCAGAGAAGTTGAACCGTCATGCTAGATGTAGCACTACAGGACAAAAAGTCCAAATTGGCCATTCAGTTAGCTCGCGGCTTGAACTCGTGACTCAGTTAAGTCGTGAGGCCAAGTCTCCAGCCAGCTTTGTTTTGGAAAAACTGACTCTACGCATTCCTTTCTCATCCCAATATAAATACCCCTCATACCTATGAAATGTAGAGAGTTTCTAGAGAGAATTTTGAGAGAGAAGCCCTAGAGAAAAACAAGATTGACTCATCCACAATCTTTACATGGAGACTCTTCAAATTCCTTTACTCTCACCCTCTCCATTGTTACATCCTTGAGAGGTTCATTACCTAAATCCTTTTCTCATCATACTAATATCTGTAGGAAGACTATTTGGTGCTTGGGAAGCAGTTAAGAGGGGACTAATGGATATTGGTTGATGCTATGGGTTATAGCGGAATTCGGTAAGCTAAAGAAGACAAAAGTTTGGTGTAACCTCGTTGAAGTAAGAAACTTGGAGGGCTTAGGTGCTATTCATGTATCCCAATTTCATTCTTTAGTGGATTATTGACCACCCGCTTGGAGGGCGGCAGAGAGGTTTTACGCCGAGGACTTCGGTTTCCTCTTCAATAATATTTCGCTGTGTTGTCTTTGTATTTGCATCTCTCTTCTCTTAATCTTTTCCATTTAATTTCTACTGTGGTTGTGATTTTATTTGGTTTGGATTGGTTTATCAATTCTGATTTAGCTTATATTCATATTCTGCACATATATTGTTTGATATTAAGCTTGAATTGGTAATTTGTAATTTGGGGGTCTAAACATTTATAGTATTTTATACGTTATTCGAACATTCAAAAACAATGAAACATCTAAATTTGTCTCAGTATGTTGGTTCTAATATTGTTGATTGGTTTAAGCTATAAAAAAATTAAAAAAAAAAAAAAAATCTCCCTTTGACATGTTTTATAACATGAAATATACTTAATAGAGATCAAGCACCTATTAAATATTTTTATTGTCATTACTTAGTAAATACTGCAGTTGAGACAAATCTTTTTTATTTTATTTTTAAAGCTAGTTTTTTTTACTGATAGTGACAGTAGAACCTGATGCGTCATTTTAATGAAGGTGTTTTAGGCTTTTACCATGTACATTTGTATAGCCAGCTTCTACAACAATATGTGGCTTTCTCAAGTGAATTATCAATGGAGCTTTCTCAAGTGAATTATCAATGGAGGTAACTTGTATACAATATTCTAACCTCCCTCTCCAGTGTCCAATGTCCTTTGCCCTTTTTTCTTTCGTTTCTTCTTTCACATCTTCAAGATGTGAGCGTAGTTAATGATTGTTTGTCATTTGATGCTTTCATTTACATACTAATATCAATTCTTGTTTTATTGTATTTCACATGCTTTCATGTAGTGTGCAAATTGCTTCAAGAATCCTGTGAAAGGTGAGCGTATGTATCTAAAATCATTATGGTTTTAACTTTTAACTAAGCTGCTCACATCCCAGAGATAGGAATTTCTTTTGGAAGGATTTAACTCCAGTGTGTAGGTATTAAGTAAACAAAAAAAAAGTTCCAAAACTCCAAATGTATAGGTAATATACTACAGAACCAAATTTATCAAATACTAATCTAGTCCTCTCTTTAACTTTACCCTCTGGTTTCAAGTTGATGAGTTTATCATTTATTGGATTCTATATGCAAAAGCCTGAGGAGAATTGAATACGAAAGCAGGTAAGAGTTTAAGTGTGCATGTTTTTTTCCAAACTAGCCTAAAATAAGTTCGTTCTGAAACTAGGAGAAAATTATGGTAACTATCTTCTTCCTTAACTAATTAAATCTTTCCTTATAGGTTTGGTTTCAATTTCAGAGTTTTTTGTTTTCTTGCAACATGATAGGCAACAACAACAACAAATCATTAATCCCAAATATTGAGGTCAGCTATGGATCCTCATTTCCTCTCAAAAGTTTTTCCTTTTTTGCAATGTGGTAGAAAACTTATTATTCACTTTTTTATTTCTCAAACTTTGGTCTGATATGTTATCATGGATGAAAGCTATAGCTTGGTGTTACCACTCAAAGTATTCCCTCCTTTTCATGGTGAATGATTCTTGGACTTCTCAACAAGGGTTGCTTGGAGAGTTCCACTACTTAATAAAGACGGCATTCCTTTCATCCTTGAATTAATTTCTTAAGGTTGCTTAGCATACCATGGAATTATTAGAAATATGGCTCCTGTGAAATATCACATGAATCTAACACCTTGTTGGAATTTTTGTTTACTTCTGTGTCTGATAGGTTCAGACTTGCTGTTATATTTGTATTTCTATTGTGAAGTGTCATTCTTTTGTTGTCCTGAGTTGCTATTATCTTAGAGCTCTGTCCGCTGGTTCAGACTTGCTGCTGTGTTTGTGTTGCTGGTTTTTAGCCTGGTTTCAATGAAATTTCTACTTGATTATCAATAATAAATAAATAAATAAAATTTAGCACCATATATTCTCAAGAACAGGGGTTCCTAACTTGTTTAATGGCTTTTAAATTGAAAACTAGACAAGAGCAGCTATTAGACAGAAGAGAACAAATGATTTTATTTTCAACAATTTGAGTTCCAAAGTAAAATTATAAGGTCTTTACAAAAATTGGACCCTTTTCTTTATTTTTCATAAAAAATTCCAATTATGTTATATAAGTATATTTTTTTCTGGGCAGAAGTTGTCTTTCAAGGTGAAGGCGAGACTGTTCACCTAATTGAGAAAGGTCAATGGTTTTAAAGATGAATGTCGTCTTTTGTGGTCGTGGGATGTTGGAATGGATACCAAGGCTTATTTGACTAAACTCACTGGTATTATCTCGTTTCCAGTTTTTTACCCTTTCGCATATTAAGACAAAAAACATGTTACTTTTCCTTCATCGTTTTCTTCTTTCTAATAAATTGCTTCTTTGTATCTCAAATTGTGTTGATGAGATGTGTATTTGATGTGCTTCAACTACTGTTTAAACAAAGTAAAATTTGGCTCAAGGTAATATTGCAGGGAGAATTAAATCTTGCATCCATGCTGCTAGAATTAGCTCATTTGAAGGAATTTTTCTGGTTCAAATCCCTTTTACTCCCAACCTTCAATTAAAAAAAAAAAAAAAAATCCAAAGCCAATTCTTCTCTATGCATTGTTCTCTCTAAACGTCTGTATTTCTTGGTCATTAAATTTCAGATGAAGAAGAGCCAAATGAAGCAAAGAAACTTGCTAATAAGAATTGGGACTTAATTAAAGCTTTTGGGTGCTGCAATTGTTCAACAGCTCACGCATTGGTAATTTGAACTTTCTTTTCTTTTCCTTTTCCCCCTTTATCTGCTCATAATATTCTCATAATTTAACTTATATCTTTGCATGTTTAGGAAAAAAAAATAATGTGGACATCCTTTCATCTAATTTCTTACATTTCAATAGATTCCATCTTTTTATTTTCAACTGGGTTAATGTGGTGATTTATCTGATGTGCTTTGTTACCCATTGTGTAAATAGAGTAAAAATTGGCACAAGGTAATATTACTAGGAGAATTGAACTGAGTAACGATGCCATAAGAATCAACACAACGTACAGGTATTTTGTTGCTTCAAATCCTTTTTATATATATAAGCTTCCAATTTTCTGTGATGTCTACAGATAATGCCATTTATCACAATTTGCTATCTAAAGTTAAATCACTATGACATCATGCTTTATAATAAAATATAATTTTTGAGCATCATGGTTTTATATGTTACCGAAACATCAAACTATCTAAGTTTTATCAGTTTGTTGATTTTAATATTGTTGGTTGGTTTGAGCTAAAAAAACAAGAATTCTACCATTGACCTATTTTATAACACCAAATATACTTTATAGAGATCAAGCACCTATTCATTATTATTATCGTCATTACAGACTAAATATTGTAGTCAAGACAAATCCTTGTTTATTTTTTTAAAGCTATTTTTTCTACTGATAGTAACAGTAAAACCTGATGCATCATTTTAATGCAGGTGCTGCCGGCTTTTATCATGTACATTTATATAGCCAGCTTTCTACAACAATATGTGGCTTTCTTAAGTGATTCATCAAAGGAGGTAACTCACATACAATATCCTAACTTCTCTCTCAAGTTTCCTTTTTCCTTATTTCTTTTGTTTCTTCTTTCACATCTTCAATATGTGAGTGTAATTGATGATTGTGTGTCATTTGTTCCTGTCCATTTACATACTAACATCAATTCTTGTTTTATTGTATTTCACATGCATCAGCACAAGACAAGCAAGAAGTGGAGAGTAAATATAGGGCCCCATGTATAAGTGATGTAGTGCTTTTAATCTCAAAGTACATAGAGATACGGGGATGATTGCTTTCATATAGTCTGCATATAGCCTCAAGACTCCTGTGAAAGGTATACCTACTTATTTAAAATCGTAATGGTTTAACTACTGCTTTTGTATATTTTAGTATTTTAGATTTTCAACTTTGACTTCTCCTGTCTGAATCTGTTTCTAGATATAATTTTTGTATGCCCTTTTTTTCCCTCTAAATATCCAAAGATACTTCCCCTAGTAAAGCGGGAGAGGTTTCACTAGTTCATGTAGCATGCGAGAATGCATGCATCATAGTGCTTCTTTTAAGACAATTTAGCTTTATCTATTGAATGGGAAAGGGAGAGGAAGAGGAGGAATTTAATTCCTGTGAACCAAAATAATATGGGACATATGATTGGAAACTACTTTGTATATCTTTTCTCACTTATTTGTAAAATGCCGGAGGAAATAGGTCAAGAGTGCATTAAGTTGCTCACATCCCAGAGATTGAAATTTCTTTTGGAAGGAATTAGCTCTTGTGTGTATACTGGTTTCTCATATCCCTCCAAATTTCTCAAGTAATTTTTTTATCAGTAAAGAAGTTATCAGATGCTAACTCATTCTCTCTTAACTTTGCCTTTTTGGTTTCAGGTTGATGAGTTTATCATTTTTTGGCTCTATATGCAAAAACCTGAGGAGAATTGAATACTAAAGCAGGCAAGAATTTAAGAGTGCGTGTTTTTTTCCATACTAGCCTATACGAGGTTTACACAGAAACTAGGAGAAAACAATGGTAACTATCTCATTCCTTACCAAATTAAATCTTTCCTCATAAATGGCTACAATTTTTGAGTTTTTTTTTTTTTTTTCTCTAGCAAAATGATAGGCAACGACAACAACAAAGCGTTAGTCCCAAATTTTGAGGTTAGCTATGGATCCTTATTTCCTCTCAAAACTTTTTCCACTTTTGTAATATGGTAGAAACTTATTACTTCACTCACTTATTCACTTTTTTATTTCTCAAACTTTGGACTGATAGGTCATCATTGATGAAAGCTATGGCTTGGTGTTACTACTCAAAGTATTCGCTGCTTTTATGGATAGCTTCATTTCATCTTTGGATTAATTTCTTAAGGTTGCTTAGCATACAGTGGAGTTATTTTAGAGATATGGCACCTGTGAAATATCACATGAATCTTGCACCTTGTTGGAATTTGCTTTTTAGGGCTCTGTCTGATAGGTTCTTACTGGTGTATTTGTATTGCTCCTGTAAAGTGTCATTCTTTTGTTGTCCTGAGTTGTAATTGTCTTAGTGCTATCTGCTGGTTCAGACCTGCTGTTATATTTGTGTTTCTGGTTTTCAGCTTGGTTTCAATGAAATTTCTGCCTGAGTATCCAAAAATAAAATAAATAAAATCTAGCACCTTCTATTCTCAAGAACAGGAGTTCCTAACTTGTCTAATGGCTTTTAAATTGAATACTAGACAACAATAGCTATCAGACATAAGAGAACAAATGATTTTATCTCCAATGATTTGAGTTCCAAAGTAAAATTACAAGGTCTTTACACAAATTGGACCCTTTTTCTTCATTTTTCATAAAAAAATTCCAATTATGTTATATAAGTAAATTCTTTTTAGGGCAGAAGTTGACTTTCAAGGTAACGGTGAGACTGTTCACCTAAATGAGAAAGATCAATGCTTTTAAATGCAAACTTCTTTTTGTTGGATTCTGAGAGTAGCCAATAGGGCTGCCCATGTTCTCGCTAAATGGTCTATATGTAATTGGATAATTAGTTCTTTTGATGTTAGTAACTGCCCCCCTATCTCAGTGATGTTCTAAGGGTGGAGGCATGTTCATTGTTTGTTGTGTAGTCCTTTTCTCTAATAAAGATTTGCAATTCATCAAAAAAAAAAAAAAAAAAATCCAAAAGCCCAATTCTTCTTCTCCATTGTTCTCTCTCAACGTTTGTATTTCTTGGTGATTAAATTTCAGATGAAGAAGAACCAAATGAAACCATTGGGTGCTGTAATTGGGACTTGATTAAAGCTTTTGGGTGCTGCAATTGTTCAATAACTCAACAACTCACTCACTGGTAATATCAACTTTCTTTTCTTTTCCTTTTTCCCCCTTTATCTGCTCAGTTTTCCTTCATCCAGTTTCTTACATTCTAATAAATTCCATCTTTGTATTTTCAACTGGGTTGATGAAGAGGTTATGTATTTGATGTGCTTTGTTTCTCGTTGTTTATACAAATTCAAAATTGGCACAAGCTAATATTAGTAGGAGAATTGAATAAGGCAAAGTTGCATTCGGCACTGGAATCTGGTAGCCAAGCCATAGGAATTAGCTCATTGTACAGGTATTCTGTTGCTTTAATTCCTTTTTATATATATAACCTTCCAATTTTCTGTTATGTCTACAGATTATACCATGTCTCACAATTTGTTATCTTAGTTAAATCACTATGACATCATGCTTTATAATAAAATATAATTTTTAAGCATCATGGTTTTATTTTTCAAATGTATCTTGATATTTAGAAAGAAAATGTTACCAAAACAACGAACTAACTAAAAGTTTTCTCACTTTGTTGATTTTAATATTGTTGGTTGGTTTGAGCTAAAAGAAAAGAATTCTACCTCTGATATGATTTATAACATCAAATATCAAGCACTTATTAATTATTGTTATTGTCATTACAAACTAATTATTGTAGTCGAGACATCCATTTTTTTAAGATATTTTTTTCTACTAATAGTACTAGCAGAACCTGATGCATCATTTGAATACGGGTGTTTCAGGCTTTTATCATGTACATTTGTATGGCCAACTTTTTACAACTAAGTGGCTTTCTCATGTGAATTATCTTTGGAGGTAGCTTATACAATATCCTAACCTCCTCCCCTAGTGTTCTTTGTCCTTTTTTTCTTTCGTTTCTTCTTTCACATCTTCAAGATCTGAATTATCAATTCTTGTTTCTTGTATTTCACATACATTGGTCTAGGACTAGAAATAAAGAGTAAATATATAGGACCCCATGTATAAGTGATGTAGTGCTTTTAATCTCAAAGTACATTGAGATACATGGATGATTGCTTTCATAAAGTGTGCAAATAGCCTCAAGACTCCTATGAAAGGTGAGCAAATGTATCTAAAATCATAATGGCTATAACTTTTAACCACTGCTTTTGTATATTTTAGGACTTTAGATTTGCAACTTTAACTTCTCCTGTTTGATATTTTGTACATTTTTTTTTCCTTCTAAATATCCAAAGATATTTCCCCGGTAATGCGGGAGCTGTTTCACCAGTTTGTATAGCAAAAGAGATATGCTTGCATCATAGTGCTTGTTTGAAGAAATTCTGCTTTATCGGTTGAATGGGAAAGGGAGAGGAAGAGGAGGATTTAATTCCTGTGAACCAAAATAATAAGAAACATATGATTGGAAACTTGTTTGTATATCTTTTCTCACATATTTGAAAAATGCCGGAGGATATAGGTCAAGAGTGCACTGTGATGCTCACATCCCATCCCAGAGATTGGAATTTCTTTTGGAAGGATTTAACTCCAGTGTTTCTACAGGTTTCTCAGTAAAGATGTAAGTATTAATTAAACTAAAAAATAAGGTCCGAATATATAGCTAGTTACTACAGAACCAAATTTATCAAATACTAATCTAGTTCTCTCTTAATTTTATCCTTTGGTTTCAGGTCGATGAGTTTATCATTCATTGGATTCTATATGCAAAAGCCTGGGGAGAATTGAATACTAAAGCAGGCAAGAGTTTAAGAGTGAATGTTTTTTTTTTTCCAACTAGCCTATACGAAATTTACACAGAAACTTGGAGAGAATTATGGTAACTATCTCGTTCCTTACCTAATAAATTCTTTCCACAGAGAAACTTGGAGTGAATGTTCTTTATTTTTGTTGTTTTTCTTTCAATATGATAGGCCATAACAATAACAAATAGTTAGTCACAAATATTGAGGTCAGCTATGGATCCTCATTTTCTCTCAAAACTTTTTCAGTTTTTTGCAACATGGTAGAATACTTATTACTTCACTCACTTAATTCACTTTTTTATTTCTCAAACTTTGGTTTGATAGGTTATCATGGATGAAAGCTATAGCTTGGTGTTACCACTCAAAGTATTCTCTGCTTTTAAGGATAGCTTAATTTCATGGTGAATTAATGATTCTTGCACTTCTCAACCAG
The DNA here is from genome assembly GCA_030445155.1 of Quercus variabilis. Taxonomy (NCBI): domain Eukaryota; kingdom Viridiplantae; phylum Streptophyta; class Magnoliopsida; order Fagales; family Fagaceae; genus Quercus; species Quercus variabilis. Next base: position 897,188 of record CP129448.1, on the reverse strand, counting down.
TAAGACTTCATTGAACAAGGATTGCTTGGAGAGTTCTGTTACTTCATAACGAAGGTATTCCTTTCATCTTTGGATTAATTTATTAAGGTTGCTTAGCATACCATGGAGTTATGTTAGAGATATAGCACCTGTGAAATATCATATGAATCTAGCACCTTGTTGGAATTTTTTGTTTAGTGCTCTGCCTGATAAGTTCATGCTTGCTGGTATATTTGTGTTGCTATTGTCAAGTGTCATTCTTTTGTTGTCCTGAGTTGTAATTGTCTTAGTGCTCTGTTTGCTGGTTCAGACTTGCTGTTGTATATGTGTTGCTGGTTTTCGGCTTGGTTTCAATGAAATTTCTGCCTCATTATCCAAAAATAAAATAAAATAAAATCTAGCACCTTCTATTCTCAAGAACAGGAGTTCCTAACTTTTCTAATGGCTTTTAAATTGAATACTAGACGACAAAAGCTATCAGACAGAAGGGAACAAATAATTTTATTTCCAACAATTTGAGTTCCAAAGTAAAATTGTAAGGTCTTTACACAAATTGAACCCTTTTTCCTCATTTTTTGTAAAAAAATTTCCAATTATGTTGTATAAGTAAATTCTCTTCTGGGCAGAAGTTGGCTTTCAAGGTGAAGGCAAGACTGTTCACCTAAATGAGAAAGACCAATGCTTTTAAAACATGAACTTCCTCTCTTTGTGGTCTTGGGATGTTGGAATGGATACCAAGGCTTATTTGATTGAACTCACTGGTATTTTTCGCATTTCCTTTTTTTACCCTTTAACTGCTCTTAGGATTTTTGATCTTTAATTTATGACTTTTGCATCTTAATAAAAAAAACATGTGACTTTTCCTTCATCGTTTTCTTCTTTCTGATAAATTGTATCTTTGTTTCTCAAATTGAGTTGATGGGATGATGTATTTGATGTGCTCCAACTATTGTTTAAAAAGAGTAAAATTTGGCTCAGGGTGATATCTAGGTAATATTGCAAGGAGAGTTAAATCTTGCAACCATGCTGCTGGAATTAGCTCATTGTATAGGAATTTTGCTGCTTCAAATCCTTTTTATATGTAAGCACCTAACTTGCTGTTATATCTTCAAATCAAAATCATAATAATAATAATGGCTCACAATTTTTTCTAGTAGCTTGGTCTTCTTTGAAAACACAACTTGATTTTTTAAATCATTTGATAAATTCCAATAAAATGGAAAATGTTCCTATACGTTATCAAAACAGCAAACTACTATATTTTTCTCACTATCAATTTTTATATTATAGGTTGCTTGGGAAAGAAAAAGAACCAAAAAAAAAAAAAAAATCTCTGGCATTTGTTTCATAACACTAATATCATATATTATAAAACTAGAGATCCAAAAATATTTTAATTATTGGTGTTGCTATGACAGAATAAATAATATAGTTAGCACTATTTTTTTGTGAAGAAATCCTTTTTACAGAGATATTAGCAATAGAACTTCATGCATCATTTTAATGTGTGCTTCAAGCTCTGATCATGTCCATTTATATTGGCAGTTTTTCACAAAAATCCATAGCTTCCTTTAGTGAACCATCCAAAGAGGCAACTCATACAATATCCTAATTTCTATCTCTAGTCCTTTTTGTCATTTGCCCCTTGTTTCTTCTTTCACCTCTTTAAGACTTGATTTTTACTTGTAGATTGTTTGTCATTCCATATGACTTCTTGTTGTCAGTTTATGTACTAATATCTATTCTTGATTTGTTCCATTTCACATGCTAATATGATGAGAAGTGTAGAGTAAATGATAATCCATGTATAAGGTGATGTAGTGCTTCTAATTCCATAATTACATTGAGATACATGGATAATTACTTTGACAAAGTATGCAAATAACCTCATAACTCTTGCAAGAGGTGAGCCTATGTATCTGAATTAGTAATGGTTTAACAGTTGCTTAGGTATTCCAGCACATTAAGTTTGGAATTTTTTACTTGTCATGGTTGTGTCTGTTTCTATGTATTGTTATTTGAAGATAGTTTAACTTTATATATTGAGTTAAAAAGGTGCAAGGAAGGAAAATATATTTCTGGTAAAGAATAAATAATTCCTAATGAATTCTCATTTTAAAGGAGGAATTTGATTTTCATGATCCAAAATAATGTGACCATTTGTTTGGATTTTTGTTTTTTTGTTTTTATTTTTATTTTTATTTTTTTATATATCTCTTCTCACGTATTTAGTAGAAAAAATCCAGGTGGAAATTTGTCAAGAGTAGACTAAGCTTTTCACATCCCAGGGTTCAAAATTTATTTCAGAAGGATTTAATTCGTGTGTTTACAGGTGCACACATCTCCATTCTCAGTTCCCTTCAAATTTATTAAATACCAGATTAGTTCTCTCTTAGCTTTTCCCTTTGGTTTCAGGTATGGGGACTTTATTAGTTATTGGGTTCTATACTTCTATATGCAAATGCCTAAGGATAATTGATAATACAGCAGACAAGAGTTTAGTAGTGCATGTTTTTCTAAATCTACTTGGTACAAAAATTATGCAGAAACTAAGAAAAAGAATGGTAATTATCTCTTTCCTAACCTAATTAAATCTTTCCTCATAGATTAGGTTTCAATTTTGAATTTTCTTTTTCTTGAAATATGGTAGAAAAAGTATTACTTTCTACATTCTCTTTTTTTAATTTATCCTTCTCTTTGTTTTTTGGCAATATGCATGGCATGGTAGATAAATTTTTACTTTTTCACTTATTCTCCTTTAAATTTATTTCTTAAACATTGGTCTAATAGGTTCCCATGAATGAAGACCATGCTTTTAAGGATAGTTTAATTTCATGGTGAGTGATTCTTGGACTTATCAACCAGTAAGAATTCATTTAACAAGGTTTGCTTGGAGAGTTCTGTTACCTAATATTGAAGGCATTTGGCATTCTTTTCATGTTTGGATTAATTTTGTAAGGTTGCTTGGCATACCATGGAGTTATATTAGAGATGTGACACCTGTGAAATATCACATGAATCTATCAACTTGTTGGAATTTTTTGTTTAGTGCTCAGTCTGATAGGTTCAAGCTTGCTGGTGTATTTGTATTGCTGTTGTAGAGTACTAAAGTGTCATGCTTTTGTGGTCCTGAGTTGTAATTGTCTTAGTGCTCTGTCTGCTGGTTCAGACTTGCTGTTGTATTTGTGTTGCTGGTTTTCAGCTTGGTTTCAATGAAATTTCTGCCTGATTATCCAAAAATAAAATAAAATCTAGCACCTTCTATTCTTATAAATATTCCTATATGTTATTGAAACAGAAAACTTCTATATTTTTCTCACTATCAATTTTTGTATTATAGGTTGCTTGGAAAAGAAAAAGAAAAAAGAAAATCTCTGGCATATGTTTCATAACACTAATTATAATATATTATAAAACTAGAGATCCAAAAATCTTTTAATTATTGCTGTTACGATGACAGACTAAATAATATAGTTAGCACTATTTTTTTGTGAAGCAATCCTTTCTATAGAGATATTAGCTACAGAACTTGATGCATTAGGGGATATTAGCAACAGAACTTGATGCATCATTTTAATGTGTGCACTTTCAAGCTTTTATCATGTACATTTATGTTGGCAGTTTCTCACAACAATCCATAGCTTCCTTTAGTGAACCATCCAAATAGGCAACTCATACAATATCCTAATTTATCTCTCTAGAGTCTTTTTTGTCATTTCCCCCTTGTTTCTTCTTTCACCTCTTTAAGACCTGATTTACTTGTAGATTGTTTTTCATTCCATACGACTTCTTGTTGTCAGTTTATGTACTAATATCTATTCTTGATTTGTTCCATTTCACGTGCTAATATGATGAGAAGTGTAGAGTAAATGATAACCCATGTATAAGGTGATGTAGTGCTTTCTAATTCCATACTTACATTGAGATACATGATAATTGCTTTGACAAAGTACGCAAATAAACTCATGACTCCTGTGAGAGGTAGCCTACGTATTTGAATTAGTAATGGTTGAACAGTTGCTTTTGTATTCCAGTACATTAAGTTTGTAAATTTTTGCTTGTCATGGTTGTATCTGTTTCTAAGTATTATTATGCATGCATCAGAATTGATATTTGAAGATATTTCCCCATGGTCTTGGCACTCATTGATGAAGACAAAAGGTGTTGGAAGGTTGATTTTGTTAGAAGAACCTACCTACCTTTTAAGTAGACATCACCCTAAACATCCCTCTTAGCTACACCCTCCTAGATGATCAAATAATATGAATTGGAAGCAAGAAAGGTGAATTCTCTGTCAAAAGCGTTTACTATGTAGCACTTCCAATCATTCATCCATCTAATGAGGGTGAAAGCTCAAGAGATGATCCTCGCTCCCCTCTCTGGAAAAGGATGTGGCACCTCAACATCCCAGCAAAGATCAGAATCTTCACCTGGCTTGCCTAAGAACCAGAGGAGTAAGCACATATGGTATTTGCCCTGTTTGTGACTTGTGCCCTGAAAGTCCTCCGCATGCCCTCATACAGTGTGACACTCCCAAAGAGGTGTGGAGCAGTTGTCTAAACTGTCCAGTAGATTAGGAGTCAAATTCTGGGGATTTTACTGATCTAGCGTTTCAGTTCATCACCAATGGCATCACTCAAGACTTGGAAACTTTTTTTGTCACAGCCTGGCCTATTTGGTACAACCAGAATCAGATGGATCATGAGTCAATCTCATCACTTCCCATCCAAATATGGGAAACTGCTAGGAGAACTGTCAAGGACTGCAAAGGTGCCCTTATCCACTGCATTTCAGCTGAAATCTAACCCAACTTTGTGCTGGACTGCCCCACCTCCTGGCACTCACAAATATGGTAGAAAAAATATGTCTTTCTACCTTCTCCTTTTAATTTATCTTTCTCTTCTTCATTTTCTTGGCAATAAGCATGGATTGGTAGAAAATTTGCTACTTTCTCACTTATTCTCTAAATTTATTTCTTAAATGTTGATCTAATAGGTTCTCATAAATGAAGACTGTTGGCACTTAGAGACTTCTTAACTTGATTAGTTCCGTGAACAAAAGGATTGTTTGGTGAATTTTGTAAAATCGTAAATGATGTCGCGGAAGCCTGAAGAGAAGCACACACGATGCTTTCTTTGATGGACAGAAACTAAACTGTTAGTTTCTGGGTAGTAAACCTCGAATCTACGAGGGGTTCCTTGAATCCACAAGGTAATAAGTCTGGAATCCACCAGAGAACACAAAAGACACACGTCTAAATTTTTATTGATAATAAACTATCAAAAACGTTTACAGACTTAAGGGTCTATTTAAGGACTCTTTAAAACTTGACTGACAAGAAAATATAATCTAAAATAACTCCTAATTGATACCTAACCATAATAGGAATCAAATTTGACCTAAAAACTATTTAATATACCTAAAAACAAGGAAATAAATCACCTAAACCTAAAATAACGTTTTTTTACATAAAAATACCAAAAATAATAAATTACAATAATTAAATAGAAATTGTGTCCTACATCAGACCCCTCCACTTGAAACAAACTCGTCCTCGAGTTCGTCTTTGAAATCTGAAATCTCCCATGCCAAGAGAACAAATACCTTGAATACTTCATCTTCTTTATCTTCTTGCCAAACTTGAAAGTCATTAATTGGACAACTTGAACTTTTTCTCCCTTAATCTTCATGTAATTGACAATATTCACCAAATAAGAGTCAATGATAAAATCAAATTTTTCCACCCCAATAAAATCAATAAACTGTGTTTTGGTGTCGCCCAATAAAATAATAGGAGTTTGAATGTTGCAATCATCTAACTTGATTTCATCGAGATCGTTGACAACTCCCTCTATAATTTCTTCTTTAATAGTCTCCACTATCTCAACTTCAAGATCTTTCTCTATAATGGGGTCTTCATTAATCTCCTCTACAATCTTGATTTCAGATTCTTCTTTGACATTTTCATATTCTTCAAGAACAATATTTGCTTCAACATGTAAGTCTTCCTTTAATGGTGGAATATTTGGCTCTTCAAAATAATTCAAATATGAACTTCTTGGCCAATAATAATCTTGTATTGTATACGACAAGATTTCTTCACAATCCAAAGGATAAAATTTGATAGCAAGCATCTTTTTCATCCTTGGCCACGATCGAATTTTGTCTTTACCTTGTCGAATTCTATCGGATTGTACTCGTTCCCACCAACATAAGGCATACTTACTAAGTTTATACAAAGCAAGTCCAACTTTTCTCTCATAACAAATATTCTCATAGTCAAATAAATCCTCTAGATCAAGTAACCAATCAAGAAAATCTTCTTTTAAAAAATAACCATTAAAACTTGCAATTCTCTTATAAGGTCTATATGAAATTTGCTTACCAATAGGTTGCCCCTGAGTTATGTCTCCGCTGCAGTTATCCCTATTGTTTCCATTCTTCAATGGCGCCATCCTAGCATAGATATTTGTGAGTGCTTGTTGTACGTCACGTAATACTCGCTAAGCTATTCGTCGTTGTTGTGGTGGTGGTTACCGTCTCGCCGGTTAGCAATCAGACCAAGGTAAGTCAAGGCTCTGATACCAACTGATGTCGTGGAAGCCTGAAGAGAAGCACACACGATGCTCTCTTTGATGGACAGAAACTAAACTGTTAGTTTCTGGGTAGTAAACCTCGAATCCACGAGGGGTTCCTTAAATCCACAAGGTGATAAGTCTGGAATCCACCAGAGAACACAAAAGACACACGTCTAAATTTTTATTGATAATAAACTATCAAAAACGTTTACAGACTTAAGGGTCTATTTAAGGACTCTTTAAAACTTGACTGACAAGAAAATATAATCTAAAATAACTCCTAATTGATACCTAACCATAACAGGAATCAAATTTGACCTAAAAACTATTTAATATACCTAAAAACAAGGAAATAAATCACCTAAACCTAAAATAACGTTTTTTTACATAAAAATACCAAAAATAATAAATTACAATAATTAAATAGTAAATTGTGTTCTACATCAGTAAATAAGACATTTGCTTTCACCTTAGCTCTAATTTCTCAATGTTGCTTACCGTACCATGATGTTATAGACACATTTTGAGATAGGAAACCTGTAAAATATCAGGTAATATTATTTCCAACTGTTTGAGTTCCAAATAAATTTGTAAATATGGTCTTGCCACAGTTTGGATATTTGAAATCTTTATGTTTTTCATTTTAGATGATGAAATTTCAAATGAAGAAATTTCAGATGAAGAACCAAAGAAACCTACTCTTAAGAAGTGGGACTTAATTAAAGCTTTTGGGTGCTGCATTTGTTCAACAACTCAATAACTCACTCATTGGTACTATCACCTTTCTTTTCTTTTCCTTTCCACCTTTATCTACTCATAATATTCTCATTCTTTGACTTGTATCTTTGCATGTTAAGCAAAAAAATAATGTGAAATTTTCTTTCATCTAATTTCTTACATTTGAATAAATTCCATCTTTGTATTTTCAATCGGGATGTATTTGATGTGCTTTTTTTTCCCGTTGTGTAAATAGAATCAAATTGGCACAAGGTAATATTACTTGGGAGTTGAATCCGGTAACCATGCCGTTGGAATCACCTCATTGTACAGGTATTCCCTTTGCTTCAATTCCTTTTTATATATAAGCTTACAATTTTTTGTTATGTCTACGGATAATACCATGTATCACAATTTGTTATCTAAAATTAAATCACTATGGCATCATGCTTTATAATAAAATATAATTTTCAAGCATCATGGTTTTATTGTGAAAAATTTCTTGATATTTGTAAGGAAAATATTACTATATGTTACCTAAACAACAAACTAACCAAGTTTTCTCACTTTGTTGATTTAATATTGTTGGTTGGTTTGAGCTAAATAAAGTTTCTACCTCTGACGTATTTTATAACACCAACTATACTTTATAGAGATCAAGCACCTATTAATTATTGTTATTGTCATTACAGACTAAATATTGCAGTCAAGACAAATCCTTATTTTTTGGAGCTACGTTTTCTACTGATGGTAATAGTAGAACCTGATGCATCATTTTAATACAGGTGTTTCAAGCTTTTATCAAGTACATTTGTATAGCCAGCTTTCTACAACAATATGTGGCTTTCTCAAGTGATTCTTGGACTTCTTAACTTGATGAGTTCCATGAACAAAAGGATTGTTTGGTGAGTGTTGTAAAATCATATACATGACATTTGATTTCATCTTTGCACCAGTTTCTCCAGGTTGCTTACCATACCATGAAGTCTTTGCACTTTTTTCTCAAGTTTGTTTACCATACCACGAAGTTATAGACATTTCGAAATATGAAACCTATAAAATATCAGGTAATTTTATTTCCAATAGTTGAGGTTCCAAAAAAATTTGTAAATATAGTCTTGGCATAGATTGGATATTTGAACATGTATGTTTTTCATTTATTTTTATTTTTGTAGTTATGTTTTATTCTTAGGTAGGATCCTTGAAGTAGCGAATCCTAGAATTGAGTATATGTGTACAGAAGTTTCATTCTATTGATAAGATTATTCACAAATAATTATTTGGGCTCAAGTTGGCTTTCAATGTGATAGTGATGCAGAAAGAAAACAATTTAGATATCATTCTAACTAAATGAATACTTGAAAGCTCAAGGAAAAAAAAAATGGAAGCTTCAGAAATTTAGCAAAATTGTCATAGAAGTTTTTTTCCCCAATCTAATCAAGGATAAGATATATGGTATCTACAAAAATTGGAGAAATTTATCTTGTAAGACAATTGAGAAAGTTACTCTTTTGTTTTTTTGCAACATCCTTTGAGCTTCACTTCAAGGATAGTGATGAGTTCAATTTTATCTATAACTTTTTTATTCTCATACTAGATACATATGGATATTGATGTCGCGGAAGCCTGAAGAGAAGCACACACGATGCTCTCTTGATGGAACAGAAACTAAACTGTTAGTTTCTGGTAGTAAACCTTGAATCCACGAGGGGTTTTCCTGAATCCACAAGGAGATAAAACTGGAATCCACCAGAAGAAAATTTGACAAAAGTCTGTTTTTATTGATAATAGTCCATCTTGCCTCTGACGGCTACAAAACATATAAATACTGAGAAAAAAACGTTTAAAACCCTAATTCGCACTAATTAAGCGATTAGGTGACAAAATTACCGAATTTTACCAAAAATGGCAAAATTGAGTTAAATGTAAAATCATAAACTACTGACCTTAAGGGTCGTCCCAAAACAGACGGGACCTTATTCTGACTTTTAAATTAAAAGTTATTAAGAAAAAACAAATATTACTATAAATAGCAAAAACACTGTTATCGGGGCCTTAATGAAGGAATTTGCCTAAATTTTGGCGACGTTCATGGCAAATTTCCCTTCAACGTCGTTTCCCTTCAACCTGCCAAATTTCATGCAATTCCGACACTGTTACCCCGATGGCCCCTACTGGCACCCCCCTTTGATCTTGCGTTGTGACTTCCTGCGCCCCTGTTGCTCAAGGAAGGCATGTGCTGTCTGTTCTACATCAGATATTCTTTATACTTGGATTCATAGGTCTTCATTTGGAAGATTTATAAGAAAAACATAGTTCAAATGACACCCCTTGTGGAAAAGCTGAGACAAAGGGAGAGTTGGAAGGGTTTTATTATTATTTTGGGATAAATAGAGGTAGGGAGTATTAATAAATGAAAAGAACATAACATGAGTATAACGATTACAAAACAGTAGTCAAGGCCAAAGTTACTGAAAAGTGACAGTCCAAGTGCCTATATGAACAAGTGTAAATTTATGAAACACCATGTTAAGGCCCCGCTAATAACAATCTCCATTTCAAACCATCTCTTTTGACCATAACAACCTTCATTCTTGTCTTGACCAATAGTCCCTTCACTTTAGGCACTCGTGGAACTCCCTACACCTGTAGCGAGATAAAGTACCCACAAATTTAAGAAGTTTTCTACAGTATCAAAAGAAATTGAAATGAAAAAGAAGACTCATGTATGTTGGTTACATTACCACTAGGACTAGGAGCAGGACTACCATCACTTTGATTAGAACTCCTTCCCAATTGGTAGAAAACTTGAGCTTCTGGTGAATTAGGATCCAAGTGTAGAAGAGCTACATCCATGACCAAGCAAACAAATCAAATTAGTGTGTCAAATATTGGTCACTTCTGTGACATTTAACCATTTTTTTAAAGAAGTGTAAAACCGAAAAAAACTTTATAGCACTCACTATTCGTTTCTTACATTGAATTTCATAAAAATCTATTAGCTAGAACAAAACAACTCTTATAGCTAAATGCATACTGGGACACTAGGAGACTTTAGCAGGAGCATGGCAAACTGAAGGCAGGCCCAAAGCAAGTGTTACATTAATCTGTAGTCCTAATTCAGATTAATGTAACACAAGCACTTCTTGTTGTCCTTTAGGACTTGTTTAAGACCAATGCAATAATCTGGTGTAGGTGCTTTTGCTTGATCACCAACAGCCAGGCATGTAGCCAGTCCTACTAGTTGCTTTGCACATTCCACTCTGTCTTTGGCTGCATCTGCCATTGTATAGCTAACCATAATTGACATTAGCACTTAAAAGGAATGGAAATATCAAAGTGCTTGGGTGTAAGGCTATTGCCATTTTGTATCATTGCATTTGCCCTCAGTAGTCACTACTTGTTGAAAACATTCCACATTGAATGATATACACTCTTAAGGATTGCTTAACAATTGCTATCTAATTAGATGTGGCATTCTAAGATTGCGGTAGGTTGCAAGAAAAGTAACTAAAATTCCATTCCTCTAATAAACGCACGAGATGAAATCTACCAAGCAATCATTCTCCAATTTGACAAACTTATACCCAAGAGAGGGTAGAAACATAAAACAAGAGTTAGAACTTAGAACGATTCATGGACAAGTTACCGCCAACCCACCTGAATTTACCATGACATATAAAGGTACAAGGAGCCACTAGCTTTTAGCTTCCCTTCTTAAAAATGTATGACTTTTTACCTACATGTAGTTATTAAAAAAAAGAAAAAAAAAATTGATTTCCCTAACCAATTTGTTATATGTTTTACATGAATACTGCACTTCAACGATCCTCCAGTAAAATTAATTTTCGATCAATATCTAACATGGAGTACCGGTTTTTAGTTGTGAAAATACATATTAGCTACCACCAATAAATCTAATCTTTTGTTGAATATTTTGACTGCACTGGAGAAGCTTGCTTGTGACATCCAATCCTATACAATTTTATCATGCACCAGTCAAGCTTTCATTGCTTCTTTCAACACCACCATAGCTGGAAAATATCCTTGATCTCCAATAGATAATTCCCCCCCCCCCCCCCCCCCCCCCCCCAAAAAAAAACCAAACAAGGATTACAAAGGCATTGAAACGTAAGCATTGTGACATGCTTTGAAGTGTATTAAACAATTGCTCTTAAAAAGGCAAAGTAAACCCTCGAGTCAATTGAAGGATTGCAATTTTGTGCAATTATTTTTCTTATGGAATGAATCAATCATCTACTACTTTGATATCTTATTAAACAAAATGGCAGTATCATCTAATCTAGAATTTTCTTCTGAAAAAATCATATCTAGAATTTCAAGATCCAAATAAATAATTCTTGTAGTGTGAAATTAAAAAAAAAAAATTTAAAAGTGTGGTGCATTAAATAACTTTTAAAGTATTTTTATGAATTTTTTATTATTATTAAGAAGAGCAAGTTTTGGAACCGTCATTAAGAAATTATAATAGCTCATTCATTTTTTATTTATTTATTTTTTTGGAGAGAATCTATGGTTTAAAACCAAATTAACCAATGGTTCTTTACTATTAAATCTTGTATTTCTTGAAAAATGAATCTGTGGGGCCCGTGGGCCTGGAATCCCCGGCCCACCTTTAGGCTGGCCCAAGGCCCAAGCCGAGGAGGGACAATTGTCCCAGACAGTCGTCTAAAGGGTTTTTCAGCCCTTTTCGGATCCATGCCGAGGACACACCCTTCCTCGGCATACCTAGCCTAATTTTGGGTAGGGGGCAAACCCAGAATAGGTGGTCACATCCACACTTAATGTATTTGCCTGACCCCCCAGGCTGCATTAATGAGGACAAGACCATTGAACAAGGCAACCTTGGAGGCTGCAACTCACAGTATGGGGAAGAGCGTGTCTGATGGGACAGGTTTTGAAGCAATGGCCTGGATGACCAACAGCTGCAAGGCCAGGATCAACAAAGGGGAGTATATAAGGTGAAGAGCCCCTCTCGTGAAAGGGAGCCTCCTCGGATGCCTGCCGAGGAGCAACCCCAAGTGAAGAAAAGCCAAGGAAAATGTCCTAGAGGACCGGCGAGAAGCCGGCTGGAGCCTAGCCCTTCACCCCACTCTCTACAAATGTATTGTCGGGGATGCCCTCCAAAAACGGAGCCCCTACAATTGGCGTCGTCTGTGGGGAGGGTTAGTGCGCTGGCCGGCGCAACCAGCGGTTGTTCACTACGCAAAAGTTGGCGGTGTATCAAAAGAAAAAAAAAAAGAAAAAAAAAGAAAAAAAAAAGAAAGAGAAGAATTGCAATAGAAAAGAAGACTCAACAGCAAATAAAAAGAGGAGTTCTTTATTATTTCATAAAAGAAAATTACAAATACAATCAGAGGCTCAGGCAGGCATGCTTTACAAAAAATCCTACAATCAGAGGCCCAGGCGGACCGATTCTAGAACTAGCTGGGGGAGAGGGAAGTGTCAACCCGTGCTTTTATTAGCATCAAGAGAATGGGAGAACTTGACAGTAAAAGCACGGGAAGGGGGCTGGGGGCTGGCTCACCTCGAGGCCGAAGCTTGAACAAAGCGAGGAGCCGACGCAGGGGCCCCGGAACACCCTCCCCCGTGATGCTTCCTCGACCCTCTCCAAACTGCACGAGCGTTGGCCATCGGAGACGGCAACACTCGGGCACTAGCCATGACGAGAGTTCGCGTGTCTCCTTCGTCGGAGGTGCGCTCTGGGGAGAGACGTTAGGTACTTCAACGACGTCCCTCCTGGCCACCGTACAAGGCACTGCCAGTGTTACGCCTAAACGCTGCCGCGCCGGAAGCCTAGTAGGGGCTGCGGCCACGGCGGCCCTTAACCTCATATCTCCCAACTTTGGTCACAATCTTGGCGGTGGTGTCAAAGGGGCTCAGGAAGGTGAAAGCATGTGTTTCTAGTCGTAGGGGAAGATCCATGGAATGAGGAGAAACATTCTCCCCAGAACGCCTTTTGTAGAAGGTGAAAACTGGTGGGAGTTGAGCCACGCAGAATTCGAAGGGAGGATTGTCAAAAGGAATCAATTCTCACCCATTTCCAAGGGGATTGTCAACCGCCGGATTCGTGTTAATTCACGAGGGCATTAATGAAGACGCGTCACGCGTATCGAAGCGTCAAGCGCGGAGCGCGAAAGGCCAAGCGACGCCTTGTAAACCAAAAAGATGGGGAACACGAACTGGAGGCGAGGTCAACTTCACGTGTGAGGTCACAATCCGACCTGAGGAAAAACAGCTCCCAGTAAGCGGGCCGTGGACATTGTCACACTAAAAGTAAGGCTCTCGGATCCGAGGACGAACTCCTAATGAAGGCAGCAACTGTACCTAGGTCTTGCATGGTCCTCGGACTCAAGCCTATGGAGAGCTAGCCATTTACCTTGAAGGCAGCAACCGTACCTAGGTCTTACATGGTCCTCGGACTCAAGCCTATGGGGAGCTTGCCATTTACCTTGAAGCTAGCAACTGTACCTAGGTCTTGCATGGTCCTCGGACTCAAGCCTATGGGAAGCTAGCCATTTACCTTGAAGGCAGCAACTGTACTTAGGTCTTGCATGGTCCTCGGACTCAAGCCTATGGGGAGCTAGCCATTTACCTTGAGGGCAGCAACTGTACCTAGATCTTGCATGGTCCTCGGACTCAAGCCTATGGGGAACTAGCCATTTACCTTGAAGGCAGCAACTGTACCTAGGTCTTGCATGGTCCTCGGACTCAAGCCTATGGGGAGCTAGCCATTTACCTTGAAGGCAGCAACTGTACCTAGATCTTGCATGGTCCTCAGACTCAAGCCTATGGGGAGCTAGCCATTTACCTTGAAGGTAGCAACTGTACCTAAGTCTTGCATGGTCCTCGGACTCAAGCCTATGAGAAGCTAGCCATTTATGACAGAACCAAGGTATTGCATGGTCCAAGAATTCAGTCCTATGGGGAAACTGACTACTTACTGAAGAATCTGAGTGTCAATCTAGCCATTCAAGGAAGGACCAGCCAGCGGAAGGCCTTCCGGAACATGAGGGCCGTGGTTTTCAAAACCCTCCTCCCCGTCCGAGGGAACGTGCAGCAGGATTTTGAGGGGCTATTGTGGGGCCCGTGGGCCTGGAATCCCCGGCCCACCTTTAGGCTGGCTTAAGGCCCAAGCCGAGGAGGGACAATTGTCCCAGACAGTCGTCTAAAGGGTTTTTCAGCCCTTTTCGGATCCATGCCGAGGACACACCCTTCCTCGGCATACCTAGCCTAATTTTGGGTAGGGGGCAAACCCAGAATAGGTGGTCACATCCACACTTAATGTATTTGCCTGACCCCTCAGGCTGCATTAATGAGGACAAGACCCCTGAACAAGGCAACCTTGGAGGCTGCAACCCACAGTATGGGGAAAAGCGTGTCTAATGGGACAGGTTCTGAAGCAATGGCCTGGATGACCAACAGCTGCAAGGCCAGGATCAACAAAGGGGAGTATATAAGGTGAAGAGCCCCTCTCGTGAAAGGAGGTCTCCTCGGATGCCTGCCGAGGAGCAACCCCAAGTGAAGAAAAGCCAAGGAAAATGTCCTGGAGGACCGGCGAGAAGCCGGCCGGAGCCAAGCCCTTCGCTCCACTCTCTACAAATGTATTGTTGGGGGTGCCCTCCAAAAACGGAGCCCCTACAGAATCCATTAAAGGAATTCTAATGGTATGATACTTAAGAAATGGACAAGATAGATTCAAGCAGAGAAAACCTTTGAAAAATGCACCTCTTTTATACTAGTGATTGTTTGTTCCCGTGATAAATGCTAACATGCTAGGTAGTCATGCATCAAAAAACCCCAGTGATGAATTCTCACATGATACTCTAAGAATTCTACAAATCCAACTTTAATTTTTGTGGATTGGGTTAATTGCTCCCCCCAGATAAACCATAGAGCCAAAAGAAACCATGGACTAGATTAAAGGGCTTAGCAATCGAATGTACTAAATAAACAAGTACAACATTGCATTGTACATATTCATAATAAGCCAAAGAAGACATGATATATATATATATATATATGAATTGCTATAAGATTTTTGTCTTCCTATCGCTATCCTTTCAAAATTATATTTTAATCATCAAAGACAAATGAGGGTGAATGCCAGCCATTTTAAAATTCACATATGAAAAAGATCTAATAAGTGTGGAAAACTCAGTTGTAAACTCTTTCGCCAAAGAAGAAAGCTGATATTCTGTGGAAAATGCTAATTTTATCAACAATTTGACCATGGGCCTTATTTAACCCTTAAAATATTCATGGGCCACATTTAAAGCCCATCAAGAGAATTTTTGGGCTAAGCTTTTGCGCAACCTTCCTGAATCAAGTCCAAGTGGGCCTTACAACTTCGAATAACCTAGTACCAACACAGTTTTCTTTTGGTGTTTTTTGTCTGATTTTGATTATAGATCCAAGTTGGGGAACATTCTTGTATTCCACAACTATGTGCATTATAGTATTATTAGTCTCATCACACACATTTTGCGCGTGCAATGAGGCTTTTTATTTTTTTAGTTTTTGGGTTTACACATTTTACTTATGAAAGTTTTATTTTATTCTTTATTTAAAAAAATTGTATTAGTACTTGACTATTAATGTGAGAGAGAAATGTGGAGGTGGAAAAAAAAATAGTTTAGTGATAAAAAAAATGGTACATTTGTGAAAAAAAAAAAGTTTTATTTTTTATATTTTTTCAAAAAGAAGTTGTACTTGACAATAAACGTGAGAAAGTCCGGTGAGAGAAAAAACTATTTATTTTTTATTTTTTTTTAAAATTTAGCTAAAAATTATGAGTTCTTAAATTACTAATTTTACATGTTTAACTTTATGATTTATAAGAAAAGCATATGATTTATAAGAAAAACATAGTTCTAATGACACCCCTTGTGGAAAAGCTGAGACAAAGGGAGAGTTGTAAAGTTTTTATTATTAATTTTGGGATAAATAGAGGCAGGGAGTATTAATAAATGAAAAAAAAAAAACATAACACGAGTATAACAATTACAAAACAGAATTAGAAATAACAGGAATTTCTTTCTCACGTTTATTGTCAAGTACAACTTAGAAATGGCAATGAAGGCCAAAGTTACTGAGGAGTGACGATCCAAGTGCCTATATGAATAGGTGTGAACTAAAGAAACACCAAGTTAGGGCCCGCCAATGACAATTTCCATTACAAACCATCTGTATGTAGTCCTAATTCAAGATCGTTACGATCTCATGCACAAGCACTTCTTGTTGTCCTTAGACTTGTTTTGAGACTAGTGCCACAGTCTGGATGTAGGTGCTTTTGCTTGACCACCAATGCAAGGCAGACATGTAGCCAGCCCTACCTGTTTCTTTGCACACTATTCTGTCTTTGGTTGCATCTGCCATTGCATAGCTAACCATAACTGACATTAGCACTAAGAGGAATGGAATTGTTTAATTGTTTAATTGTTTAACTAAAAATATTATGAGAATATTATCTGCTCATAATATTCTCATTCTTTAATTTATATCTTTTCAATATGTGAACTTTCTTTCATCTAATTTCATTCAGTTTAATAGATTCCATCTTTGTATTTTTGAGTATATCTAATATACCAATTTTTAGCTGTGAAAAATACATACTAGCTACCACCAATTTCTAACCTTTGTTGAATACTCGATCTTTTCGTTAGAGTATAGTCCCTGGATATACAAAACATCCTTAAAAGAAAAAACTAATTACAAGAGATTTATGTTTCAAAAAAAAAAAATAAATAAAGTCGCAAGGAAGCTAGACAAGGTGCCTATATATACTTAAACTCGAAAGCAATACACTGGAGATAAGTTTTTATCATGCTTGTGATATCCTATCCTACCTAACTTTATCATTTATTTTTTATTTTATTCAGACGAGGATAAAAACAGTACGTCTTGAGTGACCAAACGCTCAATAATAAATAGTGCTCCATCTATCCAAGCACTAAAGTTTGAAAGACCTCTAGCATATTGAGCTAGTCCATGCACAGCCTTATTGCCATCCCGTGAAACGAAAGAGAGTTAGTCCTATCAAGCTGCTGGAGTTGTGGTAAAGACCCTGTACAAATATAGGAATTTCAATCATTTAGGAGACAGAATAACTGGATATTAAAACCTAGCCCTAGGCAATCATAATATGTGCATATAATCTTGTGTAGGACATGAAAACATAACAATCAGACATGATATCTGCATTTGTACTTTCTTCTGAAACCATTTGCCTATATAGAGCTAGAAAATGAGGTTTAAAAAACTGATTTGAAGAACATATAAAATTTAATTCCTTTTGTTCAATATTGCTGGTGTATACTAGACCTTTTTTTTTTTTAAATGTTTCACACGTGTAAAACCCTCTTGTAAACCCAATCACAAATTAGAGAAAGTGCTTGCTATTTATTTTTTTTTCTTCATTTTATTCTTGTACTAGAAGCAAGCAATGCAAAATGAATCAAACACACACATGTAAGAAGTATAAGAAACACATGTTAACTTGTCACTAGACTCAAACTTGAGCACCATTGTGAAGGCTCCAATGAATTAAATAACAAAAAGAAAAATCAATGAAAGGAAAAAACGATGATGGATATTAAAAGCATTCAAAACAAAACAAAACAAAACAAAAAATGGACTAGATAGATATAATATTCCACTGTTTTAATTTTACAGTATCTAGTTATGTATGTTGAGCATATCAAGTTGTGAGTAAAAAAAAAAAACACAGAAAAGAATATATATATATATATATATATATATATATTTGTGTGTGTACCAGTTCACCAACCAATATGGTTGTAAATCCATCAGCTACTCGACCTGAAAGCATAACCATAGCAGCATCCCTGTAAAATGAAACAAAAATGTCACCCAAAAAAAAAAAAAATTTATAGGAGCTCAACAATTCAATTATACCATGAGGTAAACAGAACTCAATGCAGCAACACACAAAAAAACTTTATTCCAGAACAATTTTGATGAAAACATAAGGAAATCAAGAAGTTATAGGTAGTGTCGTTAGTGTGTGCTTGATATAAATTGTTTGCTGATTTCACTATATTCCAAAACTAAAATCTCATCATGCAGCAAAGAATAAGAGTTTGAATGTGGTAGAATATCTCCAGATTTACTCTTCCCAAATAACATATAAAACTTGTACCTGATAAATCCCTTATTACCAAATTCAACATTACCTAGGATAAACACCACTTTCCTTCCATGTATCATTTTTTTCCATCATGATACTTTTTTAAAAAATGGGAACCTGCAAAATATGAACTGAAGCATGAGAGAACAAGCATAAATAGCAATTTAGCAGAGTAATCATGTTGGAGTATTTTTTTTTTTTTATAAAACATTTATTACTTTTATTCTACTTTGGAATAAATGATCATTCAGATCAACAATAGAAATAATATATTCATGAATTAGTTGTCATTTGACTTTCTCATATAAGTTGACAGGCTTAGCTACTTACTGAGCTTTAGTGATGCATTTCTATTGTTCGATCTTAATTCATAGCTTTAACCATTACCTTAATTGGCTGAAGTTAATGTCTTTAAACAAATTTAACAACTAAACAAACTATGATATTTCTGTTTATATAATTCAATGTTTTACCAGATCCATAATATGTCTATAACATTTATATGTCCAGCTGCCTAAAGGAAATTTAAAAATAAAAAAGGCACTTTTTTTAAGCAAGCAAATAATGTTGCTATTTGTTAGACTTCTTTCTTATTAGAGATCTCACTAGTATAAGCAATAAAAATAGAATTTATCTCTAAAGTTTATTTCATTAATAATGGTTTATTGGTAATATCATTTTGCACGAATTTCAAGAAAACTCAAGTTATATCTCTCCTTTATTTCCAACAAATCAGAACTAGGTTTCCTGATGATTATACTTTGTCATCCATGCAATGAGTTTATGAGAATATTACCACACCCAGCAAAATTCTTAAATGCCCTAAATATTTCCTAACATAGTTGTTACTAAGCCAAGTTGAAGGTAACACGGGTTACCATAATAAAAAAACATGCCAAAATACAAGGATAGCAGACTTAAGGGGCAATGAAAGTATACATGCTTGCAGACCCAAGGAGTCACTAACCACCCCTACCTTTTAAGGATAGTAGTGTTGGAGTGAGGGCTACATTGGAAATGGTGAAGTGCCCTTCATATCGTTGCAGTTTAACTTTTTCTTTTTCTTTTTTGTGGGGAGGGGGTGGGAATTAAAATTTTGGCCTTTCTTTTGGGGAATGGTCTTCCTAACATACAAGATGCTAAGCATGATGCAGAAATAGCATGAATCTAGACCATTTGAGTATGTGAATGCCACAGTCCTGCATTAAGTACTAGCATTGCGAGAGATATGGGAAGATTGACACTTTGGATAGCCTTTAAATGACGCCTTGATATACATATTTGATACAACTTCAATTCAAAATCTTAGGCCATCTTGTTTGGGCATTAACTATTACATCAATCTCTCAAACTCAACACTTAAAACAAGCAAGGAAAGCCCTTTACTAAGAAAATAGATAGGGCTTTTCTCGCTTGTTGCTTTCTTCGCATACTTTCATGCATTAATAGAATACATACATAAAAAGGCTTTCCTTGAGTTTTCAATAAGGCTCGCACTAGGCGCTCACGTTTTTTGGTTTCCCTAAAATCGAATATTTTTAAGTTCCACATGTGAACGCCAACAAGTCATCCCCTTAATGGCTCATGTTCAAGCCTCTACCACATCTAACCAAATGAGCCTCTATATCTTTCAGGACACCCTTGCCAATTGAACATCCCATTTCATATGTTTAAAAAAACAAGACATGCCATCTTGTTCCTAATCTACGCCCAAAATAAAAGTCATTCACTTGGTCTTCAATTTTGCTAACAACTCAAATTAGTAAATTTGATACACTGATGTAATGTTGGGCAAGTATTTTAGCAAATCAAAGAAATTCCCTGTTGTCCAGCCTAGTTAACAGATGAATAATTTTACTTTCTTTTTGCATGATTTACATATAGGACAGGAAGCTCAAATACTCAAATGCATAATTTTTCACAACACATGAATAATGTAAGAAATGGATTTGACCATTTCAAGCTCCACACAGCGTTGAACCATATACAGATACAGAACAGATGGACTCCAATTAACTCAACAAAATCTGAAATATCAAATTTAGAAAAATTGAAAACAATGAAGGAACCATTTCTATTGAATTTGGTGAACACAGGGTTCTCAAATTTAACAAAGCTTTTACTTGTTATATAATGTTTCTCAAATACGCTAATAGCTTAATCATATCTAGTGAAGAACCAAGGAAACTTTCTGAATAACTTTCACAGTCCCATCAAAGTAAACCCCCCTTCCCTCCAGAGTCCAGACTATATTGGACAGCCCAAAAAGACAAAAACTTTCAAAGTATAGGGTTGTTTAAATCCTAACTATGCAACCCTCTGAACCTCATCCATCCCCAATTCAGGAAAAGAAGCATTACCCACATAAATATCCTCATGTAAAATTCATCAGTCTAAAAGCAAAATAAAAACTGACTGCGCCCTTATAACACCCAAAGCGGAAAGCTATTAAATTTACAACTTCAACAGCTTAAAAACCAATAATAATCATCAACTAAACATGCCCTTCATCCATAGCACCAAAAAAAAGAAAAAAGAAAAAAAACAGATACGAACTATATATAATAACAGAAAAACTATAAAACCCAATAACTGGAAAGAAACGAAAAGGGTCAGAAGGAACATACAGATACAGGAGATAAGCTAAGCAGAACCCATCACCGAGAGCCTCTCAAACGTTAGCAGAACAACCTTCGTTGGTTACCCAAAAGAGAAACCGATGTTGTTTGTCAACTGTGTGAATATATATAATTGAATCTAAGTAGACCAATAAATATGATACAACTATATTCCTTTTCTGTCATCTGAGCAATCTTATTTGTTTGTTCTCTTCTTCATAAGTTCCCTTTCTATTTTCTGTCTCTTTTTTCCTTTGTTTGGGGAATGTGCGTCATCAATGTCACCGACTGTGAGAGTCTCTGAGTTATGGACTCTCAAAATTAGAAGTCCAAAGGACGGTGCTATCCATGTTTGAACATTTTTTTGATGAAAATATCGGGGGTGTTTTTGTCTTTTAGTAGTGGATGATTGACTAAGGAATGGGAGTGGGATGTGCATTTGGGTGTGCCTTGTTTGTCCGATATTTGTCGGAATCAAGAAGATGTGGCGCTTTTTGAAGGCTTCGAATTGAGCCCATCTCTCTCACCTTATCTAGAACATTGAAGGGTCCCACTACATCTGATTCCACCCAAGATTCTAAAAAAAAAAAAAAAAGGCAAAAATGCAAAACTGACCCTCTAACTTTCACATTTTTTCATTTCAGTCCTCTAACTTTTAGTTTTGTCAATTCAGTCCTCTAACTTTCAATTTTTGTCAATGTAAGGCTCCGTTACATTACTGTTAGTGGCTGCCGTTATTTGCATTTTATTTTTTATTTTTTAATTTGAAATTAAAAGAAAATAAGAAAAGTATGAAAAAAAGAAAAAAAAAACAATCGTAGTTGTTGAAAATGACGGAGTTCTCGGAGAGGATTCTGGCGATGGTGGACTGAATGCAGAGGGTGTTGCGGCGGAGAGAGTTGAGGTCGAGGTCGGGACGGCAGAGATGAGGTCGAGGGACTTGCTGGATGGGTCGCCGACGATGAGGGCCACGGGCTGGTGGCCGAATCGGTGGACCCAGGAGAGGACGATGAGGCCGAGGAGGTTGCCGAGGTGGAGAGATTGAGCGGTGGGGTCGAAACCGCAGTAAACTTTGAGAGCTGAGGAGGAGGAGAAGGTAACGGCGGCGGCGATGTCGTGGAGGTCAGGGCTGGTTAGGGATTCGATGAGGCCGCGTTGCTGGAGGATTTCGATGACGTTGTTGTTGTTGTTGAGGCGAGGAGGAGAACGAAATGTGTGGAGGAGTGGTAGCAGCAATAGCTGTAAGATTCTGAATCGGTGATGGGTTAGCAATTTGGGTCTTCTTTGTTTGTGAAGGAGAACGAATTTTTTTTTTTTTTTTTTCATTCCGAATAAAAAAATAAAAAAATAAAATGCAAAACGCCGTCGTTTTAATGGGTTTAACGGCAGCTGCTAACAGAAATGTAACGGAGCCCTACATTGACAAGAATTAAAAGTTAGAGGACTGAATTGACAAAACTAAAAGTTAGAGGACTGAATTGACAAAATGTGAAAGTTAGAGGGTCAATTTTGCATTTTTGCCAAAAAAAAACTATCATTCCTTGCTCCCATGTCTCAACATGCCAAAAGTGTGGACCGCTAGATTTTGTGGGCCATGCCGAATGGATGAATATGAAAAGATTTTTGCAAAAATACAATTTTTGCAAAAGTACTATTTTTGTCCCATTATTGTGGGGTTGCAATTAATTTAATTTTTATATTTTAGTAACAGTTAATTTAACTTACAGTCAATTTAATTTCTATCATTATTTCACTAAAAAAAAAAATTCTTACTTGGCTTATAGATTGCACAGTTTGCTCATTTAAAGTTTATGTGGCTAATAAAATATTTTAATTGCTATTTAAAAATGCTACATGAATCTCGTAAAAATTCATGTCAGAGAAAAAAAAATTAAATTACTAATTTTCAGGAAAAATAAAAAATAAAAAATCAACTTAGCAATTTTATTTTTCTTTCAATTTCTCATATGTAATGGCCCGACTCCCCTCTTTCGAACCTAGGTCCAAACCCAGAACTTGAAAAATGAAATTGTAAGAAAAAGTTAAAAGGAAATTGCTAAGTTGATTTATTTGATTCATTTTTTTTTTCTTTAAAATTAGCAATTCACTTTTTTCAAACTTGGATTTTTATGAGGTTGATGTTCCATTTTTAAATAGTAATTAAATAATATTATTAGCCACTTAAGCGTTAAGTGTGTCAACAACGCAACCTATTAGCCACGTACCGCATTGGCATTTTTCGTTGGTAAGTTAGTTGTAAGGACTGAATGGACTATGACTCCAAAATGTAGGAAGTAAAATAGTGTTTTCGCCAAAAATTAAAACTGGGGTGTGATATTTTTTTCATAATTACAAATTATGATTAGAGAAATATTATTGTTATTTTAGTATATTTTTATAATTGTGAATAATATTTTATGACATGTAAGAGGTCTATTTATCATACCAAATTTATCAACCTTTGGACAGAGATAATACCTCTATCTGTCTTTCTCTTTATAAAGTTTATTTTTGTTATTCAGTGAAAAAAATATGCTGATTCCAATAATGATAGATACTCACCTTTTGAATGCAATTTTGGTTTCTTGTTCATTTTCTGATGTTAAGTGTTTTTTTTTTTTTTTTGAGGGGGCGATGTTAAGTGGTTGATATATATATATATATATATATTTTTTTTTTTTGCAGAATAATGTGCTTGAATTTATGGCTAGTTTTGAAACCCATCAAGTAAATCAATCAAATTTGCAAGATCTTAGAACCGTTTGAGAATCAATATTTTTTGAAACTACTGAGATTATAGATTGTGATTAATATATAATAAAATTAATATTAGCAATGATTACGTGTAAAAGTGATATTACACTAGGCACATTTTCTAGTAGCTATATAATGTGTCAATACGCTTATCTACGGTTAATTTTGGGTTATTCAAGTGTTGTGCCAAAACGGTGCGTTCGGGTGAGAAAAAGGCAAAACTTTAAATGGTGTGTTTTGTTGTGAATTTTTTTTTCAACGCAAAGGCAGTGAGGGAGAGAGACGAGGGAAATCACTAGGAGGCTGTTTGGCCAACTTTTTTTGGTCACTCAATTTTCGTCACTCAATTTTCGTCACTCATCACTCATCACTTATCACTCAATACTCATCACTCATCACCCATTACCCATCACTCAATACCCGTTTGGCACATCACTAAAATACAATCACTCAACATTTTTCACACTATTTTGTGGGCCCAGCTCTGTCACCGACTGCAGCTTTTTTTTTCCTTTTTTTTTTTTTTTTTTTTTAACTGGGTTCTGTCTGTGAGTTTCCCAGCGAAAAAAAATAAAAAAGAGGAAGAAACCCGGGACGGTGAACCCAGGTGGAAAAAAAAAAAAAAAAAAAAAAAAAAAAGGAGGAAGAAACCCAGGGACCGTGAACCCAGGTGGGAAAAAAAAAAAAAAAAAAGAAAGAAAGAAAGAAAGAAAGAAGAAGGAAGAACAGGGATGATTAACCCAGGTGAAAAAAAAAAAAAAAAAAAAAAAAAGGAAGAACATGGACGGTGAACCCAAGTGAAAAAAAAAAAAAAAAAAAAAAAAAAAAAAAAAAAAAAAAAAAAAAGAGTAGGGACGGTGAACCCAGGTGAAAAAAAAAAAAAAAGAAAGAAGGGAGGACCCAGTGAAAGAGAAGTAAAGAAAAAGAAAAGAAGAAAAAAGAAGTAATAGTCCAGACCCAAAAATTGAAAAGAAAAGAAAAGAAAAGAAAAGAAGAAAAAAGAAGAAGAAGAAGAAGGAGAAGAAAGAGGAGCACACACCCAGATGGCCAGACCCGTGAAAGACAAAAAGAAAAGGAAAAAAAAAAGAGAAAAGAAGATAAAGAGGGAGCAAAAATCTGTCAGTGGGCCCAGCTATGTGATGTTATTTACAAGTTTGCCATTGAAAACTGAAAACTGAAAACTGAAAACAGCCAAAAGTTGTTTTCAGTTTCCATAACTCATAACTCAAAAAGTAGAGAATTGAGTATTGGAAAATGAGTTATGAAAATAGAGTATTGGTGCAGGCAAACGAGTATTTTACTATGGGTCCCACCATTTTTGAGAATTGAGTTATGAAAACTGAGAATTGAGTCACGAAAACTCCCTCCCCAAACAGCCTCTAGGCTTCTCCCCCTCACGTCGGATTACAGACTTTCTCTGTTAGGGGAAAAAATTATTTATTTCTCACATTCTTTGCTTATTTGATTGAATTTTTAGATTTTTATGAGTTTTTCCTTGTTGGTTGCTTTACTTGCAGTGTTGGTATCATGAAGATTTTGGGTTTGGGGACACAAATGAAAGAAGAGAAGGACGCTTTTTGGGGTTTATAATTGGCATATATAAGTGTTTATCTGAGTGATTTCCAAGTTCAAGCCAGGTCTTCTATAATCTTTTTCGTTCTTATAATTTTAATTTCTGACTTTATATGTGTTTGAAATAGCTATGTAAAAGTAAATTTCTTTTTGGGTTTGTCTAATATTTTACATACCCAGTTGGGTTTGGCCTTGTGGGTCTTCTTTATTTGGATAAATTTCCTGTTTGTTGATATGAATTGCCCAAATTTTGTTAGGATGGCTTCTACCAGTCAGATTTTGGCTTCTACATGACTTGTGCTGTCAAATTGAGAGATGAGGGGAAGGAAACAGATCAAAATTGATATTCACCCATTAAAGGAGAGAGGGATTAAGAAAAAAAATTTAGAAGTTAGAGCAACTACAAAGTTAACTTTATTCAGGTTGTATCTCTCACAATCTTGATTTGAGTTTCTAGATTACAGGTGCAACAAATTCAAGCACACACAGAAGGAGCAAATGATTTTGTGAGTGTATAATAATTTCATCTGGTGTGAATAACAATAAAAGTCGGTAACTTTATTTCAATAGATTCATTGCTATATTGTAGGAATGAGAAGCAAAAGGGAATTTAACTTATGTTCATTTAGGAGTTTTGGTGATGCAGAGCACATATTGATAAGGGGCATTATTGAAAACTGAGGGTTTAGTGATGTACAAATAATTTGCATTTTATATTTTCATCTATCTCTGCGATGATATATTGCTTTGTCATGTAGTTTTATTTGTTTCATATAGCCTCTCATCATTAGAAGGTTGGGTTGTCTTAACATGCTTAGCTTATGTTTTAGCGTAAAGCAAAGTTACGAGCATTCAGGTTCTGTTTTGATTTAGATAACTACACTTTTGCTCAAACTGGTTAGAAGTGTGCTTAGACTTTCCATTTTATCTTCTATATGTTTCTAAAGGTAGGGAATCCATCTTTTTTTAATGTAGCACTCACCATTTGTTATTTCTCATAGCCTTGATAGGATGCTTGATAATTACCTGATAAAATGTCCATTTGCTAACATTAGTGGATTCAATAATTGTTTCATTAATAGGTGAAGTAAAATGCAATATTCCACTGTCATGTAAAGAACCAACATCAAAACGCACCCATTTCTTTAAAGATAAAGCACTATTGAAATATAATCTTACAAAGAATGTGAAGTAAAAATGCGCACATAAAGAAAGATGATCAGGTGACTTTAGGAAGGGACAAGTGAAATAACACTAAACGAATGAAAAGTTTGACTTTTTTTTTCCCAGAAAGTTCTGAAATGAACATAATTCTACAACTTTTTGTCCTACTTTTTTTCTTGGCCTTGGAACCTGATACAACATAAAGGGAAAGAAGCCAGAACTTCATTCTTAACTCAAGCATAAACAGAAAAAAAAAAAAAAAAAAAAAAGTTACAAAGCAAGGAAGAGAACATGGAAGATTAAATGTTGTATATGTGACAATAGTTCTACTTTTAATTATTGACTAAAAAAATCATTTAAAAAAAAATACTTTACATCTAATCTAAGTTGCTTGGATAATTAAATCACATTCATATTTAGATTGCAATAATCAAGGAGACAACTATCTTAATTGATAGCCTTGGTAGTCAGCAATTGAAAAAGTTTACTGGCTTTAGTGAAACCTTGGACAACAGAGAAAAGAGGTGAAGACTTTTTTTTTTTTTTGGAGAAACAAATAGGTGAAGACTTATTTTTTAGGATTTTGCAAAAGAAAAAAAAAGGAAAGTTCTGCATCTTTCTTCAGCATGATCTCCAAAACTTGGCAGTGTGTTTTGCTGATGCAAATATGCACAACTTCACACTTTTTCCAAGGTATGGATTTTAATTCTTTTGCTTGATGGATTTAATTTTATAGGTTTGTTCATTTTAAGTTTATCTGATTTTTGCACATGTTATTTCAGTTTCATTATGTGATTGTGTCAGTTGGTTTGGTTTTATTGTGCTATTTCATATCCAAACTCTGTGTGTTTGCCTTTTCTGTTTCAATTTCTATTTATTTTTTCTTTTAAGTTTTATATTGTAGTCATGGTTGGAAAGTTAGAATGGTTATATAAGGTGTTCTACTTGTAATCTAGAAGACAATGATTTACTAGGTTTTAATCTTCTACACCTATAATCTTATCTAATGGAAACCTCGAAGACACATATATGCCTTTTGTTATCTTATTCTTTTTTATTCCTTTTCTCATGTATAAGGGGGTTCATTAAGAACTAAATAAGCTAAACATCATAGCTAGATAAGATAATGAAGGAAGTACGAATAACAAAATCTTCATTGTGAATGGTCCCAAGTGTTTGATGAAAAGCTTCAATAGTTGCATATGACATCTCACATTTCAAAAAATTTAACTATCATGACAATGTCATAGCAAAACTTAGTTGCTTATTGTTGGAAGTTGATATTCGTTATCATTTTTAAAAATTGTTAGTCAATAGATATTGCTTTTTAACAAAGGGGTTTTAAGAGACTATCATAGTAAAATAAATATTCATTTGTTAATTTGACATACTTTTTATGTAATCAATATTCTTATAAAGGAGAATAGTATTGTATGACATACTTTTTTTAGTACATGATTTTCATACTTTTTCAAATAGAAGCTCTATCTTAATTTTTTCACTCAATGGGCAGCATGTGCCACCCTAACTAGTGTCATCTTAAAAAGTAGTTAAATAGTTATGAAATTTAATGCATTTGATTATTTGTAGAATTGTTGATTGATGTTAGGCAAAAGACTAGTGGGCTGAGTCCAGCATCCTGCAAAGACGGAGGCCCAGTTGGGTTGAGAATAGCATCACGTTGGCACTAGGCTACCACCCTTTAAAGGAATAAAATTGTGCAGTTGATAAGTGCTTAGTCCTAACAATTGGTATTGTAAGTATTTGGTCATAACAATTGATAGTACTTGAAACCAACATTTGACTTAAAGCAAGCAGCTTTTAATTGACACATTGATTAGATCCTTCCATACCATACCGAAACAAACTAACAAAGTTGTGGCTTTGTTGAGATTAGTTTCATTGGATTAACTTATTTTGCTTAAAAATAAAGATATAAAGTAAATAAATCGGTGAAGAAACTCAGCACAGCACAATGACTACTCCCATGGTTGATACTTCATAAACAACATTACATCACTTTTTTTTTTTTTTTTAATTAACTTTGCACTCTTATACAAACGGGATCAAATATGCAAGCAATAGCTATCAACAAGGATAGAATGTCTTGTAGTTTAATTGGTTGGCACTTTTTAATGTTTCTGACTGACATATCTAGAATTCAAATTCTCACTCTCTCCAAACTATTAGATTATCAAAAAAATAAGGGTGGAATGTTAATTGGGTTATTAGCATATTCGCAAGTCAAATAGTTAATTTTATTTGTGATATAAATCTCTATGAATTTAATTTTGCACAGTTAGAAACTTATAATACATTAGATATATATATATATATATATTTAAAAATCTATTAGCTAGAATAAAACAACTCTTATAGCTAAATGCATACCGGGACACTAGGAGACTTTACCAGGGGCATGGCAAACTGAAGGCAGGTCCAAAGCAAGTGTTACATTAATTTGTAGTCCTAATTCAGGGTCAATTCACAACATGAAGGGTCAAAACCAAAATTATCACAGCCAAGTCCATGTATCAAGTAAAGGAAAGAGTTTGAGGGTTGAGAAGAAGCAACCTATTTCTAGAGAAACTTTTGAAGTGTTTAAAAAAGGTCAAGACTTACAACAAGTTGTTGAATTGAAACTTGAAAAGAAGATTGAGTTGATTGTGGAAGATCACAGAAATCAAGAGATAGTAAATATTGAGAATATTGTGGAAGATCCACTTGAGGTCAAAGGTGAGGACGAGTCCATCACCCACAACCCCAAGGTTCCGGTTGATTTATTGAAGACGACTACACAATATGTTGATTTTCTTGGAGTAGAAAATTTTAATTTCATTATTAATCCATTTTTGATTGATGTTGCAAATAAATTGAAAGTAGATGAGAAGAGATTTTTTGCTACATTTTATGAAGAATTCAAGTTTCAGAGCCTAATCAAGTTATTAAAACATTCGAAGTATTTGTTTATTTGGAGCGGAAGATTTCAGATTTCAAAGAAGAACTCGAGGACGAGTTTGTTTCAAGTGGAGGGGTCTGATGTAGGACACAATTTACTATTTAATTATTGTAATTTATTATTTTTTGGTATTTTTATGTAAAAAAAGTTATTTTAGGTTTATGTGATTTATTTCCTTGTTTTTAGGTGCATTTAATGTTTTTTAGGTCAAATTTGGTTCCTGTTATGGTTAGGTATCAATTAGGAGTTATTTTAGATTATATTTTCTTGTTTGTCAAGTTATAAGGAGCCCTTAAATAGGCCCTTAAGTCTGTAAACGTTTTTTAATAGACTATTATCAATAAACACAGACATTTTGTCAATTTTCTCTACTGGTGGATTCCAGTTTTTATCTCCTTGTGGATTCAGGGAAACCCCTCGTGGATTCGAGGTTTACTACCAGAGACTAATAATTTAGTTTCTGATTCATCAAGAGAGCATCGTGTGTGCTCTTCTTTAGGCTTCCGCGACATCAGTTCATGTCCACGAAGAGTTTGCATATAAGGATCTCTTGCTCATCATACTCAAACAGATTCCAATATGCTTATCGAAGGACATAAAGCAAGAAGGAGCTACGTCAATTGGTTTTCCAAACTTTAATTAAGTTCAGGTATCTAATGGTGTTGAACCTTTTACGTCCCTTTGCAGACTCCACAAATGGAAGCAGGGTCATCCTTTATCAGACACTTAAGGATCAGAGAACAGAGGATGGGAAGAAAGGCAAGATGGATTAAACGACACTAGGCTAGCTGAAGCTACAAGAGGATTAAATCAATTAGCTAAACTACAAGTAGTTAAGGTGTTAATTATATTCAGTTGTGTCACTCGTGTTGTAACTAATCTTTGCACGTGCAGTAGCTGCTTTCCCTATAATTTGGTATAATTAGTTACGCTCTGTATTGGGGCTTTAGTTCTTAGCTTTGTTTTGTGATTGTAAAATGCTCTAATTCTGTACAAATTCATTCATTGTATCAATTAGAGAAGTTCTTCACTTTTTCTCTTTCAATTCTCTCTCTCTCTGTGTTCACACTTCTTCTTCTTCCTTTGTCTTTACTTTCTTACATCCTTACTACTACCCATTTTAATGTAGCATCAAAAGCTGACCCATGGAGTAGTCCATCGAATTTGAGGCAGTTAACTGATGAGGAGAGTTGGGTATTGTTCTTGAAGAATGTAGGCAGCTGCAGATCATATGAAAAAGTATGCATATTAGGCATGAAAGCATGCAAAGGGCAAAGTGTGAAAACACATAATCATTAGTTGTTCCAAACATGAAAACATGATTATCAACAAAATAGTGTGCACACCACAACACAAAACATAGTATAATGCATGAGAACGTAATAAAAACATGTAAGACATATAAAACAAGCATTATACTATGTTTTGTGTTGTGGTGTGCACACCATTTTGTTGATAATCATGTTTTCATGTTTGGAACAACTAATGATTATGTGTTTTCACACTTTGCCCTTTGCATGCTTTCATGCCTAATATACATACTTTTTCATATGATGCACACACAGACAAAATCTTTGACATGTTGTATGTCTAATGCCGTCATTATATCATGCTTTGATGTTTAGCATCTTCACATGTCAAGTTTTTTTTTTTTTTTTTTTTTTTTTTTTTTTTTTTTTTTTTTTTTTTTTTTTTTTTTTTAAATTGCTATTTTTAACTTATAAAATGAAAAATCACATTTGTAGCGCCTTTTGTGAAAATTGATTCAAACACGCGCTAGTTTTATATATGAGTTCTAGGAAAAACTTTGTGGAATTAATGAGTCGATATCCTCATAAAGGAGAGAAGTTTCTAGATACATTGCACAAGATTGGTCATGGCACTACAAAATGCGGGCACATTAGGCTGTGTTTTTTTGGGCCACGTTTTTATATGGACTAAAGCCCCGTTTTATAAATGGGGCCATAGAATGGGTTTAAAGCCGCGTTTAAAACGCGGCCCAAGCCGCATTAGCTATGGCCTCATTTAAAAAACGAGGCTATAGGACCTGCGTTTTTTTGTTTAAATAAAAAAAAAAAAAATCTTAAGTAAGGCCATGATTAAAAAACCAACAAAACCCTTGACGACCGCCACTCCCAGTTGGGTCCTTTCTCACCTCTGTTCTTGTTCACTCGTCTCTCTCTCTCTCTTTGTTTCATTGATAAACTATCTTCTCGCCATTGCTTGCAAGGTAAGCCTTAACCTCTATTTTTCAATACAACAAACCAATTCATATTTGTTATTATGCTTCATGATTCCCCATTAGAGGTTCTTTTTTTTTTTTTTTTTTTGGATAGAATTGAGAAACCCTAATAAAAATTATGTCTTTTTCAAAAAAAAGTTTTTTTCGATTATCTGGGTGTGTTTTGTTTTTGAAGTGTGTATGTATGTGTGTGAGAGAGGGAGAGTATTGTTTGGTTGAGGTGGTTCCTAGTGTTTTGTTGTAGGGACTAGGAAATAATTTTGTGGAAGAAATTAAAGCTTCAATTTTTGGAGGCTGATGCGTTGATATGAACCATACCCACATAATTTTTTGTTTTAGGAACTGCACTTTTGTGACTAGATTTCATTCTCTTTCACTTTGGTGATTGAAAAACTTGAAATGAGTGAAATTTTCTTTACCAAGTTACTAGTTTATTAGGGGTGTGCGTTCAAACCTTTCCACCCTAGTAGCATGATATAAATACCACATTTTACTTCAGCCCCCTCCTTCCCCAATTTTCTCTCTAACTCTTCTCTCTCACTTCAAGCTGTAGTCGTTCTCCCCCCATAACCCTCTTTCTTCTCCATTTCTTTTAGTCTCTCAGAAACAAAGTTCAAGTATCTCAAAAACGTTTAACCAAAAAAAAAAAAAAAGAAAAGAAAAAAGAAAATACAATCTTCTTGATTCTGAGTATATGTTTCTTGTGTTTGCATGGTGCTTGGTGTTTGGGTGATGAGAAACCATTGTCCTAACTGCCAAAGGTTTTGCGGAAAACTCTGCCAAAGGTTTTGCGGAAATCTCTGCTAAAGGTTTTGCAGAAAACTCTGCTAAAGCTTTTCCAGAGGAATCCATTGAAGATTTTGTAGAGGAATCAAAGGGCTCACCTAGCATCTTTCTCCCTAATATACAGATCCACAAACTAATCACCAAAATCTCCAAAGAGAACAAATCCAAACGCCTAGGTAGAGAACCTTGGTTCTGATACCAGTTTGTTGTAAAATAGCAGAAGCTCAAATTACCAAGATTGATTGTGAAAATATTTTAGGCTTGAGAAAGAACTCCAGATCCAAACAAACAATAGAACAAGGAAAATTAATCCAATAGAAAATAGACACAAAACACAAAGAATTATGTGGTTTGGCAATAGCCTACATCCTTGGGCAACAACGAAGAATTTCACTATATCAAATTTGGGATAATACAAATTGATGCAGATGCCCTCTCACAAACCTAAATCTCAAATATATCCAAATAGTTCCCTCTTAGAGATACAAAACCAAAGAATGGACGGTTCACAAATACCAAATACCAAATACAAATTGCGCACAAACCAAAGAGAGAGCTACAAATCAAATCCAAAAGACCAAACAAACCAAGATAGAGCAAATCACCAAACCGCAGAACCAAAATCAAACCAAGTGGCAACAAAACCTCTCTCACTATTCTAAATTGCAACCCAAAAATATCAAAGAACCAAACAAGAGAAAGCCTCTATTTCTCATACACTAAATTTGCTGCAATAGCACTATGCTTATATAGATGAGATAGTTGGCTAGCAATCCAAAACCAAGAAAGACTAGACTTTTCTTCCATGCACAAAGGAGAATCATTCATATTCCATATAGAACTCAAAATCAAGTAGGAGACAAGACTTATAATAGAGTTTGATAACTTCAAACAACAGTAACCCAAAAGGAGTAAAAATTTATTTCTTATCCAGATCCAACAAGGAGTCAAACTCCTTAATTTAAGCCATATTCTACACTACTAAAAAAAAGCTTGTTGCAAAATGGGGTAATACTGAAGACTACGTATGTGATTTTTGTAAAAACTATCTTAGAGATAGAAATCACTTATATTGGAGAGTACTTATTTGACATTTGATTTATCTTCTCAGGTTTCTTGAATATTACACTTCCACTTTTTTTCTTCAACATTTCATCAGCAAATTCATTCTCTATTTCTTCCTCTTTCACATTCCCTTTTTTTTTTCAACATTTTTCTTCTTTTGATTGTGATTTTTTTTTTAGTCCTCCTTTTCTTCCAACTGTTTTACCATAAATTTACCACAATAAGACAATTTGAATGCATTCATCCTTGGAACACTTGGGAAAGGATTTGAGAAAGAATGGCTAAAATAATAGGCTCACATGGGTGACTAGCAATAACGTACAAAGAAAGAAAACAATAAAGGCTCAAATAAACAAAGATGGCCTAAAATCATCTCTTAATTACGATTGAGATAGTTCTTCAAAATTAATGACTTTAACATATTCAAGTGTGGCATAAAATTGATGAATTCTTAGTATTCGACCAAAAGAAAGAATAATGAGACTAAGAAACAACAAAGTTATGTGCTTCCAAATGAAAAATGAAATAAAAAGAAGATAACTCTCTAAAAGAAATGAATGACTCAATTCTCACATGAGTTAAAGTATCCACACTTATTTTCAAGATTTTCAAAGTCATCTTTGTCTCTCAACTAAGAAACATGTTCATGTGACTAAAGTGCATGTGCATAATAGTTGAGTTTGAAATATAGTGCAATTCTTTTTTTTGTTAAAAAAAAATAGTGGAATTCTTTAGATAGAAATAACATAAAGAACTTCAACTTAAAACTCATGCTAAAGAAATAATTTATTGAATTTTGTAGTTATCATCACTTAATTGTAATTGTACAGATATCTTATGAAAAAAAAAATGGATAACTGATATTTTGGATTGCTTTTTTTCTTTTTTCTTTTTAAAATGAAGTTGCAATTATCTTCATCAATACCATAGAATTATCTTGTACCATATCTTAATTTTAATTGTGAAATAGAACTATATATATACTTACTCATCACATGCCCAAAGCGCGTGTAATTATGCTCAACGTAAAACCAAAAATCGATCAAAATAGGCTCAACATTACAAAACATTACAAAGGAATCAAATACATACCTCAATAAAAATTAAGACTGGTCTTGTAGTCAATGATCTCTGTCTCTCTCGCCAAGCTCTCTATCAACAACAAACACATTTAAAAACATACCTCAATGAAAATTCTTTTCTTCAGATACATTAGATATAATGTACCTTTAACCATTGAAATTCAACGGATTTCAAAGGTCGTTGTTTTTTATTCTATCATAAAACTAGTTAGCACTATTTTTTTGTGAAGCAATCCTTTTTATGGAGATATTAGCAACAGAACTTGATGCATCATTTTAATGTGTGCGCTTTCAAGCTTTTATAATGTACATTTATGTTGGCAGTTTCTCACAACAATCCATAGCTTCCTTTAGTGAACCATCCAAAGAGGCAACTCATACGATATCCTAATTTATCTCTCTAGAGTCTTTTTTGTCATTTCCCCCTTGTTTCTTCTTTCACCTCTATAAGACCTGATTTACTTGTAGATTGTTTTTCATTCCATATGACTTCTTGTTGTCAGTTTATGTACTAATATCTATTCTTGATTTGTTCCATTTCACGTGCTAATATGATGAGAAGTGTAGAGTAAATGATAACCCATGTTTAAGGTGATGTAGTGCTTTCTAATTCCATACTTACATTGAGATACATGATAATTGCTTTGATAAAGTACGTAAATAAACTCATGACTCTTGTGAGAGGTAGCCTATGTATCTGAATTAGTAATGGTTGAACAGTTGCTTTTGTATTGCAGTACATTAAGTTTGTAAATTTTTGCTTGTCATGCTTGTAACTGTTTCTAAGTATTATTATGCATGCATCAGAATTGTTATTTGAAGATATTTCTCCATGGTCTTGGCGCTCCTTGATGAAGACAAAAGGTGTTGGAAGGCTGATTTTGTTAGAAGAACCTTCCTACATTTGAAGCAGACATCATCCTAAACATCCCTCTCAGCTACACCTTCCCTGATGATCAAATCATATGAATTGGAAGCCAGAAAGGTGAATTCTTTATCAAAAGCACTTACTATGTAGACTTCCAATCATTCATCCATCTAATGAGGGTGAAAGCTCAAGAGATGATCCTCACTCCCTTCTCTCGTAAAGGATGTGGCACCTCAACATTCCAGCAAAGATCATAATCTTCGCCTGGCGTGCCTGCATGAATGCCCTCCCTACTATGCATTGCCTAAGAACCAGAGGAGTAAGCACATATGGTATTTGCCTTGTTTGTGACTTGTGCTCTGAAAGTACTCTGCATGCCCTCATGCAGTGTGACACTCCCAAAGAGGTGTGGAGCAGTTGTCTAAACTGTCCAGCGGATTAGGAGACAAATTCTGGGGATTTTACTAATATAGCATTTCAGTGGCACCACTCAAGGCTTGGAAACTTTTTTTATCACTGCCTGGCCTATTTGGTACAACCAGAATCAGATGGTACATGAGTCAACCTCATCACTTCCCATCCAAATATGGGAAACTGCTAGGAGAATTTTCAAGGACCACAAAGGTGCCCTTATCAACTGCATTTCAGCTGAAATCCAACCCAGCTTTGTGCTTGACTGCCCCACCTCCTGGCACCCACAAATATGGTTGAAAAAGTATTTCTTTCTACCTTCTGTTTTTAATTTATCTTTCTCTTCTTCATTTTCTTGGTAATAAGCATGGATTGGTAGAAAATTTGTTACTTTCTCACTTATTCTCTAAATTTATTTCTTAAATGTTGATCTAATAGGTTCTCATAAATGAAGACTGTTGGCACTTAGAGACTTCTTAACTTGATTTGTTCTGTGAACAAAAGGATTGTTTGGTGAATTTTGTAAAATTGTGAACGAGACATTTGATTTCATCTTAGCTCTAATTTCTCAATGTTACTTACCATACCATGATGTAATAGACACATTTTGAGATAGGAAACCTGTAAAATATTAGGTAATATTATTTCCGACTGTTTGAGTTCCAAATAAATTTGTAAATATGGTCTTGGCATAGATTGGATATTTGAATCTTTATGTTTTTCATTTCAGATGAAGAACCAAAGAAACCTACTCTTAAGAAGTGGGACTTAATTAAAGCTTTTGGGTGCTGCAATTATTCAACAACTTGATAGCTCACTCACTGGTACTATCACCTTTCTTTTCTTTTCCTTTCCCCCTTTATCTGCTCATAATATTCCCATTCTTTGACTTATATCTTTGCATGTTAAGCAAAAAAATAATGTGAAATTTTCTTTCATCTAATTTCTTACATTTGAATAAATTCCATCTTTGTATTTTCACTCGGGATGTATTTGATGTGCTTTTTTTTTTTTCCGCTGTGTAAATAGAGTCAAATTGGCACAACGTAATATTACTTGGGGAATTGAATCCGGTAACCATGCCGTAGGAATCACCTCATTGCACAGGTATTCCCTTTGCTTCAATTCCTTTTTATATATATAAGCTTACAATTTTTTGTTATGTCTACGGATAATACCATGTATCACAATTTGTTATCTAAAATTAAATCACTATGGGATTATGCTTTATAATAAAATATAATTTTCAAGCATCATGGTTTTATTGTGAAAAGTTGCTTGATATTTGTAAGGGAAACTTATTATATGTTACCTAAACAACAAACTAAGTAAGTTTTCTCACTTTGTTGATTTAATATTGTTGGTTGGTTTAAGCTAAAAAAAGTTTCTACCTCTAACATGTTTTATAACACCAACTATACTTTATAGAGATCAAGCACCTATTAATTATTGTTATTGTCATTATAGACTAAATATTGCAGTCAAGACAAATCCTTATTTTTTTGGAGCTATGTTTTCTACTGATAGTAATAGTAGAACTTGATGCATCATTTTAATGCAGGTGTTTCAGGCTTTTATCAAGTACATTTGTATAGCCAGCTTTCTACCACAATATGTGGCTTTCTCAAGTGATTCTTGGACTTCTTAAATTGTTGAGTTCCATGAACAAAAGGATTGTTTGGTGTGTGTTGTAAAATCATAAACAAGACATTTGATTTCATCTTTGCACCAATTGCTCAAGGTTGCTTACCATACCATGAAGTCTTTGCACCTTTTTCTCAAGGTTGTTCACCATACCACGAAGTTATAGACATTTCGAAATAGGAAACCTATAAAATATCAGGTAATTATATTTCCTGATGGAAATTTAGACCCCTTAGACACACAGATTGCGTAGCCTAGATTAATTAGCCAAGTTGTTACTTAGTAAAATTATGCAATTCTAGGTTAAAGCAATCAAATAATCATATCAAGATATAAAGCAACGGAAAATAAATAAACACAAGATATGATCACCCAGGAAACCACTCGGTAAAAACCTGGGGAGGATTTGACCCACCGATCCTCAAGGCATAACAGAATTCACTATGAAAGAATTGAAGTTCTTACAGAAGGACTACAAGCTCCCCGCTCGACTTCCTAATGCTACCCACCAGTAAAACTTCCTGACACGACCACGCACAGGCTCCGAATCCACGGACTACTTCTTTCTTGAATTCTTCAATCAGCTACAAGCTCCTCGCTTGCTTTTCTTTTAAGTTCCAATGGTTGCAACAGTAATGATCTTCAAGATGTTGAAATCATCTCTACCTTGAAAACCCTAAGTTTTGTGTAAAGGAAGTCTCCTCAAAGATCTCACACGAGATTCACACAAAACAGCAATGTATGAGCAACAAAGCAATATGGACAACCTTCAAAAACGTGGCTAGGGTTTTGTTTATATACCTAGGGTAAAAACACAAAACCCTAAACGTTTAATGAAGTAGGGCTGAGTTGGAAAATCTGCAGAAAATTCAACTTGTGCGATTTTCGATCGATCGAGCCAGGCCGAAAGTCCCAAGTACTTCTGCAGCCACTCGATTCCAACTTTACAATATTAAACCAACTTTGAGCAATTCTAAACAAGACTAAATACAATGTTTTGATCATGGTTTGCCAACATTACAAATTAGAGTTCTAAACACATAAAATCCTAAGACCTTAGAACCTAACAAACTCCCCATTTGGCAATCCGGGACAAAACCCTAATTAACAGCTCAAAGTTTTACAAATAAAAAGCCCTTTACAAAGGTAATGCTCATAAAATCAAATTCAGCCTAACTATTATCCATCAGTTGCAAGTGTAGACAGTAGCTTAGTTGAATCAACCTGTATATTCCTGAAATACTCAACAAACGCATAAACGCATGTGTGACAGAAAATGGTAAAACAACAGGTATAACATTCTTGTAAGATTCACACAACACAAAATAAAGACATATAAGAATGATCAAGTCATAAATATAAATCAATACACAGTGAATCATAAATCAACAAGAATCAATAAAAAATAAATGTATATCAATCAATGTTACTCCCCCTAACATGAATATC
This sequence comes from Quercus variabilis, assembly GCA_030445155.1. Taxonomy (NCBI): domain Eukaryota; kingdom Viridiplantae; phylum Streptophyta; class Magnoliopsida; order Fagales; family Fagaceae; genus Quercus; species Quercus variabilis. Next base: position 858,130 of record CP129448.1, on the reverse strand, counting down.
CCCAAAAATGATATACATAGTGAAGCACCTAGATACAATCTAAAAACAATATCTCCCCATAACTACAAAAGTCTCCCCCTAACTACAAAAACCCTCTACAAGTCAAAACTCCACTCCCCCTTTTTGTGACGGAATGCCAAAGAGCACTCATGAGTCGCCATCAAAAGGAGATGGTGAGGGAGAATGAAGACGTGCTAAATCAACTCGGAGAGCACGAATCTCATCCAGTAAGTCCACCAAAATCTGACCATGAGCTTGTTGAACAGTCATGACAGTCTCCAAAGTACGACGAACATCGAAGTCGGCCGAAGGAGGTGGAGGAACATCAGCAGCAGCAGTATCAGCACCAACTGGATCAGGAATATCCTCACCAGCAAGACCTGCAGAAGAAGAAGGAGGAGGAGGTACGCTACTAGAGGGCTCAGACCTAGGGTGTTTAGAACCAGCTCGAAGATGAGCGGCCCTCTGTTTAAGAAAAGATGCACCGATAGGAGCAATCACATGAACAGCTCAGAGGAAGGAAAGCCACTAAGATCAAGATAAAGAAGAATCCTATGAATGAAAATAGGATGAACAAGGGCATGTGAAGTGGATGAACTCCTATAAACTTCGTTCAAAGAACGAAGAAAAAGATGAGAAAAACTGATAGGAGCATCAGTAACCAGAGCGTACAAAAATACACACCTCTCAAGAGGAATGGTGTGCACATGAGAGATAGGCCAGATGGAATGACAAGCTATCCGAAAGAACAGATAGTGCAACCTGGAGAGCTTAGCAGAAGTGATCCGAGAATCAGAACCCCACTGGACAAAAGTACCAGTGATGAAAGACAAAACATTGCTCAGCTCGGGAGACTCGTCATAAGGATAGACAGGATCCCTAACCAACGGTACCCCTAGAGCAGCAGCCACTACCTGAGGAGTAATGGAGTACTCTACGCCTCGTATCCAACTCTTTACTAAAGTGTTGGAATCATAGATGCGAATAGAGATGTTCAAATAGAACTCTCTAATCAAGGCAGAAGGTGGAGGAGGATCAGAAATGTCTAACAAAGGTAACCAGCCCCGACACTCAAAGTTTTCCCTAATGGCAGGATCTAGCTCATCTAACACAATAGAACGCTCAGCCCAAATCTTCCTCTTAAAGTTAAGCTTCTCAAAAAGATCTTGGTTTTTCTCACTCGAAAACCTCTCACGGTCAAAGGAGGGAGGGGATGGAGAGGAAGAGGGAAGGGACCTACGGGCTCTAGTTTTCCTAGGCATGATGCTAAGGAAAGGACAGAGACACAAAGAGAAAACCAAAAGAAAATAGAAGAAAAACAAAACCAAAGGCAGACTGCAAGTTAGCAAAAAAATATAATTAAAATCTATATGATGCATGAGCAGATACAATGCCATGATGCATGTACTAATGCAGTGAGCAATTAAGTTCAATTGAGATCAAATTGACAAAATTGGCTTGAGCAGGGAATTTTCTTAACAAAAACCCCAAAAATTTAACATCAATTGGAAATTTTTAAAACAAAATGATGAATTGAGCATTATAAAACACAACACATAGATTATAATGCTTAATTTCATCAAAACAACAAGCCAATTTCATCAAATTCTACTCAATTTAACAAAATCCCCAATTCGGATCAATTAGAAACCCTAGAATTTTCAATTTTTCACCAAACTCAAAATTGATCAAATTAATCACCAAGGATCATGTTTATGATGTGTCCCCACAAAAACCCAATGATCAATTGCATAAAACATGGCTTGAATCAAATGAAAATCCCAAAATATCAAAGTGCAAAAATCGCCCCTTAAATGCATGAATTTATGCATGAAATGATGAAAAATAAATCAAAAGGAAGGGTAAAAATGTCTTACCGGCTTGAGGAGAGAGAGATTTTGCTAATACAACGGACGAAAACGACAAAAATCTTGATGTGGAGCCTTGCCAACTCGGAGAGAGAGAAAAAAGTTTGAAAAAGTTTTGAATAGTAACTTTGAAAAAGTCAGAAAAGAACCTTTTAAAAACCTTTTTCACGATATTCGATCGATCGAAAATTACATTTGATCGATCGAATGAAACAGTCATTTTAGAGCAAACGAGAGCACTTTTTCGATCGATCGAAAAACAGGCTGGATCGATTGAAATGGGCAGAGGCTCACTAAATTTTGAGAAAAAATCCAGTTTTGAAAGACACAAACCAAAATTTTTAAAACAACTCCACAAAGCATTAAATTGTAAAAACAACATGCATGAGTATGAGATGGAATGATTTTTTCTTCAAAAACCCAAAATTTGAAACCCAATTTTCTCAAAAACAAATTTCAATCATACTTTCATTGAATTTTCTCAAGCAACAAAAATGTTGTGCACAAATCTCAAGATATTTTCAAACTTGGTTGGTCAGACCATAAACACACACGCTATTATGTACAGTGTCTAACAAAGAGTAACTTGTGTAGTGTGTGATACTAGCAAAAACTTGAGATACATGTGAGGTGATATGTGAATGGCAATCAAACACAAAGTCTACACAATTCATCACATAGAATTTAAAAGAGACTATCACCTAAAGAGTTACATCCTATAACTCCCACATCTCCTAGAACAAAAGTTTGCAATCATGTAAGTTTCTTGTATTTTTGCCTTTTGTTTGTATGAGATGGCATTTAGCCTAATAGTACACACCGGTTTGAATTAAGTGAATTGGCATCAAGCCTAATAGTACACACCAGTTTTATTTTAATTTGAGGCTACACCTTATATTCTTTTTGTGCATGTGCTACACTTTCTTGAGCACAGAATCTTATGATATGCACTAAGGTGTTCATGATTGGCTAGTGAACAGTGGTGAGATGGTTATTTATGCCTTTCTCAAAAGAATCAAGTCCGACAGTTAAATAACATATGACTTCATGATTAAGACAAGGAGATTAAAAACCATACACATCTTTCCCACACAACATGCACTTCAAAGTTTCAACTAGTCAAGTGCAATGAAAAAGTTCATTAAAGTTAAACAAGGTACACAGACCATGATATGTGTCACAAGATAGACCAACCTTGTTTTTCAAAAATCAAGACAAATAGTGACTAACATAATATTTGCTTTCTCCTTCCTTTTTTTTTTTTTTTTTTTTATTTAATTAAAAGAGAAAACATATACATCCTAGAATGAAATGCATGAATGTAATGCAATGCAAGTCCTAGAACAAAAACAACAAAAAGACAAAAGAAATAAAGAACAATGGTCACCAAAGAAAAAGACAATTAAGCACAAGGACCATGTCAGAAAGACTCATTTAGTTTGAGTCTTTTGCATCCAAGACCTTTTGGATGCACCACGAGCATTGGAGTTCTTATTCACATTCGAGTGATTCCCAGCTCCAGAATTGGAATAAAGGTTTAACACCTTTACCAATTCACCAATTAGTGCCATAGGGTCTTGTGCTTGAGGCACAGACACTTTTGGTTTAGTTGCTCTCTTATCAGCTTGACGCTTGTAACAATTAGGACGAATATGTCCAGACTTACCACAATAATGACAAACCCAAGCAGGTTTACCATGCATCTTGTCCTTAGATTTGGTAGGCTCCTTAGGTTTAGATTCTCTTAAGTCTACCCTAATCTTCTTAGGTGGTGAAACTTCTACAGGATTAATTACCTCACTCACAGGTGGTTTGACAGTTTCACTCACAACCTTACTCGCAGAAGATTCAGACGAAGAAGCAGGAACAAAATTTGTGGAATGTGGAGTAGAGCCAAAGATGCTTTCAACATATCCCAACCCAGATTTATCCGCAGGATACTTTTGAACATTCAACATGTGATCAAGTTTAGAACTAGCAGATCTAGCAATAGATAAATCATGTTCTAAAGTTCTAACTTTATCAAGCAAAAGCATGTTCTCAGATTTAACATTATTCAGAAGCTCATTAGCATCAAACAGTTTAACAAGCAAATTTTTCTTTTCAAGCTCTAGAGAGTCAATTTTCTTTAGGCCAAGATCAACTTTCATAGCATCCTTTGCAGCAATTTTGCAAAGTTTGTTATATGCCTCTTGAAGATCTGCATCTTTAGAGAGTTCCCCATCAGAAGGGTTCTCTTCAACAGATATGCTTTCACTGACCATAGCAGTAGCTGTGAAAGCAATGAAGTTTCCATCCTCGTCACACCCGGACTCATCATCAGAAACCTCATTATCACTAAGGGTTACAGCCATAGCTTTACCCTTAGTCTTCAAGAATGTAGGACATTCAGATTTCATATGACCATACCCTTGACAACCAAAACACTGAGAACCCAAAAAATTATTAGAAGATCGACCAGCTCTATCATTTGGTTTTTCAAAATTATTTACCTTAGTGGGATCATTCTTCCTAAAATTTCTAGGTTCAGCAATGTTGGTACCTCTTGCCTTTCTATTTGTATTCCTAAGAAAGTTCTTAAAATTTTTGGCAAGATAGGCAATCTCTGTAGTAGAGAGCTCATCATCAAATCCACCACCATCAACATCATCAACTGACTTAAGAGCCATTGATTTGGATTTGTTTACTTTAGGTAGGTCAGACTCATAGGATTGGAGAGATCCTGCAAGTTCATCTACGGGGATGGAGTCCACATCCTTGCTTTCAGTAATGGCAGTCACTTTGGGTCTAAAATCTTCGGTTAAAGATCTAAGAATCTTCCTAACAATTTTAGGTTGATCATAGATTTCACCCAAATTAAAAGCAGAATTGACAATATTATTCAGTTTGGCATAAAATTTATCAAATGATTCATCATCAAACATCCTAATACTCTCAAACCTAGAAGTCAATTGTTGCAATTTATTAATCTTAACTACCTTTGTGCCTTCATGCACAGTTTGGAGGATTTTCCAAGCAATATGAGCAACCTCAACATTAGAGATCCTCTTAAATTCCTCGATAGAAACAGCATTGAAGATGGCATTCATAGCTTTGCTATTGAAGCCTGCTGCTTGTTTTTCAGAATTTTGCCACTCACTCACAGGAGTAGTGGGCTTCTCCCATTCGTATTCAACAGAATTCCAAACCCTCTCATTAATGGATTTCAGGAATGCTTTCATCCTTACTTTCCAATAAGCATAATTGTTCCCATCAAAGTGAGGAGGAACAAACAAAGAGTGTCCATGCTCCATGACAACAGGGGTTAAGGATCAGCTCAGAGAAAGAAATCTCAATCAAAAAGAGCTACCCGCTCTGATACCACTTGATGGAAATTTAGACCCCTTAAACACACAGATTGCGTAGCCTAGATTAATTAGCCAAGTTGTTACTTAGTCAAATTATGCAATTCTAGGTTAAAGCAATCAAATAATCATATCAAGATATAAAGCAATGGAAAATAAATAAACACAAGATATGATCACCCAGGAAACCACTCGGTAAAAACCTGGGGAGGATTTGACCCACCGATCCTCAAGGCATAACAGAATTCACTATGAAAGAATTGAAGTTCTTACAGAAGGACTACAAGCTCCCCGATCGACTTCCTAATGCTACCCACCAGTAAAACTTCCTGACACGACCACGCGTAGGCTCCGAATCCACGGACTACTTCTTTCTTGAATTCTTCAATCAGCTACAAGCTCCCCGCTTGCTTTTCTTTTAAGTTCCAATGGTTGCAACAGTAATGATCTTCAAGATGTTGAAATCATCTCTACCTTGAAAACCCTAAGTTTTGTGTAAAGGAAGTCTCCTCAAAGATCTCACACGAGATTCACGCAAAACAGCAATGTATGAGCAACAAAGCAATATGGACAACCTTCAAAAACGTGGCTAGGGTTTTGTTTATATACCTAGGGTAAAAACACAAAACCCTAAACATTTAATGAAGTAGGGTTGAGTTGGAAAATCTGCAGAAAATTCGACCTGTGCGATTTTTGATTGATCGAGTCTATTCTTCGATCGATCGAGCTAGGCCGAAAGTCCCAAGTACTTCTACAGCCACTCGATTCCAACTTTACAATATTAAACCAACTTTGAGCAATTCTAAAAAAGACTAAATACAATGTTTTGATCATGGTTTGCCAACATTACAAATTAGAGTTCTAAATACATAAAATCCTAAGACCTTAGAACCTAACATTTCCAATAGTTGAGGTTCCAAAAAAATTTGTAAATATAGTCTTGGCACGGATTGGATATTTGAATATGTATGTTTTTCATTTATTTTTATTTTTTTAGTTATGTTTTGTTCTTAGGTAGGATCCTTGTAGTAGTGAATCTTGGAATTGAGTATACCTGTACAGAAGTTTCATTCTTTTGATAAGATTATACACAAATAATAATTTGGGTACAAGTTGGCTTTCAATGTGATGGTGATGTAGAACGAATGAAAACAATTTAGATGTCTTTGTAACTGATGAATACCTTGAAAGCTCAAGGAAAAAAAAAATGGAATCTTTAGAAATTTAGCAAAATTCTCATAGAAGTTTTTTACCCTAATCTAATCAAGGATAAGGTATATGGTATATACAAAAATTGGAGATATTTCTCTTGTGGACAATTGAGAAAGTTGCTTTTTTGTTTTTGTTTTTGCAACATCCTTTGAGCTTCCCTTCAAGGATAGTGATTAGAGTTCAATTTTATCTGTAACTTTTTTATCCTCATGCTAGATACTTATAGATGTACTTATCCTTGGATTCATTGGTCTTCATTGGGAAGATTTATAAGAAAAATGTAGTTCAAATGACACCCCCTTGTGGAAAAGCTTAGACAAAGGGAGAGTTGGAAGGGTTCTATTCTTATTTCGAGATAAACGGAGGTAGGGAGTATTAATAAATGAAAAGAACATAACATAAGTATAATGATTACAAAACAGCAATCAAGGCCAAAGTTACTGAAGAGTGACAGTCCAAGTGCCTATATGAACAAGTGTGAACCGATGAAACACCATGTTAAGGCTCCGCCAATAACAATCTCCATTCCAAACTCTCTCTTCTGACCATAACAACCTTCATTCTTGTCTTGACCAATAGTCCCCTCACTTTTGGCACTCGTGGAACTCCCTACACCTATAACTAGATAAATTACCCACAAATTTAAGAAGATTTCTACAATATCAAAAGAAATTGAAATGAGAAATAAGACTTATATATGTTGGTTACATTACCACTAGGACTAGGAGTAGGACTACCTTCACTTTGATTAGAACTCCTTCCCAATTGGTAGGAAACTTGAGCTTCTGGTGAATTAGGATACAAGTGTAGAAGAGCTACATCCATGAGCAAGCAAACAAATCAAATTAGTGTGTCAAATATTAGCCACTTCTAGTGACATTTATCCTTTTTTTTTTTAAAGTGTAAAACTGAAAAAAAAAAAAAAAAAAAAAAAAAAAAAAAAAAAAAAAAAAAAAAAAAAAAAAAAAAAAAAAAAAAAAAAACTCTGTAGCAATCTCGATTCATTTCTTACATTGAATTTCATAAAAATCTATTAGCTAGAACAAAACAACTCTTATAGCTAAATGCATACAAGGACACTAGGAGACTTTAGCAGGGGCATGGCAAACTGAAGGCAGGCCCAAAGCAAGCGTTACATTAATCTGTAGTCCTAATTCAGATTAATGTAACACAAGCACTTCTTGTTGTCCTTTAGGACTTATTTAAGGCCAGTGCAACAATTTGGTGTAGGTGCTTTTGCTTGACCACCAACACAAGGCAGACATGTAGCCAGTCCTACTAGTTGCTGTGCACATTCCTCTCTGTCTTTGGTTGCATCTACGATTGTATAGCTAACCATAACTGACATTAGCATGAAAAGGAATGGAAGTATCAAAGTGCTTGGGTGTAAGGCTATTGCCATTTTGTATCATTGCATTTGCCCTCAGTAGTCACTACTTGTTGAAAACATTCCACATTGAATGATATACACTCTTAAGGATAGCTCAACAATTGCTATCTAATTAGATGTGGCATTCTATGATTGTGGTAGGTTGCAAGAAAAGTAACTAAACTTCCGTTCCTCTAATAAACGCACAAGATGAAATCTACCAAGCATCTTTTCTTTCTTTAGTCACAGTTGCTAGTAACACTGTTCGATTGGGGAATCCCATTGCCACAATTGGGAAAAAAAAAAAAAATTCCCCAAATGGTATTGCTGAAATTGCCAAAAAAACCTACAATTCCTTGTTCCCATGTCTCAACTCTGAACATACCAAAAGTGTGGACTGGTAGATTTTGTGGACCATACTGAACGGATGAATATGAAAATATTTTTGAAAAAATATTATTTTTGTTCCTATATTTTGGGGCTACAATTAATTCGATCTTTACAATTTCAACTTGCAATCAATTTAATCTCTACCATTATTTTACTAACAAAAAAAATCCTTACATGGCTAATAGATTGCACAGTTTGCACATTTAAAGTTTAGGTGGCTAATAAAATATTTTAATTGCTATTTAAAAATGCCAAATCAACCTCTTAAAAACCCATGTTAGAGAAAAAAAATTAAATTACTAAATTTTAAGAAAAATAAAAATAACCAAAAAAAATCAATCTAGCAATTTCATTTTTCTTTCAATTTCTCATACGTCATGCCCAACTCCCCCCCTCGAACCCATGTCCAAACCTAGTACTTGAAAAATGAAATTGAAAGAAAAAGAAAATTGCTAAGTTGATTTATTTGGTTCATTTTTATTTTTCTTTAAAATTCGCAATTCAAATTTTTTTTTTTTTTGCCATGGATTTTTATGAGGTTGACGTGGCATTTTTAAATAGCAATTAAATCATTTTATTAGTCACTTAAGCTTTAAGTGTGCCAAGTGCAATCCGTTAGCCACGTAAAGAAATAAGATCTAAAAACAAATTTTTAAAATTTGAAAAACTTTGGTTGAAGAGCATACTTCTTCCGGTATGAACATTTTGAGCCAATCAATCCAAGTAAATTACAAATTCAAAAAATGTTCACAAACTACACTTAGTGAATCCAACACTAGACAATATCTGAGACCTTAAAAATACAAAATAAAAATGTGGGATGCCATGCACATGGCAAATAGATACATTGGCAAGCCCGACAGTAATTGCTTTAGAGGGTGCATTATCTGAGACCACTAATGTAGCATGGCAATAACAAGAATTAGACGCAAATGCATTAGTCATCTCAAACTCAAATTAGTGACAACTATTTCACGAGGCATGATCCCAATTGATCATTTAAGGCCTCAGACTTATTCATATCATTCATCCAAACTCAAACATACATATTTGTAAAGATCTTGTTGAAATTGTTATTTGACAAGACCATACATTCATAATATCCCAAATATTATTGTTATTTTTTTCTAAAACCTAGAAGGAGAACACTATTGTGAATGAATCTCCTTTATTACAACACACCATGGAAAAGCATAGAATTAACTATCCCAAGGATAACACTTTTCACCACCTCTCAAATCGTCTTGAAAACATGCACCATCAGCTATAACATTCCAAATACAAGTAACGCATTGGTCCCTCTCAGTATCGTAAATTTGGAACTTGTGGGTTGCCCCTCTCCAGCTGAAAAAGCAGTTGATATTTAGAGCAGCATTCTGAATATCGAAATGACGTGTCTTACCATAGTCAAGGAAAAAGGATGGAAAATCCTCGTAGCTGTTTGCACAAGTGACATTAAGTTTTGAGGTCCGAGTTGCGTTGTTACGGACAACAAATTCATCAGCTTCTGTATTCATAGAGAAAGTAGTAACAATTATAAAAAATGCAAGCAGGAACAATGTTGATACGTTTTTATTGAAATGACTCATTTTGTTTGTCTATAAAATAGAGTTGATAATATGTCCTTTATTTATAGTTTGGTTGTAGATTTGTAGTTCTAGTTTTCTTTTATAAAATTAGTAAAATGCAGTGAAGACACCAAAGTTTGGTCGCTATTAGCCCAAATTTCGGGGTTGGTTGGCATCAAACCAAATTTTGACCCATCAAAAAAAAAAAAAGAAAAACCAAAATTTGAAAGTGTCAACAACCCAAAGAATAACTTCTCTTAGAAATAGGATTTTAAATGTCAAATAAATAATAAATTTATCTATGCTTTCTATAACACTTACAGCTACTATTATTTGGAATTCAAAAAGAGAACTCATAAAATTTAGGTTTTTTTTTTTTTTTTTTTTTTTTTTTTAACTAGAGGTGTTTTATTCAGATAAAAATTAATAAAAAAAAATGGCAAAATTTTAGGGAAGTTTTTATTGAAATGACTCATTTTGTTTGTCTATAAAATAGAGTTGATAATATGTCCTTTATTTATAGTCTGGTTGTAGATTTGTAGTTCTAGTTTTCTTTTATAAAATTAGTAAAATAAAGTGAAGACACCAAAGTTTGGTCGCTATTAGCCCAAATTTCGGGGTTGGTTGGCATCAAACCAAATTTTGACCCATCAAAAAAAAAAAAAAAAAGAAAAACCAAAATTTGAAAGTGTCAACAACCCAAAGAATAACTTCTCTTAGAAATAGGATTTTAAATGTCAAATAAATAATAAATTTATCTATGCTTTCTACAACACTTACAGCTACTATTATTTCGAATTCAAAAAGAGAACTCATAAGATTTGTTCTGTGAACAAAAGGATTGTTTGGTGAATTTTGTAAAATTGTAAACGAGACATTTGATTTCATCTTAGCTCTAATTTCTCAATGTTACTTACCATACCATGATGTAATAGACACATTTTGAGATAGGAAACCTGTAAAATATCAGGTAATATTATTTCCGACTGTTTGAGTTCCAAATAAATTTGTAAATATGGTCTTGGCATAGATTGGATATTTGAATCTTTATGTTTTTCATTTCAGATGAAGAACCAAAGAAACCTACTCTTAAGAAGTGGGACTTAATTAAAGCTTTTGGGTGCTGTAATTGTTCAACAACTCGATAACTCACTCACTGGTACTATCACCTTTCTTTTCTTTTCCTTTCCCCCTTTATCTGCTCATAATATTCCCATTCTTTGACTTATATCTTTGCATGTTAAGCAAAAAAATAATGTGAAATTTTCTTTCATCTAATTTCTTACATTTGAATAAATTCCATCTTTGTATTTTCACTCGGGATGTATTTGATGTGCTTTTTTTTTTTTTTCCGTTGTGTAAATAGAGTCAAATTGGCACAACGTAATATTACTTGGGGAATTGAATCCGGTAACCATGCCGTAGGAATCACCTCATTGCACAGGTATTCCCTTTGCTTCAATTCCTTTTTATATATATAAGCTTACAATTTTTTGTTATGTCTACGGATAATACCATGTATCACAATTTGTTATCTAAAATTAAATCACTATGGGATCATGCTTTATAATAAAATATAATTTTCAGGCATCATGGTTTTATTGTGAAAATTTGCCTGATATTTATAAGGAAAATATTACTATATGTTACCTAAACAACAAAGTAACTAAGTTTTCTCACTTTGTTGATTTAATATTGTTGGTTGGTTTGAGCTAAAAAAAGTTTCTACCTCTGACATGTTTTATAACACCAACTATACTTTGTAGAGATCAAGCACCTATTAATTATTGTTATTGTCATTACAGAATAAATATTGCAGTCAAGACAAATCCTTTATTTTTTTGGAGCTATGTTTTCTACTAATAGTAACAGTAGAACCTGACGCATCATTTTAATGCAGGTGTTTCAAGCTTTTATCAAGTACATTTGTATAGCCAGCTTTCTACAACAATATGTGGCTTTCTCAAGTGATTCTTGGACTTCTTAACTTGATGAGTTCCATGAACAAAAGGATTATTTGGCGAGTGTTGTAAAATCATAAACAAGACATTTGATTTCATCTTTGTACCAATTTCTCAAAGTTGCTTACCATACACGAAGTTATTGACATTTCGAAATAGGAAACCTGTAAAATATCAGGTAATTATATTTCCAACCGTTGAGGTTCCAAAAAAATTTGTAAATATGGTCTTGGAGTAGATTGGATATTTGAATATGTATGTTTTTCATTTATTTTTATTTTTTAGTTATGTTTTGTTCTTAGGTAGGATCTTTGAAGTAGTGAACCCTGGAATTGAGTATATGTGTACAGAAGTTTCATTCTATTGATAAGATTATACACAAATAATTATTTGGGCACAAGTTGGCTTTCAATGTGATAGTGATGCAGAACTAAAACAATTTAGATATCATTCTAACTAAATGAATACCTTGAAAGCTCAAGGAAAAAAAATGAATCTTCAGGAATTTAGCAAAATTCTCATAGAAGTTTTTTTCCCCAATCTAATCAAGGATAAGATATATGGTATCTACAAAAATTGGAGAAATTTCTCTTGTAGACAACTGAGAGAGTTACTTTTTTGTTTTTTTTTTTTGCAACATCCCTCGAGCTTCACTTCAAGGATAGTGATTAGAGTTCAATTTTATCTGTAAATTTTTTATTCTCATACTAGATACATATAGATATACTTTGTCCTTGGATTCATAGGTCTTCATTGGTAAGATTTATAAGAAAAACATAGTTCAAATGACACCCCCTGTGGAAAAGCTAAGACAAAGGGAGAGTTGGAAGGGTTTTATTATTATTTCGGAATAAATAGAGGTAGGGAGTATTAATAAATGAAAAGAACATAACTTGAGTATAACGATTACTAAACAGTAGTCAAGGCCAAAGTTACTGAAGAGTGACAGTCCAACTGCCTATATGAACAAGTGTGAACTGATGAAACACCATGTTAAGGCCCTGCCAATAACAATCTCCATTCCAAACCATCTCTTTTGACCATAACAACCTTCATTCTTGTCTTGACCAATAGTCCCCTCACTCTTGGCACTTGCGGAACTCCCTACACCTGTAGCCAGATAAACTACCCACAAATTTAAGAAGTTTTCTATAGTATCAAAAGAAATTGGAATGAAAAAGAAGACTTATATATGTTGGTTACATTACCACTAGGACTAGGAGTAGGACTACCATCACTTTGATTAGGACTCCTTCTCAATTGGTAGCAAACTTGAGCTTTTGGAGAATTAGGATCCAAGTGTGGAAGAGCTACATCCATGACCAAACAAACAAATCGAAGTAGTGTGTCAAATATTAGCCACTTCTAGTGACATTTATCCTTTTTTTTTAAAGAAGTGTAAAACCGAAAAAAACTCTATAGCACTCACCACTCATTTCTTACATTGAAATTCATAAAAATCTATTAGCTAGAACAAAACAACTCTTATAGCTAAATGCATACCAGGACACCGGGAGACTTTAGCAGGGGCATGGCAAATTGAAGGCAAGCCCAAAGCAAGTGTTACATTAATTTGTAGTCCTAATTCAGGATCATTACAATCTCTAATGATGACACACAAACACTTCTTGTTGTCCTTTAGGACTTGTTTAAGACCAGTGCAACAATCTGGTGTAGGTGCTTTTGCTTGACCACCAATGTAAGGCAGACATGTAGCCAGTCCTACTAGTTGCTGTGCACAGTCCTTTCTGTCTTTGACTGCATCTGTCATTGTATAGCTAACCATAACTGACATTAGCACTAAAAGGAATGGAAGTATCAAAGTGCTTGGGTGTAAGGCTATTGGCATTTTGTATCATTGCATTTGCCCTCAGTAGTCACTACTTGTTGAAAACATTCCACATTGAATGATATACACTTAAGAATAGCTCAACAATTGCTATCTAATTAGATGTGGCATTCTATGATTGCGGCAGGTTGCAATAAAAGTAACTAAAATTCCATTCCTCTAATAAACGCACAAGATGAATTCTACCAAGCATCTTTTCTTTCTTTAGTTAGTGAAAATTAAAGAGAAAAGTAGAAATAAAATTTGTTTTTTATTTTTTATTTTTAATTTAGCTAAAAATTAGGAGTTTTTAAATTACTAATTTTACATGTCTAACCTTATGATTTATAAGAAAAACATAGTTGTAATGATACCCCTTGCGGAAAAGCTGAGACAAAGGGAGAGTTGGAAATTTTTTTTATTATTATTTTTGGGATAAATAGAGGCAGGGACTAAAAAAATAAAAAATAAAAAATAACACGAGTATAACAATTACAAAACAGGAATAGCAATCAAGGCCAAAGTTACTAAGGAGTGACAATCCAAGTGCCTATAAGAATAGGTGTGAACTAAAGAAACACCAAGTTAGGGCCTCCCAGTGGCAATTTCTATTACAAACCATCTGGATGTAGTCCTAATTCAGGATCATTACGATCTCTGATGATGATGCACAAGCGCATGTTGTTTTCCATCCCATGATGAGATTGTTTCATATTTTAATTATTCTAAATTTTGAGGTGCAACCTTCGTACCAGTTGCTAAATCCTTAATTCCTAAAAGTGATGTCTAGATAGTTAGTTGCCAATAGGAAAAAATAAGACCACAAAAAAAAAAAAAGTAAAGTGAAGTTTAACAGGACAGAATCATCATGTACAAAAACTTATTTACAATAAGGTAAATCAATAAAATACGTATTAAACAAACCTTACTTTAGCAAAATGATCAAATTTAATAGACCCTCACTTATATGAATTTCCATCATAGACCAAATTGTCAAATAGTAATGTGCCATTCATTCCACCCTATCCACTATAGACATTTAGCAGTGTGTCTATATACAAATCACTTAATTGCCATTGTTCTGAATTTCCACAAAAAATCAAAATAGTGTGTATACAAATTGTAAGTAAGTGAGTCACATGTATTGCCATAACATAGTCAAAGTTGATAGCAAACTTGCTAAACTCAGCCAATTGTTCTTGCCTTGGAGAAGATGTCTATTATCATTCCAAGTTATGAATTTCATTTGGCTACGGGAAGTTATCAGATTGTATCAGTTTCTATGCTCAAAAAATAGCAATTGCTTTTGCATTCATCGGAACACATCAGCTATATCATATTGTGTTTATAAGGAAAGAAATAGTAAAACCCAAAAGAAATAGTATTGTTCAGTTTTTTCTAAAACTCATGTACATAGTATTCTACATATTCAAGAAGATAAAATTCTAAAAAGAAAATCAAGTTGTTGAAAAAATAGCATAATTCAAAATTTAAAACTAAAAACCCAATTATTGTTCATGTACACAGTAGTATAGATAGGTAGTCCAAAATCAAGAACTAATTAGTTTTTTCTATCTACTAATGGAATTTAAAAATAATCCAGTTCTTTGAATTTCCACACTCCTAAAATACCAAATAAGTTCTCATAAGCTAAACAATCCCCAAAGTTATTCGTCAACCAAATAGGCCAACTAAGGTCCCAAACACACACACACACACACAAATCTAGCCACAACACAACAGTCTACTTAAGCTAATGTACTTTAGAGAATTAGAATTTCCTTTAAAAATTTAAGATAAAAAAATTTAAATTGTTACATCCCATGTTCCATACACCACCCAAAAAAAAAAAAAAAAAAATGATTAAAACTCTACTCTCTCTCTTCTCTTCCATTTTCCCACAATTTTTGGGACACCAAATAGTCAAATTAAACAATAAACAACAAATTATTAGTATAAGGAAATGAAAATCTAATATAGCTGATGTGTATTGAACCATAAAAAGCAAATTATCAAGCACCACCCAAGAAAAGCAACAATTTATTCCTCTTTCCTTCAAAAGATTCTAAGAAAGAATGGTTACCAATTAATTAGTGTGACCTTCAAAAAATTAAAAAATCTCTAGTGATAGCAAGTCTTGATCATTGACATTTGTCGAGGAATTGAGGAACGAAACATAGATAAAAATGAAATTTAGTTCAGCATCTAAGATGACTAGAAAAAGATAAAAATATAAATTTCTCTTTGATGAAAATGAATAACACTCTTACTATAAAACAAAGACCAAAATAAAAACATCACATTGAAGGGCAACAATAAAACAATTTATAACAAACATGATCAAATGCCTAGTTCAAATCAATCTTGAAAAAGAAAAAGAAAATATATTTTAACGAGATGGGAATAAATAAATAAAGAATAAGAATAATACAAATAGTAGAACTCATTTTGAGTTTATACCTTTGGACTTGGGCCACTAATGTTCACCTCTCATTTGCTTCAGTTTCGTCTGCAAGTTCTGGAGTCACTATTTGTCTCTTGCACTCATTTGATTGGGTTTTGGTAGACAAACTTGAGCCATGACTGAAAGAATGGAAAAAACACTCAAGAAACTATCCCATTGAAGGCCATATCGATCAATTTGTAAAGAGAGAACAATTGAAAATTTATAGGGAAAAAAAAAAGAGAGATAAGAAGGTGAGGAGGCTGCAATCTATAGGTGACTATAAGAATTCCATATAATAGTGGCATCTCAAGAGTCCGAGTTAATAGAGAGACACACAATAGATTTGGAGATATGGTATCGGTGACTATAAGAATTCCATATAATAGCAGCATCTCAAGAGTCTTGGTTAATGGAGAGACACACGATAGATTTAGAGATAAAGTAACACCTAAATTTAAGAAGAGACTTGTTAGGACATATGTGGAACTTGTTAAGAACATATGTCATATAGAATTGACTAATCCTTTGACAAAACGCACTTTACTTGTAATTGGGTAGATTTAGGATGGGTTTAACATGTAGTTCAAGCCAAGTATTAAAACCATGAAGATTGGACCAAGAAACAAGTGAAGAAAAGCTGTTCATTAAAGCTGGACAGATTCCCGACAGATAGCTCGATAGATATATCTATCGAGATCTCGACAGATAGCTCAACAGCTGTATCTATCAAGAATTAGAAAATTAGAATTTTCAGATCTAATTTTTGGCCCATGTTGACGTGTATATGTAGGGTTTCTTTTCTCACAACCCTAGATATATATAAGGCTTATTTTAAAAGCTGTAACACAAGAGAATACAAGGAGAACACATGCAAAAGGTGACCGAGTGCCTTATTCTCTCTGAAAGAAGCTACTGCGTCTTTGTACCTTAGGGTTTTGTAACCAAGTTCTTCTTGATCTTCATTGTTGATGAAGTGAAGAACTTTGCAGCTAACAATCTTCTTTAAGTTGGTGAGTTAGTCACATACTGGGAGCTATGCATCATTGGTTAGTTACGTACTGGAATCCGTGCAAAAGGGCGATTTTCATATATTGAATAGTTCAGAGGTTCTGAAGTGGTAGAAGTTTCTACTGTAAGTTCATCTACGGGGATTGTAGAGTCTAGGGACAAAAGTTTTGTACTAAATCTGAAAATTCTCTTTATTATAGTGGATTGCTTTTCGGGAAGGTTTCTCTTAGGTTTTACTATAAACTAGTTTGTTTTATTGATTTTCTTAGGTCATCATATCTTGTCTTATTTACTTTTTCGCTGTGCATGATATTGACATGATATTGAAGTTTGTTTGTTTTAACAAGGTTTATTCATAATAAACCTAACTAACAATTTGGGTTTAATACTTTTGATTCTATCAACCGGAGTCTAAATTTTCCAACAAGACTTAATAAATGACAATTAGTAAAACAAAAAACAAAAAATAAAAGAAAGAAAATAAATGATGACATGGCTTTGATGTGGCTTAACTGGAGCGTAGCAACAATAAATGCTACGCTTCAGCTTTTAGATATATGTAGATTATGTAATAAAATAATTAAAATCCAATGATATTGATGGAGTGGATCCTTTTGCTAATATAGGTAAACTTCAGGTATAAATTTCAAGCAATGTCAAACTTTAGGGGTATACTTTCTAATTTACTATTTTATTTTTAACCAGACCACCTCCATAGCTAGTACTATCCCATTATCAATTTTGGTTAAAATTGCATAAATATTTGCAACCATGGCTGTTGAGTTCCCAATATGAAGCCTTCTTTCTTGTTTCACCATACATAAATAAGTGCAACCATGGCTATTGTGCTTTTGGGCTAAGTCTTTCCATAGAGGGTAAAAGAGTTAGGTTTGACTCTTTCTGCGAGATTCCCCTAGAACCAGTCTGTGCACGAGACAAAGCACTCCAAACAAGACATGAATTCATGGTAGAATAACAGTTATTCCAAAACAGAGTCTGCAGTAGTAATGAATATTAATGACAGCAAAAATAATGATAAAATGAAAGTATCTTTTGCAAGATATGAACTGCAATTAATATATATACGTATGGTAGAATTACTTAAAGCTAGACACACTAATACACGTGTTAGTAAACAATATATTAAGTTTCTGGCAACATAATCATGAATTAAAAGAAAAGACGTGCGTTTTCAGCAGGATATTGACTAAAATAGCTTAACTCTAACTCACACAACCTTGTTACCCGATTACGCTACAAAGTTGAGCGGTTTGGAATGTGAGTAAAAATGGCCATCCATAAGAGATTGTAGAGAGTATGGTTTTATGTTTGAGGGAGGGAAAGGAACCATAGTGATGCATGCTATACGCTCTTGCTATGTATACTCTCTCTTTTTCTCTCAAGTGTTTCTTTCTCTTCTTTCACTATTTCCTTTTACTTTTTTGATTGCCTAGCTTACTCTTGTTGTTGTTCCTACTCTTCCCCTTTCTCTCATTCTTCTTGTTGTAGTTCCCACATTCTTGGGTACTGTTCCTTTTATACCCAAGATCAAGCTTAGGTGATTTTCCTTCTTTATCCTTGTTTTCACCAACCATTTTTTCTGCCATGGGCATTTAGCCAATACTCACAACGTACTGTTCTGGCCACGTGTAGGTGGGTTTAATTCCACTACCTTCTGGCCGCTAGTAGTGGGTTAAATCCAACTACCTTGACTCTGCGACAAACTTTTTTGTCTTTTTGGGTAACGGCCAACCAGCCACAACAACCTTCTTTCTCTCTCTCATTAAGTCTTTTTGTCTTCATTCTCTAGCATGCATCGGATGGTTCTCACCTACCTTTTTCCATTTTTGGTAAAGATGCCTTCCTAACAAGGCATATTTTCAAAAGTAGTCTTGGCGGGATACTAAATCTAGGTCATTTCCCCCCTCCACCAAATCACACCCTCTATTTCTCTTTAGTTGTGGGCCTTGCCTCTCCTGCATTGGTTGGATTGTAGGACGATAAAGCTCCTAGCCTTGCTACCTTTTTTTTTTCTTTTTTTTTTTTTTTTCACACGTTTCTTGTTGTTATGGTTTTGTCTTATTTCTTCTTGCATTTCCTACTGCTATGACTTTGTCTTATTTCTTCTTCACGCATTTCCTGCCACTATGGCTTTGTCTTATTTCTTTGTGTGTTTCTTGATGTTGTGGCTTTGTCTTATTTCTGCCGCTATGGCTTGGCATTATTTCTCCATGTTAGCCTTGTAGAATTTGGAGTTTATCCTTATCCCCTTGTACAAGAGCTTTGTGGGCTTTGTGAGTTTGCTCTATTTTGTTGCATTGAGCGCCTACTGACCCTTTCGATTTCTTCTCTCTTCGGGCCTTTGGAATATGACCCAATTGCTATTTCTTTGCTGATGCCTTGACCCATCTCTTGGGGTTTTCTTTTGGGTACGAATTTGCAAAAATGGGTATCAACAACAAGCATGACTTGGAGTCCATCTTATTAATGAATAAATGTTAAGCAGCATCTTTTTATATAAAACTTTCCTGGACATAAACCAAACAGTGGAAATGAAGTCATTTAAAAAAAAAAATTATTATTATTATTTATTTTTTATACCCTGCTCTTTCCTCTCTTTCAAACATGCTTTTAGTGCTCTATCCAGGGCATCTGCGGAGATGCAAGGCGGTCCCCTTTATCCAATTAGTGAAGTTTCAGCACTTGTTGGGCGTGAGGATGCCGAAAGGGAGCTAGTATCTCGACTTCTGGACGGCACTGAGGAAAACCTCAGTGTGATTTCACTGGTGAGCGAAGTAGCAGTTGGCAAGACAGCTCTGGCAAGGCATGTTTATAAGAGACTAGACATTCGGCAGCACTTCCAATGCCGTTTCTCTGGGTCCATGTCCACGAAGAGTTTGCATATAAGGATCTCTTGCTCATCATACTCAAACAGATTCCAATATGCTTATCGAAGGACATAGAGCAAGAAGGAGCTACGTCAATTGGTTTTCCAGACTTTAATTAAGTTCAGGTATCTAATGGTGTTGAACCTTTTACGTCCCTTTGCAGACTCCACAAATGGAAGCAGGGTCATCCTTTATCAGACACTTAAGGATCAGAGAACAGAGGATGGGAAGAAAGGCAAGATGGATTAAACGACACTAGGCTAGCTGAAGCTACAAGAGGATTAAATCAATTAGCTAAACTACAAGTAGTTAAGGTGTTAATTATATTCAGTTGTGTCACTCGTGTTGTAACTAATCTTTGCACGTGCAGTAGCTGCTTTCCCTATAATTTGGTATAATTAGTTACGCTCTGTATTGGGGCTTTAGTTCTTAGCTTTGTTTTGTGATTGTAAAATGCTCTAATTCTGTACAAATTCATTCACTGTATCAATTAGAGAAGTTCTTCACTTTTTCTCTCTCAATTCTCTCTCTCTGTTCACACTTCTTCTTCTTCCTTCGTCTTTACTTTCTTACATCCTTACTACTACCCATTTTAATGTAGCATCAGAAGCTGACCCATGGAGTAGTCCATCGAATCTGAGGCAGTTAACTGAAGAGGAGAGTTGGGTATTGTTCTTGAAGAATGTAAGCAGCCGCAGATCACCAGAAAATAGTTCAGACTTAAACAACTTCCGGGAAGGAATTTTGGGAATATGTCAGGGTTTGCCTTCGGCAATCCTCCTACTGGGAGGACTATTGGCAAATTTGGTCATATTGTGAAATTGTTATAAATTTTTGTTATTTCTTTGGTAGAGAAAATTTTTTGTTGTAACTATTAAAGGAGTTGAAACATAGTAGTTTTTAAGGCAAAAATATCATTTTGATTCTTATATTTTGGAGCCATTGTTAATTTAGTTCTTACGTTTTAATAGCAGTTAATTTGGTCATTGTTGTTTTTAATTTGCAGTCAATTTTTGTTAATAAGTTTACGGTAAAAACTAAATTGATTATAAGTTAAAAATAGTAAGGGTCAAATTGATTACTACTAAAATTTAGGAATCAAATTAACAATAACGGCAAAATATATGGATCAAAATGGTATTTTCACCTAGTTTTTATAATTGTTGGCATGACTTATTTTAATTGATGCATAATGAACATTGTATTAGTAATACTATCATCGCACACATTTGGTGCGATGGTCACTCCACAAGTATAAGTGTTTGTGGAGTGTGAGGGGCAAAGGTCAGGATTCAAGTCTCTAGAAGGGAGCTTTACGCATATATAAACTTAGATTAGGCTAGATTAGAATTCTATCTTGTATAAAAAAAATTATTTCAATCACAGCAAACTATGTTAATAGTTGTAAAGAGTTCTTTGTATCACTAGTGTTATTCATAACTCATATACACACTAGACAGTTGAATGAAAAAATAAAATGAAAAATCACATTTGTTCGCCTTTTGTGAAAATTGATTCAAACACGCGCTAGTTTTATATATGAGTTCTAGGAAAAACTTTGTGGAATTAATGAGTCAATATCCTCATAAAGGAGAGAAGTTTCTAGATACATTTCACAGGATTGGTCATGGCACTACAAAATGCGGGCACATTAGGCCGCCTTTTTTTGGGCTGTGTTTTTAAAATGCGGGCACATTAGGCCGCGTTTATAAAAACGCAGCCCCAGATGGACTAAAGCCCCGTTTTATAAACGGGGCCATAGAATGGGTCTAAAGCCGCGTTTAAAACGTGGCCCAAGCCGCATTAGCTATGGCCCCGTTTAAAAAACGGGGCTATAGGGCTTGCGTTTTTTTTTTTTTTTTTTTTTTTTAAAAAAAAAAAAATCTTAAGTAAGGCCGTGATTAAAAAACCAACAAAACCCTTGACGACCGCCGCTCCCAGTTGGGTCCTTTCTCACCTCTGTTCTTGTTCACTCGTCTCTCTCTCTCTCTCTCTTTGTTTCATTGATAAACTATCTTCTCGCCATTGCTTGCAAGGTAAGCCTTAACCTCTATTTTTCAATACAACAAACCAATTCATATTTGTTATTATGCTTCATGATTCCCCATTAGAGGTTTTTTTTTTTTTTTTTTTGGGTAGAATTGAGAAACCCTAATAAAAATTATGTCTTTTTCAAAAAAAAGTTTTTTTCGATTATCTGGGTGTGTTTTGTTTTTGAAGTGTGTATGTATGTGTGTGAGAGAGGGAGAGTATTGTTTGGTTGAGGTGGTTTCTAGTGTTTTGTTGTAGGGACTAGGAAGTAATTTTGTGGAAGAAATTAAAGCTTCAATTTTTGGAGGCTGATGCGTTGATATGAACCATACCCACATAATTTTTTGTTTTAGGAACTGCACTTTTGTGACTGGATTTCATTCTCTTTCACTTTGGTGATTGAAAAACTTGAAATGAGTGAAATTTTCTTTACCAAGTTACTAGTTTATTAGGGGTGTGCGTTCAAACCTTTCCACCCTAGTAGCATGATATAAATACCACATTTTACTTCAGCCCCCTCCTTCCCCAATTTTCTCTCTAACTCTTCTCTCTCACTTCAAGCTGTAGTCGTTCTCCCCCATAACCCTCTTTCTTCTCCATTTCTTTTAGTCTCTCAGAAACAAAGTTCAAGTATCTCAAAAACGTTTAACCAAAAAAAAAAGAAAATACAATCTTCTTGATTCTGAGTATATGTTTCTTGTGTTTGCATGGTGCTTGGTGTTTGGGTGATGAGAAACCATTGTCCTAACTGCCAAAGGTTTGGCGGAAAACTCTGCCAAAGGTTTTGCGGAAATCTCTGCTAAAGGTTTTGCAGAAAACTCTGCTAAAGCTTTTCCAGAGGAATCCATTGAAGATTTTGTAGAGGAATCAAAGGGTTCACCTAGCATCTTTCTCCCTAATATACAGATCCACAAACTAATCACCAAAATCTCCAAAGAGAACAAATCCAAACGCCTAGGTAGAGAACCTTGGTTCTGATACCAGTTTGTTGTAAAATAGCAGAAGCTCAAATTACCAAGATTGATTGTGAAAATATTTTAGGCTTGAGAAAGAACTCCAGATCCAAACAAACAATAGAACAAAGAAAATTAATCCAAAAGAAAATAGACACAAAACACAAAGAATTATGTGGTTTGGCAAGCCTACATCCTTGGGCAACAACGAAGAATTTCACTATATCAAATTTGGGATAATACAAATTGATGTAGATGCCCTCTCACAAACCCAAATCTCAAATATATCCAAATAGTTCCCTCTTAGAGATACAAAACCAAAGAATGGACGGTTCACAAATACCAAATACCAAATACAAATTGCGCACAAACCAAAGAGAGAGCTACAAATCAAATCCAAAATACCAAACAAACCAAGATAGAGCAAATCACCAAACCGCAGAACCAAAATCAAACCAAGTGGCAACAAAACCTCTCTCACTATTCTAAATTGCAACCCAAAAATATCAAAGAACCAAACAAGAGAAAGCCTCTATTTCTCATACACTAAATTTGCTGCAATAGCACTATGCTTATATAGAGGAGATAGTTGGCTAGCAATCCAAAACCAAGAAAGACTAGACTTTTCTTCCATGCACAAGGAGAATCACTCATATTCCATATAGAACTCAAAATCAAGTAGGAGACAAGACTTATAATAGAGTTTGATAACTTCAAACAACAGTAACCCAAAAGGAGTAAAATTTATTTCTTATCCAGATCCAACAAGGAGTCAAACTCCTTAATTTAAGCCATATTCTACACTACTAACAAAAAGCTTGTTGCAAAATGGGGTAATACTGAAGACTACGTATGTGATTTTTGTAAAAACTATCTTAGAGATAGAAATCACTTATATTGGAGAGTACTTATCTGACATTTGATTTATCTTCTCAGGTTTCTTGAATATTACACTTCCACTTTTTTTCTTCAACATTTCATCAGCAAATTCATTCTCTATTTCTTCCTCTTTCACATTCCCTTTTTTTTTCAACATTTTTCTTCTTTTGATTGTGATTTTTTTTTTTAGTCCTCCTTTTCTTCCAACTGTTTTACCACAAATTTACCACAATAAGACAATTTGAATGCATTCATCCTTGGAACACTTGGGAAAGGATTTGAGAAAGAATGGCTAAAATAATAGGCTCACATGGGTGACTAGCAATAACGTACAAAGAAAGAAAATAATAAAGGCTCAAATAAACAAAGACGGCCTAAAATCATCTCTTAAGGATTGAGATAGTTCTTTAAAATTAATGACTTTAACATATTCAAGTGTGGCATAAAATTGATGAATTCTTAGTATTCGACCAAAAGAAAGAATAATGAGACTAAGAAACAACAAAGTTATGTGCTTCCAAATGAAAAATGAAATAAAAAGAAGATAACTCTCTAAAAGAAATGAATGACTCAATTCTCACATGAGTTAAAGTATCCACACTTATTTTCAAGATTTTCAAAGTCATCTTTGTCTCTCAACTAAGAAACATGTTCATGTGACTAAAGTGCATGTGCATAATAGTTGAGTTTGAAATATAGTGCAATTCTTTTTTTCTTTTTTTTGTTAAAAAAAAAATAGTGGAATTCTTTAGATAGAAATAACATAAAGAACTTCAACTTAAAACTCATGCTAAAGAAATAATTTGTTTTCTTCTTAAAAAAAATTTGGACTAAAATAAAAATAAAAATCACTAAAAATAACAACAACAAAACATTAACATAAAATAAAACCAAATGAAAATTATCTCAATGACCTCCCCCAACCTAAAATTTACATTGTCATCAATGTTAACATGGAAAAGCAATAAAGAGTAGAGATTACAGAGAGTACCTTGAAGAAAAAAATATAAATGAACCAAAAAAAAAAAAAAAAGAGTTATAAACACCTGCAAAAGGGGTTAGAAAACAAAACAACAAAAATAATAAAAAGAAAAAAACAATCTAAACTACAAAACAAACACTAATGCTAATTGCTTGGCAAGTCTTGATAATGGGATCTTCCAAATTAATGGATTCCTCTGCTTGTGAAAATTTCTCAAGAAATGGATTAAGATGTTGTTCATTCACCATAAATATGTTACCATTTTTAGGGTTCTCAATTTCTATTGCACCATGAAGGAAAACATTTTTAACAACGAAAGTTTAGTCCATCTAGATCTCAATTTTCCAGGGAACAAATGTAACCCAGAATTATACAAAAGAACATTTTGAGATGATTCAAAAGATTTCCTTAAAATATGTTTGTCATGAAAAACCTTCATTCTTTCTTTGACTCCTAAAATTCTTATATGCATCACGCCAGATTTCTTCCAACTCATTCAGTTGCAATTTTCTCAATGAGCTAGGCTTGTCTATGTTAAAGTTAAGGGCAAATTATAGTAAACCCATCTATGGTTTGATCCTTTTGCACTTTTCTTACTTATGGTTCAAAACTTAACACTTTGCCTACTTGAAGTTATATCTGTTAGTCTTTTGTTATCCTCCTCTGTTAAAAATAAGGGTATATATGTATTTCCATACATTCATAATATCCCAAATATTATTGTTATTTTTTTCTAAAACCCAGAAGGAGAACACTATTGTGAATGAATCTCCTTTATTACAACACACCATGGAAAAGCATAGAATTAAGTATACCATAGATAACACTTTTCACCACCTCTCAAATCGTCTTGAAAACATGGACCATTAGGTATTACATGCCAAACACAAGTAACGCACTGGTCCCTCCCAGTATTGTAAATCTGGAACTTGTGGGATGCCCCCGTCCATTCAAAAATGCACTCGATATTTAGAGCAGTATCGTTAATTTCAAAAGGGTGTTTGTCACCATAGGCAACGAAAAAGGGAGGAAAATCCTCATCGGGGTTTGCACAAGTGACTTTAAGTTTTGAGGTCCGAGTCGTGTTGTTATGGACTTCAAATTCATCAGCTATTGCATTCATAGAGAAAGTAGTAACAATTATAAAAAAATGCAAGCAACAACAATGTTGATACATTTTTATTGAAATGACTCATTTTGTTTGTCTATAAAATAGAGTTGTTAATATGTCCTTTATTTATAGTGTGGTTGTAGATTTGTAGTTCTAGTTTTCTTTTATAAAATTAGTAAAATGCAATTAGCACACCAAAGTTTGGTTGCTATTAGCCCAAATTTCGGGGTTGGTTGGCATCAAACCAAATTTTGAAAGAGTCAACAACCCAAAGGATAACTTCTCTTAGAAATAGGATCTTAAATGTCTAATAAATAAAAAATTTATCTATTCTTTCTACAACACTTACAACTACTATCATTTGGAATTCAAAAATAGAACTCATAAATTTGGTTTTTTTTTTTTCTCCTTCATGTTCATCTTTTTATTCCCTAAACTTTTGCCATTTTTTATTAATTTTTTATCTGAATAAAACACCAATAGTTAAAAACAAAATTCCTATTAAAAAAAAAAAACTAAGAGAACTCCTAAAATTAGCCTTCCTACCCCATGTTCATCTTATTTTTTCCCACCCAATCTTTTCTCTACATCACTACACCACTTTCAAACTCAAGTTCAAAAAGAAATTATAGTTACTGTTTATTTATGAAAAATATCATTTTTATTTGTTTGAAGAAAAAAAATCATGTTCATCTTTAAAAAAAAAAAAAAAAAAATCTTGTCACAAGAAGTCCAAATTCCAAATAAAATACCTCCACTTTTTTTAATAAAAAAACACAACAATCTTTTAAAAAGGAATTACTTATCCTTATTCTAATCTTTTCTCTATATCACCACACTACTTTAAAACACACATTCAAAAAACAAATTACATTTTCTGCTTATCTCTGAAGTTTATCATTATGCTTAAAAAATAAAAAATATATATATCACATTCATTTTTTTTTTTTTAAATCTCAATTGACAGTTAATTTTTGAAATATTTGCCAAAAAAAAAAAAAAAAAAACTAGAACAGAAATACAAAATTTGGAAAGCAGTCTACTCTAGGAGGGTCCTTAGTAACTAAGAGCACCTACCTTCTTCTAGTACGTTCTTTACAAAATTGTTCATCTCATCCTCTTTATAGACAATTATACACTATTGTTTTTTGTTTATGCAGTTTTTTTGCTAAAGCCATTTTGGGATAGATCTGCATAATTAATACTGTTGGAAGGGAAGGGAAAGGAATGTATGTAATAGTAAACCTTAAATTTTGGCAGTCATCATTAAAGTTTAGTTGCAGTAAATAATTTTTTTTTTTTTTTTGGGAAAGGAAAAAAACACAAAACTCATGTAGATTTTTTGCTAGAGCCATTTCGTGATAGAGCTACATAATCAACACTACCTAGAAAAGAAGGTATGTAAGAATAAACTTCAAATTTTGGAAGTCATTAAATTGATTCTTATAGCTTATTGAATTTTGTAGTTATCATCACTTAATTGTAATTGTACAGATATCTTATGAAAAAAAAAAAGGATAACTGATATTTTGGATTGCTTTTTTTCTTTTTTCTTTTTAAAATGAAGTTGCAATTATCTTCATCAATACCATAGAATTATCTTGTACCATATCTTAATTTTAATTGTGAAATAGAACTATATATATACTTACTCATCACATGCGCAAAGCGCGTGTAATTATGCTCAACGTAAAACTAAAAATCGATCAAAATAGGCTCAACATTACAAAACATTACAAAGGAATCAAATACATACCTCAATAAAAATTAAGACTGGGCTTGTAGTCAATGATCTCTGTCTCTCTCGCCAAGCTCTCTATCAACAACAAACACATTTAAAAACATACCTCAATGAAAATTCTTTTCTTCAGATACATTAGATATAATGTACCTTTAACCATTGAAATTCAACGGATTTCAAAGGTCATTGTTTTTGATTCTATCATAAAACTAGTTAGCACTATTTTTTTGTGAAGCAATCCTTTCTATGGAGATATTAGCAACAGAACTTGATGCATCATTTTAATGTGTGCGCTTTCAAGCTTTTATAATGTACATTTATGTTGGCAGTTTCTCACAACAATCCATAGCTTCCTTTAGTGAACCATCCAAAGAGGCAACTCATATGATATCCTAATTTATCTCTCTAGAGTCTTTTTTGTCATTTCCATCTTGTTTCTTCTTTCACCTCTATAAGACCTGATTTACTTGTAGATTATTTTTCATTCCATATGACTTATTGTTGTCAGTTTATGTACTAATATCTATTCTTGATTTGTTCCATTTCACGTGCTAATATAATGAGAAGTGTAGAGTAAATGATAACCCATGTTTAAGGTGATGTAGTGCTTTCTAATTCCATACTTACATTGAGATACATGATAATTGCTTTGATAAAGTACGTAAATAAACTCATGACTCTTGTGAGAGGTAGCCTATGTATCTGAATTAGTAATGGTTGAACAGTTGCTTTTGTATTCCAGTACATTAAGTTTGTAAATTTTTGCTTGTCATGCTTGTAACTGTTTCTAAGTATTATTATGCATGCATCAGAATTGTTATTTGAAGATATTTCTCCATGGTCTTGGCGCTCCTTGATGAAGACAAAAGGTGTTGGAAGGCTGATTTTGTTAGAAGAACCTTCCTACATTTGAAGCAGACATCATCCTAAACATCCCTCTCAGCTACACCCTCCCAGATGATCAAATCATATGAATTGGAAGCAAGAAAGTTGAATTCTCTGTCAAAAGCACTTACTATGTAGACTTCCAATCATTCATCCATCTAATGAGGGTGAAAGCTCAAGAGATGATCCTCACTCCCCTCTCTCGTAAAGGATGTGGCACCTCAACATTCCAGCAAAGATCAGAATCTTCGCCTGGCGTGCCTGCATGAATGCCCTCCCTACTATGCATTGCCTAAGAACTAGAGGAGTAAGCACATATGGTATTTGCCTTGTTTGTGACTTGTGCTCTGAAAGTACTCTGCATGCCCTTATGCAGTGTGACACTCCCAAAGAGGTGTGGAGCAGTTGTCTAAACTGTCCAGCGGATTAGGAGACAAATTCTGGGGATTTTACTGATATAGCATTTCAGTGGCAGCACTCAAGGCTTGGAAACTTTTTTTGTCACAGCCTGGCCTATTTGGTACAACCAGAATCAGATGGTACATGAGTCAACCTCATCACTTCCCATCCAAATATGGGAAACTGCTAGGAGAATTTTCAAGGACCACAAAGGTGCCCTTATCAACTCCATTTCAGCTGAAATCCAACCCAGCTTTGTGCTGGACTGCCCCACCTCCTGGCACCCACAAATATGGTTGAAAAAGTATTTCTTTCTACCTTCTCTTTTTAATTTATCTTTCTCTTCTTCGTTTTCTTGGTAATAAGCATGGATTGGTAGAAAATTTGTTACTTTCTCACTTATTCTCTAAATTTATTTCTTAAATGTTGATCTAATAGGTTCTCATAAATGAAGACTGTTGGCACTTAGAGACTTCTTAACTTGATTTGTTTTGTGAACAAAAGGATTGTTTGGTGAATTTTGTAAAATTGTAAACGAGACATTTGATTTCATCTTAGCTCTAATTTCTCAATGTTACTTACCATACCATGATGTAATAGACACATTTTGAGATAGGAAACCTGTAAAATATCAGGTAATATTATTTCCGACTGTTTGAGTTCCAAATAAATTTGTAAATATGGTCTTGGCATAGATTGGATATTTGAATCTTTATGTTTTTCATTTCAGATGAAGAACCAAAGAAACCTACTCTTAAGAAGTGGGACTTAATTAAAGCTTTTGGGTGCTGCAATTGTTCAACAACTCGATAACTCACTCACTGGTACTATCACCTTTCTTTTCTTTTCCTTTCCCCCTTTATCTGCTCATAATATTCCCATTCTTTGACTTATATCTTTGCATGTTAAGCAAAAAAATAATGTGAAATTTTCTTTCATCTAATGTCTTACATTTGAATAAATTCCATCTTTGTATTTTCACTCGGGATGTATTTGATGTGCTTTTTTTTTTTTCCCGTTGTGTAAATAGAGTCAAATTGGCACAACGTAATATTACTTGGGGAATTGAATCCGGTAACCATGCCGTAGGAATCACCTCATTGCACAGGTATTCCCTTTGCTTCAATTCCTTTTTATATATATAAGCTTACAATTTTTTGTTATGTCTACGGATAATACCATGTATCACAATTTGTTATCTAAAATTAAATCACTATGGGATTATGCTTTATAATAAAATATAATTTTCAAGCATCATGGTTTTATTGTGAAAAGTTGCCTGATATTTGTAAGGAAAACTTATTATATGTTACCTAAACAACAAACTAAGTAAGTTTTCTCACTTTGTTGATTTAATATTGTTGGTTGGTTTGAGCTAAAAAAGGTTTCTACCTCTAACATGTTTTATAACACCAACTATACTTTATAGAGATCAAGCACCTATTAATTATTGTTATTGTCATTATAGACTAAATATTGCAGTCAAGACAAATCCTTATTTTTTTGGAGCTATGTTTTCTACTAATAGTAATAGTAGAACTTGATGCATCATTTTAATGCAGGTGTTTCAGGCTTTTATCAAGTACATTTGTATAGCCAGCTTTCTACAACAATATGTGGCTTTCTCAAGTGATTCTTGGACTTCTTAAATTGTTGAGTTCCATGAACAAAAGGATTGTTTGGTGT
Source organism: Quercus variabilis (assembly GCA_030445155.1). NCBI lineage: Eukaryota > Viridiplantae > Streptophyta > Magnoliopsida > Fagales > Fagaceae > Quercus > Quercus variabilis. Next base: position 827,581 of record CP129448.1, on the reverse strand, counting down.
GTGTTGTAAAATCATAAACAAGACATTTGATTTCATCTTGCACCAATTTCTCAAGGTTGCTTACCATACCATGAAGGTCGAAAGTCCCAAGTACTTCTGCAGCCACTCGATTCCAACTTTACAATATTAAACCAACTTTGAGCAATTCTAAACAAGACTAAATACAATGTTTTGATCATGGTTTGCCAACATTACAAATTAGAGTTCTAAATACATAAAATCCTAAGACCTTAGAACCTAACAAACTCCCCCTTTGGCAATCCGTGACAAAACCCTAATTAACAGCTCAAAGTTTTACAAATAAAAAGCCCTTTACAAAGGTAATGCTCATAAAATCAAATTCAACCTAACTATTATCCATCAGTTGCAAGTGTAGACAGCAGCTTAGTTGAATCAACCTGTATATTCCTGAAATACTCAACAAACGCATAAACGCATGTGTGACAGAAAATGGTAAAACAACAGGTATAACATTCTTGTAAGATTCACACAACACAAAATAAAGACATATAAGAATGATCAAGTCATAAATATAAATCAATACGCAGTGAATCATAAATCAACAAGAATCAATAAAAAATAAATGTATATCAATCAATGTTACTCCTCCTAACATGAATATCCCCAAAAATGATATACATAGTGAAGCACCTAGATACAATCTAAAAACAATATCTCCCCATAACTACAAAAGTCTCCCCCTAACTACAAAAACCCTCTACAAGTCAAAACTCCACTCCCCCTTTTTGTGACGGAATGCCAAAGAGCACTCATGAGTCGCCATCAAAAGGAGATGGTGAGGGAGAATGAAGACGTGCTAAATCAACTCGGAGAGCACGAATCTCATCCAGCAAGTCCACCAAAATCTGACCATGAGCTTGTTGAACAGTCATGACAGTCTCCAAAGTACGACGAACATCGAAGTCGGCCGAAGGAGGTGGAGGAACATCAGCAGCAGCAGTATCAGCACCAACTGGATCAGGAATATCCTCACCAGCAAGACCTGCAGAAGAAGAAGGAGGAGGAGGTACGCTACTAGAGGGCTCAGACCTAGGGTGTTTAGAACCAGCTCGAAGATGAGCGGCCCTCTGTTTAAGAAAAGATGCACCGATAGGAGCAATCACATGAACAGGCTCAGATGAAGGAAAGCCACTAAGATCAAGATAAAAAAGAATCCTATGAATGAAAATAGGATGAACAAGGGCATGTGAAGTGGATGAACTCCTATAAACTTCGTTCAAAGAATGAAGAAAAAGATGAGAAAAACTGATAGGAGCATCAGTAACCAGAGCGTACAAAAATACACACCTCTCAAGAGGAATGGTGTGCACATGAGAGATAGGCCAGATGGAATGACAAGCTATCCGAAAGAACAGATAGTGCAACCTGGAGAGCTCAGCAGAAGTGATCCGAGAATCAGAACCCCACTGGACAAAAGTATCAGTGATGAAAGACAAAATATTGCTCAGCTCGGGAGACTCGTCATAAGGATAGACAGGATCCCTAACCAATGGTACCCCTAGAGCAGCAGCCACTACCTGAGGAGTAATGGAGTACTCTACGCCTCGTATCCAACTCTTTACTAAAGTGTTGGAATCATAGATGCGAATAGAGATGTTCGAATAGAACTCTCTAATCAAGGCAGAAGGTGGAGGAGGATCAGAAATGTCTAACAAAGGTAACCAGCCCCGACACTCAAAGTTTTCCCTAATGGCAGGATCTAGCTCATCTAACACAACAGAACGCTCAGCCCAAATCTTCCTCTTAAGGTTAAGCTTCTCAAAAAGATCTTGGTTTTTCTCACTCGGAAACCTCTCACGGTCAAAGGAGGGAGGGGATGGAGAGGAAGAGGGAAGGGACCTACGGGCTCTAGTTTTCCTAGGCATGATGCTAAGGAAAGGACAGAGACACAAAGAGAAAACCAAAAGAAAATAGAAGAAAAACAAAACCAAAGGCAGACTGCAAGTTAGCAAAAAAATATAATTAAAATCTATATGATGCATGAGCAGATACAATGCCATGATGCATGTATTAATGCAGTGAGCAATTAAGTTCAATGGAGATCAAATTGACAAAATTGGCTTGAGCAGGGAATTTTCTTAACAAAAACCCCAAAAATTTAACATCAACTGGAAATTTTTAAAACAAAATGATGAATTGAGCATTATAAAACACAACACATAGATTATAATGCTTAATTTCATCAAAACAACAAGCCAATTTCATCAAATTCTACTCAATTTAACAAAATCCCCAATTTGGATCAATTAGAAACCCTAGAATTTTCAATTTTTCACCAAACTCAAAATTGATCAAATTAATCACCAAGGATCATGTTTATGATGTGTCCCCACAAAAACCCAATGATCAATTGCATAAAACATGGCTTGAATCAAATGAAAATCCCAAAATATCAAAGTACGAAAATCGCCCCTTAAATGCATGAATTTATGCATGAAATGATGAAAAATAAATCAAAAGGAAGGGTAAAAATATCTTACCGGCTTGAGGAGAGAGAGATTTTGCAAAAACAACAGACGAAAACGACAAAAATCTTGATGTGGAGCCTTGCCAACTCGGAGAGAGAGAAAAAAGTTTGAAAAAGTTTTGAATAGTAACTTTGAAAAAGTCAGAAAAGAACCTTTTAAAAACCTTTTTCACGATATTCGATCAATCGAAAATTACATTTGATCGATCGAATGAAACAGTCATTTTAGAGCAAATGAGAGCACTTTTTCGATCGATCGAAAAACAGGCTGGATCGATTGAAATGGGCAGAGGCTCACTAAATTTTGAGAAAAAATCCAGTTTTGAAAGACACAAACCAAAATTTTTAAAACAACTCCACAAAGCATTAAATTGTAAAAACAACATGCATGAGTATGAGATGGAATGATTTTTTCTTCAAAAACCCAAAATTTGAAACCCAATTTTCTCAAAAACAAATTTCAATCATACTTTCATTGAATTTTCTCAAGCAACAAAAATGTTGTGCACAAATCTCAAGATATTTTCAAACTTGGTTGGTCAGACCATAAACACACACGCTATTATGTACAGTGTTTAACAAAGTGTAACTTGTGTAATGTGTGATACTAGCAAAAACTTGAGATACATGTGAGGTGATATGTGAATGGCAATCAAACACAAAGTCTACACAATTCATCACATAGAATTTAAAAGAGACTATCACCTAAAGAGTTACATCCTATAACTCCCACATCTCCTAGAACAAAAGTTTGCAATCATGTAAGTTTCTTGTATTTTTGCCTTTTGTTTGTATGAGATGGCATTTAGCCTAATAGTACACACCGGTTTGAATTAAGTGAATTGGCATCAAGCCTAATAGTACACACCAGTTTTATTTTAATTTGAGGCTACACCTTATATTCTTTTTGTGCATGTGCTACACTTTCTTGAGCACAGAATCTTATGATATGCACTAAGGTGTTCATGATTGGCTAGTGAACAGTGGTGAGATGGTTATTTATGCCTTTCTCAAAAGAATCAAGTCCGACAGTTAAATAACATATGACTTCATGATTAAGACAAGGAGATTAAAAACCATACACATCTTTCCCACACAACATGCACTACAAAGTTTCAACTAGTCAAGTGCAATGAAAAAGTTCATCAAAGTTAAACAAGGTACACAGACCATGATATGTGTCACAAGATAGACCAACCTTGTTTTTCAAAAATCAAGACAAATAGTGACTAACATAATATTTGCTTTCTCCTTCCTTTTTTTTTTTTTTTTTTTTAATTAAAAGAGAAAACATATACATCCTAGAATGAAATGCATGAATGTAATGCAATGCAAGTCCTAGAACAAAAACAACAAAAAGACAAAAGAAATAAAGAACAATGGTCACCAAAGAAAAAGGCAATTAAGCACAAGGACCATGTCAGAAAGACTCATTTAGTTTGAGTCTTTTGCATCCAAGACCTTTTGGATGCACCACGAGCATTGGAGTTCTCATTCACATTCGAGTGATTCCCAGCTCCAGAATTGGAATAAAGGTTCAACACCTTTACCAATTCACCAATTAGTGCCATAGGGTCTTGTGCTTGAGGCACAGACACTTTTGGTTTAGTTGCTCTCTTATCAGCTTGACGCTTGTAACAATTAGGACGAATATGTCCAGACTTACCACAATAATGACAAACCCAAGCAGGTTTACCATGCATCTTGTCCTTAGATTTGGTAGGCTCCTTAGGTTTAGATTCTCTTAAGTCTACCCTAATCTTCTTAGGTGGTGAAACTTCTACAGGATTAATTACCTCACTCACAGGTGGTTTGACAGTTTCACTCACAACCTTACTCGCAGAAGATTCAGACGAAGAAGCAGGAACAAAATTTGTGGAATGTGGAGTAAAGCCAAAGATGCTTTCAACATATCCCAACCCAGATTTATCCGCAGGATACTTTTGAACATTCAACATGTGATCAAGTTTAGAACTAGCAGATCTAGCAATAGATAAATCAAGTTCTAAAGTTCTAACTTTATCAAGCAAAAGCATGTTCTCAGATTTAACATTATTCAGAAGCTCATTAGCATCAAACAGTTTAATAAGCAAATTTTTCTTTTCAAGCTCCAGAGAGTCAATTTTCTTTAGGCCAAGATCAACTTTCATAGCATCCTTTTGCAGCAATTTTGCGAAGTTTGTTATATGCCTCTTGAAGATCTGCATCTTCAGAGAGTTCCCCATCAGAAGGGTTCTCTTCAGCAGATACGCTTTCACTGACCATAGCAGTAGCTGTGAAAGCAATGAAGTTTCCATCCTCGTCACACCCGGACTCATCATCAGAAACCTCATTATCACTAAGGGTTACAGCCATAGCTTTACCCTTAGTCTTCAAGAATGTAGGACATTCAGATTTCATATGACCATACCCTTGACAACCAAAACACTGAGGACCCAAAAAATTATTAGAAGATTGACCAGCTCTATCATTTGGTTTTTCAAAATTATTTACCTTAGTGGGATCATTCTTCCTAAAATTTCTAGGTTCAGCAATGTTGGTACCTCTTGCCTTTCTATTTGTATTCCTAAGAAAGTTCTTAAAATTTTTGGCAAGATAGGCAATCTCTGTAGTAGAGAGCTCATCATCAAATCCACCACCATCAACATCATCAACTGACTTAAGAGCCATTGATTTGGATTTGTTTACTTTAGGTAGGTCAGACTCATAGGATTGGAGAGATCCTACAAGTTCATCTACAGGGATGGAGTCCACATCCTTGCTTTCAGTAATGGCAGTCACTTTGGGTCTAAAATCTTCAGTTAAAGATCTAAGAATCTTCCTAACAATTTTAGGTTGATCATAGATTTCACCCAAATTAAAAGCAGAATTGACAATATTATTCAGTTTGGCATAAAATTTATCAAATGATTCATCATCAAACATCCTAATACTCTCAAACCTAGAAGTCAATTGTTGCAATTTATTAATCTTAACTACCTTTGTGCCTTCATGGACAGTTTGGAGGATTTTCCAAGCAATATGAGCAACCTCAACATTAGAGATCCTCTTAAATTCCTCCATAGAAACATCATTGAAGATGGCATTCATAGCTTTGCTATTGAAGCCTGCTGCTTGTTTTTCAGAATTTTGCCACTCACTCACAGGAGTAGTGGGCTTCTCCCATTCGTATTCAACAAAATTCCAAACCCTCTCATCAATGGATTTCAGGAATGCTTTCATCCTTACTTTCCAATAAGCATAATTGTTCCCATCAAAGTGAGGAGGAACAAACAAAGAGTGTCCATGCTCCATGACAACAGGGGTTAAGGATCAGCTTAGAGAAAGAAATCTCAATCAAAAAGAGCTACCCGCTCTGATACCACTTGATGGAAATTTAGACCCCTTAAACACACAGATTGCGTAGCCTAGATTAATTAGCCAAGTTGTTACTTAGTCAAATTATGCAATTCTAGGTTAAAGCAATCAAATAATCATATCAAGATATAAAGCAACGGAAAATAAATAAACACAAGATATGATCACCCAGGAAACCACTCGGTAAAAACCTGGGGAGGATTTGACCCACCGATCCTCAAGGCATAACAGAATTCACTATGAAAGAATTGAAGTTCTTACAGAAGGACTACAAGCTCCCCGCTTGACTTCCTAATGCTACCCACCAGTAAAACTTCCTGACACGACCACGCGCAGGCTTCGAATCCACGGACTACTTCTTTCTTGAATTCTTCAATCAGCTACAAGCTCCCCGCTTGCTTTTCTTTTAAGTTCCAATGGTTGCAACAGTAATGATCTTCAAGATGTTGAAATCATGTCTACCTTGAAAACCCTAAGTTTTGTGTAAAGGAAGTCTCCTCAAAGATCTCACATGAGATTCACACAAAACAGCAATGTATGAGCAACAAAGCAATATGGACAACCTTCAAAAACGTGGCTAGGGTTTTGTTTATATACCTAGGGTAAAAACACAAAACCCTAAACATTTAATGAAGTAGGGTTGAGTTGGAAAACTTGCAAAAAATTCAACCTGTGCGATTTTCGATTGATCGAGTCTATTCTTCGATCGATCGAGCCAGGCCGAAAGTCCCAAGTACTTCTGCAGCCACTCGATTCCAACTTTACAATATTAAACCAACTTTGAGCAATTCTAAAAAAGACTAAATACAATGTTTTGATCATGGTTTGCCAACATTACAAATTAGAGTTCTAAATACATAAAATCCTAAGACCTTAGAACCTAACATTTCCAATAGTTGAGGTTCCAAAAAAATTTGTAAATATAGTCTTGGCACTTATTGGATATTTGAATATGTATGTTTTTCATTTATTTTTATTTTTATAGTTATGTTTTGTTCTTAGGTAGGATCCTTGTAGTAGTGAATCTTGGAATTGAGTATACGTGTACAGAAGTTTCATTCTTTTGATAAGATTATACACAAATAATAATTTGGGTACAAGTTGGCTTTCAATGTGATGGTGATGTAGAACGAATGAAAACAATTTAGATGTCTTTGTAACTGATGAATACCTTGAAAGCTCAAGGAAAAAAAAAATGGAATCTTTAGAAATTTAGCAAAATTCTCATAGAAGTTTTTTACCCTAATCTAATCAAGGATAAGATATATGGTATATACAAAAATTGGAGATATTTCTCTTGTGGACAATTGAGAAAGTTGCTTTTTTGTTTTTTTTTTTGCAACATCCTTTGAGCTTCCCTTCAAGGATAGTGATTAGAGTTCAATTTTATCTGTAACTTTTTTATCCTCATGCTAGATACTTATAGATGTACTTATCCTTGGATTCATTGGTCTTCATTGGGAAGATTTATAAGAAAAATGTAGTTCAAATGACACCCCCTTGTGGAAAAGCTTAGACAAAGGGAGAGTTGGAAGGGTTCTATTCTTATTTCGAGATAAACAGAGGTAGGGAGTATTAATAAATGAAAAGAACATAACATAAGTATAATGATTACAAAACAGCAATCAAGGCCAAAGTTACTGAAGAGTGACAGTCCAAGTGCCTATATGAACAAGTGTGAACCGATGAAACACCATGTTAAGGCTCCGCCAATAACAATCTCCATTCCAAACTCTCTCTTCTAACCATAACAACCTTCATTCTTGTCTTGACCAATAGTCCCCTCACTTTTGGCACTCGTGGAACTCCCTACACCTATAACTAGATAAATTACCCACACATTTAAGAAGATTTCGACAATATCAAAAGAAATTGAAATGAGAAATAAGACTTATATATGTTGGTTACATTACCACTAGGACTAGGAGTAGGACTACCTTCACTTTGATTAGAACTCCTTCCCAATTGGTAGGAAACTTGAGCTTTTGGTGAATTAGGATACAAGTGTAGAAGAGCTACATCCATGAGCAAGCAAACAAATCAAATTAGTGTGTCAAATATTAGCCACTTCTAGTGACATTTATCCTTTTTTTTTTTAAAGTGTAAAACTGAAAAAAAAAAAAAAAAAAAAAAAAAAAAAAAAAAAAAAAAAAAAAAAAAAAAAAACTCTGTAGCACTCTCGATTCATTTCTTACATTGAATTTCATAAAAATCTATTAGCTAGAACAAAACAACTCTTATAGCTAAATGCATACAAGGACACTAGGAGACTTTAGCAGGGGCATGGCAAACTGAAGGCAGGCCCAAAGCAAGCGTTACATTAATCTGTAGTCCTAATTCAGATTAATGTAACACAAGCACTTCTTGTTGTCCTTTAGGACTTATTTAAGACCAGTGCAACAATTTGGTGTAGGTGCTTTTGCTTGACCACCAACACAAGGCAGACATGTAGCCAGTCCTACTAGTTGCTGTGCACATTCCTCTCTGTCTTTGGCTGCATCTACGATTGTATAGCTAACCATAACTGACATTAGCATGAAAAGGAATGGAAGTATCAAAGTGCTTGGGTGTAAGGCTATTGCCATTTTGTATCATTGCATTTGCCCTCAGTAGTCACTACTTGTTGAAAACATTCCACATTGAATGATATACACTCTTAAGGATAGCTCAACAATTGCTATCTAATTAGATGTGGCATTCTATGATTGTGGTAGGTTGCAAGAAAAGTAACTAAACTTCCGTTCCTCTAATAAACGCACAAGATGAAATCTACCAAGCATCTTTTCTTTCTTTAGTCACAGTTGCTAGTAACACTGTTCGATTGGGGAATCCCATTGCCACAATTGGGAAAAAAAAAAATTCCCCAAATGGTATTGCTGAAATTGCCAAAAAACCTACAATTCCTTGCTCCCATGTCTCAACTCTGAACATACCAAAAGTGTGGACTGGTAGATTTTGTGGACCATACTGAACGGATGAATATGAAAATATTTTTGAAAAAATATTATTTTTGTTCCTATATTTTGGGGCTACAATTAATTCGATCTTTACAATTTCAACTTGCAATCAATTTAATCTCTACCATTATTTTACTAACAAAAAAAATCCTTACATGGCTAATAGATTGCACAGTTTGCACATTTAAAGTTTAGGTGGCTAATAAAATATTTTAATTGCTATTTAAAAATGCCAAATCAACCTCTTAAAAACCCATGTTAGAGAAAAAAAATTAAATTACTAAATTTTAAGAAAAATAAAAATAACCAAAAAAAATCAATCTAGCAATTTCATTTTTCTTTCAATTTCTCATACGTCATGCCCAACTCCCCCCCTCGAACCCATGTCCAAACCTAGTACTTGAAAAATGAAATTGAAAGAAAAAGAAAATTGCTAAGTTGATTTATTTGGTTCATTTTTATTTTTCTTTAAAATTCGCAATTCAATTTTTTTTTTTTTTTGCCATGGATTTTTATGAGGTTGACGTGGCATTTTTAAATAGCAATTAAATCATTTTATTAGTCACTTAAGCTTTAAGTGTGCCAAGTGCAATCCGTTAGCCACGTAAAGAAATAAGATCTAAAAACAAATTTTTAAAATTTGAAAAACTTTGGTTGAAGAGCACACTTCTTCCGGTATGAACATTTTGAGCCAATCAATCCAAGTAAATTACAAATTCAAAAAATGTTCACAAACTACACTTAGTGAATCCAACACTAGACAATATCTGAGACCTTAAAAATACAAAATAAAAATGTGGGATGCCATGCACATGGCAAATAGATACATTGGCAAGCCCGACAGTAATTGCTTTAGAGGGTGCATTATCTGAGACCACTAATGTAGCATGGCAATAACAAGAATTAGACGCAAATGCATTAGTCATCTCAAACTCAAATTAGTGACAACTATCTCACGAGGCATGATCCCAATTGATCATTTAAGGCCTCAGACTTATTCATATCATTCATCCAAACTCAAACATACATATTTGTAAAGATCTTGTTGAAATTGTTATTTGACAAGACCATACATTCATAATATCCCAAATATTATTGTTATTTTTTTCTAAAACCTAGAAGGAGAACACTATTGTGAATGAATCTCCTTTATTACAACACACCATGGAAAAGCATAGAATTAACTATCCCAAGGATAACACTTTTCACCACCTCTCAAATCGTCTTGAAAACATGCACCATCAGCTATAACATTCCAAATACAAGTAACGCATTGGTCCCTCTCAGTATCGTAAATCTGGAACTTGTGGGTTGCCCCTCTCCAGCTGAAAAAGCAGTTGATATTTAGAGCAGCATTCTGAATATCGAAATGACGTGTCTTACCATAGTCAAGGAAAAAGGATGGAAAATCCTCGTAGCTGTTTGCACAAGTGACATTAAGTTTTGAGGTCCGAGTCGCGTTGTTACGGACAACAAATTCATCAGCTTCTGTATTCATAGAGAAAGTAGTAACAATTATAAAAAATGCAAGCAGGAACAATGTTGATACATTTTTATTGAAATGACTCATTTTGTTTGTCTATAAAATAGAGTTGATAATATGTCCTTTATTTATAGTTTGGTTGTAGATTTGTAGTTCTAGTTTTCTTTTATAAAATTAGTAAAATGCAGTGAAGACACCAAAGTTTGGTCGCTATTAGCCCAAATTTCGGGGTTGGTTGGCATCAAACCAAATTTTGACCCATCAAAAAAAAAAAAAGAAAAACCAAAATTTGAAAGTGTCAACAACCCAAAGAATAACTTCTCTTAGAAATAGGATTTTAAATGTCAAATAAATAATAAATTTATCTAAGCTTTCTATAACACTTACAGCTACTATTATTTGGAATTTAAAAAGAGAACTCATAAAATTTAGGTTTTTTTTTTTTTTTTTTTTTTTTAACTAGAGGTGTTTTATTCAGATAAAAATTAATAAAAAAAAATGGCAAAATTTTAGGGAAGTTTTTATTGAAATGACTCATTTTGTTTGTCTATAAAATAGAGTTGATAATATGTCCTTTATTTATAGTCCGGTTGTAGATTTGTAGTTCTAGTTTTCTTTTATAAAATTAGTAAAATGCAGTGAAGACACCAAAGTTTGGTCGCTATTTGCCCAAATTTCGGGGTTGGTTGGCATCAAACCAAATTTTGACCCATCAAAAAATAAAAAAATAAAAAAACCAAAATTTGAAAGTGTCAACAACCCAAAGAATAACTTCTCTTAGAAATAGGATTTTAAATGTCAAATAAATAATAAATTTATCTGTGCTTTCTACAACACTTACAGCTACTATTATTTCGAATTCAAAAAGAGAACTCATAAAATTTAGGCTTTTATTTTTTTTTATTTTTATAAATATAGGGATTTTTTTTTTTTTAACTAAAGGTGTTTTATTCAGATAAAAATTAATAAAAGAAATGGCAAAATTTTAGGGAAGTTTTTATTGAAATGACTCATTTTGTTTGTCTATAAAATAGAGTTGATAATATGTCCTTTATTTATAGTCTGGTTGTAGATTTGTAGTTCTAGTTTTCTTTTATAAAATTAGTAAAGTGCAGTGAAGACACCAAAGTTTGGTCGCTATTAGCCCAAATTTCGGGGTTGGTTGGCATCAAACCAAATTTTGACCCATCAAAAAAAAAAAAAAAAAAAAAAAACCAAAATTTGAAAGTGTCAACAACCCAAAGAATAACTTCTCTTAGAAATAGGATTTTAAATGTCAAATAAATAATAAATTTATCTATGCTTTCTACAACACTTACAGCTACTATTATTTGGAATTCAAAAAGAGAACTCATAAAATTTAGGTTTTTTTTTTTTTTTTTCATGTTTTTATTCCCTAAAATTTTGCCATTTTTTTTTATTAATTTTTATCTGAATAAAACACCTCTAGTTAAAAAAAAAAAAAAGAAAAAAAAAAAAACTAAGAGAACTCCTAAAATTAGCCTTCTTTCCCCATGTTCATCGTATTTTTTCCTACCCAATCTTTTCTCTACATCACTACAGCACTTTACATGTGATGCCTTTATATAGGAGGCATATGTGTGCAGTACAAGTAAACATATGTGTGCGGTACAAGTAAAGTGTAGTACAAGTACAAGTGTGCTATACAAGTAAACTAGCTGGGCCTAAGGCCCATAACATAACATAATATACATTAACAGCCCCCCTCAAACTCAAGTTGGATGTGAGACCAGCTTGAGGTTGTCAACCAAATCACGAGTGCGTCCCTTAGGAAGTGCCTTGGTGAAGATATCTGCAAGTTGATCTTTGGAGGAGACGGAGAAAAGCTTGAGAGCACCATGGACAAGATGATAACGGATAAAATGACAATCAATCTCGATGTGTTTAGTCCGTTCATGGAAGACGTCATTGTGAGCAATATGAATGGCACTCTGGTTGTCACAATAAAGGGGAGTAGCAGAGGATGTGGACACACCTAAATCCTTAAGAAGCCATCGTAACCAAAGGAGCTCAGATGTGGTGTCAGCAAGAGCACGATATTCTGCTTCAGTACTGGAGCGGGCCACGAAAGTTTGTTTCTTACTTCGCCAAGAAATCAAAGAAGAACCAAGGAGAAAGCAATAACCTGTAGTGGACCTGCGATCAGTGGGATCTCCTGCCCAATCAGCATCAGAGAATGCACGGAGTACAAGAGGAGACTGAGCTGAGTAGAAAAGGCCATGGAAGAGAGTGCCCTTCAGGTATCGTAGAATGCGCAAAACAGCAGCATAGTGAGTCGATCATGGAGCAGACAGATATTGGCTCACCTGATGAACAGCATAAGAAATGTCTGGACGAGTAACTGTGAGATAAACTAGGCTGCCAACCAATCGTCTGTAAAGAGAGGGATTAGACAATGGTTTCCCCCCCGAGGGTGTCAGATGCGCATTAAGTTCAACTGGAGTGTCAACAGTCTTGCTATCAGTGAGTCCAGCTCGAGATAAAAGGTCAGATGCATACTTGGCTTGAGTAATATAAAGACCATCTGTGGAACGAGTGATCTCAAGACCCAAGAAATAACTGAGATGTCCAAGGTCTTTCATCTCAAACTGCTGACTAAGAAAATCCTTGAGTTCTTGAATGCCACTAAGGTCATCACCAGTTATGATCATGTCATCCACATATAGGAGAAGCAAAATGGTGCCTTTATCATTGCGACGAAGAAATAAGGCAGAATCATAAGGACTGGTAGTGTAACCCAAGCGAAAGATAGTGGAGCTGAACTTGGCAAACCAAGCTCATGGAGCTTGTTTAAGGCCATAAAGTGCACGTCGAAGGCGACAAACCTTGTTTGTTTCAACAGAAAGACCAGGAGGAGGTTGCATATAGACTTCTTCATGCAGATCCCCATTAAGGAAGGCATTTTTAACATCCATCTGAAAAAGGTCCCATTTACTAGCAGCTGCAACAGCTAAGAGGGCACGAACAGAGGAGATACGGGCAACTGGAGCAAAAGTCTCTTCATAATCAATCCCATACTCCTGTGTAAAACCTTTTGCAACAAGACGAGCCTTGGAACGCTCAATGGACCCATCAGAGCGAGTCTTGATCTTATAGATCCACTTACAACCAACCACAGACTGACTAGGAGGGAGAGTAACCAGATCCCAAGTATGATTTTTGGTTAATGCATCAATTTTCTCTTTCATTGCAATCTGCCATAAAGGGTCAGTAGAGGCCTCACAATAGGTTTGAGGCTCATGGAGTGTAGCAAGGGCAGTGTAACAATGATAGTCAAGTAAATGTGTAGGAATGGATCTTACCCGGGTTGAGTGGCGAGGTGGAATGTCTTGTGGAGGATCTTCAGGCGGAGCAGGAGCAGGGGACCTAGGCTCAAGGTGGGGTAGCTCGTCATCAACCTGTTCATCTACAACCTGTCTAGGAAAATCATCAAAAATATCTGGAGATGGAATAGAGAAGTCCAAAGGAGGATCAAGAGTATCTGCAGAAGGAACAGGAGACTCATCTGGAAAGATTTCTAAAACAGAAGAGTTAGTTAGGGAGGAATGAAAATGAGAGAGTTCAACAAATAAGCGGTGTTCCCAAAAGACAACATTACGTGAAACACGAAGACGATGAGAGACAGGATCATAGCACCGATACCCTTTTTGAGTTTCACCATAACTAAGGAAACAACAAAGTCTAGATCGAGGCTCAAGTTTGTTGTGCTCATGAGGCTGAAGAAGAACGAAACAAGCAGATCCAAAAGAGCGAAGGTAATGATAGTCAGGGGGTAACCCAAAAAGGCGCTCATACAGAGTCTGATTATGGATGACAGTGCTTGGAATGCGATTAATGGCATGAACAGCATGAAGAGCAGCTTCACCCCAAAATGGGGCAGGAACTTTAGCAGAAAGAAGAAGAGCACGGACAGTGTCAAGAATATGACGAAATTTTATTTCGGCTCGACCATTTTGTTGAGAGGTGCCTGGACAGGTTAAATGATGTACAGTGCCATAGGAATGTAACAGAGCTTGAAAAGCATATTGAGTATATTCAAGAGCATTATCAGAACGAAAAGTTTTGATATGTTTGGAGAATTGTGTTTCAACCATTTTTGCAAAGGTACTGTATATTGGTAAGATTTCAGAACGAGATTTCATAGGAAAGATCCAACTATAACGAGAATAATCATCAATAAAAACAACAAAATAACGAGATCCACCAATACTAGTAACAGGAGAAGGTCCCCAAACATCAGAATGAATTAACTCAAAAATACTATTAGAGATAGATTCACTATTATTGAAAGGTAAAGCTGGCTGTTTTCCTAACTGGCAAGAAGTACAATCAAAATTGTCTTTGGACACAGAACCCAATAGACCCTTAGAAGCTAACTGTTGTACCCGAGTAGATGAGGCATGACCAAGACGAGAATGCCAAAGTGCAAGAGAAGGTAAGGAAGAAACTGCAGCAGCTGCAGCAGCAATAGAGACAGGAGCAACAGGTGGAAGATGAAGATTGTCCACGGGAAACATACGCCCAACCCTAGGACCGGTCCCAAGCTCTTGTCCCGTCCTCGGATCCTGCACAATACACCCCGAATAGTCAAAAATAAGGCGATATCCTAGTTCAGCTAATTGTCCCACAGAGCACAAATTATAGGATAGGTCAAGTACATGGAAGACCCCAGGAACAGAGAGGTTAGAGGTTGAAACAAAACCTAGACTATTCCCATGCATAGTGGAACCATCAGCTATATGAATATTAAGAGGATGTGGTGCAGGGTCAAGTTTGGAGAATAAGGATGAGTGAGGTGTCATGTGATTGCAACAGGCAGAATCAAAAAGCCAAGTTTGAGACTTACCGGGCAGAACTGAGAGAGCAGTGGAAAGAGATGCATTACCAGCCATACGAACAGCCTGAGCTATGATCTCCTGTAGTTCAGTGGGGGAAAGGTTGATAGTGGATCCAGAAGACTGGGACTCAGCTGAAACGGAAGGCATCGGTGGAGTAGGCTCAGTATTAGCAACAGCAGCAGTAGATTTGTTGCGACGGTAACAAGTCTCAATGGTGTGGCCAGGACGCTTGCAATAATTGCAGAACTTCTTGTTGGTCTGCTTGCGACAATTGTTAGAGCCAGAAGAATCACCTGATTGCTGAGGTTGCTCAATGAAAGGAGCAGAAGGAGTAATAGCCAAAACATTGAACTTATTCTGGGCCTGAAGGGTTGCAAGCCGAGCTTCTTCTCTAACCAACTCATTTATAGCAGTGTCAAGAGAGGGAGGAGGACTGCGATTAAGAAGTTGACCTCGGATGGGCTCAAAGTCCTTGTGAAGTGACATCAGGAACTCATAGAGACGAAATTCATCTCTAACTGTAGCATATTGCTGAGTATCTTTTGAGCATGCCCAAATCGGATCAGAAAGGTCAATTTGGTCCCAAATGAAGCGAAGCTGATCATAGTAGTCATTGATGGATTGCCCTGGTTCTTGTCGAAGTTGATGCAATTCAACTACCAATTGATATTTCATAGATCCGTGAGTAGTGGAGTACCTTTTGGCCAACATATCCCATGCTGATTTTGTATCGTCAAAGCTGCCCAACAGATTAGAGATGGAGGAAATGGAAGTGTTTCGAATCCATGTGAGGATCATATGGTTGTGAGTATCCCATTCAATCATGCGACCAAGGAAGGCAGCATCTTCTTCACTTTCTCCCTTGACAGGAATGGTAATTGCACCAGTACAGTATTGCTAGAGCATGCGACCCTTAAGAAAACTGCACATAGCTTGAGACCAAGATAAGTAATTCTTGTTCCCCTCCAATACAGTATTGATGGGGCGAGGAAGAAAAACATCCTTTTTATCCATTTAGAAACACAATATGCAAAAACAGACTGCAAAAATGAAATCTACGCGAAAAACTGGGTAAGGAGAACCTGGACCGAAAAAGTCAACCCCTGAAAAGTCAACGGTCAAAGTCAACGGTCAACAGCCTGGTCAACGGTCAACGGTCAGCGTGGATGACGTCAGCAAGATGACGTGGCGCTGACGTCAGCAGGTGACTGGATGCTGACGTAAGCTAGGGCTGACGTGGCATTGATGACGTCAAGGGTGACGTCAGCCTTACCTAAGGACGGCGCGTGCGGCGCGTGTGGCACAGTCGCAGAATCTTCAGGCGGCGCGTGAGGGCGCGTGGGCACTCCGATGACTGCGAGGCTTTCACCAAAAGTTAGATCGTTCCAAGACGATCTCAGTGATATCTCCAGAAATATGATCGGAGCAATATTCGAGGCGTGATGACACGTGCAGTGATCTTGTGCGGTGTTGGACTCCTCAACGATAGCGGCTGCAGGTCCGGAACCCTAAGACAATGCTTGGAGGGCGTTGGGGGTTCAACGGCGAGAGGCTGCGGCGACTGTTGTGATAGCGGAAGCGATGTTGAGAGTGGAGTAACACCAATAAAGATAAGACTGCTAAGAAAAGGTCAGAGCAGTGGCTCTGATACCATGTTAGAAATACTGAATGATTTGTATTGTATTTCATACCTGAGAAATATACATGTGATGCCTTTATATAGGAGGCATATGTGTGCAGTACAAGTAAACATATGTGTGCGGTACAAGTAAAGTGTAGTACAAGTACAAGTGTGCTATACAAGTAAACTAGCTGGGCCTAAGGCCCATAACATAACATAATATACATTAACACTCATGTTCAAAAAGAAATTATAGTTACTGTTTATTTATGAAATTTATCATTTTTATTTGTTTGAAGAAAAAAAATCATGTTTATCTTTATCTTTTATCTTTTTTTTTTAAAAAAAAAAAAAAAAAAAATCTCGTCACAAGAACTCCAAATTCCAAATAAAATTCCTCAACTTTTTTTAATAAAAAAAACATAATACTCGTTTCAAAAAGAATTACTTATCCTTATTCTAATCTTTTGTCTATATCACCACACTACTTTAAAACACACATTCAAAAAACAAATTACATTTTTTGCTTATAATTAAAGTTTATTATTTTGCTTAAAAAATAAAAAAATATATATCACATTCATCTTTTTTTTTTTTTTTTTAATCTCAAATCACAATTAATTTTTGAAATATTTGCAAAAAAAAAAAAAAAAAAATTCGGAACAGAAATAAAAAAATTTGGAGAGCAGTCTACCTTAGGAGGGCCCGTAGTAACTAAGAGCACCCACCTTCTTCTACGTTCTTTACAAAATTGTTCATCTCATCCTCTTTATAGACAATTATGCACTATTGTTTTTTATTTATGTAGTTTTTTTGCTAAAGCCATTTTGGGATAGATCTGCATAATTAATACTGTTGGAAAGGAAGGGAAAGGAATGTATGTAACAGAAAACCTTAAATTTTGGATGTCATGTCTTACGTCACTAGGTCTTCTATCTAGTGGGGTTTTGATCCTCAGATCACCACTGCTGAGCTATCTGAGTTGCACTATCTCTTCTTTAGTATAACTTGTTACTCTATTTGGCCCATTTCTCATTTTCACACCATTCCTCTCGAGCAGTGTGTCTTTTTGTTTGCTCTTGTTACTAATGCTCCTATTAGTTTTCCTCATTTGTTCTTTCATTCTTTGAATGAAGTTTATAGGAGTTCATCTTCCTCTCATGCTCTTGTCCATCTTATTTTTATTCATAGGATTTTGTTATATCTTAATCTTGGTGGTTTCCCTTCTTCTGAGCCCGTACATGTTATTGCTCCCATAGGTGCGTCTTTTCTTAGACAGAGGGCTGCTCATCTTCGAGATGTGTCTAAACACCCTAGGTTTGAGTCTTCTGGTAGCGCACCTCCTCCTTCTTCTTCTACAGGTCCTGTTGGTAAGGATGTTTTTGATCCTGTTGGTGATGCTGCTACTGCTGATGTTCCTCTATCTCTTTCGGATGACTTTGATATATGTCATACCTTGGAGACTGTCATGACCATTCAGGCGGCTCATGGTCAGATTTTGGTGGACTTGCTTGATGAGATTTGTGCTTTGCAAGCCGACTTAGCGCATCTTTGGTCACCCTCACCACCTCCTTTTGATGATGGCATGTAATTGTCCTTTGGCATTCCGTCACAAAAAGGGAGAGTAGAGCTTTGACACTTGTAGAGGAGTTTTTGTAGTTAGGGGGAGTATTTCTTTTGTTTTGCGGAGCTAGTGAAGATATTAGATTGTATCTAGGTGCTTCACTTTGTATTTTTTTTTTTTTTTTGGGCTATTCATGTTAGGGGGAGTTACATTGTTTTTGATATACATGATTCTTGTTTCTTGTGTTCACTGCTTATTGATTTATATTTATGAGTTATTCATTGATATATGTCTTTATTATGTGTTGTGTAGAACATACAAGAATGTCATATCTGTTTATTTACTATTTTCTATCACACATGCATTTATGCGTTTGTTGAGTGTTTCAGGAATATACATGTTGATTCAATTGAGCTGCTGTCTACACTTGCAACTGATGGATAGTAGTTAGGATTGAATTTGTATTTATGAGCATTATTTTTGTAAAGGGATTTTATTTGTAAACTTTGAGCTTTTAAGTTGTGTTTTGTCACGGATTGCCAAATGGAAAGTTTGTTAGGTTCTAAAGACATTGGATTTGATGTATTTAGAACTCTAATGTGTAATGTTGGCAAACCATGATCAAAACAATATGTTTAGTCTTGTTTAGGCCTGCTCAAAGTTGTTTAATTTATGTAAAGTTGGAATCGAGAGGCTGCAGATGCATTGGTGCATTTCGGCCTGGCTCGATCAATTGAAAGTTAGACTCGATCGATCGAAAGTCAGCCATAATGTTTTTCTACAGAATTTTCAACTCAGCCCTATCTCATTAAACGCTTTGGGTTTTTTGTTTTTGCCCTAGGTATAAAAACAAAACCCTAGCCACATTTTTGAGAGTTGCTCTGGTTGTATTGTTGCTCATACTTTGCGGTTTGTGTGAATCTCTTGTGAGATCATTGAGGAGCTTTCTTTCACATAAATTTAGGGTTTTCAATGTAGAGATTACTTCAACATCTTGATGATAAACTCAGTTGCTGCCATTGGAGCTTAAAGAATAACAAGCGTGGGTGCTTGTATCTTGTGGAGAATCCAAGAAAAAAGGAGTCTGTGGATTTGGAGCTTGAACGTGGTTGTGTTAGTAAGTTCTACTGGTGGGTAGCATTAGGAAGTCAAGCGGGGAGCTTGTAAGTCTTTTTGTATGAATTTCGATTTTTTCAAGATAGTGGATTTAAGTTTACCTTGAGGATAGATATGTCAAATCATCCCCAAGTTTTTACCGTGTGATTTCCTGGGTTATCATATCTTGTGTTATTTACTTTTCCACTGCATTATATTCTTGACATGATTATTTGATTGTGATAACCTAGATTTGCATAATTTGACTAAGTTAATCACTTGGCTAATTAACTAGGTTAATCTGGTTGGTTTAAAGAGTTTAAACTGTTTAAAGAAGATTCATCCACAATAGTGGATGAATAATAATAATAATAATAATAATAATATTTGGGATATTATGAATGTATGGTCTTTTCAAACAACAATTTCAACAAGATATTTATAAATATGTTTGTTTGAGTTTGGATGAATGATATGAATAAGTATGAGGCCATAAATAATCAGTTGGGATTATGCCTCATGAAATAGTTGTCACTAATTTGAGTTTAAGATGACTAATGCATTTGCATCTAATTCTTGTTATTGCCATGCTACATTAGTGGTCTCAGATAATGCACCCTCTAGAGCAATTACTGTTGGGCTTACTGACCTTGTACAAGACTTGCATTGACAAAACAAATGACATACCTGAAAAAGCAAGGCAAGAGACTACAGCAGAAGAGATCTTGAGTAGATAAAAAGCAATGATATGATAAAGACACCAAGATATACCAGCTTCCTTCAATGAATGTCCGGAGTCAAGTAATCAAAAAGTAAAATTGTAAGCCATTTGTGTTAGGTTCTAAATATTTAGGATTAAATGTTGAGATTTCTAAAATTATGTATGTTGACAAACCAAGAACAAATATTTCTATTGATTTTATTGATGCCTATGAAACTCTTTGTAAGGAATTATTTAAATATATGAAAATTGCTAAGAAATTCAAGGAAGAGGTAAAATCGGCTAATTTTGAAAAAGAAGAATTGATTGTGAGATTGGATGAATCTAATAAAAAGAATGAATATTTGAGAAATCAAATTTCCTCTCAAGATGAAGAGATGAAAAGTTTGTAGCATAAAGCAGCCCTGTTTTGTATCACAATACTTACAACATGAAATTACAATTCATTAAGAAGTACAGTGGCAAAGTATATGATGGAACCATTCATTTCAAAATTACATTTAAAAAAAAAAAAAGAAGAAGAAGAAGAAGAAGAGAGAGTTAACCTGATACACATAAAAAAGAAAGAAAAAAAGTAGAGCTCAAAGAAAGTCAAAGAGAGTTAACATGATACATTAAAAAAAAAAAAAGAAAAAAAAAAAGAACTCAAAGAAAGTCAATCATAAACAAAAGATAAGAAAGACAAAGAGGAATTTGAAAAAGATAGAACCTGAAAATTTGTTGGAACCTCTGACAATAAATGTCTTTAATCTGAAGAAAAAGAAAGAAGGATGTAAAGCTAAACTAAATGTTTTCAATCTGAAGAAAAATGAGAGATAGAAAGTGAAGTAGAAACTGCAAAGCGTGCATGAGTTTGTGGGTTTTAAAGTGTAAGAGTTTTAATTTACATATTTT
Organism: Quercus variabilis; assembly: GCA_030445155.1. Lineage (NCBI taxonomy): Eukaryota > Viridiplantae > Streptophyta > Magnoliopsida > Fagales > Fagaceae > Quercus > Quercus variabilis. The sequence goes on along the minus strand of CP129448.1, from coordinate 806,542 downwards.
ATCTTCGGTAGTTGAAAACTTGTAAGTGAGAATGATGAGGGTATTTTAGGCATAAAAAATGAGGAATCCAAACAGGGGAAACCCCTTAAATAGTAGTATAGATATAAGCGAGACGGATTTAGTGCACATATGCATCTTATTTAATTTGATAAACTCACGTATTGAACACAAAATGATATGCAAAACTGTGTCGAAATGTGAAAACTGCATTGAGTCAATTATCTTGGCTCTATCAAAACAAAAAGTGTGGAAAACTCAGGTGTATACTCTTCCCCCAGAGAAGAAAGTGGAAAATCTATGAAAAAGGCCATCATCTGATCATCCCCATCAGAAATTCGGACATGGGCCTTACTCAACTTTAAAAGAAAGTTACGGGCCACACTCAAGCCCATCAAGAGAAGTTTTGGACTAAGCTTTTGCCCTTCCTGAATCAACTCCAAGTGGGCCTTGTGATTTCGGACTTACCCACTCAAAAAGCAGGGTCTTTTCTTTTGTTCCACCTGAATAGTCCATCCCACTATCACAGATTGTTTTAGTTGTACTCTTACCTTTCAGTTCTCAGTTCTCACAAAGATTAGCGTTCATTCAATTCTCAATAATTAAGAAATGGCGGAAGGAGCTCTGTTCGACGTTGCAAAGGGAATCATCGGGATAGAGGGCAAGCTAGCGGCCAAAGAGATTGCGCTCATCTCTGGTGTCAAAGACGAGATTACAAAACTTGGGGAGACAGTTTCTACCATCAAAGCTGTGCTTTTGCATGCAGAGGCGAAGGAACACAACAGTGAACGGAGTGAAGCGATCAAACCGTGGCTGAAAAGCCTTAAGGATGCCATGTGTGACGCGGATGACTTGCTGGACGAAATCTCCACTGAGGCCCTGCGACGGGAAGTGATGACCCGGGACAAGAAAGCCAAAGAGGTACACATCTTCTTTTCCAAATCTAATCAGCTTGCATATGATCTTAGAATGGGTCATAAGGTTAAGGCCATGAAGGAGAGGTTTGATGAGATCGCAGCTACTAGGAATAAGTTTGGCTTAGAAGAACGTTCTGAGGAGAGTCGAGTTGGGTATAAGGCAAGAAAGCAGACTCATTCTCTTTTACCTGCTGAAGATGTTATTGGGAGGGAGGATGATAAGAAGGCTATTATTAAATCTCTGTTGGATTATGCCAATGCTAAAGAGAATGTTTCGGTCCTTCCGATATTTGGAATCGGAGGCCTGGGAAAGACGACAGTCGCTAGACTTGTCTTCAATGATGAACAAATCAAGAACGATTTTGAGCTAAAATTGTGGGTATGTGTGTCTGATGATTTTGATGTGATAATAATTGTTGAGAAAATCATGGAGTGTGTCAAAAACAAGAAACCAGAAGGCCTTGAAATGAACACATTAGTCAATGATCTTCAAAAAGAAATTAATGGAAAAAGATAGATGCTTGTGTTAGATGATGTGTGGAAGGAGGATCGTGAAAAATGGTCCAACTTGAAAGCTATTTTGAAGGGTGGCACAAGAGGCAGTGGAATATTGTTGACTACACGTAGTGAAAAAGTGGCAGAGATTACACAATCTAAGCAACCACACAAGTTAAAGGGTTTAGATGATCAACAGTCTTTGTCTTTATTTAACAGGATGGCGTTTAAAGAGGGGGAAGAACCAAAGAATGCAAGCTTTGTAGAAATTGGGAAGGAAATTTTAAAAATATGTGTAGGAGTTCCGCTTGCAATAAGAACAGTAGGAGGTATGTTGTATTCTAAAAAATCTGGAAGAGAGTGGTTATTATTCAAAAACAATGAATTTTCAAAAATACCTCAGAATGAAAATGACATTTTACCAACACTAAATTTGAGTTACGATCATCTCCCGTCACACTTGAAACAATGCTTTGTTTATTGTAGTCTATTTCCAAAGGATTACAAGATTGACAAATCAAGTTTGATTAATATGTGGATGGCACATGGGTTCATCATGTTGTATGACGAAAAGCAATGTCTAGAATATGTTGGTCATGAGTATTTTATGGATTTGCTTTGGAGATCATTCTTTCAAGAAGTTGAAGAAGATGAACTTGGCAATATTTCAAAATTCAAAATACGTGATTTCATGATGATATAGCAATACAAGTAACGGGATTAGAGAGCACCACCATTTATTCAAAAGAGAAAGACATTGATGAGAAAACTCGGCATGTGTCATTTGGGGATATGTTGCTCTCATCATCGGAGATTCCGATCTCATTATCCAAAGCAAGAAGGATAAGAACATTTCTTTTGCCATGTCAACCATTCTATACTTGTGGAACTTTGGACCAATCAATTTGCAGTAAAATTTTTGCAAGTTTTAAGTTCATACGCTTGTTAGATATGCATAACATGGGGATTAAAACAATTCCAAGTTCTATAAAAAAGTTGAAGCATCTAAGATATCTTGATCTTTCTATGAATGTAGGCATTGAGATGCTTCCTAATTTTATTGTGAAGTTGTACAATTTGCAAACACTAAAACTCTCTAGTTGCTATAAACTTAAAGAATTGCCTAGAGATATTAACGAATTAGTCAACCTAAAGTTTCTTGAGATTGATCGGTGTTTTTCTTTGACTCATATGCCAAATGGACTGGACCAATTGACTAATCTACAAACATTGTCAAGATTTGTGATGAGTAAGGGTAGCATCAATTCAGTACCTAGGACTAGGAGTAATGGTGGATTGAAGGAACTTGGCAGGCTAAATGAGCTAAATGGAAATCTGTTAATTGTAAATCTCAAACACGGAAAAGATGCCGCATTAGAGTATAAGGATGCAAATTTGAAAGAGAAACATCTTGATAGGTTGTACTTACAGTGGGTAGAAGAAGACATTAATGAAACGAGTGCTCATTATGATGACATGACATTGGAAGCCTTGCAACCACATATAAATCTCAAAGAATTGAGTTTAAAGCAGTACGGGGGAGTGAGATTTCCACATTGGTTTCTATCCCTCACAAATCTTGTCAAATTTCAGTTAGATTCATGTAAAAAATGCCAATATCTTCTACCGTTGGACAGATTGGATTGTTTAGAGCACATATCAGATTCCGAGAGAGATAATAGTGATTCATTATTCTACCCATCTTTGGAGGCACTCAGAATTGGAGAATGCCCTAATTTAAAGGGATGGTGGTGGGGAAGGAGGGATTCTCTTCCTCCATTTCCTCGTCTTTCCTCTTTATCAATTTGGAGTTGCCCTAATCAGCTGACTTCCTTTCCTTTGTTTCCATATCTCGAAAAATTGATCCTATATGTTTGTAGCTTGAACTTGAAGCAGTCATGGGAGAGGATGATGATAAACAACAAGACTTCAGGGAATCTACCATCAATCGCTTCTTCTTCTTCTTCTTCTTCTCCTTCTACAATTGTTGCCCTTCTCTCCAAATTAAGTTACATAGATATAGGGGGAATGGAAGAAGCTTTGCCAGAGGAGTGCCTACGAAATCTCATTTCTCTCCGCACTCTATAGCTAAACTCATGTCCTCTTCCTCAAGGCATGCGGTATCTTACTGCACTTTAAGATCTGCAAGTTTGGAACTCTGAGGTGGTTGATGAGATGGAATGGCAAGGACTTAGGTCCCTTCTCTCTTTGCAATTCTTTCATCTTCCAGAGTTGGTCTCTCTCCTAATGGGACTTCAATATGTCAGCTCTCTACAAAATCTCCAAATTGAGAGGTGTCATAGTTTGATAGCTATACCAGAGTGGATTTGCAAACTCATATCTCTTCAATCTCTTAAAATTGATGATTGTCCTAATTTGGAATCATTGCCAGAAGGATTTGTTGCCCTTACTTCTTTGCAAACACTACAAATTAGCCAATGTCCCATCTTACTGAAAAGATGCAAGAAGCAAATAGGGGAAGATTGGCATAAAATTTCTTACATTCCTAATTTGAAAGGAGCTCTGTATTGGCAAGAAGAATACCTAGGTATATAAAGTCACATTGTTTACTGCCAAATTTTAATTAAAAAAAAAAAAATCCAAAAGCCCAATTCTTCTTCTCCATTGTTCTCTCTCAACGTCTGTATTTCTTGGTGATTTAATTTCAGATGAAGAAGAACCAAATGAAGAAATTTTAGATGAAGAAGAACCAAATGAAGAAGCAAAGAAACCTGCTTGTCAGAATTGGGACTTAATTAAAGCTTTTGGGTGCTGCAATTTTTCAACAACTCAACAACTCACTCACTGGTACTATCTCCTTTTCTTTTCTTTTCCTTTTCCCCCTTTATCTGCTCATAATATTCTCATTTTTTAAATTATGTTTTGGAAAAAAAAATTAATGTGAACTTTCTTTCATCTAATTTCTTACATTTCATATAATTCCATAATTTTATTTGATGTGCTTCATTACCCACTGTGTAAACAGAATCAATATTATTAGGATAATTGAAGTGGGCAACCGTGCCATAGGATTCAGCTCATTGTACAAGTATTCAATTCCTTTTTAAATATATAAGCTTCCAATTTTCTGTTATGTCTCCAGATAATGCCATTTATCACAATTTGTTATCTAAGTTAAATCACTATGGGATCAATGGATCATGCTTTGTAGCAAATTATAATTTTCAAGCTTCATGGTTTTATTTTGAAATGTAGCTTCATAAGTTGATATTTAGAAGGAAAATGTTACTATATGTTACCGAAACATCGAACTATCTAAGTTTTCTCAGTTTATTGATTTTAATATTGTTGGCTGGTTTGAGCTAAAAAAACATGAATTCTACCACTGACCTGTTTTATAAATTATAACACCAAATATACTTTATAGAGATCAAGCGCCGATTCATTATTTTTTGTTTTTGTTCTTGTTTTTGTTATTTTTAAAGCTAGTTCTTCTACTGATAGTAACAATAGAACTTGATGCATCATTTTAATGCGAGTGCTGCAGGATTTTATCATGTACATTTATATAGCCAGCTTTCAACAACAATAGGTGGCTTTCTCAAGTGATTCGTCAATGGAGGTAACTCGTATACAATATCCTAATCTCCCTCTCAAGAGTCCTTTGTCCTTATTTCTTTTGTTTCATCTTTCGCATCTTCTTCTGCATCTTTGCATCTTCAGATACTAACATCAATGCTTGTTTTATTGTATTTCACATGCATCAGCACAAGACAAGATGTGGAGAGTAAATATAGGGCCCCATGTATAAGTGATATAGCGCTTTTAATCTCAAAGTACATTGAGATACAGGGATGTTTGCTTTCATATAGTCTGCATAGAGCCTCAAGACTCCTGTGAAAGGTAAGCCTACTTATCTAAAATTGTAATGGTTTAATTTCTGCTTTTGTATATTTTAGTATTTTATATTTGCAACTTTTACTTCTCCTGTCTAATTTTGTTTCTAGGTATAATTTCTTTATGTCCTTTTTTCCCCCCTCTAAATATCCAATGATACTTCCCCTAGTAATGTGGGAGTTGTTTCACCAGTTTGTATAGCAAACAAGATGTGTTTGCATCATAGTGCTTTTTTTGAGACATTCTAGCTTTATCTATTGAATGGGAAAGGAAATAGGTCATGAGTGCATTAAGTTGCTCACATCCCAGAGATTGAAATTTATTTTGGAAGGATTTAGCTCCAGTGTGTATACAGGTTTCTCATATCCCTCCAAATTTCTCAAGTACTTTTTTTTATCAGTATATAAGTACAAAAAGACAAGGTCCAAATATACAGTTAATATACTATAGAACCAAATTTCTCAGATACTAATCTCGTTCACTCTTTAATTTACCCTTTGGTTTCAAGTTGATGAGTTTATCATTTATTGGGCTCTATATGCAAAAACTTGAGGAGATTGAATACTTAAAGTAGGCAAGAATTTAAAAGTGCATGTTTTTTTTTCCAAACTAGACTATGCGAAGTTTACACAGAAACAAGGAGAAAATAATGGTAACTATCTCATTCCTTACCACATTAAATCTTTCCTCATAGGTTTGGCTTCAATTGTTGAGTTTTTATTTTTATTTTTTTTTCTGGCAACTTGATAGGCAACATCATCAACTAAGTGTTATTCCCAAGTTTTGAGGTTAGCTATGGATCCTCATTTCCTCTCAAAACTTTTTCCTTTTTTGAAATATGGTGGAAAACTTATTCACTCACTTATTCACCTTTTTATTTCTCAAACTTTGGTCTGATAGGTTACCATGGATGAAAGCTATAGCTTGGTGTTAAAACTCAAAGTATTACCCGCTTTTAAGGATAGCTTAATTTCATGGTGAATGATTTTTGAACTTCTCAACCAGTAAAACTATGTGAACAAGGGTTGCTTGGAGAGTTCCGTTACATAATAAAGAAGGCATTTCTTTCATCTTTGGATTAATTTCTTAAGGTTGCTTAGCATACCATGGAGTTATATGAGAGATATGGCACCTGCGAACTATCGCATGAATCTAACACCTTTTTGGAATTTTTTGTTTAGTGCTCTGTCAGATAGGTTTAGGCTTGCTGGGGTATTTGTATTGCAGCTGTAAATTCTTTTGTTTTCCTGAGTTGTAATTGTCTTAGTGCTCTGTCTGCTGCTTCAGACTTGCTGTTGTATTTGAGTTGCTGGTTTTTGGCTTGGTTTAATGAAATTTTTGCCTGATTACCCAAAAATAAAATAAAATAAAATCTAGCACCTTCTATTCTCAAGAACAGTAGTTCATAACCTTTCTAATGGCTTTAAATTGAATACTAGACAACAATAGCTATCAGACAGAAGAGAATAAATCATTTTATTTCCAGTGATTTGAGTTTCAAAGTAAAATTATAAGGTCTTTACACAAATTGGTCCCTTTTTCTTCATTTTTCATAAAAATTTCCAATTATGTTATATAAGTAAATTCTTTTCAGGGCAGAAGTTGGCTTCAAGGTGAAGGCAAGACTGTTCACGTAAACGACTAAGATCAATTCTTTTAAACATGAACTTCCTCTCTTTTTGGTCGCAGGATGTTGGAATGGATACCAAGGCTTATTTGACCGAACTCACTGGTATTTTTCTCATTTCCTTTTTTTACCCTTTATCTGCTCTTAGGATCTTAGATATTTAATATATGACTTTTGCATTGTAATAAAGAACATGTGACTTTTCCTTCAACATTTTCTTCATTCTAATAAATTTTGCAACCATGCTGCTGGAATTAGCTCATTGTATAGGAATTTTGCTGTTTCAAATCCTTTTTATATGTAAGCACCCAACTTGCTGTTATATCTTCAAATCACAATCATAATAATAATAATGACTTGCAATTTTCTCTTGTAGCTTGGTCTTATTTGAAAACACAGCTCAATTTTTTAAAATCATTTGATAAATTCAAACAAATTGGAAAATATTCCTATATGTTATCAAAACAGCAAACTTCTATATTTTTTTCACTATCAATTTTTGTATTATAGGTTGCATGGGAAAGAAAAAGATTAAAAAAAAAAAAAATCTCTGGCATATGTTTCATAACACTAATTATCATATATTATAAAACTAGAGACCCAAAAATATTTTAATTATTGGTGTTGCTATGCCAGATTAAATAATATTGTTAGTTAGCACTATTGTTTTGTAAAGCAATCCTTCCTATAGAGATATTAGCAATAGAACTTGATGCATTAGGAGATATTAGCAATCTTGATGCATCATTTTAATGTGTGCACTTTTAAGCTTTTATCATGTACATTCATGTTGCCAGTTTCTCATAAAAATCCATAGCTTCCTTTAGTGAATCATCTAAGGAGGCAACTCATACAATATCCTAATTTCTCTCTCTAGAGTCCTTTTTGTCATTTCCTCCTTGTTTCTTCTTTCACCTCTTTAAGACCTGATTTACTTGTAGATTGTTTGTCATTCCATATGACTTCTTGTTGTCAGTTTATGTACTAATATCTATTCTTGATTTGTTCCATTTAATGTGCTAATATGATAAATGATAACCCATGCATAAGGTGATGTAGTGCTTTCTAATTCCATACGTACATTGAGATACATGATAATTGCTTTGACAAAGTATGTAAATAAACTCATGGCAGAAAAAGTATTACTTTCTACCTTCTCTTTTTAATTTATCTTTCTCTTCTTCATTGTTTTGGAAATAAGCATGGATTGGTAGAAAATTTGTTACTTTCTCACTTATTCTCTAAATTTATTTCTTAAACGTTGATCTAATAGGTTCTCATAAATGAAGACTGTTGGCACTTAGAGACTTCTGAACTTGATTAGTTCCGTGAACAAAAGGATTGTTTAGTGAATTTTGTAAAATCGTAAACAAGACATTTGCTTTAATCTTAGCTCTAATTTCTCAATGTTGCTTACCATACCATGATGTTATAGACACATTTTCAGATAGGAAACCTGTAAAATATCAGGTAATATTATTTCCAACTGTTTGAGTTCCAAATAAATTTGTAAATATGGTCTTGGCACAGATTGGATATTTGAATCTTTATGTTTTTCATTTCAGATGACGAAATTTCAAATGAAGAAATTTCAGATGAAGAACCAAAGAAACCTACTCTTAAGAAGTGGGACTTAATTAAAGCTTTTGGGTGCTGCAATTGTTCAACAACTCAATACCTCGCTTTTTGGTACTATCACCTTTCTTTTCCTTTCCTTTCCCCCTTTATCTGCTCATAATATTCTCATTCTTTGACTTATATCTTTTCATGTTAGGCAAAAAAATAATGTGAAATATTCTTTCATCTAATTTCTTACATTTGAATAAATTCCATCTTTGTATTTTCAAGCGGGATGTATTTGATGTGCTTTTTTTTTTTTTTCCATTGTGTAAATAGAGTCAAATTGGCACAAGGTAATATTACTTGGGGAATTGAATCCGGTAACCATGCTGTAGGAATCACCTCATTGTACAGGTATTCCCTTTGCTTCAATTCCTTTTTATATATAAGCTTACATTTTTCTGTTATGTCTTTGTTATCTAAAATTAAATCACTATGGGATCATGCTTTATAATAAAATATAATTTTCAGGCATCATGGTTTTATTGTGAAAATTTGCTTGATATTTATAAGGAAAATATTACTATATGTTACCTAAACAACAAAGTAACTAAGTTTTCTCACTTTGTTGATTTAATATTGTTGGTTGGTTTGAGCAAAAAAAAGTTTCTACCTCTGACATGTTTTATAACACCAACTATACTTTATAGAGATCAAGCACCTATTAATTATTGTTATTGTCATTACAGAATAAATATTGCAGTCAAGAGAAATCCTTTATTTTTTTGGAGCTATGTTTTCTACTAATAGTAACAGTAGAACCTGACGCATCATTTTAATGCAGGTGTTTCAAGCTTTTATCAAGTACATTTGTATAGCCAGCTTTCTACAACAATATTTGGCTTTCTCAAGTGATTCTTGGACTTCTTAACTTGATGAGTTCCATGAACAAAAGGATTATTTGGCGAGTGTTGTAAAATCATAAACAAGACATTTGATTTCATCTTTGCACCAATTTCTCAAAGTTGCTTACCATACACGAAGTTATTGACATTTCGAAATAGGAAACCTGTAAAATATCAGGTAATTATATTTCCAACTGTTGAGGTTCCAAAAAAATTTGTAAATATGGTCTTGGAGCGGATTGGATATTTGAATATGTAAGTTTTTCATTTATTTTTATTTTTTAGTTATGTTTTGTTCTTAGGTAGGATCTTTGAAGTAGTGAACCCTGGAATTGAGTATATGTGTACAGAAGTTTCATTCTATTAATAAGATTATACACAAATAATTATTTGGGCACAAGTTGGCTTTCAATGTGATTGTGATGCAGAACGAAAACAATTTAGATATCATTCTAACTAAATGAATACCTTGAAAGCTCAAGGAAAAAAAATGAATCTTCAGGAATTTAGCAAAATTCTCATAGAAGTTTTTTTCCCCAATCTAATCAAGGATAAGATATATGGTATCTACAAAAATTGGAGAAATTTCTCTTGTAGACAATTGAGAGAGTTACTTTTTTTTTTTTTTTTGCAACATCCCTTGAGCTTCACTTCAAGGATAGTGATTAGAGTTCAATTTTATCTGTAAATTTTTTATTCTCATACTAGATACATATAGATATACTTTGTCCTTGGATTCATAGGTCTTCATTGGTAAGATTTATAAGAAAAACATAGTTCAAATGACACCCCCTGTGGAAAAGCTAAGACAAAGGGAGAGTTGGAAGGGTTTTATTATTATTTCGGGATAAATAGAGGTAGGGAGTATTAATAAATGAAAAGAACATAACTTGAGTATAACGATTATTACACAGTAGTCAAGGCCAAAGTTACTGAAGAGTGACAGTCCAACTGCCTATATGAACAAGTGTGAACTGATGAAACACCATGTTAAGGCCCTGCCAATAACAATCTCCATTCCAAACCATCTCTTTTGACCATAACAACCTTCATTCTTGTCTTGACCAATAGTCCCCTCACTCTTGGCACTTGCAGAACTCCCTACACCTGTAGCCAGATAAATTACCCACAAATTTAAGAAGTTTTCTATAGTATCAAAAGAAATTGGAATGAAAAAGAAGACTTATATATGTTGGTTACATTACCACTAGGACTAGGAGTAGGACTACCATCACTTTGATTAGGACTCCTTCCCAATTGGTAGCAAACTTGAGCTTTTGGTGAATTAGGATCCAAGTGTGGAAGAGCTACATCCATGACCAAACAAACAAATCGAAGTAGTGTGTCAAATATTAGCCACTTCTAGTGACATTTATCCTTTTTTTTTAAAAGAAGTGGAAAACCGAAAAAAACTCTATAGCACTCACCACTCATTTCTTACATTGAAATTCATAAAAATCTATTAGCCAGAACAAAACAACTCTTATAGCTAAATGCATACCAGGACACCGGGAGACTTTAGCAGGGGCATGGCAAATTGAAGGCAAGCCCAAAGCAAGTGTTACATTAATCTGTAGTCCTAATTCAGGATCATTACAATCTCTGATGATGACACACAAACACTTCTTGTTGTCCTTTAGGACTTGTTTAAGACCAGTGCAACAATCTGGTGTAGGTGCTTTTGCTTGACCACCAATGTAAGGCAGACATGTAGCCAGTCCTACTAGTTGCTGTGCACAGTCCTTTCTGTCTTTGACTGCATCTGCCATTGTATAGCTAACCATAACTGACATTAGCACTAAAAGGAATGGAAGTATCAAAGTGCTTGGGTGTAAGGCTATTGCCATTTTGTATCATTGCATTTGCCCTCAGTAGTCACTACTTGTTGAAAACATTCCACATTGAATGATATACACTTAAGAATAGCTCAACAATTGCTATCTAATTAGATGTGGCATTCTATGATTGCGGCAGGTTGCAATAAAAGTAACTAAAATTCCATTCCTTTAATAAACGCACAAGATGAATTCTACCAAGCATCTTTTCTTTCTTTAGTTAGTGAAAATTAAAGAGAAAAGTAGAAATAAAATTTATTTTTTATTTTTTATTTTTAATTTAGCTAAAAATTAGGAGTTTTTAAATTACTAATTTTACACGTCTAACCTTATGATTTATAAGAAAAACATAGTTGTAATGATACCCCTTGCGGAAAAGCTGAGACAAAGGGAGAGTTGGAAAGTTTTTTTATTATTATTTTTGGGATAAATAGAGGCAGGGACTAAAAAAAAAAAAAAAAAAAAACATAACACGAGTATAACAATTACAAAACAGAAATAGCAATCAAGGCCAAAGTTACTAAGGAGTGACAATCCAAGTGCCTATAAGAATAGGTGTGAACTAAAGAAACACCAAGTTAGGGCCTGCCAGTGGCAATTTCTATTACAAACCATCTGGATGTAGTCCTAATTCAGGATCATTACGATCTCTGATGATGATGCACAAGCGCATGTTGTTTTCCATCCCATGATGAGATTGTTTCATATTTTAATTATTCTAAATTTTGAGGTGCAACCTTCGTACCAGTTGCTAAATCCTTAATTCCTAAAAGTGATGTCTAGCTAGTTAGTTGCCAATAGGAAAAAAATAAGACCACAAAAAAAAAGAAAGTAAAGTGAAGTTTAACAGGACAGAATCATCATATACAAAAACTTATTTACAATAAGGTAAATCAATAAAATACTTATTAAACAAACCTTACTTCAGCAAAATGAGCAAATTTAATAGACCCTCACTTATACGAATTTCCATCAAAGACCAAATTGTCAAATAGTAATGTGCCATTCATTCCACCCTGTCCACTACAGACATTTAGCAGTGTGTCTATATACAAATCACTTAATTGCCATTGTTCTGAATTTCCACAAAAAATCAAAATAGTGTGTATACAAATTGTAAGTAAGTGAGTCACATGTATTGCCATAACATAGTCAAAGTTGATGGCAAACTTGCTAAACTCGGCCAATTGTTCTTGCCTTGGAGAAGATGTCTATTATCATTCCAAGTTATGAATTTCATTTGACTACGGGAAGTTATCAGATTGTATCAGTTTCTATGCTCAAAAAATAGCAATTGCTTTTGCATTCATCGAAACACATCAGCTATATCATATTGTGTTTATAAGGAAAGAAATAGTAAAACCCAAAAGAAATAGTATTGTTCAGTTTTTTCTAAAACTCATGTACATAGTATTCTACATATTCAAGAAGATAAAATTCTAAAAAGAAAATCAAGTTGTTGAAAAAATAGCATAATTCAAAATTTAAAACTAAAAACCCAATTATTGTTCATGTACACAGTAGTATAGATAGGTAGTCCAAAATCAGGAACTAATTAGTTTTTCTATCTACTAATGGAATTTAAAAATAATCCAGTTCTTTGAATTTCCACACTCCTAAAATACCAAATAAGTTCTCATAAGCTAAACAACCCCCAAAGTTATTTGTCAACCAAATAGGCCAACTAAGGTCCCAAACACACACACACACACACAAATCTAGCCACAACACAACAGTCTACTTAAGCTAATGTACTTTAGAGAATTAGAATTTCCTTTAAAAATTTAAATTGTTACATCCCATGTTCCATACACCACCCAAAAAAAAAAAAAAGATTAAAACTCTACTCTCTCTCTTCTCTTCCATTTTCCCACAATTTTTGGGACACCAAATAGTCAAATTAAACAATAAACAACAAATTATTAGTATAAGGAAATGAAAATCTAATATAGCTGATGTGTATTGAACCATAAAAAGCAAATTATCAAGCACCACCCAAGAAAAGCAACAATTTATTCCTCTTTCCTTCAAAAGATTCTAAGAAAGAATGGTTACCAATTAATTAGTATGACCTTCAAAAAATTAAAAAACCTCTAGTGATAGCAAGTCTTGATCATTGACATTTGTCAAGGAATTGAGGAACAAAACATAGATAAAAATGAAATTTAGTTCAGCATCTAAGATGACTGGAAAAAGATAAAAATAGAAATTTCTCTTTGATGAAAATGAATAACACTCTTACTATAAAACAAAGACCAAAATAAAAACATCACATTGAAGGGCAACAATAAAACAATTTATAACAAACATGATCAAATGCCTAGCTCAAATCAATCTTGAAAAAGAAAAAGAAAATATATTTTAACGAGATGGGAATAAATAAATAAAGAATAAGAATAATACAAATAGTAGAACTCATTTTGAGTTTATACCTTTGGACTTGGGCCACTAATGTTCACCTCTCATTTGTTTCAGTTTCGTCTGCAAGTTCTGGAGTCACTATTTGTCTCTTGCACTCATTTGATTGGGTTTTGGTAGACAGACTTGAGCCATGACTGAAAGAATGAAAAAAACACTCAAGAAACTATCCCATTGAAGGCCATAATGATCAATTTGTAAAGAGAGAACAATTGAAAATTTATAGGGGAAAAAAAAAAGAGAGATAAGAAGGTGAGGAGTTTGCAATCTATAGGTGACTATAAGAATTCCATATAATAGTGGCATCTCAAGAGTCCGGGTTAATAGAGAGACACACAATAGATTTGGAGATATAGTATCGGTGACTATAAGAATTCCATATAATAGCAGCATCTCAAAAGTCTTGGTTAATGGAGAGACACACGATAGATTTAGAGATAAAATAACACCTAAATTTAAGAAGAGATTTGTTAGGACATATGTGGAACTTGTTAAGAACATATGTCATATAGAATTGACTAATCCTTTGACAAAACGCACTTTACTTGTAATTGGGTAGATTTAGGATGGGTTTAACATGTAGTTCAAGCCAAGTATTAAAACCATGAAGATTGGATCAAGAAACAAGTGAAGAAAAGCTGTTCATTAAAGCTGGACAGATTCCGAACAGATAGCTCGACAGATATATCTATCGAGATCTCGACAGATAGCTCAACAGTTGTATCTATCAAGAATTACAAAATTAGAATTTTCAGATCTAATTTTTGGCCCATGTTGACGTGTATATGTAGGGTTTCTTTTCTCACAACCTTAGATATATATAAGGCTTATTTTAAAAGCTGTCACACAAGAGAATACAAGGAGAACACATGCAAAAGGTGACCGAGTGCCTTATTCTCTCTGAAAGAAGCTACTGCGTCTTTGTACCTTAGGGTTTTGTAACCAAGTTCTTCTTGATCCTCATTGTTGATGAAGTGAAAAACTTTGCAGCTAACAATCTTCTTTAAGTTGGTGAGTTAGTCACGTACTGGGAGTTATGCATCATTGGTTAGTTACGTACTGGAATCCGTGCAAAAGGGCGATTTTCATATATTGAAGAGTTCAGAGGTTCTGAAGTGGTAGAAGTTTCTACTGTAAGTTCATTTATGGGGATTGTAGAGTCTAGGGACAAAAGTTTTGTACTAGATCTAAAAATTCTCTTTATTATAGTGGATTGCTTTTCGGGAAGGTTTCTCTTAGGTTTTTTACTATAAAACTAGTTTGTTTCATTGGTTTTCTTGGGTCATCATATCTTGTCTTATTTACTTTTTCGCTGTGCATGATATTGACATGATATTGAAGTTTGTTTGTTTTAACAAGGTTTATTCATAATAAACCTAACTAACAATTTGGGTTTAATACTTTTAATTCTATCAACCGGAGTCTAAATTTTCCAACAAGACTTAATAAATGACAATTAGTAAAACAAAAAACAAAAAATGAAAGAAAGAAAATAAATGATGACATGGCTTTGATGTGGCTTAACTGGAGCGTAGCAACAATAAATGCTACGCTTCAGCTTTTAGATATATGTAGATTATGTAATAAAATAATTAAAATCCAATGATATTGATGGAGTGGATCCTTTTGCTAATATAGGTAAACTTCAGGTATAAATTTCAAGCAATGTCAAACTTTAGGGGTATACTTTCTAATTTACTATTTTATTTTTAACCAGACCACCTCCATAGCTAGTACTATCCCATTATCAATTTTGGTTAAAATTGCATAAATATTTGCAACCATGGCTGTTGAGTTCCCAATATGAAGCCTTCTTTCTTGTTTCACCATACATAAATATGGGCAACCATGGCTATTGTGCTTTTGGGCTAAGTCTTTCTATAGAGGGTAAAAGAGTTAGGTTTGACTCTTTCTGCGAGATTCCCCTAGAACCAGTCTGTGCACAAGACAAAGCACTCCAAACAAGACATGAATTCATGGTAGAATAACAGTTATTCCAAAACAGAGTCTGCAGTAGTAATGAATATTAATGACAACAGAAATAATGATAAAATGAAAGTATCTTTTGCAAGATATGAACTGCAATTAATATAAATACGTATGGTAGAATTACTTAAAGCTAGACACACTAATACACGTGTTAGTAAACAATATATTAAGTTTCTGGCAACATAATCATGAATTAAAAGAAAAGACGTGCGTTTTCAGCAAGATATTGACTAAAATAGCTTAACTCTAACTCACACAAACTTGTTACCCGATTACTCTACAAAGTTGAGCGGTTTGGAATGTGAGTAAAAATGGCCATCCATAAGAGATTGTAGAGAGTATGGTTTTATGTTTGAGGGAGGGAAAGGAACCATAGTGATGCATGCTATACGCTTTTGCCGTGTATACTCTCTCTTTTTCTCTCAAGTGTTTCTTTCTCTTCTTTCACTATTTCCTTTTTCTTTTTTGATTGCCTAGCTTACTCTTGTTGTTGTTCCTACTCTTCCCCTTTCTCTCATTCTTCTTGTTGTAGTTCCCACATTCTTGGGTACTGTTCCTTTTATACCCAAGATCAAGCTTAGGTGATTTTCCTTCTTTATCCTTGTTTTCACCAACCATTTTTTCTGCCATGGGCATTTAGCCAATACTCACAACGTACCGTTCTGGCCGCGTGTAAGTGGGTTTAATTCCACTACCTTCCGCTAGTAGTGGGTTAAATCCAACTACCTTGACTCTGCGACAAACTTTTTTGTCTTTTTGGGTAACGGCCAACCAGCCACAACAACCTTCTTTCTCTCTCTCATTAAGTCTTTTTGTCTTCATTCTCTAGCATGCATCGGATGGTTCTCACCTACCTTTTTCCATTTTTGGTAAAGATGCCTTCCTAACAAGGCATATTTTCAAAAGTAGTCTTGGCGGGATACTAAATCTAGGTCATTTCCCCCCTCCACCAAATCACACCCTCTATTTCTCTTTAGTTGTGGGCCTTGCCTCTCCTGCATTGGTTGGATTGTAGGACAATAAAGCTCCTAGCCTTGCTACCTTTTTTTTTTCTTTTTTCTTTTTTCACACGTTTCTTGTTGTTATGGTTTTGTCTTATTTTTTCATGCATTTCCTACTGCTATGACTTTGTCTTATTTCTTCTTCACGCATTTCCTGCCACTATGGCTTTGTCTTATTTCTTTGTGTGTTTCTTGTTGTTGTGGCTTTGTCTTATTTCTGCCGCTATGGCTTGGCATTATTTCTCCATGTTAGCCTTGTAGAATTTGGAGTTTATCCTTATCCCCTTGTACAAGAGCTTTGTGGGCTTTGTGAGTTTGCTCTATTTTGTTGCATTGAGCGCCTACTGACCCTTTCAATTTCTTCTCTCTTCGGGCCTTTGGAATATGACCCAATTGCTATTTCTTTGCTGATGCCTTGACCCATCTCTTGGGGTTTTCTTGTGCTTTTCTCCTCATGAGCCTTTTGGGTACGAATTTGCAAAAATGGGTATCAACAACAAGCATGACTTGGAGTCCATCTTATTAATGAATAAATGTTAAGCAACATCTTTTTATATAAAACTTTCCTGGACACAAACCAAACAGTGGAAACGAAGTCATTTAAAAAAAAAAATTATTATTATTATTTATTTTTTATACCCTGCTCTTTCCTCTCTTTCGAACATGCTTTTAGTGCTCTATCCAGGGCATCTGCGGAGATGCAAGGCGGTCCCCTTTATCCAATTAGTGAAGTTTCAGCACTTGTTGGGCGTGAAGATGCCGAAAGGGAGCTAGTATCTCGACTTTTGGATGGCACTGAGGAAAACCTCAGTGTGATTTCACCGGTGAGCGAAGTAGCAATTGGCAAGACAGCTCTGGCAAGGAGAATCACTCATATTCCATATAGAACTCAAAATCAAGTAGGAGACAAGACTTATAATAGAGTTTGATAACTTCAAACAACAGTAACCCAAAAGGAGTAAAAATTTATTTCTTATCCAGATCCAACAAGGAGTCAAACTCCTTAATTTAAGCCATATTCTACACTACTAACAAAAAGCTTGTTGCAAAATGGGGTAATACTGAAGACTACGTATGTGATTTTTGTAAAAACTATCTTAGAGATAGAAATCACTTATATTGGAGAGTACTTATCTGACATTTGATTTATCTTCTCAGGTTTCTTGAATATTACACTTCCACTTTTTTTCTTCAACATTTCATCAGCAAATTCATTCTCTATTTCTTCCTCTTTCACATTCCCTTTTTTTTTCAACATTTTTCTTCTTTTGATTGTGATTTTTTTTTAGTCCTCCTTTTCTTCCAACTGTTTTACCACAAATTTACCACAATAAGACAATTTGAATGCATTCATCCTTGGAACACTTGGGAAAGGATTTGAGAAAGAATGGCTAAAATAATAGGCTCACATGGGTGACTAGCAATAACGTACAAAGAAAGAAAATAATAAAGGCTCAAATAAACAAAGATGGCCTAAAATCATCTCTTAATTAGGATTGAGATAGTTCTTCAAAATTAATGACTTTAACATATTCAAGTGTGGCATAAAATTGATGAATTCTTAGTATTCGACCAAAAGAAAGAATAATGAGACTAAGAAACAACAAAGTTATGTGCTTCCAAATGAAAAATGAAATAAAAAGAAGATAACTCTCTAAAAGAAATGAATGACTCAATTCTCACATGAGTTAAAGTATCCACACTCATTTTCAAGATTTTCAAAGTCATCTTTGTCTCTCAACTAAGAAACATGTTCATGTGACTAAAGTGCATGTGCATAATAGTTGAGTTTGAAATATAGTGCAATTCTTTTTTTTGTTAAAAAAAAATAGTGGAATTCTTTAGATAGAAATAACATAAAGAACTTCAACTTAAAACTCATGCTAAAGAAATAATTTATTGAATTTTGTAGTTATCATCACTTAATTGTAATTGTACAGATATCTTATGAAAAAAAAAATGGATAACTGATATTTTGGATTGCTTTTTTTCTTTTTTCTTTTTTAAATGAAGTTGCAATTATCTTCATCAATACCATAGAATTATCTTGTACCATATCTTAATTTTAATTGTGAAATAGAACTATATATATACTTACTCATCACATGCGCAAAGCGCGTGTAATTATGCTCAATGTAAAACCAAAAATCGATCAAAATAGGCATAGCATTACAAAACATTACAAAGGAATCAAATACATACCTCAATGAAAATTAAGACTGGGCTTGTAGTCAATGATCTCTGTCTCTCTCGCCAAGCTCTCTATCAACAACAAACACATTTAAAAACATACCTCAACGAAAATTCTTTTCTTCAGATACATTAGATATAATGTACCTTTAACCATTGAAATTCAACGGATTTCAAAGGTTATTGTTTTTGATTCTATCATGAAACTAGTTAGCACTATTTTTTTGTGAAGCAATCCTTTCTATGGAGATATTAGCAACAGAACTTGATGCATCATTTTAATGTGTGCGCTTTCAAGCTTTTATAATGTACATTTATGTTGGTAGTTTCTCACAACAATCCATAGCTTCCTTTAGTGAACCATCCAAAGAGGCAACTCATACGATATCCTAATTTATCTCTCTAGAGTCTTTTTTGTCATTTCCCCCTTGTTTCTTCTTTCACCTCTATAAGACCTGATTTACTTGTAGATTGTTTTTCATTCCATATGACTTCTTGTTGTCAGTTTATGTACTAATATCTATTCTTGATTTGTTCCATTTCACGTGCTAATATGATGAGAAGTGTAGAGTAAATGATAACCCATGTTTAAGGTGATGTAGTGCTTTCTAATTCCATACTTACATTGAGATACATGATAATTGCTTTGATAAAGTACGTAAATAAACTCATGACTCTTGTGAGAGGTAGCCTATGTATCTGAATTAGTAATGGTTGAACAGTTGCTTTTGTATTCCAGTACATTAAGTTTGTAAATTTTTACTTGTCATGCTTGTAACTGTTTCTAAGTATTATTATGCATGCATCAGAATTGTTATTTGAAGATATTTCTCCATGGTCTTGGCGCTCCTTGATGAAGACAAAAGGTGTTGGAAGGCTGATTTTGTTAGAAGAACCTTCCTACATTTGAAGCAGACATCATCCTAAACATCCCTCTCAGCTACACCCTCCCAGATGATCAAATCATATGAATTGGAAGCCAGAAAGGTGAATTCTCTATCAAAAGCACTTACTATGTAGACTTCCAATCATTCATCCATCTAATGAGGGTGAAAGCTCAAGAGATGATCCTCACTCCCCTCTCTCGTAAAGGATGTGGCACCTCAACATTCCAGCAAAGATCATAATCTTCGCCTGGCGTGCCTGCATGAATGCCCTCCCTACTATGCATTGCCTAAGAACCAGAGGAGTAAGCACAAATGGTATTTGCCTTGTTTGTGACTTGTGCTCTGAAAGTACTCTGCATGCCCTCATGCAGCGTGACACTCCCAAAGAGGTGTGGAGCAGTTGTCTAAATTGTCCAGCGGATTAGGAGACAAATTTTGGGGATTTTACTGATATAGCATTTCAGTGGCACCACTCAAGGCTTGGAAACTTTTTTTATCACAGCCTGGCCTATTTGGTACAACTAGAATCAGATGGTACATGAGTCAACCTCATCACTTCCCATCCAAATATGGGAAACTGCTAGGAGAATTTTCAAGGACCACAAAGGTGCCCTTATCAACTGCATTTCAGCTGAAATCATACCCAGCTTTGTGCTGGATTGCCCCACCTCCTGGCACCCACAAATATGGTTGAAAAAGTATTTCTTTCTACCTTCTCTTTTTAATTTATCTTTCTCTTCTTCATTTTCTTGGTAATAAGCATGGATTGGTAGAAAATTTGTTACTTTCTCACTTATTCTCTAAATTTATTTCTTAAATGTTGATCTAATAGGTTCTCATAAATGAAGACTGTTGGCACTTAGAGACTTCTTAACTTGATTTGTTCTGTGAACAAAAGGATTGTTTGGTGAATTTTGTAAAATTGTAAACGAGACATTTGATTTCATCTTAGCTCTAATTTCTCAATTTTACTTACCATACCATGATGTAATAGACACATTTTGAGATAGGAAACCTGTAAAATATTAGGTAATATTATTTCCGACTGTTTGAGTTCCAAATAAATTTGTAAATATGGTCTTGGCATAGATTGGATATTTGAATCTTTATGTTTTTCATTTCAGATGAAGAACCAAAGAAACCTACTCTTAAGAAGTGGGACTTAATTAAAGCTTTTGGGTGCTGCAATTGTTCAACAACTCGATAACTCACTCACTGGTACTATCACCTTTCTTTTCTTTTCCTTTCCCCCTTTATCTGCTCATAATATTCCCATTCTTTGACTTATATCTTTGCATGTTAAGCAAAAAAATAATGTGAAATTTTCTTTCATCTAATTTCTTACATTTGAATAAATTCCATCTTTGTATTTTCACTCGGGATGTATTTGATGTGCTTTTTTCTATTTTTTTTTCTTTGTTTTTTTGTTTTTTTTTTTTTTTTTTTTTTTTTTTTTTTTTTTTTTTTTTTTTCGTTGTGTAAATAGAGTCAAATTGGCACAACGTAATATTACTTGGGGAATTGAATCCGGTAACCACGCCGTAGGAATCACCTCATTGCACAGGTATTCCCTTTGCTTCAATTCCTTTTTATATATATAAGCTTACAATTTTTTGTTATGTCTACGGATAATACCATGTATCACAATTTGTTATCTAAAATTAAATCACTATGGGATTATGCTTTATAATAAAATATAGTTTTCAAGCATCATGGTTTTATTGTGAAAAGTTGCTTGATATTTGTAAGGAAAACTTATTATATGTTACCTAAACAACAAACTAAGTAAGTTTTCTCACTTTGTTGATTTAATATTGTTGGTTGGTTTGAGCTAAAAAAAGTTTCTACCTCTAACATGTTTTATAACACCAACTATACTTTATAGAGATCAAGCACCTATTAATTATTGTTATTGTCATTATAGACTAAATATTGCAGTCAAGACAAATCCTTATTTTTTTGGAGCTATGTTTTCTACTGATAGTAATAGTAGAACTTGATGCATCATTTTAATGCAGGTGTTTCAGGCTTTTATCAAGTACATTTGTATAGCCAGCTTTCTACAACAATATGTGGCTTTCTCAAGTGATTCTTGGACTTCTTAAATTGTTGAGTTCCATGAACAAAAGGATTGTTTGGTGTGTGTTGTAAAATCATAAACAAGACATTTGATTTCATCTTTGCACCAATTTCTCAAGGTTGCTTACCATACCATGAAGTCTTTGCACCTTTTTCTCAAGGTTGTTTACCATACCACGAAGTTATAGACATTTCGAAATAGGAAACCTATAAAATATCAGGTAATTATATTTCCTGATGGAAATTTAGACCCCTTAGACACACAGATTGCGTAGCCTATATTAATTAGCCAAGTTGTTACTTAGTCAAATTATGCAATTCTAGGTTAAAGCAATCAAATAATCATATCAAGATATAAAGCAGCGGAAAATAAATAAACACAAGATATGATCACCCAGAAAACCACTCGGTAAAAACCTGGGGAGGATTTGACCCACTGATCCTCAAGGCATAACAGAATTCACGATGAAAGAATTGAAGTTCTTACAGAGGGACTACAAGCTCCCCGCTCGACTTCCTAATGCTACCCACCAGTAAAACTTCTTAACACGACCACGCGCAGGCTCCGAATCCACGGACTACTTCTTTCTTGAATTCTTCAATCAGCTATAAGCTCCCCGCTTGCTTTTCTTTTAAGTTCCAATGGTTGCAATAGTAATGATCTTCAAGATGTTGAAATCATCTCTACCTTGAAAACTCTAAGTTTTGTGTAAAGGAAGTCGCCTCAAAGATCTCACACGAGATTCAAACAAAACAGCAATGTATGAGCAACAATGCAATATGGACAACCTTCAAAAACATGGCTAGGGTTTTGTTTATATACCTAGGGTAAAAACACAAAACCCTAAACGTTTAATGAAGTAGGGCTGAGTTGGAAAATCTACAGAAAATTCAACCTGTGCGATTTTCGATCGATCGAGTCTATTCTTCGATCGATCGAGCCAGGCCGAAAGTCCCAAGTACTTCTGCAGCCACTCGATTCCAACTTTACAATATTAAACCAACTTTGAGCAATTCTAAACAAGACTAAATACAATGTTTTGATCATGGTTTGTCAACATTACAAATTAGAGTTCTAAATACATAAAATCCTAAGACCTTAGAACCTAACATTTCCAATAGTTGAGGTTCCAAAAAAATTTGTAAATATAGTCTTGGCACGGATTGGATATTTGAATATGTATGTTTTTCATTTATTTTTATTTTTTTAGTTATGTTTTGTTCTTAGGTAGGATCCTTGTAGTAGTGAATCTTGGAATTGAGTATACGTGTACAGAAGTTTCATTCTTTTGATAAGATTATACACAAATAATAATTTGGGTACAAGTTGGCTTTCAATGTGATGGTGATGTAGAACGAATGAAAACAATTTAGATGTCTTTGTAACTGATGAATACCTTGAAAGCTCAAGGAAAAAAAGAAGGAATCTTTAGAAATTTAGCAAAATTCTCATAGAAGTTTTTTACCCTAATCTAATCAAGGATAAGATATACGGTATATACAAAAATTGGAGATATTTCTCTTGTGGACAATTCAGAAAGTTGCTTTTTTGTTTTTTTTTGCAACATCCTTTGAGCTTCCCTTCAAGGATAGTGATTAGAGTTCAATTTTATCTGTAACTTTTTTATTCTCATGCTAAATACTTATAGATGTACTTTATCCTTGGATTCATTGGTCTTCATTGGGAAGATTTATAAGAAAAATGTAGTTCAAATGACACCCCCTTGTGGAAAAGCTTAGACAAAGGGAGAGTTGGAAGGGTTCTATTCTTATTTCGAGATAAACAGAGGTAGGGAGTATTAATAAATGAAAAGAACATAACATAAGTATAATGATTACAAAACAGCAATCAAGGCCAAAGTTACTGAAGAGTGACAGTCCAAGTGCCTATATGAACAAGTGTGAACCGATGAAACACCATGTTAAGGCTCCGCCAATAACAATCTCCATTCCAAACTCTCTCTTCTGACCATAACAACCTTCATTCTTGTCTTGACCAATAGTCCCCTCACTTTTGGCACTCGTGGAACTCCCTACACCTATAACTAGATAAATCACCCACAAATTTAAGAAGATTTCTACAATATCAAAAGAAATTGAAATGAAAAATAAGACTTATATATGTTGGTTACATTACCACTAGGACTAGGAGCAGGACTACCTTCACTTTGATTAGAACTCCTTCCCAATTGGTAGGAAACTTGAGCTTTTGGTGAATTAGGATACAAGTGTAGAAGAGCTCCATCCATGAGCAAGAAAACAAATCAAATTAGTGTGTCAAATATTAGCCACTTCTAGTGACATTTATCCTTTTTTTTTTAAAGTGTAAAACTGAAAAAAAAAAAAAAAAAAAAAAAAAAAAAAAAAAAAAAAAAATCTCTGTAGCACTCTCGATTCATTTCTTACATTCAATTTCATAAAAATCTATTAGCTAGAACAAAACAACTCTTATAGCTAAATGCATACAAGGACACTAGGAGACTTTAGCAGGGGCATGGCAAACTGAAGGCAGGCCCAAAGCAAGCGTTACATTAATCTGTAGTCCTAATTCAAATTAATGTAACACAAGAACTTCTTGTTGTCCTTTAGGACTTATTTAAGACCAGTGCAACAATTTGGTGTAGGTTCTTTTGCTTGACCACCAACACAAGGCAGACATGTAGCTAGTCCTACTAGTTGCTGTGCACATTCCTCTCTGTCTTTGGCTGCATCTACGATTGTATAGCTAACCGTAACTGACATTAGCATGAAAAGGAATGGAAGTATCAAAGTGCTTGGGTGTAAGGCTATTGCCATTTTGTATCATTGCATTTGCCCTCAGTAGTCACTACTTGTTGAAAACATTCCACATTGAATGATATACACTCTTAAGGATAGCTCAACAATTGCTATCTAATTAGATGTGGCATTCTATGATTGTGGTAGGTTGCAAGAAAAGTAACTAAACTTCCGTTCCTCTAATAAATGCACAGGATGAAATCTACCAAGCATCTTTTCTTTCTTTAGTCACAGTTGCTAGTAACACTGTTCGATTGGGGAATCCCATTGCCACAATTGGGAAAAAAAAAAAAAAATTCCCCAAATGGTATTGCCGAAATTGCCAAAAAACCTACAATTCCTTGCTCCCATGTCTCAACTCTGAACATACCAAAAGTGTGGACTGGTAGATTTTGTGGACCATACTGAACGGATGAATATGAAAATATTTTTGAAAAAATATTATTTTTGTTCCTATATTTTGGGGCTACAATTAATTCGATCTTTACAATTTCAACTTGCAATCAATTTAATCTCTACCATTATTTTACTAACAAAAAAAAATCCTTACATGGCTAATAGATTGCACAATTTGCACATTTAAAGTTTAGGTGGCTAATAAAATATTTTAATTGCTATTTAAAAATGCCAAATCAACCTCTTAAAAACCCATGTTAGAGAAAAAAAAATTAAATTACTAAATTTTAAGAAAAATAAAAATAACCAAAAAAAATCAATCTAGCAATTTCATTTTTCTTTCAATTTCTCATACGTCATGCCCAACTCCCTCCCTCGAACCCATGTCCAAACCTAGTACTTGAAAAATGAAATTGAAAGAAAAAGAAAATTGCTAAGTTGATTTATTTGGTTCATTTTTATTTTTCTTTAAAATTCGCAATTCAATTTTTTTTTGCCATGGATTTTTATGAGGTTTACGTGGCATTTTTAAATAGCAATTAAATCATTTTATTAGTCACTTAAGCTTTAAGTGTGCCAAGTGCAATCCGTTAGCCACGTAAAGAAATAAGATCTAAAAACAAATTTTAAAAATTTGAAAAACTTTGGTTGAAGAGCACACTTCTTCTGGTATGAACATTTTGAGCCAATCAATCCAAGTAAATTACAAATTCAAAAAATGTTCACAAACTACACTTAGTGAATCCAACACTAGACAATATCCGAGACCTTAAAAATACAAAATAAAAATGTGGGATGCCATGCACATGGCAAATAGATACATTGGCAAGCCCGACAGTAATTGCTTTAGAGGGTGCATTATCTGAGACCACTAATGTAGCATGGCAATAAAAAGAATTAGACGCAAATGCATTAGTCATCTCAAACTCAAATTAGTGACAACTATTTCACGAGGCATGATCCCAATTGATCATTTAAGGCCTCAGACTTATTCATATCATTCATCCAAACTCAAACATACATATTTGTAAAGGTCTTGTTGAAATTGTTATTTGACAAGACCATACATTCATAATATCCCAAATATTATTGTTATATTTTTCAAAAACCTAGAAGGAGAACACTATTGTGAATGAATCTCCTTTATTACAACACACCATGGAAAAGCATAGAATTAACTATCCCAAGGATAACACTTTTCACCACCTCTCAAATCGTCTTGAAAACATGGACCATCAGCTATAACATTCCAAATACAAGTAACGCATTGGTCCCTCTCAGTATCGTAAATCTGGAACTTGTGGGTTACCCCTGTCCAGCTGAAAAAGCAGTTGATATTTAGAGTAGCATTCTGAATATCGAAACAACGTGTCTTACCATAGTCAAGGAAAAAGGATGGAAAATCCTCCCAGCTGTTTGCACAAGTGACATTAAGTTTTGAGGTCCGAGTCGCGTTGTTACGGACATCAAATTCATCAGCTTCTGTATTCATAGAGAAAGTAGTAACAATTATAAAAAATGCAAGCAGGAACAATGTTGATACGTTTTTATTGAAATGACTCATTTTGTTTGTCTATAAAATAGAGTTGATAATATGTCCTTTATTTATAGTCTGGTTGTAGATTTGTAGTTCTAGTTTTCTTTTATAAAATTAGTAAAATGCAGTGAAGACACCAAAGTTTGGTCGCTATTAGCCCAAATTTTGGGGTTGGTTGGCATCAAACCAAATTTTGACCCATAAAAAAAAAAAAGAAAAACCAAAATTTGAAAGTGTCAACAACCGAAAGAATAACTTCTCTTAGAAATAGGATTTTAAATGTCAAATAAATAATAAATTTATCTATGCTTTCTACAACACTTACAGCTACTATTATTTGGAATTCAAAAAGAGAACTCATAAAATTTAGGTTTTTTTTTTTTTTTTTTTTTTTCATGTTTTTATTCCCTAAAATTTTGATGTTTTTTTTTTATTAATTTTTATCTGAATAAAACACCTCCAGTTAAAAAAAAAATCCAATATTTAAATAAAAAAAAAAAAAAAAAAAAAAAAACTAAGAGTACTCCTAAAATTAGCCTTCTTTCCCCATGTTCATAGTATTTTTTCCTACCCAATCTTTTCTCTACATCACTACAACACTTTACTCATGTTCAAAAGGAAATTATAGTTACTGTTTATTTATGAAATTTATCATTTTTATTTGTTTGAAGAAAAAAAATCATGTTTATCTTTATCTTTTATCTTTTTAAAAAAAAAAAAAAAATCTCGTCACAAGAACTCCAAATTCCAAATAAAATTCCTCAACTTTTTTTAATAAAAAAAACATAATACTCGTTCCAAAAAGAATTACTTATCCTTATTCTAATCTTTTGTCTATATCACCACACTACTTTAAAACACACATTCAAAAAACAAATTACATTTTTTGCTTATATTTAAAGTTTATTATTTTGCTTAAAAAATAAAAAAATATATATCACATTCATCTTTTTTTTTTTTTTTTTAATCTCAATTCACAATTAATTTTTGAAATATTTGCAAAAAAAAAAAAAAAAAAAAAATCGAAACAGAAATAAAAAAATTTGGAGAGCAGTCTACCTTAGGAGGGCCCGTAGTAACTAAGAGCACCCACCTTCTTCTACGTTCTTTACAAAATTGTTCATCTCATCCTCTTTATAGACAATTATGCACTATTGTTTTTTGTTTATGCAGTTTTTTTGCTAAAGCCATTTTGGGATAGATCTGCATAATTAATACTGTTGGAAAGGAAGGGAAAGGAATGTATGTAACAGAAAACCTTAAATTTTGGATGTCATGTCTTACGCCACTAGGTCTTCTATCTAGTGGGGTTCTGATCCTCAAATCACCATTGCTGAGCTATCTGAGTTGCACTATCTCTTCTTTAGTATAGCTTGTCACTCTATTTGGCCTATTTCTCATTTTCACACCATTCCTCTCGAGCAGTGTGTCTTTTTGTTTGCTCTTGTTACTAATGCTCCTATCAGTTTTCCTCATTTGTTCTTTCGTTCTTTGAACGAAGTTTGTAGGAGTTCATCTTCCTCTCATGCTCTTGTCCATCCTATTTTTATTCATAGGATTTTGTTATATCTTAATCTTGGTGGTTTCCCTTCTTCTAAGCCCGTACATGTTATTGCTTCCATAGGTGCGTCTTTTCTTAGACAGAGGGCTGCTCATCTTCGAGATGTGTTTAAACACCCTAGGTTTGAGTCTTCTGGTAGCGCACCTCCTCCTTCTTCTTCTACAGGTCCTGCTGGTGAGGTCGTTTTTGATCCTGTTGGTGATGCTGCTACTGCTGATGTTCCTCTACCTCCTTCGGATGACTTTGATATATGTCATACCTTGGAGACTGTCATGATCGTTCAGGCGGCTCATGGTCAGATTTTGGTGGACTTGCTTGATGAGATTTGTGCTTTGCAAGCCGACTTAGCGCATCTTCGGTCACCCTCACCACCTCCTTTTGATGATGGCATGTAATTGTCCTTTGGCATTCCGTCACAAAAAGGGAGAGTAGAGCTTTGACACTTGTAGAGGAGTTTTTGTAGTTAGGGGGAGTATTTCTTTTGTTTTGCGGAGCTAGTGAAGATATTAGATTGTATCTAGGTGCTTCACTTTGTATTTTTTTTTTTTGGGCTATTCATGTTAGGGGGAGTTACATTGTTTTTGATATACATGATTCTTGTTTCTTGTGTTCACTGCTTATTGATTTATATTTATGAGTTAGTCATTGATATATGTCTTTATTATGTGTTGTGTAGAACATACAAGAATGTCATATCTGTTTATTTACTATTTTCTGTCACACATGCATTTATGCGTTTGTTGAGTGTTTCAGGAATATAAATGTTGATTCAATTGAGCTGCTGTCTACACTTGCAACTGATAGATAGTAGTTAGGATTGAATTTGTATTTATGAGCATTATTTTTGTAAAGGGATTTTATTTGTAAACTTTGAGCTTTTAAGTTGTGTTTTGTCACGGATTGCCAAATGGGAAGTTTGTTAGGTTCTAAAGACATTGGATTTGATGTATTTAGAACTCTAATGTGTAATGTTGGCAAACCATGATCAAAACAATATGTTCAGTCTTGTTTAGGCCTGCTCAAAGTTGTTTAATTTATGTAAAGTTGGAATTGAGAGGCTGCAGATGCATTGGTGCATTTCGGCCTGGCTCGATCAATTGAAAGTTAGACTCGATCGATCGAAAGTCGGCCAGAATGTTTTTCTGCAGAATTTCCAACTCAGCCCTATCTCATTAAATGCTTTGGATTTTCTGTTTTTGCCCTAGGTATAAAAACAAAACCCTAGCCACATTTTTGAGAGTTGCTCTGGTTGTATTTTTGCTCATACTTTGTGGTTTGTGTGAATCTCTTGTGAGATCATTGAGGAGCTTTCTTTCACATAAATTTAGGGTTTTCAATGTAGAGATTACTTCAACATCTTGATGATAAACTCAGTTGCTGCCATTGGAGCTTAAAGAATAACAAGCGTGGGTGCTTGTATCTTGTGGAGAATCCAAGAAAAAATGAGTCTGTTGATTTGGAGCTTGAACGTGGTTGTGTCAGTAAGTTCTACTGGTGGGTAGCATTAGGAAGTCAAGCGGGGAGCTTGAAAGTCCTTTTGTATGAACTTCGATTTTTTCAAGATAGTGGATTCAAGTTTACCTTGAGGATAGATAGGTCAAATCATCCCCAAGTTTTTACCATGTGATTTCCTGGGTTATCATATCTTGTGTTATTTACTTTTCCACTGCATTATATTCTTGATATGATTATTTGATTGTGATGACCTAGATTTGCATAATTTGACTAAGTTAATCACTTGGCTAATTAACTAGGTTAATCTGGTTGGTTTAAAGAGTTTAAAACTGTTTAAAGAAGATTCATCCACAATAGTGGATGAATAATAATAATAATAATAATAATAATAATAATATTTGGGATATTATGAATGTATGGTCTTTTCAAACAACAATTTCAACAAGATATTTATAAATATGTTTGTTTGAGTTTGGATGAATGATATGAATAAGTATGAGGCCATAAATAATCGGTTGGGATTATGCCTCGTGAAATAGTTGTCACTAATTTGAGTTTAAGAGGACTAATGCATTTGCATCTAATTCTTGTTATTGCCATGCTACATTAGTGGTCTCAGATAATGCACCCTCTAGAGCAATTACTGTTGGGCTTACTGACCTTGTACAAGACTTGCATTGACAAAACAAATGACATACCTGAAAAAGCAAGGCAAGAGACTACAGCAGAAGAGATCTTGAGTAGATAAAAAGCAATGATATGATAAAGACACCAAGATATACCAGCTTCCTTCAATGAATGTCCGGAGTCAGGTAATCAAAAAGTAAAATTGTAAGCCATTTGTGTTAGGTTCTAAATATTTAGGATTAAATGTTGAGATTTCTAAAATTATGTATGTTGACAAACCAAGAACAAATATTTCTATTGATTTTATTGATGCATATGAAACTCTTTGCAAGGAATTATTTAAATATATGAAAATTGCTAAGAAATTCAAGGAAGAGGTAAAATCGGCTAATTTTGAAAAAGAAGAATTGATTGTGAGATTGGATGAATCTAATAAAAAGAATGAATGTTTGAGAAATCAAATTTCCTCTCAAGATGAAGAGATGAAAAGTTTGTAGCATAAAGCAGCCCTGTTTTGTATCACAATACTTACAACATGAAATTACAATTCATTAAGAAGTACAGTGGCAAAGTATATGATGGAACCATTCATTTCAAAATTACATTTAAAAAAAAAAAAAAAAAAAAGAAGAGAGAGTTAACCTGATACACATAAAAAAGAAAGAAAAAAAGTAGAGCTCAAAGAAAGTCAAAGAGAGTTAACATGATACATTAAAAAAAAAAAGAAAAAAAAAAAGAACTCAAAGAAAGTCAATCATAAACAAAAGATAAGAAAGACAAAGAGGAATTTGAAAAAGATAGAACCTGAAAATTTGTTGGAACCTCTGACAATAAATGTCTTTAATCTGAAGAAAAAGAAAGAAGGATGTAAAGCTAAACTAAATGTTTTCAATCTGAAGAAAAATGAGAGATAGAAAGTGAAGTAGAAACTGCAAAGCGTGCATGAGTTTGTGGGTTTTAAAGTGTAAGAGTTTTAATTTACATATTTTATTTTCGTTAGTTGAAAACTTGTAAGTGAGAATGATGAGGGTATTTTAGGCATAAAAAATGAGGAATCCAAACAGGGGAAGCCCCTTAAATAGTAGTATAGATATAAGCAAGACGAATTTAGTGCACATATGCATCTTATTTAAATTGATAAACTCACGTATTGAACACAAAATGATATGCAAAACTGTGTCAAAATGTGAAAACTGCATTGAGTCAATTATCTTGGCTCTATCAAAACAAAAAGTGTGGAAAACTCAGGTGTATACTCTTCCCCCAGAGAAGAAAGTGGAAAATCTGTGGAAAAGGCCATCATCTGATCATCCCCATCAGAAATTCGGACATGGGCCTTACTCAACTTTAAAAGAAAGTTACGGGCCACACTCAAGCCCATCAAGAGAAGTTTTGGACTAAGCTTTTGCCCTTCCTGAATCAACTCCAAGTGGGCCTTGTGATTTCGGACTTACCCACTCAAAAAGCAGGGTCTTTTCTTTTGTTCCACCTGAATAGTCCATCCCACTATCACAGATTGTTTTAGTTGTACTCTTACCTTTCAGTTCTCAGTTCTCACAAAGATTAGCGTTCATTCAATTCTCAATAATTAAGAAATGGCGGAAGGAGCTCTGTTCGACGTTGCAAAGGGAATCATCGGGATAGAGGGCAAGCTAGCGGCCAAAGAGATTGCGCTCATCTCTGGTGTCAAAGACGAGATTACAAAACTTGGGGAGACAGTTTCTACCATCAAAGCTGTGCTTTTGCATGCAGAGGCGAAGGAACACAACAGTGAACGGAGTGAAGCGATCAAACCGTGGCTGAAAAGCCTTAAGGATGCCATGTGTGACGCGGATGACTTGCTGGACGAAATCTCCACTGAGGCCCTGCGACGGGAAGTGATGACCCGGGACAAGAAAGCCAAAGAGGTACACATCTTCTTTTCCAAATCTAATCAGCTTGCATATGATCTTAGAATGGGTCATAAGGTTAAGGCCATGAAGGAGAGGTTTGATGAGATCGCAGCTACTAGGAATAAGTTTGGCTTAGAAGAACGTTCTGAGGAGAGTCGAGTTGGGTATAAGGCAAGAAAGCAGACTCATTCTCTTTTACCTGCTGAAGATGTTATTGGGAGGGAGGATGATAAGAAGGCTATTATTAAATCTCTGTTGGATTATGCCAATGCTAAAGAGAATGTTTCGGTCCTTCCGATATTTGGAATCGGAGGCCTGGGAAAGACGACAGTCGCTAGACTTGTCTTCAATGATGAACAAATCAAGAACGATTTTGAGCTAAAATTGTGGGTATGTGTGTCTGATGATTTTGATGTGATAATAATTGTTGAGAAAATCATGGAGTGTGTCAAAAACAAGAAACCAGAAGGCCTTGAAATGAACACATTAGTCAATGATCTTCAAAAAGAAATTAATGGAAAAAGATAGATGCTTGTGTTAGATGATGTGTGGAAGGAGGATCGTGAAAAATGGTCCAACTTGAAAGCTATTTTGAAGGGTGGCACAAGAGGCAGTGGAATATTGTTGACTACACGTAGTGAAAAAGTGGCAGAGATTACACAATCTAAGCAACCACACAAGTTAAAGGGTTTAGATGATCAACAGTCTTTGTCTTTATTTAACAGGATGGCGTTTAAAGAGGGGGAAGAACCAAAGAATGCAAGCTTTGTAGAAATTGGGAAGGAAATTTTAAAAATATGTGTAGGAGTTCCGCTTGCAATAAGAACAGTAGGAGGTATGTTGTATTCTAAAAAATCTGGAAAAGAGTGGTTATTATTCAAAAACAATGAATTTTCAAAAATACTTCAGAATGAAAATGACATTTTACCAACACTAAAGTTGAGTTACGATCATCTCCCGTCACACTTGAAGCAATGCTTTGTTTATTGTAGTCTATTTCCAAAGGATTACAAGATTGACAAATCAATTTTGATTAATATGTGGATGGCGCATGGGTTCATCATGTTGTATGACGAAAAGCAATGTCTAGAATATGTTGGTCGTGAGTATTTTATGGATTTGCTTTGGAGATCATTCTTTCAAGAAGTTGAAGAAGATGAACTTGGCAATATTTCAAAATTCAAAATACATGATTTCATGATGATATAGCAATACAAGTAACGGGATTAGAGAGCACCACCATTTATTCAAAAGAGAAAGACATTGACGAGAAAACTCGGCATGTGTCATTTGGGGATATGTTGCTCTCATCATTGGAGATTCCGATCTCATTATCCAAAGCAAGAAGGATAAGAACATTTCTTTTGCCATGTCAACCATTCTATACTTGTGGAACTTTGGACCAATCAATTTGCAGTAAAATTATTGCAAGTTTTAAGTTCATACGCTTGTTAGATATGCATAACATGGGTATTAAAACAATTCAAAGTTCTATAAAAAAGTTGAAGCATCTAAGATATCTTGATCTTTCTATGAATGTAGGCATTGAGATGCTTCCTAATTTTATTGTGAAGTTGTACAATTTGCAAACACTAAAACTCTCTAGTTGCTATAAACTTAGAGAATTGCCTAGAGATATTAACGAATTAGTCAACCTAAAGTTTCTTGAGATTGATCCGTGTTTTTCTTTGACTCATATGCCAAATGGACTGGACCAATTGACTAATCTACAAACATTGTCAAGATTTGTGATGAGTAAGGGTAGCATCAATTCAGTACCTAGGACTAGGAGTAATGGTGGATTGAAGGAACTTGGCAGGCTAAATGAGCTAAAAGGAAATCTGTCAATTGTAAATCTCAAACACGGAAAAGATGCCGCATTAGAGTATAAGGATGCAAATTTGAAAGAGAAACATCTTGATAGGTTGTACTTACAGTGGGTAGAGGATGACATTAATGAAACGAGTGCTCATTATGATGACATGACATTGGAAGCCTTGCAACCACATATAAATCTCAAAGAATTGAGTTTAAAGCAGTACGGGGGAGTGAGATTTCCACATTGGTTTCTATCCCTCACAAATCTTGTCAAATTTCAGTTAGATTCATGTAAAAAATGCCAATATCTTCTATTGTTGGAGAGATTGGATTGTTTAGAGCACATATCAGATTCCGAGAGAGATAACAGTGATTCATTATTCTACCCATCTTTGGAGGCACTCAGAATTGGAGAATGCCCTAATTTAAAGGGATGGTGGTGGGGAAGGAGGGATTCTCTTCCTCCATTTCCTCGTCTTTCCTCTTTATCAATTTGGAGTTGCCCTAATCAGCTGACTTCCTTTCCTTTGTTTCCATATCTCGAAAGATTGATCCTATATGTTTGTAGCTTGAACTTGAAGCAGTCATGGGAGAGGATGATGATAAACAACAAGACTTCAGGGAATCTACCATCAATCGCTTCTTCTTCTTCTTCTTCTCCTTCTACAATTGTTGCCCCTCTCTCGAAATTAAGTTACATAGATATAGGGGGAATGGAAGAAGCTTTGCCAGAGGAATGCCTACGAAATCTCATTTCTCTCCGCACTCTACAGCTAAACTCATGTCCTCTTCCTCAAGGCATGCGGTATCTTACTGCACTTTAAGATCTGCAAGTTTGGAACTCTGAGGTGGTTGATGAGATGGAATGGCAAGGACTTAGGTCCCTTCTCTCTTTGCAATTCTTTCATCTTCCAGAGTTGGTCTCTCTCCCAATGGGACTTCAATATGTCAGCTCTCTACAAAATCTCCAAATTGAGAGGTGTCATAGTTTGACAGCTATACCAGAGTGGATTTGCAAACTCATATCTCTTCAATCTCTTAAAATTGATGATTGTCCTAATTTGGAATCATTGCCAGAAGGATTTGTTGCCCTTACCTCTTTGCAAACACTACAAATTAGCCAATGTCCCATCTTACTGAAAAGATGCAAGAAGCAAATAGGGGAAGATTGGCATAAAATTTTTTACATTCCCAATTTGAAAGGAGCTCTGTATTGGCAAGAAGAATACCCAGGTATATAAAGTCACATTGTTTACTGCCAACTTTTGATTAAAAAAAAAAAATTCAAAAGCCCAATTCTTCTTCTCCATTGTTCTCTCTCAACGTCTGTATTTCTTGTTGATTTAATTTCAGATGAAGAAGAACCAAATGAAGAAATTTTAGATGAAGAAGAACCAAATGAAGAAGCAAAGAAACCTGCTTGTCAGAATTGGGACTTAATTAAAGCTTTTGGGTGTTGCAATTGTTCAACAACTCAACAACTCACTCACTAGTACTATCTCCTTTTCTTTTCTTTTCCTTTTCCCCCTTTATCTGCTCATAATATTCTCATTTTTTTGAATTATGTTTTGGAAAAAAAAATTAATGTGAACTTTCTTTCATCTAATTTCTTACATTTCATATAATTCCATAATTTTATTTGATGTGCTTCATTACCCACTGTGTAAACAGAATCAATATTATTAGGATAATTGAAGTGGGCAACCGTGCCATAGGATTCAGCTCATTGTACAAGTATTCAATTCCTTTTTAAATATATAAGCTTCCAATTTTCTGTTATGTCTCCAGATAATGCCATTTATCACAATTTGTTATCTAAGTTAAATCACTATGGGATCAATGGATCATGCTTTGTAGCAAAATATAATTTTCAAGCTTCATGGTTTTATTTTGAAATGTAGCTTCATAAGTTGATATTTAGAAGGAAAATGTTACTATATGTTACCGAAACATCGAACTATCTAAGTTTTCTCAGTTTATTGATTTTAATATTGTTGGCTGGTTTGAGCTAAAAAAACATGAATTTTACCACTGACCTGTTTTATAAATTATAACACCAAATATACTTTATAGAGATCAAGCGCCGATTAATTATTTTTTGTTTTTGTTTTTGTTTTTGTTATTTTTAAAGCTAGTTCTTCTACTGATAGTAACAATAGAACTTGATGCATCATTTTAATGCGAGTGTTGCAGGATTTTATCATGTACATTTATATAGCCGGCTTTCAACAACAATAGGTGGCTTTCTCCAGTGATTCATCATGGAGGTAACTCGTATACAATATCCTAACCTCCCTCTCAAGAGTCCTTTGTCCTTATTTCTTTTGTTTCATCTTTCACATCTTCTTCTGCATCTTTGCATCTTCAGATACTAACATCAATGCTTGTTTTATTGTATTTCACATGCATCAGCACAAGACAAGAAGTGGAGAGTAAATATAGGGCCCCATGTATAAGTGATATAGCGCTTTTAATCTCAAAGTACATTGAGATACAGGGATGTTTGCTTTCATATAGTCTGCATAGAGCCTCAAGACTCCTGTGAAAGGTAAGCCTACTTATCTAAAATTGTAATGGTTTAATTTCTGCTTTTGTATATTTTAGTATTTTATATTTGCAACTTTTACTTCTCCTGTCTAATTTTGTTTCTAGGTATAATTTCTTTATGTCCTTTTTTCCCCCCTCTAAATATCCAATGATACTTCCCCTAGTAATGTGGGAGTTGTTTCACTAGTTTGTATAGCAAACAAGATGTGTTTGCATCATAGTGCTTTTTTTGAGACATTTTAGCTTTATCTATTGAATGGGAAAGGAAATAGGTCATGAGTGCATTAAGTTGCTCACATCCCAGAGATTGAAATTTATTTTGGAAGGATTTAGCTCCAGTGTGTATACAGGTTTCTCATATCCCTCCAAATTTCTCAAGTACTTTTTTTTATCAGTATATAAGTACAAAAAGACAAGGTCCAAATATACAGTTAGTATACTACAGAACCAAATTTCTCAGATACTAATCTCGTTCACTCTTTAATTTACCCTTTGGTTTCAGGTTGATGAGTTTATCATTTATTGGGCTCTATATGCAAAAACTTGAGGAGATTGAATACTTAAAGTAGGCTTATTTGACCGAACTCACTGGTATTTTTCTCATTTCCTTTTTTTACCCTTTATCTGCTCTTAGGATCTTAGATATTTAATATATGACTTTTGCATTGTAATAAAGAACATGTGACTTTTCCTTCAACATTTTCTTCATTCTAATAAATTTTGCAACCATGCTGCTGGAATTAGCTCATTGTATAGGAATTTTGCTGTTTCAAATCCTTTTTATATGTAAGCACCCAACTTGCTGTTATATCTTCAAATCACAATCATAATAATAATAATGACTTGCAATTTTCTCTTGTAGCTTGGTCTTATTTGAAAACACAGCTCAATTTTTTAAAATCATTTGATAAATTCAAACAAATTGGAAAATATTCCTATATGTTATCAAAACAGCAAACTTCTATATTTTTTTCACTATCAATTTTTGTATTATAGGTTGCACGGGAAAGAAAAAGATTAAAAAAAAAAAAAAACTCTGGCATATGTTTCATAACACTAATTATCATATATTATAAAACTAGAGATCCAAAAATATTTTAATTATTGGTGCTGCTATGCCAGATTAAATAATATTGTTAGTTAGCACTATTGTTTTGTAAAGAAATCCTTCCTATAGAGATATTAGCAACAGAACTTGATGCATTAGGAGATATTAGCAATCTTGATGCATCATTTTAATGTATGCACTTTTAAGCTTTTATCATGTACATTCATGTTGGTAGTTTCTCATAAAAATCCATAGCTTCCTTTAGTGAATCATCTAAGGAGGCAACTCATACAATATCCTAATTTCTCTCTCTAGAGTCCTTTTTGTCATTTCCTCCTTGTTTCTTCTTTCACCTCTTTAAGACCTGATTTACTTGTAGATTGTTTGTCATTCCATATGACTTCTTGTTGTCAGTTTATGTACTAATATCTATTCTTGATTTGTTCCATTTAATGTGCTAATATGATAAATGATAACCCATGTATAAGGTGATGTAGTGCTTTCTAATTCCATACGTACATTGTGATACATGATAATTGCTTTGACAAAGTATGTAAATAAACTCATGACTCGTGTGAGAGGTGAGCCTACGTATCTGAATTAGTAATGGCTGAATAGTTGCGTTTGTATTCTAGTACATTAAGTTTGTAAATTTTTGCTTGTCATGCTTGTATCTGTTTCTAAGTATTATTATGCATGCATCAGAATTGTTATTTGAAGATATTGAAGATATTTCCCCATGGTCTTGGCACTCATTGATGAAGACACAAGGCATTGGAAGGTTGATGTTGTTAAAAGAAACTTCCATTTAATGAGGGTGAAAGCTCAAGAGATGATCCTCCCTCTTCTCTCTGGAAAAGGATGTGGCACCTCAACATCCCAGCAAAGATCAGAATCTTCGCCTGGCGTGCCTGCATGAATGCCCTCCCCACTTTGCATTTCCTAAGAACCAGATTAGTAAAAGCACAGATGGTATTTGCCCTGTGTGTGACTTGTGTTCTGAAAGTACTCTGCATGCCCTCATACAC
Organism: Quercus variabilis; assembly: GCA_030445155.1. Classification (NCBI taxonomy): domain Eukaryota; kingdom Viridiplantae; phylum Streptophyta; class Magnoliopsida; order Fagales; family Fagaceae; genus Quercus; species Quercus variabilis. Next base: position 768,097 of record CP129448.1, on the reverse strand, counting down.
TGTGACACTCCCAAAGAGGTGTGGAGCAATTGGCTAAACTATCCAGTGGATTAGGAGACAAATTCTGGGGATTTTACTGATCCAGCACTTCAGTTCATCACCAATGGCACCACTCAAGACTTGGAAACATTTTTTGTCACAACCTAGCCTATTTGGTACAACCGAAATCAAATGGTACATGAGTCAACCTCATCACTTCCCATCCAATTAGGGGAAACTACTGAAGAACTATCAAGGACTACAAAGGTGCCTTATCAACTACATTTGAACTGAAATCCAACACAACTGTGTGCTGGACTGCCCCCCCTCCTGGCACTCACAAATATGGTAGAAAAAGTATTACTTTCTACCTTCTCTTTTTAATTTATCTTTCTCTTCTTCATTGTTTTGGAAATAAGCATGGATTGGTAGAAAATTTGTTACTTTCTCACTTATTCTCTAAATTTATTTCTTAAACGTTGATCTAATAGGTTCTCATAAATGAAGACTGTTGGCACTTAGAGACTTCTGAACTTGATTAGTTCCGTGAACAAAAGGATTGTTTGGTGAATTTTGTAAAATCGTAAACAAGACATTTGCTTTAATCTTAGCTCTAATTTCTCAATGTTGCTTACCATACCATGATGTTATAGACACATTTTCAGATAGGAAACCTGTAAAATATCAGGTAATATTATTTCCAACTGTTTGAGTTCCAAATAAATTTGTAAATATGGTCTTGGCACAGATTGGATATTTGAATCTTTATGTTTTTCATTTCAGATGATGAAATTTCAAATGAAGAAATTTCAGATGAAGAACCAAAGAAACCTACTCTTAAGAAGTGGGACTTAATTAAAGCTTTTGGGTGCTGCAATTGTTCAACAACTCAATACCTCGCTTTTTGGTACTATCACCTTTCATTTCCTTTCCTTTCCCCCTTTATCTGCTCATAATATTCTCATTCTTTGACTTATATCTTTTCATGTAAAGCAAAAAAATAATGTGAAATATTCTTTCATCTAATTTCTTACATTTGAATAAATTCCATCTTTGTCTTTTCAAGCGGGATGTATTTGATGTGCTTTTTTTTTCCATTGTGTAAATAGAGTCAAATTGGCACAAGGTAATATTACTTGGGGAATTGAATCCGGTAACCATGCTGTAGGAATCACCTCATTGTACAGGTATTCCCTTTGCTTCAATTCCTTTTTATATATAAGCTTACATTTTTCTGTTATGTCTTTGTTATCTAAAATTAAATCACTATGGGATCATGCTTTATAATAAAATATAATTTTCAGGCATCATGGTTTTATTGTGAAAATTTGCTTGATATTTATAAGGAAAATATTACTATATGTTACCTAAACAACAAAGTAACTAAGTTTTCTCACTTTGTTGATTTAATATTGTTGGTTGGTTTGAGCTAAAAAAAGTTTCTACCTCTGACATGTTTTATAACACCAATTATACTTTATAGAGATCAAGCACCTATTAATTATTGTTATTGTCATTACAGAATAAATATTGTAGTCAAGAGAAATCCTTTATTTTTTTTGGAGCTATGTTTTCTACTAATAGTAACAGTAGAACCTGACGCATCATTTTAATGCAGGTGTTTCAAGCTTTTATCAAGTACATTTGTATAGCCAGCTTTCTACAACAATATGTGGCTTTCTCAAGTGATTCTTGGACTTCTTAACTTGATGAGTTCCATGAACAAAAGGATTATTTGGCGAGTGTTGTAAAATCATAAACAAGACATTTGATTTCATCTTTGCACCAATTTCTCAAAGTTGCTTACCATACACGAAGTTATTGACATTTCGAAATAGGAAACCTGTAAAATATCAGGTAATTATATTTTCAACCGTTGAGGTTCCAAAAAAATTTGTAAATATGGTCTTGGAGCGGATTGGATATTTGAATATGTATGTTTTTCATTTATTTTTATTTTTTAGTTATGTTTTGTTCTTAGGTAGGATCTTTGAAGTAGTGAACCCTGGAATTGAGTATATGTGTACAGAAGTTTCATTCTATTGATAAGATTATACACAAATAATTATTTGGGCACAAGTTGGCTTTCAATGTGATAGTGATGCAGAACGAAAACAATTTAGATATCATTCTAACTAAATGAATACCTTGAAAGCTCAAGGAAAAAAAATGAATCTTCAGGAATTTAACAAAATTCTCATAGAAGTTTTTTTCCCCAATCTAATCAAGGATAAGATATATGGTATCTACAAAAATTGGAGAAATTTCTCTTGTAGACAATTGAGAGAGTTACTTTTTTGTTTTTTTTTTTGCAACATCCCTTGAGCTTCACTTCAAGGATAGTGATTAGAGTTCAATTTTATCTATAAATTTTTTATTCTCATACTAGATACATATAGATATACTTTGTCCTTGGATTCATAGGTCTTCATTGGTAAGATTTATAAGAAAAACATAGTTCAAATGACACCCCCTGTGGAAAAGCTAAGACAAAGGGAGAGTTGGAAGGGTTTTATTATTATTTCGGGATAAATAGAGGTAGGGAGTATTAATAAATGAAAAGAACATAACTTGCGTATAACGATTACTAAACAGTAGTCAAGGCCAAAGTTACTGAAGAGTGACAGTCCAACTGCCTATATGAACAAGTGTGAACTGATGAAACACCATGTTAAGGCCCTGCCAATAACAATCTCCATTCCAAACCATCTCTTTTGACCATAACAACCTTCATTCTTGTCTTGACCAATAGTCCCCTCACTCTTGGCACTTGCGGAACTCCCTACACCTGTAGCCAGATAAATTACCCACAAATTTAAGAAGTTTTCTATAGTATCAAAAGAAATTGGAATGAAAAAGAAGACTTATATATGTTGGTTACATTACCACTAGGACTAGGAGTAGGACTACCATCACTTTGATTAGGACTCCTTCCCAATTGGTAGCAAACTTGAGCTTTTGGTGAATTAGGATCCAAGTGTGGAAGAGCTACATCCATGACCAAACAAACAAATCGAAGTAGTGTGTCAAATATTAGCCACTTCTAGTGACATTTATCCTTTTTTTTTAAAGAAGTGTAAAACCGAAAAAAACCCTATAGCACTCACCACTCATTTATTACATTGAAATTCATAAAAATCTATTAGCTAGAACAAAACAACTCTTTTAGCTAAATGCATACCAGGACACCGGGAGACTTTAGCAGGGGCATGGCAAATTGAAGGCAAGCCCAAAGCAAGTGTTACATTAATCTGTAGTCCTAATTCAGGATCATTACAATCTCTGATGATGACACACAAACACTTCTTGTTGTCCTTTAGGACTTGTTTAAGACCAGTGCAACAATCTGGTGTAGGTGCATTTGCTTGACCACCAATGTAAGGCAGACATGTAGCCAGTCCTACTAGTTGCTGTGCACAGTCCTTTCTGTCTTTGACTGCATCTGCCATTGTATAGCTAACCATAACTGACATTAGCACTAAAAGGAATGGAAGTATCAAAGTGCTTGGGTGTAAGGCTATTGCCATTTTGTATCATTGCATTTGCCCTCAGTAGTCACTACTTGTTGAAAACATTCCACATTGAATGATATACACTTAAGAATAGCTCAACAATTGCTATCTAATTAGATGTGGCATTCTATGATTGTGGCAGGTTGCAATAAAAGTAACTAAATTCCATTCCTCTAATAAACGCACAAGATGAATTCTACCAAGCATCTTTTCTTTCTTTAGTTAGTGAAAATTAAAGAGAAAAGTAGAAATAAAATTTATTTTTTATTTTTAATTTAGCTAAAAATTAGGAGTTTTAAATTACTAATTTTACACGTCTAACCTTATGATTTACAAGAAAAACATAGTTGTAATGATACCCCTTGCGGAAAAGCTGAGACAAAGGGAGAGTTGGAAAGTTTTTTTATTATTATTTTTGGGATAAATAGAGGCAGGGACTAAAAAAAAAAAAAAAAACATAACACGAGTATAACAATTACAAAACAGAAATAGCAATCAAGGCCAAAGTTACTAAGGAGTGACAATCCAAGTGCCTATAAGAATAGGTGTGAACTAAAGAAACACCAAGTTAGGGCCTGCCAGAGGCAATTTCTATTACAAACCATCTGGATGTAGTCCTAATTCAGGATCATTACGATCTCTGATGATGATGCACAAGCGCATGTTGTTTTCCATCCCATGACGAGATTGTTTCATATTTTAATTATTCTAAATTTTGAGGTGCAACATTCATACCAGTTGCTAAATCCTTAATTCCTAAAAGTGATGTCTAGCTAGTTAGTTGCCAATAGGAAAAAATAAGACCACAAAAAAAAAGAAAGTAAAGTGAAGTTTAACAGGACAGAATCATCATGTACAAAAACTTATTTACAATAAGGTAAATCAATAAAATACGTATTAAACAAACCTTACTTCAGCAAAATGATCAAATTTAATAGACCCTCACTTATACGAATTTCCATCAAAGACCAAATTGTCAAATAGTAATGTGCCATTCATTCCACCCTGTCCACTACAGACATTTAGCAGTGTGTCTATATACAAATCACTTAATTGCCATTGTTCTGAATTTCCACAAAAAATCAAAATAGTGTGTATACAAATTGTAAGTAAGTGAGTCACATGTATTGCCATAACATAGTCAATGTTGATGGCAAACTTGCTAAACTCGGCCAATTGTTCTTGCCTTGGAGAAGATGTCTATTATCATTCCAAGTTATGAATTTCATTTGACTACGGGAAGTTATCAGATTGTATCAGTTTCTATGCTCAAAAAATAGCAATTGCTTTTGCATTCATCGGAACACATCAGCTATATCATATTGTGTTTATAAGGAAAGAAATAGTAAAACCCAAAAGAAATAGTATTGTTCAGTTTTTTCTAAAACTCATGTACATAGTATTCTACATATTCAAGAAGATAAAATTCTAAAAAGAAAATCAAGTTGTTGAAAAAATAGCATAATTCAAAATTTAAAACTAAAAACCCAATTATTGTTCATGTACACAGTAGTATAGATAGGTAGTCCAAAATCAAGAACTAATTAGTTTTTCTATCTACTAATGGAATTTAAAAATAATCCAGTTCTTTGAATTTCCACACTCCTAAAATACCAAATAAGTTCTCATAAGCTAAACAATCCCCAAAGTTATTCGTCAACCAAATAGGCCAACTAAGGTCCCAAACACACACACACACACACACAAATCTAGCCACAACACAACAGTCTACTTAAGCTAATGTACTTTAGAGAATTAGAATTTCCTTTAAAAATTTAAGATAAAAAAATTTAAATTGTTACATCCCATGTTGCATACACCACGCAAAAAAAAAAAAAGAAGATTAAAACTCTACTCTCTCTCTCTTCTCTTCCATTTTCCCACAATTTTTGGGACACCAAATAGTCAAATTAAACAATAAACAAAAAATTATTAATATAAGGAAATGAAAATCTAATATAGCTGATGTGTATTGAACCATAAAAAGCAAATTATCAAGCACCACCCAAGAAAAGCAACAATTTATTCCTCTTTCCTTCAAAAGATTCTAAGAAAGAATGGTTACCAATTAATTAGTATGACCTTCAAAAAATTAAAAAACCTCTAGTGATAGCAAGTCTTGATCATTGACATTTGTCGAGGAATTGAGGAACGAAACATAGATAAAAATGAAATTTAGTTCAGCATCTAAGATGACTGGAAAAAGATAAAAATAGAAATTTCTCTTTGATGAAAATGAATAACACTCTTACTATAAAACAAAGACCAAAATAAAAACATCACATTGAAGGGCAACAATAAAACAATTTATAACAAACATGATCAAATGCCTAGCTCAAATCAATCTTGAAAAAGAAAAAGAAAATATATTTTAACGAGATGGGAATAAATAAATAAAGAATAAGAATAATACAAATAGTAGAACTCATTTTGAGTTTATACCTTTGGACTTGGGCCACTAATGTTCACCTCTCATTTGCTTCAGTTTCGTCTGCAAGTTCTGGAGTCACTATTTGTCTCTTGCACTCATTTGATTGGGTTTTGGTAGACAGACTTGAGCCATGACTGAAAGAATGGAAAAAACACTCAAGAAACTATCCCATTGAAGGCCATATTGATCAATTTGTAAAGAGAGAACAATTGAAAATTTATAGGGGAAAAAAAAAAGAGAGATAAGAAGGTGAGGAGGTTGCAATCTATAGGTGACTATAAGAATTCCATATAATAGTGGCATCTCAAGAGTCCAGGTTAATAGAGAGACACATAATAGATTTGGAGATATAGTATCGGTGACTATAAGAATTCCATATAATAGCAGCATCTCAAGAGTCTTGGTTAATGGAGAGACACACGATAGATTTAGAGATAAAGTAACACCTAAATTTAAGAAGAGACTTGTTAGGACATATGTGGAACTTGTTAAGAACATATGTCATATAGAATTGACTAATCCTTTGACAAAACGCACTTTACTTGTAATTGGGTAGATTTAGGATGGGTTTAACATGTAGTTCAAGCCAAGTATTAAAACCATGAAGATTGGACCAAGAAACAAGTGAAGAAAAGCTGTTCATTAAAGCTGGACAGATTCCCAATAGATAGCTCGACAGATATATCTATCGAGATCTCGACAGATAGCTCAACAGCTATATCTATCAAGAATTACAAAATTAGAATTTTCAGATCTAATTTTTGGCCCATGTTGACGTGTATATGTAGGGTTTCTTTTCTCACAACCTTAGATATATATAAGGCTTATTTTAAAAGCTGTCACACAAGAGAATACAAGGAGAACACATGCAAAAGGTGACCGAGTGCCTTATTCTCTCTGAAAGAAGCTACTGCGTCTTTGTACCTTAGGGTTTTGTAACCAAGTTCTTCTTGATCTTCATTGTTGATGAAGTGAAGAACTTTGCAGCTAACAATCTTCTTTAAGCTGGTGAGTTAGTCACGTACTGGGAGCTATGCATCATTGGTTAGTTACGTACTGGAATCCGTGCAAAAGGGCGATTTTCATATATTGAAGAGTTCAGAGGTTCTGAAGTGGTAGAAGTTTCTACTGTAAGTTCATTTATGGGGATTGTAGAGTCTAGGGACAAAAGTTTTGTACTAGATCTGAAAATTCTCTTTATTATAGTGGATTGCTATTCGGGAAGGTTTCTCTTAGGTTTTTTACTATAAAACTAGTTTGTTTCATTGGTTTTCTTGGGTCATCATATCTTGTCTTATTTACTTTTTCGCTGTGCATGATATTGACATGATATTGAAGTTTGTTTGTTTTAACAAGGTTTATTCATAATAAACCTAACTAACAATTTGGGTTTAATACTTTTAATTCTATCAACCGGAGTCTAAATTTTCCAACAAGACTTAATAAATGACAATTAGTAAAACAAAAAACAAAAAATGAAAGAAAGAAAATAAATGATGACATGGCTTTGATGTGGCTTAACTGGAGTGTAGCAACAATAAATGCTACGCTTCAGCTTTTAGATATATGTAGATTATGTAATAAAATAATTAAAATCCAATGATATTGATGGAGTGGATCCTTTTGCTAATATAGGTAAACTTCAGGTATAAATTTCAAGCAATGTCAAACTTTAGGGGTATACTTTCTAATTTACTATTTTATTTTTAACTAGACCACCTCCATAGCTAGTACTATCCCATTATCAATTTTGGTTAAAATTGCATAAATATTTGCAACCATGGCTGTTGAGTTCCCAATATGAAGCCTTCTTTCTTGTTTCACCATACATAAATAAGTGCAACCATGGCTATTGTGCTTTTGGGCTAAGTCTTTCTATAGAGGGTAAAAGAGTTAGGTTTGACTCTTTCTGCGAGATTCCCCTAGAACTAGTCTGTGCACAAGACAAAGCACTCCAAACAAGACATGAATTCATGGTAGAATAACAGTTATTCCAAAACAGAGTCTGCAGTAGTAATGAATATTAATGATAGCAGAAATAATGATAAAATGAAAGTATCTTTTGCAAGATATGAACTGCAATTAATATATATACGTATGGTAGAATTACTTAAAGCTAGACACACTAATACACGTGTTAGTAAACAATATATTAAGTTTCTGGCAACATAATCATGAATTAAAAGAAAAGACGTGCGTTTTCAGCAGGATATTGACTAAAATAGCTTAACTCTAACTCACACAAACTTGTTACCCGATTACGCTACAAAGTTGAGCGGTTTGGAATGTGAGTAAAAATGGCCATCCATAAGAGATTGTAGAGAGTATGGTTTTATGTTTGAGGGAGGGAAAGGAACCATAGTGATGCATGCTATATGCTTTTGCCGTGTATACTCTCTCTTTTTCTCTCAAGTGTTTCTTTCTCTTCTTTCACTATTTCCTTTTACTTTTTTGATTGCCTAGCTTACTCTTGTTGTTGTTCCTACTCTTCCCCTTTCTCTCATTCTTCTTGTTGTAGTTCCCACATTCTTGGGTACTGTTCCTTTTATACCCAAGATCAAGCTTAGGTGATTTTCCTTCTTTATCCTTGTTTTCACCAACCATTTTTTCTGCCATGGGCATTTAACCAATACTCACAACGTACCGTTCTGGCCGCGTGTAGGTGGGTTTAATTCCACTACCTTCTGGCCGCTAGTAATGGGTTAAATCCAACTACCTTGAATCTACGACAAACTTTTTTGTCTTTTTGGGTAACGGCCAACCAGCCACAACAACCTTCTTTCTCTCTCTCATTAAGTCTTTTTGTCTTCATTCTCTAGCATGCATCGGATGGTTCTCACCTACCTTTTTCCATTTTTGGTAAAGATGCCTTCCTAACAAGGCATATTTTCAAAAGTAGTCTTGGCGGGATACTAAATCTAGGTCATTTTCCCCCTCCACCAAATCACACCCTCTATTTCTCTTTAGTTGTGGGCCTTGCCTCTCCTGCATTGGTTGGATTGTAGGACGATAAAGCTCCTAGCCTTGCTACCTTTTTTTTTTCTTTTTTCTTTTTTCACACGTTTCTTGTTGTTATGGTTTTGTCTTATTTCTTCATGCATTTCCAACTGCTATGACTTTGTCTTATTTCTTCTTCACGCATTTCCTGCCACTATGGCTTTGTCTTATTTCTTTGTGTGTTTCTTGTTGTTGTGGCTTTGTCTTTTTTCTACCGCTATGGCTTGGCATTATTTCTCCATGTTAGCCTTGTAGAATTTGGAGTTTATCCTTATCCCCTTGTACAAGAGCTTTGTGGGCTTTGTGAGTTTGCTCTATTTTGTTGCATTGAGCGCCTACTGACCCTTTCAATTTCTTCTCTCTTCGGGCCTTTGGAATATGACCCAATTGCTATTTCTTTGCTGATGCCTTGACCCATCTCTTGGGGTTTTCTTGTATTTTTCTCCTCATGAGCCTTTTGGGTACGAATTTGCAAAAATGGGTATCAACAACAAGCATGACTTGGAGTCCATCTTATTAATGAATAAATGTTAAGCAGCATCTTTTTATATAAAACTTTCCTGGACATAAACCAAACAGTGGAAACGAAGTCATTTAAAAAAAAAAATTTATTATTATTATTTATTTTTTATACCCTGCTCTTTCCTCTCTTTCAAACATGCTTTTAGTGCTCTATCCAGGGCATCTGCGGAGATGCAAGGCGGTCCCCTTTATCCAATTAGTGAAGTTTCAGCACTTGTTGGGCGTGAAGATGCCGAAAGGGAGCTAGTATCTCGACTTCTGGACGGCACTGAGGAAAACCTCAGTGTGATTTCACTGGTGAGCGAAGTAGCAATTGGCAAGACAGATCTGGCAAGGCATGTTTATAAGAGACTAGACATTCGACAGCACTTCCAATGCCGTTTCTCTGGGTCCATGATGTAGGACACAATTTACTATTTAATTATTGTAATTTATTATTTTTTGGTATTTTTATGTAAAAAACGTTATTTTAGGTTTATGTGATTTATTTTCTTGTTTTTAGGTGCATTTAATGTTTTTTAGGTCAAATTTGGTTCCTGTTATGGTTAGGTATCAATTAGGAGTTATTTTAGATTATATTTTCTTGTTTGTCAAGTTATAAGGAGTCCTTAAATAGGCCCTTAAGTCTGTAAACGTTTTTTAATAGACTATTATCAATAAACACAGACATTTTGTCAATTTTCTCTATTGGTGGATTCCTGTTTTTATCTCCTTGTGGATTCAGGGAAACCCCTCGTGGATTCGAGGTTTACTACCAGAGACTAATAATTTAGTTTCTGATTCATCAAGAGAGCATCGTGTGTGTTCTTCTTCAGGCTTCCGCGACATCAGTTGGTATCAGAGCCTTGACTTACCCTGGTCTGATGGCTAACTGGCGAGACGGTGACCACCACAACAATGACGGCGGTGACGACGTCAACAACCCAGTCCTCACTAGGGCTGAGTTCCTCAAGTTTCGTGAAGAGGCTCGTGATGAGCAACAATTTCATGAAAAGAGTCAGAAAATTATGGGTGAAATCCAGCAAAAGATTGCTACTCTTCTTGCTAGGAAATCATCTTGCAACAACAATGTTCGATATATTCAAAGACGCACTCCTAACTACAAGAAAATTCCATTCTTTGACGGGGATATGTGTAAAATGGACTTTATTGACTGGCTTCTTGATTTAGAAGAGTATTTTAATTTTTGGAAAATTTGTGATGAAGAAAAGGTGCGGCTTGCATCTAATAAATTAGACAATGCAGCAGAGGAATGGTGGGAAGACATTCAAATCGATAGAAAGCGGCGAGGTAAGCATCCAATCTGCTCTTGGCAAAGAATGCAAAAAGTACTAATTGACTTATGGTTTCCTAATGACTATTATGATATACTAGATTATACAAGTGTTGATTATAAATCTGTATATTCATATGAAAATCAATATGTTCACAACATGAAGGGTCAAAACCAAAATTATCACAGCCAAGTCCATGTATCAAGTAAAGGAAAGAGTTTGAGGGTTGAGAAGAAGCAACCTATTTCTAGAGAAACTTTTGAAGTGGTTAAAAAAGGTCAAGACTTACAACAAGTTGTTGAATTGAAACTTGAAAAGAAGATTGAGTTGATTGTGGAAGATCACAGAAATCAAGAGATAGTAAATATTGAGAATATTGTGGAAGATCCACTTGAGGTCAAAGGTGAGGACGAGTCCATCACCCACAACCCCCAGGTTCCGGTTGATTTATTGAAGACGACTACACAATATGTTGATTTTCTTGGAGTAGAAAATTTTAATTTCATTATTAATCCATTTTTGATTGATGTTGCAAATAAATTGAAAGTAGATGAGAAGAGATTTTTTGCTACATTTTATGAAGAATTCAAGTTTCAGAGCCTAATCAAGTTATTAAAACATTCGAAGTATTTGTTTATTTGGAGCGGAAGATTTCAGATTTCAAAGAAGAACTCGAGGACGAGTTTGTTTCAAGTGGAGGGGTCTGATGTAGGACACAATTTACTATTTAATTATTGTAATTTATTATTTTTTGGTATTTTTATGTAAAAAAAGTTATTTTAGGTTTATGTGATTTATTTCCTTGTTTTTAGGTGCATTTAATGTTTTTTAGGTCAAATTTGGTTCCTGTTATGGTTAGGTATCAATTAGGAGTTATTTTAGATTATATTTTCTTGTTTGTCAAGTTATAAGGAGCCCTTAAATAGGCCCTTAAGTCTGTAAACGTTTTTTAATAGACTATTATCAATAAACACAGGCATTTTGTCAATTTTCTCTACTGGTGGATTCCAGTTTTTATCTCCTCGTGGATTCAGGGAAACCCCTCGTGGATTCGAGGTTTACTACCAGAGACTAATAATTTAGTTTCTGATTCATCAAGAGAGCATCGTGTGTGCTCTTCTTTAGGCTTCCGCGACATCAGTTCATGTCCACGAAGAGTTTGCATATAAGGATCTCTTGCTCATCATACTCAAACAGATTCCAATATGCTTATCGAAGGACATAGAGCAAGAAGGAGCTACGTCAATTGGTTTTCCAAACTTTAATTAAGTTCAGGTATCTAATGGTGTTGAACCTTTTACGTCCCTTTGCAGACTCCACAAATGGAAGCAGGGTCATCCTTTATCAGACACTTAAGGATCAGAGAACAGAGGATGGGAAGAAAGGCAAGATGGATTAAACGACACTAGGCTAGCTGAAGCTACAAGAGGATTAAATCAATTAGCTAAACTACAAGTAGTTAAGGTGTTAATTATATTCAGTTGTGTCACTCGTGTTGTAACTAATCTTTGCACGTGCAGTAGCTACTTTCCCTATAATTTGGTATAATTAGTTACGCTCTGTATTGGGGATTTAGTTCTTAGCTTTGTTTTGTGATTGTAAAATGCTCTAATTCTGTGCAAATTCATTCATTGTATCAATTAGAGAAGTTCTTCACTTTTTCTCTTTCAATTCTCTCTCTCTCTCTGTGTTCACACTTCTTCTTCTTCCTTTGTCTTTACTTTCTTACATCCTTACTACTACCCATTTTAATGTAGCATCAAAAGCTGACCCATGGAGTAGTCCATCGAATCTGAGGCAGTTAACTGATGAGGAGAGTTGGGTATTGTTCTTGAAGAATGTAGGCAGCTGCAGATCATATGAAAAAGTATGCATATTAGGCATGAAAGCATGCAAAGGGCAAAGTGTGAAAACACATAATCATTAGTTGTTCCAAACATGAAAACATGATTATCAACAAAATAGTGTGCACACCACAACACAAAACATAGTATAATGCATGAGAACGTAATAAAAACATGTAAGACATATAAAACAAGCATTATACTATGTTTTGTGTTGTGGTGTGCACACCATTTTGTTGATAATCATGTTTTCATGTTTGGAACAACTAATGATTATGTGTTTTCACACTTTGCCCTTTGCATGCTTTCATGCCTAATATACATACTTTTTCATATGATGCACACACAGACAAAATCTTTGACATGTTGTATGTCTAATGCCGTCATTATATCATGCTTTGATGTTTAGCATCTTCACATGTCAAGTTTTTTTTTTTTTTTTTTTTTTTTTTTTAAATTGCTATTTTTAACTTATAAAATGAAAAATCACATTTGTAGCGCCTTTTGTGAAAATTGATTCAAACACGCGCTAGTTTTATATATGAGTTCTAGGAAAAACTTTGTGGAATTAATGAGTCGATATCCTCATAAAGGAGAGAAGTTTCTAGATACATTGCACAAGATTGGTCATGGCACTACAAAATGCGGGCACATTAGGCTGTGTTTTTTTGGGCCACGTTTTTATATGGACTAAAGCCCCGTTTTATAAATGGGGCCATAGAATGGGTTTAAAGCCGCGTTTAAAACGCGGCCCAAGCCGCATTAGCTATGGCCTCATTTAAAAAACGAGGCTATAGGACCTGCGTTTTTTTGTTTAAATAAAAAAAAAAATCTTAAGTAAGGCCATGATTAAAAAACCAACAAAACCCTTGACGACCGCCACTCCCAGTTGGGTCCTTTCTCACCTTTGTTCTTGTTCACTCGTCTCTCTCTCTCTCTTTGTTTCATTGATAAACTATCTTCTCGCCATTGCTTGCAAGGTAAGCCTTAACCTCTATTTTTCAATACAACAAACCAATTCATATTTGTTATTATGCTTCATGATTCCCCATTAGAGGTTCTTTTTTTTTTTTTTTTTTGGATAGAATTGAGAAACCCTAATAAAAATTATGTCTTTTTCAAAAAAAAGTTTTTTTCGATTATCTGGGTGTGTTTTGTTTTTGAAGTGTGTATGTATGTGTGTGAGAGAGGGAGAGTATTGTTTGGTTGAGGTGGTTCCTAGTGTTTTGTTGTAGGGACTAGGAAGTAATTTTGTGGAAGAAATTAAAGCTTCAATTTTTGGAGGCTGATGCGTTGATATGAACCATACCCACATAATTTTTTGTTTTAGGAACTGCACTTTTGTGACTGGATTTCATTCTCTTTCACTTTGGTGATTGAAAAACTTGAAATGAGTGAAATTTTCTTTACCAAGTTACTAGTTTATTAGGGGTGTGCGTTCAAACCTTTCCACCCTAGTAGCATGATATAAATACCACATTTTACTTCAGCCCCCTCCTTCCCCAATTTTCTCTCTAACTCTTCTCTCTCACTTCAAGCTGTAGTCGTTCTCCCCCCATAACCCTCTTTCTTCTCCATTTCTTTTAGTCTCTCAGAAACAAAGTTCAAGTATCTCAAAAACGTTTAACCAAAAAAAAAAAAAGAAAAGAAAAAAGAAAATACAATCTTCTTGATTCTGAGTATATGTTTCTTGTGTTTGCATGGTGCTTGGTGTTTGGGTGATGAGAAACCATTGTCCTAACTGCCAAAGGTTTTGCGGAAAACTCTGCCAAAGGTTTTGCGGAAATCTCTGCTAAAGGTTTTGCAGAAAACTCTGCTAAAGCTTTTCCAGAGGAATCCATTGAAGATTTTGTAGAGGAATCAAAGGGCTCACCTAGCATCTTTCTCCCTAATATACAGATCCACAAACTAATCACCAAAATCTCCAAAGAGAACAAATCCAAACGCCTAGGTAGAGAACCTTGGTTCTGATACCAGTTTGTTGTAAAATAGCAGAAGCTTAAATTACCAAGATTGATTGTGAAAATATTTTAGGCTTGAGAAAGAACTCCAGATCCAAACAAACAATAGAACAAGGAAAATTAATCCAATAGAAAATAGACACAAAACACAAAGAATTATGTGGTTTGGCAATAGCCTACATCCTTGGGCAACAACGAAGAATTTCACTATATCAAATTTGGGATAATACAAATTGATGCAGATGCCCTCTCACAAACCTAAATCTCAAATATATCCAAATAGTTCCCTCTTAGAGATACAAAACCAAAGAATGGACGGTTCACAAATACCAAATACCAAATACCAAATACAAATTGCGCACAAACCAAAGAGAGAGCTACAAATCAAATCCAAAAGACCAAACAAACCAAGATAGAGCAAATCACCAAACCGCAGAACCAAAATCAAACCAAGTGGCAACAAAACCTCTCTCACTATTCTAAATTGCAACCCAAAAATATCAAAGAACCAAACAAGAGAAAGCCTCTATTTCTCATACACTAAATTTGCTGCAATAGCACTATGCTTATATAGATGAGATAGTTGGCTAGCAATCCAAAACCAAGAAAGACTAGACTTTTCTTCCATGCACAAAGGAGAATCATTCATATTCCATATAGAACTCAAAATCAAGTAGGAGACAAGACTTATAATAGAGTTTGATAACTTCAAACAACAGTAACCCAAAAGGAGTAAAAATTTATTTCTTATCCAGATCCAACAAGGAGTCAAACTCCTTAATTTAAGCCATATTCTACACTACTAAAAAAAAGCTTGTTGCAAAATGGGGTAATACTGAAGACTACGTATGTGATTTTTGTAAAAACTATCTTAGAGATAGAAATCACTTATATTGGAGAGTACTTATTTGACATTTGATTTATCTTCTCAGGTTTCTTGAATATTACACTTCCACTTTTTTTCTTCAACATTTCATCAGCAAATTCATTCTCTATTTCTTCCTCTTTCACATTCCCTTTTTTTTTTCAACATTTTTCTTCTTTTGATTGTGATTTTTTTTTTAGTCCTCCTTTTCTTCCAACTGTTTTACCACAAATTTACCACAATAAGACAATTTGAATGCATTCATCCTTGGAACACTTGGGAAAGGATTTGAGAAAGAATGGCTAAAATAATAGGCTCACATGGGTGACTAGCAATAACGTACAAAGAAAGAAAACAATAAAGGCTCAAATAAACAAAGATGGCCTAAAATCATCTCTTAATTACGATTGAGATAGTTCTTCAAAATTAATGACTTTAACATATTCAAGTGTGGCATAAAATTGATGAATTCTTAGTATTCGACCAAAAGAAAGAATAATGAGACTAAGAAAAAACAAAGTTATGTGCTTCCAAATGAAAAATGAAATAAAAAGAAGATAACTCTCTAAAAGAAATGAATGACTCAATTCTCACATGAGTTAAAGTATCCACACTTATTTTCAAGATTTTCAAAGTCATCTTTGTCTCTCAACTAAGAAACATGTTCATGTGACTAAAGTGCATGTGCATAATAGTTGAGTTTGAAATATAGTGCAATTCTTTTTTTTGTTAAAAAAAAATAGTGGAATTCTTTAGATAGAAATAACATAAAGAACTTCAACTTAAAACTCATGCTAAAGAAATAATTTATTGAATTTTGTAGTTATCATCACTTAATTGTAATTGTACAGATATCTTATGAAAAAAAAAATGGATAACTGATATTTTGGATTGCTTTTTTTCTTTTTTCTTTTTAAAATGAAGTTGCAATTATCTTCATCAATACCATAGAATTATCTTGTACCATATCTTAATTTTAATTGTGAAATAGAACTATATATATACTTACTCATCACATGCCCAAAGCGCGTGTAATTATGCTCAACGTAAAACCAAAAATCGATCAAAATAGGCTCAACATTACAAAACATTACAAAGGAATCAAATACATACCTCAATAAAAATTAAGACTGGGCTTGTAGTCAATGATCTCTGTCTCTCTCGCCAAGCTCTCTATCAACAACAAACACATTTAAAAACATACCTCAATGAAAATTCTTTTCTTCAGATACATTAGATATAATGTACCTTTAACCATTGAAATTCAACGGATTTCAAAGGTCGTTTTTTTTTATTCTATCATAAAACTAGTTAGCACTATTTTTTTGTGAAGCAATCCTTTTTATGGAGATATTAGCAACAGAACTTGATGCATCATTTTAATGTGTGCGCTTTCAAGCTTTTATAATGTACATTTATGTTGGCAGTTTCTCACAACAATCCATAGCTTCCTTTAGTGAACCATCCAAAGAGGCAACTCATACGATATCCTAATTTATCTCTCTAGAGTCTTTTTTGTCATTTCCCCCTTGTTTCTTCTTTCACCTCTATAAGACCTGATTTACTTGTAGATTGTTTTTCATTCCATATGACTTCTTGTTGTCAGTTTATGTACTAATATCTATTCTTGATTTGTTCCATTTCACGTGCTAATATGATGAGAAGTGTAGAGTAAATGATAACCCATGTTTAAGGTGATGTAGTGCTTTCTAATTCCATACTTACATTGAGATACATGATAATTGCTTTGATAAAGTACGTAAATAAACTCATGACTCTTGTGAGAGGTAGCCTATGTATCTGAATTAGTAATGGTTGAACAGTTGCTTTTGTATTGCAGTACATTAAGTTTGTAAATTTTTGCTTGTCATGCTTGTAACTGTTTCTAAGTATTATTATGCATGCATCAGAATTGTTATTTGAAGATATTTCTCCATGGTCTTGGCGCTCCTTGATGAAGACAAAAGGTGTTGGAAGGCTGATTTTGTTAGAAGAACCTTCCTACATTTGAAGCAGACATCATCCTAAACATCCCTCTCAGCTACACCTTCCCAGATGATCAAATCATATGAATTGGAAGCCAGAAAGGTGAATTCTCTATCAAAAGCACTTACTATGTAGACTTCCAATCATTCATCCATCTAATGAGGGTGAAAGCTCAAGAGATGATCCTCACTCCCTTCTCTCGTAAAGGATGTGGCACCTCAACATTCCAGCAAAGATCATAATCTTCGCCTGGCGTGCCTGCATGAATGCCCTCCCTACTATGCATTGCCTAAGAACCAGAGGAGTAAGCACATATGGTATTTGCCTTGTTTGTGACTTGTGCTCTGAAAGTACTCTGCATGCCCTCATGCAGTGTGACACTCCCAAAGAGGTGTGGAGCAGTTGTCTAAACTGTCCAGCGGATTAGGAGACAAATTCTGGGGATTTTACTGATATAGCATTTCAGTGGCACCACTCAAGGCTTGGAAACTTTTCTTATCACAGCCTGGCCTATTTGGTACAACCAGAATCAGATGGTACATGAGTCAACCTCATCACTTCCCATCCAAATATGGGAAACTGCTAGGAGAATTTTCAAGGACCACAAAGGTGCCCTTATCAACTGCATTTCAGCTGAAATCCAACCCAGCTTTGTGCTTGACTGCCCCACCTCCTGGCACCCACAAATATGGTTGAAAAAGTATTTCTTTCTACCTTCTGTTTTTAATTTATCTTTCTCTTCTTCATTTTCTTGGTAATAAGCATGGATTGGTAGAAAATTTGTTACTTTCTCACTTATTCTCTAAATTTATTTCTTAAATGTTGATCTAATAGGTTCTCATAAATGAAGACTGTTGGCACTTAGAGACTTCTTAACTTGATTTGTTCTGTGAACAAAAGGATTGTTTGGTGAATTTTGTAAAATTGTGAACGAGACATTTGATTTCATCTTAGCTCTAATTTCTCAATGTTACTTACCATACCATGATGTAATAGACACATTTTGAGATAGGAAACCTGTAAAATATTAGGTAATATTATTTCCGACTGTTTGAGTTCCAAATAAATTTGTAAATATGGTCTTGGCATAGATTGGATATTTGAATCTTTATGTTTTTCATTTCAGATGAAGAACCAAAGAAACCTACTCTTAAGAAGTGGGACTTAATTAAAGCTTTTGGGTGCTGCAATTGTTCAACAACTCGATAACTCACTCACTGGTACTATCACCTTTCTTTTCTTTTCCTTTCCCCCTTTATCTGCTCATAATATTCCCATTCTTTGACTTATATCTTTGCATGTTAAGCAAAAAAATAATGTGAAATTTTCTTTCATCTAATTTCTTACATTTGAATAAATTCCATCTTTGTATTTTCACTCGGGATGTATTTGATGTGCTTTTTTTTTTTTCCACTGTGTAAATAGAGTCAAATTGGCACAACGTAATATTACTTGGGGAATTGAATCCGGTAACCATGCCGTAGGAATCACCTCATTGCACAGGTATTCCCTTTGCTTCAATTCCTTTTTATATATATAAGCTTACAATTTTTTGTTATGTCTACGGATAATACCATGTATCACAATTTGTTATCTAAAATTAAATCACTATGGGATTATGCTTTATAATAAAATATAATTTTCAAGCATCATGGTTTTATTGTGAAAAGTTGCTTGATATTTGTAAGGAAAACTTATTATATGTTACCTAAACAACAAACTAAGTAAGTTTTCTCACTTTGTTGATTTAATATTGTTGGTTGGTTTAAGCTAAAAAAAGTTTCTACCTCTAACATGTTTTATAACACCAACTATACTTTATAGAGATCAAGCACCTATTAATTATTGTTATTGTCATTATAGACTAAATATTGCAGTCAAGACAAATCCTTATTTTTTTGGAGCTATGTTTTCTACTGATAGTAATAGTAGAACTTGATGCATCATTTTAATGCAGGTGTTTCAGGCTTTTATCAAGTACATTTGTATAGCCAGCTTTCTACAACAATATGTGGCTTTCTCAAGTGATTCTTGGACTTCTTAAATTGTTGAGTTCCATGAACAAAAGGATTGTTTGGTGTGTGTTGTAAAATCATAAACAAGACATTTGATTTCATCTTTGCACCAATTGCTCAAGGTTGCTTACCATACCATGAAGTCTTTGCACCTTTTTCTCAAGGTTGTTCACCATACCACGAAGTTATAGACATTTCGAAATAGGAAACCTGTAAAATATCAGGTAATTATATTTCCTGATGGAAATTTAGACCCCTTAGACACACAGATTGCGTAGCCTAGATTAATTAGCCAAGTTGTTACTTAGTAAAATTATGCAATTCTAGGTTAAAGCAATCAAATAATCATATCAAGATATAAAGCAACGGAAAATAAATAAACACAAGATATGATCACCCAGGAAACCACTCGGTAAAAACCTGGGGAGGATTTGACCCACCGATCCTCAAGGCATAACAGAATTCACTATGAAAGAATTGAAGTTCTTACAGAAGGACTACAAGCTCCCCGCTCGACTTCCTAATGCTACCCACCAGTAAAACTTCCTGACACGACCACGCACAGGCTCCGAATCCACGGACTACTTCTTTCTTGAATTCTTCAATCAGCTACAAGCTCCTCGCTTGCTTTTCTTTTAAGTTCCAATGGTTGCAACAGTAATGATCTTCAAGATGTTGAAATCATCTCTACCTTGAAAACCCTAAGTTTTGTGTAAAGGAAGTCTCCTCAAAGATCTCACACGAGATTCACACAAAACAGCAATGTATGAGCAACAAAGCAATATGGACAACCTTCAAAAACGTGGCTAGGGTTTTGTTTATATACCTAGGGTAAAAACACAAAACCCTAAACGTTTAATGAAGTAGGGCTGAGTTGGAAAATCTGCAGAAAATTCAACTTGTGCGATTTTCGATCAATCGAGCCAGGCCGAAAGTCCCAAGTACTTCTGCAGCCACTCGATTCCAACTTTACAATATTAAACCAACTTTGAGCAATTCTAAACAAGACTAAATACAATGTTTTGATCATGGTTTGCCAACATTACAAATTAGAGTTCTAAACACATAAAATCCTAAGACCTTAGAACCTAACAAACTCCCCATTTGGCAATCCGTGACAAAACCCTAATTAACAGCTTAAAGTTTTACAAATAAAAAGCCCTTTACAAAGGTAATGCTCATAAAATCAAATTCAGCCTAACTATTATCCATCAGTTGCAAGTGTAGACAGTAGCTTAGTTGAATCAACCTGTATATTCCTGAAATACTCAACAAACGCATAAACGCATGTGTGACAGAAAATAGTAAAACAACAGGTATAACATTCTTGTAAGATTCACACAACACAAAATAAAGACATATAAGAATGATCAAGTCATAAATATAAATCAATACACAGTGAATCATAAATCAACAAGAATCAATAAAAAATAAATGTATATCAATCAATGTTACTCCCCCTAACATGAATATCCCTAAAAATGATATACATAGTGAAGCACCTAGATACAATCTAAAAACAATATCTCCCCATAACTACAAAAGTCTCCCCCTAACTACAAAAACCCTCTACAAGTCAAAACTCCACTCCCCCTTTTTGTGACGGAATGCCAAAGAGCACTCATGAGTCGCCATCAAAAGGAGATGGTGAGGGAGAATGAAGACGTGCTAAATCAACTCGGAGAGCACGAATCTCATCCAGCAAGTCCACCAAAATCTGACCATGAGCCTGTTGAACAGTCATGACAGTCTCCAAAGTACGACGAACATCGAAGTCGGCCGAAGGAGGTGGAGGAACATCAGCAGCAGCAGTATCAGCACCAACTGGATCAGGAATATCCTCACCAGCAAGACCTGCAGAAGAAGAAGGAGGAGGAGGTACGCTACTAGAGGGCTCAGACCTAGGGTGTTTAGAACCAGCTCGAAGATGAGCGGCCCTCTGTTTAAGAAAAGATGCACCGATAGGAGCAATCACATGAACGGCTCAGAGGAAGGAAAGCCACTAAGATCAAGATAAAGAAGAATCCTATGAATGAAAATAGGATGAACAAGGGCATGTGCAGTGGATGAACTCCTATAAACTTCGTTCAAAGAACGAAGAAAAAGATGAGAAAAACTGATAGGAGCATCAGTAACCAGAGCGTACAAAAATACACACCTCTCAAGAGGAATGGTGTGCACATGAGAGATAGGCCAGATGGAATGACAAGCTATCCGAAAGAACAGATAGTGCAACCTGGAGAGCTCAGCAGAAGTGATCCGAGAATCAGAACCCCACTGGACAAAAGTACCAGTGATGAAAGACAAAACATTGCTCAGCTCGGGAGACTCGTCATAAGGATAGACAGGATCCCTAACCAACAGTACCCCTAGAGCAGCAGCCACTACCTGAGGAGTAATGGAGTACTCTACGCCTCGTATCCAACTCTTTACTAAAGTGTTGGAATCATAGATGCGAATAGAGATGTTCGAATAGAACTCTCTAATCAAGGTAGAAGGTGGAGGAGGATCAGAAATGTCTAACAAAGGTAACCAGCCCCGACACTCAAAGTTTTCCCTAATGGCAGGATCTAGCTCATCTAACACAACAGAACGCTCAGCCCAAATCTTCCTCTTAAAGTTAAGCTTCTCAAAAAGATCTTGGTTTTTCTCACTCGAAAACCTCTCACGGTCAAAGGAGGGAGGGGATGGAGAGGAAGAGGGAAGGGACCTACGGGCTCTAGTTTTCCTAGGCATGATGCTAAGGAAAGGACAGAGACACAAAGAGAAAACCAAAAGAAAATAGAAGAAAAACAAAACCAAAGGCAGACTGCAAGTTAGCAAAAAAATATAATTAAAATCTATATGATGCATGAGCAGATACAATGCCATGATGCATGTACTAATGCAGTGAGCAATTAAGTTCAATTGAGATCAAATTGACAAAATTGGCTTGAGCAGGGAATTTTCTTAACAAAAACCCCAAAAATTTAACATCAATTGGAAATTTTTAAAACAAAATGATGAATTGAGCATTATAAAACACAACACATAGATTATAATGCTTAATTTCATCAAAACAACAAGCCAATTTCATCAAATTCTACTCAATTTAACAAAATCCCCAATTCGGATCAATTAGAAACCCTAGAATTTTCAATTTTTCACCAAACTCAAAATTGATCAAATTAATCACCAAGGATCATGTTTATGATGTGTCCCCACAAAAACCCAATGATCAATTGCATAAAACATGGCTTGAATCAAATGAAAATCCCAAAATATCAAAGTGCAAAAATCGCCCCTTAAATGCATGAATTTATGCATGAAATGATGAAAAATAAATCAAAAGGAAGGGTAAAAATGTCTTACCGGCTTGAGGAGAGAGAGATTTTGCTAAAACAACGGACGAAAACGACAAAAATCTTGATGTGGAGCCTTGCCAACTCGGAGAGAGAGAAAAAAGTTTGAAAAAGTTTTGAATAGTAACTTTGAAAAAGTCAGAAAAGAACCTTTTAAAAACCTTTTTCACGATATTCGATCGATCGAAAATTACATTTGATCGATTGAATGAAACAGTCATTTTAGAGCAAACGAGAGCACTTTTTCAATCGATCGAAAAACAGGCTGGATCGATTGAAATGGGCAGAGGCTCACTAAATTTTGAGAAAAAATCCAGTTTTGAAAGACACAAACCAAAATTTTTAAAACAACTCCACAAAGCATTAAATTGTAAAAACAACATGCATGAGTATGAGATGGAATGATTTTTTCTTCAAAAACCCAAAATTTGAAACCCAATTTTCTCAAAAACAAATTTCAATCATACTTTCATTGAATTTTCTCAAGCAACAAAAATGTTGTGCACAAATCTCAAGATATTTTCAAACTTGGTTGGTCAGACCATAAACACACACGCTATTATGTACAGTGTTTAACAAAGAGTAACTTGTGTAGTGTGTGATACTAGCAAAAACTTGAGATACATGTGAGGTGATATGTGAATGGCAATCAAACACAAAGTCTACACAATTCATCACATAGAATTTAAAAGAGACTATCACCTAAAGAGTTACATCCTATAACTCCCACATCTCCTAGAACAAAAGTTTGCAATCATGTAAGTTTCTTGTATTTTTGCCTTTTGTTTGTATGAGATGGCATTTAGCCTAATAGTACACACCGATTTGAATTAAGTGAATTGGCATCAAGCCTAATAGTACACACCAGTTTTATTTTAATTTGAGGCTACACCTTATATTCTTTTTGTGCATGTGCTACACTTTCTTGAGCACAGAATCTTATGATATGCACTAAGGTGTTCATGATTGGCTAGTGAACAGTGGTGAGATGGTTATTTATGCCTTTCTCAAAAGAATCAAGTCCGACAGTTAAATAACATATGACTTCATGATTAAGACAAGGAGATTAAAAACCATACACATCTTTCCCACACAACATGCACTTCAAAGTTTCAACTAGTCAAGTGCAATGAAAAAGTTCATTAAAGTTAAACAAGGTACACAGACCATGATATGTGTCACAAGATAGACCAACCTTGTTTTTCAAAAATCAAGACAAATAGTGACTAACATAATATTTGCTTTCTCCTTCCTTTTTTTTTTTTTTTTTTAATTAAAAGAGAAAACATATACATCCTAGAATGAAATGCATGAATGTAATGCAATGCAAGTCCTAGAACAAAAACAACAAAAAGACAAAAGAAATAAAGAACAATGGTCACCAAAGAAAAAGACAATTAAGCACAAGGACCATGTCAGAAAGACTCATTTAGTTTGAGTCTTTTGCATCCAAGACCTTTTGGATGCACCACGAGCATTGGAGTTCTTATTCACATTCGAGTGATTCCCAGCTCCAGAATTGGAATAAAGGTTTAACACCTTTACCAATTCACCAATTAGTGCCATAGGGTCTTGTGCTTGAGGCACAGACACTTTTGGTTTAGTTGCTCTCTTATCAGCTTGACGCTTGTAACAATTAGGACGAATATGTCCAGACTTACCACAATAATGACAAACCCAAGCAGGTTTACCATGCATCTTGTCCTTAGATTTGGTAGGCTCCTTAGGTTTAGATTCTCTTAAGTCTACCCTAATCTTCTTAGGTGGTGAAACTTCTACAGGATTAATTACCTCACTCACAGGTGGTTTGACAGTTTCACTCACAACCTTACTCGCAGAAGATTCAGACGAAGAAGCAGGAACAAAATTTGTGGAATGTGGAGTAGAGCCAAAGATGCTTTCAACATATCCCAACCCAGATTTATCCGCAGGATACTTTTGAACATTCAACATGTGATCAAGTTTAGAACTAGCAGATCTAGCAATAGATAAATCATGTTCTAAAGTTCTAACTTTATCAAGCAAAAGCATGTTCTCAGATTTAACATTATTCAGAAGCTCATTAGCATCAAACAGTTTAACAAGCAAATTTTTCTTTTCAAGCTCCAGAGAGTCAATTTTCTTTAGGCCAAGATCAACTTTCATAGCATCCTTTGCAGCAATTTTGCAAAGTTTGTTATATGCCTCTTGAAGATCTGCATCTTCAGAGAGTTCCCCATCAGAAGGGTTCTCTTCAGCAGATACGCTTTCACTGACCATAGCAGTAGCTGTGAAAGCAATGAAGTTTCCATCCTCGTCACACCCGGACTCATCATCAGAAACCTCATTATCACTAAGGGTTACAGCCATAGCTTTACCCTTAGTCTTCAAGAATGTAGGACATTCAGATTTCATATGACCATACCCTTGACAACCAAAACACTGAGAACCCAAAAAATTATTAGAAGATCGACCAGCTCTATCATTTGGTTTTTCAAAATTATTTACCTTAGTGGGATCATTCTTCCTAAAATTTCTAGGTTCAGCAATGTTGGTACCTCTTGCCTTTCTATTTGTATTCCTAAGAAAGTTCTTAAAATTTTTGGCAAGATAGGCAATCTCTGTAGTAGAGAGCTCATCATCAAATCCACCACCATCAACATCATCAACTGACTTAAGAGCCATTGATTTGGATTTGTTTACTTTAGGTAGGTCAGACTCATAGGATTGGAGAGATCCTACAAGTTCATCTACAGGGATGGAGTCCACATCCTTGCTTTCAGTAATGGCAGTCACTTTGGGTCTAAAATCTTCGGTTAAAGATCTAAGAATCTTCCTAACAATTTTAGGTTGATCATAGATTTCACCCAAATTAAAAGCAGAATTGACAATATTATTCAGTTTGGCATAAAATTTATCAAATGATTCATCATCAAACATCCTAATACTCTCAAACCTAGAAGTCAATTGTTGCAATTTATTAATCTTAACTACCTTTGTGCCTTCATGCACAGTTTGGAGGATTTTCCAAGCAATATGAGCAACCTCAACATTAGAGATCCTCTTAAATTCCTCCATAGAAACAGCATTGAAGATGGCATTCATAGCTTTGCTATTGAAGCCTGCTGCTTGTTTTTCAGAATTTTGCCACTCACTCACAGGAGTAGTGGGCTTCTCCCATTCGTATTCAACAGAATTCCAAACCCTCTCATTAATGGATTTCAGGAATGCTTTCATCCTTACTTTCCAATAAGCATAATTGTTCCCATCAAAGTGAGGAGGAACAAACAAAGAGTGTCCATGCTCCATGACAACAGGGGTTAAGGATCAGCTCAGAGAAAGAAATCTCAATCAAAAAGAGCTACCCGCTCTGATACCACTTGATGGAAATTTAGACCCCTTAAACACACAGATTGCGTAGCCTAGATTAATTAGCCAAGTTGTTACTTAGTCAAATTATGCAATTCTAGGTTAAAGCAATCAAATAATCATATCAAGATATAAAGCAATGGAAAATAAATAAACACAAGATATGATCACCCAGGAAACCACTCGGTAAAAACCTGGGGAGGATTTGACCCACCGATCCTCAAGGCATAACAGAATTCACTATGAAAGAATTGAAGTTCTTACAGAAGGACTACAAGCTCCCCGATCGACTTCCTAATGCTACCCACCAGTAAAACTTCCTGACACGACCACGCGCAGGCTCCGAATCCACGGACTACTTCTTTCTTGAATTCTTCAATCAGCTACAAGCTCCCCGCTTGCTTTTCTTTTAAGTTCCAATGGTTGCAACAGTAATGATCTTCAAGATGTTGAAATCATCTCTACCTTGAAAACCCTAAGTTTTGTGTAAAGGAAGTCTCCTCAAAGATCTCACACGAGATTCACGCAAAACAGCAATGTATGAGCAACAAAGCAATATGGACAACCTTCAAAAACGTGGCTAGGGTTTTGTTTATATACCTAGGGTAAAAACACAAAACCCTAAACATTTAATGAAGTAGGGTTGAGTTGGAAAATCTGCAGAAAATTTGACCTGTGCGATTTTCGATTGATCGAGTCTATTCTTCGATCGATCGAGCCAGGCCGAAAGTCCCAAGTACTTCTACAGCCACTCGATTCCAACTTTACAATATTAAACCAACTTTGAGCAATTCTAAAAAAGACTAAATACAATGTTTTGATCATGGTTTGCCAACATTACAAATTAGAGTTCTAAATACATAAAATCCTAAGACCTTAGAACCTAACATTTCCAATAGTTGAGGTTCCAAAAAAATTTGTAAATATAGTCTTGGCACGGATTGGATATTTGAATATGTATGTTTTTCATTTATTTTTATTTTTTTAGTTATGTTTTGTTCTTAGGTAGGATCCTTGTAGTAGTGAATCTTGGAATTGAGTATACCTGTACAGAAGTTTCATTCTTTTGATAAGATTATACACAAATAATAATTTGGGTACAAGTTGGCTTTCAATGTGATGGTGATGTAGAACGAATGAAAACAATTTAGATGTCTTTGTAACTGATGAATACCTTGAAAGCTCAAGGAAAAAAAAAAAATGGAATCTTTAGAAATTTAGCAAAATTCTCATAGAAGTTTTTTACCCTAATCTAATCAAGGATAAGATATATGGTATATACAAAAATTGGAGATATTTCTCTTGTGGACAATTGAGAAAGTTGCTTTTTTGTTTTTGTTTTTGCAACATCCTTTGAGCTTCCCTTCAAGGATAGTGATTAGAGTTCAATTTTATCTGTAACTTTTTTATCCTCATGCTAGATACTTATAGATGTACTTATCCTTGGATTCATTGGTCTTCATTGGGAAGATTTATAAGAAAAATGTAGTTCAAATGACACCCCCTTGTGGAAAAGCTTAGACAAAGGGAGAGTTGGAAGGGTTCTATTCTTATTTCGAGATAAACAGAGGTAGGGAGTATTAATAAATGAAAAGAACATAACATAAGTATAATGATTACAAAACAGCAATCAAGGCCAAAGTTACTGAAGAGTGACAGTCCAAGTGCCTATATGAACAAGTGTGAACCGATGAAACACCATGTTAAGGCTCCGCCAATAACAATCTCCATTCCAAACTCTCTCTTCTGACCATAACAACCTTCATTCTTGTCTTGACCAATAGTCCCCTCACTTTTGGCACTCGTGGAACTCCCTACACCTATAACTAGATAAATTACCCACAAATTTAAGAAGATTTCTACAATATCAAAAGAAATTGAAATGAGAAATAAGACTTATATATGTTGGTTACATTACCACTAGGACTAGGAGTAGGACTACCTTCACTTTGATTAGAACTCCTTCCCAATTGGTAGGAAACTTGAGCTTCTGGTGAATTAGGATACAAGTGTAGAAGAGCTACATCCATGAGCAAGCAAACAAATCAAATTAGTGTGTCAAATATTAGCCACTTCTAGTGACATTTATCCTTTTTTTTTTTAAAGTGTAAAACTGCTAACAAAAAAAAAAAAAAAAAAAAAAAAAAAAAAAAAAAAAAACAAAAAAAAAAAAAAAAAAAAAAAAAAAACTCTGTAGCAATCTCGATTCATTTCTTACATTGAATTTCATAAAAATCTATTAGCTAGAACAAAACAACTCTTATAGCTAAATGCATACAAGGACACTAGGAGACTTTAGCAGGGGCATGGCAAACTGAAGGCAGGCCCAAAGCAAGCGTTACATTAATCTGTAGTCCTAATTCAGATTAATGTAACACAAGCACTTCTTGTTGTCCTTTAGGACTTATTTAAGGCCAGTGCAACAATTTGGTGTAGGTGCTTTTGCTTGACCACCAACACAAGGCAGACATGTAGCCAGTCCTACTAGTTGCTGTGCACATTCCTCTCTGTCTTTGGCTGCATCTACGATTGTATAGCTAACCATAACTGACATTAGCATGAAAAGGAATGGAAGTATCAAAGTGCTTGGGTGTAAGGCTATTGCCATTTTGTATCATTGCATTTGCCCTCAGTAGTCACTACTTGTTGAAAACATTCCACATTGAATGATATACACTCTTAAGGATAGCTCAACAATTGCTATCTAATTAGATGTGGCATTCTATGATTGTGGTAGGTTGCAAGAAAAGTAACTAAACTTCCGTTCCTCTAATAAACGCACAAGATGAAATCTACCAAGCATCTTTTCTTTCTTTAGTCACAGTTGCTAGTAACACTGTTCGATTGGGGAATCCCATTGCCACAATTGGGAAAAAAAAAAATTCCCCAAATGGTATTGCTGAAATTGCCAAAAAACCTACAATTCCTTGTTCCCATGTCTCAACTCTGAACATACCAAAAGTGTGGACTGGTAGATTTTGTGGACCATACTGAACGGATGAATATGAAAATATTTTTGAAAAAATATTATTTTTGTTCCTATATTTTGGGGCTACAATTAATTCGATCTTTACAATTTCAACTTGCAATCAATTTAATCTCTACCATTATTTTACTAACAAAAAAAATCCTTACATGGCTAATAGATTGCACAGTTTGCACATTTAAAGTTTAGGTGGCTAATAAAATATTTTAATTGCTATTTAAAAATGCCAAATCAACCTCTTAAAAACCCATGTTAGAGAAAAAAAATTAAATTACTAAATTTTAAGAAAAATAAAAATAACCAAAAAAAATCAATCTAGCAATTTCATTTTTCTTTCAATTTCTCATACGTCATGCCCAACTCCCCCCCTCGAACCCATGTCCAAACCTAGTACTTGAAAAATGAAATTGAAAGAAAAAGAAAATTGCTAAGTTGATTTATTTGGTTCATTTTTATTTTTCTTTAAAATTCGCAATTCAATTTTTTTTTTTTTTTTGCCATGGATTTTTATGAGGTTGACGTGGCATTTTTAAATAGCAATTAAATCATTTTATTAGTCACTTAAGCTTTAAGTGTGCCAAGTGCAATCCGTTAGCCACGTAAAGAAATAAGATCTAAAAACAAATTTTTAAAATTTGAAAAACTTTGGTTGAAGAGCATACTTCTTCCGGTATGAACATTTTGAGCCAATCAATCCAAGTAAATTACAAATTCAAAAAATGTTCACAAACTACACTTAGTGAATCCAACACTAGACAATATCTGAGACCTTAAAAATACAAAATAAAAATGTGGGATGCCATGCACATGGCAAATAGATACATTGGCAAGCCCGACAGTAATTGCTTTAGAGGGTGCATTATCTGAGACCACTAATGTAGCATGGCAATAACAAGAATTAGACGCAAATGCATTAGTCATCTCAAACTCAAATTAGTGACAACTATTTCACGAGGCATGATCCCAATTGATCATTTAAGGCCTCAAACTTATTCATATCATTCATCCAAACTCAAACATACATATTTGTAAAGATCTTGTTGAAATTTTTATTTGACAAGACCATACATTCATAATATCCCAAATATTATTGTTATTTTTTTCTAAAACCTAGAAGGAGAACACTATTGTGAATGAATCTCCTTTATTACAACACACCATGGAAAAGCATAGAATTAACTATCCCAAGGATAACACTTTTCACCACCTCTCAAATCGTCTTGAAAACATGCACCATCAGCTATAACATTCCAAATACAAGTAACGCATTGGTCCCTCTCAGTATCGTAAATCTGGAACTTATGGGTTGCCCCTCTCCAGCTGAAAAAGCAGTTGATATTTAGAGCAGCATTCTGAATATCGAAATGACGTGTCTTACCATAGTCAAGGAAAAAGGATGGAAAATCCTCGTAGCTGTTTGCACAAGTGACATTAAGTTTTGAGGTCCGAGTCGCGTTGTTACGGACAACAAATTCATCAGCTTCTGTATTCATAGAGAAAGTAGTAACAATTATAAAAAATGCAAGCAGGAACAATGTTGATACGTTTTTATTGAAATGACTCATTTTGTTTGTCTATAAAATAGAGTTGATAATATGTCCTTTATTTATAGTTTGGTTGTAGATTTGTAGTTCTAGTTTTCTTTTATAAAATTAGTAAAATGCAGTGAAGACACCAAAGTTTGGTCGCTATTAGCCCAAATTTCGGGGTTGGTTGGCATCAAACCAAATTTTGACCCATCAAAAAAAAAAAGAAAAACCAAAATTTGAAAGTGTCAACAACCCAAAGAATAACTTCTCTTAGAAATAGGATTTTAAATGTCAAATAAATAATAAATTTATCTATGCTTTCTATAACACTTACAGCTACTATTATTTGGAATTCAAAAAGAGAACTCATAAAATTTAGGTTTTTTTTTTTTTTTTTTTTTTTTTTTTTTTTTTTTTTTAACTAGAGGTGTTTTATTCAGATAAAAATTAATAAAAAAAAATGGCAAAATTTTAGGGAAGTTTTTATTGAAATGACTCATTTTGTTTGTCTATAAAATAGAGTTGATAATATGTCCTTTATTTATAGTCTGGTTGTAGATTTGTAGTTCTAGTTTTCTTTTATAAAATTAGTAAAATAAAGTGAAGACACCAAAGTTTGGTCGCTATTAGCCCAAATTTCGGGGTTGGTTGGCATCAAACCAAATTTTGACCCATCAAAAAAAAAAAAAAAAAGAAAAACCAAAATTTGAAAGTGTCAACAACCCAAAGAATAACTTCTCTTAGAAATAGGATTTTAAATGTCAAATAAATAATAAATTTATCTATGCTTTCTACAACACTTACAGCTACTATTATTTCGAATTCAAAAAGAGAACTCATAAGATTTGTTCTGTGAACAAAAGGATTGTTTGGTGAATTTTGTAAAATTGTAAACGAGACATTTGATTTCATCTTAGCTCTAATTTCTCAATGTTACTTACCATACCATGATGTAATAGACACATTTTGAGATAGGAAACCTGTAAAATATCAGGTAATATTATTTCCGACTGTTTGAGTTCCAAATAAATTTGTAAATATGGTCTTGGCATAGATTGGATATTTGAATCTTTATGTTTTTCATTTCAGATGAAGAACCAAAGAAACCTACTCTTAAGAAGTGGGACTTAATTAAAGCTTTTGGGTGCTGTAATTGTTCAACAACTCGATAACTCACTCACTGGTACTATCACCTTTCTTTTCTTTTCCTTTCCCCCTTTATCTGCTCATAATATTCCCATTCTTTGACTTATATCTTTGCATGTTAAGCAAAAAAATAATGTGAAATTTTCTTTCATCTAATTTCTTACATTTGAATAAATTCCATCTTTGTATTTTCACTCGGGATGTATTTGATGTGCTTTTTTTTTTTTTCCCGTTGTGTAAATAGAGTCAAATTGGCACAACGTAATATTACTTGGGGAATTGAATCCGGTAACCATGCCGTAGGAATCACCTCATTGCACAGGTATTCCCTTTGCTTCAATTCCTTTTTATATATATAAGCTTACAATTTTTTGTTATGTCTACGGATAATACCATGTATCACAATTTGTTATCTAAAATTAAATCACTATGGGATCATGCTTTATAATAAAATATAATTTTCAGGCATCATGGTTTTATTGTGAAAATTTGCCTGATATTTATAAGGAAAATATTACTATATGGTACCTAAACAACAAAGTAACTAAGTTTTCTCACTTTGTTGATTTAATATTGTTGGTTGGTTTGAGCTAAAAAAAGTTTCTACCTCTGACGTGTTTTATAACACCAACTATACTTTATAGAGATCAAGCACCTATTAATTATTGTTATTGTCATTACAGAATAAATATTGCAGTCAAGACAAATCCTTTATTTTTTTGGAGCTATGTTTTCTACTAATAGTAACAGTAGAACCTGACGCATCATTTTAATGCAGGTGTTTCAAGCTTTTATCAAGTACATTTGTATAGCCAGCTTTCTACAACAATATGTGGCTTTCTCAAGTGATTCTTGGACTTCTTAACTTGATGAGTTCCATGAACAAAAGGATTATTTGGCGAGTGTTGTAAAATCATAAACAAGACATTTGATTTCATCTTTGTACCAATTTCTCAAAGTTGCTTACCATACACGAAGTTATTGACATTTCGAAATAGGAAACCTGTAAAATATCAGGTAATTATATTTCCAACCGTTGAGGTTCCAAAAAAATTTGTAAATATGGTCTTGGAGTAGATTGGATATTTGAATATGTATGTTTTTCATTTATTTTTATTTTTTAGTTATGTTTTGTTCTTAGGTAGGATCTTTGAAGTAGTGAACCCTGGAATTGAGTATATGTGTACAGAAGTTTCATTCTATTGATAAGATTATACACAAATAATTATTTGGGCACAAGTTGGCTTTCAATGTGATAGTGATGCAGAACTAAAACAATTTAGATATCATTCTAACTAAATGAATACCTTGAAAGCTCAAGGAAAAAAAAATGAATCTTCAGGAATTTAGCAAAATTCTCATAGAAGTTTTTTTCCCCAATCTAATCAAGGATAAGATATATGGTATCTACAAAAATTGGAGAAATTTCTCTTGTAGACAACTGAGAGAGTTACTTTTTTGTTTTTTTTTTTTTTTGCAACATCCCTCGAGCTTCACTTCAAGGATAGTGATTAGAGTTCAATTTTATCTGTAAATTTTTTATTCTCATACTAGATACATATAGATATACTTTGTCCTTGGATTCATAGGTCTTCATTGGTAAGATTTATAAGAAAAACATAGTTCAAATGACACCCCCTGTGGAAAAGCTAAGACAAAGGGAGAGTTGGAAGGGTTTTATTATTATTTCGGAATAAATAGAGGTAGGGAGTATTAATAAATGAAAAGAACATAACTTGAGTATAACGATTACTAAACAGTAGTCAAGGCCAAAGTTACTGAAGAGTGACAGTCCAACTGCCTATATGAACAAGTGTGAACTGATGAAACACCATGTTAAGGCCCTGCCAATAACAATCTCCATTCCAAACCATCTCTTTTGACCATAACAACCTTCATTCTTGTCTTGACCAATAGTCCCCTCACTCTTGGCACTTGCGGAACTCCCTACACCTGTAGCCAGATAAACTACCCACAAATTTAAGAAGTTTTCTATAGTATCAAAAGAAATTGGAATGAAAAAGAAGACTTATATATGTTGGTTACATTACCACTAGGACTAGGAGTAGGACTACCATCACTTTGATTAGGACTCCTTCTCAATTGGTAGCAAACTTGAGCTTTTGGAGAATTAGGATCCAAGTGTGGAAGAGCTACATCCATGACCAAACAAACAAATCGAAGTAGTGTGTCAAATATTAGCCACTTCTAGTGACATTTATCCTTTTTTTTTAAAGAAGTGTAAAACCGAAAAAAACTCTATAGCACTCACCACTCATTTCTTACATTGAAATTCATAAAAATCTATTAGCTAGAACAAAACAACTCTTATAGCTAAATGCATACCAGGACACCGGGAGACTTTAGCAGGGGCATGGCAAATTGAAGGCAAGCCCAAAGCAAGTGTTACATTAATTTGTAGTCCTAATTCAGGATCATTACAATCTCTAATGATGACACACAAACACTTCTTGTTGTCCTTTAGGACTTGTTTAAGACCAGTGCAACAATCTGGTGTAGGTGCTTTTGCTTGACCACCAATGTAAGGCAGACATGTAGCCAGTCCTACTAGTTGCTGTGCACAGTCCTTTCTGTCTTTGACTGCATCTGTCATTGTATAGCTAACCATAACTGACATTAGCACTAAAAGGAATGGAAGTATCAAAGTGCTTGGGTGTAAGGCTATTGGCATTTTGTATCATTGCATTTGCCCTCAGTAGTCACTACTTGTTGAAAACATTCCACATTGAATGATATACACTTAAGAATAGCTCAACAATTGCTATCTAATTAGATGTGGCATTCTATGATTGCGGCAGGTTGCAATAAAAGTAACTAAAATTCCATTCCTCTAATAAACGCACAAGATGAATTCTACCAAGCATCTTTTCTTTCTTTAGTTAGTGAAAATTAAAGAGAAAAGTAGAAATAAAATTTGTTTTTTATTTTTTATTTTTAATTTAGCTAAAAATTAGGAGTTTTTAAATTACTAATTTTACATGTCTAACCTTATGATTTATAAGAAAAACATAGTTGTAATGATACCCCTTGCGGAAAAGCTGAGACAAAGGGAGAGTTGGAAATTTTTTTTATTATTATTTTTGGGATAAATAGAGGCAGGGACTAAAAAAATAAAAAATAAAAAATAACACGAGTATAACAATTACAAAACAGGAATAGCAATCAGGGCCAAAGTTACTAAGGAGTGACAATCCAAGTGCCTATAAGAATAGGTGTGAACTAAAGAAACACCAAGTTAGGGCCTCCCAGTGGCAATTTCTATTACAAACCATCTGGATGTAGTCCTAATTCAGGATCATTACGATCTCTGATGATGATGCACAAGCGCATGTTGTTTTCCATCCCATGATGAGATTGTTTCATATTTTAATTATTCTAAATTTTGAGGTGCAACCTTCGTACCAGTTGCTAAATCCTTAATTCCTAAAAGTGATGTCTAGATAGTTAGTTGCCAATAGGAAAAAATAAGACCACAAAAAAAAAAAAGTAAAGTGAAGTTTAACAGGACAGAATCATCATGTACAAAAACTTATTTACAATAAGGTAAATCAATAAAATACGTATTAAACAAACCTTACTTTAGCAAAATGATCAAATTTAATAGACCCTCACTTATATGAATTTCCATCATAGACCAAATTGTCAAATAGTAATGTGCCATTCATTCCACCCTATCCACTATAGACATTTAGCAGTGTGTCTATATACAAATCACTTAATTGCCATTGTTCTAAATTTCCACAAAAAATCAAAATAGTGTGTATACAAATTGTAAGTAAGTGAGTCACATGTATTGCCATAACATAGTCAAAGTTGATAGCAAACTTGCTAAACTCAGCCAATTGTTCTTGCCTTGGAGAAGATGTCTATTATCATTCCAAGTTATGAATTTCATTTGGCTACGGGAAGTTATCAGATTGTATCAGTTTCTATGCTCAAAAAATAGCAATTGCTTTTGCATTCATCGGAACACATCAGCTATATCATATTGTGTTTATAAGGAAAGAAATAGTAAAACCCAAAAGAAATAGTATTGTTCAGTTTTTTCTAAAACTCATGTACATAGTATTCTACATATTCAAGAAGATAAAATTCTAAAAAGAAAATCAAGTTGTTGAAAAAATAGCATAATTCAAAATTTAAAACTAAAAACCCAATTATTGTTCATGTACACAGTAGTATAGATAGGTAGTCCAAAATCAAGAACTAATTAGTTTTTCTATCTACTAATGGAATTTAAAAATAATCCAGTTCTTTGAATTTCCACACTCCTAAAATACCAAATAAGTTCTCATAAGCTAAACAATCCCCAAAGTTATTCGTCAACCAAATAGGCCAACTAAGGTCCCAAACACACACACACACACACAAATCTAGCCACAACACAACAGTCTACTTAAGCTAATGTACTTTAGAGAATTAGAATTTCCTTTAAAAATTTAAGATAAAAAAATTTAAATTGTTACATCCCATGTTCCATACACCACCCAAAAAAAAAAAAAAAGATTAAAACTCTACTCTCTCTCTTCTCTTCCATTTTCCCACAATTTTTGGGACACCAAATAGTCAAATTAAACAATAAAAAACAAATTATTAGTATAAGGAAATGAAAATCTAATATAGCTGATGTGTATTGAACCATAAAAAGCAAATTATCAAGCACCACCCAAGAAAAGCAACAATTTATTCCTCTTTCCTTCAAAAGATTCTAAGAAAGAATGGTTACCAATTAATTAGTGTGACCTTCAAAAAATTAAAAAATCTCTAGTGATAGCAAGTCTTGATCATTGACATTTGTCGAGGAATTGAGGAACGAAACATAGATAAAAATGAAATTTAGTTCAGCATCTAAGATGACTAGAAAAAGATAAAAATAGA
Source organism: Quercus variabilis (assembly GCA_030445155.1). Lineage (NCBI taxonomy): Eukaryota > Viridiplantae > Streptophyta > Magnoliopsida > Fagales > Fagaceae > Quercus > Quercus variabilis. Next base: position 731,462 of record CP129448.1, on the reverse strand, counting down.
AATTTCTCTTTGATGAAAATGAATAACACTCTTACTATAAAACAAAGACCAAAATAAAAACATCACATTGAAGGGCAACAATAAAACAATTTATAACAAACATGATCAAATGCCTAGTTCAAATCAATCTTGAAAATGAAAAAGAAAATATATTTTAACGAGATGGGAATAAATAAATAAAGAATAAGAATAATACAAATAGTAGAACTCATTTTGAGTTTATACCTTTGGACTTGGGCCACTAATGTTCACCTCTCATTTGCTTCAGTTTCGTCTGCAAGTTCTGGAGTCACTATTTGTCTCTTGCACTCATTTGATTGGGTTTTGGTAGACAAACTTGAGCCATGACAGAAAGAATGGAAAAAACACTCAAGAAACTATCCCATTGAAGGCCATATCGATCAATTTGTAAAGAGAGAACAATTGAAAATTTATAGGGAAAAAAAAAAGAGAGATAAGAAGGTGAGGAGGCTGCAATCTATAGGTGACTATAAGAATTCCATATAATAGTGGCATCTCAAGAGTCCGAGTTAATAGAGAGACACACAATAGATTTGGAGATATGGTATCGGTGACTATAAGAATTCCATATAATAGCAGCATCTCAAGAGTTTTGGTTAATGGAGAGACACACGATAGATTTAGAGATAAAGTAACACCTAAATTTAAGAAGAGACTTGTTAGGACATATGTGGAACTTGTTAAGAACATATGTCATATAGAATTGACTAATCCTTTGACAAAACGCACTTTACTTGTAATTGGGTAGATTTAGGATGGGTTTAACATGTAGTTCAAGCCAAGTATTAAAACCATGAAGATTGGACCAAGAAACAAGTGAAGAAAAGCTGTTCATTAAAGCTAGACAGATTCCCGACAGATAGCTCGACAGATATATCTATCGAGATCTCGACAGATAGCTCAACAGCTGTATCTATCAAGAATTACAAAATTAGAATTTTCAGATCTAATTTTTGGCCCATGTTGACGTGTATATGTAGGGTTTCTTTTCTCACAACCCTAGATATATATAAGGCTTATTTTAAAAGCTGTAACACAAGAGAATACAAGGAGAACACATGCAAAAGGTGACCGAGTGCCTTATTCTCTCTGAAAGAAGCTACTGCGTCTTTGTACCTTAGGGTTTTGTAACCAAGTTCTTCTTGATCTTCATTGTTGATGAAGTGAAGAACTTTGCAGCTAACAATCTTCTTTAAGTTGGTGAGTTAGTCACGTACTGGGAGCTATGCATCATTGGTTAGTTACGTACTGGAATCCGTGCAAAAGGGCGATTTTCATATATTGAATAGTTCAGAGGTTCTGAAGTGGTAGAAGTTTCTACTGTAAGTTCATCTACGGGGATTGTAGAGTCTAGGGACAAAAGTTTTGTACTAAATCTGAAAATTCTCTTTATTATAGTGGATTGCTTTTCAGGAAGGTTTCTCTTAGGTTTTACTATAAAACTAGTTTGTTTTATTGATTTTCTTAGGTCATCATATCTTGTCTTATTTACTTTTTCGCTGTGCATGATATTGACATGATATTGAAGTTTGTTTGTTTTAACAAGGTTTATTCATAATAAACCTAACTAACAATTTGGGTTTAATACTTTTGATTCTATCAACCGGAGTCTAAATTTTCCAACAAGACTTAATAAATGACAATTAGTAAAACAAAAAACAAAAAATAAAAGAAAGAAAATAAATGATGACATGGCTTTGATGTGGCTTAACTGGAGCGTAGCAACAATAAATGCTACGCTTCAGCTTTTAGATATATGTAGATTATGTAATAAAATAATTAAAATCCAATGATATTGATGGAGTGGATCCTTTTGCTAATATAGGTAAACTTCAGGTATAAACTTCAAGCAATGTCAAACTTTAGGGGTATACTTTCTAATTTACTATTTTATTTTTAACCAGACCACCTCCATAGCTAGTACTATCCCATTATCAATTTTGGTTAAAATTGCATAAATATTTGCAACCATGGCTGTTGAGTTCCCAATATGAAGCCTTCTTTCTTGTTTCACCATACATAAATAAGTGCAACCATGGCTATTGTGCTTTTGGGCTAAGTCTTTCCATAGAGGGTAAAAGAGTTAGGTTTGACTCTTTCTGCGAGATTCCCCTAGAACCAGTCTGTGCACGAGACAAAGCACTCCAAACAAGACATGAATTCATGGTAGAATAACAGTTATTCCAAAACAGAGTCTGCAGTAGTAATGAATATTAATGACAGCAGAAATAATGATAAAATGAAAGTATCTTTTGCAAGATATGAACTGCAGTTAATATATATACGTATGGTAGAATTACTTAAAGCTAGACACACTAATACACGTGTTAGTAAACAATATATTAAGTTTCTGGCAACATAATCATGAATTAAAAGAAAAGACGTGCGTTTTCAGCAGGATATTGACTAAAATAGCTTAACTCTAACTCACACAACCTTGTTACCCGATTACGCTACAAAGTTGAGCGGTTTGGAATGTGAGTAAAAATGGCCATCCATAAGAGATTGTAGAGAGTATGGTTTTATGTTTGAGGGAGGGAAAGGAACCATAGTGATGCATGCTATACGCTCTTGCTGTGTATACTCTCTCTTTTTCTCTCAAGTGTTTCTTTCTCTTCTTTCACTATTTCCTTTTACTTTTTTGATTGCCTAGCTTACTCTTGTTGTTGTTCCTACTCTTCCCCTTTCTCTCATTCTTCTTGTTGTAGTTCCCACATTCTTGGGTACTGTTCCTTTTATACCCAAGATCAAGCTTAGGTGATTTTCCTTCTTTATCCTTGTTTTCACCAACCATTTTTTCTGCCATGGGCATTTAGCCAATACTCACAACATACTGTTCTGGCCACGTGTAGGTGGGTTTAATTCCACTACCTTCTGGCCCCTAGTAGTGGGTTAAATCCAACTACCTTGACTCTGCGACAAACTTTTTTGTCTTTTTGGGTAACGGCCAACCAGCCACAACAACCTTCTTTCTCTCTCTCATTAAGTCTTTTTGTCTTCATTCTCTAGCATGCATCGGATGGTTCTCACCTACCTTTTTCCATTTTTGGTAAAGATGCCTTCCTAACAAGGCATATTTTCAAAAGTAGTCTTGGCGGGATACTAAATCTAGGTCATTTCCCCCCTCCACCAAATCACACCCTCTATTTCTCTTTAGTTGTGGGCCTTGCCTCTCCTGCATTGGTTGGATTGTAGGACGATAAAGCTCCTAGCCTTGCTACCTTTTTTTTTTCTTTTTTTTTTTTCACACATTTCTTGTTGTTATGGTTTTGTCTTATTTCTTCTTGCATTTCCTACTGCTATGACTTTGTCTTATTTCTTCTTCACGCATTTCCTGCCACTATGGCTTTGTCTTATTTCTTTGTGTGTTTCTTGATGTTGTGGCTTTGTCTTATTTCTGCCGCTATGGCTTGGCATTATTTCTCCATGTTAGCCTTGTAGAATTTGGAGTTTATCCTTATCCCCTTGTACAAGAGCTTTGTGGGCTTTGTGAGTTTGCTCTATTTTGTTGCATTGAGCGCCTACTGACCCTTTCGATTTCTTCTCTCTTCGGGCCTTTGGAATATGACCCAATTGCTATTTCTTTGCTGATGCCTTGACCCATCTCTTGGGGTTTTCTTGTGCTTTTCTCCTCATGAGCCTTTTGGGTACGAATTTGCAAAAATGGGTATCAACAACAAGCATGACTTGGAGTCCATCTTATTAATGAATAAATGTTAAGCAGCATCTTTTTATATAAAACTTTCCTGGACATAAACCAAACAGTGGAAACGAAGTCATTTAAAAAAAAAAATTATTATTATTATTTATTTTTTATACCCTGCTCTTTCCTCTCTTTCAAACATGCTTTTAGTGCTCTATCCAGGGCATCTGCGGAGATGCAAGGCGGTCCCCTTTATCCAATTAGTGAAGTTTCAGCACTTGTTGGGCGTGAGGATGCCGAAAGGGAGCTAGTATCTCGACTTCTGGACGGCACTGAGGAAAACCTCAGTGTGATTTCACTGGTGAGCGAAGTAGCAGTTGGCAAGACAGCTCTGGCAAGGCATGTTTATAAGAGACTAAACATTCGGCAGCACTTCCAATGCCGTTTCTCTGGGTCCATGTCCACGAAGAGTTTGCATATAAGGATCTCTTGCTCATCATACTCAAACAGATTCCAATATGCTTATCGAAGGACATAGAGCAAGAAGGAGCTACGTCAATTGGTTTTCCAGACTTTAATTAAGTTCAGGTATCTAATGGTGTTGAACCTTTTACGTCCCTTTGCAGACTCCACAAATGGAAGCAGGGTCATCCTTTATCAGACACTTATGGCTTGTTTGGAAGTTTAGAGAGGGAGGAGAGTAGAGGGGAGTAGAGGGAAGGGGAGTAGTGGGGAGGAGAGTAGAGGAGAATGATTCACCTCCACCTTATTTGGATGTTTTTAAAATTAGTAAGGGGGAAGAGAATAATTAGTCTTTCCCCTTGTGTAATTTTGTTAATATAATAAGGGTAAATTAAGTAATTTACTTGGTCAATAGTTTATGTACTCTACTCCCCCTCTAAATCTTTCCAATTTGGGGGAATTAAAATTGGGGGACTAGAGGGAGTCCAAACCCCTCCAAACTCCTCCAAACCCCTCCCCCTTATTCTTTAAAAAACTTCCAAACAAAGTAATTGCATTACTCTCCCTCCCTCTACTCTACTCCCCCTCCTTTTTTAAACATCCAAACATGCCATTAAGGATCAGAGAACAGAGGATGGGAAGAAAGGCAAGATGGATTAAACGACACTAGGCTAGCTGAAGCTACAAGAGGATTAAATCAATTAGCTAAACTACAAGTAGTTAAGGTGTTAATTATATTCAGTTGTGTCACTCGTGTTGTAACTAATCTTTGCACGTGCAGTAGCTGCTTTCCCTATAATTTGGTATAATTAGTTACGCTCTGTATTGGGGCTTTAGTTCTTAGCTTTGTTTTGTGATTGTAAAATGCTCTAATTCTGTACAAATTCATTCACTGTATCAATTAGAGAAGTTCTTCACTTTTTCTCTCTCAATTCTCTCTCTCTGTTCACACTTCTTCTTCTTCCTTCGTCTTTACTTTCTTACATCCTTACTACTACCCATTTTAATGTAGCATCAGAAGCTGACCCATGGAGTAGTCCATCGAATCTGAGGCAGTTAACTGAAGAGGAGAGTTGGGTATTGTTCTTGAAGAATGTAAGCAGCCGCAGATCACCAGAAAATAGTTCAGACTTAAACAACTTCCGGGAAGGAATTTTGGGAATATGTCAGGGTTTGCCTTCGGCAATCCTCCTACTGGGAGGACTATTGGCAAATTTGGTCATATTGTGAAATTGTTATAAATTTTTGTTATTTCTTTGGTAGAGAAAATTTTTTGTTGTAACTATTAAAGGAGTTGAAACATAGTAGTTTTTAAGGCAAAAATATCATTTTGATTCTTATATTTTGGAGCCATTGTTAATTTAGTTCTTACGTTTTAATAGCAGTTAATTTGGTCATTGTTGTTTTTAATTTGCAGTCAATTTTTGTTAATAAGTTTACGGTAAAAACTAAATTGATTATAAGTTAAAAATAGTAGGGGTCAAATTGATTACTACTAAAATTTAGGAATCAAATTAACAATAACGGCAAAATATATGGATCAAAATGGTATTTTCACCTAGTTTTTATAATTGTTGGCATGACTTATTTTAATTGATGCATAATGAACATTGTATTAGTAATACTATCATCGCACACATTTGGTGCGATGGTCACTCCACAAGTATAAGTGTTTGTGGAGTGTAAGGGGCAAAGGTCAGGATTCAAGTTTCTAGAAGGGAGCTTTACGCATATATAAACTTAGATTAGGCTAGATTAGAATTCTATCTTGTATAAAAAAAAATTATTTCAATCACAGCAAACTACGTTAATAGTTGTAAAGAGTTCTTTGTATCACTAGTGTTATTCATAACTCATATACACACTAGACAGTTGAATGAAAAAATAAAATGAAAAATCACATTTGTTCGCCTTTTGTGAAAATTGATTCAAACACGCGCTAGTTTTATATATGAGTTCTAGGAAAAACTTTGTGGAATTAATGAGTCAATATCCTCATAAAGGAGAGAAGTTTCTAGATACATTTCACAGGATTGGTCATGGCACTACAAAATGCGGGCACATTAGGCCGCCTTTTTTTTAGCTGCGTTTTTAAAATGCGGGCACATTAGGCCGCGTTTATAAAAACGCAGCCCCAGATGGACTAAAGCCCCGTTTTATAAACGGGGCCATAGAATGGGTCTAAAGCTGCATTTAAAACGCGGCCCAAGCCGCATTAGCTATGGCCCCGTTTAAAAAACGGGGCTATAGGGCTTGCGTTTTTAAAAAAACAAAAAAAAAAAAAAAAAAAAATCCTAAGTAAGGCCGTGATTAAAAAACCAACAAAACCCTAGACGACCGCCGCTCCTAGTTGGGTCCTTTCTCACCTCTGTTCTTGTTCACTCGTCTCTCTCTCTCTCTCTCTCTTTGTTTCATTGATAAACTATCTTCTCGCCATTGCTTGCAAGGTAAGCCTTAACCTCTATTTTTCAATACAACAAACCAATTCATATTTGTTATTAAGCTTCATGATTCCCCATTAGAGGTTCTTTTTTTTTTTTTTTTTTTTTGGGGTAGAACTGAGAAACCCTAATAAAAATTATGTCTTTTTCAAAAAAAAAAAAAAAAAATCGATTATCTGGGTGTGTTTTGTTTTTGAAGTGTGTATGTATGTGTGTGAGAGAGGGAGAGTATTGTTTGGCTGAGGTGGTTTCTAGTGTTTTGTTGTAGGAACTAGGAAGTAATTTTGTGGAAGAAATTAAAGCTTCAATTTCTGGAGGCTGATGCGTTGATATGAACCATACCCACATAATTTTTTGTTTTAGGAACTGCACTTTTGTGATTGGATTTCATTCTCTTTCACTTTGGTGATTGAAAAACTTGAAATGAGTGAAATTTTCTTTACCAAGTTACTAGTTTATTAAGGGTGTGCGTTCAAACCTTTCCACCCTAGTAGCATGATATAAATACCACATTTTACTTCAGCCGCCTCCTTCCCCAATTTTCTCTCTAACTCTTCTCTCTCACTTCAAGCTGTAGTCGTTCTCCCCCACAACCCTCTTTCTTCTCCATTTCTTTTAGTCTCTCAGAAACAAATTTCAAGTATCCCAAAAACATTTAACCAAAAAAGAAAAAAGAAAATACAATCTTCTTGATTTTGAGTATATGTTTCTTGTGTTTGCATGGTGCTTGGTGTTTGGGTGATGAGAAAATGTAGGAAAGCAAAGGAAAATAGGTTTTTCCTTTTTTTTTTGATATGTTCTCTAAATATATACATGATTTTGAGTATATTTTTTGTGCTTGCTTGGTGTTTAGGTGCTGAGAAAATGTGGGAAAGCAAAGGGAAATAGGTTTTTTTTTTTTCTTTGATCTGTTTGGTTTTTAAGAAAATACGGTGTGATGTTTGCTTAATCTTAGTTTGTGTTTTATGTATTTTGTGTTGAAAACAGAGTCTGTGTTGGTTGCTTTTCTTGTTAGTTTTTATACTAGTTTTGTCTTCCAATAAAGTCTCTATTTGATGAAAAAAATTCTTCTTTTCTATTTTTTTTTTTCTTGCTTTTGTTTCTCACATACCAAACACCAAAACCCAACCAAACGGAACCGAAACCAAATGCAATTGGTTGGTTAGGCATTCCTTCCTTACAAGTTGGTTTTGGTGCTCAATATGTTAAAACCAAAATTCTCAGTTCAGTGCAAAAACTGTTTTCAACACCAACCGAATCGAACCGATTACACCCCAAGACTTTACATTATATACTGGTGCCTTGTATGAGATATCGTATTCCCAGATAGTAATTTGTGTCTACTATTAAGCTTTTTCAAAAAAATGTCACCCCTTTTTGTATTGCAGTTATGCATTGCCACCAACATATTAATGGAGAGGATAAAGGAACCCAAAATATTTTTGGAGAGATATATTTGCAATGTGATTTTCTTCTAATTTTGTTATGTGTTATATATATATATATATATATTTTTATATATGATTAGAGAACTTTTGGTTTGTGAAAATTATAGGCAATATGTAATACAAATAATGGTGGTTTTGAGTAGCATTATATTACACAGCTTTGGAATTGTCAAGTGTTGTAATTGTGTCTGTGAGTGTATGTATTACTCTCTAATGTATTCTTTGAGTTCTCAATGATTTATACATACATACATACATACATATATATATATATATATATATATATATATATATATCTATGGTTTTATATTTATTTTGTTTCTAAGAATGCTTAGTTGTCTCATTTAATCGCTCCATGTCTTTATTGCAGGATCTTGATCTTAGAAAGCTAGGAGTAAGGAGGCCTCCCAAAAGGTCTAAGGAATGAAGCTAGAAGACTTGTTAGGTTTGAGGCATGGTGATGGGAAGAGAATGTTTTTTTAGCATGATCATTGGCATCCTGATGGAGATGTATTCCCAAAGCATGGCTATAAAATCATCTATGATGCAGCTAGCTAGGAACTTTCAAGCCAAACTAGTACTCTATGCTCAGGTCAGAGGATCTTAATATTCAGAGTCAATTATTGTCTAGTTAGCTTCGAGTAATAATCCACTTGTTGTAAAATAGCGGAAGCTAAAATTATCAAGATGGATTGTGAAATATTTTAGGCTTGAGAAAGAACTCCAAACAAACTATAGAACAAAGAAAATTAATTTAAAAAAAATAGACACAAAACAAAAAGAATTACGTGGTTTAGCAATAGCTTACATCCATGAGCGACGACGAAGAATTTCACTATATCAAATTTAGGATAATATAGATTGGTGTAGATGCACTCTCACAAACCCAAATCCCAAATAAACCCAAATAGTTCTCTATCACAAATACAAAACCAAAGAACTGAAGGTTCACAAATACCAAATACGAATACCAATTACCAAATATGAATTGTGCACAAACCAAAGAGAGAGTCACAAATCAAATCCAAAAGTTGCAACAAACCAAGAGAGAGCAAATTGCCAAATCTCAGAACCAAAATCAAACCAAGCGGCAACAAAACCTCTCTCACTATTCTAAATTGCGACCCACAAATATATATATATATATATATATCAAAGAACCAAACAATAGAAAGCCTATTTTTCCCACACACTAAATTTGCCGCAATAACATTATGCTTATATAGAGGAGATAGTTGGCTAGCAATCCAAAACCAAGAAGGACTAGACTCCTCTTCCCCGCACAAAGGAGAATCGCTCTTATTCCAAATAGAACTCAAAATCAAGTGGGAGACAAGACTTCTAATAGAGTTTGATAATTTCAAACAACAATCACTCAAAAGGAATAAAATTTCCTTTTTATCCAAATCCAACAAGGAGTCAAACTCCTTAATTCAAACCATGTTCTACAAATCTCCACCTTGAATTGAATTCCAACAAGTCTTACAAATGAAATTTGCAAACCACCAAATACAAATGCTTAACAATTCTCCACCTTGACAACACATTTCTGAAGCCATAAAGGCAAAAACCCTAAATCAAATTAGAGCCTAACCCCTAAAAAAAAAAAAAAAAGGTGTATATTATCCAAAAACAGCTTCCAAATGTGCCAATGGATGCCAAATGCACTTGAAGATGGTGCCAAATCCAAAAATCAAAGTTTATATCACCACAAACTAAACTTCTCCGTCGCCTCCAACAAAGCCCTACTGGCTAATTCAAATTGCAAATACCATACAAGTCCAAGCAATTAATGTTTGAACTTGTGCAAAGGCTTAATCACCATGTCACCACCAAAATTAACATCATGATTCCTACTTACAAAAGATTTAACCTTAATAGGCCCCCACACATCACTACGTACATAGTCAAGCATACCCTTAGTATGATGAACTATTTTACCAAACTTGACCCTAAGTTGTTTCTCCAAAGCACAAGGCTTACAAACTTCAAATTTGCAGAACTTATGACTCTCAAACAAAGTATTCTCACTTGCATGTTCCAAAAGTCTAATAGTGTTTGAAGCAACCTCCCCATTCGTTACCCCACTTACAATAGTACTCCCTTTAAGGAAATACATTTTCCTTCAATGTGTGGCCATCATCACTACCAAAATACCATGTAGTACCTTAAGAGTTCCATTCTCCATAGCAATCTTGAAACCTTTGATTCTAATTAACCAACTGAGATGAGATTCTTCTTCAAGTTAGGTATGTATTGAACCTCATTCGGAAAACAAACTGTTCCATCATGCAATTTTAGCTTTCCCAAATATCTCACACTTTTGAGCATTACCCATGGTTACTGAACCAAATTTTGACTTTTCTAGGTTGTAAAACCATTAATTCTTTGGATACATATGGAAGGTGAAAGCTGAATCCAAAACCCATTCATTTGAATAGGAAACAAATGATGAATAAGTCAAAGCTAATAGGCCAAGAATGTATTGAGCCCTAACAGTAAATTAACCAATTTATTAGCCAAGTGAATTAATTAAGTCAATTTAACTTGCAAAAAGCATGGTAGCACAAACAAATCATCAACTAAGTTAAATGCAGCAGAAAATAAATTTGACACAGGTGATTTGTTTACGAATGGGGAAATCATCGAGGCAAAACCTTACCAAGTGAATTTTAAGGTCATTATTCCCGAGAATCCACTAATATCAAAACAAGCAGTTACAAGTAAAAGGAATCCCAGTACCTAATACCAACTTACAGTTGAACCGTTACCCCAATACACAATCAGACTTGTAAGGTAGTGACAATCTCTCCTTTCAATGCATAGCTCCAAGTATGTGCCTGACCAATTGATGCACAGATCCCAATACGTGACTAACACACCAACTTGAGAAAAATGTTGGCTGTAAAGTTCTTCAGTTCATCCAGAAGATGAAGATCAAGAAGCTCATTTGTTACGAAACCCTTGGCATACAAACGCAATAGCTTCTACTAGAGAAAGATAAACTTGGGTAAATTGTCTCTGGTTACATTTTGAGTGAATGATCACTTTACATCAAGTTGTATCACCTTAGATTGCCTTTAAAATAATCTTTATATATGTCTCAGGTTCTGAGAAAAGAAACCATACACAAATAACTTGGACATGTGTGAAAAACTAAACTGGAAATTTGAATTTCGTAATTTTGGATAGATACTGTATCTGTCAAGCTATTGTCGAGATCACTCATTAAACCTCGATGGATTTATCTATCAAGCTATCTGTTGAGCTTTAATAAACAACACTTCTTCACTTGTTTCTTGGACAGATTTGCATGGCTTCAGTACTAGACTTGAATTAGATCTACACAATTACAAGTAAAGTGCGTTTTGTCAAAGGATTAGCCAATTACATCAAAATACTCGAACAATCTCCCTTTTCGGCAATTTGTGACAAAACCGCAACAAACAAATGAAGCATGAGAGAAGCCATAAATCACAATACTTATAATCACTTGTTAAATACAATAAAATCTATCCTAACACAAACTCTTGAAAAACTTTGCAAGAAGAGAGTTCATGGCATGGAAGATTTTGACAACCTGTCTTTCTGAAACACTTTAAACAAAACTCATCAAGGCATCTTAGTGTGAAATTGAAATAAAAGATTGCATATATAAGAAACATGTGCATAAAGAGAGAAAGAAACAACACATGGAGAGATAGGTGAAATGATAACAACATCATCATATATATGAGATAAATAAGTACAATGTTGCTATCACTCATAAGACCGATGTACAAAAAGATAATGTATCTAAAAGGAAAGAAAATAAAAAATACATAAATCCTCACTACATCCCTCAAAAGTATAAACACTCCCCCTATAAAAAATGTCCTATCCTACGCTAACTCTCCCCCTAACATGACTACTCTCATCCCAAAACTACTCCCCCTTCTTGTCACGAATGATATAGGCCAAGTCACTGAGAAGCAGTCGTCTCCTTATCATTGGAAGAGTCAGAATCCTCATCCTCATTATCATCATCATCGGAACCATCATTATCATCCTTGTCCTCTGAAGCCTGTAAAGATGGAAAGGGAGATGGACATGTGGCAAAGCCACCAATGCAAGCCTGACGTTATGCAATACGAATGACACAAGTGTTCACCTGATACAACTTAGTATTGAGTGTATCGAGGCAAGCATCCATGCGCTTAAGTTACGCCATGACGGCCTCTAGCGTCACACCACTCTCAAAGAAGAGGAAGGAGTGGAGGTGGATGGAGTGAAAGGGGCTAGAGGAGTTACCGAATTGGTTTATGGCCGCTTCGGTCGAAGTTGAGCCTCGCTTCATCGAACAGATGCTGCACTGATGGCACCCATAACAGTAAAGTGAGAAGACTCGGGATAGGGGATAGAAGGATGGCAAATGATTCACGTGATAGCCAAAGGGAAAATGAGCTTATCACAGGTCGTTGTGTCTCTATAAACATCAATTAGAAAGAGAATGAAGTGAGAAGGGAAGTCTATAGTAAGGTCTTCTAAGAGGGAAAGAAAAAAGGGAGCACGAGGCTTAGTAATAGAGTTATACTGAGACTAGGGATGAAGAATGAATGTCATCACCATATTAAGGAACCTTAGACCTTTTGCAAAGCCCGAGCATGGGGTGTTTTAGTGCTCACCCCAAGAGGAAGATGTCTCATAGAAGAAAGACAAGAGTTTGTCTTTGAACACTGTCTTCAAACGTGGACAGCCGCGGTAATTAGGATGCGATATCGAAACCGTGCATGTAGGGGTAAAACTTCTGTATGAGCATGGTAGGATAGCTCACGAGTATCTCACACAGAGATTCCTAACCCCGACTGTGAATGACAGTGGGTAGAGTAGTATCGAAAAAATTTGATAGAACTACGTGGCACTCCGAATGAACACCACATTGAGAAAAGTTCTCTAAGAAGTCCGTACGGGCCTTCTCATCATGGAACCAGACATGAAAGGGGGTAGGGTCAGAAGAAGATGCCCTGGAATGAAAAGGGTTTTGAGACGAAGTGGTTTTGTGCTTGGGTGCCTTATGCAATCTATGAGAGAGAGAGAGAGAGAGAGACACACACACACACACACACACACACACAAATAGAATAGCACCATCAACAGAGAGTACCATATATGGAAAAGGAAAGTTATGTATGCATGAATTATGCATGAGCATGTGACATGCAAAAACAAACTTGCATCATGTGTTCAACCTAATCCAAACCTAACAGCACACAAGTTTTAACATATAAACACGTATCTATAATGCATGAAACATTGTGAAAATGCAAATGTAATACAATACATGAGCATATAACATTAAAAACACAATACCTAACCCAAATATTTCACAAAATACTCATCAATTTTCAAAAACCCCAAAAATTTCAAGAAAACCCAAAACCTAGGTCAAAATGCGTGAAATGCATGAAGAATGAAAGAAAGAGAGATCATACCAGAGAGGAAATGATCACACTAGGCTGAAATCCAAGTGGGTTTGAGGTTTAGAGAAAGTATAGAGTGTTTGGGAGCTGAAAAGGCAGGTTTCTGTGGAGTGAGATAGAAGAAATGAGAAGAAATGTATCCAAAGAATGCATCCATAAAACTCAAGAGTTTATGTCCAGCAATTGAGTCTACCAATTGGTCAATCCTCGACAAGGGGAAGCTATCTTTTGGGCAAGCTTTGTTCAAGTCTGTGAAGTTGATGCACATTCTCCACTTGCCATTACTCTTCTTTACCATGACCACGTTTGCTAGCCAATCTAAACAAAAGACTTCCCTGATGAAATCAGCTTCTTGTAGCTTCTCTACTTCTTCAGTTATAGCTTTGTTATGTTCTAGTGCAAATATTCTCTACTTCTGCTATATAGGTTTGCATTTTGGGTTAATGTTGAGACGATGCTGTATGATCTTCCTATCAATTCCAAGCATATCCTCGTGTTTCTAGGCAAAAACATCTTGGTTTGCCCTTAAGAAGGAAATCATTTTCTCTTTCTCTAAAGTTGGGAGTGATGTTCTGATCTTCAATACTTTCGTCGAATCTCCTGGGATGATCTCAACTTCTTGTGGTGTTTATGACGGTTCAGGAATGGGCTCTGGTTCATTGATCACCCATGTTTGGTTCTTTCTAGATGCTAAGGCAACTTGATAGCATTCTCTTGCCAGAACTTGGTCTCCTCTGATTTCTCCTACCCATGGGCTGTTGGAAACTTCACCTTCAAGTAATATGTTGACATTGCTGCTCTTAGCTTGTTGAGTGTAGGTCTTCCCAAGTTGATGTTGTATGTTGAAGGGCAATCAACTATGAGGAAATCAATTTCCTTGGTGACCTGTGCTGGATAAGTTCTCGCAATTATGGTTAGAGTGACGATGCCCTTAGGGATGATTCTATCCCCTAAGAAGCTTACCAAAGGTGAGGTGAAAGGCCTGATCCTTTTCTTATCTGGTTTCATCTGCTGAAACGCAGGCAAGTAGATGATATCTGCTGAGCTTCCATTGTCAATGAGCACCTGGTGGATGTTAAACTCTTCTACCCTGAGCATGATCACCAATGGATTGTCATGAGGTTGCCTGATGCCACGACTGTCTCTCTCTGAGAAGACAATATCAGGCTTGTCATTCTTTGGTATCTTCATTGGAAGGAGCCATTAATGGATGTTGTTTATTTCTCTCCCATGTGCTTTTTTCAAGGACTTCAGTGTTCCACCAGCTGTTAGTCCTCCCGAGATCGTCTTTATATCTCTTACAGGGGGTTTGCTATCTTCTACTTCTGGAGTTCTGTCTTGATTGTCCTTTTGTTGGTACTTGTGGGGCTCCGTCTTTCTAACGTACTTCTGTAACTTTCCTTACTGGATTAAAGTCTCCACCTAATCTTTCAAATTCTTGCACTCATCAATACAATGCCCGTGGTCCTAGTGGAACCTACAGTACTTGCTCTTGTCTCTTTTTTCTGCTTGATTGCTAATTGGCTTCGGCCATTGCAAGGAGGGATCATCTCCTATCTGCATAAGGACCTACTCCATTGGCATTATTAGAGGAGTGAAGATGGTGAACTTGGGTTTCTTGTCTAGAAATTCCTTCTTTTTCCCTATGGTCTGCCCAACACTTTGTGTCTCCTTCTTCTTATCGCAATTGTTACTTGTTCCTTCATCTCTCTTCCTTTTTCCTTTCATTTCTTTTGCAAGCACTGCATCTTCTGCATTCATGTACTTCTAAGCTTTACAAAGCAACTTCGCAACTGTTTTTGGTGGACTTTTAGTGATTGAGAAGAAGAAATCTCCTAGCAGTAACCCTACTTGGAAGGTTGTTAAGATAACTTGATCTTCAACTTCATCTACTTGCAGCAGCTCCTTATTGAATCGAGTGACATACTGCTTTAGTGATTCTCTTGCTGCTTGTTGAATGTTGAAAAGATGGCCAGTTGGCTTTTTATGTCTTTGCCCCCCAAAGAAATGACGAACAAAACCCTTACTGAGTTGTTCAAAATCTGCAATAGTTCGTGGGGGTATCTTGTTGAACCATACCCTGGCTGCTTCTTTCAGTGTTGTTGGGAATGCCCTACACATCACCTCATCTAGGGTCATCTGCAATAGCATCAGTGTCTTGAGTGATTCAATGTGATCCAAGGGATCCTTGGAACCATCATATGACTCCAACTGTAGGAGGCGGAATTTTGGTGGGAGGGGAAGGTTCAATACTTCAGTAGTGAATGCTGAGTCCGTCCTTCGAATCATCCTATCTAGATTCTCTCTGCCTTTGTCCTTTATAGCACTTTTTAGTTCATCCATCTCCTTCCTCCTGTTGCGAAGCTCATTCTCCACCCTGGTGGAATCTTCTCTTGAAGTTCTATCTCACCTAGTGGCTTGAGAGTTTGATTCTTCTTCATTTTGGTTTTCACCTATTCGCTGATGTTCTGACTCCATCGTCTTTTATAGTTCTTCATTCTGGCAAGTCAGCTCTTCCACATTAGCCAAGAGGGCTTGGATTTGTTGTTGTTGCACAACAACTGACTGAGGTGCAGTCTTTGCTTTCATCTTGTACTTCGAGGAACTCTTTTGTCACTAGGAAAGATGGCTTGAATGATTAGCGTCCCCATAGATGGCGCCAAACTAATGATGCAAAAAATCAACAGTTGAGATCCTCGTCGTAGCAAATGGATGAAGCTGTGATTGAGGTCATCACTGTTTTAGTAGGACTTGCAAGAATAAACGGGGTGGAAGAGTAACAAGCCGGTGTGGTGTCAGCCAAACCGCCTTCGATGCTTAAGTCAGTAAGGGAGAAAGATTCTAGAGAAAAAATGAGTGGAGAGTAATTTTGTAGAGTATTTGTGTGTACCTTTAATTTTGTTACCTTCTCTTTTATAGTTGTATGTCTAATCAATAGGCACTGAATTGCCGTATTTATGTTCAATGGCTAGTGCATTACCAAATCTTTATCTGAAGTTCATAACTCATTATGTGACCGTTGCTTCGTCCATTACGTTTCATCATTAATGAGTGTAATAAATGTGTAATGTCTTCTCAAAGTCAATGACGATCTCTACTTAGTGACGATGATAAATTTCTAAGACATCATTACCGAAATAACAAACTACAATATTTTTCTCACTATATATTTAAATATTATAGGTTGCTTGGGAAAGAAAAAGATTAAAAAAAATATATCTGGCATATGTTTCATAATACTAATTATGATATGTTATAAAACTCAAGATCCAAAAATCTATTAATTATTGTTGTAGCTATGATAGACTAAATAATATAGTTAACACTATTTTTTTTTTTTTTTTTTTGTGAAGCAATTCTTTCTACAAAGATATTAGCAACAGAACTTGATGCATACTGTTATTGTATGTGCTTAAATCTTTGATCATGTACATTTATACTGGAAGTTTTTCACAACAATCATAGCTTCCATTAGTTAAATGTCCAAAGAGGCAACTCATACAATACCCTCATTTATAAGATAAACATAGTTCAAAAGGGAGAGTTGGAAGGTTTTTATTATTATTTTGAGATAAATAGAGGTAGGGATTAATAAATGAAAAGAACATAACATGAATATAACAATTACAAAACAGCAATCAAGGCCAAAGTCGCTGAAGAGTGACAGTCCAAATGCCTATATGAACGAGTGTGAACTAATGAAACACCATGTTAAGACCCCGCCAATAACAATCTCCATTCCAAACCATCTCTTTTGACCATAACAACCTTCATTCTTGTCCTGGCCACTAGTCCCCTCACTTTTGGCACTCGCGGAACTCCCTCCACCTGTAGCCAAAGAAATTACCCACAAATTTAAGAAGATTTCTACAATATCAAAAGAAATTGAAATGAAAAAGAAGACTCATGTATGTTGGCTACATTACCACTAGGACTAGGAGCAGGACTACCATCACTTTGATTAGAACTCCTTCCCAATTGGTAGAAAACTTGAGCTTCTGGTGAATTAGGATCCAAGTGTAGAAGAGCTGCATCCATGACCATCCAAACAAATCAAATCAGTGTGTCAAATATTAGCCACTTCTAGTGACATCTATCCTTCTTTTTAAAGAAGTGTAGAACCATAATAGGTCTATAGCATTCACCATTTACTTCTTATATCGAATTTCATAAAAAAAAAAATTTTAAAAAAAAAAAAAAAAAACAATTAGCTAGAACAAAACAACTCTTATAGCCAAATGCATACTAGGACACTGGGAGACATTAGCAGGGGCATTGCAAACAGAAGGCAGGCCCAAAGCAAGTGTAACATTAATCTGTAGTCCTAATTCAGGATCATTACGATCTCTGATGATGACACACAAGCACTTCTTGTTGTCCTTTAGGACTTGTTTAAGACCACTACAACAGTCTGGTGTAGGTGCTTTTGCTTGACCACCAACGTAAGGCAGACATGTAGCCAGTCCTACTAGTTGTTGTGCACACTCCTCTCTGTCTTTGGCTGCATCTGCCATTGTATAGCTAACCATAACTGACATTAGCACTAACAGGAATGGAAGTATCAAAGTGCTCAAGTGTAAGGCTATTGCCATTTTGTTTACACACACAGAAAGAGGGGTCCAATCTCAATTTATGCTTAGGCTATTTAAAAAGAGCTAGGTGGTAGTGGAGTCTATCATTTCATCTGCTTTGTCCTCGGTTGTCACTGCCTTTATTATTACAATCACCAAGTCTAGCACTACTTTTGAATTATTACTTGTTGATAACATTCCACATCGAATGATACGTAGTGCACTCTCAAGAATATCTCAACAATTGCTATCTTACTAGATGTGGCATTCTATGATTGCAGCAGGATGCAAGAAAAGTAACTAAAACTTCATTCCTCTGAATGCACATGATGAAATCTACTATAGCACCTTTTCTTTCTTTAGTCATAGTTTCTACTTGCTAGTAATACAGACCTTAGATAAGATAACATGTGTAAAGAAATAGAAGATCACAGAAGTTCTCCAAGGTCAACTTAAAACTTAAAACAAGACTTTGGATAACATATAGTGGGTCACTTCACCTACCCCAACCAAAGGCAACAAGTCAGTGACAATGATGATGCCTATGGCTTTGAAATCATGATATCATTCACCGTTCTTAATGACATCAATATCATAAACCAGTGCACTTCATTTTTATTTTCTCTTGCACATCTTGGGCCAGCATTCTCTATCTTATGTTTGGGCCACTACATTCTCCAGTTGGACAGACTCGTACCCAAAGAGGAGCAGGACCAGAAAACAGGTATCTGGTGTTAGCCTTAGCCCAAACCTAAATAATGATCCATAACTAGTCTATAATCAATATCATCATCGGCCTTCCTTCAACTGAATTTATCGACATGATCATGAAGGTACAAGGCCGGGGCTAGGTCTTAGCTTCTCATTTTCAAAATGTTTTTTTTTTTTTTTTTTTGGTTATTTTTATTTTATATATGTATGACATTGCAGTTAGTTTACTATACAGCTAGTGTATATTCTAAACCAATAAAATCACAAATCCATTTTCTTTTCTTTTTTTACTTATCTTTAAAAGTTGAAAAAAGTTAACTGATATCTTAAGGACATTAGTTTAGGAAATTCTTTAAGAAATTTATGGAAAAAGAAAAGTAATTGATTTTTTGACAATTTTTTTTTTTATATTTTTCATGAAAAATAATATCAAAACTTTCTTAAAATAAGTCATTAACAAATTCTTTAAGAGTGTCAGTTAATAAAACTCTTTTAAGTTTGTCATAATTTTGTATACATGATTAGCTTATAATGAACGTCTAGTCCGTGGAAAATTATTGAATACTCTGAGAGTACCATAAATGCATACTCCCCTCTCTCACATGAATTGTTAGTCCCACCATAAATTTAATTAATAGAATCTATAGTTATCTGAGAATAGGAAGTATGCATTTATGGTACTCTTTGAGTACTCAATAATATTACCCCTAGTCCGTTAATCAAATAAGTGACTTTTAAGTGTGTATGTATAATTGGACATACTTATCTGTTTCACCCTTAGTATGTTTGGTTGGGTGGATTTTAGGGAGAATGAAAAAAAAAAAAAAAATATATATATATATATATATATATATATATATAGAAAATGGGTGGGAATGGTTTTTGGTTGAGAGGAGGCGGGGGAAGGGGGGGGGGGGGGAGAAAAGTGGTGGGGCTCACAAGTTTTCTTTCCTCTCCTTCAAAATACAATCTCTCTAAATTGGAGAGAAAATTAAAGTGAAAAATGGAAAAAATATTTGAACAAAACTACCCCCATCTCTTTTAACGTTACTGGCTCTTTTTTTTTTTTTTTTTTTTTGACTTTTCCTTTCTCTTGTAACGCAGGCTTTTTGTTTTTTGTTTTCTTTTTTTTTTTTTTTTTTCTTTCTTAGGCTTTGTCAGGACGTGGTGGATTTTTCTTATTTTCCTTCCTTTTTAAAAAAAAAAAAATTTAATTTTATTATTTTTTTAAGAAAACACTTTTGGATGATTTTTATGCTATTTTATGAAATGTCCACTTTCGTCTATACAGAATTTTTTTTTTTTAGAGTATAATGTATTACTTTTTGCTTTATTTAAGAGAGATATGATGGTAAATTTATACAAACCTTATTTTCAATCAAACCAAAAAAAATTTCATCCCTCCATTTTTCCACCCTCTCAACCAGACATAAATAAAGAAAACTAAAAATTTTTCTATCCTTTCACTTTTTTATCCTCCCTCTATTTTCTATCCTCTTCATCAAACAGTTATTCTTATCTTTTTTTTCTTTTTTGTTTTTTTGTGCTGAATAAATGAGTTACAGTGATGCGGATTAGATGATCCTAGTGATTTTAGAGCCGTTTGGGGGGCACTTATATTGATTCCCTCTTATGTATTTTTATTCATCTTTTTTACTGTGGATATATAAACCTTCAATTATTTCTGTGGGACCTTCTCTGTTGGTCTTTATTATGTAACGACTAAAAGCTAAAAAGAGAGTCCTTCCTTCCTCCCGGCCATTGGCACTGCATCTGCATGCATGAAATGCTTAAACTTTAAGATTTGAGTTCCTTTTTATAAAATAAATATTTAATTATATTAACTCCTTTAAGAATTAAGACCGAGTCATCAGTGTGCATGGTTGTCACATGCAAGATTATCACAGTTGAGTGTGCATGTATGTATATATGTAAAAAGTGAGAGAGACCAGTACCAAAAAACACTAATGAGTGGAGTGCAGCTCTAAAGATATCAGAGTAACAGTAGGCATAACTTTGAGTGGGATCCCACTTTCTTTCTCTTCCGGTGAACTTTGAGTTTTTAACTAATAAATTAGTAGAAAGAGAGACATTAATCAATATTAATTTGTTAATACTATTGCTTTTTTTTTAATTCTTTTTTTATATATTTTATATGGATGTAAGCGTCGTTTTAGGGATAAGTAATATTCTTGCAAGGCATCAGGCGATTCAGGCATCATCATTCAGCTATACATAGTTTAAACTATGTCAAAATTCTGAGTCACTAAAAGACATTCCATTTTCAATTATGGATATCCGCCTTATACAACTATAATATTCTTTAAATTAATTGCCTTCATTTTTATTTTTATTTTTTAAATAAAATATTTATTTATTTATTCCAACCAGGATAAATATCTATTTACTTAAGAGTAATGGTAAAAACACAATTTTTTTTTTAAAATAATTGATATCCTTTGTGAAAATGATCTTGCCTCTAATTATTATTAATGGCATCCATTAACTGGACTTATTTAGTATTAACTGAATGACATTTGATTGTGTTGAATAAAAAATTTAGAACCTTTATGCTGTGTTTGGTTGAGTTGAAAATAGAAATGATGAATCAGAGAGAGGAAAATATGGTGAAAAATATTGTTTTTCATTGTTTGGCAAAAGAATGAAAATTGGGAAAAAAAAAAACTCGGAAGAAAGTTTTCTCTCCTAGCTCCACAATTTTCATCCTTTCAAATTATGAGAAAAAAGCTGGAGAGAAAAGTACTCTCACAACACTTTTACACAAATCCATCATTCTCTCTCCTCTCACAACTACAAATACAACGGTTTCAAACACAACAGTTTTTTTTTTCAAATATCTCTAATCTAAACTCAAGCATAATCAAATTATTATAATACAAACTAAAAAACACAATTTTAAAATTTATCATAACGAGAAAAAAAAAAAAAAAACAAAACAAAAATTTTTCATCCTCCAACCAAACACACACACAAAAAAAAAATTAAATATTTTCTTTTCTCACACTTTTTCTTCCTCTCACTAATTTTTCATCACCCTATATTTTCAGTCCTCTAACTAAACGACCCTTAAAGTTTTTTCCTTTATTTTTGGAGTTCGATTTACAGATTAATTTAGTAGATAGAGCTAGGATCTTCTTTAACAGTGAAATGATTTTTTTTTTTTTTTGATGGGACAGTGAAATGATTTCAAAATGACTAGAATATACAAGAAGCTTGACGATTGATGTGGCCGACCTGACCATGATCTAAGCCTGGAATAATAAGAAACGAATCTGGTCTTATTAATTAATTACTTTTATCACGAGTCACCTCAATATTTAGTCCATGTCGGTCGTACGTGTCAGCTCCTCACGAGTTACCTTTCTATAACGTGAATCTCCGCCATAGAAAACTCACCTGTCCTTGGAATTATCCTCGGCTCTGGCTAGATTGTCAAAAAGTAAAGCTTTCCCTTTCTTCACAATGCTAAAATATCATAATTAACCTTCTATATAAACCATCTCCACTACATAATCGATGTACTCCACAAACCAAGCTCTTTATAGGAGTGTGACATAGCTGGCTCCACAACCACATATTACACCCTTTTAGCTACATTTGTATTGTATTAGGAATATAACAAGGTTTGTTTTTGAGGCACATACACATGGCTGATCAAGGTTACTCATCTTCTTCTTCTTCCAGCTCTCATGAGTCTCCTCTGCCCTTACATCTTCTTTTTGTGTTCCTCATACTGCTCATGTTCCTTGGCTTTTCATGGTACATCAACTACGAGCCTGTGCTAGAGAGCGTGTTTGGTAATTTCAAGCTTTTTCTCATCGTGTCCCCCTTGCTGCTTTTATTAGTTGCGCACTTCCTCTCCAACAGTGAACGGAGCCCTTTTTACCAATTCATTCCTATGCCAGAGAGAGACTCATTCCATAGAGCTGGGGGAACTCCTTGGGGCCTTGGATTTGCGCTTGTCCTTCTCTGCTTCATGATTTCTTACCAATCTTACTTTAAAGAACGTTGGTTTCCTCTGCTTAACAGATCATAAATATATACTAGTTTAGTGGTATACCAGATGAAATTTGCTTTTAGTTAATGAAATATATATGTGGTTTTGATTTGTATGTAAAAATTTTAGTTTGGTTTTCATGAGCTACCAGATTTTAGCTATATGGTAGGATTGAGAAATTTGTAGTATAGATATTATTATATCAGTATAATAGCAGTGCTGTTAATAGAATCAAATTTTGTTGCTCCAAATTGTCTCATCAATTTATTTTCTTGCCAAGTATGGTCTCCATAGTCCACCAATGTTACGGAAGAAAGTGGCCTCCGTGATAACTAGAAAGTAGAAACACTGTACTGTTCTAAATTCCTAATACAGACATTGGTTAAATCAAATATTCAGTAATTACCCGAGTTTCCAAATAATTTTACTCACAGCTATAGACAGAAGCCCTAGTTCTCTGCGCATATGAAACCTTTTTTTTTTTTTTTTTTTGGTTTAGTGAAATAAGTTTGAGATTGTCACTAATGGTGCCCCAATCCTACTTTGATCTAATTCAGGCGAAAATCACGTTTTATTGGCCATTTACGGCTCAGTGGACACATGCTGTCTAATTTACAAAAGGTTTTTCAATGAACCAAAGTTAATTAGTTTATAACGTTTGCAAACCCGTGACTTATTGGTAATGGATGATGAATCAAAGTGCCATGTTTAACGTGTTGAAACTTAGTTAATTATTATTTGTATAAAGCAGATTTCAGGTTGTGAATTGTTGGTCAGGGTCTTTGAAGGAAAAGTAGTTTTTAAGTTTTTTCTAACCTCTTGACATTTTTGTTTAAGAAAAAATGACCGTGTCTTTTTCTTGAGCTTAGAATTTCAAATTTCACCTAATTCTGGTAATTACGTGAACGCAACATTTGGCCGGAAGATAACTACAAATTTCAGAAAAAAAGGTCCCCTTTTTTTTTCCAATGCATAGTTGGAAGAGAAACATATTATAGGGAGGTCAAAGTCTTTTAAATATTTAGCTTTATAGTTAGTACACGGTATCTAGTTTCTTATTTTTATGGGTTTTAGGAAAATTATGTTATTAGCCATCTATTATTTATAGGCTAAGATCATAGGCTCTCTAAAGTCTTATTTGGAGAGTAAACACAGAAAAATCAAGCTAGTCTCTCCCATTCCTTTTTTTTTTTTTTTTGTAAGATTTGCTAGAGTAGCTAGAGAGTACTGTAGCAATTACTGCTGCTCCAAATATATTTCACTTTTAAAATAATCACTGATTAAATAAAAAAAATGACTCTCTCTCATCCCTTTTCTCTTTCGTTCTTCACTCTTTTTTGCTACTCTGGTTACAAACTAAAACATACTACAATCAGAACAACGTTCTTCACTCTCTCTTGCTATTCTATCTCAACGGTTACAAACTAAATATACCACAATCAGAACAAAAACACATAACCCAATCGAAAGATTTGGAACACAAAAACAATCTTTCTCATAAAGCTAATGAAATCCGAACAATAAAAGCAAAAAATTGCATTTTGTCAAAGGTAGGGAGCAGGACAAGTAGCTGTGGAGGTGAAGCAAATCAGTTGTGGAGAAAGATCTATCTGTACTGCATGAACTACACACCCATCACGCTCTTCATCCTCTTCCTCAGCCTCCTCTAGCACCCGATCTCCATGATCCTCTTCCTCGCCATCTTTGTCGCTTGGTCTTTGTCTCTATGTTTTTTTATTTTTTTTTGATATCTTCTCTTTGTTTGAGTTTGAGAGGAAAGATCCATTTGAATACCGTTTATTTTACTAAAATTTAAAAATATTATAGTAAAATATTTTTTAAATATATAAATAGTATTATAAGACTTATTTTTAATAAAAAATTGTTAAAAAAAAATATTTGTTGGTTTCATAAATAGTGCATGAGCCCTGTAAAATATTTGTTAGTCAAAGAGATAATGAATTTTGTACAGTATTGTTAGTCAAAGAGGTAATGAATTTTATATACAGTAGACAAGATTGTTGTGTACCCCCAGTGAAACACGAGTCTCAAAAAAAAAAAAAAAAAACAAACAAACAAACACAAACGTAACTTGGAGAAACGCGTATCTTTTTTTTTTTTTTTTTTTTTTTTTTTTTTTTTTTTTTTTTTTTTTTGGAGAAACCGCGTATCCTAATGCATATGAAGATATTTTTTAATGCATGGAGAAACGCGTATCCTTTTTTTTTTTTTTTTTTTTGAGAAACCGCGTATCCTAATGCATATGAAGATATTTTTTAATCTTTAACTTTTGGTAAGTGGCGGAGAATTGGTGTGTAATTATAGGGTCTGTTTGGATAGCATTTATTGTTATTGAAAGTTGCTAAAAATTGATTGTTGCTGAAAATACTGTATCAAAATAATTTTTAAATGTGTGAATAGTATTGTGGGACCCACTTTTAATATTAAATATTGCGTAAACAGTACATAAACAGTACATGAACAGTACCGCACAGTACATGCACAGTGAATTTTGTCTCCTAAAGTCAAAAAAACCGGCCAAAAAAAAAAAAAAAAAAAAAGGTCCAAAACGTGAACTGGAAACGTGCCGCAAGAAACCACCCTATCCAAACCCACACATAGTGGAGTGAGTGTGCGCGTTGTGGAAACAATGGGTTGTAAACGTTGGTGTGTACGCGTGCGGCAGAGAATTGAGTTAAGAGCATCCGTAGCAGATGTTCTAAAAATTATGCCATTTTACCACACTAAAGGCCTACTTTATTATTTTACCACATCATTTTACAACATTCTATTTATCAGATGTTTTATAATTCAATTCTATACATTAAAATAATATTTACTACACATTAAAATAATATTTATTACAACACACCAACCCACCAACTCACCAACAGCCACAGAGAGATGACAGAGAAAGGAATAAAAAAAAGCAAAAAAATTTTGCCACACCATTCCGTACCGTGGCAAATTTGCCACGGTACTGTTCAATGTTGCAAAAAAAATAACATATGCCACATCTACTAATGGGCTCAATTTGGGTTTGGTGTGGGATATGTGCCAAATATTTAGCATTTGGGTTCAATGATCAGATTTTTTTTTTTTTTGATGCTGTGTCTATAATATTTTTACAATAAATTTTAAATAGTAGGTTGTTATTATTTGTTATGAATAGGTAAAAAAAATAATTTAAGATGTGATTCAAATTAGAACTAATAAAAATTTACAACATGTGATTTGTTATGAAAATATTGTAAATGTATCACTTTTTTTTCGTTTTAGAAAAATTATAAATAAATAAAAAAACTTGTGATAAATTAGTGAATAATAATGAATAAATAAATAAAAAACAAACAACTCATGACTATATTATTTGTTATCTCAAGTGCTTCAAGAGAACCATTGAAAAAAAAAAAAGAAAAAAGACCAACCACAATTTTTAAATTTTTAGCCCATGAGAGTTAGAAAATATAGTTGGGAATAAATAAAGAAAGATTAAAAAAAGAATAAAGAAAGATTAAAGAAATAATAAAAAATGAGCAAAAAAAATAATATTTGAATGAGATAGAGAAAATATATTTTAAAAAGTAAGTAAGTAAAATGTAAATGTAACTATTCACTCTCTAAACAGTACAAAAATTTTGAGTCTGCTGGAGATGCTCTAATAAAACTAATGTAAGTTGCGAGAGAGTTCTAGAGAAAGAGAGAGTCCCTAAATATTGAAGTTGAATTTTGATGCAAATCAATCGAAGTCATCTGTAGCTAAGAATTTTTTTTTCCTAATATTTTTATTTTTGTTCAATTTGTATACTCTAGGTATTTGAAGTTTGGGGATCTTTCATGATTAGGATGATCTAAGCAAAATATTGAGGAGGTATACCTTGATATTTTGATGAATTTTGGGTTTTAGGGTTAGGTTATTGACTTTGGGATGATAAAAACCTTCAATCTAGAGAGATTAAGTAAGCAAAGTAGCCCTAAGTGTGATCTTAACAATAGAGTTTGGTAAAACTAATCGTACATTTGGACTCTATATTAAAAACCAAGTGGGAAACTCAATTGGATTGTGAAAATGAGTTGTAGGAAAAAAAAAATTTAAATGAAGATTCATAATCTTAGGTTCTTAACCAAACCCACTAGCAAGATACATGGTTGAGGAAGAGTGTGGCTCATCCTCTGGCTAATCAAGTCTCTGATAAATGCCATTATTACTCACTCACCCAGACAGAAAGGTCTATTAGTTTTGTCTGGGTGAGTGAGTAATAATGTCTTTTATCATAGGCCAAATTTTGGCTACTTATAACATATAGTTCTTAAAATATTGAAAACATCCTTTCAAAAAGATATATATATATATATATATATATATATATATATAGAGAGAGAGAGAGAGAGAGAGAGAGAGATATTGAAAACTTTAGAAGGAGGCCAAAGGCCTTATAGCTAAATTAGCACCTCTCCATGTATAAAGTTGTTGGGGGGTTTAATAGGGAAAATGCTTGAGCTGCGGGGTTAGCAGCATGTTGTAATTATTTCTAAAAAAAAAAAAAAAAAAAAACTTTAGGAGGAGAATTTGTAAATGTACTCTCAGACTTGCGAACTAGTGATGAACTTTGGAAAGTTTCATGGCTTATGGCTCCATTTGAGCAGGCAATTTACTAAGGCATGCAAATTGGTTCAAGTTACAAAGGCAATTTTCTAGAGTAAAACATCATATTATATATATAATAAAAGTTGGGCTTAAACGCCGTAATTGCGCCACGTAGCTTTACCAAATTGTAGAAATTTTATTAAATTTTTAGAGTTTTAAAGAACTAAAAATGAATAGTATACTAGCAGGACTAGCTCTAATTCATTCTTATCATTAAGTAATTTATCTCAAAAGAAAAAAAAAAATATCACCTACTTCACGTAGCTATCATTAAGTAGTTTATCTGAGGAGAAAAAAAAAATCTACTTCTTCTTATTTGTATTAACTTAAACATAAACAAAATTAAAAAAAAAAAATATCCAATAATAATCTAGCTAATAACGGTTAACTATTTTTTTGGGATAAAATATACCTAAACTTCTTGATTAGGTAAGCTCCTTTTTCTTTTTGTTCATATCAAATTATCAACTTCTTCGCAACTTAAAATTATTTAATATAAAAGTGAGGGTATACTACCATGACTCTAATTTATTCTTATTATTAAGTAGTTTATCTCAAAAAAAAAAAAAAAAAAGTACTTCATGTCTAAAGTAAGTGTATCTAAAAAAAAAAAAAAATTACTTGAGAAAAAAATACTTCTTCACATTAACTTTAACGTAAACAAAAACTATCATTAAGTAGTTTATCTAAGAAAAAAAAACTACTACACGTTAGTTTATCTCAAAAAATAAAAATAAAAAATAAAATCACCTGCTTCACATAACTATCATTAAGTAGTTTATATAAGGGAAAAAAATTTACTTTTTTTTTTTTGTATTAACTTAAACGTAAACAAAAAAAAAAATCTAATAACAATCTAGCTAATACTCTAATTCATTCTTATCATTAAGTAATTTATCTCAAAAAAAAAAAAAATATCACCTACTTCACGTAGCTATCATTAAGTAGTTTATCTAAGGAGAAAAAAAAAATCTACTTCTTCTTTTTGTATTAACTTAAACGTAAACATAATTTTTTTTTTTTAAATCTAATAATAATCTAGCTAATAACGGTTAACTATTTTTTTGGGATAAAATATACCTAAACTTCTTGATTAGGTAAGCTCCTTTTTCTTTTTGTTCATATCAAATTATCAACTTCTTTACAACTTAAAATTATCTAATATAAAAGTGAGGATATACTACCATGACTCTAATTCATTCTTATTATTAAGTAGTTTATCTAAAAAAAAAAAAAGTACTTCATGTCAAAAGTAAGTGTATATCAAAAAAAAAAAAATATTACTGGAGAAAAAAATACTTCTTCACGTTAACTTTAACGTAAACAAAAACAACCATTAAGTAGTTTATCTAAGAAAAGAAAAAACTACTACACGTTAGTTTATCTCAAAAAAAAAAAAAAAAAAAAAAAAAAAAAAAATCACCTGCTTCATGTAACTATCATTAAGTAGTTTATATAAGGGAAAAAAAAAACTACTTCTTCTTTTTTTGTATTAACTTAAACGTAAACAAAATTATTAAAAAAAAATAAAAAATAAAAAAAAAATCTAATAACAATCTAGCTAATAACGTTAACTAATTTTTTGGGATAAAATATACCTAAACTTCTTGATTAGGTAAACTCCTTTTTCTTTTTATTCATATCAAGTTATCAACTTCTTCC
Source organism: Quercus variabilis (assembly GCA_030445155.1). Lineage (NCBI taxonomy): Eukaryota > Viridiplantae > Streptophyta > Magnoliopsida > Fagales > Fagaceae > Quercus > Quercus variabilis. The sequence goes on along the minus strand of CP129448.1, from coordinate 702,378 downwards.
TATCTCAAAAAAAAAAAAAAAAAAAAAATCTTCACGTTATTTAAATACATTTTATGTATTCGTTGCCTTTTGGTTTCATAACCAGTGAAGACAATTCTATGTTAATTCTATAGCCATATTTCTTCTGTGCTGCTTTGAGCTTCCATTTCTATTAGCTAGGTATCTGGCTATGAAGGTCAGGTTTGTAATCTAGATGTAGAACTTTGCCATTTTTTTTTCATTTACACTAAATTTATGTATAAAACTATGCGTTGCATGGAAAAAAATTAGACAATGATTTTATTTCCCAAATAGTTCTATCTTTTAAAAGTGGCAAATTTTATGTTACTTTGTCTAAAGATTTTAATCATTAATATTATTTTTAACAATACTGCAAATCACTTATATTGTAGATTCATTAGATATAAAATTCATATGCAAATAGTTTAATACATGTAACTGCAAATGATATTATAGCACAATTGGCATGTTAGATGCTATCATTTATATTTGATGTATCAATGCAATTTATTCATTTCGTTTTTTAATTACTTATTTGGTATGAAATTATATATATTCTATAAATTTTAACATAAAACCGTGCAATGCACGGGTCTTTAACTAGTTTGTCCTACTAAATAAAAGTCATAGCACAGTGTTTAGGATATTGTTGACCATTGTATTCTCCAACAATCAAGATATCAAGGACCGTAGATTTCTGGTTGCCTGAAATCTGTTTCCCTTTTGGGCCGGGGATCAGTCTAATAAATAAAAACCAATGAGACGTAGTTATACACTGTGAGGAGATTGGGCTTCTTAGGCATTATGGAAAATGTCCAATTTATGATCCTGCAAGTTTCACTAGCCCGATTATACCTCCCCATCACGACATAGGACTTAAATACTGGCCCATATTATGGATCTCGTCCTTAATGGTTCATCAGATTTCTAATGAAATAATAATTTGGATATATATAACCTAAATTCCTAAATTTTATACTTTATTTTAAAGAAAAATGCTGTAACTTTTTTTAAGTACTTGATCGACGAAAAAATAAAAAATAAAATGTCTATAATATATAGTTGTTTGGAGGATATAATATATATGAGTATTTGCAGTAAATTTTCTTCAAAAAAGAAGCTAATAAAGATTAAAGAGCACTATAGAAATGGACTCTAATTGCTGGCGTAATAAAACTCTAAAGTTGAAATCATGGAGGTGTACAGCCAATGAGCTCTTACTTAAATGAAAATTTCATATGTCACAGTAACATATTCTCGAGGTCTAGACTAACCTGGTCTTGATCTCAAGACTATTTGGTCTTCGACATTGAGACCAAAGTTGAGGCCCCAAATTGGTTTTTCCTTTTTTAAATGTTAGTTGATTCTATGTGACAGAATTAGAATGAAAAAGGGTTTATATTAATGCATATGAGTGAGGTTAATTAGAAATTTGTCAAATGAGTTTTTTTTTTTTTTTTAGAAGGAATACTATGAATATTATTAAAAACTCTTAAGCAAAATCAGCTAAGAGAACAGAATTTAAGTGTGGAGGAACATCCTTTATCCACACAAGGAGACCACTATCATGTACCATATTTACAAATATGAGAAAGATTAAGATAATGAAAGAAATCAAAAAAGGGTTTTGCCTCTGCAATAAGATGACCACGGGAGGAGGACGATTCATCTTCACTCTTAAGAGCTTTGATGACAATCTCCGAATCACCTTCCAAGATAATAGACGATAGATTAAGTTTCTGAGCAAAATTTAGAGCATTTACTACTGCCAAAGCTTCAACAGCTGCTACAGAATGTGGGAGGAGGACTTTTTTTAGTCATGGATTTGATCACCAGACCTTGTGAATCTCGAATAATCACTCCAATTCTTGCGTTTCCGGTTTCTTTAAATACTACACCATCAAAGTTAACTTTAACGAGAGGAGAGGAAGGAGAAGGGGACCACAATACATTGGTGGACTAGACTGTATCAGAGGAATGGCCTTGACGAAATCAGATAGGAGCCAAACCATTTTGGCATAAGTGAATTTCAAATAAAAAGTTTGTGATTTTCTCACTCAACTGAGAACATGTGAACAATAAATTGGATTTGTAGAACCAACTTTTTAATTATTTTTTTCTTATAAATACCAACTCTAGCTACAGAGAGAGAATGAGAGGCTACCATGCAAGACCAAAGCTAAGAGACTGATAGGGTCATATTTTTCAGTAGTTGGCATACCCTTTGATAAAATACATTGTACTTGTATTTGAGTAGTTTTAGGTGGATTCTAGATTATCATAAAGTATGTCTTATAAACAAGACAAGTGGTATTATTGAAGACATGAGTACTCCATAAAGAAACAAGTGTGAAAAGCTGAAAATTGTGAACCTTGACATAAGCTGCTATTGAGACTTGATGAATCTCAATACCTCTTAATGCTATTCAATTTATTGAGCTTCGCAGATCCAGAAATTCCAGATTTGTTTTTTGGCCCATAATGATATAAAATGATAATTTTATAGCCGTCATTAAATATAGAGACTTACACAAAGACTTATACAGAGAATCTATATACTTATTGTGAAACTAATGCGTTCTTATGTGCCTTAGGGTTTGGTAATTAAGTGCTTCCTTCTCTTCAAATGTATTGAAGAAATTTGCATTCAACAATAAGTTTCAAGTTGCTGAGAATTCTTTCTCAAAAAAAAAATGTTGCTAAGAATTATCACGTATTGGGATCCGTGCAAAGAGAAGAAATCTCTAAAAAATCAAAATTAATTGGAGATTGGCATAAGAATTCTACTGTAGGTAGGTACTTTAGGATAGGCCAAGTTGGGATAAGATTCTTTATACTTGTAATCTCTTAATTTTGATTAGTGATTTTTGAGAGTGGTGACCCGAAAATCACTTGGTTGGGTTTTTGCCTTGTGAAAGTTTTGCTCATCAATCAACAAATTACAATGTCAAATTTAATTTCTATAGCACTTTAAATTATTTAGTGATTTTTTCGCGCCTCAACAATTTTGCATGTAATTTAACATAATCTATTTAAGTAATTAAATTAATTAAATTGAGTCCATCTATAACTCAATAGAGACAAACCTCCTTGAGCGAATTATAGAGTTTTTAAATCCCCCTTCCGAAAGTGTTTTTTCCTTATGAGATATCTTTTAGAATTTCTCTTCAGTGTTACATGAGCCTAAACCGTTGAAGAATAAACTCTGTGGTACCACAGAGTTTATTCTTCAACAGTGGGTCATTGTTGATTTCAAGAGTTCCAAGTTGTGGATGAAGGTCATTTGTGTTCACATAGAAGGATTTCAAAAGTTTTGGGGACCACTGCAGTGGGAAGGCAAGCGATGAGATTACAAGAGAGAATCTAGTTACGCAATGGTTTTATAAATCTGTTGTTTCCAGTGAATTTTCAATGAGATTGGATTTTTAGAATTATTTTTCCTTTAAAGATGTTTTTCATTGGTTTTTCATTTCGTTACTTTTTAAATGCTTTACATCTTCATTGTGGTGAATTATAACTATGTTGCCTTCACTAAAATCAAACACTTTGTAAAAAAGACACCCCCGCTTGTAAAAGAAGAAAACTCTCATGAGTCACGCCCTCTCCCCGGCTCTCCCCCCCACACCCCATTCCTTTTCCCCTTTCCTGGCCAGGCTAGCTAGGCTACCCTCTCCCATCCCATGTTCAGTTCAGAAATCATGCAATAGATAAATTCCCCCATCTAAAGCTTCTTTAATGGCTTCTTTTCTCGACGTAACACTATAAAAAGCGGAAAGCTTAAATTAAAGTGGAATCAATTCCCATGCTTTTATTCACCCACTGCCCATGAATGTCTCCACCTCGAACTTCCTAGCTAACTAACTCCACAACACTACTCAAGCACCCCAACTTATCTGTTTTGACTGGTTGTTCGTTGTTGCCAAAAACTTTTATAATTCAAGTTTCCTGTAATTGCTTACAATTTACCTAACAAATCCAATCTAGCTTTGTCAGTCTTTGTTTCCCCCACCTTGAGTGCTATGTCAGAGGAACTTGTTCCTAAGTTGATTTTTCTTCTCCTAGGTCTGACGGACATCTTAACATATATAAAATGTGATATCTTAGTTACAATGATAAATTGGAGGCCAAAACTGGCTGATAATCTTGGACTTCAGATTTATCCTTTAATTTCTATGGAGAAAAAAGAAAAAAGAAAAAGAGACTAGGACAAAAAGATACTGACAAAGGTTACTTTGATGAAAATTCTATTTGTGCAATCAAGCATTTCCATATTTTGTATTAATGTTCTTGTGAGCATTCCATGCCTCAAAATGAAGATTTAAAAGTGGATGGACTTGAACTCCTAAATCTTATGTGCAATTGCTAGATTGGTCACCTTCGTTTTTGCCGCATAGATATGTAACTCCAAATGTTAATTTGTTTATTTTTAGGTGATTTTATTTTCTTGATGAATTAAGTCCAAATAGTTTGTACCATAAATGATCTCAAAAATTGCTGCCGAAACCGAATCTGAGCCATTTGATCTTTGACATTCGAGGTAGAGCTTCTTTTTGGCTTTATTCGTGATTCTCCATATTGAGCTAGCTCAGCTTTCTCACAAGGCTGACCTATACTCTAATTTTGCTCTCCTCACTCTTGGCTTTCCATGTCAAACCTAAACCCTTTTTCTTTTTCTTTTTCCCTTCTACTTTTATTTTTTTTTAATGCAATTTCAACCATTTCTGAGATCTAGACATTTAAAAGAGAGTCTAATAAAATGCAATTGAGACCATGAAGGCCCGCTAGAGCATATAATCTGAATTGAAGATGGTCAAGGGCTCACTTTCTCAAAAGAATTTTACGTGATTTTTTTTGTTGTAAAAGAAGTGTAAATTAACTTTGTTTAAAAGGAATAGTTCTGTAAAGATGATAAATTTGCAAGTGGCAAAGAGGAAAAAAGAAGGCATATTATGAGCTGCCCTTTTATCTCTCTCTCTCTCAGCTCCCCCAACCCCAATGAAAATAAAATAATAAAAAAAAAAAATTGAAAAAAAGATGTGTGTGTGGCTTGTGAAATACAAAAGCAAAATTTTGTAGGAAAGAACCCATTTATTGTAGCGAAATAATCCTCAAAGACTCAAATTTTTTTGCTTAGGTCCTTTCCCAAGTCCCAAATGCCCTTTAACGTGCAAAAACTAATTTTGGGATAAAGGATATCTTTCTTATTTTCCTTCAAAATTTAGCTTTAAATGCTGAAGCAAACATGACGTTCATCCGCATAAGCTGCACCAAAGATTATGGTCCAAAATTGCCCTCCCTTTCCTCCATCCTTTCATGCTCTCAAGTCACAACTACCATATTAAAAGTAAGTGATTCTAAGGATATCGTGTAAAGATTTCTAACTAATGTATCACCAATAGCCAAAAAACACAATTCAAACATTTATTTATTAGTTAGTTGAAACACATCAGTCACAATTATTGTCACATCAAATTGTAAGTTTTATATAATAAGATTTATAATATTTTTTACATTTCTCATTATCAGCTTTAAGAAATGGAGCATCTCAATTGCACATCACATAAACAACTTTTGTTTTATTTATTATATTGTTGAAAGATACTAATTATATTCATTTTCGCACCAAGTTTTTAAGTTGTTTGTAGTAAGATTTGGTAATAATTTGATATTGCTATGAATAAAACAATTTTACAACAAAATTTAGATTAAAAACTGTTATTAATTATCATTTGAGCATACTATTGACATTACTATTTATTTTTTACCATTGTTAACTTACCACATAAGCATTGTAGCTTTATTCTTTTAGTAGTATTATCTAATTTGTTGATTTTTAAGATCTTAATTAAAGCCGAAATTAACTGAGGTGGGGCTCACTTGGGGACAGTAAGATATGTATATAATCAGCAGGACATGATTGTATATGTCAATATCGATCCTAATCCTCTTAGGATGATGAGCATAATTATTCAGAAGAACATTCTCTGACCTCTGCAGAAGAACCCAAATTACGAGGAGAGAAAAAGATAAAGGTGATTGGTAATGGTAAAGAAGGAAGCAGAAGCAAATTCCAATTTATTATCAGTACTAAAGTAAAAAGCCATCCGTGTCTCTGTGTCCTTACATGCGCGCCGCTGTCTGCAGTGGCGCCGGTCATCCATGCATATATATTATATGTAAGCTAGCTAGTTAGCTACTACTCTTTCTTAGGCCTTTATCACCACACTACTAATATAAAGCGCGTAGAATATATGCTCTCTATGCATTCATGCATTATATAAAGTTTCCCTAGCATAATATTCATCCTTGGAATGCTAGCTTTATAAAGTTATTAAGTTTTCATTTTGCAATAACAAAGTTATATCATTATAATCTTGATAAGAAACTTTGTATAAACAAGGGCATTGATTCTTTCATACACTTTATTGTACTAGTTTACATGCATTTTACATCATGCTCTAAACATGGACATCAATAAATAAATAAAAAATGGTAAACATCATGCATGAAATTATAAACTTGTATACGGATTATATATTAATGGGTGTGAGACAACAAAAACCGTACAATCAAATTAAATAAAAATTTTCAATTTAAGATAGAATAATAGAAATTGGAGAAGGAAGAATGAACAACTAGGGTTGTCCATGAGTCAGATCAAATTAGGTTTTGGGTTGACTCACACCAAACCCAACTGGATCAGGTGATCAAAAAATAGATCCAAGATCGACCGAAATTCAAGTTGGACCCGTTGGCTTTGGTCGTCGGTTGAGAGGGTCGAAACCGTTGGGTAATTTAGGTTTGAAGCACAACAACAAAGAGTATGGAGAAATTCAAAATCCAGTCTCAAAGAACAAAAGAATAAAAACCCAAAAACAAGGGAAATCAACCAAAGAATAGAGAAATCAAAACCAACACATACTCATGAGGAATCAACCTAAAGAATAGAAAAATCAAAACCTAGATCCAAGAGAAATCAACCCAAAGAACACAAAAATCAAAACCCAAAACACAAACCACAACCCACAATCCAAACCTACAAAAATCAAATAGCACAAATAAGTCCACAAACCCTAGATTTATGAGACGAAAAGAGAGAACACTAAATTGGCACCGCCACCACTCCATCTCTCACCATTACCACATCCATCACAAGATAAGTAAGAAATTAAAAAAAAAAAAAAAAAATACTAACCCACCATCAGATGCACAAGATCAAAGCCTCAGATGGCAAATCAAAGGATGCTTTAAGTGAGAGGGGTTTTGGCTAGAGAGAGACTAAAAGTTAAAGACAACAACTCAACGGGTACTGCAATTTAACAACACCGGCAGTAAGAAGGGGTTCTAGGCCGCTAGGGTTAAAGATTTGAAAGAGAGAGAAAGATAGAGAGAAACGTGTTTCAAAAACAGAAAGGTGAGAAAACTGAAAAGTTTGAACTGAACAATCTGAACTTGAAAAGTTTGAAAAGTGATTTTAGCTTTGCGTGTAAATCTTAGTTAGCGTGTAAGTCTAAAAAATGTAGAACTCAGACAACATGGCGCAGGCTGTAATCTTATCACTTCATCTTCATGGACTAGATGTTTAAAAATCTGAAACCTTCGGTCAAATCGGGTTCTACGGGTTTTTAACCCATTAACCTGCTACCCGAACCGACTATTCGATTTTTATTAGAGAAGGACCCGAATCTGACTTACCATGGACTTTGGGTCCACTTGTTGGGCCTCGGGTCGGTCGGACCCAGTCAGTTTGGTTGGGTCTTTTACCTGCTGGACAGCCCTACGGACAACACATGAGAATTTTAGGTGATTTGTCCACACAATGTACATCCACAAACAAGAGTTGAAGGCTGCATTTTTTTTCATTCATATAATTTCTTGATAATTTTGATCGTGCACACAACTTTCTCTATATATAAAGTTTTACATTGATTTTAAAATAATTTATATTGAGAAAAACTCTCATGCTATAAGAATCAAAATGAACTAATGATATTAATTTTACCATTTGTAACATTTGTTGTACTTGATTGCATAATTCTTGACATTGATTTGGCTTTCATTGGCATTCATAAAAGGTATACACTTTCCTAAATCTTCATTCTAATCTTTTCTTTAAGCTAGGGTTATATGTAAAGTAAATAAACCTTATATCAATTTGTAAAGACATACGTTTTAATGATGAAATAAGATGCTCCTCTATCAAATTGTTTGGAAGCAATGTGGCTTTGCATGGATGCTCTCATTCTCATAGCACCTTAAAGTTAAACATAAGTCTTGTATGGTTCACACTTTCAAAGTGCGCGTGGAGCTAAAACATAAAACTGGAACCGTCCACATGTAAAAGAAAAGCAAAAGAGAGAGCAGTCGGCTTCATCTTTTGCTTTATCTTTGCCGCTGCTTGCTTTCTTTTTTCTGCCCTCAAAACAGTGTCTTTGCCTCTCTTTCTCTTTTCAAGTTTTACATGGCAGAATAGCCTTAAATACCCAAGACACCCTTCACCACACCTACACTACACTATCACTTCAAAGCTAATTTGTCATCTTCCTTTCCTCATTCCCTATATATATATATAAACAAAATCCACAAACCATTAATAAAACCCTCAAACTACACCAAACTCTCATAGACAGAGACAAGCTCACAATTGAACAAAGACAACAAAAACAAAAGCATAGTATAGTGCCAAATTAAGCAAGATGGAGATATTGTCGCAAATGTGGTCGTTTTTGGGGCTTCTCACAGTCCTCCAAAACGTCTTGCCCACTCAGCTCCTCTCTCTCCTTCACTCCTTCTACGAGTCTCTCCAAGACTTCTTCTCCCCTTACTCCTACTTCGAAGTCCCAGAGTTCAACGGCTACTGCGGCGTCGACGTCAACGACCTCTACCGCCAAGTCAACCTCTACCTCAACTCCGTCAACAACCCCTCCACCGCCGCCACCTGCCGCCGCCTCACCCTCTCTCGCTCCAAGTCCTCCAACCGCATTTCCTTCACGGTCGCGCCCAACCAAACCGTCCACGACTCTTTTTCGAACCACACTCTCTCTTGGACTCACCATGTAGACACCGTCCAGGATTCTCTCGAAGAGAAGCGAAGCTTCACACTCAAGCTCCCGAAGCGCCACCGCCACACCCTCCTCTCGCCTTACCTCGACCACGTGACCTCGCGTGCGGAAGAGTTCGAACGAGTCTCGCGCGAGAGACGGCTCTTCACCAACAACGGCCACGGCTCCTACGAGTCCGGCTGGGTCTCCGTCCCTTTCCGCCACCCTTCCACCTTCGAAACTCTCGCTCTCGAGCCGGACCTCAAGAAGCAGATCACGGAGGACTTGACGGCGTTCGCGAACGGCAAAGAGTTTTATCACAGAGTTGGACGTGCATGGAAACGTGGGTACTTGCTGCATGGTCCACCCGGGTCTGGCAAGTCGAGCTTGATCGCCGCCATGGCGAACTATCTCTGCTACGACGTCTACGACTTGGAGCTAACGAAAGTGTCTGACAATTCTGAGCTGAGAGCGCTGCTGATACAGACGACGAACAGGTCCATTATCGTGATAGAGGATATTGACTGCACGGTGGATCTGACGGTGGACAGAACGACGAAGCCGAGGACGACGGTGATGAGGAAGAGGAAGGAGATGGTGGCGCGTGGCGAGCAGGAGGAGAGCGGGCGGGTGACATTATCGGGGCTCCTGAATTTCACAGACGGGCTATGGTCGTGCTGCGGAGAAGAGAGGATCATAGTGTTCACCACGAATTACAGAGACAATGTGGACCCTGCATTGGTGAGGTGTGGAAGAATGGACGTGCACGTCAGCCTCGGCACGTGCGGGATGCACGCTTTCAAGGCCTTGGTTAAGAACTACCTCGGTTTGGACTCGCACCCGGTGTTCGAGGTGGTGGAGAGTTGCCTGAGGTCGGGCGGGGCACTCACGCCGGCTCAGGTTGGGGAGGTACTGCTGAGGAACAGAGGTGACGCTGACTTGGCGTTGAGAGACGTTGTGACTGCAATGCAGGCGAAGATATTGGGGCTGGGACATGGGGAGGGAATGGAGTGCGATGACGCGGCGGCGGTGGCGGCGGGGAGGTCGCCGGAGAGTGTGTTGATGGTGGGGTCGCCGGAGAGTTGGATGAAGAAGAGGAAGGAAAGTGGTGGGTGCGGTGGTGGGTCTACGTGGGAAAAGAAAGTGAAGTTCTTGGTGAGGCTTAGATCTTTGACCAAGTCTGATTCGGGAAGAAGGGGTGTATGACTATTTGAATTATGAGTCTTTTGAGATATGGACTCTACATAAAGTCTAACGTGACAAATGATATATATTATTATAGATGTTTGATGTGTATCATATCATATCATCTCCTTGATGGAGCAATTTTTGGGGTTTTTTTTTTTTTTTTTAGACTTTTGAGGTAGTACTTGTTGGTGTAAAAATGTTTAATTTCAACTATGTTTATGATGTACCTGTTGCAAATTAATAACAATTTCTTTGTTACGGATGGCAAATTGTAAAACTGTCTAGTAGTATGTTTCTTTTTCTGTCAATTACTTTACCTAACCATATCATTTTGCATTTCAAAGGGTTTGGTGATGCGGCTATACATGTATAAGTCATTCGTGTGATAAATTCTACACTTTGTGACCTTATTGATAACGTGGGTTTGAATTGAATCTATTGAAATCGGATCCTTTGGGCTTAAGATCATTCCATCCACACATTACACCCCAAATTATTTTTTTTGATAATTTTGTTTAATTGGGGTTATAATTATCTTGAGCTTTTTGTTGTAGAAAATTTAATTTTGCTTGATTTTGGTATTGGACGTTTGTTGCAAAGCAAATAGTAAATAGTTTGAACTTCCTATATTTTTTTTTGGGAGGATGTTTGGTAATATATACTATTTTTGCTTTATTTTACTATTACAGATAAATAAAATGAGAATAATAATAAAAGAATATTTATATGGAGTAGAGAAAGAATAAAGCATAAAGATTAAAGGGTAGGACGTCATGAGATGTATTTTAAAAGTATAGGGAACTTAAAAAAAAAATTATAAAAAAAGTGACTTTTCTTTCAAAATTTATCTAAACTTTATAAACCATATTTGAACGCTCTTAGAATTGAAATTATGGAACTCATCTTCCATTTTTCTTGTTCAAAATTTACTTAAATCTTATTATGAACAATGATTTATAAGGTTCTAAGCTATCTTACAAATCTTGGGGGTGACTTTGTAATGAACTTGTAAAGTAGCTTATCAATATCACTAAAAAAAATTTAAAATTTGTTGATGCATGTAAATGTTCTTGTCAAAATGTTGATCATAGATGTGATATATTCCATCTTGCTTAGGAAAGGATGTATCTGTTAATAACTAGATATATCTATACCAAAGAGTCCCAAAGGATATAACTCATTGCAAAATAAATTTAATGTTTTATATATGAAGCAACTCATTGCGGTTATATTTTATATATTATGATGCACCATAGTATAGTTTGATCACCCATCAAGACCAATGAGAATATACCATATTATAGTGTGATCACTCATCAAGACCAACGAGGATATACTATAAAATAGTGCGATTAAGGATTGACAATGGGCCAAGTAGAGCCGGCCCAACTCATTTTTACTTGGCCCATGGGCACAATGGGCTAGACATAGTGAGTTGTTAACTAATTAATAGACTGGGTTGGATTGAACAGAAAGAGAAAACCTAGCTCATGACCTTACCCATGGGCAATGCCTATTTCATTTTTAGTGAGCTTGGCTATCCTGTTGAGCCTAATAGGCTACTCATGAGCTTACGTTAGCATCTTATTTTATTATTTTTTATAATAAGGCAAGAATCAATATATTACTTTTAAATGAAAGAATTAAAAATTAAAAAACTTATTTTAAATTTTTTTTAACGATAAAATCTATTTAATTTTTTGTTTTGATGATGGAAAGCTATTTAAAATTTTTTATTAAGGCTTTAAATGGTTTTTTTTTTTTAATCTTTTAATGAAAAAAAAAATGTCAAAGGATTAATTCAAGGTTGCTAGATTACTTAAAAATATATAGTTAGTAAACTAAGTTTAACACAATTACTTTAAGTATTTTAGTAGTTAGGAGAGTTAACTTAAGAAATTCCTCTATAATATGTCAAGATCAATTCCCTATATTCCTCCTATATTTTTTTATTATGAATTTTGAGTTACCAAATTGGGCAATGGGTTAGGCCTACAACCTAACCCACCAGGTTAGTGGGTTACCCATGGGCCTTAATAACAACGAGTCAAGCCATCAATTATCCTGGTGTGCCTTCGGGCTACTGGATTGAGCCTTAGGCAAGGGACTATTTGGTAACCCTTAAGTGTGATCATTAGCACTATCCAGCGGTTCAATGACCCACCCAAACCGACGGGGTCCGGCAGACCCGAAGCCCAGCAGGTGGACCCAAAACCCATGGTCGGTCGGATTCAGGTCTTTCTCTAACAAAAACCGATTATTCGATTTAGGTAGCTGGTTAAGGAATTAAAAACCCGTATTACCTAACTCGACTGATAGTTTTAGATTTTTAAAAAATATATATTATTTTTTTGGTGAACATGTGAAGACTGAAGATTGATAAGACTAAAGCACTGACTTGTTAAGTGTTACACGCTAACTAAAACTTACATGCAAAAGCCAAAATCAACCAAAATCAAATTAGGAGATTTAGAACGGCTAAATTTCAAATCAAAATCAGAGTCTTCCACAGTTCCACTTCCCTGTGAGTCCTTACTCCTTAGACTTAGCTAGTTACCCTTAATCCTCATCTCACTCTCTCAAGTCTCTAGTCTCTCTAGTCTCAACTCCTCACTTCACACTCTACCCACTCCTCTCCAAATGGACCAAACCTTAGTTGATGCTGCTGCCGCCTTACACCACACCTGACAATGCTGCTTCCTCGCCTCACTTTCTTCCCTTTTCATCTCTCTTTTTCTCTATTTTGTGATATGGATTTATCATCTTGTTCAAATGATTTAAAACTTAAAGATTAAGACCAAAGATTAGGGACCAAAATTGACCAAGAGATTGGATTCAAAGATGACACCCTAATTTTTTTGATTTGATTTGTTGGGTCAAAAACTTGAGTTATTACTTTTCTAAGTGTGATGGTTACACGTTACAAACATTATAGTTAGTTAGTTTTTTTTTTTTTTTTTTCTTTGTCTTTTTTCCTTGGGTAGGCTGGACCTTATGGTGGTCCTATTTGTATCTACCCAGTTTTATTCCTCTTTTTTTTTTTTTTTTTTTTTTTAATGATCAATATACTTATATCTTCACTGTAAATTTATAAATTAAAAATTAAAAAAAAAAAAAAAAAAAAAAGATGAACCCCTAATTTAAAAAGATGAAATCCAAACACTTTTTTTCTTTTTTATCTGATTGTATTTTATTGCTCATTTGTTTGATTCATTTTGCTTTCTTAACTTAAAAAATTGAAACCCTAATTTTATACAAAAAAAAAACTTGCTGTCACTCAAACTAATGCTAAGGCACTTCCACTTAAACCTAAAGGTAAAGGCAAGGTGAGTGAGATAGCTGCTAGTTGTGGCAATAATAGGAAAAAGTCTACTACTTGGGATCATTTTGAAAAAATACAGATAGTAAGAGTCATTTTAAGGCTGTTTACAATTATTGCTAAAAAACTTATCGTGCTATAGTAAGCGGCATGGTACTACTAATTTATTGAATCATGTACCAAATTGTGTTAAGAACTCTAATAGAGATGCACTTAAATGGCAACAAACCTTGGCGTTTGAACCCAAAATGAATAAGGAGAAAAGGTTTCTGCTTGTACCAATAGCTTTTATTGTTGAGGCTTTTAGAAAGGCACTCACTGAAATGATTATAGTAGATGAGTTGCCTTTTAGGTTTGTTGAAAGGTAAGAGTTTCAAATATATTCAACAACCTTACAACCTAAGTTGCGAATTAGAGATATCCCATCTCATCAAATTGTGGCTAGGGATGTCATTGACATTTATGGTGTTGAGAGAGAGAAACTAAAGGAAGCCTTGAAGGGTTGTAGATTGTGCCTTAGGGTGTGTTTGGTTGGGGTGAAAACAATGAGGATGGAAAATAGGGACGAAAATGATGTTTTCCACTGTTTAATTAAGGAAAGAAAATAGGAGAGACAGAAAATAGGGGAGAAAGTTTTCCCTCCTAGGCCCACTTTTTTTATCCTCCCAAATTTGAAGGAAAATGAAGAGGGAAAAGTGATGAGAAATGCATTTTACACAAATACCCCCCACTTTATTACACTCACCTACCCCTCTCACTTTCCCACTATTATATAACTAGAACATAATGGTCAATTTATATATACTACATTTTTCATTCTCCCCTTTTTCTCTCTAACCCAAAAAAAAAAAAGTTTCCACCCTCCCACTTTTCCACCCCTCTAACCAAATACACATGAGGGAAAATCAAATCTTTTCTATCCTCCCACTAATTTTCTATCCTCCCACTTTTCCACTCTTCCAACCAATCGGACCCTTACTACAAACACATGGACTAGTATTTAAAATCTGAATTATATGTCCCTCACATATCATTTTATTGACGATAATTGGAACTTATATGAGAGAATTCTAAATTTTTTCAAATCGAATACCATAAGGGGGAGAATATAAGCAGAAAGATTGAGATGTGTTTGCGTGAGTAAGGTGTTAATGGCATATTCATCTTGACAGTGGATAATGCTTCCTCAAATGGTGCTACCATTAAATTTTTACAAACAATAACTAAAGAGTGGAAGGGAACTGTTTTAGAGCAGGAGTTATTGCACATGAGGTGTTGTGCACATATCCTAAATCTAATTGTGGGGAATGGTTTGAAAGAAAATGATGCATCCATTGCTAAGGTTCATGAAGCGGTGAGGTATGTGAAATCCTCACCAAATAGAAATCAAACTTTTAGGAGTTTTATGGAGAGATTAGGTATTGAATCCAAGTGTTTACTTTGTCTAGATGTACCTACTAGGTGGAACTCTACATACCTCATGTTAGATATTGCTGAAAGATTTGAGAAAGTGTTACGAATAGACTTTGAGGATGATAGCTATTCTTCATACTTTATGAACAAGGAAAATAGTGGTGGTTTGGGATCACCTAGTGGGGTTGATTTTCAAAATTGTAGGACATTTGTAGGTTTCTTAAAAAAATTTTACAACGCAACAAAGAAGTTCTCTGATTCTTTGTATGTTACTTCAAATACCTTCTTTGATGAGATGTTTGTGATTCAAAAGAATATTGCTTATTTAATTAAATCTCAAAATCATCTCTTGAAAAACATGACAACTAAAATGGAAGCTAAATTTGAAAAGTATTGGGGGAAAGGGGATAAAATTAATTATCTTTTGTATATGGCCATGGTTCTCAATCCAAGAAAGAAAATGAGATTTTTGAAGTTTTCTTTTTCTGAAATGTATGGAGATGAAGTGGCTGATGAGATGATTGATTTGGTGAGGAAGACCTTAGATAGGTTGTATGATTATTACTCTTCTGTTGATTCACCAAATGTGATAGTACCAAGTGGGAGTGAGAGGACACATAGAGAAGGTGATACAATTGGTTGTACTGATCCATATGCAATGGTTAATTCTCAATATGAGTGTTTCTTGGAGGTTGAGAAGTCCATAAGGTGTAGCAATAAGATTGAAAAATATTTTGGCTGAAAATTGTGAAAGTAGAAGAGATGTGAAATTTGAGATTTTGAGGTGATGGAAAGCCAATTCGGATAGGTACCAAGTGCTGTCCAAAATGGTCAAGGATGTGCTAGCTGTACCTGTTTCTACAGTTGCTACTAAGTCAGTATTTAGTACCGGATGGTGCATACTTGATCCATTTTGAAGTTTACTCTCTCCTCTCATGGTTCAAAATTTTGTTTGTACTGAAATCTAGCTACAAGCCCTTGTCCCAATTTCTTTTCGCAAATCAAAGAATGAGGTGAAGGCATTGGAGGATGAATTTCATAACTTAGGTAATATGTTTAACTTCCAAACTTTTTGTCTATTAAGTGTTATTGAATGTGTCATATACTTGAGCAAAATTTAATTTATTGCCTTCATTTTGTCTTTTCTAGTTTTGAATCAAGCAACAACAGCAACAAGTTCTAGTTCTTGCTCAAGCAAAGGTGATACCCGTACCACAGTTAATATTGATGAATGATCACTAACTAGGTATGTTTCTGCCCTTGTAATTTTTGTTATATTGGTGACTTCCATTTCGGTCATTCTATAACTTTTGTTCTTTGTCTTTATATATTATTAATAATTATTTTTTTCCCCTTGTATTGTAGAAGGAAGGAAGGTCGCATTTTGAAAAGGAGGAAACACTTTGGATATATTTTGGAAGCTTTTCTGGACAAATATATAATTTTTCTAACTATACATGAACTCTTGCTTATCGGAAGGAAAACCTAGCATCTCTGTAGGCTTTTCTTTCTATAAGTTATGGACTTGTTAACTATAGATAATAGAGTAGTTCTTTATAACTTTAGGAAAGCTATTTTTAAAAAATACTTATAGTATTCACAATTGTAACTAATTATATATACTACTGGGAATATGGCCTACTGCCTTAGCGGTTTACTACCTTACAAACTTGCAGTAATTGCCTCTATGGCTTACTTTATACATACATACATACATACATACATATATATATATATATATATGGAATTAAAAAGATGTTCTAGCATCTGTAGCAATGCTTGTTGTGTGGTTCTGGAAATTTATTTGATGTGTGGAATGGTTGACAAGTTTAATATGTGTTCAGATTGACTTTTATATGCCTAAGTTTGTTGAGGCAATTTTGAGGTACTGCCAGTGCCCAGGCCCATAGGCTTAGGCAATTTTGAAAATATTTGTTACTTGTATTGTGTGGATGTTTAACATGTGGTAAAAAATGGTAATTTGTGCATTTTTATTTGTTAAATATTTTGCCCAGGTTTTACATGCTACTCTATGTATTTTTTGTTCCCAATTGTCAATAAGTGGGTACTGGGAAGTATAAATTTGGACAAATATTACTTCAAGCAAAGCTTGATGGCCCATTTTAAAGGGTATAGGCCTACTAGGAAATATTAATTTGGACAAATATTGCTTCAAGCAAAGTTAGAAGGCCCATTTTAAAATAAATAAAGTAAAAAGAGGCCCAATCTGATATAACAAATTCAAAATTTTTTAAATCCTTGTTATTTAGAAAACCCATCAATTTTGGCCAAAAAGGCCCAAAAAAATAAAATCCAAGAAAATCTACAAATTTGACCCAATTCACGGTCCAGACCTGCCAAACTGTTGAATCCGGCCCACCCCAACCAATGATCCGAATCGTTGGGTTTGACCCATATGCACGGTCGAGTATGAGTCAATTTTTCAGCAACCCGACCCAAGCGGGTCTAGTGCAAGTTAGGCCTAAATTTAAGCTGACCCAACCTGTGGACAGCCATACTGATCATCCATCATGACCATACACGGACAAAAATAAAGATTTAGGCAAAGAAATAGGTAACAAAGTTTCAGAGAGACCGAAGCTACCTCAACACACTCTCCAAACTTTATCCCTTGCCAAAATCAATCTGATGGCCTCCCAAGCTCTATAGCGTTGCTGCTTTGATCTAATATTTGTTCTCCAAATTATATCGGCACTCCAAAAAAGATGCACTAATCGCAACATCCAATTGATCTTGGAACTCCTTCCGACGCTAATTATGATGACTGCCGCCTTGGGAAGATGAATCAGTGCACGACTGATTTGTGTGCGTGAGAGAGATTATTGAAAATCGCATAATAAAATATTTTTTCCAGCACTGTATTGCAAAATTTTGAACAATAATACAAAGCGAAAATTTGTTGACACAACTTTTATGTTACAATTTTTGTTACAGCCCTCGTGTAGCTAAACAATGATAATATATATATATATATATAAATAAAAGAGTAACGAATTCATGTTAAAGTGATAAATATACACTCAATAATATGTCACATCAAAATTTTAGTCAAAAGTGTGGTTTTAAATTTCTAATAACACTCTATTATCGAGGCTTTATTATTCTCCCTTTTTTTTTTCTTTTTTCTTTTTTATGTGATTCCTCCTAGCTACAACTCAACAATTTGGGTATAAAGATCATTTGCAAAACTAGAGGTGGGTGCTCAAGGCTCATGAATTCACCCAAAAATTTATGTGATAGCTTTAAAAGTTATAAACCATCATTTATCCGCTCTTTTTAGGATATCCATTCTCTTTAGTCTTTGATTAGGACTCTGATTCAAACATATATAAAGAGAACATTGAAAGTAGACATGAGCAGAACAAAGAACAACGTTCATGTTTGCTTAAAACATGACACTGGAAAAGTTGGACATAATATTATGCCTTTGATGTTTCCTAATTAAAACGCATTTAATCAATTTTCTTTAGTTAGTTTGTGATTATGAGTAAAAAGGTACTCTTAAGCCCTAATGACTGACTAAATAAAATATTGATTGATTGATTCCATAGTGACGATCAAGAGATGCATGCCCTCACTGTACGTAGTAATAAAAGATGGGTTTCTTTAGTAGCTCAATGGCTTAAATATTTATAAATTATGATAACTATCAAGTTTCGGTTTCGCAAGCTAGCGAGAAGTTGGAAAGACGGTTTTCATTCTCATATATCTACTATTTTCATTAATTTTTTACATCCAATTTTTCTTGTTAAAATGTGAATATTATTGTATCTATTATAATTTTTTTTTTTTGAGAAATAATTACAACATACTTTTAATTCTACAACTCAAACCCTTTCTCCCTTAGACTCCCAAGCACTTTGTACATAAGGAGGTGCCAATTCAGCTACAAAACCTTTGACTATTATGGATATTAGTGTGCAGATTTGTATATATACATGAGTACAATTAAAAATAATCACAATTATACAATTTAAACTATACATGGTATTAGCTTACACTTTTGTAAAACCATATATTTCTAAAATATGTAATGGTTTCTCATTATATATATATATATATATGTTAGGTTTAAGTTACACCTAGTGTAACTCTACTCAATATTTTTTAATTGGATGCAAATTTTGACAAATTTACCGTTAGATTACATTATTTTCGTATATTTTTCATGCTTGCAAGATTTCAAGGTGATCAAAAATTAAAAGTCATGCCATCAATCAATTTTTTAAATTCAAGTTTTTGTTGTTTAAAATAATGTAAAAGATGAGTCTATAAATTAAATGGTAAATAACATCTAATTGACATGAAAATTGGCATGATTATTAAGAACATATAAAATATGTAATTTAACGGTGGGATTTTCAAAATATAAATTTTATAATAAGTTATTGGGTGGTGTAACATTACTTAAAGTTACATCATGTGTAACTTGAACCCAATCTTATATATATATATATATATTTGATTTGAGACTCTTTGGTTTTTGTATTTAATAATTCACTTGCCACAAAAATTAAAAACTTAGATGGACATGTGGCAAAAAATTGAACTCCAATTGAAATTCAATTTAGAAATTAATTGGATTTGGACTCTTCAATTTTTACACTCAATAATTCACTTTGTACAAAATTAAAAATTAAATAAAACACGAGGCGTAAAATTGAGAATCTAGTTAAAATTTAATTAATTTTATCTGAGTCTTGTCTATATATGTGTATATATGTGTGTGTGAGAGAGAGAGAGAGAGAGAGAGAGAGAGAGAAATAGTGAAGGTGAACTATTGTCAAAGAATAAAACGAGATATATAAAGAATTTTGCAAATAATAATTTATTAATGAGCGGCAACGATAACAAATAACGATGACTATACAATACCGTACTATGTATGGTGAAGCTACGTGATTACACCAATTACAAGGATGAAGCTTATGCAATTACACCAATCAGGTTGCTTTAAAAGTTATAACCTATCGTTTAGCCCCCCCAAAAAAAAAAGTTAATAAACTGTCATTTATCCACTCTTTAGGTATATCCATCTTTTTAGTCTTTAGTGAATTAGGACTATTTGATTCAAACATAAAGAAACATTGAAAGTAGACTTGAACAGATCAACAGAACAAAGAACATCTAAAAACGTGACACTGAAAATTTGGACATAATATTTATATCATTGATGGGTGTGTTTGAATAAAACTTATTGTTGCTAAAACTGAAAACTGAAAACTGAAAACACTGTAGCAAAATAATTTTTAAATCTGTAAATAGTTCCGTGGAACCTATTTTTAATATTTTTTATTACATAAACAGTGCATAAACAGTATGTGAACAGTGTATGCACGGTTCATGCACAGATTTTTTTTTGTCTCCCAAAGTCAAAAAATGCGGCAAAAAAAAGAAGAAGAGGAAAACGCATTTGCTGAAACGTAAACACGGAATCCAAACCCCACCGATGTCTCCTAATTAAAACGTGCGGTCAATAAATTTTCTTTGAATAGATTTTGATTGAGACTTTTAATAACTCCCATCAAAAAAAAAAAAAAAAAAAGACTTTTAATAACTAACCGATGAAGCAGTAAACAATGACTATTCAACACCTAATGTGACGAATGAAGCTACATGATTACACCAATCAGAAGGATGAAGCTTATGTGATTACACCAATCAAGTATTCCATTAACATTAATCGTAAGCTGTGGTCAAATTAAAGCTAGCGCAGCCACAAACATCTTGGAATAATATACAAACGCACATTTGGGGGACCTAGTCTACTGTACCTGGTCTTCTCCGTGCTCTCCAAGCTTTGGACTCACTCCCATTTTTCATAGTCCGTCACTGTCCCTTACTTACTCTACAAGCTAATGGACTCATTGGTATCACAATAAATAGAGCATCTTAATTTCCTCAATTCCCATCCATTTCAAACTTCTGCTAAAGAATCCACAAGCCTCTTCGCCTGTTCAAAACTTTTCAAGTAAACACAATGGCTCTTTTCTCAGCCTTGATCAAATGTTTCGTGCCTTCCTCATCGTCACAGGTCTCTGATGATGCCATGAAAGCAGACTCTTCAGAGAAACCCAAAGGCAAAGGCAAATCAAAATCATCTGGAGCTCCCATTGTACTATCCTACTTCCCAGTTAATTCTAACCTCTCCCGCTTGTAGTGATCATATATTACAAGTTGTTGAACTGGAAGATGGTATGGTTATACCAATTTCCATGCAGTCTGCAGAAATCTATAACTGTGTTAGAAACTAATTTCTGGGACTGGGAGCACGGGAATATGTAAAATATGGATTGGAGATTTTCATGGGCGTCTTAGTATGTAGATTGTTCATTTGAGAGTGCGATCTGTAAATAAATAAAGCATGAAGAAGATGTTGCCATGCATATTTATCTGAATTGGTCAAAGCCATTTTTTTTTTTTTTTTAATTTGTGGCAAGAATAATATTCAATTTTGATTTACAATACGTATTTTTCAATAATTTATTGTATTGCACTCACAAATTTATTGTAATTGTGACTATTTTTCTTTATATTTACGCATAACTTGACTTTAATTTTTGAAAAAAAAAAATATATATATATATATATATATAAGTATTATTTAAAAGAGCATTAAATGCATGTGAATTAACGATTTCGGAGATGGAAAACTATATCATCCTACCAAAAGATGATAAAGGAAAAGCAATATATATTGAGGGGACTGACGAATCCGTCTCATATGGACGATCCCATCGATATAGACGAGGACACCCTCAGGCAAGACAAACAAATACCCACATTACTAACGAAGACAACCAGGCCATTCAATGCAGTTAATTATAGATGGAGCGGTTACAGAACCAACTGTATGAGCCACTGGAGCATATTGAAGCCACATTATAAGGTACAAAAATGTTACCAAGAGGGACATTAAGGCCACCATAACTGCCCCAACGGCTAGAATCTAGGAAAACATATAAAAGACCCTCACAGTGTCAACACAAGTTACCAAAAATATACTCAAATAATTAATTTCATTGCTATTTCTACGGTTCTATTTTCATTTACAAAGAATTACCTTGTACTAACTTTGGCATCGGAGACGTTGTGGTAGGCACCACACCAGTGACCATTTTGAGGATACATTCGAACAGGTTGGCAATTGGTTCCATCTACCCATTCTGACTAACGAACTTACGCTTCATCAGTTTGGCGCCATCTATGGGGAACTAAGCATTTTTTGTATTCTAGTCCAAAAACACAGTTTCTACTTTTCAGATGGAGTCCAATCAAGATTCTGCAGTCTTGGCTCAGCAAGTCCAAGCACTTGCGGCCACTGTTGGAGAACTTACTAGACATAATCAAGAAATGAAGCTACGACTTCAACAAGAGGAGAATCGGTCCAGGGGCAATCCAAAGGATGAAGGAGACAACCATAGAAGAAGTAATTAGCAAAGACCTACCACTCCTGATGAATAGAATTCAAATCTTCTCCGAGAGATGAGGAAAGAGATGGACAAGTTGAGAAATGCCATCAAGGAGAGAACTGACCGGAGCGTGGATAGAATGGTCAAAACCATGGATTCGTCGTTCACTACGGTAGTCCTAGAGCGCCTAGTACCGAGGAAATTTCGTCTTCCTCAAATTGAGCTGTTTGACGAGCTAAAAGACTCTCAGGATCACCTTAATACCTTTAAAACGACGATGGGCCTCCAACAACCCCCTAACGAGATACTATGTCGTTCCTTCCCCACTGCTCTCAAAGGAGTTGCAAGGGAATGGTTCAAAAAGTTGCCAACGTCGTCCATTGACAACTTTGACCAGTTGAGCAACACCTTCTTGCATCACTTCATTGGGGGGACAACATCCTAAGAGGCCAGTAGATTACTTACTTACCATTAGGCAGGGAGAGAAAGAAACCCTAAGGTCTTACGTTAAGCGCTTCACACGTGAGACCTTTGAGGTGGACGAAGCTGACGACAAGGTACAATTGACAACCTTCAAAGTAGGATTGAGATCCAGAGAACTTGTGGCTTCACTCGCAAAAAATCCTCCAAGGATGATGGCAGAGATGCTCCTGAAAGCACAAAAGTACATAAATGCTGAAGACGCATTAGCTGCCATAAGGGATGTAGAGAAGCTAAGGGACAAGGGGAGGAAGGACGATCAGCGTAAGGGATAAAAGAGGGAACGTCCAGATCGTCAGACCAATGACGGGAACAGAAGGAAAGATGATAAAGGCTCTCAGACGGTAAAATTTACCTCTCTAATTATGCATGTTGACAAAATTTTAATGCAGATTAAGGACAAGCACTTCCTTAAATGGCCAAGGCCATTGCATTCATCTCCCAAAGTTTGTGACTAGAATAAGTACTGCCGGTTTCACAAGGATCATGGTCACTATACCGAAGATTGTCGAGACCTTAAAGAGCAAATAAAAGAGTTGATACGGAAAGGAAAGTTACAAAGGTATGAGAAGAAAGGGGAGTCTAGCAGACTTAGGGATGGTAACAAAAATTAGAGGGAATCCTTATCCAGAGATGAAGATAACACCTCCCAGCCTTCCCAAGATATTATCGGGGAAATAAATACATTAGTCGGAGGATTGTTCTTGGGTGGGTCATTCAAATCCCTCAGGAAAGCATGTCAAAGGCAGGTGAACAACGTCTACATGATACCTCTGTCCAAGCAAAGACGGACAGACTAGGATATGTCTTTCAATGAAGCAAATGCCAGGGGAGTGAAACAGCCTCACAATGATCCTTTGGTCATAATGCTGACTATAAAGGGATTCAACACCAAAAGGATCCTTGTAGACAACGGTAGCTTTGCAAACATCATCTACCTCCCCGCTTTTCAACAATTGAAGTTAGATCCAAAGAGACTGCGCTCATTTGACTCCCCTCTCGTCAGTTCCAGTAGAGACAGAGTATATCCCAATGGCATAGTGACGTTGATAGTAACAGTGGGGACTTACCTAAGGTAGTTAACTCGTCAGCTAGACTTCTTGGTGGTAGATTGTCCCTTATCTTACAATATGATAATTGGAAGGCCCACACTCAACAAATGGAAGGCAGCCACATCCACCTATTGCATGAAGGTGAAGTTCCTAACGAATAGCAGTGTCGAAGAAGTAAAAGGGGATCAGGTCTTAGCTAGAGAATGCTACCAAGCCGTCTTGGCTACGAAGCAGAACCACACATGAATGATTGAAGAGAAAGAAGAAGACAAAATGGAAGCCCTGGAAACAGTGGAACTGGACAAAGGAGAGGCAACCAAGACGACGAGGATAGGGACGACGCTAAGTCTTGAGATGAAATTAAGGCTCGTCCAGTTCCTAAAAGAGAACCTAGATGTCTTTGCCTGGAGCCACGAGGACATGCTAGGCATATCCCCAAAAGTCATTCAGCATAAGTTGAGCATGGACCCAGAAAGGAAACCCGTCAAGTAAAAACAAAGAGTCTTTACTCCAAAACAAGACCAAGTGGTTACAGATGAAGTTAACAAATTGTTGACGACAGGGATCATCTGGGAAGTATACTATCCTAATTGGCTCGCAAACGTCGTCCTAGTGAAGAAAGAAAATGGGAAGTGGAGAATATGTGTGGACTTCACGGACCTGAACAAAGCGTGCTCGAATGATAGTTTTCCTTTACTGAGGATAGACCAACTTGTGGATTCTACCACCGAACATAAGTTGCTGAAGTTCATGGATGCTTTCTTAGGATACAACTAGATAAAAATGGCTAAGGAAGTTTAAGAGAAGACTGCTTTCATCATAAGCCAGGGGCTCTATTGTTATAAAGTAATGCCTTTTGGATTAAAGAATGCAGGAGCTACTTACCAAAGGTTAGTGAACAAAATGTTCAGCAAACAGATTGGCAGGAATATGGAAGTATACGTGGATGACATGCTCATCAAGAGTAAGGAAGAACTTGCCTATCTGGATGACCTGAAGGAGACGTTCGCTACCCTTAAACAATATCAAATGAAGTTGAATCCTAATAAGTATGTCTTTGGTGTAGCTTCAGGAAAATTCTTAGGATTTATGGTGTCCCAAAGAGGAATAGAAGCAAACCCGGAGAAGGTGCAAGCCATAATTAACATGGCATCACCTAGGACCGTCAAGGAAGTCCAAAAGCTCACAAGAATAATTTTAGCTCTTAATAGATTCGTCTCTAGAACGACGGACAAATGCCTCCCCTTCTTTAAGACCTTAAAGCAGGCATTCGCCTGGACAGACGATTGTGAAGTAGCATTTCAAGAACTTAAGCATTACCTGAGTAATCCACCCTTCTTAAGTCCTTCCAAGGAAGGGGAAAACCTATATTTGTACTTGGCGGTATCAAATACAGCTATGAGTGCAGCTCTGATTTGAGAAGAAGAAAAGAAATAGCTCCTAGTTTACTACGTCAGCCAAGCTTTCTAAGGGGCTGAGTCCAAGTATCCAAAAATTCAAAAGATTGCATTCGCGTTAATAGTAGCCTCACAAAAACTGAGACAGTATTTTCAGGCAAATCCAATCCTAGTGATGACGGACCAACCCATCAAAAAGTCCGTGAACAAACCTGAAGCAGCTAGAAGAATGGTCTAGTGGGCAATTGAACTCAGCCAATTTGACATCGAGTACCACCCCAGGACAACCATTAAGGCACAAGCCTTGGTGGAATTCATCGCCAAGTTCACTTCCCCGAACGAGGACAATCTCACCAACGAGGACAAGAAATGGACGATACAGACCAATGATTTGTCAGCCAAAGAGGGGGGGGGGGTAGGGGTCATCATAATCACCCCAGATGGAAAAGTACTAAAGTATGGAGTTCAGCTGAAATTTTCGGCCACCAACAATAAGGCCGAGTACGAAGGAATTTTGACAGGATTAAGACTCGGAAAGGTGTTTGGGGTTAAGAACCTGTTAGTCTAAAATGATTCAAAACTAGTAATTGGGGAAATCAAGGGAGAATACGAAGCAAAGGAAGAGAGAATGAAGAAGCACCTCAAGCTGACGAAACATCTGACTCAGGAGTTCGATGAAATGGAATTTCTACAGATACCCAGAAGTCAGAATATGGTGGCAAACGAAGTCTCGAAGATATCATCGTCAAAAGAAGGGGCGACAAACGTGGACTTAATGATGGAAATCCAGAAAAACCCCAGCATTGAAGAAGTTCCAACATTTGCAAACCAGAGCACAAACAACTGGATGACAGCCATCGTATCCTTCCTCCAGGACAGGCACCTCCCTCTAAATGCAGATAAGGCCAGGAAGATCAAGAAGAGGGCAGCTAGATTTACGATCCTCAATGACACCCTATACAAGAGAGGCTTCTCTATGCCTTACTTGAAGTGTGTTAACGAAGGAAAAGCTAAGTACATCCTAGAAGAGATCCATGAAGGAATTTGTGGGGACCATGCTAGTCCTAGATCCCTAGTGAGTAAGATCATTCAAACAGGTTATTTTTGGCCCACTATGCAAGTGGATGCAATAGAGTTCGTCAAGAAGTGTGACAAATGTCAACGGTTTGGGAATGTCCAACAACTTCCGGCAGAGAGATTGACGACAATAATGTCCCCGTGGCCATTTGCATAATAAGGAATTGACATCGTCGGCCCACTGCCCTTAGGCAAAGGTCAGGTAAAATTCTTACTAGTTGCTATTGATTACTTTACGAAATGGGTTGAAGTAGAGCCATTGGTGACCATCACCAAAGTGAGGATCCGAAGCTTCATGTGGAAGAATATAATTTGCAGGTTTGGGAGTTCGAGGACGATCATATCAGATAACGGACGACAGTTTGACAGCCAAGGCTTCAAGGACTTCTGTTAAGGCCTAGGCATCAAGAATCAGTTCTCATCCCCAGTACATCCATAGGCAAATGGACAGATGGAGGTGACAAACCGTACACTACTCAAGATCATAAAAACCAAGCTAGACGACGCGAAGGGTGCCTGGCCAGAAGAATTGCCCAATGTCTTGTGGGCTTACAAAACCACAGCAAGAACCCCGATGGGAGAGATCCCCTTCAGACTCACCTACGACATTGAAGCAGTGATCCTGGTCGAGGTAGGAGTAACCAGTATCAGGCGAGAAGTATTCAACGAAGAAGCCAATGATGATCGTCTACGAGTCAACCTGGACTGTCTAGATGAAGTAAGAGACAAAGCCTGTAGCAGAATGACAGAGTACCAACAAAAGATGACTGACTATTAAATAGAAGGGTAAAACTCAGGCGACTTGACATAGGCAACCTTGTCCTGCACAAGGTAACCCTGGCGACCAGAGATCCTACTCAAGGAAAGCTCAACCCTACATGGGAAGGGCCCTACCGAGTCATCCATTACTCCAGACAAGATAGCTATCACCTGGAAACCTTAGACGGACAAAGACTCTCGAGGCCATGGAACATTAAACACTTGAAGAAATACCATTAATAGATGTAACAATTAAATGTATTCATTATTGAAATTAATAAATGAATTATTCAGCTAACAATTCCATGATGAGCAGATCTAATTCAATAGGAAGTACAAAAATAATGACAAGATCCCTAAAAGGGTGTAAGCCACAAAGGCCAAAAGTGGCTAAGTAACAAGATTCCGCCTAGACGGATGTAAGTTACTGATGACAGCAAGATCTCTAAAAGGGTGTAAGTCACAAAAGCCAAAAGTGGCTAAATAACAAGGTTCCACCTAGACGGATGTAAGTTACTGACAACGACAAGATCCCTAAAAGGGTGTAAATCACAAAAGCCAAAAGTGACTAAGTAACAAGATTCTGCCTAGACAGATGTAAGTTACTGGCGATGAAAAGACCCCTAAAGGGGTGTAAGTCACAAAAGCCAAAAATAGCTAAGTAGCAAGATTTCGCCTTGATGGTTGTAAGCTACTAATGATGAAAGCCAAAAATAGCTAAGTAACTAAACCCTGCATAGACAAATAGAGAGCTATCAACGGCAAAAAGATCCCTTGAAGAGACAAGAATCTTGCAACAAATCAGAATAGAACTCAAAGAGGAATTAGTTCACCAAAGCCTTCGACGAGACCCCCTGCAAAGGTGTCGGTTGCAAAAGATTAATGAAGTAATAGACAAAAAGCACTGACGAAGAAAAGGGAAAGTCACAACTAAAAATTTCTCTAAGCACACAACCTGGACGAACGTAAGATACCACACAGCATATCATAAGCCAACAGGTATGCAATCTCAAAAACAAGTAAGTACGATTAAAAACCAAAAGCAAAGGGCAATTATCATTGTTTTTACATCTAAAGGCCCGTAAACAGTAGGCTAAAAATATTGTCCTCAAGGTAGATTAAAGGAAAATCATTCAGAAATTAGATTTACAAAACTGCCCAAAACATAGTAGGCATCCAAAAAGAAAAGAGAAAATTTTCATTAAGTGTAGGTCCAAGCATCAACAACAGCACCACCATCAGCAAAAGCATCATTGGCTGGAGTGTTCTTAGGGGCCTCAAGCTCAGTGGCAAAAGATTGAGCAGCCTCGTTAGCAGCCATCTCCTAATCCACCTCCTCCAAATCCAGCCTCTCCATATCCACCCCAAAAGGATGCTTTGCAAGATATCTCCTCAGGAGCTCAAAACCTTTAAAATACCAACTGAGGAGCACGGTGTTGTACTCGTCAGTGGTTTGGAAGGCTTCAACAGACCTAGCGGCGATGGTCTTGAGCATCTCCTTAGCTCCCAGAAGCTGCTCGTCCTTCTCTATGGTCAATTGACGCTTGAGTTTGAGGTCATCATTCAGTTTCTGGACTTACTCTTTCAAGGTGGTGGCATCGCCCATGGAGTCAATAAGGTTCTTCTTCAGTGTGGAGTTCTCCACCACTAGAGCCTCCATCCCGGATGTAAAGGACGACACCTTAGCCTCCTGAGTAAAGTACTCAGAACTAAGGTGAAGACTCTCCCCTAACACCTAAAAAGAAGTTCAAGGATGTTAGTATAACGAGAAAATAAAAGAAATTGAAAGTTGCACAAAACAATTTACCTGGACAAGCTTATGGATGTGGCGAACCGCAACGTTATTAAAAGGGACGCCAGATAAGGCCTTCAAATCCGCGACAGTCACAACCTCGTGAGCCCTGTCCACCGTCATCTTCCTGTCATTCTAAACTGTAGATGAACGAGAGTCGGTCTTCTCTTTATTTTTTTTAGACAGCCACGGCCTTTTGGAGATGGGAATGCCATCAATTTCTTCCACAGATGTCCTGGGAGATGCTGTCATCGTCGTCTCACCTACAGAAACGATTGGATTGACAGAGGCAACTGGAGTGATGAAGCCACCCTTCCTAGTGATGCACACTATCTTCTTCCCTAGGTTCGATAGAGGCTCGTCCTTCTTCGACCTCATCTTCACGTACAGATACTTATTGAACTTGGTCGTCATTTCTGCCAGAAGGAAACACTTGTTAAAATAAATAAATAAATAAAAAACGAGAGAGAGAGAATTGGTACCGACGAGTTTAATAGTTACTCTTTTTTCCTTCAATCTCAATATTGTGCAAAACGTAGGAAAACGGGTCAGGACCAAGATGATAAAAAGTAAGAGTCCACGGATTTACCAAGTCGTCCCAACTTTCAATCGTCTTGGCGTACTCAATTTCTTGATCAACGCGTTCCTTGTGCCTACTTTTAAGTCTAGGTCGTCTCTTCACTACAAAAAACAAAGGATAAAAGAAGTCAATGACGATAACAATGAATACGGTCGAACTAAAGCAACGAGAAGAAAAACTGACGCACCTAAAGTCGGGGTTCCCTACCGACGAAGCAACCTCGAAATATCACCCCAATCCCTGCTGAAGGGAGTCTCAAAATCATCACTGGACACAAAGAAAAATCTTGATTTCCAGTATTTGAAGGACGAAGGTAATCCTCTAACAATATTGGTCCTCCTCTCCCAAGGTACCAACTCATAGTATCCATATTCCTTGGACTCTTTTAAACGATATAGGTAGACAAGCTCACCTACCTTAATCATGTCCCCATTAGCAGCCAACCATATTTCCATACAATTAACCACTATCTTCCGCAAGTTGGGCATTAGTTGCCCAGGAGCAATCCTGAAATGACTTAAAAGCTCCATCAGGAAAGGATGGACGAGGAATCTAAGTCCACAAGTGAAGGCAACCTCATAGAAGCACACCTCACCAGGAAAAAAGTGACAAGCTCTATCCTCGTCACTAGGCCAGCAAACACGAACCCTCTCCGAAAACTGAAACATATCCTTGAATCTACCTTCAATTTCAACATCCAGCCCACACGCCTCCTCAAGGGCATGAAAAGCCCTAACCACACAAGGAGTAGAAACAACTGTATCTCCCTCCACTAGATCACCGCTAGACGATAACCCAGTCTCGAGCTCACTAGATCTAACTTCAGACATCGTTCTTCCCTCTCTCTCCTGATCCTTGAACTAGTTAATTGATCGTCATATTAGAGGCAACAACTCAGCCAATACCACACTCAAACTACCACCCTCGAAAACAAAACTTTCAAGGCCTAGGAAATTGCCTAGAGACCCCCCCCCCCCAAGCGTGCGAAAAGAAAAGAAATTGAGGGACAAGCAATCCTAACCTTAGAGTTACTAACCATGAAAATCCAAAAAGAAGCGCAAAGAGGAACAATACAAGCTAAACCCCAAAGAAATCGAAAGCAAGTAAAAGGAAAAAGGAAAGGAGAAGAAGGAAATCAGAAACAATATTGAAACAAAATGAGGAAAGGAAAAGCAGGAAAAGAAAAGGAATGCACCTTAAACAACGGGGGACCAAGGAAGCGCTACCACACGGCACACCCATTCGAAGAAGAATAGCATAATGAGGTTAATGGAGAAGAAGCAATAATTGAAATTTTTTGAGAAAAATGAAAAAAAAAAAAAAAAGAAAGGGAGGGAGGGGTTTAAAACCAAGGCTCGGAAAACGAAAAAAACTAGCGGGAAACCCAATAGTCCCACAAGTTGGAGCATTAACTCCACCAGTCAGCACGTGCCACTTATGCCACGACCTGTGGAGCGCTGCCACTTCGCACTTAATACAGAGCGAAACCCCAAAAGTCATTTGTAGCCTGTAACCCTTCATATTCTATGATTGTCATGACACGTCACGACGAGCACGAAATGGGGGGGCAGCTGACAGGACCGATGAATCCGTCTCATATGGACGATCCTATCAATAGACGAGGACACCCTCAGGCAAGACAGACAAATACCCATGTTACTAACGAAGACAACATGACCAGTCAATGCAGCCAATTATGCATGGAGTGGTTACGTTACCAGCTATGTGAGTTGTTGGAGCATATTGAAGCCACATTATAAGGCACAAAATGTTACCAAGAGGGACACTAAGCCACCATAACTGCCCCAATGGCTAGAAGCTGGGAAAACATATAAAAGGCCCTTATAGTGTCAACACAAGGTACAAAAAATATACTCAGATAATGTCATTGCTATTTCTACAATTCTATTTTCATTTACAAAGAATTACTTTGTACTGACTTTGGCATCGAAGACGTTGTGGCATCGAACAGGTTGAGATTGGTTCCATCTGCCCATTCTGACTGACGAACTTATGCTTCATCATATATCAAATTCAATTTGTATTTTGGCTAGATTTCTAAGAGTGGTTGATATAAAGATATGATGCTCAAGTAATAGTCTAGTGGTAAGTTTGAATCTCAACTCCTCTTCTCCTTTTCTTTATCTATCTTAAAATGATATAAAAAATTATGAAATTTAAAAAGAAAAATCTATTCTTGACTATATCAAACTAGATAAGAAGCATGAACCATGCCCTAAAATTAGAGCCAACCCTTCAACCAAAAAAACAAATTTCTGCAAAAAAATCCCCCCCACCCCACCCCCAAAAAAAAAAACAAAAAAATACAAAAACAAAACAAAAGAGGATCAACTATAGTCTACAGGGCACTCTCCTTGCAAGGAAATTTGGGTCAAACAAATAGAGAGAAGCAAGCTTAACAAGAACCCTACATGTAATAGGACAAGCCTTTTGTGCTTTATGATTATATATGCTAGAAGTGGTGGTTTTAGGAATTTTTTTTAGGGTAGTCATTAAGAACATAAATTATACAAAATCTAATAAAAAGTGAACTTCATATATTGATGACAAAAAAAAAAAAAAAAACACACACACACACACACACACACACACACACATGCGAACACATAAAATCTTTCAATTTTCTCCTATGAATTTTATTTTTTTTGAAATCGTTACATAATAGTCTCATTATTAATATTGCAAGCTACATTTCTTTTAAAATTTTAGTTAAATAAAATTTTTCTTGGACTTTTTTTTTATGTAAGGGATAAATATATTGTTAAGGGGACTAAAGTTTAAGGACAAAATTTGGTTACAAACTAAGTTATAGCACAAGGCTACAACTCTCACTAACCGTTAAATTACATATTCTCTATGTTCTTAAAACACATGTCAAGTTTCATGTTAATCGAATATTGTTTACTATTCGATCTATAAACTTATTGTTTATGTATAATTATTTTAGATTACAAAAACTTGAAATTTAAATATTTGACTGATGACATAGCTATTGATCTTTGATCTTCTTGAAATTTTGCAAGTATAGAGGATATAAGAAGAAAATGTAATTAAATTGTGGATTTGTTAAAATTTACAACCAATAAGAAAAATATTGAATAGAATTGTAGTCTTAACTTACAATCAAGATTGTTACCAAATTTTATTTAAAGTTTAGTTAAGTTGGGCCTAAAAAAAATTATGGTTGTCACAAAGTTTTTTTTAAGGATAAAAAAAATCATAAATTTTTAAAATTTATACATAATAATTTTTTTTTTCAGACCAAGGTGGTCCTATTATCACCCTAGACTCTACATAAAGCCGCCAGTGTATACTAAAAACTAGAATTACTTTTGTAGTCTTGAATTGTAGGTGAGCAAGTAGCTAGTAAACATGTTTTTGTGCTGTTGTTAGGAAAATAAGCAGAACCTCCCTACTCATTCTTGCTTCCAAGCTATTTATTTCCTCCTTCTTGTCTCTATCCAAAAGAAGAACCTTTTTCCACCTTTATATATATTAACTAGCGTGGGTTGCACGTGCAAAGCACATGCTGCCTCTTTAATGAGAAAGTTAATATAGTTTTTTTTTTTTTTTTAATAAGAAGTATGAAATCATGTGCTTAATTTAAAATAACTATTTGAATATCTATTTACTACGACAATTTTTTAGATAAATATATAATATAAGAAAAGTAATTATTTTATTTTGGATTTTCTTGCATTCAAATAGCTCTGAGCATTTGCATATATAAATTGTACTTTTCATATTGATCTCAAATATTATATGTAATTTTTGCACTTCCACAAGCTATTTCCTAAATTCATCACTAGGTCCACTACCATAACTCATCCCGTCCCTAACCTACCTCACGCAGATTTTTCTCATTCCTTTTGGATGATGAGGCGGAGATAAGATACCCCGATTTAAGCTCATCCTCCTCCATTGTTATCTATAGTATTTGTTGATTTGCTTGCACATAAGTAAATAAACTTTAAAAAGGGGCCAAATTAAGGCATAGTATACTCGTGACTGACTTGATCAGTCAAGCTGTTGGTGACTCCGCGGTTTCCAACTGCTACATTTACATAACGTAATTCATTTGTAAGGTTTGGTCAAGCGCAGCCACAAAACCATTTGACTGGTGAGAACCATCAGGGAATTTTCAAATGGCCATGGAGTCATGGACCCACTCTACTTTGTGCTGTCTTCTCCGTGCTTTCCAAGCAAAGAAATTTGGACACACTCCCCCATCTCCCACATATCTCTCTCACTTGCAGTCTCTTCAATCACTATAAAAAAGAGCGTCTTTCCTCAATTCTCATCCATCACACGTTGCTCATCCATTTCTACTTTCTTCTGCTAAAGAAACCACAAGCTTTCTAGCTTCTTTACTACATAAAAAACTTCTTAGAAGTCAAACTACAATGACTCTTTTCTCAGCTTTCTTCAATTGTTTCTTGCCTTCCTCTTTGTCACGTGTCTCCAATGATGCCATGAAAGCAGAGTCTTCAGAGAAACCCAAAAACAATTCCAAATCCAAATCATCATCCGAAGCTCCGATTGTAGTATCCCACTTCACAGTTAATTCATACCTCTCCCGTCTGTAGTATTAAGATACTATATGACTACATGATGTTGAACTGGAAGATGGTTATGTTTATTCAATGCAATCATGAAATTCAGCAGTATCTAAAGCCGGGTTAATTTGAAAAAAATATGTTTCAGATCAAGAAGTCAGAACGTTCGCTGAAAGAATGATGATGAAAATATTTGAAGAGCTTGCAAGGGAAAATATTGTGATTATTGTCAATTATGGGGTTTTTCATGGTGGTCTTAATTTAAGGTGTAGATTGAAGAAAGATGTTTCATTATGTATTCATTTGAATTTGTCAAAGCTTTTATTTATTTATTTCACTGTATTCCATACAATAAGGATAATCAATTAATCATTTACTCAATTTAATTTGCAAAAGCCTTTTTTCTTTTCATTGTCTCCCTTACAATAAGGAAAATCAATTAAAGGGCGAATCCCATCAAAAAAAAAAAAAAAAAAAATTTAAAATTAAAGGGCGAACCTAGAAAAAGGCATGCCAGTTTGGTAAGTCGGCTATATCTAGCTACAATATGGACAAGGTTAGACTAAAAAGATACATAAATTATCCAAATATATGTTACTTATAAAGTTTGGCTACAAAAAATTAACATAATAAAAAAAATTAATATGATTATGTATTTTGAAAATCTAACAGTTAAATGGAACATTCTTTATATTCTTAACACTTATGTTAAATTTCATGTTAATAAGTTATTATTTACTATTTAATCCATAAACTTATTATATATATATATATATATATATATATATAATTTTAGACTACGAAAACTTAAAATTTAAACATTTGATTGATGATATAATTATTTATTTTTGATCTTTTGGAAATTTTACAAATATGGAGAATATATATATATATATATATATAACGTAATCTAATAATAAATTTTTCAAAATTCACATATAATAAAAAGATATTGAGTATAGTTGTAACCATTAACTACAGCCAAGTTTGTACCCAAACTTTTTTTTTTTTAATTGTTCATGGCCTTGATATTTAAAAAAACAAAATTTAGTTACAAAATTAGTTATAGCCTAAGGCTACAATTTCCTTTAAAAACAATAATATTACTACATATTTTAAAAATATAATCGTTGAATTATATGTTCTTTACGTTTTTAATACTCATATCAAATTTTGTGTCAATCAGATATTTTTTACTATATGATCTATAAGCTTATATTTTATTCATAATTTTAAACTACAAAAACTTGCAATTTAAACAAATTTTTAATGACAAAATTATTGATTTTTAATTTTTTATAAATTTTGCAAGCATGAAGAATATAGGTAAAAAATGTAATCTAATGGTGAATTTATCAAATTTCACATCTAATAAAAAGATATTGAGTAAGCTTATAGTCTTAAGCTACAAAATTGTAGCTTAACTTTGTCCAACCAACTTTCAACACTGATTTCATTACATTCATTGTCTGATACTATATTAGTTTAGTATAATTTTGAGAGCCACCCTAGTGAAAGTCGGATTTGAGGCATGTTGTAATACCCCAACTGTTTTTTTTTTTTTAATGATCATCACCGTCATTGTCATTATTATTATAGAGTTAATAAGTATTAAATAACTCATTATATGTTTTGGAAAACTATATTTGATACAATAGAGTGAATTTGTGAAATCAAAATATTCGTGCTTTGTTTGACTCTATTCTATTGTGTATTGTATATAATTTCTTATTAAAGGTGTGGCTCCCCCTATCAATTACATTTTTCAACTTAAGGCTTAATTGGAAAATAGAAATTTTGGATCTTTTCATAAGGTGCAAAGTAGAGTGTGGGAGTTTTTAAGCAACATCAGTAATGCTTAAAGCTTTTAAAGATTTTTAGTTATTTTTATTTCACTTAAGATTTTACAGTATTTTGAAATTATTTCTAAATTATGGATTTTAGTTATTGTAAGAGATTTATTAAATGCATTGTTTATTTGGAGTTTAATTAATTTTGGAAATTAATTATGTTTATTGAGTCATGTAAGATCAGCAAGTTAGTCATGCATCTAAATTCATGTTCCATAAATTTGGGTCATGACACATGTTCACTTTTTTTAATTAGTAAAAAAATAAAAAGTTAAAGCCTCCACTCTTTTATTTATTTATTTATTCTAATGGAGTTTATTACTCTTATGAATATGCATTGTGCGTGCATTTTCTTTTTCCCTAATCAATTTTTTTATTTTTTATTTTTTCCGCAAAATTTTGTTAAGATTTTAGCAGATTCTAAGCGCGCGTGTTTTGATTTTATTCCAAATAGTTGGGTATTAATATTATTTTGTACATTCTTCCTTGCTCTCTCTACGCTAATTTTTTTATCCTATGTCTCTCTCAAAAGAATCAACTCAATTCATCCACCTTCAAAAGTCAAAGAAAACAAAACAAAACAATATAAATTTTAAATATACTTGCACCTGTTTGTCATCTTGGCACCCGGTCATAAATAACTCTTTTTTTTTCTTTTTTTTTTGGAGAAGGCGGTCTTAAATAACTTGATTGCATTACTTTTCTGTTGTTATATTTTCATTAAACAATAAGATTAGTATCAACAAATGAAAAATTAAATTTGAGCATGCTACTTGGTCCACATCGATAGCAGCACAAACAATATGTTTTTTTGTTGCTAATGCTATAGTTAATGATGTACATCAACTAAACTTTTTTTAGTTATCCGTTTGGTAGAGGAGTTTGAGTAATATTGTTTGTATTTTTTTGAAATACGTGTGGGTAAAAAATATTTATAATGTTATTTAAAAACTGAAAATGAGTTGTTTAACCACTCTACCAAACGAAACCAATATTTTTTAAAATAAATTCTGGCACACATAAGAAATTGCGTATCTAATATCTCATATACACAAGAAATTGCGTATCTAATATCTAATATTCATATATCTAATATCTAATATAACTCCCACTGCCTTGGGTTATCTTTGAATCTGATGCTTTGACAGTCATTCAAGCAATTAAAAAATGATAAAGCTATTGAGACAGCATGCTAGAAGAACTGGAAATAGCCAAATCTGGAAGGGCGTTGCACCTCCCTTTGTTCAGTCTTTTCTGCAAACTGATCTGTGTAACTAATTGTATTGTCCTGCTCTGCAGGTTCTCTGTATGACTCTTCTTTGCTATTTTTAATGAATATGATTCCCTTTCAAAAAAAAAAAGACCGTAAGACCAGCGAGAAGCATCTAGGAATGTGCGAACATTTGGCCTTCTCCTTGCTCTCCACGCATCATGGACTCACTAGCAATAGAAAATGCATTTGTCATATATCACACTGTCTCTTGTTTTTCAAGCTAAATCATTGGTCGTTGCCATCTCTGATTTATCATTATTTGGTGTTGGTCACAAAACATGTAGGAAATTTGGAATAATATACAAACGCACATTTTGGGGACCTAGTCTACTGTACCTGGTCTTCTCCTTGCTCTCCAAGCTTTGGACTCACTCCCATTTTTCATAGTCCGTCACTGTCCCTTACTTACTCTACAAGCTAATGGACTCATTGGTATCACTATAAATAGAGCATCTTAATTTCCTCAATTCCCATCCATTTCAAACTTCTGCTAAAGAATCCACAAGCCTCTTCACCTGTTCAAAACTTTTCAAGTAAACACAATGGCTCTTTTCTCAGCCTTGATCAAATGTTTCGTGCCTTCCTCATCGTCACAGGTCTCTGATGATGCCATGAAAGCAGACTCTTCAGAGAAACCCAAAGGCAAAGACAAATCAAAATCATCTGGAGCTCCCATTGTACTATCCTACTTCCCGGTTAATTCTAACCTCTCCCGCTTGTAGTGATCATATATTACAAGTTGTTGAACTGGAAGATGGTATGGTTATTCCAATTTCCATGCAGTCTGCAGAATCTATAACTGTGTTAGAAACTAATTTCTGGGACTGGGAGCACGGGAATATGTAAAATATGGATTGGAGATTTTCATGGGCGTCTTAGTATGTAGATTGTTCATTTGAGAGCAGGGACGGAGCCAGACTTTAGACTTAGGGGGGGGCAAAAAATATGTTAAAAAAATTTCTTGACTTGTAACTAAATGAGATTATCTTATAAAAATTAATGTTTCCATTACTTCGTTTTGTCATTTATTTAATTAATTTTCAAATGTTTCTTCAATTTCAAACCTTATAGCTTGTTGGGTTACACGTGTGAGTGAAGTCCCACATTGAATAAAGATAAGAAGAATAAGTGGTTAATTTAACATAATTGAGCACATACCCATTGGGCTTAGGCCTTTTTTTGGGCTTAGGCCTTTTGGGTTAAAGTGTGTCTCTATATGTTATATTAATTACTCAAGTAAGCTCCCCAATGTGTTTATCTCTCCAACAAGTGGTATCAGAGCTCATGGTGGTGTGCGGCAAAGGTGGTGAGGTGTTCATGGTCCCTACCCAGCAGGGACAGAGAAAGCCTTAATGGTCCACACACAAAAATCCTGGAGAAAAAGAAAAGCCCAACAAAGGAATATTGCAAATGGTGCTAAACAATGATGAGGTGCGAGGTTTCCATGGACATGGACGTGCGGAGTTCCCATGGATGTGTGTGCGGGGTTGACATGTGGTTCCCATGGATGGCGTACGAGAGACTCATGGATGACGCATTAATGAAGTGCCCATTAGTCAAGGGGGAGTGAGTAGGACTTGTTCAAAGCTCACAGAGAGGCAGAGACTCACGTGGTGTTAAATAATGGTATGGTGCGAGGTTCCCATGGACATGAACGTGCGGGGTTCCCATGGATGTGCGTGTAGGGTTGACACGTGGTTCCCATGGATGACATACGAGAGACCCATAGATGACGCGCTGATGAAGTGAAAAGTCCATTAAGCAAAGGGGAAGTGAGTAGGACTTATTCATGGCCCACAGAGAAGTCTTGAAGCCCACAGAGTGGCAGAGACTCACACGTGAGGGGGAGATTGTTGGGTTACACGTGTGAGTGAAGTCCCACATTGAATAAAGATAAGAAGAATAAGTGGTTAATATAACATAATTGAGCACATACCCATTGGGCTTAGGCCTTTTGGGTTAAAGTGTGTCTCTATATGTTATATTAACTACTTAAGGAAGCTCCCCAAGGTGTTTATCTCCCTAACATAGCTCTACTGATTGAGAATTAAGAAAAAAATGTAAACAAAGAGAAGATAAGAAAAGTCCATACCTCAAACATTTTCCCAAAAAAAAAAAAAAAAAAACCTCAAACGTTTCAACTTTCAAGTTAAACCAATTTAATCAGTTAAATATTAGAAGTATTCCCTTAAAAATTAACAGCCACACACATAGTCCTCTTAGTAACATACTCAATAGCTTATGGCCACACACAAAAAAGAGCTAAAAGTGAGCGGGAGTAGTCTAAGTACAAACCTTTCATCTCTCTCAAATAAACATTCTAAATAGAGTAGAGTGAGTAACTTTCCAGATATTATTGGTAAACTTTTTTGAGTTGCCCCCTCGTTCCTCAAGAACAATGCAGAATGGGATGTCAAAGAGGTTTTTATTTATTTATTATATATATATATATATATATATATATATATCTCTCTTACTGTTCAAGGATTTGTTACTTGTTTTTGGGGAATTTGTTTGTTTGACTGTGGAGAGGCCATCAACTAAAGTGATGGACTTTATTTTTCATTTTTTTTTTAAAAAAAAAAAAAAAATCTATTTTAGATGGGTTGTAAGGGCCAATTTGTAAATTGTTGGGGGAGAGGGGTGGCCAAGAGTAATTATCTTGGACCTAAATGTTAAAAAAATTCAGAATATATATACTATTATGTTTTTTTTTTTTTTTAAATCTAGGGGGGGCCATTGCCCCCCTTAGTCAATGAACAGCTACGTCCCTGTTTGAGAGTGCGATCTGTAAATAAATAAAGCATGAAGAAGATGTTGCCATGCATATTTATCTGAATTTGTCAAAGCCTTTTTTTTTTTTTTTTAATTTGTGGCAAGAATAATATTCAATTTTGATTTACAATACGTATTTTTTAATATTTTATTGTATTGCACTCATAAATTTATTGTAATTGTGACTATTTTTCTTTATATTTACGCATAAATTGACTTTATTTTTTGAAATATATATATATATATATATATATATATAAGTATTATTTAAAAGAGTATTAAATGCATGTGAATTAACAATTTCGGAGATGAAAAACTATATCATCCTACCA
Source organism: Quercus variabilis (assembly GCA_030445155.1). Taxonomy (NCBI): domain Eukaryota; kingdom Viridiplantae; phylum Streptophyta; class Magnoliopsida; order Fagales; family Fagaceae; genus Quercus; species Quercus variabilis. The sequence goes on along the minus strand of CP129448.1, from coordinate 662,040 downwards.
AAAGATGATAAAGGAAAAACAATATATATTGACGGGACCGACGAATCCGTCTCATATGGACGATCCCATCGATATAGACGAGGACACCCTCAGGCAAGACAAACAAATACCCACGTTACTGACGAAGACAACCAGGCCATTCAATGCAGCCAATTATGCATGGAGCGGTTATAGAACCAGCTGTATGAGCCATTGGAGCATATTGAAGCCACATTATAAGGTACAAAAATGTTACCAAGAGGGACATTAAGGCCACTATAACTGCCCCAACGGCTAGAAGCTGGGAAAACATATAAAAGACCCTCACAATGTCAACACAAGTTACCAAAAATATACTCAAATAATTTCATTGCTATTTCTACGGTTCTAATTTCATTTACAAAGAATTACTTTGTACTGACTTTGGCATCGGAGACGTTGTGGCAGACACCACACCGGTGACCATTTTGAGGATACATTCGAACAGGTTGGCGATTGGTTCCATCTGCCCATTCTAACTGACGAACTTACGCTTCATCAGTTTGGCGCCATTTATGGGGAACTAAGCATTTTTCGTATTCCAGTCCGAAAATGCAGTTTCTACTTTTCAGATGAAGTCCAATCAAGATTCTGTAGTCTTGGCTCAGCAAGTCCAAGCACTTGCGGCCACTGTTGAAGAACTTACTAGACATAATCAAGAAATGAAGCTACGACTTCAACAAGAGGAGAATCGGTCCAGGGGCAATCCAGAGGATGAAGGAGACAGCCACAGAAGAAGTAATTAGCAAAGACCTACCACTCCTGATGAATAGAATTCAAATCTTTTCCGAGAGATGAGGAAAGAGATGGACAAGTTGAGAAATGCCATCAAGGAGAGAACGGACCGGAGCGTGGATAGAATGGTTAAAGCCATGGATTCGTCGTTCACTACGGTAGTCCTAGAGCGCCTAGTACCGAGGAAAATTCGTCTTCCTCAAATTGAGCCGTTTGACAGGCTAAAAGACCCTCAAGATCACCTTAATACCTTTAAAACAACGTTGGGCCTCCAACAACTCCCTAACGAGATACTGTGTCATTCCTTCCCCACTGCTCTCAAAGGAGTTGAAAGGGAATGGTTCAAAAAGTTGCCAACGTCGTCCATTGACAACTTTGACCAATTGAGCAACACCTTCTTGCATCACTTCAATGGGGGACAACATCCTAAGAGGCCAGCAGACTACTTACTTACCATTAGGCAGGGAGAGAAAGAAACCCTAAGGTCTTACGTTAAGCGCTTCACATGTGAGAGCTTGGAGGTGGACGAAGCTGACGACAATGTACAATTGACAACCTTCAAAGCAAGATTGAGATCCAGAGAACTCGTGGCTTCACTCGTAAAGAATCCTCTGAGGACGATGGCAGAGATGCTCCTGAAAGCAGAAAAGTACATAAATGCTGAAGACGCATTAGCTGCCATAAGGGATGTAGAGAAGCTAGGGGACAAGGGGAGGAAGGACAATCAGCGTAGGGGATAAAAGAGGGAGCGTCCAGATCGTCGGACCAATGACGGGAACAGAAGGAAAGACGATAAAGGCTCTCGAACGATAAAATTTACCTCTCTAATTATGCCTGTTGACAAAATTTTAATGCAGATTAAGGACGGACACTTCCTTAAATGGCCAAGGCCATTGCATTCATCTCCCAATGTTTGTGACTAGAATAAGTACTGCCAATTTCACAAGGATCATGGTCACTATACCGAAGATTGTCGGGACCTTAAAGAGTAAATAAAAGAGTTGATACGGAAAGGAAAGTTACAAAGGTATGCGAAGAAAGGGGAGTCTAGCAGACTTAGGGACGGTAACAAAAATTAGAGGGAATCCTCATCCAGAGATGAAGATAACACCTCCCAGCCTTCCCAAGATATTATCGGGGAAATAAATACAATAGCAAGAGGATTGTTCTTGGGTGGGTCATTCAAATCCCTCAGGAAAGCATGTCAAAGGCAGGTGAACAACATCTATATGATACCTCTGTCCAAGCAAAGATGGATGGACTAGGATATGTCTTTCAATGAAGCAGATGCCAGGGGAGTGAAGCAGCCTTACAATGATCCTTTGGTCATAATGCTGACTATAAAGGGATTCAACACCAAAAGGATCCTTGTAGACAACGGTAGCTCTACAAACATCATCTACCTCCCTGCTTTTCAATAATTGAAGTTAGATCCAAAGAGACTGCGCTCATTTGACTCCCCTCTCGTCAGTTTCAATAGAGACAGAGTATATCCCAATGGCATAGTGACATTGACAGTAACAGTGGGGACTTACCTAAGACAGTTAACTCGTCAACTAGACTTCTTGGTGGTAGATTGTCCCTCATCTTACAATATGATTATTGGAAGGCCCACACTCAACAAATGGAAGGCAGCCACATCCACCTATTGCCTGAAGGTGAAGTTCCCAACGGATAGCGGTGTCGAAGAAGTAAAAGGGGATTAGGTCTTAGCCAGAGAATGCTACCAAGCCATTTTGGCTGCGAAGGAGAACCACACATGGATGATTGAAGAGAAAGAAGAAGACAAAATGGAAGCCCTGGAAATAGTGGAACTGGATAAAGGAGAGGCAACCAAGACGACAAGGATAGGGATGACGCTAAGTCTTGAGATGAAATCAAGGCTCGTCCAGTTCCTGAAAGAGAACCTAGATGTCTTTGCCTGGAGCCACGAGGACATGCTAGGCATATCCCCAGAAGTCATTCAGCATAAGTTGAACGTGGACCCAGAAAGGAAGCCCGTCAAGCAAAAACAGAGAGTCTTTACTCCAGAACAAGACTAAGCGGTAACAGATGAAGTTAACAAATTGTTGACGACAGGGTTCATCTGGGAAGTATACTATCCTAATTGGCTCGCAAATGTCGTCCTAGTGAAGAAAGCAAATGGGAAGTGGAGAATATGTGTGGACTTCACGGACCTAAACAAAGCGTGCCCGAATGATAGTTTTCCTTTACCAAGGATAGACCAGCTTGTGGATTCTACCACTGGACATAAGTTGCTGAAGTTCATGGATGCTTTCTTAGGATACAACTAGATAAAAATGGCTAAGGAAGATTAAGAGAAGACTGCTTTCATCATAAGCCAAGGACTCTATTGTTATAAGGTAATGCCTTTTGGATTAAAGAATGCAAGAGCTACTTACCAAAGGTTAGTGAACAAAATGTTCAGCAAACAGATTGGCTGGAATATGGAAGTATACGTGGATGACATGCTCATCAAGAGTAAGGAAGAACTTGCCCATTTGGATGACCTGAAGGAGACGTTCGCCACCCTCAAACAATACCAGATGAAGTTGAATCCTAATAAGTATGTCTTTGGTATAGCTTCAGGAAAATTCTTAGGATTTATGGTGTCCCAAAAAGGAATAGAAGCAAACCAGGAGAAGGTGCAAGCCATAATTAACATGGCATCACCTAGGACCGTCAAGGAAGTCCAAAAGCTCATAAGAAGAATTTCAGCTCTTAATAGGTTCATCTCTAGAACGACGGACAAATGCCTCCCCTTCTTCAAGACCTTAAAGCAGGTACTTGCCTGGACAGACGAGTGTGAAGCAACATTTCAGGAACTTAAGCATTACCTGAGCAATCCACCCTTCTTGAGTCCTTCCAAGGAAGGGGAAAACCTATATTTGTACTTGGCAGTATCAAATACAGCCGTGAGTGCAGCTCTGATTTGAGAAGAAGACAAGAAACAGCTCCTAGTTTACTACGTCAGCCAAGCTTTCTAAGGGGCTGAGTCCAAGTATCCAAAAATTCAAAAGATTGCATTCGCGTTAATAGTAGCCTCACGAAAACTGAGACAGTATTTTCAGGCAAATCCAATCCTAGTGATGATGGACCAACCCATCAAAAAGTCTATGAACAAACCTGAATCAGCTAGAAGAATGGTCCAGTGGGCAATTGAACTTAGCCAATTTGACATCGAGTACCACCCCAGGATAACCATTAAGGCACAAGCCTTGGTGGACTTCATCGCCAAGTTCACTTCCCCGGATGAGGACAATCTCACCAACGAGGCCGAGAAATGGACGATACAGACCAACGGTTCGTCAGCCCGAAAGAGGGGGGTAGAGGTCATCATAATCACCCCAGATGGAAAAGTACTAAAGTATGGAGTTCAGCTGAAATTTTCGGCCTCCAAAAATGAGGCCGAGTACGAAGGAATTCTGACAGGATTAAGACTCGGAAAGGTGTTTGGGGTTAAGAACCTGTTAGTCTAAAATGATTCAAAACTAGTAATTGGGGAAATCAAGGGAGAATATGAAGCAAAGAAAAAGAGAATGAAGAAGTACCTTAGGCTGACGAAACATCTGACTCAGGAGTTCAATGAAATGGAATTTGTACAGATACCCAGAAGTCGGAATATGATGGCAAACGAAGTCTCGAAGATTTCATCGTCAGAAGAAGGGGCGACAAACATGGACTTAATGATGGAAATCCAGAAAAAACCCCAGCATTGAAGAAGTTCCAACATTTGCAATCTAGAGCACAGACAGCTGGATGACGACAATCGTATCCTTCCTCCAGGACGGGCACCTCCCTCTAAATGCAGATGAGGCCAGGAAGATCAAGAAGAGGGCAGCTAGATTTACGATCCTCAATGACACCCTATACAAGAGAGGCTTCTCTATGCCTTACTTGAAGTGTGTTAACGAAGGAGAAGCTAAGTATATCCTAGAAGAGATCCATGAAGGAATTTGTGGGAACCATGCTGGTCCTAGATCCCTGGTGAGTAAGATCATTCGAACAGGTTATTTTTGGCCTACTATGCAAGTGGATGTAATAGAGTTCGTCAAGAAGTGTGACAAATGTCAACGGTTTGGGAATGTCCAACGACTTCCGGCAGAGAGATTGACGACAATAACGTCCCCGTGGCTATTGGCACAATAAGGAATCGACATCGTCGGCCCACTGCCCTTAGGCAAAGGTCAGGTAAAATTCTTACTAGTTGCTATTGATTACTTTACGAAATGGGTTAAAGCAGAGCCATTAGTGACCATCACTAAAGCGAGGATCCGAAACTTAATGTGGAAGAATATAATTTGCAGGTTCGGGATTCCGAGGACGATCATATCAGATAACGAACGACAGTTTGACAGCCAAGGCTTCAAGGACTTCTGTTAAGGCCTAGGCATCAAGAATCAGTTCTCATCCCCAGGACATCCACAGGCGAATGGACAGATGGAGGTGACAAACCGTACGCTACTCAAGATCATAAAAACCAAGCTAGACAACGCGAAGGGTGCTTGGCCAGAAGAATTGCCCAATGTCTTGTGGGCTTACAAAACCACAGCAAGAACCCCGACGGGAGAGACCCCCTGCAAACTCACCTACAACACTGAAGCAGTGATCCCGGTCGAGGTAGGAGTAACTAGCATCAGGCAAGAAGTATTCAACGAAGAAGCCAATGATGATCGTCTACGAGTCAACCTGGACTATCTAGACGAAGTAAGAGATAAAGCCTGCAGCAGAATGGCAGAGTACCAGCAAAAGATGACTGCCTATTACAACAGAAGGGTAAAACTCAGGCGACTTGACATAGGCAACCTTGTCCTGCGCAAGGTAACCCCGGTGACCAGAGATCCTACTTAAGGAAAGCTCAACCCTACATGGGAAGGGCCCTACTGAGTCATCCATTACTCCAGACAGGATAGCTATCACCTGGAAACCTTAGATGGACAAAGACTCCCGAGGCCATGGAACATTCATTAATAGATGTAACAGTTAAATGTATTCATTATTGAAATTAATAAATGAATTATTCAGCTAACAATTCCATAACGAGCAGATCTAATTTAGCAGGAAGTACAAAAATAATGACAAGATCCCTAAAAGGGTGTAAGCCACAAAGGCCAAAAGTGGCTAAGTAACAAGATTCCGCCTAGACGGATGTAAGTTACTAACGACAACAAGATCCCTAAAAGGGTGTAAGTCACAAAAGGCAAAAGTGGCTAAATAACAAGGTTCCGCCTAGACGGATGTAAGTTACTGACGACGACAAGATCCCTAAAATGGTGTAAATCACAAAAGCCAAAAGTGACTAAGTAACAAGATTCTGCCTAGATGGATGTAAGTTACTAGCAATGAAAAGACCCCTAAAGGGGTGTAAGTCACAAAAGCCAAAAATAGCTAAGTAGCAAGATTCCGCCTTGACGGATGTAAGCTACTAATGATGAAAGCCAAAAATAGCTAAGTAACTAAACCCTGCATAGACAAATAGAGAGCTATCAACGGCAAAAAGATCCCTTGAAGAGACAAGAATCTTGCAACAAATCAGAACAGAACTCAAAGAGGAATTAGTTCACCAAAGCCCTTGACGAGACCCCCTGCAAAGGTGTCGGTTGCAAGATATTAACGAAGTAATAGACAAAAAGCACTGACGAAGAAAAGGGAAAGTCACAACTAAAAATTTCTCTAAGCACACAACATGGACAAACATAAGATACCACACAGCATATCATAAGCCAACTGGTATGCAATCACAAAAACAAGTAAGTACGATTAAAAACCAAAAGCAAAGGGCAATTATCATTGTTTTTACATCTAAAGGCCCGTAAACAATGGGCTAAAAATATTGTCCTCAAGGTAGATTAAAGGAAAATTGTTCAGAAATTAGATTTACAAAACTGCCCAAAACATAGTGGGCATCCAAAAAGAAAAGAGAAAATTTTCATTAAGTGTCAGGTCCAGGCGTCAACAACAGCACCACCATCAGCAAAAGCATCATTGGCTGGAGTGTTCTTAAGGGCCTCAAGCTCAATGGCAGAAGATTGAGCAGCCTCGTTAGCAGCCATCTCCTAATCCACCTCCTCCAAATCCAGCCTCTCCATATCCACCCCAGAAGGATGCTTTGCAAGATATCTCCTCAGGAGCTCAAAACTTTTAAAATACCAATTGAGGAGCATGGTGTTGTACTCGTCAGTGGTTTGGAAGGCTTCAACAGTCCTAGTGGCGATGGTCTTGAGCATCTCTTTGGCTCCCAGAAGCTGCTCATCCTTCTCTATGGTCAATTGACGCTTGACTCTGAGGTCATCATTCAGTTTCTGGACTTACTCTTTCAAGGTGGTGGCATCGCCCATGGAGTCAATAAGGTTCTTCTTCAGTGTGGAGTTCTCCGCCACTAGAGCCTCCATCCTGGATGTAAAGGACGACACCTTAGCCTCCTGAGTAAAGTACTCAGAACTAAGGTGAAGACTCTCCCCTAACACCTAAAAAGAAGTTCAAGGATGTCAGTATAACGAGAAAAGAAAAGAAATTGAAAGTTGCACAAAACAATTTACCTGGACAAGCTTATGGATGTGGCGAGCTGCAACATCAGTAAAAGGGACGCCAGATAAGGCCTTCAAATCCGCGACAGTCATAACCTCGTGAGCCCTGTCCACCGTCATCTTCCTGTCATTCCAAACTGTAGATGAACGAGAGTCGGTCTTCTCTTTCTCTTTTTCAGACAGCCACAACCTTTTGGAGATGGGAGTGCCACCATTTCTTCCACAGATGTCCTGGGAGATGCTGTCATCCTCATCTCACCTAGAGAAACGATTGGATTGACAAAGGCAGCTGGAGTGACGAAGCCACCCTTCCTAGTGATGCACACTATCTTCTTCCCTAGGTTCGATAGAGGCTCGTCCTTCTTCGACCTCATCTTCACGTACAGATCCTTATTGAACTTGGTCGTCATTTCTGCTGGAAAGAAACACTTGTTAAAAAAAAAAAAAGAGAGAATTGGTACCGACGAGTTTAACACTTACTCTTTTTTCCTTCAATCTCAATATTGTGCAAAACGTAGGAAAACAGGTCAGGACCAAGATGATAAAAAGCAAAAGTCCGCGGATCTACCAAGTCATCCCAACTTTCAATCGTCTTGGCATACTCAATTGCCTGATTGACGAGTTCCTTGTGCCTACTTTTAAGTCTAGGTCGTCTCTTCACTACAAAAAACAAAGGATAAAATAAGTCAGTGACGATAACAATGAATACGGCCGAACTAAAGCAACAAGAAGAAAAACTGACGCACCTAAAGTCGGGGTTCCCCACCGACGAAGCAACCTCGAAATATCACCCCAATCCCTGCTGGAGGGAGTCTCAAAATCATCACCGGACACAAAGAAAAATCTTGATTTCTAGTACTTGAAGGACGAAGGTAATCCTCTAACAATCTTGGTCCTCCTCTCCCAAGGTACCAACTCATAGTATCCATATTCCTTGGACATTTTTAAACGATATAGGTAGACAAGCTCACCTACCTTAATCATGTCCCCATTAGCAGCCAACCATATTTCCATACAGTTAACCACTATCTTCCACAAATTGGGCATTAGTTGCCTAGGAGCAATCCTGAAATGACTTAAAAGCTCCATCAGGAAAGGATGGACGGGGAATCTAAGTCCAGAAGTGAAGGCAACCTCATAGAAGCACACCTCACCAGGAAAAAATTGACAAGCTCTATCCTCGTCACTAGGCTAACAAACACGAACCCTCTCCGGAAACTGAAACCTACCCTTGAATCTACCCACAATTTCAACATCCAACCCACACGCCTCCTCGAGGGCATGAAAAGCCCTAACCACACAAGGAGTAGAAACAACTGTATCCCCCTCCATTGGATCACCGCTAGACGATAACCTAGTCTCGAGCTCACTAGATCTAACTTCAGACATTGTTTTTCCCTCTCTCTCCTGACCCTCGAACTAGTCAATTGATCGCCGTATTAGAGGCAACAACTCAGCCAATACCACACTCAAACTACTACCCTCGAAAACAAAACTTTCAAGGCCTGGGAAATTGCCTAGAGACACCCCCCCCCCCAAGCGTGCGAAAAGAAAAGAAACTGAGGGACAAGCAATCATAACCTTAGAGTTACTAACCATGAAAACCCAAAAAGAAGCGCAAAGAGGAACAATACAAGCTAAACCCCAAAGAAATCGAAAGCAAGTAAAAGGAAAAAGGAAAGGAGAAGAAGGAAATCAGAAACAATATCGAAACAAAATGAGGAAAGGAAAAGCAAGAAAAGAAAAGGAATGCACCTTAAACAACGGGGGACCAAGGAAGCGCTACCACACGGCACACCAATTCGAAGAAGAATAGCATAATGAGGTTAACAGAGAAGAAGCAATAATTGAAATTTTTTGAGAAAAATGAAAAAAAAAAAAAAAAAAAAAAAAAAAAAAAAAAAAAAAAAAGAGAAGGGGAGGAGTTTAAAACCAAGGCTCGGAAAACGAAAAAACTAGCGAGAAACCCAATAGTCCCACAAGTTGGAGCATTAACTCCACCAGTCAGCACGTGCCACTTATGCCACGACCTGTGGAGCACTGCCACTTCGCACTTAATACAGAGCAAAACCCCAAAAGTCATTTGTAGCCTGTAACCCTTCATATTCTATGATCGTCATGACACATCACGACGAGCACAAAATCGGCGGGCAATTGACGAGACCGACGAATCCATCTCATATGGACGATCCCATCAATAGACGAAGACACCCTCAGGCAAGACAAACAAATACCCATGTTACTGACGAAGACAACAAGGCCAGTCAATGCAGCCAATTATGCATGGAGCGGTTACGTTACCAGCTATGTGAGCTTTTGGAGCATATTGAAGCCACATTATAAGGCACAAAATGTTACCAACAGGGACATTAAGCCACCATAACTGCCCCAATGGCTAGAAGCTGGGAAAACATATAAAAGGCCCTCATAGTGTCAACATAAGGTACAAAAAATATACTCAGATAATTTCATTGCTATGTCTATGATTCTATTTTCATTTACAAAGAATTACCTTGTACTGACTTTGGCATCGGAGACGTTGTGGCAAGCACCACACCGGTGACCATTTTGAGGATACGTTCGAATAGGTTGCAATTGGTTCCATCTGCCCATTCTGACTGACGAACTTACGCTTCATCATATATCAAATTCAATTTGTATTTTGGCTAGATTTCTAAGAGTGGTTGATATAAAGATATGATGCTCAAGTAATAGTCTAGTGGTAAGTTTGAATCTCAACTCCTCTTCTCCTTTTCTTTATCTATCTTAAAATGATATAAAAAATTATGAAATTTAAAAAGAAAAATCTATTCTTGACTATATCAAACTAAATAAGAAGCATGAACCATGCCCTAAAATTAGTGCCAACCCTTCAATCAAAAAAACAAATTTCTGCAAAAAACAAAATCCCCCCCACCCCACCACCCCCCCCCCCCCCCCCCAAAAAAAAAATACAAAAAAATACAAAAACAAAACAAAAGAGGATCAACTACAGTCTACAGGGCACTCTCCTTGCAAGGAAATTTGGGTCAAACGAATAGAGAGAAGCAAGCTTAACGAGAACCCTACATGTAATAGGACAAGCCTTTTGTGCTTTATGATTACATATGCTAGAAGTGGTGGTTTTAGGAATTTTTTTTAGGGCAGTCATTAAGAACATAAATTATACAAAATCTAATAAGAAGTGAACTTCATATATTGATGACAAAACAACACACACACACACACACATGCGAACACATAAAATCTTTCAATTTTCTCCTATGAATTTTATTTTTTTTGAAATCGTTACATAATAGTCTCATTATCAATATTGCAAGCTACATTTCTTTTAAAACTTTAGTTAAATAAAATTTTTCTTGGACTTTTTTTTATGTAAGGAACAAATATATTTTTAAGGGGACTAAAGTTTAAGGACAAAATTTGGTTACAAACTAAGTTATAGCACAAGGCTACAACTCTCACTAACCGTTAAATTACATATTCTCTATGTTCTTAAAACACATGTCAAGTTTCATGTTAATCGAATATTATTTACTATTCGATCTATAAACTTATTGTTTATGTATAATTATTTTAGATTACAAAAACTTGAAATTTAAATATTTGACTGATGACATAGCTATTGATCTTTGATCTTCTTGAAATTTTGCAAGTATAGAGGATATAAGAAGAAAATGTAATTAAATGGTGGATTTGTTAAAATTTACAACCAATAAGAAAAATATTGAATAGAATTGTAGTCTTAACTTACAATCAAGTTTGTTACCAAATTTTATTTAAAGTTTAGTTAAGTTGAGCCTAAAAAAAATTATGGTTGTCACAAAGGTTTTTTTAAGGATAAAAAAATCATAAATTTTTAAAATTTATACATAATAATTTTTTTTTTCAGACCAAGGTGGTCCTATGATCACCCTAGACTCTACATAAAGCCGCCAGTGTATACTAAAAACTAGAATTACTTTTGTAGTCTTGAATTGTAGGGGAGCAAGTAGCCAGTAAACATGTTTTTGTGCTGTTGTTAGGAAAATAAGCAGAACCTCCCTATTCATTCTTGCTTCCAAGCTATTTATTTCCTCCTTCTTGTCTCTATCCAAAAGAAGAACCTTTTTCCACCTTTATATATATTAACTAGTGTGGATTGCACGTGCAAAGCACATGCTGCCTCTTTAATGAGAAAATTAATATAGTTTTTTTTTTTTTAATAAGAAGTATGAAATCATGTACTTAATTTAAAATAACTATTTGAATATCTATTTACTACGACAATTTTTTAGATAAATATATAATATAAGAAAATTAATTATTTTATTTTGGATTTTCTTGCATTCAAATACCTCTGAGCATTTGCATATATAGATTGTACTTTTCATATTGATCTCAAATATTATATGCAATTTTTGCACTTCCACAAGCTATTTCCTAAATTCATCACTAGGTACACTACCATAACTCATCCCGACCCTAACCTACCTCGCGTAGATTTTTCTCATTCCTTTTGGATAATGAGGCGGAGATAAGATACCCCGATTTAACCTCATCCTCCTCCATTGTTATCTATATTATTTGTTGATTTGCTTGCACATAAGTAAATAAACTTTAAAAAGGGGCCAAATTAAGGCATAGTATACTCGTGGCTGACTTGATCAGTCAAGTTGTTGGTGACCCCGCGGTTTCCTACTGCTACATTTACATAACGTAATTCATTTGTAAGCTTTGGTCAAGCGCAGCCACAAAACCATTTGACTGGTGAGAACCATCTGGGAATTTTCAATTGGCCATGGACCCACTCTACTTTGTTCTGTCTTCTCCGTGCTTTCCAAGCAAAGAAATTTGGACACACTCCCCCATCTCCCACATATCTCTCTCACTTGCAGTCTCTTCAATCACTATAAAAAAGAGCGTCTTTCCTCAATTCTCATCCATCACACGTTGCTCATCCATTTCTACTTTCTTCTGCTAAAGAAACCACAAGCTTTCTAGCTTCTTTACTACATAAAGAACTTCTTAGAAGTCAAACTACAATGGCTCTTTTCTCAGCTTTCTTCAATTGTTTCTTGCCTTCCTCTTTGTCACGTGTCTCCAATGATGCCATGAAAGCAGAGTCTTCAGAGAAACCCAAAAACAATTCCAAATCCAAATCATCATCCGAAGCTCCGATTGTAGTATCCCACTTCACGGTTAATTCATACCTCTCCCGTCTGTAGTATTATGATACTATATGACTACATGATGTTGAACTGGAAGATGGTTATGTTTATTCAATGCAATCATGAAATTCAGCAGTATCTAAAGCCGGGTTAATTTGAAACAAATATGTTTCAGATCAAGAAGTCAGAACGTTCGCTGAAAGAATTAATGATGATGAAAATATTTGAAGAGCTTGCAAGGGAAAATATTGTGATTATTGTCAATTATGGGGTTTTTCATGGTGGTCTTAATTTAAGGTGTAGATTGAAGAAAGATGTTTCATTATGTATTCATTTGAATTTGTCAAAGCTTTTATTTATTTATTTATTTATTTCACTGTATTCCATACAATAAGGATAATCAATTAATCATTTACTCAATTTTAATTTGTAAAAGCCTTTTTTCTTTTCATTTTCTCCCTTACAATAAGGAAAATCAATTAAAGGGCGAATCCCATCAAAAAATAAAAAAATAAAATAAAGGGCGAACCTAGAAAAAGGCATGCCAGTTTGGTAAGTCGGCTATATCTAGCTACAATATGGACAAGGTTAGACTAAAAAGATACATAAATTATCCATATATATGTTACTTATAAAGTTTGGCTACAAAAAATTAACATAATAAAAAAAATTAATATGATTATGTATTTTGAAAATCTAACAGTTAAATGGAACATTCTTTATATTCTTAACACTTATGTTAAATTTCATGTTAATAAGTTATTATTTACTATTTAATTCATAAACTTATTTTATATTTATACTTATATATATATATATATATATATATATATATAATTTTAGACTATGAAAACTTAAAATTTAAACATTTGATTGATGATATAATTTTTTATTTTTGATCTTCTGGAAATTTTGCAAATATGGAGAATATATATATATATATAACGTAATCTAATAATGAATTTGTCAAAATTCACATATAATAAAAAGATATTGAGTATAATTGTAACCATTAACTACAGCCAAGTTTGTATCCAAACCTTTTTTTTTAATTGTTCATGGCCTTGATATTTAAAAAGACAAAATTTAGTTACAAAATTAGTTATAGCCTAAGGCTACAATTTCCTTTAAAAACAATAATATTACTACATATTTTAAAAATATAATCGTTGAATTATATGTTCTTTACGTTTTTAATACTCATATCAAATTTTGTGTCAATCAGATATTTTTTACTATATGATCTATAAGCTTATATTTTATTCATAATTTTAAGCTACAAAAACTTGCAATTTAAACAAATTTTTAATGACAAAATTATTGATTTTTAATTTTTCATAAATTTTGCAAGCATGGAAAATATAAGTAAAAAATGTAATCTAATAGTGAATTTGTCAAATTTCACCTCTAATAAAAAGATATTGAGTAAGCTTATAGTCTTAAGCTACAAAATTGTAGCTTAACTTTGTCCAACCAACTTTCAACACTGATTTCATTACATTCATTGTCTGATACTATATTAGTTTAGTATAATTTTGAGAGCCACCCTAGTGAAAGCCGGATTTGAGGCATGTTGTAATACCCCAATTTTTTTTTTTTTTAATGATCATCACCGTCATTGTCATTATTATTATAGAGTTAATAAGTATTAAATAACTCATTATATGTTTTGGAAAACTATATTTGATACCATAGAGTGAATTTGTGAAATCAAAATATTCGTGCTTTGTTTGACTCTATTCTATTGTGTATTGTATATAATTGCTTATTAAAGGTGTGGCTCACCCTATCAATTACATTTTTCAACTTAAGGCTTAATTGGAAAATAGAAATTTTGGATCTTTTCATAAGGTGCAAAGTAGAGTGTGGGAGTTTGTAAGCAACATCAGTAATGCTTAAAGCTTTTAAAGATTTTTAGTTATTTTTATTTCACTTAAGATTTTACAGTATTTTGAAATTATTTCTAAATTATGGATTTTAGTTATTGTAAGAGATTTATTAAATACATTGTTTATTTGGAGTTTAATTAATTTTGGAAATTAATTATGTTTATTGAGTCATGTAAGATCAGCAAGTTAGTCATGCATCTAAATTCATGTTCCATAAATTTGGGTCATGACACATGTTCACTTTTTTTAATTAGTAAAAAAATAAACGGTTAAAGCCTCCACTCTTTTATTTATTTATTTATTCTAATGGAGTTTATTACTCTTATGAATATGCATTGTGCGTGCATTTTCTTTTTCCCTAATCAATTTTTTTATTTTTTATTTTTTCCGCAAAATTTTGTTAAGATTTTAGCAGATTCTAAGCGCGCGTGTTTTGATTTTATTCCAAATAGTTGGGTATTAATATTATTTTGTACATTCTTCCTTGCTCTCTCTACGCTAATTTTTTTATCCTATGTCTCTCTCAAAAGAATCAACTCAATTCATCCACCTTCAAAAGTCAAAGAAAACAAAACAAAACAATATAAATTTTAAATATACTTGCATCTGTTTGTCATCTTGGCACCCGGTCATAAATAACTCTTTTTTTTTCTTTTTTTTTTTGGAGAAGGCGGTCTTAAATAACTTGATTGCATTACTTTTCTGTTGTTATATTTTCATTAAACAATAAGATTAGTATCAACAAATGAAAAATTAAATTTGAGCATGCTACTCGGTCCACATCAATAGCAGCACAAACAATATGTTTTTGTGTTGCTAATGCTATAGTTGATGATGTACATCAACTAAACTTTTTTTAGTTATCCGTTTGGTAGAAGAGTTTGAGTAATATTATTTGTATTTTTTTAAAATACGTGTGAGTAAAAAATGTGTAAAAATATGTGTAATGTTATTTAAAAACTGAAAATGAGTTGTTTAACAACTCTACCAAATGAAACCAATATTTTTTAAAATAAATTCTGGCACACACATGAAAATGCGAATCTAATATCTCATATAAACAAGAAATTGCGTATATAATATCTAATATCTAATATAACTCCAGCGGCCTCGGGTTATCTTTGAATCTGATGCTTTGGCAGTCATTCAAGCAGTTAATGATAAAGCTATTGAGAAAACATGCTAGAAGAACTGGAAATAGCCAAATCTGGAAGGGCGTTGCACCTCCCTTTGTTCAGTCTTTTCTGCAAACTGATCTGTGTAACTAATTGTATTGCCCTGCTCTGCAGGTTCTCTGTATGACTCTTCTTTGCTATTTTTAATGAATATGATTCCCTTTCAAAAAAAAAAAAAAAAAAAGACCGTAAAACCAGCGAGAAGCATCTAGGAATGTGCGAACATTTGGCCTTCTCCTTGCTCTCCGCGCATCATGGACTCAATAGCAATAGAAAATGCATTTATCATATATCACACTGTCTCCTGTTTTTCAAGCTAAATCATTGGTCGTTGCCATCTCTGATTTATCATTATTTGGTGTTGGTGACAAAACATGTAGAAAATTTGGAATAATATACAAACGCACATTTCGGGGACCTAGTCTACTGTACCTGGTCTTCTCCGTGCTCTCCAAGCTTTGGACTCACTCCCATTTTTCATAGTCTGTCACCGTCCCTTACTTACCCTACAAGCTAATGGACTCATTGGTATCACTATAAATAGAGCATCTTAATTTCCTCAATTCCCATCCATTTCAAACTTCTGCTAAAGAATCCACAAGCCTCTTCACCTGTTCAAAACTTTTCAAGTAAACACAATGGCTCTTTTCTCAGCCTTGATCAAATGTTTCGTGCCCTCCTCATCGTCACAGGTCTCTGATGATGCCATGAAAGCAGACTCTTCAGAGAAACCCAAAGGCAAAGACAAATCAAAATCATCTAGAGCTCCCATTGTACTATCCTACTTCCCAGTTAATTCTAACCTCTCCCGCTTGTAGTGATCATATATTACAAGTTGTTGAACTGGAAGATGGTATGGTTATTCCAATTTCCCCGCAGTCTGCAGTATCTATAACTGTGTTTGAAACTAATTCCTGGGACTGGGAGCACGGGAATATGTAAACTATGGATTGGAGATTTTCATGGGGCGTCTTAGTGATTGTTGATTTGAGAGTGCCATCTGTAAATAAATAAAGCCTGAATAAGATGTTGCCATGTATATTTATCAGAATTTGTCAAAGCTTTTTTTTTTTTTTGGGGGGTGGGGGGGAGAATAAATATTCAATTTTGATTTACAATACGTATTTTTTAATAATTTATTGTATTGCACTCACAAATTTATTGTATTTGTGCCTATTTTTCTTTATATTTAGGCATAACTTGACTTTATTGTTTATTTGTTGATTTGCTTGCACATAAATAAACTAAAAAAAGAAGGGCCTAAACCAAGGCATACTATACTCGTTGCTGACTAGACCAGTCAAGTTATTGGTGACTCCACGGTTTCCACGTGCCACATTTTCATGACGTAATTCATTTGTAAGGTTTGGTCAAGCGTAGCCACAAAACCATTTGGCTGGTGAGAACCATCTGGGAATTTTCAAATGGTCATGGACCCACTCTACTTTGTTCGGTCTTCTCCGTGCTGTCCAAGCAAAGAAATTTGGACACACATCTCTCTCTCTCTCACTCGCTTGCAGTCTCTTCAATCACTATAAAATAGACCATCTTTCCTCAATTTTCATCCATCACACAATATTGCTCATCCATTTCTACTTTCTTCTGCTGCTAAAGAAACCACAAGCTAGCTACCCCAACAAAAACCTCTTCTAAGTCAAACAACAATGGCTCTTTTCTCAGCTTTCTTCAATTGTTTCGTGCCTTCCTCTTTGTCACGTGTCTCCAATGATGCCATGAAAGCAGAGTCTTCAGAGAAACCCAAAAACAAATCCAAATCCAAATCATCATCCGAAGCTCCGATTGTAGTGTCCCACTTCCCAGTTAATTCATACCTCTCCCGTTTGTAGTATTATGATACTATATGACTACATGATGTTGAACTGGAAGATGGTTATGTTTATTCAATGCAATCGTGAAATTCAGCAGTATCTAAAGCCGGATTAATTTGAAACAAATATGTGTCACAAGTCAGAACGTTTGCTGAAAGCATGATGATGAACATTGAAAATATTTGAAGAGCTTGCAAGGGATGATATTTTAAATATTGTCAATTATGGGGTTTTTCATGGTGATCTTAATTTAAGGTGTAGATTGATTTGATGATTTGGGACTGTGTTTGGAGGAATAAAGCATGAAGAAAGATGTTTCATTATGTATTCATTTAAATTTGTCAAAGCTTTTTTTTTTCTTTTTTCTTTTTTCTTTTCTTTTCACTGTATTCCATACAATAAGGATAGTCAATTAATCTTTTATTCAATTGAATTTGTAAAATCCTTTTTTTCTCTTCATTGTCTCCCTTACAAATTACAATAAGGATAATCAATTAAAGGGCGAACCTACAAAAAGGCATGCCAGTTTGGTAAGTTGGCTATATCTAGCTACAATATGGACAAGGTTAGACTATAAAAGATACATAAATTATCCATATGTTACTAAGTTTGGCTAAAAAAAATTAACACCATTGAAGATATTACTTGGCATGTTCTTTATGTTCTTCATATTAGTCAAATATTATTTATTATTTGATCCACAAACTTATTTTATATATATAATTTTATACTACGAAAACTTATAATTTAAACATTTGATTGAAGATATTATTTTTTATTTTTGATCTTCTAAAAATTTTTTAAGCATTGGAGGATATATATATATATATATATATATAAACGTAATCCAATAGTGAATTTGTGAAAATTCATATATGATAAAAAGATAGTTATAACAAGTAACTACAAATAAATTTGTTGCTAAACTTTAAAAAAAATTTAAAAAAAATAAAAATTGTTCAAATCCTTGATATTTAGAATGACAAAATTTAGCTACAAAATTTCTTGTAATTTAAGGCTACAATTTCCTTTTCTTTTTTTTTTTAAATAATATTACTACATATTTTGAAAATATAACATTTGGATTGCTTGTTTTCTATGTTCTTAATACACATATCAAATTTTATGTTAATCGAATATTTTTTACTATATAATCTATAAGCTTATATTTTATTCATAATTTTAAACTACAAAAATTAGCAATTTAGACAATTTTTTATTGACATAGTTATTGATCTTTAATTTTCCAAAAATTTAAAGCATGAAAAATATAAGGCAAAAAAATGTAATCCAATGGTGGGAGTAGGAGTGTTGCCCTTAATTTTATGAATTAAGATACTAAGCAAAACATGTGTTACAATTAATTTGTGATATGGGTTGATATTGATCTACAATGAGAAGTTTGGACAAGAACATGTAAAAACCAAAATCTCCTCTATTAATTTTAGTGTCATATGTTACATTCTTCCTTTGAGTCTTCTTTTCTTCCTTTATATGAGTCATCATCTTCTTCTTCTTCATCTTTTGTCTCTGTCCACCTGAATTGCCTTTGGTCTTATTGGGCTTTTCTTTTTATGGCTTTTCATCATGAATGGAGACTTATGAGGTATTCTTCACTATTCAAATGTCCACCTGGACAACTCCTAGTCTTATCTGACTCTTCTTTTGTAGATTTTTCATCATGAATTTAGACTTCTGGGGCTCCTTCTATTGTTCAGGCTTGTCCTTCTACATTGAATAAGGTAATGTCAAACGGGCGACCTATCCGAATGTGTGCGTGGGCGATTATGGAATCACTAGAAACCTTTAAAAGACTATCTTGGAGAAGTCTGGCCTTTCTACAACTTATCTCCGTAGCTTGGATAGACCTTGAATGTGACGTTTGCATGCTGCTTGGGTGGATGTTGGGCCTAACTGAGGATCAGAAGTTCTGCGTTGATTAAGAAGTGGGTTGGTCATCATGGGATTTATCCCCATTGCTTGGGCTGATATTCTAGTTGAGCCCAATGTTTATATTTATTATAATTAGGCCCACTACAATGAATTTATCAAGATTCACATCTAATAAAAAGTTATTGATTTCATTACATCTGTTATCTGATACTATATTAGTTTAGTATAATTTCGAGAGCCAACCTTGTGAAAACCGTATTTGAGGCATGTTTACTTTTTTTAATCAGTAGAAAAATAAAAGGCTAAAAGAATTCACTCTTTTATTTATTTATTTATTTTCTAAGGTAGTTTCTTACTCTTATGTGTATGCCTTGTGCATGCATTATTTCATATTTCCTTAATCAATATTTTTTATTTTTTATTTTTTCCGTAAAATTTTGTAAAGATTGTAGTAGTTTCAAAGCATGCGTGTTTAGATTTTATTCCAAATACTTGGTAAGAATTAAATGATTAATAACCTACCAATTTGCTTATAAGTTGATTGTACTTATGATTATTCATCTTGTTTCTACTATAATAAAAGAAATTCAGTTATTAATATTATTTTGTACATTCTTCTAAAAAATATATATTATTTTGTAAATACATATGGTACGTAGTTGTGTAGTTGAAGTTGTGTAATATTGAAAAGGAAAGAGGAAGGTGATGGGGGGATTCACCTAAGAGGAGGTAGAAGAGTCTCAAAAAAGTGAAAAACGCGTTATTATTATTTGATCGTTGAAATGTTTGTCTATTCCTCCTTCCTCTCTACGCTATTTTTTTCTGCTATGTCTCTCTCCAAAGGATCAACTCAATTGATCCACCTTCAAAAGTCAAAGTAAGAAAACAAAACAAAACAATATAAATTTTAAATATACTTGCACTTGTTTGTCATCGTGGAACCCGGTCATAAATAACTTGATGGCATCACTTTGTTGTTGTTAAATTTTCATTAAACAATAAGATTAATGAAAAATTCAATTTGAGCACCTTTGAGCATGTTACTTGTCTACACCGGTAGCAGCACAAACAATATGTATTTTTGTTGCTAATGCTATAGTTGATGATGTACATCAACTAAACTTCTTTTTAATTATATAATATTTTTTTGGATAAATTCCGGTGCACACAAGGAATTGCGTATCCAATAGCTCATATATATATTCATCCAAGTCAATTAATATATGCTATGCCCGCGATCATAGCCCTATCAAGGCTCCGATGATATAGGTAGTATTCTGTTGTCGTCACATGGTATAAAGTCAATGAATTCACATCGAAAACTCTCTTTTTTTTCTTAAAAAAAAAATGAAAAATCCTATAACTTCTATTTTTAAATATTAAGTAGATTTTGGCAGATACAATATATGATGGAATACTAAACAAATTTTACAATAAATTTTCCAAACTTTGAAGTGCCATAATTTATGCTAATTATAACGGTGGTTTCCATGAAAGTGATGTTATGCTAATCATATTTTATCTCAACAAGTTATGAAATATTATGAAATTTATTGTGTTTGTAACTTTATCATTAAGTATACAATTGTTACAGGTACAACTTAGAATTAAATATATCTTGTGCATCCTACCTTAACCTATTTCTAATTTCTAGAATAACTTGGGAATGGATAAGCCTAGGAATATTATTATTTTTATTGCATAATGATGTTTAATTAATAAAAAAATTTTGAGAAACTTGATTTCTATATTATTGAATTGACATTGAATTTTTAAGTCATTGCTATTAAAATTAGTAGTAATTTACTAATTTTAACGTTTTCCTTAAAAAAAATTGCATCAACAAGAAAAATCGAGCCACCCCGTTTCCCAAATTGCAATAAATTAAAAATTCATTGATCATATGTCTCTGTCCCTTGTTCCACGTGTCATGATCTTACACCAATGAACTTATTGATTCCACATGTCATGATCTTACATAATTTGTTGATGTCAATTCAAAGTTCCACATGTTATTATATTATTACTTGTAAGCTGTGACCAAAGCGCAGCTACAAGACCGTAAGACCAGTGAGAACCATCTAGGAATTTACAAACATTGAATTTGGTTTTCTCCTTGCTCTCCAAGCTTCTTCTTTTTTCCTTTTTCCTGTTTGTTATGATGAGTGCTCTCCAAGCATTTGGACTCACCCGCAATATGAAATTCATTGGTCATATATATCACTGTCCCTTTTCTTCATGCTAAATCATTGGCCATTGCCATATCTGATTTATCATTATAAATAAAGCACCTTACTCCGCAAACTCTCATCAATCACTCACTTCATTCATTTCAAACTTTGCTTTGCCAAAGAAACCACAACCTTTCTTTCACTCCAATCAAAAACTTCTTCTAAGTCAACAGCAGAAGAAAAAAGCAATGGCACTTTTCTCAGCCTTCTTCAAATGTTTCGTGCCCTCCTCATTGTCGCAAGTCTCAGATGGTGCCATGAAAGCAGGGTCATCAGAGAAATCCAAAAGCAAATCAAAATCAAAACCATCCAGAGCTCCGATTGTTGTATCCTACTTCCCAGTTAATTCAAACCTCTCCCGCTTGTAGTAATATACTAATATAAATGACTACAAGACGTTGAGCTGTATAATGGTATGGTTATTCTCTGCAATGACGAAATTCTGTGGTATTTATGGCCGAAAGGTAAATTTTTCCTCCGAATCAATTCAAATGAATCTTTACTAATCCACCGCATGATAATTTATAAAAATATCCACATGTATTATTATTATTATTATTAAAAAAAAAATCACATATCTCGTGAAAAATGTCATATGACTAATAATACATGTGGATGATCTTTTCAATTTTCATGTAGTTGGTTGGTGGAAATTTGATTTGGAGGTAAACTTTCCCATTTGAAAATACTTCAATTGAGCATGTTTGTTAAAGGAATATTGATGGAAATAGTTGTATCATGGGAATCACAACTCTGGCTTGGATTTTTCATGGTAGTCTTTAGCATGTTGTTTTGATTATTTTTTTTAGAGTGGGGTTATGGGGAGGAGGTATGGAGTCTGAATAATTTGTAACCAAAATAAAGCATGAAGAAGATGTTGCAATATAACTTATCTAAATTGGTGTAAGCATTTGTTTATCCTTTTAGTGTATGTTTGGCTTCAAATTAAAAAGCTAATTTATTTTACTATTCAGCTTATTTTTTTACTATTTATGAGACCCACTGCATTTTTTAGTATTATTCATATGTCACACTGTACTATTTCAGCCAATTTTTACATTTATCTACAATACTTTCAGCAAAATAAACGGATCCCAAACAGACTCCAAATATAAGCATTAACAAGCAATAAGCAATGTAGGATCAATTGCAGCATTGATTTCAATACAATTGGGTATACGATATTACAATTTTGAGATTACAACCACATAAAAACTGTATTTTGAACAAAGTGTTGGCATTTTTTGGGAAGGACTAAGGACCATGTTATATTAGTCAAAAACGGTTTCACCTCGCTTCATTTCAGCAAACGGCTAACAGCATAATATTTGTGCTTTAATGTGTAAGCAGGGACAAAAATTAGAAAACGAAAGGAACCTACCTTTCCTTGTATGCAAACTAATTCGCTATACCCTTTTGTCTCTCTACAAACAATCCATTTAATCTATTCACTTAGATTACATCAATATGATGTTATCACTTATCACGTTCTCTTAAACCAATGACCAACACGTTTAAATTAGCTTCTACAAGAAAAATTGACCCCCTTCCATTACCAAAACCAAAATAGCACTTGGTCAAAATATTCAGAAGAGGAAACAACATCAAAGATGCTTCTTAAGGTTTATATTAGATCAATTAGGATATAAACTCCTTTCATATATTAGACAACTTGTATTGATGTTTCATTCGAGCAGATTTTAGATAAGGTTTTCACTTTTTGATAGGGTTTTTATTTTTTAAGAAATTATAAAAACTCTCTCAGGATTGAACTAAATCACCCGCAATCTCTAAAGTAAATTAGTGATAAATAGTCCACAATTTCCTTTTCTTCTCGTGTGTGTGTGTGTGTGAGCGCGCATTTTCCTTCCCCGCCATTTCTCTTCATTCTTACCTTTCATTTTTAAACAATATAAACACAATAAATTTCTTTTCTTCTTCTCTCTCTCTCTCTTTTCTTTTTTTTCTTTTTTCTTTTTGAGGGGTAGGAAAACACAATAAATTTCACAACTTTAATCAAAAAATTTGAAACAACATTATTTTCACTTAAAACCACCCTTAACATGTACTTCATTGTATAATAATAATCACAATCTACGGTCTCATCTCGGTAGTTATAAAATTGGTGGTAAATCTAGAGACTCATTATTAATCTTTAACTTTTATCACACTCTCTTAGAGAGCACTAGGGAGACAAACTAAATAAAATGTCGCTGTCTAGAGACTCATTCTCATCCACCAATCTTGATAAATCAACGGGCCAAATTCCAACTTGTACTCCACCTATAGATATTTGTGTAAGCTTCACTGCCCCCCACGGATTTGCCAAAGACCACAGTGATAGCTCCTCGTGAATATAAGAATATTCCAGGAACCAAAACCATTGCATTTATGTAATTTCCACAATTGTCAACCACCTCAAACAAACTCACTCATGTCTATCTTCAAAAGCTCATATATTGTCTTTACTATTTTGTTAGCCATACAAACATATTGAGAGAGAGAGAGAGAGAGAGAGAGAGTAAGAAAGAGATGGGGGTGGTGATAATAGATGGATCAACGGTGCGTGACTTTGTGAGCGATGAGGCTCAGTTCAAGAAGAGCGTGGACGAGAGGTTTGCAGCTTTCGATCTCAACAACGATGGTGTTCTTTCACGCGGCGAGCTCCGCAAGGTCTTTGAGTCCATGAGGCTCCTGGAGACCCACTTCGGCATCGATGTGGTGACCACTCCGGATCAGCTCTCCCAGCTCTACGACTCCATATTCGAGAAGTTTGACTGTGATCGCAGTGGGACTGTGGATGTGGAGGAGTTCAGGGCAGAGATGAAGAAGATCATGCTTGCTATTGCTGATGGGCTAGGGTCCTGTCCCATTCAGATGGCTCTTGAGGATGGTGATGAAAGTTTGCTTAAAAAGGCTGCAGATCTTGAGGCTTCTAAGTCTAATTCTAAGGCCTCCTCCTAGTCCTAGTCCTCATCATTCCTTAACAATCTTATCCCATCCAATCCAATCCAATCTCCTTGCTATGCAGATGCTTCTTCTGGGCTGAGTTTCTAGTTTCCACTATATATATGCATTTTTTTTTTTTTTTGGTGAAAAAAAAAATAAATTATATATATGCATATTATGAGTGATGTCCTTCGTGTACTCTCTCTCTATTATGTGCAATAGTTTTATCTAATCTAAGTAAGTGAGCAAGCACAAAATTAAGGGCAGTTTTGGTTAACTCAAAACTCAATTCTCATATCTCATTTCTTATTACTCAAACTCAGTTTTCATGAACTCATATCTTATTTTTGTTTGCTTTCATAAAATCCACAACCCCAAGCCCAAAAAGCACACCTTAACCCGATTAAAACGCAAATCACAACTGAAATTGAAGCCCTCTGCCATCATCGCGTGAAGAAAAAGAAAGAATGAAGAAGAATAATAAGAAGCTGAGAAAAGAAACCAGAGTGAAGAAGAAAAAAAAAAAAAAAAAAAAGAGAATAAGATGAAAGAACCCAGCCGTGAAGAAGAACCAAAAAAAAAAGCAGCTGAAAGAACCCAGCTTGAAGAAGAAAAGAAAGAAAGAAAAGAGAAAAGAGGAGAGTGGTACGGTGGGGAGGAAAAGTGAAGAAGAAAAAGATGTTTGAGCACGTATGGTTTGAGGGTCTGAACGTGGGTCTCATAATCATCAAATATTTACAAAAATAGCTGATATATCAGTTTTCAACTTTCCAAAACAGCAAAATCTTGGGGACTAACGAGTTTCACCCTTGTTTACGTTTTCCATCGTCCAAACTCAAAATTTTTAGTTTTTGAGGGACGGAAACAAACATTTAAAACCAAAGCCAAACACTGCATCGTTTGGGGACTCACGAGTTTTGGATGATGAATTATAAAAACTAAGTAATATCACTCAGTTTTCATGCTATCTAAACAAGCTCTTAAGTTGTTCATGACTCTTAACACCAATCTTTTAGGAATGGACCATTATTCTAACACAACTTCACGTCTGTGGATTAAGACTATTCCTTTCTATATGCAATAGTTAGGTCCTGCAAAGAAGGGTCATATATGGTAGATGACTTCATCATCAAAAAAAAAAAAACACACTCACACACACAAGTCTCATGGTCACTGGTGTGCCAGTGCACAAACGAAATGACAAATACAGTGGTCGGGTTGTGAAATAAGCGTGGATTGCACTGCCTCTAAACTTTACAAATTTTCAACGCAACTCACAAGAAAAGGAATGCTCATGTCCCAAGTATTTTTATTGATCAATAGCCTTCTCTTTGAAAAAATGTAAATACACAATCAGCACATATAAATTTTGATAAAAATGATTGATCCATAGTTAGGGAAAGACTATTACATTATAAAATTGAAACCAAGCCCATATGGATACTGGAAGCAGAGTATTGGTCATTAGTGAGATAAGAAGCAAATTAAAAAATTAAAGAGCGATTATGTTTGCAAAACCACATACTTTTTTAAAATATATATATATATATATATATATATAACTAATTGCAAAACATCATCTTTCCCAGGAAATGAAAAAGAATTTAAGTTACCAATAGATAAGACCAACCATTCTAAACTACATAGAATCAAATACATTTCACACTTAAGTATGAAATAATTT
The DNA here is from genome assembly GCA_030445155.1 of Quercus variabilis. Lineage (NCBI taxonomy): Eukaryota > Viridiplantae > Streptophyta > Magnoliopsida > Fagales > Fagaceae > Quercus > Quercus variabilis. Next base: position 635,960 of record CP129448.1, on the reverse strand, counting down.
CATTTTAAATCATAAACCATACAACGAGGCTGAACTTAAGCTTAACCTAAGATGAAAAACTATTGCTTTTCCATGGATTACAGAGAACTCATGAGCAGAACTGATTTGATCTTGTTTTTAATGTCATCAATGCTATATAAGCTCAACAGCTTAGATAACAAATGATGCAGAATGACGAGACAATGGAACACTATCATGGAGATTTGCTTAAACTAATGAGACTCTTAATTTCTCAACTTTTTCAACACATTTTACTGAAACGAGGCCAATAGATTTGTAGGAATTCATACAGACACTGAAACAATTCCAGCTTAAAGCCAATAGGCTATAAATATGAGTACATGGAGACAATTCAAAGATCTCAAGCTTATATAAACACAAACTCTATCGTCCAACCACTAATTCCAATCATTTCATTTACAAGTAAGCAGACGATTCAGAGAATGCATTCATGTGACATTGTGTCCAAAAAAGTGAATAGAACTAGTTGATCATGTAATAAAAAAAACTATACCAAGTAATTTGTCAACACCCACCACCAATTTGCGTAAAATCTATTTTCTTTTGACAGTAATCATCAAGGAGAAAATCTCTTATGCATGGCAAGTTAATCAACCACCACAGCACTGCTATTAAATAATTTTTTTTTCTCTCACATTAGTAATATAAATGATCAAACCAACATTCAATACAGGACACTTCAGATGCATCAAGGAAAAAGTCTTAGTAAACATGTCATAACACATGCAGTCTAGGAATAGCACAAGGAAGAAATCAAATGCAAAACATAAAACACTATTCAAAGTAAATAGAGTTTAAGAAAAAGGGATCAGAGAGTAATCATTTCTTATGACATCTACAAGCCTTAAAGCTTTCATAGTTTGATGGTATTGACATCATCCTCACTGCCTCTACAACTTACCAATTGAGAATCAAAAAACCATAAACAAATAGCAATAAGTCAATAGCAGAAATTCCATAGCAGATATTCAAACCATAACAAAATGGAATTAGGCACACCTACTACAGAAAAAAATAAATTATTTGCCAAGATATACCAACCTACACAAATGGGGTTATATCCATTTCACTCATTTATCTAACAATGCTCCAATAGTAGAAGGGATGAGACACTAGGAATTGAATAATAGAAGGTATAAGAATATATTAAGATATTACCATAAATTCGTAGAACATGTTATATATAAAAACACAACAGACACGATGATAGCCTATTGTATTATATAAAACCATAGTCTATGTATTTATGGTAATATCCTAATATATTCTAACATAATCAATCTATGTTTGTACCAATTCACTCCACCCTTTCCTATTGTTCTGGCAGTACAAATAGAAGAAAGCCAGTTGCTTGAAGTACCCTCCACCCAGGGTGCACATATCCTGACTCTCACATGTATGTTTTAGGATCCAAATACCTTGAACCTAAAAGCATGTGAGAGGTGGGCACATGAGCACATGGGATAGGGTATCTAAGCACTAAAGATAAGAGTAAAAAAATGGTTAATTGCAATAGAGGGTGACAAATTTCTTCTTGCATTGCTACCATCCACAAAGAAGCTTCTTGGCTTTTTGTAGCCTCATGGAAAGTTGACAGCTCTCCATCCTCTGTTAGTAGACAACATGCGACATTTCCCTCCATGATGTACTCTGAGTACCAAGCTGGTTCTCCTCTCTCCCGAGTTGACCGTTGAACTTGTGGAGTTGAAAACTCAGCTTGCTCTTGTTCTTCGTGCTCTGGTGGTACTTTAGAAGAATCTGGAACTTCTTGTTCTTGTCTTTCTTCAACTTGAACTGTAGTAGTCTATGGTTTCTCTTTTGAAGTGTTATCATTTTCTTTCCCTTGTACCTTATCTTCTGTAAATATCACATCTCTGCTGATAATCACCTTGCAGGCAGTGGGATCCCACAGGCGGTACCCCTTAACTCCATCAGCATACCCTAAGAAAATGCATTTTCTGGATTTTGGATCCAGCTTTGATGTTTCTTGGGCGTTGTGCATAACGTAAACAGGACTTCCGAATGTATGTAAGTGAGAATAATCAGCTGGCTTACCAGTCCACATCTCCATTGGCGTTTTCAGATCAATTGCGGTTGATGGTGACCGATTGATCACATAACAGGCAATCTTGACTGCTTCTGCCCAAAATGAGTTGGCCATCCCCGCGAAAATTGGAAATACGTCCGCCTTATTTTTTATTGGATACACCCAACATCTCCTGGAGTAATCGTCAATAAAAGACACAAAGTATTTTGCTCCTCCTAGGGACAAAACTGGTGCTTGCCAAACATCAGAATGGATTAATTCTAAGATAGCTTTGCCTCTAGCATTAGAACTGCTGAACTTTAATATGTGCTGCTTACTAATAACACAATGCTCACAAAAGGGTAATGATACCTTTTTGAGCCCTAGAAGAAGAAGCTTTTGTTCAGCAAGAATCTTCAAACCTCGTTTCGACATGTGGCCAAGCTTACGATGCCACATCATTGTTAATTCTTCTGCCGAACTTGACAATGCAATAGATGCTTCTCCTTCTTGTTGTGTTTCTCCTTTAAGCATGTACAAATTTGCCGCTATCTTTTCCGCTTACATCATTACAAGCGCGCCTTTAACTATTTTCATGATCCCATCTTGAATATGGGTTTTACACCCACTATTATCTAATTGTCCTAAAGATAATAGATTTTTCTTTAGGCCCTTGCATGTCGTACCTCCTGGATGATGCGAACTGTACCATCAAACATCTTCAATTTGATGGTACCAATACCAGCAATCTCCAAGGCATGATCGTCTCCCATGAACACAGATCCTCCTGAGATGGGTTCATATTGATGGAACAATTTTCTCCAGGGAGTCATATGCCATGTTGCTCCTGAGTCCATAAGCCAGACATCAGCGAATCTTCTTCTACCTTCAGTAGCAGTTGTTGCCTCACTGTATAAAATTTCACCATCGTCTGAGGTGCTTGCTACACAACCCTGAGCTGATGACTCACGACCTTTTCCTTTGGCTTCTTCTTTCTTCTTGGGATAACCCATAGGTCCCAGGATCGAAACCTGGCTCTGAATATGTGGCGGTAAAGCCACTTTTGTTGACCAAAAAAGATAAGAAGCAATTTTGCTTCAATATTAAGTCTTTGAATAGTCAAAGATGGTGGAGAATTTGTGTTGTAAAACAAGCTGTAAAAACAGCTTGTATTCACATTGTCTCACCGCCATTTTCCACCGCCTCTCTCCTCTATATATACATGTCTTTTTCTCCACCACACTTGACAATACTCCATCGGCTAGTGCTAGGTGCAAATTAGCAATAGCATTGCCATCCATCTCATTCCACTTGCCGTCGTCAGTGATCTCGTCGGACCTTTCTCCAATTGCCGCCAAGCAATTATCTTTCCTTAAAACTGCTTTTATTCTCATTTTCCACAATGAGAAATTATTCCCATTGAACTTCTCTACTTCGTACTTCGTTGCCATTATTGAGGATGCCTCTTTTCCACTAACTGGATCTAACCGTAGCATGAAAACCAGCTATGAACCTGGCTCTGATACCACTGTTAGGCCGTTGTGGTACGGGGCACACAATTACAACTGAAGTAGAAATGAGAAAAAAAAAATGAAAAGTAATGAACACCAAAATTTTATGTGGAAAACTCCCAAACAAATAAGAAGAAAAACCACAGGCAAATTGTAGAAGGATTTCACTATTGCAAAAAGATTACAACAATTTCTCTCTAAAAAAGGAGAGCACAATTGACAATACCCTCTCTTATAATAGGAGAAAATACACTCTCTCTAATAAAAGGAAACCTCACTTTTTTTCTCTCTAAAGACTCTCTCTCTTTTTCACCATCAATAGGCTTTTACCTTTAAAAATTGGCGGTGGAAAATGGCGGTGAGACAATGTGAATACAAGTTGTTTTTACAGCTTGTTTTACAACACAAATTTTCCACCATCTTTGACTATTGAAAGACTTAATATAGAAGAAAAATTGCTTCTTATCTTTTTTGGTCAACAAAAGTGGCTTTACCGCCACACCCTCCACCCAGGGTGCACATATCCTGACTCTCACATGTATGTTTTAGGATCCAAATACCTTGAACCTAAAAGCATGTGAGAGGCGGGCACGTGAGCACATGGGATAGGGTATCTAAGCACTAGAGATAGAGTAAAAAAAATGGTTAATTGCAATAGAATTGGTATAAAAATTTCAGACCCAGTCTCATTCCCTAATGGCTACATTAATCAAAATTAATGTCTAACCCAAAAGGGGATTTAACTGAGAATCTTATTCTTACATATAGGAGCATCTGAGAAAGCATAAACCATATGAACATCAGAGACTCTAATTTATTGTCTTTTTGAGTTTTGAAGGGTGTGTGAGATTCTATAATGATGTAATGAAAGTAAAAAAAAAATGCGAGAATAAAGACTAAAGCAACATGAAGCAATAATGGGAATCCTGGGATAAATAACGAAAAATGGAAGTAATAGACTAAAAAGGTAAACAGGATTTGAAATTGAACAATGAATTGCAGAAGCATCAAATAAAATGAAGCACTCAACGTAACATAACAGAGAGAGAGAGAGAGAGAGAAAGATCTAACCTTTGATTGAAGTTAGTTGAAACTTGATTAAAGGTTTTAACTTTGATTATAAGATATGATGATAGAGAGAGAAGTGTGAAGAAGGAAGATGATCTGAGAAAAATAGGAGCCCAAAAAAGTAAACGGCTAATAAGCGAGTATTAAGAGAGAGAGTGAGAGAGAGTGCCCCTTTAGATATTGGGAATGAGAAGAAGGTGAAGATGAAAAAAAAGAAAAACGTCGCCTGAGAGATTCGAACTCTCGCGGGGAAACCCCATGTACTTAGCAGGCACACGCCTTAACCACTCGGCCAAAGCGACGCTTCTTGTTGCCTCGATTTCGTTTATTCGTATCTATACATCACACAACCTTAAAATAAGAGCCCTGCTACCTTGTAACATTTTCATAATAAATTATTAATTGTTAGTTATTACCAATTCAAATTTGAACTTATTGAAATTACTTTTTTATCTTAACAATAATAACTTATCATTTAGAATTTTTGTAGACATAACATTTCTTTTAAAATAATGCAAGAAAAGGGAAAATTTTGCTAAATAACATCTAACCAAAGTCCAAAGTTATTTAGATATGTAGCATCTTTTTGGGACTCAAATTTATCAAACTCAAGTTTAAAGGAAAATTTGAGTTTTAAGCATTATATTTGATCAAATTTATAATAATGCTTGAAACTCGAGTTTAGTAAACTTGAGTTTCACTTAATGCTAGTTTGGCTGACACGTTTCTGAATCACATTTGACGTTTGCGTTTTTTCAACATTTTTTTTTTCACGCGTTTCCAGCTAAATTTTACTGTAGCAACTACTGTTCATTGAACAGTAGCCGCAATAGTTGACTTTTCAGCACAAATTTTATTGTTCATGGATCCACAAATTTCACTTTTCAGCAATTTTTTCATTAAAAATGAGTCGCACTGTACTATTTACATATTTAAAAATTATTTGCTACAGTATTTTTCAATTTTCAATTTTTAGTTTTCAGCTGTATCCAAACAGACCCTTGGATCCAAATTTGACCAACTCAAGTTTCAATATATAACAAAATAACTTTGGCGGTGCTTTTTTCCTAAATTATTCATAAAATTATGCTAAAATGCCCAAGAAAACGACAGCCAGGTCAACAGTGAAAATGAATAGCATTAAGCTAAGCATTCCTATTCCTAGCGTATGGTATTATTTTAGATTTAAAGAATGAGACCCTCCACCAGTCCACAATTCCCTCTCCCTACCCTATTCCACTCCACCGCTTACGATACAGCTGACCGACCTACCATAGATGCATTGAAACTTCCTATCTATCTCTCCTTTCTTTATGGAAAATGGGACCCACTTCCCCTATCAAAAATAAACCCACCAAACAAAACAAAACAAAACAAATACAAAACATATTACAGAACAGAACAGAAAGTGTGTTATCTTTCTCTCCTCCAATTTCCCAATTTCCAATTTCTAATCCATCCCAGCCCCACACCCACCGTCACCGTCACTATCACCACACAAATGTAGTACTAAAACTGAAAAATACTCCTTACTATTGTTAATTTACTTTATGAAAAAAATTAGGTAGAAAATAGTAGAGAGAAACAGAGAGAATATCCTCTCTTCTCCTGAGTCGTGAGGTTGAGGCCAGCACCAGCACCAGCACCTAGCACCTAGCAGCATGAACAGCACCAGATGCGCCACCGACACCCGAATGGCTGCTGGGCTTCCTGAGACCGAAGAAGAAGAAGAGATGCAAAGGCAAACATACACATACTGGTGCCATGAATGTGACATGAGCGTTAATTTGATCTCTCTTTCTCTTTCCCGTTCCCAATGTCCTCACTGCAACAGTAGCGATTTCCTCGAGCTCATGGACTCCACCATAACTACAACAACTACCCAACAACAACAACAACAACAAGACTCCTACTTTCTTGACAACCCCACCCTCCTCCACCGCCTCTTCCTCCTCCACCACAACGAAGAAGACGACATCAACAACAACAACCACTTTGACTCCTCTTCTCTCTCCACCATCACCATCTCCTCATCCATGCTGGACTCGGACCCAGTCCTTCTCTGTGCCATTTGTAAAGACGACCTTCTCCTCCACTCCCAAGCCAAGCAGCTCCCTTGCTCTCATCTCTACCATTCTCAATGCATTCTCCCCTGGCTCTCTTCCCACAACTCCTGCCCTCTCTGCCGCTTCCAACTCCCCACTACCGCCGCCACCGCCGCCACCGGGACACTCTCATTTCGTGATTTCCTCGACGATGAGCTGGAGCAGGAACAGGATTGGCTTGGCTTTACCAACACTCTCAGGCACATTGCCCGCAGACAAACCATGATTGCTGCTGCTGCTGCTTCTGGAGATCAACATTTGGGCCTTAACGACAATGACCACAATGCTCATATCATTCTACCTTAATTTCCTGGTGGGTCTTTTTATTTTTCAATTTTTCAATTTCGTTCTTTGATTTTCTCTACCAAAGTTCACGTCTTTGTTATTTTTGAACAATTTTTTGTATGTGGGAATTACAGGCCTTTGCTTTTTGTTCATGATAAAAGTAAAACACTTTCATTAGATCAGCTGCATAACGCAAAGCCACGCATATAGCTTTACCTCTATCCATGCTATTCTAGTATTTAATTCCTCTTCTTCCTCCACGTGTGTTTTCTGTCTTTTGAATTGCAGGAAAGGTTCACTCTGAAAAGGCAAATTAATATAAACAACTTTACTTGGGTGTTAAGTATTAACAAAGATATTTTCATGCCTTCTAAAAGACCATAGCTTGTTGTTTCACACAATTCTGCTGCTGACACTAGATAAATAAACCAGCTTTAAAATAATGATTATGTAAATGAAGCGGAAATATGGCCTTACTAACTATACTCCTACTAGTATAAAGTCACTATAGCTTTAAAAGTGTGAAGAATTATTTGTTAGGTATTTTCAAGGTTTCTAAGTTGACTATCTATTTTCAAGTACTAGAATCAATGCTTGTTTTACCCCAGTGGTTACGGCTTCCAGTAACTATACTTTGTCTTAAGATTAAGCTCATAGGTGATCAATTTCTTTTTTTAATTACTCATAGTTGTGCAATTTGTTGAATCTATTACCAAGCAACCCAACCTTTAATTTAATTATTATTTTCTAGTTACATGACTAGAGTTCTTGAAGCTGTGAGAGGAATTTGTGTTTTTTGTTGAAATTGGTTGTCTGATGGGTTATGCTTCATGTGCAGCATCTGATGTTTGGTAGTTTATTGGCCAATATATAACAATTGTTTAGTATGCTTTGAAGTAATGGAAGTAGTGATACCTAAATCTTTCAGATTTTTTTTTTTTCAACTCACAGAGTTTTATGGTTCCAATTAGGTAAATAATATTTCTCTAACACTTTTAGAAAGATAAATTTATGGTTCCCTATGGTTTTCCCGTTCCTTAATGATAAAGTTTCTGTAGATGTTTCCACTAATGCTCTCAGATATTGCATCTAAAAGCATGTGTTTATGCTGCCTTATTTTTGTCTGATGAAAAATAAGTCTGAACACTAATGGAGCTAATAAAAAAGTACGAAGAACAATGAGACAAGATGGGCATAATGGAGAATTTATTGGTATGTGTAGTGCAGCAGCAGTTGAATTGTAATAATGATCATGTCTGTGCACTGTAATGCCTTTTTTATTCTAATTGCCTCTGAAATTATTTTGGACTTCAACATAGCATCTTCAAATTAAATCAGTAAGTTAAATTGAATTGAAGAATGCTATATAACTGCAAGTTTAAGTGAAATAATATTTTTGACAGAAATTCCAAATATCTTTGATTTGTGGGTTGAGGTCATTAATGCTTGGACCATGATTTTGATTATTACACTTGTTTAGTGGATATAATCTCTCAGATGTTCTTTTAAGCAATTACACTGACCCTCGCCCTTGGGCTTGGGGTACATTTGTTCAGCAATATCAAAATGAAAACTTGTGTACAAATTTAAAATTTTTTTTTTACTACTTATAGTTGAGCGATTCATTCTGATGATATTTGATTGCCACTCCTTATGCTGCTGCTACTTTCTCCAGCTCCCCCTTAAAGAACAGCTTTCAACTTTCTTCCTTCTCTTTGCTATATAAATACTTTGGTACTGAGAATATAAAACAGGAAAGGTCCTAAATGTATTGGAAGATATAATGGTTGAAGAGGGGCAGTTGGGGGTTTGTGGGAGATTGCAAATAAACGTGAAGAGATGAGGTAAAGGGAAAGAAACCCACCAAAAAAAGGGGTAATCTTAGTAGTAGTAATTGTTGCAGCAGTAGTAATGAGTGTGGCTGTTCTGTAGCACTTGTAATAGAAGACTTTTCCACCAGCACATCTGCTGTACAGTTTTGTATTTCATCAAAAAGCTGTGGGAAGCCTCTATATGTCCTTCTTGTACTTTGGATTCAACTTCATTATTCTTTCTGGTTTATATTTTTTTACTTTATTGATGATTTCTCAACCACTTCGTTTGATCATCAACAACCATCTATATTGTAGCTCAAGAGCTTTCATTAGTCTAATTGGTCCAGAGTTCCAGTTTGAAGTTTTCCTCCAACTTAAATCTGGATAGTACATTTCTATAAAACTCACATCAAATGTATGCTCTTACAAAATTAAACTTGAAGTTACTTCTAGCCAGAAAAATGAAGATATTATTCTTCTCTGAATTTTTCAAATGTGAAAATGATTTTTTTTTTTTTTTCAATTATTTCATTAGTCCTTTCTTGTTTAAATGCAATAGGTAACTCTGGTGTCTCTAAATATTTACCTAAAAATCTGTGACAAGGCAAGAGATGTATCTGAGAGAGATGGGAGACAGGCTTTATACATATTAAGTAGGCTGTGTTTGGGATCAAGTTGTTGCTATATATCTAGTTCTGGCATTTTTATGGCTTAATTCAGTAATTATGTTGGAATTTCATAAGTCTGGATGTATTTTCAGTGTGCTCGTTAGTTTGTATTTGCTAATTGACACATGGAGTTTTTTGATTTATAACATCTCTGCTACTCTGTTTGATAATCAACATCCCTTTATCTCAGCTCATGCTGAGATTAGTTTGATTGGTCAGAGCAACCTGAAATGCTTTATCACCAGTTTGAAGATTTCCACCAATTCGGTGTTATGTCAGGATAGTACATTTCTATAAAATATAGACCTATTTTGGTTATTTGCTTTCCTGTATCAACTTTAAGTTAAATTCTATGCAAACAAATCAAGAAATCATCATGTGTGTGTATGTGTTTCTATGTTGCAAAGTAAATATAATTTTGTATCATCTGTCACCTACTGCCTTTCTTCTTTACCTGCATTGGATAAACCCCAGTGGCCAGGGAATATCTTCTCAAAAACTGTGACAAGACACGTGTTGTATCTGAGAGAGATGGGAGATTTAGAGATCAGAATTACTCATATAATGTACATAGTCTTGGTTGATTTCTACTTCTTGCTGCATTTCAACTGACTTCTATCTCACTTTGATGTCCTTATTGCAGGTAATGTATATAATTTGTTATTAGGAGAATCTGAATTCAGTCATTGAAGAGCGTCTGATGAAGTGTAAATCTGCAACGGATAATTGTACTTTTTTTCCTGTTCCATTTTTGCTAGGTATAGTGCACCACCCAATAAGATGATAACCTGGTTTTATGTGTGACTATTGTGCAATACCTCTCTCTCTCTCTCTCCCTCTCTGAATTGAATATTATGTAATCCAAACTCTCCTTCAATTTCAATAAAATAGGAGGTTAAGTTGCTATTTTAGTGTACCAGTAAAGCTTTGATCTGAGTGTTTATTTATGATTTCACTTTGCAAAACTATTTTAATGCCACCCATGGAACTTTCCTTTTACTTTAGTACATCCTCTAGAATTGCTTTTGCAACTGCATCATTGCCTTCTTTATCGTACAATAATAGAGCTTGGCTTACAGATTTTATAGTAAGTTCTGCTCTGTTTGGATTGTAACTCTCAACATGTTTATATGAAGTCCATGTGATTTTGTCATCCACTCAGCTGATTGATTAACGTCAGACAAACCCCAACCATTTAGGTAGGATCTGTCATGGGTGTCATCCAACAACACAAGGAAGAGTTGCATGTGAAGAGGTGTATAAAATTTTATAACATTTTCTTCTACCCAATTCTCTCACCCATCAATGAGCTATAGTTTAACTAACACTTCATAGTTCCTACACACGGAAGAGTTGCATGTGAGGGGACGTATAGTATAGAGTTTTATACATTTTCTTCTTCACAATTATTTCACAGTGCTAATGAGCTATAGATTAATTGGCAATTCCTTATTCTCCCATAATAATCAGATGAAGGGTGAAGTGATGTGTTCAAGACTCACTAGGTGCAGGTGTTCATATCAATTTTTAAAAAATAAAGAAATAAAATCTCTCTCAGCATTTGTCATTGCAAACCATGCAGGAGGATTATGCATGTGAGTTTTGATTTGTCCAAGAATTAGGCAAGTAGTATAACTCCAATCATATTGACTTGGAATTTCTTTGTGATAGAGTAAGAGATTTCTTTGGAAATGAGCAATTTCATTTCAGTTCAAAAACTCAACTCAAATAGGATTGAATTCTATTAAGACAAGCAATTTCGTATCTTATTGAACAAAAACTCCTTAGGTATTGTTCAAAAAAAATCCTTAGGTACCTTTTTTATTTTTTTAAATCAACTCTTTAGGTACTTTTTTTTGCGAAAACTCTTTAGGTAGTTGATCTTAGAAATAAAATTCCTGTAATACTTATCAAGGAGAAAAAGTGTAGCTAAGGGAAAAAGAAATGTGAGGTGGCGCCACGTAAATATGATAGCAATCGTATGCGACTCTTGTTGTCCAAGTTCATGGTCAGCATGGCTGTGGTCCTAGTCACTTTCACGTCTCTTTGCTTTACTCTAAAATCTAAATCCAATAATGCAATGTGAATCATGTGATGTTTTAAGGTTGGTTGTATATGCTTTTAATAATTTAGAACAGAAAAGGGATTTGGCTACCTTTTTGTGTGGTTAACAGTGACTATTAGAAACGTGAAGCATAACCATCTGCAACTGCAATAATTGATGCCAATGCCACCCTACCATACAAATTTCACAAAAGATAAGGCAAACATAAATTGAACAGCAGTACACACACAGACACCTACGGTCTGTGATCAAATGGTCTCATTTCATTTGATGACTTACGCGTACTCTTTGCAAAGCTTATTGGATAAACAGATAACACGCGGTATCTAGAATATGGTTGTCATGCACATGAAGGTGATTATACTTTTAAAGCCCATCTTGAAAGAGTGAATGTCAAAATTGACCAATTCCCACCTTCAAGCTTTATCCTCTTCAAGTTCAGAAGCTTCTTCGTACGTGAGTGTCACGTTTGCAATTACGCTTGATGATGGCTAAATCGGTGCACTATAATCAGTTAATTAAATTATTAGACATTTTGCTTTCTAACACCTAATAACCACGTGTTATGAATTGGCTTGGTTTACACTGAATGTTAAGGAAGATAGTTTGAGGCGGCTAAGTCAATAGTCAAAGAGGAAAGGCTTTGCAAATATCTCTTTCCAGCTTTTATATAAGGACTTGTGTGCATGGTCTTTGCTAAATCCAATTCATCACTTCTCACCTCTCTTTTGCTATCACACACACACATACTCGATCAAAAATTTAGCCTCTCCCAATCCAAAAATCTCATTATCAACAAGAATGATGATGATGGAAAGTGATTTAGGACACACGCTTATGAAGGTGGCCCTGTTTGTTCTAGTACAAGCTTTGGTGTATCTCATACTTTCAAAGTCATCCAGCATCTTCTCCAAAGACACCAAGAGATCATTTAGTTTCAAACCAGCTCGGTCTGTAAGTATTAACCGAATTCTTGCTGCAATTAGCGACATGCCTGCTGGTGGCGAGCCGTCTCCTCGCCCAGGAGGCCTACAGTCTCCAATCAAGGAAAATTCAAAGCCTCATGATCACACATCTTAGGCCTTTCTGTTTGTTGTTGGTTGTTGGTTGTGGTTTTTTTTTTTTTTTTTTTTTTCATTTGTACTTCCATTAATTTTTCTTTTATACTTGTATTAATCATTTGTGGCACAGCTTTGGCTGCTGGCTTCTATATTGTAAGATTGGTTGTGTTGATGTGTAAATGAATTAGACGGATTTTTTGGTTCTTTATTCTTTCATTGGACAGAGCTTGTTCTTGTTGCCAGTAATAAACAGATTTAGCTTTCATATGAAGTCTTTTTAGCACCACTTGTTACATGTTTACTAGTGATATGATGGCAATCGGTGAGTGGTTGCAGGATATAAATGATAGATCCAAAAAAATGTTTTCATAGGAAGAGAAAATTTTAAATTTTGGATGTAAGACATATAGCCAATATCATACGGACAGATGATCAATATAGTAATTCAATCCACTATTCATGTAGGTCAAACATGAATTCATTATACATGTAGAGATCTAATGCTGTGTTGAATTTACTAAACATATCCTCTGCATATGGGAGGCAATTCCCCCCTCTTCACATAGTTTTTTTTTTTTTTTTACATGTAAAATTTTTACGGAAGACAAAGTGACAAACTTTTAGCCAGGCAAATGAAGACATGTAAAAGTTCTACAGATTCCTTAATTGAGAAGTTATTTCCATCAACCATTACTTTTTCTTTTTAGTGCAGTAGTACCCGATGTATAAAATAATTTTTCCATCATTATTGCTCATTGGGGTCTCTCTTTGAAACCCTTTATTCATAATACAAATACTATGTACTACAAATACTATGTACTACTTTTTGTATTCCATTTTATATTTTATCAATCACAACTTGTGATATATTTATTTAACTTCATTTTCTTTATAAAATAGCCAAAACTTAAGGATTTGTACTCATCTATCCTTGCTATATAAGGAGCTCTTGGCCTCTTGCAAGTGTATTTTTTTTTTTAAGGTAAACAGTGTTAATTTTGATGGGCTTAATTTCTTTCATTTTTCTTTAGAGAAAGTTTTGATCCAAAAGAGGTACAGGTTTGGTCAGAATTGGTCCATCAATCTTTTAAAATCTCAAGTGGCTCTCGATTAGGAGGCATATAAAAGTATAAACTAACTCTTTTGAAAAAAGAGAGAGAGTTATAAACAAACGAAGAGCTTGTGAAAATCGTGGGTAAAAGAAACCATAATTTATTATGGGCTGGCCGAAGTAGACCGACCCATTTAGAGGCTTATAAAGAAACCTGTCATTTTTAATGAGAGACAGAAATATCTGTTCATCCATGATTTTCTTTTCTAAATTATTTATTTTCTTTGATGGACTTCCTTTATTTACCTACTTTCCCTTCTTGATATATGCACACAACCTTAAAATATTTCCTTCCCTAATTTTGCTTTTTATTTCTATATTTTTAATTTCTATTATCTTCATTTCTTGTTTTCAATGGTATTTTAGGTACACCTTTGTAGCTTACTTTATTTTGAACTCTTTGATTGTCAAAATAGTCTATCTCATTTTGAATATTTCATTTTATGTTCCACAAATCGTAATTTGTGAAAAAAAAATTCAAACAAATAGGATACTATAATTGCTAATGTATAAAGTGAAACAAATGATTTCTATTTTATATACAATTTTTCTCTCTCAAATTTCTGCTATTTAATAGAAATGTTCCTCTTGTGATTTTCTTTTTTTTCTTTTTTCTTTTTTCACTTACCGTAAGTCTTCCTATAATGGAAATTTGAACAATCCCACTAAGCCAAGGTTTTTCTTATAATTTTCTGCCTTATTACTGGCAAGCTCCTTCCACCAGAATTGATAGGTAGCAAGTTTTTTTTTTTTTGAGGGAGAGATAGGTAGCAAGTTTAAGTCAAGAGATTAGCCTCTTCAAATAACTTGGGTAAAGTTGTGCTTACCATAATCTCTCTTAGGCTTTGCAAAAGTGATAGTTTTGTATACCGAGCATAACTTTTTTATTTTAATTCGTAAGTGATTTCACAAATTGCAAAAGGGAGGGCAAGCTGAGAGCCTGAAACTTGCAACATTCTAATCGGCTGCTAACTTGAGAAGGCAACTTAACAATCTATATTTGTAGTTACTGTAATTATTTAGTTATGCAAGATTTTTATTTTTATTTTTCCTAGAGGGACAGATACAAGGTAGAATGATTTTGTAATATTGTAACATAACTAGGTAGAATGATTTTATCAATCCAAGCATTGTTCAACTCTTAAAACGGTAATTAAATGAATATTATCTTGAGAAATTCGCATATACCTTCTGGTATCAATAATTTAAAAATCCAATGTCAATGTCTACCAATTGTTGATATTATTAACTAATCGTTTCTAGTAGTTTAATGTTTAATTATTTGAGAACAGCTTTTAATTGTTTGCTTAAATGAGAAAGAAAGCCGCAAAGTGACAAATTAGTATGTCAATTTTCTAACAAATCATGAAATCAAGATTTACCATCCAATTAGAAAAAAATAGTAATAATGAGAGAGATTTGGTTGCTACCATAATCTCTCAACTGAAAATGTTCAGCTAGCCGCATCAAAGTGACTGTAAAAGAAACGGAAAGTCCAAAACAGCGATGGGGCTACCTCCTCCCTTATAAAAAAATCATCATTTATCGAAATACCTATAATAAGCAATCATCATTTATTGTTTCTCAAAATTAAAAAAACAATCATCATTTATCAAATTTTAATTGTACTATTACATATGATTGTGACATTTGCAATGAAGTCATACCTCTTTCTTAAAGGGGGTTCAATTTTTTTTTTTTTTTTTAAATCATCATTTATCAAATTTTAATGGTACTGTTACATATGATTGTGACATTTGCAATGAAGTCATACCTCTTTCTTAAAGGGGGTTCAAATTTTTTTTTTGGAACCCCCTTTAAGAAAGAGCTATGACTTCATTGCATATCTATTTTTTACATCATTAAATAAAAATTATTATTTAGACTTTAGAGTCCATTTGAATACCGCTTATTTAACTGAAAATTGAAAACAATAAAAAAAAAATAACAATAAAATTACTGTTCATGCTCGGGTTACTGTACACTTGCCTAAATGCAATGTTCATGTCTCATGAAAAGTGCAAGAGGCACTGGTTAAAAAATAAATAAATAAAAAAATAAAAAGGCAACAGGAATAATTTGAATCCAAATGCTCACTTAGAATCTCTCTCTTTATTTTTAAAACCCAAAAAAGAAAGGGTAACTTTTAAGTTAGTCATTCATTTTTCTTGTTATTGGGATGCTTTTCATTTTATTAATATAAATGGGGTTTTGTATAAGTAATGTTATAGCTAAATGTTAGGCATCTATATGAACGATATATCAACTAAAATTGTTTCTTTATGTAAGGTACACCCCCTTCCTATTCAAGCATCTTTAAAATATCATATAACCTCTTTACATTTATTTACATTGGTCCAAAAAAAATATGAAATATGAAAAAGATGAAGTTAAGTTCGAACTCCCTTTGAGTAGAGTTGTCGTTTGCCTTTATGTTAGAACTTCTTTCTCTCTCCCTTTTGTATGCATGTGTGTTTGTTTCTCCAAAAAAAGTTCAAAGCCCCTTTCTTTAATGTTTAATAATTTAATCTTCTTGAGAAACAAAAAAGTATAATAAGGAACGTTTGGATATAAAAAAAAATAGAGTATTCCATCAAAATCATTAAAAAGCTTGTTCTTTTTTCGGTAGGACCTTTAAACTTAAAAAAAAAAAAAAAAAAAAAAAAAAAAAAAAAAAAAAGGGGTATTCATTCACTCTCACTAAGAGAGTATCAAAATTATAATTAGAACTTAATGTATCCTTTTTTTTTTTATAACTAAAACAAAAAAGGATTCACAAAACCTCACGTGAACCTCATAAAAGTAATGTTATTTTAGGAGGCCCCATTATGTTACTTTTGATTTCTGGCTGTAATTTTGTAAGTAATCTGTAGAACAACCTTTCATGTTGTTAAAAAGTTAGAGGAGAGTGAAGGTAAATTTTCTAATGCAAACTTCAAGCAACTTTCCCTCTCTATTCACCAATGGAAGTGTAAAGAGTAAAGAGATAGTATATAGAAATTTGCGCTTGACTGGATTGTCCTCTAAATTATAGAACAGCATAAATCTCGTGCTCTACTGACTTGCGAGTACAGTGAAAATGGTTGTAAGAGATCCGTGAACCGTGCACATATTGATTTAGCCCCCACGAGTAGATCCAATAAGTACATTTGTTTTGTGCAGAGGCTGGCAGAGCAAGCAGTAGAGTACATATATCATATATGGTACAATGGTTAATTAAGCTGGCCTCGTGAAAGATACAGTAGATGTACCAGACTACTAGTGAATCCCAGATGATACTAAACTTAACACCAAGTCTAGTTCTGTGAAACAGTACGTGTGCCTACACAATTATGAGTAAATGGTACAATGGCTAACAATGTTAGTTTGTTCTGTTAATAAAAGTCTTTGTTTAGCAAAAAAAAAATCAATGGCTAACAATGTCTCCTTTAAAGCTTTTCTTCTAATCCTCTCCTCCTCAGTTGTAACTTCTAACCTTACATGCACTAACATGATCATATATAACAGAAATTAAAGTGTAGTAAGCTGAAGACATCTAGATTTCAATAATAAAAAAAGATCTCACCAAACTAATAATGGTGTAGTTTACACATTTTCTGAAAGCACAAGATGAGATTAATTACTGATTAGCAAAAAAATAAAAATAACAACGCATAAGAGGAGATTGTTCTCAATCATGAAGTTCTCACATCGTTTGGTATGAATTAATTTATACAAAACTTATTTTCTATGTAAAAGCATTTCCTAATTAACATGATAGCCAAAATTAGTTTTAGTTAACATGTGCCTGTATATTATCCACGTTAATGTAACGCAGGAGTTAGGTAAAATGAACTTGGACGTGTACTCTTATGTTATAGATGTGGAGTATAATGATTTAGACTCCAAATTAATGGAAAGAATATATCTATGTATGCGTGTATGTAACTGTAAGCAAGGCCCAATAGCATTCTATTACTTCATTGACTCTTGAGATAGTAGAATATATATATATATATATATATATATATCCAACCCTGCAGGTTTCCAAAAGACAGCTTAATATTGCCTTCAATTCTCACTAGTATTATCAAAAAATTAAAATCTCATTTGTTTTTTTTTTTTTTTTTTTTAAACAAGTTCTTAAATTAACATTCTCCTATATATAGTAGCCTCTATATCCACTAGTCATTCTTCAAACATACACAATCAACAGTATCAAACCCCTCTTTCTCTGTCAATCAAGTTTGCAAGAAAATGATGAAGCCACATTCATGTAAACCAAGTTCAGCTGCTTCTACTCAACTTTCCATGCACAAACACTCACGGGAGATATCAAAGCTCAAGCCAAAGATCCGTATAATTCACATATATGCACCCGAAGTCATAAAGACAGAACCTGCAAATTTTCGAGAGCTTGTTCAGAGACTCACGGGAAAACCTGCAGAGATGATGAAGAGTAATAGGAACAGTACTACATGTTCAACAACAAGAAGCCCACCAACCAAAAATATAATGAGTTTCTACAGGGAGCCAAGCTGCAGCACCATAGAAATGCATGATGCTTTTGCCAATTTGCAAAATGGGGTGAGAATAAAGGAGGAAGATGAAGAAGAATTTTGGAGAAATGAAAACTTAAATGGCTTCTTTGATGGTTTCTCTGACTTGGATGGTTTCATTGAAGAGTAAATTTAAGTTACTTGATTGTTAGTTGAAATGCATTATCTCCATAGAAGACTTTAAGGAAACTTCTTCTTTTGTTTAGTTTCAATTTTTCTTCTATTATGTAGTTAGAATATATATAGTGAAAGTATGTTTCTATGCTTTCTTTACATTTCCTCCTCCTTTGTGTTCAGTGATACCACTATACTGATTCTACATTTTCCTCTCCACTCATCATAAAAAGAAATAAACTGCACCATATATAAGTATATAACCCTTCTCCTCCTTAAAGCATGACCGAGTTGATTCACAATATGATATATAATCACAAAGGATCAGAGATTTATGAGAAGGGTCTCTAATTCAATGCCTTGAAGCAGTAGGCAATAAGATTTACTATTTCACCTATATATGGTTCAAATGAAAGTTAGATCTTTAGTCAACTGTAACAGATCAGCTCGAGTGTTAGCCCATTGGTACACCTGCTATGCTTACCTAGCCATATTAAAAATTAAAAAATATATATAATAATGCTTTTTTAATTAGCACCAAGCTAGAAAAATATTTTATGTTACTAAATTGATCAGCAAAAGAAGTATAGGAAATGTCTCATTGTATTTAATTAGTCGAATTCTTTTTCTTTTTTCTTTATTTGGTTTTTTTTTTTAATCATTTTTTTGGAAACTCAATGCAATAATATGTTTGAAAATTGTATGTATATATGTCTATATATATATATATATATATACACACACATATGATGGATGAGTACCGGCAGAGAGGAGCTATACCCTCTTCACTTTCGCCAGCTCCTTGTGAAAGCAGTGCACGAATTAGTTCAGATCTAAAACCATTATACATTTTGACTTTTGAGTAAATAAACAGAAAGTTGCACATTAAGATACTCAGCGACATGCTTAGCTTACTTCCTAATTCCTATAAGCACTACAAAACGCAGCTCCAAAGCGCGGTTTTTGTAGTGGAGGTTAGGGATATTCTTTGAATACATATAATATATAAATTATTTTATGAAAGGCAAGCCTTCTACCACACATGAAGTTGTTGCAAATAGCAAAAATAATATATAGAATGGATGACATACACACATACACTCAACTATGCAAACGTCATGGATTATATATGCAATTTGTTTGATTAATGCCAGGCGCTTTTGTCTCTTCTATATCTTCTCCAACTAAGATCCAACTAGAAATTAACTACTAAACAAAAACTTTTTTTTTATAATAATAAACAAGAATTAAGATGAAGTATAACGCATGCATGTAAATTACTTTCATGGATTTCTTTTATAGGAAGAAAAGGCTAGCTAAGACCTAAGAGGAGTGATTACAGCCTCGATCTTGATGAAGGTAGCAATCTGAAAAAAAAAATCACCTACCACTTTATAACATGTTTTTTCTCGAGGTTCATGTAAAACAAAGCAGAACATCCAAGTTTGATGAATAAGATTAAGAAGTGACTTGGAAATTATTTACTGCCTATCTTATATTAATGCAAGCAGCCGAGTGGGTTGGATTTATTGGAGCCTCTCTTTGTACTTTGTGTTTGGAAGTTTGGAGGGAGGGAGAGAGAGTAGAAAGTTTACTAATTCTCAAAGCAAAAAGGGGGAGAAAATGGGCTTTTGTCTTTTTCTTTTTCTTTAAAAAAAAAAAACTATTTAGAGAAATGCTCCTATTTTGAAACTTGATGTTCCAAAAAAGTCCATGTTTTCTATAACTCAATATTTCAAAAATCTAGTTATACATTTGAAACTCAATTTTTAGAAAATCGAGTTTCAAAACAAAGGTATTTGCCTAATTAATTTCAGAAAAAATCGAGTTTCAAAACAAGAGCATTTCCCTAATTAGTTTCAGACATTGGGTATTTTGTTGGATATTTTAAAAAGAAAGGGCAAAAGCCCATTTTCTCCGCAAAAAGGGATGAAGTTAGAACTCAATGGGATTGCTCCAAATTGGAGTACAATTGTATGTCAAAGCTAGCCAACTAAGTTAATTCATAAGTAAAATACTGCAAACTAATTATCTAAGGATGGGATTGGAAATCTTTGGTAGCATCAAGCATTGAGATTTAATTAGAATTCAATGCTTGGTACTATTCATATATAAACTTCTTTTTGGGGGCAAAACTTAGGTTAGTTTCTTAGGTACCAGATTCAGTTCTATTTGACAAATAAAGTTATTAATTAGAACTAGTCACAGATCCGTGCGTTGCACGTGATAATATTTTTAGGATGATCTCATTAAATTTATTTTTTGCAGTTTAGACTAATTTAATAAATAGTAATGTATTTCATAATCATATTTTCATTTATTATATGAACAATCACAAATGTAATATATATATATATATATATATATATATATAATTTTTTTGTACCAAAATGAAAACAATACAATTTTTCTCAAGAATTCAAAAGATAGCAAAAATATTAACTTTTTAATAAAAGTTATTTATAACATTTTGTGTATCATTAAAAAGTATATAAAATTTGAATTTTTTTTTTTAAGTTTTAAAAAAACTTTTTCAAGTCCAATTATATCTAGTTACAATCAAAAACACCAAAAAACTTATAAAAAAAATAAACAAAAATTACAATTCAAAAAAAGAAAGGGAAAAATAAAAATCACATCAAAGTCAAACTTCTTCTTCCGAATATGTAAAACATTTCAAACATAATGTGATCAAGCCAAGTAACCAATGCAAAATCAAATTCAAAATTTTTAATAAGATTTTGAAGTGACACAATAGAAATATGTCATTATTCCCAAGAAAAAAGTGTTGGTTATAACTTTATATATAATGATTGTAACCAAGAGTACAAAGGGAAAATTTAAAGAAATTTTTTTTGTAAAAATAAGAAGTATTGTTTTAATACTATCATAATCTAATCTAACACATAATCCAACATATGAAAAATGAGTAGATAAATAAATAATTTTAAACACAAAATTGAAAATTTTTTTCTTAAAAATCTCAAAGAATACACAAATGAGATAAGCAATATGAGCATTACAAAATATTCGTAAATGCTTAAAACAATTACTCAAGCATCTAAAAATATCATATAATAAAGACATAATAATTTGCTGCTCATTTGTTAAACAAAATGTTTACAAATAATGAAAGGAAACTACACAAATATCATCTTCTTCAACTGCATTAATTTTTCTTCATTGTATTGTCCAAAATATCCTACTATTTTCCAAATAAACTAAAACCTGACAACAACAGAAAATATGGACATATTATAATATGATTTTTCCCTAAATCTGGTCAACGACATTAAAACTATTTTGCGTTGTAAATAAAATGATAAAAAAAAAAAAATACTTGCATCAAGTAACACATATAAATTAGTCAATAATAAGACAATGGGAGTACAAACCTCATAAAAAATCCAACAAAAAAAGGAAAAAAAAAAAAAAAAAAAAAGGATAGGGAGAAAGAGAAAGGGCAAGAAATAACCTTTTTGTGTGGGAAAGTATACATAAAATGGGAGAGAGTGACAAATTTATGAAAAGAAGATGAGAATAAGAAAATTCAAAATAAAGAAAGATAAAGGGATAAAATTATATGTAAAGTTAAAACCGTCTAAGAAGAATATGTATAGACAATACTTGGTTATAACATCAAAATTAAAGTAGATGAATATGTAAAGTTAAAACCGCCTCTAATGAATTTGTAAAGCCAATGTATTTATATATTTAATATTGTCAAAAAATAAATTAAAGGTAAAAAACAAATATTTAAAACAATAATGATGTGACAATGATATGGAGGGTGAGGTGGCTTAACAGGAGAATAGAAATAATAAATGTTACACTTTGGCTTTTAAATATATATATATATATATATATATTTATATATATATATATAAATATAGATTTCAAGATCAATCATTTTTATATGTCATTCAATAAAAGTCAAGAAATTATGATGAATTTTAGACAATGTCATTTATTAAGACAAAGTTTTTGCCTAATTTTTAAAGTATTCAAAGTCATGTTAACAGATGCCCTTAGAGCAATTGTTAATAAACTATAATAAGAAAGTTTTAACACTATTTTCATGAGAAATATAAATAATTGTCAACAACATTTAACGGATGCTTATTCAAAGGGTTTAATTAACGGATACTCTTAAGACAATTGTTAATAAACTATAATAAAAAAGTTTTGACTTCCAATAAAATACTTCTAAAAATAGCTCCTAAATCAATGCTTAAAATTTTCCATTCATAAAAGCTAATAAAGCTTGGTTTTTTTTTTTTTTTTTGAGAGAGTTTCAACTTATGGCGTCCACTCCTGATAATAGCTCTTTATCATCAGATTAAGCCCAGATATCTTATATAACCGTCAAAGACTTTACCAGTTGAACTAACTAGATCACCCACATAAAGCTTGGTTAAAATATACAACATACTCTTCTGTTTTTTCTTTTTCTTTTTTAACCATGACCTGGTTTCATACATAAGGTTGCCACCGATCTGAGAGAAATTTGGTTTTGTCCATTCACTGAATTACAAGTCTGACTCTGAACTAGCATTGACTTCGGCTTTAATTAGGCCTAGTGTCAATATCTTTATATGATTTGTCGATTTCTTGTCAACTTTGTTTGTGCGAGTGGGACTGTTTTTTGTCAAGTTGAAATATAAAATAACAAATTATTATGGTTTAGATAAAAAAAAAAAAAAAAATCCAGCAGAGAAGTGACAAAGATTCCGGAGACAAGTCATTGCAAATTGCCATCTTAACTTGTTAACAAAGACAAATTAAGGATATTGTATAACAACTAAAGGTGTGGGGGTGGAGCAATGAGCGATGACTATGAGCATTACATCAGGCACAACAACAACCACTCACTAATTAACTATATATACACTTTTGTTTTCCATCTCCCGTGGGAAAAAAAATATTCAGGGAAACTTTAGTAGTGCATTTGGATGTCATGCTTTGCGTATTTGGATTTGAATTTGGATAAATATCCAAATATTTTGTTGTTTTGATAGTTTAAAAAATGTCAAGAATTTAAAGGGCCCTTCTTTCAATTTCACCAAAATATACTCCTACCATAACGTAGTACAACTTGATTCAACCCCATTGTTTATTTCTTTTCTGTTTTTTTCGTTGATCGGAAGTGTACTTCAAATATAGGCACACATCCTTTTCAAAAAGATAAGATAGGGAGTGAGAAGAGAGAGAGGAGGTTAAACTTTGGGTAGTGTTTATTTTACCCAATATGTTTTTGTAACTCGAAAACATGAGTTTTCAATTTTAAATCAGTGTGTGTAAAACACAAAACAAGTCTTTGCCTAAACTTTAACTCACATAGGCCTGTAAAGAATGTCATTATCACTAAACTATTCCTTGAATCCCATTTATTTCACAACTTATTAAATAAAATCAGCAAGTGAGAGGATAGGCTTATTTTTCTATTTGCTATTTCATGGAACCACCACTACTACCATATTTCTCAATAAAACGTACCAGCACCAACCTAAAAGACAATTTGTCATTCTCAGCTCTCCACCAAAATGAACTATTACATGCCAAAATGGAATTCCAAGATTGCTGAGAAACTACTACCATATTTTTCTTTTCTTTTTTTTAATAATGCATGATTTCATTAACCGGGAAAGCCATAAACATCCTTCCTCAACTCCTCCAACATAGGAGGAAGATAGCACTTATTACAACAAACATAAAACCTATTTGCTGCAGCATATAACTGATAACATTACTACGTAAGTGTAAGTACACGAACCAAAGGTGGCCTTCTAGTGTCTCTTACTCTTGAGAAATACACAAGTTATGACAGTCACTAAATTCAACAGTATACCACACATGGGTTGGTTAATATAAGAGGTTTTTGCAGAATTGGTCAAAGCATCATCTTACAGCCAGCACAAGCCGGTTCAATAAATTGACATGACCAGGATAATATGAATCCTGAGTAGACGATTTTCATGTGAAAAGGACAGTCTGTTTGTCTATTTCCTTGTTACAGCAAAAGCAAGAATGAAGATGAATTTCAAAGGTGAGAACTAGCGATATTCTTTCACTGAAAATGCTAAAAATAGACCAGAACTTTAAAAATAAATGAATAGAACAAAATAAGTCAGAGTTCTTCGGTAGTAAATTATTGACTGAGTTGTAATATTGCTTGAATATACAAACTCCAGATAGTATAACCATGTGATAAAGTGTTTTCCCCCCTCTCTGTGCTGATGAGATCAACCAAATAAAAGAAAAAAAACAGTTTTGTATGCAAGCAAGTTAATCCTATTGAAACTAAAAGGAAAGCCTCATTAAATTCTAGAATGAAAATTTTTACAAATACATGTACAAAGTAAACAAACCAAAGACATTTTTGAAAAGGCCAATACCTAAATTTAGCCACCAATATGTATCATAGGCCTATTTACGGTCCTTGCAATGTCAAACATTCCAGCATGTGAAGCTTTCTTTCTCTTCACCTGAAGCAAAATAGGAATAATTAGAAGTAGTAGTTGCCAAAGATTTCATAAGGAAAGCTTCATATCCAAATCCAATTAAACAATTATGGTCCATTATGTTGTCATGTGCCATAATTCTAGACAGGAACATGGCTTCTGTGTTCTGGGGACAGGAGCACGGCTATATATGTGCATCATTGTGAACTTTCTGGCACTCAACAAACATTTTTGTCTAAGTTTTTGGCATACAAGAGAGCCAGAAAATGTAAACATAACAGAAAACACAAACAAAAAGTATAAACTTGTAGCAGTGGAGCTAAAAAGCTATATTAGCTTCACCAAAACACAAAAATAACCATACAGCAATGGAGCTTAAGTTATTTTTTTTAACTTTATTGCTATAGTGCACGTTCATAGATAGATGTGCACTGTAGCTTAGAGCTAAAAAAAAAAAGTTTTATTCTCTGCCCAGTTGTGTGTGTGGCTATGATGGTCGTGTGTAGTAGATCTATTATTTTATTGTAGTAGATATCTTATTTTATTGTAATATTTATATTATTTTATTGTGTTGAAAGTTAAAATAGATCCAATAAAATAGATAAAATAACTTTTTGTGGTGCCAAATAACTAAATTTTTAGCTCCACTGCTGCGGATGCTCATAACTTTTTAATTCTAAATACTTTTCTAGGGAACTGAAAAATCAATTGCTTCATTAAGTACCCGTTTGGGTATAGCTGAAATGCAGTGCATCTGCATTTCAGCATTTTTTTTTTTTTTTTTGAACTAGTGCCTCTTGCACTGTTCATGGCCCATGGGACATGAATAGTGCATTAAGGCAAAGCTACAATGTTTTCAGCAGTGAACAGTAACCCAAAAATTATTTTTTTATTGTTTTCAGTAATAAGTTTTCAGTTTTCAATTTTCAGTAAAATAAGCGGTATCCAAACGCACCATAAGTCTCTGTTTGAGTATCGCACATGACTGTCTCCTCAAATGCCCATAATTTTCAAGTGGCTCTACGACAAGTCATAGGCTATACCCATTAAATCAAAAGTAGCAGCAGATTCCCCAATCAATTACATCAATAACCTATAGTAAAATATCTAGTACCGCTGAGAACATGAAGCTTTCATGAATTTAAAACTAATGATTTTTTCAAAGTTCTGGCATCATGAAAAGACTGTAAAATGCATACCGCTGCCCCAATTACTTCCCTCAGCGCATCATCATCAGCACCAAGCCGCAGGGGATCTCTTAAGCTAACCTGCATATAACGAAGTCTTATAAGAATAACAAGGAAGCTGCATTTCCATATTGGTATTCAAAGAAAGGGCAAATATTTCAGCTACAACTTCCATTAGGGGAAATGAAAAGTTTTGCCTAATTTTTCAAAGCTAGCACCTCATAGCTCACTCAAAACATGTTATAGCTTCAATCATCTTATTACTTTGGTACAGATAGGAAGAAGTTTGATAGGCCCAAAAAATAGCCATAACTCACCTTTTACTTTTGGAAGTGCTCAATTGGAAGTTAATACACTTAAAAATGTTTCTCCCCTAGTTTCATCTATGAATAATCAAAATATGTTTAATCATGACCAGAATAGTTTATCTGATACCTACTGTTATCAATCTGTGCAGAAAGGTATCCCAAAATCAGTTACAAAGCATTAAGCCTTCATCATGTTAACCTAAAAGGTGGTTTTTTTTTCCCCCTTTTTTGACAGGTAGATACCTTTTTCCTTTTATTTTGATTGATAATTACACAGGCGCCAGGTGGGTTATGACCTCGACATCTACCTTGCTCTTTTTTTCCTTTTTTCTTTTTTGGTGACAAAGGAGAGTCACTTTAGATTAGTTGCACATTGTAGAGAATAATGGACAACAATCCTCACTATTAATCAAACTCCTATGACAACTGATCCCACTTGCTAGAACCAGTTACCAGGTAATCCAGGGGCTTTTCACCCCTGATGGGCTAAGCAATTTATCCTCATGCCCAGGAGGCGATATCTTCCTTGCTCTTACAAGGGGAGGAGGTGCCATTTGGGCCAGAGCTCTTTGGCAATAAGTAGGTACGTATAAAAGTAAGGTGACTAGTAGAGTTGAGAAGTGTACTACTCTCATACACAACTAAAGAGTCATAACAATTATGCATGGTGAATTAACATCAGACATAGAGCTATATCTATCATAGCCAAATGAGCGTCAGTTTACCCAGAAGGGATTTTTTCTTTTTCTTTTTTTGTGTGTGTATAAGTTTTTTGTCCCTAAGGGTAGAGAGAAAGGGAATTTCGACAAGTGAGCTCTCATGAGGCGTGGTCCCCTGCTGATCCCTTGGGAGTTGGGGCTGAATCATCCATAAGTTTGGTGCTTCAACAAAGATATCAAATGCAAATGACCTCAGACAGACATGTTCCCACAGCAAGATTTTCTTTTTTAGATAAATACCATTCATGCAGCCATATGTGATTAAATCCAGGAGTTCACTGCCAACCTTTTTTATGGGGGGAAGTAAATGCAAATAGGTCCAAAAGAGCATTGGCAACAGCAATATACCAATAAGAAATGCTAATACTCAAACAAAATCCATGTCATATGCCAGTAAAAATTGAGAGCATATAAAGCCAGAAGAAAATTCACCTCTGCAGGACCAAATAAGCAAACTTTGAAGTTCCCATCAGCTAAAAGTCGCAATCTATTGCATCCAGCACAAAAATGTTCAGTCATTGATGTGATAAACGAAACTGAACCACAATACCCATCTATCCTGAAATTCTTTGCTGTGTCTGTCGGGTGATCCTTAAGTCTCTTTAGGCCTGTAAACTGTTTTGCCTGTCCATTAACAATGAGGAACTTATCATATGTATAAACAAACATTCACAATCATATAAGTGGGTCACTAGCCAGAGTTCTACCTTACCACTCTATCCAACATTTCTGAGTAGGGTACGAGTTTCTTGACATTCCAAACATTCCCATCAAAAGGCATGAACTCAATGAATCTAACATTAATTGGCTTTTCACGTGTTAACTCTACGAAATCACAAATCTCATCCTCATTGAACCCACGCATTACAACGCAATTTACCTGAAAGTCAAAGTTTTATCATAACAAGTCTTGAACTAGAACTAAGAGTAGTGCTTTTAACATGCACCACCGCCCCCCACCCGCACGGCGGCAAAAAAAAAAGAATTCTTTTTAGTTGTTAAGAACACAAATAAAAATAAGGAAATATATATAACTATAAGCACAAATTTGAGAGGATAAAACATGCCTTCACGGGATTGTATCCAAGGTCTACAGAAGCATTGATTGATTCCATAACCCTTTCATGTCCTTTGCGTCGGGTTATGAATTCAAACTTAGCTGGCACCAAAGTGTCTAAGCTGATATTCACGGATGTAAGCCCACACTCTTTCAGCTTTGGAAGTTTTTTTGCAAGAGTAATTCCATTGGTAGTAATGGCCAATGTCTTTAGTCCCTTCAAGTTCGACAACTGTAGACATATGTCTTCAATATCCTTCCTAATGGTTGGCTCCCCCCCAGTCAAACGAATTTTCTCCACTCCAGAGCTTACAAACAGATTTGCCAGTCGAACAATCTCATTCGGTGAGAGTAGTTGAGGGCTTGGAGTGAGCTCCACACCCTCTGCTGGCATACAATAATGACATCGCAGATTGCAACGCTCTGTCAAGGAGATCCTCAAGTAAGTGTGCAGCCTTCCAAATGAATCAATTAGCATATCGGAAACAGGACTATCTTTTGAAGTATCCTCTGACAAAGTAGCACAAGAAGTAGCATACGTCTTTGCAAAGGATCCATTCAGATAACTACGGACTAAACCTTGACTATTACTCTCTCTGGATGCATAATATGATTCAACCTCACAATTGACCTGATTATAAAGTTCCAGAATTGTTAGCCATTTTGAAAATTACCAACATCAATCACCCCTCAAGATCAAAAACCAATCAATTGAGAAAATCTAGCAGAAATAATAAACTTAAATTCATAGACAGCATGTGTGGGGGCTGAGGAACCAATCCACAAACACTTGGAAGCTATGATGTTTAAAATGTTTGGACTTGATACATAGAATTCTGAAAGTTTATGTTTGTGAACAAATTAAAAAATGGCATTCTTTTTTCTTTTCTTTTCTTTTCTTTTCTTTTCTTTTTTTTGTTTTTTTTAAAAAAGAAAAAAAAAACCAGGAAAACCCCCAGATGATTTGTTTAATATATTGAAACATGGGTCAGAGCTAAACCATCATGAATTAACCAAACAGTGTATAATAATATAAATATATATCCAATGTTCAGAAACACACAGTATAATCATCTGACAAATGTATTGCTGAGTATTGAAAATACATGTTTTATACACATATATACACGAATGTAACAGTGAAATAAAAAACATAAAATTATGGTTAAGGAACAGTTTGGAGCTGTAGCACAAAAGTGTCAAGATAAAACAAAGCTGAAACTCAATAATAATAACCCAACAGAGAAAAAAAAAGCATAGCATGAATATGATTGAAAACAAAGCAAGTAGTATAACATAAGCCCCAACAAAAATAATAAAGAAAAGAAAGGATGTAGACATACCAGGAAAAAATTGGATTTTGTGAAAGGCAAAGGGCAAGCAATGAATTTGGAGACGTAACGCCTCATCGTTGCCGCTGAATTGTATGAATAAAAATAAAAATTTGTTAAGAGTGGAAAAGCATTTTGTCGAAGGAAGGTATATCTGTGTATATGTATAAAAGGAAAGGAAAAGGAAAACTGACCTCTCTTTTTGGAAGGAATCTGTGTGTGCAGAGAAAGAGTTTACGGCTTTTGAAATGTCTCAAAAGGCCAAAGAACCAAAACCAAAAAGCAACGGTGGGAGATGGACATAGAAAATAGATATATATAGTAAATAAATGTCCTATGAAGTTTGGTATTAGAGATAATTTTATACGTGTAAAAATAGGCATGCGCACGGTTGGGTTGGGAGTAAGGAGTGGAGCGGAGAGTCATTTTCGACACTGACAAGGACAATGAACAGACATGTCCAACTCATTCACCATTCATCTTCTTATTATTATAACTTCGCTGGCTGCTTACAATTTGTTCTTTCTTTTTCACCTTTTTATTTCTGATCTTTAGCCTATTGCTGTATTTTAAAGTTTACACTTAAGGGGGGTCCCCTCTCATATCGTCTTCTGCAGAGCTAAAACTTAACACAAAAGGTTGCACAAAGCACTGCACTGCAGATCCATCCTAGACTGCAGTGGACTCTTTTGACTTTTCCTTTAGGCGAGACTTATTTACTTGTTGTTATTATTATTATTATTATTATTATTATTATTATTATTATTATAACTTCGCTGGCTGCTCTCAATTTGTTCTTTCTTTTTCACCTTTTGATTTCTGATCTTAATCTATTGCTGTATTACAGTTTACACTTTAGGGGGGTCTCCTCTCATATGGGCTTTTTCAGAGTTAAAATTAATACAGAGCTGATCCATCCTAGACTGCAATGGACTCTTGACTTTCTTTTTTATCGAGACATGTATTGAGTAATGCTAGAATTACAATTTTTCCCACAATTTACTCACGTGGCAAGTCATGAGTAGTGAGTCTAGAACTCCACCGCTCATAACTTATCACAAAGTTGTGATTCTAGTATTTTCCTTAGTTGTTAACCAAGAAAGTCGGTTGTGGAATTTCCAACTTACTACCTAAAAAGAAAACAAATTGCTAGAAAATACATCTGTCAAAATTCTATAATGTCCTGATAATGAATTTTTTTTAATATTTTCAAGTGAATTAGTGGCATATATTTTCTTTTTCATACTATTTGTATTAAACAAATATTTATTCATACCAATGGCTACTTAAATTATTTGTAATAATGTGACATGATAGGGATATTATCAACCTTTAATTCACTTAGAGCATTAACATCCGGTTTGTCTCTTACAATCTAAAAAATTATTTTATTTATTTTATCATATTATTTCACAACTTACAAAACATCTCATTTCTTATTTTGCGATACAACTCATTACAATAACATAAACTACCCAATGAAATAATATAAATCAACAATCTCTCTCTCTCTCTCTCTCTCTCTCTCTCTCTCTCTCTCTCTCTCTCTCTCTCTCTCTCTCTCTCTCTCTCTCTCTCTCTCTCTCTCTCTCTCTCTCCAACCTAGCAACTGGTTCCTTTAAAAATAGCCCGACCCAACCCAATCCTAATGGGGTAGGTTTTACCCTATCAATAAAACAAATGGGGTGGGTGCGGGCATTAGCTTTACCCACCCCTACCCAACCCATATACATATATTAATATTGCATAATTTTTTCAAAAAAACCTTAAGTACCTAGGTATATATATCATACTTTCTCTAAAATTCCAAACCCTAATCTCACTCTTCAACACATTCACAGCCACCCTACCTCCCTCACTTTCACTCTTACACTCACTCTCAGCTGCTCCCTTCTCCTTGCCTTCTTCACTCTCATTCTCACTCTCAACCACCAAGTCTTCACCTCATCATTGACATCACACATTCTCGTCCCCCTCTATCACCGTGTGTCACTGACTTGGGTATTTCTTTTTATCCTTTTTCTTTTCTTTTTTTATTTTTGGTTTTCATTTTCTCTTTTATTGCAAAAATAATTAGGATTTTCATTGTCACTGACTTGGGAATAAATAACAATTTTTTAAAGGGCATGGCATGGCGGGGATGGGGGCAAAGAATCCCTCCGTTTAGTTAATGGGGTGGGTACGGGTGACGGGTCAAGGAGGGGATAATGATACCCACTCCAAACCCGCCCCATTTTCATTCCTAATATCAACCTATAAACTAACAACTGAAACCAATCAAAACCACCGAAATTATCTATCAAATTGAAAACACCCAAACCATTGAAATCAACAATCAATCAAAACCACTGAAACCATCAACAAATCCACCATTGTTACCACTAATCGGAACCATTGAAACCAACAACCCAGCAATTGAAATCCACCGAAACCAGTAACCAATCCACTTGTCCCTGCCAATCGAAACCACCAAAATGATTCACCCAGCAACGATTTCCATCCTTAAAGCCAAAACCCACCAAAATCAACTACCAACGTTGATCCACCATTGTCACTATCACACCCCAAACCCAAAAGGGTCCAAAGTATGAGAACTCAAAGGTACCTGTTGATTTTTCCTTTTTGACAATTCAATCCAAAATTCATTATCAAAGTACCAATATCAAGAATTATCATAAAAAATTTCATTAATGATACTTCCAAAGTAAGTTAGAACTCTATACAATAATTATAAGGACCATTGGCCACAAAAGAATGGAGGTTTGAATAAATACAATTACATATCATCAGCTTGTCCCATTAGTGGGAATAAAGTCATAACCACTATTAGATAAAAAAGAATAAGTCAAGCCTATTCTAGTGTGTTCATCTAATGATCACCACAACAAAAGTCCAGCCTCCATCTGTAGTGGGTCTAACTACCGCTAGCCACAAAAACCTGTCTTAAAATGATCATTGCTCACTCTGAAAGATTTGTAGAAGAATGGGATGAGACAGAGCTCAGTAAGTAGCATAATTAATGGGGGTGGTGGAAATGCAATTTTCATTATAATGAGCATTTTACAAAGCATACTATAATTTGGGAATTTCCATTTAATATATGCAAAATCAAATTCATTAACAACCCAACAAGAATGATAGAAATTATATAGCACCAAGCTTCTCAAAATAACTATGAAACTATATTTTATTCACTGTGAGCCATAAAAATGTCTAATACCATTTCAAAACCTGAAACCTCACCCAAGGTGCCACAAAGACGAAAATGTCACCAAGATATCATATTGCCATAGACAAGTCGGAACCCAAACACATTAGCATGATATTCATCTCTTTTGGCATATGGTCAATTGGTGTTGCCTAGCCTCACCCACACCCTCAAGAATTTACCTATCCCCCCCATAGGTAGCAGGGAATAATGCGTCATGTAGTACTTCTTTTGCATGTGGTCTCTTAGCTCTACCTAGCCTCACCCACACACTCAAGGATTTACCTCTTCCCCCTATGAGCAGCCGGGAATAACGCATCACATAGTACCCCTTTTGCATTCTTTTGGCCTTATGGGCAGCAGGCTCACCCACACACTCAAGGATTTACCCATGTCAGGCAAAGTAGGAGCCTCTAACTTGGCTTGTCGTCATGAAAACGGGGTAATCACACATCACAAAGACAAGGTAATTACACATTATAAAGACGTCACAAAGACGGGGTAATCACCAACATCATAGCACAAGGGCAAACCCACATCAAAAGCTCACAAGTTAAATGTATTCAAATACATAGTTTACTTCCAAGTAGTTTCATAAGATATTTCAATAACCAAGTATCCACAATATTTTCAAAGTCCTCAAAATCATTTATTGTCAAAAATGTTTTGCATCAATTTTCCCAATTATCAAAGCATCTTTAAATTTTCCAATATACCATAAAATCCATGAATTCCATTGTCAAGAATTTAGCCAAAAGATGCTAGTCTTTTCCTTGCTAATAAATCATGCATTTCCCCATATGCAATAAGAAATATGATGCACTTTCAATGCCTCATGCGTTTTCCATAAATGATTAACAATAATAGTACAAATAGTAAATTTTAGGAAAACCATGAATAATGTTCCAAAATGGTTTTAACCATAAAACAATTGAGTGCAATAATAATTCATTTTCAAAAATCCCATTAAAAAGCCATTTACCTTACAACCTGCAAAAAGCCTAATTCTCCAAGCTCCAAAGGAGATTAGCTAGAACCTAAATAATACCAAGCAAATCTATCACAATAATAATAAGCATAAAGCTTGACATTGCGTCTAGTTATGAGTTAGAGATTGCTAAATAAGCAATTAATTAGGCAAGCCTAAGTATTTACTTTCATCAATAATGTATTCCACTTTCAAAGTTTCTCAACAAATTAATTTACGACACATAGACTCAAATTTTTACACTTAAATCATTCATAGTATTTTCCTTGACATCAAAACCTCAACACTTTATAAGTGGTTCTCACAAGATTTACACAACATCAACAAGAGACCCATGATACCAAAAATCACAATATCCTCTAAGACTAAAAATTTAAATCTTTAATTAGCTCTAAATCTATATATATATATATATATATATATAATAGGTGAAGCTGAGAGAAACTCAAATTAGAATTCCAATTTTACGCCATGTGTCCTAAATTATTTATTCTTAAAGAGTTTTATTTCTTAATTTTAAAATCAAATATGGGACTACATTATAAATATTCATTCAAATGAGTTATTAAGTACAAAAACCAAAGAATTTAGAATAAATTAATCGTAAAAAAAAAAAAAAAAAAAAAAAAAAAGATGAAGAAGAAGAAAAAAAAGTGTTTCACAATTGTAGGGACCAGATTTGGGCTCTTCTTCAAGTTGAGAGAGTAGGCCCAGATCCAGCTTGCCCTTCAATGAATTTATAGAGAGTGAGCTCAAGAACTAGGCCCTAGTAAGGGGTACAACTGCTCTGCATGGATGCATGTGGATTTATCAACTTAAGCATAGATTGGGATGCACAATGGTACTCCTCGAACTGGTCTTCCGAAGTTTGATGTTCTTATTATTTATTTTAAGATTGATTACCAAGGTTTAGAGGGCACAGATCATTACAGAACTTCTTAATGCCGATCTCCCGTCCTTCCTTTCAGGAGAGACTCCTTACGTTATATACCTCTCTAAACTGATCTTAACCCTCTATTTGTTGATCAGTCAGACCATCATTTGAGAGTCTGTCCCATCAGCCGCATCCCCATTCCTCCAGTGGGTTGCAGCACCCAAGGCAACACTGTTCAGGAGTCATATCCTCATTAATGCGGCCAGGACGTTAGTTGAAGGCATTCAATGCAGAGGTGACAGCTCGCCTAAGGCTTTCTCCTTTGCCATGCTCCCGTCGCTAACGCGTGGCATTGGACCCTCTCCTCCTCGGATATTCAAGAAGACCCCTCTTTGGTGGGGTGGTGCTCGTGTTCTTTCAATGTCTCAGATGCCTGAGGACGGGGCCATCCTCGGATATGTTCCTCAAGGGCTGGTCCTCGCGCTTTCATTCTCGGACCTCTCATGCATTCTCGGCGCGGGCCCTTGGGCCTGGCTTGAAGTGGGCCAAGACTGTCTAATTTTCTAGCCCCACAACAATAATTTAAAAAAAATTAAATGGACAACTTACATTTTATACCTAATAATATTCTTACAAAATTTTTTAAAGAGTTAACAAAATTTTTTAAGCGTATCTATGCATATACATGAGGTTACAAGCTAGTAACAAAAAAAAAAATTATATTCACCATTTATTTCACATTAAAAACTAAAATCCCCAAATCCTCACCACGTAGATAGCCACCATTGTAAAAACTATAAACCCACTCATCAAATAATTCCACCAACACAAAATTCATACATTTAAACACATTAATATCACTTCTAAAGCTCATAAATCACATGAGTGTCATTATCAAAGCTTAGATAAAGAAAGCCTTTAGCAAAAGCATATAAACCCGCCAAAAAGATTAGAAATTTTACCTCAAATAAAAGAGATGAAGATGCCTTAGAGATTCCTAAAGAGTTTTTGATGATCTTGCCATGAAAAGATGGTGGAGATAGTGGAGGACGAGCACCAGTGAGAGAGTGAGAGAGAGAGAGAGGTAGAGAGAAGTGTGTATGTGAGTGTGTTTGCAATTGTGTTTGAAAGTGAAATAAAAGAAATGAGGCACCCAGCCAAGATGTAGAAATATTTTGCATAATGTGTGGTTGAGGGGAAAGGGGTAGGTGGGGTCACACGTGTAGCTCTCCAAAAATCTAATCCTTTTTTCTTGTTTTTGGGTATTGGGCTAAGGCATTACAATCACCACCATTGTCTACCTGAGAGAGAGAGAGAGAGAGAGAGAGAGGAGTTAATAAAATAAAGGGAGTTGTTTGGTTGAGAAAGTGAAACAGAGAGAATAGGCTGAAAAGAGAGAATGGGTGAGGAGTTAATAAAATAAAGGATTTTAAGTTTAGAAACTAGGAATAGTACTGTCTAAAAGTAACAAATTAATGTAGCAACCCGGTTGTTGGGGTTTTTTAGTGGATTGGAGTTCTAAAATGCTAAAATTTAGCATTTAGTCATTTGGATACTAATGCTTTTAGGATGATCCTAAACTTTTTTGCTTTTTAACTTAGCCTTCTTTTGGTAATCTAACTTTTAGTTTTTTTTTTTTTTTTTAATTATAAAAAAAAGAAAAAAGAAAAGAAAAAAAAAGAGAATAAGTTTTAGCCTTTTGTTATAGGTTCAACATAAAAATTACTAAAAATTACCTTCTTTGATAAATAATATGCAAATAGATTGCCGTAAATAAGTTATTCTCAATTGCACAAAAATTGTGTGTCACAATTGCCACGACTTTGATTTCAACCTATCCAAGGTAGTTTTTTTTTTTTTGGTAAAATAGCGGAACTGACATAAAATTAAATAACTAGTCTATTATAAAAAAGCTCAGCTTTGTCAAAAGCTAGTGCATTTACCACCACAGGCGGTGGTTAACCTATCCAAGGTAGTTACAACAACTTATTTCCAACTCATGACAACCAAACAAAAGCCATGACAACACTCATTTCAACCTACCCAAAGACCAATCAATCAACTAATTAATCACATCTTAATAATTACACTAACAGTTACAATCGTTACACCCCATTAATCATGACAACAATGATTCACTTAAAAGGGCTATCTATGAAGATCCATAAAGATCAAATCAACAAAAAGAGTTCTCTTTCAAAAGATTCTTAATCAATAGAAGATCAATGGCGCCCAACACTGCATCAGTATCCATATGGCCATTTCGTTCTGCAGGTCTCCACTGTGCACATTGAAGTTTCCAAATAATTTATCAAGGCAAAATCTAAACCCCTTATAATGACAAAGAGATTGACCAAGCTTGTGTGGCATGATGCGTTACTTTTTCTAACGTATATGAGCCGTACATTTTATTTTTGGTAATGTAACCATGTAGGTACCGTACTTGTAAAATAATATACTGCATTTGTTACTTCAATGAGCTAAAAGTTAGACACGTATGAAAAGGGCCAAACCAAGGCTATAACTGTACCAGAAGGGCCCAACCATTGACAATGTGGCCGAGACCACCGCTGACATCCTTGGACAGAATGCTTTGAACAACTGAGAGAGAATCCGATTCAATGACAACTTGTTGAAGGTCTAATTCCTTTGCAAGGAGGATCCCGGCCTCAATTGCTAAGACTTCAGTCTCTGAGTGAACCTGAGCTCGAGTCTCTAATCATTTTTACAAATTTGGAAATTTTAAAGGGTTGTGCGTTAGCACAACTTTTGACTTTTTTTTATTTATTTATTTATAGTTTTTTGTCTTTTTTTTACAACTCTATATCATTTTTTTTCAGTGTAGAGCCAACTTTATAAAAACAAAAATATTAATATAACTTAAAATAATAATTTTATGTCAATTTTTTTTTTAAATGAGATTAGTACATCCTTTGCCCATTTTAAAACGGCAGTCTTCTTCAATTTTTTGAGGTGCTTTTGCTTATTGAAAATTGGAGCCTAGCGTTGTACACGTCCTTCACTTGTGTTTTTCTGGCCAAAATAGTAAATTAGCCAAATTTTCCAAACTATGTAGTTAGTAATTACAGTTTTAAAATTATATTTTTTTTACTAGCATCTTGAGTCTCTTAGACTCAATTTTGAGCTATAAATCGAGTGTTTGAGACTCAATTTTCATCGTTTGATGTGACATTTTTTCCACATAGCGCATGCTTGGAAATCGAGTATCTAAGACTCGATTTATGAGCCAACGCTACTTAAATTTAAAATCCTGCATCTTCTTCTCATCTTCTCATCAGAATAGAAAGAGAGTGGAAAAAAAAAAAAAAAACTAGAAACAAAACACTGGTGCTAACCTCAGCTACACCACTCGACCTAGGCCAGCGCAACCCTGGCCGACGCGAGCCCAGGCCCGTGTGCAGCCTAGGCCAGGCGCGAGCCCAGGCATTGCGAGCCCAAGCCGGCATGAGGTGAGCATCTGATTGTATTTGGTTGAGGTGAGCATCTGATTGTATTTCTGGTGAGGTTCTTTCTCTCCCTTTGATTTGGTTCTCTCTGATTTGGTTGATTTTTTTTTTTTTTTTTTTAGTATTTCAGCTAGGCAACTTGAAACTCAAAATATTTTTAAATTTTTTTGTAAATCGAATATTAAAAACTCGATTTCCAAGTAGGTCGCCACATGAAAAAAGATGCGACATTAATGGTAATTAGACCATGAAAATCAAGTTATTGAGACTCAATTTATAGGTTAAAATTAAGTCTCTTAAAATTGAAATGCTAGTAAAAAATATAATTTAAAAATATTGTCGGCTAATTATATTGTTTGAAAATTATGGGTAATTTACTATTCTGGCCTGTTTTTCTCGTTATCGTGCGAAAGCTCAAGAAGGAATGGAAGACACGACTTGGGGTAGGTAGGTGTGTGGCACTGTCATCTGTCGAACTGTCAATGTACAGCAGCATCAGGTAGCTTTTTTTGACTTTCTCAAAAAAAAAAAAAAAAAAAAGGTAGCTTTTTTTGACTCTTTATTTTTTGTTTCTTCTTCACCCCGCTTCTCTCTTTGGACTACGATTATTATTATTATTATTATTATTATTTCAATATTCAAACGTTGAAAACGTAACATGTCAAAGGGCGGCGTTTGATTTGTGATTTTTAATCGTCATTTATCAGCAATTTCAACATGAGAAAGTTCTACCTTCTTCAGTCAAAAAAAAAAATTGAGAAAGTTCTTTCTCAAAAAATATAAATGAGAAAGTTTTTGAGACAATCTTTGTGTTAAGTTACACTCTTGCTACAACCTTGACATTTATAATTGTGAGTATGATCAAATTACTATATAAAGTGAATGGATGTAGAAGAATTGGTGGAATCTATTCAATCCTAAAGTGGCTTTAATAATAATTTGATCACACTGTTTCTTTTGAACTGTCTATTTTCAGAGGCTATAGAACATGATCACATGGATTTAAACATTTAGTAACCACGAATGGTGACAGGGGATGATAATAAAGCAAGCATGAAGCATCGTATTCGTATGCCTAGCATTCAAAAAGAATCAATCATTGCGTAGATGGTCTAAGACTCTAAAAGTGAACCGATGAAAGAGCAAGGCTTGGTGCAGGATACAGGAGCACAGAACTCAAACCATGTCCTTGATGAAGCTGCATATATAGGGTCTATTCAATATTACTTATGTCTATTGATTTATTTTATTAGAAATAAATAAGTTTAGTAAAAATACACATTGTTTTAAAATAAAAATTGAAACTTTAAAGAACTGTATATAAAGTGGCCGTGAAAATTGGGTTCCAACCCAATCTAGTTGGTAAAATGTGAGTTATTGTGGGAAGTGGGATTCTTTGAGGTAGGAAAATTAGGGAAATCATGGTGTTTCATCGGCTATAGTTTTGTACAAACACTAAAATTGATCATTGTGAAATTGATTCTCTTTGCGGGTTTACTAGTGATACTGAAATGATAAAATCAGTCTCATTTTAATTTCACATATTGATAGATGCTATTTTTAGGTTAAAATTTCACAAGTTGACTTTAAAATTTGAAATGATATTTATAAGCATTAATTAGCCATTTTCCCACCCAATGTATCCTATCAATCTCAAGCTTTAGGTAGATATGACTCTTGTCACTATGACACATCAATCTACAAAGTACAACTAAGTAGCTCTTTAGTTCTTAAAAAATGTAGCTTCATTTTATGGTCTACAAAAAAGAAACTTATTGCATCACATTAAATGTGATATGAGGTTATTATGGTGCAATAAATGTAAAAATGACCATGTCTAAGAGGCTGATCTTCTTTTTTTTTTTTTTTTTTTGGATAGGAGGCTGATTTTCCTTTTGAGACAAAAGTCAAAGGCCTAATCTCCTTCTTAGGCCAAACTTGTTAGCACGGTGTTGAGATTAGGTAAGGAGATCAACGAGATCAAAATACTCGAATGTTTCTCTAGTTTAGTTTATTGTTGTTCTACATTAGCTTCAATTTGATCCATAGTTACGATTAGAACTAACAAAGCCTCAATATTACTAGCTAGTTGTAGAGAGGACTATATGAAATAATTTTTGCTACATAAAAAATCTTACCTCTTGATCCACTTTTTGCTTAATGGCCTTTTTTTTTTTTGTGGTAATTGGGATAAATAGTATGCAAAAAACAAAAATCTAAAAGCTACTAAGTTATATATATATATATATATTGTTGCGTCATGTAGTACCTCTTTTGCATGTGGTCTCTTAGCTCTACCTAGCCTCACCCACACACTCAAGGATTTACCTCTTCCCCCTATGAGCAGTCGGGAATGATGCGTCACACAATACCCCTTTTGCATGTGGTCTTTTGGCCCTATGGGCAGCAGGCTCACCCACGCACTCAAGGATTTACCCGTGTCATGCAAATTAGGAGCCTCTAACTTGGCTTGTCGTCACGAAAACGGGGTAATCACATATCACAAAGACAAGGTAATCACACATTATAAAGACGTTGTCACAAAGACGGGGTAATCACCAACATCATAGCACAAGGGCAAACCCACATCAAAAGCTCACAAGTTAAATGTATTCAAATACATAGTTTACTTCCAAGTAGTTTCATAAGATATTTCAATAACCAAGTATCCACAATATTTTCAAAGTCCTCAAAACCATTTATTGTCAAAAATGTTTTGCATCAATTTTCCCAATTATCAAAGCATCTTTAAATTTTTCAATATACCATAAAATCCATGAATTCCATTGTCAAGAATTTAGCCAAAAGATGCTAGTCTTTTCCTTGCTAATAAATCATGCATTTCCCCATATGCAATAAAAAATATGATGCACTTTCAATGTCTCATGCGTTTTCCATAAATGATTAACAATAATAGTACAAATAGTAAATTTTAGGAAAACCATGAATAATGTTCCAAAATGGTTTTAACCATAAAACAATTGAGTGCAATAATGATTCAATTTCAAAAATCCCATTAAAAAGCCACTTACCTTACAACCTGCAAAAAGCCTAATTCTCCAAGCTCCAAAGGAGATTAATTAGCTAGAACCTAAACAATACCAAGCAAATGTATCACGATAACAATAAGCATAAAGCTTTACATTGTGTCTAGTTATGAGTTAGAGATTGCTAAATAAGCAATTAATTAGGCAAGCCTAAGTATTTACTTTCATCAATAATATATTCCACTTTCAAAATTTCTCAACAAATTAATTTACGATGCATAGACTCAAATTTGTAGACTTAAATCATTCATAGTATTTTCCTTAACATCAAAACCTCAACACTTTATAAGTGGTTCTCACAAGATTTACACAACATCAACAAGAGACTCATGATACCAAAAATCACAATATCCTCCAAGACTAACAATTTAAATATTTAATTAGCTCCAAATCTATAATAATAATAATAATAATAATAATAATAATAGGTGAAGCTGAGAGAAACTCAAATTAGAATTCCAATTTTGCGCTATGTGTCCTAAATTATTTATTCTTAAAGAGTTTTATTTCTTAATTTTAAAATCAAATATGGGACTACAACATAAATATTCATTCAAATGAGTTATTAAGTACAAAAACCAAAGAGTTTAGAATAAATTAATCGTAAAAAAAAAAAAAAAAGATGAAGAAGAAGAAAAAAAAGAGTGTTTCACAATAATTTTAAAAACAAATTAAATGGACAACTTACATTTTATACCTATTAATATCCTTACAATTTTTTTTAAAGAGTTAACAAAATATAAAAATAACTATCAATAGTATTTAAATTATATATATAAGAATTATATTATGCATCTTATTGTATATTTTTAAATGTATCATTGCATATACATGGGGTTACAAGCTAGTAACCAAAAAAAATTATATTCACCATTTATTTCACATTAAAAACCAAAACCCCCAAATCCTCACCACGTAGATAGCCACCATTGTAAAAACTATAAACCTACTCATCAAATAATTCTACCAACACAAAATCCATACATTTAAACACATGAATATCACTTCTAAAACTCATAAATCACATGAGTGTCATTATCAAAGCTTAGATAAAGAAAGCTTTTAGCAAAAGCATATAAACCCGCCAAAAAGATTAGAAATTTTACCTCAAATAAAAGAGATGAAGATGCCTTCGAGATTCCTAAAGAGTTTTCAGTGATCTTGCCGTGAAAAGATGGTGGAGATGGTGGAGGATGAGCACCTGTGAGAGAGTGAGAGAGAGAGGTAGAGAGGAGTGTGTATGTGAGTGTGTTTGCAATTGTGTTTGAAAGTGAAATAAAAGAAACGAGGCACCCGGCCAAGAGGTAGAAGTATTTTGCATAATGTGTGGTTGAGGGGAAAGGGGTAGGTGGGTAGCTCTCCAAAAATCTAATCCTTTTTTCTTGTTTTGGGTACTGTCTAAAAGTACAAATTAATGTAGCAACCCGGTTGTTGGGGTTTTTTAGTGGATTGGAGTTCTAAAATGCTAAAATTTAGCATTTA
Source organism: Quercus variabilis (assembly GCA_030445155.1). Classification (NCBI taxonomy): domain Eukaryota; kingdom Viridiplantae; phylum Streptophyta; class Magnoliopsida; order Fagales; family Fagaceae; genus Quercus; species Quercus variabilis. The sequence goes on along the minus strand of CP129448.1, from coordinate 593,444 downwards.
GTAATTTGGATACTAATGCTCTTAGGATGATCCTAAACTTTTTTGCTTTTTATCTTAGCCTTCTTTGATAAATATTACTAAAAATTACCTTCTTTGATAAATAATATGCAAATGGATTGCCGTAAATAAGTTATTCTCAATTGCACAAAAATTGTGTGTCACAATTGCCACGACTTTGATTTCAACCTATCCAGGGTAGTTACAACAACTTATTTCCAACTCAAGACAACCAAACAAAAGCCATGACAACACTCATTTCACCCTACCCAATGACCAATCAATCAACTAATTAATCACATCTTAATAATTACACCAACAGTTACAATCGTTACACCCCATTAATCATGACAACAATGATTCACTTAAAAGGGCTATCTATGAAGAGCCATAAAGATCAAATCAACAAAAAGAGTTCTCTTTCAAAAGATTCTTAATCAATAGAAGATCAATGGCGCCCAACACTGCATCAGTATCCATATGGCCATTTCGTTCTGCAGGTCTCCACTGTGCACATTGAAGTTTCCAAATAATTTATCAAGGCAAAATCTAAACCACTTATAATGACAAAGAGATTTACCAAGCTTGTGTGGCATGATGCGTTACTTTTTCTAACGTATAAGAGCCGTACATTTTATTTTTCGAAATGTAACCATGTAGGTACCGTACTTGTAAAATAATATACTGCATTTGTTACTTCAATGAGCTCAAAGTTAGACCCGCATGAAAAGGGCCAAACCAAGGCTATAACTGTACCAGAAGGGCCCAACCATTGACAATGTGGCCGAGACCACCACTCACATTCTTGGACAGAATGCTTTGAACAACTGAGAGAGAATCCGATTCAATGACAACTTGTTGAAGGTCTAATTCCTTTGCAAGAAGGATCCCGGCCTCAATTGCTAAGATTTCAGTCTCTGAGTGAACCTGAGCTCGAGTCTCTAATCATTTTTACAAATTTGGAAATTTTAAAGGGTTGTGCGTTAGCACAACTTTTGACTTTTTATTTATTTATTTATTTATAGTTTTTTTGTCTTTTTTTACAACTCTATATCATTTTTTTTCAGTGTAGAGCCAACTTTATAAAAACAAAAATATTAATATAACTTAAAATACTAATTTTATGTCATTTTTTTTTTTAAATGAGATTAGTACATCCTTTGCCCATTTTAAAACGGCAGTCTTCTTCAATTTTTTGAGGTGCTTTTGCTTATTGAAAATTGGAGCCTAGCGTTGTACACGTCCTTCACTTGTGTTTTTCTGGCCAAAATAGTAAATTAGCCAAATTTTCCTAACTATGTAGTTAGTAGTTACGGTTTTAAAATTATATTTTTTACTAGCATCTCGAGTCTCTTAGATTCAATTTTGAGCTATAAATCGAGTGTTTGAGACTCAATTTTCATCGTTTGATATGACATTTTTTCTACAGCGCATGCTTGGAAATTGAGTATCTAAGACTCGATTTATAAGCCAACGCTAATTAAATTTAAAATTCTGCATCTTCTTCTCATCTTCTCATCAGAACAGAAAGAGAGAGGAAAAAAAACAGAAATAGAACATCGGCACCGACCTTAGCTACACCACGCGACCCAGGCCGGCGCGAGCCCAGGCCCGTGCGCAGCCCAGGCTAGGCGCGAGCCCAGGTACAACGAGCCGGCATGAGGTGAGCATCTGATTGTATTTCTGGTGAGGTTCTTTCTCTCCCTTTGATTTGGTTCTCTGTGATTTGGTTGATTTTTTTTTTTTCTTTTGGTATTTCGGCTAGGTGACTTGAAACTTAAAATATTTTTAGATTTTTTTATAAATTGAATATTAAAAACTCGATTTCCAAATGGGTTGCCACATGAAAAAAGATGCCACATTAGTGGTGATTAGACCATGAATATCAAGTCATTGAGACTCAATTTATAAGTCAAAATTGAGTTTTTTAAAATTGAAATACTAGTAAAAAATATAATTTAAAAATATTGCCAGTTAATTATATTGTTTGAAAATTATGACTAATTTACTATTTTAGCCTGTTTTTCTCGTTATCGTGCGAAAGCTCAAGAAGGAACGGAAGACACGACTTGGGGTAGGTAGGTGTGTGGCACTGTCATCTGTCGAACTGTCAATGTACAGCAGCAACAGGTAGCTTTTTTTGACTCTTTATTTTTTGTTTCTTCTTCACCCCCCTTCTCTCTTTGGACTACGATTATTATTATTTCAATATTCAAACGTTGAAAACGTAACATGTCAAAGGGCGGCGTTTGATTTGTGATTTTTAATCGTCATTTATCAGGAATTTCAATATGAGAAAGTTCTACCTTCTTCAGTCAAAAAAAAAAAAAAAAAAATTTGAGAAAGTTATTTCTCAAAAAATATAAATGAGAAAGTTTTTGAGACAATCTTTGTGTTAAGTTACACTCTTGCTACAACCTTGACATTTATAATTGTGAGTATGATCAAATTACTATATAAAGTGAGTGGATGTAGAAGAATTGGTGGAATCTATTCAATCCTAAAGTGGCTTTAATAATAATTTGATCACACTGATTCTTTTGAACTGTCTATTTTCAGAGGCTATAGAACATGATCACATGGATTTAAAGTTTAAACATTTAGTAACCACGAATGGTGACAGGGGATGATAATAAAGCAAGCATGAAGCATCGTATTCGTATGCCTAGCATTCAAAAAGAATCAATCCTTGCGTAGATGGTCTAAGACTCTAAAAGTGAACCGATGAAAGAGCAAGGCTTGGTGCAGGATACAGGAGCACAGAACTCAAACCATGTCCTTGATGAAGCTGCATATATAGGGTCTATTCAATATTACTTATGTCTATTGACTTATTTTATTAGAAATAAATAAGTTTAGTAAAAATACACATTGTTTTAAAATAAAAATTGAAACTTTAAAGAACTGTATATAAAGTGGCCGTGAAAATTGGGTTCCAACCCAATCTAGTTGGTAAAATGTGAGTTATTGTGGGAAGTGGGATTCTTTGAGGTAGGAAAATTAGGGAAATCATGGTGTTTCATCGGCTATAGTTTTGTACAAACACTAAAATTGATCATTGTGAAATTGATTCTCTTTGCGGGTTTACTAGTGATACTGAAATGATAAAATCAGTCTCATTTTAATTTCACATATTGATAGATGCTATTTTTAGGTTAAAATTTCACAAGTTGACTTTAAAATTTGAAATGATATTTATAAGCATTAATTAGCCATTTTCCCACCCAATGTATCCTATCAATCTCAAGCTTTAGGTAGATATGACTCTTGTCACTATGACACATCAATCTACAAAGTACAACTAAGTAGCTCTTTAGTTCTTAAAAAATGTAGCTTCATTTTATGGTCTACAAAAAAGAAACTTATTGCATCACATTAAATGTGATATGAGGTTATTATGGTGCAATAAATGTAAAAATGACCATGTCTAAGAGGCTGATCTTCTTCTTTTTTTTTTTTTTTTGGATAGGAGGCTGATTTTCCTTTTGAGACAAAAGTCAAAGGCCTAATCTCCTTCTTAGGCCAAACTTGTTAGCACGGTGTTGAGATTAGGTAAGGAGATCAACGAGATCAAAATACTCGAATGTTTCTCTAGTTTAGTTTATTGTTGTTCTACATTAGCTTCAATTTGATCCATAGTTACGATTAGAACTAACAAAGCCTCAATATTACTAGCTAGTTGTAGAGAGGACTATATGAAATAATTTTTGCTACATAAAAAATCTTACCTCTTGATCCACTTTTTGCTTAATGGCCTTTTTTTTTTTGTGGTAATTGGGATAAATAGTATGCAAAAAACAAAAATCTAAAAGCTACTAAGTTATATATATATATATATATATATATATATTGTTGCAATATTAAGTTATTATATATTAATAGTTTCTAAAAAAAAGTTATATATTAATTAATAAATAATCACGAAGGGTGGCGTGAAAAAGGGCAAATTGAATGTAAGGAGCAAATGTTTCTCAAAATAAAAAAAAAAAAAAAAATATATATATATATATATATATTAGTAATTTTTGTAGGTATTAACACTTAGGGTTTATTAAAAAAAAGTTGATTAACATTTAGGAGTCATTTGGAAAATGGCATTTTGTTGCCCCCAAATAAGAAAAAAACAAAACCTTCATGAGTTGTCGAGTGTTGTGACGAGACAACTAGCACGGTCGGTGAAAAGGCTTAGATATAAAGATCCGTAAAAGCTTTGAAGCCTTTGATTGATATTATATATATATATATATTCTTTCTCCTCTTCTCTCTCTCTCTCTCTGTAGTGTCAAACTCTTCTTCATTATTTGTCTCTCTCAGCTCTCTGACCTTCTTCCTGGTAATCTCTCTACTCTGCGTTTCCATTTTTCGATTTTTCTAAATCAAATCCATTTCCTTGATCCAATCCCATACTTCCAATTTTCCCCCCTTTATTATTATTATTATTATTATTATTATTATTAATACTAAAAATAGTTGTTTTCCTTTCCTTTCCTCCATTATTTGTGGGTGTAGATAAAAGATAAAAGATAAAAAAAGCAATGTTCAGAAGCGTCTCTTTGCTTTCCAAGCTCCGCTCTCGTCTTGTATGTATTCCATTTTTAGCTATCAACAATTTACTCTGATTTTTATATATATTGAATAATAAAATGTTGTGATGGATTGATTGATTGCAGGGGCAGCAGCCAAGTCTCAAAGATTCAGTCAGATGGCTTCAAATACAGTCCTCCTCCTCTGATCTTGTATTCTCTTTTTTTCATTTCAGTCTCTATACAATTCACTGCACCACCAAACCAAACCCATTTCTCACATTCATATCCCTATCACTCTACGCTAATTAATTCTCACTGGTATATAGGGTCACATTGTGAGTTCAACACATACTACATGCTTGCGTGTGTGTGACTTACCAATAAAAAAAGATTTGATTTTTACAGCTTTTGATTCTATTTTCATACAATTTCTGTATGTTTAACTACTCTATATATGACAACTACTATAACTTGTACTTATTATCTACATGCCTGTGTGTCAAAGTGCTCAACTTTTTGTACCATACCTCAAGGGTTGTTGTTCATTAAAGTTATTATCCAAATATTTTGGAAGAAGAAAGTGCCTTTTGAGCTGGAGCTCATTGGCTGTTATTGATTTACAATTACTCGTGTTTGGGAATCATAGCTTATTTTTTTTTTTCCTCTCTGTGCAGGACCTACGTTCTCAGCTGGAGGAATTGATTCCTGAGCAACAGGCATGCGTTACCAATTTTTAATTTTGATTCCTTTTTCCTCCTTGCTTGTGCAATTAAGTTATTATTATTATTATTATTATTATTATTAAATTATTGTAGTGTGATTTGAAATTGCATTACAAAACTGGCACAACATGTGTATCCGTTTTTTGCATTCTTTGAGTATTTTGGAAAATGGGTGCGCATTTGATTAAAGAGCTAGTTTAGACTCCCTTACCCTCTTTCTATTTCATAAAGTATGTTGTTAAGGAAGGTTTTGAGCCAAGGAGTCAACATGTATCTAAGTACAGTTTGTTTTGGTGTGACAGTTCTAAAGTAGTTGTACATGCTACATATGATTATACTTGTGATTGTAGCTAGTGATGTTCGTTAACAAAGATTTTGATTAGAAGTTCATTCTCTATTTTGTGATTTTATTTGATTACAGGAGCGCTTGAAGAAACTTAAGGCAGAACATGGAAAAGTGCAGCTTGGGAATATCACTGTTGATATGGTAAATATGCTTTTGTGATATCTGTGTTCATTTTACCATTCCTATCTAGTGTCTATGGCAGAAGTGAGCTATAACAGTTTCTTTCTTTCTTTCATTGGAAAGAACTTAAAAATCTCAGAGTATCATAAAATTATGTTTTGCAACTTCTCACTGAATTATCTGTTTATCATGATTGGGTAGGTTCTTGGTGGAATGAGAGGAATGACTGGTTTACTCTGGCAAACTTCACTACTTGACCCAGATGAGGTATACATTTCAAATATTAAATCTTGGTATCTTTTTTTGCTTGAATTTGATGGTTAGTTGATAAGTTATTGGGAAATTTCATAAGTTCTGTCTGTCATAGATCTGAAAGGTAGGCTTTTAATTTTACAGGGAATTCGCTTTAGAGGTCTGTCTATCCCTGAATGCCAGAAAGTATTACCAGCTGCAAAGCCTGAAGGAGAACCTTTGCCTGAGGGTCTTCTTTGGCTTCTTTTGACAGGAAAGGTACATTGTTCTTGTGTTTTATTTGAGACAAAAAGCCACTGTAGGATATATTTAGAATGTAATCAAAATAAGAAAATAGATGAAGTTACATATAACTTGAACTAAGGCTTAATCTGAAGCCTTTTGTTGTATCTGCTCACCTGATATGTGTGGTCTCAAGCCAAATGACTTCAGATTCTTAAATTGCAAGTTTGGACACATTACTCATTGCCTATGCCGTGAAACCTTCTTTTGCCTTTGTCTTTTTAGAGGTTTTTGTATACTTAAACATCCTTTGTACCTCAGGTACCAAGCAAAGAGCAAGTAGATGCATTATCCAAGGAGTTGAGAAGTCGTGCAGTCATCCCAGGTTCTGTAGTGGACTTTCTTATTATATCTACATAAAAAAGCAAATGTTTATAACTGAATTAATACCGATAGTTCAATAATGTGTTCCATTCTCGTTGCTTAATAAGTCAATTGCAAGTAGTCTGGATGAGATTTTATATAGTAGTGTATATGTATTATTGTTTATCTCCATCACAAGCAAACTACCATATTCTTATTTGTTAACTTTTAATTGAATGTATTCGATTTCTTTTTTTTAAGTGTATGATTAGAAAGAATAATTTTTAGTTTTATGACAACCTTTTGGGCTTATCATTTCTGGTTGCAGATTTTGTATACAAGGCCATTGATGCTCTACCTGTTACAGCTCATCCAATGACTCAGTTTGCAACAGGTGTTATGGCCCTCCAGGTTGGAAAATGGACTTCTGAATGTACACTATTGTTTAATTAATACACCTTTTATTCTTCCCCTATTTGGCTCTTTTGCGAGTCAGTCTTCTTCGTCAATTTGAATTTGCATTACTGTAATAATTTGGTTTTTTTCTCCTTGTTGCAACATCGTAGGAGTTTGTCTGAGTTCTATACAGTAAAATCTTAGGGATCACAACTCAATAGAATGTTTGGTCTCCTCCTCATCTATAGAATCTTTTAGGCATCTTTTCTTCATATTGTTTCCAAAAATAGTACTTTGAAAGCCATTCTTTACCGTCCTTTTATCAAAGAGAGTCTATATAGACCAATTTAATCACTAATTTGGGTTAAAAAGGATGACACTCCAAAACCATTGGCTTGTCTGTGTCATGCACACCAGGGATACTCATGTATGCCTGTCCTTAGTGTGTTGGGAGGGGAATAAAATTGTCTTTGGTTTTAGATATCTTTTTAAAGACATTGATATTTATTTTTTATTTGAAAACTTTATTCCTAAAGATAATTAATTTATTGTTGTATTCCCACCTTGTTGTTCTCTAATTTTTCAAAAATTGTCGTGTCCTGTGTCCATGCTTTTTAGATTTAGAGTAATCAACTAAAAATTATTTTAAGATTTCCATTGAATATTGATGTGCTTTTATTTTTCTTGATCTTAGTAATCCACCCTGGTGAAGACCAATTTTCTCACCTTAGATGTTTTTGTGTGGAGCTGTTACTCAATCAATGCTTCTTGGGGTTCTTATTAATTACCTGCATATGTTTTTATTTTTCCAATGTTTAATTATTTTGGAGATCTTATTTTCTTCTCCTTACATCTTGTTATAAAGGCACCTTGTATTAAAAATATTTCTTGTGCTCTTAAATGAAGCAATGAGAAGCTAAATTATTAACCTAGGAAGTGAGCCAAGTGACACATTGAGTTAACAATACTTCTGGTTGGTTTTATTGATTTTCTGAAAGTAGATGATATACTTACAATTATTGAATGGCCTGATATTGTCCTTCAGGTTCACAGTGAATTCCAGAAGGCATACGAGAAGGGGATTCATAAATCTAAGTAAGGCTCTTTTAAGTACTTATGTTTTTCTAATTTGACCTATTAATTTACTAAGCTTGTATATACTTTGTCTTTAGGTACTGGGAACCAACATATGAGGACTCTCTTAATTTGATTGCTCGAGTGCCATTAGTGGCTGCTTATGTCTACCGCAGGTAAGCAATGATATTATTTCTCATTGATTATCGAAATTTGGTGTAATTGCATTTTGGACTGGATCTGGAATGATGGTAAACTTGATGTTATAAAAGCTTTTATAAATGTTAAATGTAAGGATGGTCCCTGCTGGTGTATAAATAGACATAATTTCCTTTTGTAATTTATTATTTAAAAAAAAAAATTGTTAAATGCAAGGATACGTGCCCACTCATGCAGCAAGCCATGGTTGCTTGCTGCTGTTATGACATATTGGCATCAGCCCGTGGCTGCCCACGCTTGCAACAAGCCATGGGTGCTTGCTGCTGACATAGCCTGCTGGCCACAGCCCATGCATGCAGCAAGCCAGGGCTGCATGCTGCTACAGACAAAATATCTGTAATTTTCTTTGCCGTTGAAGTAAACTTGGCCTGTCTATGGGCAAAACATAGTTGACTTTTTGACATGGTCTCCACCCCCCAACCCACAGGCAGAGGTCTATCCCTTGCTCTCTTTGAATTTTTCGGTTCACTAGTTTTTTGACCTGATAGAGGTCCATATCTGACCATATCTCTACTGACTCCTTACATGATATTATTTTTGGATGGTCTTGAATCATTTTTGAATTTATTTTCTTTCCTATTTGTTGAAGGATATACAAAGATGGCCAAGTTATACCACTCAATGACTCACTGGATTATGGTGCAAATTTCTCACATATGTTGGGATTTGATAGTCCCAAAATGCTAGAGCTTATGAGACTTTATGTCACCATCCACAGGTTTGTGTGTGTGTGTGTGTGTGTGATGTGTTGATGAAGAATAAAAAAAAAATTATAATGGAAGGGAAACCTCATGTACACAGGATGTGTACACGAAGGTCTCCTAACTATTTTATATAATATTCACTTCTGAACGCAAAACATATCGGTACATAGACAATGGTGTGACTGAACTAGTTATTCAATATTGTGTTTACAGTGATCATGAAGGTGGAAATGTTAGTGCTCACACTGGCCACCTTGTAAGTTACCTTGATTTTCTTCTAAGCATTTTAATTAATTAATTTTTGCCTTAATCACAAGTTATGCAATAAGAATCCTAATATATATGTAACAGTGCCAAAACTTATGAATGTTTAATTGATATTATGACATTTCATTTGTTTTTCTTTTTTCATCATAAACATTTTGTACAGCTAAATGCTGATGTTCAGTTGATGTCCTACTGAATTCAGGTTGCCAGTGCACTTTCAGATCCTTATCTTTCATTTGCTGCTGCATTAAATGGTTTGGCTGGACCACTCCATGGTTTGGCTAATCAGGTGTGAATCTTCTGTTGTGATATTATCTGTTATTCTAGAAAAAACTGTTATAAGTTTCCCCTTCCCCACCGTTATTTTAATATTTCTGTTGGTGTTTATTGTATAAAAGTGATGTATAATTGTACATAAAGCTTAATGCAGGTTACTCTTTGCTGTTGATGAACATTTATAAATGCTTAGCTGCTTGATTGTTCTTTTGCTTATCTCCTCATAATTATCAGTGCCTTGTATACTCTAGTTTCTAAGAAGTTATCTGTTCTCTTATGAGGGATTGCTATTTTAGGCACCTTCCCTTTTTTGTTTCATACTTTCTTTACTTTTTTTCAATTTTAGATACAAAGAGTTAGGAAAAACTTTAAAATTACTGTCTAAATGAATTTTTAGGGAAAACTTCAAGTTTGTAGCCAAACCTTGTTCTATGTTTCTAAATTTCTGGTCATGGTGATGCCTCTTCTTATCTGCTTGCAGATGATTTTTGTTGCTTTTCTGTCTCTGATTTCCTTGATACTGTGATTGCAGGAGGTTCTGCTTTGGATCAAATCTGTTGTTGATGAGTGTGGAGAGAACATAACTGTAGATCAGTTGAAAGAATATGTCTGGAAAACTTTAAAAGGTGGCAAGGTTAGTATTGTCTTGAAGTTATCACATCTTAGAGTGGAGGTTTAATTTAGCGGAGTGGTTTGAAGTCTGCTTGACCTTGAGAGCACTTGCTTATCTCGTTTGACTCTTGACAATGGGACAACATGCATTTGGTTCCCTTCACTTATGTATTGTAATTCTGGTTAACATTCTATTCAGCTCTTCCAAAACCAGTCTAACATACAGTTTAATTTGAATGGGAAGTACAGTTCTTGTTACTTCTCTCATTTAATTTCAGGCCATTCAGGCCTATAGGCATGATACAGCTTATTGAGTTATTTCCCTGGTACTTCCTTTAACCACTATTAATATTTATTTGATCCCTATATTTTATTTCAAAAAATATATATATTTATTTGATCCCTCTTCAAATGTCGTGTCTATTAGTTCAATGCAAAAGCCAATTGACCACATTTAAAGCCAGAGAACACCTCTTTATTCTTTTAACTTTCTACCTTGTTATTCATGCAGTCAGTTTCTTTTCCATATCTTATTATCTTGTTCCTCTTTGAATAATTTCTTTGCTCTCTGCTTTTCTGTTTATGCTGACTTTGAGAAGTTGCAGTACTGAATTGACTTGCAACTTGAGTTCTTAATATATTTTATTTAGTTTTTCTTCTGATTGCTGACTTCCTTAACCCCAAATCATCACTTTCCCCATTTTAAATTATTATTTCTATTGGAAGCCTTGGCCTGACAAATTGTTGAATTTTAGTCTCTAGTTCATGTCGTTTCTATTCTGAATTTGCAGGTTGTCCCTGGATTTGGGCATGGAGTTTTGCGTAAGACAGATCCAAGATACACATGTCAAAGAGAGTTTGCATTGAAGCACTTGCCTGATGATCCACTGTTCCAGCTGGTTATCCCTCATGCCTTAATTATAGAACCTTGACATTAACAAGGGTGTGCCATTTTATGGCACACCGCATTTTATTTGGTAATTTTCTTCATGAGCTAATCTAATGTGTTAATCACAGGTTTCCAAGCTTTATGAAGTTGTCCCTCCCATTCTTACTGAACTAGGCAAGGTACAGTCATCGAGTGACCCTTATGTTGCTGAATCTCAGATCATGTACATTGTTATATGTGTCTTTCACATGATATTGAAGTGGAAATAATCTTGAGAGTAGATGTGTTAGAAGGATCTATAACATGGTTCTTATTTCTGTAATGTGGATGAGATTCAAGATTAGCTGCATGGTTCTCCCTGTTTATGTTTCTATCATGTCTCCCCTATTAAAATTTAGAGTGATTCTTTTCCCACCCCACCTATAATTTTGCTGGGAAATTTGGAGCTTTAACCTCCCACCACATGCTAAATTGGAAAATTTTCCTTCAAGATCATCTGTCTATATTCTGGTTTCATCCAATTAACTTATAAATAAAGCCAAATGGCGGTGATATAAAGCTGACTGTTTTTGGGGTTTTGGAATTGTTGTAGGTTAAAAACCCATGGCCCAACGTTGATGCTCATAGTGGGGTGCTGCTGAACCATTTTGGTTTAACAGAAGCAAGGTATGATATTTCATTTACATCTGAACTACCTGTGATTATTCTTCATTTGGACATTCTATGACTATTAGAGTGAGAGAGATGATTATAATTTTTAATTTGGTGGACAGATATTTTACCGTCCTTTTCGGTGTGTCAAGAAGTATTGGTATCTGCTCTCAGGTTATATTTTGCCCCTACTTTTATTTGCAGTTATTCTCTGATGCAGCTCTTTTATGAGTTTATTTGAATCGTATTTTCTCTTTTGTTGTTCAGCTGATATGGGACCGAGCTCTTGGACTGCCACTAGAGAGGCCAAAAAGTGTTACAATGGAATGGCTTGAAAATTATTGCAAGAAAGCAGCTTGATCTTGAAAATTGGTGGAAGTGTGCATCAATTACTAATAATGTCTTTAACAAAATTGGGTTTTGCAACACACAGATGCAAGGGATGCAATTGTGAGATCTGATGGTTCTGTCAGATTAAAACAGGCATTATTAGCCCTTTTTAAGATATTTGAGTAACCATTTTTCAAATTTTGAGTTAGAGCTTGATTTGATTTGAGTTTGTATGGTAACATTATTTAAGTGAAACTAGTAGACAAATTACTGTCTATTAATAAAAGGTATAGAAAAATGATAACCGCCCAACAGGATTAGACTGTAGTGGGAATTTGATTATATGTATTTTCTGTGATGACATATGACAGAGACTGTCTATTATATACATATACATATACATACATATATATATATATATATATTTTTATTTTTTTTTATTTTACTACTACTACTACTTGTTTTCTTGTCAAATTAAGATTGCGTTTCCGCCACTTATTATATTAACCACATTGGCAGTGATAAATGAAGCCTATAATAATTAACATGAATAAATCTTCTTGACACTGAGAGAAGTAATTTTCCCACCCTTTTTTAAAAATTAAGAAAGTAGCGCAATAATATATACATTTGGCCCATGCTAAACGAGCAAGGTTGTCAAAATCGCGATTCGGATCGTAAAATTGCACGATTTTACGATCCCACCTCACCAAAAAGATCAAAATCGTAGTAGGATCACAAAAATGTTAGGATCGTAGGTAGGATCGTAGGATCCTACCGATCCTACCATTTGGGTTTTTTTTATTTTTTTATTTTTTATTTTTTATTTTTATTTTTAAGTGGGCTTCATTTGGGTCAGTCCAATATGATAACCCACGGTCCACTAAACCCACAAGCCCATCAGAACCCAATAATAGATTGAACCAAATTTACCCCTATCTTAACATTAAATCTCAAAAAAACCTTAGTATTAAGTTAAACATTTTCAAAACCTAAATAGTTCAGAAACACGCTCCAGCAGACCAGACCAGCACCTTTGTCCACGCCTCCACAGTACTTTGTCAAAAACCCAGCCCCTCTTAGCCCTCTCAATGGTGAGCCATCACTTCAAAACCTAAAATATTTAGAAACAATCAGTGCTAGCACCTCAGTCGGCGCCTCCTCAATCCTTTGTCAAAAACCCAGCACTCTAGCCCTCTCAATGATGTTGCCGTGAGCCATCCCAACGCTGCCTTTGAGCTTTCTGGTAATTTGCTTTAGTAGTTTATCATTTATTTGTACTTTGATAGCTTGATTCTAGATTGTTGTGTTGTTACTTGTGTATATGATTTTGACAAAGCTTTTAAGGTTTTTATTTTTCTATTTTGTTAACTAAATTAAGTAAAATTTGAAAAATTATGAAATAGGATCTTCAGTATTTGATTTTTTGAGAAATATTAGTAAACACAATTAGTAGTTTAGAATTGCACACAACCTGTTTGATGAAATTTTTGTGTGATTTTTTGAGCATGCTCTGTATCTTGGTATCTTTTTTTTACAGCTTTGTACAAATATACAATGTCTACTTTGGCTAGAAAGAAAATTAAGTGAAAAAATGCACTAGGAAATAGGTCTGACCTGGGATAGGAACATGGTGTTGAAGTAGGTTCAAGGCAAGTTCAATGTAATTATTGTAAAGAAATTCATAGTGGGGGTATATATCGGCTGAAGCATCATTTAGCTGGGACTAGGAAAAATGTTTCAGCTTGTCCTAGTGTGCCAGAAAAGGTGAGGGAAAAATTTGTGGCTCTTTTGTATGCCCAAGCTGAAGCATCTATAAAAAAGAAAAGGTGGTATACTATAGAAGAAAATGATGATGGCAGTGATGATGAATTAGTTGAAGTACAACAACCACATTCATCAAAAGGGAGGGGCAAACACATAGGCTCCATGGATAAGTTTGTTACAAAAAAAAAAGCAAGTAACAATGAATCGTGTCTTTAAAAAAGGAGAACGTGATCTAGTGATCCAACAAATTGCTAGATTCTTCTACACTAGTGCCATCTCTTTTAATTGTGTCAAAAATCCGGAGTTTCTACGAATGATTGATATGATTTCAAGATTTGGAATTATCCTCAAGCCTCCTTCCTATCATGAGATTAGGGAGACATGCTTGAAGAAAGAGGTAGATTTTACACAACAAATGCTTGAAGAATATAAGGTTGAATGGAAAAAAAAAGGTTGTTCAATTATGTCTGATGGCTGGTCTGATAAGAAAAGGAGATCCATCTGTAATTTTTTGGTGAATAGTCCCAAAGGAACCATTTTCCTATACTCTATAGACACATCTGACATATCTAAAACAGCTGAAAAAGTTTTTCAAATGTTAGATGAAGTTGTGGATAGGGTTGGAGAGGAGAATGTTGTGCAATTGGTGACTGACAATGCTGCAAACTACAAACTAGCTGGAGAGATGTTGATGCAGAAGAGAAAGTGCTTGTTTTGGACTCCATGTGCTGCCCATTGCTTGGATTTGATGCTTGAGGATTTTGAAAAAAAGATTAAGGACCATAAGTACACAATTGCAAAGGGGAAGAAGATTACAACGTATATATATTCTAGAGCTATGCTTTTAAATTGGTTGAGGGATTTCACTAAAGGAAGGGAATTGATTAGACCTGCTGCCACTAGATTTGCAACATCATATTTGACATTGTCATGCCTTAATGAGTTCAAAGGAGAATTAATGACAATGTTTTCTTCTGAACAATGGAGGGGTAGTAAATTTGCAAAAACAAAAGAAGGGAAAAGAATTCATGCCATAGTTATGGATAACAACGGCTTTTGGCGACTTGTTGTCAAATGCTTGAAGGCTGCAATACCCCTTTTAAAGGTACTTCGCATGGTTGACTCTGATACACCTCCAATGGGATTCATTTATCTAGAAATGGAAAAAGCAAAAGAAGAAATACAGAAAAATTTCAATAATGTTCAAAAGAGGTAATCATTTTATTTATATCTTCCTTAAATTTACATTTGTTTTTAATTCATTAGCTTATTAAATATATAGTCTTTTTTTTAATATAACATCCACTGTTTTAAATTGTAGTTACAAAGAGATATGGGATATTATTGATGATCGATGGGAAATGCAACTTCATAGGCCTTTGCACGCTGCGAGATACTATTTGAACCCTTCTATTCATTATGATCCTTCTTTTGATCCGGGTTCAGATATTAAATTAGGACTGTATATGTGTCTTCAACGAATGGTTCCAGAAGTTAGTGATAGGAAAAAAATAGATGTCCAACTTGAAAAATTCAAACAAGCAAAGGGACTCTTTGGTATTGAAGCTGCCATCCTAGCCAGAAATACTAAACAGCCAGGTAACAATTTTGTTTTTCATTTCTTGTTTTACATTCAAATTCATCTTTATTAGTTGTAGATTATATTCTTAAGACTAAGATATTATAATTCATATATGTATCAGCTGAGTGGTGGGACTCATATGGAGATGACTGTCCTGAATTGAAAAAATTTGCTATAAGAATATTGAGCTTAACATGTAGCTCATCTGGTTGTGAAAGAAATTGGAGTGCATTTGAAATAAATTGGAGTGCATTTGAAATGGTAAGACCAAATGACTTTGGTATATTATGACAAAATGATTTTCCATTTTCTTTCTTAGTAAAAGTTTGTTTCTTCCCCCCTCCCCTCTGTTTGAGAATTCTCAATTAAAATTGTTACAACTATAGGTACATTCGAAAAGGAGAAATCGCTTACACCAGAAAAAAATGAATGACTTGGTCTTCGTTATGTACAACTTGAAGATAAAAGAGAAAAGAGCTAAACCATTGAGTACAAAAGAAGAAATTGGTTTGGAGAATTTGTCTTCTGATGATGAGTGGTTAGCAGCAGATTCAGAAGATTCAGAAGATGACAGTGCTGATTTTGATGAAGTCAATGAAGGTATTAATTTATAACTTTAAAGCCTTCATTTATAGCTAATATTTATACAAGTTACCTATGTATAGTTTGAATGTGTGACCGCTAATCACTAATTTATATTTGTATACTTACCAAAAAAATTTGTATATTTTGGTTATCAATGTTAGGTGATGATGAGGTTTCAAGAGTTGCTGCCAAAGGGAAAAGTGTGCTAGTTCATGATATTAGTGATGAATATCATGAGAATGATGATGGTTCTAATGATGATGATAGTGACGGGCCCCCACCTGGATTTGAGAGAGTTAGGGATTTTGAGGATTACGCCATGGATGTTGATAAAAGGAAGGATATAGATGATGATATGAGATACGACAATGACACTGATTAGATTAGAAGAACCTTAGAATGAGAATTCTCTTTTGTTTATCATATTTGTAATTAGCTAGTTTACCTTAGAATTTTAGATTGAGAATTCTCTTTTGGATTACATATTGTAAATTTGTAGTTAGCTAGTTTTTATATGCTAACTAGCCTAACTTATTTTGGATTTGGAACTTAGAATTTGGAAAATATTTTCCATATGTGTAAATAATATTTTGGTACTTAGTTGTTAATTAAACATGTATTAAACTTTTTAGATACATTATGTCAAAAGTTAAATATATTTTGTTTCAATAGAATGACATAAGAATAATGTAGAGTGTGCAAATTACATTTTATTATGCATTTTTTTTTTAGTGGATGGATTCATATTTTAAGTGATTATATAACATACAAAATTACTATCAATAGGTTTTTTTGCTTATAATCTAAAATTAGGTAGAATCTTACGATTCACGATCCGATCCTATGATCCACGATCCTACTTACCTCCCACGATCCTACATAGGATTCCGATTTTGACAACCTTGTAAACGAGCATAAGTTCATTGAAAACATTTTACAGCGAAACAAATGGAGTGTTTAGAAAGATGTATGCATATACCTGGTATTTCTCTCCCTTGGCTTAATAAGTTGGGTAGGAGCATCATAGTCAAGGATGTTGAGCCAGAGGCCATGAGAAACAGCAGTAGGGACACCCTTGAGGAGATTAAAAGGGTATCCACGGACGAAGTTAGCACCCTTTCTGTATGGATCGTAAACAGTGTTGAAGAAAAGTGGAATGGGTGGAGATAGAAGATTCTCTATGTGCTGTTGAAGCGCGTTAATGTCTCTCCCAGATGGGTCTTTAGCAATCTCCATATAACATGTGAAATCTTACAACAACTTTGAATAATGCAAAGAACCAGATGTGATTCATGATGAAAATAATACAAGGTTTCTTGAGCATGAAAGGGGCATGTTGTAAAGATCTATTTATCAAGTAGTTGAGACCTGGCTAATGGCTATAGGACTATCTCCATCCAAGAAGCAAATGAAAAGTAGATTAAAGGTTATCATAATTTTGTAAACCAATGATGGATCATGGAACTTGGAGGATTACCAATCCATCTACACCTTATTAGCAAACTGCACCGATTCAAATTAAGGGGAAAAAAGGAAGAAGGAATATTTAAATTCTAGGTACATTTTTTAAGCACATAAAAAAAAAGAAAAAAAGAAAAAAAAAAGAGAGCGAATAATGGAGATCTAAGTCTTATATGCCATTTGAGCGATTTGTCCAAAGCAAAAAGAATGTTGAAAGTGTCATGAAAGCATTTTCAATATGCACCAGTTCCATTAAGTAGAACCAGCCATTATTTCCCAAAATAAAAAAAATAAAAAAAAATAAAATACTGGAATTCTACTTAATTACATATGAATAGAGGACCAAGAACAAGAAGCCATTATCTAAGGCAAATTCAGGACATGACAATGCCATAAGCTGCAGCAATGCAAATCAATGCTGTGTTTGGATTTGAAGATTTAATATGTATATATATATATATACACTTCTTCTTTTGAAGAATATTGCTACTATAAACTGAAATTTATAATTAAAAGCTTTCAAAATTTTGCTAGAAGAAAATAGTTGTGATATTATGAATTTCAAGTGACATCTTACATGTAGTGATATAAGGAACAAAGCCCTTTATTTGCCCCCTTTATTTATTTTTTTTTTTATTTTTTTTTTTTGACATTATACGTTGGTATTATGGTCAGTTGGTGTTGGTGAGTTTGTTACTGTGATTGTGAATTTATTTGATTGGTCTTGTCTGTTGAGTGGGGGTGGATGGGGCCATGAGGCCGTGTGGGGTGGGATATTGAACTGGGGAAGTAAAGGCATGCAAATGCAGGAGTGCGTGCACATGGGTTGTGTGCTAGTGTGTGTTAATGCACAGTGGGGTGTGTGCTAGACTGCTAGTAGTTAGTAAAAAAAAAAAAAAATAAAGCAACTAAACACCAATAATTAATAATTTAATTAATCAGTACATTATAAAAGACAAATAAATTAAACTATGTTAGGCTAAACAATAATTGTAAACTTTATATATTTGTGTGTTTTTTTTATTATTGTTGTTGTCAATATATGAATTTATCTTTTTATTAGATCATGTAATTTGTGCTTTTTAAAAAACACCTGAGAAAAATTACTAGAGTCGCCACTGAGTCCAAGGGTGTCGTCTAATGTCCCTTTGTGCAAGATTGCACCTTTTGAAAAGATTTTAAGTCGTAAAGAATATCATCAATAGACAATTATTTAAATGGACTATTGTTTGTCCAAGGGCAGTGGAGAAAACATGTTGATTAGTTGTTGCTACAGTATTTAGTTATAATTTGCTTATGGCTGCAAATGTTTCCTTGTTTGAGGTTTGGAGTGTGCAAGTCGTACTCATCATAATTTTTTTTTTTTAAATTAATTTTATGATGAATACGACTTGCACACTCCAAATCCTATTATTAATTTGGCAACAGACTTTAAATATATTTACAACTTGACCTACTTCTATTTGCAAAGAACAAGTAGTAAAAATTGTATTTTCCTTAGCATTACTGTTATTTTTTTGCTAAAAGAGAAATGAAACACAAGTACAACCTAGAAAAGAAATACAACTGGATATCCAAATAGAACAACATTGACAAAGAAGTAGCATCCCCAAACTATAACACGAGTGAATCCTTCCTCAATTGAAATTGCTACTGCTCTTTTTAGTGCGAAGGATTAAGTAGTTGGGTTCATATATAGCACTTAGTCAATCCATAAGACCTTGCAGGTTTTGAATGAAAGTGTCTAAATATCTCTCTTGCATGCCTTCACTAGTAAGTTCCTCCTTCAACTTGGCATGATTATATTTCACCAGCCCTGCTATTTCACTGTCATCGTCCATCACAGAGATAATGGCCTTACTCAGGCTTTCCTTGGAAATCCACCCATTATCTTCTCTCTCCACCTCCACTGCAACTTTGAGTTCTTCCACCATTAACTTGGCACCCACAATTTGATCACCAAGGTATGGAATGCATACTATTTGGCAATGACTTAAAGAGAGACTCCCACGTGGACCCATATCCACAATGGGTCACAGAACAGCCAATAGATGGGTGCTCCAATATCAATGTTTGTGGCACCCATCCCCTATACACCCATCCTCTCCCTTTAACTCTCTCTTCAAACCCCTCTGAAAAAGCTTCTTCAATTGTTGCACAACCATCTGGAGTACTCAGAGCCACCAAAAATGGTTGCCCACATAACTCAAACCCCAAAAGTAGCTCCTGAAACTAGTCCTTTTGTAGTTTATTTTGACTCCCAAATGCACAATACACCACAATACCTTGCTTGAAATTGCATAACCAATTAGTCCATTTCTCGTCTAGCTTTGTGGTCGGTGCTTCAGGCAGGACAGGTCCTGTAAGCAGCACAGGCTTAGCATAATGCTGCCTTAAGTAGTCACAGTATGGCCCTTCAAACTCATGATATGTCCTATAGGCTAGGGCATCACTCCGAATCAAGCCATTGGTAATTCGAACATAAAGAGACATCTCTGTTCCAAGAGCCTTGGCAAACACTTTTAGTTGTGCAATCTCATAGTCCTTGGGCTTTATTTGCACACACAAAGGAGAATAGTCAGGAGGCGGTTGCATGAAGTCTTCTACGGTCATATCCCCTAGTTTCTCCTTAGTAGGAACCGTTAGTGCTTGCGCTGCTGGGGTTACAATGGAATAACATATGGCCTTGGAGCCAATTTGGTGTGCTAAGGCTGGCATCCAAGGGCTGAAGTTAAAGAAAATGAAATCAGGCTTGAGACTGCTCAAAATGGTTTGAACTTGGTCTTGGGTTTGGTCAAAGGCAACACGAAGATGTCCATGAAGTGGAAGAGGAACATCTAAGGCAGTCTCGGCACTAGGGGGTAGTCTATCTACACTGGGAACAAGAAGGGGATAGAAGTGGATGAGGTTTCGATAAAGGATGAGATGTTCTACCTTTGCTTGTGCTCCTTTGGGCAGTAAGAAAGACACCCTATGGCCTCTCTCTGTAAGCTTGTTTGAGAGGTGCAGGTAGGGAGTGATATGGCCAAAGGCAAACCAGGGAAACATGGCTACATGAAGTTTTGTGCTTCTTGAATTGCTCATCTTTGCTTGAATTTAATTAATTATGTGAACACGTGACAATTATTTATTGGTAGAGTATAGAGTGGAGCTGAAAAAGTAAAATAGAAGATTTGGACTCGTCGATAGGGTGATAAAAGTTGGTAATTGGTATAATCAATGTCACCCATCGGCGTGGCCCTTTCCAACATCTTCATTGTGAAAGGGTTATTGAAGGATGGGATAGAATGGAATGTGCAATTGTTGTTTTGATAAGATTCATTGCATTTATATACACTCTTGTCTTGATTAGCAAATAATCGAAGCCCTCAATGAACTCTAATTATAAAATGAGTTAATGACACTTCATCAATTATAAAAAAAATAAAATTGACACTTAATTCAATTGGAAGAGAGATTATTTAAGTGGGTTAGACTAATAGTTCTAGAACCACAAATTATTCTACAATTTTTTTACCATAACTTTAATGTGACAGATTGTGAGTGGTTAACTATTATTTACACATGGACCCACTATTTTTTATTCATCAATCACACTCTGTCATGTTACACTTGTGACAAGAAGTTGTAAAAAATTATGTCGTCCTAGACTTTTCTGGCTTAGACATTTTGAGAATTAAATGAAACATCTCTTTTTTCCCCCTACTTTTATTTTTTTTTCAATGTTCGTGAAAATTACTACTTTTGCTTTAAACATAATCTTGTCATATATTTAAACAAATTTAATAAAAAATAAAACTAATGAATTATATTTCAAATAGAGTACTACCTAAGTTCAGTGTGCCAGTGCATTAGATCCTAATGCAAACACATCACATATTGGCATCAATTTTTATTTATTTATTTTTTATTTTTTGGGAGAATCATGTTGGCATCATTTTGAGTCTCGTGTACTAGAGCATTATTAAGCCCTAGCCTTGTAGTGGTTTACAAGTCCGATGAATCACCTAATTAAGATGCGAAAATAACTTTTAGGAATTAAGGGTCAACAGGCACATGATTATATCCATCAATGGCTGTGGTGGAAGCTGAAGAGCAAATCCTATTGAAAAGCTATTTTTCTGGAAGTTCTGCAGAGACAAAACACATGGGTGTGGGGATTTGGTAGCACACATGAGTGTACGTTTTACACTATATATTATTATATTCAGTATTTAATTAATTTATTTTTTAATAAAAGAAGAGAATGAACAATGATTATGTATTTGAAAAAGAAGAATAATTAACAAAATTAATATTTTAATACAGTATAATGTAAATTAAATAATCTAATGTAATGTGTTTTAAAAAAAAATTCATAAAAAAAAAAAATTCTTATATTAAAATAAACATAAAATTTTCAATTTTCTAACCTTTTTTTTTTTTTTTGAAAACAGCCTTACGGGCTAGTGGCTACTAGTTTCTGTCCTCCATGAGTTGAAGATTTCAATGCAGAGATTTTGGCTGAATCTCTCTATCTTTTATAGCAGACCAGATCTACGCTCTTCATTAAAATATAAATAGCCCGTTTGGCCTCAGCGTCCACGTTTATGGACTCTGCGTTTTCCCCTTTTTTTTTTTTTTTTTTCTTCGCGTAAATAGTAAAATTACTGTGCAGAGGACAGAAATTACTGTTCACGCACTATTTTTTACTGTTTACATAATAAAAAATATTAAAAATAAGTCCCACGGTACTATTTACACATTTAAAATTTATTTTGCTACAGTGTTTTTAGTTTTCAGTTTTCAGTTTTCAGTTTCAGCAACAATAAGTTTAATCCAAACACACCCAAAGTCTGCACAAAATGGCAACTACAAAAGGGTAAACCAAATAATTATATCTGGCTATCTGCCAATAAATCATAGTAACTTAAATAAATATATATATATATTTCTTGAGAGTTGAAGACTATAATTGTACTGAAAGAAATAGCCTACAATATACATACCATTTGAAAGTTCTATCTGTCAGTTAGTGGCTTGATTTCAAGCAAGTCACAGGAATCAAAATATTTGCCAGTCAATGGTATGTGTTACATGTATCCAATGCATGTATCCATCCTCTCACATGGGGTGGATGCATGTATTGGATACTTGATAGATTTGCTCCTCCTTTTGCATGCATTGTCCACAAAAATTGGATCTTGCATAACCCTATGTAGACAATGTGGCTTGAAATATCAAGCCTAGCAATTTAAAGCATGCATCACCCTCAATTTTGCTTAGAAGCATATTGCTATGTCTTTCATTTTTTTTTTTTTTTTTGGGATCCATCATACATATTTTGTTCTGGTTAATTGCAAATGAAACAAAGTGATACTATCATTTAAGCAACACTTCCTTTTGTTTTTGGGAAATATTGAATATGTAATTGTTATGCATGATAGAGAAGTTAGTGTCAAGGATAAAGAAGGTACAGGAAGATCTGTTGATCTTGAAAGAGCAGTGTCGTGAGCTTCTAACTGCCAAACAGGTACTGAAAGGATTTATAATCTTGTATCTCGCGTACCATTTCATTCTGTTCTATGAAAAATGAGAAATAAAGGACCCATTATATGAATCAATTAGCGGGGATTCTTGATCTATGGTTTTCGAAGTGATAAGAAAAGAGAAGGGGTTTTATTTTCCATTTTTAAAGCATTGTTGCTTATCAAAAGGAAAAGAGAAGGGAGCAGCTCCCCGAAGTTGATGGAAATCTCTCTCTGTTTGAAAAGAAGGGCCAGGCCTTCAACTGAAAAAAGAACAGGCCACAACTAGTTTCACCATTATTGCTAAATTCTACACCAAACGTCCTCTCAACCTAGATGTAGTTTCCAATACATTCACGCCATTGTGGCGATCCAAATCAGGGTTCAAGGTGAAAAACCTTGGCAATCACATTCTCCTATTTACGTTTAAGAGTAATATTGAAGTTGAACGCATTTTGTCTTCTAAGCCATGGAGTTTTGATAAACATATATTGGCTCTACAACGTTATGACAAGGACACAGCTTTGTAGGATTATGGATTTAATATAGTCTCCTTTTGGGTCGAAGAATACGATATCCCGGTCAAGTTTCAAAACACAAAAGTTGTAGAACAAATCTGTGAGTCCATTGGTCTGATCAGCCACCTGTTGGATGCTTCTAATAAGGATGGGGGCAGTTTTATAAGAGTTTGAGTTAGAGTTGACATATCACAACCTCTTTGTCGAGGAAGATTGATTACTGGGTATCCTTCAAATATGAAAGGCTACCCAACCTATGCTAATGGTGTGGTCGTCTCACTCATGACGATAAAGACTGTAAGATGTGGATTAAGAGTGAAGGGTTTCTTCAAATGAAAGCTTGACAATTTGGTTCTTGGCTTAAAGCCGCTCCATTCGTGGGTGCTAGGAAGAATGTTATCTCAATGCCTGGATTCTTCTCTAGGAAGAAACTTGATACGCTAGAAGGTCCTTCAAGGAGGGACGTTAACCCTCCATGTACAATGGAACCAATAGTGCCCATGATGGCAGCAAATCTTTTTCCAAAGTAGGAAACTGTATCAATGATAACAGCGGCAAATCCGGTTACAGCCGGTGCAAATTTATTGTCCTCGAAAATTTCGAAAACTATAACTGAGGAAATCCTCCAAGAATATTTCCTTGCAATAATTTTGATCTTCAAAATTTTAAAATTGATGCAAGTATTCATTTATTTGATAGGGCAGCAACCTCATGTCTAGATTCCAATCAACTTAGCCGAGCAAAGATAGATTTGGCCCACTTACTAGCGCACTCTAAAAACAAGCTCACTAACAGCCAACTTCCTCACAAACTCGACCAAGTAGCCCCTAAAGCCCAAAAAGCATTAGCCCATCCTAGCCCATTATCTAATGTTACCAATCTTGAGCCCAAAAATTCTACAATCCCATCCCTTTTGAGTAGGAAGTGGTCACGCATTACTAGGCCTACCTTAGATATGGAAGTCCAGATGCGTTATATCTCTCGCCTAGGTAAACGTCTCCCTTCCTCACCTCAAAAAGAATCCCTAATCTACAAGCGTAAAGCCACCTGCAACCAAAGTGGCGATGAAAATCTTCCCCCAGCAACAAAGGCTGAAACCAATGAGTTGGATATGTTGAAACATGCGTGGGCTTGAGAACTGGCATACAGTTCAAGAGCTTGGAGTCCTAGTCTAAGCACAAGATCCCGCTACCCTGTTTTTAGTCGAGACATAAGCAGATAAAGCTAGGCTAAAGACACTGTGTCAAGAATTACACTTTGATCATTTCTAGATAGTCTTGAGAGTGAGTAAAGCTGGATGTTTAGCTCTCTTTTGAAAAAATTTAATGGTGGTCGACGTCGACTCATCTTCCCCAAATCACAATGATGCTATCGTCCGTAAAGGCCAAGAGGATCACTGGATGAGCTGGAGACTCTTTTCACAGGTTCTTTAAGGCAAAATTTTTCCCTAATGGCAACATTATGGAAGCAAAGAAGGGGAATGGTTCTTTTGCTTGGAAGAGCATCCTCAAAGGCGGAGATGTGATCAAGAAATGAGCCCAATGGAAAGTGGGTGATGGATCACCAATAGGGATATTCAAGGACAGTTGGCTACCTACTCCTCATCACAGTAGGATTACCTCCCATATAACTTTCTTTGATCCTGATGCTCCAATTTCGGTTTTAATCCATAAAGAGAGGAACTGTTGGCTAGATGATGTGATTGATAATAATTTTCTACCATTTAAAGCTGAGACAATTAAATCCATCCCTCTCAACTTGTTTGTCAACGAGGATAAACTATTTTGCCTTGGCAACTTGGATGGAGTTTATTCCGTGTGGCCAGGTTACAGGTTGCTGCTCTAAGAATAATCCAATGATAGACCATGCCCATCCACTGATGCTAGGAATAAGAAGTTTTGGAAGAGTATATAGAGTTTAAAGGTCCCTAATAGAGTAAAGACTTTGCTCTGGAGAGCCGCATCAAATTCACTGCAATCTCGAACTAACCTCTTCAAAAGGAAAGTTGTATCAGTGATGTGGTTCAAACCAAGAAACTGTCCACCATGCCATTTGGTCTTGCCCAACTCTGGCTATAATCTGGAATCATCACTTCAATTGGCTGACCAAGGAAACCAATAGCAATAGTAACTTCCTGGACGTTGTACAACTCCGTTTGGAGAGAAGCCCCCTCACCAATCTCTTAGCCATGACTACTGCACTAATCTGGATGAGAAGGAATAAACTGAGAGTGGGTGAACCAACAATGCCTCTTGACAAAATCAGTTCCATAGCCATAGGGAATTTGTAGGAATTTCAGAGGTCACACCCTATCATATTGATTCCTAAATCAGTCCCTCGTCAAGATAGATGGAAACCTCTTCCTAAGGATTAGGTTAAAATCAACTTTGATAGCGCTACCTTTGCTGAAACATTTTCAGGACTTAATTGATAAGGCTCGGATCACACTTGTTGGGAATAGAACTTTGCTACAGCAGATGCAAGCATCTGTGGGCATCCCCTTATCAACATTATATTTAGGTGAACTGCACTTGCTTAAATTAATGGAGTTCTTGATGGTAGAAATCAGCTACTCTCCTACAAATGGTGGAAATGACCTGAACTTAATTGCAAAAGATCAAAACTTAAATGCTTGAGAATATGACCTTTGACTGGAAAAATATAGCCTGGTACTTTTGGTTGTCACATAAAAATTGAATGGCCCCATTGTATTTAACATTACATTTGGATTGCTATTTTTTATTTATTAGTAATTTAACTCATTGAGGGAAAAGGCTATCTCCTATTTATAATAGTTAGACAAATTGCATTAAGACTTACGTAAAAAGAGTTACAAGCAAACGAAAGAGACTCAATGAACACTATAATGGAAGCACTTTTAACAAGTCAATGCAATAAACCACTCAAGTATTGATCTAATGAAAGATTGGCTTCCATATCTTCAAAAGTGCTATAATTCATTTTCCCCTGGCCTCCACAATGTTCATATTAGGCATAAGGGGGAAGATTTTAGACAATAGGTCAAGTACCCACTTCAACATCACCCATTGAACCCCAAAATGCACAAAAAACAAAGCTCTACAAAGCATGTGCAAGATCACAATGAAACAACAAATGATCTACAATTGCCCCATTGCACTTACACATAGAACACTGATCTACTAGCGTGATTCCTTTCTTCATGATATTATCATTAATCAAAATCTTCACTCGAGCTGCTGTCCACACAAAGAATGCATTTATGCAACTCGCTTTAAAGCCTTGGCACATCAAATGCTTTTCCATGGAAAATGATTTCAATTGGGGCTTACAAAATAGCATAGTATGAACAAGCATCAAACATTCTACTACCAATAATTGGTGCATTGGAGGAAAATGGTTTGAGCCTAGAATCAACCGACTACAATTCCCTGTATTAAAATGTCCCTAATATTTATGACACTATTCATTTTAGGAAATTAATGAAATAAATGAGGCTTTTAGGGACTTTCACACTTATAAGATTCATGGAATTCTTTGAAGAAGGCCATAATATTAGCTTTAACCACCTGCCAGCAATGTTGAAACTTGAAAGAGGACCATAGTGAAACACTGAAACCATCTGGCCCTAAAGCTTCATCACCTCTCAACTCCTTTAGTGCTTGAATGAACTTCCTATCAAACTCCCTTTCCAACAACTTTTCATTCTCATCAATTGTAGAAAAATCCAACCCAAAGGACCATAGTGAAACACTGAAACCATCTGGTCCTAAAGCTTCATCACCTCTCAACTCCTTTAGTGCTAGAATGAGCTTCCTATCAAACTCCCTTTCCAACAACTTTTCATTCTCATCAATTGCAGAAAAATCCAACCCATCCACCATTGTTTGTAGAACCTAACAGCTTGAACTCATGTCCTTGAATCCTCCCTCACAAGACATTCCATCCACCTCCAAAAATCCAATGTGATTAGTATGTTTGAGAATTAGCCAGCTTGTGACAAACTTCTACAATGCAAATTCACCAAATGCCATTATTGTCCAATATGGAAAATTAAAAAACTTCTAGCATTTTTTAATATTCTACCACATCCATCATTTGAAATTTAAGTACATTTTACAAAGTAGGGAAAGTTGATGCCTATGCAATCTCCAAATATATCTCTTTTTTGTCCTCTTTACTCTAATCCTGTGTTGATGCTCTTTTTTGTGTTACAGACTCATCAATAAACTTAAATGCAATTACAAACTTTTTGCTCAATTAAATTACCAACTTGAAAGAAAATCAATGAAAATTCAGTCTCCCCATCTTCATAGCAACCTAATGTTGAATCTTTCTTTTCAACATTAAAGTTATTAAGTGTTGACTATAAGGTTGCACTTATGTCTTGTAGTCTTGCACTTAGGTCAGAGCCACTGCTCTAACCTTTTCTTGTGTCTTACCGTATTGTCTTTGTTAGTATTCTCCGCTGCCTCAACTTCTCTGGTCAGTAAGCCTATTGCATCCTCTCCTGATTGCTCCGCCACCATCAGAGGTCCTCAAGGCTGAATCTCCACCACTAAAAGTACATTTTCCGCTGCCAAAGACCATTGCTTTCTCAAATCTGTCCATTGTGATCTTCAATTACAAAACTAGACATATCATCTTGTAGACCTTTAAATGATCTACTCATCACCGCCGACAACATCCAATTCCAACCATTCACACGTTGCAACGCGCTGGTCAAAGTTTCGGCAAATTACTTCCTGTAATTGGTCTTATCAGACTCCTCACACTTGAAGTTTCTGCCCATTCAGTTCACACGATTCACGCACCTCACATGCCGCTAGGTTTACTATTGACGTCATTTGCTGATGTCATCTACCATGTCAGTCGACTACATCATCTACCACGTCTTCCGATTGCGTCAGCTGCTTACATCATCAGGCCTACATCAGTCGCTGGTAGTCCGTTGACATTGACTAGTCGTTGACTTGACCGTTGACCATGGTTGACTTTGACCAGCCATTGACTTGACCTTTAACTTTGACCAGCGTTGATCGTTGACTTTTTTGCAGTCCAAGTGCTCCTTACCCAGTTTTTCGTGTAGATTTCATTTTTGCAATCCATTTTTACATATTTTACTTCTAAATGAAGAATAAGGATAGGTCTTCTTCTTATTGCAACAATTGTTGCCACCAATCCATCAAACGTTTTTGCAATTTTTGCAAACGTTTTGGTCATAATATTGAGACTTGTTATCATCACAACAAATTAGCTATTGTGATCTCCGATTACGAAACTAGACATATCATCTTGTTGACCTTTAAATGATCTACTCATCGCCACCGACAACATCCAATTCCGACCATTCACACACCGTAATGCGCCGGTCAAAGTTTCAGCAAATTACTTCACGTAATCAGCCTCATCGGACTCCTCACACTTGAAGTTTTTGCCCATTCACTTCACACAATTCACGCACCTCACATGCCGCTAGGTTTACTATTGACGTCATTTGCTAATGTCATTTGCCACGGCAGTCGACTACGTCATCTACCACATCTTCTGATTGCGTTAGCTGCTTACATCATCAGGCCTATGTCAGTCGCCGGTAGTCCGTTGACTTTGACTAGTCGTTGACTTGACTGTTGACCATGGTTGACTTTGACCAGCCGTTGACTTGACCTTTAACTTTGACCAGCGTTGATCGTTGACTTTTTTGCAGTCCAAGTGCTCCTTACCCAGTTTTTCGTGTAGATTTCATTTTGCAATCCATTTTTGCATATTTTGCTTCTAAATGAAGAATAAGGATAGGTCTTCTTCTTATTGCAACAATCGTTGCCACCAATCTATCAAACATTTTTGCAATTTTTGCAAACGTCTTGGTCATAATATTGAAACTTATTATCATTACAACAAATTAGCTGTTTCTATTTCTACTACTACTGTTGTTGACATTGAGAGCATCCAACCAATGGCTCCCATCTTCGCAAAGTCCATGTCTTCTGGATCTACTATCACCATTTCCACAATTTATCTAGTATGTCTCCTTCCTCTTGGCTTGTGGATTCTGCTTGTTGTAATCACATAATACCTCACTCGTCCTTGTTTTATAAACTTAAACTTGCACCACACCTTTTTAATATTCGTATAACAAATAGTTTCACAATGTCTGGTCATAATATAGGTCCCGTATTGACCTCTAACCTCTCAGTTGCTGGGGTTTTTAATGTTCCTGACCTTTGTCTTCCACCTGTTGTTCCTGTTTCTATTGCTGCTACAGCTGCTGTAGTTTCTTCTATTCCTTCCCTTGCACTTTGGCATGCTTGACTTGGTCATGCATCTTCCTCTCAGGTACAATAATTAGCTTCTAGAGGTTGTTAGGTTCAGTGTCCATTGAAAATTTTTATTATGTTTCATGACAATTAGGAAACTAGCCTTGCTTTTCAATGCTAGTGAATCAATGTCCATTGATATCTTTGACCTAATTCATTATGATGTCTGGGGGTATTCCTCCGTCTCTAGTATTAGTGGATCTCAATATTTTGTTGTTTTTGTTGATGATTATTCTCGCTATAACTGGATTTTTCATATGAAACATCGTTTTGAATTATTGCAAGAATATTGCAATTTTGCAAAAATGGTTAAAACTTAATTTTCCAAATGCATCAAAATTTTTCGATTTGATAATGCTCTTGAATACACTCAATATGTTTTCTAAGCTATTTTGTATTCATATAGCACTGTTCATCAGCTAACTTGCCCAGGTACCTCTTAGCAAAATGGTAGAGCCGAACGAAAACTTCGTCATATTCTTGACACTGTTCATGCTCTTCTTCTCTCTACCAAAGTTCCAGCTCCTTTTTGGGGTGAAGTTGTACTTTATGTTGTTCATGCTATTAATCGCATTCCCAGTTCTGTCATCCAAAATCAAACTCCATATGAGCGCCTTTTTGGATCACCTCCAGATTATCATCACCTTCACTCCTTCGGTTCTCCATGTTTCATTCTTCTTCAGCCGCATGAGCATAACAAACTTGAGCCTTGATCCAGGCTTTGTTGTTTTCTTGGCTATGACGAAACTTAAAAGAGGTATCGGTGTTATGATCCTGTCTTTCATTGACTTCGTATCTCCCGCAATGTTGTCTTTTGGGAACATCGCTCCTTTGTCGAGCTCTCTCATTGTCGTGCCTCCCTATCTTCCTCCTTTATCTTAGATCTTTTTCCAGATGAGCCTCAACAAAGAGAACGTTGGTTTCCCGACTTGGAACTATGATACCATCAAGATTTCTCAAAGAGCTAGGTCGTTCATTACTCACATCATGAATGGTTTGGGTAATGTCGGATGTAGGATCGTTTAGAAGAGATGGGAATCCCTTAATGCTAGGTTCGGCGGTTGACGTAGTAGCGGCAATAGCATCAAAGCCATATGCCCCAGGTTGCAAGGAATTTATTTGCAAGCAAAATCACACAACACAAGACATATGTTTGTTACACACATTATTATTATTATTATTAAAAGTCTAAAAAATTTTCTTACATCTTTGTTGAGGAAATTAGAAGAAGAAGGATGCATGTCAGTGGAGGCCAATGCCAATGATGGGGGTTCGGATGAGAGATAGCCCGGGAAGGAAGGCCTTGAAACACTGGCTGTTATGTTAAGATAATATGTGTGTTAAGACTTAAGATCAATGGTATAACTACTAGCATTTGTCTAAATTAAATAAAATTCATATTAAGAACAACAGTCCAATTTGTCTATAAATAACAACAACAACAACAATGAAGCCTTATTAGTCCCCAAATTTAGGAAAGTCAGTTACAAATTGTGAACAGAAGAGAGTAATTAGGGTTGGCCACATCACATCACATGTATTAGAGTTGTTATTTGATTAAGAACAATCATGTCCTTTATAGTCTTACATATAATTTTGTATAAATGTGAACAAATAATCGGATATCATAATCATATGATAAAGATAATATATATATATATATATATATATTAAAAATCATATGACATTTACTCTACAGTTATGATATAGAGATAGAAATGTACAAGTTCATCAGAGTAAGTCTAAGACTAAGACAAAATTTGGAAATCTATATATTACTAAAAGCTGAAGTGTAGTGTTTAATGCTGCTGCTCTCATGTTGCGCCACATCAACTGCCACGTCATTTTTAAAATATATAATGTAGGGGCTCCTTTTTTGGGAGGGGCACCCCCGACAATGAATTTGTAGAGAGTGGGGCAAAAGGGTTTGGCTCCGACCGACCTCTCGTCGGTGCTCCTTGA
The DNA here is from genome assembly GCA_030445155.1 of Quercus variabilis. Taxonomy (NCBI): domain Eukaryota; kingdom Viridiplantae; phylum Streptophyta; class Magnoliopsida; order Fagales; family Fagaceae; genus Quercus; species Quercus variabilis. The sequence goes on along the minus strand of CP129448.1, from coordinate 561,800 downwards.
GCTTTTCCTTTGTTGTTCTTCGTCTGGGGTTGCTCCTCGGCTGGCGTCTGAGGAGGCCCTCCTTCACAAGGGGGCTCTTTGCCTTATATACTCCTTTTAGTTTGATCCTAGCCTTACAGCTGTTGGCCATCCAGGCCACCGCTTCCAGAGCTTGTCCCATCAGACAGGTTCTTCACCATACTGTGGGTTGCGGCCTCTAGGGTTGCACTGTTCAGGGGTCTTGTCATCATTAATGTAGCCTGGAGGGTCAGGCAAACACCTTAAGTGTGGATCTGACCACCTATTCTGGGTTTACCCCCTACCCAGGACTAGACTAGGTGTGCCGAGGAAGGGTGTGTCCTTGGCATGGGCCCGAGAAGGGCTAAAACCCTTTGGATGACTCTCTGGGACGATTGTCTTCCTCGGCTTGGGCCTTGGGCCAGCCTAAAGGTGGGCGGGGGATTCCGGGCCCACGAGCCCCACAATAGCCCCTCAAAACCCTGCTGCACGTTTCCTCGGACGGGGAGGAGGGTTTTGCAAACCTCAGCTCTTATATTCCGGGAGGCCCCCCCCGCTGGCTGGTTCTTCCTCGAGTGGATGGATCGGCACTCAGACCCTTCAGTTGGCAGTCAGTTTCTCTACAGGACTAGGTCTTTGGACCGTGCAGCACCTTGGCTCCGTCGTAAATGGCTAGCTCCCCATAGGCTTGGGTCCTCGGACCGTGCAAGGCCTAGGTACAGTTGTTGCCTTCAGAACGAGTGGCTAGCTCCCCGTAGGCTTGGGTCCGAGGGCCATGCAAGACCTAGGTATAGTTGCTGCCTTCAGAACGAGTGGCTAGCTCCCTGTAGGCTTGGGTCCGAGGACCATGCAAGACCTAGGTGCAATTACTGCCCCCGATGGTAAGTGGCTAGCTCCCCATAGGCTTGAGTCCGTAAACCATGCAAGACTTAGGTACAATTGCTACCTTCAGAACGAATGGCTAGCTCCCCGTAGGCTTGGGTCCGAGGACCATGCAAGACCTAGGTACAGTTGCTGCCTTCAGAACGAGTGGCTAGCTCCCCGTAGGCTTGGGTCCGAGGACCATGCAAGACCTAGGTACAGTTGTTGCCTTCAGAACGAGTGGCTAGCTCCCCGTAGGCTTGGGTCCGAGGACCATGCAAGACCTAGGTACAGTTGCTGCCCCCGATGGTAAGTGGCTAGCTTCCCATAGGCTTGAGTTCGTAGATCATGCAAGACCTAGGTACAATTGCTGCCTTCAGAACGAGTGGCTAGCTCCCCGTAGGCTTGGGTCCGAGGATCATGCAAGACCTAAGCACAGTTGCTGCCCCCGATGGTAAGTGGCTAGCTCCCCATAGGCTTGAATCCGTAGACCATGCAAAACCTAGGTACAATTGCTGCCTTCAGAACGAGTGGCTAGCTCCCCGTAGGCTTGGGTCTGAGGACCATGCAAGACCTAGGTACAGTTGCTGCCCCCGATGGTAAGTGGTTAGCTCCCCATAGGCTTGAGTCCGTAGACCATGCAAGACCTAGGTACAATTGCTGCCTTCAGAACGAGTGGCTAGCTCCCCGTAGTCTTGGGTCCGAGGACCATGCAAGACCTAGGTACAGTTGCTGCCCTCGATGGTAAGTGGCTAGCTCCCCATAGATTTGAGTCCGTAGACCATGCAAGACCTAGGTACAATTGTTGCCTTCAGAATGAGTGGCTAGCTCCCCGTAGGCTTGGGTCTGAGGACCATGCAAGACCTAGGTACAGTTGCTGCCCCCGATGGTAAGTGGCTAGCTCCCCATAGGCTTGAGTTCGTAGACCATGCAAGACCTAGGTACAATTGCTGCCTTCAGAACGAGTGGCTTGCTCCCCGTAGGCTTGGGTCCGAGGACCATGCAAGACCTAGGTACAGTTGCTGCCCCCGATGGTAAGTGGCTAGCTCCCCATAGGCTTGAGTCCGTAGACCATGCAAGACCTAGGTACAATTGCTGCCTTCAGAACGAGTGGCTAGCTCCCCGTAGGCTTGGGTCTGAGGACCATGCAAGACCTAGGTACAGTTGCTGCCCCCGATGGTAAGTGGTTAGCTCCCCATAGGCTTGAGTCCGTAGACCATGCAAGACCTAGGTACAATTGCTGCCTTCAGAACGAGTGGCTAGCTCCCCGTAGGCTTGGGTCCGAGGACCATGCAAGACCTAGGTACAGTTGCTGCCCCCGATGGTAAGTGGCTAGCTCCCCATAGGCTTGAGTCCGTAGACCATGCAAGACCTAGGTACAATTGCTGCCTTCAGAACGAGTGGCTAGCTCCCCGTAGGCTTGGGTCCGAGGACCATGCAAGACCTAGGTACAGTTGCTGCCCCCGATGGTAAGTGGTTAGCTCCCCATAGGCTTGAGTCCGTAGACCATGCAAGACCTAAGTACAATTGCTGCCTTCAGAACGAATGGCTAGCTCCCCGTAGGCTTGGGTCCGAGGACCATGCAAGACCTAGGTACAATTGCTGCCTTCAGAACGAGTGGCTAGCTCCCCGTAGGCTTGGGTCCGAGGACCATGCAAGACCTAGGTACAGTTGCTGCCCCCGATGGTAAGTGGCTAGCTTCCCATAGGCTTGAGTTCGTAGACCATGCAAGACCTAGGTACAATTGTTGCCTTCAGAACGAGTGGCTAGCTCCCCGTAGGCTTGGGTCCGAGGACCATGCAAGACCTAAGCACAGTTGCTGCCCCCGATGGTAAGTGGCTAGCTCCCCATAGGCTTGAGTCCGTAGACCATGCAAAACCTAGGTACAATTGCTGCCTTCAGAACGAGTGGCTAGCTCCCCGTAGGCTTGGGTCTGAGGACCATGTAAGACCTAGGTACAGTTGCTGCCCCCGATGGTAAGTGGTTAGCTCCCCATAGGCTTGAGTCCGTAGACCATGCAAGACCTAGGTACAATTGCTGCCTTCAGAACGAGTGGCTAGCTCCCCGTAGTCTTGGGTCCGAGGACCATGCAAGACCTAGGTACAGTTGCTGCCCTCGATGGTAAGTGGCTAGCTCCCCATAGGTTTGAGTCCGTAGACCATGCAAGACCTAGGTACAATTGTTGCCTTCAGAATGAGTGGCTAGCTCCCCGTAGGCTTGGGTCTGAGGACCATGCAAGACCTAGGTACAGTTGCTGCCCCCGATGGTAAGTGGCTAGCTCCCCATAGGCTTGAGTCCGTAGACCATGCAAGACCTAGGTACAATTGCTGCCTTCAGAACGAGTGGCTAGCTCCCCGTAGGCTTGGGTCCAAGGACCATGCAAGACTTAGGTACAGTTGCTGCCCCCGATGGTAAGTGGCTAGCTCCCCATAGGCTTGAGTCCGTAGACCATGCAAGACCTAAGTACAATTGCTGCCTTTAGAACGAGTGGCTAGCTCCCCGTAGGCTTGGGTCCGAGGACCATGCATGACCTAGGTACAATTGCTGCCTTCAGAACGAGTGGCTAGCTCCCCGTAGGCTTGGGTCCGAGGACCATGCAAGACCTAGGTACAGTTGCTGCCCTCGCGGTTTCGCCTTCGTCCCCGAGTGTGAGGACACAGTGTTCACCTCTTTGGGCAACTTAGTCTCACATCGGATAGAAGTCCCTTCCACTGACCCCTTATAAGCTTCTGGAGTAAGAGTTAGTTTACTATCGTTACATAGTTGCCCTCAATAGTAGTTCGTCCTCGGATCCGAGAGCTTTGCTTTTAGTGTGAAGATGTCCATAGGTCATTTTCTGGGAGCTGTTTTTCCTCAGGTCGGATTGTGACTTCACACGTGGGGCTGACCTCGCCTCTGGTTCGTGTTCCCCGTCCTTCTGGTTTACGAGGCGTCGCTTGGCCTTCCGCACTCCACGTTTTGACGCTTCGGTGCCTGTAACGCGCTTTCATTAATGCCCTCGTGAATCAACACGAATCTGGCGGTTGGTAATCCCCTTGGAATTGGGTGGGAATTAATTCCCTTTGACAATCCCCCCTTCGAATTCTGCGTGGCTCAACTCCCACCGGTTTTCGCCTTCCATAAAAGGCGTTCTGGGGGGAGTGTTTCTCCTCATTCCATGAATCTTCCACCACAAATAGAAATATACACTTTCACCTCCCTGAGCTCCTTTGACACCGCCGTCAGGATTGTGACCAAAGTTAGGAGATCTGGAGTTAAGGGCCGTCGTGGCCGCAGCCCCTACTGGGCTACCGGCGCGACAGAGTTTAGGCGTAACACTGGCAGGGCCTTGTACGGTGGCCAGGAGGGACGTCGTTGAAGTACTTAACGTCTCTCCCCAGAGCACACCTCCGACGAAGGGGGCACGCGAACTCTTGTCATGGCTGGTGCCCGAGTATTGTCGTCTTCGACGGTCAATGCTCATGCAGTCCGGAGGTGGTCGAGGAAGCATCACGAGGGAAGGTGTTCCGGGGTCCCTGGGTCGGTTCCTTACTTTGTTCAAGCTTTGGCTTGAAGGCGAGCCAGCCCCTAGCCCCCCTTCCCGTGCTTTTACTGTCTAGTTCTCCCATTCTCTGAACGCCAGTAAAAGCACGGTTTTACACTTTTCTCATTCCTGATATTAATTCTTTGCAAGCATCTTGCCCCGCTAGTTCCAGGATTGGTCCGCCCGGGCCTCTGATTGTAGGATTAGTCGGTAGGATTTTTTGTAAAACATGCCTGTCTGAGCCTCTGATTGTATTTGTAACTTTCTTTCATGAAATAATAAAGAATTTCTTTTATTTGCTGTTGAATCTTCATTTCGTACTGCAACTCTTTTCTTCTTCTTTTTTTTTTCTTTTTGATACGCCGCCAACTTTTGCATAGCAACTGCTTTAGAACGACCGCCGGTTGCGTCGGCCGGCGCACTAACCCTTCTCACAGACGGCGCCAATTGTAGGGGCTACTTTTTTGGGAAGGGCACCCCCGACAATGAATTTGTAGAGAGTGGGGCAAAAGGGTTTGGTTCTGGCCGGCCTCTCGTCGGTGCTCCTTGAGCTTTTCCTTTGTTGTTCTTCATCTAGGATTGCTTCTCGGTTGGCGTCCGAGGAGGCCCCCCTTCACAAGGGGGGCTCTTTGCCTTATATACTCCTTTTAGTTTGATCCTGGCCTTACAGCTGTTGGCCATCTAGGCCATCGCTTCTAGAGCTTGTCCTATTAAACAGGTTCTTCACCATGCTGTGGGTTGCGGCCTCCAAGGTTGCACTGTTCAGGGTGAAGGGGGGCTCTTTGCCTTATATACTCCTTTTAGTTTGATCCTGGCCTTACAGCTGTTGGCCATCCAGGCCATCGCTTCTAGAGCTTGTCCCATCAAACAGGTTTTTCACCATGCTGTGGGTTGCGGCCTCCAAGGTTGCACTGTTCAGGGGTCTTGTCATCATTAATGTAGCCTGGAGGGTCAGACAAACACCTTAAGTGTGGATGTGACCACCTATTCTGGGTTTGTCCCCTACCCAGGACTAGACTAGGTGTGCCGAGGAAGGGTGTGTCCTCGGCATGGGCCCGAGAAGGGCTAAAACCCTTTGGACGACTTTCTGGGACGATTGTCCTCCTTGGCTTGGGCCTTGGGCCAGCCTAAAGGTGGGCCGGGGATTCCGGGCCCATGGGCCCCACATATAATAATTTGTCCTACAATTTTAAAATGATTTTTACAATTTTTAGCCTTATAAATACAATCCACTACTTATTTATCTACTTCCACTATCATCCTATAATAAATCCAGCCCACTATTTATTTATTTACTTTCACTATCACCATATAATAAATCTGTATAATTAATCTAGCCCACCTCTTATTTATTTAGTTCCATTATCAAGTCTAACTTGAAACCTTTTCAGTTCAGCTTTAGAATTTTGTGTGAGCTTTTTCAACTTGAGGGAAAAAAAAAAAAAAAAATCCGTTGAAGCCTTTCAAGCTTTAGGTTTTTTTTTTTTTTTTTATTTAAATTTTCCTATAATTGTTTTTAACATTTTTTTTTTAATATTTACATTTCTCCAACCTTTCTCTCTTCCTTACCATTTCATCTCCGCACTACTTCTTCAATCTTTCTCCCTCCCTTACCTTTTCATCTCCCCACTACCCTCGACATTAATATCATTCTTCCTTTTTCCCTTCAGCTTCCTTTATTTTTGTCTTTTCTTATTCACACCCTCTTACTATAAATTTGTCACTATCTCTTCTATTTTATGCATAGTTTTTCCTCACAAAAAAAAAAGGTACTCTCTCTCTCTCTCTCTCTGTGTAAATTTTTTGGTGGATTTTTTATTTTTATTTTTATTGCATCTCTACTTTAGGTTGATAATTTTTTATATTCTTTAAAACTCTATTTTGGGTTAATGCAATTTAGTTTTGTTTTTTAAATTGTTGTTGTTGTTTATTTTATTTTTTATTCTTTTTGATTGTTAAATGTTATCCTATTGCGATCTAAAGAATTAAATATAGCGTATAAAAATATAATATTATTCTATTAGTTAGCATGATTTAGATAATTTGGTATTTATTTTGTTACATAGCATGATTTTTTATAATGCTCAATTAGGATGTTAAACTATGAGACTTTACTAATTTTTGTTTATAGAAGTACTCTATAATGCCATTCATTTAAAGAAAAGTAAAGGTTAGCCAAACGAAAAAAATTGGATATGTGACAAATTGCAAAAGTTAAAATTTGTATATATACAATAATTGTTTATTTGATAATATGTTTTGGGTGGCCGAAATTATAATTTCTACAAAGAAAATAACCTTAATAGATTATCAAAAACAAAATCTTATCCTAATATTGGTTCAATTAATCATTGTCAAGTTTTATTAATTTTTTTTAGTTTACATTTTTTTGGTGTTTTAGATTGTTCCTATGTTACATATATCATTGTTCCTATAATAAATAAAAATATAATTACGAAATGCATTACTCATTATTAGATTAGTTTAAATTGTAAAAAAATAAATAAATAATAAAACCACTATAAAAATAATTATCACGCGCAATGCGCGGGTCCACGACTAGTTTAATTAAAAGGTAGCGGTGGCAGCAGTAGCAGTTTGGATGGATTACCTCTATCTCTATCTCTATCTCTATTTGCCATGCCTGCACCGTATCTATAGTACGGATCTGCCATGTCTCTCTCTCTCTCTCTCGCTCTCTCTCTCTCTCTCTCCTTCGGTTTTGCATGTTTCCTTCTTCTTCAGCCGCATCAGTATAACAAACTTGAGCCTCGATCTAAGCTTTGTTTTTTTTGGCTATGGTGAAACTCAAAAGAGATATCGGTGTTATGATCCTGTCTTTCATCAACTTCGTATCTCCCGCAATGTTGTTTTTTGGAAACATCGCTCCTTTGTTGAGCTCTCTCACTGCCATGCCTCCCTATCTTCCTCTTTTATCTTAGATCTTTTTCCAAATGAGCCACATATTCCTGCTGTGTCACCATCCACAGGTTTGTGTGTGTGTGTGTGATGTGTTGATGAGGAATAAAAAAAAAAATTATAATGGAAGGGAAACCTCATGTACACAGGATGTGTACACGAAGGTCTCCTAACTATTTTATATAACATTCTCTTCTGAACGCAAAACATGTTGGTACATAGACAATGGTGTGACTGAACTTGTTATTCAATATTGTGTTTACAGTGATCATGAAGGTGGAAATGTTAGTGCTCACACTGGCCACCTTGTAAGTTACCTTGATTTTCTTCCAAGCATTTTAATTAATTAATTTTTGCCTTAATCAGAAGTTATGCAATAAGAATCCTAAAATATATGTACCTGTGATAAAACTTATGAATGTTTAATCGATATTATGACATATCATTTGTTTTTTCTTTTTTCATCATAAACTTTCTGTACAGCTAAATGCAGATGTTCAGTTGATGTCCTACTGAATTCAGGTTGCCAGTGCACTTTCAGATCCTTATCTTTCATTTGCAGCTGCATTAAATTTCTTGGCTGGACCACTCCATGGTTTGGCTAATCAGGTGTGAATCTTCTGTTGTGATATTATCTGTTATTCTAGAAAAAAACTGTTATAAGTTTCCCCTTCCCCACCCTTATTTTAATATTTGTGTTGGTGTTTATTGTATAAAAGTGATGTATAATTGTACATAAAGCTTAATGCAGGTTACTCTTTGCTGTTGATGAACATTCATAAATGCTCCGCTGCTTGATTGTTCTTTTGCTTATCTCTTTATAATTATCAGTGTCTTGTATACTCTAGTTTCTAAGAATTTATCTGTTCTCTTATGAGGGATTACTATTTTAGGCTCCTTCCCTTTTTTGTTTCATACTTTCTTGACTTTTTTTCAATTTTAGACACAAAGAGTTGGGAAAAAACTTAAAAATTACTATCTAAATGAATTTTTAGGGAAAACTTCAAGTTTGTAGCCAAACCTTGTTCTATGTTTCTAAATTTCTAGTCATGGTGATACCTCTTCTTATCTGCTTGCAGATGATTGTTATTGTTTTTCTGTCCCTGATTTCTTTGATACTGTGATTGCAGGAGGTTCTGCTTTGGATCAAATCTGTTGTTGATGAGTGTTGAGAGGACATAACCGTAGATCAGTTGAAAGATATGTCTGGAAAACTTTAAAAGGTGGCAAGGTTAGTATTTTCTTGAAGTTATCACATCTTAGTGTGGAGGTTTAATTTAGCTGAGCAGTTTGAAGTCCGCTTGACCTTGAGAGCACTTGCTTATCTTGTTTGACTCTTGACAATGGGACAACATGCATTTGGTTCCTTTCACTTATGTATTGTAATTCTGGTTAACATTCTATTCTGCTCTTCCAAATCCAGTCTAACATACAGTTTAATTTGAATGGAAAGTACAGTTCTTGTTACTTCTCTCATTTAATTTCAGGCCATTAGGCATGATACAGCTTATTGAGTTATTTCCCTGGTACTTCTTCTAACCACTATTAATATTTATTTGATCCCTATCTTTTATTTCAATATATATATATATATATATATTTGATCTCTCTTCAAATGTCGTGTCTATTAGATCAATGCAAAAGCCAATTGACCACATTTGAAGCCAGAGAACACCTCTTTATTCTTTTTAACTTTCTACCTTGTTATTCATGCAGTCAGTTTCTTTTCCATATCTCATCATCTTGTTCCTCTTTGAATAGCTTCTTTGCTTTCTGCTTTTCTGTTTATGCTGACTTTGGGAAGCTGCAGTACTGAATTGACCTGCAACTTGAGGTCTTAATATATTTTATTTAGTTTTTCTTCTGAGTTCTGACTTCATTAACTCCAAATCATCACTTTCCCCATTTCAAATTATTATTTCTATTGGAAGCCTTGGCCTGACAAATTGTTGAATTTTAGTCTCTAGTTCAAGTCGCTTCTATTCTGAATTTGCAGGTTGTCCCTGGATTTGGGCATGGATTTTGTGCAAGACAGATCCAAGATACACATGTCAAAGAGAGTTTGCATTGAAGCACTTACCTGATGATCCACTGTTCCAGCTGGTTATCCCTCATGCCTTAATTATAGAACCTTGACATTAACAAGGGTGTGCCATTTTATGGCACACTGCATTTTATTTGGTAATTTTCTTCATGAGCTAATCTAACGTGTTAATCACAGGTTTCCAAGCTTTATGAAGTTGTGCCTCCCATTCTTACCGAATTAGGCAAGGTATAGTCATCGAGTGACCCTTAAGTTGCTGAAACTCAGATCATGTGCATTGTTATATGTGTCTTTCACATGATATTGAAGTGGAAATAGTCTTGAGAGTAGACGCTTTAGAAGGTTCTATAACACGGTCCTTATTGCTGTAATGTGAATGAGATTCAAGATTAGCTGCATGGTTCTCCCTGTCTATGTTTCTATCATGTCTCCCCTATTAAAATTTATAATAATTCTTTTCCTCCCCACCTATAATTTTTCTGGGAAATTTGGAGCATTAACCTCCAACCACATGCTAAATTGGAAAATTTTCCTCAAAGATCATCTGTCTATATTCTGGTTTCATCCAATTAACTTATAAATAAAGCCAAATGGCAGGGATATAAAGTTGACTGTTTTGGGGATTTTGGAATTGCTGTAGGTTAAAAACCCATGGCCCAACGTTGATGCTCATAGTGGGGTGCTGCTGAACCATTTTGGTGTAACTGAAGCAAGGTACGATATTTCATTTACATCTGAACTACCTGTGCTTATTATTCATTTGGACATTCTATGACTATTAGAGTGAGAGAGATGATTATAATTTTTAATTTGGTGGACAGATATTTTACCGTCCTTTTCGGTGTGTCAAGAAGTATTGGGATCTGCTCTCAGGTTATATTTTGCCCTCACTTTTATTTGCAGTCATTCTCTGATGCATCTCTTTTTATGAGTTTATTTGAATAGTATTTTCTATTTTGTTGTTCAGCTGATATGGGACCGAGCTCTTGGACTGCCAGTAGAGAGGCCAAAAAGTGTTACAATGGAATGGCTTGAAAATTATTGCAAGAAAGCAGCTTGATCTTGAAAATTGGAGGAGTGTGAATCAATTACTCCGTAATAATGTCTTTAACAAAATTGGGTTTTGCAACACACTGATGCAAGGGATACAATTGTGAGATCTGATGGTTCTGTCAGATTAAAACAGGCATTATTAACCTTTTTTTAGAAATTTGAGTAACCATTTTTCAAATTTTGAGTTAGAGGTTGATTTGATTTGAGTTTGTATGGTAACATTATTTAAGTGAAACTAGTAGACAAATTACTGTCTATCAATAAAAGGTAAAATAAATGATTGATAACCGCCCAACAGGATTAGACTGCAGTGGGAATTTGATTACAGGTATTTTCTGTGATGACATTTGACAGAGAGACTATCTATCATATGTGTGTGTGTGTGTGTGTGTATATTACTACTACTACTTGTTTTCTTGTCAAATTAAGATTGCGTTAGCGCCACTTATTATATTTCACACATTGGCAGTGATAAATGAAGCCCATAATAAATAAATAAGAATAAATCTTCTTAACGCTTACAGAGAAGTAATTTTCCCACCCTTTTTTAAAAATTAAGAAAGTAGCACAATAATATATACATTTGGCCTGTGCTAAACGAGCATATATTCATTGAAAACATTTTACAGCAAAACAAATGGTGTGTTTAGACAAATGTATACATATACTTGGCTTAATAAGTTGGGTAGGAGCATCATAGCCAGGGATGTTGAGCCAGAGGCCATGAGAAACAGTAGTAGGGACACCCTCGTGGAGACTGAAAGGGTATCCACAGACGAAGTCAGCACTCTCTCTGTATGGATCGTAAAGAGTATTGAAGAAAAGTGGAGTGGATGGAGTTGAAGATTCTTTATGTCTTGTTGAAGTGCGTTGATGTCTCTCCTATATGTGTCTTTGGCAACCTTCATGTAAAATGTGAAATCCTACAATAACTTTGGATACTGCAAAGAACCAAATGTGGTGTCATGATTAAAATAAAAGTTTCTTGAGCATGAAAGCGGCATGTTGTAAAGATCTAGCTCATTATCAAGTAGTTGAGACCTGGTTAATGGCTATAGGACTATCTTCATCCAAGAAGCAAATGAAAAGTAGATTAAAGGTTATCATAATTTTGTAAACTAATGATGGATTATGGAACTTGGAGGATTACCGGTCCACTCTACACCTTATTAGCAAACTGCACCGATTCAAATTAAGGGGAAAAAAGGAAGAAGGAATATTTAAATTTAAGGTACACTTTTTAAGCACATAAAAAATAAAAATAAAAGGAACTAGAATAATGGAGATCTAAGTCTGATATACCATTTGAGCGATTTGTCCGAAGCATAAAGAATGCTGAAAATGTCATGAAAGCATTTTCAATATGCACCAGTTCCATTAAGTAGAACCAACCATTATTTCCAAAAAAGACAAAATAATTATAATAATCAAATACTGGAATTCTACTCAATTGCATATGAATAGAGGGCCAAGAATAAGAAGCCATTATCTAAGGCAAATTCAGGACATGACAATGCCATAAGCTGCAACAATGCAAATCAATGCTGTGTTTGGATTTGAAGATTTAATATATATATATATATATATATATATATATATATATATATATTCTTTTTTTGAAGAATATTGCTACTATAAACTACAATTTATAATTAAAAGCTTTCAAAATTTTTCTAGAAGAAAAACAGTTGTGATTTATGAATTTCAAGTGACATCTTACACCTAGTGATATAAGGAACAAAGCCCTTTATAAATTTCATTACTTAAAAAAAAAAAAAAAAAATCCTGTTGTCATCTTATGCCTTTTCAAGTCATTTAAACTAAAGATTGAAATTGAAATCTTATCTTAAAATTCATTTCTCATGTTAAAATCTAAAGATTAAATTGTAGAGATTGATATAGAGAAGTGGAAGCAAGAGAGAAGAGAGAGATCATTAAGGTTATGTGATTCAACCTAGCGGCCTACATCCATAAGATAAAACCTTTTAGGGCTACATCTTTACAGTATCCTCTGTGTTACAATAAATCCAATGTAAGGATATTTAGAGCTAAATACTAAATTAACCATAAAATAAAGTATGGTTAATGGACTAGTAGTATAAGTAATATCCTTGGTTTAAACATCAAGGATTGGGCTTGGGTCTTGTCTATAATTGGGCTTAATACTTTTAACAATCCAAATGAACTACAAAGAAAAAACATAATTTTTTTATCACATACTGAATAAAATACCATGAAGTAAGTTGCTCTTCGCTAGTGAAAATTACTCTCTAGCGACTTTTCCTAGGGCATAGCACTGTCATCCCTCCTTCTAAAGGTGCTCTTGTCCCTCTAGGTAACATTGTTATTCAGAGGCTTGGTGGGTTTTTTTCAAGGTTAATGAGAAACACTCAGTAGTTCTTTCTAGTGACTCATTCAACCCATGGAAGATCTAACAAAGAGATGGAAATCTCTCTCTGTCTGAAAAGAAGGGCTAGGCCTTCAACTGAAAAAAGAACAGGCCATAACTAGTTTCACCATTATTGCTAAATTCTACACCAAACGTCCTCTCAACCTAGATGTAGTTTCCAATACATTCACCTCATCGTGGCGATCCAAATCAGGGTTCAAGGTGAAAAACCTTGGGGATCACATTCTCCTATTTAGGTTTAAGAGTAATACTGAAGTTGAATGCATTCTGTCTTCTAAGCTATGGAGTTTTGATAAACATATATTGGCTCTACAACATTATGACAAGGACACAGCTTTGTAGGATTATGGATTTAATATAGTCTCCTTTTGGGTCGAAGAATACGATATCCCGGTTAGGTTTCAAAATACAGAAGTTGTAGAACAAATCTGTGAGTCCATTGGTCTGATCAGCCACTTGTTGGATGCTTTTGATAATGATGGTGGCAGTTTTATAAGAGTTTGAGTTAGAGTTGACATATCACAACCTCTTTGTCGAGGAAGATTGATTACCCTAGAAGATGGGAAGGAGCATTGGGTATCCTTCAAATATGAAAGGCTACCCAACCTATGCTAATGATGTGGTTGTCTCACTCATGACGATAAAGACTGTAAGATGTGGATTAAGAGTGAAGGGTCTCTCCAAATGGAAGCTCAACAATTTGGTCCATGGCTTAAAGCCACTCCATTCGTGGGTGCTAGGAAGAATGTTATCTCAATGCTTGGACTCTTTTCTAGGAAGAAACTTGATACGCTAGAAGGTCCTTCAAGGAGGGACGACAACCCTCCATGTACAATGGAACCAATAGTGCCAATGATGGCAGCAAATCTTTTTCCAAATTGGAAATTGTACCAATGATAACAGTGGCAAATCCGGTTACAGCCAGTGCAAATTTATTGTCCTCGAAAATTTCGAAAACTATAACTGAGGAAATCCTCCAAGAATATTTCCTTGCGATAATTTCGATCTTTAAAATTTTAAAATTGATGTAGGTATTCATTTATTTGACAGGGCAGCAACCTCATGTCCAGATTCCAATCAACTTGGCCCAGCAAAGATAGATTCGGCCCACTTACTAGTGCACTCTAAAAACAAGCTCACTGACAGCCAACTTCCTCACAAACTCAACCAAGTAGCCCCTAAAGCCCAAAAAGCATTAGCCCATCCTAGCCCATTATCTAACGTTACCGATCTTAGGCCCAAAAATTTTACAATCCCATCCCTTTCGAGCAGGAAGTAGTCACGCATTACTAGGCCTACCTTAGATATGGAAGTCTAGATGCATGATATCTCTCGCCTGGGTAAACGTCTCCCTTCCTCACCTAAAAAAGAATCCCTAATCTACAAGCGTAAGGCCACCTGCAACCAAAGTGGCGATGAAAATCTTTCCCCAGCAACAAAGGCTGAAACTAATGAGTTGGATATGTTGAAACATGCGTGGGCTTGAGAACTGGCATACAGTTCAAGAGCTTAGAGTCTTAGTCTGAGCACAAGATCCCGCTACCCTGTTTTTAGCTGAGACATGAGTAGATAAAGCTAGGCTAAAGACACTGTGTCAAGAATTACACTTTGATAATTTCTAGATAGTCTCGAGAGTGAGTAAAGCTATATGTTTAGCTCTCTTTTGAAAAAATTTAATGGTGGTTAACGTCGACTCATCTTCCCCAAATCACAACGATGCTATCATCCATAAAGGCCAAGAGGATCACTGGATGAGCTAGAGACTCTTTTTCACAGGTTCTTTAAGGCAAAATTTTTCCCTAATGGCAGCATTATGGAAGCAAAGAAGGGGAATGGTTTTTTTGCTTGGAAGAGCATCCTTAAAGGTGGAGATGTGATCAAGAAATGAGCCCAATGGAAAGTGGGTGATGGATCATCAATAGGGATATTCAAGGATAGTTGGCTACCTATTCTTCATCACAGTAGGATTATCTCCCATATAACTTTCTTTGATCCTGATGCTCCAGTTTCGGTTTTAATCCATAAAGAGAGGAACTGTTGGCTGGATGATGCGATTGATAATAATTTTCTACCATTTAAAGCTAAGACAATTAAATCCACCCCTCTCAACTTGTCTATCAGCAAGGATAAACTATTTTGCCTTGGCAACTTGGATGGAGTTTATTCCATGTGGCCAGGTTACAAGTTGCTGCTCCAAGAATAATCCAATGAATGACCATGCCCATCCACTGATGCTGGGAATAAGAAGTTTTGGAAAAGTATATAGAGTTTAAAGGTCCCTAATAGAGTAAAGACTTTGCTTTGGAGAGCCGCATCAAATTCATTGCAATCTCGGACTAACCTCTTCAAAAGGAAAGTTGTATCAGTGATGTGGTTCAAACCAAGAAACTGTCCACCATGCCATTTGGTCTTGCCTAGCTTTAGCTATAATCTGGAATCAACACTTCAATTGGCTAACCAAGGAAACCAATAGCAATAGTAATTTCCTGGATGGCGCTACCTTTGCTGAAAGCAACCTTACGGGTCTTGAAGCTATAATCCACAATGACAAAGGTCTTGTTATAGCTGTCTTTTCCCAATCAATTCCACTGCCTACCTCGGTAGAGATGGTGGAAGTATTAGCAACACAGAGAGCAATATGTTTTGCACAAGAATTGAACTTTGCTCAAGTAATTTGTGAGGGAGACTCCGAAATTATCATTAAGGCACTAAATAGTAATAATTTCTCTTCCTCCAACTTTGGGCATATTCTACATGATATCAAGTCATTTTCCTTCTCTTTCCAAAACTCCATCTTCTGCCACACTAGAAGACAGGGAAATAGAGCAGCACATGGTCTTGCTAGATTAGCTAATTTCCCTTTCAATTTTCAATTCTAGATGGATGGTGTTCCATCAGATATAGCTAATGTCAATTTTTCTAAAATTACTTAATAAATTTCCTCCTACTTCGATTGGGGTGTTTTTCAAATAATAATAATAAGATACTTTTTTTTACGTAAATATTCCCTCTAAAATAAACTTTAAATGCCAAAAAAAAAAAAAAAATTCACACACTTGGGTGAGTGTGTTAAAACAGTTAAAGCATTTTCCAAGTTTGGTGCATGAATATGAGGCCTAACTTATATTTTTTATATTTGGAAAAGCCCACGTGGCATAACATCCAACACAAGTATATTCGATTGGGAAAAGCCGAAAAGGCACAGAGACATTTGATTGAAAGAAATGGCATTACCCTCTGCTTCTGTTTCTTTCTGCATCCCTCCTAGGGTTTCATTCAATTAACTTATAAATAGATCAGTTTGACAAATATTTTATCCAACCCACTACATGTCAACTCAATTGAGTATGGACACTTATTTTATACTGGGAAAAGCCCACGTGGCATAACATCCATGATCCAACACAACAATATATTCGATTGGGAGACATTTGTCGGATATAACATTCATTGAGTTTCACAAAACAAAGATTGGAAAGAAATGGCATCACTCTCTGCTTCTGCTTCTGCATCCCTCCTAGGGTTTCGTAGTCCAAGTGGAAGAGCTCAAATATCCACCACTGCTGTCCTTAATCTTAAGCAATTTGCTTCTAAAGTCTCTCCAATCCCATCTTGTTTCAGGTACTTCCAATCTGTACTGTATTTTTTCTAAAGTTGCCTCCTTTATTTATTTCTGCTCAAACCCATCAATCAAGCAGCTGCCTCCTGCCTTGTTCCGTTTTCCTCAATGTATTCGCTGAATTGTTCTTGTTGAGTTGGTTTTGTTACCACAAAATTAAAGAAAATATATTGGTATTTTCTTTACAAAATCACTGGTTTTGCCCATTAAATGCCTTTGTTTGAGAGAGAGAGAGAGAGATTTGGCCTGTGAATGTAGGCTTGTATGAATCTTGTCATTTGAAAAATTGATGACATTGCATCATTTAATTTATTTTGTTATTATGCTTTCTATCGTCCCCATTTATGTCGATGTCATTATTTACACTTACTTGCTTTAGGCAACCAGTGAAGCAGCTTATGTAATTTAGTCTTGAGTTGTTTTTTTCTTATTTGGTATGATTCTTAGAAGTTGTATAAAAAAATTGTGCTTATTAGTCTCAATTATAAATTTTCCTTGATGTTCTTACTCTTGTCAAATTGACAGAGAAGTATTGATTGACAAGTCTTATCATTTTTGGGAAAGCATCCCCTCCCTTTTAAAGCCTCCAAATTCCTTCAATTTTAATAAAAAATGTAAGAGATGTGGCATTTTAAAAATCCATTGGTCTTAAGAAAAAAGCTCATGTAAACCACATGAAATCAAATAATTGGCATGTGTCCTCACATTGAAAATTGTGTGGAATTGGAAGTTTAAATGAGGGAGGATCTGATCTCATCTCATCGTTTTTATTTTGATTGTGTAACAAATTTTTTATCAACCAAAAAATCTACTTGAAAATTAGTGGATATCTATTGAATTTATGTGAGTTTTAGGGGGCAATTCTTAGTTTCTTACATAGCCTGAAGTAGTGTTGCAAGACTACCTAATAACCCGATTGGATTGAGGGGAGAGGAGGGGGGAGTAGAGGGAAGTAGAGTAGAGTTGTTTGAAAATAGATTAATTTTGGGCCAACTCTACTCTACTCTACTCCCCTTACCTCTCCCTCAATTCAAACGGACCATAAGTTTTTTCCAAGTTTTAGGCACATACTGATGCACATGACCTGACGTGAGATGTCTTGTCTTAGCTGTTTTTGTTATCCTTAATTGGTATAGAAATTAAAGTTTCTGAGAATTGTCTTGGTTGGATGCCAGTTTTTGGTTATCTTTGACTTTGACCAGACAATGTGGGTCTGATCCTATTTACTGATCAAAAAGCAGGGTTATTGATACACATAAATCCTATCAATGCATATTGTGTAGTGCAGAAAATAATATTAATAGTAGCACTGTCCACCATCATTTTCACAATTTCAACAGTATCCAGGGATTCTTTGTATTGCATGATTAATGTCCATTATAATTTTCTGGCAGCTGCTGAATTAATCATAGAATTCTTTGTGCAGCTCATGGATCTGAATAAATTTCCAACTTTTTATAATTACAGCTTCTTTTATTCTCCAAAACCTATTGCACTGTTTAGTACCTTCATGGTTCTCTGAATAAATATGCACAAGAGATGATTTTAGTACATTTGATGGTTTTCTAGTTTTAGGCTTCTTGCATAAGTTCAATAGTTTTGGACCTTTAGGCGCTCTGTTGAATTTACTGTTTTCTGCATTTTTTTTAGTACAATAGTTTACAGATATCTCTCTTGTTTTTGCCTTATCAATGGCAGAAGGATTGAGTAATTTGCAATTGCCATGTTTTCTTATACATGAATGAAGTTCAATTATGGTGTGTAATACTCATAAAGTTGCTGGTAAAATTTTACTGTATTGTATTCTAAATATTAATTTCTTTCATTCAGGTTCAAGAACACTGCAAGATTGCAAAAAAGGCAAAGGTTGGTTGTTGCATCTGCATCAAACTCTATTCCTTCAGGAGATTCCAACAAAGAGAAATCAAGTGGGATTAAGACGAGTGATGCTCCCCAGAGACCTCCATTCCTTACCGTTTTGGCTGGTTTCTTAGTCTTTTTGCTTGTATCTTGGATTGTCGGATCCATTATCTTGTGGCTGATTGGCATAATTGTTAAGGTGCCACCATCAAAGTAGGACTGTAGTTGCAAATTCCTGTTGAAAGCTTGAATGGATTTATAATTCAGATTGGAGTTCATCTTAATTAATTAGGATATATAATATCCTACATTCCTCTTCCTGCCTGATTAATTGTTATTGACGATGATGGGTAGGAGTTAATATATTATTTTAATGTGTTGTAAATATTATTTCAATGTATAGAATTGAAAGAATAAAACATGTGATGAATGGGGTATTGTAAGATGATGTGGTAAAATAATAAAGTATGATTTTGGTGTGTCAAAATTGCATTTTTTATTTTTTATTTTTATTTTTATAGAAGAGCTTATGGTAATGCTCTAAGAGTCTAGATATTACATGGAGTACGTAATTTTCATTTTGGAACCTGTTGTAGAAAAAATTTATCCCTTGCCTGAGTTTTTCATAAATCAATTCCAATTGTAATTCTTTAACGTCCATAAGCATTAGATCTTGGTCCTTTTTTATTTTCATGGTGTCATATTTTATTGCAAAACTTCTGGAACTTATAACAATGTAGTAAAATTTTGTGAAGTGATTAATAGGGCTGTGTATTGGAAAGGATTACCATACATAAGGTTTTTTTCTCCCTCTCTCATAAGTCAGTAAAATTGTTCGAATGCAGAAGTATGCACAAACTTCACATTTTAATGGGAGGTGGAATTTGAAAGTTCATTGGTGTCATTAGAATTTGGTAGTTAATATTTCTTTTAATTCTATTTTCTTGATTCTCTACAAAATTCTGTAGCAAGATTGGCAGTTCTGCTTAGTAGGAAGTAGACTTGTTTGGGTAGTTTGTGCTCCAATGCCCCGATCCTACATCCTAAGATTCCTAACCAAGATTCTTCTAGGTTTATTGACCAATTACTAAAGAAGATTAGACAAAAATTTGCTAGGCTAATCTAAGGACATGGTAGTATAAACGTCTAACCTTAATAGAATACATAGTAGTATGAGATGTGTAATAAACTATCATATCTGTAAACCTATATCTTCTAGGAAATATAAAAATTAAAAAGACCTCTAAATCATAACTTTGTAAGTGATCATGTAAATGAAGATAGGGAAAAAAAAAAAAAAGACCTCTAAATCATAACTTAGCTTAAAAGTAAGTGATCATGTAAATGTAATATTCAACAATGACAATTTGACGTTCACTAACATTATTCCAGACGCAGTTGGCGTCTATTAGTAACGACTAACTTCTTCTTGCTACATAAATTATCATGAGCTCCGAGAATATTCAGGATCTACATGTAAAATCCCCATTTTATGTAAGAGAAAGATATAATACACTGGACTAGACGCATCAAATAATTTGATTTAAATCCCCACAAACTTGTGCAAATGAGGAGGGTGAGGAACTCTGCATTGCAAATGACATAAAATAGAAGCCAAAAGTAGGCTTAAATGCATTATTAGTCCTTCAAGTATAGGCCATTAACAATTTTAGTCCCTAAAGTTTAAAGTGATTACTTTTGGTTCCTTAGATGACATGGTTAAACTAATAACTGATACATCTATAGGGACTTAGAGATCACTTTAAGTTTATTAGAGACTAAAATTGACCACTTTAAGTTTTGTACAAACTAAAAGTGAGGACTTTAAGTTTTAGGGACTAAAAGCAATCACTTTAAACTTCAAAGATCAAGATCGCTCATGGGCGAAAGTTAGGGACCAACAAAACAAAAGTAAGAGGCCTGGGGGAGATCCATAGAATCTATCTGTGGCTGTTAACAAACCAAATAAGTAGTTCCAATGATGGGAGTTATTGCTAACTCTAATAGTAGACCTCTATGAATAAGCAAATCAACCTTGAAATGTATCTTCCAGCATAGTCAATCTTAGCACCAGAATTATCAACATCTCCAATAATCTTGTGCAGAATTATAAAGGATAATTCTGATAGCTATTTTCAAAAAGAAAAGACAAGGCTTTGATAAATGTGCAGTAAATAATGAAAAGGGGTCGATTGTTGTAGTAACCATCTCCTGCTAGTACAAATAATTCATTAATGAAAAAAAAAAGAAAAAAAAGAAAAAGAAAAGACAATTCATTCATTAGGAAGAGAAGGCAAACATGAAAATCAAAATCGAGAATCATATAAATAAGTACTAGATTTAAGGAATTAATTGGAAGTTTTCCCTCCGACTTCAGAGCAATCATCTCCGGTTGGTGCAGAAAAATTAAGACGCTCCTCAGCAGTAGCAGTGATAACTGGCATCCATACATCAGCAGTACCACTCAAGAGTGACTGCACCTTTGGGTCTTCAGCCAATGCTGATGATATCATCTCATCTACATCATCCAACTTTGTGGATAATTTATCCAACTCCTTGGCTATTTCCAGCTATATAAACAAGGATTAAAAAGTGCAATGAATAAAAGATGATAAGATGAAATTTATTTTCCTTGATATAGCACACTTGGAGTACAAGAGAAACATGAACATTGGGAAATGGATGTAAAAGGAAGTCAAAATTACCTCATCAAGATGCTGTGCAGATTTTGAAGGAACTTTTGTAACTTCTAAACCAAGGGCTTCAATTTTTGAACGCAGTTCAACTTCTTCTTGATTGGTCAATGCTTCGACCTGCACAATACAAGTAACTGAGAAAACCCTATTGGAAAACATTGTACATCTAAGAGAAACAGCAAAAGAGTAATTCCTTGCAAAGATATATTATTAGTCAGTAATTGTGTGGTAACTGGTAATATACCCTCTTTTTTCAATAAAATTTGTGATGTGCACCTAGTAACAGGATCATTGTCTTGTTATCAAAACCCGAAATCTCATTAATCTCCCTTTTTCTTGCGCCAATGATATGTAAACTTTGCTATTAGGTAATAAATGAATTTGATGACAATTGTATACCAACAGATATCAACAGGGAAAACCATGAGTAACAAGTCGCTGTAGAAAAAGTCAAGAGGACTGATGTATCATAAAATTTTCCTTCCAATCTATGACTCTCAATGAACTTTCAGTTTGAAATTCATGTCAATGAAAGAAATGAGAGCAAGTACACAGAAATATCCCACACATTACACCCCAAAAGCTTCTGGCCATCCATATCTTGTATTGAAAATTCAAAATTACATAAAAGTTCATTAAAAATTTTCATGTAGCAGTATCATTAGAAGTAGCCTTCGTAAGAAAAGATTTGTCTTTTATTAACATCAAACCTTTTTTTCAACTCACAACATTAAATATGTACCCTTAACATTAGCAACATTGATACTTTCATGAACCAGGAAATCATATTACTTGGCAACTGCATCAGGTTTAGATTAATAGACATCATGTGGTGCAAAGACAGTAACTGCATGATTAATAAGTGGAAATTGCAGGTATATGGCCAATAAAGCAAGCCTTATCTTGTATACTATTGTCATATGAGATGTGCCATGAATTGTTTAACATGCATGTACAGATTTTATAAATAGCATGGGCTATTGCAGCCATCTCAAGAACTATGACACGTTGTCAGGGCCAATTCCTATCTATCCTTACTAATTTTAGACTGACTCCAATTTCCCTACCACCTAGCATTTTTATCTGGTGATAGGCAACTCTGAAAAGGCTTAAGACACATGTCAAATGTCACTCCTTTGCC
This sequence comes from Quercus variabilis, assembly GCA_030445155.1. NCBI lineage: Eukaryota > Viridiplantae > Streptophyta > Magnoliopsida > Fagales > Fagaceae > Quercus > Quercus variabilis. The sequence goes on along the minus strand of CP129448.1, from coordinate 539,677 downwards.
AAATATGTCAAGTGCTTGAACTCTACAAATTGGTGGGCATTCCCCCAACAACAAAAAAAAGATTATTTCCATCCTAGTAGATTTGGAATTCCTAACTCTTGACGTGTGATCAATTTTGAATCTCAATCAATTAGATGAAGAACCTTTGATGTCTTCTTTCCTATTAAAGAAGTACTAACACAAAGTAACAAAGATTATTGTATCCATGATTAGCCACCCCGGTGCATTTTAGTGTCTAGATAGCATAGTGTAGACAAAATTATTGCACAATAGTGTAGACAAGAGTGTAGACAAGAGCGTGATTATGCCAAATTCATTCTTATTAACCTATTCATATGCTGAAAATTGTTTCCAAAAGACCACAAAAGACAAGAAAGAAATAGTAACAAATCTATTACAATGAAAATTTAAGGGGGAGGGGAGATTACAATGGCAACATATTACAAACTTTCCCCAATTTATTAGGAAAAATATGCTTCAACAAGTGAAATTTGACTTAAAGATCACCAAATCCAATGCAGAAATTTACAAACTTTGCCGAGATCGTAAATACCCAGATCATAATTTTGAGAGAAAGCGGTAACCAGAAGCTTATCAAGGCATACCTAGATGATTATTCACTCTAATTCCCGTTAATAAGCTAAGCATCAAAATCAACCGCCATAGCAAACGAAAGTAAAAAGATTGAATTTTTAGCTCATTACAAAATCCTATTATGATGTGAAAACGAAATAGAGAATGGGAAAAATGAAACCTGGTGGAGGAGATTGGAGAGGAGCTGAAATAATTGCTCATCTGCTTTTCCTTCCTCTGCCATGATTCTCTCTGTTTCTGTATTTTGGTTTTTTGGGCATGGCTTCCTCTGTTTAAGCCAACATCACCACTTGTTGAGGCGAAAACCTGTTGTTGTTAAAGCAGCCGGAATTCTCCATGCCTCCTACTACTTCATTTATTTTTTATAATTGGTCCATGGTGACCAAGGCAATTGTTAATAAATAATTTTCAAAAAAATTAAAATTACTTTTATGAAAAATAGAAAAAATTATCAAAATATTACTAATTTTTTTTCTTATAAAATTTTTATTAAAATAGTTCACTAACAAATGCTCTTAAGGTATTTATTATTTTTTCTCAATTTGATAGTTATAAATTAAAATGAATGTAAGAAAATTTGAATTCTGAACGTCTATTGAAAGTACTAAACAACCGCACATTCCTCTTAAAAGTCTTAACAAATATGGTTACTAAAGATATATTTTCTTCTATAAAAAAAAAAAAAACAAATATATTTTCTCTCTTCTATAAAAATAGTTTTCTATATATTTCTATATTTGGCCTGCAGGGATATTGGGACCGAGAGCTCATCATTTGTTCGTATTACGAGTCTGTTACCCAAACTGAGGACAAGGGTTGTTCGAGGAAAGAGAGTCTTTATTAGAAAATACTGTATTAGTAAATAGATGTTAACTTTGACCATAACGGCTTGAGAGGGTGGGCCGAGGGTAAATACCTCCTCAGCTGATTGATGCCGAGGACAGAAGGCTCTGTCTATCACTTAGGATGACGTTCCAAGAAATCTCGTTGTTGTTGATAAGTACCGTGGAGGTGTCGGACAGGAAAGTGCCCTAAAATATCTAAGGAGAAAGCTGCTACTGAATAGACATCCTCGGACCTTTGCCGAGGACTATTTTTCTTCAGTACAATTCTCCTTCCTTTCATTCTCCCATAATCTGAACCCACTTCAGCATTTGTTTGATTTACTAAAACCCAATTTTCCAACCCATTCTATACAAATTCATTGTTTTGGGTTTTTTTGGCCTAGGTCCATCCACGTGGTGGGCAAGGGAATTCAAATCTGATCCTTACATGGCCGTATTAAAAAAATTGGTCAAAAGAAAACTTTTTTTTAACTTATTTTATTTAGTTTTGCATGTGATAAAGTTGTTTTCTGCTAATTTTTTTGGAAAACAACTCTACCTTATGTGAAGCTAAATAAAGATAAAAATTCTATTTCACGCAAAGCTAAATAAAGAAAATTAAGAGATTTTTCCAACTCATTTGTTACCAAATATAGGTGTAGGGATCATGTTTGAGCACTTCTAATGTTGAGAGAGTGGACTTAAGCCCAGTTAGCCTAGTACAATGAATTTGTAGAGAGCGGGTTTAAGAACTAGGCCTAGTGAGGGATGCAATGGCTAAACATGGTTGCATGTGGATTGTATAGCAGGTACGTGAGTTAAAATGCGCAATGGTGCCCCTCCGCCCTTCTCTTAGGAGCTTGCCACTCTTATTTCTTCCCCCCTGATTGGTTACAAGAATTTCTGGGAAAATATAGGTCGCTACCGTATTCTTTCTTTCAGATTTTTTCTCCTCTTTCCAGAGGGATTCTTTACATTATATATCCCACTTTCAATTGATTTTAGCCCTCCATTTGTTGATCATCCAGGCTGCTACTTGAATGCTTGTCCCATCAGCCGCCTTTCCATTCTTCCTGTGAGTTGCACCAACTAAGGTAGCACTGTTCAGGGGTTATCTTCTCATTAATGCAGCCAGAACATTAGTTGTGGGCATTTAATGTGGAGGTGACAGTTCATCCTAGACTTGCTCATCTACCATGCTTCCGTGGCTGACACGTTGTACTTGCTCTTTCTCTTTGGATGCTCAGGAAGGCCGCTCCCGGTGGCTCATTACCTCCCCTTTCAATGGTCTCGGCTAGCCGAGGACAACATCATTCTCGGCGATGTTTCCTGGCAGATTGGGCCATCGGTGTTCCTTCTCGGGCATTTCTTGATCCTCGGCATGGGCCTTAGGCTGGATATAAGATGGGCTAGGGTCGCCAGATTATCAGCCCCCACAATAGGAAAAAGAGATTTTTTCTAGTAAATAATTTTTGAAAAATGATTTATTTTCTAGAACATGTTAATGTCAAAACAATCAGAGAGACTCTATAGACACAAAAAATTTCACACTGACTAATATAACAAATTGTTAATAATAGGTAAAAAGTAATATTAGTGGTGAGTTTATATAAAGATTCAACCCTCAAAAGTGGCAACAAATATTTTTGTATACTAATAATAGGTAAAAAGTAATATTAGTGGTGAGTTTATATAAAGATTCAACCCTCAAAAGTGGCAACAAATATTTTTGTATACCAATTTCCTATAAAGACACAGTAGATTATTAACATTAGCCACCAAATCTCACATATGGTCACACACCAAAAAAATTATATATTTTTCTTAACACAAAAATAAAAATTGAAAATTAGATTATAATTTTACTTAACTATGTATTGTCTTTTTCAAGATAAAGTAAACCTCATTTTTCCTAAAAATATAATATTTGTTCATTTTTTATTATAGAATTTTATATTTGAACCATAATATTTGATTGTTTATATTAAATTAACCTTAGTTTGGCTAGCATTATTTCTTCAAATTAACCCTAATTTGATTAGTGTTAAATAAATTTATTGAGTTAATCCTTAAACTAACGTTTGGGATCCTGGCCATCAAGTGGACCTTGTATATGGAAGGGTGGGTTGGGATTGTCTGAACGTTGTGGTCTTTGACCAAATCAATGAGTCAAGCCTGGGTTCCGTGGGCTGTTTGAAGGCCCATCCATTTTGGATGCACGAGACTTCACCCCATCAATAATAAGTTTTTGAGATTGGCATTCATAATTTATCACGAAAATTTGTCTTTAAATATACGGAAATAATTTGTAGCATTTCAAAAAAAGTTAGGATGCCTAATTTGACCTCTGTGACCAATGGTAGACATGAAATTCAGTACTCGCAGTCGCAGGATCAATCCATTGCATGTAATGCATGTAAGTAAATCTTGAAGAAGTAGATTTCAATTTACTCCTGATCATCAAAAAAAAAAAAAAAAAGATTTCAATTTACTCCTACCAACAAAATTATATATATATACTGACAAATGAAAAGTACTTGGGTAGTGGGCGTTACCTTGTTGATCACTTGGTTGGGACTAATGAAAAGGCCCTTTTTAACTCCTCTTATCTTTTAGTTCAGCGCTGTAGGATGCTTCCTAGTCTTTTTTTTTTTTTTTTTTTTTTTTTTTTACAAGATAGAATTTCTACTCTATCTTATATATAAAAAAAAATATAAGATAATTATGGTAGGTTCAATTATGGTTAGTTCAGGTCCAAACCTGGCAGAGTTTGGGGGGTCCTAACATCAAGATGATTTTCTCCATCTTGAGTGGGAAAGGGACTGCGAGGGAAGTGTGCATACCACCCATACTGATAAAAGCCATTTTCGGGGTGGGAGCCACGTTTCTGACAGTAAGAATGCTAGAAACATGCAGCAGGAGATTGATCACTTGCGGAGGAAGTTGCATCACAAACGACGGAGGAGAACTCCTTCAAGTTTTGTTTCTTCTTCTAGTGGTGAAGAAGATGGTAGCTATAGGCCTAGGTCGAGAACTCCCCCTAGTGAGTCTTTTTCATACAATGAGGATCACCACAAGAGGCGTAGGGGTAAAATCTCATCCCATAAAGGTCTGGGAAATGATGCTAGCAGGGAGTTAAACCAAATTTCCAAATCACCCTTCACATGCAGGATTGAAGCAGGAAAACTTCCTCGGTGCTTCACTCAGCCAACATTCACCATGTATAATGGTCATACAGACCTTGTGGAGCACCTAAGTCACTTCAACCAGAGAATGGCTATACACTCCAAGAATGAGGCCTTGATGTGCAAGGTATTCTCGTCTAGCTTGGGGCCTGTGGTAATGAGGTGGTTTGATGGTCTAGCTGCAAGTTCCATTGATTCCTTTAAGGAGCTCACCCGAGCATTTAGATCTCATTTTATCACTTGTAGTAGGGTTCCTCAGCCTTTGGATTCCCTGTTATCCATGTCCATGTAAGAAGAGGAGACCTTGAAAACGTACTCGAACAGATACTAGGAGATGTTCAATGAGATTGACGGGGACTTTGATGATGTGGCCATAAGGACTTTTAAGGTTGGCCTGCCTGCCAAGCACGATTTGAGAAAGACCTTGACCAAGAAGTCGGTTAGGAGTGTGCGACGACTTATGGACCGCATTGATAAGTACAAACGGGTTGAGGAAGATCAGCAGTAGGGGAAAGGAAAGGCTAAAGTTATCCCTCAGGATAGGAGGGATTTTAGGTTGGACAGGTACTGTAGTAATAGGCCCTAAAGGGATTTTGCTGGGCAATTTGGTTCTATGGCTCCTCAAGCGATTAACACTTTATTCCGAGAGTTAGTGCATCAGGTCTTGGAGAAGATCAAGAATGAGCCATACTTCAAATGACCAAACAAAATGGGATGAGACCCCATGAGGTGCAACCAAAGTCTTCATTGCCAATACCACCACGAGTGAGGGCATACCACCGAGGATTATAGAACTCTGTGGAATCATTTGAAGCAACTGGTCAGATATGGGAGGCTAAAACAATTTTTTTATCGGCCCAATGGGCAAGGAGACCAAGCAAGATCAAGGGCTCAAGGGAATGCTTCTTTAAGGCCCCCTTTGGGCACCATTAATGTTATCTTTGCTGCTCCGGGGAGAATTGGCTCTTAGCCCTCCAAAATGATGTCTGTAGCTTGGCCATTTGCTGAAGACTCTAATCTTGAGCCGAAGAGGGTTAGAGTGAAGGTTTGACCAGCATTGAGCTTTTCAGATGCCATATAGCCATACGATCATGCTTTAGTGGTCATGCTCAGGATAAGAGGGTATGATGTGAGGAGAGTGTTGGTGAACCAGGGCAGTGGTGCAAAGATTATGTACCTTGACTTATACAAGGGGCTAAACCTGAAACTTGAGAATTTGACAACTTATGATTCACCTTTGGTATGTTTTGAAGGGAAAGTTGTTATTTTAAGGGGTCAAATTAGACTACCCGTGTAAGCAAGTTCAGAGGTAGTGGAAGTGGAATTCATTGTGGTGGGCGCTTATTCTCCCTACACAGCCATTATGGCAAGACCCTGTCTTCATGCCCTAAGGGCCGTTTCTTCAACTTTGCATTTGAAAGTGAAATATCTATCTGGGGACAAGATTGAAGAACTTGTGAGGAGTCAATCCATGACTTGGCAGTGCCTGGTGGCTGCAATTATGCGTCAACTTGAAGCTGAGTCATCGGCCTCTGTTGAGGAGGGCTTATAGCAATCAAGGATTTCGGTCCTATCTACGGATGCGGTGTCGGAAGAGGCAAAGTGTGAAAGGCTGGAGGAAATTGTTATAGATGGTGATTCGAAGAAGCTTTTTCAGATCGGAGCTCAACTACCTCCTTGGGAGAAGGAAGACCTGTTAGCATTTTTAAGGAAGAATATTGATGTGTTTGCGTGGAACGTTTATGAGGCCCTTGGGGTGGATCTAGACTTTATTTACTAGCATTTGAATGTTAACCCAACTGTCCTCCTTAGGAAGCAACCATCTCGGTGCTCATCTAAAGAGCATTCTCATACTGTCAAAGAAGAGGTGAACAAGTTTTAGCAAGTTGGGGCTATTAAAGAAGTGTTCTACCCTGAATGGTTGGCTAATACAGTGGTAGTGAATAAGAAGAATGGGAAGTGGTGGTTATGTGTAGACTTCATAGACTTGAAAAAAGCCTGTCTAAAGGACCCCTTCCCCTTGCCTCGAATTGATCAGCTAGTGGACGTAACTATAGGCCATCCTCGGGTGAGCTTTCTAGATGCCTTTTAAGGATACCATCAAATACCTTTAACTTTGGATGATCAGGAGAAAACAACTTTTGTTACTCATACTGGGAATTACCACTACAAGGTAATGCCCTTTGGTCTAAAGAATGCAGGGCCTACTTATCAAATGATGATGACAAGAATATTTGAGCCATAGCTAAGAAAAAACACTGAGATTTATATAGATGACATGGTGGTCAAGAGTAAGGTAGAATCTGAGCACGTTAACGACCTTGTGAATATTTTTGAGATCTTAAGGAGATACAAACTACAACTTAATTCTTCTAAGTGTTCTTTTGGTGTCGGATCAGGGAAGTTCTTAGGGTACATGGTTACACATCACGAAATTGAAGTCAACGTTGACCAGATTAAGGTAATCAACAATTTACAACCACCTTGGAATTTCAAAAAGGTCCAGAAGCTAACAGGAATGACTGCTGCTCTAAATCGATTCATCTTTCGGTCAACAAACAAGTGTAGACCTTTCTTCCAGTTGTTGAACAAGTGGAAAGGATTTGAATGGACCGAGGAGTGTGTCTTGGCTTTCCAACAATTGAAGGAATATATGTCTTGACACCAGTGGATAAGATTTTGTTTGCTTACATTGCTATGGCTTCCCATGCGATAAACCTGGTGCTTGTGCGGGTTGATAGTAGTGTATAGAGGCCAGTTTATTATGTGAGCAAGTCACTATATGAGACTGAGGTCTGCTACCTACCATTGGAGAAGGTCATTTTAGTAGTGGTGCATGCTACATGTAAGCTCCCCTACTACTTCCAGTCACACGCAGTTGTTGTCTTAACCCAGCTCCTGCTTAGATCCTACTTCAAAGTGCTAATTACAAATGGAGAATTGTAAAGTGGGATACGATTCTAGAGGCTTTTGATATCAAGTACTTGCCTCGCACCTTTGTCAAGGGTCAAGTCCTCGCTGATCTGGTGGCCGAGTTTGCTGTAATCCCTTTATAAAGAAAAAGTTGAGAAACAGAACATGGATGGAAAATCAATTAGCATGATTTCCCTCCAAGAACCTTTATCCTAAAAGGTATACGTTAATGGTGTAGTGAATCATAGAGGATCTGGAGTGGGGCTAGTTCTGATATTTCTTGATAGGGTCACAATTGAAAAATCCTTGAAATTGGGCTTTTCGGCAACAAATAATGAGATTGAATATGAAGCTCTACTAGTAAGAATGACTATGGTTTAGAGGATGGGTGGAAAGGTAGTAGAGATATTCTTGGATTCAAGGCTAATTGTGGGCCAAGTTCAGGGATAGTTGGAGGCTAGGGACATGAGAATGCAAGAATACTTAAGTCAAGTTAGGTATTTATAGTCAAGGTTTGAGTCTTTCAACTTACAGCACATTCCTAGAGGTGGAAACGCTCATGCTGATTCTCTAGCCATGCTTCCAACTTCCAACTTTCTCGGCATAAAGCTACCTCGGGTTATCATTGTTGAAGATTTATGTAAGCCTATTGAGATGAAGAGTGAGGTGGTCCATATCCATCAAATTAAGGTGGGACCTAGCTGGATGGACTCTATATTATTATTCCTTAAGGAGGATATCTTACCCGAAGTGAAGTCAGAAGCCGACAAGGTGTGAAGAAAGGCTTCTCAATTTTGGTTGTTTGAGGACAAAAAGTTGTATAAGCACTCTTTTTTCTGGGCCATACTTGCTATGCATACACCCTGAAGCATCAAAGCTACTCCTTGAGGAGTTACATGAAGGGATTTGTGAAAGCCATACAGGAGGCAAATTCTTGTCTCACAGGGTCCTTACAAAGGGATATTGGTGGTTGAACATGTAGAAGGAAGCACAAGAATATGTGAAGAAGTGTAACCAGTGTCAAAGATTTGCACCAAACATTCATCAACCAGGGGGTGTCCTTAACCCTCTGTCCAGCCCTTGGTCCTTTGCTTAATGGGGCTTGGATGTTGTTGGACTTTTTCCTAAGGCAGCAGGGAATAAGTAATGGTTGCTGGTCGGTACGGATTACTTCACCAAATGGGTTGAAGCTGAACCATTATCAATTATTAGAGATGTGGATGCCAAAAAATTTGTTTGGAAAAATATTGTCACTCGGTTTGGGATCCCCCACACCCTTATCTTTGATAATGGTCTTCAGTTTGATAGCAAAGCCTTTAGAAGATACTGTTGTAACTTGGGAATTACGAATAGGTATTCCACTCCGACTTATCCTTAGGGGAATAGGCAGGCTGAGGCTGTTAATAAGGTCATAATAGGCGGGCTTAAGAAGAGGTTAGATGATGCGAAGAGAAAATAGGTGGAAGAGCTGTCACACATCCTTTGGACATATCGGACCACTCGTTACAGATTAACAGGAGAGACACCATTTTCAATTACTTATGGAGCTGAGACTGTTATTCCCTTATAAACTAGATTCCCAACACTGAGAACGAGTTCTTTCACTCCAAGCAACAATGATGGGCTATTAGGAAAGAGTCTAGACTTAATTGAAGAGCGAAGAGAAAATTCAATGGTCAAACTGGCGTATTATCAACATAAGTTCAAGTAAGAATATGATGCCAACGTAAAGTTGGGGCCATTAGCGTCTAGAGACCTAGTATTACGAAAGGTATTGGGTACTGCAAAGAACCTAACTTGGGGAAAGTTAGGGCCTAACTGGGAAGGGCCATATCGCATCACCTCGGTAGTTGGGATAGGTGCGTATTATCTTGAAGATCTAAATGAAAAGGTTGTACCACACCTCTGGAATGTAAATAATCTGAGAATGTATTATTATTAATGAAAACTTTCTTTACCATATTTGAGTTTATTATATTGTGTGTCATGCGTTCTATTATTTGTTTGAATATCAAATAGAACCTTGGTCATGCCTGATTCCTCGGACCACATACCTTTGGTAAATTAATATTTTAAACCATTTTCCTAAGTATAAAACAGAACCTTGGTCATGCCTGGCTCCTCAAACCACATACCATGGGTAAATTGATATTTTAAATCATTTTTCTAAGTGTTAAACCAAACCTTAGCTATGGCTGGTTCCTCGGACCACATGTTTTGGGTAAATTAATACTTCTTGACATCTATCTAAGTGTTAAACAGAACCTTAGCTATGTCTGGTTCCTCGAATCACATGTTTTGGGTAAATTAATACTTCCTATTATTTTCCTAAGTATCAAACAGAACTTTGGTCATGCTTGACTCCTTGGACCACATATCTTGAGTAAATTAATATTTTAGGCTATTCTCCTAAGTGTTAAACAAAACCTTAGCTATGCGTGGTTCTTTGGACCACATGTTTTGGGTAAATTAACACTCTCTATTTATTTTTCTAAGTGTTAAACCAGATCCCAGGTTATATCCAGCTCCTTGAATCAGTTGCCTTGGTTAAATTAATGTTCTTGGTCATTTGCCTAAGTATTGGGCAATACAAGGGCTATGTCTGGTTCTTCAGATCACATCCCTCGGACAAATCAATACCTATTTATTTGTTCATCCCCATAAGATTTAGCCTTCTCTATTGACAACCCAGTTCTCATTACAAGCGCATGATCATTTTCTTTACTATTTACATGTGTTTAATTTGCCTAGATTAGCAGCAATGCACTAACTTTGGTAAAGTCAAGGTGGCAATGATTCACCACTGTTAACAACATCATCAATTTTAAATCCCATCAGTAGGATAAATGATAACTACAACAACTATAAAATAAATATTATAGAGAAGGGAAAGGTTCATAAAGTAAAAAGTGCAGACCTTTTTATTAAATAAAGGAAAGGTACATTATACACAATGGCAAACTGCCACTACAAAAGAAAAGATCAAGATGGTGAAGGGGCTAATCTATTTGGTGGACCCCTTTTTCTTCTAGCTACAAGATGTTTTGCTATCAAGGCTAAAAAAAAAAAGGCTAATCTACCCTTGTTCTCGTTAATTTGCTTAATCAATCTTGGATTGTTTTTACATTTGTGCACACATGATATGTGTTGTTGAAAGAAACCAAAACTTCGTCCCACCAAAAATCTGATGCTATCTACACTAGTTAGGCCTTGGGTGGAGGAGGAGCGTCTTCTTTCTTGCTCGGCTGAGAGGCAGGAGCATTTTTGGCCTTGGGGTTAGCCTTTTTGGATTTGGTCTCGGCCTCCTTCTCTTTGGTTGTAGCATCTTTGGCCTTAGCAGCATCCTTAGCCTTGGCGGCGTCCTTAACCTTAGCAGCATCCTTGGCCTCTGAGAGGAGCTTGGCCTTCTTGCTGTTGCCCTTATCCTTGGCCACCTCATCCCCTTTGCCTTATTCACCAGCTTAGCGGGATCCTTTAGAAGCCTCGGAAGGGGGAAAAAGGGCCTAAACAGTCAGGGATTGCTCAGAGGACTCTGGGGCAAGGGTAGAGGGAGGTGGGAGGGCAGCTGAGATTTCTCGGATGTCAGGATAGTAGTAAACACTCTCAGCCTGCCTCTATTCTGAGGAAGCAGCGACCTTTGCAAGGTTGAGGGCCTCCACCCAGGTCTCATTGCAGTAATCCCTGCATACCTCAGCCAGCTTCTCAAACAGTCGAATCTCAGTTTCTTCTACCCTAAGGTTATAGGACGCTTGCCTCGAGGCCTCCGCAGTTTCCTCGACCATCTGAGTGGCGGCTTTAGCTTTCTCTAGGTCGGCTTTAAGGTCCAAGACTAGCTACTTTTGTGTGGCCAGCTCTATCTCAGTAAGATAAAGCTTTTTGCGCTAATTTTCAGCCTAGTCTTGGGCGTTTTTCAAGCCTACCTCCGCATCCTCTCTTCAGTAGTTAGCTTGGTGGCCAGCTCTTGGTTCTCCTACTTCATGGATCTCAAGGACTTGTTGGCCTTGGCGCAGAGGTTAGCCTCAACCCTGGCCTCGTTCTGAGCGTCTTTGACTCATTCCTTAGCTATAAAAACTTTTTGGATAACCTGCACAAAAATAACAAAGGAATCCCATGTTAAAAAAAAAAAAACAAAAAAGAGGTAGAATGGAAATGGTACCTTAGCTTTTAGCTAAAGGATATAGTGGTGAACTTACCATGGCAAGATCCCTTTTTAATGAAAAGGTCTAGCTGGCTCATATGCCTTAACGCATCCATGTCTTTCGGTAGGAGGAGGGGCAGCTCTAGAGTTTCAGCAACATATGCAGAGTGCCCTCTCTGGAACTCCCTAATGGAGGAGTTCCATGGGATGGCAGCACCATCTAGCTCCAACCAAGGAGCCCAAGTTCGTTGTTGTTGGCGCACCTTGGTCATATTTAGGTCCTCCCTACTATCTACCGAGGAGGTCTACTTGTCCTTGGCTGTGTTCTGCTGTTTGGCCTCCTTTTAAGAGACCATCTCACCTTCCTCTACTTCATGCTCCTTTCTTTTCTTCTTTAATAGGGGAGCAAGCCAACTATGGTTGAAGGAAGAGGAGGGAGAGGGGGAAGATTAAGGGGAAGCTAGGACTTAGGGGCCTTCTTGGATGATAACCCTTTATTCCTCCTAGCCATGAGGTCTTTCAAGTCTTTCCTCGAATTCAGAGCCATTGTGTCTTCCTCCTTAAAACTGCTATTTGCCTTGGTGATTATCAACTGGGGGGAGCGAGCTACTGAGGATCTGTCAAGCTCACCCTCAGAATCCGAGATCTCAATGGGTTGCTCGCACCTCTTCTTATTCCTCGAGATGGAATTGATCTATTTCCTCCTCAACAGATAAGCGCAAAGAAGTAGTCTTTTCCCTCGGAACCGCAGCTTTAGGGAAAGCACGTTGAGGTGTCAGCTTAACTAGTACAACGTCTTCTCAGGCGAGGAATCCAGGTACAGAGACATCTATCCTGCGTAGCCGAGGATTGCTTGCCCTAATTGCATTTCCCACCTCTTGAAAATTGTCTGATAGTGGCATGAAATCTAGGATGAGATGGACCGTTCTCAACTGCCTGTCCTCGTTTACAAATATCTCAGACCTTAGGACCTTGTTGAGGCCTTCGACATTGACCAAATTGAGCCGGGGCGCTACGTGCCTTTTATCTGCAAAAATAAACGAGCAGCAAATTCACAGTCAGACCAATAAAACCCATCATTAAGGGGAAAAGTAGCAAGGCTAAAAGAACTAAATCCCGTTTCAAGGGACCTAAACCTAGGGTATCCCACCTGGCTCTCCTTCCCGAGTTGGGCAATGAAGACCGTCATGCCATTTCCTAGAGGCGAGTAGGTAGTCATCCTTCAGGCCCTTGTTGGACTTGGGAAGACATGATACAAGCCTAACAATAGAGGATCTAGACTTGAGGTAATACCCCAAGTCAGCCAGTGAATGGCAATCATACATGTGGATGACATTGTGTCAGGTGAGTCCCAAACTCATATGCTCATTAAGAGCATCGACGCTACCCAAGACTCTAAATCGGTTGGGCGCGCACCGGTGATGACATCACCTATGGTTAATTAGATAGTCTTGGGTTACCCTACCCATGGGAAGCATCGTTCCTCTTTCTATGAAGGCAATCATAGGAATGACAACTTTCCTTTCTTCTCTATCTGTAACCACCTGATCTAGAGCACAATACCGCATAGCAACTCCTTGCGAAATGTGGTATTTGACCTTAAAGCTCTCCATACTAGCAGGGTGCTTGAATCTACCCATCTAAGCAAGTTAAGGGTAAGTAAGGGAAATCTTCTTGGGAAGGAACTGAAGATTAGAAGGCCAAGGAGGTTGGCTGAGAAGAAAAGAACTTAAGAATGTAAAGACTTACAAAAATGAAATTGGGTGACACTTCAGGAGCTTCTTGAGAGTTTGAAGAGTTGGGAAGTCTTGAGAGCTTGAGAGTTTGAAAGGTCTTAAGAGTTTGTAGATTTGTGAAAGTAAAGAAAAAATTAAACCCACCAAGTGCCTTATATAGGAGGCAGAGTTAAATGGGAGTTATCTTGCTCAAGTTTTAACGATAAATACCAATCATAGGATCTACATCTCACCGTAAGATGCGAAGAACAAAGCACCGCCTGAAGCATTTAATGAGATGTCGCAGACTCCGAAGCATTAAGAATAGTTATAGGACACGCGAAGCGATATTCTCACATGTGTAAATCATAGAAACAAATGGATTTAGATCTCCAAAGTCAAAACCCCATTTTTTCTCCTTGGATAGGAAGGGAAAAACCGGAGTTTTGAAGGGCTATTGTAGGGTTAAGGGGCCCAAAAAAGTATATATTGGGCCTTGGGCCTTGGCGAAGGACGTTGAGTGATTCGAGAACATTTAACAATATTGAAGAGGTGAGACTCAGAGCCTTGTGAGTAAGCTACAAAGGAGGAGATGAGGGAAGGTAGGCTGAGGAGGAATATCCCCTCGGCTAAGCAAAGCGAAGATCAAAATATGTGTCCTATCATCTAAGGTGACCTTCTAGGAAGTTCTATTGATAAGGACATGCATTATGAACGTGTAGGAAGGATGAGAACCAAGAAATATCAAAAAAAAAAAACTGCTACCACCGTATTGAATGCTTTATAGCTAATTCTCTGGCCGCATTAATGAGGAAGTGATATCTGAACAGTGATTTTTAGCCTTATAGCTATTTCCAAAGACTTCAGGAGGGTGCTGATGGGACAAGGATCAATACAAGCTATCTATTGCCCACGTGGAGGGTAGAGGTGAGGGAGGGAGAAATAGTATAAATTAGAAGGAATACCCTAAGAGAGATGGTAACTTTCAACCATTTTATACAAAGGTATATCACGAAATGGTAACTTTCAAGAAAAGGTGGAGTAGTAACTCGTAATTTTCTTAAATATTAACTTCATAGTTTTTGTATATTCCAAATAGTTTAACTCATGAAGTACTATGTCGTCAAATAGGGAACTTTAGTTCAAATCCCATCTACACCAATTACCAAAAGTCAATTGATGTATTGAGTCATCAATCATCATGAATTAAATTTCATAAGTTCAAATTTATTGTATTTATCAAAACTTCATAGTGTTTTAGTGTTTTTTTTTTTACTTCATTTTATCTCATTAGATTATGATAGGTCAAATAAGATAGTGTCTATGTCAAATCTAATGGTAAGTTTCGCCATATCTTATGATAAAGCATGCTTCTTTTTTCTTTTTTATTCATCTTGCACTAACAGTAAAATAGTCACACACTCACACATGATACTAATTTTGTTACAATCATCAATCCATAACCAGAACTTTTTTTATTATTTTACTTTTTTTAAAAAGCTATTGTTATAGATTGAACAACGGCTATATGCTATATCGTATCTTAAAAATATTATAGATAGTAGCTTTTCAAAAGCCATTGAAAGAAAAAAAATAGATAGTACTGTACATTTAAAGACATAGAATTGTTCTTATATCTAGCTTTTTATTATTGTTCAAATTTTTGTAAAATGCTACATTATTCTTAAATTTTAAAGAGCACTATAGTGTTTTGTATTGGCTATTTTTTAATTTCACCCTCTCTCTCTCTCTCGAATGGTGGTCAATCTAGTCATAAGTTGATGTCTTCAATGATGGCAAATTTGGCTATGGGGCATTGTGATGGTGGTTGTTAAGAGTATCTCCAATAGGCTTTCTAAAGCTATTTATGGAGAGCAAACACACAAAAAAATCCCTCCAATAGCTTCTCCATCTCCAAATTTTTTTCCAGATTTGCTAAAGTAACTCTCCAAATATGGAGAGCACTGTAGCAATTACCATAGCACCTCTAAACAATATTCTCCCTTAAAATAATATCCGGTTGAATAAAAAAAAGACTTTTTTTTTTCTCTTTCCTCCATTTCTATTTCTTTTGCACTCCCTCTCTCTCTCTTGCTTCTCTTTAGAAAAAAACTCTCTTTGCTTCTCATCAGAAAACAACGGTGAAACACAAAATCGATGGAGCTCTCAATCAAAACACAAACTCAAATTACAATTTTAAAACTAATCAAACTAGAAAAAAAAAAAGAAAAAAAGAAAAAAAAAAAAGAGCAAAGTTGACCCATCTGAGCCTCGGTGGGGAGGAAAAAAAAGGTTTTCCTCTAGCCTTTGTCATCCGCTGACGATGTGAGAGAGAGAAAGAAAGAGAGAGAGAGAGCTTCTTGAATGCTCTGGAGTAGACGAAGTGCTAGAGAAGAAAAGAAAAAGGAAAAGTGAAGATAGCTCCGGACGGAAAGCTAGAGAAGAAAAGAAAATAGCACTAGACAAAAGAAAAAAGAAAAGTGAAGATAGAGATAAGGGAAAGGTGTGGAGGAGAAAAAAAGAGGAAAAAAGAAAAAGAAAAGAAATGTGTGGATGAAAAAAAAAAAAAAAAAGAGATAAGGGAAAAATAAAATAAAGAATAAAAAATTAAAAGTGAGAAATGCTACAATAATATTTTCACAATAAATTTTAAGTAGTTGGTTGTTACTAACTAATATTGATGAAAAAAATATATTTAAGTGATGTGTTCAAATTAAAATTAGTAATAACTCATCGCATATGATTTATTGTGAAAATATTGTAAAATGTTAAGAACGTAGCACTTCTCATTAAAATTAGATGAATGAAAGAAGATTGAAAAAAAAATATTAAAGAAAGAATGAAGAAATAATATTTAAATGGGATAAAGAAAATAATAGAGAGTTTGTTGAAAAGTGTATTTGAAAAAATAGGTAGGCAAAAGGTAAAATGAACTGTTTACTCTCCAAATAGTACAAAAAATTGAAGAGGCTATTAGAGATGCTCTAAGACAGTAGTGCTGGAAGCAAGATGGAGTGAAATTATTATTTTAGAATATTTTGAATAAAATATATTGCAAAATAAAGAGTAAGATATACGATTTATTGCAAAAATGGACAACTAATGTGAAATTTTTATTTTTTATTTTTTAAAGATGCTATTTAGGGTAAAAAGTACTTAACAAAATGGGATGTGATTCATGTGAATGATGTTGTGCTTAATGTCTTGCAATAGTAAGTCGAATAGTTACCCATAGGTATACAGGAAAAACCTAAGTGGTAATATATGCGATGATTAGAGCATCCTCATCAAGAATGCTAAATATTTTAGCATTTCACCCAAAATCCTATTTTATCAATTTTAACATACTATTTTACAATCCACCAAACATCAAACATTCTATTTTTTTTACAACTTCATTTAAAAAAATTTATTTTTATTTTACCACTTTCTCTCTTTCCACCACTTTCTTCTTAACGGCTAGCCACTATCAACCACCACCACCATAAACCATCAACATTCAATAGCAAACCTAGATCGGCCAACCCACTGCCATCACAATCAGCATCCATCCAAAAATCAACCTCATAGCAAACCCAAAAAAAAAAAAAAAAAAAAAAAAAAAGAGCAACAACAACAACAACAAAAACTAAACTAAACTTGAGAGAGAGAAGCTCATCGTGAGAGGAAGAGAGGGAGGCGGAGGATAGAGTGGCGAAAAAAACCCACAAACCCAAGACCCACGGCAGCTACGGCAAGCAAAACCCATCAAACCCAAGACCCATGCCTCAACCACAACAACCCACCTCAGTCACCACCCACCCACCTCGTTCTCAACCCTAGCCAAAACCCACCACTCCGATCTCAACCCTGGTCACATTGATGATCTACAAATGCAGACCCACAAAATTGCCGGAGCACATCAGACCACGACCCACGACCATCGGCGAAGCACACTCATCGGCGAACCACATCGGCAAAGCACAGAGAGAGAAGCAAGAAGAAAGAAGTGGAGAGAGGAAAGAGAAAGATAGAAGAGAGAGAACTTGAGGGAATAAAAAATAAATTTTGTTTTACAATTGTAGCTATAACGCGGTCTCAAATATGAGATTGCACTATAGCTTGAATCTTAAAAGTTTAAGATTTAGCCGGTTTAATGGAGGAGTGTTTTTGTCACAGAAATGCTAAAAAATAAGATTTTTAGCATTCGAAAGGTTTAATAAGGATGCTCTTATATGCACGAGCCCTTCTAAAAGAAAAAAAAAAAAGAAAAAGAAAAAGAAAAATGTTGCAACCAATTTACAAAATTATCTTTCTCCCTCCGATTGGGTATCCAATTTCAGACCAATCACAGCAAGTTGCCAAGCTGAGAAGAAACCCGAAAAAGAAACTTTTAAATGACTTGGCACGTTGTGATTGGACTATTAATTAAAAGTTAAAACCCATGAAACAGAGCAATTTGACTTTCGACATGTAATAATATTTGCTTCCGCATCTTCTGATTCTGCGGCGCCATTTCCTTCTTCCTTATTAGCCGTTAAGTCACTCGCCGAACCTGTCTCTCTCTCTCTCTCTCTCTCTCTCTAGATCTCCGTTACTTTTTTTTTTTTTTTTAATAAGTAAGTTTCCACTCTCTCTCCTTGTTTATGGTGTACCCTGTACCATTTTTTTATTAACAATAAAGTGTTTGCATGTTTAAAGCTATATATATTTTTGTTTACTTAAAAAGTCCTCTGCACCTGGGACACTCTTCCTTCTTCCGCTTCATTTTACTTCTGTTTCTATTTTTTCTTCGAATCCCACTTCTTCAAATTTGAAGATTTTCTCTTTTGCTTCTTTGGTTTTCTGTCTAAGACACAGTTCTCTGCGTATATCTGTGCCTGAGTAATTGAACAAATGCTTCAACCGTTTTGAGAAGTACATATAATGGCTTCGTTGAGGTGTGCTTTGCATTTGGGTTTGGAAAAATATATTTATTAGACTTCATGATTTCTTTTGTTTCTGTACTTCGTTATTTCAGAAATAACAAAAAAAGAAAAGAAAAGAAAAGAAACAATACTATTAGTATTACACTTTGTTTGATACTAAGGAAGTGAACCAAAAGAATAGTAGGTAACTAGATACACAGTTTTTGCCTCTTCTGCCTTTTGATGTTTTTTAATATCTTGAATTTTGGGGGGGGAAGGAAGGGAGTCAAATATTGAGTTATGTATCAGTTGGGTGAAGGGGTTTTTTTTTTTTTTTTTTTTTTTGAATTTCAGGGGCTTATACTTTATATATAGTGAAATTGTGGTAGACCTATAATTTGGATTCGAACTGATGAGTTTGATGGGAGTTTGTCTATTTTGCTTGATTGGTTTTGACAGGTAAAGAAGGTGGCTTGAGTTGATATTTGTTGGGGTCTAGAGATGTCAAGTAGAAGGGGGTCTGATCAGCCACCGCCTCGGCGGATTTTGCGGACTCAGACTGCTGGAAATTTAGGAGAGCCAATCTTGGATAGTGAGGTGGTGCCTTCTTCCTTGGTCGAGATTGCTCCAATTCTTCGTGTGGCTAATGAAGTCGAGTCTAGCAACCCAAGAGTTGCTTATCTCTGTAAGTTGCAGTTTTATTTTATATGATTTGAATTGTATATGTGCTTGTATGCTTTGTGTATGTATCTACACCTGATTTAGTATCCTCTTTAAGAAGTCAGTGGATCCGCTAGGCTTGCATTACAAATACCAATGACTTAATCATAGAAACCCACTATTGAGAAGCTTATGTGATGTAGTGCTTTAGCTAGTGCTAAATGTTGTAATAGAAGTTTTGCAATTTCAAAACTTGCAAAGAGACTAAAATGGAAAAATGAAAAACAAAATATTAATTCAAAAATGTTAAATGAAATAAGCATTAACTATATGAAACATTTAAGTAAATAATGGGATACCACAAAGGATGTCATTACTGGTAGGCTATCACTTGAAATCTTGAACACCCAAAAATTAATTTAAGGAGCTAGATATAAGGATAATTGGAATAATAATAAGTGCCAACAAAAATTCGTAAGCTTCAATAACTGATTGAGCTTGATTGTTTCCAACAACAAAACATTTATAAATTAGTTTTAAAGGAACATTGGTTGCTTCAAATAAGATTTTTTTGGTTCTTTTGATGTTGCAATTGTCCCCCTGTTGTGGTTTTTTTTTTTTTTTTTTTTTTTTTTTTTTTTTTTTTGCTTTTTTCCTTCAATAAAATCTTGCAATTCATCAACAAAAAAAAAGTTACTTTTATAGTTTGGTCATTTTTCTTGTTTGGTCTTCTTCTTCTTCTTCTTTCTTTTTTTTTTTTTTTTAATTAGAAACTTTTATAGTTTTTTAGCTTTTCAAGTAATGTCTATAAAATTACACAAAAAGTATAAAATATAGTTTTACAACTATCGAAGGTTGCAAACCCACATACCCACATCCAACATCTTATTTCTACTACTAACAAAGCAGGTTTTTTTCCCCTTCAATCTTATTCTTGCAATTACATGCTATTATGTATTTAAAATAAAAGAAGACCTTGAGTTAAAAAAGTACTGAAGGTAAGTCAAATCCTACAAAAAGAGAGTGCATATGCAAATGTGACCAATAGAAACAAAAATATTAAAATCAAAACCCTCACCATAAGGAGCTGTAATTCATGCAATGTGTAGATGGCATTTAGGGACATAAACTTAAGAAAGTTCTCCCAACCATTACATGCCAAAACATTTGAAGCTCAAAACAGAATAGGGTGCCCAAGTTTAGAAATAGTGTTCAAAAGTATTCTCCCCATTGATTACCTGCTACCACACGTCTAAGAGAAATTTCATCAAGTATATGTCATGCAACAATAACTAAAAGAAAAAAAAAAATATTGACATTCCACATGGGATAAAAAAAAACGAATGGGTGACAATTAAAACATTTTTATTGTAAAAATGAGAAAAATAATTGAAAAAAAATCAGGTCTAAAGATTGATCTCTTTTTCAATATGTCTCTTTTGCTTTTGCACTGTCTAGTTATCTGGTTTTCTCAATAGATTAAATTAGATGGAGAAAGGAGCAACTAAGAGCATGAGATAGAAATTAGGAGAGACAAATTGGTTACCTAGTTAATTGAAGAAGAGCAAAAAAGACCGTAGCATTACCAAGTAGGATGGTGTTTCGGCAGCTTTTGCAGAAGTAGAGAAGGGTAATTGCAATATATAAAGAAAATAAATCCATAAAGAGAGAATATGAGTTGAGATTAAAGAATTGAAGTAGTGCTGAATTGAGGTTAAAATAGATTTAATAAGGTGGTGGGAAAGTGGGGTGATGTTATCCCTTTGTTTGATGGAGAGAGAGACCAAGGAGGATGGTTAATTGGGAATTGGAATAGTTAGCCAGTTGGGTTTAATGGAGTAAATGGGGAAGATGAGTGGGTTGCACTCAGTAATTATGGAAGGAAAATTATTAGGTACTCTCGGAGTCTACATATTCTATCCAAAAATAAATAAATTGAGGAAATTGAAAAATAGGAAAACATTCAATGGATAGTTGGGGATTTAAATAAATAAATAAAGAAGGTTTGATTAATAGGAGGAGAGCATAATTTAATGCAAAAAAAGTATGAAAATATGTAAAGTCATGAGAATATGTAGCAAAACAAAAGAATTAAGACTATTTAGAATGTGTAAAGTCATGAGAAATATAAAGTCATCATATATTTTGCATTCTTTTAAAAAAGGTAATAAATTAAAAAAAATAAAAATAAAAAAATAAAAAGATGGCATGGATGATGACATGGCTCAACTGGAGCGTAGCAACAATAAATGCTATGCTTCAACTTTTAATAATATATAGAATATAGATGATTTGAATTGTATATGTGCTTGTATGCTTTGTGTATGTATCTACACCTGATTAAGTATCCTCTTTGATCCACTAGAATTAAGAAGTCAGTGGATTTAACATTCTTTAAACTATGTTGATTTATACTTTGCTTTGATCTGTATCCAAAAAAGCGAAAGCAAAAAACTTGCTTTGATCAGTTAGCTGCATATATGATGTAAATATCAGGTCTTCCGTTGTTTTCTGGAGGTAGAACTTATGTTGGAACCAAAACTCACCATCAACAGTATCACATGATTAATTCTCTTAAATCAAACTGACAACTCTCATGATCAGTACAAACATAATAACACTCAAAACTCTTATGAACGTAAACTAACCCAGATCCCATTACATCCAAAGTAAATTTTCAATATCAATTAAAAAACTCACAAAGGAGGCACTCACTATCCCAAAAAAAGTACAATACATCCAATGATGCTCTCTCATTCACACAATTATTTGAAGAAACCTACTCTATGTTCTTCTAAGAGTCTTTTCCTCTCCCAATGTGGGAGGAGCCTTTATCACCACTGTATATATAACACTTCACTACATATTCCTTGTCAGAGTATGAATACCTTCCATAGTTAACAATGAACACCAAATTACTTTCTTAACAAGGCATAGACTTTAATCCCACACTAAGAAAATTCAAACCAAGTCAAGTTAGGAATTTGAGGCAAATTCTAACTAAAATTCCACCAAGCAATTCACCTTAATCTAAGAAAGTTCTCATCAAAAAAATGATAATTTTTTCTACATCTGAAGTTAAAATTGATTGCGCATATATTAAACCAAAATTGTACAAAAACTCTTTTCTTGAACCACACTTGGATGAACCTTGAGCTTTGATATCAGTTTGTAGGAATTTTTTGGGCTAGAGAAAGTGCATGAAAAAAAAATCATTTAAGAGACAAAAATTTAATGTAGTTCGGCCAACTTCATGTATCAATGGGCAATGCCAACAAAAATTTTGTATCAATGATATCACATAACTAATTCTCACAAACCAGACTCACAGACACTCCCACATAATATTCATGGTATTTTCAATCACAAACACGCTCAAAACTCTCACAAACACAAACTAACCCGAATCCCATTACACCCAAAGCAATCTCTCAAAACCAACTAACAAAATCACAAATGAGACACTCAGCATCCCAAAACCCCAATACATCCAATGGTGCTCTCTCACTTAAATAATAGAAAAATACTCTTTAAAGAAACACACTTCATGTTCTTCTAAGTGTCTTTCCTCTTCCTATGCGTGAGATCCCTTCAGCAAGAAAATATCCATACTGTCTGTTTGACAGTTTTTTCACTTTTGGTAACTTATATCAGGAAGTACTGGTCTTTTATTTCTAACTCACACTTATACTATTTATATGGTTTTTTCTATAATCAATAACATTTGAGTTTGCTGTTCAATTGCTATGACATTCTTTTCTTCGTTGATTCTATTGTATATCCTAAATAATAAATCACTGCATTTGGTTTTGTCAGAATTTAACATGGTGTATATCTCTTAATGAATACAATGGGATGCTTTCTGAACTCTGATATGTATCTGAACTCAAATGCATATTTTTGTCAATGCTGGAATTAGGTCGGTTTTTTGCCTTCGACAAAGCTCACAGACTGGATCCTACATCTAGTGGACATGGTGTTCGCCAATTTAAAACTGCACTTCTTCAACGGCTAGAGAGGGTGAGCTTTAAATTCACTTGCCCATTAAATCTACTTTTTCTTCTCTAGTAAGCAGTATTATTCTAGAAGGATCACGATCAAAGGTGTAACAATTTATATAAAGATTCATATGCCTATCATGATTTGCGTTTTTTTTTAGTGAATTAGTAATTTCATTCAACTGAATGGAGAAATATAAGAGGAGGAAACTGTAAGCACAGTACAAACATACTGGCAGTAAAAAAAACTGCATACAGAAAAAAAGGAATATGCCACGTACTGTGGACAACCCTGTTCGGAATGGAAATTTTCACCTTTTTTCTTGTTTCAGAATGCAATTCTTCATTTTTGTGCTTGCAGCAAGTATCAATCTAACAGCATTCATAATGGTCTGCCAAACTTGTCTCACTATCTTCATCGAACACTTTATTAATATAGTCTGCCAAACACTCTTAGTGAAATGATCACTCAGAAAGTAGGTGACAGCTGCTATCCAGTTCATTCCTACAATCAGTGCCGAGAATGTCTCCTGTATGACTCAATTAACCTGTTTGATCCCTGGTTGATAGCTTATTCCTGATTGCAATTTAGTTTATAAAGAAACAAAGGGGGAATTTTGCAGTACATTAATATTTAGCATACTTGAAGGAAGCTAAGTAATTGAGTCTGCAGTACTCAAAACAACTTTATGTAGTCTGGGCTTAATAGAAAGTGAGTCCTCAAATCTAGCCAGGGGCCAACACGGCAACACCATTTATCATCTTGAAGTTAAAATTTTTTTTAATGTCATTTTGTTTGCCATGTCACAGAGAGCTATATGGTCGTATTCATAATATATATATATATATATATATTTTTTGATAAGTAATAAGCTTCATTGAAAAAAGAGAAAAAAAAAAAAGAGGAAAAAATTAGAATATGGTGGTCCATCAGGATGCCAAAAATCATGACAAAGGAAGATATTATCTCCTTGTCCCACTGAGAATTTCAAAATTTTATTGCTCTGTTCCTCAAGCTGAGGATCCTTTTCCATTCCCATGTGCTCTTGTGGGACTCTAACTACCCAAATGCTTATTGCTCTAAAGCTTTACCCAAGCAACCTTGATAGAGCATGCCTGAGCAAAGAGATTCCATATATGTCTCATAACTGCAGCTGTATTATTCTACACTTCCACCTTCCTCAAACTGCTAGGACCAAGTTAGAACTCAATTGAATCAAGAAACAAAGGAGGACACTCGAGAATTGAAGTTTCTGACCCTAAGTGCTGATCAGCACTTAGCTTAGAAAATTCCTCACTCTAACCAGAATTGGCTGTCAAACCAGACAACATTCAAACTCGTCTTGTACCTGCTTAATAGTCTCAATGGTGATTTGGTATTTTTATCTCAGATATTGCTTTGGTGTGATGACTGACTTTAAATGATATCAGTGCCTTCTATCTGCTTTCTCCTTCTTCTTTTTTTCCTTTCATTTTTCATTTCTCTTCCTTTCGGAGTAAAACTAATTTGCTCTACCTTAAAAAGTGTTCCATAATGTTTCAAGATGTCATTACCTTTTGGCTTTAATTCCCTACAATTTCTAATCATGGGTCTCTCTGAAGAAATATTTATCCACTCTTATTTTATTTTCAGGAAAATGAAACGACATTGGCAGGAAGGGGGGCGAAGAGTGATGCTCAAGAAATGCAGAGATTTTATCAGGATTTCTACAAAAAGTATATTCAAGATTTGCAGAATGCTGCTGATAAACATGAACGGTTGGTTCTCTGAAAGAATTGATGTCTTGTTGATTACTTTCTTGGGGGTTGGCTCTAGTGCATTATATTTATTTGATATTAAGTTCATGTTCCTGTCTTCTTGACTCAGTGCCCAACTTACAAAAGCATATCAAACTGCTTCTGTCCTATTTGAGGTTTTGAAGGCTATTGCAATGTCTATTGAGGTGAAACGGAATGCATTTTACATCTTACTGCTGAATGATATCAAGTTATTGGGACTTTTTGAAAAGAATACTTTTTTTGTCCAAGAACCCTCATGTGCTGTGGTTGCATTTATATATATGGATGTAGTAATTATTTTCTTTTTTCCCTTTTGATTTTTATTGTAGACTTTGCAAGCTCACACTAAGCTCGAGGAGAAGAAACAGTTATGTAAGCCTTATAATATTCTTCCTCTTGATCCAGATAGTGAAAATCAGGCTATAATGAGATATCCTGAGGTTTGTTCCGGTTTTCAGGTGTGGAATAGTTGAGTTTCCTTAGTTCTTGCACACTTGAGTTTGATTTTGAATTATTTATTTGCAGATTCAAGCTAGAGTTTCTGCACTTCGTAACATCAGGGGTTTGCCATGGCCAAAGGACCACCAGAAGAAAGTAAATGAAGACATTCTAGACTGGCTTCAGGCCATGTTTGGTTTTCAGGTGACTTGCCAAATTGTTTGTTGACAATTACTTGGTTTTTCATGTTTAATCAGCAGGCTACTTTCCATTTATTAATATACAGAAAGATAATGTTGAGAATCAAAGGGAGCACTTGATTCTGTTGCTTGCAAATGTGCACATAATACAATTCCCAAAGCCTGATCAGCAACCCAAGGTCTTATTTTTCTTAGATTGCTCGGGATTTTATTTTTACTTTCTGAGACAATCTTTAATTTTCCATAGCATATGCTACTTTTTGCCTCTTTAGTTGGATGATCGTGCTCTGACAGAAGTGATGAAGAAACTTTTTAAAAACTACAAAAGGTGGTGCAAGTATTTGGATCGCAAAAGTAGCCTTTGGTGAGGCTTCCTATTTTTTTATTTTTTATTTATTTCAAAAATATGTTTTGTTTTGAAGTGCTAAGTGGATTAGTTATAGTATTGTGTGCAACAGTGCTATACTGCTGCTTCCTTCTGCTGTAGTTGGTACTTAAAAAGCACCTTAATTTCTCTGTTTGTGTATTTCCTATTCTCTTTCATGCTAGTTGATGCTAAATGGTTAGGCTCTCATGATTTGATATATTGCTCTTACTTTATGCCTTTTTTAATTGGCAGGTTACCAACAATTCAACAAGAAGTGCAGCAGCGAAAATTACTATACATGGGTTTATATCTTCTTATATGGGGAGAAGCTTCAAACTTGAGATTCATGCCAGAATGCCTCTGCTATATTTATCATCATGTATGTGCAGTTCAAATTGTTCCTGAGATTGCAATGAGAGAAAAAAGAATTAGCTTTTCTTTTTCATTTCTTTAGGGCTCTAAATCATAAGGAGATGTATGAGAAATTTAGATAATTATGAGAATTAATTCAAGGGTGGGGATGTTGCATGGAAGTTGAAGGAACCAAAATATAAAGACAAAATTACTTTTAATAATTCTTTACTAGATATTATAAAGAGATTATAACTGAAAAGATATGCATAATTTGTATTTTCATTTGATTTTTGATGTGCTATAGTGAGTAGTTGGGAATGCCATGGTCATGATGTGAAGGGCTACAAGTTTGTTCCTGTTTGCAATTTTATCATCTATTAGTAGGAGAGGTTTGGAAGATGTATGCGGGGTTGAATGGGCTGCAAGAATATGCAAGTCAACTCACTGACTTGTTCAGTCTAAACATTTTGATCAGTATGTACTAATTATGTCCAAATATTTCTCTGCCCCCCTTTTTTAGGAAACAAAGATAGAGGTTTTTCTCTTACAATAATAATTCCATAAATAAACCTTTACACTTTACAGTTTATTCAAGTTATGAGATATTGTCAAGTGTCTAGTCATTAGAGGTTGGTAGGTTTAAAGTGTGCAGTGATATCATTCTAACGAGTATACCATTACAAATTTCTAAAACGTTGAACCATGGTGTATATCAGAATTTTCCATAAACATATTTGTAGTACATCCTGGTCATTACCATGTTTCATACATTCTGCCTTACGCTTAAAAAATTTTCTTCAATTGAGTTGTGGAATTTTGGGTCTCAAACCAAAAAAAAGAAAAAAAAAGAAGAAGAAGAATAATAGGTATGGAGTGGTTGAACTTTGGCCTATTTAAAAGATAAATTATGGATGTTCAGAATAAATTTTAATAGACTTGCTCTGAATTTTCAGGTTCTTATACATGTTTCATATTTATAGTTTTTATGATATTTATAGTCTCATTGAATTGGTTACTATCATTGAAAATTGAGTATCTTGATTGATTTAAGTATAATTATTCAGTTGTTGTACTCCAATCTTTATAGATGGCTTTTGAGTTGTATGGGATGCTGGATGGAAGAACTAGTCCAATGACTGGTGAGCCTGTAAAGCCAGTCTATGGTGGTGATGATGAGGCTTTTCTAAAGAAAGTGGTAACTCCAATATATGAGACAATAGCAAAGGTTTTGCTTCTGCGCGTTCTGTTGGGTCTATAAAAATGCATTTTGTTCTATTGATATTTGACTGCTTTGTCTTACCATTTATTTTGTGCTTTACAGGAAGCTAAAAGGAGAAGAGGAAAAGCAAAACATTCTCAGTGGAGAAATTATAATGATTTAAATGAATACTTCTGGTACAATGGGTTTTTTTAATATTTTTTATTATATGAATTTCATATGTACAGATTATTAGAAATTATGTTGGTGTGAATTGTAGGTCAGTTGATTGTTTTCGGCTAGGTTGGCCTATGCGTGCTGACGCTGATTTCTTTTGCCAACCTCTGGAAAAGCTTCGAGCTGACAAAAAGTTTGTATGTTGTAGTTTTCGGTTATATGTTTCTTGTTTGTTAGTTTTCTAGTCTTGTTTATCTTTCTTTGAAACATATAAATCTAAATTTATTTCTTTTTTTAATGAATCTTAACTTATTTCATTGTAAATTCATGAAATATTGTCCCTTGATGGAACAGGGAATTTTCCTACTCTATCTTAAGCTTTTTTGTACTAAACATGCTTCAAACATACATCCATACATTCAGGGTATGTTTGGAATGGAGGGAGATGGAGGGAGAGAAGATGAGAGTAGAAATGTAAAAGCTGTGTCTTGAGGAGATGGCTTCATGTTCGTAGTTATATTTGTAATATTTGCCTCTTACATGTGGCTTATATTGCTATCCATTACCTATATGTACAGAGACGCTACGGATGTGTTTGAATACCGCTTATTACTGAAGACTGAAAACTGAAAATATTGTAGCAAAATAATTTTTAAATAATGCCATGAGACTTAGTTTTAAAGTTGATTTTGCCAAATTTTGTACTTGTGAGTCCCGTGAACAATGCACGAGACCCACAGGAATGAAACAAATGCGCAACGCTAGGCCTAAAACGCTATCCAAATTCACACTACCTAGGTGAGGAAGAGTTAGAGAAGAGAAATATAAGGTTGGAGTAAATACTAAATAGGGAGGAATCAGATGTAACAAAAAGTAAATGCTAGGTTACTGTAATTATTGAAACTAGTTTTTAACCCGTGCAAATGCACGAGATTTTTATTTAAAATTTTTTATAATTTTGTTATTGTATTTTTATAACATCTCAAAAGTATATTTCTTTCTTATTTAAAATCATCAAAAGTAAATCAAATCATACTTCATCATAGTAACATATATTAACACACTTTAAATAAGGGGAAAAAAATTAAACTTACAGTAGTGGAAAAACAAATATATTTCTTCAAAACATCATACAAATTTAGATTCATAGCTCAAAATAACATTTATAATCCTAACATAAACCAAAAGTCAAATAGTTTAACCCCTTGTTTATGGACTTCCTTTCTCTCTTAAAAGTCTTACGGGTCTAATGTTGTGAGCATCCAAGCCATTGATGATCTTTTTGCATCCCTGGACATATCAGAAGTTAAAAAAAAAAGTTAAATTGATTCCAAACGAATAACACATACAAATACAAAATTAGTTCTACCATCTAAAATCTAAATCACATGAATCAGTGTTAGATAGCTTATCATTTCTTTTTCCTTTAAACCAGTCTAATAAAAATCTCTAAATCGAAGGGAAAAAAAATTCTTTTTATGATAAGCATTAAATGTAGCTCTTACTCATTTTCTTGCCCACTTATCCAATCTGACAATAGGTAAATTATCACGTTTTATATTTCCCAAATATCATCATGATTTTAATTGCCTCATTTGCAACAAACAAATGTCCTAATACCCCCCAACAAACCAATGTCCTAACACCCAAACACAAATCCACAACTACCCAAAATATACCAACCACAAACCAACATAAATTCATTGGAAAAATGTTTAAAATAATACTAATAATAATAATAATAATCAAAGAAAAACTCACCTTAGGACTATAACCAGCTTAAGTCTCTCTCTCTCTCTCTCTCTCTCTCTCTCTCTCTCTCTCTGCCTTAAGGGGTTGCAATCTTGGTGGTAAGAAGGTGGCAAGAAACCAGACGTTGGCAGAAAGCTGGCTCAACAATGGTGGTGGCACTATATCCACAACTATCTCAAATAATATCACAGTCCCTCTGCAACCAAGGCTTCCACGACTTCAAAGCTGTTAGGAAATACAATTTTCTGGCTCATTGGAATTTAGCCAGATATGCCAATGAGCTTAATGAACAAAACAATAATTATTAGAATAATATTGCACCTATTCTATATAAAAGAAGTACATATATAGAGCATCTTTGCAGTTTTTTTTAATGTAAACAATCGGAAAATTTTGATTATGATCGAATATATTCTACAGTGTGAACCTCAAAGAATAGGAGGTGCCCTCCAACCAAACATGGTCTACTAAATGAATTACATGCAAACCTGCAAACTTAATAGCAACCACTCATTGTCAATTTTGTTAATACAATTCACACACCAGCAACCATAAAAGTACAATAACAAAACACATTGTCCGCAATTGTCTGCCATTAAAACAAAAGTTTAAAGTACCTAATCCTAGTTATTATGCAAATAGAGTGAAAGGCAATAAAAAATTTTAATAGAAAATATGAAAGAAAAGCCAATTGGCAGTAACAAAAACTTATTCTAAAAGAGAACCAAGTAATAGCATTAAAGAGAGGGCTGACAAACAAACATTTACCACCTCCAAGACTTTTACTATATTAAACAAAAATGAAACACAGCTTCTCCCATAAATCTAAGTTGCATTTCTTTCCATTCGAGTTTCACTGATTTTTTGCAAATAAATTTTGAATCTAGGGAATATTTTTTTCTATTAATAAAGTAGTCCTATCTAGTAAGTTCTCTTGCTTATCTTCCTTTTGAAGATAAATATATTCCTTTCTCAAAAGATAGATTTGTGTTAACTCTCACAATTAGTCTTAAACCACATCCACTTAAAGCAAAGTAGCCACAAAAGGTAAAAAATCAATCCTCTTGGGACTTGGGAATATGGATATTAGTATTACACATTTGTGGTGTATGATTAGAATACAAATTGATCACAAAGTTTCACAATTTAAATACATATCTTACTCAGTCATGAAGCCATATTTAAGGTAAGACATTTTTTTTTTTTTATAATACCAAGATTGTACCATCAAAGTGAATAGTGCAAATGAGAAATAATTTAGGCTCAGATGATGCATGTGATGTCTTAAAACTGCATGTGATGTCTTAAAACTCGGAATTCAAAGTACCATGAATGAAAAATGAAATAGTTATAGTGTGGAATTATGGCCATTAGATAAACTCAAATAGACAGTTAGTTATCATTCTAAGCCTAAGAGAATGCGTCAATTCATTTTTCTAAAACACATTAAAACACAAATGTACAATCTGCAAACTTCCCCAATAATGGCGAATTCAATGGCTGTCTCTAAGAGAATACGTCAATCTCAAATCAATATTTTATCCAAACACATTTAAAGTTAAAACACATACATGTACAATCTGCAAAATTCCAGATTTAAGTGTTTACACGTTCAGGCTTAAATATTTGTCTAATTTCACCTATTTGAAGGCTAAATCGGCTCCAATGAAAAATGTTGTTTACAAATTGTCAAAAATTTACACATAAGATCATTATAATATGAAAAATATAAATATTAAGAACTAATATATTACAGTAATCATAATGTGCTTTTATATTTGGTTTGATAACTATTACTCTAGAAAAGAATTAGTAAATACTCTAGAATAAATATATCTTCAAGCTTTATCCAATGCCAATATAGAATGACCCAACAATTAAATTGCAGAAGATTGAAGGTAAGACCAAAATTAGACTACATTAAATGGATTAAGTTACCTGGGTTGCAAACTCTTATTGACTTTGCCATAAACAACCGTCAAGTTGGGTATTCCAATACCAAACAAAACAATTAATAAATATGCAAATTTCAAGCATAGAGAAATTGATTTTGAAACGTAGTCATATTTAATAAACAAACTTAAATGTGAAGATAAAAAAGACCCAAACAAATATCAAAGCCTGATCAAAATATGAAACTAAAAAGTGAAGAGAAACACTGAATTTGAAGATCCAAATTGAAACCAATCCAAACAAAATATCAAAACCTAATCATATTTAACAAACAAACTTAAATGCGAAGGTAAAAACTCACAAGTAGTGGTTCCAGCCTTTCTCTATGTAAGACTCCTTGAATTTGAGTTTCTTTCTTGCAAATTTTTTAAATTTTTTTTTTTTTTTTTGGGTATTGTCTACCTATAAAATGTTTAAATTTTCACCTATAGTTTGTCTTTCATAATAAATGAAAGCGTCCTACACATTGTGCAGGTTGTTAGCTAGTATATATAATATCAGAAATAACTCTTTTTTTTTTTTTGGGAATATGCAGGATTCCTGACAATTCGTCTGCTGTTCAAATCCTATGTTATGGTTTCCTAACTTAAAGTCTTTGTAGCAGTGACTTCAGTAGTTTTCTAGTAGACGTCTACAAGAAATTGAAGAGCCCAATTAAGAAGTGCAACTTGAAACTTAAATTTGATGCACGTTTTTTGTCTATGATCAAGTTATGCTCTAAGATATACATCTGGTGACTTTTCATCTTGCACACTTGATTGATTGTTACAATTATTTCACAGATAATCACTGCTACAAATCTCTGCAAATAGCATATAATAGTAAGCTTCAATTAATGGATTTTCAAACTTCTGTTTCAGTCTTCTCTTATAGTCAATCTTGTTGTCTTAACTAAGAGGCCAACCTGTTTGGGTGCTCCACTTCATACCACCGTATGGAGGGAAATAGCCTACAGATTGCAGATAAGGCAATGGAAATAAGTCTCTGTAAGCTGAATTTTGTGTGTAATTATTCAATGAATACAATATGTGTATTACTCAGAAATATGACTGAGAACTTCTATCCATGAAATAGTCTATGACCAAAAAACTAAAATATTGTAGTTGTTCTTTTATCCAATTTGAATTGTATTTCCTACACTTAGCCTCATTGCCAATGATAAGTTGAAATAAGATACACAGTTTTCTTGCCATAGGATAATGATTATTTTGTGAGAATTTACAAACTGATTTGAAAAAATTGAGGGATGCATCACAAATTTAGGGAAAAAGTTAGGCCATTCAGCTATGAATGTTAAATCTATAATGCTTGCATAAATTAATTTTGCAGTCTACCCAGAAAAGAATCAGGTATATTAACTAATTGCTGATCAAGATTGAAAAAATTTGTGCCTAGTCAATACTATCCAGCTTTAAGCTTTACTGTCACTCACTGAAGTGCCTTTTCTTGTGACGCATATAATCCACTGGAAAATATAATTCTATTCTTGTTGTGACTGAATTCATGTTGAATGTTTGTTTATGCAGGTTTGAAAAGTTGACAGATTTTTACTTAAATGGGTAAATTTGAAGTCCACTTCTAGATGGGAGTAGTTGAAAGAGTTGGATACTCTCTTTAGTGCCATTGTAGTTTTCGATTCTGTGTGCTGGTATCAAGGAAAACATCAAAAGCTAATGCCAATTGCATCAGAATGTGAAGTGGTGGTCAGTAGAGAAATCATTGCTGCCTGTATATAAGACTCCAATCTTTGATAATAGGTGACCTCATTTGCTGTGACAATAGAATGTCTTCTCTAAGAACTGATGTTATATGATGAAGGTTTACTTTTTTGTCATTTTTACTTATCGTATTGTCATAGTTACTAATAAAAGAACTCCTAATGAGTGTTATTTTAATGTCTTTTCTTTTGTCATTCGATTTAACTATTGTCATTGTAGATTACAAAGAAATCTCTTGTGTGTTTTTTGTGCTGTTATCTGTAAAATAATTTGCTATATCTATATTTATCATGATTCATCACCATTTTACAAATCTTAGGCGTCTTTTGATAGTTGTTCTAAACGTGTTTTACTAATTACATTTGGGTCCATATAGATACATCGTTTTTCTTTGGGTGTGGCGCTGCAGAAAAGAAGTGAATCAAAGAAGGTGTCAAACAGAAAATCGGAAGGAGGAAGAGGTTTTTTTTTTGCCATTTTGTCCTTTGCCGAATAGAGGGAATTCATCTTTTCTTTGTGGTATGTGCAGTTTTTTTTTTTTGGATTGAATTGCAGTGTGTGCAGTTGATTAAAAGTGTGGTGATTCAGGCTTTTTTAAGCGGCTTAAGGTAGAAAGTGTTTAAGCAAAACACTGTGACTTTTCTCTTAATCTGTAAGCGTGGCAAATTTTTAAGTGGACTTTTATTTTTGGTTTTGGAGACGGATAAGAGATGGTAGTTTTGGGACGTTGAAGATGCAGATTTGTGTAAGGATTTTTGTGGGTACGATTTAATTTTGGATCTGAAACACAAAGATATAATGCTTGAAGCAGATTGGCATCAGTGGAGGAAGAAAGGCATTTTGATGTTCAACACCTTCTATTCTCTATGTTCTAGGGTTTTATTTTTTCAAATCAGAGCAATTGCAAATGAAAAACTTTAAATATATACTGCAAAAACCTTGACAACAATGGTAGAAAAGAAACATGGGAAACCAAAATATAAAGAGGGGAAAATATTACAACAAAAAATTAAAAACAGCATATTAAAAACCATTCTAACCCAAATTCCTATCTAAAGCCAAAACCTGAATGCAATCCAATCCAAATACCCAGGCCTAAATCATATTTAAACCCAAATTTAAAGAACCAAAAAACAGAGACTAACCGGTGGAGGATACAGGATCTGATGGTGGCAGAGGCCTGACTATCTACTTAGATTTTCTCTCTCCACTCTCTATGTCTGACTGAATCTCTCTCTTTATCGTTCTCTTTCTCCCTGTCTCTCTGTTTAATAATTCAGCGTTACATGTCTCCCTCCTTAAACCATTTTTTTGGGTTTTTATGTTTTTATTTTTCCTTATACGGTTCTCAATAAAGGGAAAAATAGACCTAACCGTACCCATTCTTCTTAGACTTTGGTTTGCCTCAAAGGCTTGGCCTTTTCACCTACAAACCCAGAAATAAATAAAGAAACATAAACAAAGAGTGCAGTCGAGATCGCATAGTGAAACTATACTTGAAATAAATCAACAGAGAGTCAAAGGAACCTACCCAATAATGGCTCTGGCGGTGCGACGGCAGAAGAAATAAAGTTTCCTTGTGATTGGAGGCTGACAGTAATGCCGGCCCTGAGATGTCTGTCTTTCTCTCCTGTGCCTTAACAACTATTTCTCTCTTCTCTTTTAAAATCGAAACCAAATGTAACCCAAATGCCTAAATAAAAATCAATCCAACCAAATTTCTCAAAATTAATTCATATTTCATACCTACATTTAAGAAAGGGAAAGAAAATTACTGGTGGTAGTTCTCTCTATCTCCGTATCTCAATACCGGCATGCACCTTTAGGTTATCGGTGCCGGTTCCAGTGGTCTAAGTTTGGCAAGGGATGGTGATGGCCGGCCGTACGAACTCTGTCTCTCCCATGTATCATAATTCGCTAGATTTTTTTTTCTCTCTCTCTCTCTTCTTCCCTTTCTCTGTATCACTTGTGTTTTTTAAGTTGCAAGCTTTTTTTTTTTTAACCTTTTTCTTTTATATACTAAAGGCTATCAAACGATGATAAGGCTGTGATGCAACATACGTTTATGTCTGAAAGTGAGCCTCTCCAACGCACCAAGCAAAATTTTAAAGAATTAAATTTACATGTGTCAACATTTTAAGAGAGCTTTTTTGGCTTACGTGGCAACACCTCCTTAAAAGATTCTGCTATTATATATAGTATTAGATGAAATTAGAAGGGATAAGGGAATTGAATCCGAGAAGAAAGAGCCAAAATCCAGGGTTTAAGAGAAAGATATAATGAAAGAGGATAGACGAGCAAAAAACCACTTGCTGCAGCCCTAGGTTTTGCAGTAGAGCTTTAGTGGGATTGGAGAACCTTACAAGAACAAGTCCTGAACAAGTTTGAACTGGAGTTTAGCAAATCAACAACAAACAGCCAGGAAACAGTAGAAAGTCAATTGTAATCAGATTAATTTGAGGAACTATTTAGATTAGGAGAGAGCTAGCACATACTTTGCCAAATACTTAGTTCTTTTGTTCTTGTTGATCAAAATATTATGGTTGGTTCTTGCAGCTTTTTTATTGAATTCAAATTTTTTTCAATTGGTAGTAGAGAAAGGGCGACGGTATTTTTCTTTAAGGATTTTCGAATGGGGAAAATACTTCATGAAATCGATTTTTATGGGTAAGAATGCCGCACAATGGCTGATGAAGAATATAGAACACATTGTCATTGGGATTAGTCCCAAACAATTTTTTACTTTTAGAGAGGGTGATATAGCTTATACTTTCCAAAAGAGTTCCAACTCTTTTAGCCAATTCATACTATTGACTAAATTCAAAGTTGGGGGGTCTAGAAGGTCTGTTATTATTTCGGAGGATAGAGCAAAGAATGGGTGGAGGGTTTTTGGGCTAGAACTAAGAAAGATGTTGGAACCTGAATACTATGTGAATGGTGGCTCTGATCATTCGAAATTTGTTGCTCAGCCTCATAAGGATAACTCAGGGATTTAAATGTCTAAAACTTTTGCTGAGATAGTGCGTGGCCATCAGGCGCAGGTCAGGGGTAGAAATCAGCCACTATTGTTAAGCATCCATGATAATGGGAAGTCGCACTTAAGGGAAGATAGGGTGGTGAAGCAGAACCTAGAAGGTGAACAGATGCTGTTGAGCGAAAATCCAACAGGTAAACCTTGTCCGATGGCTCTTGGAGGAGGAGGAGATATGGGTTCTCGGTGCATTAATGTGGATTTTAATTTGGGTGAGATATATCCAGTAGGAAATAAAAAGAGATTTCCATTAAGATTCAATTCAAATTCGAATGAATCTGCATATGGAAAAGAATGTGATCTGAGGAAGTCTTACTGGACAGGGAAGGGCTTGACTGTGGAGGTGAATGGAGAAGGAAAGAGACGTGTTGCATGGGATTGCAACAAAGGTGGATTTAATAGCTTTAAATGGGTCATAAGAGGTCAAAAAGAGCACATGGTGGGCTTAGGCATGGATTGTGACACATGGGGTCAAGTAAAGCAAGTTGTGGGCTCAAACCCATGTTGTGACATAACTGTGGGCCTTCCACATTTACTGAATTCGGAGTTTACAGGCCCAATCAGGTTTGAAGTTGGTGAGATTTCTTCCTTGGCTGACCCAAGACCGTTAACACACGAAGCCCATGAGTCGGTGATGTTGGCAAGCTCCAAAACAGGTCATGACATCTTTATTGCTCAGACCGAGGTGATGGGTTGACCTACAGAGCCTGCGAGGGAGGTTGACAGCTCTGTTTTTGGTGGGTTTCACATAAAGAGTCACCGATGACACCGGGTAAGGCCGATACAATATTGACTTACTCATTGGTGATGGTGATGAGCTCTGATTGTGCTCATGAGGTTTTTGTTCCTCAAACCTAGGCGATGGGTCAACTTGCAAACTCATCAATGGAGGTTGCATGTCCTTTTTCTGACGGGTTTTGCATCAATGAGCCTCTAATGACATTGGGTAAAGTAGAAACAGAGAGTTATAGGGCATCAATGGCTCTTTTTCTGTCCAACTTTTTTCTGAGTTTATTGAGAGTTGGGATGGCAGATTTGGGTGTCTAGGATGGAGATGAAGGTGGTTGGTTTGATTTTGCAAGTGTTGCTCAGGGGATAGATACTCCTCATCAAGGTAACCAATTAGTGGTTTCAGCAGACTGTGGTTATACTGAGGCGAGAGTATCGACAATGGGAGAAGCAGTTAATGCAGACCTAGGGTTGGGTAATGTGGATAGTCCCTCCCCTTTGATGACTATCACTCCCTTAGGGTTGGTTGTGTCAACTAAGTCAAATAGCGGTTGTAAGGTTTTGGGGCTTGAAAATACTTTAGATATTTCTAATTGGGTGAAACATAGAATCTCTAGTTTTAGTAAATTGACGGGGCTCTGGGTTGACATGAGGAGATGTGTAATATGCTTTTACAAAGGCTTAAGAGGGAGATTAAGGCTACCAATTTGTTACACAGAAAAGATGTAACCCACCGGAAAGCTGTGTCCAAGGACAAAGGGAAGAGCGAGTTGAGGAATTTGATTTCCTCGGTTAACTATGATGGTAGATAGCCTTCTTTGATTGCAGTATTGAGAGTAGAGTAGGGAGTTAATAGTTTTTATGAAGTTAAAAATGGTGTCATGGAATGTTCGAGGATTGAATGATTCACGAAAATGTTCGGTGGTTAGAAATTTACTACGAAAGTGGAATTGTGATGTAGTTTGCTTTCAAGAAACCAAGCTTGCTAGTATGGATAGATAGTTGGTTTGTAGCTTTTAGAGTTGTCCTTATGTTAACTGGGTGGCTTTCGATGCAGATCAGACAGCTGGTGGGATTTTGATAATGTGGGATAGAAGGGCTTTAGAAAAGTTGGAGGTAATGGTGGGTTACTTTTCCATATCAGTTTGATGGCAGGGTGTGAGGGATGGATTTATTTGGGCTTGTTCTGGGGTTTACGGCGATAATAACTTAAGGGGACAGATGTGGGATGAGCTGATTGGAATTCAGCATCTTTGGGACATTCCATGGTGTCACATATGGGATGTTGTTCGTTTCGTAAGTGAGCGGCTGGGGGGATTGCGCCTTACTCCGACTATGGAGAATTTTTCTGAGTTCATTGAGGAGCTTTAATTTGATAGATTTGCTATTGGAAGGAGGGAGTTATACTTGGTCTAGTGGCTCGAATTAGCCTTCGATGTCCAGGATAGATAGGGTTCTGGTTTCTCATGATTGGGAAGATCACTATCCGGATGTGATCCAGAGGGTCTTACCTCGTCCTCTCTCAGACCACTTCCCCATATTAATGGAGGCAGGGAACATATTGAGGGGGAAGAGTCCTTTTAGGTTTGAGAATATGTGGTTAAAAACAAAGGGAATTGCAGATAGGGTTCATTTGTGGTGGAATCAATACTCTTTCTCAGGTACTCCCAGTTTTGTGCTTGCTAAGAAGTTGAAGGCTTTGAAAGGAGACATTATTCAGTGGAACCATAATGAGTTTGGAAATGTAGGTTGTTAGAAGAAAGAGTTGTTGGAGGCCTTGAAATTATTAGATACGAAGGAAGGGAAGTTTGGTCTTTTGGAAGTGGAGATAAATGATAGGGCTGTGATGAGATCTTAAATACAAACCTTCTTTCTTTGGAAGAAGTTTCGTGGAGACAGAAATCGAGGTTGCTTTGCATTAAGGAAGGAGACAACAATACCAAATTCTTCCATAATGTGGCTAACTACCAGAGAAGGTATAATCATATTAGTATGCTAAAGGTGGATGGGGTTACTCACGAGGGTGAATCATATATGGCGGACCAAGTAGTACAGTTTTATAAAAAACTTGTACAAGGAGACAAATAATGGAGGCCTTTTGTGGAAGGTTTGAAGTTTGATCAAATTGAAGGGTTGGAGAGGGACTGGCTTGAATGGAGGTTTGAAAAGGAGGAGATTCTTTGTGTTGTTAAAGAGTTGGAAGGAGATAAAGCTCCAGGTCCTGATCGTTTTTCTATGGCCTTCTATTACCATTGTTGGGGAGTTGTCGAAAGAGATGTTTTAGCTGTGTTTGAAAAGTTTTATCAACATAGTAAGTTTGAAAAATCTCTTAATGTAACTTTCATAGCCGTAATCCCTAAGAAGAATGGTGCCTCCAATATTCGAGATTTTAGACCTATTAGCTAGGTGGGGAGTGTATACAAGATCTTGGCTAAGATTTTGGCAAACCACTTGAAAGAGGTTTTGGATCAGTTGATATCTGAGTCTCAGAACAGTTTTGTGGGTGGCAGACAAATACTTGATTCAGTTCTTATTGCTAATGAGTATGTGGATAGTAGGGTGAAAAGTAAGATTCTAGGGGTTATTTGTAAGTTGGACATTGAGAAAGCCTATGATCATGTGAATTGGGAGGCTCTTCTAGATTTGTTGAACAAAATGGGATTTAGGGTGAGGTGGTGTAGGTGGATCCGTACATACATATTTACAGTCTAGTTCTCTATTTTGGTTAATGGGTCTCTAGCTGACTTTTTTGGGAGTTTGAGGGGATTGAGACAAGGGGATCGACTATCTCTTATGTTGTTTCTGGTTATGATGGAGGTTTTCGGTAAGATGATAAAAGAGTTGAAGGTGCTGGTTTACTTCGAGGTTTCAAGGCTGATGGTAGAAAGGGTATGTGTCTCACACCTTTTGTTTGCAAATGATACGATTCTATTTTGGATCCAGATGAGGAGCAGATTCTACATGTTTGGATGCTCCTTCTTTATTTCCAGGCTGTGACAAGATTAAAGGTTAATGTTTGAAGAGTGAGATGGTTCCCATTGGGGAGGTTCCTAATATTCATGTCTTGGCAGAGATCTTAGGTTGCCGGATTGGGTCTTTGCCTATGACCTATCTTGGTATGCCACTGGGGGTGTCTTAGAAGTCCCCTACTATTTGGAATCCTATATTGGCGAAAACTGAGCGCAAGTTGGCTAGTTGGAAGAAGATGTATTTGTCAAAAGGTGGAAGACTGATGTTACTTAATAGTACATTATCTAGCCTTCTGGCTTACTTTTTATCTCTTTTTACAATCCTTACGCATGTCGCCATTAAAATGGAGAGGTTGCAAAGAGATTTTTTGTGGGGGGACTCCAAGACACATATGGTGGGATGAGATAAGGTGTGTGCACCTTCGAAAAATTGTGGGTTAGGAGCAAGGAAATTAACTATTTTTAATAAAGCCTTACTAGGAAAATGGTTATGGCGGTTTGGGGTTGAGGAGACAAGGCTTTGGAAAAGGGTTGTAGCTCTAAAGTTTGGGGAGGAATGGGGGGGTTGGACTTCCAAGCTAGATAAAGGGGTACATGGGTATGGTTTGTGGAGAAGCATCCAAATGGGCTAGGAAGATTTTAGTAAAAATATTTGATTTGAGGTAGGATTGGGGATTCGAGTGAAGCTTTGGGCAAATCAATGGTGTAGGGATTCTCCACTTCAATTGACCTTTCCAGTTATGTATGGGATTGCCTCCAATAAAGGGGCATCAGTGGCCTCTTCTCTTGAACGGTTGGGAATAGAGCAACGGAGAAGTTGGGATGTTCGTTTCATTCGGAGACCAAATGATTGGGAAATGGGTGGTGTGGATGCATTTCTCCGTACTTTCGGCTCTAATTTACCACCAACTGAGAATGGAGATCGTATGCAATAGAAGTTGTCAAATAATGGAGATTTTGATATCCGATCATTTTGTAATAAGATAAGAAAACCCCTGCCCATTATATTTCCTTGGAAAGGTGTTTGGAATGTTAAGGCCCCTCGACATGTTTCTTTCTTTGTGTGAACTGTTGTATGGGATAAAATCCTTACAAGTGACAATTTGAGGGGTAGAGGGATGAACTTTGTTGACTGGTGCATTATGTGTCGTTGTAATAGGGAGATGGTGGATCATTTGCCACTGCATTGTATTAAGGCTTACCGGTTGTGGAGTTTGGTGTTTAGATCTTTTGGGATTTCTTGGGTCTTGCTAAGATTAGTTGCAAATACTCTCTTTAGTTGGTGGAATTAGCTTGGAAAGCATTCATCTAGCATTTGAAATTTAGCTCCGTTGTGCTTAATGTGGTGTGTGTGGAGGGAGCAAAATTGGAGGACGTTTGAGGACAGGGAAAGTTCCGATGATCAGTTATTGGTTTCTTTTAGTGGCTCCCTTTTTGATTGGTCTAAGATTTGGGGACTCACCTCTAGTGACTCTCTCCGTATGTTCCTTAGCTCCTTTCTTTGTAATTAGTAACTTTTCCTTCTTCTTTTTATCATCTTTTTCTGTAATTTTTATCTCTGCCTTATGTTTTTCTGCATAAGGTAGTATTTTTGAATATATATCTTTATTACTTATCAAAAAGAAAAAAGAAAAACCTATATCAGGAACTTGAGTAGAAAGCCACAGTTGAATTTGTCCAATCAGTCTTTTCAAACTCATTATGGAAACAGCAGGAAGCCTATAATGGATGGTAAACACTGCTGCCTTTCAAAATACCATGCACTAATTGATTTTTTTCTTTTTTCTTGTAAATATGTTGTGTTTGTGCGCGCGCGTAATCAATCTTACCAAATTGGGCGAGGATCTTTGAAGACAACCTGCACGAGCCCTTATTCTCTGGAGTAAGGCCCCGAACTAACCGAAGTATCCATTCT
This sequence comes from Quercus variabilis, assembly GCA_030445155.1. NCBI lineage: Eukaryota > Viridiplantae > Streptophyta > Magnoliopsida > Fagales > Fagaceae > Quercus > Quercus variabilis. Next base: position 498,184 of record CP129448.1, on the reverse strand, counting down.
ATGTTAATACAAAATTCAGATACAGGTGTACGAATATGGATACATTGATGCCCTTCTTGAGAGCAGTAATGACTTAAAACTACTAGTAGTACTAGCATTGTTAGTATCAACAGCTATTGCTTTTGTTGCTATACCCTTAATTATGATTAATAGATTTATAGGTTTCTGTTTTTGTATCTACACATTTATATTCTGCTGTGTCTTCCTAAATTCTTGTATTTATAGTAACTGTCACAGTCAGTGATATGGATCTTTTATACAATACGCCACTAGTCCATAGTCCACTTAGTTTCTTAATCTTATTGATGGCATTTAAGAGTGGCACGTACATTGAAGACCATAAACTGCCAATTCCTATTTATCCTTACTAATTTTAGACTGACTCCAATTTCCCTACCACCTAGCATTTTTATCTGGAGATAGGCAACTCTGAAAAAGCTTAAGACACATGTCAAATGTCACTCCTTTGCTAAATATGTCAAGTGCTTGAACTCTACAAATTGGTGGGCATTCCCCCCATCAACAAAAAAAAAAACAAAAAAAAGATTATTTCCATCATAGTAGATTTGGAATTCCTAACTCTTGACGTGTGATCAATTTTGAATCTCAATCAATTAGATGAAGAACCTTTGATGTCTTCTTTCCTATTAAAGAAGTACTAGCACAAAGTAACAAAGATTATTGTATCCATAATTAGCCACCCCAGTGCATTTTAGTGTCTAGACTCTAGATAGCATAGTAGACAAAATTATTGCACAATAGTGTAGGCAAGAGCGTGATTGTGCCAAATTCATTCTTATTAACCTATTCATATGCTGAAAATTGTTTCCAAAAGACCACACAAGACAAGAAAGAAATAGTAACAAATCTATTACAATGAAAATTTAAGGGGGAGGGGAGATTACAATGGCAACATATTACAAACTTTCCCCAATTTATTAGGAAAACTATGCTTCAACAAGTGAAATTTGACTTAAAGATCACCAAATCCAATGCAGAAATTTACAAACTTTGCCGAGATCATAAATACCCAGATCATAATTTTGAGAGAAAGCGGTAACCAGAAGCTTATCAAGGCATACCTAGATGATTATTCACTCTAATTCCTGTCAATAAGCTAAGCATCAAAATCAACCACCATAGCAAACGAAAGTAAAAAGATTGAATCTTTAGCTCATTACAAAATCATATTATGATGTGAAAACGAATGAGAGAATGGGAAAAATGAAACCTGGTGGAGGAGATTGGAGAGGAGCTGAAATAATTGCTCATCTGCTTTTCCTTCCTCTGCCATGATTCTCTGTTTCTGTATTTTGGTTTTTGGGTACTTCTGGCTTCCTCTGTTTAAGCAAACATCACCAATTGTTGAGGCGAAAAACTGTTGTTGTTAAAGGCTTAAAGCAGCCGGAATTCTCCATGCCTCCAACAACTTCATTTATTTTTAATAACTAATTGCAGACCCGCTCTTTACGCGTAATAATTGTATAGATAAAATATTACTTTAGCCTCTAGATTTTATAAAGAGTCTTAAAAAAATAATAGTTTTAGCATATTTTTCATAATCTTGTCTATAACATTTTGTATTATTATCATATATTTATTGGTTGATGATTTGTATAACATAGACATTAAATAAAAGGTAAAACTATTCATTAAATTTTTTTAAGTCATGGTGTATGAAGATTATGATTATATATATATATATATAATTTTCCTAGTTAAAGTTTGATAGTTTCAAGTTTACATTTTGTATTATTATATTTAATTGTTGACTTTATTGCACTATAAAGTTTTTAATGTTCTCTATATAACCATCTTTATTTTATTTCTTACTCCTTTTGACCACCTTTTTATTTTCCAAATAACAGTTATTAATTAACGTTTGATTTCATTTCTTTTTTTCTTCCTTCATTTATCTTTATTACTTTGTATGTTCCCTTGCTAGTTGTAAATTTTGTGGTTATCAATATGAAGTAGATATCATGGATAGCTTAAATAGTTATAGATGTAGTTACGTTAGTGGTATGTCAAAGGGTTTTTTTTTTTTATCTGGGTTTTCAAGGAAATATGAAAGACATATCTCTAGTATGGTCTCAATCAATTAAGATATCCATAATATATTAACGGAAGTAATAATAAGCCTTAAATTTTTTAATGTATGAAGTGTTTAGGTTAGTGGTATGTCAAAGGTTTTATTTAAAAAAATTAAAAAATAATTCTAAGAAAATGTAAAAGGCCTTTTTTTGAAAAAAGAAATTGTGACTTTTTGAATCGTAGAAATATGGTTTTTTTAATTACCTTGTTTATAGATTTCATTACTAAGTTATATACATCTAAATTAAAGTAGATGAATATATAAATGCAAAAATATACATAAAGTCACAACCGCACAAGATAAATATGTATAGATAATTCTTTTTTGTTTTTGATTATTCATGAATCATTATTTTATTGTTTACTTATAAATATCTAAATTAAAGTTTTTTTTTTTGAAAAAAAATAAATTAATTAAAATAGATGAATATGTAAAGGTAAAATTATATGAAAAGTTAAAACTACCCAAGATGAATGTTTAACCACTCGTAGATGTGTGTTTTTTGAAGAATAAAAGTATACACAATTGCTTTAGCTGGAACTATATAACTATACAAATATTGTTGCAAGTAGTTCCATCATTTGCAAATTATCAAGTTTGGTGGCCTTACAAAACAAATATTTCATTTGCAAAAAACTTTACATGAACTTCTCTTTTGTGACAACCTTTTTTTTTTTTTTTCTTTTCTTTTTGCCGAAACAACTTAAAAATATTAAGACTTAAGTTAACACATGTGTTAGTATTAAAACACGTCAATGATATGAAAAATAGAAAGGTTTAAATATTTAAAAAAAAAAACATTTTTAGTAGATTGTAGTATAAAACATTTTTTCCTCAATATTTTATGTAACCTTTTCCATAAGGTCAATATTGTTGGGATCCTTTATTAAGCTTGCGTGATTTAAATTTGTGGCAAAAAATATTAATGTATTTATGATAAAAGTTTTTTATCTAAATGATAGATAATAGTTCATATTTTTTTAGACTTGATTCAAAAAATTCATTCTCAATAGCCTTTTAAGTCTACAAATTGCTCAATCTATGGGCCTAAACACATTCAAAGGGTGCTATCTAAATTATAAATTAGATGACCCTTTATCACACAAATATATTGATTCGCCCAATATATGGTAAAGGAAGGAAGGTTTGTGTCTAGCCACTCTCTTGATTTGTGATGCATAATTTAATAGTATGGAGGATGTAATTGGATTTAAATGTTGAATAAAATAAGATGAGAGGAAAAAAGAATAAAAATAAAATATATACAATAAACATCAAATTATCTAAGTCATTCTATGTAATATAATAACATTATATTATGTATAATGCAGTAAGATAATATTTAATCGAAGAGAATATAAAAGATAACAACTTAAAACACAAAAATAAATTGCATCAACCCAAAGTAGAATTCTAATTAACACAAAAATTCATCAACCTAAAGAATTGATGCAATAAAAAAAAAATCAAACAAAAAATGAAAAACAAATTGAGAGAGAGAGAGAGAGTAGTAACTTTTTTGTGTGAGAAAAATATGCATAGAATGAAAAAGAAAATGTCAAATTTATAGTAAAATGTTAAGAATAAGAAGAGTCAAAATAAAGGAAAATAAAAAGGTAGAGAAAGAATGATATTAAGGTAGAAAGTAGTGGGAAGGTGAAGAGGTAAAAGAGAGGGAGAGTTTTGGAAAATTAATAATAAAAATAATGGTTAAAAGATATTTTAATTTTTAAATAATGGAGTTTTTAAGTCACCTTAAATGAGAAAAATGTTTAAAAAAAATATAAGAAAAATTGGAAATAAAAAATGATGACGTGGCTGCTGATGTGGCTTAACGTGAGCATAGCAACATTAAATGCTACACTTCTAATTAACACAAAAATTCATCAACCTAAAGAATTGATGCAATAAAAAAAAAATCAAACAAAAAATGAAAAACAAATTGAGAGAGACAGAGAGAAATAACATTTTTGTGTGAGAAAAATATGCATAGAATGAAAAAGAAAATGTCAAATTCATAGTAAAATATTGGGAATAAGAAGAGTCAAAATAAAGGAAAACAAAAAGGTAGAGAAATAATGATATTAAGGTAGAAAGTAATGGAGAGGTGAAGAGGTAAAAGAGAGGGAGAGTTTTGGAAAATTAATAATAAAAGTAATAATTAAAAGATATTTTAATTTTTAAATAATGGAGTTTTTAAGTCACCTTAAATGAGAAAATGTTTAAAAAAAATATAAGAAAAATTGGAAATAAAAAATGATGACGTGGGTGTTGACGTGGCTTAATATGAGCGTAACAACATTAAATGCTACGCTTCAGCTTTTAGTAATATATAGATATAGATTAAGTGAAAATACCATTTTGATCCATATATTTTGCCGTCATTGTTAATTTGATTCCTACATTTTGGTAGTAGTCAATTTGGTCCTTATTATTTTTAACTTGTAGTCAATTTAGTTTTTACCGTCAACTTACTAACGCAAATTTACTGCAAATTGAAAACAACAATGACCAAATTAACTGCTATCAAAACGTAGGAATCAAATTAACAATGACTCCAAAATATAAGAATTAAAATGATATTTTTACCTTAAAAACTATTATGCTCCAACTCCTTTAATAGTTACAACAAAAGATTTTCTCTACCTAAGAAATAACAAAAATTTATAACAATTTCACAATATGACCAAATTTGCCTATTGCTCCACACATGGGTCATTTAAAAAATTTTTAAATTGTACTGATACATTGTAAAAGAAAAAAAAAATTTATTATAAAATTTTGTTGTGACCCAAATTAATTAATTACAATAATTATAGATTTACATTGTACTAATATACAATGTAAAATTTACATTGTTAGTACAATGTATAATATTTGTACTTGAACACAGAACACCCATCATGAAGAAGAAGAATAAATAAAAACGTGAACAGTGATCCAAGGAATTATAAAAGAAAAATAATAATAAATAAAAAAGGAATTGCAAAATTTTGCAGCATACTCTTGACAGTGTCGCACTCCACAGACTGCATTTTGTCCTGGACGACTCCTCCTCCACAAGCACTAATCCTGCAATAAAATAAAAACGTTGATTTACGTAGATGCGTCTTAGTACTACATGCAATATATCCTTAAGACTTGATGGCAGAATCAAGTTAAGGATAGAGGCAATACCATGCTAGTCTTTTTTTCTGAATAATTTTCAAGAAGAGGGATCAACTGACACTAGGAGGACAAGTAATCTTGAACCACTTCACAATTTCTCGTGGGATTCAGTACTTTTTTAGCAAACGAATTGCTGTTTCTAACTTTTTTACTCACTCAATTCATGCTTCTGATATATATATATATATATATTTCGATAGATGAATCTAATCTAATCTAATCACTTAATAATAGCACAATTTTATATATCAAATTCGGCTTACTTGGTGGACGTGCTTGGGTAAAAACAGTTAGATTCAACTTTTAGTTATCCACAATTGGGATCCAAAAAAAAAAAAATAGTTCATGTACCGTGAGAGCAGCGACTCTTTAAGTCTTAATTACCACAATTTGTATCCCAAACCAGGTCTTACTCATTTTTAAATTGTCATGAAAAAAGAAAAACAAAAAAGTTAATTGAACTAGTTGACTATGGAACTATAGAGCAGATTTAGAATATAGGTGAAAACTCCCACGAGTTGGTGAGTAATATGTCTCTTCCCAGCCCTTGTCTAACATTTGCTACAAACTCCTGCGGCATTGTTAAAATCAATTCCTTCAGGGCAGGCAGCTGCTCTAATCCGTCTGAACTTTCCAGCTTTTCGCAGCATCTAATTTCTAATACTAGAAGTTGGGGCATGGCACCTTCCTTCACTGTCCACTGCTTTAATTCCTTCAAATTCCATAATTTCAATACACTGAGTTTAGGAAGTGGCCACGATGACAAGTCTTTTCTGACCCTAAGTAGGAGTAAAAAAAAAATCCTAAGAATAATGTTCAGCTGAGGCAGCTTCCCTAGTGCCGGCATTGGATCTTCTTCAAGTTTTGACATGGACAATGTAAGGATTTTGAGGTTTTGGGGAAGGTTATCATTGTCATTGATGAGTCCATAAAAATTATTAAGGTCATCCATCTTAATGAACGGTCATTGCATCATTAGTAGGCCATCAAAGATAGATGAGTAACCGTCCAACACATTCAATAACAATCATCAAAGGCCTTAAACTCTCTCATCAAGACAAAGAACGTTACAATTAGGGTAATAATCACCCTTATTTATGTCCAACAGCTACCTAATTCGCCTATAAAAGGGACAATCTGTCCCTTTGCTAAGGTATGTCAGAAAAACTACAATAAAACACTATCTATATAGGAATGATAGGGGTGGATACTAACTTAAGCATCAGAGACTCCCCACTGGGAGTAACCTGGTGGTCTCTTTGATCTATCTATCTTTTATCTTGCAGGTCTCACAAGATTGTCTAATGCTTCGGATTGAACAAGTGACCCAACTGACAATTTTGGCATCATCAATTTGGCGCCGTCTATGGGGAGATTAGTCATCTAGCTCTTCCTGCAACAAAAGGGTCGTTTAGTCGAAAATTTGCAAGATCTCCTCCATGAAACCCCTTTCATCATTATAGATTATGAAGGATCCGAGAAAGATCTAGGAAAACTACCATTCCAAGCGACAGTGGCTAAAGTCAGAGAAAAGCAGTGACCAATAATGTCTTCAACGCAAGGCAAACCCAAAGCATGACCATAGTTACAATATTTGGTGAAACCAATCGACGACAATGAGATCACCCGAAAGCATCTCAAGATCGAGTGACTACAGGCCATCTCCTTGGTCGTTGTAAAGTAGCAAATGCGCCGTCAAAAGGAGCACTGAATGACCTTTGGAAGGAAATATAGAATTTTCATCTCCAAATTTCTAGAAGCAACCTGGATGAATCACAACAGCGTGACCCAATTCTTGGGTCTTCAGGTCAAATGAGTTACTTTCATCTCATTATTTGCAAATAGAATTTAAGTTTATTTCATGCTACACTTTTCTTTCCTTAAAGAATTAGCTCCACGTTAAGTGTTGATAAAAAAAATCTGCGGTAGTCAATAGAATAGCGTGAATTAGAATTAATCAATTTGAGGAAAAATAAAGATATAAAGCCTAGAAATATTTCAAGAAAAAATATACTAGCTTTAAAATAGCCTTGATTGATGAATTTAAGATTCCAATTTTGGGTGTTAAAGTCTGATTTGAACAGCTGTACAACTATGAGGATTTATAGTTACTGCCTATGCACGTTCAAAGAATGCAACGTATATATATATATATATATATATATTATATGGCAAGGAAAAAGAGAACGTAAAGAGGTCAGACACCAAAGAATCTCACCATTTTCTCTTTAATATCCCCCACCATTAAAGCCCAAATATAAGTCAAACATTATGACCTTGATATCATTGTTGTAGCCTGTAAAAAGCTTTATTTCCTACTATAACTAAAACAAACTGTTTGTGTCCTTTTAATGGTGTCAAATTAATGGTACACTAAAGAAGGAAAATAAATGGTACACAGCACATTGATAATATCTTGGTTGATATTCACGAGTAGCAAAGCTGAATCATAGGGCCATCCCCAAATTTATATTTGTATTTATTGACGACAACAATAAAAGATAAATATAGAAATAGAAAAAGTATACGTTATGCACGAGTTATTAGTTTGTCAATTGACCAATGACACATTCTTTTTCAAAGAACAATCTGAAAAGATTTATAATAAAAAGAGCATTAGGAGTAAAATGCAAAAATGGCCTATTCGGCCTTACACACAGAATAGTTTTCAAAATGAATGCAAGGTGGGGCCAGGGTTGAAAGACCCAAATAATTACAAACTTCAGTCCTTATAGAAATATGGAAATTGTTAAGCAAAAATCATTTTAAAAAATATTATGAGATTTTATATGTTGAAATGTTCCATAATAGAACATACCAAATTTATTGTTCAAACTTTTCCATGTACAAATACATGTTGCTTTGATTTTGAGAATGGAGAACTTAAATGGTTCCTTCCATCTATACATGACCATGCCTTCTAGCAACATTCAAAGGGAAAAATGTGGGACTCTTAACAGTGTCACACTTTCCACATGTATGATTCAATCGAAGCGGCCATATGATGCGTCCACAAATCCACCACATTGTTTCATGGAAACTTTTGTGGTCTCTATATATTTGAGCATCATACTTTCACAAATTAAGCCATTATTTTAGTGCTCAGAATGAATTAAATTATATTTTCTTTATGTTATGCACATATATATTTGTGCTATGCAAACGCGCAAAGGTATACTATGCTAAAGACTATGTTATGGATGCATCAACCATCCATAAGCCACAACAAATTTTATATACATGTGGTTAATAACATTTGTGAATTTTATACTTGACAATGCTACTCCAAGTCTAACACTTTGCACAGTAAAAGTACTAGACTGTTTATTGGACCTATATTCTTAAGTTTATAAGCTTTAGAATGAGAACTTGTCAAAAAGAAACAACCAAAAAAGAGATCAAAGAGTCTTAAGTGGAAAAGGGGAATACAACCAAAGATTGTGAAAATTCCTTTGACATCACAAATGGCGAATCAAGCCCTAGTAGCTTTGAAGCCAATATTAACCCAACAAAGATGAGCTCATTGAAAAGGAATCAACTTAAAAGGATACCAAAAATCCCATACACACATCCAAGTTACTCGTCATGTGTGCAAAGTGGTTCCAAGCCAAGCATGAATGTTCTAACATCCTTGCAAAGGTGGGCTCAGATATTCAATTTCTAAAAAAGTCTCCAAGGCCGATAGGTAATTAAAACCTTACTCTTCCTCCTATTAACTTTCTAAAACTTAATTGTCAAGTGTAACGTATATAGTTTACATTTAAGGCATTGCATAAATTACCAATTAAATACAAAATTAATCTTTTGCATCATCACTCTAAATACCATAATAATATATGGATGTTAAGAAAGAGAAGCCAAATCCTGAGATGACTATTGGTTGTGCTCAAAAGCAGAAAGTGATGGATTGCGTGTTATTTAATAATTCATCTCTTTTTACCTTTTAATATTTTCAATGCTGTGTTATTTTGAAAGTTAACTACCCATTGAGTAAGGTCAAAAAGGAGTGTATATATATATATATATATATCTACTCTCATATAGATTCAAACATAATGTGCATGAGGGGTTCAGCCGATTGGTTGAATTACTCGAAACACCGGTGGACTTCCAAGTTTAATAGTAATCTTATGACAAAGGTCAACTACATGGGAAATAGCCTTATAAAGATTGCTAAATGTGAGTCTACCAAAGAAAAAATTTGTAAATACAAAGAGCAATCGGTCGAGAATAAGAGTATCCAAAATAATTGATGATCTCTACTTTAGCCTCGACACTTTAAAGAAGCATATAGTCAATAGCTTCATTCTTTATACATCATATAATACTTCTCTATGATTTATATAGAGTACACTTTGTCGAATGACATCAATTATTGTGCAACATGCAATTGCCTATTTGTATACTGTCACTCCTAACAAAATGCAGCTAGCTCTATCGAAGTGAGTCGTCTTAAATGACCATGGTCAAAGCACTCTCATCAAAAATAAGATTAAGCCCAAAGAAAGGAAAATACAGGTTCAAACCATGATAGGCAATTCCTCTAGTTGTTGTCAGATAAGAATTGCACCTTTCATATCTGAACAGGGGGCAACAATATGGCCTAGTTTTTATATCTTCAAAAGATTGAAGCAAAAGAGACCTAGGCCTTAGACATTGAATATCATGTTAAGCTTAACAAGTCTTAAAGGACAAAAGCTCGTCATGAAGATCTCAACAATGAAAAGATCGAGGTATATGGCAGCATAATGTCGTCATCTAAGGTAACTCATTTATTTCTTTCTTTTTTGATATTCGTGTGCATTTAACTAGCAATGCGAGTGATTAACTTATTAAAAATGAGTACATATCAAGCTTGCATAAATAATCAATAAATAAAAAAGGTATATAGTTTTTTTTTGGTTTTGTAAATACATGAAATTTTCAGAAAACCCATCAAATGCATAAACCACAGCAATTGTGATGAATGCTATACCTGATTATTTAAGATTATCAATATTCTAGGAATAATGACAATTAGAATTAATTGTCAAAAAGTCCAGTTTTGAATGAATTAAATGGGAAGCAATTAGAGGAAACGTATTATAGTACGTTAATTATTCGCTGGATAATGTTTATGCACTATGATAAGCAACTATGTAACTCTTACCCCCTAGCATTTCACAGCTAACTATTCATATGAAATATTATAGTCACAATGCTTATTTTTGTAAATGTCATAAGGTTTCATGCAAAAATGTATTTACATGAATTACAAAAGAGGTAAAGCTATAGGATTACAAGAGAATAATTGGTCCAATCAGAATATTAGCACAATAAGAAAAATGCCCAACAAGGCCATTGGTAGCTCATTATTCATGTATGAATTTTTTTGAAATTCTTGTTTAAACAAATTTTGGCAAGTGCATGTGCTACTTAATGCAGTTATCAATATGGCCTCAAGATGGTCCAAAACGATATAGCATCAAGGAATCATTCTAGCAACAAGTGACAAAATTCCTTAAATAGATGTAAGTCACTAAAAAATGGCTAAGTGATAAGATTCCGCCAAGACGGATGTAAATCACTGACGAAGCCTAAGTGACAAGATTCCATAAATGGATGTAAGTCACCAAAAAATGGCTAAGTGATAAGATTCCACCAAGACAGATGTAAATCACTGACGAAACCTAAGTGACAAGATTCCTTAAATGGATGTAAATCACCAAAAAATGGCTAAGTGATAAGATTCCGCCAAGACGGATGTAAATCACTGACGAAGCCTAAGTGACAAGATTCCTTAAATGGATGTAAGTCACCAAAAAATGGCTAAGTGATAAGATTCCGCCAAGACGGATATAAATCATTGATGAAGCCTAAGTGACAAGATTTCTTAAATGGATGTAAGTCATCAAAAAATGGCTAAGTGATAAGATTCCACCAAGATGGATGTAAATAACTGACGAAACCTAAGTGACAAGATTTCTTAAATGGATGTAAGTCCCAATAAAAAAAAAAAAAAAAAAGGACAAGATTTCGCTAGACTGATGTAAATCGCTGACGAAGTCTAAATGACAAAGCTCCGTAACTAGATGTAAGTCACCTAAAAGTGGCGAAGTGACTAAATACCCTTAGATGAGTGTAAGCAGACAAGGATTCTCACACAAACGCAAGACACAAGCAAATCAAGAATATCAAACGTAACAACCAGAAAATGAATGAAAGAAGAAGCCTCAAAGTGATAAAAAATGGTCATCTAGAGAAATCACCTCGCTTTTTAGCAGTGATAAAAAATGGTCGTCCAAAGAAATTAGCTCACTTTCAAAATCAAGCTATTATCCCTCGAACGTCCAAAAAGACCTTCAAAAGGCAGAAACTAAGAAGTCATCGCAAAAATACTACCATTCTTGAAGAAGAAAGTAGTTGAAGATAAAGAAGTCTGAATCTAAACAAGTCAAGAATATTCCCAAAGCCTGACTAGTACAAAACTGTTAGGACATATATGTTTTCATTTGTTAAGAACACATGTCACTTATTTATGTAAATTAGCTAATCCTTTGACAAAACGCACTTTACTTGTAATTGGGTAGTTCTAGGTGTTTTTAATACTTCAAGAAACAATGTTTCAAGGTTAAGTGTTGAAGTCATCAAGTCTATCCAAGAAAAAGCAAGCTGAAGTGTAAAGTTTTTAAAGCTCGACACCTTCTTGATAGCTCCCTCGACACCTGCTATCTGTCAAGATTTAAAATTTCAGATTTTCAATCTGATTTTCTTGGGATCCGTGAATATGATTTTGGGCCTTCTTTTCTTCTAACCCTAAACATATAAAAGGATTGTTTTAAGAGCCATCAAGTGTGACACAAGTTGCAATATCATTGAGCAATCGCTGTTCAAGAAAAATTGTGATCAAAAGACGAAGTTCTTGACCTAGTTCATCTTCCTTCAAGAAGTTGCTGTGTATTTGCACCGTAGGGTTTTGTAACCGAGCATCTTCCTGCTATTCATCATAAAGGATGAACTGAAGAACTTTACAGCCAACCTTTCTTCCTTAGTTGGTGTTCTGAAGTCGCGTACTGGGATCTACGCATTGGTTAGTCACGTACTTGGGAGCCGTGCATCAAAGGTGGGAACTGTCGCTACAGATCAAATCTAATTGGGTATTGGGGTAAGGGTTCAACTATAGGTTGGTAAGGTACTTGAGATTCCTTTACTTGTAACCGCTTGATTTGATAATAGTGGAGTTTCAAGAGTGGTGACCTGAAAATCACCCGGTGGGGTTTTTGCCGTTAGGGTTTTCCCCATTCGTAAACAAATCACCGTGTTATTTAATTTCCGTTGCATATTTAGTTTTTGGTGATTTGTTTGTGCTTCCACGCAATTGCATGATTAATTGATTAATTAATAACTTGGCTAATTAATTAATTAGGGTTAATCACAAGGGGTTATTCAGATTGTGGCCTATAAAAAAAAAATCGGACTTGGGAATGGGGGGCAAATGATGAGTCCATAAAAATTATTAAGGTTGTCCATCTTAATGGACAGTCATTGCGTCATTAGTAGGCCATCAAAGATAGATGAGTAACCGTTCAACACTTTCAATAACGATCATCAAAGGCCTTAAACTCTCTCATCAAGACAAAGAACAATACAATTAGGATAATAATCACCCTCATTTATGTCCATCAGCTACCTAATTCACCTATAAAAGGGACAATCTGTCCATTTGCTAAGGTACGTTAGAAAAACTACAATAAAACACTATCTATATAGGAAAGATAGGGGTGGATACTAACTTAAGCATCAGAGACTCCCCCATCGAGAGCAACCTGGTGGTCTCTTCAATCTATCTATCTTTTATCTTGCAAGTCTCACAATGATTGTCTAATGCTTCGGATTGAACGAGTGACCCAACTGACGATTTTGGCATCATCAATCATCATCTGCTACCATACCAAACAAATATAACTTTGAGAGAGACTTATGATGGTCCTTCATAGGACTCAACACGAGGTATAAAGGTTGACCAAAAGGATCTCTTAATTTCAACCTTAAGGTTAGAAGGCTACCGAGTTGTGAGATGCACTTGGCTATTTCCTCCATTGATTCTAAATGGCACGTGAGTTCCAGTTTCCTAAGGCTAGTGAACTTTTCCAAGCCACAATCCTTGGGATCCTTGGAACCGATTAAAAGCCCCTATTAGTTATTAGACTGTTATTCATCAATATAGGCTTACTATAACTCTGTAATGTGTAAAGAAGATTTGTACATAAGATAAACTACATGTCGTTTTATGTATTAGTAGTTAGGCTACATATAGTTTTACTGTATAGGAGTTAGTTAGAAGTTTGACAGATCGCACTTGTTGGTTGTGTTTCCTATATAAGAAATAGAGCTTGTTTTATTTCATTCAATGAGAATTCAACGCATATATAGAAAACTTTCTCTTCCTCATCTCTGATCAGATTACTCCATTGAAGTTTATTACATGCGTGAATTCTAACATGGTATCAGAGCAGAACTAGTTGAGAGCTTCATCTGGTAGTCTTTGAAACTCTCTGAATTCACTAGTTCAATCTTTTACTTGTTTCTTTACTTTCAGTGCTTAGTTCCTTCGGATCAAGTAGAAAAATTTCTTCTTTGTTTTTCTCTTGATTCTTGATTCTTGCACTATTTTTTTTTTTTTTTTTTTATCTCTTCCCTATTTTGTTCTTGAATTTCATTTGCAATTTCTAGCAATTGAGTTCAAAGCCTAGGGATTGTGAGATTGGATTTGGGATTTTCTTCGAATCTTGTTCTGTGGTAAAATCTTCGGGTTTCTGCAGTTGAATTTTGTTTAGATATTGATTGATCAGTGGGATTCATTATTGATTCTTGAGGAAATCTTGGGATTACCACAATTGCTTGTTTTTTTTTTTTTTTTTTTTTGTTATCCTAGTTTAGTGGTTGTGAATCTTGATTGTAGAATATTCAATCTTGATTGTTTAGTCAAAATCTGAGTTGGTGGATATGGGTGATAGCACATCAAGCACCTCTGTTCCTATTGTTCCAACTATTCATCCATGGGAAAGCTCTTCCAGTCCCTATTTCTTGTCTAATAGTGACAATCCAAGTGTTTCTCTTGTTGTTCAACACCTCACTGAAGAGAATTATAGTACCTGGAGTAGAGTTGTTCTCATTGCCTTGGATGCTAAAACAAAACTGGGCTTCATTGATGGTTCCATACCAAAACCTGAGTCTATTGATCACCCTTATTATTTTGCTTGGTGTAAGTGTAATAGTACTGTTCTTGCTTGGTTGTTTAATTATGTTTCGAAGGATTTGCAATCTAGTGTGTTTTATTCCAAGACAGCAAGGGAGGTCTGGTTGGATTTGCAACATAGGTTTGCACAAGGGAATGGTCCTCGTATTTTTGAGTTAAAGGGAGAGATTTGTTCTTTGACTCAAGAAGATTTGACTATCAATGGTTATTACACCAAGTTCAAGAGTCTGTGGCAAGAATTTTCTGAATACAGGACTTGTTCATGTGGACATCAAGCAGAAGAGTGTATCATGTCTTTTCTAATGGGTCTTAATGACACCTACGCTTCAGTGAAAGGACAGATTCTGCTTATGGATCCTGTTCCTTCTTTAAACAAGGTTTTCTCTCTTTTGCTTCAAGATGAAAAACAAAGGAAAGTCAATAAGACTCCCACCATTGAAGCTTCAGCCTTAGTAGTCAAGAACAATGGTTCTTTTGTTAAAGGGTCTAACAAGGGTAAGTCTGGCAGACCTCAGTGCGCTCACTATGGAGTTTTGGGTCATGTTGTTGATAAATGTTACAAATTACATGGCTACCCACATGGCTACAAGTTTAAGAACAAGGGACAACAGAGTGGACATTCTTCTTTTGCCAGCAATGTTGTTTCCACTGAATGTAATAATGAAGAAAGTTTCAGTCTCACTAAATCAAAATATCAACAACTCCTTGGTTTGATCAACTCTCAGAACCATTTTGGTACACAACCTTCACAAGAATTCACTTCTAGTGTTCCTCAAGTAGCCAGCATTATCACTCAACCTCCTTCATAGCCTTTTTTGGATCTTCAAGGGCATGAGATGTCAGGTATCAGTTCTTCCATTCCTCTTTTGTCTCACCTTTCTAGGGTGGTTTCTCCTTCTTTGGACTATTCAGTTTTTTCTTCTCAAGTTGACACTACTCATCTTTGTTCCACTGATTGGATTCTTGATAGTGGAGCAATAGATCACATGATTCATTCGCTTCAATTCTTTACTTCAGTCACTTCCATTGTCCATTTTTCCGTTAAACTTCCTAATGGGGACATGGCAAAGGTCACTCATATAGGGATTGTCAAGTTAACTTCTACATTGGCACTAGAAAATGTGCTTTGTATTCCATCTTTTTCCTTTAATCTTGTTCTATCAGCAAACTAACACAATCTTCTTCTTGTTGCTATATTTTTCTTTCTCACTACTGTTTTATCCAGGACTTACAGCCTTGGAGGATGATTGGGTTAGGTAAAAAGCAAGGAGGCCTTTATACATTAGAGCTTGCTGACATTGTTCTTCCAAAATCTGTTTCTGCTGTGCTGTCCAAGCTTTCTTCTTTTAGCTTTATAAATTCAGTAAACTCTTGTACTTCTACTTCTGTAATTGATAGTACTAGCCTTTGGCATAGTAGGTTAGGGCATCCTTCCTTTCAAAGATTAGCCATTTTACAAAATCTTTTACCTGATGTTATCAATTGCAACAATAATAAGTCTTTTGATTGTCCTATCTATCCAATTGCTAAGCAAAAAAGGTTACCATTTCAGTCTTCTGTTCATGTTTTTAATTCTTGTTTTGATTTGATACATGTTGACATTTGTGGACCTTATTCCACTCCTTCCTTGAATGGTTCTAAATACTTCCTTACTATTGTGGATGACTTTAGTAGATGCACTTGGACTTTTCTCATGTCACATAAGTCTGATGTTTCCCATTTAATTCAGTCCTTTTACAATTTGGTAGCTAATCAGTTTCACAAAACTATCAAGATTATTAGATCTGATAATGGTCCAGAATTTGCGTTGCATTCTTTCTATACTTCTAAAGGCATCATTCACCAATTATCTTGTGTTGAGACACCTCAACAGAATTCTATTGTTGAGAGAAAACACCAACATCTTCTGAGTGTAGCTAGAGCTTTGAGGTTTCATGCTTGTTTACCATTAAATTTTGGGGAGATTGTATTGTTACTGCTACTTACCTTATCAATAGGATCCTTAGTCCCTTATTACAAGACATTACTCCCTATGAAAAGTTGCTAGGACATCCACCCACTTATTCTCACCTTAGGGTGTTTGGCTATCTTTGTTATGCATCTACCTTAGCTAGAGATAGAACTAAGTTTGATCCTAGAGCAAACTCCTGCATTTTTCTTGGTTATCCACAAGGTGTTAAGGGGTATAAATTGTATGATCTCAAAACCAGGTCTTGTTTCTTGTCTAGAGATGTTGTTTTTAAAGAGTCTATTTTCCCTTTCAAATCTTCGATTTCCAAGTATGTCAATGCTCCTTCTACTTCTTCTCATTCTGTGTTTCCTCCTCAACCTTCTATACCTGACCATTCCTCTCATTTTCCTACTGCTTCTACTGAGTTTTCCCCTCCAATTTTACTTTCTGATATGGCTGTACCACCTGATAACTTTCCTAATTTGGGTCATTCCAATGATGTTTCCAATCAACCTGATTTCCCTGATTTGATTCATCCTATTGATGCTTCTACTTAATCTGATTCTATTGGTCTTATTCCTCTTAAACCACACATTCCTAATGTTGTTCCATTAGGCAATCTTCTAGACCTCACAAGCCTCCCACTTACCTAAGAGATTATCATTGTAATCTTGTTGCTGCTCCTCTGTTGGCCTCAGCTGCTCTCAGTCAAGCAAATGATTCCATTGCTCCTAGTTCAGGTATTTTGTATCCCCTTTCATCTACTCTTTCTTACACTAACCTGTCACCCTCTCAAAGAAATTTCTCCATTGCACTCTCTGTTCACAAGGAACTTGATACCTATGCTCAGGCCACTTTAGATCCTAAATGGCAAGAGGCAATGCAAGCCGAGTTTGATGCTTTGCAAGCTAATAATACCTGGGTTATGACTCCTCTTCCTCCTGGCAAGGTTCCCATAGGGTGTAAATGGGTTTTTAAGATTAAACTCAAATCAGATGGGTCAATTGAGAGGTATAAGACAAGATTAGTTGCCAAGGGGTATACTCAAACTGAAGGGGTTGATTTCTATAAGACGTTTTCTCCTGTTGTGAAGTTTACCACAGTTAGGACCCTACTTGCTCTTGTTGCCATTCAAAGTTGGCGTCTTACTCAATTAGATGTCAACAATGCTTTCCTCCATGGTGACTTACATGAGGAAGTTTACATTGTTCCTCCACCTGGTTTTGGCAATAAAGGGGAGGTGTGCAAGCTTACCAAGTCCTTGTATGGTCTTAAACAGGCTAGTAGGCAACTGTTTGCTAAACTATCTTCAACCATCATTGATCATGGCATTGTTCAATCAAAGTCAAATTATTCTGTGTTTACTAGAGTTCAAAAGGGTTCCATTATCATATTGTTAGTCTATATTGATGATATATTGATAGCAAGCAATGATGTGGATGCTGTGAATACTTTTAAACAGTTTTTGGACAATAAGTTTAAGCTTAAAGATCTTGGTACCTTGAAGTTCTTCTTAGGGCTGGAAGTGGCAATAACTACTAGAGGAATATCTTTGTGCCAAAGAAAGTTCACCCTTAAGTTGCTATTAGACATAGGGTTATTGGCTTGCAAACCCTCAAATGTTCCTATGGATCAATTAGTCAAGCTTAGCTGTTCAAGTGGAGATAGTGTACCTAATCCTTCCCTGTATAGAAGGTCGATAGGCAAACTTCTCTATTTGACACTTACACGACCAGACATTAGTTATTCTGTTCACAAGTTAAGTCAGTTCATGAGTGCTTCTAAAATGCCACATCTTCAAGTAGCCTACAAGATTTTAAGTACTTGAAGAAGGCACCAGGACAAGGTCTTTTCCTATCTGCACAATTTGAACTGAAGCTGAAGTGTTATTGTGATGCGGATTGGGCTACTTGTATTGACACCAGAAGGTCAATCTCTAGTTTTTGTATCTTCTTAGGTGAATCCTTGATTTCATGGAAATGTAAGAAGCAGCAGGTAGTTTCAAGATTTTCAACAGAATCAAAATATAGAGCTATGGCTTGTGTGACTAGTGAGATAGTTTGGCTAATTACTTTGCTTGATACTTTTGGTCATACACACAAAGGACCAGCTTCTCTCTACTGTGATAGCAAGGCAGCACTCTACATTGCTGCAAATCCTGTATTCCATGACAGGACCAAGCATATAGAGATTGATTGTCACTTCATTAGGGAAAAGATTGAAAACAGAGTGATCAAGACCTTCCATGTGCCTACAAGACATCAGCTAGCTGATTTGTTTACTAAACCTGTCCACCAAAAGCAATTCTTGTTTCTTTTATCCAAGATGAACCTAATCAACATCTACAGTTCATCTTGATGGGGAGTATTAGATGTTAGACTATTATTCATCAATATAGGCTTACTATAACTTTGTAAATATGCTGCCAAGACCTCTTTTGAAAATATGCCTTGCTAGGAAGACAACTTTACCAAAACTGGAAGAAGGTAGGTGAGAACCATCCGATGCATGCTAGAGAATAAAGACAAAGAGAATTAATGAGAGACAGAAAGAGAGACAGAGGAAGTTGTTCCGGCCGGTTTACCCAAAAAGACAGAAGTTTGTCTCAGAGCCAAGGTAGTGGGATTTAACCCACTACTAGCAGCCAGAAGGTAGTGGAATTAAACCCACCTACACATAGCCAAAACGGTATGTTGTGGGTATTGGCTAAATGCCCATGACAGACAAAATGGTTGGTAAAAAACAAGGGTAAAAAAGGAAAATCACCTAGGCTTGATCTTGGGAATAAAAGGAACAGTACCCATAAATGTGGGAACTACAACAAGAAGAATGAGAGAAAGGGGAAGAGTAGGAACAACAATAAGAGTAAGCTGGGCAATCAGAAAAGTAAAAGGAAATAGTGAAAGAAGAGAAAGAAACACTTGAGAGAAAAAGAGAGAGTATACATGGCAAGAGAGTATAGCATGCATCACTAGGGTTCCTTTCCCTCACTCAAACATAAAACCACACTCTCTGCAATCTCTTATGGATGGCTATTTTGACTCGCATTCCAAACCACTCAACTTTGTAGTCTAATCAGGTAACAAGGTTGTGTGAGTTGGAGTTAAGCTATTTTAGTCAATATCCTGCTGAGAACGTCTTTTCTTTGGATTCATGATTATGTTGGCAGAAACTTTATTTTGTTTACTAACACGTGTATTAGTATGTTTAGCTTTATGTAATTTTGTCATACGTATTTATATAAACTAGTCGCTAATTGTGTACGAAAATTTAAACAATTCTTTGTTTTTTCATCTTTCATTTCACATTAGGATTCCTATCCTTGATATGAAACATTAAATTACAAAATGGAAAATATAAATCAAACTTAAATTAAAATTAAAATTAGGATTTCAATCCTTTACATCCTCAAATATCCAATAAATGCTAAAATATCAATTTCCAATAAATTGAATGACAACTTTAAAGTACTTTTTGTATCTTCTTCCATTGTTGTTCTTACATTCATTTGAAGTACCACTAATATAAGCTTGTCAATAAAATACGTTGTGAAATGTATTACGACATGCAGAAGTTAGATATCAAATATGTAATTTTGCTATATTAAAAAAAATGCACTTCTCAAGCTTAATTTTTTTGTCAGTTTCTATAACAGAGTCAAAAACTTTCTTAACTATGTGGAATTCCCTTCTAAACTTGAGATTATATTCATTTAATTATATTTGGAAAAAAAATGTTTTTCCATTCAGCTTCCATCAACTTCCATATACTTGAGAATCCCATCCTAGGCTCTACTTTCTCCAAGCCTGATCTCAGTGGTTTGCTTGGGCTTCTACTTTCCTGCAGCTTGTTGGGCTGCAATCTTCGGTCTTTCCTTAAGCCTCTTGAGTTTGATACGATCCTTCCACATTCGCTTTTCCAATTCTTTTGCTTCAATCTCTTCATCACTGGCTTACCCTTCTTAGGAATGGTACCATAGACAAAGCCGCAAGCTTTGCAAACTTCCATCAGCTTCAGCATATACTTGAGAATCTCATCTTGTGCTCTACTTCCTCTGAGCCTGATCTCAGTGGTCTGCTTGGGCTTCTGCTTCTTTGTAGCTTGTTGGGCTACAATCTTCGGTCTTTCCTTAAGCCTCTTGAGTTTGATACGATCCTTCCACATTCGCCTTATCCGCTATGTTGTCACACTTTAATTAAGTCATCAACTTCTAAATCCAAACTGTTGCCCAATGTGTCACCAACCAGCATAAGGTGGTTCATTGAATCAAATTACAACAACCCTCTAGTTGATGAGAAAAGCGCTTGGAAAAAAAAACAAAACAAAATCTTTAATCTTATTACTTATTTTGTTTCAATCTCCAAGCTATACAGCCACTCTAGGACTAAAACGAAAAGTTGTACCAGGCTCCCTAATAGCACAAGGTTCTATTACATTGAACATCAAAATCAATCCACAGTCAAAAACCCAAATTACTTTTCTATTCCTACCTTATCTTGAAAACCAAACAAAACATAATTATTGCTAAAAACTAATGAATTCACAAATATTGTGCCAAATAGCCCCTTTTCTTTATTCATTCAAACCCATCTTCTCGATGACCCCAAACCTATAAAAATCCCTAAAAAGTCTTAGATTACAACAATTCAAATATTAATATACAAGACCCAACATCCTATAATAGATTTATAAACAACCCCACATCTCAAAAAAAAAATTAATGTATAAAACCCCAATTCTCAGAATTTCCAAAAACTAAATCTTTTAAACAGATAGAAATGAATCAAACTCAAATTCTATAAAATTATTAAATTACACGTTAAATAGGTCCACAACAGAATCAATTCAAAGGACCAAATTAAGTTATACAACAATTTCAGTAGCCATAAAACAAAGTGGTTGACAAATGACAGCACAATTTATACTCTTACACTACATGTTCGTTGAAATCACACAGGATAAGACCCAACCCAAATACTTACACATAAAAATGACAGAAAATACTTACACATGCCTACACACATAGTCGTTGAAATCACACAGGAGAAGACCCAACCCAAAAATCTAGGCTCACATGATGCATGCAACGTAAATAAACTCAAAATCTATAAATTAATCCTTATCTACCAAAACAAAAATACTAGCGCAAGCCAAACAACCAGACAGTAGAGCAAGCTATGCATCATTCTGTACAGCATATTGCTGCAACCTCCAACCTCCATATACAACATAAAGACTGCTACTATTACAGCAAAGGAGAACCCAAATTATAGCAAAATCACCTGTACAAAACTATACAGATGAATCCAATCCATTCCATTACTTGGACTTAAGGGATATTAGAATTGAGACTCCAATTCCTACGTAAGACTCTATCAAGAATTGAGTCTTCATAAATGGGGCCACTCTCCACTCTATTAAGTAGAGTAGATGGAAAAATGAAATTGTAAAATAGTGGAATTAGAGACTTTTTTTTTTTTTTTTTTTGCTTTTGATAAACGGAATTACAGACATTACTTATCATGTGAAATGAACAAATCCAAGATGGGAAAAGGAAAAAAGAATAAGATACTTCCTACTTAACTTAGTCAAGGCAGCTAGGATAGGGAAAATGTTGTTTTCTTTATAATAACAAAATCCTTGCCCTGTAGAATTTTAAGTAGATTTTGGTGTTCTTTTATTATGCATACTTTATACCAAGAATAGCTTATTGCATCAGGAATTTGTAAAAAAAGATTTTTTTGTAGTCTATGAAACTTAGACTGTATGAGGTGTTTTTGAGTGTTTGAGTTTGGGCCAATGAAAATTTTACAGATCTAAAAAATTATGCATATGTTTCCTAAAACTTCCTAAGGATCTAAGTAGACCCTTAATATTGTCCAAGATTGTGTCACATAAATTCTCCCAATAATCTAAGCTAGAAAAATATATCATTGCATTAGTCTTGCA
Source organism: Quercus variabilis (assembly GCA_030445155.1). Taxonomy (NCBI): domain Eukaryota; kingdom Viridiplantae; phylum Streptophyta; class Magnoliopsida; order Fagales; family Fagaceae; genus Quercus; species Quercus variabilis. The sequence goes on along the minus strand of CP129448.1, from coordinate 475,783 downwards.
TTGTGTTATGCTGAGAAAGAAAATAATGACTTAGGCAAAAGGAGAAATTTAAATACCTGAACTTGTTTGCAGGTAAAAAAATTTCTTACCTCTCCCTAACTGGATAATCATCAAATAACCCTATAGGCACATTAATTCAAAATTTGGGAATTACACTTGGAAATAACACAGAGAAAAAAAAAATTATAAAAGAAAAGAGAGAGTAGAAGATGGACTAACTACATTGTTTTTGTATTACCATTGCGCAAACAAATCTGGAGCTTCTTTTATTTGGTTTGTCATCACATGCAGCTTTTGAATTTCGATCATTTGCAGCTGAAGAGAACAGAACATTCCATTTTATTGTTGCTTCTTAAAGTATAACGGGAAATTTAAGAGAGAAAAAAAAAACTGAAAGGGAATTTGGCAATCTTTGATAATTGTTTGGTTGATTCAATATGAGAAAACTTACGGCTGGGATCTGTCTTAGACCAATCTGCGCAGCTGGGGATGAATTTTAATAGTGTCATTACCAAAACATCAAATATGGGAAATTTTGGACCACTCTGATTCACTTTTTATTAAGGGATAATTACAATTTGCCCACCTGTGGTTTGACCCGATTTCTATGTGCCTACTTGTGGTTCAAAGTTTGATAGTTTGCCCACCTGTGCTTGTTATCGTTACCCAGCCGTAACCCACCTCTCCACTCTTCGTTACTCTAACACCAAATAAGTAAAAAAAAACATTCCAAAACGGATCAAAACTAATTATCACTCCTAGAACTCACTCTTACTCCCAAAACTCTCAAAACTTACTCACTCCTACAACAAGCATCGTTTGAGACTCTTAATTTCATATCCAAGCCAAGGAAGCAAGTTGCTAACAGTTGCTCCTCCTCTGTTTAGCTATGGGCTTCGATTCGCAAACTTTCCAATGGTACTGGGTTTTGACCGTGGGTGGGTTTTGATCGTGCATGTGCTTGGGTACCACCGTGGGTTATTGAACTTGGGTTTTGAGCTTGCGTGGTCCTCTGTTCAGCATTAGCAGGTAGATCAAAACCCTCTTTAGTTTTTAATTTTTGAAACCTAGGGTTTGAAATTGGGTTTTTTAATGTTTTTTATTCTTTCTTTGAATTTGAGTTTCTTAAACTATTCTTGATTCCATGTTTCTTCGAATTGGGTTTTTTTCTCCTTACTTTTGTTTCATGAAAGATTATAATAGTAGTTGTGTAACTAGTTGCTAATTTAATCACAATATGAAGTTGTTGAGTTGTTGTTTATATAAAGCCACTTTCTTTGATTATATTTTTATAACTTGTTTAATTTTTGTTGTTTATATACAACCTCTGTATGTGTGTGGAGAACAATGCAAATGTGAAGGACCACGGAACACAATGCAAATGTGAGGGACCACAATGCAAATGTGAGGGACCCATTTAATCTATCTATGGTTTTGTTAAGTTAATTTATCGATACATCTCTCTCATGCTAATTGCTTTCCTTCACATGTCAACTACTTTCAAATTTTCTAATACACTTTCTTGGTTGCCAGCCATATATCTAATGCTTATTGCATATGCATGTACAACTTCTCTAGATGCAATTTAAATGACCTTTTCTTAGCCAATAAAAAAAAATAAACAATGGGTGCCGCGTAGTTTCCATCACTGTCTTAATGTGCTAATATTGTATCATTATGAAGTTAAATGTCTATTTATTTTTATTGTCTCTGCCTTAGTTGTGAGCCTTGCACAATAAAAAATTTCTAATATGAAAGATCTCATATTCATGTCTACCAGTATTTTGACTGAACAAAAATTCTTTGTAACATAGTTGTAATGTAATGGTTGAGTCTTTGCAAAAGGATAATTATGGAGAACAATTAGGATACACCTGATGGAAGAAAAATGTGTAGTAGATCTAGTGGTAGAATATGATGCATTTAGTAGTCTAGCCTTTATGGTACCTTTGATTGTTGAAACCTTTGCAATGCATTAATGCTGGACTTCAATATGAGTTTATCTTACTTAATTTGATAAGTGTTAACAATGGTTTATGCTGTCACACATGCTGAAAATTTGAATTATGCCTCTTGTAACAGATTCGTTAGTTTATAAGCTTGTAACAAATTTTTGCTATGTCTTCATCAACTGGCAATGGCTCTACAACTAGTGGTTTCTACTGTGCTGAAGATGGTCATTTATGTACCATTGAGCATTGTGCCCTATGAACAAGTTGAAAAGTTGGTAACTATGGAAGAAGATTCCTCGGTTGTAGTCAATTTAATGTAAGAAACAATTACATTGTTGTATTTGAATTGAATTGAATTATTAATTGTGATTTATTGTGAATTGTGGAATTAATTTTTATAATTGTAATGATTATGTTGGTCCCAAATGTGGCTTCTTTCAGTGGGTGGATAACGAAACTTGTAAGAGTGACCGTGAAAGGATAAGTATGCTTGAGAATGAACTGCAGCTTGCAAATCAGAGAGAAATGATAACTAGGCAAATGGAAGAAAGATCTAACAGAAGGGAAAGAGAAACTCATGAGCTTTATGTAGAAGTTAGGGAGAAACTTAAGAGGGTTAAAGAGAGTGAGAGATTGTACAAGGTTGCACTAGTTTTGTCATGGTTATTTTTCATTTTTGTAATGTTGTTGTTGTGTTTTGCCTCAATGAACAACAATGTAAGGGTGAGGAACCTTAATCTACCATAATGCTTGGGGGGGGTGTTGAAATGTGATTAGGTAATTGAATTGTTATTGAATCTATCTCTTGAAATGGGGATGTTGAAATGTGATTGGGATGTTAAAATGTTATTGTATCTATCACCTGAAATGGAAAGTGTTGTTTTTGTGCAAATATTTTTTAGTATAATTTTTTTTTTTACTTCATTCTGTGATTGATATATATTGGCACAAAGTGTTATGTGGAAATGTTAATAATGGGAATGGAACTTGGAACTTGCCAATGATTAATAACCTTCCATAAAGCATTCTCATTTGGGTTTGTCAATTCACATTTTACTTTATGTTGGAAAGATTATGCATTGGCTGTATTATCTCTTTGTAAATTTCAGCAAATGTCTCTTTCAAGTAACAAGGATGCACATAGTCCTCCACTCTCTCCAGGTTCTTAACAATAGCAGAAATCCCATGTTTGCAAGGAAGTCCTGTCAAATCCCAAATCCTACAGCTGCATGCTTTCTTAGCCAAATCAACCATATGGCTCTCATGACTATTATCAACCTCATACATGAAGCTACCAGCTGGAGTAGCACTGAAAGGTATGGATTCATGTTTTAACTTCTCTGATTTGTCTTGAATATTAGGACAAACATTTCCAGTGTATTTTGCTATACCTTTCATCTTTTTGTATTGTTTGATCATCGGCCTAACTCTGATCCACTCCAACATTGCTAAAATTGGCTTATCCCTAACTTTTAAGATCATGGCATTAAAAGACTCACTCAAGTTATTAGCTAAACAGTCACACAAAGCTCTACTACTAAAGTGAGACTTAGACCATTGTGCAGGGTTGATGTCAGCAAGATACTCCCATGCCTTGACATCCAAATCCTTCATTTCCTACATTCTTCTCTCAAATTCCCTAATTGTTGTGGCTTCAGCACATCTCCATAGTACATCTTTCAACTCCAAGCTCTTATGATCTATTTTGAAATTATTATAGATATGCTTCACATAATACCTATGCTCACAAGTTGGGAACAGCATCTTAATTGCAGGTATAAGGCCCTAATTCATATACAAAACAAATCAAGTAAATATGTTGGTTAAACATGTTGAACTAAACTGAAGCATGTATTATTGAACTTTAAATATGTGGGTTAAATATGTTAGTACAATTGTAGGTCATACCTTCTGCTTATCAGTGATGAAGACCAGATTAAGTTGCTCTGGATTCCCAATGTCATCTGAAAATTGCTGTAGAAACCATACCCATGAATCTTTGTTCTCTTGCTCAATAACAGCAAATGCAACTGGGAAAATATTATCATTTGCATCTCTAGCTATGGCAGAAAGTATTTGCCCCCCAAATCTCCCTTTCAGGTGGCACCCATCTAAACCAATGATTGGTCTAAACCTCCCAAAAACCCAAGTTTTTGTGCATTATACCTGATATATATTCTCTTAAATTTGGGTTGTGCATTTTCATCTTCCATTTCAGTTTGCAAAATAACCCTACTTCCTTTATCATTCAATCTTATCATCTCTGCATAATCCCTAAGCTTCCCATATTGCAATTGTTCATCCCCAGTAAGCAAGTCAGTAGCTTTCCTTTTTGCCCTATACACTTGACTGTCAGATATGTCAATTTCAAGTGCTTGCTTCACATGATATTGAACAACAGCCACTTTCCAATTGGGATTTTTGTCAAACTCCTGCATAAACTTCTTTGCAACATAACTTGAAGTCACTTGACTGTGTTTGAAGGATCTAGGGCAGGTGCACTCTGGATTGAATGTTTTTATTTGGAATGTCAACTCCTCAGGTAGTTGAGATGCATAACACCTCCATCCACATTCATTTATGCAATAAACTGAAATCTTCTTCTTCTCATTCAGCTTGAACTTGATATCTACTGGCTTCTTTATAGCATATTCCCTCAATGCCTCCCTAAAGACCTTAGAGTTTGGAAACTTCATTCCTTTCTTTAACTCTGGTTTTCTCATGTCAGTTTGGACATTAAACTCAAGTTCTTTTGCAGCAGTAGCTGTTGCTGGCTGATTATCATCAGACCCCACTAGACTTTCCATGTCATCTTCAAGAGGTGGGTCAATCCATTCACCCTCTTCAAGAGGTGGGTCATTGTCAGCTGCAGTAGTCCTATATGGGGCTGCATGTGTAGATGGCTCATCATCTCTTTCTGGGGTTGCATGTGTAGATGGCCCATCATCTCCTTCAGAGGGCCTATGTGGGGCTGCATGTGTAGATGGCCCATCATCTATATTCCCAAATACATCATCATCAAAATTTAGCCCCTCAAACCCTTCCTCTAACCAATCATCATCACTCTGACCTCCTTCAGCATCCACATTACCTCCCTCATGCAACACCACCACATCATCATCATCATTCTGACCCACCTCATGCACATCATCATCATTTGCTACTTCCTTATTACCAAATGGTTGTTCAACTACAAGTGGCTCCTTACCACCCTCAACATATAATGTTATCTTATTTGTAGGCCACATAGCATGAATCTCACACATATAAACTACATCATCATCTCCATTTATAAGCCTTAACCCTTGCTCCAAATTACCTCCAGGAATAAGATAATGATATCTACTTGTACTAACTGCCCCTACATCAGAACAAATACCTTGTATTTCAAAATAACTAAGTCTATCTGGGTCAACATTATCAACCAATGAAGTACTACCTCCTAAATATACCAAATCCGGGTTCCACACAAATTGCCCACCATGATGAATCTCAAAATTAAATGCCAAGTCAACCATCTGCATATAAAACACAACAGAATAAAGTATGAGATGGGCTTGCAACATGTATTTATATGAAAGGATCAATTATCTAATTCTATCATGTTGTCCAATTTCAATTAGTTTCAAGCTTATATCAGTTAGTTTCAAGCTTAATGCATCAGTGCATCAGTACTTGGCTGCATATATCAGTTAGTTCCAGAATGGCCCTATACAAACTAATGCATCAGTTAGTTCCATAAAAGTGCTCACAATACAAACAATTTCAAGCTTAATGCAATTTCAGTTAGTTTCAAGCTTATATCAATTAGTTTTAAGCTTAATGCATCAGTGCATCAGTACTTGAAACTAATATATGCAGCCAAGTACTGATGCACTAATGCATATAGCATATATCAGTTAGTTTCAAGCTTAATGCATCAGTGCGTCAGTACTTGGCTGCATATATCAGTTAGTTCCAAAATGGCCCTATACAAACTAATGCATCAGTTAGTTCCATAAAAATGCTCACAATACAAACAATTTCAAGCTTAATGCAATTTCAGTTAGTTTCAAGCTTATATCAATTAGTTTTAAACTTAATGCATCAGTGCATCAGTACTTGAAACTAATATATGCAGCCAAGTACTGATGCACTAATGCATATAGCATATATCAGTTAGTTTCAAGCTTAATGCATCAGTGCGTCAGTACTTGGCTGCATATATCAGTTAGTTCCAGAATGGCCCTATACAAACTAATGCATCAGTTAGTTCCATAAAAGTGCTCACAATACAAACAATTTCAAGCTTAATGCAATTTCAGTTAGTTTCAAGCTTATATCAGTTAGTTTTAAGCTTAATGCATCAGTGCATCAATACTTGAAACTAATATATACAGCCAAGTACTGATGCACTGATGCATATAGCATATATCAGTTAGTTTCAAGCTTAATGCATCAGTGCATCAGTACTTGGCTGCATATATCAGTTAGTTCCAGAATGACCCTATACAAACTAATGCATCAGTTAGTTCCATAAAAGTGCTCACAATACAAACAATTTCAAGCTTAATGCAATTTCAGTTAGTTTCAAGCTTATATCAGTTAGTTTTAAGCTTAATGCATTAGTGCATCAGTACTTGAAGCTAATATATGCAGCCAAGTACTGATGCACTGATGCATATAGCATATATCAGTTTGCATCAGTGCATATTAATTGCTATAGGGCCCTATATTAATGGCCCTATAGCATATACAATTTGAAGCTTAATTTGAACCTTAATGCATCAGTGCTCACAATCTAATTCTACATACATATATACAAATAACATTCCACAAAAACAATTAAACATTCAAAGTAGCCATAGCTTAATGTACCAGTGCATCAGTACTTGAAACTAATATATGCAGCCAAATACTGATGCACTGATGCATATAGCATATATCAATTTGCATCAGTGCATATTAATTGCTATAGGGCCCTATATTAATGGCCCTATAGCATATACAATTTGAAGCTTAATTTCAAGCTTAATGTATCAGTGCTCACAATCTAATTCTACATAAATATTATCTAAAGTCCTTCAAAACACATACCAAAATCTAATTCAGTGCTCACAATCTAATTCAGTGCTCCCTATCAGTGCTCACAATCTAATTCAGTGCTCACAATTTAATTTCAAGCCATATTATCTAAAGTCCTTCAAAACACATACCAAAATCAAAAAAACACACACACAGCTGGCCATTTCAGAATCTTCAATTCTATGTGGCAACTTGGCCTCAAGCAATATATCAAGTGTCACTTATCAAAAATAAATAAATCAAGTGTCATATTAACAGAGTCCAAAAACAAAGTTTCTTCAGCTGTAAAAATGAGGAGCAATTGTAGACAAAAAATTGGGTTTTTGCTCGGAAATTTCTTTAGCTGGGAAATTTCTCCGATGATGTAAATAAACAAATTTGGGTTTGTGCTTAATTAATCAATCAGTTCCATGGTTCAAGTGTCATATTAACAGAGTCCAAAAACAAAGTTTCTTCAACTGTAAAAATGAGGAGCAACTGTATAAAAAAAAAAAAAAAAAAAAGGGTTTTTGCTTAACCAGTTCCATGGTTAAGTAGGAACCGAATTTGGAAAAAAGAATTTTAAATAAAACCCAATTTGGAAGAAGAAATTTTAAAACCAAATTTAGAACCCTAGATTTCAAAGATTAAAAAAGCAAAAAGGGTTTTAATCTACCTACAATGGCTGAACAGAGAAGTGATGTCGCGGAAGCCTGAAGAGAAAGCACACACGATGCTCTCTTTGATGGACAGAAACTAAACTGTTAGTTTCTGGGTAGTAAACCTCGAATCCACGAGGGGTTCCTTGAATCCACAAGGTAATAGGTCTGGAATCCACCAGAGAACACAAAAGACACAAGTCTGAATTTTATTGCTAATAAACTATGAAAAAAATGTTTACAGACTTAGGAGCCTATTTAAGGGCTCTTTAAAACTTGACAGACATGAAAATATAATCTGAAATAACTCCTAATTGATACATAACCATAATAGAAATCAAATTTGACCTAAAAAGCATTAAATGCACCTAAAAACAAGGAAATAAATCACCTAAACCTAAAATAACGTTTTTTTTACATAAAAATACCAAAAATAATAAATTACAATAATTAAATAATAAATTGTGTCCTACATCAGACCCCTCCACTTGAAACAAACTCGTCCCCGAGTTCATCTTTGAAATCTGGAATCTCCTATGCCAAGAGAACAAATATGTTGAATACTTCATCTTCTTTGTCTTCTTGCCAAACTTGAAAGTCATTAATTGGGCAACTTGAACTTCTTCTCCCTTGATCTTCATATAATTGACAATATTCACCAAATAAGAGTCAATGATCAAATCAAATATTTCCACCCCAATAAAATCAATAAACTTTGTTTCGGTGTCTTCCAATAAAATAATAGGAGTTTGAATGTTGCAATCATCTAACTTGATTTCATCGAGATCGTTGACAACTTCCTCTATAATTTCTTCTTTAATGGTCTCTACTATCTCAACCTCAAGATCTTTCTCTATAATGGGGTCCTCATTAATCTCCTCCACAATCTTGATTTTAGGTTCTTCTTCTATAACAAGGCCTTCATTAATTTCCTCAAAAATATTTATATTTTCTTCTTTGACTTCTCCATATTCTTCAAGAACAATATTTTCTTTAACATATACTTCTTTGTTTAACGGTGGAATATTTGGCTCTTCAAAATAATTCAAGTATGAACTTTTTGGCCAATAATAATCTTGTATTGTATACGACAAGATTTCTTCACAATCCAAAGGATAAAATTTGATAGCAAGCATCTTTTTCATCCTTGGCCACGATTGAATTTTATCTTTACCTTGTCGAATTCTATCAGATTGTACTTGTTCCCACCAACGTAAGGCATACTTACTAAGTTTATACAAAGCAAGTCCAACTTTTCTCTCATAACAAATATTCTCATAGTCAAATAAATCCTCTAGATCAAGTAACCAATCAAGAAAATCTTATTTTAAAAAATAACCATTAAAAATTGCAATTCTCTTATAAGGTCTATATGAAATTTGCTTACCAATAGGTTGCCCGTGAGTTATGTCTCCGCTGCAGTTATCCCTATTGTTTCCATTCTTCAACGGCGCCATCCTAGCATAGATATTTGTGAGTGCTTGTTGTACGTCACGTAATACTTGCTAAGTTATTCGTCGTTGTTGTGGTGGTGGTTGCCGTCTCGTCGGTTAGCAATCAGACCAGGGTAAGTCAAGGCTCTGATACTAATTGATGTTGCGGAAGCCTGAAGAGAAAGTACACACAATGCTCTTTTTGATGGACAGAAACTAAACTGTTAGTTCCTGAGTAATAAATCTCGAATCCACGAGGGGTTCCTTGAATCCACAAGGTGATAGGTCTGGAATCCACCAGAGAATACAAAAGACACAAGTCTGAATTTTATTGCTAATAAACTATGAAAAAAACGTTTACAGACTTAGGAGCCTATTTAAGGGCTCTTTAAAACTTGACAGACAAGAAAATATAATCTGGAATAACTCCTAATTGATACATAACCATAATAAGAATCAAATTTGACCTAAAAAGCATTAAATGCACCTAAAAACAAGGAAATAAATCACCTAAACCTAAAATAACGTTTTTTTTACATAAAAATACCAAAAATAATAAATTACAATAATTAAATAATAAATTGTGTCCTACATCAAGAAGCAATAATCTTGATCTTCCTCGGCTCGGCTCGGTTTGCATGCACGATCAAATCCCAGTAACCTCAAGTGCAGTGAAGCACATTGCACAATGGGAGTAAGTGAGTCTTGTTGCCACAGCTGAACAGAGGAGCTGTCTTCCTCGGCTCAATTTGCATGCACGATGGGAGTGAGTGAGTGAGTGACTTTTGGGAGTGATAGTGTGTGATTTTTGGTGAGCAAGCCGAATGGAGTTTTGGGAGTGAGAGTGAGTTTTGAGAGTGTTTGATCTGAGTGGGAGTGAGTTTTTTACCTATTTTTGTGTTAGAGTAACGGTGAGGGATAGGTGGGCACATGGCGCATAAACGGTAACAAGCACAGATGGGCAAAGTGTCAAACTTTGAACTATAGGTAGGCACATAGAAATCGGGTCAAACCACAGGTGGACAAATTGTAATTATCCCTTTTATTAATTTGGGGCAACCCCTCATATCATATGGGAAATAAGTCTACATGAACTGTTTAGCCTCTCTCTTTAAACAATATCTACATAAACCCATATATGACCCACAACACAAAAGAGTTAGAACTCCAACTAAAATACCCAGTTGGCAAGAGCTATCCCATATGTTAACCAAACCAAATTGTTGAGGTATCCACACAACAGCACTACACGAAGAAATCATAATCACACTAACCCATATACGACCCACAATACAAAAGAGGTAGAGCTCCAATTAAAAAACACAGCAATCAAAAATTCAACATCCTTAAAAAAATCAAATACAAAGAAAAATCAACGTAACAATCATCCATATCAGAGCATGAAAGAGGCAGTAAAAAATTTTTAAAAGAAAAAAAAAATTCAATCAAAATAATATAATCCTTACATTGAATAATTATGCAGGGCAGTCACAAGAATAGAGCACAAATACCTGAACTGTATCATCCACCTTTTGTTAGTATTAATATATTATGAGGAGAGGAAGAGATAAAAGAGGGAAGACAGAGAGACTGCTGTTATAGGTTGGCGTTAGCAAAAGCTGAAGGGTTGTCGTTGAGGAATTGAAACCGCTGAAAAATTAACACTGATGAAGGGTTGCCGTTTAAAAGGTAGGGAGACAGAAATCATGAAACACAGTAAACCAAAAGGTGAGGAGACAAAAGGGCATTTGAAACCGTGATACATGCTGGGGCTTGGGCTTGGGCTTGAGCTTTATTGTGGAATTAAAGCTATAAAGATTGGGCTTTATAGTGGAGATAAAACAGAATTATTTTCATTTTTTTAGTATTTTAAAATTTAGGAAAATTATTTTAAAATTATAGGAGAAATTCAAGAAAAAAGATAGTAATGATATGGTTGCTGACATGGCTCAATATGAGCGTAGCAATATTAATTGCTACGCTTCAGCTTTTAGTATTATATAGATATAAATATAGATTGCAGTATCCTGCAGAAGATGTAACGGCCTAGGTTTTTTTTTTTTTTTTTTTTTTTTTTTTTTAAGTATGGTCAAACTTTTTGGAGACCCACGTGCCCACACCTACCCCACTTAATCCCCACCACACATCTCACAAATATCTCACTCTCTCTCTCTCTTTTGGTCGGCCATCACTCCCTTATTTTCTTCTCCTTTTTCATTTTCTCTCAACACAACACAAACACTTCTCTAACACTTCTCCTTTTTCACACCTTTTATTTGAGGTAAAATTTTCTAATCTTTTTGATGAGTTTTATTCTTTTGCTTGAAGTTATTTAAGCTAAGTTTTGATAATGACATTCATGTGATTTATGAGCTTTGAAAGTGATATTCATGTGTTTATATGTATGGGTATTGTCCTGGTGGATTTATTTGATAAGTGGGTTTATAGTTTTACAATGGTAATTATCTAAGTAATGAAGATTTGGGAGTTTCGGTTTTTTAATGTGAAATAAATGGTGAATATAATTTTTATTGATTATTTGGAGTTAGTTGAAGTTCTAAATTTGTTGTCTTTGAGGATATTTTGATTTTGCTTTCATAGGTCTCTTGATGATGTTGTGTAAATCTTATGGAAGCTAGTCATAATGTTGGAGATGATATTGAATGGGTTAACTTTATAAATTGGAGTCTATACCTTATGAATTAATTTGTTGAGAAACTTTGGAACTAGAAAATATTATTTGTGAGGCTAAATACTAAACTTGACTAATCAAGTGCTTATTTGGCAATTCCTAATTTGTAGTTAGATACAATTTCAAGTTTTATGCTTATTGTGATAGGTTTGCTTGATATTGTTTTGGTTCTAGCTAATCTCCTTTCAAACTTGGAGAGTTACGCTTTTTGCAGGTTGTAAGATAAGTAACTTTTTAATGGGATTTTTGGAAAATAACCATATTGCATAAATGATGTTTTTTTGGGGTCAAACACATTTTGAAAAATTATTTATAGAACTATGTTTTCTTATAAAGTGTAGTGTTGTGTTGTGACCCTACTATATATGATTATATATGAAAGTGCATTGTTTTTGGTATTGCATTTGGGTAAATGGATGAATTGTACATGGAAAATATAGTTCTATAAGTAATCTTTGATAAGGAATTCATTGACATGGAAAATATGAGCATCTTTGATTTAATCTTTGATAAGGAATTCATTGATTTTATGGTATATTGGAAAATTCAAAGATGCTTATCTTGTCTTGTTATTTGGAAAATTGATAGAAAATCTTTTTGGACAAAGAATGAGGTTGAAAATCTTACAAGCTTTACGAAAGTTTTGATTGTTTAAGGTTTTTCTGAAACTACCTGAATATAAACTATGTATTTGACATGAAATGTAACTTGTGAGCTTTATGTGGTTTTTATGCCATGTGTGATTTCCCGATGATCACTCGATTTGATTTTTGTAGTCTTTGTGACAACAGAATCAGATCCAGGTTAGTGCCCTTTCTCTTTAGATGACGCATTCTTCCCTGCTGCCCATAGGGGGAAGAAGGTAGGTCCTTGATATTGTGTGGATGAGGCTGCTGTCCATGGGGCCAAAAGACCACATACAAAAAAGGTCCTATTTGACGCGTTCTCCCTACTGTCCATGGAGGGAGGGACAAAACTTTGAAGGTATGGGTGAGGCTGTTGCCCATGGGACTAAGAGACTGCATACTAGATTTTACCTTATGTTAGATTTTATGGCTTTGGAATTATATAGTTAGTGCTCACAGGTTATAATATATAGTTTCAAGGTATTTACTTTGAAGAACTTTGTGTTTCATTATTTAATCATTTTTGTTATATTATTATTATTGCAAATGAAACTTGCATTTCCCCCACTCCCATTAATTATGCTACTTACTAGGCTCTATTTTGTCCCATTCTTTTACAAAAATTTTCAAAGTTGGCAATGATCGTTTTGAGACATGTTTTTGTGACTAGTAGTTAGACTACCTACTGATAGATTTTGAACTTTTGTGATGGAGATATTTAGATGATGTACATCATAAAGTAGACTTGACTCATTCTTTTGTATATTATAGTGGTTACAACTTTATTCCCATTGGTGGGACAAGTTGATGATATGTAATTATATTTATTCAGACCTTTATTCTTTTGTGACCAATAGTCGTTGTAATTATTGTATAGAGCTTTAACTTACTTGGGGAGTGTTGTTAATGAAATCTACAGGTGACTTGGAGAGTGTTGTAATTATTGTGATAATTCTTGATGTTGGTACTTGATATGAATTATTTGGATTGGATTGCCAAAAATGAAAAATCTACAGGTACCTTTGAGATGTTTTTCTCATGCTTTGGACCCTTTTGGGTTCGGGGTGTGAAAGATACTTTCAATTTATCATTATTTCTGATGTCATTAATATTCATTACTGTTGCTGGCTCTATTTTGGACTAACTGTTATTCTACCACAAATTCATGTCTTGTTTGGAGTGCTTTGTCTTGTGTACAGACTGGTTCTAGGGGAATCCCACGGAGAGAGCTAGGCCCAACTCCCTTACCCTCTATAGAAATCCTTAGCCCAAAAACACAATAGCCATGGTTGCACTTATTTATGCATGGTTAAAGAAGAAAGAAGGCTTCATATTGGGAACTCAGTAACCATGGTTGCAAATATTTATGCAATTTTAACCAAAATCGATAATGGGATAGTACTAGCTGTGGAGGTGGTTTGGTTAAAAATAAAATAGTAAATTAGAAAGTACGCTTCGAAAGTTTGACATTACTTGAATTTTATACCTGAAGTTTACCTATATTAGCAAAAGGATCCACTCCATCAATATAATTGGATTTTAATTATTTTATTCCATAATTAAAATAATTGCACAAAATTGCAATCCCTTGATTGTCTCGAGGGTTTACTTTAGCTTTTTAAGAGCAATTGTTTAATGCACTTTAGAGCATTTCACAATGTTTAAGTTCCAATGCCTTTGTAATATTTACCTTGTGTGCTTGTTTATTTATAATAATTTTTTTTTTTTTTTTTTGGGTGGGGAAAATTTATCTATCTGAGATCAAGGACATTTTTTACCTTTGGTGCTGTTGAAAGAAGCAATGAAGGCTTGACTAGTGCATGAAAGCTTGAGAGATGGGGATTATAGATGAAATTTTTGAGGGAGACTCTCAGGTCGTGGTAAACTCTCTCTACTAGACATGACCACTCCTCCACTAAGCATCTCTAATAGCATTACATTTACGTGTACAGGTTCTTTACCACAACTCCAGCAGTTTGATAGGACTAACTCTCTTTCGTTTCACGGGATGGCAATAAGGCTGTGCATGGACTAGCTCAATATGCTAGAGGTCTTTCAAACTTTAGTGCTTGGATAGATGAAACACTATTTATTATTGAGCATTTGGTCACTAAGACGTACTGTTTTTATCCTCGTCTGAATAAAATAAAAAGGTGAATGATAAAGTTAGGTAGGATAGGATAACACAAGCATGATAAAAATTATCTCCAGTGTATTGCTTTCGAGTTTAAGTATATATAGGCACTTCACACTTGTCTAGCTTCCTTGCATGATGTAGGACATAATTTACTATTTAATTATTGTAATTTATTATTTTTGGTATTTTTATGTAAAAAAACGTTATTTTAGGTTTAGGTGATTTATTTCCTTGTTTTTAGGTGCATTTAATGCTTTTTAGGTCAAATTTGATTCCTGTTATGATTAGGTATCAATTAGGAGTTATTTTAGATTATATTTTCTTGTCTGTCAGGTTTTAAGGAGCCCTTAAATAGGCCCTTAAGTCTGTAAACGTTTTTCATAGACTATTATCAATAAACACAAACGTTTTGTCAAATTTTCTTCTGCTGGATTCCAATTTTATCTCCTTGTGGATTCAGGGAAAACCCCTCGTGGATTCGAGGTTTACTATCAGGAACTAACAGTTTAGTTTCTGTTCCATCAAGAGAGCATCGTGTGTGTTTTTCTCCAGGCTTCCGCGACATCAGTTGGTATCAGAGCCTTGACTTACCCTGGTCTGATTGCTAACCGGTGAGACGATAACCACCACCACAACAACGACAAACAACGTAGTGAATATTACGTGACGTACAACAAGCACTCACAAATATCTATACTAGGATGGCGTCGTTGAAGAATGGAAACAATAGGGATCTGCAGCGGAGACATAACTCATGGGCAACCTATTGGTAAGCAAATTTCATATAGACCTTATAAGAGAATTGCAAGTTTTAATGGTTATTTTTTAAAAGAAGATTTTCTTGATTGGTTACTTGATCTAGAGGATTTATTTGACTATGAGAATATTTGTTATGAGAGAAAAGTTGGACTTGCTTCGTAAACTTAGTAAGTATGCCTTATGTTGGTGGGAACGAGTACAATCTGATAGAATCCGATAAGGTAAAGACAAAATTCGATCATGGCCAAGGATGAAAAAGATGCTTGCTATCAAATTTTATCTTTTGAATTGTGAAGAAATCTTGTCGTATATAATACAAGATTATTATTGGCCAAGAAGTTCATACTTGAATTATTTTGAAGAGCCAAATATTCCACCGTTAAAGGAAAAATTACATGTTAAAGAAAATATCGTTCTTGAAGAATATGGAGAAGTCAAAGAAGAAAATATAGAGATTTCTGAGGAAATTAATGAAGGCCTTGTTATAGAAGAAGAACCTAGAATCAAGATTGTGGAGGAGATTAATGAGGACCCTATTATAGAGAAAGATCTTGAGGTTGGGATGGTAGAGAACATTAAAGAAGAAATTATAGAGGAAGTTGTCAATGATCTCGATAAAATCAAGTTAGATGATTGCAACATTCAAACTCCTATTATTTTATTGGGGGACACCAAAACAAAGTTTATTGATTTTATTGGGGTAGAAAGATTTGATTTGATCATTAACTCTTATTTGGTGAATATTGTCAATAACATGAAGATCAAGGGAGAAGAAGTTCAAGTTGCCCAATTAATGACTTTCAAGTTTGGCAAGAAGACAAAGAAGATGAAGTATTCAAAGTATTTGTTCTCTTGGCATGGGATATTTCAGATTTCAAAGATGAACTCGAGGACGAGTTTGTTTCAAGTGGAGGGGTCTGATGTAGGACACAATTTACTATTTAATTATTGTAATTTATTATTTTTTGTATTTTTATGTAAAAAAAGAAATGTTATTTTAGGTTTAGGTGATTTATTTCCTTGTTTTTAGGTGCATTTAATGCTTTTTAGGTCAAATTTGATTCCTGTTATGGTTAGGTATCAATGAGGAGTTATTTTAGATTATATTTTCTTGTCTGTCAAGTTTTAAGGAGCCCTTAAATAGGCCCTTAAGTCTGTAAACGTTTTTCATAGACTATTATCAATAAACACAGATGTTTTGTTAAATTTTCTTCTGATGGATTCCAGTTTTATCTCCTTGTAGATTCAGGGAAAACCCCTCGTGGATTCGAGGTTTACTACCAAGAACTAACAGTTTAGTTTCTGTTCCATCAAGAGAGCATCGTGTGTGCTTTTCTTCAAGCTTCCGCGACATCATTGCGTCTTTATAATTTATATTTTTTTTTTTTCGAAACATAAATCTCTTGTAACTAGTTTATTTCTTTTAAGGATGTTTTGTATATCCAGGGACTATATTCTAACGAAAAGATTGAAGGAATTTATTAAACTAGGATGTATTTTCACAGCTAAAAACTGGTATATTAGATATACTCAAAAATACAAAGAAGGAATTTATTAAACTGTGTGAAATTAGATGAAAGAAAGTTCACATGTTGAAATTATATAAATTAAAGAATGAGAATATTATGAGCAGATATTATTCTCATAATATTTTGAGTTAAAAAATTCCATTCCTCTTAGTGCTAATGTCAATTATGGTTAGCTATGCAATGGCAGATGCAACCAAAGATAGAATAGTGTGCAAAGCAACAGGTAGGGCTGGCTACATGTCTGCCTTGCGTTGGTGGTCAAGCAAAAGCACCTACACCCAAACTGTGGCACTGGTCTCAAACAAGTCCAAGGACAACAAGAAGCACTTGTGCATCATCATCAGAGATTGTAAGAGCATCCCCATTAGTATGTGCAAAGTTGTGCAAAGTGGAAAAAGTAATCGATTTTACACATTTTGAGCAAAAAAACACCCACATCAATGGGTGTAAAATTGTGCATAAATGCACAATTGCTATAGTAACCGTGCATATATGTATGTGAGTGAGAAACTATGCCTCCACTACTGCCGATCATCAAACCCTCACTCTCACCTATCTCCCTTTTCCTCAACTTCATCACATTTTCGCCGATTCTCTTTATCAGCGTTAGGATTCTGAGATTCTAGTCGAATTTGGCCGAAGAACATGGCGTCGGCATCGACTTCGACGAGAGCCGAAGGAGGCTCCGATCAACCTTTGCAACCGCAATAGAGGAGGATCATGCGTGAGAAAATACCCAGATTGAAGCAGTGAGAGAGAGAGAGGCCATAAGTGAGAAAATAACAAAAATGGTAAAAGAATGAATATTTTATTGAATAAATGTGTAGAATAGATTGACTGATATGAGTGTTTTGTAAAAATAAATGTGTAAAATAGAAAAAGTAGGTTTTAAATGTGCAAATTTACAAAAATTTTGCATCCACTAATGTGGATGCTGTAATGATCCTAAATTAAGACTACAAATTAATATAACACTTACTATCGGGCTTTCTTCCGTTTTCCATGCCCCTTCTAATCAAAGTGATAGTAGTCCTACCCCTAATCCTAGTGGTAATGTAAATACATGAGCCTTCTTTTTCATTTCAATTTAATTACTATTCTTTTGATATTGTAGAAAACTATTTAAATTTGTGGTAATTTCTTTGGCGACAGGTGGAGGGAATTCCACGAGTGCCAAAAGTGAGAGGACTAGTGGTCAAGACTAGAGACGGTTTGTAACGGAAATTGCCATTGGAGGGGCCCTAACATGGTGTTTCTTCAATTCACACATGTTCCTATAGGCACTTGGATTGTCACTCATCAATAACTTTGGCCTTGACCTTGATTGCTATTTCTGTTTTGTAATTGTTATACTTGTGTTATGTTTGTTTGTTTGTTTGTTTGTTTTTTTTTTTTTTTTTTTTTTTTTTTTTTTTTTTTTTTTCATTTATTAATACTCCCTACCTCTATTTATCCCAAAAATAAAAATAAAAACTTTCCAACTTTCCCTTTGTCTCAGCTTTTCCACAAGGGGTGTCATTAGAACTATGTTTTTCTTATAAATCATAAGGTTAGACATGTAAAATTAGTAATTTAAAAACTCCTAATTTTTAGCTAAATTATAAAAAATAAAAATATTTTTCTCCCACCTCCACATTTTTTTCTCATATTTGTTGTCAAGTACTAATACAACTTCTTCTTTTTGAAAAAAATATGAAAAAATAAAAACTGTTTTTTTCCCCCACAAACGTACCATTATTTTAATCACCAAACTATTCTTTTCTCACCTCCACATTTCTCTCTCACATTAATAGTCAAGTACTAATGCAACTTTTTCTTAAAATAAAAAATAAAATAAAACTGCCATAAGTAAAACGTGTAGACTCAAAAAATAAAAGCCCTCATTGCACGCTCAAAGTGGTGTGATGAGACTTGAATACTATAATGCATGTGGTTGTGGAATACAAGAACGAAAATTCACAGTTCCCCAACTTGGATCTATAATCAAAATTAGACAAAAAACACCAAAAGAAAACCGTGTTGGTACTAGGTTGTTCGAAATTGCAAGGCCCACTTGGAGTTGATTCAAGAAGGTCACGCAAGAGCTTAGCCCAAAAATTCTCTTGATGGGCTTTAAATGTGGCCCATGAATTTTTTAAGGGTTAAGGCCCATGGTTAAATTGCTAATGGAGATGATAATATTAGCCTTTTTCACAAAATATCAGCTTCCTTCTTTGGTGAAAGAGTTTACAACTGAGTTTTCCACACTGATTAGATCTTTTTCATATGTGAACTTAAAATGTCTGGCCTTCACCCTCATTTGTCTTTGATGATTAAAGTATAATTTTCAAAGGATAGCGATAGGAAGACAAAAATCTTACAGCAATTTATATATCTGTCATGTCTTTTTTGGCCTATTATGAATATGTACAATGCAGTGTTGTACATGTTTATTTAGTACATTCGATGGCTAAGCTCTTCAATTCTAGTCCATGGTTTCTTTTGGCTCTATGGTTTATCTGGGGAGAGCAATTAACCCTATCCACAGGAATTAAAGTTGGATTTATAGAATTCTTAGAGTATCATGTGAGAATTCATCATTGGGGGTTTTTTTGATGCATGACTACCTAGCATGCTAGCATTTACCATGGGAACAAACAATCACTAGTATAAAAGAGGTGCATTTTTCAAAGGTCTTATCTTCTTGAATCTATCTCATCCATTTCTTAAGTATCATACCATTAGAATCCCTTTAATGGACTCATTTTTCAAGAAATACAAGATTTAATAGTAAAGAACCATTGGTTAATTTGGTTTTAAACCATAGGTTCTCTCCAAAAAAAAATTAAGAAATGAATAAGCTATTATAATATCTTAATGACAGTTCCAAAACCCGCTCCTCTTAATAATAAAATTAAAAAAAAATCATAAAAATACTTCAAAAATTTTTTTATACACCAAACTTTAAATTATTATTATTTTTTTTTTAATTTCATACTACAAGAATTATATATTTGGATCTTGAAATTATAGATTAGATGATGTTGCCATTTTGTTTAATAAGAAATCAAAGTAGTAGATGATTGATTCATTCCATAATAAAAATAATTGCACAAAATTGCAATCCTTCAATTGACTCGAGGGTTTACTTTGCCTTTTTAAGAGCAATTGTTTAATGCACTTCAGAGCATGTCACTATGCTTACGTTTCAATGCCTTTGTAATACTTACCTTGTTTGTTTTTTTGGGGAAAAATAATGTATTGGAGATCAAGGATACTTTTAGCTATGGTAGTGTTGAAAAAAGCAATGAAAGATTGACTGGTGCATGATAAAATTGGGTAGGATTGGATGTCACAAGCAAGCTTCGCCAGTGCTGTCGAAATATTCAACAAAAGATTAGATATATTGGTGGTAGCTAATATGTACTTTCACAGCTAAAAACTGGTACTCCATGTTAGATATTGATCGAAAATTAATTTTACTGGTGGATAGTTGAACTGCAGTATTCGTGTAAAACATATAACAAATTGGTTGGGGAAATCAATCTTTTTTTTTTTTTTTTTTAATTACTACATGTAGGTAAAAGGTCATACATTTTTAAAAAGAGAAGCTAAAAATTAGTGGCTGCTTGTACCTTCATATGTCATGATAAATTCAGGTGGATTGGCAGTAACTTGTCCATGAATCATTCTAAGTTCTAACTCTTGTTTTATGTTTCTGCCCTCTCTTGGGTATAAGTTTGTCAAAATAGAGAATGTTGTGGTCCAAATTTCAACTCATGTCTAAAAGGAATTGAGGCCCAAACAGAACAGAGAGAATGCTGGCCCAAGAAGTGTAAAAGAAAAACAAAAATGAAGGGCAGGTAGGGGATGTATTGTGATGTTGATGCCATTAAAAATGATGCATAATACCATAATTTCAATCCAAATCTATAAAATATGAATATCTAAAAGTGTAATATTTATTGTTGTTACACTTATGTTGAACGGCCACATTTGTATAGTAGTTTGGTCCATTTTAGTTTCATTTGATACATTTTTGTCAACTTCTATTTATTTCGGTGTCCAGTTCAAAGAATGATAAATTTGAAATTTAAAATTTAAAATTTTTAGTAGTACCAAAAGAAATTAGGAAAATAAAATGCATTATAGAAATAATTAAAAGAATATGAAAAGCATCAAAAATAATAATTTTATATATTTGTAAAGATAGAAAGATAAAAATTACTTCTAGAAATTGTTTAATTTTTAGAGAGAACAAATTATCTACAATAAAATTTTAAGAATAAATTATACATTATACTATAATTTGGAAGTACATATAATAATTATGAAACTTGGCTCACCACATCATGTACTGACTTGTTGCGCTAGGTGGGGTTGGTGACTATGACCACAGGGAAACTACAGTGTTACTAGCAACTGTGACTAAAAAAAGACAAGATGCTTGGTAGATTTCATCTTGTGCGTTTATTAGAGGAATGGAATTTTAGTTACTTTTCTTGCAACCTACCACAATCATAGAATGCCACATCTAATTAGATAGCAATTTTTTTTTTTTTTTGATAAGATTAGATAGCAATTGTTGAGCTATCCTTAAAGAGTGTATATCATTCAATGTGGAATGTTTTCAACAAGTAGTGACTACTGAGGGCAAATGCAATGATACAAAATGGCAATAGCCTTACACCCAAGCACTTTGATACTTCCATTCCTTTTAGTGCTAATGTCAGTTATGGTTAGCTATACAATGGCAGATGCAGCCAAAGACAGAGGAATGTGCACAGCAACTAGCAATACTGGCTACATGTCTACCTTACGTTGGTGGTCAAGCAAAAGCACCTTCACTATATTGTTGCACTGGTCTTAAAAAAGTCCTAAAGGACAACAAGAAGTGCTCGTGTGTTATCATCAGAGATCGTAATGATCTTGAATTAGGACTACAGATTAATGTAACACTTGCTTTGGGCTTGCCTTTAGTTTGCCATGCCCTTGCTAAAGTCTCCTAGTGTTCCGATATGCATTTAGCTATAAGAGTTGTTTTGTTCTAACTAATAGATTTTTATGAAATTCAATGTAAGAAATGAATGATGAGTGCCATAGAGTTTTTTCGGTTTTACACTACTTTAAAAAAAAAAAAAAGGATAAATGTCACTAGAAGTGGCTAATATTTGACACACTAATTTGATCTGTTTGCTTGGTCATGGATGTAGCTCTTCTATACTTGGATCCTAATTCACCAGAAGCTCAAATTTTCTACCAATTGGGAAGGAGTTCTAATCAAAGTGATGGTAGTCCTGCTCCTACTCCTAATGGTAATGTAACCGATATACATAGGTCTTCTTTTTCATTTCAAATTCTTTTGATACTACAGAAAACTTCTTAAATTTGTGGGTAATTTATCTAGCTACAGGTGTAGGGAGTTCCACAAGTGCCAAAAGTGAGGGGAGTATTGGTCAAGACAAGAATGAAAGTTGTTATGGTCAAACGAGATAGCTTAGAATGGAGATTGTTATTCGCGGGGCCTTAAGATGGTATTTCATCAGTTCACACTTGTTCATATAGACACTTGGACTATTACTCTTCAGTAACGTTGGTCTTGACTACTGTTTTGTAATCATTATACTCATGATGTTCTTTTCATTTATTAATACTCCCTACCTCTATTTATCCCAAAATAATAATAAAACCCTTCCAACTCTCCCTTTGTCTCAACTTTTCCACAAGGGGTGTCATTTGAACTATGTTTTTCTTATAAATCTTCCCAATGAAGACCTATGAATCCAAGGATAAAGTATATCTATATGTACCTAGTACGAGAATAAAAAAGTCACAGATAAAATTGAACTCTAATCACCATCCTTGAAGTGAAGCTCAAAGGATGTTGCAAAAAAAAAAAAAAAAAAAAACAAAAGTGTAACTTTCTCAATTGTCTTACAAGAGAAATTTCTCCAATTTTTGTAGATAACATATATCTTATCCTTGATTAGATTGGGGAAAAAAACTTCTATGAGAATTTTGCTAAATTTCTGAAGATTCCATTTTTTTTTTCCTTGAGCTTTCAAGGTATTCATTTAGTTAGAATGATATCTAAATTGTTTTCTTTCTGCATCACTATCACAATGAAAGCCAACTTGTGCCCAAATAATTATTTGTGAATAATCTTATCAATAGAATGAAACTATTGTACACATATACTCAATTCCAGGATTCACTACTTCAAGGATCCTACCTAAGAACAAAAAATAACTACAAAAATAAAAATAAATGAAAAACATACATATTCAAATATCCAATCTGTGCCAAGACCATATTTACAAATTTTTTTGGAACCTCAACTGTTGGAAATATAATTACCTGATATTTTACAGGTTTCCCATTTTGAAATGTCTAGAACTCCATGGTATGGTAAGCAACCTTGAGAAAAAAGTGCAAAGACTTCATGGTATGGTAAGAAACCTTGAGAAATTGGTGCAAAGATGAAATCAAATGTCTTGTTTATGATTTTACAACACTCATCAAACAATCCTTTTGTTCATGGAACTCATCAAGTTAAGGAGTCCAAGAATCACTTGAGAAAGCCACATATTGTTGTAGAAAGCTGGCTATACAAATGTACTTGATAAAAGCCTGAAACACCTGCATTAAAATGATGCATCAGGTTCTACTATTACTATTAGTAGAAAACATAGCTCCAAAAAAATAAAGGATTTGTCTTGACTGCAATATTTATTCTTTAATGACAATAACAATAATTAATAGGTGCTTGATCACTATAAAGTATAGTTAGTGTTATAAAACATGTCAGAGGAAGAAATTTTTATTAGCTCAAACCAAACAACAATATTAAATCAACTTACTTACTTTGTTGTTTAGGTAACATATAGCAATATTTTCCTTATAAATATCAAGCAACTTTTCACAATAAAACCATGATGCTTGAAAATTATATTTTATTATAAAGCATGATCCCATAGTGATTTAGTTTTAGATAACAAATTGTGATACATGGTATTATCCATAGACATAACAGAAAATTGTAAGCTTATATATAAAAAGGAATTGAAGCAAAGGGAATACCTGTACAATGAGGTGATTCTTACGGCATGGTTACCGGATTCAATTCCCCAAGTAATATTACCTTGTGCCAATTTGACTCTATTTACACAACGGGAAAGAAAGCAAATCAAATACATTCCAATTGAAAATACAAAGATGGAATTTATTCAATTGTAAGAAATTAGATAAAAGAAAATTTCACATTATTTTTTTGCTTAACATGCAAAGATATAAATCAAAAAATGAGAATATCATGAGCAGATAAAGGGGGAAAGGAAAAGAAAAGAAAGGTGATAGTACCAGTGAGTGAGTTATTGAGTTGTTGAACAATTGCAGCACCCAAAAGCTTTAATTAAGTCCCACTTCTTAAGAGTAGGTTTCTTTGGTTCTTCATCTGAAACGAAAAACTAAAGATTCAAATATCCAATCAGTGCCAAGACCATATTTACAAATTTATTTGGAACTCAAACAGTTGAAAATAATATTACCTGATATTTTACAGTTTTCCTATCTCAAAATGTGTCTATAACTTCATGGTATGGTAAGCAACATTGAGAAATTAGAGCTAAGATGAAAGCAGATGTCTTGTGTATGATTTTACAAAATTCACCAAACAATCCTTTTGTTCACAGAACTAATCAAGTTAAGAAGTCTCTAAGTGCCAACAGGGCAAATACCATATGTGCTTACTCCTCTAGTTCTTAGGCAATGCATAGTGGGCAGGGCATTCCTGCAGGCATGCCAGGCGAAGATTCTGATCTTTGCTAGGATGTTGAGGTGCCACATCCTTTTCCAGAGTGGGGAGCGAGGATCATCTCTTGAGCTTTCACCCTCATTAGATGGATGAATGATTGGGAGTGCTACATAGCAAGCGCTTTTGATAGAGAATTCACCTTTCTTGCTTCCAATTCTTATGATTTGATCATCTGGGAGGGTGTAGCTGAGAGGGATGTTTAGGATGATGTCTTCTTCAAAGGTAGGACGATTCTTCTAACAACATCAACCTTCCAGCACTTTGCTTCTTCATCAATGAGTGCTGAGACTATGGGGAAATATCTTCAAATAACAATTCTGATGCATGCATAATAATACTTAGAAACAGATACAAGCATGACAAGCAAAAATTTACAAACTTTTGTACTAGAATACAAAAGCAACTGTTCAACCATTACTAATTCAGATACGTAGGCTACCTCTCACAGGAGTCATGAGTTTATTTACACACTGTCAAAGCAATTATCATGTATCTCAATGTAAGTATGGAATTAGAAAGCACTACATCACCTTATACATGGGTTATCATTTACTCTACACTTCTCATCATATTAGCACCTGAAATGGAACAAATCAAGAATAGATATTAGTACATAAACTGACAACAAGAAGCCATATGGAATGACAAACAATCTACAAGTAATCAGGTCTTAAAGAGGTGAAAGAAGAAACAAGGGGGAAATGACAAAAAGGAAGCTATGGATTGTTGTGAGAAACTGTCAACATAAATGTACATGATAAAAGCTTGAAACCGCACACATTAAAATGATGCAAAGTTCTGTTGCTAATACCTCTATAGAAAGGATTGCTTCACAAAAAAAAAAAAAAAAAAAAAAGTGCTAACTATATTATTTAGTCTGTCATAGCAACACCAATAATTAAAAGATTTTTGGATCTCTAGTTTTATAATATATGATAATTAGTGTTATGAAACATATGCCAGAGATTTTCTTTTTCTTTTTCTTTTCCAAGCAACCTATAATACAAAAATTGATAGTGAGAAAAATATAGTAGTTTGCTGTTTCGATAACATATAGGAATATTATAAGAATAGAAGGTGCTAGATTTTATTTCATTTTTGGATAATCAGGCAGAAATTTCATTGAAACTAAGCTAAAAACCAGCAACACAAATACAACAGCAAGTCTGAACCAGCAGACAGAGCAATAAGACAATTACAACTCAGGACCACAAAAGAACGACACTTTAGTACTCAACAACAGTAATACAAATACACCAGCAAGCCTGAACCTATCAGACACAGCACTAAACAAAAATTCCAACAAGGTGCTAGATTCATGTGATATTTCACAAGTGGCATATCTCTAATATAACTCCATGGCATGCCTAGCAACCTTACAAAATTAATCCAAACATGAAAAGAATGCCTTCTTCTTCTTTTTTTAAAGGAATGGCTTCAATATTGAGTAAAGGAACTCTCCAAGCAAACCTTGTTAAAAGAATTCTTACTGGTTGAGAAGTCCAAGAATTACTCACCATGAAATTAAGCTGTCCTTAAAAGCATGGTCTTCATTCATGGGAACATATTAGACCAATGTTTAAGAAATAAATTTAAAGTAGAATAAGTGAAAAAGTAAAAAATTTTCTACCATGCCATGCATATTGCCAAAAAATGAAGAGAAAGACAAATTAAAAAGAGAATGTAGAAAGTAATACTTTTTCTACCATATTTCAAGAAAAAGAAAATTCAAAAATTGAAACCTAATCTAGGAGGAAAGATTTAATTAGGTTAGGAAAGAGATAATTACAATTCATTTTCTTAGCTTCTGCATAATTTTTGTACCATGTAAATTTAGAAAAACATGCACTACTAAACTCTTGTCTGCTGTATTATCAATTATTCTCAGGCTTTTGCATATAGAACCCAATAACTAATAAACTCCCCATACTTGAAACCAAAGGGAAAAGCTAAGAGAGAACTAATCTGGTACTTAATAAATTTGAAGGGAACTGAGAATGGAGATGTATGCACCTGTAGACACACGGGTTAAATGAGCTAATTCCAGCAGCATGGTTGCAAGATTTAATTCTCCCTACAGTATTACCTTAATATCACCTTGAGCCAAATTCCTATTTAAACAATAGTTGAAGCACATCAAATACATCATCTCATCAAAGCAATTTGAGATGCAAAGATACAAATTATTAGAAAGAAGAAAATGATGAAGGAAAAATCACGTGTTTTTTTTTCTTAATATGCGAAAGTTTTAAATTAAAGAGCTAAAATCCTGTGCAGATAAAGGGTTAAAAAAAAATTTGAGATAATACAAGTGAGTTCAGTCTATTAAGCCTTGGTATCCATTCCAACATCCCATGACAACAAAGAGAGGAAGTTTGTGTTTAAAAGTATTAATCTTTCTCATTTAGGTGAACGGTCTCACCTTCACCTAGAAAGACAACTTTTGCCCAGAAAAGAATTTACCTATATAACATAATTGGAAATGTTTTATGAAAAAATGAAGAAAAAAGCCCAATTTGTGTAAAGACCTTATAATTTTACTTTGGAACTCAAATTGTTGAAAATAAAATCATTTGTTCTATTCTGTCTGATAGCTAGTTTTGTCTAGTATTCAATTTAAAAGCCATTAGAAAAATTAGGAACCCCTTTTCTTGAGAATAGAAGGTGATAGACTTCATATTATTTTATTTTTGGATAATCAAGAAGAAATTTCATTGAAACCAAGCCGAAAACCAGCAACACAAATACAACAAGTATGAACCTGTAGACAGAGCACTAAGACAATCACAACTCAGGACAACAAAAGATTGAAACTTTACAATAGCAATACAAATACACCAGCAAGCCTGAATCTATTAGACAGAGCACCAAACAAAAAATTCCAACAAGGTGTTAGATTCATGTGATATTTCACAGCGCCATATCTCTAATATAACTCCATGGTATGTTAAGCAACCTTAAGAAATTAATCAAAAGATGAAAGAAATGCCTTCTTTATTAAGTAACGGAACTCTCCAAGCAACCCTTGTTCAACGAAGACTTATTGGTTGAGAATTCCAAAAATCATTCACCATGAAATTAAGCTATCCTTAAAAGTAGGGAATACTTTGAGTGGTAACCCCAAGCTATGGCTTTCATCCATGATAACCTATAAGACCAGAGTTTGAGAAATAAACAAGTGAATAAGTGAGTGAAGTAATAAGTTTTCTACCATATTGCAAAAAGGAAAAAGTTTTGAGAGGAAATGAGGATCCATAGCTAACCTCAAAACTTCTTCTTGTTGCCTATCATATTGCCAGGAAAAAAAAAATATTAAAAAAAACCTCAAAAATTGAAGCCAAACCTATGAGGAAAGATTTAATATGATAAGGAATAAGATAGTTACCATTATTTTCTCCTAGTTTCTATGTAAACTTCGTATAGGCTAGTTTGGAAAAAAAAAACATTCACCCTTAAATTCTTGTCTGCTTTAGTATTCAATTCTCCTCAGGTTTTTGCATATTAAGCCCAATAAATGATAAACTCACCTGAAACCAAAGGATAAAGTTTTTTTTTTATGTATAAATTAAGCCAAAAGGTTAAAAGTTAAGAGAGAACGAGATCTGTATCTAATAAATTTGGTTCTGTAGTATACTTCCTGTATATTTGTACCTAGTCTTTTTGTTTAATAAAATACTTACTTCTTTACTGATAAAAAAAGTACTTTAGAAATTTGGAGGGCTATGAGAAACCTGTATGCACACTAAAGCTAAATCCTTCCAAAAGAAATTGCAATCTCTGGGATGTGAGCAGGTTAATGCACTCATGACCTATTTCCTCTTGCATTTTTCAAATAACTGAGAAAAGATATACAAAGTAGTTTCCAATCATTTGTTTCATATTATTTTGGTTCACAAGAATTAAATTCCTCCTCTTCCTCCCCCTTTCCAATTTAATAGATAAAGCTAAAATGTATTAAAAGAAGCACTATGTGCATGCATATCTTGTTTGCTATACGAACTGGTGAAACAGCTCCTACATTATTAGGGGAAGTATCATTGGAAATTTAGAGGGAAAAAAAGAACATGCAAAAATTATACCTAGAAATAGAATTAGACAGGAGAAGCAAAAGTTGCAAATCTAAAATACCAAAATATACAAAAGCAATAGTTAAACCATTACGATTTTAGATAAGTAGGCTTACCTTTCACATGAGTCTTGAGGCTATATGCAAACTATATGAAAGCAATCATCCCTGTATCTCAATGTACTTTGAGATTAGAAGCACTACAACACTTATACATGGGGCCTTATATTTACTCTCCACTTCTTGTCTTGTGTTGATGCATGTGAAATACAGTAAAACAAGAATTTATGTTAGTATGTAAATGGACAAGATCAAATGACAGACAATCATCAATCACACTCATATATTGAAGATTTGAAAGAAGAAACAAAATAAATAAGGACAAAGGACACTTGAGTGGGAGGTTAGGATATTGTATATAAGTTACCTCCATTGATGAATCACTTGAGAAAGCCACATATTGTTGTAGAAAGCTGGCTATATAAATGTACATGACAAAAGCCTGCAGCACCTGCATTAAAATGATGCATCAGGTTAAAAAAACAGTTCCACATGTAAACTAATAAAGTAGGTGATATAAAAGTTCACAAAAGTATTAATCCTTCTGGACTTATACTTGAAAAAATTTATAGACCTAGTTGTCCATAACAAAGAAATTACATACAGACACCTAACTTACCTTCTGAATTTCCACTTTGCTGCTGCAGGGACCTCAACTGGACATAACGCCTCCTGCTTCCAGCCAGTTAGAGCATCGAATGCATTGAAATGAATTTTGGTGATACTATCCACATGTTTAAGACTTAAACAACTCTCCCTGAAACCATCCCTAGCAAGTGAGAAGTCTGAAGCTTTTCTTCCCACCTGCAAGCACATAACATATCATGCTTAGGTGGTAACACATACTCATAGACCCCTAACATATATCATCAAACTTCTTCTGGCAGCATGAAGATCTCCAATTTTCCATTACTACCACCAAATAAGCCTTATTCCCAATTTTTTTTGGAGAGGCTGATTCCTCAACTCAAACACTCGACCTCTACCAAAAAAAATCCAAATTGGAAAAATATAATGTTGGTATACAAAGTCCATACATGTCAATGTACATTTGTTTTTTTATGTAAATTTTTGATCCCGGTGAAGGCAGCATATGATCCTATGTTCCTAGTATAATGACAATGTCAAGAGACTTTACCAATTTTCAATTTCCACATAACCACTCAAAAACTTCTCCTAACATTTTCATCACATTCAAGAAAACCTAACTAATCACCTCTTTTCAACTATATATAGCTAGCAATATAGTGAGAGAGAAAGCAAAATTCAATTTCCACAAGCTAAAATTAACACAACAACAACAGAATCATTATATGAAATGGTTCAGTTTATGCTCTGAGTTTAGTAATTAAAAGAGAGAGAGAGACTGACAGCTGGAGGTTGGAGGAGGTGAGAATGGGGAGCTTGCAAGTTTTGATCTCCCAGCCATGGATGCAGAGACCGTGGCGGCCGTTGGGCAAGGGTTCAGCACCGGCGGCTTTGAGTTCCCTCCCTTCCACTTCTACCATCCGTAGAAAAAATAGCTTAAAAAAAAGGAATCATCTTGACTGGAATATTTCTATAATCACAATAACAATAATTAATAGGTGGTTGATCTATATAAAGTATATTTGGTGTTATAAAACAGGTCAATGGATGATTTTTTTTTCTTTTTTTTATATAGCTCAAATCAACCAACAATATTAGTCAACAAAGTGAGAAAACTTAGTTCATTATTTTGGTAACATATATTAACATCTTCCTTTCTAAATATCAAGCTACATTTCAAAATAAAACCAGGATGCTTGAAAATTATATTTTACCATAAAGCATGATCCCATAGTGATTTGACTTAGATAACAAATTGTGATAAATGGCAAATCTGTAGACATAACAAAAAACTGGAAGCTTATATACATAAAGAGGAATTAAAGCAACAAAATACCTGTAGAATGAGCTGATTCCTATAATACTTGTAATGTTACCTTGTGCCAATTTTGACTCTGTTTACACAATGGGAAACAATGTACATCAAATATATCACCATATCAACCCGGTTGAAAATAAAAAGATGGAATTTATTGAAATGTAAGAAATTAGATAAAGGAAAAAGGAAAAGAAAAGAAAGGAGATAGTACTAGTGAGTGAGTTGTTGAACAAAAGCTTTAATTATGATGAGCAGGTTTGTTTGCTTCTTCATTTGGTTCTTCTTCATCTGAAATTTAATCACCAAGGCTGAAAAATTGTTTCACATCTGCAATATGGTTAGGTGGCAATCAGAGTCACTCTATATGTTATTTACCACAAAAGGAAAGAGCTTAACTTATAAGTCCAACAAGCTGTACAAATGAAACCAACAAACAATCGAAATCAAAGTTGGTGGCATACTTTTCCTCTAGAATTCATAATAAGTAGATGTTGTTAGTGCAATTTGAAAGTAATAGGAAACAAACATTTCCTTGCTTCCATGTAAATATGTAATCAAGCAAAAAATATATATTATCATATAATCAGTGGGTAGTTCAACTCATAAAATTCTTGCAGCTATTAAGGATATCCAACAAGGTGAATAAAAAATAAAAAATAAAACAAAAACTATTTGAAGAACTCCATTTGATACATTATATTTGCCAATCAATTTAAGACCAATATTTTTATTTAAATTTCAATATCCTACAGGTTACATGATATTATACTCTTTAATGCACAAAATCACCAAGCCGATTAATGCTACACTGAAGACTCAAGACAGATCAAGAAATAAAAATCTCTCTGGTCAAATGATATGTCCTAACAAAGACCAAGTAGCTAGATTCTTGTTGGGACTAAGATGTTGTCAATACTGAACTAAGAAAAATTTGCACCAAAGAGACTTGGGAAATGGTACGATAATAAAACCATGATGCTTGAAAATTATATTTTATTATAAAGCATGATCCAATGGTGATTTTACTTAGATAATAAATTGTGATACATGGGATTATCTGTAGACAACAACAAATTGGAAGCTTTATATAAAATGGAACTGAAGCAACAGAATACCTGTACAATGAGCTGATTCCTAAGGCATGGTTATCTGATTCAATTCTCCAAGTAATATTACTTTTGCCAATTTTGATTCTGTTACACAATGGGAAATGAAGCAAATCCAATACATCACCACATCAACCCAGTTGAAAATCCAAAGATGGAATTTAATAAAATCTAAGAAATTAATCTATGAGAAAATTATTAGCAGATAAAGAAAAGAAAGGAGATAGTACCAGTGAGTGAGTTGTTGTGTTGTTGAACAATTGCAGCACCCAAAAGCTTTAATTAAGTCCCAATTCTTACGAGCAGGTTTCTTTGCTTCTTCATTTGGTTCTTCTTCATCTGAAATTTAATCACCAAGAAATACAGACGTTGAGAGAGAACAATGGAGAAGAAGAATTGTGCATTTGGATTTTTTTTAATCGAAGGTAGACTTTTATATACCTGGCTCTTCTTCTTGCGTAGACAGCTCTCCTTCCAAATTGGGAATGTGAGAAATTTTATGCCAATCTTCCCTGATTTGCTTCTTGCATCTTTTCAGTAAGATGGGACATCGTCTAATGTCTAGTGTTTGCAAAGAGGTAAGGGCACCGAATCCTTCCGACAATGATTCCAAATTAGGGCAATCCCAAATATCAAGTGATTGAAGAGATTTAAGTTTGCAGATCCACTCTGGTATAGCTATCAAACTACGACAGTGCCAAATTTGGAGATTTTGTAGAGAGCTGACATATTGAAGTCCCATTGGGAGAGAGACCATTGAAAGGAAAAGGAAACGCAAAGAGAGAAGGGTCGTAAGTCCTTGCCATTCCATCTCATCCCAATCATTGAATAAATCAACCACCTCAGAGAACCCAACACGCAGATGTTGAAGTGCCGTAAGATATCACATGCCTTGAGGAAGAGGACATTTGTATAGAACTAGAGTACGGAGAGAAATGAGATTTGGTAGGCACTCCTCTGGCAAAGCTTCTTCTATTCTCATGTAACTTAATTTGGAGAGAGGGGCAACAATTGTAGAAGGAGAAGAAGAAGAAGAAGCGATTGATGGTAGATTCCCTGAAGTCTTGCTGTTTATCATCATCCTCTCCAATGACTGCTTCAAGCTACAGTTACTTAGGCTCAAACTTTCGAGATAAGGAAACAAAGGAAAGGAAGTCAGCTGAGGGGAACCCATAATATCTAAATCAGAAAGACAAGGAAATGAAGGAAGAGAATCCCTCCTTCCCCGCCACCATCCCTTTAAATTAGGGCAATTCCAAATCTTGAGTGTCTCCAAAGATGGGTAGAATAAAGAATCACTGTTATCTCTCTCTGAATCTGATATGTGCTCTAAAGAATCCAATTTGTACAAATCCATAATTTTTTTTTTTTTTTTTTTCGGTTTTACACTTTAAAAAAAAAAGGATAAATGTCACTAGAAGTGGCTAATATTTGACACACTAATTTGATTTGTTTGCTTGGTCATGGATGTAGTGCTTCTACACTTGGATCCTAATTCACCAGAAGCTCAAGTTTTCTACCAACTAGTCGCTAACCCGTGCGATGCACGGGTAACTTTTAGCTCAAAATGTTAAAATGTCCAAGTTTAAATATTTATCTAATTTTGATTATTTTAATTCATCTCCAATATGAAATGGAGAGAAAGTAATTAAACATCTCATATGACAAATTGTCATAATTTTAAACATCGTTAAAAATGAGAAACATTCAAATTTT
Organism: Quercus variabilis; assembly: GCA_030445155.1. Taxonomy (NCBI): domain Eukaryota; kingdom Viridiplantae; phylum Streptophyta; class Magnoliopsida; order Fagales; family Fagaceae; genus Quercus; species Quercus variabilis. Next base: position 442,307 of record CP129448.1, on the reverse strand, counting down.
ATATAATAATATATTACATAATCATAACGTGATATTACACAAATACAATTCCTTGGTAAATGTTAAGATAGATGACAACTATTTTATATTATCTGGAGTAAAATTTAGCCCCACAATTGTAGTGTATCACATAAAATTGGAACTACAACCATGTAAAAAGAGAAAATTAAAATTAGATATAATAACAAAATTCTTTTACACCACAATAGAACCAAGAGAATTATTATAATGCCTAATCCAATATGAGTATGAGCCTAGGAGTTGTACTCTACATTATTGCAAGGAAAAAAAAAATCTAGAATAAAGAACAAATAGAGAGCATATCTAATCAGTTAAGAAATCAAACAGACAAAATTCTAGTAGTGAGGAACAATTAAAATTGTAACATAAAAAATATAAAATAACACAACTTTACCGTCAATATGATTTCCCTACATCTACATCACACCCAATTACTCTATATTTTATTGGCTTTCATGGAAACTAAACCAAAAAAAAAAAAAAAAGAATAAATCAATTTGCTATGTTTCTTCATTCAATGTACTCAATCAAGTATTCTTGTGCCCAAAGTGAGATGCTCCTTGGACCATAATGGATGCTCTATAAATTCAGTCCATTGTTGATTTTTGGTTGCCAAATTCTCCACGCATTGCAGTAAAAATTTCTATGTCATTTGCTTTACTCAAACATGAATTCAATTACTCCCTTGAGATATAAAGAGTGAACCTTCTAAAGTCCAGGCCATAGTCTACAACTCTCCCAAATCTAACAGATTGTATAACATGCCAAAAAGATAACCAACTAAGAATAGAATAATATAGAAACAACGTAACAAACATGTTTATTAGTTTAGAGAGAAAAAGCAACGTACCATTCCATTGCAATGACCACCAATAACTTCTTCAAAATATTTTCACCTTTAAATTAAAAACAACAAAATTAAATGAAACCTTGATTATATAAGGTAGTCAAGTCAGGTCTATTATTAACCCATATTTGTCAAGTGTAACATTGGAACTATCAGATGACATATTCATTTACTTTTCTTTGTGTGAAGGCAATGCATATTCTGATTGCTAATTAATAGCATTATAGTGAGATTTGAGTTGAAGGTAAGGAAACATGTCTATGAAATAATAGGCAACTTCTGACTTTAGATTAAAATATAAACATAATTACATAATGCATAACTTGTCCAACAAACAACAAAGGAGCACTTCTCTTTGAAGGCAACCACACCCTCTGCTAGGTTTCACTTGGCGGTGGGAGTGAATAATTAGCATTATCATAATTCCCTGCAACCCAAACTCAAAAAAATAAGAGTTAGAGAAAAAAGGGACTCTCTCATATAATTGAAACACTTAATTTGGCTTAGGTATCATCACAAACACTTAGGGGTGATGAGTTTGGACTCTTTTCATATGCTATGCACTAAAGTTCTGGCTATTGTAGACAATAATCTGGGATGATGATAAACACCATTTCCCCTTGGTGAGATTCTGCTTATTTATATTTAACTCACATTATTGTCGGTGGAGGAAGTCACAATGACATCTAAAGACACATCACAAAAGCAAACAACAACAATATTACAACTCAAAAGAAAAACATAACAAACAAAAGATCCTAGAGAGTTAAGAAAAATTACATCTCAACACAAGCAATTAACAAAAAAATTACTAAATTTCATAATTTTGTTTTATCCACATAGCAAAAAATAACTTCTAGAGCCTATAAATATGGCCTCATACCAAAACTATCAACCAAATTATAGCACATGTTAGGATATAAATATCAAGCAACTGAGATGACCAAGTTTTTAGTGAAATAAAGTAGAAAAGTGCATTCATGACCAATTGGAAACCTAAGCAAACCTCAACTCCACAAAAATCATACTTTAAAATCAAGTTCTAATCTACTTCCAAACATATTTAAACAAATGATTAAATGCATTAAGTACTAATCAAATTAAATAAAAGATCAAAAGCATAGTAAATGTAACATCTCCTTAACAATTTAACCATTACAAACTCTCTATGAAATCCACATATCGAAGTGTAGGTGTCAAAAAGATCCCTAGATACACAATACTTAAGTGTGCGAGTTATGTTGAGTGCTTTATTCAAAGGTATAGAACTACAAAATCTCCATATAAATATAACTAAAACAATTTATTTATTTTTAATCCAATAACTAAAACAATTTCAACAATTAAAAAATTAAGAAATAGGCATTAATAGTTATCAATTCCACTATGAGACGACAAAAAAAGAGGGATTTTTTTTTTTTTTTTTTAATCAAGGTGATTAAAACTTGCCAAATCTTTTTGAATCAAATCTTGTCAATAAAAAACCTACAACTACTAATATTCCAACTTACAAACCTCAAAGGTGTGCCAATATTTCATAGTTTAATACCAGTGCCACATATTTCTTTGTTTGATTATGTTGGAATCTTAGAATTAAACAACAAATAAACCAATAAAATCAACATATATATATATACAAAATCCCAAAAGCAGCAAAACTACTGCAAACAAACCAAGCCAAGAAATCAATGACAACTCAAAAGGATTTTGTGAATACAACAGAAGGCCAAAATTTATATCAATATGGGAAAAAGAAAGAATTGAATCCAAAAATTATGTACCACCTGTCTAAAGAGAAATTTCATCAAATACATGGCAGGCAACCCTTTTCAAAATCCTCCAATTGTGCCCTTCTTTTTCTCATCTTTCTAAGTTTCTCAAACCAATTCTAAATTTTAAACCTTAATCAAAACCAATTCTAGGCTACATACGTAAATCAAAACTAAACAATTCATATCAAATTTTTTGAACATAAGAAAGTACCTTTAACTGATGTGTAGTCGGCGGTATTACGGTGGTGGGAGTTCTTGCAAGAAATAAAGTACAAAGAGCGGAATTGAAAAGAGAAGCCATTTTTCTGAGATTTTCGACCAAATAGAGAGAAATTGTTTCAAAGTTGTGCACAGAAAAATAAACTTCAGAAGAGAGTGAGAGAGAGAGAGAGAGAGAGAGAGAAAGGGAGAGAGGAGTAGCGTATAGAAACCAAGAGAGTAATGTCTTAGATTTTTTTTTTTTTTTTTTTTAAATTGTTTTTTATGGGTAGGAACATGAAACGGGTTTGTAACTCCTACCCAAAAGTTAGAACGTCGTATTCTTTTTTAGAAGAAGAATGGTTTTTTTTTTTTTGAGAAACTTTTGAGAAGTAAAACGGTATCTAATGAATCAGAACATTGTGTCTTTAAATTAATATAGGCTACTAAACAACAAAGTTACTAAGAATATCAAAACGTTTTGCAGAAACCATCGTACAAAAAGTCACTTCTTTTCATGTTTTTAAAATGTAAATGTGGCAGTAATTTATGCAGCCACATGATAGTGGAATTAAATTAATAAGAAGTGGGATTTATGGTGGAGATAGTGGTGGGAATTAAATTAATAAGAAGTGGGCTTTATAGTGGAGATAAGGATGAGATTTATTTTATATTTGTTAGTATTTAAAAATTGAAAAAAAACTAATTTTAAATTGTTGAACAATTACAAAAAATATGATGGAAATGACATGGCGTTGACATGGCTCAACGTAAGCGTAGCAACATTAAATACTACGCTTCAGCTTTTAGTAATATATAGATTGGGAAGGAGTTCTAATCAAAGTGATGGTAGTCTTGCTCCTAGACCTAGTGGTAATGTAACCAACATACATAAGTCTTCTTTTTCATTTCAATTTCTTTTGATACTGTAGAAAACTTCTTAAATTTGTGGGTAATTTGCTACTAATGTTTGGGGAGAATTAAGACTCAAGCTGCCTCTTTTACCTTACTCAATGGAGGAGTTTTAGGGGGTTGTGTGGGAGGTTAGGAACAGAAAGCCCGTGACTGACTGGGAGCTGTTTGTGGCCACGGCATGGGGATTATGGAATCAAAGGAACACGGTCAGGTTTGGGGGTCAGTGCAAAACTGCACTCAGACTTTGCCGTGATGTGGAGGAATATGTGAAGGAGTTTCGTCATGAAAATCCCCCCCCCCCCCCCGGTGTAAGCTCCTTAAACCCTTTACTCCCTCTTGGAAACCGCCAAAACAGGGCTGGTATAAAGCCAATGTGGATGGGGCTGTATGTAAGGAGAGGGGCAGCTGTGGTATGGGTGTAGTGATTAGAAATGCAGAGGGTCAGCTGATGGGGGCGATGAGTAAAAGGCTGGCTCTTCCCCTTAAGGCCTTGGAAACAGAAGCTATGGCAATGCAGGTGGGGATTCAATTTGCGTGGGATCTGGGTTTGATGGATGTTGTGTTTGAAAGCAACTCCTCGACAGTAATCTCAGCCCTTTTAAGCACTACTCCCCTACCTTGGTCAATTCAAAAGGTGATTGAAGGAACCAAGCAAAGTCTCAAGTGCTTCAATACTTGGTCTGCAGTCCATGTTCACCGCAGTGGGAATGTGACTACTCATCTCATGGCAAAAAATGCCATTACAGTGTTAGATAGTATTGTGTGGGTTGAGGATATCCCACCTGTTATAGCAATGCAGGTCTCAAAAGATGTATCAAGCTTGAATGCTGTTTAGTTTTAATGAAATCTTCCAAAGCTTCTAATAAAAAAAAAATATATATATATATATATATATATTTATCTAGTTACAGGTGTAGGGAGTTCCACGAGTGCCAAAAGTGAGGGGACTATTGGTCAAGACAAGAATGAAGGTTGTTATGGTTAGAAGAGAGAGTTTGGAATGGAGATTGTTATTGGCGGAGCCTTAACATGGTGTTTCATCGGTTCACACTTGTTCATATAGGCACTTGGACTGTCACTCTTCAGTAACTTTGGCCTTGATTGCTGTTTTGTAATCATTATACTTATGTTCTTTTCATTTATTAATACTCCCTACCTCTGTTTATCTCGAAATAATAATAAAACCCTTCCAACTCTCCCTTTGTCTCAGCTTTTCCACAAGGGGGTGTCATTTGAACTACGTTTTTCTTATAAATCTTCCCAATGAAGACCAATGAATCCAAGGATAAAGTATATCTATAAGTATCTAGTATCAGAATAAAAAAGTTACATATAACATTGAACTCTAATCGCTATCCTTGAAGTGAAGCTCAAAGGATGTTGCCAAAAAAAAAAACCAAAAAAGTAACTTTCTCAATTGTCTACAAGAGAAATATCTCCAATTTTTGTATATACCATATATCTTATCCTTGATTAGATTAGGGTAAAAAACTTCTATGAGAATTTTGCTAAATTTCTAAAGATTCCATTTTTTTTTTTTCCTTGAGCTTTCAAGGTATTCATTCAGTTACAAAGACATCTAAATTGTTTTCATTCGTTCTACATCACCATCACATTGAAAGCCAACTTGTGCCCAAATTATTATTTGTGTATAATCTTATCAATAGAATGAAACTTCTGTACACGTATACTCAATTCAAAGATTCACTACTACAAGGATCCTACCTAAGAACAAAACATAACTAAAAAAATAAAATAAATGAAAATCATACATATTCAAATATCCAATCTATGCCGAGACTATATTTACAAATATTTTTGGAACCTCAACTATTGGAAATATAATTACCTGATATTTTACAGGTTTCCTATTTCGAAATGTCTATAACTTCGTGGTATGGTAAACAACCTTGAGAAAAAGGTGCAAAGACTTCATGGTATGGTAAGCAACCTTGAGAAATTGGTGCAAAGATGAAATCAAATTTCTTGTTTATGATTTTACAACACACACCAACAATCCTTTTGTTCATGGAACTCATCAATTTAAGAAGTCCAAGAATCACTTGAGAAAGCCACATATTGTTGTAGAAAGCTGGCTATACAAATGTACTTGATAAAAGCCTGAAACACCTGCATTAAAATGATGCACCAAGTTCTACTATTACCATCAGTAGAAAACATAGTTTGTTGTTTAGGTAACATATAATAAGTTTTCCTTATAAATATCAAGCAACTTTTCACAATAAAACCATGATGCTTGAAAATTATATTTTATTATAAAGCATGATCCCATAGTGATTTAATTTTAGATAACAAATTGTGATACATGGTATTATCCATAGACATAACAAAAAATTGTAAGCTTATATATATAAAAAGGAATTGAAGCAAAGGGAATACCTGTGCAATGAGGTGATTCCTATGGCATGGTTACCAGATTCAATTCCCCAAGTAATATTACGTTGTGCCAATTTGACTCTATTTACACAACGAAAAAAAAAAAAAAAGCACATCAAATACATACCGAGTGAAAAAACAAAGATGGAATTTATTCAAATGTAAGAAATTAGATGAAAGAAAATTTCACATTATTTTTTTGCTTAACATGCAAAGATATAAGTCAAAGAATGGGAATATTATGAGTAGATAAAGGGGGAAAGGAAAAGAAAAGAAAGGTGATAGTACCAGTGAGTGAGTTATCGAGTTGTTGAACAATTGCAGCACCCAAAAGCTTTAATTAAGTCCCACTTCTTAAGAGTAGGTTTCTTTGGTTCTTCATCTGAAATGAAAAACATAAAGATTCAAATATCCAATCTATGCCAAGACCATATTTACAAATTTATTTGGAACTCAAACAGTTGGATATAATATTACCTGATATTTTACAGGTTTCCTATCTCAAAATGTGTCTATTACATCATGGTATGGTAAGCAACATTGAGAAATTAGAGCTAAGATGAAATCAAATGTCTTGTTTACGATTTTACAAAATTCACCAAACAATCCTTTTGTTCACGGAACAAATCAAGTTAAGAAGTCTCTAAGTGCCAATAGTCTTCATTTATGAGAACCTATTAGATCAACATTTAAGAAATAAATTTAGAGAATAAGTGAGAAAGTAACAAATTTTCTACCAATCCATGCTTCTTACCAAGAAAATGAAGAAGAGAAAGATAAATTAAAAAGAGAAGGTAGAAAGAAATACTTTTTCAACCATATTTGTGAGTGCCTGGAGGTGGGGCAGTCCAGCACAAAGCTGGGTTGGATTTCAGCTGAAATGCAGTTGATAAGGGCACCTTTGTGGTCCTTGATAGTTCTCCTAGCAGTTTCCCATATTTGGATGGGAAGTGATGAGGTTGACTCATGTACCATCTGATTCTGGTTGTACCAAATAGGCCTGGCTGTGACAAAAAAAGTTTCCAAGCCTTGAGTGGTGCCACTGAAATGCTATATCAGTAAAATCCCCAGAATTTGTCTCCTAATCCACTGGAAAGTTTAGACAACTGCTCCACACCTCTTTGGGAGTGTCACACTGCATGAGGGCATGCAGAGTACTTTCAGAGCACAAGTCACAAACAGGGCAAATACCATATGTGCTTACTCCTCTGGTTCTTAGGCAATGCATTGTAGGGAGGGCATTCATGCAGGCACGCCAGGCGAAGATTCTGATCTTTGCTGGAATGTTGAGATGCCACATCCTTTACGAGAGAGGGGAGCGAGGATCATCTCTTGAGCTTTCACCCTCATTAGATGGAGGAATTGTTGGAAGTGCTACATAGTAAGCGCTTTTGACAGAGAATTCACCTTTCTTGCTTCCAATTCATATGATTTGATCATCTGGGAGGGTGAAGCTGAGAGGGATGTTTAGGATGATGCCTGCTTCAAATGTAGGAAGGTTCTTCTAACAAAATCAACCTTCCAACACCTTCTGTCTTCATCAATGAGCGCCAAGACCATGGAGAAATATCTTCAAATACCAATTCTGAAGCATGCATAATAATACTTAGAAATAGTTACAAGCATGACAAGCAAAAATTTACAAACTTAATGTACTGGAATACAAAAGCAATTGTTCAACCATTACTAATTCAGATGTGTAGGCTACCTCTCACAGGAGTCATGAGTTTATTTACGTATTTTATCAAAGCAATTATCATGTATCTCAATGTAAGTATGGCATTAGAAAGCACTACATCACCTTAAACATGGGTTATCATTTACTCTACACTTCTCACCATATTAGCACATGAAATGGAACAAATTAAGAATAGATATTAGTACATAAACTGACAAAAAGAAGTCATATGGAATGAAAAACAATCTACAAGTAAATCAGGTCTTATAGAGGTGAAAGAAGAAACAAGGGGGAAATGACAAAAAAGACTCTAGAGAGATAAATTAGGATATCGTATGAGTTGCCTCTTTGGATGGTTCACTAAACGAAGCTATGGATTGCTGTGAGAAACTGCCAACATAAATGTACATGATAAAAGCTTGAAAGCGCACACGTTAAAATGATGCATCAAGTTCTGTTGCTAATATCTCTATAGAAAGGATTGCTTCACAAAAAAATAGTGCTAACTATATTACTTAGTCTGTCATCGCAACACCAATAATTAAAAGATTTTTGGATCTCTAGTTCTATAATATATGATAATGAGGGTTATGAAACATATGCCAGAGATTTCTTTTTCTTTTTCATTTTCTTTTTCTTTTCCCAGCAACCTATAATACAAAAATTGATAGTGAGAAAAATATAGTAGTTTGCAGTTTTGATAACATATAGGAATATTTATAAGAATAGTAGGTGCTAGATTTTATTTTATTTTTGGATAATCAGGCAGAAATTTCATTGAAACCAAGCTGAAAACCAGCAACACAAATACAACAGCAGGTCTGAACCAGCAGACAGAGCACTAAGACAATTACAACTCAGGACCACAAAAGAATGACACTTTAGTACTCTACAACGGCAATACAAATACACTAGCAAGCCGGAACCTATCAGACAGAGCACTAAACAAAAAATTCCAACAAGGTGCTAGATTCATGTGATATTTCACAGGTGTCATATCTCTAATATAACTCCATGGTATGCCAAGCAAACTTACAAAATTAATCCAAACATGAAAAGAATGCCGAATGCCTTCAATATTATGTAACGGAACTCTCCAAGCAAACCTGTCAAATGAATTCTTACTGGTTGAGAAGTCCAAGAATCACTCACCACGAAATTAAACTATCCTTAAAAACATGGTCTTCATTCATGGGAACCTATTAGACCAATGTTTAAGAAATAAATTTAAAGGAGAATAAGTGAAAAAGTAAAAAGTTATCTACCATGCCATGCATATTGTCAAAAAACAAAGAGAAGGATAAATTAAAAAAAAAAAAAAAAGAGAATGTAGAAAGTAATATTTTTTCTACCATATTTCAAGAAAAAGAAAATTCAAAAATTGAAACCTAATCTATGAGGAAAGATTTAATTAGGTTAGGAAAGAGAAAATTACCATTCTTTTTCTTAGTTTCTGCATAATTTTTGTACCAAGAAGATTTAGAAAAACATGCACTACTAAACTCTTGTCTGCTGTATTATCAATTATCCTCAGGCTTTTGCATATAGAAGTATAGAACCCAATAACAAATAAAGTCCCCATACCTGAAACCAAAGGGAAAAGCTAAGAGAGAACTAATCTAGTACTTAATAAATTTGAAGGGAACTGAGAATGGAGATGTGTGCACCTGTAGACACACGAATTAAACCCTTCTGAAATAAATTTTGAACCTTAGGATGTGAAAAGCTTAGTCTACTCTTGACAAATTCCACCTGGATTTTTTTTTTACTAAATAAGTGAGATAAGATATAAAAACAAAAAAAATAAAAAATAATAAGACAAAAATCCAGACAAATGGTTCACATTATTTTGGTTCATGAAAATCAAATTCCTCCTTTAAAATGAGAATTCATTAGGAATTATTTATTCTCTACCAGAAATATATTTTCCTTTCTTGCATCTTTTTAACTCAATATATAAAGTTAAACTATCTTCAAATAACAATTCTGATGAATGCATAATAATACATAGAAACAGACACAACCATGACAAGTAAAAAAATTCCAAACTTAATGTACTGGAATACCTAAGCATCTGTTAAACCATTAATAATTTAGATACGTAAGCTCACCTCTTGCAGGAGTCATGAGGTTATTTGCTTACTTTGTCAAAGTAATTATTCATGTATCTCAATGTAATTATGGAATTAGAAGCACTACATCACCTTATACATGGGTTATCATTTACTCTACACTTCTCATCATATTAGCATGTGAAATGGAACAAATCAAGAATAGACATTAGTACATAAACTGACAACAAGAAGTCATATGGAATGACAAACAATCTACAAGTACAAATCAAGTCTTAAAGAGGTGAAAGAAGAAACGAGGGGGAAATGACAAAAAGGACTAGAGATAGAAATTAGGATATTGTATGAGTTGCCTCTTTGGATGGTTCACTAAAGGAAGCTATGGATTTTTGTGAAAAACTGCCAACATAAATGTACATGATCAGAGCTTGAAGCACACACATTAAAATGATGCATGAAGTTCTATTGCTAATATCTCTGTAGAAAGGATTTCTTTACAAAAAAATAGTGCTAACTATATTATTTATTCTGTCATAGCAACACCAATAATTAAAATATTTTTGGATCTCTAGTTTTATAATATATGATAATTAGTGTTATGAAACAAATGCTAGAGATTTTTTTTTTTTTTGGTTGTTGTTGTTGTTCTTTTTCTTTCCCATGCAACCTATAATGTAAATATTGATAGTGAGAAAAATATAGTAGTTTGCTGTTTCGATAACATATAGGAACATTTTCCATATTATTGGAATTTATCAAATGATTTAAAAAATCGAGCTGTGTTTTCAAAGAAGACCAAACTACTAGAAAAAATTGCGAGTCATTATTATTATGATTTTGATTTGAAGATATAACAGCAAGTTTGGTGCTTACATATAAAAAGGATTTCAAGTAGCAAAATTCCTATACAATGAGCTAATTCCAGCAGCATGGTTTGAAGATTTAATTCTCCCTGGAATATTACCTCAATATCACCCTGAGCCAAATTTTACTCTGTTTAAACAGTAGTTGAAGCACATCAAATACATCATCCCATCAGCTCAATTTGAGAAACAAAGATGCAATTTATCAGAAAGAAGAAAATGATGAAGGAAAAGTCACATGTTTTTTTATTAATATGCAAAAGTCATAAATTAAAGATTGAAAATCCTAAGAGCAGATAAAGGGTAAAAAAAGGAAATGTGAAAAATACTAGTGAGTTCAATCAAATAAGCCTTGGTATCCATTCCAACATCACAGGACCACAAAGAGAGGAAGTTCATGTTTTAAAAGCATCGGTCTTTCTCATTTAGGTGAACAGTCTTGCCTTCACCTTGAAAGCCTTTTCTACCCAGAAGAGAATTTACTTATACAACATAATTGGAAATTTTTTACAAAAAATGAGGAAAAAGGGTTCAATTTGTGTAAAGACCTTATAATTTTACTTTGGAACTCAAATTGTTGGAAATAAAATCATTTGTTCCCTTCTATCTGATAGCTTCTGAAGTCTAGTATTCAATTTAAAAGCCATTAGAAAAGTTAGGAACTCCAGTTCTTGCGAATAGAAGGTGCTAGATTTTATTTTATTTTATTTTTGGATAATGAGGCAGAAATTTCATTGAAACCAAGACGAAAACCTGCAACACAAATACAACAGCAAATCTGAACCAGAAAACAGAGCACTAAGACAATTACAACTCAGGAAAACAAAAGAATGACACTTGACAACAGCAACACAAATATACCAGCAAGCATGAACCTATCAGGCAGAGCACTAAACAAAAAATTCCAACAAGGTGCTAGATTCATATGACATTTCACAGGTGCTATATCTCTAACATAACTCCATGGTATGCTAAGCAACCTTAAGAAATTAATCCAAAGATGAAAGGAATGCCTTCGTTATGAAGTAACAGAACTCTCCAAGCAATCCTTGTTTAATGAAGTCTTACTGGTTGAGAAGTCCAAGAATCACTCACCATGAAATTAAGCTATCCTTAAAAGCAGAGAATACTTTGAGTGGTAACACCAAGCTATAGCTTTCATCCATGATAACCTATCAGACCAAAGTTAGAGAAATAAAAAAGTGAATTAAGTGAGTGAAGTAATAAGTATTCTACCATGTTGCAAAAAAATGAAAAAGTTTTGAGAGGAAATGGGATCCATAGCTGACCTCAATATTTGTGACTAACACTTTGTTGCTGTTATGGCCTATCATATTGCAAGAAAAACAACAGAAATAAAGAACATTCACTCCAAGTTTCTGTGTGGAAAGAATTAATTAGGTAAGGAACGAGATAGTTACCATAATTCTGTCCAAGTTTCTGTGTAAATTTCGTATAGGCTAGTCGGAGGAAAAAAAAAAAAAAACAAACAAACATTCACTATTAACTCTTGCCTGCTTTAGAATTCAATTCTCCCCGGGATTTTGCATATAGAATCCAATAAATGATAAACTCATCAACCTGAAACCAAAGGATAAAATTAAGAGAGAACTAGATTAGTATTTGATAAATTTGGTTCTGTAGTAACTAGCTATGTATTCAGACCTTGTTTTTTAGTTTAATTAATACTTACATCTTTATTGAGAAACCTGTAGAAACACTGGAGTTATATCCTTCCAAAAGAAATTCCAATCTCTGGGATGGGATGTGAGCATCATGGTGCACTCTTGACCTGTATCCTCCTGCATTTTTCAAATATGTGAGAAAAGATATACAAACAAGTTTCCAATCATATGTTTCTTATTATTTTGGTTCACAAGAATTAAAATCCTCCTCTTCCTCTCCCTTTCCCATTCAACCGATAAAGCAGAATTTCTTCAAACAAGCACTATGATGCATGCATATCTCTTTTGTTATACAAACTAGTGAAATAGCTCCCGCATCACCAGGGAAATATCTTTGGATATTTAAAAGGAAAATAAAAATGTACAAAATATCAAACAGGAGAAGTAAAAGTTGCAAATCTAAGGTCCTAAAATACACAAAAGCAGTGGTTAAAATTTATAGCCATTATGATTTTAGATACGTTTGCTCACCTTTCATAGGAGTCTTGAGGCTATTTGCACACTTTATGAAAGCAATCATCCCTGTATCTTAATGTACTTTGAGATTAAAAGCACTACATCACTTATACATGGGGTCCTATATATTTACTCTTTACTTCTAGTCCTGTACCAGTGTATATGAAATATAATAAAATAAGAATTGATAATTCAGATCTTGAAGATGTGAAAGAAGAAACGAAGGAAAAAAAGGACAAAGAACACTGGAGAGGGAGGTTAGGATATTGTATAAGCTACCTCCAAAGATAATTCAGATAAGAAAGCCACTTAGTTGTAAAAAGCTGGCCATACAAATGTACATAATAAAAGCCTGAAACACCTGCATTAAAATGATGCATCAGGTTCTGCTCGTACTATTAGTAGAAAAAAATAGCTTAAAAAAAAAAGGATGTCCCGACTACAATAATTAGTTTGTAATGACAATAACAATAATTAATAGGTGCTTGATATTTGATGTTATAAATCATATCAGAGGTAGAATTCTTTTCTTTTAGCTCAAACCAACCAACAATATTAGAATCAACAAAGTGAGAAAAATTTTTGTTAGTTCGTTGTTTTGGTAACATTTTCCTTCTAAATATCAAGATACTTTTGAAAAATAAAACCCTAATGCTTAAAAATTATATTTTATTATAAAGCATGATGTCATAGTGATTTAACTTATCTAACAAATTGTGATACATGGTATTATCTGTAGACATAACAGAAAATTGGAAGGTTATATATATAAAAAGGAATTAAAGAACAGAATACCTGTACAATGAGCTGATTCCAATGGCTTGGTTATCAGATTCCAGTGCCGAATGCAACTTTTCCTTTATTCAATTCTCCTACTAATATTAGCTTTTGCCAATTTTGAATCTGTTTAAACAACGAGAAACAAAGTACATCAAATACATCACCTCTTCATCAACCCAGTTGAAAATACAAAGATGGAATTTATTTGAACGTAAGAAACTGGATGAAGGAAAATTGAGCAGATAAAGGGGGGAAAAGGAAAAGAAAAGAAAGTTGATATTACCAATGAGTGAGTTGTTGAGTTGTTTTAATCAAGTCCCAATTGCAGCACCCAAAGGTTTCATTTGGTTCTTCTTCATCTGAAATTTAATCACCAAGAAATACAAACGTTGAGAGAGAACAATGGAGAAGAAGAACTTTTGGATTTTTTTTTTTTTTTTTAATAATCCAAGGTTGGGAGTAAAATGGCAGACTTTTATATACCTGGCTCTTCTTCTTGCTGAGACAAATCTCCTTCTAAATTGGGAATGTGAGAAATTTTATGCCAATCTTCCCCGATTTGCTTCTTGCATCTTTTCAGTAAGATGGGACATCCTTCAATTTTTAGTGTTTGCAAAGAGGTAAGGCCACTGATTCCTTCTGGCAATGATTCCAATTTATGGCAAGCCACAATTTGTAGTGTTTGCAAAGAGGTAAGGCCACTGATTCCTTCTGGCAATGATTCCAATTTATGGCAAGCCACAATTTGTAGTGTTTGCAAAGAGGTAAGGGCACTGATTCCTTCTGGCAATGATTCCAATTCATGGCAAGCCACAATTCGTAGTGTTTGCAAAGAGGTAAGGGCACCAATTCCTTCCGGCAATGAGTCCAAATTAGAGCAAAGCCGAATATCAAGTGATTGAAGAGAAATAAGTTTGCAGATCCACTCCGGTATAGCTTTCAAACTATGACAACACGAAATAAAGATATTTTGTAGAGAGCTGACATATTGAAGTCCCATTGGGAGAGAGACCAACTTCGAAAGAGACATGAATTTCAAAGAGAGAAGGGTCCTAAGTCCTTGCCATTCCATCTCATCCCAATCATTGGATAAATCAACCACCTCAGAGTACCAAACCTCCAGACGTTGAAGTGCCGTAAGATATCGCATGCCTTGAGGAAAAGGACCTTTGGATAGAGATAGAGTACGGAGAGAAATGAGATTTGGTAGGCACTCCTCTGGCAAAGCTTCTCCTATACGCATGTAACTTAATTTGGAGAGAGGGGCAACAATTGTAGAAGAAGAAGAAGAAGAAGCAATTGATGGTAGATTCCCTGAAGTCTTGTTGTTTATCATCATCCTCTTCAATGACTGCTTCAAGTTACAGTTATTTAGCCTCAATCTTTCGAGATATGGAAACAAAGGAAAGGAAGTCAGTTGAGGGCAATTGTCGATTTCTAAATCAGAAAGACGAGGAAATGAAGGAAGAGAATCCCTCCTTCCCCGCCACCATCCCTTTAAATTAGGGCAATTCTGAATCTTGAGTGTCTCCAAAGATGGGTAGAATAAAGAATCACTGTTATCTCTCTCTGAATCTGATATGTGCTCTAAAGAATCCAATTTGTACAAATACATAATTTTGAGAGAAGGCAATTGGTCCAACGGTGGAAGATATTGGCATTTTTTACATGAATCTAATTTAAATTGGACAAGATTTGTGAGGGACAGAAGCCAATGTGGAAATATCACTCCACCGTATCTCTTTAAACTCAATGCTTTGAGATTTATATGCGGTTGCAAGGCTTCCAATGAAATGTCATCATAACCAACATCCGTCTCATTAATGTCTTCTTCTACCCAATTTAATTTCAACCTATCAAGACGTTGTTTCTCTTCCAAATTTGCATCCTTATACTCTAAAGGGGCATCTTTTACTTGTTTGAGATTTTTGATTGACAGATTTCCTCTTAACTCATTTAGCCTGTTAAGTTCCTTCAATTCACCATAACTCCTAGGCACTGAATCAATCCTACCCTTACTCATCACAAATCTTGACAATGTTCGTAGATTAGTCAATTGGCCTAGTCCATTTGGCATATGAGTCAAACCCGAACACCCATCAATCTCAAGAAACCTGAGGTTGACTAATTTGTTAATATCTCTTGGCAATTCTTTAAGTTCATAACACCCAGAGAGTTTAAGTGTTTGCAGATTGTACAATTTGACAATAGAATTAGGAAGCATCTCAATGTCTTCATTCTTAGAAATGTCAAGATATCTTAGATGTTTCAACTTTTTTATAGAACTTGGAATTGTTTTAATCCCCATGTTATGCAAATCCAACAAGCGTATGAACTTAAAACTAGCCACAATTGCACTATAAGTTGAATCATTTGATCTTATGGTATCATACTCTGGTTGACATGGCAAAAGAAATGTTCTTATCCTTCTTGCTTTATATAATGAGATCGGAATATCCGACAATGAGTACAATGTATCCCCAAATGATACATGACGAGTTTTCTCATCAATGACTTCCTCTTTTGAATAAATGGTGGTGCTCTCTGATCTGGATACTTGTATTGCTATATCATGCATGAGATCATGTATTTTGAATTTTGAAATATTGCCAAGTTCATCTTCTTCAACTTCTTGAAAGAACGATCTCCAAAGCAAATCCTTAAAATACTCATCACCAACATCTTCTGGACATTTCTTTTCGTTATACAATTTGATGAATCCTTGCGCCATCCACATATAAATCAAACTCACCTTTTCAATCTCATAATCTTTTGGAAATATACTACAAAAAGCAAAGCATTGCTTCAAATGTGATGGGAGATGATCATAACTCAACTTTAATGTTGGTAAAATACCATTGTCATTCTGTGATATAATCGAAAGTTCATTGTCTTTGAATGATTGCCACTCTCCTACATATTCTTTTAAATACAACAGACCTCCTATTGCTCTTATAGCAAGCGGAATTCCTCCACACTTTTTTAGAATCTCATTCCCAATTTTTTCAAAACTAGCACTCTTCAATTCTTCCCCCTCTTTAAACGCCATCTTCTTAAGTAAAGACCAAGACTGTTGATCATCTAAACCCCTTAACAAGTGCGATTGTATAGATTTTGTAATCTCTGCCACTTTTTTACTACGTGTAGTCACTAAGATTCTACTGCCACTTTTACCACCCACCAAAATACTTTTCAAGCTAAGCCATTCTACACGGTTCTCATTCCACACATCATCCAACACGAGCAAGTATCTTTTTCCATTAATTTCTTTTTGAAGATTATTGACTAATGTGTTCATTTCCAGGTCTTTTGGTTTCGTATTTGTTACACACTCCACAATTTTCTCAACAATTATTTTCTTATCAAAATTATCAGACACACAAACCCACAATTTTAGCTCAAAATGGTTCTTGATTTGTTCATCATTGAAGACAAGTTTAGCGACTGTCGTCTTTCCTAGGCCTCCGATTCCAACTATCGGAAGGACCGAAACATTCTCTTCAGCATTGGCATTATCCAACAGAGATCGAATAATAGCCTTCTTATCATCCTCCCTCCCAATAACATCTTCAGCATGTACATGAGAATAAGTCTGCTCTCTTGCCTTATACCCAACTTGTCTCTCTTCAGGACGTTCTTCTAAGTGAAACTTATTCCTATCCGCTGCGATCGCATCAAACCTTTCCCTCATGGCCTTAACCTTATGACCCATTCTAAGACCATATGCAAGCTGGTTAGATTTGGAAAAGAAGATGCGTACCTCTTTTGCATTCTTGTCCCGGGTCATCACTTCCCGTCGTAAAGCCTCAGTGGTGATTTCATCCAGTAAGTCATCCGCCTCAAACATGGCATCCTTAAGCCTTTTCAGCCAAACTTCGACTTCTTTGTTGTGTTGCTTCGCCTCTGCATCCAGAAGGACAGCTTTGATTGTAGAAATTGTGTCCCCAAGTTTTGTAATCTCGTCTTTGACTCTCCAGATGAGCACGATCTCTTGGAGTGCTGGGTTGCCCGCTTTCCCGATGATTCCACTAGCAACGTCAAACAGAGCTCCTTCCGCCATTTCTTAATTAGTGAGAATTGAACGAATGCTATCTTTGTGAGAACTGAGATCTGGAGGGTAAGAGTAAAACCAGAATTAATGCTATCTCTTTGTGATGAGGGATAGACTAGCTAATCTTTGTGAGAACTGAGAATTGGAGGGTAAGAGTAAGACCAGAATGATCTGTGATCTGTGAGCTGTGTGATTAGGGATGGAGTAGCAGATTGACCAAAAGATAAAACCCTGCTTTTTGAATGCTTGGATGATAGTAAAACACGTCGTTGTAGGGTACAAAACATGCACAGTTCCCCAACTGGCATCAATAATCGAAAGCAGACAAAACACCCCCAATGGCCCTTTGAACAGAAAGAAAACCGTGTGGACCACAAGTGTTCCCACCTTCGCCATTATTGACACAACCGACACAACCTTTTTGGGTTAACGCAGTGCTTCTAGTATAGGTTGCTCGAAGTCGCAAGGCCCAGTTGGGTTGATTCAGGAGGGCAAAAGCCTAGTCCAAAACATCTCTTAATGGGCTTGCTTTTGTATATAAATACAAACATTCTCCCTTTTTTGTCTTTTAGACCAAAAAATATTAATTTTTTACAATATACAACTTTTTAATGAAAATTTCATAGATATTATATCACAAATAAAATTAACAAATTGACTTGCCAATAGGCTAATAATCCAACAACATTCCACCCTTATGTTTTTTCTTTTCTTTTTTTGGTTGGAGGAGTAGGAATTTGAACTTTATATATTTTTTGTTGGGAATAACAATGGTTAGGACTAAACACTTATTTACTAGGATCTGAGTTACCTCTAGTACTTTTTTAACTGGAATCTCTTTTTGTTTTAATGAGAAACTATTACATCACCCACTAATTAAATAGAAGGTGGAAATTAAAACTCACTGTCACTTACTATTGTGTATTTAAAACAAAATGAGATTTCAGTTAAAAAGTATTGAAAGTTGTTGGGGTTCAAAATTGATCACAGTCTAAGGCCCAAAAAAATAGCACATTGGGCTAATTTCATGAAAAATAAAGCTAAAGAAAATAAGAAAAAGGCTGGGCTTACGTAATGAAAAAAAAAAAAAAAGGGTGAGAGGTCCAAAGAATTGGGATCCAAAAACCCATGGAAGAACATACTTTAAAATACATGAAGCAAGGGAGAAGCCCAGCCGGCCAGGATTAATAAACCAAAAGGAGCCCAATAAGAAGAGTTGGGCTGGGATCCTCGAAATCACCAAAGTCTAGGGATCCCTGGGACGTGTGAAGTAAGATTGAAGTAGATTCAAAAGAGGGATAAAAGACAAAGAGCATGTAAGTCTCATGCACCCAGACATACAGTGGGATTAGAAAGTACGAAGCAAAACGCAGGAGCTGTGCCTCTAGGAACCAACAATGAGAAAACCATAAAATAAAAAAATTAAAAAAAAAAGAGGTAACTGGGAGGAGCTTTCAACTCGACAGTAAAGATTCCAACTATTTGGGGAAAATGACAAGGACAGAGTGCAACCAAAAGCTGGAAGAAAGGGCCAAATAGCTGAAGATCAGTGAACGAATGGGACCTTGAAATGGAAAACCAGCTAGGGGCTTTCCACTTGGTCGCACCAAAAGTAAGAAGTTATGAGAAAAAGGGAAACAACCAGCCCCTGAGCAAACTAGCACATCACGAACTCTAAGGGGCAAGAGGGAGAAATCACCGGTACCCCGGAACCCTAGAGCCGCGCTATAAAAGGAAGGGAGAATCCATGCTGAGGGACATTTAGATTTTGATTCACTAATTTTCTTTATTCAGGCCTTCATCGCCATTTTTCTGGGTTTATAAAAAAGACAGAGCCATTGAAGGAACTCTGTAAAGTTCAAGAAAAATAGAGGAACCGCTCCCGGTATCCCAAAGACAGCTACTAAAGCACATACTCGAATTCAAAAACTTCAAACTTTGCAAGTCTTGTAAGCTTAAATAGCTATCAAAGTCTGTAATTTTAAACTTAGTTAAACCTTGTATCATGTCTTAGTGAGCACTATAACCATAACTAAGGAAAATTAATAAAATGCCTCTCACTAATTCAAGGACCCCTAACTTTTTCTTATACTGTATTTTATTTGATGTGCATTTCCTTGTTGTTGAACTGTCATTCAATACAAATATTTCCATTTGTTAGTTTATTTGTGTTGTAGGGAGCTTGCTTTGTGCACCACTTGGTTCTTAAACAGCCTTTTAGCTGCAGTGAACCGAGCCCAGTCCACCAAGAACAATCATTTTGCCTAGGATCTTTGGGCCACTGTGCTGAGAAAAAAAGGCACTCTCACAAAGGTAAATCAAACCCTATTTACTTCATCAAAAGTTATAGATGATGGTGAATGCACAATTTTATTCCCTTAAAAGGTGGTAGCCCAGCGCCAATGTGATGCTATTTTGCCTAACTAGGCCTCCACCTCTACAGGACGCTAGACTTGACCCACCAGTCCTTTGCCTAACATGAAATCAATCAACAATTCTACACATGGTCAAATACATTAAATTTCATAATTATTTTACAACTTTTTAGATGATTGAATGTGATTAGTGTAGATCACTTTTACAAATATTACTTGTTTTTA
Source organism: Quercus variabilis (assembly GCA_030445155.1). NCBI lineage: Eukaryota > Viridiplantae > Streptophyta > Magnoliopsida > Fagales > Fagaceae > Quercus > Quercus variabilis. The sequence continues at coordinate 421,972 of CP129448.1, read as the reverse complement.
TACATTAAGCATAATCTATAATCTCCATAGTTACAATATATATATATATATATATATATTGAAATTTGTTGTGTCATTAGATATAATGATTCTCAAATGGTTCTAAGATTTTGCAAATTTGATTGATTTACCTATTTGATCAGTTTCAAAACAAGCCATAAATTCAACCACTTTATTGTTTATTCATCCAAAAAAAAAAAAATCAACCACTTAACATCAGAAAAGAACATTTAAACCAAATTGTATTCAAAAGATGAGTATTAATCATTATTATAATCTGATTATTAAAGAGTAAAAATAAAATATATAACAATAAACATCAAATTATCCAAGTCATTCTATGTAATATAATAACATTATATTATATATAATGCAGAAGGATAACATTTAATCAAAGAGAATATAAAAGATAACAACTTAAAACACAAAACCAAATTGCATCAACCCAAAGTAGAATTCTAATTAACACAAAAATTCATCAACCTAAAGAATTGATGCAATAAAAAAAAAATCAAACAAAAAATGAAAAACATATTGAGAGAGAGAGAGAGAGAGAGAGAGAGAGAGAGAGAGAGAGAGAAGTAACCTTTTTGTGTGAGAAAACTATGCATAGAATAAAAAAGAAAATGTCAAATTTAAAGTAAAATGTTGAGAATAAGAAGAATCAAAATAAAGGAAAATAAAAAGGTAGAAAAAGAATGATATTAAGGTAAAAAGTAGTGGGGAGGTGAAGAGGTAAAAGAGAGGGAGAGTTTTGGAAAATTAATAATAAAAATAATGGTTAAAAGATATTTTAATTTTTAAATAATGGCGTTTTTAAGTCACCTTAAATGAGAAAATGTTTAAAAAAAATATAAGAAAAATTGGAAATAAAAAATGATGATGTGGCTGCTGATGTGGCTTAACTTGAGCATAGCAACATTAAATACTACACTTCAGCTTTTAGTAATTGTGGGGCCCGAGGGCCCAGAACCCCCGGCCCACCTTTAGGCAGGCCTAGGGCCCAAGCCAAGGAGGGCGATCTCCCCAGATGGTCGGCTTAAAGGCTTTAGTCCTTCCAAGGCCCGAGCCGAGGACGCACCCATCCTCGGCACCCCTAGTCTAATCTAGGTAGGGGGCAGACCCAGTGTAGGTGGTCACATCCACACTTAACGATTCTGCCTGGCCCTCCAGGTTCCATTAATGCTGACAAGACCCTTCACTGAAAAACCTTGGAGGCAGCAACCCTTAGGAGGGGAAAGAACCTGTCTGATGGGACGAGTCCTGAACCATTAACCCGGATGGCCAACAGCTGTAAGGCCAGGATCGAGTTAAAGAGGGTATATAAGGTAAAGAACCCCCTTGGTGAAGGGGGGAGGGGCCTCCTCGGACCCCAGCCGAGGTGCAACCCCAGGCGTAGAGCAAATAACGAGAAGTTCGAAGAAGACCGGCGAAGGGCCGGCTGGAGCCAAACCTTTTGCCCACTCTCTACAAATTCATTGTCGGGGGCCAACCTCCGAAAAAGGAGCCCCTACAATTGGCGCCGTCTGTGGGAAGGGTTAGTGCGCCGGCCGGTGCGACCGGCGATCGTCCTAAGGCAGTTATTACTCAGAAGTTGGCGGCGCAAAGAAAAGAGAAAGAAAAAGAGAAGAAGGAGAGAAGAATGGCAGTGCGAAAAGGAAAGTCAACAACAAATAAAAGAAAAATCCTTTATTAATTCAGAAGAGATTACAAGAGATTACAAGTACTACAGTTCTCATTATTTCATAAGAAAAGCTACAAATACAATCAGAGGCTTAGACAGGCATGTTTTACAAAAATTCCTACCGACTAATCCTACAATCAGAGGCTCAGGCGGACCGGTGTTGGAACTGGCCGGGCAAGAGGCTCGCAAAGAATTAATGTCAGGAATGAGGGAAGTGCCAACCCGTGCTTTTATTGGTGTCAAGAGAATGGGAGAACTTGACAATAAAAGCACGGGAAGGGGGGCTAGGGGCTGGCTCACCTTCAAACCAAAGCTTGAACAAAGTGAGGGGCCCCTAGACCCCGGAACACCCTCCCTCATGATGCTTCCTCGACCCCCTCCGAACTACACAAGCATTGACCGTCGGAGACGGCAATACTCGGGCACCAGCCATGACGAGAGTTCGCATGCCCCCTCCGTCGGAGGTGCGCTCTGGGGGAAGACGTTAGGTATTTCAACGACGTCCCTCCTGGCCACCATGCGAGACTCGGCCAGTGTTACGCCTAAACTCTGCCGCGCCGGCAGCCCAGTGGGGACTGCGGCCACGGCGACACTTGGCTCCAGGTCTCCTAACTGCGGTCACACCCCTGGTAGTGGTATCAAAGGGGCTCAAGAAGGCGAAAGTGTATACGTCTGTTTGTGGGGGAGAATTCATGGAATGAGGAGAAACGCTCCCCCCAGAACGCCTTTTATGGAGGGCGAAAACCAGCGGGAGTTGAACCGCGCGGAATTCGAAGGGGAAATTGTCAAAGGGAATTAATTCCAACCCAGTTCCAAGGGGATCGCCAGCTGCCTGCTGCGTGTTAATTCACGAGGGCATTAATGGATGCGCGTTACGGACACCGAAGCGTCAAACAGGAGGCGCGGAAGGCCAAGCGACGCATCGTAAACCAGAAAGATGAGGAACATGAACCAGAGGCAGGGTCAGCCCCACGTGCGAAGTCACAAGCCGACCTGAGGAAAAACAGCTCACGGAAAAGACCCGTGGATGTCCCCACGCCAAAAACGAAGTCCTCGGATCCGAGGACAAAATCCTATTGGAGGCAACTGTGCAGTCGTGGTACAATGACTCTTGCTCCAGCATCCTGCAAGGGGTTAGAGGGATGGACCCCTACCCGACGTGAGACTGAGTTGCCCAGAGAGGTGAACACTGTGTCCTCACGCTCGGGGCCCACATGGAAACGATGGCAGCAATTGTACCTAGGTCCTGCATGGTCCTCGGACTCAAACCTACGGGGAGCTGGCCACTCGTACTTAAGGCAGCAACTGTACCTAGGTCTTGCATGGTCTACGGACTCAAGCCTATGGGGAGCTAGCCACTGGAAATGATGGCAGCAATTGTACCTAGGTCTTGCATGGTCCTCGGACTCAAGCCTACGGGGAGCTGGCCACTCGTACTTAAGGCAGCAACTGTACCTAGGTCTTGCATGGTCTACAGACTCAAGCCTATGGGGAGCTAGCCACTGGAAACGATGGCAGCAATTGTACCTAGGTCTTGCATGGTCCTCAGACTCAAGCCTACGGGGAGCTGGCCACTCGTACTTAAGGCAACAACTGTACCTAGGTCTTGCATGGTCTACAGACTCAAGCCTATGGGGAGCTAGCCACTGGAAACGATGGCAGCAATTGTACCTAGGTCTTGCATGGTCCTCGGACTCAAGCCTACGGGGAGCTGGCCACTCGTACTTAAGGCAGTAACTGTACCTAGGTCTTGCATTGTCTACGGACTCAAGCCTGTGGGGAGCTAGCCACTAGAAACGATGGCAGCAATTGTACCTAGGTCTTGCATGGTCCTCGGACTCAAGCCTACGGGGAGCTGGCCACTCGTACTTAAGGCAGCAACTGTACCTAGGTCTTGCATGGTCTACGGACTCAAACCTATGGGGAGCTAGCCACTGGAAACGATGGCAGCAATTGTACCTAGGTCTTGCATGGTCCTCGGACTCAAACCTACGGGGAGCTGGCCACTCGTACTTAAGGCAGCAACTGTACCTAGGTCTTGCATGGTCTACAGACTCAAGCCTATGGGGAGCTAGCCACTGAAAACGATGGCAGCAATTGTACCTAGGTCTTGCATGGTCCTCGGACTCAAGCCTACGGGGAGCTGGCCACTCGTACTTAAGGCAGCAACTGTACCTAGGTCTTGCATGGTCTACGGACTCAAGCTTATGGGGAGCTAGCCACTGGAAACGATGGCAGCAATTGTACCTAGGTCTTGCATGGTCCTTGGACTCAAGCCTACGGGGAGCTGGCCACTCGTACTTAAGGCAGCAACTGTACCTAGGTCTTGCATGGTCTACCGACTCAAGCCTATGGGGAGCTAGCCACTGGAAACGATGGCAGCAATTGTACCTAGGTCTTGCATGGTCCTCGGACTCAAGCCTACGGGGAGCTGGCCACTCGTACTTAAGGCAGCAACTGTACCTAGGTCTTGCATGGTCTACCGACTCAAGCCTGTGGGGAGCTAGCCACTGGAAACGATGGCAGCAATTGTACCTAGGTTTTGCATGGTCCTCGGACTCAAGCCTACGGGGAGCTGGCCACTCGTACTTAAGGCAACAACTGTACCTAGGTCTTGCATGGTCCTCGGACTCAAGCCTATGGGGAGCTAGCCACTGGAAACGATGGCAGCAATTGTACCTAGGTCTTGCATGGTCCTCGGACTCAAGCCTACGGGGAGCTGACCACTCGTACTTAAGGCAGCAACTGCACCTAGGTCTTGCATGGTCCTCGGACTCAAGCCTACAGGAAGCTATCTATTTACGACAGAGCCGAGGTACTGCTCGGTCCGAAGACCTATTCCCGTGAAGAAATTAACTACCTAATGAAGAGCCTAAGGGTCGATCCGACCATTCAAGGAAGGACCAGACAAACCGACAGCCTTCCGGACCATAGGGGCCGAGGTTTGCAAAACCCTCTTCCCCGTCCGAGGATACGTGCAGCAGGGTTTTGAGGGGCTATTGTGGGGCCCGAGGGCCCAGAACCCCCGGCCCACCTTTAGGCAGGCCCAGGGCCCAAGCCGAGGAGGGCGATCTCCCCAGATGGTCGGCTTAAAGGCTTTAGTCCTTCCAAGGCCCGAGCCGAGGACGCACCCATCCTCGGCACACCTAGTCTAATCTAGGCAGGGGGCAGACCCAGTGTAGGTGGTCACATCCACACTTAACGATTCTGCCTGGCCCTCCAGGTTCCATTAATGCTGACAAGACCCTTCACTGAAAAACCTTGGAGGCAGCAACCCCCAAGAGGGGAAAGAACCTGTCTGATGGGACGAGTCCGGAACCATTAACCCGGATGGCCAACAGCTGTAAGGCCAGGATCGAGTTAAAGAGGGTATATAAGGTAAAGAACCCCCTTGGTGAAGGGGGGGCCTCCTCGGACCCCAGCTGAGGTGCAACCCCAGGTGTAGAGCAAATAACGAGAAATTCGAAGAAGACCGGCGAAGGGCCGGCCGGAGCCAAACCCTTTGCCCACTCTCTACAAATTCATTGTCGGGGGCCGACCTCCGAAAAAGGAGCCCCTACAGTAATATATAGATATAGATATATATATAGATTGGGTCCCGTAATGGATATTGTAGGGGCTCCTTTTTCGAAGGTCGGCCCTCGACAATGAATTTGTAGAGAGTGGGCAAAGGGTTTGGGTCCGGCCGGCCCTTCGCCGGTCTTCTTCGAACTTCTCGTTATTTGCTCTATGCCTAGGGTTGCACCTCGGCTGGGGTCCGAGAAGGCCCCCCCCTTCACCAAGGGGGTTCTTTACCTTATATACCCTCTTTAACTCGATCCTGGCCTTACAGCTGTTGGCCATCCGGGTTAATGGTTCAGGATTCGTCCCATCAGACATGTTCTTTCCCCTCTTGGGGGTTGCTGCCTCCAAGGTTTTTCAGTGAAGGGTCTTGTCAGCATTAATGGAACCTGGAGGGCCAGGCAGAATCGTTAAGTGTGGATGTGACCACCTACACTGGGTCTGCCCCCTGCCTAGATTAGACTAGGTGTGCCGAGGATGGGTGCGTCCTCGGCTCGGGCCTTGGAAGGACTAAAGCCTTTAAGCCGACCATCTGGGGAGATCGCCCTCCTCGGCTTGGGCCCTAGGCCTGCCTAAAGGTGGGCCGGGGGTTTTGGGCCCTCGGGCCCCACAATAGCCCCTCAAAACCCTGCTACACGTATCCTCGGACGGGGAGGAGGGTTTTGCAAACCTCGGCCCCTATGGTCCGAAAGTCTGTCGGTTTGTCTGGTCCTTCCTTGAGTGGTCGGATCGACCCTTAGGCTCTTCATTAGGTAGTTAATTTCTTCACGGGAATAGGTCTTCGGACCGAGCAGTACCTCGGCTCTGTCGTAAATAGATAGCTCCCCGTAGGCTTGAGTCCGAGGACCATGAAAGACCTAGGTGCAGTTGCTGCCTTAAGTACGAGTGGCCAGCTCCCCGTAGGCTTGAGTCCGAGGACCATGCAAGACCTAGGTACAATTGCTGCCATCGTTTCCAGTGGCTAGCTCCCCATAGGCTTGAGTCCGAGGACCATGCAAGACCTAGGTACAGTTGCTGCCTTAAGTACGAGTGGCCAGCTCCCCGTAGGCTTGAGTCCGAGGACCATGCAAGACCTAGGTACAGTTGCTGCCTTAAGTACGAGTGGCCAGCTCCCCGTAGGCTTGAGTCCGAGGACCATGCAAGACCTAGGTACAATTGCTGCCATCGTTTCCAGTGGCTAGCTCCCCATAGGCTTGAGTCCGTAAACCATGCAAGACCTAGGTACAGTTGCTGCCTTAAGTACGAGTGGCCAACTCCCCGTAGGCTTGAGTCCGAGGACCATGCAAGACCTAGATACAATTGCTGCCATCGTTTCCAGTGGCTAGCTCCCCATAGGCTTGAGTCTGTAGACCATGCAAGACCTAGGTACAGTTGCTGCCTTAAGTACGAGTGGCCAGCTCCCCGTAGGTTTGAGTCCGAGGACCATGCAAGACTTAGGTACAATTGCTGCCATCGTTTCCAGTGGCTAGCTCCCCATAAGCTTGAGTCCGTAGACCATGCAAGACCTAAGTACAGTTGCTGCCTTAAGTACGAGTGGCCAGCTCCCCGTAGGCTTGAGTCCGAGGACCATGCAAGACCTAGGTACAATTGCTGTCATCGTTTCCAGTGGCTAGCTCCCCATAGGCTTGAGTCCGTAGACCATGCAAGACCTAGGTACAGTTGCTGCCTTAAGTACGAGTGGCCAGCTCCCCGTAGGTTTGAGTCCGAGGACCATGCAAGACCTAGGTACAATTGCTGCCATCGTTTCCAGTGGCTAGCTCCCCATAGGCTTGAGTCCGTAGACCATGCAAGACCTAGGTACAGTTGCTGCCTTATGTACGAGTGGCCAGCTCCCCGTAGGTTTGAGTCCGAGGACCATGCAAGACCTAGGTACAATTGCTGCCATCGTTTCCAGTGGCTAGCTCCCCATAGGCTTGAGTCCGTAGACCATGCAAGACCTAGGTACAGTTGCTGCCTTAAGTACGAGTGGCCAACTCCCCGTAGGTTTGAGTCCGAAGACCATGCAAGACCTAGGTACAATTGCTGCCATCGTTTCCATGTGGGCCCCGAGCGTGAGGACATAGTGTTCACCTCTCTGGGCAACTCAGTCTCACGTCGGGTAGGGGTCCATCCCCCTAGCCCCTTGCAGGATGCTGGAGCAAGAGTCATTGTACCACGACTACACAGTTGCCTCCAATAGGATTTTGTCCTCGGATCCGAGGACTTCGTTTTTGGCGTGGGGACATCCACGGGTCTTTTCCGTGAGCTGTTTTTCCTTAGGTCGGCTTGTGACTTCGCACGTGGGGCTGACCCTGCCTCTGGTTCGTGTTCCTCATCTTTCTGGTTTACGAGGCGTCGCTTGGCCTTCCGCGCCTCCTGTTTGACGCTTCGGTGTCCGTAACGCGCATCCATTAATGCCCTCGTGAATTAACACGCAGCAGGCAGCTGGCGATCCCCTTGGAACTGGGTGGGAATTAATTCCATTTGACAATTTCCCCTTCGAATTCCGCGCGGTTCAACTCCCGCTGGTTTTCGCCCTCCATAAAAGGCGTTCTGGGGGGAGCGTTTCTCCTCATTCCATGAATTCTCCCCCATGAACAGACGTATACACTTTCGCCTTCTTGAGCCCCTTTGATACCACCACCAGGGGTGTGACCGCAGTTAGGAGACTTGGAGCCAAGTGCCGCCGTGGCCGCAGTCCCCACTGGGCTGCCGGCGCGGTAGAGTTTAGACGTAACACTGGCCGAGTCTTGCATGGTGGCCAGGGGGGACGTCGTTGAAATACCTAACGTCTTCCCCTAGAGCGCACCTCCGACGGAGGGGGCACGCGAACTCTCGTCATGGCTGGTGCCCGAGTATTGCCGTCTCCGACGGTCAATGCTCGTGTAGTTCGGAGGGGGTCGAGGAAGCATCATGAGGGAGGGTGTTCCGGGGTCTAGGGGCCCCTCACTTTGTTCAAGCTTTGGTTTGAAGGTGAGCCAGCCCCTAGCCCCCTTCCCGTGCTTTTATTGTCAAGTTCTCCCATTCTCTTGACGCCAATAAAAGCACAGGTTGACACTTCCCTCATTCCTGACATTAATTCTTTGCGAGCCTCTTGCCCGGCCAGTTCCAACACCGGTCCGCCTGAGCCTCTGATTGTAGGATTAGTCGGTAGGAATTTTTGTAAAACACGCCTGTCTGAGCCTCTGATTGTATTTGTAGCTTTTCTTATGAAATAATGAGAACTGTAGTACTTGTAATCTCTTGTAATCTCTTCTGAATTAATAAAGGATTTTTCTTTTATTTGTTGTTGAGTTTCCTTTTCGCACTGCCATTCTTCTCTCCTTCTTCTCTTTTTCTTTCTCTTTTCTTTGCGCCGCCAACTTCTGAGTAATAACTGCTTTAGGACGATCGCCGGTCGCACCGGTCGGCGCACTAACCCTTCCCACAGACGGCGCCAATTGTAGGGGCTCCTTTTTCGGAGGTCGGCCCCCGACAATGAATTTGTAGAGAGTGGGCAAAGGGTTTGGGTCCGGCCGGCCCTTCGCCGGTCTTCTTCGAACTTCTCGTTATTTGCTCTACGCCTGGGGTTGCACCTCGGCTGGGGTCCGAGGAGGCCCCCCCCTTCACCAAGGGGGTTCTTTACCTTATATACCCTCTTTAACTCGATCCTGGCCTTACAGCTGTTGGCCATCCGGGTTAATGGTTCAGGACTTGTCCCATCAGACAGGTTTTTTCCCCTCCTGGGGGTTGCTGCCTCCAAGGTTTTTCAGTGAAGGGTCTTGTCAGCATTAATGGAACCTGGAGGGCCAGGCAGAATCGTTAAGAGTGGATGTGACCACCTACACTGGGTCTGCCCCCTGCCTAGATTAGACTAGGTGTGCCGAGGATGGGTGCGTCCTCGGCTCGGGCCTTGGAAGGACTAAAGCCTTTAAGCCGACCATCTGGGGAGATCGCCCTCCTCGGCTTGGGCCCTAGGCCTGCCTAAAGGTGGGCCGGGGGTTCTGGGCCCTCGGGCCCCACAGATATCCATAGGGCAATTGTTAATAAACAATTTAAAGAAAATTTTGAAACTATTTTTATGGAAAATAAAAAAATGCTATCAAAACATTAATTGTTTTTTTCTTTTCCTATAAAAATTTTATTAAAATAGTTTACTAACAAATGCCCTTAACGTATTTATTAACTTTTCTCAATTTGATAGTTATAAATTGTAAGGACCTGATTTGGGTTCCCAGCCCACTACGTGGATGAATTTAGGCCCAAAAAGCCCAAAACAATAAATTTATAAATAGTGGGTTGGAAAACTGGATTTTAGTTAATTAAATAAACGCTAGTATGAGTACAGATGATAAGAGAATGAAAGGAAGAAGAATTGTATTGGAGAGAAATAGTCCTCGGCAAAAGTCCAAGGATTTCTATTCTTATATTTTGTTCTCAAATTAGGTTACAGGTTTGGTTCCTGGAAGCTACAGTATTTTCTCTTTTTTCTCTGATCCCTCCTTCATGGAGGGTCTCTCCCCTTATATAGTTCATTCTAAAACATCTTGATCCTACACTTATTGATCACCTGAGTCACCACTTGAGTGATTGTCCCATTAGACACCTTCTCTGATCTTGCGTGTCTTGGGATAGCCAACTTATGCAGTCAGGAAATTAGCTACAGAACATTAAATGCGGTGGTGGCAACTTTCCCCCTAAGGTATTTTAAGACTTCTCCCGGTCTAATGTCTTTGCAATGTCTATCCATACCGACAAAACTTCTTGGGAGATTCTCTTACATTAGCCAGCCATTTCTCCTAACCTCGGCTTTAGTCAACCGAGGAGACATTTATCCTCGGACCATCCTGTTGAACCCTCCTGGCCAAAACTAACTCTTTTATTTGCTAACTCAATCGCTTTTGATGAAGATTCTTCCTCCTCGGACAAGACCTTATCCTCGGCTTGGGCCATAAGCTCAATGTACAAATATATAATGAACCTCTGGGTCCAATATCCCTACATAAATTATAATGAAAGTAAGAAAATTTGAATTTTGAATGTCTATTGAAAGTACTAAACAAACCACACATTCCTCTTATAGTCTTAACAAATATGTTTACTAAAGATATATTTTCTTCTTAAAAAAAAAAAAAAAAAAAAACAAATGTATTTTTTCTCTTCATTTGTTTCAATAGAAAACCTTATATAAAGATAGTTTTCCATATTTTTCTATATTTGGCAGTATTAAAAAAAATGGATCAAATGAAAAATATCTCTTAATTTATATTATTTAGCTTTGCCTGTGATAAAGTTGTTTTCCGCTATATTTTTTGGAAAACATTTCTATCTCACGTGAAGCTAAATAAAGAAAACAATTCTATCTTATGTGGAGCTAAATAAAGAAAGTTAAGAGAGTTTTCCAACTCATTTTATGGTTGTTACCAAATATAGGAAAATGAAATATTTTTCTAGTAAATACTTTTTGAAAAATGATTTATTTTCTAGAACATGTTAATGTCAAAACAATCAGAGAAACTCTATGGACACAAAAAATTTCACACCGACTAATATAACAAATTGTTAATAGTAGGTAAAAAGTAATGTTAGTAGTGAGTTCAGATAAAAATTCAGCCCTCAAGAGTGGCAACAATTATTTCTGCTACATATAGTCTAAACTGTAATTAGGCATATGCAGGAAGCCAAATTTAGTTGTTTGCCAGTCATAGAACAAGAGGAACAACTACTGGTTTGACCTAATAAGCTTGTCTAGAGTCTAACAATACCTAAACCAAAAGCTAAGAACTACCACATCCTGCTATGTCTAGCAGGCAATGAAGACAGGCACACCCTTTTGGATTTGAGTCAAAAGGAACCACACTCTAGTCAAATCACATTGACTGGCCAAGTGAAACCACATAAGCAAACCTTACAAGTAGCTAGGAATCAGAAACTCAAAGAAACACAAAAAATCAAGCTCTTCATCAATAAACATTGAACATCTCAACCGCCATTATCAACCAAGTAAATACTTTAATCATATGAAGAAATTAAGATTAAGTGATTAACCTACAAGTCAATATTAGTCAAAAACAGTAAATAAACGTTTAGGAAGGGACTCTTATAAGTTCCATACAAATTAAGTTTTATATGTACTCATATTAATTGCCTTGTACTATATTTATTTTTTATTTACTGTATGTTTGTTTTTACACATCTATCTATTGTAGAGTTTACAAAGCTCAATCCTAGTGGTAATGTTCCGGTGCTTGTCGATGGAGACACCGTAGTTGCCGACTCTTTTGCATTCCTCATGGTATAATAATCCTATTTTTTATAAATCCATCACTTTTTACCAATTTTTCATTTTCTTTATCATTCTCATGAATCTCATTCATCAATCTTTCCATTTCACAGTATTTAGAAGACAAGTATCCTCACCACCATCCACTGTTGCCCCAAGATATTCACAAAAGAGCCATCAATTACCAGGTACTATCTACTATCTGCTTTCTTTATGAAGAGGGTAAAAGTCAAGGTTGACGAATCTCCATTAAATGGGCCTGATGTTTCCACATCCGTGGACCGATAGGGGACGGACCCATGAAATGGGCCTGTCAAGAACGGATCTTGCATGAACGGATGACTACAGGGACGCATCAAGCACCCACGTGGCAGGCAAGAACCCTAGATAGGAAATACTTGCGACATACACTTAGCCGCCACAGAATCCCAAGACAGATGGATTCCTAGCACAAAAAGGATTCCGAAAGATACGCTCGTTAATGAAGATTTTCTATAAAAGGAAATATCTTGCCCATCACATTTGGGATTGTTCAGGAAGATTCCTATAAGGAAAAGACTTATGTCAACCTTCTACTACTATAAAAATCTCAATACCCTCACAAATCAAGATACGCATAATTTACCCCCTTTCTAGCACTCTAGAGTTGTGAAAAGTTCTAACTTGACCTTCAGAAGGTATTTGGCCGGCACCACACCGGTGCTCTCTGTTAAGTCTTTACTTTCCATTATGCAGGTGTTATTTCAAGCAAGCAGTATCATGTGACTCACTGTGACTTTTTCGGCATCATCAGTTGGCGCCGTCTGTGGGAAACAGCCATAATAAATGCTTCCCGAACAAGAGAGTTGCATGGTGCTGACTCGCTCGATGGTGACCACAACCCGCGCAATGGCCCTCAAGAGGCAGGTTCAGACCTTAGCTGCCGCCATGGAGTGCCTCACAAAGTAGAATCACGATCCGGAAGAGCAATTACGCCAGAAATACGCAGGCCACGGCACTCAAGAGTAAGACCAAGAAGGCATCAGTGCCGATAGAAAAGAACGAGATGGGCCAGAGGGCAGTAACACTCAAAGCAAACTAGAGCGACAAAATTTGAGCATGCCATCCCTCACGAATGCAACTCCGCCACACATTGCCGCAAAGATGAGGGCAATGAAGGAGCAGATGGAGGTTATGATGAACGCTCTCAAGGGGCGGGTGTCCAGCGACCTTGACGATTTAGTCAATCGCACCAACTCGCCATTCACTGTGGCCGTTAACTCCTTCCCTCTACCACATAAGTTTTGCATGCTGCAGATCGACAGCTATGACGAAGCGAGGGACCCTCTAGACCACCTAGAAACCTTCAAAACCTTGATGCACCTTCAAAGAGTAGCAGATGAGATCATGTGTAGAGCTTTTCCTACAACGCTGAAGGGAGCCACGAGGATTTGGTTCAGCCGACTGACGCCTAACTCCATTAGCACTTTCAAGGAGCTAAGCACCCAGTTCACCTTGCATTTCATTGAAAGACACAAGTACAAGAAGTCTACCGCATGCTTAATGAACATCAGGTAGCAAGAAGAGGAGACATTAAGATCCTACATAACCCGTTTCAACAAGGAAGCACTTTCGATTGATGAGGCCGACGATAAGATACTTGTGACGGCCTTCACAAACTGGTTACGAAAAGGTAAGTTCCTTTTCTCTCTATACAAAAATGACCCAAAAACAATGTCGGAGGTCTTCTACAGAGCTACTAAGTACATGAACGTTGAGGACACGCTTTTGGCTCAAGATGAAAAACCAAGAAAAAGGGAAAGGCAGGAAAATACCCAATAGGACTGAGGTCGGAAGATGGCAAGGGCGGGGGACCGAAAGGATGACAGACGCTTTAAGCCCCCCGCAGGGAGATTCAAGAGTTTCACCCCGTTGACTGCCCCAATTGACCAGGTACTAATGCAGATCAAGGACGAAGGACCCCTAACCTTTCCCGGAAAGCTGAAGGGAGATCCCAATAGACGATCTAGGGACATGTGCTGCCGTTTCCACTGTGATCATGAACATGATACGGCTAATTGCTACGATTTAAAACAGCAAATCGAAGCCCTTATTAGACAAGAAAAATTGCAGAAGTTCGTTAGCAAGGAAAGGATGGATCAGCAACATCAGGAGCAACTTCCCTGATGGGATAATGAGCGCCCCAGGCCACCTATAGGGGATATAAGAATGATCGTAAGGGGCACAACAACTGCGGGGTCATCCAAAAAGGCCTAAAAGACATACCTTAAGATGGTTCACAACATCTAGCTGATGGGCTCTGTTCCAAAGATAGCATAGATAGAGAGCCCCATCATAGGATTCACAGAAGATGATGCCGGATGCCTTCACCACCCTCATGATGACACGCTTATCGTCACCTTACGAGTAAGGGACTTCAACATGCACCGGGTGCTGATCGACAATGGTAGCTCGACAAACATCCTATACTACCCAGCGTTCCATCATATGAGGATTGATATAGAACGGTTAATACCGACAAACGCTCCGCTGGTTGGTTTTGGAGGCACAAGGGTATTCCCATTGGGCGCGGTCGTGCTTTCGGTAACAATAGGTGATTATTCTCAACAAATCACTAAGGATATGACATTCCTTGTGGTCAACTGCTCGTCTGCTTACAATGCTATCCTCAAATGACCCACCCTTAACTCGTGGAAGGTGATAACGTCAACATGCCACCTAATGATCAAGTTTCCTATGGAGTACGGGGTTAGAGAGCTATAAGGAAATAAGGTGGCCGCACACGAATGCTATATTGCCATGTTGGAGATGGAAGATCACCAGCAAACTATGCCCATAGAAGAGCAACAGACCATGGTGGAACCAGTTGAAGAACTAAAGGAAATAACCCTTGATGAATTAAGACCTGAACGAACGACTAGAGTGGGGACGTTAGCCAACCAACCAATACGTCAAGCCTTCACAACATTCCTTAGGAAGAATCAAGATGTGTTCACGTGGAGCCACAAGGATATGCCCGGTATCGATCCCTCAATCATAGTTCATAAGTTGAATGTGGACCCCGCATCCTCACCCATCCGACAAAAAAAGCGAGTGTTCGCTCAGGAGCGAGACAAAGCAATAGTAGAAGAGGTCAGGAAGCTACTGGAGGCAAATTTCATTAGGGAGTGTACTACCTTGACTGGTTAGTAAACGTAGTTATGGTCAAGAAGTCTAATGGGAAGTGGCAAATGTGTGTCGATTTCACAGACTTCAACAGGGCATGCCCGAAGGACAGCTACCCACTCCCTCGGATAAATACCTTAGTAGACTCGATGACAAGATAGCAGCTCCTGAGCTTCATGGATGCTTTTTTAGGCTACAATCAAATCAAGATGGATGAGGCTGATCAAGAGAAAACTTCCTTCATCACCAGTCAAGGACTCTTTTGCTACAAAGTGATGCCATTCGGGCTCAAGAATGCGGGGCCAACGTAACAGAGATTAATGAACAAAATATTCGCGCACTAGATTAGGAGGAACGTACAAATCTACGTTGATGACATGTTAGTGAAGATTCTGCGTGAAGATGACCACCTAGACGACCTCCAGGAGACATTCGACACACTCCAATTATATAACATGAAGCTGAATCCAAACAAGTGCGCATTCGGAGTGACAATGGGGAAATTTTTGGGCTTCATGGTATCCCAAAGAGGTATAGAGATTAAGCCAGAAAAAATACGGGTCATAATGAAGTTAGAACCATCGAGGATGGTCAAGGAGATGCAAAGCTTAAATGGAAAAATTGTAGCCTTGAACAGGTTCGTCTCAAAAGTGACAGATAAATGCCTACCATTCTTTTGCACTTTGAGAAAGTCATTCGAGTGGACGGACGAGTGCCAGAAGGCCTTTAAAGATTTGAAAAAATACCTTTCATCTCCACCATTGCTCAGCCTGTCGAAACCAGGGGAAGAACTCTACCTCTACTTAGCAATTTCGCAAGCAGTGGTCAACACAACCTTGGTAAGAGAGGAAGAAGGATCCTAAAAACCCGTCTACTTCATAAGCCGGGCATTCCAAGGAGTAGAAGAGAGGTACCCACAAATGAAGAAATTGGCTTTCGCACTTGTAACTGCAGCATGAAAGCTCAAACCATACTTACAGGCACACATCATCAGAGTCTTGACGGGTCAACCCCTGAGAAGAGCCATGAGTAGCCCTGAGGCTGTTGGACGAATGGCATTATGGGCAATAAAGCTGAGCGAATTTGATATACAATACTACCCGTGAACTGCGATTAAAGGGCAAGCTGTGGCCGACTTTATTGCCGAATTTACTCAATCGGATGGCAAGGGGGTAGAAACCGCCGCACGATGGAGCACCCACACGAACGGATCTTACAATAGACGAGTACAAGGGGCCGGTGTGGTAATCCAAACCCCAGAAGGGGATAAGATCGAGTGCATGATCTGACTAGATTTTCCCACGACCAACAATGAGGCTGAGTATGAAGCATTAGTGGCCGAGCTAGACCTCATAAAAGCAGCAGGGCAGAAAACGTGGTCGTACGTTGCAATTTACAGGTGGTAATAAGTCAGGTTAACGACGGCTACGAATGCAAGAATGAAAGGATAAAGAGATATCTCCAAAAGGTGAACGATCGAACCAGCAGCCTTGAATTCAGATTCGTTCAAATCCCAAGGGAGGAAAATGAATATGCCGATTGTCTAGCAAAGGCCGCCTCAGTAGAATTTATGCTTGTTCCCGAACAGGTGTTATTATTTGTTCAAGTCTCCCCACTTATTGATAACGGAACGAACATGCAGGAAGTAAATTCTGAATGTAATTGGACTACGCCATTAGTATCTTACCTGAGAACTGGCGCATTACCAGATGGGAAAGATGCCGTAAGGAAGTTGAAGGTCCAAGTATCATGATTTGTGCTAATAAAATATGTCTTATATAAAAGAGAATTCTCTCGACCATACCTGAGGTGTTTAAGCAATGAGGAAGCAGATTATGTGATGAGAGAAGTCCACGAGGGTATCTGCGGGAACCACTCGGGGGCACGGTCGTTAGCGCACAAATTGATCTGAGTAGGATACTATTGGCCTATAATGCTGAAGGACGCACAAGTTTATGTCAAGGCCTACGACAAATGTCAAAGGTTCACTAACTTTATTAGGTAACCATCTGAAGAACTGACCCCTATGACGCCCCATAGCCATTCGCTCAATGGGGACTAGATATTATGGGCCCTTTCCCAACAACGGCTAGGCAGCTAAAGTTTTTGGTAGTTGGTATCGACTATTTCACTAAATAGGTGGAAGCAGAAACCCTAGCCACGATCACAGAGAAAAATATTCAAAGCTTTGTGTGGAGAAATAGCATCTGTAGGTACGAGATACCTAGAGTGCTTATCTCTAACAACAGAAAGTAATTCGACAACAATGCATTTAGGGACTTCTGTTCGGAGCTAGGTATCAAGAATCACTACTCGTCACCTGTACACCCACAGGTCAACGGGCAAGTTGAAGTCACGAACCGATCCTTGCTCAAGATCATCAAGACCTGGCTCGAGAGGGCAAAGGGTATCTGGCCGAACGAGTTACCAAGCGTTCTGTAGGCATATCGAACCACAGCAAAAACACCCATTGGAGAAATGCCATTTTGACTAGCCTATAGAAGTGACGCTGTCAACCCAGCAAAAGTAGGGCTCACGAGCCATCAGGTGGAGAACTACGATGAGGATAAGAATGAAGAGGCCATGCACCTTTAGCTCGACCTGGTGGACAAAGTCCGAGTGGCAGCGGAACAAAGAGTGGCGTGGTATCAGAATCTCATGGCTAAACACTACAACTCCAATGTCAGGCATAGAAACTTTTAGGTTGGAGATCTTGTACTTCGGAAGGTAATGGGCGCTACTAGAGATCCTTCGCATGGAAAGCTCGGCCCCAATTGGGAAGGGCCCTACAAGATCACATCATGGCAGAGGAAGGGAACCTACCACCTAGAGACTCTAGACGGGCGAAAGCTACAACACCCTTGGAACACAGAGCACCTACGGAAATACTACCAATAGAACAAAGACGCTCCAAAATCTCCCAGTTCATTTAGTTTTATTACAAATTACTAGTTTTACTTGGACATTTTTTTGCTACAATAAGTATCTTTTTAAGCCAATAGGGGCAGGTACTTTTCTACAAATGCATGTTTTATAATTAATAAGAGGAATATTCAAACACAACTATGTTTTTCTACATGAACTATGAATAAAAGTAAACAAAGTGAACGGATTATCCTAGGGGGATGAAAATTCTAAGTCCAAAAAGTGGACGAATTATCCCAGGGGGATGAAAATTCTAAGTCCAAAAAGTGGACGGATAAACAAGTCCACAAAGTGGACAGATCATCCCAAGAGAATGAAAATTCTAAGTCCAAAAAGTGGACGGATAAACGAGTCCACAAAGTGGACATATCATCCCAAAAGAATAAAAATTCTAAGTCCAAAAATTGGACGGATATAAACAAGTCCACAAAGTGGACAGATCATCTTAGGAGGATAAAAATTCAAGTCCAAAAAGGGGACGGATAAACAAGTCCACAAAGTGGACGGATCATCCCAAGAGGATAAAAATTCTAAGTCCAAAAATTGGATGGATATAAACAAGTCCACAAAGTGGACGGATCATCCCAAGAGGATGAAAATTCCAAGTCCAAAAGTGGACAGGTATGAACAAAAGTTCTCAAAGTGGACAGACAATCCCCATGAAGATGAAAATTCTTACTGCCAATAGGGGTGGAAATTTTTACCATCCAAGATAAGGGTAGGAAATTCTAAAGTCCATAAAAAGTGGACAGGGTCACCTAATGAGTGAAAATTACTATCGAATCTAATATATGGATGGATACAAACCAAATCCACAGAGTGGACGGATCATCCCAAAAGGAGAAAATAACAGTCCAATATCAGACAGATACAAAATAATGTTCAATTAGTTGAACGTTCTTAGTAAAAGCAAGATAAAACGAAGTGGACGAATGCATTCCACAAACAAAATATCATAGAGGACGGATTAAGATAAAATAGCAAGAAAGTTTAACAGAAAATAATAAAAAGCCCTTATAGGGAAATGTGTACGTAATCCAAAGATATGACGGATGGATCGTAAATTGTTCTCCAAATATTCTTAAAAAATAAAAATAAATAAAAATAAAAAATAAAAAAACTACTAGTTTTTGGGGTCATCTTTGTCAGCATCTTCTTGAGGACGGGCACCAGCATTGACGGCCTGATTTTGACCTTTTAGAGGAATGGACTCACCATCACCAGTTGCATTATCAGCAAATAGGCTCTCCGTACTGTTAGAGGCAACTTGTTGAACGGTGGTTTGGGCTTGGTCATCAATGTTTATCATGGAGAAGTCAAGGTTAGGATAAGCTCTATTTGCTTGACGGACAGCATCATTGAACCCGTCTGTGTAAGATCCAGCGAGCTCCCTAATGAGGGCTTCGAAGTTATGATACTCATGAATCGCTGATTCTTTCGCCTGACGGAGTTGGCCTTTGCATTCTTGATCTTTTCTTCTTTGTCTTCAAGGACCTTTCTCAGCTGCTCCATCTGGTTAAAGTACTCATCCCTCGCCTTTTCCACCATGACAAACTTCTTATCCTGGATGACCTTCCAAGCCTTCAGCTCATCCAGTTCCTCCTCTGTCGCCTTTACCTTCTCATAGGTACGATCCAAAGAAGTCTCATGGTTAAGACACCATCCCATGAGCCCCTTTATCATGACCATGGCCTGAAGATAAAAAAGAGTTAGTTTCAAACTAGCAAAAAGGTAGACGAACGAATATAGGACGGGTAAGTTTTACCTGAGCAATACTAAAGAGCCACATCTCCCCCATTGCCTCCGTAGAGTAGTTGCTTAGGTCCTCATAATCCCCAGCGGTTATGATGGACGAAAGCCTCTCTAGAGCATGTTTTGAGTCCTCTCGTAGGAGGATGGGTGGCTTCTCCTGATTGGGGGACAGACCCTTCATAAGCCCTTTACCAACCCCATGTTTCGCTGGGGTGACCGTCTTTGCATCCTCAACCATTAGCCCTACAATGGGCTCCAAAGGCACCATTGGCTTCTTTGGAGGACGGTCCCCCTTGGACGGCTGCTTCCTTTTTATGGACGGGTGGCTTGAGCCCGTCCCTTTGGGGTCTACATCGCCGGGCTCCTTTGTCTTGGCAGCCTATGCCTTTATCATTACCCTCCTCTTGGCATCGTCCATTTTTGTATATGTGGACGGATGAAGTTAATTACTATATAAAATATATATATATATATATATATATATATATATATATATATATATCAAAACAATGCAAAAAGAAGGAAAACGACGGACTTACGTTGGCAGATTCTGGCACCGTACTTTTTGGCTACTGGCGTTGGTTTAGGTCCATCACAATACCAATTGATGGTATCAAGAGTGACTAGCTTTGCCCAAGTCCTTTCTTCCGGCTTGGTCTTGGCAAAAATTTTCTCAAGAAAGCTGAACTCCTCAAGTTCAACTTGTGGACGCTGTCGAACTACAAAAAAGAAGACGATTAAAAGTGTTAAAGAAATAATAATAAACTAAACGGATATGAATTGTTCGCACACTAGGACGAGTGCATACCAAACGGAGGCAATATGCCCCAAGTTGTGTCGACGAGCATGTGTTCCGTGTCTCCTGGACGACACATCCACACGTCACCCTCTAAAAAGAAATAACAGCTCTTCCAGTCCCTATTAGAGTCTGGGGTTTCAAATATAACCTTTAATAACGAACTTTTAGATACAAAACTATGCATGCCCCTTGATTTGTCTATTTCATATGGACGGTAGCAGTGAAGGAATTCCCGCACCGTCAGCCTCCTAGCACCATTTGACATAGCGCTATACAGGACCTCCATGGCTATAAAGACCCTCCAGGCATTTGGGGATACTTGGTTGACGGATAGGCCCAGGTATTTGAGAAGCTCACGGTGAAGAGAGCTTAGTGGAAACCTGAGTCCTGCCTTCAACATCTGTTCGTACACCCCGACACCTTCTACCCCTTCATAGTAGCATTTCTCTGATTTATAGGGTAGACAAATGGGGATGTTATTTGGAATTTAGTAATTGGCCCTGAGAGTGCTGAAGTGTTTCTCCTTGATGGTGGACCTAAAGTCATTCACCGTCCACTCTGGTAGCAAGATGAACTCCCTAGGTCCATCAGCACCTACGACAGACTTTATTGGTTGTTCCTCGCGGTCATCAGAACCCTCCTCTAGGTCAGCCATCTCCATGTCCTCATTTGTTGAGGATGGGGAAGAGGCGGATGGACTCCTCTCTTCACTTGGACTCTCTTGGTCTTTGTGACCTGACAGGTATACTTCCTCATAATTTGTCTCATCATGGACAACTGACTAGTTATTTGACACACTAAACATTACTTACACGTGACGACAAAACCTAAGACTCTGACGGATCTAAATGTGGTGACGAGGTACAAAAGTCTAGGAAAATAAAGTAGTATCTGAAGGTAAAGGAAACTTGTGCTAAAGAGAGTACTTATCGAGGTTGTGAGTGAACAGTAGAAGGGCGTTGATGACAGACACAGCAATTGGACGGAGTGGTCTCTAACGAGGATGACAGATGCGCTCTATCTGTGTTTTTCAGCGAAAAGTAGAGAAATGAGAAAAGAAGAATGTGATATTTATAGAGGAAGTGCACGGAAGCCGAAGTGATGCTTCGATTGAAGATAGTACCCAATGGGTGAGCGACATGTGTCATGCCATAAATGGTTTCCGGATAACCTGTCAGTGGTAGGCACAGCTCACGGAACCTATATTGAAGCCATCGACCCACAGGTTTTTGAACCATCATCCGATGAACCTCGAATCGTCACCCCACGTGTCCTTCCTCTCAAAGATGATGGACCTATGGGGTGAAGGGGCACCTGAAGAGGGTAAAAGTCAAGGTTAACAGATCTCCATTAAATGGGCCTAACGTTTCTACATCCGTGGACCGATAGGGGACAGACCCATGAAATGGGCCTATCAAGAACAGATCCTACATGAATGGATGACTATAGGGATGCATCAAGCACCCACGTGGCAAGCAGGAACCCTAGATAGGAAATACTTGTGACACACACTTAGCCGCCATAGAATCCCAAAACAGATGGATTCCTAGCGCAAAAAGGATTCCAAAAGATACGCTCGTTAATGAAGATTTTCAATAAAAGGAAATATCTTGTCCATCACGTTTGGGATTGTTCAAGAGGATTCCTATAAGGAAAAGACTTCTACATCAAGAAAGAGAGGTCAACCTTCTACTACTATAAAAGCCCTAATACTCTCATAAATCAAGGTACGCATAATTTACCCCATCTCTAGCACTCTAAAGTTGTGAAAGCTCTAAGTTGACCTTCAGATCGTATTTAGCTGGCACCACACCGGTGCTCTCTGTTAGGTCTTTACTTTCCATTGTGTAGGTGTTATTTCGAGTGAGCAGTATTGTGTAACTCATTGGTGGTTTTTTCAGCATCATCGCTTTACTTTTTCTATTTTATGTTTTTTTTTTTTTTTCTAAAACTTCATTCTATAACCTCCTAACAATAACTTTATCAACCACCACCAGTGAGTTTTACTTATACTCATGTCAGTTAAGGGTAAGGAGTGCATGCACAAATTGAAGATGATTTCTGACCCTTGTGGCTTTGGGCCCAAATTGTAGGAATGTAAATTTGGGGTTTAAAAATGGATTTAGGTTAGATAAATTGGGTTGGATAAGGGCATTTTGTATTGTTTAATTAAAACAAAAAACAAAATGCTACATTATCAAACATAGAACAACACCTTATTGCTATGTTAGCCACGTTCACAAGAAAATTAATGAAACTAGAGGAAAGGACCATTAGGGCTCATTTTTTAGACTTTAGAGACTAAAATCGACGTAAACTTTAGAGACCAAATGGCCTTTTAAATGATAAGTTTAAGAATTAGATATGTGAGCTCATTCTACTTTTATTTATCATTTGTACTCAACTATTATGACCAAAACTTCTTGCCTCTTGTCCAGAAGTGACTTCAGTCTTCATATATTTTTTTTTTATTGACTCACACAAATTAATAACCAAGTAGCTTAAAGCTTTAAAAAAAAAAAATTATGGAAAAACTTTAGAATGTTGAATTCACAAGCATGATTCTCCTACCATAAACTCATTAACGAAGTAGTGCAGTGTTTTGAGGCATGGACTTAATAGCACTCAAATCTATCTATGTTTTAGCTTTGTAATCTCTTTTCTGTTGCCTTCTATTGGTTCGTGATTTTCCTAATCTCCTTTGGCAAATTAGATTGGAACAATTTGGGGATTAACTTGAAAAACTTTTGATAGGGTTGTGGTGGACCTTTTTTGTGTTTTGGGTTGGATTTGCTCTTGCTGTACCATGACCTGTGATTCTGGGGTAGGAGAGTCGAGACTGGCCTAACTGAAACACGCTTTAGGCCAGCTTGTGCGCTGGTTGGGCCATCCCTATGTAGACGCGTCCTGGCAGGAGCCTTGAATGTACCACATACTCATGGCAGGAAAAGACTGTTGCAGATGTTATAACAGGAAACACGATGCGGTAGGATAACTAAAACATTTTCTACTAATAACTATAATATATGAATAACTTCACGAAGGAAGATATAACAATATGATTACGAGTTACAAGGTCACAGCAAAGAGAAATTAACAGTAAGATAACAAATTAGTCATTAATCAATTAAAACAAGAGAAAAGAAGATGTGTCTACCAAAGGAATGGGCTAGGCTCTTTAGCATATACAAGTCCAAAAAGGGAACTAATCTCCAATGTGGGTAACCTCAAAAGGGAGCTCCTATCATAGAAGTTACACACTTTGGAAAAAAAATGACCTAAATGGCTTAATCTCGAATTCTTAGTTCATTAGAGAGTGGGCTATTAAGATGGAGAGAAATGAGTAGCCTATTGATGCATGTTTTTTGCTCCTCTCACTCATGTTTTTTCCATTTCTTATGGTTTTCTGTGTTCTTTCTATCTTCCTTCTTTGTTTACGTTGTTTTCTCTTCTTTCTTTCTATGTCTTTATTTTCTGTTTTCCGTCCCCCCCCCCCCCCCTTTTCATTGTGCACATCTATGACCTTTTTATATAGTTTGCCGTGACAAGATTTGTCATTTTTACCCCTTAACCGCTTTTGGCTTGTTGTGGGTATCCTTCCAAGACTGCCCACTGGTCTGCCAGCTGTCCAGCCACCACCACTACACTGTGTTGGCTGCGTCACGCCTCATTTCCAAACAAAAGTGGTTTTTTTTTGTCTCTTATCTCTCTTAATACTCTCATCCAGATAAGGGTTAAGCCTCTCCTTTACCAACCTCTATAGTATATATCTAGTGATTCTAGCTCATGTTTACTTCTTTTGGATGAGATGTCATCCCAATAGGACATCTCTCCTAAAAGAGCTTGAGCAAAAACCCCGAAATAGGCTCCCCTTCTCCCCACCACCAGACCACACCCTCTCATACTTCTGACCTGTGGCCCACTTCCCCTATATTGGCTAGTTACAGGTAGGTGTTATATGCATGCTTCACTTACGTCTGAGTCTGTTGCTTTTCTGGCTTTCACACGTTTGCCATTGCCTCTAGGTTTGTCTAATTCTGCTATAAGTTATGATATCTGTTTAACTCTTACGGTGTGAATGATACATGGGCCTTTTGGCTTTCGTTCCCTGCATCCCATCTCTTTTTCAGACTGGGCATTACTTGGGTATGGGCTCTCTCCCTTTTACTTGGCCCATGTTCCCTTTTGTCCTGCGTCCGTAGGCTAGCTGGTGCTCCTGCCATGCCAATGTACTACTCCTGCTATGATATCACTTATACCTTTACCTGTTGTCACCTTTGGGCTTACAAGCTGAAGCACTTATCATGTCAATTCTTATATTATTCCTTCTTTTGAACTTTACTTCCCAACATTCCTACTGGGTCAACTCATTCCATGCCTTGGGCTTCCTCGGCCCATTTCATTCTTCCTTACCTCTTTCACTCTCATGAGTTTCTTGCTAAATCCTTTAGGCTCTTCCAACCCAATTACCACATCTTTATCTTTCGGGCTTATTAGCTCTTGTGCCAACCCCTTGAATTTACTAATTCCTTTCTTGGGCTTCCCCAACCCATTTTTACTTTCTCTCCATTTCTTACAATTCTCATGAGCTTACTATTTCATTCATTGGGCTTCCTCAACCTATTTGCTTTCTTTCTGGCCGCTTATTATTTTGTGGGCCTATGACCACTATTCTTGTCATTCTGGTCTAATGATCTTTATTTTATTATTTTCTTTCTCCATCTTTTTCATATTGTTAGGCTTCTTTTATCATTGGGCTCTTTCGTCAAAAGTGGGCATCAACTAGGGTCAATTGACATGATGTTGCAAAAAGCTAATAACATGTAATTGCACTTGGAACTACCTTGGGCATTTTTGCCACATTAACAGATGAAAATTGTTTGTCTCCTATTCTGTCCTTTCCACTTGGTGAAACTTATGCAGATAACTACCTATAATTTGTAATAAGGAACGCATATAAAGCCTACTACACATGCTAAAGCGAACTTGGGTACACATTGACAAGGATGGCTATGTCCACTATGGTAATTTTGAAATAAAGTAAATTCTACCTTGTGTATTGGTGCCTAGGATCAGGCCCCTATCCGTTTGCTTTTAAATTGAAATGGTCCATGTTATGGTGAAGATTTAGTTTTCTGAAATCTAAGATGTATTTGGTGTGACATCATTTAAAATTGTATTCCACCAATTAAGGAATGATAATTGATTTAGGTGGCATCATGTTCACGCTTAGATTTTTTAAATGCTAAATCTTCACTTTGTATTGGACACCCCATTTCAAAAGCAAATGGGGAGGCAACCTTGCCAACACACATGCAAGTTATTGTGCCACACATGATAAATAACACTAAAAGGACTGGTCTTGTAATTGGTTCATTTGTAAAATTTTTATGAAGTTCAGTTTCCGTCCCTTAACTTTAGAAAGATCATTTTTTATCACTAAACTATTGAAAACATTACACTTTTCATATTTCTATCCACTCTTAGTAAGTTTTATTCTATGTGTTTAGGTGGCACTATTTTTAGCATTAGAGAATCTGACATGAACCATTAAATTTATAAATAAAGAATGACGTACATGAGATGAACAAGTGGCAAGAAACTATTGGTCACATACTTTGTATGGAAGGTTTTTTTAAAATTTAGGGATGATAAAAGAACTTTTTTCAATAGTTCAATGACTAAAAGAGAAATTTTTAAAGTTTAATGACAAATGGTTTAATGTTTTCAATAGTTTAGGGGAAAAAAATTAAAGTTTAGGGATGAAAAATAGAAATTCATGCAAACTTTAGGGACAAAAACAAATATTTTAGTCTAGATAATATTTTTCAAAATTACTCTTTGGATTTACTTTCTTGTCCAGCCTTGAGGAAACGTTTAGAGCTTCCTGATCTAATCAGGCATAATTCTTTGCTGTACCTTATCCATTTTTTGCTAATATTCACACAATAATGGAATTGCCTCTATAACTTGATATGTAGGCTGCCAATATTGTTTCCTCAAGCATTCAGCCTCTTCAAATAGTAGCTACACTGGTATATATCCTTGTGAGTCTGTTGTGGTTATATACCCCTATGTTGTTATTTTCATGAAATTGTTAGAACTTATATTATATAAATTTTGTTTTTCTGCTTTTCCTCCTATATACAGAAGTCCATAGAGGAAAATATTTGTTCTGATCCTGATGTGAAACTTGCTTGGGCTCAACATTTTTTTATCAAAAAAGGCTTTGTAGGTAAGATTTTACTAAGCTGCACAGTACTCCCCCTGTAATACCCCGAAAAGAAAAATAATAATAATAAAATGATTAAAAGGAAGGCTATTTAAGTAAATTTGTGTATGGGGTCAATTTTTATAATTAATATTTATAAAAAGGGCTTTTTAGAAAATAAAGTTGAAACCCTAACTATAAAAGCTTATTATGTCAATGTATATGGAGAGATATTTTGAAAGAGGAGACTACCCAAAAGACTAAAGTAAAGAAGGATTGACTATGTCCTGAGGTAAGAGCTTAAAAATCTCTTTCTTGTCAAATCTAAGTATTATTTAGAATTAAGGTATTTTTTTTTTAGTGAGTATCTCGGCCAACAGTGTGAATTTCTTTAGACATGGCCGCATGGGTCTGTTTTGCATAATTTTCTTAAGGGAATAGTACCGGATTGATGGAGTTTGAACCAAAAAAAAAAAAAAAAAAAAAGAAGAAGAAAAAAAAGGAAGAAACGCTTGACGAAAAGAAGGAACACCAACTTCTTTAAGAGTTATTATTATTTGTTGATTTGGTACAGTAAGCTAGAGGCGGCAGTGACATATATATATATATATAAATCTATAGAATAATTCCCTTGTCATAGCAACGCCAGCTTCCTTTTAATATTATTGTTACTATTATTATTATTATTATATTATTATTATTATTATTATTATTAGTTCATTGGTTTGGTAACTGAGGCGTATGGGGAAGTCAGCAAGTGATCATGGAACATGGACTAGGTGATGCTTTTGACCCTATGTGACAATATGTATCCTAGGATTTATTAGAGGCAGTAGAGGATATATACAAGGACTTTTACTTTGAGATAATAAAAAGAAATTATTGGATATTTCTAATAGTTGCTCTGTTGGCCGAATACTGTTATAAGTCATTCTTAAATTATTTAATTATTGAGTAAATGGTACTTGTAAAATTGTTTTAGGTGATGATATTTAAGGATTTTTAGAAGAAGTGTTAGGGTGAAGTTTCCTTTGGTATGACTATTGGAGGTAAGTAACCTTATCCTAATTGGTTTTATTTTACGTATTTTAACTATTGAAAATTGTTTACAGTTATTACAATTTTATTTCTATTGTATTACAGACTTCAAGTAAAGAATTATCACAAATATATCTGATTATTGAATATATGATGTATTTTATTTAATTGTTTTTAGCTATACCGATTCAAAGTAAAGAATAAAGAACTTTCACAAATATACATGAGCATTGAATATAAGATTTATTTTATTTAATTGTTTTTTTAGCTATATTTTTTAAAAGTAAAGAATTATAGAAATGTCACAAATAGATTTGAATATTGAATATATGATTATATATATATATATATATATATATTTGAATAAGATATGTTTTTGTTAGAAACTATGATGTCATACATATGATTATGAATAATCCGACTATGAATTTATTCTGATACCCAGCCAATGGGGGTTATTCATTGGTATTCTGATACCCAAACCAATGGGAGTTATTCATTGGTACTCTGATACCCAGCCAATGGGGGTTGTTCATTGGTACTCTGATACCCAAACCAATGGGGGTTATTCATTGGTATTCTGATACCCAGCCAATGGGGGTTATTCATTGGTACTCTAATGCCCAGTCACGGGGATATAGCGTGACCATAGTCATAAGATTGTTAAGAATATGAATTACATTTGAGTATTTGAACTATTTTGAGTCCTTAAAACTGCATATGTGAATTTAGAAATGTTTGAGTATTTGAACTATTTTGAGTCATTAAAAATTGCTTATGTATCTTTTTGGAACATATTGTAAGTTATAGCTTTGATATATAGAAAACTGACTACTTTCTAAACCACCTATGATATATTTGTTAAATTCAAGTATGTGATCTATTTGCAACTTATTATTTGAAGACTATGAAATTTCTTTAGTTATTTTTTTGAAAACCCATAGTATATTATAACTTTTAAAGACTCATATTACATCTTATTACTTTACAGATTTATTGCTTGATAAAAATTATTAGGACTTTGGTTACTTATTGAGTTGTCAACTCACCTCCCCTCTTTCTCCTTTCAGATTTTGATCAGGAAGAGTAGCATATATTTGGGCTTCCGCTAGGATGTACGCATGAGTTAGGTTTAGGAAATCAAAGGAATAAGATATGAACTTTTACGTTTAAGATTTCCATTTGTGTAGACTTTTAGATTTAAAGGATTTAGTTTATTTTTATTTTGATGTTGAAAGATTATTATTTGGAGATCTTTTGAGAATTGCATTATTGAGGATATTTTGAAAATTTATTGATGAAATTTTCCTTGAGGATAATTATTTAATTGTTAAGAGGACCTTACAAACTTGCATGGTGTAAACTTTATAAGTGTGTGGCTATTGTCACGTGCCTAGCTCTTACTTGAGTTCGGGGCGTGACACCCCACTTCCCTGGCAGGCAGGCCCCAAAGCACGAAAAAAAAATTAAGAAGCTTTTGTGGCCCATGAAAGCAGAAAACTCAAAAATATCTTTCTCCCATGCCAGTCCCGCATGTTTGAAGGCTGGTTTAATTTAAAAGCTGATGCAAGACCAATCCCTCCAATCCAGTTACATTTTCTTTTAAATTGAGAAAACACATATAGAAATTTAGCAAAATATAAGTGAAGTTATCTGATACATAGTATTTGCAAACATACATGCACTATAAAGTTACAAGCTGAGAAATTAATCCTTGCATGAGCTATTTGGGAGATACAGCTAACTAATGATACTGGATATTGATTTTAATTATCTGCATCAGTTCCAAACTCCCTCCATGGTCTGTGGTTAACAAGATTAGCAAATAACTTTGGCACATTGTCCATAGACTTGATACTAATTTCTTTTGTAAGTTCAATAGAGCTTACTACACATGGACACTCAACTCGAGTAAGGAAGACAAGTTTAGTGGACAATTGACTCTTGATCTGGTGGAGGGATTATACATGTTTGTTTGTTAGGACAATCAGATTAGTGTTCACATCTCCCAAAAAAATCATCCTAATAGTTTGGGGGAAAACAAGGGCTTGTATAATTTTATTTTCATGGACTATCTTGATCCTTTTAATAACTGGGTTCCTCTCCCTGCAAAAGAATGGCCATCGCCATGAATTTTCATTTTACTACCAAAATGTTCCAATCTTGGTAGGGACTCCTTTGCTAAGGAAGTCGTCAACCATCCTAAAGTTGGTCTATCTTCTACAACCAAACAAAGATTTTCTTTTGCTAGCTTGTAAATCTATTACAACCTTAAGTATTGAGACCAACTGACAGCAGAACACAATATAATACAGCAGAACCCACTTCCCAGTCTTTAAGATTGCAATCTGAAGATGGTTCTTCTCCCAAACCCAAACCATGGATTATGAGACATGAAGATACAATACTCAACTCTAAGCACTAAGTTTTTGACTTAAGTATATAAATATACATAATTGTGCTGAAGTCAGTATTTTGATGCAGGGATTGTGATGTGCTGCTGTTTACGCTAGATTGAATTTGGGAATGCATATTAATCACATGCTATGTTTAATACAGCACATGGCTTCTACTTCTAACAACTTCCTAAAATCTAGTTCAGAATCTTTTCACCTTTAATTCAGAAAAATATTGCATTTTGCTATGTTATTTAATTGATAATATATGCATCAGAATCTGGTCAATCCAGAAGCATTTGATAATGAAATAACTGGGTCAGGATTTGGACAGAAAGTGATCCCAATGCTCTCTGGTCTTTGTATAAAAGTGTTACTGGATTGTACCAAATTTAGAAATGACTCATTCTTTAGCTATGCATCTGCTCTAAAAGAAAATAGCTCACTTTCAATGGATTTTCCTTGTGAAAAACGTGTAAAATAATAAATGGAAAGCAAAACAATACATAAATTTTGACATAATTTGGCAAACTCTATGTCTACATCCGGCGACAGCAGACAAAAATATCCACAATTACAACCAGTCATAAACCTCACAAAGATTTCGTAATAGTTTACAACATCTGAATACAGGTCCAAGCAAAATCTGAATGTGAATTTGATCAAAGGGAAAGGTTGGTTCTCATTTCAATTCTATGCCTTTTACTCGTATCAAATTCTTCAATAGAGGGGTGGAGGGTATGCATGGTTTGATGGGGCAAGGGAACAATAGGACACAAAAGGAGGGCAGTGTAGTGTGTATGCTAAAGAATATACAAACATATGTAGACAAAGCAAAAGCTCATATCATAAACAGTAGGTTGGAATCAGAAACTCATAATCAAAAAAGCTCCTCATCAACCACCACTATCAATCCAAGAGTCAAAAACAGTAAATAAAACATCTGGGAAGGGAAGGGACTCTTATGAATTCCATACAAATTGGATTCTTAAGGAAATGAAAGCACTATACCTATAAAACAGTAAATAAACATGTTCGCAAACACATTGTTTGTGTTTTGAAACTATGCTAAAGAAGCGATGACAATAAAACAACAAAAAACACCTCAATCAGAATCCAAGCTTGGTACGGCGCCAGTGCCTGCGCTTTGCATTGTACCTGAAACAAAAAACAAACATAACCAATAACCAATAATAGGAAGAGTTAAAGAGAGACAAAAACGAAGAAGCGGGAAGGAAATAGAGAGAGAACCTGATGGTATTGTCAGTCCTCATGCGGATCCAGTGAGGGATAGGCCTATTCTGCCTCATCTTCTTAGCCAGCTTCTTCTTAATCATGAATGTTTTGTGGGACGGCTAAGCATACAATAACACAATAATAATCATTCAGACCCATATCATAATAAAAGTTACTCAGCGAGAGAGAGAGAGAGAGAGTAAGAACCATTTTTGCTCGCCTGCGAAAGAGAGGTAACCCTGAATCTGCTGGAGTTCGCCGCTGCGAAAGAATCTGTTTCCGCTGAAGAAGAAGACGATGAAACCCTAGGGTTTTGTTGGACTTCAGACTTCTTTTACATGGCACGTGGGAATGAGATGATTTTATTCTGGGCCAGACAAAAAAACTTCTAGGCCGGTTGCGCAATATTTGAATTGGGCCTAAACAAATCCATTTCTTTGGGTTTTTTTTTTTTTTTTTTCCCTATAAAAAAAAAATTATAATTGCTCAACATTGTTCAGGTCCAAAATTATGTTTCATATGATTAAAAAAGCCCAAGATAGAAACGACACAAATTGAACCAAGGTAGCTGGAGGGCTAGTGCAGTGGTTTAGTGGACATGAAGAGCAAGTTCAATTTTAGCATTAGATAGATTGAAATTACTTTGGTTTCTTATGCCTGCTTCTGAACTTATTCGGTTTTTTGTTTTTTTAGGTGATGAACTTGCAAAATCTCTTCTTGCTTGACATTTTACGGGATGAGAAATAAGGTTTTGACAATAGCATTTTGATGGCCACCCCACATTCAAACGTGAATACCATCAATCTCCACCCCAAGTTGAAATGGGACAATCTATACTTCCCATTGAAAAAAAATCAACTACTAAGAAAAGTCAACAAGAAACTAACTTCACTGCATATGAAGACATTAAGCTAGTGTTGACATGGCTCAATGTCAGCTTAGATGCTGTGACCTCAACTAATCAAAAACATGTAACATTTTGGGATAGAATTTGGTCCACCTTCCACAAAGACAACAAATTTAACCGCTCCAAGGACTCTTTAAGCAGTCGATAGTCAACAATTCAAAGGGAGACCAACAAGTTTTGTAGATTCTTGACCCAAATTGAGAACCATAACGAAAGTGGTAAAGGTGAGCAAGACAAGGTATACCTACTTAACATTTAATATGTATTACACATCAATACATTGAAAGTTTTATGATACTCATTATTTTTAATTTGTTACTTTTGTAGATTAATGATGCAAAAACTATGTATAGAAGTAATAACAGAAACTCATTTCAATTGGAACATTGTTGGAATATTTTAAGGAATAAAGCTAAATGATTGAATCCAAGGGATAATGTGAAGGTCCGTGCAAGACAGCTAGCCACACAATCTTGCCCTACTTTTGCAAGCTCAATAAATCTAGATGAAGATAATGATGAGATGAATTCTGACGAAACCTTGGAGAGACCCATAGGCAAGAATGCCGAAAAAGAGAAATTAAAGAGAAGAAAGATTAGCGATGATGTGGTCCCAATACTTTCCTCCCAATTGGATGAAATCAAGGAACAAAAGAGGATAATGCATGACGAGAAAAAGGAAAGTATGCAAATTGCATTAGAAGAATGGAGAGAGATAATGCACATTGCCTCAAAAGAATGAAGAGAATTGATTCGTATCAAGGAAGAAAAGAATGAAGTAGAAAAGCTGAAAGTGGATGATGAAATTATGATGAAAGATACAAGAAACGTGGATCCTAAGCAAAAAGAGTACATTCGTCTACGTTGGATGGAAATCTTAGAGGGGTTAAAGTCTAAACATTAATTTGAATATTATTATTGACAATATCTAACCAAGTAATTTTTGTATAGTGCAAAGATACTAGCACATGCTTGACATAGATAATTTGATGTTAGATTTCTCTTTTGTAGTATTTACTTGTGCCGGGAACATGATAGTTCAATATCTATTCATGTTAGATATATTTTTTGTAGTTTGTACTTATGCAAGAATAATAGCAATGTTGTAATTTTTGTATTGTGCAAGGATAATAGCACTTGGTTATTCAAGAAAATTTGATAGCATGTATGTGATTTGATAGCACTTTTGCATTTGTTATTGCTTTCATTATTGTTCCTCCAAAAGGTATCAATGGATAATAGCAATGTTTGTGTGAAGTATCTCTTCTCTGCTGTATCTGTGGCATTTGGACGGTGATGAGTATGCCTACTAGGTTCGCTCATCATAGCTGCATGTGTTCTGCTTATGTGCACACCATTGTATGCTATGTTTCTTATATTTGGTCTAGATACTCTATATTCTTTTCTTGTGCCTGATTATGAATTATTGTTGCAAGTTGGGTTCTGTGAGGAATAAGCTGCCATCTTAAAGTAGTTCCAAAGGAAAGAGTTTCTAAAGTTGCATTTAATAATTTTCCTTCACGACTTAAGACTTTAATTTTTGTATACCAATATCAAACACAGATACGGTAGATTATCAACATTAGCCACCAAATCTCACATATGGTCACACACCAAATTATATATTTTTCTTAACACAAAAATCAAAATTGAAAATTAAATTACAATTTTACTTAACTATGTATTGTCTTTTTCAAGATAAAGTGAGGGTTTGGAAAGTAAACCTCATTTTTCCTAAAATATAATAAATTTTCATTTTTTTTTTATAGAATTTTATGTTTGAACCACAATATTTGATTGTTTATATTAAATTAGCCTTAGTTTGGCTAATATTATTTCTTCAAATTAACCCTAATTTGGTTAGTATTAAATAAATTTATTGAGTTAAGCCTCAAACAACATCAAGCCCACCTTACGTCTGCGATCCTGACCTTCAAGTGGACCTTGTATACGGAAGGGTGGTTGGGGATTGTCTGAACGTTGTGATCTTGGACCAAATCGATGAGTCAAGCCTGGGTTCCGTGGGCTGCATGAAGGCCCATCCATTTTGGATGCACGAGACTTCACCCCATCAATAATAAGTTTTTGAGATTGGCATTCATAATGTATCTCGAAAATTTGTCTTTTATAAGGAAATAATTTGTAGCATTTCAAAAAAAGGTTAGGATGCCTAATTTGACCAATGGTAGAAATGAAATTCAGTCCTCGCAGGATCAATCCATTGCATGTAATAAGTAAATCTTGAAGAAGTAGATTTCAATTTACTCCTAGCTCTCCTCCTACCAACAAAGTTACATATATTGACAAATGACAAAGTACTTTGCCAGTGGGCGTTACTTTTTAACTCCTCTTATCTTTTAGTTCAGTGCTGTAGGATGCTTCCTAGCATGTTATGATTGTTATCTCACTTTTGTCTCTTTATAACTTCTTTCCTTTTCAACCAATACTAAAAAACTAAAAAGTGACGACTCATCATATTTATCAGTTCATGGCCTTAATTGTAATTTTAAATCAATTGAAACTTTTTTTTTTAAATATCAAAAACTAAAATCAAGGGGTTGGTTTAGTGGTTCTTATAGTCTCATGATATCTATAAGATCCTAAATTTGAAACTTTTTGCTCTTTTCTTAAGGCCACTTTAAGGGATTTTTCTTTATAATAATTCAGTGTGTATGGGACGGGAGGATTACACTTTGCATATACTCATACTTAAAGAAGTCTAGATACCCTTATTTATATATTAAAAAAGAAAATGCTAAAGTACTACTACAAAAAGATTATATAATAATATGTTGATAAATGTGATTAATGTCACTTTAACAGCTAATAAATAAAGGAAAATACTAAAATTATTACAAGTTTTATTATAAAAGGTTAACAAGCTAATATAATGTGACAATGATTATGATTTGTGGACTTCAATAATATAATAAATAAATGTCATAAATACTTTTATGTGATTGATAATGTTGTAATAAAATTTGTAATAACTTTAATATTTTATATTAGTTTATAAGGTTTATACAATAAATTTGTAATATCTTTAATTGCATCACTCAATTATTTAAGGATTAAGAATAGATATTTATCCACCACCGCACTTGTTAGGTGGAATGGTACTTATCCACGGATGGGTGTGTGGGGATTTAGGAGGGAGGTGTTTGAGCTGCAGAATAAGCTGTAATAAATATTTCTAACAATCTAAAATACAAAGATATTTACCCAAATGTCTAATTGCAAATTTAATTTGTTGTCATTTAGATAAGAGGTTTCGGTTCAGTAACTCATATATATATGAAACTCATTCAACTTAGAACAAAAAGAAACTATATATATTTGAGAATTTGAGCAAGAAGTACGTGATGCTTGACATAGTTCTTTGGTTAAGATAGAGTTTACACTTATTTGCCATAAGCTTTTACTTAAAGTCAAAATTATATCTCATCCATCTGAAGAATGGTGTAATCGACCGACATGCTGAATAATAGTGCAGGAGAGTTGGTGATAACATAGCAAACGACAAATTAAATAGAAAGATGGAGTTGGACAATGCTACTATATATGCATGGGATGTCATCTTCTGCTTGGTTTGCCTGTCTTTATAGGTAATAAAGAATCAGGACTGGGGACCACAAATTTATTTAGTCGGGAGACTCGGGACCCGCGGTAGCTATTATGTCATCTTCTACTTCCTTTTTACTCTCAACTGATCCAGTGTTACGTGTATAATATATATATATATATATATAATGGTTAGAAAAAGAGAATTTAAAGCCTCGACGTCTCTCTCTCTGTTAACAAAAGTGTGTTACAAGATTCTTGACAAGGAATTATTATCTCAATGGTTGAAATTACGTGCTCCTCTTAATTTGTCTCGTTGAATAATGATTGCTATATATAGAGAGAGGCGCCAGCTTTACATCTTTTTATCGTCAGTAGCGTCACATCAATTATAAAACTAGGTGCTGTGATCATTTCCCCATTTCTCCCTATCATTCAATAATTTCCTTCTTTTGTCTCTTTTAGTCTTAGCCTTATTAGTGTTACTCTTAGATAAGCAGCGAGAGAGAGAGAGAGAGAGATTGTCTCATTGTTTGAATTTGCATGCTTTTCTAACCTACTGTTATCGACAGATGGATATTAGGTAAATGTAAAAGAAGAAAGAAATGTAAGCAGAAAATAGTCCTTTCGAATGTAGCTATTTAAGAAAATGGATAAAGAATGATTGGAATCATCACGTCAGGTTTTTATTTTTATTTTTTATTTTTTTAAAAAAAACTTATTACAATATATAAATGAGGTAAAAGAATTAGGGTTTTTGTTTTAATCGGTTATACCCTTATCTGAAAAATTTACTGCTAAAACCGAGAGCTAAAATGCAAGATTATGGTGCAATAATTTATTGACCACATTAAAGTTGTACTAATTAATACAGTTCATGCATGACATATAAATGAAGTAGTTTTGCGCATGTCATCTTGAAAGTGATGGGAGGTGCTCAATGCTCATGGTTGTGAAAAGGTTTTTTTTTTTTTTTTTTTTAATTTGAGAAAGCCCAGTAATATGAAAAATAGAGATACGACTCGGTGAGTGAGATCATGATTCTTTAATTAAATGCCTACGATCATATAAAAATAAGATAAAATTATCTTTTATATACCATGTTCAAATCAATTCCTGGTTTTAATGAGGTCAACCTCGCATGTTGTGGGTATTTGGATATCTTGAAGCATTCATTTTGTGTAATTCAATGTGTCATACATGTAAACCAACACTTGTAAGCATGCATATTGGGTGTTATAGTTGTTTGTGAGATTGAGAAAATGAGAGCGAAGAAAAAATAGAGAGTGAATTGTGGTTTGGGAAAAATGTTTACTAAAGTATGTATTTTGGATGTTAGAATTGTTGATGAGATTGAGAAAACGAGTAAGAAGAAATAATAGAAAGTGTACTGTGTACGTGTGATTTTTTTTTTTTTGTTTGTTTACACTTACATTAATAAAAACTACTAAAAGATTATTTTCCCAAAAAAAAAAAAAAAAGGTTCTAAAAGGATTATATATGTACCATATAATAAATTCACTTTACAATGAGGCTATTAGTATATTTATAGAGATACTAATCATAAGCTAACTTGACATTAAAATATTTATAGTTATAATGTACAATACAGGTAGTACTGATAAATATTTGAGTATGGATTAACTAAAATGGACATGAATCTTGGGTGTTTAACATTGATGCTTATAATACACCTTATGAAATGGCACACTGACGTCTTCAAGGGCGTTTAGCATTGATGTTTGCACCTTATGAATCTTGGGTGTTTAACATTGATGTTTTTTCTACAACCTGTGACTTTATATTGGAGGAACATATACAATGTTAATAACGTGTTGGGTCATGTGGCATGAGCTTGATTAGTCTTTACTGAAAGCCTCATTTTTTAATCTAGATATAGATTCTTAAGTCTATAAGTTTGATTAGACAATACTCAAGGTGTTGCAAGTCAAAATACAAGAATATTCAAGTTGTAGAAAGAAGAGTTGAATTTCAATGAAGCTCGACAGATTGAAAGTAAGCTTCGATTGATAAAAAATTACAGACATGAAATTTCTGCAAAATTCTCTTTCAGACAATACTCTAGGGTTTTTGCACCCAAAGCTTTCTTAAATCTTCTATCGGCAATATTCCTTGAAGAAACTCAAGATCCGGTATTGTAGAAGTTGCTATCATACAAGATCAACTACCGACGGTGATCCAAAACCTTTGAGTGGGATCTCAAAGTCACAAATGTGGGTGTTTGTACTCAACAAATTTAGATAGAAGAGTTTGTGGATTTGGAGCTGCACATGGTCGTGTGAGTAAGTTCTACAAAAAGTAGGTTTAAATTAAAGGGAGAAAATCTATTGTAAACTTCCATTCTATCATAGTGGGTTTGTTTTACCTTAAGAATAGTTAGGTCAAACCTTCCTCAAGTTTTTTTTACCTTGAAACTGTTGATTTCATTAATTTTCCTAGGCCATCATATTGTTGTCTTTTTTTTTTTTTTTTTTTTTTTGCACTAAGTAATAAGATTGTATATGTTTAACCTAAATCTAAATAATCAACCTAAGTAACCACTTGATTAATTAATTAGGTTAAACAGTCTGATTTTATAGAGGTCTAAACATAAACAAACAAATGTAATTTGATCAAAAAAGAAGGGTAAAAGAGTCATACCTATAGTTGTATAAGAAAACCCTAGAAGATTTGACTAGGAAAAAGGCAAAAAAAAAAAAAAAAATTGTTTTGAAGAGGGATTGAGAGGAGTCCAAGAGAAAGTGAGTAAAGGAAAAAAAAAAAAAACTTATTTGTGAATTCTAAATTTTTGAATTTCGATCGATCGAGAGAAATTGAGCAACAATGGAAGATATAGTTAAACTAATTTTGACTGATTGAGCATCTATTGAACATGAATTGAGAAAGACCAAGAGTTTTGGCCAAAAAATTGAACTTTTTTGACTAGTCGGGAATCAACTTCGATCGATTGAATAAGCTAAAAAATAGAATGTTGAAAACTTGAAATTTTTGCAAAAAATATCTAAAAACTAGTTTTCATGATATGATATGCATATTAATGATTCTAAAAGTTTTCAAAAACATATTTTACTCAAAATTTTAAAAATTTCCCTTCAAATTGAAACTCAATCCCAAAGAAATAGTATTAAACATCACATAATGAGTAATCTCAAATGGCCATGTTAGTTAACACACAATCATATGTACTAAGTTTAACAAAGATTTGCGTATAGTGTGAGCAACTAGTAACTAGTAAGTGTACAAAGTATAGAAAATGTGATATGTTGAAAGTATTCAATCAAAGTGGCTATCACCTAAAGAGTTATATCATATAACTCTCACATCTCCTAGAAAACACACTTGTAATCATGCAAAAAAAATAAAATAAAAATTCTTCTATTTGCTTTTATTTTTCTTTTGAAATTTTTTTATTTCTTTCAATTTTTTTTTTTGAAACAACACCTCGTTTAATCTTGCTAGGCAAGTACTACACTTTACCAAGTACAACTTTTATGATTTGCACACAAGTGTTCATGATTGGCAAAATAGTGGTGAGATGGTTATTTATACCTTTCTCCTAGGATTTTCTAGTCCTGACAATCAAAATATATGATATCAAAATCAAGATTGTTTGTTTAAAGATTATAAACAAATTACACAATAAAGCATAAGGTAGCACATACTAGTAAAGTGCATAAACAAAGCTTATCAAAGCTAAATAAGGTACGTAATCATGAAATGTAAATTTCCATCATTGGCCAACCTTAATTACACAATTAGTGGCATGCAATCCAAAAAAAAAAAAAAATTCCTTTTGTTTTTTTAAATTATGACCAAAAATTAAAAGTACACATTATGCTAAATGAATAAAATGCAACAACATTGCATGACAATGCTCCAATAAGCTAAGGAGGATACAAAAACAAGAAATATAAATTTCTTTATTAACTCATGAGTTCTTGTACAAACTAGTACATGTTCACAAAAAGAAAAAAATAGCTCATGCATTGAATTATGCAATACACACTTTCTATGTTTCTCCACAATATCAAGCATGTTCTAAATCAAGAGAGAGATATTATAATTCAAATAATCCTTAAGAAAAATAAAAATAAAAAAGACACAAAATAAAATATTTTTATCTTTTTGAAATTTTCAATGTTTTTGAACTTTTTTAATAAATAAAACAACCAAAAACAGATAAAAAACATGTCCACAAATAATTGAAAGAATTAGATCAAGGACAAGTGAACAACACTAGCCTTAGCAAATCTTTTCTCACCCACATAGCATGGGTCTTTGGCTTTGTAGGTGAAAAAACATATCCTAGACTGAAACACAAAATTCTTAAATTTCAATTTATGGCAATTATGATAAATGTGACCTAGAACACCACAAAAGCGACAAACATGAATAGATTTAGGAATATCAGTATTCTAACAGTATATCTAGTCTCAGATTTTGGTTTTTACCTCAACAAAGAATAATTTGGTCTAATATGACCAACAACACCACGAAGATGACAGGTAGGCACAAAAACAGATTTCTTTTGCACAAAAACAATAGGTTTAGACCTAGGTTTAGAAATTTCAACATTTGCATCAAAACTTTTACCTTTGTTTAACTCAGCAAAATAAGCATTTTCTTTATGATTCCTCTTAAAAGGAGAAATATAAACATTTTCAGCTTAGACTTAAGAGAAACTGAAACAAAACCATAATTGTTATCAACAGCAAGTTTGGTATTAGACAAATTTTTAAGTTTAGCTTCAAACTCAGCTAACTTTTGTTCCAAACTTTTCATCTCTTCATCTTGAGAGGAAATTTGATTTCTCAAAAATTCATTTTTTTTTTTTTTTTTTATATTAGATTCATCCAATCTTACAATCAATTCCTCTTTTTCAAGATTAGCCAATTTTAACTCTTCCTTGAATTTCTTAGCAATTTTCATATATTTAAATAATTCCTTACAGAGAGTTTCATAAGCATCAATAAAATCAATAGAAATATTTGTACTTGGTTTACCAACATGCATAATTTTAGAAATCTAAACATTTAATCCTAAATATTTAGAACCTAACACAAATGTCTTACAATTTTATTTTTTGATTACTTGACTCCGGACATTCATTGAAGGAAGCTGGTATATCTTGGTGTCATTATCTTATCATTGCCTTTTATCTACTCAAGATCTCTTTTGCTGTAGTCTCTTGCCTTGCTTTTTCAAGTATGTCATTTGATTTGTCAATGCAAGTCTTGTACAAGGTCAGTAAGTCCAACAGTAATTGCTCTAGAGGGTGCATTATCTGAGACCACTAATGTAGCATGGCAATAACAAGAATTAGATGCAAATGCATTAGTCATCTCAAACTCAAATTAGTGACAACTATTTCACGAGGCATAATCCCAACCAATTATTTAAGGCCTCATACTTATTCATATCATTCATCCAAACTCAAACATACATATTTATAAAGCTCTTGTTAAAATTGTTGTTTGAAAACACCATACATTCATAATATCCCAAATATTATTATTATTCATCCACTATTGTGGATGAATCTTCTTTATTACAAAAAATCCATGGAAAGCATACATTTAATCCCAACATAACACTTTTCACCACCTCTCAATTTGAATCCCAAACATAACACTTTTCACCACCTCTCAATTTGTCTTGAAAACATGGACCATTAGGTCTAAGAAACCAAGTACAAGTAACACATTGGTCCCTCTGAGTGTTGTACATCTCGAACGTGAAGAATGTCGGTTCATCTATCCATTTGAAAACACATCTGATACTTTTATCACCAAAAAGAGCGAAAACGAATTTGTCTGCAGCATAGGCCATTTCATAGGGATACAGAGCAATATTACGAATTGAGTTTGAACAAAAGGATCTAATTTTCGTGGTGTTAGTTGCGTAATTACAGATTTCAACTTCATCAGCTTCTACATTCATAGAGAAATTAGTAACAATTATAAACAATACAAGCAGCAACAATGTTGATATGTTTTTATTGAAAGGACTCATTTTGTTTGTCTAGAAATGTATAACTGGTGGCTGCAAAATAGAGTTGTTAATATATATGTATTTTATTTATAGTGTGGTTGTAGTTTGTAGTTCTAGTTTTCTTTTATAAAATTGGCAAAATGCAGTTAACACAACAAAGTTTGTTTGTTATTAGCCCAAATTTTGGGGTTTTTGAAAGTGTTAACAACCCGAATGATAATTTCTCTTAAAAATAAAGTCATAAATGTCAAATAAATATCAAATTTATCTATACTTTCTAAAACACCTACAGCTACTATCATTTTGAATTCAAAAAAGAGAACTCATAAAATTTAGGTTTTCGTTTTTTCCCTTCATGTTCATCTTTTTATTTCCTAAACTTTAGCCATTTTTATAGTGTGGCTGTAGATTTGTAGGTCTATTTTGATTTTATAAAAATGGTAAAAGGCAAT
Organism: Quercus variabilis; assembly: GCA_030445155.1. Lineage (NCBI taxonomy): Eukaryota > Viridiplantae > Streptophyta > Magnoliopsida > Fagales > Fagaceae > Quercus > Quercus variabilis. Next base: position 380,033 of record CP129448.1, on the reverse strand, counting down.
TAATAGACCAAAGTTTGGTTGCTATTAGCCCAAATTTCAGGGTTGGTAGGCATTAGCCCAAATTTTGGGAGTGTTAACATCTCAAAAGATAACTTCTCTTAGAAATAGAGTCATAAATTTCAAATAAATAACAAATTTATCTATACTTTTTACAACACTTATAGCTACTATGATTTTGAATTCAAAAAGAGAACTCGTAAATATTTAGGTTTTTTTTTTTTTTTTTTCCCTAAACTTTAGCCATTTTTTATTAATTTTTCATCTGAATAAAACACTTCTAGTTAAAAAAAAAAAAAAAAAATCCTATCAAAAAATAAAATAAAAAACAAAAAAAACTAAGAGAACTCCTAAAATTTAGCCTTCTTTCCCCACGTTCATCTTTTTTTTTTTTTTTTCTACCCAACCTTTTCTCTATATCACTACATCACTTTCAAAAATAATCATACTACTGCTTATTTCTAAAGTTTATCATTTTTATTTGTTTGAAGAAAAAAATATCACGTTCATCTTTAAAAAAAAAAAAAAAAAAATCTAATGTCACAAGAAGTCCTAATTCCGAATAAAATCCCTCCACTTTTTTTTTTTTTTTAATTAAAAAAAAAATACTCATTTAAGAAAGAATTACTTATCCTTATTCCAATCTTTTCTTTATATCACCACACCACTTTAAAACACACGTTCGAAAAAGAAATTACATTTTTTGCTTATCTCTAAAGTGTATCTTTTTGTTTAAAAAATAAAAAATATATATCACGTTCATCTTTTTTTTTTTAATCTCACTTCACTATTAATTTTTGAAATATTTGCAAAACAACTAGAACAGAAATACAAAATTTGTAGAAAAGTCTGCTTTAGGAGGGCCCTTAGTAACTAGGAGCACACAATAGTATGGATACCCCAAGCACACCCCTCTCGATCACCTCTAGCCTGGTCAGGAGTGAGTTTTCTCGGAAGACACCCCTGTCCTCGACTGCCTGGTAGTGCCTTTGAGAACATTACTGCCAGGCTAGCTTCTGGAGGTGGGAATTAGTTCCAATGCTACTACCACCTCACCCACCTAAACACCCATCTGAAGACGATGGGATTGGACCCCCATTCGCACTAGTAAGAGGGAGTAATCATAACACCTCCACTGATCTTGGGCTATAAATATGAGAAGAGGATAAGGAAGAGGAGGTTGGCAATTCTAGGGAGACCTCTAAGAGAAAAGAGCAAGCACTCAAAGAGAGAGTAAGCGAGTGACTCTGTGAGGAGAAAAACTTGAGGAAACAGAAGTGTACCTGGGTTTGCTATGCATATGACCACCCATAGTAGGAAACTCAAAGCTCACAAAACAAATAGATTGTGAGCTCAAATAGAGATTAAGCCCAATAGCCTTATTTTGGGTACGTACATTAGGTATATCATGCTTTGTACCATTCGTCCTCATCTCTAGAGTATGGCAACCCCTGTTTACTTTCTAGCATCTATATTTTGGGCTATGCTCTAGGGATGCAGGCATTTACTTTCCTACTCTGTGTGCTTGCATTGTGCATGATGTATGTATATATATACCTGCTCCCTCCTTTTGGTGTGATTGTCACAGTCCATGTCACCTAAGGCAAGCGATACCTAATTTCCATCGTGAAAGTGAAGTGACATGTTGTTGGATTTTTGCCGTGGAAATCTAGTACTCTATCGAATGCCTTAGGAAAGCATAAATTGGGACCACATCCATTTAAAAGCCAAATCTCACAACCCCCATGCATGCAAAGCCCTAAAAGCCAATGCCAAAACTATGTTTTTACTGCCAATTCCAAAAATTAAGGTTTTATCAAAACAAAAGATTGTCCTTGGATAGGTGTTGTGAGGTGTCTAACACGTTCCTCACACATAACCAAACTTTCGGACCTAAAAATCAAGATTTTTTGCCATCCACATTTGATTAGAAAAAATGCCTTTTTTCTTAACTTAAGATTGGTAATAAAATCCACTAGAAACAGGTGGCCAATCACACCTTAGAAAAACCCAATGATTGGTGGGGACTCCATTTTCCTTGGGTAATCCCTTAAAATTCGGCCCAGATTCCTACCATAAAACCAAAATGATAGGCTAAAAACATATTGACCCCTTAAGTAAATTAACCAATTAATTAGCCAAATGAATTAATTAAGTCAATTTACACATGCAATAATTAACATGCAATAAGTGTGGTAGCACAAACAAATCACAAAATAACTAAATGCAGTGGAAATTAAATTTAATATGGATGATTTGTTTATGAATGGGGAAAACCACTGAGGCAAAACGCCACTGAGTGAATTTAAGGTACCACTCCTAAGAATCTACTATTATTAAAACAAATGGTTACAAGTAAAGGAATTCCAGTACCTTATATCAACTTACAGTTGAATCCTTACTGCAATACACAATTGGACTTGTTACGTAGTGACAATTTCTCATTTTCAATGCACGGCTCTAAGTACGTGACTAACCAATCGATGCATAGATCCCAGTACGTGATTAACACACTAACTTGAGAAGGATGTTGGCTGCAAAGTTTTTCAGTTCATCCATATGATGAAAATCAAAAAACTCCTTGGTTATAAAACCTTATGGCACACAAACGTAACAGCTTGTTCAAGAGAAAGATGAACTAGGGCAAATTGTCTCCGGTCACAATTTGAGTGAATAATCACTTTGCATCAAGTTGCATCACCGTAGATGACTCTTAAAATAATCTTTATATATGTCTAGGGTTGTGAGAAAAGAAACCCTACACAAATAGCTTGGATATGTGTGAAAAACAGATCTAGAAATATGAATTTCGTAATTCTCTGTAGATACAGCTTCTGTCGAGAAGTTGTCAAGAATTACTCATTAAATCTCGATAAATACATCTGTTGAGTTTTAATGAACAACACTTCTTCACTTGATTCTTGGACAGATTTGCATAGTTTCAATACTTGAACTTGAACTCTTATTTCCTAAAGTATTAAACACATATTAGATCTATTCAATTACAAGTAAAGTGCATTTTGTCAAATGATTAGCCAACTCTATATGCCATATATTCTTAACATGTTTCACATATGTCTTAATAATCTCACTCTTTGGCAATCCGTGACAAAACCATAACAAACAAATGAAGTATGAAAGAAGTCATAAATTACTCAACTCATAATTACTTGTTGAATATAATAAAATCTAATCCTAATACAAACTCTTGAAAAAACTTTGCAAGAAGAGAGTTCATGACATGATAGATTTTGACAACCTGTCTTTCTGAAACACTTTAAACAAAACTCATCAAGACATCTTAGTGTGAAATAGAAATAAAAGATTGCATACTTTAACTTGAACTCTTATTTCCTAAAGTATTAAACACATCTTAGATCTACCCAATTACAAGTAAAGTGCATTTTGTCAAATGATTAGCCAATTCTATATGACATATGTTCTTAATATGTTTCACATATGTCTTAATAATCTCACTCTTTGGCAATCCGTAACAAAATCATAATAAACAAATGAAGTATGAAAGAAGTCATAAATCACTCAACTCATAATCACTTTTTGAATATAATAAAATCTAATCCTAATACAAATTCTTGAAAAAACTTTGCAAGAAGAGAGTTCATGGCATGATAGATTTTGACAACCTGTCTTTCTAAAACACTTTAAACAAAACTCATCAAGACATCTTAGTGTGAAATAGAAATAAAAGATTGCATACATAAGAAACATGTGTATAAAGAAAAAAAAAAACACATGGAAAGATAGGTGAAATTAATAACAACATCATCAAATATATATATCAAAGATAAATACAATGTTTGTTATCACTAAGTGGTCACAAGACCAATGTACAATAAGATAATGTATCTAAAAGAACTTAGAAAAATAAATAATAATAACAATAATAATATTTTAACGAAGGTATCGGAGTTTAAATCCCACTCCCCAACAATTTAAAAAAAAAAAAAAAATCAGCAATACATCTCGTCATCAATGGCTATGATTTAATAATCAACACTTTTGAACCGGTCACTACTAACATGAAAATGTAGACTATCTTTTGACCATTAATCTCTACCATTTTGGACACATGTAGCTTTTATTTTTTGGGCAATGTTTTCGTGATTGTATGTAAACTATTATCGACAACTATCTTAAGAGCACATGTTAAAGTATTAGCAAAAAAATAGCACATGTTAAAGAATATTTAGTTTTGAATTGTAAATTATTTTAAATATTTTAAATAGAAAAATAAAAGACTTGATCATGATTCATTGGTTGTTTGTGTTCCCTGTGTATACAAATTCAAAATTGATGTATGTTTTTTTACTTAATATTTGTATAGTGGTACTTTAAATGAGAAATTAATATAACATATAAGAACATCATTTTACCTAAAGATAAACATATGAGGTAAGCCCCAATTATATTGTATTAACCACTCATTTTTGTCATTAGTATTTCATGTGTGACTTCAAAACATAACTAATCACACAACTCATCACAATGAATATTTCAACAAAAAATATTGATGATGTGGTAGAATTCATGATGATTTAATCCATATATAAGTCTAGAATTAAAAATTTTGGATAGAAGGTTCCTTTTTTTTTTTTTTTTTTTTTTTTTTTTTTTTTAAATTTTAGAATATTGATATTAGGTTTGATTTGTGACAAACCTAACATCCAAAAGGTTAATTCTTCAAATTAAATGTTCAAGAGCCAATTTAACACTTTGGTCAAATTCAATTAATTTTTGTAAAAATAAAACCCCTTATAATCAAAATAATCATTTAATTTTAAAATTAATATTAAGTAAAATATAGTTTTGCATAACATAACTTTTTCTTAACAAAAATAAGGCTGTGACAAAGCTAAAGAAGTTTTGAAAATTTTTTGGTAAATGAAAATATAAGATAATTGTTCGTTTGCTAGAAGCCTCAATTCTTATTCATAATAGAAACGAAAAAGAACCTCAATTAACTCTTCTTCCATGCGCTTAGCTCTTACTGATGAAAACTTGGCTTAACTAGTAGTACCATAAAATATGAGACCACCTCAAAGTCACGCCCGACCATCTCAAAGTTGATCTCTTGACAAATAATTATAATTAAATCACTCTTTAAGGCTGAAACTTCTTGATCTTGCAATGCAAATCATTGGACTTTGGGGTTCCTTTTGCTTCGCAGTTTTCAATTTTCTATTCGTTCTCTTCTGTTGGTGATCATGAAGCTCAATATTGGGCGAAGGAGACTTGACATAAACCGGTTTGAATTAGGTGGGTAATAGAAATAGGTTGCTCTAATGTGTAATTTTTTATAAATAAAAGGTTGCCACATTAGTCAAAACATGCAATGTCATTGTTTCATTAAACACATAAGTAAAAAAAACCAATAGCACCTATTTTTCAAACTTTAAGGACTGATAGTGCTCACTTGAAACTCCAGGAATCAAAAGCGTTTAGTAGATAAACTTCAGGAACTAATAATATAGTTTCTCTTTAAATTTTCAAGAGAGCAGTGATCATATGTGCTCAATTCCATTCAAGCAAACGAAGTCATGACTCATGACTCAGTTATTGAAACTAAAATATTAACCCAGCTTTGCTTGTACTCTAAAGTCCTACCAACTCCTAATTTGTCAGATTCTTCTATTATTATTATTATAAAAAATGGGAGAAGGGGATGTTACGAAAGTGATTTGTAAAGCTAGAAGTGTTATTAATCTAAAAGGCGTTTTAAGATTTAAAAAAAAAAAAAAAAAAGCTTTTGAAAAAGCAGTTTTATCCAAAATTTTGCAAAAATCACCTTCTAACCAAACCAAGATTAAAGTGTGAAAACTTAAAACTGTAGGGTCTCAATTTGTAGTCCAAATCCAAAAGATATGGAATATGAGTCCAACAAGCCTAATACAATGAATTTGTAGAGAGTGAGTGAAAGAGCTAGATTGAGTGATTTAAGCAACTTCTCGTGCAGATTACAAATGATGAACAAGTATAAAAACACACGTGAAATTCAAATAGATTGATTTCCGAAGAGATAAATTAGTGTTTGAAAGGCTAATACAATTATCAGAGCTATAGTCACTCTTGCTTCCTTTCTTTTTTCTTCTCTTGATCCCCCCTATAAGAGGTCTCTTGTGCTTATATAGTTGTCTCTTAGACTATCTTAGTTGTACACTTGTTCTTTATCTAAACATTCACTTGAATATACGTTCCATCAGGTATCTTCGTCGGTACTCCCTAAGTGGCGATAGTTGAGATTGCACTGTTCAAGAGTCTTCTCTACATAAATGCGGACAGAAAAGTTGCTGCAGTGTATTTAATACGGTGGTAGCAACTTTTCCCTTTAGATATTTCTCTGTTCTTATCATCTTAATATGCGCCTGAAGTTTAACTTTATCATTGGAATTGCTAGGAAGGTCACTCAAGCCCCTCAGGTATTTGCTTGATTGATATTCATCATGTCCAAGGAGGACATACCTTTCGGACAATTGACACATTCTTCGGACTATATTCTTAGATCATTTCCAGGTATATTTCTCCCGTCTGGAATCCTTCCCAATCATCTACTCCTCTTCAGACACACTTTTAGTCTTCAAATAGGGCCTTAGGCCCAATACATGAATTTGAGCTTTTATCCCCACAAAAACTATTGACAAAGATTCTATGATATCTTTGTTTGTTTGTGTAGCACATCTATTAGTAATAGAAAAATACAAATGATAGTGGATCTCTTAGTAGCTCCCATTTTATACAAAGGTACATCACGAACTCTACTAAAAATAATACAAATGATAGTGGATCTCTTAGTAGCTCCCATTTTATACAAAGGTACATCACGAACTCTACTAAAAATTTATGATAACTTTAAGAAAAGGTGGAGCAGGTTAAGTAACTTGCAATCTTCTTAAACATTAACTTCATAGTTTTTGTAGATTCCAAATAGTTTAACTCATAAAGTACTATGTCGTCAAATAAAGAACTTTAGTTCAATTCCCATCTACACCAATTATCAAAAGTCAATTGATGTATTGAGTAATCAATCATCATGAAGTAAATTTCATAAGTTTAATCTTATTGTATTTATCAAAACTTCATAGTGTTTTAGTTTTTTTTTTTTTTTTAACTTCATTTTTTCTCATTAGATTATTATAGGTCAAATAAGATAGTGTCGATATCAAACCTAATGGTATGTTTGGCCACATCATATGATAACCCATGCTTCTTTTTTATTCATCTTGTACTAAAAGTAAAATAGTCACACATGATACTGATTTTGATACATTCATCAATCCATAACAAGAACTTTTTTTTTTTATTATTTTAACTTTTTAAAAAAGCGATTGTTATAGATTGAACAACGGCTATACGCTATATCGCACCTTAAAAATATTATAGATACCATGGAAGGGAGGTGGCATTTTAGAGTATTTACATCTAGCTTTTCAAAAGCCATTGAAAGAAAAAAATAGATAGTACCGTACATAAAATGACATAAAATCGTTCTTATATCTAGCTTTTTGTTATTGTTCAAATTTTTGTAAAATGCTACATTATTCGTAAATTTTAAAGAGCACTATAGTGTTTTGTATTATTATTTTTTAATTTCACTCACTCTCTCTCTCTCTCTCCCTCTCTCATGATTGGTGGTCAATCTAGTCGTAAGTTGATGTCTTTAATGATGGCAAATTTGGCTATGGGGCATTGTGATGGTGGTCGTTAGATACTAGTGTTGGAAGCAAGATAGAGTGAGATTATTATTTTAGAATATTTTAATAAAATATATTGCAAAATAAAGAGTAAGCCGTATGATATATTGCAAAAATGAACAGCTAATGTGAAAAAAAATTTAATTTTTTTAAGATGCTATTTAGGGTAAAAAAAACTTTACAAAATGGAATGTGATTCAAATGTTGTGCTTAGTGTCTTGTAATAATGGGGTCGAATAGTTACAGAACTTGTTGTGCTTTGGTAGTACCCATAAGTTTATAGAAAAACCTAAGTGGTAATATAGGTGATGATAATATGCAGGAGCCCTTCTAAAAGAAAAAAGAAAAAAGAAAAGTGTTGTATGATGTTAATCCATATTTGTAGATTGCGTGCAACCGATTTACAAAAATATCTTTCTCCCTCCGATTGGGTATCCAATTTCACACGAATCACAGCATGTTGCCACTTTGCCAAAACCAGAAAAAGAAAACTTTTGAATGACTTGGCATCTTGTGATTGGACTATTAATTAAAACACATGAAACAGAGCAACTTGACCTTCGACGTGTAATAATATTTGCTTCCGCATCTTCTGATTCTGCGTTGCATTGGAACAATATTTGCCATTTGCAATATTATTTATACCTCACTCACTTTCCTTCTTCCTTCTTAGCCGCTAAGTCACTCACCATTACCAACCTCTCTCTAGATCTACGTTACTTTATTTATATATTATATATAAAGTTTTCTTTCTTACTGTACTATATTTTTATTATTAACAATAAGTGTCTGCATGTTTTAAAGCTAAAAGCTACATATATTTTTGTTTACTTAAAAAGTCCTCTGCAGCTGGCACACTCTTCCTTCTTCCACTTCATTTCATTTGACTTCTGTTCCTATTTTTCTTCGAAACCCACTTCTTCAAATTGAAGATTTTCTGTTTTGCTTCTTTGGTTTTCTGTCTAAGACACAGTTCTCTGTGTATATCTGTGCCTCAGTAACTGAACAAATGCTTCAACCATTTTGAGAGCTACATATGATGGCTTAGTTGAGGTATGCTTTACATTTGGATTTGGAAACACTCCATTATTTCTTTTGTTTCTGTACTTCGTTATCACAGAAACAATACTATTCCACTTTCTTTGATACTAAGGAAGTGAACCAAAAGAGATACACAGTTTTTGCCTCTTCTGTCTTTTGATGTTTTTTAATATCTTGAATTTGGGGGAAAAAAAAAGGGAGTCAAGTATTGAGTTATGTCTCGGTTGGGTGAAGTTTTTATACTTTATATATGGTGAAATTGTGGCAGACCTATAATTTGGATTCAAACTGATGGGAGTTTGTCTATTTTTGCTTGATTGGTTTTGACAGGTAAAGAAGGTGGCTTGAGTTGATATTTGTTGGGGTCTAGAGATGTCAAGTAGAAGGGGGTCTGATCAGCCACCGCCTAGGCGGATTTTGCGGACTCAGACTGCTGGAAATTTAGGAGAGCCGATCTTGGATAGTGAGGTGGTGCCTTCTTCCTTGGTCGAGATTGCTCCAATTCTTCGTGTGGCTAATGAAGTCGAGTCTAGCAACCCAAGAGTTGCTTATCTCTGTAAGTTGCAGTTTTATTTTATATGATTTGAATTGTATATGTGCTTGTATGCTTTATGTATGTATCTACACCTGATTAAGTATCCTCTTTGATCCACTAGAATTAAGAAGTCAGTGGATTTAGCTATGTTGATTTATACTTGCTTTGATCTGTATCCAAATAAAGAAAAGAAAAAACTTGCTTTGATCAGTTAGCTGTATATGATGTAAATATCGGGTCTTCCGTTGTTTTCTGGAGGTAGAACTTATGTTGGAATTTGGATTAGCAAAAGTGAATTCAGAAAAACAAGAAATAAAAACGTTCATATAAGACATAAAATTTTAACATGGTTTTGCCAACTTTATGCCTACATTCATGGATGATGCAACCAAAATTCACCATCAACAGTATCACAGGATTAATTCTCTTAAATCAAACTGACAACTCTCATGATCATTACAAACATAAACACTCTCAAAACTCATATAAACATAAACTAACCCAGATCTCATTACACCCAAAGCAATCTCTCAATACCAACTAACAAAATCACAAACGAGGCACTCACCATACCAAAACCCCAATACATCCAATGGTGCTCTCTCACTTAAATAATAGAAAAATACTCAAAATACTCTTTAAAGAAACACACTCCATGTTCTTCTAAGTGTCTTTCCTCTTCCTATGCGTGAGATCCCTTCAGCAAGAAAATATCCATTCTGTCTGTTTGACAGTTTTTCACTTTTGGTAACTTATATCAGGAAGTACTGATCTTTTATTTCTAACTTACACTTATACTATTTATATGGTTTTTTCTATAATCAATAACATTTGAGTTTGCTGTTCAATTGCTAAGACATTCTTTTCTTTGTTGATTCTATTGTTTATCCTAACTAATAAATCACTGCATTTGGTTTTGTCTATTTTTATATGCTATATTATGTCAGAATTTAACATGGTGTATATCTCTTAATGAATACAATGGGATGCTTTCTGAACTCTGATATGTATCTGAACTCAAATGCGTATTTTTGTCAATGCTGGAATTAGGTCGGTTTTATGCCTTCGAAAAAGCTCACAGACTGGATCCTACATCTAGTGGACGTGGTGTTCGCCAATTTAAAACTGCACTTCTTCAACGTCTAGAGAGGGTGAGCTTTAAAATCACTTGCTCATTAAATCTACTTTTTCTTCTCTAGTAAGCAATATTATTCTAGAAGGATCTTGATCAAAGGTGTAACAATTTATAGAAGGAAAATTCATATACCTATCATGATTTGCTTTTTTTTTAGTGAATTAGTAATTCCATTCAACTGAATGGAGAAATATAAGAGGAGAAACTGTAAGTACAGTACAAACATACTGGCAAAAGAACTGCATACAGAAAAAAAGGAATATGCCACGTACTATGGAGAACCCTGTTTGGAATGGAATTTTTCACCTTTTTTCTTGTTTCAGAATGCAAATTCTTCATTTTTGTGCTTGCAGCAAGTATCAATCTAACAGCATTCATAATGGTCTGCCAAACTTGTCTCACTATCTTCATCGAACACTTAATTAATATAGTCTGCCAAACTCTCTTAGTGAAACGATCACTCAGAAAGTAGGTGACAGCTGCTTCATTCCTACAATCAGTGCAGAGAATGTCTCCTGTGTAACTGCAATTAACCTGTTTGATCCCTGGTTGATAGCTTATTCCTGATTGCCAGTTAGTTTATAAAGGAATGATTTGGAATAGATTTTGTAAACCATACTGACTTCCACCAAGAAACAAAGGGGAGTTTTGTTCTAAGTGCTTCCAAGTTGCAGTACATTAATATTTAGCATCCTTTGAAGGAAGCTAAGTAATTGAGTCTGCGGTACTCAAAACAACTTCATGTAGTCTGGTCTGGATAGACAGTGAGTGAGTCCTCAGACCTAGCTAGGGGCCAACACGGAAACACCATTTATCATCTTGAAGTTAAAATTTTTTTTACTGTCGTTTTGTTTGCCATGTCACAGAGAGCTATATGGTCGTATTCATAATATATATATATATATATATTTTTTTTTTGATAAGTAATGAACTTCATTGAAAAAAGAGAAAAAACAGAGGAAATAAATTCGAATATGGTGGTCCATCAGGATGCCAAAAATCATGACAAAGGAAGATAGTATCTCCTTGTCCCACTGAAAATTTCAAAAAATTTCTTGCTCTGTTCCTCAAGCTGAGGATCCTTTTCCATTCCCATGTGCTCTCTTGTGGGACTCTAACTACCCAAATGCTTATTGCTCTAAGATAAAGCTTTACCCAAGCAATCATGATAGAGCATGCCTGAGCAAAGAGATTCATATTTGTCTCATAACTGCAGCTGTATTATTCTACTCTTCCACCTTCCTCAAACTGCTAGGACCAAGTTAGAACTCAATGGAATCAAGAAACAAAGGAGGACACTTGAGAATTGGAGTTTCTGACCCTAAGTGCTGATCAGCACTTAGCTTAGAAAACACCTTACTCTAACCAGAATTGGCGGTCAAACCAGACAACATTTCAAACTCATCTTGTACCTGCTTAATAGTCTCAATGGTGATTTGGTATTTTTATCTCAGATATTGCTTTTGTGTGATGACTGACTTTAAATGATATACATGTTCAGTGCCTTCTATCTGCTTTCTCCCTTTTTTTTTTTTTTTTCCTTTTGAAGTAAAACTAATTTCCTCTACCTTAAAAAGTGTTCCATTTTGGGTGGTTTAGGGATAAGAAGTGTGGCGTTGTTTAATCAAGCTCTATTAGGGAAATCGTTGTGGCGTTTTGGGCATGAAGTTACCCATCTTTGGTGGAGAGTAATCTCCACAAAATACGGTGAGGGTCATGTGGGGTGGTGTACGAAAGTGTGTAGGAGGACTCATGGTTGTGGTCTTTGGAGAAGCATTCATGAAGGGTGGGAGAGTTTTTCTAAGCATTTGTCTTTTGTAGTGGGTGAAGGCACCCATATCCGCTTCTAGCATGATAGGTGGATTGGGGATAATACCCTAAAAGACCTCTATCCTGAGCTCTATGTTTGTTCAGTTGCAAAGGATGCATGCATCTCTAAGGTTTTGTGGACTCCGGAAGGAGGTACTCTCAGAGTGTGGGACTTAAGGTTTTTTAGAGCCTTTGAAGATTGGGAGCTAGCTGCATCTTACTCTCTACTTCAGCTTATCCATTCTTGTATTCCTCGGGGGGATAGGAGGTATATGCTTCATTGGCAGCTCAAAGGGGGTGGTAAGTTTGATACCCGATCTTATTACCAAGCAATTCAGGGTAATCCAAATCTTTTGTTTCCTTGGAAGGGTGTGTGGAAACCAAAGATTCCTAAATGAGTGGCCTTCTTCTTGTGGACAGCTGTGCACAATCGAATTCTCACTTTGGATAATCTCATGCTTAGGGATCGCCCTTTTGGTAAATCGGTGTTGTATGTGTTGTGGTGATGGGGAGTCGGTAGACCTTCTTCTGCTTCATTGTCCTGTTACACATACCTTATGGTCCTTCATGCTTTAGGCTTTTGGTATATATTGGGTTATGCGAAGATCAACGGCGAGTTTGTTATCTTGCTAGCATCAATGGCTTGGGAAGCACAACTCGAATATTTGGAATTTGATTCCAGGGTGCTTAATGTGGATTGTTTGGTTGGAACAAAATCGTCGCTTCTTTGAGAACATGGAGAAGACGTTGGATGAGTTAAAGGTTTTATGCCAACATAGTCTTTTTGAGTGGGCTCGTTGTTGGGGCTTTATTGATTCTTTGTCTCTTTCAGAGTTTATGTTTTCCCTTAGATTATCTTTTTGATTTCCTTATCTTTTGTTTTGCTGTTTGGTTCTTCTGTTTCTTGTTGTTCATCATCATGAACTACTTGTACTTTTCTTTTTTTCTCATTTATAACAGTTCTCTAAAAAGTGTTCCATAATGTTTCAAGATGTCATTACCTTTTGGCTTTAATTCCTTACAATTTCTAATCAAGGGTCTCTTTGAAGAAATATTTATCCACTCTTATTTTATTTTCAGGAAAATGAAACAACATTGGCAGGAAGGGCGAAGAGTGATGCTCGAGAAATGCAGAGATTTTATCAGGATTACTACAAAAAGTATATTCAAGCTTTGCAGAATGCTGCTGATAAACATGATCGGTTGGTTCTCTGAGAGAATTGATGTCTTGTTGATTACTTTCTCGATGGTTGGCTCTAGTGCATTATATTTATTTGATATTAAGTTCATGTTCTTGACTCAGTGCCCAACTTACAAAAGCATATCAAACTGCTTCTGTCCTATTTGAGGTTTTGAAGGCTGTAAATCAGACTGAGGCTATTGAAATGTCTGATGAGGTGAAACTGAATGCATTTTACATCTTACTTCTGAATGATATCAAGTTATTGGGACTTTCTAAAAAGAATACTTTTTTTGTCCAAGAACCCTCATGTGCTGTGGTTGCATTTATATATATGGATGTAGTAATTATTTTCTATTTTCTCTTTTGTTGTGGTAATTGGATAGTATTTCCCTTTTGATTTCTATTGTAGATTTTGCAAGCTCACACTAAGGTCGAGGAGAAGAAACAGTTATATAAGCCTTATAATATTCTTCCTCTTGATCCAGATAGTGAAAATCAGGCTATTATGAGATATCCTGAGGTTTGTTCCAGTTTTCTGGTGTGAAATAGTTGATTTTCCTTGGTTCTTGCACACTTGAGTTTGATTTTGAATTATTTATTTGCAGATTCAAGCTAGTGTTTCTGCACTTCGTAACATCAGGGGTTTGCCATGGCCAAAGGACCACCAGAAGAAAGTAAATGAAGACATTCTAGACTGGCTTCAGGCCATGTTTGGTTTTCAGGTGACTTGCCAAATTGTTTGTTGACAATTACTTGATTTTTCATGTTTAATCAGCAGGCTACTTTCCATTTATTAATATACAGAAGGATAATGTTGAGAATCAAAGGGAGCACTTGATTCTGTTGCTTGCAAATGTGCACATAAGACAATTCCCAAAGCCTGATCAGCAACCCAAGGTCTTATTTTTCTTAGATTGCTCGGGATTTTATTTTTACTTTCTGAGACAATCTTTAATTTTCCATAACATATGCTACTTTTTGCCTCTTTAGTTGGATGATCGTGCTCTGACAGAAGTGATGAAGAAACTTTTTAAAAACTACAAAAGGTGGTGCAAGTATTTGGATCGCAAAAGTAGCCTTTGGTGAGGCTTCCTATTTTTTTATTTTTATTTATTTCAAAAATATGTTTTGTTTTGAAGTGCCAAGTGGATTAGTTATAGTGTTGTGTGCAACAGTGCTATACTGCTGCTTCCTTCTGCTGTAGTTGGTACTTAAAAAGCACCTTAATTTCTCTGTTTGTGTATTTCCTATTCTCTTTCATGCTAGTTGATGCTAAATGGTCAGGCACTCATGATTTGATATATTGCTCTTACTTTATGGCTTTTTTAATTGGCAGGTTACCAACAATTCAACAAGAAGTGCAGCAGCGAAAATTACTATACATGGGTTTATATCTTCTTATATGGGGAGAAGCTTCAAACTTGAGATTCATGCCAGAATGCCTCTGCTATATTTATCATCATGTATGTACAGTTCAAATTGTTCCTGAGATTGCAATGAGAGAAAAAAGAATTAGCTTTTCTTCTTCATTTCTTTAGGGCTCTAAATCGTAAGGAGATGTATGAGAGATTTAGATACTTATGAGAATTAATTCAAGGGTGGGGATGTTGCATGGAAGTTGAAGGAACCAAAATATAAAGGCAAAATTACTTTTAATAATTCTTTACCTGGTATTATAAAGAGATTATAACTGAAAAAATATACATAATTTGTTTTTTCATTTGATTTTTGATGTGCTATAGCGAGTAGTTGGGAATGCCAAGGTCATGATGTGAAGGGCTACACGTTTGTTCCTATTTGTAATTTTATGATCTATTGGTCGGAGAGGTTTGGAAGATGTATGCGGGGTTGAATGGGCTGCAAGAATATGCAAGTCAACTCACTGACTTGGTGGTTTTTTGAAATTACTTTATACAATATGATAGAGGTGCCACCCTAGTTGTTC
Source organism: Quercus variabilis (assembly GCA_030445155.1). Lineage (NCBI taxonomy): Eukaryota > Viridiplantae > Streptophyta > Magnoliopsida > Fagales > Fagaceae > Quercus > Quercus variabilis. The sequence goes on along the minus strand of CP129448.1, from coordinate 364,679 downwards.
TCATAGACTTACTTCATAGGTAGTGTAATTTTGCAAGCTAAGGACTTACTAATAAATATATTAATCAGTAAGCAATATCTAGCTTGTTTAGTCTAAACATTTTGATGAGTATGTACTAATTATGTCCAAATATTTCTTCCCCCCCCCTTTTTTAGGAAACAGAGATAGAGGTTTTTCTCTTAAAATAATAATTCCATAAATAAACCTTTACGGTTTTATTCAAGTTATGAGATATTGTCAAGTGTCTAGTCATTAGAGGTTGGTAGGTTTAAAGTATGCAGTGATATCATTGTAACAAGTATACCATTGCAAATTTCTAAAACGTGGAACCATGGTGTATATTAGAATTTTCCATAAACTTATTTGTAGTACATTCTGGTCATTTCCATGTTTCATACATTCTGCCTTACACTTAAAAAAATTTCTTTAGTTGAGTTGTGGAATTTTGGGTCTCAAACCAAAAAAAAAAAGAAGAAGAAGAAGAAGAAGAATAGGTATGGAGTGGTTGAACTTTGGCCAATTTAAAAGATAAATTACGGATGTTCAGAATAAATTTTAATAGACTTGCTCTGAATTTTCAGGTTCTTATACATGTTTCATATTTATAGTTTTTATGATATTTATAGTCTCATTGAATTGGTTACTATCATTGAAAATTGAGTATCTCGATTGATTTAAGTATAATTATTCAGTTGTTGTACTCCAATCTTTATAGATGGCTTTTGAGTTGTATGGGATGCTGGCTGGAAGTATTAGTCCAATGACTGGTGAGCCTGTAAAGCCAGTCTATGGTGGTGATGATGAGGCTTTTCTAAAGAAAGTGGTAACTCCAATATATGAGACAATAGCAAAGGTGTTGCTTCTGCACGTTCTGTTGGGTCTATAAAAGTGCATTTTGTTTTATTGATATTTGACTGCTTTGTCTTACCATTTATTTTGTGCTTTACAGGAAGCTAAAAGGAGCAAAGGAGGAAAAGCAAAGCATTCTCAGTGGAGAAATTATGATGATTTAAATGAATACTTCTGGTACAATGGGTTTTTTTATTTATTTATTTTTTATATGAATTTCATATGTACAGAATGTAGTATGTTATTAAAAATTATGTTGGTGTGAATTGTAGGTCAGTTGATTGTTTTCGGCTAGGTTGGCCTATGCGTGCTGATGCTGATTTCTTTTGCCAACCTCCGGAAAAGCTTCGAGCTGACAAAAAGGATGTATGTTGTAATTTTGGGTTATATGTTGCTTGTTTGTTAGTTTTCTAGTCTTGTTTATCTTTCTTGAAAAATATAAATCTAAATTTATTTCTTTTATTGATGAAGATTTTTTTTTAATGAATCTTAACTTATTTCATTGTAAATTCATGAAATATTGTCCCTTGATGGAACAGGGAATTTTCCTGCTCTATCTTAAGCTTTTTTGTACTAAATATGCTTCAAACATATATCCATACAGTCAGGGTATGTTTGGAATGGAGGGAGATGGAAGGAGAGAAGATGAGAGTAGAAATGTAAAAGCTGTATCTTGAGGAGACGGTTTCATGCTCCTAGTTATATTTATAATATTTGCCTCTTACATGTGGCTTATATTGCTGTCCATTACTTACATGTACAGAGACACTGCCTAGGTGAGGAAGAGTTAGAGAAGAGAAATATAAGGTTGGGGTAAATACTAAATAGGGAGGAATCAGATGTAACAAAAAGTAAAGGCTAGGTTACTGTAATTATTGAAATGAAAAGATAGGGGATAAGGGAATTGAATCAGAGAAGAAAGAGCCAAAATCCAGGGTTTAGGAGAAAGATATAATGAAAGAGGATAGACGAGCAAAAAAGCCACTTGCTGCAGACCTAGGTTTTGCAGTAGAGCTTAAGTGGGATTGGAGAACCTTACAAGAATAAGTCCTGAACAAGTTTGAACTGGGGTTCAACAAATCAACAACAAACAGCCAGGAAACAGTATTAAGTCAATTGTAACCAGATTAATTTGAGGAACTATTTAGATCAGGAGAAAGCTAGCAACTATATCAGGAACTTAAGTAGAAAGCCACAGTTGAATTTGTCCAATCAGTCTTTTCAATATGGAAAGAACAGGAAGCCTATAATGGATGGTAAACAGTGCTGCCTTTCAAAATACCATGCACTGATTGATTTTTTCTTTTTTTCTTGTAAATATGTGTGTGTGCGTGCGTGCACACACACATTCAATCTTACCAAATTGGGCAAGGATCACGCACACACACACACATTCAATCTTACCAAATTGGGCAAGGATCTTTGAAGACAACCTGTACATGAGCCCTTATTCTCTGGAGTAAGGCCCTGGAATATCTGAAGTATCCATTCCCTGTGTGTATGTTAATACAAAATTCAGATGCAGGTGTACAAATATGGAGACATTGATGTCCTTCTTGAGAGCAGTAATGACTTAAAACTACTAGTAGTACTAGCATAGTTAGTATCAACAGCTATTGCTTTTGTTGCTGTACACTTAATTATGATTAATAGATTTATAGGTTTCTATTGTTGTATCCACACATTAATATTCTGCTCTTTGTCTTCCTAAATTCCTGTATTTATAGTAACTGTCATAGTCAATGATATGGATCTTTTATACAATATGCCACTAGTCCACTTAGTTTCTTAATCTTATTAATGTCATTTTAGAGTAGCACATACATTGAAGACCATAAACTGCTCTTCACTTAATAAACAACATTCTTTTAATTTTGGGCTTTAAACAGCTGACATTTATCACTCTGGACCTTATATATATAAATGTACACACACACATATACATACATACATACATATATATATATATATATATATAAAAGTTACACCTAGTGTAATTTTAGGGAATTTGACATCTCTCAATATCTTTTTATTGGATCCAACTTTTGACAAATCTGCTTTTGGATTACATTTTCTTCACGTATCCTCCATGATGAAAAAATTTCAATACGATCAAACATTAGTAACTATGTCATCATTCAAATGTTTAGATTTCAAATTTTTGTACTTTAAAATTATGTATAAAGATGATTATGTGGATTGAATAGAAAGATGATTAACACGAAATTTGGAGTGCGTGTTAAAAACATAGAGACCATGTAATCCAACAGTAGGATTTTCATAATATAAATCCAATAAAAAGTTAATAAGTGGTGTAACATTGGTTAAAGTCACACTAGGTGTAACTTAAAATCATTCCATATATATATATATATATATCAACTAAGTTATCTAGGGTATCAATACTCAGCTTGTAAATTCTATTCCCCTTTTGTAGGAGAATATAAACCCTATTGCTAGAGTTGACAAAGTAGGATTTTTAAGAACTATAATTTGCATTTAAAAAAAAAAAAGGGCTAAAATGCAAATTGCACCCTCTAAGTTTGACAAAAATTCATTTTAGTATTTTAACTTTGCTTTTGTTCAGTTGAGTTCTCTAAGTTTCAAATTTATTCAATTGCCCAATTTCATTAAAAAATTGCCATTAAAAAAAAAATATTTTTCTCATTACTAAATCTGTCAACCTGATTTTGGTTAAAACTATTGCATTTCTAATTGTGGAAATTATTGATATTCAGGATGAGAAACCTTATACTGGTGATCGATGGATTGGGAAAACTTATTTTGTTGAAATACGCTCATTTTGGCATATCTTTAGAAGTTTTGATAGAATGTGGAGCTTTTATATTTTGTGTTTACAGGTAATCCTTTTTCTAATTTTCTTATCATTGTGTTTCCTGCCTTTTTTCCCTTCCTAATATTATGAACAATGTTCAAATACTCTGTCTAATTTAGGCGATGATCATCCTTGCTTCGAATGGGTCAGGGAATTTAAGTTCCATATTTGAGGGTGATGTTTTCAAGAAGGTGTTGAGTATCTTCATAACTGCTGCAATATTGAAGCTTGTACAAGGTAGGAAACCAGTTGAACGGGTTCTGTTGGTGCATTATTTATTTCTAATCTCATGCATGTGGACAAAACTGTAATTGCCATTTTCTTTCTATTTATTTCTTCTCTTCTACTTGTGCTATATCTCTGTTCTTCAGCCTTAAAGAATTAACATCAGATGTTCTAAAAAAATGCTATTTGGACATATCAAAAAGTTACTTTATTTTTTTTAACACACCACTTTACAATAAACCCTACATCACATCTTCTATTTTTAGATTACAACACATTAAAATAATCTAAAACAAACCTCATCTATGTTAAAAAAACTAACAAAACAAATATATTTTATCATGTGGCTCCATTTGATGAAGAGACGCAGAGAAAGAGGGAAAGAGAGGACGTGGGGATGTGTGTGGGAGAGAAAATTGAATAAAAATAAGAGAGAGGAGAGAGAGAGGACGTGGAAATGTGATGTGCCAGAGAGAAAATTGAATAAAAAATATCAAAAGATGAGAAGGTAAAATCTATATATTTTTCAGTTTGGCACAAGGAAAGAAAGTAACAAGGTTTCTTCTATATTGCTATGGTATAAAAAGCCTTTCTCTCTTTCAAAAAGACATGCATTAAGTGGTTTATATAGGTGCACAAAATAGGGTAAAATTTGAGCACAAATCCTTCTTCTAGCAGAACTCGGATTGCAAGTCTTAATGAATTCGCTCGAGTGAATGTTGGTGAAATACTGGAGAAGTTTCTGTATGCATTATTTTCTTGCTCGAGTGAGTCTTCATTTTCCTTGCACAAGATTCATTTTGCTTGAGCAAACTTAGTTGCGCTTGGGCGAAAAATGAAAAACTTGTTCTTAAATTCTTTCAACAGTAGCTCTTGACAGATTTTTAAGCTAACCCAAAATACAACCAATTCAAAAACGTTTGACATGTTTTTTCATAGGAAGCAGCCAACACTAAAACCTAACAGATATGTTTTCATCAGAATTGCATCTAGGAGTCATGGCAAGATAGGGTTGTGGGCACATTTGATAATCTATGATTTATGGATTCTCCAATCTGAAAATAGGCTTGCCAAACACTTAGGAAGCAACATCCATGTCCAAAATAATATCCAAAATAATAAAATACCTCCTTCATTTTTTTTTTAGTACATTTAGAATTATAAGATTGTTAAACATAGTTTCTTTATTAAATGTTTCATTATACATTGATTTTTGGCATGCAAACAGTGAAATAAATATCTCAAATATATATTCAGTCAAATACTTCCCATCTCCACATATCTAGTTTTTTGGGATTTACCATTTACGACACCCATGTCGAACTGTGAATGAGTAGACATGTCTGTCTCTAAATCAATTATCTAGAGGGAAAATCAGCTGCATAGGAATTAATACAGCTGCTTGGGAGTTTTGGTGAATTGACGAAAAGAAAAAAAATTTTTATTTTGTCTCTATTTTGCTGGTCCTTAGGCATGATGACCTCAAATAATTTTGCCACAATTCATAATATTATTAGATTGACCAAAATTTAAACTGACTGTCAACATACCGCAACCTTCCACATTTTTCCGGGCTAGAGGCTGGTTATGAACAAAATCAATGACACTAATCTACTCAAGGAAGCAATACGTGGCAAGAATTAATACAATGTACCAACAAGAACATACTTCTCCATCAAGATGTCAAAATCATTAACTATGCACAAAACTTTAAAAAAGAAGATGTACTTTATTAGGGCCCAAAATAGAGATAGTGAATTCAAGCACCTTGATTTGCAAGATTAACTAAAATATCAAAGTGTGTCCTACAAGAGAATGGGGTGAAAATTCCCTAGCAACCATTAGTTCTCTTCAACATTTTCCTGATTTTGGTCTTTTTAAGTCTCCTGCTTGTTTTGCTAAAACCTGTTTGGGGTTTTTGGTTTTCGTTGCCTAAGCATATTTTAGTTTTGCAAAAGTTTGGGCATTTTCTTAAGACTCAGTAATATAAAGAAGCCCACCCTATCCTTCACATACATCTTTACATTCAATTATCAATATGACAGTCTCCTGCTTTATAAGATAGTTGTGATTTGATTATTTTTGTGTTACTGCTATTATTATTATTATTATTATTATTTTGGAACAATTGCAGCTGTCCTTGATATAGTCCTGAGCTGGAAAGCAAGGCAGAGCATGTCATTACATGTCAAGCTAAGATACATTTTGAAGGCTGTTTCTGCTGCAGCATGGGTCATACTTTTACCAGTAGCATATGCCTATAGTTGGAAAAATCCTCCGGGGTTTGCACAGACCATTAAGAGTTGGTTTGGAAACAGTCCAAGTTCACCATCTTTGTTCATTTTGGCTGTCCTCATTTACTTATCTCCAAACATGCTCTGCACAGTGTTGTTTCTGTTCCCATTCATTCGCCGATTTCTTGAAGGATCAAACTATAAGGTTGTGATGCTCATGATGTGGTGGTCTCAGGTATGCAGATGCATGTTTTAAAACTTTTCAATGATAATTGTCTATTGCTGAACGAACATTACATTTTGCATGCCTATGGGTATGACATGTGAAGCTCATTTTTAGGTTGCTGTTTAACTTAATTCATTCCATACAGCATCTCTACCATCTTAAATTTTTCTTTCAACCTTTTGATATCTTGCAGCCTCGGCTCTATGTTGGAAGGGCAATGCATGAGAGCACGATTTCTCTTATCAAGTAAGAGAACAGTGTTTGATTTTTGGGTCAGCATGGCTTGAATGCGATTCACTGATGCTCTTGCTGATTATCTTCTAATTTTTCTGATTTCTAGGTACACTGTGTTTTGGGTTCTCCTGATTGTATCAAAATTAGCATTCAGTTATTACGTAGAGGTATTTCATTTATCTTTCTTCAGAGCTTATGTATGAGTCTTATTATTGCTGCTATGTCTTTCATAATTGTCAATTTGGAGGGGGAGCGGAATGGAAGGGTTCCAGTTCTGCCTATATTAAAATTTTTAAATTGTCAGCTTTTCCCCTATGATGCCAATTTGTATTTATTTCTTTGAAATTAGCAAATGAAATTCATAATTGTCAATTTATAAGACCATTCCCCTCCCCTCCCCTCTCCTCCCTCTACTTAATTTTTAAAACATCCAAATAAAGGATATGGATATCTATTCCCGTTCCCCCACTTAATGTTTAAAACATCCAAACAAGGGTAAGGGGTAACCATCTCCCTCCCTCCCCTCTTTTCTCCTCCCCCCTTACCCCTACTCTCCTCTTTTTCCAAACTTCCCAACACACTTTTTACCTGTGTATTTAAGACTATATAACATATACAACGTACAAAAATTATTTTTAGAATTATAAGTTGCAAATGAATATGTGTGCATATGCATGGGTGTGCAAAAGAGAATTTTCTGCAGTTCATAGGAGATCAACCATGTATAACATTAATTGTAAGTTGGATAGAATCTTATATGGTAAAACCATGAACATTTGACTGAATTGGTTTGACTGATTCCACAAATTCATGTAGTCAAGTGATTTAAACATATTGTTTGATGTTAGATCTATAGATGTAATATATTCTAGGATCTAGCATTGGTTAAATCCATCTGAAAATTTTCTTCTTTGCAGATTAGGCCTCTTGTGGCTCCAACAAGACAAATAATGCAAGCTACTGTGAGAACATTTCAGTGGCATGAGTTCTTCCCTCAAGGTAATAGCTTGAGTAGGAAGAATTTTTTTAATTTATTGTGGACATGGTTTGTAATGTCATTAGTTGCTGTTTGCAGCCAAGAACAACATTGGTGTTGTGATTGCAATTTGGTCTCCTATAATTATTGTAAGTTATGTTTGTCCTGGTGTCTATCTGCTCCATAATTCTTTAGCTCTATTTATTTTCATATGAGTTTCTAATGAAAGTAACTTTTTCAGGTCTACTTTATGGATACTCAGATTTGGTATGCTATCTTCTCCACGATATTTGGGGGCCTATATGGTGCATTTCGCCGTCTTGGAGAGGTTGGTGGAGCTCCTTCTTTTGTTCTTTGTTATTATGTGGCTTGAATTTTAAAAGGTTGCATGAATGGCACCAAGAAGATTTTTTTCCTGTTGTCTACATGTTGAGAGAGGGCTCTTTGGGTGTATTTGGGTTTTATGATGCTCGTGTGCCACTCTTGTAATCTCCTTATTTTCCTAGTAAAACATTCTCCTTGGCACTATCCATGGATATAGGCCCAAGACCAAACCATGTAAATCTTGAGTTTCTTGTTTGATTGTTTTTTCAAATTTTCTATTTCTATTTCACGTAAACCCACTATAATTGACTACACTCACAACAAATTGATATCAGAGCTTTCACTTTCTCAGCATTCTTGGTAACCTATATCCTTAGATTCAAGACTTTGATGTTATAATGGGGAAGATGGCTTAGAGTATAGTTGAATACCATACACTTCGTGCATCACCAAACAACAGTGAAAGGGTCCAATCTGTGTAGTTCTTTCAAGAGGAAATCTTTATATAAATTATTAGTGGTAGAAGAAGTCAAAAGAAAGAAATGAATTGATAAGTTTGCACATGTAGTACAGTTCAGATGTACCTGACCCATTAATAGTTGGTGCTTGAATGGATGTACATCACTCTTTCCACGTGATTTCGAAGGATTCTGGTCTATTATGAAACTATTGATTATTAGAACATCATGATAGAAAATGAGAGAGAATATGAAAAGATCGTGAGAACACACGTGCGCGTACACACACACACGCGCATGTATATGTTATTTCCAAGAGACTTGTAGTTTAGTGGCATAGCCTACTCTCCTTTAGTAGGAGAACTAGGGTTCAATCCCCCCTCCCCTCTTGTTATAACTATCAAACTATCAATATATATTATTTATTCTATGTTCATATATTTTTAAGTAATCTCCACTCTCTTAGTCTGTTATCATTTTTGATGGGCCTTAATGTAGATTAAGATGTTTTTTGCTTGATTAATTTTACTTTCATTGGTGCATTGTTGGCATGAACTCCATGAGGATTTATATTTTCAAGCATGTTTTGACCTTTACTCCTGATTTGCTGCCAAGGAATGTCCTAATGTAGATATTTAACGGGATCTTGAATTCCATGCATATACATGTAATTTTCTGGTTTTGACTACTCTCAAACCTTCTGTTTAGATAAGCTCTTACATGAGTACCCCATTCCTATATGTTAATAGCACAGAGTAGCTCTTTCTCCTTTGTTGTTTACATAAAATTTATATAAAACCATTGAAGAGTTTAATAAAAACATTGAGATTTCCTTTAGCTTGAATTCTTTAATAAGTGTCTTGAACACTCCACCCATTGTTTGACTTCTCAGATTCGAACATTGGTAATGCTGAGGTCTCGATTCGAATCACTGCCAGGTGCTTTTAATGCCTGCTTAATTCCAGTGGAAAGGAATGAGAAAACAAAGAAGAAGGGACTGAAGGCCACTTTCTCTAGCAAATTTGATGAGGTTTGGTTATTGTTTTTTATTATTAAATACCATGATAATGATCAATTAACCCCATTAGAAGTATGTTAATGCGAATTAAATTCACCATTTCCTAAAAGCATAAACTTTTGGGAGAATCAGTAATTTAGCATTGTATCAGAATAGGAAATCTTGAGTTCAATTCCTGTTTCTACTTTACCTTCCATTAAAAATGTTAAAAATCCCACATGTTGGGCCCACGTGTGAGGGGGAATGTTAGAATTATGTTTAAGAGAATTAAATTCACCATTTCCTAATAGTTTAAGCTTTTTGGACAATTTTTAATTTAACAAACCTAATTTGGCACCTGTTTCTTTTGGTGCCTACAAGGCAGTTTTTTTGAGTCTTAATGAGTTGCTTGTTTATTTCAGATTCCATCTGATAAAGGGAAGAATGCAGCACAGTTTGCTCAGTTGTGGAACAGAATAATCAGTAGTTTTAGAGAGGAGGATCTAATAACTAACTGGTAAAATGATGTTCCAGCGTTGGATATGTTTTCCTTGATTCTTGGGTGAACCTTAAGTGTTGCTCTTCTTTTTTAATAAATATTTTGGGCCTTGGGAATTAAAACCTTAGATGTAAAATTTGCAGGGAAATGGACCTGTTGCTTGTTCCATACTGGGCAAGTGGTCTGGATCTTATCCAATGGCCTCCATTTTTACTTGCTAGCAAGGTTAATCTACTTCTGAGTTAAATTTCTTCCATTAGCTACACTAAAACCTGTAACTGAATTAAACCTGTACCTGCTGTGTAGATTCCAGTAGCTTTGGATATGGCTAAAGACAGCAACAAAAGAGACAATGAGTTGAAGAAGAGGTTGAAAAAAGATCATTACATGACTTCTGCTGTTTGCGAGTGCTATGCTTCATTTAAAAATATAATTAACTCTTTGGTTCTTGGAAAACGTGAAAAAGAGTGAGTTTGCTACTAACTGATATATATCTAATCAAAAGAGCAAGGGGAGTATAATTTCATCTGTCCTAATGTATTGTGTTTTCTCTTTGATGGTTTGCTCTGTCCAGGATTATAAATGAAATTTTCTTGAAGGTTGAAAATCACATAGAAAACGAAGATTTGATAAAGGAATTGAATATGAGTGCCCTCCCTAGCCTCTATGAACAATTTATTACGCTCATTAAATATTTGGTAATTGTTTTACTGATGACCTTCACATTTTTCTTTTGAACCAAAGTTGGCAATAAATCATAACTGGATTCTAAATACTTACAACAGTTAGAGAATAAAAAGGAGGACAAGGATCAGGTTGTAATTGTCTTGCTCAACATGCTAGAAATTGTGACCAGAGACATACTGGAAGATGAGGTTATCAGGTAAATTATTTGGGTGCAACTATCTCCTTGAAGTAGATTAATGTGCTGATATTATTATTATCCTTTTGTTGTTTTTCTTATGTAGTTTGGTAGAGTCAAGTCATGGTGGTGGCTATCATGGAAAAGATGAAGGAATGAAACCCCTTGATCAACAATATCAGTTTTTTGGTGAACTTGGATTTCCTGTTAAACGAGAAACAGAGGCTTGGAAGGAAAAAGTAAGTTATACTTGTAGTTGAAAGATACGCCAATTACCAATTTTATGGTTAAATCACACGTTGATTTGGTTTTTTTCTGTATACCTGGCAATTTTGGTGATTTATTAAAGTTTATTACTTATGAAAAGAAACAATTAATGCCCAATATAAGTCATTATCTAGATTCCATTTCATGCATATTCATATAGAAATGATTACAAAGCAATCTAAAGTACGGAATAATAAATAAGCAAACCAAACGAAAACACAGGAATGTGTTTTTGAAGAGGAAACCAATGCCCCCAACAAAAAACCTCTCTGTGGCACCACTGCAAAATCTCCACTAGTGAATAGTTGCATCACAAGATTGAATAAAGACCCTCCAAGCCTAAACCTCCCCTAGAACTTGAGCCCTTCAAGCTCTAGCTAGCAACTGACTTCTCAGAGTCCACGCGTTGAGTGGTCAATGGTAAGCCACCAAGACCTCTTGAATTTGTGGTGTTTCTTCTCCAGTGCTTCCTAGCAATAATCACTCAAGGTATATCACTCAAAGATAATATGGAGTGTTTGGGAAATCACAACTCAATATATGAATATGGTGAGAGGGAAAGAAAAGACAAAAGCTATGGGTTTTCTCTCTCAAAGGATGAGCACACTAAGCTTTCACAAAATTCTCCATGTACTCTCTTAGGGTTTTCTCATTTTTTTCTTGCGGATTGGACTGGGTTGGGGTTGATACAAATTGAGCTAGCTTAGGATAAGAATGAGGTGCTGGAATTTTGTCGTCAGGCAAGTAGTGACCGCGACTAGTTCGCAACATGCTGAAATAAAGGACTCTCCTTTTTGTTACACTTGTGCAGCTCGTGGGCAACTCAAGTCGCAGTCAGGTCACAAGTTTTACTCTTCAGCAGCTTTGACCACGGCTCAAGTATACAACCCAAATACATGTAATTCCCAAGAATACATCAAACATCAGAAGTACAAGCAAATGTGGCACGGAATGAAGTTAACGAAAAACAAGGACTTTACTGTAATATTACAAATGTAGCTCAAAATGTGAAAGTTACTGTGAATAATTTTACCATGGAATACCTATGTTACATTTACAAAATAAAGGAGCCAGTCCTTGCCTACATAATTCCACCAATGGAACTGGGGGAGGGCTAACAGGGCCATTGCATTGATTAATACATCAACCCTACTTTAATATTCTTTGTTGCAGTGATGTTAAAAAATTTGATCATGACTCCGGTTAACTTCAGGAAGTGTGCTTAGGGTTCATTAATATATACCCTAATACACATGAATGATATTTATATGCAGGTAATTACACTAATAGCAAAATTTTACAATTTCCCCCCAACCACAAACGTACTCATAACAACTCCAAACTCCAAAATTGAATTCTTCTTTGAACCAAAGCCAATTAAATATGTAAATCCTTGTTATGTATAGATTGATATAATATGTGTTTTAGTATTGCAAAAAATAGCCTTGTTCTTGTTCTCTTATTTGAGATAATTAAGTGCATCTAAAATAAATTGCATACAATAGAAAAGTTCCTTTTAATTTTCAACTTTGGCACTGCTTATGATTAGTTCCAAGTTCTGTTCCAGCATAACTCCATTATTGTCTATACAGATTAAAAGGCTTCATCTACTGCTTACCGTAAAGGAGTCTGCTATGGATGTGCCATCCAACTTGGAAGCTAGAAGACGTATTTCTTTCTTCTCCAATTCATTGTTTATGGAGATGCCTCCTGCACCCAAAGTTCGAAATATGCTTTCTTTCTCGTAAGCTCTCTAAGCATTGAACTTTTCTGACAGAAGATATTGCAGTTTTCCTTGTATACATGTACTGCACGTATTGCTGTAAAACTTATTGAGTTGTAGCCCCTTGGGTTTGTGGGTCTGGATCAATTCTTACTTTTAAGTCAAGATCTGAAGGCTGGTTTCACCTTTTTCTCTTTGTTTAAAATAATTTTCTATGCAAATTCTCTCTCTCACTCTCTCTCTTTTCACAATATATCTTAGTTGCAGCATATATTACCTGACATATTTGTTATTTCTTTTGTAGTGTCCTGACTCCTTACTATATAGAGGATGTTCTTTTCTCTATAAACGACCTGGAAAAGCTAATTGAAGAAGATGGAGTTACAATACTTTTTTATTTGCAAAAGATATTTCCAGGTTCTCCTCCTCCTCCACCTCTTTTGGAACTACTTATGTTATCTTTAAGTATCATTTCTGTTGGCAAAACTGACTTGCTCTTCCATAAAATGGTCATTTACTACAGATGAATGGAAAAATTTTCTAGAACGGGTTGGGTGTAATAATGAAGAAGAACTCAGAGGAAACGAACATGAAGAAGAACTCCGTTTATGGGCATCGTATAGAGGCCAGACATTGACCAGAACTGGTATAAGTTCTCTCTCTCTATCTCTCTGACATGAAGAAGCATTCTTTTGCCTTTATCTGATAATGAGTGCTCTCTGCATATATCATCACCCTACTCTCAACAAATAAGTTCGAGGCATGATGTATTATCGGAAAGCTTTGGAACTTCAGGCCTTTCTGGACATGGCAAAGGATGAAGGTGATTATGGAAAACATGGTTGTGAACTTGTAATTTCATCTTTTCTTTCATAGTGCACCATCTTATTTTTATAAATGTTAATTGCATTTATTCAGATCTAATGAAAGGCTATAAGGCTGCTGTATTAGATATTGAGGAAAACTTAAAGAGTGAAAGGTCATTATGGGCACAATGTCAAGCATTAGCTGACTTGAAGTTTACATATGTGGTGTCATGCCAGCAGTATGGAATTGACAAACGCTCTGGTCATCCTCGTGCCAAAGACATTTTGAGGCTTATGACAAAGTATTTCTTCCAAATTCAATTATTGTCATATTAATGTTTCTCTAAGCAACTTTTATTTACATATCTTACTTTCCTTCTCTCAGGTACCCATCTCTTCGGGTAGCTTACATTGACGAAGTTGAAGAACCTTGTAAAGATAACTCCAAAAAAACTGTTCAAAAGGTCTATTATTCAGCTCTTGTAAAGGCTGCTCCACCAACAAAGTCAATTGATTCATCTGAGCCAGTACAAAATTTGGACCAGGTACAAGTGTTAGATTATTCTGGAAACGGGGTCAGATAACTCAAGAAATTAAACACTGATGGTACTTATATACAGACTTTTTGTTTCTCTGGCACAGCCTCCTGTATTCACAAGTGATACATATATAGAGATGACCTTGTGGTCTGTTTCAAGAGATTATAATGATTGACAGATGATTGAACAAAAATTTTTATATTCTGTCTTTTCTTTTTCTATCCTGCAGCTCTCAGAATTGGAACGATATTATGATTGTTCATTTGAATCCAACCATAGACATGATAGGACCAGCACTGTTCCGTAACTTTTCCCAACCAGGTGTAATGCTTCATGAGTTATTGTTTGGATATTCTATTGCAGGTTATTTATAGGATAAAGCTTCCTGGGGATGCAAAATTGGGTGAGGGGAAGCCAGAAAATCAAAATCATGCCATTATTTTTACACGTGGGGAAGGCCTGCAAACAATAGATATGAATCAGGTACTGCAGGAATATATATGGTTTTTTGTATGTGGGTCTATGTATGTGCACTTGTGCACACTTTTTTTGGGAACTAAGTCTCATAGGCAAAAATCAGATTGTTAAGTAAATTTTTCAACAGGATAACTATATGGAAGAAGCCTTCAAAATGAGGAACTTGCTTCAAGAATTTCTTAAAAAAAATGGTGTGAGACTTCCAACCATCCTTGGACTTCGGGAGCATATATTCACTGGCAGGTACTTTTATGGGCATTGCTTATCTCAATCCGGATTTTGGTTGTAGTGCTGCTGGTAAATAAGACTACATGTATGTGATTTTTGTGTAGCTCATCATGATTTTGTTATTAGTGCAGTGTCTCATCTCTGGCATGGTTTATGTCAAATCAGGAGAATAGTTTTGTAACTATTGGGCAGCGATTGTTAGCTAACCCTCTAAAGTAAGATTTCTCTATACATATATTATCTGTGTGTGTATAAACCTATCAAAAAAAATATCTGTGTATGAACATATATTATCTTCAAGTATAAGTTTACAAGAAATCTAAGTTTCATTTCATCTAGCTTAGGTAGTAAACCTGCTTGTTTCAGTACAAGAAGCATAGAACAAAATCCGGCCTACACAAGGGTTATGGTTTTTAAGGGATGGAAGAGAGCTGCCTCTCATTTGAATAGCT
The DNA here is from genome assembly GCA_030445155.1 of Quercus variabilis. Classification (NCBI taxonomy): domain Eukaryota; kingdom Viridiplantae; phylum Streptophyta; class Magnoliopsida; order Fagales; family Fagaceae; genus Quercus; species Quercus variabilis. Next base: position 349,467 of record CP129448.1, on the reverse strand, counting down.
CATACGCCCAATGGGCCAAAAAATCTAAGTTTCATACTTGTGCAGCAAATTATGGTTCCTGCAATGCTTCAATCTCTGTGCCATTTGTGGCTTGAGCAGGTTTTTCTGATCCATTATCTATATTGTCAAGTTATTGTTGGTAGGCCTGAACACTGGGTCATTAAGTCAAGGAAGTAAAATTTTCTAATGACATAATGTGAAAAGAAGTCAATACTTAGTGCATAAGCTCCTGCTTCTTTGGGTTTGGGAGAGGTGATAGGTAGGTTGCCTTACTCCCAATTTTTGGAAAGACCAATTCCTAGACTAGAACCCACGACACATCACTTGGGCAGAGGGAACTGGCTGTCGCACCAGCATCAAACAATGTAAATTCATGAATCAATAAAAATAAAATTCAATTCAGCACTAGCATTAAATCCTTTGAATGTAAATTGCTTTTTCTTCTTTTATTTAGATTGTTAAAATTACAGTGGAGTCATGATGACTCAAAATTTCAATGTTTCTATATAATTTTGCAAAGTTCAAATGTTTGGGTTAAAAATTCTCTTTAGTTGACCAATGGTTATCTCCCCTATAAAAAAATTCTATACAACCAGTCTTTTTGAGGTTTAAACCATTTTCTCTTAGTTCTCTTAAAATATTCAATGGTGTTCAAGGTTTCTGCACCCATATTTTACCTCTATATCATTTTGGGATTTTTAAGCCTAATACAAGTGACCAGCTACAATTAATAGATGAATTCCAAACTGTGAAATGAAATGTTTGAAGCTATAATATGGACAGTTACCTTCTTAAGCTTGTGTTCATGTATGAAATTATGATATGAATGAAGTTTCTCCACCCAAAATTTACATTTTTTTTCAGTTGCATTTTTCCCACTTGATGTGTCTTTTGGTTATTTAATGTTCATAACTGATGCACTGAATCCATAATTTTCTGCTGCTCATTCAGAGTTCGGTTCCACTATGGTCATCCAGATGTGTTTGATAGACTGTTCCACATTCCTAGAGGTGGTATCAGCAAAGCTTCCAAAGGCATCAACTTAAGCGAGGACATATTTGCAGGCATTTTCTAGCTGGAGAGCTTGTTTTGTACTAGACTAAATTAGTTTGTGATTTAGCTTGGCCGTTTATCTTAGCATCTCTCCATGGTATGCAGGTTTCAATTCTACATTACGTGAAGGCAATGTTACTCATCATGAATATATACAAGTTGGTAAGGGGAGGGATGTTGGCCTTCAACAGATCTCAATGTTTGAGGCAAAGATAGCTAATGGAAATGGTGAGCAGACATTGAGTCGTGACATATATAGGCTTGGGCACCGATTTGATTTCTTCCGAATGTTGTCATGTTATTTCACCACAGTTGGATTCTATTTCAGTACCTTGGTATGTATGAGATATAACTTATTTGCCTATGTATATATATTGTATGGTCCCATATAATTATGTGAATAACTTTGTTTGTGTTTTTGACAGCTGACTGTGCTCACAGTCTATGTGTTCCTCTATGGCCGCCTTTATCTTGTTCTCAGTGGACTTGAAGAGAGTCTGAGCACTCAACGTGGTATTCGAGACAATAAGCCTCTTCAAGTAGCTCTTGCTTCTCAATCTATTGTGCAAATTGGATTTCTGATGTCCTTGCCTATGATGATGGAAATCGGTTTGGAAAGAGGCTTCCGTAGTGCATTAACTGATTTCATATTAATGCAATTACAGTTGGCTCCTGTCTTCTTCACATTTTCTTTGGGAACAAAGACACACTATTATGGAAGGACATTGCTTCATGGGGGTGCACAATATAGAGGCACTGGTCGAGGTTTTGTAGTGGTCCATGCTAAGTTTGCTGAGAACTACAGGCTCTATTCTCGCAGCCATTTTGTTAAGGGCATTGAATTGATGATTCTGCTTATTGTGTACCAATTATTTAGCCAATCATTTAGAGGTGTAGTTTCATATGTTTTGATCACTTTTTCAATATGGTTCATGGTGGGGGCATGGCTTTTTGCTCCTTTCCTCTTCAATCCATCAGGCTTTGAGTGGCAAAAGATTGTTGATGACTGGACAGATTGGAATAAATGGATAAGCAACCGTGGGGGGATAGGTGTTCCTCCAGAAAAAAGTTGGGAATCTTGGTGGGAACAGGAACAAGATCATCTCCGATATTCTGGGAAGCGTGGTATTATTGTTGAGATATTGTTATCATTGCGCTTTTTCATCTATCAATTCGGGCTTGTATATCATTTGAACATTACAAAGAGCAAAAGCTTTCTGGTATATGCTGTGTTTTTCTTCAACATTAAGAAATGTTAATAAACTGGGTAGCTACAATAATTCTAATTAATTTGGTCTGGTTAACAGGTTTATGGAGTTTCATGGCTTGTGATCATTTCAGTATTGTTTTTGATGAAGGTAAGTAGCAAAAGCCTTCAGACTTCTATTGAAGCATAACGTAAATGCTCCTTCTCATGTCTGAGAATAAACTCATAGGAAACTCTATCCCTTGATATCACATCATGACAGCAATAAGTTTTAAATTAAATTATATCTTAATATTTTGATTGAACCTTTTGCAGTTTGTGTCAGTTGGAAGGCGACGATTAAGTGCAAACTTCCAGCTTCTGTTTCGATTGATCAAGGTTCTAATTTCCCTGACATTCCTTGGTGTTTTCATTACCTTAATAGCAGTTCCTCATATGACAGTTCGGGACATCGTAGTGTGCATTCTTGCATTCATGCCAACGGGTTGGGGATTGCTCCAGGTCAGTAAACTATCTTACTATCACAGTAGTCCTTCCATATTTTATTTACTCTCTTTTGGTCTTTACCTTCTCTTTTTTCCAAGGTCTATGCAGATGTGGGCTTCAATTGTTGTCAATGGTATTTATCAAACCTAATATTTGTTTCTTTTCTTCCTGCTTTCTTTTTGTTTTCATTTTAGATTGCACAAGCTAGTAAGCCATTGATTGAGAAAACTGGATTTTGGGGATCAATCAAGGCGCTTGCTCGTGGATATGAAATAATCATGGGCTTGCTTCTGTTCACCCCAGTTGCATTCTTGGCTTGGTTTCCATTTGTTTCTGAATTCCAAACGCGAATGCTCTTCAACCAAGCATTCAGCAGAGGTTTACAGATTTCCCGTATTCTTGGTGGAAAGAGGAAGGAGCGCTCTGCCAACAACAAAGAGTAAATGCATTCCCAGCAACAGTTCCATTAATTTAGAAAAAAAAAAATCATCTCTTACTCTTCAGAGTTACTTTTGCCCTTGCACATCATATGGAAAAACCATTTCATTGATGTGTTTGTATAACACGTGCCACTTGATCATGTAAATCAATGTTTCTTTTTATTAGAAACTTGAGAAGATAGCAAATTAGCTATTTGTAAATTGTGCTAGCTAGCTACTTAGTTACGCTTATTGGGCCTCGCAATCAGTTTAAAGTTGACTATGTAAGCAGCTTGCATTGCATGCCTTTTTCAGTAACCATTCACAGGAAACTTCTTATTTTGAGTTTTGTAATTTTTAGAATTTTCTAGAATGTGGTTTTATTTCCTCGATTTTAGATATTATTAAGATTTTCTAGGCAAATTCAAATCCTTATATGGTAATGGGCAAAACTTAGGTACAGTATCATAGGTTTCATATTTAAAATTTTGACATCTGTTCAATTTAACATCTCAAGCAAACAGTGTTAAAACTATTTTTTTTTTTTTTTTTTTTATTTCCTTCATCATTCTATTTCTTGTACGTTTTGCAGACAGCTTCTCTTCCAAACCCAAAACCTTTCTCAATAACCAAACAGGAAAGATCAAAAAATAAAATCAGACGAAAAGGGGAAATAATAATTAAATTGTCTAGTAACATAGAAATGATCATCTAAATCAATGATGCAGATATTATTGAAAAAAATATGTAAGGCGGAAAATAAACGTTGATCTATCAAAGAAGTAGATTTGATAATTAATAATAATCAGAGAGAGAGAATCGGACCGTCGCCATCCTTGTTGAACAAGTTGAAAGCCTCTTTGAACTCAGAGATTTGGTTGTCGATGAGTTGGTCTGCCATTTTCAATTCTTTCCTTTCAAAAAAAAAAAAAAAAATTATTTGGCTTTTTTCTTTTTGTTTCTCTTTGTTTTTTGATTTTCTTTTCTACGAGAGAAGAAGAGATATCACAGGTGTGCTGTGTACTGTGCAATTTCAATTTAGTTTCGGGTATAGCTGAAAAGGGTTCATTTTTTGGTTTGAAACCTAGTATATCAGACTTTTATTTTTTGATCTTTTCTATTTGGTTACTGAGAAAATGAGGGAGAAAGGTTTTGGGTTTGGAAGAGAAGCTGTTTGCAGAACGTACAGGAAAAAGAAGGAAGAAGGAAGAAAAAAAAAAAAAAATTGAAATTTTAGTTTTATCGCCATTTGCTTGAGATATTAAATTGGACAGATGTCAAAATTTTAAGTAGGAAACCTAAGGTATTGTACCTAAGACACTATATCTAAGTTTTGCCCTATGGTAATATATTAAGGGTGTGTCTAGCATTGCATCAAGGGAGAGTTCAAGAGCTTTATGGAGTTGTAAAAGCTCTTTCGTTTATTTTTTATTTATTTATTTATTTATTTTTAGTAACCGTGCTTCCCTATCTTTATGGAACAACTATGCATTCCCTATATATATATATATATATATATTTGGATTAGATCATTCCCTAAATATTTGTTTGTTGATTTTAGATATTATTAAAATTTTCTAGGCAAATTCAAATCCTTATTTGGCAATATATTAAGGGTGTGTCTAGCATTGCATCAAGGGAGAGTTTTGAAGCTTGATCGAATTGATTCGACCCAAAGTGTTGCACCTTGCAAGTGGTTTCGAATTGATGGGTCCATTAGTAACATATGCATATTTTACACATGTTTATGTACCCAAAAAAAAAAAAAAAAAAAAAAAAGAAGATCGAAAAATACATGTTTTCAGCAATTGAATGTATTAAACATGTATCAAAAGTTTCTTTTATCTTCTTCTTCTTCTGTATATTAAGAGGATTCAGAAAGTTAGTTATAGTTTTAAAAAATGTCAAAAATACCCATAATCTAATTAGATAATCTTTATTCTTAAAAAATAAAAAATAGGGTCAAAATTGTAATTCAAAAACATAAAAAATAAAAAAAAAAACCTACCAGAGAATTTTTTTCCCCTAAAAATTAGCACTCTCTATTTAAATATATTCCACGTAATTTTAATATATTTTTTAAAAAAATTAGCACACATTAAACCTAGCCGTTTAATCCATTTCAAATTCTAAATTTTAGTTTCTTAAAAATCTTTTTGTGTGTAACCTCACTAATAATAGATAAATTCAAATTAAAAAATTACATTAAATTCAAAAAAAAAAAAAAAAAAAAAGAGTCTCATTGCACATGTAGAGCGTGTGTGATGAGGCTAGTTATCTATAACATAATTCCCTTCTTTAAACTAGATTTTTATGTGATTTAGAATTAGTCCGAGACTCTATGTTTAATAGGGATAAAACTTGAGGACAACTCGATAAAAGTATATCTTCAACTTCATGCATACAAAATAAGACACTCTCATACTAATCCATGTTTTCAAAGCAAACTTATCTTAAAAGTTAAAAAAAAAAAAAAAAAAAAAAAATTCTCAGTCCACTTTGATATTTCCCTCAAGACCACATTCCATTTATTTTTTTAATTATTTATTTATTTTTTATCAAGACTCACCAGTTTCTTTTATTTAATTTTTTTTTTGAATTTCTAGTTTCCTTAATTCCTATTGAGAATGTAATTTTTTATTTTGTTAAGGTTTGTCATTATATATAACAAATATAAAATCAAAATTAATATTTTTAGTTCCATATTTTATTATTTATATTAAACATCAAAATTTTCATTTTTTATTATAATATTCAAAAAGTTTTTAATCTATTAAGATTTTTCTATAATCAGAATTATTAGATCTTATTTTCATATATAATTTATATACCGGATTTAAAATAAAAAATAATATCATTTAAAATTATAATAATATGAGACAATAAATACTTAATTTTTGGTTAAGTAAGCACACGAAAAATAATTTAAAAATTTAAACATCATCTCCTTCATCACTTGTTATATATTTGTCTTAAAAATACAACTAAAATTTGAAGAACAATATATACTAAATGTTGTTGAGGTCGAAAAAGTCATGAAGTTGCACCAAGGCCCAAAATGGCATAAAGAATTGAACTCTATAAAAAAAGTATACTTGAGCCCGCAATAAAGAAAAAGGACGGTAGGCCCAATATCCATTAAGGTTTTAGGGAAGAACCCAAACCCACATATGAGAAAGCTTTAGAACTTATGAAACGAAGGAAAGAAGAAAAGCCCAGCCCGCCAAGGTCAGGAAATTGCTAGGGAAGCCTAGTGGTATGACTTGGGCCGGGATACTTGGGGACTGTCAGGAGCTTGGGATCCTCGGAAGTGCAGCAAAGCTAGTGTTGGATTAAGACAGTTTAAAGGGGATGCCAAGAAACAGAAGGAATGAGAATAGATATGTCCCTATTAGCCACCCAATGATGTAGAAAGGGATCAAAACCTTTTAACCTCGCAGGAAGGAATCAGCTCGCTTGGGAAAAATGACAAAGGGAGCAGGAGACTTTTGAAGAAGAAATACCAAGAGATGAAAATTATGAGAAATAAGAAAGGGATCAGCCACCAATGTTACTGGCACAACATTGGTTTTGGTACCCAGGGGAACAAATGAGGGGAATCAGTGGTACCCCGAAAACCCTAGGATGATACTATAAAAGAGGGAAGTAGCCAACAATGAAGGGCATTTAGCAACAGTAAATTAGAATAGAATCATTGAGAAAAACCTTGTTAGAATTCAAAGAAAGTAAGAAAAGAGAGGGAAATAACGCCCGGTATCTTCAAACAGCCACTAGAGAACACACTTAGATTCAAAGAGATTCAAACTTTGTAAGTCATAGAGGCCTGAAGAGCCATTTAAGTCTGTTATTTTTGAACTTATGTGGATCTTATGATACGTCCTAATGAGCATGATGTATTACATAATGGAGAAATTAATGAAATATTTCACAGTATCTTAAGGACCCTTAACGTTTACGTTATGTCTTTCTCTATCGCATTGCCCCTTTATTGTTTCTTATTGTTCAATGCCTATATTTCTTGTTTACAAGTATGTATGTGTTGTAGGATTCCTGCTTTGTGCACTATCTGGCTCGTAATCAGTCCATTAAGCTGTGGTGAACCAAGCCTAGTCCTTTAAAACAACAAGTAAGAGGGCCCAGGGTCCTTGTTTCTACTTAGGCTTGGGTGCTATCCAAAAAGGACCCTCACATTTTGGCAACTCCACTGGGGACTAGGTAAAGGAGAGGGAAGAAGCAGTCCCTTCGTAGAGCATGGCTTTAAGACCAAGAAATAGCAAAGGTACTAATGTGCTACCTACGGCCTTTGATCCCGTAGGAGAAAATGAAGTGGCCTCTAGACAGAGGAATAAGGTACCTCTGGTAGAGCAAAAGGTCGTCTCAGGGTAGAGGCGCACAAGGCAGGAGCTAAACCCTGTGACTTAAATGGCAGAAGTGTTGAAAGATTTGCGGCAAGAGATCTGCCTCTTCAAAGAGGGCAAGACCCAAGAGATCACGGATAACGTCCCCCCTGTGGTCAACTAGGACAAAGCCCAACTAGAGGGAGGGTCAGCAGTAGGAAGGGGAGCCAACCCCTAGTATCTTACACTAGCAAATGTCAATGTCTTTTTGGAACAAGAAAGGGAAAAGCTCTCGGGGGTCCTTAAGTAATTTTCTCGGGATCCCCCATTCCCACCAGAACTCCTTGGCAAGCCTTATCCTAAGGGATATGAACCCCCGAAATTCCACCATTTTGATAGAAGAAATAGAAGTGTTGTGGAGTACATGAGTAGGTTCATTCACACCATAGGCCCTTACGCAGGAGATAAGGAGCTATGTTTAAGAGAGTTTGCTAAGTCCCTAGTGGACAGAGCATATACATGGTACACCACTCTGAGGTATGGGTCCATCAAGACCTGGGATGAGATGATGTAGTGGTTTTGCGCAAAGTACTATCCAAGTGAAGACAAGGTCACCTTCCAAAACCTTCAAATGGTAAGATAGAGGCCTGGAGAGGATCCTGTCCAATTCATCAAAATGTTTGAAGATGTTTCCCTAGACTGTTATGGAGACCATGAAGAAATGGAGCTCATGGAGACCTACATATCCAACATGCTCTTTGATTATAGGCTTAATCTCGAAAATCTGTGCATAACCTATTTTACTAACCTGCTGCAAAGAACTAAGAGGATCGTGCTAACTATGAGAGCAAAGAGGGTGCCAGTACCCCAGGCCATGATGGCATCAGTTGGAGAATAAAGGAAGAGGCCTGAAGGAAAAGTGGCCGAGGAACCACCTGTGATCCCATGCACTGCAGAAGAATTGAATAATGTTTTGGATAAATGGATTGGAGATGGAATTCTCAGGTCATTTACTGTAGCCAGGCCAACCACTGAAGAAGAAAGGAAGAGCCCTTTGTATTGTAGGATTCATAACTATGTCAAGCACTCTACCAAGGATTTCTTGACTCTCCGTAGGCTTTTTCACAAGAAGTTTAGGGCGGGGACCCTGAAGCTCACTCAGAAGGAGCTTGAAGTGCAAAGGAACTATTTATCCAACCACAAGGAAAAATGAGTGGTGGCTGTAATTATCCATGGGAACTTGATAGAAGCAAAAGAATTTGAATGATCCTTCCATCCAAACATAGTTAGAACCCTTTAAAAGAACCTTAAATTCAGATCACTAATTGGGATTTGGGCCAAAAGCAAGAAGGATGGCCACAAAATCCCTCATGAGTATAGCAGCAGATTCAAGAATGGAATGTTTCACAACGAAATCCCATGCCAACCGAGCTTACTTGGAAACAATCAATGCAATAACCTTCACAAATGAAAATATGAAAGTGGGACATCCAGACCATTGCAAACCCCTTTATTTAATGGCCACCATAAATGGTGTCCAAGTTAGGAGAGCTTTGGTAGAAACGAGGGCATCACTTAACCTCATAGCTCTAAGTACCTTGGAAGCCGTGGGCTTGACTGGCAGGAGGATCCTGGGAGCTCCCATGGAGATAACAGAATTTGGAGGATCAGCGAAATCGGCTGAAGGGTATGTGTAGCTAGCCTTGAGGGTAGGCCCAATAATAGCCCTGACTAGGTTCCATGTGATTAACTTAAAGGTTTCTTACCATGTTCTGTTCAGATGTCCTTGGCTCTATAAGCATCGCCTTATTCCCTCAATGTACCATCAATATGTTAAAAGGAGATTGAATGGGAGGCCAGTAAGGATCCCTATTAAACCGAACCCTTTTAGCCAAGGAGAAGTGAACTTTGTGGAGACAATGTTTTATAACGAGCTAGAACCAGATGATGAGAGCTCCGCACCGAGGACTCCAGGGCACCTGTTTTAGAAGAAGAGGAAGAAGGAGGCACCCGTGACCTAAGAAACCTCCTGGACAGAAAAAGGCAAAAGAAAGAGACCAGCTCCTTAGGATCCCGAGAATGCGTAGTAGTACAGTAGCCTGGAGGGAGGCTAATATATTGTTTATGAAGGTGCGCGGGGCTTGAGTGTATTGTGCAAGAGGGTCCCGGATAGCCAGATTTTATGAGGGCTTAAGAATAAATTTTAGAGGACCCAGTCAAGGAAGCACAAATCCAGCTTAAGGAAAAGTTGGAAGAGATAAACTTGGGGGCTGGTCTGGGGCCCTAGAGACTTATTTTCATTAGCAATTAGTTGGTAGCACAAGAAAAGTAGCAGTTAGTGGAATTACTCAAGAAATATGTGGATGTGTTCGCATAGACATATGATGAGATGCCTAGTCTAGACCCAAGAGTGGTGGTCCATTCTCTCAATGTGGACCCAGGAGTCAAGCTAGTAGTTCAGCAAGCCAGGGTCTTTCACACTGATATAGAAGCTCAGATAACTCAGGAAGTCAAGAAATTGCTAGCAGTTGGGTTCATCAAACCAATTTAGCATCCCAAATGATTTTCCAACATAGTACCCGTGAAGAAAAAGAATGGCCAAATTTAGTGTTGTGTGGACTTTCGCAATATGAACAAGGCATGTCCAAAAGATGAGTTTCTCCTGCCTAATATTGACCCCTTTGTAGATTCAGCTACATGAAACTCTATGTTTTCATTTATGGATAAATATAGTGGGTACAACCAAATCTACACGGCTGCCAAAAATGCAGAAAAAATAGCATTCAAGACACCTCTCGAAATTTTTTATTACACTATGATGCTCTTTGGCCTTAAAAATGCAGGGGCCACATAACAAAGAACCATGATAGCCATCTTCCATGATATGATGCATAAGAAAATGGAAGATTATGTGGATGATATTATGGTAAAGTCAAAAACCAGGACAGGACACTTCTAGATACTTGAACACATTTTTGAAAGGTGTAAGAAGTACAAACTACGCATGAACCCCATGAGTTATGTGATTATGTGGGTACTGAACTAGGTATATTGGATATTCTCTTTTTTTTTTTCCAAGTCCCAAGTCATGAACCAAGCAAACCCTTTTTTGGACATGTACTAGGCTAGGTATCCCATGTGCTTATTTCTGCCTGTGGTCCTAAGCCATGTACTTGAACTAATTGTGGTGTGAGTCCTGGGTCATGTGCTAAGGGTTTGGGTTTTTTTTTTATTTTTTATTTTTTTTTATTTTTTATTTTTTTTTATTTTTTTTTTTTTTGCGCTGGCCTAGGTACCTTTTCCAAATTTGCCCACATTTGGGTCATGTAATACATTGCAATTGTACATTTTAACTGTAGCTCAAAGAAAAAAAAAAATAAGAAAAAGAGATTTCATTGAACTAGTTATCATATTAAGGAACACAAAAGGATTGTCAAAGATAGTAAGGACTGTGGAATGTCCTTCTACCATGGGTTCCTAAACAAAAAGGAACTTAAACAAAGCTCATGACATAAAAAAAAGTAAAGGAAGATGAAACATTTAGCAGTTTGGAGAGCTGGCAAAAAGGGTCTTGGTGTACCAAAATTTTCCTCTTTCATGTGTAGTACTATTTTAGCCACTTCCCACTTATAGGATCTATCAGGATTGCCCCATCTTCCTTTGTGAGGTAGTAATATCTACTCTCATGGGCTTTCCTGATGATGTAGGGCCCTTTCCATTTTGGGGAAAATTTGGAGGGTCCTAGGACATTTTTTCTTACATGCTCTGTTGCTCTTAACACTAGTTGCCTCTTTGTGAAGGCTCTTGGGTGTATCGTATGTGCATATGCCTTAGCCATCCTCTGCTAGTACCTTTGGCTTCTCCTTCTGGCCACTTCCCGTTCCTCTTCTAACCCTTCTAGAACTGCCAACATTTTTTCATTATTCGTGTTATCTGTGCCTTCCTGGTTTTCTTCAAGGACTACTCTTGGCGTAGGGATGACTAGTTCCACGAAGCTAATAGCTTCTGTCCTGTAAACCAGGGAAAATAGTGAAGATCTCGTGGCTATCTTTAAAGAGCTCCTGCATGCCTAGAGTACATCTATCAAGTGGTCACTCCATTTTCTCCTATACTCATGTTTCATTTTTTTGAGGATCTTCAATATCACCCTGTTAGTAGCCTTAGCTTGACCATTTCCTTATGGATAGTATGGTGTGGACCTTTCATGCTTGATGCAATATGCCTTGGTCAGGTTTTTCTTGTTTTTGTTTATGAATGGGGTTCTATTGTCACTGATCAATCTCCTAGGGATTTCGAATCTTGTGATGATGTGCCCTTGAATGAAGTTTGCCGCAGCTAATCCTGTGGATTTTTTCAAAGGGATAGCTTTTACCCATTTTGTAAAATATTCGGTGGCTGCTAGGATCTAGATATGGCCATTGGAAGGAGGGTTTATGGGTCCTATAAGATCATGCTCCCAAGTGTGGAAAGGCCATGGTGCTATCATGTCTTATAGCACATTTTGGTGAGTATGAATTGCATCTCCAAGTACTTGGCATGCATGACATGTCTTAACCAGCTCTTCGGAGTCCTTTTTCATTGTTGGCCAATAGTACCCCAACTGCAACAATTTCCTGTAGAGTCTTCTTTTCCCTAGGTGACTTCCACAATCATCAGAATGTACTTCCCTGACTACTTCTCTGGCTTCTCTAGGCCCCAGGCATCTTAGGGGATCTCCGGTGTACCCCTTTTTGAACAAAATCCCATTCTGCAAGAAATTCTTGATGGCAAATTGAGTTGGTGGGCTAATGCTGTGTCAGTTGGTAGGATCTCTTGAGCAAAGTATTCCATAATTGGGGTCCTCCAATCTTCCGTTACAAATACATCATAACTTTCTTCTCTGTCCACTAAAAGCTGACACCTTGGACATTCCTCCTGTACAGTTGCAGCCTCCTTGTTCATATATGGCCAATACCCCATGCGCTACATTCTTTTGTATAGGCTAATTTTTTCTGCAATCCCATAGATTTGGCTGTGTAACTCTTTTAATCTCAGCTTCACTTCTTTCTCGTTAATACATCTAGACAGGATCCCTCAAGGTAGCCTTTTATACAACTTTCCTTCTATCAGGGTGTAATCCTTTAGCTCTTTGATGCTTCCTTCAAGTCCCAACTTTTCCATCTTGCTTTTTACCTCATTTCTTCAATCTTGCCTTTCTAGTTCTTCAGGGAACATCATTTTGAGGATCCCTATAATGAAATGTTCTTGCTTACTTATTCTTATCAATATACCTCTGCCTTTGAATGGCACCTAGGATCCCAGGGTGGCTAGTGCATCAGCGAACCTGTTTTCACTCCTTTGGGCGTATTCCACACTAAAGGTCTGGAATTTCTACTCCCTTTTGCGCCTAAGTTTTGTAAGCTGCCAAGCTTTACTCCTTTAGTGCGAAGTCACCCTTTACTTGGGAGACCACAAGATTGGAGTCTCTTAAAACCCTCATATGTTTTACTCCCATGCTGAGTGCTATGGCCAGCCTAATCAAGTATGCCTTGTACTCAACAGCATTATTTAAACAGAAAAACCCAAGCTTGAAAGATAATGGCATAGTATCCCCGTCTTCGCAACTTAGCACAATTCCCAGTCCATTTGAAGTTGTCGTTACTGACCCATCAAACCTCAATTGTTCACTTCTTTCTAGGGAGCTCTGCCACTGCCACCTCCCCAGGGATCTCCTCGCTTAGTGAACATTCTTCTTTCCTTAGGAATTGGGCTAGCAGATCTGCTATGGCTTGGCTTTTAATAGGCATGGGGGTCCTAAGGCCGATGTCATATTGAGAAAGCAAGACCAACCACTATGCTATCCTTCCCGTTAGGAGAGACTGATGCAAGAGTGCCTTTATGGGATGTGATTTGGTTATCAAAAGGATCTGGTGGGCCGAGAAGTATCGTTTTAGCCTTTGGGGGATAACTACTAGGCATGCCCTTTCTATCATGGGGTATCTAGTCTCTGTATCTTTAAGTGTCTTGCCCACATAATAAATGGGTTGCTCATTCCCCTCATCATCTTCCTGCGCCTGTAGGGCTCCTATAGCCTAGGAGTTTGATGCTAAGTATAGTAACAGGGGTCGCCTATATATCGGTGCTTGTAAGGTAAGGAGACGATTCATGATCTGTTGGATCCTCTGAAAGGCTTCCTACTATTCAATTCCCCAAGTGAACTCAGTCCCCTTTTTCAATAGTTTGGATAAACTACTTGTGACTGAAGCTAATCTTGGCACAAATCTCCTGATATAGGAGACCCTCCCAGGAAACTTTTGAGCTTAGGATCTACTGTAAAACTTTTAGGGACCGTGGCTAAGGACTCAATTTCAAAAAGAAAAGAAAGAAGCAACAAAATAAAGAGCAGAGTGCACATTGTGAATAGATCCACATACTGTTAAAGCTAGAAGTAGTCTTAAAAAGAAAACAGATCCACATTGCAGAAAAAAAAAAAAGAAAAAGAAAAAGAAAAAAGAAGAGGAGAAGTAGTGTTCAAAAGCAAGAAGAAAAGATAAACATATACAGCCTCAATTGTTTGAAAAAAAGAAAGGGAAACTAATACATTTGAACTATTAAAAAGAAAAAGAAGCAAGCAAGGAACTAAGGTATAAGGTTGGCCAGTAAAGAGCTCTCTGGGGAAATGGCAGGAACTCTCCTTAGATAAAGAGTTAAGAGAGGAATCCCTCAAAGAGATCAGCATAACATATAATGGTTCCATCAGGATGTTGCCCAGAAATACACCTCCCTTGAACCCACTGGTGAAGTCCCCATGGGTTTTGAACAGCCCCTCAACGGGCATAGAGAATCTTAGGAAATTGCCAAAGGGAGGCCTAAAACTATAAAAATGACTTGCAGGGAGGCTGGTGAACTCTAAGGAATCAAAGCAAGACAAGAAGGTAGGGAGCCCTGAGCTAGGATTTGAGATAGTCGCCCCTAGAGCCTCCTCCATTCTTGTGTCTCCACTCTTGGGAACTAGAGAGCCTTCGACCCTCTGGATGGTTTGGTGGGTCACTACCTGAGTTTTAACAACCTGGATATCGCGAGCAGATTCCATAACTACCTCAGGAACTATGGGGTCAAGATCTTTAGCACCTGTGTCAGCATTTGTAAAAACAGACAAAATTCAAAAAAGGGAAAGAACAAAGGAAAATATGTAATGTGGGGAAAGTAAGAGAAAACTAAAAAACTAGTATCAGCTTCTTGTGGCAGGGCATTCTCCTTTTTCCCTTCTGATTTCCTAAAGGACTCTGTAAAAGAACATACAACACGTTGAAGAAAAGGTGAGGAAACTTTAGCAAAATTGCTAAAGAAAGGGAAGGATATTGGGGGCTTTGCTATAGAAGGAAAAGGCAAGGGAGAAGTATGGAGAGAGAGGCAAAAAAAGATAAAGAAAAAGAGGGAGAAGTGTAATGAGGGTGAACAAACCGCACCTTCAAAACCCTTTGATTCCAAGGAAGAGGTAGCCTTAGGGGCAGATTGAACACTAATTTGATCTAATAGGGGAAGAGAAAACAAAAACTTTTACGAAGAAAGGATAAGAGAGATAAGATTAAGCATTAATAAATAGTGGATGAGGCTCACCTGCTTGTATGGATGAGGGCGCGCCCCCTAAGGACTTTTTGCTCAACACAGGCTTAGTCATGGGCTCGAGTGACACAATTTTGGTAGGACTGAGAGTCTGCACGGGCTTAGGATTTTGGGGAATTGGAGGTTGAGAAGTTTCAAGGTCCTAAACAGTTAGGGGAGCAGAAGGCAGAGTGGGCTGGGCGTCCTTCATTGCCTACCTAACTTCCTTGTTCACATCACCACTACGGGGCTCCTTTTCCACTCCTAGGGGAACAACAGATGGATCTGTCATCACTTCTTTCACTAGAGTCACACCAGTCGTGGGAGGAGGTACCTCAACCTACAAAAGAAAAAGAAGAGTATGTGGCAGAACATCACAAAATGCATATGTACACAGCACTGGAAAAGAATGAAAGCAAGTAGTAGAAGGCACAAGTGGAGAGAGGCCGTACCACATCATCACTAAATGACTGACTTTTGCCTTTCTTAGGGTCTGACTTGCATTTGTACTGTAAGAAAGGAATGACCATTCATCAATTAAAAGAGAGAGGGAGAGACACAACAAGAACAATGAACTAGTGCCAAAAAAAAAAAAAAAAAAAAGAAGAAAAAGAAGGAAAGAAGCCTTGCCCTTCCATCTTTCTTTACAGATTCTCCAATGATCTTTTGTCTACTACAAGTACGCCTAGAGGGTCCTAAGGGAGACTAGGGTATGAAATCAAAGGACTTCGAAGAACCCTTGGCTGAGGAACTTACAGGAACCTAAGAGAGAGAAGACTCTACCTTAGTCTTCACTCGGGTCTTTGTGATTAAGGGGTGTTCAACTTCCTTTCCAACTGTAGAGGGGTCCACTCTCTCGGGTTCCTCAGAAATGACCAACTATTTCTGAGAGTTTGCAGTCTTCCTTTTCTTAGTCTCAGGGCCAACTTCAGTACCTTCAACATTTTCTTTAAGCTCGGCTCTCTTGACAGCTTCCTGTTTAATTTTCTTCCCTTTACCTTTACCTACTGGGGTTGTAGCACCAATTGCCTCCATCACCCCTTTCTTGATTGGCACACTAGAAGAGGTGCCCACGATAAGGTCACATCCTGGCCAAGTCTCAGGGAAGTCATTTGCATAGCATACCTAACCACCTCTAGCAGCATGCGACTTTGCAAATCCTATCTTGCTACTTATTGCAGCAGAAATGATGCCAGTAGTAGGAAGGGCTAGACGTTTGTTAAAGATGGGGCTAGAAAAAAGACTAGAATTAGGAACCCTTGCAATCTTACCAGAACTAACAAAATCTGCAAAAGATTTTTGAACTCGTCTCTAAAGCCACTGGAAGCAAAGACTCCCCTCTGGGAGTTTGGCACCACAAATTGAGGGCTCTTTCGTGACCAATATGAAAAGGCATGAGACCTCAGAAATGGATCCAGGGAAGGAAGAGAAGGCACCATTTCCTTGAACATTGGCAGGATGTCTTGGTCAAAACTAAACTACCTAAAAACTCGGTGTGGTGAGAAGTGAGTATACTTGGGACCACTAAAGGAGGGTATTGGAAGCCACGAGGGACTGATGCAAGCCAAATATGCCAAGCTACCTTCATCCCCCCTACGTAGATCAAAAGAATTCCTTGGGGAACTAAGGAAAGAGGCCAGCATAGAATCGTAGGCGAACCTAGGACTAAACTCACGAGGAGAGTGCCAACTCAAGTGCCTTGCTTAATCAAACAACCCCACCAAATTGAGGCTACCACCTTTTAAGTTAGCCCAACGAAAAATGATGGGATGGCTATCAGTAGAGCTGCCACACAGACCCTTAATCACGTTTGGAGATCCTTGGAACTTGTCTTTCACAAATTTCCAATTCCTACATTTTGCCAAAGTAATAGAAGAACGGTCCCACATAAACATCTGGAGGATGGCACAGTGAAGAGATGAGGTAATAGCGTAGCAAGAATTGCCTTCAACTTCATCTCCATGAAGCAAATCTAATTGGGAGTAAACATGGCCTTAGAACATGGGGGCTAAAGGATACTGGGCACCCTAGGCCAATCTGATTGTCAAAGGAAAGAAAACATACTTAATCCTGTACCTGGGGAACTCACTAAACACGAACTTACTGAGCCAAAGCACTAGGAACCCTGCTTGCCTAACTACCTTGTCCTTTTCTCAAGAAAGGTTCATGACCTACTTCCCCATTATGGCCTGTTTCCTACCAAGAGAAGCAGTGCGCCCATCGAAGTGACTAAAAAGTTTGTCTTCCATCTCGAGATCCTTACTAGAAAGGCTGATATCAAAAGGATCCTCATCACCAAACACTAGGAGAAGAAGATTGTTGACCACATCCTCCAAAGTGATGGTAAGCTCACCAACAGAGAAGAAGAATGTGTGGAGGGAGGGACACCAGCGATGAACAAAGTGTCTATGACCCTTAGCGTCCCTAAAACCTTCAAGGTTCCTAGAAGTCATTACTGATCTCAAAATCTCGGCACACTCCAAATGATTGACGAATTCGCCATCAGAAAGCTCCCTATCCACCTAAATGGGCCAATCGATAATCTTGCCAGGAATGAAATCAAAGAAAATGGGAATCACTTCGTGAGATCCTAGCTTAATCTGTAGATCTAAGATCTTCCTCAGATCTGGAACCTGAGCGGAACTAACAAACTCTGACTGGCCAGAGAACAACCAAGTATGAAGGGAAGGAGGGGCTTCATCGTGAGACACTTGAGGAAAAAACAGCCTAAGGGTGTACCAGGGATCTCGTAAAGAGAAAGTTGGGCGCTCTGCAACCCCCGACGTCTCGCCCTGTGTAGACCCAGAGGAGCTTTCACCCTCAGAAGGATTGGGAGTGCATTCCCTCCTTTTTCACGAAGAGGAAGAAGCCATGGAACGACAAATGCTTTGGGAAACAGGGAAGTATAGGGATTGAAGAACACAGAAGAAGAAACAGAGAAATAGAATGATTGGGAGAAAGGTGATAAGTGTGGAAATAAAGGTTTTTGGAAAGTGAAAAGAAAGTATGAAATGATTGCAATAATGGCGTAAAGGGCAGTTGGAGAAGACGACGTATGGAAAGGCGCGCCAGTTACCAAAATTTAATTTTTAAAGAGGAGAATTATTGGCAGTTATTAATGGGAGTTACGGGGTACATGAAAAGTGGATGGGGGAAGTTTTCACTCCAACATTCAACTGCCACGTTTCGTGCAAAACGGGGGAGTTATCAAAAAAAAAAAAAAAAGTGCAACACACAAAGGAAGCCAGGATACCTGAAAATAGCGAGAAAGACAGGACCCTGAGGTTAAGTAAAATAGTAGAAAAGGAACTCCTATAGAAATTAAGGATTTGGTTTACTCACGCATGGGCTGCAAGTAACCCACGAGCTCGGGGGGCTAAATATTGAGGTCTGAAAAGTCATGGAGTTGCACTAAGGCCCAAAATGGCATAGAGAATTGAACTCCATAAAAAAAGTATACTTGAGCCCGCAATAAAGAAAAAGGATGATAGGCCCAATATTCATTAAGGTTTTAGAGAAGAACCCAAACCCACGTATGAGTAAGCTTTAGAACTCATGAAACGAAGGGAAGAAGAAAAGCCCAACCCGCCAAGGTCAAGAAATTGCCAGGGAAGCCCAGTGGTATGACCTGGGCTGGGATATTTAGAGACTGCCAGGAGCTTGGGATTCTTAAGACGTGGAGCAAAGCTAGGGTTGGATTAAGACAGTTCAAAGGGGATGGCAAGAAACACAAGGAACGAGAATAAATGTGTCCCTATCAGCCACCCAATGATGCAGAAAGGGATCAGAAAGCTTGGGAACCAAAAATTCATGAACAAGTGGCTGGTACCTCGGGGAACCCAGAAAGAAGAACCATGAAGGGAAGTGGCTGGGAAACTTTCAACCTGGCAAGAAGGAATTAGCTCGCTTGGGAAAAATGACAAAGGGAAAGGTAGCCAAAAGCTGAGTCTTAAAAGGTGGGAATTAGAAGCCTTGAAAGGAGAAAAAAACCTAAGGTCAGCTCTTTAAAACATGCTAGAATGGAAAGGCAATAGGAGGCTTTTGAGGAAGAAACACCAAAAGAAGAAAATTACGAGAAATAAGGAAGGAACTAGCCACTAATGTTGCTGGCACAACATTGGTTCTAGTACCCAGGGGAACAAATGGGGGGAATCAATGGTACCCCGAAAACCCTAAGATAACACAATAAAAGGGGAAAGCAGCCAATAATAAAAGGCATTCAGCAACAGTGAATTAGAATAGAATCATTGAGAAAAACCTTGTTAGAATTCAAAGAAAGTAAGAAAAGAAAGGGAATACCGCCTGGTATCCTTAAACAGCTACTAGAGAAAATAGTTGGATTCAAAGGGATTCAAACTTTGCAAGTCATAGAGGCTTGAAGAGCCATCTGGTTTGTAAGTCAAAGCTACTATAATTTTTGAACTTATGTGGAGCTTATGATACGTCCTAGTGAGCATGATGTATTACATAATGGAGAAATGAATGAAATATTTCACAGTATCTTAAGGACCCTTAACGTTTACTTTGTGTCTTTCTTTATCACATTGCCCCTTTATTGTTTCTTGTTGTTCAATGCATATATTTCTTGTTTGCTAGTATGTATGTGTTGTAGGATTCCTGCTTTGTGCACCATCTGGTTTGTAATCAGTCCATTTGAACTAAGCCCAGTCCCTTAAAAAAACAAGTAAGAAGGCCCAGGGTCCTTGTTCCTACTTAGGCCTAGGTTCTGTCCAAAAAGGACAAATGTTTTATATTCTTAATTAGTTGAATTTTTATACAATATTATAAAATTATATTAAGATAATATAAGTATTTTGCTAAATTGAAATATAATAAAAGTAACTTAACATAGATATAATTCTTTTGTTCATAATTTTTCGTTCTAATTCTTAATATAGCTGTACATATGTCTATTTACAATTTTTTTTTTTCATTTTTGGTTTTAATGCCATATTCTGTCAAAAAACTACTTGCAGTCTTGCAGACTCATGCGATACTTGGAAATATATAATTATTTTGAGATCTAGTATAACGTATAATTTAGTCTTTAATTTTATTGTAGATAATTTGTTCTCCCTAAAAATTAAACAATTCCTAAAGTAATATATATTTATATATTTTTAAAAATATATAAATATATAAATTTATTTATTTATTGGTATTTTTGATTGATGTTATTCTTTTGTGAAGTGATACATATTCTTCTAACTATTGTTATTGTGCATTATATTTTCCTCATTTCTTTTGGTACAACTAAAATTTTTAAGTTTTGAATTTCTCATTCTATTAAGGTAATTATCATAATAATCATAACTTATCACATACTTACAATTAATATTATTTAAATAATTGATAAGCACATTCAAATATATAGCCATGTAGATTGTGTTTTGATATAAACTAAAATTCTCACTTCCAAACTAAAATAAATTCAAACAAAAATCAAACCAAAACTATAAAGGGGAGTGAGAGAAGAGTTGTGTGAGGAACTCAAAAAACACAATACCAAAACATATCAATTCAAAGTAAAGATATTAAAAAACACAAAAATTCATCAATATAGAGTAGAGTTGCAAGAAAGATTGAAGAAGAGAGAGAGAGAACATAATGGAAAAGGTGGACCGAAATAGACCAATAGATCAAAATGGACCGAATTGATTGAAGTGGAATGAGTGGACTGAATAGGACAGAAATGCTACTTTGATGTGGCTTAATAGGACCATAGCAATAATGAATGTTATGCTTTAGCTTTTAGATATGTTGTAGATTTGTAGATTGTCATCAACACTCCTGCTTTTACAACAGCTTAAATGCTTTTAGATATTTTGTAGATTTTTTTAAGCTTTAGCATCGCACAGGAAACGCCTATATGGCATATTGGTATTACAAGAATATGTAGTTAGGCTATCATCTATCTACAATGTGTGAATGTGAATGTAGAGTAACCTATACTGGGCTGCCTAAACAAATTCATTTTGATTTCTTAAGACTCATGAACTCAGCATCTAATTGCATATTGTGTTTATAATATATATTTTTTTACTACTATATACTACAATATCCCCCCAAATTGCCACTATAGATGCCTTTAATAATTAGCTACCTACAATTAACTATCGAACTTCCATTCCACCCAGCTCAGAAGTTGATTGGCAAATTCAACACCCTCATTGCCAATAATAGAAGTTGACATTGACTCTGTCTATCACATTATTGGTTGACTTAGCTCGCTAGACTCAACATTATAAGCTTGGTTTGCACTATATGAGTTTAATACTTCAATTGCACAAACCAATTCAGAGAGATCAGAAAGAGAAAGTGGTAGGAGAAAAAGTGTGCTACATGGGTATAATGGATGGACAACCTGAACCTGAAATTCACCATTTCAGCCACCAACATCCATTACAGCTCTCCAACTATCTGCCACAACAGACCCTAAACTTAGCCTTGTGTTCAGGCTGCAAACTTTGAGCCTCTGGATCGATTTACTGTTGCACATTCTGCAGCTTCTTCCCCCATATCTCATGTTCACGATTGCCTCAGCAAATTACTCACCCATTTGACCAAAACCATATCCTTTCTCTATTCCCAAAACCTTTATACCCAGAAGGATTAGTCAACTGTGATGCATGTGGGAAGGAAGGTAATATCTTTTCCTACCGTTGTGGATTGTGCAACATCGATCTCCATACTACTCGTGCTTCCATGCCATTATGTATGGAGCAGCTCAATCTCACATTCTCATCCCCTGATGATAACAAAAGCTTCTCATGCGATATATGTATGGAGCAGCTGGGGGTCAAACAGTGGCACTATCGATGTAGCTTGTGCGATTTTGATGCTCATTTGGGCTGTATTACAGCAAATCCAAGACCTCCTCTAACCCAAAACTGCATAGTTCCAGCTAGTCCTCATTATCAGGTTCTTGGAAATCAATCACAAACAGGACCTCTCATGCAAAACTATATGGCTCCAAGAGCTAGTCCTCAGTTTCAAACTAGGTATCCTGTGCAAAATCATGTGAACTATGCCCACCAGGGTTCCTACGGATCTGTTGGGCCTATTGGAAATAGGCAAAGAAATGGTATGCTGAACCAGGCAATTAAAGGAATTTCAGAGAGTTTGGGCCAGACATTGGTGCAAGGAATACTAGGTGGCGGCAATGGCAGCAATGGTGTTATGAATACTTCTGGAGGCGATGGTAGTGCTAGCGAGGGTGGTATATTTTGGGGATCCACAGACAATTCTGGTGGAATAGATGGAATAGAACTATCAAGATTATTCTAGCTTTTAAGATTTACACACATGAATTTTACCTAGTTTGTTGTTTGTTTTTGTTATTGCGAATAACTTAACCACTATGAGAATACAGTTAATGTGATCATACATACCATGTGGCAATTACACAAACTTGATGATAGAAGCTTGAAGTTGAGATGTAAACAAATGAAGCTTTGGAATCAATTACGATTTAAGTACTTCAGAGTTCCACTCAATTTATTATAGCATTGGGGATATGAGCTGCCAGGAATGAATAAGTATGCCTCTCTGATGTGATTAATTTTGAAAATAAATCTACACGTCGTCCAAAATTTATATTTGCATTTTATGATGATGATTTACCAGTAAGCTTACTGTAAGCATAAGCAAACATGTAGATTATTTTCCCATTTTAAGACGCAATATGCCAATTATTTATCTTATGGGATAGGTTGGATGATGGATGAGGACCTGTATTTCTCTTGGCCTCAAACGCAAATATTTAGTGAAATTTATGTTCATATACTTTGTTTGGTTGTGTTGTTTAAACAAACATGTAGATTATTTTCCCATTTTAAGATGCAATATGCCAATTATTTATCTTATGGGATAGGTTCGATGATGGATGAGGATTTGTATTTCTCTTTGCCTCAAACGCAAATATTTAGTGAAATTTATGTTCATATACTTTGTTTGGTTGTGTTGTTTAAACAACACAACACATTTTCCACAACTCTTTTCACACACATGTGTTTTCATAACACTTAAACAACGTTATTAGAACAACATTACCAAATAGACCCTAATACTCTATAATAAAAAGCTTTGTTGTGGAGCACGGCTACACAAGGGAAGTGAGGGTACTTGGTAACTGTGTTATCATGTTTAGAACAGACTACATTTAAAATGATAGTATATCCTTAACATCAAATTTAAGTCCTTTTTGGTATTTCTTCTTAAAAAAAAAAAAAGTTCCTTTTGGTAATTTTCATCCACAACAAAAAAATTTATAGTTTTCAAACTGCAATTTTTACAAGTTTTACCAAACGTTTAATTGTGGCTTTCAAAATTGAGGACTTATTTGGTAAGAGATTTATAGTAAAATTGTTGTTGTCTTGTGGAAATATGTGTGAAAAAATGTGTAGAAATACATGTAATGTTGTTTAAACACTGAAAACTGTTGTTTAAACAACAATACCAAACACCCCCTGAGTTTTCAAAATGCACATTTTTAAAACGTTATATTTTTAAAAACGCAGTTTTCAAAATAGCCTATCCAAATAGACTCATAGTCTTCTTTTTATTTTTATTTTTTGGATTTGCTTTTCGTAGGACATGTTTAATTTAAATTAATTTGCTTCCTCAAAATATCCTTAAATAGATTTGCTACTGAAAGCTTAAATAGTGTAAAACACTATAACTTGTTTAGACCCCCAATTTTAAACTTACGGCTAAATTACTTTTACTCTTTTATTTAAGTGCAAAACAAGAGTAAATGAAGTACAATAAACCGAAACTACTCTAGTGCATAAATATAGGCGTTACACAATAAATGTAAATCACAAAGAGTAAGAGAAGAGAGATGCAAACTTAAGATAACACCTGAACGTGTTATTGAAGAGGAAATCGAAGAACTCGGCAAAAAATCTCTTTGCGGCCCTCCAAGTCGAAATGATCCACTAGTGAATAAGTTGGAGTACAAAAATATCAAAAAGACTCACCAAGCCTAATTTACCCAAAGTACTTGAGCCTCCCAAGCTCTAACTACCAACGAACTTCTCGAAGTCTTATCTTCACTAGTTATCCGAATCCCGCAATACTGGTAAGGTTTGCACCGCCAAACCTTACCACCTTCTTTTGGCAAATACCTACTGCTTCCTAAACTCCAAAACACTCTCTACACTCTGAATATGTGTGAATTGTATTTTGGTACAAATCTCCTCTCAAGGTACAACAATGGGAGAGAGGAGGAGAAGAAACTACAAAGGAATTCTCACTTAAGGATGAGTAATTCTCTCTAAAATGGTGGGTGTTGTAGAAACCTCTCTAGGATTTTATTCTAAATAGTCTCCTTACAATTTTGTGGATAATGAGGATATATATAGTATGGGTGCAGCGTATAAGAGTCACACTTAAAATCCAAGCTGTCTAGGACTATTCACAGGTTGGGCCGAGTTAGGATTATGCCCAACCCGGACTTGACCTGAATGATTTGGGTGGAGGAAAATATGACTCGAAACTGACGTAAATGATCTGGTCAGATTTTTTTTGTTTGGGTCTTGTCGATTTTGGGTTATGTTGGGTCGGTCTTGGGTTTTATCACTGGGGCCGATATTTGGCTGGATCCAGTGAGATTTCGTCAGGATAATGGCGAGATCTCGCCAGATCTCAAAGGATCTAGACCAGATCTTGACAGATCTCAATGAGATCTCACTAAATTTTGTCCGGAAAGGTTACAGCTTTCGGTTCAAGTCAGGTTTCACGGGTTTTGAAATGGAAAACCGACAACCAACCTGCTGGGGTCAGGTTAGAGAGTTGGGAACCTGCGTCCAACTCCCAGAGTTGTCGGATTGAGTGGTATTGCTCTTTGTAATTGTATGTTGGCAACGTGAAGAAGTTGAGTGGTATTGCTCTTTGTAATTGTATGTTGGCATAATTGTATGTTGGCAACGTGAAGAAGTTGAGTGGTATTGCTCTTTGTAATTGTATGTTGGCAACGTGAAGAAGTTGAACTTAAAAATTTTCCACGTATTTTTAAATGATATTATTGGTTAATAATCTACGTATAAGTCAGAGTAAGAGATGTGGTATATCTGTTCTTCTGTTTCTAGCTATTACCCTTATCTGAAAAATTTACTGATAAAACCGAGAGCTAAAATTCAAGATTATGGTGCAATAATTTATTGACCAGATCAAAGTTGTACTAATTAATACAGTTCATGCATGACATATAAATGAAGTCGTTTACGCAGGTCATATTGAAAGCGATAGGAGGTGCTCAATATATGCCCATGGTTGTGTCAAGTTGACCCAGTAATATGAAAAATAGAGATCTGACTCAGTGAGTGAGATCATGATTCTTCAATTAAATGCCTACGGTCATATAAAAATAAGATATAATTATCTTTTATATATACCATGTTCAAATCAATTCCTGGTTTTAATGAGGTCAACCTCGCATGTTGTGGGTATTTGGATATCTTGAAGCACTCATTTTGTGTAATTCAATGTGTCATACTGTAAACCAACACTTGTAAGCATGCATATTGGGTACTATAATTGTTTATGAGATTGAGAAAGTGAGAGCGAAGAAAAAATAGAGAGTGAATTGTGGTTTGGGCAAAATGTTTACTAAAGTATGTATTTTGGATGTTAGAATTGTTAATGAGATTGAGAAAACGAGTGAGAACTGAGAAGAAATAATAGAAAGTGTACTGTGTACATGTGATTTTTTTTTTTTCGTTTACACTTATATTAATAAAAACTACTAAAAGATTCTTTTCCAAAAAAAAAAAAAAAAAAAGGTCTAAAAGGATTATATATGTACCATATAATAAATTGTCATTTTACTATTGGAAATATATACAGAGACTAATCATAAGCTAACTTGACATTAAAATATTTATAGTTATAATGTACAATATTAGTAGGACTGATCAATTGAGTATGGATTAACTAAAATGGACATGAATCTTGGGCTTTGATGTCTCTAACATTGATGCTTCTAATACAAATACCAAGTTTTTTTTAATAGTGCTTAAAATATCACCATAAGTTAAATTATCATAATCAATTGAATCATTTTTACCAATTAATTCTTGTTTTACCTTATGAGCAAAGATAGGAGGCAGACCGTCAATAGACTTTTCTTTCCAATAAGGCTTGTAACAATCTTTCTGATGCATTACTCTAGAAAGGAAAACATCTTGATACCATCTATAATCAAACATAGTAGGACATCTTAAATTATTTAGCAAATCAGAAATTCGAGATGAAACATTAGATAGAGTACCAACAAAATGTTTGATAATAGTATAAATCAAGGTATTAACACAGTCAAGAATACCTCAACCAATACATTCATCAAAAATAGGCAAAACTTCATCATTCTTTTTAACAGCATGTTTAATAGAGTCTTTGGATTCTTCTATGAGATATGAATCCCACCATCCACGAAGAGTACCAGAAAACCAGTAGATAGTAAATCAACAATTTCAAGTTGGTCAAAATCATGATTATTTTGGTAAGCAATACCTACCATAGACATATGTCCCATTTTATTAATAATTTCTTGTTCAAAAAAACCATCAATATTCCATTCATAAATTTTATCAGTAGAAACAGAAAACTGAGTTTGAAAAGGTCTTTCTTCAAATTACATATCAGGAGTAGGTTTTGAATACCAATTTTTTGTAAAAAAACATGGGTTTGGAATTTCCAACAAATCTTTTAATTTCTGGTAAATCATCTTCAATAACCTTTTCAGCAGAAACAGAAGAAACAGTATCAAAATCTGTATTTTCATTAGAAACAATTTCTTTTTCATTTCTTGAAATAGTTCGAGCAGCAGGAGTGCTTGTAGAAGTACGTTCAGTTTTAACTTTTAAATCAGCAAGCATTTTTTCAACAATTTCAAGAGTTTTAGATTGAGAAGTTTTAAACTTAAATTTGTTATCATGACTGGATAAATTAATTAAAGGTTTCTTAGTTTTAACAGAAATAGGCTTTTCAACAAAAGCAGATTTTTCAATAGGAACAGTTTTTTCAACAATTTTTTCTTCAATACAGTCAAGTTGTTGACCAATAACATGCAAAGATTCATTAGTAAAATTTTTTTGTTCAATAAGACAAACAATAGGAGTTTGATCATCAGCAATTTTGAAAGGAGAAGCTTTAACATCAGTTTTATTAGTAGTTATCAAAATTATCTCAAGAGGTGGATGACTAGACCTAACAATAGTTTTGTCATCTTTAACAAAATTTGATTTCTTTATCACATTCAAATGATTTTTTGAAACTTCATCTTTTGAAACATAATAATTTTCAAGGAAATCAAAAAACAAAATATGTTTTTTTAATTGATGCATCTTTTCTTTCCATTTTCTTTTAACATAATCTTTTTCAGACTGAGCAAAATTATTTTGAAAATATTTCCTTTTAGGTCTGTTTTTTGAAAGCATAAATCATTGTATAATGAAACCATATCAATTTCAAAGTTTTCATCTAAAACAGTCAAAACTTTTAATTGGTTAACAGGATTTTCAATAGGAGGAAAATCAAAATCAAATGAACAAATAGAACCAGTATCTTCTTCTTCTTCATTAGCAGTTTTGCCATATGGAAAGGAAGGTTCAGGTTTAGTAGAATAGAAAACAAAGCTGATTTGAGATTTATCACTTGAAACACCTTTTAATTTTAAATTAGCGGGTTTTTTCAAAATTCTTTTGCAAAAATTCATTGAGATCTTGATCTCTTTTTGAAATACTTTCAGATCTAGCAAAGGAATGCCTTCCTTCATTGATCCTCAAGGGTTGAGTATTTTGAAAATTTATTTTAATAGTACCATCAAAATATTGTTGAATATGTGTGAGATCTAGCTCATCAAAAACAGGTTTAGCAATAGGGGATTCTTGTTCTGATAACATTTTGAGATCCTTTAATATATTCAATATCAAAATAAAAAACACTTAAAATAGCTTGTCATCTAGCAAAAATATGTTTTGGAGCTATATTTTCAACATCTTTTTCAATAACATATTTAGCACTTTTGCAATCAATACGCAGTAAAAACTTTTGATTTAATAAATCAATTTGAAACTTTGAAATACATAGTACTATAGATAAAATCAATTTTTTAATAGAACTATAGTTTAAATGTGCATTATTCCAGATTCCTGATTAAAAGCGAACAATTTGTTTAGAGGACTCAAGGGAAACTCTTTGTTTTAGAATACTACCATATCCAATGTCAGAGGCATCGGTTTCAACAATTTTGAAAGCATCCACGGCGGGAATAACAAGACACGGTAGTGTCTTAACATGAGATTTGATCTGTTTAACGAGAGAAGAATGGACATCAGACCAAGGTGGAGGATTGCTCTTTAACTGGTCAAAGGGGGTTTACATTGTTTCCTCATATCCTTGTAGAAATCAACAACATAATTCAATAATCCAAGAAATCTTTGGAGTTGGGTTTTATCAGTGATAACATCAGGAAATTTATTAGCAAATGGAATGGCTCTATCAATAGGACGAATTTGTCCTTTAGAGATGTCATAGCCGAGGAAACGAACTTTTTTTGAAACAGTTTAATTTTCTTAGCAGAGACAACAAGACCATTTCTTCTGATAGTATCTAGAAACGAATACAAATGTTTCCAGTGTTCATCAATAAAGCTGGAATAAACAAGAACATCATCTATATATTACTAAAAGCCGAAGCGTAGCGTTTGATGCTGCTGCGCTCACGTTGAGCCATGTTAGCATCCACGTCATTATCTTTTTTCTTTCCATTATCTTATAATTATTTTTAATATTTTTTTATTTCATATTTACATTTCTCCAACCTTTCTCCCTCCCATACCTTTTCATCTCCCCACTACTTCTCCAACCTTTCTCCTTCCCTCATCTTCTCATCTTCCCACTACCCTTTACATTAATATCATTCTTCATATTTCCCTTCATCTTCTTCTATTTTTGTCTCTTCTTATTCACACCTTGTTACTATAAATTTGTCACTATCTCTTTCATTCTATGCATAGTTTTCCCTTACAAAAAAAAGAAGGTTCTCTCTCTCTCTCACACACACACACAATTTTTGGGTGGATTTTTATTTTTTATTTTTCTTGCATCTTCGCTTTAGGTTGATAATTTTTTTATATTCTTTAATCTACTTTAGGTTAATGCAATTCAGGTTTTTTTTTTTTTTTTAATTGTTGTTTTTTTTTTCTCTTTCTTTGATTGTTAAATGTTATCATATTGCGTTATAAAGGATTAAATATAAAAATATAATATTATTCTACTATATAGCATGATTTGGACAATTTGATTTGGTAGTTATTGTAATTTGATAGCATGATTTTTATAGTGCTCAATTTAGATGTTACACTATGAGACTTTAATCATTTTTGTTTATTTTTTAATCCTTTGTGGTAGACAAAGTACTCTTAATAATTGTATTAGAAGTACTCTATAATGCTATTTATTTAGAGAAAAGCAAAGGTTGGCTAAACAAAAACTATTGGATGAGAGACAAATTTTATCTTTCACAATTTTACTTTAATTATTATTATTATTATTTTATAACAATGCATATATAGAAATTTATTTCATAGATTTTGCTAATAATTATTTATTTGATAATATGTTTTGGGTGGACGAAATTACAATTTTTGCAAAGAAAAAAACCTTAATAGATTATAAACAACAAATTGTTTTCCTAATTGGTCCAATTAATCATAGTTAATTTTTATTAATTTTTTTAGTTACTTTTTTCAGTGTTGTGGATTGTAGGTAGAAAAAATAAGTTTGAGAAATTTTTTTTAAAACTAAAAAAATAATTTCCAAATATTATATTCTTTTTAATGATTCACAAGATGTTATAAATAACTTTTATTAAAAAATAAATATTTTCATTAACTTGCCTTTTGAATTTTTGTAAAAATTTGTATTTTTTTCATTTTAGTACGACAAATATTATTAAATTTATGATTTATGATTGTTCCTATATTATATTTACGATTATTCTTATAATAAATAAAAATATAATTACAAAATACATTACTCTTTATTAAATTAGTTTAAATTGTATAAAAAAAAATTTAATAAAACTATCATAAAAATAATTATCATGCGCAAAGCACAGGTTCGCGACTAGTTAATATAAACAATGGTGAAGTGACTGAAGCAGTTGAAAATATCATTCATAATTTTGGAACTCACTAGGGGCATTTTTAAGACCAAAGGGCATCACATTCCACTCGTAATGACCAAAAGGGGTGGTAAAAGCAGTTTTGTATCTATCCTTCTCACAGATCTGGATTTGTCAGAACCCAGATTTCATATCAAACTTAGAAAACACTACAGCCTCACTCAACCTATGGACCAGATCATTCTTATAGGGAATAGGATATCTAATGCACTCTAAAACCTTGTTCAAAGGTTTATAGTTAATGACCAAGCGAGGGGTTCCTCTCTCAATTTCAGCATATTTTTGAACATAGAAAGCAAAACAAGACTAAGGGGACCTACTATTTCTAATCAATTTTTTCTCCAACAAATCATGATTTTTTTTTTTTTTATATACAAAATTCAACAGTTTCAGCATTCATTTGAATAGGTCGAGCCTTAGTAGGGATGTTTTTCTCATCAAAATCCTTAATATAAGGCAAGTCAACAATATGTTTCTTCCTATGCCAAAAGGCATTAGGAACATCAGAGCAAACATCATCAACCAACATTTTTTGAAAATTATCTATTTTTTATTGTAACAATTTATCAGAGAGTTGTTTAGCAATTTTCTTGTATTTAACTTCTTGTTGAAGGAAGTTAATATGTTTGATTTTAGCATGAATCAAATTTGAAGCACAATCAGTATCAATTTCAAACTTTAAGCAAATTTGAATTTTACTCTCTATCCAAAAAGATCAATAGTAATTCCATCATGTTCAACAAAAAAAGGATATAAAGCATTTATAAAAGGCAAACCAAGAATCACTTTATCAGTCATATTTTTGACCAGAATAGAAGGAATTTTGAAACAGACATTATCATGGCAAACATGAGTATTATTCAATTCATATTTAATCTTCATTTGAGAACCATTAGAAGAAACCAATCTTTTAGTTGATTTTTCAAAATATTTTGAAGGAATCAATCCTTCTTGTATACAATTCATATCTGCACCAGAATCAATTATAGCAACAACAGTGAAATGATAATCATGAGAAACAACAATTGTGTTTTTTATAAACCATTTTGGAGGAAGTATTTTACTAATAAGACTAAGTTTAGAATCAACAATACCTTTATCAGAAAGAAGAGCCTGTTGACTGGATTCATCTCCATCCTTGTGCTCATTTTGTTCATTAGCAGACTTATTTCGATCAACATTTTGATCAATTTTTAACAATACCAATTCTTGTTTAATATTATCATTTTTAATGCTTTTAAATTCATGTTTTAATTCATTTATCTCTTGTTTAAGAACATTAATTTCTTGTTGTAAATCATTAACAATCAAATCTTTGGATTTCATTTTATTAAATATTTTCAAAGTTTCTTCATCTTTAGTGAGAGTATTAGCAGATTTAATAACATTGCAACAGGAATCTCTACAACCAATTTTAATATTAGGAGAATTAGAAGAATCATTAGCGGAATGATAGCAATAATCAGTTGAAGAAGAAATATCATCTTCCAAAGAATCAAACGAATTGTTTGATTCAAGGATTCTAAATAATTCTTCTTGATCATTATCATTAATATATGTTGAAAGTAATGTAAGCAAAGTAATGAAAGCACAAGTTAAAACAATAATAGTAAGGTGGGTAGAACCAGCCAAGTAGTATATATCAAAATAATTCAAAGTAAATGAAAGCAATTTAAAACTGTCCGATATGGCGGTAATCCGTCCAAAGTGGCGGTAGCAACAAATAGTATAATGAACATAAAACTAAAAATACTTGTTATTGAAAGTAGATTAAACACTTATAGTAGTAGTGAATACAAGATTTCAGAACAGGTTAACAGTTACAAAACTTGAACTAATCCTAGTTACAAGGTTTGTAGGGAAAGTAGTAGAAGTAGTAATAGGAACAAGGTAGTAGTAGAAACAAGGAATTCTCTCACAAAGAAGGCTTTTAGGGAAAGAAAACTCTCTCTAGAGAAAATTCTATCAAAGAAATTTTGTTTTCACTTAAGGGACAGCCCTCCTTAAATAGGCCAAATTCGGAGTGAACAGTGTCATGAACAGTGTCGGTGAACAGAGATCTGTGAACAATAATTTGTAAACAGTAATCCGTGAACAGTAATCTGTGAACAATAATTTTTTCCACTTTTTGTCTTGAAATCTCTAGCAATTGAGGATTTGGCAGTCATAAGAGTAGAAGAATTTCTGACTTGGAGAGGACAAAAAGCAAAAGGAACACTTTGAACATATAGTGGAACATGTAGGAGCTTTATGACTACTTGAATATTTGTACGTAAAGTCTATAAGTCATCTTGTTGTCCTTTTGTGCACCATTATTGGGAATCTTCAGAAGCATGGCAAGGCAAGACTAAAGCATGACATGACCAAAGTTTCTTTTTCTTTTTAATAACTCCAATATTGCTTAAGGCTTGTCAGAGGCATGGGTATACACAGGAACATCATAGCAGGTGCAAGGGCTTGTCAGGAGCAAGTACATCATCATTTGAATATTGCAACATTTTTAGCCATTGTGTAGGTTAGACAAATAGACAAATAGAGAAATCAATCATCAGTCATCTGCAAGAGATCAGGAGTATCTTGACCAAACAGTCCCTGACTGTGGGAGTAACATGGGAAAGTAACTTTATTAGTGAGAATAAGAATTCCAAAACAGTAGTGCTATAATAGTAACCCAAGGGGGCCACAAATTTAATCAGTAAAAGGAGCATCGAATGGGTATCCATCAAATGGATCAAAAGGACTTTGTGGAGAATCACAACCATGGTCATGGTAAGTAGCATATTGATTACAGAATCCACAATATAAGACTGTTTTCCCCAGAAACTCTAGCATCCCTCAATACATCAAGAAACAATATTTCCAAAACATGTTTTATATTGAACCCAACAGAGTCTTAATTTCTGATCCTCTCAAACTTGCTAAAAGTTATTTCCTTCCAAGATTTCAATGGATTCCTGAGCATAAAGATAAGAATTTACAGTATTATTATGATCTTTTGCGTCATGAAAAATTTATCATTATTAACACCATATTTGACAAAATGGATACCTCCAAAATTATTTACCACGATGTTTACCTGGTCAATGTTATAACTGAGGATAAATGGGGTTCTTCCCTTAGTTTTACCCGAACAATGTCCTCTTCTCCCATCCCCTACTCCTACTATGATTACATCACCACTTGGTCAAGATTTATGCTTTACCAGAATGAAAACATGACTCATTCTTGGTTTGTTAACTTTGATAAAAATTTCACTGGTTCTCTGCCCCTTTGGTTCAACCGTTGGTGGACTCAATATGGCCCTATTAATGACATATTTCCTGAACCATTACTTAATACTTTTGAATGTTTCAAAAAGTCTTATAAGGTTGATGCTCATGGTGCTAAGTTCCCTGCTTTGCTTCACTTTGTTAAACGCTACAAGATACCTTGGATACTAAAGTGGTAGTATGAAAAGGAAGGCAATGTTCTCTCCAAACATTGATATGTAAAATGGTGGGGTAAATTCCCTCATACTTAGAATATTATTGCTCCCATTTCCAGAGAATCTTCATCTACTGCTGCTCTCCCCATTGCTAAGGATTGTTCACACGGTCAATCCCCTGTCCCTGCTGATGCTGATGCTCCCTCCTCTTCTTCTAGCAAGAATGTTAATCCTCTGGCAAAAAATAAGAGCTCTCCCATTGATGACTTGAGAAAAAACATTGAGGCTCTTTTTGCTTTGCTCAAGTGGGTAGAAGAAGCTGTTGCTAATCAAGGAAATTCCAAAGCCTCTTTTGAGGAATCTGTTACCCACAACCCTTATTTCCTTTATGACCAGGAACTATTCAGTCATGAGGAGGATAACATTCCTGATCTTGGGGAACATTGATTACTATTTGTCTGGGTTACACAACGGCCAAAATGCTATTGTTACAAATGCTACTGTTGTTTCCCATGCTATAATAATGTTCTGAAAAGAAGATTCCTCATGTTCCCAAGACTGCTTTCAAGCATTCCAAGTCCTCCTTCGATATCCTTTGGTCAAAGATTTTACTGTTCATGTTACTTTTACTGTTCAGAATATTTCCTATTTAAGGGG
Source organism: Quercus variabilis (assembly GCA_030445155.1). Lineage (NCBI taxonomy): Eukaryota > Viridiplantae > Streptophyta > Magnoliopsida > Fagales > Fagaceae > Quercus > Quercus variabilis. The sequence goes on along the minus strand of CP129448.1, from coordinate 315,111 downwards.
GGCTGTCCCTTAAGCTAAAATCAGAATTTCTTTGATAGAATTTTCTCTAGAAAGAGTTTTCTTTCCTTAGAAGCCTTCTTTGTGAGAGAATTCCTTGTTCCTACTACTACCTTGTTCCTACTACTACTTCTACTACTTTCCCTACAAACCTTGTAACTAGGACTAATTCAAACTTTGTAACTGTTAACCTGTTCTGAGATCTTGTATTTATTACTATTGTAAGTGTTTAATCTACTTTCAATAACAAGTATTTTTAGTTTTATGTTCATTATACTACTTGTTGCTACTGCCACCTTGGACGGATTACTGCTATACCGGACGGTTTTAAATTGCTTTCATTTACTTTAAATTATTTTGATATATACTGCTTAGTTGGTTCTACCGCCTTACTATTATTGTTTTAACTTGTGCTTTCATTACTTTGCTTACACTACTTTCAACATATATCATCTGATGCTCCTTCTACTGATTAAATTTGTGGCCCCCTTGGGTTACTATTATAGCACTACTATTTTGGAATTCTTGTTCTCACTGATAAAGTTACTTTCCCATGATACTCCCACAGTCAGGGACTGTTTGGTCAAGATACTTCTAATCTCTTGTAGATGATTGATGATTGATTTCTCTATTTGTCTATTTGTCTAGCCTGCACAATGGCTAAAAATGTTGCAATATTCAAATGATGATGTACTTGCTCCTGACAAGCCCTTGCACCTGTTGTGATGTTCTTGTGTACACCCATGAGTCTGACAAGCCTTAAGCAATATTGGAGTTATTAAAAAGAAAAAGAAACTTTGGTCATGTCATGCTTTAGTCTTGCCTTGCCATGTTTCTGAAGATTCCCAATAATGGTGCACAAAAGGACAACAAGATGACTTATGGACTCTACGTACAAATATTCAAGTAGTCATAAAGCTCCTACATGTTCCACTATATGTTCAAAGTGTTCCTTTTGCTTTTTGTCCTCTCCAAGTTAGAAATTCTTCTACTCTTATGACTATGCCAAAGCCTCAACTGTTCGAGATTTCAAGACAAAAAGTGGAAAAAATTACTGTTCACAGATTACTATTCACGGATTACTGTTCATGGATTACTATGAACAGTATTTTTTGGGCAATGTTTTTATGATTGTATGTAAACTATTATTGACAACTATCTTAAGAGCACATATTAAAGTATTAGTAAAAAAAAAGAGCACATGTTAAAGAATATTTAATTTTGAATTGCTAAATATTTTAAATGTTTTTAATAGAAAAATAAAAGACTTGCTCATGATTCTTTGGTTGTTTGAATTCCCTGTGTATACAAATTCAAAATTGCTATATGTTTTTTACTTAATATTTGTGTAGTGGTACTCTAAATGAGATTTTTTTTTTTTTTTGGAGAAAGAAGACTTGAATTTTATTCAGTTAGGCATGTCTACCTAATAAACATTCAAACAATGGACTGGAACATCCTCCATCCATACATAATAACCTGTGATATGACGTGCATATCTAGCAAGATTGTGAGCTACTTTGTTGCCTTCCCTACTAACATGTTGAAACCTAACCCCATTAAACCGATTTGCCAAAGTTTGTGCATCCTAGATCAGCAAGCCATAAGTTGCAAATGGTTGTGATGAATCTGTTAAAGCCCTTATGACAGTTTCACAATCACCTTCAAAGATAACCCTATCGAAACCCAGCTCGGAGGAGAGTTCAATGGCTCGGATGTCTGCCATGGCTTCCATTTCCACCATTGAAGTCGTGAGTTAAATGTTCTATGATGCAGACGCCATTACCAACCCTTTGATGTCATGCAAAATTACACCGATACGTGCCCTTTCATCCTCTTTGAACGTTGTTGCATCAAAGTTTGCTTTGTCCATTAGGAAGAGGTGACCACCTTGCACCTATTTCGACCGAGGTTCTTGTTCTGATTGTCCATTGCTGAGCTATTCTGTACTCCATCAACGCCTCATATGCTCTCTGTGATATTAGATTCAAAGGGAAGCCTAGAGGAGCTATTCTAACCTTATTTCTTCTAAACCAAACCATCCAAACTTGCATTGCAAATAGTTCCACACTGCACTCCGAGTTAAGGACATGTAGGAGCAATTGTGGGAAGTCATGGAAGGTCATTCGGTCTTTGAAACTCCACTAGTTGTCTTCATTCCACACCTGTGCTAGCTCCAGACAGGACCAAAGTGCATGGAGTACGTTCTTCTCATGGTGCGAATAAAGAGGGCATAGTGGATCATCAACCACACAACGACGCTGCAAATTTTTCTTCGTTGGAATGGCATTCCTACAAGCTCTCCACAGAAAATTTCGAACTTTTCATGGCAAGGACAATTTCCATTTTTTTTCCATAATGGTCTCAGCATCTCAGTATAGTTTCGTCTCAAAGGAAGGGCTGATCTTGCTTCTATTTTAAGGAAAAAATACCCAGACCTAACCATGTACTCTCTAGATTGAACAAAAGGCCAGAATAGAGTGTCATTTACGGTGTATCAGCTGAGTGGAATTCTCTGTATTAGCTCTAATTCCTTAGCATTGAAAGAGTTTTGCAGCAAACTATGACCCCATTGCCTAGTGACATGATTTATGAGAGAACTCACCATGGCTCCTTGCATTTCTGCCGTGAGGGGCCATGGACTGTTGGAGTACGCAAAAAGGGCGGCCATTTGTCCCCCCATATTTTGATTTTTTCCCCATCACCAACTCTCCACTTTGCACCTCGCCGGATAACCTCCCTTCTCCTCAAAATTCTCCTCCAAGCGTATGAACCACCATGACCTTCCTTATCTTCTAGAATTGAACAATTTGGAAAGAACTTTGATTTGAACACTTTGTAAAACAAGGAATTTGGGTTATGCAGCAACCTCCAAGTTTGCTTTGCCAAGAGAGCATCGCTGAAAAAAGCTAATTCCTTGAAGCCCATACCACCTTCGAATTTTGGTTCACATATATCCTCCCATTTAACCCAATGAATCTTCCTTCGATTACCCCTTTGTCCCCACCAAAACCTTCGAATGAGCTTTTCAACTTCATCACCAAGGCCCATTGGGAGCTTGAAACAACTAATTGTGAATATGGGGATCGCTTGCACCACCACCTTGATCAACACTTCCCTCCCCGCTTGTGAAAGCAATTTTTCTTCCCAACCCTATAACTTCCTCCACACCCTCTCTTTTATATTATCAAAACTCGCATTTTTGTGTCTCCCCACTAGTGAGGGTAAACCTAGATATTTGTCATAATGCAGAATTTCAGGAACCCCCAAAGCTTCCTTTATTTCTATCTTCATGGCCTCGGTAGTGGACTTGCTAAAAAAGATGGAAGTTTTACCTCGGTTAATTTTTTGCCCCAGCAAACTTTCATAGGAAGCCAAAATTTCCAACACTTTTTGACATTCACTTCTGCTAGACTTGCAAAATAGTAAGCTATCATCTACAAAGGGCAAATGTGTTAGTTTTGAACCTCCCATATTTTGGGAAAATCCATGGATAAAGCCTTCCCTTTCTGCCTTCACAATAAGACTATTAAGTCCTTTCGTGCATAATAAGAATAGGAAGGGGGATAAGGGGTCTCATTGGCGAATTCTCCTTGAAGGTTGAATCAACCCCTTTGGTTCCCCATTTACCAGCATTGAATATGACATTGTCTTGACACAAGTCATCATAAGAGCAATCCATTGTACATTGAAACCCATCCTTCTCATCACTTTCTCCAAAAAACGCCACTCCACTCTATCATAGGCCTTACTCATATCCAATTTTACCGCCATAAAACCTAATTTGCTAGATTTATGGATATTCATGGTATGTAAAGTTTCAAATGCAATAAGAATATTATCTGAAATCAAGCGGTGTTTGGTAAAAGCACTTTGGTGTTCAGTTATTATGGATGGTAAAATTTTCTTTAACCTATTTGCAAGTACTTTAGAAAATATTTTATAAAGAATATTGCATAGGCTAATAGGACGGTAATCAATGACAACCAAAGGGTTCTTTTTTTTTTTTTTTTTTTTTTTTTTTTTTTTGGGATTAGAGTTATAAAGGTGTGATTTAGGGGCTGGGGTATAGTGGCAGAATTTAACATGGACAATATTGTTTTAGAAACATCATCACCAACAAGACTCCAATAATTTTGATAGAAAAGAGGGGGCATACCATCGGGGCCAAGAGCTTTTAGGGGAGCCATTTGTTTAAGTGCTTCTTCAACTTCCAACTCCGTGAACTCTTGCATCAGCATTGCATTCATATCATCGGTAACACTTCTTTCCATGTGGTTCAAGGCTGCCTCCCCCCATTATTGGATTTGAAAAGGCAAAGGGTTGCTGGTATGACTCTATAAAGGTCTCAGCAATGTCATTTGGGTGAGTTATCCAGTCCCCTAAGGAGTTTTGTATGCCTAAAATTCGATTTCGCCGATACCTTTAGGTTGCCCGATTGTGGACACATTTTGAGTTCATATCTCCTCCCACCAACCAAAAGGATTTTGCACACTGCCTCCACATTGTATTTTCTTTGATCCATAAATCATTTATCTCCAATTTCAACTCCCTAACCTGAAAATTACATCCAGCCTACCTTGCCTCCAATTCGGCCTTAGCCAACCACTTTCTTTTCTCCACAATTTCCTTCCTAATATGTTCGAAATTCCTCCTACTCCATTGTGTAAGTTCAGTTCCACATTTTTCAATTTTTTTCAGCACTTGTGTCTTGGCCCTATGGTAGGAAGTATTTCTCCATACTGCTTCAATTACCCGCCGACACCCTTTATCCGACAACCAGATTTCTTCAAAATGGAATGGCCTTGACATGGGGGGGGGGGGGGGTATGTCACTTGGAGTGATCCATAGAGGAGAATGATCCAATGTAGTGCATGTAAGGTGACTGACCTTTGTACTGGCAAATTGGGTGAGCCACTCTGGTGTACATAGAGCTCTATTTAGTCTTTCCCATATCAAGTACCCATTACTGTAGTGTTTGCTCCATGTAAATTTTGAACTTGAATACCCATGATCAATGAAACCACACATATCAATTGCCTCCCGGAAGAGTTGCATTTGGTTGTTACTTCTCCTATTTCCACCCAAGTTTTCGTCACTTCGAACCAGCTTATTAAAATCCCCTGCACACAACCATGGCAATCTGAATTTCTGTGTGCCAAGTTCACCATAGAAACCAATGAATCTCCATTCATTTTCTTTGTTTTTATTGATGATGGTATCGATATGGTTTCTATCAAAACCCTCTACTGAAATGTCAACTGACCCCCTCCAAAAAAGAACTAACCTGCCTCCTCTAGTGTTTCTTGGTGATACAAACATATTTTCGAATTGAATTTTCCTTTTCACATCTTTAATGCCATCAACGCTCTTTAATGCCTCACCATCAATGCTCTTTTCTGTCACCCTCTCTGCTGGTTGCACCTCCACTGAACCACCATCCTCACCTGCCTTCACCAATGAACTTTATTGCTACTAAACAACATGAAACTCAGCACGGGCTCTAGGCTTCGAACGCTCATAATAATCTAGGATGTAAATAACATCCTTCCCTGTCGATGTATAAGGGGTTGCCTTCAGAGTGGAATTAAACTATTGTTGATCTGGAGTAAGAGTTCCTTTACTATCAATCCACAATTTGCAATTTTTGTAGCAATGGTTCAAGCGTCCACACCAAAAACAAAAATTTGGTTGTCATTTGTATTTGAAGCTAATCCAGATTTTTCCTCCATTCTCCATTGTGATCAGCCTACCCTAACACAGTGGCAAAGAAATATCAATAAGAACTCGAACCCTAATGAAATGTCCACCCTCCTCATCAACTGCACCCGTGGACTTTTGTACCTCTCTGATTGTGTCACATATTTCTTTAGCTACATTTCTCATCATGAAACGCTCCAAAATGTCATGGACTTGAACCCAAAACAACATTGTCTTGAAAACTAGATCTCTTACTGGAATATCCAAATTGTACCTTTGTAGCATTACTAGGTGTTTGTCAAAACTTTAGGGTTGATTCTTCAATATCTGATCCACATCACCCAGAATATCAAAGACAAATAACACTTGATGCTCCTTATGATTGCGTATCTTGAAACCATTCATGGACCTCCATAATTGTTTGAAAGTTCTTGCCATGGCTTCCATGTTAAGGAATTGTGGCGTCAGGAACTGTGTTGCTAGAATGAACTCACTCGTTTGTTGGTCTCTTTGAAGTACAAAGCCTGTGTTCTCCCTCTCTGACACAGTAAATTGACTCCATTTTTTAGCTAAGTCCTCCATACCTATGATAGGTAGTATGCAAACTAACTGTGTTTCCCTAAACCTCAAAGAAAACAAAACCCCACTAGCTCTAATGGTAACCTTGTTACCTTAGAGATACATACTCTTCTTCATTGGAAGGGACATAACACTTCTATTGCCTAAGAGAAGAGAGGAAGCTCACTTTCTTAGCCACAGAGAAACTTTTGGCTCAATATGAGTTCAAGTTCGATACAGTTACAGTGTTAAATGAGAAGTTAATATAACATATAAGAACATTATTTTACCTAAAGATAAACATATGAGGTAAGCCCCAATTATATTGTATTAACCATTCATTTTTGTCATTAGTGTTTCATGTGTGACTTCAAAACATAACTAATCACACAACTCACAATGAATATCTCAACAAAAACTATTGATGACGTGGTAGAATTCATAATGATTTAATCCGTAAGTCTAAAATGAAAAATATTTGGATAGAAATTTTTTTAAAGTTTTTTTTAAAATTTTTTTATTTTTGAATATTGATATTAGGTTTGATTTGTGACAAACCTAACATCCAAACGGTTAATTCTTCAAATTAAATGTTCAAGAGCCAATTTAACACTTAGGTCAAATTCAATTAATAAAGTTTTACATAATATAACTGTTTCTTAACAAAAATGAGGCTGTGACAAAGGTAAAGAAGTTTTGAAAATTTTTTGGTAAATGCAAATCTATATCTATATATTTCTAAAAACTGAAGCATAGCGTTTATTATTGCTACACTCCAATTCAGCCACATCAGCGGCCATGACATCTTTATAAAAAAAAAAAGACATTTTTTAAAAATATTAATATCTAAGGATGACTTTACACATTCTAAAATAATAATTAAATATTAAATACATCAGGGACGGACGCAGGATTTTAAGTTGGGGGGGTCGGAGAGAAGCCAATTTTTTTTTTCAAATACACATTCATATAGTATTAATAAACTATCAACCAAGACAAATACCCAAAAATCATTGTTTCTTAATATATTAAGATACAATCATCTATGAAAAGGGAACTCGACGCTCTTTCAAATCTTCAAAATCATCTACGATTGAATCCAAACTAAATGTCGAAGTTATATCCTTTTCAATGTATAACATCAAAGAGTTCGTCAAAAAATCATTTTCCATTTTGTTTTGAATGTTAGTTTTGACAACTTTCATAGCTGAAAATGCTCGCTCTGTAGTAGTAGTAGAAACTGGAAGAGTAAGCACAAGTCTCACCATTCTATAAACAAGTTTGTAATATTCTAAATTTCCAGTACTCATTAACCATTAAGACAACTCAGATAAACTTTTTAATTTTTTGAACTCTGGATCCTGGACTACATTATGCTCAAAATGATAAAGCTCCTTCTCCAACACTTGTTTGTCAAAATCTATGAAATCTTGTAGATAGAAATTCTTTACCAACAAACAAAGATCACTACTTCTGAAAGATTTTAATACCTCTCGAGGTTCTAAGCTGAGCTAAGCCTAAGTAACTCCATTGCATCTTCATTAAACCGATAATTTAGTTTCTGTAGTTAAGAATCCATTGTAGCATAAAAAATATTTACTCAATAATGGTGCTCAATTGTAACGTTATCTCGTTGATTATGAGCTCGACCTTGCCTCGCAACATAATGAGCATTCATATTCAGGACATCAATGCAATGCTTCTCACAAAATGATATCACAGTGGTGAGTAAGCCATCCCATCCATCATCTCTAAATTTTTGGTTAAGTGCTTTAGCAGATGAAACTAAATGCATGACATTTAAAATGTCTTGAGATTGGCTTTGCAAAGCTTAACAAAGTTTATCAGTGATCTCCATAATTTCCTTCTCAAGATGCAAGATAAAGACAAATTCAAATGAAGTTAAACCATCATAAGCTGACTCTGCTTCTGCCTAATGTTCTCCATCAATTGCATCATCAATTATATTTTGCAAAACTTCAACAGTTGAAGTAAATATCCTTAATAAGCTAGAAACTGATCTAAAATGTGAACTCCAATGTGTTTCTACAGGTCGTTGTAAAGTGCCAATTTGATTAAGTCCGCTTCCAGTTTCAAGCTCTTCAAGATCAATCAAACATGCTATTTCATTAGCATTGGTAACTTTCAATTACTCACTACGCTTGCATGAAGCATTAACAATTCTGATAAAAAAAAGCAATGTAAGAAAAAAATGACTAATAGGAATAACTTGTTTTGATGCTTTTACTAATGCCAATTGTAAGCAATGTGCAAAACAATGGATGTAGTAAGCATATGGGCAATCATTCAAAATCAAAGCTTGTAATCCACTCCATATACCTCACATGTTGCTCGTTCCATCATATCCTTGCCCTCGAATATTTTGTATATCTAAGCAATGTTGAGATAACAATGAATATATCTCCTTCTTTAGAGTCAAAGCCGCAGTGTCAACAACATGAATAAGCCCAAAATAAAAGGTTCTTTCACAAAGCCTTCTACATCAACATATCTAAAGACCATAACCATTTGCTGTTTCATGGACTCATCACGAGCTTCATCAATCATTATGCAAAACTTTGCATCACCAATTTCTTCCCGAATGGCCTTCTTCACTTTGGCTGAGAAAACATGTAAAATTTCCTTTTGAATCCTAGGTGATGTGTAGGTTGCATTTTTGGGAGCTTTTTCTATTATTTCAGCAATTTATTATTTCAGCAATTTTCTCATTAAAAAAAGTCACAATACCTAATGATTCAAAAAAATTCCCATGGTTTAATGAACTAAAACTTCCATCGTTACCTCTAAAAGCTATAGCTTGAAAGGCAAGATACCGGACAATAAAAATTGAGGTCTTCAGTTGCAACCGATTATTTGCAATTTGTTCAGTAGTGAAATGATCAACTACTCTTTGCAAATGCTGCGATTGGTTCATCAAATCCTTACATATTTGCTTGGCAACTCTAAGAGCTGAGTTAGGATCCTTTCCTATATGACCTTGAAAATAACAATCTTTGCCCCCAACCTTTTTCCAAGATCTAAATCCACTAACAATGAATGCATTTTGTTGTCCCACAACCCCATTTGGATTATGAAAGACAAGGCAAGGTAGACAATAAGTTGCATCTATTGTAGGAGAATATTCAAGCCATTTTGAATTATTTTTAAACCAAGAAGCTTGAAAGCTACGATTGTGCTTTCCACTTTTTTTGAATGTCCCTAGAGGAGGTTGGTGAGGACCTTTTTTAATGTAAGCCTGTCGAATTTCATCACATTGATTAACATGATATTCCCATATTTGTTTGCGTGTACCGGGATCATAATCCAAAGAATCAAGGTCAATTATTTGAAATTGTGTTTGAGAGATTGGAACATCAACATTTTTCCAGAATTAGAACATCCACATTTTCCAGAATTGGAACATCCACATTTTCCAAAATAGCAACATTAGTTGTTGGTAATTCCACGTTGACTTCGGAAGAATGTGAAGTTGAACCTTTTCTTTTGAAAAAATTAAGCATTGTAATTGATTTTTTCATGATCTACAAATAAAATAAGAATCACGATTATTTTCTTAAATTTGTGTGACAATTTTCTATAATATATGATTTGTTTTTTTCTTTTTGTCTTTGCTCTGCCTTTATTTATGTCTTTATGTTTGTCTTCCTTTATTTATGTCTTTGTGTTGTCTGATTGTCTCCCTCTTTCTAACATTGACCCACTAACCCAATGAATCCCACTGGCCACTACCGACACTAATTGACCTTACAGGAAAAAAAAAAAAAAAAAAAAAAAAAAAAAAAAAAAAGGTTAAAGTTAAAGACTTTAACTTTACCTTTTGTTTTGTTCGTTGCCCAACCCCCAACTCCATTTGTCTAGCTGTCCCTATTATGCCCAACTACCAATTAACAAAGAAAAAACTAATCCCTACAACTACAAACTCTACTCTCTCTCTCTCTCTCTTATCTATATAGAGAGTCACAAACACAGAGTCACAGAGTCACAGCCAAAAAAGCCAAAAAATAAAAAAAATAAAAAAAAAAAACACCGCAGGCAACAGCTGCAGCACAAATTCAATTCACAATCAGTCAATCACCAACATTACATCAGTTCAGTTCATCAGTAAAAACACAAACAAGCACAGTTTCTGTGAATCTCAGATTCTCAAATCATATCACAAACATTTTATATTTATTAAGTTTTGAAGGAAAAGATAAGAGTAAATACCTGTGAGTGGCAGCAGTAAGTGGGTCTTGAGCAACCATCGATGGCGGCAAGTGGGTCTCGCCAGTGTGGGTCTCTGGTAGCAAGATCAACTGATCAAGATGGGTCTCGCTCTCACAATCATCATAGCGACACGGTGTGGGCGTCGGCGGTGGCGGTGGCGTGGGTCTTTTTGTCTCACCTCTCTATCTTTGATCTCTTTGTCTCGCCTCTCAGCTCACAAGTCTCACTTTCCTTTCTTTTCTTTTTTGTTCCCTTTTTTCCTTCGTTTTTTTTTTTTTTTTTTTTTTTTTGCTTTCTCTGTTTGGGTTGGTTTTGGAGTGTTGAGTTTTTTTTTTTTTTACATGGGTCATGGGGTGGCCGGAATCTGATGGGCTCTCAAGTCTCACTTTCCTTTCTTTTCTTTTTTGTTTTTTTTTTTCCTTCGTTTTTTTGCTCTCTCCGTTTGGGTTGGTTTTGGACTGCTGAGTTTGTTTGTTTATTTTTATTTTTTATTTTTTTACATGGGTCATGGGTTGGCCAGAATCTGATGGGCAGCCAGGCAGAGGTTCATATTTTTGGGAGGGGGGCCTGAGCTAAAACTAAGGGGGGGCCTAAGCTCTTTTCTCTTTTTTTTTTAAAAGAAAATTTTAGCTGCTAATTTTTTTTTTTTTTTTGGGCCCAGGCCCTCTTTGCCCCCCTTCTAGGTCCGTCCCTGAATACATGTAACTTACCAACTATAATAAAATATTAATATCTAAGTATCTAAGATGACTTTACACATTCTAAAATAATAATTTTTTTTGGAAAGGCATTCTAAAATAATAATTAAATACATGTATCTTACCGACATAATAATGCTATAATTATTATCACTGAAAACATGTAGTTATAAAATACGTTATTTATAAATAATAATAAAAACTGTTGGGAAATTTAGACCTCGGTTGATAGGATTAACAAGTTTTAAATCTAAGTTGTTAATTAGGTTTATTATGAATAAAACTTGTTAAAACAAACAAATATCAATACCATGTCAATATCATGCAGTGAAAAAATAAATAAGACAAGATATGATGACCCAGGAAAACCAAAGAAACCAACCAGTTTCACAGTAAAAAACATGGGGGGAAACCTTCCCGAAAAGTAATCCACTATAGTAAAAAGAAATTTTAGATCTAGTACAAAAATTTTGTCCCTAGACTCTACAATCCCCGTTGATGAACTCACAGTAGAAACCTTTTACCACTTCAGAACCTCTGAATTCTTCAATATATGAACGCCACCCTTTGATGCACGAATCCCAGTACGTGACTAAGCAATTGCGCAGATCCCAATACGCGACTTAATCACCAACTAGAAGAATATGTTGGTTGTAAAGTTCTTCACTTCATCAATAATGAAGATCAAGAAGCACTTGGTTACAAAACCCTAAGGCGCAAAAGATGCAGTAGCTTTTTTTAGAGAGAATAAGGCATCGGTCATCTTTTGCATATGTTCTCCTTGTATTCTTTTATGTGATGACATCTAAAATAAATCTTATATATGTCTAGAGTTGTAAAAAAAGAAACTCTTTGCAAATACAAAAGCCTGGCCCAAAAATCAGATCTAAAAATTCTGATTTCTGTAACCTTGATAGATACCTCGATAGGTAGTATCTGTTAAGCCTCATTAAACCTGGATAGATAGCTAGGTATCGAGGAGGTGTCGAGGAGCTATTGAGGGGACCAGAGCTTTCTCGATCGATCCACCAGTTGTCGAGAAGGTGTCAAGATTGTGATAACAATCAACTGAAGATCTCAATAGATAGCCAGCTGTCGAGAGGTGTCGAGCTATTTGTCCGCAGGTGTCGAGCTATCTGTCCAGCTTTAATGAACAACTTTTCTTTACTTGTTTCTTGGTCCAATCTTCATGGCTTTAATACTAGACTTGAACATGTTTTTTGAAGTATTAAACACATTTTAGATCTACCAAATTACAAGTAAAGTGCATTTTGTCAAAGGATTAGCCAACTACATAAATATTGACAGATGTTCTTAACAAATGAACCACATATATCCTAACAAAAACCAAAATAAAAAGGTAGGGATTCTTCACTGGACATACCATCCTTTTTTTGTTTTTTTTTTTTTTTTTGTTAACCCTTTTGATGAAAACTTGGCTTAACCAGTAGTACCATAAAATATGAGACCATCTCAAAATCACACCCATTCATATGTGTTAGGTTCTAAGGTCTTAGGAGTTTTTGTATTTAGAACTCTAATTTGTAATGTTGGCAAATCATGATCAAAACATTGTATTTAGTCTTGTTTAGAATTGCTCAAAGTTGGTTTAATATTGTAAAGTTGGAATCGAGTGGCTGCAGAAGTACTTGGGACTTTCGGCCTGGCTTGATCGATCGAAGAATAAACTCGATCGATCGAAAATCGCACAGGTTGAATTTTCTGCAGATTTTCCAACTCAGCCCTACTTCATTAAACGTTTAGGGTTTTGTGTTTTTACCCTAGATATATAAACTAAACCCTAGCCACGTTTTTGAAAGTGGTCCATATTGCTTTGTTGCTCATACATTGCTGTTTTGTGTGAATCTCGTGTGAGATCTTTGAGGAGACTTCCTTTACACAAAACTTCGGGTTTTCAAGGTAGAGATGATTTCAACATCTTGAAGATCATCATAGTTGCAACTATTGGAACTTAAAAAGAAAAGCAAGCGGGGAGCTTGTAGCTGATTGAAGAATTCAAGAAAGAAGTAGTCCGTGGATTCGGAGCCTGCGCGTGGTTGTGTCAGGAAGTTTTACTGGTGAGTAGCATTAGGAAGTCGAGCGGAGAGCTTGTAGTCCTTCTGTAAGAACTTCAATTCTTTCATAGTGAATTCTGTTATGCCTTGAGGATCGGTGGGTCAAATCCTCCCCAGGTTTTTACCGAGTGGTTTCCTGGGTGATCATATCTTGTATTATTTATTATTCTGCTGCTTTATATCTTGATATGATTATTTGACTGCTTTAACCTAGAATTGCATAATTTGACTAAGTAACAACTTGGCTAATTAATCTAGGCTACGCAATCTGTGTGTTTGAGGGGTCTAAATTTCCAACAATATGATACAAGAGTCATATTAAATTTTCCAGGGAGCAGTGATCGTCTGTGCTCAATTCCATCCAAGCAAATGAAGTCATGACTCAGTTATTGAAACTAAAATATTAACCCAGCTTTGCTTGTACTCTAAAGTCCTACCAACTCCTAATTTTTCAGATTCTTCTATTATTATTATTATAAAAAATGGGAGAAGGGGATGTTACAAAACTGTGTGGTATATAGATTCGTAAAGCTAGAAGTGTTTTTAATTTAAAAAGTGTTTTAAGATTTTATTAAAAAAAAAAAAAAAAAGAAGAAGAAGAAGAAGCAGTTTTATCCAAAATTTTGCAAAATTCACGTTTTAAAAAAGGTATATCAAACCAAGATTAAAGTGTGAAAACTTAAAACTATTGACAAAGATTCTATGATATCTTTGTGTGTGTAGCACATCTATTAGTAATAGAAAAATACAAATGATAGTGGATTGTTCTTTATCTCTTAGTAGCTCCCATTTTATACAAAGGTACATTACAAACTCTACTAAAAATTGATGGTAACTTTTAAGAAAAGGTAGAGTAGTAACTCGCAATCTTCTTAAACGTTAACTTCATAATTTCGTAGATTCCAAATAGTTTGACTCATGAAGTACTATGTTGTCAAATAAAGAACTTTAGTTCAAATTCCATCTACACCAATTACCAAAAGTCAATTGATGTATTAAGTCATAAATCATCATGAAGTAAATTTCATAAGTTCAAATTTATTCTATTTATCAAAACTTCATAGTGTTTTCGTTTTTTTTTTTTCTTCATTGTTTCTCATTAAATTATGATAGGTCATAAGATAATCTCTATGTTAAACCTAATGGTAAGTTTGGCCACATCATATGATAACCCATGCTTCTTTTTTCTTTTTTATTCATCTTGTACTAACAGTCAAATAGTCACACATGATACTAATTTTGTCACACTCATCAATCCATAACAAGAACTTTTTATAGACTGAACAACGGCTATATGCTATGTCGTATCTTAAAAATATTATAAATACCATAGAAGGGAGGTGGTGTTTTAGAGTATTTACATCTTGCTTTTCAAAAACCATTGAAAAAAAAAAAAAATACTACTGTACATAAAATGACATAAAATCGTTCTTATATCTAGCTTTTTATTGTTATTCAAATTTTTGTAAAATGCTACATTATTATTTTAGAATATTTTGAATAAAATATATTCCAAAATAGAGAGTAAGATGTATGATATATTGCAAAAATGGACAACTAATGTGAAAAAAAAATTAATTTTTTAAAGACGCTATTTAGGATAAAAAAAATACTTTACAAAATGGGATGTGATTCATGTGAACGATGTTGTGCTTAATGTCTTGCAATGGTAGGATCAAATAGTTACAAGTCTTGCTATGCGCTGACAGTACCCATAGGTATAAAGGAAAAACTTAAGTGATAATATATGCGATGATTATATGCACAAGCCCTTTCAAAAGAAAAAAAAGAAACGTGTTGCCACTTGTTAATCCGTATGTATGGATGG
The DNA here is from genome assembly GCA_030445155.1 of Quercus variabilis. Taxonomy (NCBI): domain Eukaryota; kingdom Viridiplantae; phylum Streptophyta; class Magnoliopsida; order Fagales; family Fagaceae; genus Quercus; species Quercus variabilis. The sequence continues at coordinate 300,028 of CP129448.1, read as the reverse complement.
TTTGGTTGCCACTTGGAGATTGCGTGCAACCGATTGGACCAATCGCAGCATGTTGCCAAGCTGAGAAGAAACCCGAAAAAGAAACTTCTAAAAATGACTTGACTTTTGACTTCAAATAATATTTGCTTCCGCTTCTGATTCTGCGAACCTCACTCCCCTTCTTCCTTCTTAGCCAACCTCTCTCTCTCTCTCTCTCTCTCTCTCTCTCCATAGGTCTCTGTTACTTTTTTTTTAATGTAAGTTTCCACTCTCTCTCCTTGTTTATGCTGTAATATTTTTTTTATTTATTATTAATATCAATAAGTACTGTTTGCATGTTTAAAGCCATATATATATATTTTTTGTTGACTTAAAACTTAAAAGTCCTCTGCAGCTGGGACACTCTTCCTTCTTCCGCTTCATTTTACTTCTGTTCCTATTTTTCTTCGAAGATTTTCTCTTTAGCTTCTTTGGTTTTCTGTCTAAGACACAGTTCTCTGCATATATCTGTGCCTGAGTAATTGAACAAATGCTTCAACCGTTTTGAGAGGTACATATAATGGCTTAGTTGAGGTGTGCTTTGCATTTGGGTTTGGAAAAATGTATTTATTAGACTTCATGATTTCTTTTGTTTCTGTACTTCGTTATTAAAGAAATAACAAAAAAAGAAAAGAAAAGAAAAGAAACAACACTATTAGTATTACACTTTGTTTGATACTAAGGAAGTGAACCAAAAGAATAGTAGGTAACTAGATACACAGTTTTTGCCTCTTCTGCCTTTTGATGTTTTTTAATATCTTGAATTTGGGGGGAAAAAGGGAGTCAAATATTGAGTTATGTATCAGTTGGGTGAAGTTTTTTTTTTTTTTTTGAATTTCAGGGGCTTATACTTTATATATAGTGAAATTGTGGCAGGCCTATAATTTGGATTCAAACTGATGAGTTTGATGGGAGTTTCTCTATTTTACTTGATTGGTTTTGACAGGTAAAGAAGGTGGCTTGAGTTGATATTTGTTGGGGTCTAGAGATGTCAAGTAGAAGGGGGTCTGATCAGCCACCGCCTAGGCGGATTTTGCGGACTCAGACTGCCGGAAATTTAGGAGAGCCGATCTTGGATAGTGAGGTGGTGCCTTCTTCCTTGGTCGAGATTGCTCCAATTCTTCGTGTGGCTAATGAAGTCGAGTCTAGCAACCCAAGAGTTGCTTATCTCTGTAAGTTGCAGTTTTATTTTATATGATTTGAATTGTATATATGCTTGTATGTATCTACACCTGATTAAGTATCCTTCTTTGATCCACTAGAATTAAGAAGTCAGTGGATTTAACATACTTTAAACTATGTTGATTTATACTTGCTTTGATCTGTATCCAAATAAAGAAAAGAAAAAAATTGCTTTGATCAGTTAGCTGTATATGATGTAAATATCGGGTCTTCCGTTGTTTTCTGGAGGTAGAACTTATGTTGGAATTTGGATTAGCAAAAGTGAATTCAGAAAAACAAGAAATAAAAACGTTCATATAAGACATAATATTTTAACATGGTTCTGCCATCTTTATGCCTACATTCATGGATGATGCAACCAAAATTCACACTTATACTATTTATTTGGTTTTTTCTATAATCAATATCATATGAGTTTTCTGTTCAATTGCTAAGAAATTCTTTTCTTCATTGCTTCTATTGTTCATCCTAACTAATAGATCACAGCATTTGGTTTTGTCTCTTTTTATATATTATATTATTTCAGAATTTAACATGGTGTATATCTCGTAATGAATACAATGGGACACTTTCTGAACTCTGATATGTATCTGAACTCAAATGCATATTTATGTCAATGCTGGAATTAGGTCGGTTTTATGCCTTCGAAAAAGCTCACAGACTGGATCCTACATCTAGTGGACGTGGTGTTCGTCAATTTAAAACTGCACTTCTTCAACGTCTAGAAAGGGTAAGCTTTAAAATCACTTGCCCATTAAATCTACTTTTTCTTCTCTAGTAAGAAATATTATTCTAGAAGGATCATGATCAAAGGTGTAACAATTTAAATAAAGAAAAGTCATATACCTATCATGATTTGCATTTTTTTTAGTGAATTAGTAGTTTCATTCAACTGAATGGAGAAATATAAGAGGAGAATCTGTCAGCACAGTACAAACATACTATGGAGAACCCTGTTCGGAATGGAATTACTCACTTTTTTGCTTGTTTCAGAATGCAATTCTTCATTTTTGTGCTTGCAGCAGGTATCAACCTAGCAGCATTCACAATGGTCTGCCAAACTTGTCTCACTATCTTCATCGAACACTTGGTCAAAATAGTCTGCCAAACTTGCTTAGTGAAATGATCACTCAGAAAGTAGGTGACAGCTGCTTTCCAGTTCATTCCTGCAATCAGTGCAGAGAATGTCTCCTGTATACTCGAATTAACCTGTTTGATCCCTGGTTGACAGCTTATTTGTGATTGCAAGTTTGTTTATAAAGGAATGATTTGGAATAGCTTTTGTAAACCATACCAACTTCCACCAAGAAACAAAGGGGAATCTTGTTCTAAGTACTTCCAAGTTGCAGTACATTAGTGTTTAGCATCCTTTGAAGGAAGCTAAGAAATTGAGTCTGTGGTACTCAAAACAACTTCATGTAGTCTGGGCTGAATAGACAGTGAGTCCTCAGATCTAGCTAGGGGCCAACATGGCAACACCATTTATCATCTTGAAGTTAAAATTTTTTTTCCTGTCATTGTGTTTGCCATGCCACAGAGAGCTATATGGTCATATTTAGAATATATATGTTTTTGATAAATAATAAACTTCATTGAAAAAAGAAGAGAAAAAACAGAGGAAAATATTTAGAATTTGATGGTCCATCAGGATGCCAAAAATCATGACAAAGGAAGATGGTATTTCCTTGTCCCACTGAGAATTTCATAAAAGTTCTTGCTGTGTTTCTCAAGCCGAGGATCCTCTTCCATCCCCATGTGCTCTCTTGCGGGACTCTTAACTGCCCAAATGCTTATTGCTCTAAGAATATAAAGCTTTACCCATTCAACCATGATAGAGCATGCCTGAGCAAAGAGATTCCACATTTGTCTCATAACTGCAGCTGTGTTATTCTACTCTTCCACCTTCCTCAATCTGCTAGGACCAAGTTAGAACTCAATTGAATCAAGAAACAAAGGAGGACACTCGAGAATTCGAGTTTCTGACCCTATGTTCCGATCAGCACTTAGCTCAGAAAACACCTTCTCTAACCAGCATTGGCTGTCAAACCAGAGAACATTTCAAACTCATCTTGTACCTGCTTAATAGTCTCAATGGTGATTTGGTATTTTTATCTCAGAGATTGCTTTTGTGTGATGGCTGACTCTAAATGATATAAATGTTCAGTGCCTTCTATCTGCTTTCTCCTTTTTTTTTTTTTTTTTTTTTTTTCTTCCTTTTGAAGTAAAACTAATGTGCTCTACCTTAAAAAATATTCCATAATGTTTCAAGATGTTATTACATTTTGGCTTTAATTCCCTACAATTTCTAATCAAGGGTCTCTATGAAGAAATACTTATTCACTCTTATTTTATTTTCAGGAAAATGAAATGACCTTGGCAGGAAGGGCAAAGAGTGATGCTCGAGAAATGCAGAGATTTTATCGGGATTACTACAAAAAGTATATTCAGGCTTTGCAGGATGCTTCTGATAAACATGACCGGTTGGTTCTCTGAGAGAATTGATGTCTAGTTGATTACTTGCTTGATGTTTGGCTCTAGTGCATTATATTTATTTGATATTAAGTTCACGTTCCTGACTCAGTGCCCAACTTACAAAAGCATATCAAACTGCTTCTGTCCTATTTGAGGTATTGAGGGCTGTAAATCAGACTGAAGCTGTTGAAATGTCCGATGAGGTGAAACTGAATGCATTTTACATCTTACTTCTGAATGATATTAAGTTTTTGGGATTTGCTAAAAAGAATACATTTTTTGTCCAAGAACCTTAATGTGCTGCGGTTGCATATTTATATGTGGATATGTTAATTATTTTCCTTTTTCTCTTTTGTTGTGGTAATTGGATAGTATTTTCCTTTTGATTTCTATTGTAGATTTTACAAGCTCACACTAAGGTCGAGGAGAAGAAACAGTTATATAAGCCTTATAATATTCTTCCTCTTGATCCAGATAGTGAAAATCAGGCTATTATGAGTTTTCCTGAGGTTTGTTCCAGTTTTCTGGTGTAGAATAGTTGATTTTCCTTAGTTCTTGCACGCTTTTTGATTTTGAATTATTTATTTTGCAGATTCAAGCTAGTGTTTCTTCACTTCGTAATACCAGGGGTTTGCCATGGCCAAAGGGCCACCAGAAGAAAGTAAATGAAGACATTCTAGACTGGCTTCAGGCCATGTTTGGTTTTCAGGTGACTTGCCAAATTGTTTGTTGTCCATTTCTTGGTTTTTCAAGTTTAACCAGCAGGATACTTTCCATTTATTAATATACAGAAGGATAATGTTGAAAATCAAAGGGAGCACTTGATTCTGTTGCTTGCAAATGTGCACATAAGACAATTCCCAAAGCCTGATCAGCAACCCAAGGTCTTATTTTTCTTAGATTGCTTGGGATTTTATTTTTACTTTCTGAGCAAGTCTTTAAATTGCCATAACATACACTACTTTTTTCCACTTTAGTTGGATGATCGTGCTCTGACAGAAGTGATGAAGAAACTTTTTAAAAACTACAAAAGGTGGTGCAAGTATTTGGATCGCAAAAGTAGCCTTTGGTGAGGCTTCCTATTTTTTATTTTCCTATTTCTAAAATATGTTTTTGTTTAATTGCCAAGTGTATTGGATATAGTGTTGTGTGCAACAGTGCTACACTGCCGCTTCCTTCTACTATAGTTGGTACTTAAAAGCACCTTATTTAGTTTGTGTATTGTCTATTCACTTTCATGCTCTTTCTTTATGGTTTTTTTAATTGGCAGGTTACCAACAATTCAACAGGAAGTGCAGCAGCGAAAATTACTATACATGGGTTTATATCTTCTTATATGGGGAGAAGCTGCAAACTTGAGATTCATGCCAGAATGCCTTTGCTATATTTATCATCATGTATGTACAGTTCAAATTGTTCATGAAATTGCAACAAGAGAAAAAAGAATAATTTTTCTTTACCATTTCTTTAGGGCTCTAAATGGTAAGGAGATGTATGAGAGATTTAGATACTTATGAGAATTAATTCAAGTGTGAGGATGTTGGCATGATAGTTGAAGGAGCCAAAATACAATAAAAAATTTACTTTTAATAATTCTTTATCAAATATTAATGAGAGATTATAACTGAAAGAAAATGCATAATATGTTTTTTCATTTGCCTTTTGATGTGCCATATTGAGTAGATGGAAATGCCTAGCTTATGGTGTCGAGGACTGCATGTTTTGTTGCTATTTGCAGCTTTATGATCTATTGGTAGGAGAGGTTTGGAACTTTGGAAGATATATGAGGGGTTGAATGGGCTGCAAGAATATGCAAGTCAACTCACTGACTTGGTGGTGTTTTTAAATTACTTTATACAATGTGATAGAGGTGCCATCATAGGCTTTCATGTGCTTGGTTTTTGATATTCTCATAGACTTCATAGGTAGTTTAAATTTGCAATCTACAGACTTAATAATAAATGTATTAATCAGTAAGCAATATCTACCTCGTTCAGTCTAAAGATTTTGATGAGTATGTACTGATCATCTCCAATTTTTTCTCTTTCCCCCCTTGTTTAGGAAGCATAGATAAAGGCTTTTCTTTTAAAATAATAATTCCATAAATAAGCCTTTAACAGCCTTTTCAAGTTATGTGATATTGTCAAGTGTCTAGTCATTAGAGTTTGGAAGGCTTAAATTATGCACTGATATCATTGTACCAATTCTACAGTTGTAAATTTTCTAAAACGTTGAACTATTGTGTATATTATAATTTCCATAAAGTTTATTGTAGTACATTCTGGCCATTACCATGTTTGATACATTGTGCTTTACACTTGATAAAAATTTCTGTAGTTAAGTTGTGGAAGTTTGGGTCTCAGACCAAAAAAGATAAATTATAGATGCTCAGAACAATTTTTAATAGACTTGCTCTGAATTTTCAGGTTCTTAAACATATATGTTTCAAATTTTTTTATGCTAACATTGAAATGGTTACTATCATTGATCATTGAGTATAATTAATACTTTATTGATTTTAAGTATAATTATTCAGTTGTTGTACTCCAATCTTTATAGATGGCGTTTGAGTTGTATGGGATGCTGGCTGGAAGTATCAGTCCAATGACTGGTGAGCCTGTAAAGCCAGCCTATGGTGGTGACGATGAGTCTTTTCTAAAGAAGGTGGTAACTCCCATATATGAGACGATAGCAAAGGTGTTGCTTCTGCACATTCTTTTGGGTCTATAAAAATGTGTGTTATTATATTGATATATGACTGCTGTGTCTTACCATTTGTTTTGTGATTTACAGGAAGCTAAAAGAAGCAAAGAAGGAAAAGAAAAGCATTCTCAGTGGAGAAATTATGATGATTTAAATGAATATTTCTGGTACCATGTGTTTCTTTGTTTATATGAGTTTCATATGTACAGAATGTAGTATATTAAAAGTTATGTTGGTGTGAATTGTAGGTCAGTTGATTGTTTTCAGCTGGGTTGGCCTATGCGTGCTGATGCTGATTTCTTTTGCCAACCTCCTGAACAGCATCGAGTTGACAAAAAGGATGTACGTTGTAATTTTGGGTTATATGTTGCTTGTTTGTTAGTTTTCTGGACTTGTTAATCTTTCTTTGCAACATATGAATCTAAATCATTTCTTTTATTAATGTTTTTTTTTTTTTTTTTTAATCTTGACTTATTTCATTGTACATTCATGAAATATTGTCCCTTGATGATACAAAGAATTTTCCTGCTGTATTTTCAGCTTTCTTGTACTAAATATGGTTCAAACATCTATCCATGCAGTCAACATCTATACAAGAAATGTAAAAGTTGTGTCTTGAGGAGTCCAAGAAAAAGCTTCGAGGGTCACCCTTTGGGTTTATAATTCAAGGCGGAGACATACAATCTGTCTCATGCTTCTAGCTATATTTATAATATTTGCCTCTTACATGTGGGTGCGGCTTACATTATTTATGTCCATTACTTACATGTACAGATATACTACTTAGGTGAGGAAGAGTTAGAGAAGAGAAATATGAGGTTGGGGTAAATAGGGAAGAGCCCGATGTAACAAAAAATAAGGCTAGGTTACTGTAATAAATGGACTAGAAGGAATGGAGAAGAAAATTGAATCCAAGAAGAGAAAGCCAAAACCCAGGGTTTGGGTGAAAGATATAATGAAATAGGTTAGACAAGAGCAAAAAAAAAAAAAAACACTTGCAGTCCTAGGCTTTGCCATAAAGCTTAAGTGGGATAGGAATGCCTTAAGAGAATAAATCCTGAACAAGTTTTGAACTGGAGTTCAACCAATCAACAACTTACAGCCAGGAAACAGAAGTCAGTAAATTATAACCAGTGTTTAATTTGAGGAACTATTTAGATCAAGAGAAAGCTAGCAACTATTTCAGGAACTTAAGTAAAAGCCACAGCTGAATTTGTCCAATCAATCTTTTCAAACTAATTATACAGAGAGCAGGAACACTATAAGGTAAATAGAGCTAACTTTGAAAAAACCATGCACAGAACGATTTTTCTTTTTTTTACTTGTAAATAAGAAATTTTTTCAATGAATCTTAGCAGTAGTAAGCCACCAAAAACTAACAACAATACGACTATATTAAAGGAGACAAAGAAGAAAGGATTTGAAATATAATGACCGAACCAATAAGAATAGAGAAAGGAAGGGTTTTACCAGGTTGTGGGGTATGGTATTTTCTATAGGAGGATATGTAGTAATGGCCTACGTGGTTACCTCCACATGGTTTCAAGTCTTCTTACTCTGATTTAGACACTTACAATGTTCAGATTTTACCTTAGTGTTATTCCCAAAAGCTAGACACAGCTTCTAATCTCCTACATGGTTACCTCCACTGTTTGTGCTTCTTGATAACTTGTAAAGAATAAGGAATGCTAGTTATGTAGGATGTGCTGTAGCAGATACTCCACTCTCTTCATCCTCAAGGCTGCATAACCTGATACAAAATTGGGTGAGGATCTTTGAGAGAACCTGCACATGAGCCCTTATTTTCTGGATTAAGGCCCCAGAGTAACTGAAATATCCATTCCTGTGTGTATGTGTGGATACACAATTCAGATACAGGAGTACAAATATGGAAACATTGATCCCTTCCTGAGAGCAGTAATGACTTAAAACTACAAGTAGTACTAGCATAGTTAGAATCAACAGCTATAGCTTTTCTGGCTATATGTTGCTGTTTTTGCATCTATACATTTATGTTCTGTTCTTTGTCTTCCTAAATGCCTTCATTATCGTAATTGTCATAGTCAATGATATAGATCGTTTATGCAATATGCCACTAGTCCACTTAGTTTCTCATTCTTATTGACGGAATTTACTTAATTAACAACATTCTTTTAATTTTGGGATTCATATAGCTAACACCTATCTCTCTGGGACTTAAATATATGGGTTGGTGATGCAGTTCATTTTTAAAGCCAGTTGTTTACTAGTGCTTATGTTGTATGATAAGTAGATCCTTTCACTTGTAACAGAAAATTAGTTAGTTGATAGGTTATTAGTTATAAATACAATAACTATTAGTTAGTAGAGACGTTTGTTAGGCTCTGGCCAATCACATGGCAGCCACATGGTAGATTCTTGTAACTAACTTTCTAGCCAATCAGCAGCCTACTTATGTATCTATAAATAAGCAAGGTTGCTCTCATTGTAACTAGTATAATTATAGTCAGGTTTTCTTTTCACTATTTTTCCCTCCATCAGTTGGGTTCAAGTAACATCTAGTATAATTCTAAGCAATATTACACTATTTAATATCTTTTTTATTGGAATTGAATTTTAACAAATCCTTTACTGGATTACATTTTCTTCGCATACCTCTATGCTTGAAAATTTTTAAAATTATCAAAGATCTATAACTGTGTTATCAATCAAATCAAATGTTTAGATTTCAAGTTTTTTATTTTACAATTATGTATAAAAGATGAATTTATGGATTGAATAGTAAATAACATCCAATTGACATACAATTTGGCATGCATGTTAAGAACATAGAGACTATGTAATTCAATTGTGGGATTTTCAATGTATTAATCCAATAACAAGTAATTAAGTGGTGTGATATTACTTAAAGTTATATTTGGTGTATGTATATGTGTGTATATATATATATATATATACATATAAAATAGCAACTTAGTTGACCATGTTGTCAATACTCTATGTTGTAAATCCTGTTCATCTTCTGTTGTAGAATTTAAAACCCAATTGTTGGAATTGACGATGTAGGGTTTTTAACAGCTATAATTCACAAGGTTTTTATTTTTATTTTTAATTTTTTTAATCTATTGCATTATAGAAATAACACTTCTAAATCTGACAACCTGATTTCGACTAAATATATTGCATTTCTAATGTTGGAAATTGTTGATATTCAGGATGAGAAACCTTATACTGGGGATCGATGGATTGGGAAAACTAATTTTGTTGAAATACGCTCAGTTTGGCATATCTTTAGAAGTTTTGATAGAATGTGGAGCTTTTATATTTTGTGTTTACAGGTAATCCTCTTTCTACTTTTCTTATCATTGTGTTTCTTGCTTTTTATTCCTGCCTAATATTATGATCAATGTTCAAATACTCTGTCTAATTTAGGCGATGATCATCCTTGCTTCGAATGGGTCAGGGAAATTAAGTTCCATATTTGAGGGTGATGTTTTCAAGAAGGTGTTGAGTATCTTCATAACTGCCGCATTATTGAAGCTTGTACAAGGTAGAAAACCAGTTGAACGGGTTCTGTTGGTGCATTATTTATTTCGAATCTCATGCATGTGGATAAAACTATATTTTTCTTTCTACTAATTCCTTCTCTCCTACTCTTGCTTGATCTCTGTTCTTCAGCCTTAGAGAGTATGATTACATGTTTTTATTTGAAAATTTCCACTTCATTTTTGTATTTATCTGGAAGTTCACTGCAGTGGTGTGGTGATCAGGGGCGGCTTGATATATTTAGGGGCCTAAAGCGAAAATTGATTATTTTATTTTAGATGCAAAATTACTACTAATTAACATAAACTATGTAGAATTTTTTCTTTTTGAAAAAATTTTATAAACAGAAAAAATTTAACAAAATTTTTCATACTTGTTGATATGGTAGATTGATTATAGTAAGTAAAATAGTTAGTGGTGGACTTATAGTGAGAACTAGTAAAAGTTTGCTAACTAAGCTCTTATTATTATTCTTATTTTTTTTAGAAGTACAACATTCACAATATTTTTTTACAACAAATCCTAAGTTTTAAGTTGCTTTTTTTTTCTTTGAAAATATCACTATAATTATTTTTTTGCAATCAATAATAGGTTGTAACAACCTGCTACTTAGCATAATTGTAAAAGTATTGTAAAAAATATTGTAAACGTTGCATTTTTCTCTATTTTTTATTTGTTTTTCATCTGGTAAAAAAATATTATTTTATTTATTGATTATAAATAACTCTATTAGTTAAAATTTGGGGGCCTTTTTTTTACTTGGGGCCTTAGGCGACCGCATTTTTTGCTCCACTGTTCAGCCGGCACTGGTGGTGATTCTTTTGGAAAACAAGCCACAACTGCTCTGATCTGAAATTTTTAACTGATATTGAAAAACTCCATCTTAACCCTTAGTTAACTGAATAGTGGAATTGTTGATTGAATGAACAAGTTGATTATGAATTCTATGCATAAGCAGATATGACAATCACATTTACAGCATGTCAAATCTAAAGCAATAAATATATACAGTAGTAAAGTGCACACAAAGATTTAGTAGCAAAGTGGGAAACCAATAAAGAGCATTTCGAATTAATGGAAAAACCACTTGAAGAATCTAATCCCATTAGAAAATCCACTATAAAGGAACAGTTATATTAGTCTATACTCACAAAACCTTTGTAGTCCTAGAGTCTCCATGTAACCTCTGCAAATGCACCGCTTGCCTTCTTACGGCTGTAATCATAGGGCCTCTAAAATCCTTCTACAGGAATCTTCTTGACGAACGTCACAATCACATGAACCAGAACTTCTAGTTCTAGCACTCCACTGAACTTCTTGTAGATTTGCTACAATGAACTCACTAGAAATGATCACTATGATTTCAAAATGTCTCACAAAAACTCTCTCTCATCACAAGATGAGAAGGTAAAATCTATGTATTTTTCAGTTTAGCACAAGGAGAGAAAGAAAGAAGGTTTCCTCTATATTGCTATGGAATGAAAGCCCTTCTCTTTTTTAAAAAATTCATGCATTAAGTGGTTTATATAGGTGCACAAAATAGGGTAAAAGTTGAGCATAAATCCTTCTACTAGTAAAACTTGGATTGCATGTCCTGATGATTTTGCTTGACTTGGATTGCATTATTTTCTTGCTTGAGTGAGTCTTCATTTCGCTCATGTGAGATTCATTTTTCTTGAATGAACTTAGTCATGCTTGAGCAAAATATGAAAGATTTGTTCTTCAATTCTTTCAACAGAAGCTCTTGACAGTCTTTTTATGCTAAGCCAAAATACAACCAATTCAAAAACGTTTGACACACGTTGTCATAGGAAGCAGCCAACACTAAAAACTTAGCAGATGTGTTTTCATTGGAATTGCATCTAGGAGTCATGGAAAGCTAGGGTTGTGGGCCAATTTGATAATCTATGATTTATGGGTTCTTTAATCTGAAATAGGCTTGTCAAACACTTCCAAACGACACCCATGTCCAAACCAAAAAAATACCGTTTTTGAATACATCTAGAATTATAAGATTGTAAAAAAAAAAAAAGTTTCCTTATTTAAGTGCTGCATTATTTATAGTTTTTTGGCATGCAAACAGTCAAATAAATATCTCAAATATATATTCAGTAATATACATGCCATCTCTACATGTCTTGATTTTTGGGATTTACCATGTATGACACCCATATTGAACTGTGAACAAATAGACCTGTCTATGTCCAAATCAATTATCCAGAAGGAACATCAGCTCCATATGAATTAATAAAACTGTTTGGGAGTTCTATTAAATTGAGGAAAAGAAAAATAATTTATTTTTTGTCTCTCTTCTTCTACTTCTTAGGCATGATGACATCAATTACATTTTGCCACAATTCATAATAGTAATAGATTGACTAAAATTTAAACCGACTGTCAACCTACCGTAACTTTCCACCTTGCTCTAGACTTGTGACTGGCTGTAAACAAAATATATGACACTAAGCATAGACACAGGCAGAGTTAAATGCATCGATAACAATGACCCACTAATCTACTCAAGGAAGTAGCATGTGGCAAGAATTAATAGAATGCACCAACAAGAGTTTACTTCTCCACCAACATGTCAAAATCATTAACTGTATACGAAACTTAAAAATAATCTACTCAAGGAAGTAAAATGTGGTAAGAATTAATACAATGCACCAACAAGAATGTACTTCTCCACCAAGATGTCAAAAATGTCAAAATCATTAACTATACACCAAATTTTCAAAGGGAAGAAGAAGAGGATGTATTTATTAGGGCCCAAAATAGAGTTAGTGAATTCAAGCACCTTGATTACAAGATTTACTAAAATATCAGAATGTGTCTGTTAGGGAGATAACACCTTGGGGAATCTCCAACAGAGTAGTTAAATATAACATATAGGGATATCACTTAACCTAAAAGACTTAAGCCTATGGGTATAAGTCCAGCTATGTTATATTAACCACTCACTCTTCTCATTAATATTCAATGTGAAACTTCACTTCTTAACCAATCACACTAGTCACATATGAATATCACAACAAATATCCCCCTTCACGTGTAGGTCTTCTAGCTACCAAGTCATTTGTGGCACTTTAGTTAGTCTTCCCCTTGAATGAAAGCCTTTTTTTCAGCAATGCAAGTTTCATATATCATCACCAATAGTGTGCCCTTTACTGGACCGTGATTAAGGCAAAAATGGGAGTTTTCCTTGCACAACTTTGGGAGTCACCAACATGCACCAAGTAGAACCCTTTATTCAAACATGGATGGAAGCATAAGAGTTTTCCTCATTCTACTTGGTGGGATCCACAAACAAACACTTGCCCTCAAACCATCGGCTTTTGATACTACTTTTTGGGAAGATAACACCCTGAGAAAAGTCCAATTGAGTAGTTATTATAACATATAGGGACAACACTTAGCCTAGAAGTCTTAAGCTTACGGGTATGAGCCTAACTATTTTATATTAACCACTCATTCTTCTAATTAATATTCAACGTGGAACTTTACTCCTTAACCAACCATACTACTCACATGTAAATATCATAACAATGTCTTATAGAAGAATGAGAAATTACCTAATGCAACCTAGGTAATTATTTAGACCCCTAGTTCATGACTTAATGAATTAAAGGCTAAGTTATCAATTAGTGCCAAATATATGACTAACCCACTAATATAAGCATAGCTACGAACAATTGCCAGATAAGAACAATAAGAAAATTAAATGAACAAATCATAGGAAATAAGAGAAGTAAACCAAAGATAACATTGGATTTGTTATTGAAGAGGAATTCAGCAGAAAAACCTTTTTATGGCTAGCTGCCGAAATGATCCATTTAGTATAGATAGTTGCAGTACAAATTGACACACAAAACCCTCCAAGTCTAGTGCTTGAGCTCTCCAAGCTCCTGCTCACAATCAACATCACCTACTCCTTTCTCTAACTTAGTCTCTGAATCCACAACCAAGCACCAATTGCATCTTCAAGCCACCATGGTTGAAATGGTAGTGTTCCTATGATTCCCAAGGCTGCAATCAGCTCTCACAGCTCAAAGGTAGTGATGGGCATGATGGATTTAATCTCCTTTCAAGGATTTGAGGGAAAGGCTAGGTGTTTGGCTCTCATAATTTGCTGGGTTTCTACAAACTTTTTTATGGGAATTAGGGTTTACTTTTGTGGGAAATGAGGCTTATAAAGTCTGGGAAAAGGCTGGAACAATAGAGAGGGTAGAAATTGAATTTTCCAAGTTCTGATAATGTCAGTCCTGCAAGAGTTAGGCAAAACTCAGGTGAAATACATCTCAACTAATTTTCAAATGCAAGCCACATGTCAGGTTGGAGGATCGAAGTGCAAATTCAGTTTGTTGGGTTAAAATAGATTGACCTTAGTTAATTAATTCAATTATTCAAATTGATTAATTGGGTCAAATTACATGCAAATTGTAGAGGTACCAACAAATCACCAAATAAACTAAATGCAGTTAAATTGACATGGTGATTTGTTGATAAATGGGAAAAAACCTCTCACGAGGTAAAAACCCTACCGAGTGAATTTAAGGTCACTACTCTCAAGAATTCACCAATCAATAATCAAACCGTTACAAGTATAAGAAATCTTACCACTACCTTGGCCTATCCCGGGACACCAACTTACAGTTGAACCTTTACTTCAATACCCAATTGGACTTGATCTTGTAGTAGTTGCACAAATCTTCAATCTGTGACTAACTCTTTTGCACAGATCCTAGTACATCACTAACTCCAACAACTTGCATGGTTGTTGTTGGTTGCAAAATTCTTCACTTCATCAACAAAGAAGATCAGGAAGCACTTGGTTACAAAATCTTATGGCGTACAAACGCAGTTGCTTCACACAAAGTATATGAGTTTTAGGTCTCTATTTTCGTGTGTGATGACTTTTAAAATAAACCTTATATATGACTAGGATTGTGAAAAAAGAAATCTTAATTAAATAAGTCATCATGGGCCGAATTTCAGATATGGAAATTCTGAAATCGTAGATCTCGATAGATCAAGCTTGTGTCAAGCTTCTCCATTAATCTTCAATACTAGCATCTGTCGAGACTTAATGAGACAACTTTTCTTCACTTGTTTCTTGGATCAATTTTCATGTCTTTAACAATACCACTTGATATGTTTGAACAATATAATCGATATATTAAACCCAACTTACATCTACCCAATTACAAGTAAAGTGTATTTTGTCAAAGAGTTAGCCAATTACATAGAAAATATGACCCTAACACAGTCAACCGAAATTCCTCTTTCAGCAACTCCAATTTTTAGCACTAGAACTACCCTAAATACAACCCACTCAAAACAAATTACAATGTAATTGAATGAAAATTACAACCAAATTTTGACACAGAATTAGCTAACAAGAATACAAGACTTAACTAAGAATGAGGTGAAAAGTCCCTAGCAACCATCAATTCTCTTCAATATTTGCATGGTCTTGGTCTTTTTAAGTCTTCCTTTTTTTTTTTCTAACACCTGTTTAGGTTTTTTATTTTTATTTTTTTGTTGCTTAAGCATATTTTAGTTTTGCAAAATTTATGGTATTTTCTTAGGAAGCCTACCATATCCTCCACCTATGAAGCACGGGTGTGTTTTCGGATTCAGGTGTAGGTGCGGGACTTGGCAATTTTTAAAAAAGTAAGGTGTGAGTGCAATGGGGTGCAGCGATTAAAATTATTAAAAAAAATTTATTTATATTTTCTATATATTTTTACTATTAAAATATTCTTAAAAAACACATTACTATGGCCTTGGTTCACAAAACAAAGAAAGAAGAAGGCAAGAAACACTAAACAAAAAAGAAAACACAAAAGAAGCAACAAATATTCATAATAAAATTGAGAATGACAGATTTAGGATGTTTGGGCGTCATTCAAAGCCGATTTTGGTTGTTCTAGCATGATTCAAGGCCGATTTCAGCCTTTTTTGGCCGCCGGCTGATATAATCCGATTCGGCCGATACAACCCGATTCTGTCCGAATCGGTCCGGTTCGGCGCAAATCAAAGCCGAGTCGGCACGAATCCCCAAAAAAAAAAAAACTCAGATGCGGCACCGATGCACGGACAGCCACTGGTGCTTCCTAGTCCTCCACATACGTCTTTACATTCAATTATCAATATGACAATCTCCTGCTTATAAGATAGTTCTGATGTGAATTTTTTTTTTTTTTAGTGTTACCGCTATTGTTATTATTATTTTGGAACATTTGCAGCTGTCGTTGATATAGTCCTGAGCTGGAAAGCAAGGCAGAGCATGTCAATATATGTCAAGCTAAGATACATTTTGAAGGCTATTTCTGCTGCAGCATGGGTCATAGTTTTACCAGTAGCTTATGCCTATAGTTGGAAAAATCCTTCGGGATTTGCACAGACCATTAGGAGTTGGTTTGGCAACAGTCCAAGTTCACCATCTTTGTTCATTTTGGCAGTCCTCATTTACTTATCTCCAAACATGCTCTGCACAGTGTTGTTTCTGTTCCCATTCATTCGCCGATTTCTTGAAGGATCGAACTATAAGGTTGTGATGCTCATGATGTGGTGGTCTCAGGTATGCAGATGCATGTTTTAAACTTTTACAAAAACACTTTTACACTGATAATTTCTATTTCTGCAAGAACATTACATTTTACATGCCTATGGATACGATATGTGAAACTCATTTTTAGCTTGCTGTTTGATTTATTTTCATTTCTCTACCATCTTTTTTTTTTCCAACCTTTTGATATCTGGCAGCCTCGGCTCTATGTCGGAAGGGCAATGCATGAGAGCTCAATTTCTCTTATCAAGTAAGCGAACAGAGTTTGATTTTTGAGTCAGCATGGCTTGAATGCGATTCATTGATTCTCTTGCTGATTATCTTCTACTTTTTCTAACTTCTAGGTACACTATGTTTTGGGTTCTCCTGATAGTATCAAAATTAGCATTCAGTTACTATGTAGAGGTATTTCACTCACCTTTCCTCAGAACTTATTATTGTTATTGTCGCTACCATGTATTACAATAATCCTAAGTTGGATAGAATCTAATATAGTAAAACCATGAACATTTGACTGAATAGGTTTAACTGACTGCACAAATTCATGTAGTCAATTGATTTAAGCATATTGTTTAGGTTAGATCTATAGATATAAATATATTTCTATAAAATTAACTTGTGCATTTTGATACTTTGAATCTTAAAAAAGATTTCACCTGTTGCAATTAATTTTGTAATGAAAAGTGTTGCTCAATATATCATTATAAGAATTGTTGCTTGTTGGAGAAGGTTTGAAAATGTTAAGACTTCTGGGATCAAGTACTGGTTAAAGCCATCTGAAAATATTCTTCTTCGCAGATTAGGCCTTTTGTGGGTCCAACAAAACTTATAATGAAGGTTCACGTGAATGTATTTCAGTGGCACGAGTTCTTCCCTCAAGGTAATAGCTTGAGTTGGAAGAATATTTTAAATTTACATTGTGGACATGGTTTGTAATGTCATCAGTTGCTGTTTGCAGCCAAGAACAACATTGTTGTCGTGATTGCACTTTGGGCTCCTATAATTATTGTAAGTTATGTTTGTTCAGGTGTCTATCTGTTCCATAATCTTTAGCTGTATTCATTTTAATGTGAGTTTTTTTTTTTTTTGATAAATAAACAGTGCAAATAAAGTTTCTAATAAAAGCAACTTTTTCAGGTCTACTTTATGGATACTCAGATTTGGTATGCTATCTTCTCCACCATATTTGGGGGTCTATATGGTGCATTTCGCCGTCTTGGAGAGGTTGGTGGAGCTTCTTTTGTTCTTTGTTATTATGTGGCTTGAATTTCAAAAGGGTGCATGAATGGCACAACGAAGATTTTTTGCTGCTGTATGTTTTTTGATAGAGAGCTCATTGGGTGTATTTTTAGTTTGGGTTTTGTGAGAGTCTAGTGTGCCACTCTTGTAATCTCCAAATTTTCCTAGTAAAACTTTTTCCTCGACACTGTCCATGTATATAGGCCTAAAGAGCAAACCATGTAAATTCCATCTTTCTTGTGTGTTTGATTGTTTCATTTTTCTATTTCACATAAACCTAATTGATTACACTCAAAACAAATTGGTATCAAAGCTTTTGCTATCTCAACATTCTTGGTAAAATGTATTCTTAGATCCAAGACTTTGATGTTATAATGGGGAAGATGGTTTAAAGTATAGTTGAATGCCATACACTCACCAAAAACATCAATAGAATCTATTCTGTATTTTTCTTTCAAGAGGAAATCTTGATGTATATTATTACTGGTAGATGAAGTTAAAAGAAAGAAATGTATTGAAAGTTTGCAGAAGTCAGTATGTTCAGACACAGCTGACCCATTAACAGTAGGTACTTGAACAGAGAAACATCTTGAGGGTTTCAATAGTGTGGTGTTCACAATAGATAAAAAGAGAGAACTTGAAAAGATCATGAGAATATATATATATATATATATTGTCAAGAGGCTTGTAGCTTAGTGGCATAACTTGCTTTTCTTTAGTAGAACTAGGGTTCAAATCCCCCCTCCCCTGTTGTTACAATTATCAAATTATCAACACACACACACATATATAATTTGATGTTTATATATTTTCAAGCATGATTGGACCTTTACTCCTGATTTGCTGCCAAGGAATTATATGTCCTGATGTAGACATATACAGAATCATGAATTCTATACATTTAGTAAGTGTCTTGAACACTCAACCTAATCTTTGGTTTCTCAGATTCGAACATTGGTAATGCTGAGGTCTCGATTTGATTCACTGCCGGGTGCTTTTAATGCCTGCTTAATTCCAGTGGAAAAGAATGAGAAAACCAAGAAGAAGGGGCTGAAGGCCACTTTCTCTCAAAAATTTGATGAGGTTTGATTACTGTTTTTTATTATTAGCAGCCATAATTGATAACCAATTAACCCAATTCAAAACCTGTTTCTTTTGATGCCTACAAGGCATTTTTTTCTGAGTTTTAATAAGTTCCTTGGTTGTTTCAGATCCCATCTAATAATGGGAAGAATGCAGCACAGTTTGCTCAGTTGTGGAACAGTATAATCACTAGTTTTAGAGACGAGGATCGAATAACTAACGGGTAAAATGATGATCCAGCATTGGGATATGTTTTCCTTGATTCTTGGGGTGAAACTTAAGTGTCTCTTGCTTCGTTTTTTTTTTGGGGAGGGGGGCCTTGGGAATTAAAACCTTAGATGTAAAATTTGCAGGGAAATGGACCTTTTGCTTGTTCCATACTGGGCTAGTGGCCTGGATCTTACCCAATGGCCTCCATTTTTACTTGCTGGCAAGGTTAATCTACTTATGAGTTAATTTTATTTGAATAGCTTCACTAAAACCTGTAACTGTATTAAACTTTTACTTGCTGTGTAGATTCCAGTAGCATTGCATATGGCTAAAGACAGCAAGGGAAAAGCCAGTGAGTTGAAAAAGAGATTAAAAAGAGATAATTACATGACTTCCGCAGTTTGCGAGTGCTATGCTTCATTTAAAAAAATAATAAACTCTTTGGTTCTTGGAAAACGTGAAAAAGAGTGAGTTTGCGACTGACTGATATATATCTAATCAAAAGCTCAAGGAATATAATTTCATCTGTGCTGATGTATTGTACTATTTCTTTGATGGTTTCCTCTGTCCAGGATTATAAATGAAATTTTCTCGAAGGTTGACTATCATATAGAAAAAGAAGATTTGATAGAGGAATTGAATATGAGTGCCCTCCCTAGCCTCTACGAACAATTTATTAGGCTTATTAAATATTTGGTATTTGTTTTTCCCAATGACCTTCACATTTTTCTTGTGAACCAAAGTTAACAATAAATCATAACTGGATTCTAAATACTTACAACAGTTAGAGAATAAAAAGGAGGACAAGGATCAAGTCGTAATTGTCTTGCTCAACATGCTAGAAATTGTGACCAGAGACATACTGGAAGAAGAGGTTAACAGGTAAATTATTTGGGTACTACTATCCCCTTCAAGTAGATTAACGTGCTAATATTATTATTATTATCCTTTAGTTATTTTTCCTATGTAGTTTGGCAGAGTCAAGTCATGGTGCCTATTATGGAAAAGATGAGGAGGGAATGAAACCCCTTGATCAACAATATCAATTTTTTGGGGAACTTGGATTTCCTGTTAAACAAGAAACAGAAGCTTGGAAGGAAAAAGTAAGTTATATTTTTAGTGTTAGAAGTGTAGCTCAACACATGAAAGTTACCATGAGTGATTTTACCATTGAATACCAATACACAATCAGAAAATCAATGAGCTGGTCCTTGCCTACATAATTCCACCAATGGCTTAGGGGAGGGCTAAAGGGGTCATTGCATTCATTAATATTTCAACCCTACTTTATATTCTTTGTTGGAATGAAGTTATACAGTTATACTATTTCGCTTCATAACTCCATTTAACTTGGGGAAGTGTGCTTAGGGTTCATTAATCTACCCTAACATTCATGAATGCTATTTATATGTGGGTAATTACTCTAATTTCATAATATTACAATTTTACCCCTACTACAAACATACTCATAACAGCTCCAAATTAAACTTTTATTTGAAACAAAGATAACTAATAGATAAATCCTTGTTATGTATAAAATGATATAATACATGTTGCAGCATTGCAAAAAAATATTAACTTTGTTCTTGTTCTCTTATTTTAGATAATTAAGTGCATGTAAATTAAAAATATTGTATAAACTAGAAAATTTTCTTTTAATTATCAACTTTGGCACTGCTTCCCAGTTCTGTTCTTGCATAACTCCATTATTGTCTAGACAGATTAAAAGGCTTCATCTATTGCTTACCGTAAAGGAGTCTGCCATGGATGTGCCATCCAACTTGGAAGCTAGAAGGCGTATTTCTTTCTTCTCCAATTCATTGTTTATGGACATGCCTCCTGCACCCAAAGTTCGAAATATGCTTTCTTTCTCGTAAGCTCTCGAAGCATTGAACTTTTCTGACAAAAAATATTGCAGTTTTCCTTGTATACATGAGTTGTAGCCCCTTGGGTTAATGAGTCAGAATCAATTCTTACTTTAAGTCCAGATATGAAAACCGGTTTCACCTTTTTCTCTTTGTTTAAAATACTTCACTGTGAAAATTATCTATCTTTGAATATAGGTTAAGACACAAAACAACAATATCGGTTAGACGTATAGTGGAGAAATATAGTCTTGTAAGGATTTTCAAAAGGATACTGATAGGGTCACAAGAGACCTTATGTGGTGGGTTTGGGAAAAGAAAGGAGTACTATAAACTATATTAAGTTGATTAAGGATACTTATAAAGGAGTTGTAACTAGTGGAGAATAAGGGGAGGAATCACAAGTGAGTTTCCTATCTCTATAGGTTTGCATCAAGGATCATCATTAAGTCCATATCTCTTTGCACTTGTGATGGATGACCTCACTAAATTGATTCAAGAGGAAGTCCCTTGGTGAATCCTTTTTGCAAAGAATATAGTTTTTGTGGATGGAACTATAAGTGGAGTTGATGCCATGTTAAAAATTTAGCAAGATGCTCTAGAATCTTAAAGCTTTCTATTAACTAGGACTAAAACAGAGTACATGGAACGGAAGCTTTATAAAAGTAGAAATATAGACGAAGGGGTGGTAAAACTTGATGACCAAGAGATAATAAAGAGTGAGAGTTTTTGATATCTTGGATCAATAATTCATATGGATGGAGAGATTGAAGAGGCGGTGAAGTATAAGAGTAAGGTAGATGAAGTGGAGAAACACATCAAGAGTATTGTGTGATTGTATAATACCCATTTAGTTAAAGGGAAAATTTTTATAACACTACTATATGACTAGCTATGCTCTATGGTACTAAATATTGGGTTGTTAAGGAGCAACATATTCATAAAATGATCATATCTAAAGTGAGAATGTTATAAATGATAAGTGAAAATACACGGAAAAATAGTCGTTCCTATTGATGAAAGATGAGAGAGAATCACTAGAGATGGTTTGGTCATGTTCAAAGAAGAGCAATTACTACACTGGTAAAAAAGAGTGAGTTGGTCCAAGTTGAGGGAATTAAAAAAGGTAGAGGTAGACCTAAATTTACATTAGTAGAAGTAATAAAAGGGACTTATCTATTAAGAAAATAACAAAGAATATGACTTTAAGGTTGTGTTTGTTTTGGTGGTAAATGATTTCAGGAAATCATTTACCACTTGACCTCACTGTTTAGAAGACAAGGAAAATAAAATTTTCCGGAAAATATGCTTCTGTTGACCGAAATTTACGCCTTTGACCCGGAAATGATTTGATGTGAAAATTTTCACTTCAAACCATTTCCGGGGTCACGCGCAAAAGAGAGAGCCAGAGAAAAAGAAAGAAGAGACCACGACCATCCAAGAAAGAAGAGACCAGAGCTCCACGCCGAGAAACCCAGAGCTCACCTCGCCGAGAAACACCGTTCCACCACTCAACGGTGCGTCCGATCCATATCCAGACCGAGAAACCCAAAGTTCACCGTGCCTCCGATCCACATCCCAATCTGATCGCCACGCAAAGAGAGAGCCCAGATCGCCATGAACCCACCGTCGATTGCCACCCCAGTCGATCGTCTATTGTCGATCGCCGGTGCGACTCGCGAACCCACGACTCAAAAACCCAGAACCCATGACTCGCGAACCCACGACTCGTCGATCGGCGATGCGACTCGCGAACCCACGACTCGAAAACCCAGAACCCATGACTCTCGAACCCACGACTCGTTGATCGCCGATGCGACTCGCGACCCAGAACCCACGATCTGACCGGAGTTTGCTGTGATCTTGAAATTTTTTGTAATAAATTTTGATCGCCGGAGTATGATGTGATTTTGAAATTTTTTGTAATAAAATTTGATTGGATGCTGAGAAAAATGCTGAGAAAATGTGAAAAATGTATAGGAAAATAGCATTTTCAGAACAGAACCAAACACATGAAAATATTTTCCACAACAATTTTCATTATACAACCAAACACTTAAAAATATTTTCCTCTTCCGGAAAATAACATTTCCGGAAAATAGGCTATTGTCCAGAAAATATTTTAAGGAACCAAACACAGCCTAAATAGAACAGAATGGAGGAAAGAAACACATCTGGCTAACCCTAACTAATCTATTGAGGATCTATAGTCAACCTCAAAAATTTGGGATTAAGGTTTGTTGTTGTTGTTGTTGTTGTTGTTTTAGCAGGTATCTCTTTCACAATAGATCTTATTTTCAGCATATAATACCTGACATTTGTTTTTTCTTTTGTAGTGTCCTAACTCCTTACTATGCAGAGGATGTTCTTTTCTCCATAAATGACCTAGAAAACCTAATTGAAGAAGATGGAGTTTCCATACTTTTTTATTTGCAAAAGATCTTTCCAGGTTCTCCTCCTCTTTTTGAACTACTTATTCTCTCTTTGACTATCATTTCCGTTAGAAAAACTTATGCGTTCTTCCATAAAATTGTCATTTCTACAGATGAATGGAAAAACTTTCTAGAACGGGTCAAGTGTAAAAATGAAGAAGAACTCAGAGAAAAGGAAGACCTGGAAGAAGAACTGCGTTTATGGGCATCCTATAGAGGCCAGACATTGACCAGAACCGGTATAAGTTCTCTCTCTCCCTCTCTCTCTCTCTCTCTCACATGAAGATGCGTTCTTTTGCCTTTATTTGATAATGACTATTCTCTGCATGCATCATCACCCTACTCTCAACAAATAAGTTCGAGGCATGATGTATTACC
Organism: Quercus variabilis; assembly: GCA_030445155.1. Taxonomy (NCBI): domain Eukaryota; kingdom Viridiplantae; phylum Streptophyta; class Magnoliopsida; order Fagales; family Fagaceae; genus Quercus; species Quercus variabilis. Next base: position 276,350 of record CP129448.1, on the reverse strand, counting down.
GGAAAGCTTTGGAACTTCAGGCCTTTTTGGATATGGCAAAGGATGGAGGTGATTCTGGAAAGTTTGGTTGTCAACTTGTAATTTTATCATCTATTACATGGCGCACCATCTTATTTTTATAAATGTTAATTGCTTTTATTCAGATCTCATGAAGGGCTACAAGGCTGCTGAATTAGAGAGTGAGAAAAACCCAAAGAGTGAAAGGTCATTATGGGCACAATGTCAAGCAATAGCGGATTTGAAGTTTACATATGTGGTGTCATGCCAGCAGTATGGCATTGACAAACGGTCTGGTCATTCTCGTGCCAAAGACATTCTTAAGCTTATGGCAAGGTATTTCTCCCAAATTCAATTCTTCTCATATTTTTGTTTCTCTAAGCGACTGTTAGTTATATATCCTCCTTTTTCCTTCTCTCAGGTACCCATCTCTTCGGGTAGCTTACATTGATGAAGTTGAAGCACCTCGTAAAGATAATTCAAAAAACACAGTTCAGAAGGTCTATTATTCAGTTCTTGTAAAGGCTGCCCCACCAACAAAGCAAATTGATTCTTCTGAGCCAGTTCAAAATTTGGACCAGGTACAAGTCTTATATTATCCTGGAAACTGGGTCAGATGACTCAAGAAATTAAACACTGATGATACTTTTAGACAGACTTTGTGTTTTTCTGGCACAGCTTCCTATATTCACAAGTGATGCATATACTTGTGGTCTGGTTTTAAGAGATTTTGATGATTGACAGATGACTAAACAAAAATTTAGACATTCTGATTTTTATCCTTTCATTTTGCAGTTCTTAGGGTCATAAAGATTTTATGATTGTTCATTTGAATCCAACCATAGGCATCGTATGCCAAGCATTGTCATATAACTTCTCCCAACTGGGTGTAATGCTTCACAAGTGATTGTTTGGATATTCTACTGCAGGTTATTTATCGGATAAAGCTTCCTGGGCCTGCGATATTAGGTGAGGGTAAGCCAGAAAATCAAAATCATGCCATTATTTTTACACGTGGGGAAGGCTTGCAAACAATAGATATGAATCAGGTAACACAGGAAAACATATATGGTTTTTTTGTATGTGGGTCTATGTATGTGTGCACACTTAGAAATTTTGGGGAAATAGTTTCTTAGGCAAAAGCCAGATTATTAAGTAAACTTTCAACAGGATAATTATATGGAAGAAGCCTTCAAAATGAGGAATTTGCTGCAAGAATTTCTTAAAAAACATGGTGGCGTGAGATTTCCAACCATCCTTGGACTTCGGGAGCATATTTTCACTGGCAGGTAATTTTATTGGCATTGCTAATCTTAAACTGTATTTTGTTTGTAGTGCTGCTGATAAATAAGACTACATTTGGCTGATTTTTGTGTGGTTCATCATGATTTTGTTGTTAGTGCAGTGTTTCATCTCTGGCATGGTTTATGTCAAATCAGGAGAATAGTTTTGTAACTATTGGACAGCGATTGTTAGCTAACCCTCTAAAGTAAGATCTCTCTCTGTCTCTCTCTCTCTCTATATATATATATATATGTATATATATATGCACACACACATACATAATGATGTGTGTATATGTACTTATAATATCTTCAAGTATAATGTTTCAAGAAAATCTTAGATAGTAAAGTCTCTTGCTTATGTATAAGAGGCATAGGACAAAATCCAGCCTACACCATAGTTATGGGGTTTAAGGGATGGAAGAGAGCTACCTCTCATTTGCGTATCTTATAGGCCCAATGGGCCTCCAGTGGACCCCCAAAAAAATGGAAGTTTCATATTTGTGCAGCAATTGAGGTTCCAGAAAACTTCCATCTCTGTGCCATTTGTGAGTTGAGCAGGGTTTTCTGATCCTATCTATTTTGTCAAGTTAATATTGATACGCATGAACTGCAAAATGAGTAATCAAGTGTAGATCATGGTTTTAAAAACTGTTATGGTCAAAGAACTGGTAAAGGGACCGGTTACAGGTTTTATGGTCCGACTGGGGTCGAATTGATGGTCGAACCAATGATGTCATAAATAATTTAATTTAAAATATTTAAATAAATTTTATGTGAATTTTTATTTTTCATAAATTATATTAAGAGAATATTTAAAAAATAAAAGATTTTCTTTTTTCTTCATTTTTTTTCCTAATTAATAATTGCTGAAAAAGTATAATTTGCTATTTAAGTTCCACACACATATATATATATTATAAATAAATAAATATATATATATATATATATATTTTGCTGAATTATATAAATAATAGTTTGATATTTAACTTTCAACTTTTAACTATATATTAAAAAAAAAAAAAAAAAAACCGAAAACCAAAGTTCAAAAGGTTAGAATGACTAGACAAGTCATTCATTACCTTTCTTACTTTCATAGCATACTTTCATAGCAACTGTCACACTCACTCACACATTTCCTCTTGTTTCTTTTCTTTTCTTTCTTCTTTTCTTTTTTTTTTAATCTATAACCACACATTACCAACTATTCTCAACCTCAAGGCCTCAAATCAGATTTAAACTCCTTTTTAAATTTTACTCCTCCTCAGTTTTCTTTCCACACTTTTTCTGTAATGCAGTAAACTTCGTCTCAGCCGCTCCCTCTCAAATCTCAAGTCTCTCTCTTTCTCAAGATAAGTTTTAGATGGTCTTTCTTTACATTTTATTCCAGTCAAAGCTCAAAGCACAAATTTCTTATACATATCATCCAATAGAAGTATTTCTTTTATTTTATTTTCACCACAAATCTGAAAATTTCCCCAATTTTACTTTAGTGCAAATCTAAGAAGTTTGTTCCATTTTATTTCAGTTTTTCTTCTTATTCTTCTTCAAATTCAAGAACCGGTTTAACTAGCGGTTTCCGATTTTTCCGGTTGAACCAGTGGTTTCCAGTTTTTCTTCTATTTTCAGTTTTTAATGATAACCGGATCGGATTGGTGTCCGGTTCCCAGTTGAACTGGCCGGTCTGGTTCAATTTGGTATTTAAAATATAGGTGTAGATAGTAGATTTTCCAATGACATATATTGTTATTGCATCAAAAATGAGAAAAATGTACATACTCACTCAGAGGCATATTGTTATGCCCAAAATTTACTAAGAGGTTTACTTATTTGTCATATTACCTAGTGAGTTTGGTACTTCCAATCATATGCCTACACCAAATAACAAGATTATGAGGAAATAGAGCTCAAAGAGTAATAATTGTTTTGTGAGTTTCAAGGTTTTATTTTTTTTTATTTTGTCCTTTTATCAACTTGTTCCCTCCCCTTCACGTTGCTGGTCCCATCTAAATTTTTGCATTTCATTTATTTTTTTATCCTATTTGTATGAATTTGTTTTTACATATTTTTTTTCATTTGTGAAATTATCTTTAGACTATTATTATTTTTATATGAAAACTTCATTAACTATAAAAGAAAAATAAAATCATTCATAATCTATCAATGTATTTTAAAGCTCAAAATATATAAAAAAGAAAAACAAACATAAAAAAAATGAATAAGTAAAGAAGCACAAGTTTTAATTGAAAAGATTGAAAAAGAACATTATTATTGCCTTTGAAGTGATAAAAATGATAAATAAAAATAAATTTCTAATGCAATAATTTATTCTTCTTTTATTAGTGTAAGCAAAAAATGTAAAGATAGTTATATAATAAATTCTAGAGCTCAATATTGTTTTCATGTTAAACTTTGAATTTTCAAGTGTTTACAAGTTCACAATTTCTTACTCCCATTTTAAGAAAAGTTGATCCCTAGACTAGAACCCTTGACACATCATTTGGGCAAAGGGAACTTGCCATCATACCAGCATCAAAAAATGAGAATGCTAGAAAAATTATGTGAAGCTTCATAATTTTTTTTTTTTTAATTTTTAATTCAGCACTAAGATTAAATCCTTTGAAGATGAATTATTTTTTCTTCTTTTATTTAAATTATTGAAATTACAGAGAATTCACAACACACAATTTGAATGTTTCTATACTATATGACCAAATTTCAAATGTTTGGCTTCAAAATTCTCTCTTTTGTTGGCCAATGGCTATCTCCCCTATAAAAAAATTGATACTACCGGGCTTTTCAAAGTTTGAGCCATTTCCTCTTAGTTGTGTTAAAATATTCAGTGGTGTTTGAAGATTCCGCACCCAAATCTTACCCCATGTCCTTATGGGAGTTTTTAAGCCTGATACAAGTGACAAGCTACAACTAATAGATGATTCCAAACTATGAAATGTAATGTTTGAAACTATACTATGGCCAGTTACCTTCTTAAGCTTGCATTCTTGTATGAAGCTATAATCTCAATGAAGTTTCTCCACCCAAACTTTACATTTTTTTCCAGTTTCATTTTTCCCACTTGATGTATCCTTTGGTTATTTAATGCTCAAGTCTGATGCACTGAATCTGTAATTTTCTGCTGCTCATTCAGAGTTCGGTTCCACTATGGTCATCCGGATGTGTTTGATAGACTGTTCCACCTTCCTAGAGGGGGTGTCAGCAAAGCTTCCAAAGTGATCAATTTAAGCGAGGACATATTTGCTGGTATTGTCTATCTGGAGAGCTTGTTTCGTATAGACTAAATGATTATGTGAGTTTAGATTGGCCCATTTGTTTACATCTCTCCATGGTATGCAGGTTTCAATTCTACATTACGCGAAGGCAATGTTACTCATCATGAATATATACAAGTTGGTAAGGGGAGGGATGTCGGCCTTCAACAGATCTCAATGTTTGAGGCAAAGATAGCTAATGGAAATGGTGAGCAGACATTGAGTCGTGACATATATAGGCTTGGGCACCGATTTGATTTCTTCCGAATGTTGTCATGTTATTTCACCACAGTTGGATTCTATTTCAGTACCTTGGTATGTATGAGATATAACTTATTTGCCTATGTATATATATTGTATGGTCCCATATAATTATGTGAATAACTTTGTGTTTTTGACAGCTGACTGTGCTCACAGTCTATGTGTTCCTCTATGGCCGCCTTTATCTTGTTCTCAGTGGACTTGAAGAGAATCTGAGCACTCAACGTGGTATTCGAGACAATAAGCCTCTTCAAGTAGCTCTTGCTTCTCAATCTATTGTGCAAATTGGATTTCTGATGTCCTTGCCTATGATGATGGAAATCGGTTTGGAAAGAGGCTTCCGTAGTGCATTAACTGATTTCATATTAATGCAATTACAGTTGGCTTCTGTCTTCTTCACATTTTCTTTGGGAACAAAGACACACTATTATGGAAGGACATTGCTTCATGGGGGTGCACAATATAGAGGCACTGGTCGAGGTTTTGTAGTGGTCCATGCTAAGTTTGCTGAGAACTACAGGCTCTATTCTCGCAGCCATTTTGTTAAGGGCATTGAATTGATGATTCTGCTTATTGTGTACCAAATATTTGGCCAATCATATGGAGGCGGAGTTTCATATGTCTTGATCACTGTTTCAATATGGTTCATGGTGGGGGCATGGCTTTTTGCTCCTTTCTTCTTCAATCCATCAGGCTTTGAGTGGCAAAAGATTGTTGATGACTGGACAGATTGGAATAAATGGATAAGCAACCGCGGAGGGATAGGTGTACTTCCAGAGAAAAGTTGGGAATCTTGGTGGGAAAAGGAACATGATCATCTCCGATATTCTGGGAAGCGTGGTATTATTGTTGAGATATTGTTATCATTGCGCTTTTTCATCTATCAATATGGGCTCGTATATCATTTGAACATTACAAAGAGCAAAAGCTTTCTGGTATATGCTGTGTTTTTCTTCAACATTAAGAAATGTTAATAAACTAGGTGGCTACAATAATTCTAATTAATTTGATCTGGTTAACAGGTTTATGGAGTTTCATGGATTGTGATTGTTGTAGTATTGTTGTTGATGAAGGTATGTAGAAAAAGCCTTCAGACTCATTATTTTCTCTTGTTTGAGAATAATCTCATAGGAAACTCTATCCCTTGATATCACATCATGACAGCAACAAGTTTTAAATTAAATTGTATCATAATATTTTTATTGAACCTTTTGCAGATTGTGTCAGTTGGAAGGCGACGATTAAGTGCAAACTTCCAGCTTGTGTTTCGATTGATCAAGGGTCTAATTGCCCTGACATTCCTTGCTGTTTTCATTACCTTAATAGCAGTTCCTCATATGACGCTTCGGGACATCATAGTGTGCATTCTTGCTTTCATGCCAACGGGATGGGGAATGCTCCAGGTAAGTAAAACATCTTACTATCATAGTAGTCCTTCCATATGTTATTTTATTTACTCTCTTTTGGTCTTTACCTTCCATTTTTTCCACGGTCTACGCAGATGTGGGCTTCAATTGTTGTTATTTGTATTTATCAAACCTAATATTTTCTTCTTTTCTTCCTGCTTTTTCTTTATTATTTTAGATTGCACAAGCTAGTAAGCCACTGATTGAACATAGTGGATTTTGGGGATCAATCAAAGCGCTTGCTCGTGGATATGAAATAATCATGGGCTTGCTTCTGTTCACCCCAGTTGCATTCTTGGCTTGGTTTCCATTTGTGTCTGAATTCCAAACACGAATGCTCTTCAATCAAGCATTCAGCAGAGGTTTACAGATTTCCCGTATTCTTGGTGGAAAGAAGAAGGAGCGCTCTGCCAACAACAAAGAGTAAATGCATTCCCAACAACAGTTCCATTAATTTAATATATCTCTTACTCTTCAGTGTTAATTTTACCCTTGCACATCATATGGAAAAACCATTTTGTTGATGTGTTTGTATAACATGTTCCACTTGATTGGGAGATGTGATCATGTAAATCAATGACTCTTTTTATTAGAAACTTGAGAAGATAGAAAATTAGCAAATTGTAAACTGTGCTAGCTACTCGTTTATGGTTATTGGGCCTTGCAATCAGTTTAAAGTTGACAATGTAAGCAGCTTGCATTGCATGTCTTTTTCAGTACCATTCACAGGAAGCTTCTTATTTTGAGTTTTGTAATTTTTATAATTTTCTAGTATGTGGTTTTATTTCCTTGATTTTAGATATTATTAAGATTTTCTAGTCAAATTCAAATCCTTATTTGGTAATATGTGTGTCGCATTGCATTAAGGGAGAGTTGAAGAGCTTTATGGAGATGTAAAAGCTCTTTAGCAAAATTTGTCATCTGTTTTGCATTTGGTTTTGTATTGTTTTTTGTTTTGTTTTGTTTTTGTTCTTCTTTTTTTTTTTTTTCTTTTTTTCTTTTTTTTTTTGGGGGGGTGGGGAATAATTTGGTAGTTGGGAGATGGGGAATTTGAAGCTTGAGTTTCTTCATTCAAATATCATAAGATGTTAACTAATTGAACTACAAGACTTTTGAAGGTTTGACATATTGTTAAAGAGCTTTTACCTTAAAAATAGCCTTTAGCTAAGCTAACACCTAGAGCATTGGTAATTGGTTGCCTAAAATAGGGGAAGAGATGAGAATATGGTAACTCGAACTTGTCCACAAATTACTTTATTCACTTATTCTTTCCTAACACATATAGTGAACAGTACAACTAATTTTTTCAAAAATCTATTCTAATAACTTACAACTAAATTATAGTTGCAACTTTTTTATTTGAGTTAATTAGATATAATAGTTTTTGTTTATGAACTTCTAAAAATCAGATTTACCAACTTTTTATTGTCTATAATTGAATTGGGCTATTTATACTTTCAATAAATCAATTTTAATATATATATATATATATATATATATATATAAAAGCAAAGAGCTCATACAAGAGAGCATGAGATTCTGCCATGTGGTGCACTCTATAAAGAAAATTAAAATACCCTTAAGCCATATTAGAGATAAGAATAAATTTAAAAGTGGAGATTCTTTATTTCCTTTGGTTTAATGTTTCAAGACTAATTTTTATTACATTTTGTATTCAATGTTTTAAGATTACTATTTATTTCATTTGGTTCAATGTTTCAAGACCTTCCATCTCTCTCACACACCAAAAAAAAAAAAAAAAAAAAAAAATTTGCATTTTCATTCATCACTTTCACTTTTACTCTTTTATATACACATATGTCCATAACCTTTCATATCATCTTATCTCAAATACACTTAAGAAAAAAATGATGTCATTTAGCTTCAACCTTTCAATGACACCTACATAATTCCAACGTTGTAGTATTATTTGATTGTACCCGTATGAGTAGGTTATGACCAAGGAAGTGGGCTTGTGTTTTTTATTCAATGACGGTAGCTTACGGTTTTGATGTTGAAGTCAGACATTGTAGATTTTATGAAAGTTATTATTCACTTGAAGTCTTTGGGTGTTTGAGAGTTTGGTTTGGGAAAGTTATATATGTATTTTATTTTAGAACTAAAGAAAAAGAATCATTCTAATTGATTATTTATGAAGTTAGCTTTTTTTTTTTCTTTCTTTTAAATTTTGTGTTAGAATTCATAATTTGTAGGTTTCTTTGTATGTAGCCATAGTGGTAAAAACAAAAATCCACGGTGACTTAAAAGTATTTTTCGCTTTTTTTAAAAGGATACAGAAGTCCAACTAAAATCAATTGAATTTTGATAAATGAATGTGTTTTTAGCAAATTTTTCTTTGTTTAATCACGTTCTCTTTGTGTTGATAGTTACAATTGATTTCCTTAATTCCATTGAGATAATTAATTGAGTGTTTATGATCAAGGTCTCCATAATTGAGAAAGTGTTTGGTAGGTTGCTTAAATTTATGCAATTTTAGGATATAAAAGTATTTAATATTTTGAATTCTTATTTGTAGATTTCAAAATCATTTAATCAGTTTGAAAAATAAAATCTACTTTTAACGGTAAATATTATAATATATTATAATCTTACAATGCTATACAATTTTTTAAAATAAATTATGAATTAAAAAAAAAAAATCAAGTTTCAAAGTATTTAACAATATTGTGGGCTTGCCGATTGATAAGTGTTTTTCTTACAATGTTCCCCCCCCCCCCCCCCCCCCTCTCTCTCTCTAGGTTATCCACGAAAACCTTGAGGTGAAACCTAGGCTTGCCATTTAAGGCAAACATCCTTTCTCTGTTTTCCAACAGTAGAACTCGTTTCAATCAACGTTGTCTCTCTCATAACACCAGTCATATGGAGGAGATAATAGACCAATGTGCAGGTCTGAAACTATCAGAAAGGGAAGGGAACAAGGTAGACCATGCACCGATCGTGAAAAAGCATGGATGTGTACTGGCAGGAAAGTTTTGCACGAAGAGTAGAGTGAACCTGGAGTTTGTGCCGAGAGTTCTGAAAACAATATGGAGAACAGAGGATAACTTCGAGGTACACGATATAGGCGATAACAAGGTCATCATCCGATTTAGTCATATGGAATATCTCGACAAGGTACTATTGTTGGGCTCTTGGTCCTTTGAGAAGTACCTACTGATTCTCCATAAATTGGACATAGGGGAAGTGGCAACAAAAGTGAAGTTCAACAGAGCAACCTTCTGGGTTAAGATCCATGGCCTCCCTATCATGTGTCAAATGAAAGACGCAGGACTTTGAATCGGTGGGACCTTAGGGAAGGTGGAAAGGGTGGACATGGATGACAATGGATTTCACGTGGGAGGATACATGTGGATCAGGGTGTCAATGGATATTACCATACCTTTATGCCGAGGAAGGCTTGTCCGCCTCGAATGGCCGTCACCGCAATGGGTGGCCTTTAAATATGAGCGTCTTCCAATATTTTGTTACTAGTGCAGGATGGTTTAACCATGATGAGCAAGACTGCATCCAGTGTATTCAGAGTGGAGAAACTCTACGAGCAAAGGAGAAACAGTACGGCCCTTGGTTGCGGGCAACACCGGAACGGCTACAAAAGGCGCAACTTGTCATTGCAACAAGGGGCAACGGGGGAGGGAAGAAACCACATGGCACTGAAGCCAACCCAAGCGAGAAAGAGAAGCAGGCAAGCATGGCGGCGACGGTGACAGAGGAGGACTGATACATAGGGTCCAAGACAGCTTATGAGAGTCACATGAGATGTTATGTGACAATCCCGGCTCTTTTTACGATGCAATCGATATGTCAAATCCCGCAAAATTTGCACTCCACAGCTTTTGATAAACAACTAAGCGACATAGACGCAGCCATTGCATGTGGGACGTCAATCTCGGAAAAGCCTTTAAGTCCGGATAGGGTGTAGGACTTTTAGGCGGACTTGCAAACTACAGCACAGGGAACGAGGGTCAGCGAAGAAGTGAAGAAGGAGGATAGGCTTGAAAAGTGGGCTGGGCCTAGAGTGGAAGTGGGCCAAATAAGTGGACAGCCTGACTTGACCACTAAACCCACCAATACAACTAACTCCACGGCCTAACAAGTGCTAGAAAATAACTTTGTTATGGGCCCACAGACTTCTAAGCCTTTGGGGGTGGATAAAAATAAAAATATGAGAGGGCCCACTAAAAAGAAAGGCATAGCAAGACGTAATATGGGCGGAAAGGAGAATAAAGCATGTGGGGCTTGGGATCATGTGCATAGGAAGGAAAAAGAAAATGTTACGTCGATGGAATTGGAAGCAAACGACGTAGGAACAAAAAGGAAGGAACACACACCATTGGAGGAGTTTTTAGTGAACGATGAAACTGGTAAGAAAATGAAACTGGATGGAGAAGTCATGGCTTTGGGAAAAATCATGGCACAATACATGGGATTGGTGTCGGCTGCAGGGCAGCCACACCGGGAGCAATGAGTGTAATATGTTGGAACTGTCGGGGACTTGGGAACCCCTGTACAGTGAAAGCTCTCTAAAAGATAGTTTTGGAGGAAGATCCCACCTATGGAAACCAAGTTTATTGTGTTTGAGATGACACTTATTAAGCACAAACTAGACCGACAATAGGGTTTGGTAGTACCTAGTGTTTGGCATGGAGGGGGGGGGGGGGGAGGGGTTGGCACTTCTATGGAAAAGCTCCATAAAAGTGGATGTCCAAAATTTTTCACCCCGACATACCGATGTGATTGTTACTGAAGAAAAGAGTACGAAACAGTGGAGATTCACGGGGTTCTACAGACACCTTGAAACTAATAAGCGTGAGGAGTCTTGGAGATTACTTGAAGAGTTAAGCACTCGAAGCACCCTACCATGGATCTATATTGGTGACTTTAATGAGATAATGCATTTGAGGGGGAAGGAAGGTGGTAATGATCGCCCGATGCGGCAAATGAAGAACTTCTGCGAAGCAATCACCGTTGCAACCTCAAAGACATAGGCTACATAGGGTCGGACTTCACATGGAGTAGGAGACTTGGTTCTCGTGGATGGGTTAGAGAGAGACTTAACAGAGCTTTGGTATCCATAAATTAGGCTAGGACTTTCCCCAAGTGAGGTTGCACCATGTTGCAACTTCCACCTCAGAGCATTGCATGTTGGTGTTGAAGGCTCCTAATGATAGAAAGCAAAGGACCCGAAGAAAGAAGCTTTTCAGGTTTGAATCCATGTGGTTGAGGGATGAGGGGTGTAAGGAGATAGTGTTTGAGGCATGGGACCGTGCAATGATTATGGGAGGATCTCATCTGTTCTCTTAATGTTTTGAGGAGTGTAGAAAGTCTTTGACGGCATGGAATAGGAATACCTTTGGGCATGTAGGCAGGACAATAGCAAGACTTCAGGAAAAGCTTCAAGCCTTGGAAGGCAGGTAGAATAACAACTACGTGTTGGATGAGATCCAAGAAACAAAGCTGGAGTTAAATAGAATGCTCTTGGTGGAAGAGGATATATGGCAGCAAAGATTAAGGAATTGTTGGCTAAAGTCGGGAGACTGCAACACTTCATTTTTTCACACTAAGGCTTCTAAAAGACACCAACAGAACACTATCACAAGGATCATGGATTCGAATAATGTCTGGCAAGAGGATGAGGAAACTGTGGGCAGAACGTTTGTGGAGTATTTTACACAGTTGTTTTCCTCAGCATAGGCTGGTGTTAGTGTAGAGATGATTGAGGCTATCCAGGGCAAGGTGACAGATAGAATGAACAGCATACTCTTGCAAGACTTTCATGCTTAGGAAGTGGAAAAAGCACTGAAGCAAATGCAATCGTTGAAAGCGCTTGGACCGGACGGTATGCCTCCCGTTTTTTACTAGCATTTTTGGCCTAATGTGAATGCTATTGTTATAAAAACTGTGTTAGACTTTCTTAACAATGGTGTAGCCCATCGAAAATTCCATGAAACGCACATTGTACTAATTCCTAAAACAAAGACCCCGGAAAGAGTGTTGGATTACAGACCTATAAGTCTTTGCAACGTGGCTTACAAGCTTGCATCCAAGGCAGTGGCCAATCGCCTTAAATTGGTTTTGTAGGAGATTATTTATGAAAACCAAAGTGCTTTCGTATCCAAGAGGCTCATCATTGATAATGTCTTGGTGGCTCATGAACTAAGGAATCACATCAACAGGAAAAAGAAAGGTAAAATGGGAAAAATGGCCCTAAAACTAGACATGAGCAAGGCATACGACCGGGTGGAGTGGTGCTGTCTACAACAAATAATGGGGAAACTGGGCTTTCATGACAGGTGGATAAGTTTAGTGATGAGGTGTGTCTTGTCTATTTCTTATGCAGTTCGAATCAACAGTCAGCCATGCGGTCACATTATACCAACTCGTGGGTTGAGGCAAGGGGACCCTTTATCCCCTTACTTATTCCTCATTTGTGCTAATGGGATGTTTGCGTTGTTGCACAAGGTTGTCCAAAACAAGGCCCTCAAAGGGGTGGCTGCTTCGGTTAGGGGACCCACCATCTCCCATCTATTTTTCACCAACGATAGCTTGATATTCAGAAGGGCCATTGTCAGGGAGGGTGAGGAAATACAATGGGTGCTTAAAGTGTATAAGGAGTCCTCGAGTCAACAACTTAGCAGAAACAAGACATCTCTCTTATTTAGCCACAACACAAACCAGGATACAAGGGAGGCAATAAAAGCACTGTTTAGTGCACAAGTCATCAAACCACATGAGTCTTATCTGGGTTTGCCCTCATTGGTGGGGAAATCAAAGAGAAACACTTTTGCACAATTGAAGAAAAGGGTGGTAAACAAGCTTATAGCCTACAGGGTGGAAGGAAAAATTATTGTCCAACGCCGAAAGGGAGGTTCTAATTAAGGCGGTTGCACAAGTAATGCCCTCATACACAATGAGCTGCTTTAAGCTCCTTAATACACCATGTGACAAGTTAACTGGCATGGTTAGGCAATTCTAGTGGGGTCAAGTAAAGGATGAAAGAAATTCACCTGGCTGAGTTGGGAGAAGATATGCCTACCAAAAGAGAGAGATGGTATGAGATTCTGGGACTTACGACTTTTCAACCTGGCTCTTCTGGCAAAATAGGGGTGGAGACTCCAAACAAATTCCTCCTCTCTGTTTTATCAAGTTTACAAGGCAAAATACTTCTTGAGCTGTGAGTTTGTGGATGCGGGACATGGGACGCCAACCTTCATATGCTTGGAGAAGCATTATGGCAGCACAACCACTAGTGCATCGGGGTATTCGTTGGCAAGTGGGAGATGGTAAACAGATTAAGGTCTAGAAGGACAAATGGATCCCAAGCCCATGAATATATAAAGTTGTTATGCCAGAGAGGTTATCGAGGCAAATATTGTGGGTCAGTGACCTCATTAATGAAGACAGCAAGGAGTGAAAATGAAACCTAGTCAACCAGTGCTTTCTACCTCAGGATACAGATGCTATCTTAAGCATTCCATTGAGTGTCTCTAGGGCAAGGGATAGAGTGATATGGGCCGAAACCAAGAATGGAAGGTTCACAGTTAAAAGTGCATATAGGCTAGCACAGGCGGAACAATGGGATAATATGATGGCGGAAGGCTCAGACCAGTCACCTATGAAGCAAACTTGGAAGAGTTTGTGGCAACTAAATGTGCCAAACAAGGTCAGGCACTTTGCGTGGAAAGCTTGTAGGAATATCCTAGCCATGAAAGAAAATTTACGGCGGAGAAACATCACGAAAGACGACATTTGTGAGGTTTGTGGGAAGCAGGTGGAGTCCATAAGCCATCTATTTTGGTTCTGTGACCATGCAAAAGAGGTGTGGTCCTCATGCAAACTCTCCTTCCCCTTTGAAATTCAACCATCGTGGGATTATATGGACATTATGTGGTTTCTTCAAAAGTGGGAGGAGGCACAGCCAGGGCTCTTAGAATGGACAGTCATGATTTGTTGAGGGATATGGAAGAATAGGAATGAAGCAAGACATGGGGGCAAGCAGCGGAGTGGACTGGCAGTGTTAAGAAGCTCTCTTAAATTGTTGGAGGAGTTTTAGACAGCAAACGAACATCCCACCACCAGTACAGAACCAACTTGTTAAATGGACCCCTCCTCCATTGGGTTGCTATAAAGTGAATGTCGATGGGGCCGTGTTCTCTAATAGGAAGATGGTTGGTGTGGGGGTGGTCATAAGGGATGAAGAAGGACAGGTGAGCGCTTTGTCAGAAACTGCACACGTTGTTGGGGCCATTGGAGTCTGAGGCAAAGGCCATGGAGGTGGGCGTCATGTTTGCGAGGGAGGTCGGGATTAAGGATGTGCTATTTGAGGGTGATTCATTAGTGCTCAACAATGTGATTCACGGACTGAACAAAATTGACCCGTTTGTTCAAAATGTGGTAAAAGGAATACTTTAATGTGTTCAAGGCTTTCACACCTTTGCCTTTTCACACACCAAAAGACAAGCAAATGTCCCGGCCCACACACTGGCCTAACATGCAGTGAACGTGGAAGACTCCCTAGTTTGGCTTGAGGAATGCCTAAGTTGTATTGTGCATGCATGCATGTAGGATGTGCGCTATATTCACAATTATGATTAATATATTTTGTGTGGTTCCCGTCAAAAAAAAAAAAAAAAACAATATTGTGGGCTAACATAAATATTATACAACAAAATAAGTATTAAGTATTATATGCAGATTTTAATATGCATAAAAATGATTTCAAATGAAATTGTAAAGTAATCCGCGCATCGCACGGGATATCATCTAGTTTCATATAATATTTTGATATCTTATGAATTTGTTTACAAACTTACTGACTCTTTGGCTAAAAAGTGCAATGTTGAAAAAATGTGAAATTGAAATACCTCTTTGAAAGGGGTTTTGTAGAGGAGGCGATGCAACAATTCCAGAGAAGAGAAATTTTCTCTTCTCTTCATTTTACGTACAATCCCAACTTTGTGTTTAGCCCCGTACTATATATTTGAGAGAGAATTTTGTATACCATTTTGTAAACTCTAAATTTCTTAGTGAAATTTCTTCTTGTCAACACCCATGGATGTAGGTTGAAAGCCGAACCATGTAAATCCTTAGTGTTCTCTCTTTTGTGTGTTTGTGTCTATTTTTCTATCTACTTCTCTTTGTTTCATATAATTTGTTTTCGAGATCTTTCTAAAAGCCATATTCCAAAATTAATCTTGAATGGGAATGCTATCTAAAGGTCATTTCCTACAACAAATCGGTAATAAAGCTTCACTTATTACAAAATATAAGTAAAATGCGTTTTGTCAAATGATTAGCCAATTATGTAGAAAATATGACCCTAACAAAGCAAATACTAAATGGTAATTAAGTAACTAAAGGCTAATACCAAATATTTTATTAATATTTTTCCTTCTTTCTCTCCCTACGGTTTTCTTTTGTATTTTCCTTTTCATCTCACGCTGGCTAATACGTGAACGTAAAAATCCTAGTTGATACCAAAGTACATGTTTAATATTGTTAAAACGATATAGTTCATGAACTTCAAAAATCCTAAAAAATTAAGGAATTAATCCCGCAAATCAAATAAGTGTAAATCGTAAATCATCTTGAAGATAAAATCCCAAAAAATAATAATAATAATAATAAACGATATAACCCCACAATTACAATATACCACCACCACCATGTACATCAACACATCCGTGTACAACAAAGTAAATCATGAATCATCTTGAAGATTAAATCACAAAAAATAAAAATAAAAAACAATATAATCCCACAATTACAAGATCACCACCACCATGCACAAACCCACAAAAAACTCAACAGTTGTGTTGTTGTGTGGTTGAATGAAAAGGCTCTACCTGGTTAAGCGGGAGTTGAGGATGCAAGAAAAAGCAAGGCGTAGGATAGGCTCTAGCATAGAAGCTCTTTTATGGTCGTCATGAAAAAATTTAGGTATTCTAGGGCTTTTGTGTTAAGAATAGCGCGCGTGTTCTCCTTTTCTTTTTGTGAAAGAGGCCAATCGTGTTTCTTTTTTAAAAATAAAACTTAATTGAGAAAAAAAACATGTTAATGTGGAAAATTGTGGAGCTAGCAAAACTGATGTGGCAACATATTATGAAATCAACAAAAAGTCAAAGGTTTCGGTTTTATAGTATATATAGACTAGTCGCATACTCGCTCGATACGTGAGAATACATAATTATTTTGAAATCTAGTATAATGTATGATTTATTCTTTAAATTTTATTGTAGATAATTTGTTCTCCCTAAAAATTAAATAATTTTTAAAAGTTATTTATATTTTTCTATTTCTAAAAATATATAATTTTATTATTTTTGGTGTTTTTGATTGATGTTATTCTTTTGTGAAGTGATCCATATTCTTCTAACTATTGTAATTGTGCATTATATTTTCCTAATTTACTTACATTCAACTAAATTTTGTAGTTTCAAAATTTTCATTCTCTTAAGGAGATTATTATGATAATCAAAATTTATCACATAATTACAATTGATATTACTCAAATAATGATAAGCCCATTCAAATATATTGGCATATAGATTTTGTTTTGATATAAGCTAAAATTTTCACTTCCAAAATAAGATTAATTCAAATAAAATTAAACTAAAGTTATAAAAGGGAGAGAGAGAAGAGTTGGGATGAGGAACTCAAAAAACCCAAAATCATAATGTATCAATTAAAAGTAGAGATATAAAAAAATATAAAACTTCATCAACATAAAGTAGAGTTGCAAGAGAGAGAGAGAGAGGAGTGGACCAAATGGACCGAATGGACTGAAATTGACCGAATTGACTAAAGTGGAATGAATGGACCAAATTGGACCGAAATGTTAAGCTGATGTGAATCAACAGAAGAGTAACAACAGTAAATGTTACGCTTCAATTTTTAGATCTTTTGTAAATTGGGTATCAGCGCACGTACTTTTACAACAGCTGAAATGCTTTACTATCTTCTTTCCTCGGTCTCCATGGATGGTATT
This sequence comes from Quercus variabilis, assembly GCA_030445155.1. Taxonomy (NCBI): domain Eukaryota; kingdom Viridiplantae; phylum Streptophyta; class Magnoliopsida; order Fagales; family Fagaceae; genus Quercus; species Quercus variabilis. Next base: position 259,129 of record CP129448.1, on the reverse strand, counting down.
CTAATATATCATTTCATGCATTTATTTATACAGGTAGTGGAAAAGCTGATAAGCAAGTGGAAGCTCAGTTTTGTGTTAATGAATGTGTTATATTCCTCAATGATTAAACTTTGACCACAATACCACGCCTTTGTAGTTCAAAATTATCCTAATATTGCCTTGGTATGCAACGTGTTTCCAGTCAAGTGGTTGGTTATATACTTGATGTTCTGAATTGTTTGAACTCTCTCTGCGGTCCTTTGTGAATGTTCCTTTTGCACCTTGTTAAAACAGCTAAGTCTGTTCTGTTGTAAGAATGATCTTACAGCATAGCACTTCATGGCACACATGACTAAGTGCCGGCCGTTCACAATCGCAATTCACAAGGTTATTTTGGTAACAATAAGATCATACCTTTTATCATGATTAAGTAGTTGAAGAGATGAAGTTGCTGACAATGTCATTGGCCATGTAGAGATGATTACTTGAGTACAAGCTTTTGTGCCCTTAAATGTATTGCGTGTTGCTGACATTGACTTGGAATTTTTTTAAGCTTTAGCATAGCACAGGCAACGCCTATATGGCATATTGGTATTACAAGAATATAGTTAGGATATCATCTATCTACAATGTGAATATAGAGTAACTTATACTGGGCTGCCTAAACAAATTCATTTTGATTTCTTGAGACTCATGAAGTCTGCATCTAATTGAATATTGTATTTATAATATATATTTTTGTACTACTATATACTACAATATCCCCCCAAATTGCCACTATAGATGCCTTTAATAATTAGCCACCTACAATTAACTATCAAACTTCCATTCCAGCCAGCTCAGAAGTTGATTGGCAAATTCAACACCCTCATTGCCAATAATAGAAGTTGACATTGACTCTGTCTATCACATTATTGGTTGACTTGGCTCGCTAGACTCAACATTATAAGCTTGGTTTGCACTATATGAGTTTAATACTTCAATTGCACAAGCCAATTCTGAGAGATCAGAAAGAGAAAGTGGTAGGAGAAAAAGTGAGCTACATGGGTATAATGAATGGCCAACCTGAACCTGAAATTCACCATTTCAGCCACCAACATCCATTACAACTCTCCAACTATCTGCCACAACAGACCCTAAACTTAGCCTTGTGTTCAGGCTGCAAACTCGGAGCCACTGGATCAATTTACTGTTGCACATTCTGCAGCTACTTCCTCCATATCTCATGTTCACGATTGCCTCAGCAAATTACTCACCCATTTGACCAAAACCATATCCTTTCTCTGCTGGGATTTTTTAGAAAATAACTAAAAAACCCAAACAATATTATTAGTTAGGCAACGTTTCAAACATATTGCATTTCTAACAATTCGACTTCAGAGGAGTCGATTTTACTGTTCATATCGCCTATTTTTGCGCCACATAAATAAAGAAATCGAGTCCTTTATACTCATTTTTTATACATAGAAATCGACTTCAGTGGGGTCGCTTTCAATACAAAGAAAACGACTCCACTGGAGTCGTTTTCTTTGTATTGAAGGCGACTCCACTGAAGTCGATTTCTTAGTGTAGAAATTCAAACGTCATTGCCGTCGGTGTTGCTCGTACCACCTCACAACCAGAAGAACCCCACAACTAGAAGAACCCCAAAAGAAATCAAATCCAAAACGGAGTCGTACCTGAGCGTGTTCTCCTCCACTGATCCGATCCGATCACCTGAAGCTTTTGCCGGGGTTTGGTCAGAATCGGCGCCTGGATTCTTCGTGCTTCGCCATCGGTGTTGCTGGGTTCGTCGGGGTCTGGTGAAATCGGCGCCTGGGTTCGTCGGGGTTTGGTGAATCGGCGCCTGGGTTCGTTTGCTGTGTTTGCTCGTCGGTGTTGCTCGTCGGCGCCTGGGTTCTTCTGTCGCATGGGGTTTTTTTCTCGTCGGCACCTGGGTTCGTTTGCTGTGTTTGCTCGTCAGCGCCTGGCTTCGTTTGCTTGTCGGCGCCTAGGTTCTTCTGTCGCATGGGGTTTTTTAACACAACTGAAGTCAACTGTGTGGAGTTCGTGGTGTTGGTGGGTATTTGGGCAAATCGACTTCAGTGGAGTCATTTTCAATACAAAGAAAACGACTTCAGTGGAGTTGTTTTCTTTGTATTGAAAACGACTCCACTGAAGTCGATTTCTATGTATAAAAAATGAGTATAATGAACTCGATTTTTTTATCTACGTGACGCGAAAATAGGCAATATGAACAGTAAAATCGACTCCTCTGAAGTCGAATTGTTAGAAATGCAATATGTTTAAAACGTTGCCTAACTAATAATATTGTTTGGGTTTTGTAGTTATTTTCTAAAAAATCCCTTCTCTGCTCCCAAAACCTTTATACCCAGAAGGATTATTCAACTATGATGCATGTGGGAAGGAAGGTAATAGCTTTTCCTACCATTGTGGATTGTGCAACATCGATCTCCATAATACTTGTGCTTCCATGCCATTAATGCTTAGTCACCAATCCCACTATCACCAGCTCAATCTCACATTCTCATCTCCTGATGATAACAAAAGCTTCTCATGCGATATATGCATGGAGCAGCTGGGGGTTAAACAGTGGCGCTACCGATGTAGCATGTGTGATTTTGATGCTCATTTGGGCTGTGCTACAGCAAATCCAAGACCTCCTTTAACCCAAAATTGCGTAGTTCCAGCTAGTCCTTATTATCAGGTTCTTGGAAATCAATCTCAAACAGGACCTCTCATGCAAAACTGTATGGCTCCAAGAGCTGCTCCTCAGTTTCAAACGAGGTATCCTATGCAAAATCATGTGAACTATGCCCACCAGGGTTCCTATGGATCTGTTGGACCTATTGGAATTAAGCAGAGAAATGGTATGCTGAACCAGGCAATTAAAGGAATTTCAGAGAGTTTAGGCCTGACATTGGTGCAAGGACTACTAGGTGGCGGCGGTGGCAGCAATGGTGTTATGAATACTTCTGGAGGTGATGCTAGTGCTAGCGAGGGTGGTATATTTTGGGGATCTATCAAAGTATGGAGAAGAAGGATGAAGAGCATGAGGAGCAAGGAATGAATCATGTCTTGACAGAAGCAAGACCAAGTGAATCTGCAGAAAGACCAAGTGAATCTGTAGAATTGAAAAACAAAGTAAATGGGTAGTAGCTTAGGAACTAAAACTACATGTAGCTTTGGTTTTAATTAGTAATGAGTTAGTTACTACACGTGAGAAGCTTGGTCATTTTACTGTTCACACGTGTCAAGTGTAGTTAGTTAGTTTTACTCTGTTTCGTATATAAATTGTATAGCTGATTCTTCTAATAATAATTGAGAAGTATTTTCCCAAATTCCTCTTGATATGGTATCAGAGCAAATTCCCAAATTCTAGGGTTCTTAGGGTTTTTATTTTCTCTCAATTTTCTCTGAGAAAATCACTTTCTTTCTCTAAGAAAATTCTTTGTTGACAACAATGGCTTCCGCTGCAACTCAGGGTGCTACTGCATCAGAGAATGCTACGTCTTTGTCTTCACAAGATTCACCAATGGACGATCCCCTGTTCTTGCATCATGCAGAGAGCCCGAGTACAATTCTTGTCACTCAGCCTTTGATTGGTGGAGAGAACTACTCAGCGTGGGCTCGAGTTGTAAGGAAAGCGTTACTCACCAAGAACAAACTGGGATTTATTGATGGTTCACTCACTTTATCATCTCCAATGGTGTCTACTCCTTTAGCTATTCAAGCTTGGATTAGATGTGACAACATGGTTGGAACTTGGTTAACCAATTCAGTGTCATCAAAACTTCAAGCAAGTATCATATATGAGGACACAGCTTTGGAGATTTGGACTGATTTGAAGAATCAGTTTGCTCAAAGTAATGGACCAAGAATTTACAATCTTTAGAAAGAAATTGCAGATTTACACCAAGGTGAAGTTCCCATAACTGATTTTTTTACTCAATTGAAAGTGCTTTGGGACCAATTGCAAAGTTTAAGTCCATTTCCTTCTTGCACATGTGGAAAATGTGTGTGCAATGTGAATAAAAGGCTTAGTGATCTGCAAGTTAGAGAGTCAGTGATGAAATTTTTAATGGGCTTAAATGATTCTTTTTCACAAGTAAGGTCTCAAGTCTTGCTCATGGATCCTTTGCCCTCTGTTAGTAAAGTTTATGCTTTGTTGATTCAAGAAGAGATGCAGAGATCAGTTCCTAGTCACTTTGGTGTAAAGGTTGATTCAATTGCTCTGGTTGCAAAGATGCAAAACTTCAATGCTAGTAATCCTTCTGGTGGTAATGGTGTCAAGGGCAAGGACAAACCTATTTGTACCCATTGTGGCAAGATTGGCCATATAGCAGACAAGTGCTATAGATTACATGGCTTTCCACCTGGGTTCAAGTTCAAGAATAAGTCTTCAATGGCTCATCAGGTTTCAGCCATTCAATCACAGGAGTTGATGTCTTGTCCAAGTCCCAACAGTTCAACCTTTACTCCAGAGCAATGTCAACAACTTCTTGCATTGATTAATCCTTGTTCTCCCCTTGTATCAGCTGTTCAACGCAAGGATATTCATTGCAAGGATGCTTCTTTTCCTTGTGTTCCTTCTACTTCCACTTTTGCCATGAGAGGTATAGATGTTTCTCATTCTGTTTTTTCTACTAAGATAATTAATAGAAGGGTTTATACATCTGACACTTGGGTTATTGATACTGGAGCAACTGACCACATTGTTTGCTCAGTGAATCTTTTGTCTTCTATTACAGCTATTGCTCAGTCTGTAGTTGAATTGCCCAATGGTGAAACTGCTTCTGTCACACATATTGGAACTATTAATCTTTCTTCTTCCCTTACACTTCATAATGTTTTATGTGTGCCTTCTTTCACTTTTAATCTTCTATCTGTTAACACCATCACAAAATCTCACCCTTGCTATCTTGTTTTTCTATCTGCCTTTTGTTTTATTCAGGACTTTACCTATTGGAGAACGATTGGAGTGGGACAAGCAAGTGATGGTTTATATCTGTTACAATCTGGTAGCACTCAATCTTTAAGCTCTCTTGATGACTTTCTGGCATGTCATAATCTGAGTACAATCTCCAATTCTTTCTCAGCTGCAACTTCAGCCAATACACTTTCTTCTCTTTGGCATAGCAGATTAGGACATCCATCAGATTCTAGGTTACAAGCTTTAGTTCATTTTTTTCCTTTTCTGAAAAATTCTTGTAATAATACTTGTATCATATGTCCTTTGGCTAAACAAAAACATTTGCCATTTCCTTTTAATGACAATCTTAGTACTTTTGCTTTTGATTTGTTGCATATGGATGTTTGGGGTCCATATTCCACTCCTACTTTAGATGGTTACAAGTACTTCTTGACTATTGTTGATGATGCAACTAGGGCTACCTGGATTTACTTAATGAAATCTAAATCTGATGTGAGGACTCTTATTGTTTCTTTCCATACCATGGTTCTTACTCAATTCAATGTCAAAATTAAACAAATAAGGACTGATAATGCTTTAGAATTTCACATGCCAGATTTCTTCGCTTCCAATGGAATTGTCCATCAACACAGTTGTGTTTATACTCCACAACAAAATTATGTTGTGGAGAGAAAACATCAACACCTTCTTTCAGTTGCTAGAGCTTTACAGTTTCAGTCCAATTTGCCTATTTCTTTTTGGGGTGATTGTGTGCTTACTGCTGCATACTTGATCAATAGACTTCCTTCTCCATTGTTAAACAATAAGACTCCCTTTGAACTTCTTTTTCATAAAACCCCATCTTATGATCATTTGAGGGTTTTTGGCTGTGAGTGTTTTGCTTCCACAATTGCCAATACTAGGTCCAAGTTTGACCCTCGATCTAGGAGATGTGTGTTCATTAGCTACCCTTTTAATGTCAAGGGTTATAAGGTTTTTGATTTACATACTCATACTGTTTTCATTAGTAGGGATGTTGTTTTTCATGAATCTGTTTTTCCCTTCCAATCAACTGCTTCATCCTTCAATACTGATCTGCCTATTCCTTTACCTTGCATTACCCCTCTTCCTTTTGATGACCTTTCTTTTTCTTCATCTCATTTAGTTTCTCCATTTGCTTCTTCTATGGATGATACTATTCTTCAATTGCATCATGAGCTTGATGATGATTTTCTGCATGATGTTCCTAATGAACCTCCCGAGCCTCTTCTTGATCCTATTCCTTTAAGAAAGTATTCTAGAGTTCATAAGAAGCCTTCTTATCTTTAAGCTTATCATTGTAACATGGTTACTTCCACTCCCATTGCTGTTGTTCTCCACTCAGGTACATCTCATCCCTTAACCTCCCATCTTTCCTATGCTTCTCTTTCTCCTTCCTTCAGGACCTTTTGTTGTTCTATTTCTTCAATTGTTGAACCTTCCCACTATTATGAGGCAGTTTCTGATCTTAAGTGGCAAGAAGCTATGACTGCTAAAATAGCTGCTTTAGAGGCTAATCACACTTGGACTTTAACTTCCTTACCTCCTAACAAGAAGCCTATAGGCTATAAATGGGTCTATAAAGTTAAGTACAAGTCTGATGGGTCAATTGAGAGATATAAGGCTAGGCTGGTTGCCAAAGGCTTCACTTAGAAGAAGGGGATTGATTACACTGAGACTTTCTCTCCAGTTGCAAAAATGGTCTCCGTTAAGTGTCTTTTGGCTGTGGCAACAGTTTAGGGTTGGTATCTTGGACAGTTGGATGTTAATAATGCGTTCTTGCATGGAGATTTGTCTAAAGAGGTCTATATGGCTCTTCCACCCGGGTTTCATAGCCAGGGGGAGCAAGTGTGTAAGCTGAATAAGTCATTTTATGGTCTCAAGCAAGCCTCAAGATAATGGTTTGCTAAGTTTTCAAGTACCTTGGTTCAAGATTTGGGTTTTGTGCAGTCTAAAGCTGATTATTCTCTCTTCACTAGGCAAACAGGTCAGTCCTTCTTAATTCTTTTGGTCTATGTGGATGATGTGTTATTGGCTAGCAACAATAAAGCAGAAGTAGATGAGTTTTAGGTGTTGTTGAATCAAAAATTCAAACTCAAAGATTTGGGGGATTTGAGGTATTTCCTTGGAATTGAGGTTGCTAGATCAGATCAAGGAATTGCCTTGTGTCAAAGAAAATATGCTCTTGAGGTGTTGAGTGATGTAGGATTCCTAGGATGTAAACCAGACAAGACACCAATGGAACAAAATGTCAAGCTAAGCAAGTATGAGGGTGAAGAACTCAAGGATCCAGGAATGTATAGAAGAATGATTAGAAGGTTGCTTTACTTGACTATTACCAGGCTAGACATTACCTATGCAGTCCATAGGTTAAGTCAATACATGGCCAAGCCAAGAAAGCCTCACCTAGATGCTGTGTATAGAGTTTTACAATACTTGAAGAATGAACCAGGGAAAGGGATATTGTTTTCATCAAAATCAGAACTTTATGTCAAAGGTTTTGCTGATTCAGATTGGGCTTCATGCCCTGACACAAGGAGGTCTATGACAGGTTTTAGTGTGTTCATTGGAGATTCTCTAGTGTCATGGAAGTCAAAGAAGCAATGTACAGTGTCTAGATCATCTGCAGAAGCAGAATATAGAGCTATGGCTGTAGCTACTTGTGAAATTGTTTGGATATTGTATTTCCTTAGAGACATTGGGATTGAACATAAAAAGGAAGCTTTACTATTTTGTGACAGTGCTGCCCTTCATATTGGGTCAAATCCAGTTTTTCATGAGAGGACCAAGCACATTGAGATAGATTGTCATGTAGTGAGGGACAAGATGCTTGAGAAAGTAATCGAGTTAATTCATGTAAGGACACACCGTCAACTTGCTGATTTGCTTACTAAAGCATTAGGATTTAATCAATTCTCTAATCTGGTTTGTAAGATGGGAATGTTAATATCCATTCTGCAGTTTCCCTTGAGGGGGAGTATCAGAAGATGGAGAAGAAGGATGAAGAGCATGAGGAGCAAGGAATGAATCATGTCTTGACAGAAGCAAGACCAAGTGAATCTGCAGAAAGACCAAGTGAATTTGCAGAATTGAAAAACAAAGTAAACGGGTAGTAGCTTAGGAACTAAAACTACATGTAGCTTTGGTTTTAATTAGTAATGAGTTAGTTACTACACGTGAGAAGCTTGGTCATTTTACTGTTCACACGTGTCAAGTGTAGTTAGTTAGTTTTACTTTGTTTCGTATATAAATTGTATAGCTGATTCTTCTAATAATAATTGAGAAGTATTTTCCCAAATTCCTCATGATAGGATCCATAGACAATTCTGGGGGAATAGATGGAACAGATAGCTATCAAGATTATTCTAGCTTGTAAGATTTACACGCATGAATTTTACCTAGTTTGTTGTTTGTTCTTGTTTTGTCATTGCGAATAAGTTAACCACTGTGAGAATACAGCTGATGTGATCTCATATACCATGTGGCAATTACACAAACTTGATGATAGAAGCTTGAAGTTGAGATGCAAACAAATGAAGCTTTGGAATCAATTGCGATTTAAGTACTTCAGAGTTCTACTCAATTTATTATAGCATCAGATATGAGCTGCCAGCAATGAATAACTACAGCACCATGCTGTCCCTCTAGCCTCTCTGATGTGATTAATTTTGAAAATAAATCTACATGTCGTCCAAAATTTATATTTGCAATTTATGATGATGATTTTCCAGTAAGCTTACTGTAAGCATAAGCAAACATGTGGATTGTTTTCCCATTTTAAGATGCAATATGCCAATTATTTATCTTATGGGATGGATTGGATGGTGGATGAGGATCTGTATTTCTCTTTGCCTCGAAGGCAAATATGTAGGGAAATTTCTATTTATACACTTTCTTTGGTTGTGTTGTTTAAACAACAGTTCTAATTGTTTAAATAATACAACACGTATTTTTACAACATTTTTTCACCCACATTTATTTTCACAATATTTTAATAACATTACTAGAATAATATTACCAAACGGACCCTAATACTCTGTAATAAAAAGCTTTGTTGTGGAGCAAGGGAAGTGAGGGTATTGGGTAACTATGTTATCATGTTTAGCATTGACTAAATTTAAAATGACAGTATATCATTAACATCAAAATTAAGTCTTTTTTGGTATTTCTTGTTAAAAAAAGTATTTTTTGGTAATTTGCATCCACAACAAAAAATTTATAGTTTTCAAACTGTAATTTTTACAAGTTTTACCAAATGTTTAATTGTGGCTTTCAAAATGCACATTTTTAAAATACTATTTTTTAAAAATGCAATTTTCAAAACAGTGTATTCAAACAAACCAATAGTCTTCTTTTATTTTGTTTTTTGGATTTGCTTTTCTTAGGACATGTTTAATTTAAATTAATTTGCTTCCTCAAAATATCCTTGAATTGATTTGATATTGAAAGCTCAAATAGTGTAAAACACTATAACTTGTTTAGGCCCCGAATTTTAAACTTACCGCTAAATTACTTTTACTCTACTTATCTAAGTGCGAAACAAGAATAAATGAAGCGCAATAAACCAAAACAACTCTAGTGCATAAATACAAGCGTTACACAATAAATGTAAAGCACAAAAAGTAAGGGAAGAGAGATACAAATATAAGATAACATTGAGACGTGTTATCACAAGGGAAATCGAAGAACTCGACGAAAAATCTCTCGATGACCCTCCAAGTCGAAATGATCCACTAGTGAATAAGTTGGAGGACAAAAATATCAAAAAGACCCTCCTAGCCTAATCTACTCAAAGTACTTAAGCCTTCTAAGTTCTAGCTATCAATAGACTTTTTGGAGTCTTGTCTTCACTAGTTATCCAGATCTTGCAATACCACCCTTGCACTGCCAAGCCTCACCGACTTCTTTTGGCAAATACCAAATGCTTCCTAAACTCCAAAACACTCTTTACACTTTGAATAGTTGTAGGTTGTATTTTGATACAAATCTCATCTCAAAGTATAACAATGAAAGAGGGGAGGAGAAGAGACTACAAAAGAATTCTCATTTAAGGATTAGTAACCCTCTTTAAAATGGTGGGTGTTGTAAAAACCTCTTTAGGATTTTATTCTAAATAGTCTCCTTATAATTTTGTGGATAATAAGAGTATATATAGTATGAGTGGAGTGTATAAGAGTCACACTTAAAATCCCAACCGTCAGTGAATCTTGTGGGTCATCTTGCGACTTGGCTGACTTGCAAGATGAGTCGCAAAACACACTAATTCTTTAGCTTTTAGCATGTGCCCCTCATGTGATTTTCAATTGTCTTGATTATATCTTCACCACTTAAGACTAAACTCATTACAATTAAATCTCACAAAATACAAGGAAATAAATTAATGAAATTACAAAACTTTTTATCATGGAATAAAACCAACATAAATGTTATGTGAAAACTATAACTTTACAGCTACAAATTGGTGACATGACACATAAAACTTCAAAATTGTTCAGTCACACTAATTTCATAGTTGTTCACACAAATGATGTGGTAGCATATTGTGTTGGTGTATAATATACGTAGTGTCGCAATAGGTCGATAAAAATAATGTTTTATCAATCACAACTTATCATCGTTATTAGCTATAAAATATTTTGCGTCTAATACTGCTAATGAAAATTTTGCTTTCAAAGTTACGATTGAAATCTCAAACTAGATACACAAGTGGGAGTGGCACTGCAATGTCCAACATGAGATGTGGTGATGTTGGGTTGTCATTGCCTTGTGGAGTTGCTATCGTGGGTTGATTGGCATTGTTGGATGACCGATTAGCCTCGTTGGACCCCTATTGTGGGATGGGGGCGATGCTGATGACTATGGGTGGCTAATAACTGTAGTGGTTAGGTATGGTCAATTGATATGGTTGCTTGCTTTGTTGAGTTGTGGGTGTTAGGGGAGGGGGGGGGGGGGTGTGGGAAAAAAATATGTAAAACGAATTCTTCTAGTTATTTTAATAAAATGTATAAGAAAATGAGGAGTACAACATAGGATGTATGGAAAAAAATATATAACTATATTAGAAAAAAAAACATAAGCTTGACTCTTTATAACTTTGATTAATTGTCATTTAAGTTCGTTAAATTTAAAAGTTTAACCTTTTTTTTTTTGATCAATTGACAATTTAGTCCACTAAGTTTTAAAATTATGATTTTTTTTTTGGAATAAATAATTTAATTAAAAATGTCTAATTTTTTTTAATCCCATCAAAAGAAGAAGAAGAAGAAGGGGTTTTTAATGTAAAAAATACTATGACACAACATCGTTTTAAGAGAAGTAATAAAAATCTTTTATGGGAGATCAAAGTGATAGAGAGAAACTACTATAAAAAAGAAAACTCAAAAAAGGATGGATTGTATTCGTAATCCTAATTTAGGGAAATTACATTTACACAGGAGAATCAATCCAGCCACGCAGAGTCGAGCGGGAGGACACTTATCATCATCATCATCATCATCTACTATATAGTTTGGCTTTGGCGCCTCTCCTTTCCTTTCCCTACCAACGAAGAAGAAGAAGAAGAAGAAGAAGATGGGTACGATCCCGTTACTTGTGTTCTATCGTGGTGGATCACTACCTCCTCCGATCAATTCTTCTTCTGCAACTTTGATTCTGGTATCTCTCTATCTTTCTGTCCATGAATGATTTTTAATTCACTCTTTAGTCTTTATCCTGGTTCCCCTAAACCCTATTACCTGTTTGTTTGTTTGTTTCCTGAACAATTATTTTATTTTTAATATCTGGGTATTAGATGTTTCAGAAATTAAACCCCAGTAAACCACACAACAACTTTCACTCTGCTAACCCTTACTTGTTATATTTCTGATAGATTCAGTAAAGTTATTGAAGAATAAGCCTTGATATAATTTTCTCTTGGTTTGAGGAAGCTTATTCTCATGAATGAAGACAATTGTATTGGCAGGGAAGGATCACGGTTGCAATTATCTTGGATGTCTAAATAGTCTGAATTTTAACCACAAGGAGTGAGCATATTGATTTGTGTTGTTGCTATACTTCTAAATTTTATTATTTTATTTTATGGGGAGCAACATGAGGGAAGATGTAGTCATTCTTGATTTGAACCAAGAACCTTTTGACCAGCCTCATGTTTCAGAAGTAAGATTAGATTCTATAGTCGATGAACTAGAAACTGCTCACATACGCATTGAAGAGCGTATCAGACAGCTCGAAGCAGTCACCTCTAGAGCTAGGCAGCGTCAGAGATGGCGACAAGCTCAATCTCACCCTCAAGCAGATAACTTCACAGAAGCTATTGTTCAAACTGTAACCAGGCGTCATACTGCAGAGCTTGGTAATACTGCTGGGAAAGCCAAGACTAGTAGACTTGGGAGCACGGATTTGATAGCTAAGGCACTGGGAATTGATTCTGATGAAAAGAAGGCAGCAAGTGGTAGTGGGGGTTTTTACGATTGTAATATTTGCTTTGAAATGGCAAGAGATCCTGTTTTGACCTGTTGTGGTCACTTGTTTTGTTGGCCATGCTTCTCTCAGCTGTCATATGTCGATTTAAATGTAAGGGAATGTCCTGCATGTAGGGGAGAGGTAACAGATACAAGCATCATTCCAATATATGGCAGTGGAAGTAGTGATAGCACCTGCATGTCAGAGTTAAAAGAGACTGGATTCAAGGTTCCTCCTCGGCCCCGTGCAAATAGGATTGACAGTGTGAGGCAGCAGCTAAGGAGTAGAAGAGTATCTTCTCCTATTGAGGAAAGAATTCACAGCATTGTTGGTGTAATGGGAGAGCGAGCTAGGACGCTAGATACCGATGGTCCACACATTGTGCATGAAAGAGTCAATTCCTCAGTTAATGAGAATCAAACTTCTCAGACTGAGAGCAACCAGCACCATCGTTCCCTTCAAGTTTCAAGATTATTATTGCAAGGGGCCGCATCATTTTCTTCACTTTCAACTGCATTAAATACTGCAATGGTTTCTGCTGAACAATTAGTTGAGGAACTTGGGACATATATTCATGGTCGTTATACAAGAGCAAGCCATGATCAGTCTCCAAGTGTTGATAATGGAGATATGTTCTCAAGTGATTCTGCTGTTGTACAACTGGAAAGCCAGACTCCAGATATTGCTGCTGAAATCAATTACACTGTTTACCCTTCTGCTTCATCTTTCAGGGGGAGTGATTTTGATGATCCTGTTGTACACTTGGAAAACCACACAACGGATAATGCTAGCGAAATTAATTTAGTATTACCACTGTCTCCTTCATTTTCCAGAACAAGATCAGGTGTCCCGAGAGTTTCAGGTTTGGACAATGGAGTTTCACGTGCAGCTAGAAGGAGAAGGCTGAGATGATGTAGTGTTTTCCCCAAGGAAATGGATTGAACTGAATCAAGGTTTCTTTTGGAATTGCGTAATATAGTTGTGAATTAATGAAATGTTTTAGGTTTCTTCATTTTTGAATAAATATGTTTGCCAATTCATGTGTTATGCATGGGCCACAATTTAAGCAATCTTCTGTCTGTTTTGTAAGGAGATAGGCAGGCAAATGTGTTAGGTCCTCCTAATGTTCTTGGCTGTTCATAAAAGCACAATGGTGTTTCCATTGTTAAGGATTGGATTTCAGTGGAGGGTATCTGCTGTTGCCCTCCTCCTTTGAGTATGTACAAAACTTACATCTCTGATGGAGTGTTATGGCTTCTTTACCAAAGAGTAATAAGTCATCGTATTTGTAAGTTGTGTAGATGCTTCATTCAATTTGTTAATAATTAAACAATTTTGCCAAGCAATCCTATTCTAATCTTTGTAGCCTATCAAGTGCTAGCTCGGTTTTACTTCGCACCAATAAAAGTATACTACTTAATACAAAAATGAACTTTTACACAAGTTCATTTGCATCACACTCATCATCTTTCAACATGCAATGGGTTTATCGTTGTATGAAATATAATAAAAACATGGGAGCTCATGTTGTAAACTTTTTTTGGAGAGGTTAAGAAAAAGGCCCCCGGGCTAGGCTAAGAAGAAAAAAGACTCAAGTTGGGTAAAGTGAAACCATTCAAACGTGATATTGCGATTGCCAAGGGGATTGGGCCTATCATGTATGTATTTATTATTATTTTTTTAAAAGAGTTTCAATTTATGAGGTTCATTGTTAATGATAGTTCTTTATTATCAGATTAAGACACTAATAAGTTTTTAGTGTAGGAATTGAACTCCAAATTTTTTATTCAACCATCAGAAATTTTACGAATTGTACTAACTGAAACTTACTATATGTATTTATTATGATATAACAATAAATGATTTTACATTTATTATCATTATTATTTAATAAATAAATAAAAGTATTTAGATCCCTTCTAGAATTTGACTATTTTATATTGAATGTATGTGGGGGAAAAAATCAAGAATCTTATTGATATCATGACACTAGTAGTTGTAGTTGAAATGGTTACCAAATTACATTTATTAATTACATCCCAAAAAAAGAAAAATAATTTTAATATTTTTTTTTTTTGAGAATCAAAAGAAATTTTATAAAAATAATTTTAATAATTGATTATTTGAAACAGCAATAATAATAATATAATGATTTGGTGTGTTGGGGCCGGCGTGGCAGAATAAGTAATAATAATATAAAAGAAGTGGAGGCGTTTGTTTGTTTGTTTCCTAAAACAAAAAGCAAAACAACAAGCAGTTGAGGAGTAAGTGGAGTGAAGAGTGGGGATGGGATTGGGTCGGAAAATGGAGTGGGCAGGGCGGGCGAAGCACTTGGGAGGAATCCCAAGAAAGGTGGTGTTGATGGGAGTAGGAGGTTTCGCAAAGATGGTGGCCACTATTTTCAACACTACCTCCGTTCACAACGCTCATACTCTCATTCGTCTTGTTCGCTCCAGACCTCCTGCTCTTCCTCTCCTCACTGTTAGCAATCACATGTCAACGTTCGTTTCTTTTCTTTTCCTCTCCTCTCCTCTCCTCATTATGTTTTTCTTTTCTTTATAATTTATACTAATTAACAACCACACTCACACTCACACTCACACTAACACTAACAATACACAGTTTGGACGATCCTCTTATGTGGGGTTTCAAGGGCTTCCCCACCTCCGACCCTAATTTGGCTCGATGGGTTCTTGCTGCTGACGACATTTGCTTTAAGAATCCCTTCTATTCCTACTTCTTCCGACTTGGTATCTCTCTCTCTCCCTCCCTCTTCTAATTTACGTGTACCTTCTTGCAACTCAATCATATTAATATAGCTATATTTCAACTTCACTTGCTCAAGCTTAAGTTCAAAAAAATAGCTCCTAAGAAGTACAATTATAATTTTCACTGACTTTTCCTCTCAATCAAATAAATTATAGATCAATTCTTGTGCAGGAAAATGCATACCTATAATTAGGGGTGGTGGAATTTATCAAGAACACATGAATGAAGCTCTTGAGCGCTTAGCTGATGGAGAATGGGTATTTATTTTACTTCACATTGTGCCACTTTTACTTCATATACATTAATTGGAAAAAAAAAGCATGCATATATTTTATGTTCAGTTTCTTTTGCAGTTTTACTGTGGCTGTGTGTGCGTGTCCAGATCCTTTCTTTCAATCTCTCTCATGTTTCATCTCCGTGTTCAATGTTCATGCAACTTTGATTATGGTTAATGATTGCTTTAGTTCAGATCATTGAGCGCTAGGCAAAGTGAATCAATTGCTTCTATGATATTATCATAAGAGTAGTTGCCTGGTTTGATGAGCATTGTCCAATGACTCGATGGGGCCCTCTTAGGAGACTCATTAATAGCTTATCAGTTGTGGCTTACCTTATCAAATTGGTGCTGTGTTACAGTTTGAGTTCAAGTTATCATAGATACCAAAATTTTTGGTGGACATTTTTTTTTTTTTTAAAACTTTATTGACTTGCACCTTGATTCAAAATAATCCTTTTATTTTTTTTTTCTTCTGGGTGCGAATTTGAATATTTTATTTTTCCTGTTGGTCAGCTGCATACATTTCCTGAGGGAAAAGTGTCCCAAGAAGATGCACCAATAAGACGATTAAAATGGGGAACCGCTAGTCTCATTGCTCGTGCCCCTGTAACCCCAATAGTTTTGCCAATTTTCCATCATGGCTTTGAAGAGGTAGTTTTCATAGTATTTCCCCACCACCCCCTCTTTTTTCTCACGAGTTACCACTCTTCAATTTATGTATATTTTTCAAGTTCCATTACTTGATTTGGTCCAGTTAGTTAGATTGGGTGGCTGGTAAAACAGTCCCTTGGTTTGTGAGTTTTTGTTTTTGGACTGGTTTATGTACTTGTAGCACATGGCTTTTGGCATTTGAATTTTTTTAATTAATTGAACCTGTTGTCATAAATGATAAATCTATGCGAAGATGATTTCATTTGATTTGCTAATGTCCCAATTATTTGTTGTGGCCAACTTCTCATTTGCTCCTATTATCCAGGTGATGCCTGAGAAATTTTTGTGTGGTAGAAGGCCTCCTTTTCCACTATGTAATAAGAACATTAACATATTTGTTGGTGAGCCGATAGAATTTGACCTCCCGAAAATGAGGCAGACGGCAATATCTCTGTCTCGTAATTTGTCACTTCCACCTGTAGGATGGCCCACGACTTCCCCTCATGGAATGGATGAGGCAGTGCAGAGATGTCTCTATGCTGCGATTTCTGAGCAAATTCAAACTGTAATGGAGAGCTTAAGGAATTTCTCTAAAAGTTTTATGAAGTCAAAGGTGTAAAAGTTTTGCAATTTTAAGAAGGAAAATATCTGGCTTGTGCATTTCTATTCTGAAGCATGTTGAGCAGTAGATAAATTGCATTTTGACCATAAAATTTGTTTCTAACAGTGGAAATTCTTTTCTTTTGGTTGAGGATTTAGTCATTTTTATTTTTATTTTTGATCATAATTAATCATGAATTCCTTTGTTTAATAACGGAGACAATCCTTTTGGGCTTTCTTGTTTTCCATTATGGAAATGCAATATACATCTTTGTAATCACAATAAAGAGTAGATTTGTTAATTTGCAGAACTATAAAATTGGCTTTTCAGAATTGATTTGTCTTCATGTTGAATGGATGAAACCATCATTTTAGTGTTATTTTCATGTAAGACCTGATGTGTGAGGCAGAGAAATAGACCAAAGATGGGTTCATAAACATCATTTTGGACAGCTGGAGTTGAAATTAAAAGAAGTCCCTATTTTCTGCTCCAAGCGGCTTTCAGGTATTCTATTTGATCTCAACATTTCTTCACTTTATTTCTATCTTGGTAGGATCCTTCTCATTTTATGCTGCTTTCTTAGGTGAGGTAGGCAAGTTAGAATAAGAAGCATAAAACTCTCTCCCATTGCCACGAGGCCATTGCTTCCATCAGTTGCTTATTTAGTGCCAAGAGATTCTTGTGGACATAACATTGAATTTTGAGATTAAAGAAGTTCAAAGAATTTCCTGAAATGTTTGTTGGACTGTTTAACAGCAGCTGTTTAAGTTGTTGCCATTTTTGGTCTTTGTGGGATTGGCCTAAAGACAAGGAATGGTAATGATGAAGCAAAATACATTCTGGAAATAGAGATCCCAAAGAACTACTGATTAAAGATACAAGTATTGAAGTTGATTTGGGAGAGGGAGGGAGATATTAAAACAAAATTGGAAGACAAAGCCTGTGGCTTGCACCTGAACTGTCAACTACAATGTTGTTCAATCCATGGGTAGCTCAAGCAAATAATGATGGGCCTTTTGCACTGGACTTTGGGAGTTCCAGGATGATTATTAGGAAATGATTATGAGTGCCATTCTATGGAATAATCATTGTTGTTTTAATAACTTTGAAGACTGTTGCTTGTGATAAGCAACTTCTTTTATTTATTTGCAGTTTCTCAGTTTATATTGAGCAGCTCAAATGATGTCCCAAGAAAGTAAAACAGGTGAAGTAGAAGTACATATTTTATATATCAGGTGGCGGGGGGTCCGACGAGAGAGAGAGAGAGAGAGAGAGAGAGAGAGAGAGAGTTTATGTTTTCCCGACTGAACAGTGAGTAGCATCCATGATAATTAAGTACATAACTTGTTAAGATGTGGCTTGAGGACTTAGGTTCAATCTTATTATAGAGTATTAGCTCATTTAGTTTCTGACAGCTTCCCGTGGAAGAGCATTTGGAAACTGCTTGTCCCCAAAAAGGTGGCTTTTTTCCTTTGGGGAATATCCTTACAGTGGAGAACCTGAGGAAGCAAAACATTATTTTGGTGAGCTGCTGTTGTATGTGCAAGAGGGATGAGGAGATAGTAGACCACTTATTGTTGCATTGCCCTAATGCTATAGATTTATGGGATTTGGCTTTTGCTCTTTTTGGGGTGGAGTGGCTGATGCCTAGAAAGGTTGATCTTCTAGCATGTTGGCAAGGTAGTTTTGGCGTCATTGGAGCTGTGAAATATGGAAACCCATCCCTCAATGTTTGATGTGGTGCATTTGGAGGGAAAGAAATGCAAGGAGCTTTGAAGGATGTGAGCAGTAAACTTTAGAATTAAAAATCAAATTTTTTGAAGACCTGCTTGAATGGATGGTAGCTTCAGGGAAGTTTTCTTTTTCAAATTTATTTGATTTTATCATTCATTTTAATTTTAAAACTCTTGTGACCTTCAGCTAGTATACTTCATGTGTACTAGTTGATTTTTTTTTTTTCGTGTGGCTCAAGGACTCATTTCATTTGCATATTCCAATATGGCTTCAAAAACCAACCGGAAATACAAACTTTCCAACACTAACTGTGAAGCACAGTTCTTGCAGGTGGGATTTTACATAAGTGCCTCTTTTGTTTATGGGGTTGTACATATTCAGGTCTGCTGTGTGCATTCCTCTTATGATCAACTTCAAGAGCACACGCAGATTCTGATACTCAGCATCAAAACTCTTGACTTAGGATTTCAAAATGTGACAGGGAAAAGGGCATATGAAATGAATGAAATAGAGATGGTGTTTATGTGTTAGTGTGTGCTGTTTTTTAGTCCACTCAAGTCTATAATTGAGATTGGATTACGTTAAAACAACAAAAGTACCAGTGTTCTTTGTTCAAAGCAACAATATGTATTTGCTACTTGTTTAGGAAAGTCATGTGAAGGTTTGGGCTTTTGTGGTGCATGGTTGTATTAAGCGGATGATGACAGCCGTGAGCAATCCTTGATCAACCCTTAGAATTTTCCAAATACATTGACATAATTCAATTGATACAAAGCAGATACTTTATAAGATTTTCCTTCTCATTTCTCTTTAATATACAAATTCACTACTTCATTCTCTCTTAAAAAATTCACTCCAATTGCCACAATATGAACAAAAAAAAAAAAAAAAAAAAAAAAAAACACAGATAATAAATAAAAATTACATTCCTGAACGCTCAATCACTCTCTCCAATCCCACCCCACAAAAGCAAAAGCAAGAATGTGCAAGTAATTACACCATCATGTTTAAATACATCCATGTGCTAACTCTAATCCGTTTGTTGTAACAGGAAATGGAAATCAGATCTTTGTCGGAGAATGGGTGGTGGATCCATGTCAGAGAGGCTGATATCACTCAAGGATCGGAACATCTCTTCCATTGAGAATGGTATGCTGAAATTTTTGCAAGCAATGCCATCAGCATTGTTTTTTGGAATTAAAATGGGTAGGAGAGAATTTGTAAAAGTAAATTATTACCTGGAATCAACATCTAGCAAGAAAGAATTATTGGGCATATTAATTGAATCTTCTGCCATCATCATTCTCATTTTGCCAATTACCTGAGATTTTCCAGAATTGTTGCTCACAATTAAAAACTGAGATTCCAATTTGGCATCAATACTAATATGCTTGTCTCTTGTTCTTAAGTTAAGGAATGCAAGGAAATAATCCAAAGTAATCTAAAGTCCCCTGACCACATACTTAGTACGTAGTAATGAAACTCGCGAGAGAGAGCATATGATTTCAAATGATGTTAGAATTATAAAATTTATATTAGTATAACAAAATTTGCAAGAGTACTTACATCTGGAGGCAATCCATGGGTTCCATATTTGTCATCCCAGAACATAGTTCCAATGCGATATATTTGTGGAATGCTCAATATCTATAGAGAATAGGAAAGGCAAGAAAAGCCATTAGCTACGTGTTGTCACTAGTTGAGAAATTAATTTTATCCTCTATTGGATAGCTGAGAAATCTGATTAAAAAATAATGGATTAGAATATACACTTTTAAGCCTTTTCTTGTTTTGGTTTTTAATGTAAATCTCCTACTAATCCATGCAGTAGTATTACTGCAATTAGAGTGTTATCTTTATTTATTTTCATATCAATAGATCCTGACTGAAATGGTTATCAAAGGGAATTTAATAGAAATTCAAGATGCTTTTCATTGTAGCACTAAGTCTGTTACCGGGCAGAGTTCATTTGTGATCTCATCCAAAGATTTCTGAGCTTTCTGATGTAACACCTGCAAAATTTAAGCATATGTAAATAATTCTAAATCTTTAGCTTTAAATAGCTTTATTGGCTAAGTCATCCAGGTTCAAGAAAATCTACCAGAAACCCGACAGCTTGCCTTATGTGTTGGAGTTCATCCCAGGATGATCCGGCAAACTGTAAAAACAACAAAATTGTATAACGTTCTCCTCTGCTTTTTTCAGTCTTGGCAAAAAGTGCAAACAATTTTCATTACCTGATCCGTTGTTTTGAGACACCAATGTTCCAATTCCTGCAAACCTGCCTTTAGATATTCTCCATTGCTAAATGAGCAGCACTCACGACGAAGCAATAGACTGCCAAACCATAAATTTGGTACTTTGATGAGTGGTTTTAAACTGAATTCAATCCCTTTCTGAGACTTCTCTTGTATAGATTGGAGTTGAAACTCTACTCACCTATTAAGGAGCTGTACATTGATGAATGAAAAGACCTGACTAAAGATCTTTTTTGTGATCATTGAAGGTACCTGAAGATCACAATAATCAGATGAATCTGCTAAATTGGAAAAACCAGAAAAAGAACTGGTAGAAGAGTGGATTATGCTTACGTGGTTCCCAGACATTAAACCCAATGTATGATCAAGCTTATTAACAATGCTCTGCCAATGTATGTTTGATGCTTGTTGCTTTGCAACTATATTTGAATGGATACTTTTAGATGACCCTCTTATTGATCTAACCCGTGATGATCTTGGTGCCTGTTTATGATAATTAAGAGTTTAGTTTTGCATGTTGATTTGTTGTCATCTAAATTTTTTGCATACATAAGATGCTTACCTGAATGCACAAGTTAAGGAACTGGCTGATCTCTTTCTTCAAATTGTCACGGATCATCCCATATATTTTCTCAACACATGCAGTTAGATGTTGTTTAAATAGTAGGGCTGGGTACTTAGCTTCCACTTTCAATTGTTCATTCGGTTTTCCCAACATTCCACTGTAGCCGCTTGAAATTCCCGTGCCCAATGAAGATGGACGAAAACCCTGAGATTACATATTTAGAGTTATAAATGTTCATATGAGCTTTGATGTATAAAAGAATTCACTAATGGAAACTTACTTGTGCCATTCTGCCAAATAAGGTGGTTGGGGAGTTTCGGTTACGATGAGAAGCTGAACTGGTTGTATTGCTTGCCTTGAGTGTACTTTGTAAAAGAAACAGAAGGGAAGAAGTTGTTGAAAGCCAATATGCCAAATCAGCAATGTTGTCCTGACCCTTCAAGGATATAACATAGAAAAATTAATTAAACATGTCAAATTAAGCTGATCACTTTATCATAATTTAAAATGCTGAAAGCATGCATTTCAGTATAAGCTTTATAAAAGGTTCAGGATCTCAGGTTCTGTCACTCGCCCCAGAGAATTTGTAATTTTTTTACTTAAATTATATTTATTTATAATTTAGAAGTATGCTACCTCTATGGAAGAACGAATTGTTTGAATAATCCTATCAAATATATTTGTCTTCTCAGCTTCGAAGGATCTCCACTGAAGAAGTGCTTTATAGACAATACAGGCTGCGATAGGTCTATTCTTATCAAATCTTTTATCTTCTATGAGATATTTGAGTAGTACATCATGATTTTCCTGTTCAAATGATGTAAATATGAATTTACTCATTAGTGACCACCCAAACCAAAATAAGTTTTTAGACTTCCACATTTGCAGTGTGTCTGCTTATAATTTCAGCTTTCAATGACATACCTGCTGCCTGTCTGTGAGTGATCTTTGTCTAGTTAGGAGGGGGGCAATAGGTTCTGATTCCTGAAAAAAAGGAATAAATTCATCATATTGGAAATGTATATTCATTAATGATCTATTATTCAAGAAAGTTCATGATACCTTTGTTGTTTGAAGTTCTTCGTCTGTTTGATGTCCATTGTCCAAACACTGCACCATTATCGAAGGATAGTGTCAAATAGTGAAGTAATTTCACGCAAACAACCAAGCCTTAGTGCCAATTTTTTTGGGTTTGGGGTTGGCAGTGAAGTAACTTTACCAAAAAAGGAAAAATGGAAGCACCCTCTTTAACATCCCCTTCTCCTCCCCACAAAAAAGAAAAAGAAAAAGAAAAGGTATTATACCTTGGCTTGTGGCAGTGGCCTCTCAGGCGTAGCTATCTGGTTCACAACTGCCTGGTTTTGAAGCAATTCATTCTCTGACTCCAAACTTGCAATCTTACTCTTGAGGCTGGACCAAAAGTAAAACTTTCAGAAATGTGCCATGTTGAGTATGTTCCAAAAGCTCATTGTGAGCTGAGCCAGTGGCCAAAACAACACATTTTGACAAAGTGGAACAGTAGATAAAATCTTGTAGTTGGTTTATGTCATGGAGTAACTTCTACTGCACTATTGGCTGTATTTATTACTTGTTAAGATCTTGGGTTTGTGAGAGTTGAATATTAATACCTTAGGGAGCCTCTTTCTAGGGCTTAATACAACATGTTGGAACACTGCCTTAACCCAAATGATTAAGTTAGTATGTTAGGCCAGAACAATGTTACATTAACTATTTGCTCTTGGCACTACAATCTGATGTGGGACTTGACCACTTATCAACCTCACATCTCATACACGAATATTCTAACATCACTTAAATGAAATATTCCCTTGGCGAATTCACTTGATAAGGAGCCACATTCAAGAAAAGCTGGGGTTTAAAAATAATTGTTTTGATGATATGTCTAAATGTCCATTGTCTAGTTGTTATTTAAATGTGTATATATTCAACACAGGCACTAGCTGTTCCTGAATTAGATTTATATATGTTTGTCCCCTCTTGTGCAGTGATAAAGAGAAATATGTCAATCACAATTTTCTAATTTAAGTTTACCGATTTCTACAAAATAAAATGAACTCATATCTGGCATTTTCCTTTTCTCACTTGACAAACATCGTAGTTTTGATCTTCTTGAGAGATCAATTGTTCAGATTTTCCTAAAGTTTCTGAAGTTTACTCATGACAAAATAGTAAAAAGGTTATCAAATTGTGTGCTCTTACATTCTTAGTTCTTCAGAGATGTCCTCCTTTGGTGATGCTACCAAAGCCTGTTGGCGTAGAACCTGATTCTCAGATTCAAGGTTTGATAAGTTCAATTCTAATCTGGAATTATAAATACAAGTTAGTAAACCCTAGATTTTGATGATAGACACGTCATCATGACCAATTCTTAGTTGTCTACCTTTCAATAGTCTCTTGAAATAACATTGCTTTTAGCTGTGCTTCTTCTGCCTCTTTTAGCCTTGTTTTGCTCTCTTTTTCAGCTTCGGAATACTTCTCCTCAAATTCCTCAATCTTTTTCTTCAGCTCTCCTATCTCACCCTACACATATTTATGTAAGCCACCTGTCACCATATTTGTTAACTGCAAAATCTGTCCATGAATTTATACAGATGTATGCTCACTTACAAATGCATTGGTATCTCCCATTCTCTAAAACTTTTGTGTTTGATGATTTTTATCTAAAGGTTTTACATTCACTTTTAGTTTTCTCATCCATGGTGCCACTATCCACATATAACTTCGTAAAAACAGATGTAACCTTGTGTGGGGATATCATGCACAAGGGCTTTTGACAGTTAGAAATTCTTTTTCCTTTTCTTTAACTATTCAGGGACTTTTAATTCTGTTAATAGATTATGTTAGAGAGATAACTTTTCTTTCACTGTACTTAATTACGTTTTCATGTATTACTTTGAAAAAAGAGATATCAAGCCTACTTCAGGCATATCTTCGTACATAAAGTGAGCAAATTAATATTTTCTGTTCTTATATAATTATATTCAGATTTTCCTGAATATTTTCTCCTTTGTTATGGTCCAATACTTATGTGACTATGTAGATCATAATTTATTTGTTGCTGTTAATGCTAAAAGAGAGTTTTTGGAAGTTACCTCCAGTTGCTCATTGTGATTTCTTAGTAACTCCAGCTTGGTGTTGTCCACAACTGGAACCTCTTTAATGACTGGTGGAGCTTCTTCAATGGCTAGCTTTGCTGCTTCTTTCTCATGAATGATTGCAGCATGGGCTTCATCCAGTTGCCCTTGCATTTCATGTAAAGCATTTTGTAACTTTGCAATTTCTTGCCCTTTAGCCTCTTCAAGATCAATCTGCAAAACATTGTTTTCTGATGAACCTATAGTGGACCAACTCATTTATGGACTCAGCATCAAATTGACATGTTCCAGTTGATCTGGACTGCTGTAGAATTGATTAGACTGAATATGGTGACAGAAACTTAGAAAATGTGATACAGGGTTTTGTTGAACCAAATCTAGATGAATTAAATT
Organism: Quercus variabilis; assembly: GCA_030445155.1. Lineage (NCBI taxonomy): Eukaryota > Viridiplantae > Streptophyta > Magnoliopsida > Fagales > Fagaceae > Quercus > Quercus variabilis. Next base: position 234,374 of record CP129448.1, on the reverse strand, counting down.
GAAACTACAATTCAAAAGACGTGTTAAAAATGGCTGAGTCTCCCCAGCTAGAACTGTGGATATGGTATGGACAAGAAAGAGTTCAAGAGAAAACAAGATTAAATACCAAAAGAATCAAGATTTGTGGTCTAGTTTTGATGTCGGACTTTCTTGACACCTTTAATAGGTTATTTTAGTTATTATTGAGTCTTAGTATTGAGTGTTTTAGGTTGGGGAGCTTTAGAGCAGTTTCAATTAAGTTTACTAGAATAAGGGCAATTTGGTAGTTTCATATTTTATGGAATGGGCTGTCCTAGAGGCCCATGAGTCTTATTTTATGTTTTGAGTCCTACTCCTATTTGGTTTAGGAGCTATTACATCCTTCTTTTGTTTGTTATTATTATTCCTAGTCATTCTAGGAATATGTTATTTAGAGTCCAAATACATCTAGGAGGGGATTAACAATAGCCTCTATATAAAGGCTTTATTGTATTCAATGTTATTTGAATGGTGATTGATTAATAAAATTCAGCAGCTTATTTAAGTTTCAAGGGTGTGATTGCTTTCTCCTACCTAGCTGTGATTGCTTAGGAAGTCCTAGGTGTGATTGCCTAGTGTTTTATTTATTTTGTTTTCTGTTTATTCTCTGTTTCCACCCCAAAACAGCCATCAATTGTCCTTCTTTTCCAATTTAATACTCTTTAACATCAATCCTTACTTATCAAAAAAAAAAAAAAAAAAAAAAACATCAATCCTTACTCAAAACTCATTAATAGACCTAGTATAGTGCTGAATTCTAAAAGATCCTGCATCAGGATATTTAAAAACTTTCTTTCTTCTTTCTTTCTTTCTTTCTTTATGACAGTCACAAATGTTGAGTTCTCTCCCTCCCCACCCTCCCCCAATTCCCTCTCTCTTCCCCTTCCTACCATCGGCTGTCCCTCATATTCCTTCCCTCCCTCCCTATCCTTTTCTATTTCCACCTCAACTCCCACCTTTTGGATTGCCAACATACAACTTTTGTCCTCCCTCCATCCCTTCTAGTTTTGGCCCACCGTCACACTCCTTTCAACCATCCACATTGCCTAACAAACCTTCTGTGCCTACACCTCCACTGTTACTCGTTATCTCTCTTCCTAAAACTGTTGTCAAGCCAGTTTCAAACCTTTATACCTCTCCATCTTTATCGGATGATGGGGATAGTAAGTCTCCTTTCCGCATTGATGCAAAACTTTTCTCTTTTTCTTTCAATGGTGGGCGACATGATTTGTATGCTATACATGAAAGCAGCTGACATGTAAAGAACACTATTTGGGTAGGATGTAAAGGATTGGAGTGGATCCTTTCTTGTTTTGTTGATATTCGTGATTGGGTTCCGGGAAATCTTTCCATTTGCAAATGTTTCCGGGAAAATAATAAGTTGTTGGAATTTTGTGGGAGGTTGAATAAGGTTGGTATTTTTGTGGTCATAGCTGAATACTATGGTGGGGCTCGCCGAGGGTGTGTTATGATACCAGCAAGCTCCAACCGTGCAGGTTGGTCTCTGTTTCAAAGAGAGTTGATGAATTTTTTCACTGGTGCTAAACTGGGTTCTATGGCAGATGTATCCTCCAAAAATGGTGGTGGTGGAGGTGGTCTTTCTGTTGGTGGTGACCGGAGTGAGAATCTTTTGTCCACTTCTGGTAATCAGCAAAAGATCAGGAATTTTCAAAAATTTGGAGCAATTTTGGGGCAGAACGGGATTCCTGGAGTCCCTATAGGAAATGGTTCTGTTTTAAATGGCAATGTTTCAGTCATAAATGGCAGACCCACGTAGGCTTGTACTTTTAAGTTGACTCTTGCATTTTTGGCTTTGAGAGTGTGTAAGTCTGAGGGCGAGAAACGCACTGTGACTGTTCTGGGTGCAAAGGATGTTAGTTGGCCCAAGGTGTCAAGTGGAGGGCCAGAACTTTTTAATCAATCTGGTGGGCTTGTCAAAGCCCATCCCGTGGATACAACTTTAGCACTTAAGGGTACTTTGGTTAAACCCGGTACATTAAAAGCCTCATTTGATAGTCAGTATTTGTGGGCCAAAGGGGAGAACTCGAGAGGAATATCGGAGTTAGTTTCCGAGTCGTTGGTGCCAGCAGCGGCGTAGGCGAGTTCGTCGGAGGGTTCTGGGTCGCTGATGATGACGGCGGCGCTGGTGAGTGCAACAGAGGGGGTCTGATCTTGGGTTTTTTGGTGTGGAGGTGACAAATCGGAGGTTGAGGGACGTAACCCATTCTCTGATAGCTGGTGTTTTGAGGGTTAGGGTGATGGCGAGGCCTATGGGTCTTGGGTTTGATGCCCAAAACTCTTTTTCTCCTCTGTCATGTCTGGGTAGCGAGGAGGGTCTCTGTTTTGGTAGAAGAGATGACTCCATGGTGGTTTCAGGCGACAAGGGAGTGAAAAGGAGCAATCTGATTGTTGAGGCAGGGTCGCTGAGCCATTTGGATGGAGTTGAGTACTTGAATCCAGCGGTAGAGTCGCGACTTCATGGGGATCATGATTTTGTGGGCTCAGGATCGTTTCTGGCAGTGGGGTGCATGAGATTGGCCCTTTGGAGTGTGTATCATTGTCTCGGTGGGATCCTAAGGCTGCGAAGGATTCGGTGTTGAATAGGGGTGAGGATGAGGGTGCACAGTCTAAATGGGTGTCCAATATGATGTGTAGTTTTTGCAAAATGGTGGGTTTTCCTATTGTAAGGCATGAAGCTCAGTGTGTGGCTTTATTTCGCCTCTTGGAACAAGAATGTCTTGAGGTTGTTAATGAGGGGAGTGGTCAAAGACCTTTTAAACCTGGTCAGAAAGGTCTTAGAGAACTTCGGGGTCTAGTTTCCACTGTAAATTACGATGGTTCTTCTTCTTGTTTTAGAGTTTCGTCGAATAGTTTGGGGGCTATTGGCAGTTATAAATGACTTTAAGGCTTCTTTCTTGGAATGTTAGGGGGTTGAATAATTCCCGAAAGAGAGAGGTTTGTAAGAATCTTCTTAAGGAATGGAGGTGTGATATTGTTTGTCTCCAGTAAACTAAGCTTTCTTCAGTAAACTCTGCTGTCTTGCGAAGCTTATCGGGTAGTCCTTTCAATGATTGGGCTGTTTTGGATGCAGTTCAATCATCTGGGGGGGTTCTGCTGGTCTGGGATAAGCGGGTGGTCGAGAAAATTGATGTGTTGGTTGGTTAGTTTTCAGTTAGTGTTCTTTTTAGGGGTGTTGTGGATGGATTTGAATGGGTTTGTACTGGCACTTATGGTCCAAACATAGACCCTCATAGGACTGTTTTGTGGGAGGAGTTATCATGGGTGCATACTCATTGGAACAAGTCCTGGTTTTTATTTGGTGATTTCAATGTTATTAGATATCCTTGTGAGAGGCTTGGCTGTGACTCTTTTAGCCCAGCCATGTTTGCTTTTTCAAATTTTATAGAAAATAATTTCCTAGTAGATTTACTATTAGAGGGGGCTTCTTTCACTTGGTTTAGGGATTCCAACCCGAAGTCTATGTCCCGTATTGACAGGACGTTGGTCTCTGCAGATTGGGAGGATCATTTTGGAAACTTGTCTCAGAGGGTGCTTCCTCGGGTTATTTTTGATCATTGTCCGATTTTGGTGGAATCTGGTGTTGTGGGGAGGGGGCGCAGTGCTTTTAAGTTTGAGAACATGTGGTTAAAAGTGGAGGGTTTTGTTGAGAAGGTTCAACAATGGTGGATCAGGTATTGCTTTACGGGATCACCTAGCTTTGTTTTGGCTTAGAAATTAAAGGCTCTTAAAGAAGATCTAAAAAAGTGGAATAAGGAGATTTTTGGGGATTTGGCTTTTAAGAAGAAGAGTTTGCTGTCTGAATTATTGGGTTTGGATGCCAAGGAAGATATTCTAGGCCTTTCACATGAGGATCAAGCTCGCCGTACTCAGGTTAAAGGTGAGATTGAAGTTTTAGCTTCCATGGAAGAGACTTTTTGGAGACAAAAGTCCTGAGCTTTGTATGTGAAGGAAAGTGATAACAATACACGCTTCTTTTATAGATTAGCAAATTCTCATAGAAGAGCTAATCATATCAGTAGTGTTTAGGTGGAAGGGGTATTATATGAGGATGAACCTGCTGTGCGGGCTTAGGTGGTCCAATTTTATCAGGAACTTTATATAGAAACGGACACGTGGCATCCAATTGTGGATGGGTTGGATTTTGCTAGTATTGGGGAGGATGATAGGTTGTCCCTTGAGAGGGAGTTCTTGAAAGAAGAAGTCTCCTAGGCATTGGCAGAGATGGAGGGGAATAAAGCCCCTGGTCTGGACGGGTTCACCGTGGCATTTTTTTGTAAATGTTGGAGGGTGTTGGAGGATGATGTGATGGCTGTTTTCAAGCATTTTCATAGGTATTCAGTTTTTGAAAGGTCTCTTAATGCTTCTTTCCTCACTCTTATTCCTAAGAAATCTAATGCTGTCAATATTAAGGATTTTCGTACTATTAGTTTGGTGGGCAGTGTTTACAAGTTGCTGCCTAAGGTGTTGGCGAATAGGCTGAGGGTGGTTTTAGACAATTTGATCTCGGAGACCCAAAATTCCTTTGTTGGTGGAAGACAAATTTTGGACTCAGTGTTAATTGCAAATGAGTGCCTAGACAGTAGATTGAAGTGTCATTCTCCGGGTGTAGTTTGTAAGCTAGATATAGAAAAAGCTTACGATCATGTTAATTGGGATGCCCTACTTTATTTGTTGAATAGGATGGGCTTTGGGTTGAAGTGGAGGGAGTGGATTAAGGCTTGCATTTCTATTGTTCGCTTCTCAGTTCTTATGAATGGTTCCCTGGCAGGCTTTTTTGGAAGCTCTCATGGGTTGAGACAAGGAGATCCTCTGTCCCCTTTTCTTTTCCTCTTGGTTATGGAAGTTTTATCTTGGATCCTTAAGAAAACTAAGGATAGTGGTCTGCTTCATGGTTTTCATGTGGGACTAGTGAACTCTATCGGGATTCGCATATCTCATCTGCTATTTGCAGACGATACTATTCTATTATGTGATGCTTCTAGAGATCAATTTTTGGCTATTAGACTGGCTTTATCTTGCTTCCAAGCCTTTACTGGATTAAAGGTAAATGTGGGGAAGAGTGAGATTGTCCCGGTGGGGGAGGTTGGTAATATTGATGCTTTGGCTAATACTCTCAGTTGTAGGGTGGGTAGCCTGGCTAGTTGGAAGCGTCTATATTTGTCTAAGGGTGGTAGGATTACTCTCTTGAAGAGTACCCTCTCTAGTCTTCCCACATACTATGTATCCTTATTTACCATCCTTGTAGCTGTGGCTGACGGATTGGAGCATATTCAGAGGAAATTCTTGTGGGGATCTTTGGAGGAGTGTTTTAAACATTCTTTGGTGGCTCGGGAGAAGGTGTGTTCACCTCTAGAGATGGGTGGTTTGGGGGTTAGGAAGTTGGGTCACTTTAACCGAGCTCTATTAGGGAAATGGTTATGGAGGTTTGGCCAAGAAGGAACTAGTCTTTGGCGGAGGGTTATTGCCTCCAAATATGGTGAGGATTAGGGGGGGTGGAATACTAAAGATTGCCTCCAAATATGGTGAGGATCAAGGAGGGTGGAATACTAAAGATTGTAGAAGGGCACACGGGTGTGGCCTTTGGCGTGGTATTAATGTCGGTTAGGAGAGGTTCTCCAAACACTTAGCTTTTGTGGTGGGTGATAGTTCCCGTATTCGTTTTTGGCATGATAGGTGGGTTGGGGATTTCACTCTTAAAATGCTCTATTCTTAGTTATTTGCGTGTTCTAGTGACAAGGAAGCTTGTATTTTTGATTTGTTGGAGCATCAGGAGGATGGGAGTAGTAGATGTTGGAATGTGAGATTTTATAGGAATTTTCATAAGATGGAATTTGAGGCTGCCTTCTCTTTCCTAGAACTCATTCAGTCTCAGATCCCATGAGGTTTTGGGTGGGATAGACCCCATTGGTATCTTAATAGGAATGGTGAGTTTGACACTCGGTCCTTTTATCATAAGATCAAGGGTACATCTCCTTCCTACTTCCCTTGGAAGGGGATTTGGAAAGTCAAGGTGCCTAAGAGGGTGGCTTTCTTCTTGTGGACCGCAGCACATGGCCGGATCCTTACCTTGGATAATATCCGGGGCCTCCTTTTGGTGAATAGGTGCTGTATGTGCTGCTGTTTTGTGGAATCTGTGGACCATCTTCTCATTCACTATCCGGTAGCTTATGCTTTGTGGGTGCAAATGTTACAAGCTTTTGGAATTCAATAGGTTATGCCAGGTTCTGTGGTGAGTTTGGTGTCTTGTTGGAGTAATTGGTTGGGAAAATATACTTCGGACATATGGAATATGATTCCTGGTTGTTTGATGTTGCTTGTTTGGTTGGAAAGAAACCAGCGCTCTTTTGAGAGTCTGGAGAGTACACTTGATCAGTTACAGGCACTCAGCCGAAATACTCTTTTTGAATGGGCTAAATGCTGGGGTTATTCAAATTGTTCTTCTGCTTTGGAGTTCTTTTCTACCCTTAGTAGTGCCCCTTAAGTTGCTTCTCTTATTCTGTTTTTAGTTGTTTTTGTTTGCTGTTTTTTGTGTTCACCATCATGAACACCGGTAATGGCTGTTTGTGTTTTTCTTGTTGAATAAAAGTCTTATTACTTAAAAAAAAAAAAAAAAAAAACTAGTTAGCATATGCTTTAAATCAAATGCCATTTGTTTTATTTGTTTTTTTCATCAAATGGTGGTAGTAAGCTATAAAAATGGGGAAGAGGTATTGCCTAGCTACAAAGGATGGTAGTAGGTCAAAATCTATTCACATTGCTTTAATGATATACTTTTTGACTTTGTGTAATTGGACTTGCGCCAACCTATTCACATATTTGTAGTTGATGGAGATATATACCCTTAAGTGTTTTTCAAATTCAAGTCGCCATGTTAGCTCTTCAACACGCTTCTCCAACTTGTCCTTAGCCTCCTTAAGTGCCCCTGTTTCTCTTGCAGCCTGCATCAGAGAGTTTCTTGTTTTTACTATGCACATAATTTAGATAAATCTAGTCTTAGAGAATAAATCAAGCCAAGAATTGGAGAGAAGTGCCAGGATATGCTTATATGAGAAGTAAAGCTCACCATCCTAAGTTTTCTAAGCTCCTTCCTTGCAACCCTTGCTCTCCAAAGACATTGAAGTGTAAGATTTGCCTTCTTCTGCTGTTTATAAGCTGATAGAGCTTGAAATCTTCTCCATTGAGTCTGTCATAAGAATGAGTAATAGCATAATCAATAATATTACTCTAAGGTTGTTGATTGATGAATGATTCAATGTTGGAATATAAACCTTTCTCAGATGGCTTGAATTATAATCCATCTATATTATGTGACAAATGACAAAATTTATCACGCATGTAATAGAAGTAGTAAAAAGGACATGGAAGGGAGTAACAAAGAGTATGCTTTGGGATAGAATAGAAGGGGAGAGAAAAATACATGTGTCCAACCAATTAATCTTTTGAGGATCTTTAGTCGACTCCAAAGGTTTTTTTTTGGATAAGTAAGAATGTTATATATACGAAAGGCTACTCTATGCATGAAGAACATAGAGCAAACCTAGAAAATACAAGAAGAAGAAAACAAAGAAAAAACAAAAAGGAAAACCAATCAACATATTAATTACAAAGAGAAAGAGAGCTAAGGAAAGAAGGGAGAGAATCACTAGTTGTGAGTCCCCATGCCCGAGACCAATAAAATAGAGTCTCATTAAAAGAAGCAAGCATTTAATCACCGGAACTATCCAAATCCTCAGAAGTCCGTTGATTCCATTCATTCCAATTACACCAAAGGATGCACAACGGAACTAAATTCCAAATTTGAGACAAGTGCTTCCCCAACCAATTCCACCAGCCAAAAAGCAAATCTGTGATTGATCTAGGTATAACCCAAGACAAGCCAAAAGTTATAAAGACAAAGCTCCATAACCGATAAGCCATCACAATGAAGAAGTCAGTGGTCTACCGTCTCTCCACAATGTCGGCACATAATACACCAGTCCACAAAAACCAATCTCCTCAATCTCAGGTTATCACCCGTTAGGATCTTATTCCAAGCTACACACCAAACAAAAAAGGAAACTCGCCTAGGGGCCTTTGCTTTTCATATAGCTTTCCAAGGAAAGACAATTGAGGGAAAATCCCTTAATTTGTTATAATATGACCGAATGTCAAAATTCCCATTAGGCTTCAACTTTTATCGCATCCGGTCTCCCACATCCATAGGAGTATTAGCTCCCAATATATGAAGAAAATGCAGCCCTTCATCCATCTTCCAATCATTAAATTCTCGAATAAAACGAACATCCCAAATTCTTTTATCCTCCGCCCCCTGCCTTAACAAAGAAACTTCTACAGATACCTCCTTATCAATGGCAATAACATACAGTCTTGTGAAAGCCAATTGAAAAGGTTGATCCCCATACCATCCATCCTGCCAAAACCTCACTCTATTCCCCAACCCAACAAAACTGACAATTTTTGCTAAAATCCTCCCATCCCATGTGGATACCTCTCCGCAAACCACACCCATGAACTCCTCTACCCAGCTTTGAGGTCCATCCCACCACCCCCCCCAAAACACACACATTCTTCTCCATATTTTGAAGCTGCCACCCTCCTCCATTATTGATTCTCTTCCTTCCCAAACTGCCATAACCATTTCCCCAATAAGGCCTTATTAAAAGTAGTTGACTCCAAAGTTTTGGGGTTAAGGCTTTGTTGTTGCATGTAATAGGGGATCTGAATCTAGTTTGTATGAATTGGTATTTTCACAATTGCTTTTATTCGTTCGAATCTTGAATTTTTTCCTTTTGTATTTCTAAAAAACTTTCTTAAATGAAGACTCCAAAGATTGCTCTTGGACCACTTCCCAATCCTTGTAGAAGGGGGGAATTTTCAGAGGGATAGTAGGCCATTCCGGTTTGAGAACATGTGGTTAAAGGCAGATGGTTTTGTGGACAAAGTGAGATCTTGGTGGGAAGCCTACACATTTCAAGGTTCTCCAAGCTTTCGGATTGCAAGCAAACTGAAAGCTTTGAAGCTGGATTTATAGAAATGGAATGAGGAGGAATTTAGGAATGTGGAAAGTAGGATGCGCAAGTTGTGGAAAGATCTAAATGATTTAGATTTAATTGCAAATTGCCGTCCTCTAATAGATGAGGAGATATTGGAGAAGGATTGGCTTCGCAGTAAGCTTGAAAAGGTTACCCTTGTGGAAGAAATTTGTTGGAGATAGAAATCTAAGGCGCTTTGGATTCGAGGAGATAGAAACTCTAAGTTTTTCCATAGAACTGCAAATTATCATAGAAGATATAACACCATCAACAATTTGGTGGTGGAGGGTGAATTGACATCGAATCCAAGTTCCATAGCTACTTGCATTTTCCTCTTTTACAAACAGTTATATTCTGAGAATGAAGGGCAAAGACCACTCCCTGATGACGTGGAATTTTCTAGGATTTTCGGAGAGGATGCAGCCTGGTTGGATAGACCCTTTGAAGAAGAGGAAGTCTGTGGTGTTGTCAAAGATTGCAATGGTGACAAATCTCCGAGGCCAGATGGTTTCTTAATGGCTTTCTTTCAGTCTTGTTGGGATTTTTTAAGGCAGGAAATTATGGAGCTCTTTGGCAACTTCCACTCCCAGGCTGTTTTTGAGAAAAGCCTTTATGCCACCTTGCTCTTATTCCAAAGAAGGTCAATGCTAAATGCTGTTAGCGTGAGAGACTTTAGACCTACTAGCCTTGTGGGTGGCATTTATAAGATCCTATCCAAGGTGCTAACTAATAGGCTAAAAAGGGTTATTTTGGGGATTATTTCTGAAACCCAAAATGCCTTTGTGCTGGATAGGCAAATCTTGGACTCGGTTTTAATTGCTAATGAATGCTTGGATAGTAGACTGAAGGTAGGAGTTCTAGGTGTTTTATGTAAATTGGATGTGGAGAAAGCATTTGATCATGTAAGTTGGGATTTTCTCATGTATATGCTACAATGATGTGGGTTCTCTAAGCAGTGGAGGAAGTGGATTTTATTTTGCATTTCCACAGTGAAATTTTCCATTTTGATCAATGATAGCCCTAAAGATTTCTTTGGGAGTTTTAGGGGACTATGTCAAGGTGATCCACTATCTTTGCTTTTATTTGTTATTGTGATGGAAGCTTTAAGTCGGCTATTAGATGGGGCTGTTCTGGCTGGTCATATCTTCGGATTCACTGTGGGTCCTAGATCTCTTACCCCCTTAATGGTGACTCATCTCTTTTTTGCAGACGATACCCTAATTTTTTGTGATGCTTTACCTACTCAGATTGGCATATTGAGAGACATTTTAGCATCATTTAAGGCTTTGTCAGGGCTGCATATTAATTTGGCTAAATCAGAATTGGTTCTGGTAGGTGATGTGTTAAATATGGATGAGTTGGTGGCCATTTTAGGGTGGAGGCAGTCCTCACTGCCAATGACTTATTTAGAACTTCTGGTGGGAGCTAAATTTAAGGATAGGACAATTTGGAACCCTATTCTTGAAAAAATGCAGAGAAGATTGGCAAGCTGGAAGCGTTTGTATCTATCAAAAGGTGGTAAGGTTACTTTACTTAAAAACACTCTCTCAACTTTGCTTACTTATTACCTATCTCTCTTTCCTATTCCGGTGGATGTTGCAAATCGCATTGAGAACCTCCAGCGGGATTTTTATGGGGTGGTATTGATGAGTCCCACAAATTCAATCTGGTTAATTGGGCTTAGGTGTGTAGCCCCTTGAAGTCTGGTGGATTGGGTGTGCGGAATTTGAGAAAATTTAACCAAGCTTTGCTTGGTAAATGGTGGTGGAGGTATGGCATAGAGACAAACCACCTTTGGCGGCAGGTTATTGAGATCAAGTATGGGAGTATTTGGGGCGGGTGGTATACAAAAGAAGTAACGGCTGCTTATGGTGTTAGTCTGTGGAGAGCTATAAGACAAGGCTGGCCAGCTTTCTCTAAATCCATCATATTCAAAGTTGGGCAATGGTAGTAGAATTAAACTTTGGCATCACTTGTGGTGTGGGGGCTGTATTCTTCGGGAGGCATTTCTAGAACTTTATAGCTTTAGCTGTAACAAGGATTCCTATCTGTTATGTCTTTTCCTAATCAGCAACTACTTTGGGATCTTCGATTCTATAGAGAGCCCCAAGATTGGGAGATGGAACAATTTGATATTTTTTGGAATCTTATACTGGTGAGGGAAAAGACAAACTTTGCTAGAAGTTGACAAAGAATAAGGGCTTTAAGGTTAGTGAGTTCTATTTATCCCTCTTCTCGACCTCTGGCAACCTCTTACCGTGGAAATCTGTGTGGTGCTCAAACATCCCCACTAGAGTTGCTTTCTTTTATTGGATTGCTGCCTTAGGCAAGATTTTGACCCTTGATAGATTGTGGAATAAGGGTGTACCTGTCATGGATTGGTGTTATATGTGTAAAAGAAGTGGAGAGTCGGTAAATCATTTTCTTCTTCATTGTCCCATTGCTTTTGAGCTATGGTCTATGGTTTGGAGCATTTTTGGTGTGATTTGGGTGATGCCTCAAAGTGTTGCAGATTTATTTGCTTCTTGGCAGGGTCCATGTGGTAGACAGCGCAATATAGACCTATGGTGGGCTGTCCCACATTGTGTGTTATGGTGTCTTTGACGAGAAAGGAATAGTAGATGCTTTGAGGGGAAGGAACGGTCGATTCATGAGCTTAAATCTCTCCTCCTCCACTCTTTATTTACTTGGTGTTCTGTTTTCAGTTCTTTTTCTTGTTATGCTTGATCATTGTAATTTCCGTTCTTGATGTAATCCTTTCCATGTACACTCCTAGTGTACTTGGAGCTTTTGATTTATGAAATATCGTTATTTATTAAAAAAGAAAAAAAAAGAAAAAAAAGAAGTATCATCAAATATTAAATTTCATTTCTTGTTCCAACAATATCCTTGATTATGAATTTTTTAGATGCAATATAATTTCCAATCTTAACATTTTCTATATGCAGCCCTGCATTTTATGTTTTAGTGATTTATGAGTTACCTGGATGATGGTTGCAGCCTTTGTTCTTCTTTTGTATCTGTATTCATTTCGAGCTGCCATTGCTCGTAACCCAGTTTGAATAACAATTGCTGACGCTAGTAATTTTGTGTAAAATTTTCTTGCAGTGTGAGCACGAACATGTTTTTGTATGCGGATTGAAGCAGCTACCTTTCTCATCTGTTCATACAGCTTACGTGCTAGTTGGGCTGCATATGGAAGAGGCAAGAGAAACTGTCACATTTACATTTATTTTTCAGCAATAACTGTCAAAGTTGGTAGTTTCTCAAAATAGATTAGGAATCAATTGTTTCAAAAGCTTAAACCAGAAATGTATATCAAGCTCAAACAACCAAAAGGGAAAAGGGCTCTGAAATGGTGATAGTCAGGTTATTGAAATTGCCAAAAGTTTAAATTTCCTGGAAGATGGCCAACACTGTATATCTAGTTCAGGCATGACAACAAAGTAAGCAAGACCTTTCTATAGGTTCAAACTGAAATCCAATTCACCAACCTGATGATGGAGTACAAGAGAATAAACAGATATGGGTTGAGGGGTTGATAAATCTAACCCAAATACCTAATTACACACTGCTAAATGAAGCAGCCTACATTTTGTCTATTATAGGAGGGTGAACCAATCTGGTTTGGTAGTTCTAACAGACACTTCCTGATTTATGTGCTATGATGCAACATGGAATAACATAGGAAAAAGAGTATAACCTCTCCAAAGTTTCTGTACATTGACAGTAGCCCATCGCAGCATGATGAAGTCTTTTCTGGTCAGATGTGTTCGAATTTGCCTTTGGATGCGTCTGGCTGCATTAGCCAAGACTTCAGTTCTCCGCGCATCTAATTCAGCCATCTGCCCAGCTCTAAGAAACACCTTTGTTTTCCCAATCTGAAATACAGGATGAGGGAGGCAACTATCAGAATACATAATGAAAATTTTCTTGAGAAATTTGTGCACAATGATCCTAACTATTGTCATGTCATATAGGTAGGTCCAAGTGTAGAGTGACCTGATAGCCCTTCAAGCCCATTCTGTCACAGATGGCAATACAGGCTGATTTTTCGTCAGATCTGCATAGAAGAAAGCAGTGGATTATCAAATTTGAAACTACACGGTCAAAATCATATTGCTAAATTCATCTAAAATGAAATTATATCAATGGTATTTATATCCAAAATATCTGCCTGATTGCATGTGAGTATTTGCTAAGGTATGTATTTGTTAATTAGAGCATGCAGCTCAATAGGGAAACTGTAGCCTTCAACCTTGAGGTCCTGGCTTCCTTCCTATCCTATAGAATAAAGATGTGAAACAAAATCGGAAGATAAATATTTTACTTTCTAAGTTTAGAAGTTTATACCCATCAAGAACATCTGGAGCTAGCATTCCAAAACGGTCGAGGAACTCATCAAATGATCTTTTTGTTGGATACCCAGCACAACTTATCCTAATAGCCTCTAATACACCCTGCAACAATACCATTTGAAGGAACATTATCAACCAGTGCAACATATGATAGTTTCTGGGAAATGTGATTTATTCTGTGGGGTAGAAGAGGAATTTTAGTTACCCCGCATCTTAACTGGTTTAAGACATTGAAGTTTTCAAAGATTCCAGGCTTCAAAACTGTGTTGGGCTTTACACATCTGATGTAATGTGGTTCTGTTGTGTTCAGTGTCTCCATCAAAGCTTGTAGTTGTTGCTGGTTGTTGAAGTTTGAGTCAAGAGTAAGTCAGGGTCTCAGGGTTTACAAGATCTGATAATGCTACTATGGAAAAGGGCTTACCTTGAAGCGGGTACCAATGGAAGAGAATTTAGATTGCTTTGATGTCTCATCAGGTAGCGGAGGGAAAAGATTAGCGACGAATGGGCACTTGGATGCATCTAGTAGTGCTTGGTGTTCTGCTACAACATAATCCTTGTTTTTATCAAGAAATTGGTCTGCTTGGTATGTGACCTGTAGAGCATAAGGCTTTACAATGAGAAACCAAATTTTATTGTCTTTAGCTGGATGGTTGTGGAAATGAAAAGTTCACTTACATCTCCTGCATAATGGTTGATTGTGAAGTCTGTTCGGGCAAGTTTTGGCTTGCTGAAGCGCTTGTGTCCTTTATATGTCTGATACATCTTTTGTGCAAATGTTTCATGGGTTGCCTTGGGAAACATACTGCAGCAGAAGTGAACTTGTCTGTATCCTTGTTTCCAATATTGATGTATTATCTCTCTCTTATTTTCTTTGTTTTTCAATGTTTTATTCGTTCTGCTATTTTTTCTTCTATTTTGGTGTCAGGAGACAATGTCTCCTTTTACCTAAGGTAGCATGTGCCATTGGTGCAAGGTTTAGAACCTGCTTAATTACTTTATAACTCATAAGTAGGTGACTTTCATCTGTTTCTAGATTCAGATATTCATGATATTGCATGTAGAAAAAATGCGTACCAGGCTTCATCAAGAAGAGCAATTATACCCCCGGGTTTCTGTAAGGATATATAATCAATATTTCATGTTCCATATAATAGATATAAATTGTGTTAGTTGGACATACATTGGTCTTTGTGAGTTGGTACCTTCTCAATAAGATCCAAAACATCCTGGTTGTCTATGAATTCTACGTAACTCCAATTTATTTCCTCTTTTGTGTACTCTTCTTGCTCCATTTTGAATACATGCTGTTAAGAAAGATGCCTGTTAGTATAAAATTACTTTAGTATAATGATGCTCAAACTGTACCTATAATGTCATTCTAACCTGATTAAAATGTTGTTGCAACTTCTCATTTGTGAGGTTGATACATAGCTGCTCAAAACTACCAAAAGGAATGTTCAATATATCTTTCTGTAGATTGTAAAGATGTTTTTCTGTTGATTATGTACCTGTTGATCTTGAAGCTTTCAAAGCCATAAATATCTAGGACTCCAATTAAGCTCACCGCATTGGGATCTTGGCCAATTGAACTGTTTATCTTATCCACAATCCTGCCATAGTTCAAGAATTTACTCAGTTTAATTCAGTCCTTGTCCAGTCAAATAAAATCTGTTTCTGAACAAATTAAAAATCAAATTGCTTTTGGTTCTGAGACAGTCATGATTGCCTATTTGTTGAGCTGGTATCAGGTTTCCTATGTAACTTTGCTTCACTTTGAACTTGGCAGTGTTGACATGTTTAAATTTTCATGTTGGAGTATTATTGCTTATTGCCTGGATGACATCACTAATTGCTATTGACAGATTAATTAAGGTGTTAAGAGTCTAGTTTGCTTACCAATCAAACAATCTGGAGTATACAGTCTTTGCCAAGGCGTCACGGCTTAGGGCAGCTTGGCCTGGGTCCAGTGGTTTTGTAATGTTACCATCAGGAGTCACTATGACACGCTTACAAAGTGAGTCTTCTAGCATCTTCGCGTCAGACCTGAAAAAGCATACAGGAGGCCATGGAGAGGCATCATTAGAATGTGTGTGTGTGTTTGTGTATCTATATATATTTTAAGGTGGTCCAAATAGATCAGAGTTCTAACATGAGGAGCTCTGCGGCAGTTTGAAGATGGAATTTTGATTTCTCATCTTTCAGTTTCGAAGAATCAACTTCATTCCCTTTTATGAAGTCAATGTTTCC
The DNA here is from genome assembly GCA_030445155.1 of Quercus variabilis. Lineage (NCBI taxonomy): Eukaryota > Viridiplantae > Streptophyta > Magnoliopsida > Fagales > Fagaceae > Quercus > Quercus variabilis. The sequence continues at coordinate 218,698 of CP129448.1, read as the reverse complement.
AAGATGTAGAATTGCAGCCACCACACGGAATATAGCATCCTACGGATAGCACCATCTCTGTTAATTTTATTAATGGACAAAGGAAATCTTCAATTTATTAACATTGAAAGGCTCAACACCTGCTCATCCGGGCTGATCCCCACAATATCCATGGCATTTCTCGTCTCCAAATATTCTCTCGCATCATCTACATTTGCTACTTCATAACAATTTGACTGATTAAGATAATGGAATGTTCTTGGGTCCCCTAGCTTGAATTTCTTAACATCCTGTAAGGCGACAATATAGTTCAGCTAAATGTTTGTTAGGCCTGACTTGGTTGCTGAGTAGGAAAATGTACGGAGGTCACCTCTGGTGGTGCTGCACAGAGCATGTAGAAACAATGATAGTTTCTCTCTGGATCAGAGGCTTGGCACACACGTGACCTCTCAAGAAGATATGTACGAATTGCAGCACCAGATATCTTTCCGTGCTTATCAAATTGAATCTCAACAAATTTACCAAAACGACTGGTAAAACCACAGATTATTGTAAGTTGAACCAGAAAAAATTATTCTAAAAAAGTTCTAAAAAATGTCTCTGTAATAGAAGAAAGAGTGTCAAAGTATATCACCTTGAATTATTGTTTTTCACAGTTTTGGCATTGCCAAAAGCTTCCAGGACTGGGTTGGACTGAAGATGCGGAAAAATTACTGTTTAATTATCAATTGGAAATAGTTAATATACAAACAGAAGTTCAAACTCACCTCCAAAACCTGTTGTTCTACTGTTCTTCCATCTGTAACAGATCTGCCCCCCATGAACGCAAGGTATCTCATGAGCATTTTTGTTGTCTCTGTTTTACCAGCACCGCTCTCTCCACTTACCAAAATGGATTGGCTTCCCTGTTCATTTATCATTGCCCTAATATGTGAAATCAATGAGTCAATTCTACTTCTTTGAAGATAAGAACAATACTTGCCTCAAAAAAAAGAAAAAAAAGAAAAAAAAAAAGAAGGATAAGAACAATACTCTGGTTGAGCCAAAGCCAGTTTGTACACTCTTTATATACCTGTAACAAGTGTCTGCAACAGCAAAAAGGTGCGGACTTAGCTCTCCAAAGGCAGCTCCGTTATACTGCTCCATCATGTGGATGTCATACAAGTGTGGCAGTCTCCGAAAAGGATTCACCGCAATTAGAATGTTCCCAGTGTAAGTCTGTTTATTTCATCATTACTTGTCAGATTTCTTATATCTTTCATTACAAAATAACTTCACTGCAGTGGTGTTGGGTAGGTGGTAGTTACTCACATATATCTCATTGAGGGAAAATCGACAAGCAAGGTTATATAGGACTCCTGGCTCATGGAGGTAAGCTAACTTGGTCATGTCATCCACCCCTGCTGGTGGTGCTTCTGTGTCTTTTGGATATATACTAGAAATGTCTGCTATTATCTGAAATTGAGGCAAATGCCTATGTTTAGTTTATATATCATGCATGCCTGTTTGGCTAATGAGCTCTGGCTCAATTGGCACCTCCTTGCCTTGCAAGTGCTTGATGGAGGGTGAGATCATGAGTTCAAGATCCACTTGGTGCGTGTATAATTTACGCAAAAAAGAAAATCATGCAAGGCTGTTTGAGATGTCAATAATTTAAACTTCATAAGACCTATCATCATCTACAGAAATCCTCATTGATTCTCCCAAATAAAATTTTAGTGGCAGATGGATTTTTAAGTTAAATAGTCATCTTGACAGTCCAACTAAATTATAAATTCAGTTTTAAGTTAAGAAAACAAGTTTGTGCCTAACGACCCCTCCTTTGAGTTTTCTCCAGTGCAACAGGAATAGTTATTAGAGGCTCATCGGTTCTTATAGAAATCCTGTTTATTGTTTCTTAAATCATGCATGCTTTACAATAAACCTTACTACCATAAATTTATGTGGTGATGGGTTGTTTTATAGATCTTCTACCTTTTATGTTTTTATTTAAAAGTTTGTCTCCTGGTGTTAATTTTTTTTTACTTTTTCACAATTAGTAAAATACATGTGACTAATCCTAACTAAGCTATAGAGGATCCAATAAGCTTTGTTGTCATTTCCAGTAAAGTTATACAAAGTGCCTACAGAGGAGCCCTATGAGGTTATGTATACGGTTTGAAAGTGCATGTTATATTAACATGAAGAGTATGGAAGGATGGACAAAAATCTGTATTGCTAGATGATAAAAGTGAATAAAGAAATAAATAAATGAAGGGGTTTTACGAATTCCAGAAATATGGGAGGTGGCAGAAGCATACAGTTTTGCCGCTAGTGGCAATAATTGTGGCATCTCTGCCATTGATTTCTTGGACGTCACCATCGACCCATGCATCCTCAGGATCCTCCGCCCACACATGTGAGCCAACAATGATGTTCACTGGGCTTCCCTGGATCACCGTCCATATAAGAGCAAGAAAAGTTAACTAACATCTTGTAGGGAAAAAAGTCAGTAAATTAAAACTGAAGGAAAACCATGATCCGGAAGCTTACCATTGCTAAAAGTCTATATGATCATCAAAATTCAAAAGGAGAGTGAACATAGGCAGATGAGTGTGTGTGTGTGAGAGAGAGAGAGAGAGAGAGAGAGAGAGAGAGAGAGAGAGAGAGCGTTTTGGAGGATGATGGTGTTGTTCTTTAAGGAATGATATTGCAACACCTGAAAGTAGAAAAGAATGTTAAAAAGGAATTCAAAAGCAGAGGAAATGCCAGTGGTGTAACTCAAAAAGCAAAAGGCAGAGTAGCCAGCTACACCTCACCTCCCCCCCTCCCTCCCTTACTCAATCCTTGTCAAGCTGTCAACTTTTCTGCTCATTCCACATAGGATGCTGACTTGGCACTCAGAGAGGCTCTTAGAACCATTAAACTGTATCATTGAAATATATAGTATTAGTAGCTGGGTCAGTTGTGTACTGGTCTGTGTACCTACAATCCATTGCTTAAGCCATACGAAGAAGAAAGAGGCTTTGGAGCTGGCCTGGTACAGTGAGTAAATAAATGCTTATTGTATGCATCAATCGCTTTGCTGTGGCTCTGCTTATTGTATGCATCAACACCAAAATGGCTGTACCAATTTTGCCCATATCACGGTGTTGTGCATAGGAGTTTTTAAATAGCAGCATTATTTTGATTAAAATTTTGGCACATAAAAATAAAGAGTCATCTTCTTTTGAATGGTCATTGCTTTACTTTGTATTAAATCAAGGAGTGGGATTAAAGATGGCTAGTTATTATTATTAGCTTTAGCTGGTTGTACAAACACGACTAAAAACAAAGTCTCATTGAATGTTAAAAAGGCCCCATGTCGAGCGCTTTTGGTTTTGTGTTTCCGAGAGGCCTAAGGTAGAGAGTAGGAGGCTCCAAATCCAACACCAATAATAGGAAATAAATTTTAGATATGTGTGTATATGGGGGGATGCACTTTCATTTAGATCTAAGGCTATTCTAGTGATTCTTATCTTAAATTAAAACTCAATGGGAGGGACACATAATAGAAGAAATGGCAAATGCATACTATAGTCTATAATTAAATTAGGGACCCAACATTTCCCTACCTCGGCTTTTTGAATACCTCTTCCCACCACCCACCAAACCCTGATGTGGCCTTGTGGGCCTTATTCTGGAGGGGCGGTGGAGAATGGACTAGTGGAGGAGAAGGTTATGAAGTAGAATTGGAATTTCCTTTTATTGGACGGCTGAAGCCGGTGCCGGAATTTGGCCAATGGCCGTTCACATGGGAAAAAAGGTACTCTGTCGTGGGACCATGGAAACAATTAAAAAAAAAAAAAAGCTAACACTAGGGTAACATGGCTTTCCAACCAAGCTCTCTCTATTACTTGTCAGTTTTTTTTTCTTAATAATAATTATTTGCTTATGTCTAGTATCATTAATCATCATTACTTATACCAGCTATTTTAATAATATAAGAGTCAGGAGGAGCTCAGGGCAGAACCAGCTTGTGAGTTGTGAAACTCGTATATTATACTAGAAATTTTAATAATACAATATACGTGTTTTATTGAGCACCAAGTCCTATATATATATATATATATAAAGAAGCTCTGGATCGACCTTAACCTTCTCTTTTCTACTAATTTGATAGTTAATTGATTAATTATATAAATAGTAAAATAATTAGATTTAGAATTTGTATACTAAAAATCAAACTTTAATGTTTCTACACAATGTCGTGTGGTATTAAATTATTTTATTTATTTTACGTGAAAAGCACTTTTTAGTCCCTACAGTTTCAGGCGATTTCCCTTTTAGTCCTTACATTTTATTTGTACCGCTTTTAGTCCTTATCCTGAAAACGCTTTCTATTTTGGTCCCCGCCGTTACATTAGAAATGGAGTATGTAACGGAGAAAGTTGACGTGGCAAACGGCAGGAAAATATAATATTAAATTAATGTCCATTTGGCCTAAATTAATAATAAAAAATGTTTTTGGGCATTAAAAAAAAATGCCACGTCAGCATCTAAATTAAAAAAAAAATTATTAATTTTAACTAAATAAAAAAAATTAAAAACTAAAAATCATATGAATTGAGATCTAAGTGTGTCTTGAACAAGAATACAAACCTAGATCCAAGAACACAAACCCACGCCCCAAATCACAAACCCATGGCTGGCCTATGACAGCCCACAAATCACAACCACAAATCCACCGGAATCTGCCACATAACCATCAACAATCCACTACAAATCCAAAACAATAAACCCATCCACTACCCACACAAACCCATTGGAGCAAACTACCCAACCCAAATCTAATTTAAAAAAAAAAAAAAAAAGACTCAACTAGTCCAGCCACCATTCCTCTCTGATCTGAGTACGAAACCCATCACCAAACTCCGATCTGTGAACGAAACCCACCACCAAACTCTGATCTGTGCCATCATCGAAACCCACTACCAAACTCCAATCTCAGCCACCGAAACCCACCACCAAACTTCAATCTAGCCACCAACCATTTTCGATCCAACCACCGAACGATCATGCAACCCATCACCGACCGACCCAAACTCCAACCACAACCATCGACCCAAACTCCGATATGTGCCATCACCAAAACCCACCACCTAAAATCGTGAGGATCATGAGGGAGGGTTAAGAGAGAAAAGAGTTTCGGAGATTGAGGCCAGGGAGAAGTGTAGAGAGTTGTGATATGAGAGTTTTGGAGTTTTGAGAGATTGGGAGAAGCGTAGTCAAAGAAAGCGTAGGATTGATTGATTATCGTTTCTGGGTTTGTGTTCTTGGATTTGAGTTTGTGTTCTTGTTCAAGACATAATTAGATCTCAATTCATATGATTTTTAGTTTTTAATTCTGTTTTTAATTTTTTTTTATTTAGTTAAAATTAATAAATTAATTTTTTTTTAATTTAGATGTTGACATGGTATTTTTTAATGCCAAAAAACATTTTTTATTATTAATTTAGGCCACGTGAACATTAATTTAGTATTATTTATTCTTGTCGTTTGCCACGTCAGCTTTTTCTGTTTCTAATATAACAGCAGGGACCAAAACGGGAAGCATTTTTCAGGATAGGGATTAAAAGCGGTAAAAATAAAATGCAGGGACTAAAAATGGGAATCACCTGAAAATGTAGAGACTAAAATGTGTTTTTTTGCCTTTATTTTATTTTCCATTGGGGAAATTTTGAAGTAACTTTTTTTTTTTTTACAACATTTGAAACTCATTTTATTCTCCATTGACATAAGTACAGCGTATAATGAACTCATAAAATCAACAATATTTGCTTGTTTGCTGTATTCATAAACTCCCAAGGTGCTAGATAAATTATTTGAATTTAGTTTAGTAATAGAATATGATCCAGAACTTAATATAATCAATCTGTAAAAAAGGGGAGTTTCTAATTCAAATAGTGGCCTTTTGCGTTCAGTTTTGATTCTTCGTCTTCCTTGGAAAGTCATTCTCGCTCTCAGTAAAATTCAGGAACTTTTTCTCCTTGTAGTCATGTTACAACCTTATAGGCTATAGTTTTCAATTGCATGAAAGAAAAGAAAAGTAAAGGGTAGAAGTGCAGATCCATACAGTTGTTGGCCAACGAAGTAACTGATTGTTACTGGGAATTTTAGGATCAGTTTTTTTGGCCAATTTTAAGTTTGAAACCGTGAGATTGCTAATGCTTTGTTGGGCATTTTTTTTACGTGAAAAGTATATTTATTAGGTTGTCCTCCAGTTTTGTCTGTACTTAAAAGTATGGTGTATGTATATTTTTGAACCAAAGAAAAGTCTATCCCAAATAGGGGAAGTCTCTTATATAGTAGTATTAACTATCCTCTAACATTTAAAATGAGAGTTTAATAGTGGAGAAAAAAAAAGGTTGATAATAAAAAGAGTTCTAAGATTAAAGTAGGAGAGAAAAAGTTCCTTTTAGGTAGAATTGTTGCAATTTGGTGCAACCAATTAGCACAGCCATGAATTCTAAACCTCATTTTTATTATATAGTATATGATATGATATTATATGGAAGAAGGGATATAGTCAATTAATACTCCTTTGTGTGATTGAAGTTCTATTAATTGTGCGATCTTTGTCTGATAGGCCACAAACTGAATTGACTCTTTGTGATAGAAATTTAATTAATTAATTAGTTAAGTTATTAATTAATTAATTTATCATGCAAGCACGTGGTAGCACAAACAAATCACCAAATAACTAAATATGCAGTGGAAATTAAATGATACGATGATTTGTTTACGAATAGGGAAAAACCTCACGGCAAAAACTCCACTGGGTGATTTTCAGGTCACCACTTTCGAAACTCCACTATTATCAAATCAAGCGGTTACAAGTGAAAGAATCCCAAGTACCTTACCAACCTATAGTTGAACCCTTACCCCAATACCCAATTGGACTTGATCTGTAGTGACAGTTCCCACCTTTGATGTATGGCTCCCAAGTACGTGACTAACCAATGCGCGGACCCTAGTACGCGACTTCAACACCAACTTGAAGGAGAGGTTGGTTGCAAATTTCTTCAGTTCATCCTACACGATGAAGATCAAGAAGATGCTTGGTCACAAAACCCTTTAGTGCAAATACATAGCAACTTCTTCAGAGAAGATGAACTAGGTTAAGAACTTCGTCTTTGATCACAAATTGCTTGAACAGAGTTTGCTCAATACTTATGCAACTTGTGTACAATTTGACGGCTCTTAAAATAATCATTTTATATGTTTAAGGTTAGGAGAAAAGAAAGCTCAATGACACATTCACTTGATGACTTCAACACTTGATCTTAAAATTTTGTTTCTTGAAGTATTAAAAACACCTAGAACTACCTAATTACAAGTAGAGTGCGTTTTGTCAAAGGATTAACCAATTTACATAAATAAATGACATATATTCTTAACAAGTGAAAACACATATGTCCTAACAATCTCCCCCCTTAGCAATTTGTGACAAAATCACAACAAACAAATGAACATATGAGAGAAGTCATAAATCACTTAACTTATACTCACTTATTGAATACAATAAAATCTATCCTATCACAAACCCTTGAAAAACTTTGCAAGAAAAGAGTTTATGGCAAGTAGACTTTGACAACTTGTATTTCTGAAACACTTTAAACAAAACTCATCAAGGCATCTTTGTGTAAAACAGAAATAATAAATTGCATACAAGTATAAGAAACATGTGTATAAAGATAGAAAAGAAAAAACACATGTAGAGATAGGTGAAAAAAACATACATCCACATATAGAGAAAATAAGTACAACGTATGTAAAAACTGGTCACAAGACCTCATATACAAGAACAATGTATCTAAAAAGAAAGAAAAGACAAGATACATCAAAACCTCACTACATCCCTCAAGAATCAACACCCCCCCTAACAAAAATGTCCTATACTAACTCTTCCCCTAAGATGACTACTCTCATATCCAAAACTACTCCCCCTTTTTGTCACGAGTGACAAAGGGTAAGAGTGTTAAGCAGACATCTTATCAGTAGATCTAGCATCTCCATCATCATCCGAAGCGTTATCGTCATCACCATCATCATCATCATCCTTAGAATTAGAAGCCACTGGAGGAGGTGGTGAAGGATTAGCCTCAGGAGCAAAACCACCCATGGTCGCCTGCCGTCGTGTAATATGACCAACACAAACATTCACCTGATACAACTTGGTAGAGAGCGTATCAAGGTGAGCATCCATGCGCTGTAGCTGCGCCATAATGTCTTCGAGAGATACATCGCCCATAGAGGAAGAAGGAGCAGATGTAGATGGAGCAGATCTGAATGGAGCGAAACGGGAGGAAGGAGTACAAAGGTCATTACCATGTTTAAGAATCTAGGACCTTTAGCAAAAGGTCGATATGATATATACTGATGCTTACCCCAATCAACAGGGCGCTCACAAAAAGCAGAAATGAGCTCATCTTTGGACACAGTCCTCAGACACTCACAAGAAGGATAGTCAGGAAACTCTATCCTAGGAACTCGAAGCACATCCGTAACTAGCTGCGGTGTGATAGGGATGCACGTACCTCGAACGTGAGTGAAAAAGAGAGGTACTAAACGATCGATCCCGTGCATGTTGGAGTAAAACCCCTGAATAAGCACAAGAGGACATGTGACCAGGACGTCATACAATAACTTCCATTCCCTACTGTGAATGACAGAGGGAAGGCCAGTGTCAACGAAGTCCGTTAAAATGACTTGGCGTTCCGAAAGAACACCTCATCTAGAGAAGTTCTTTGAGAATGCCTTGTGGGCATTATCATCATGGAACCAAATATTATGATGAACAGAATCATAAGAGGAGGAAGCTCCAGAACGAAGAGGGTTCCAAGCAGGAGTGGATTTATGCTTAGGTGCCATAGACACTACTAACATAAACAGAAAGAGAAAGAGAGAGAAAGAGACAATCAGAAAAGTCCTAACACAGTTCAAATATATCAAATATATTGAATTGAGAGTACGATGCATGAGGAATGCATGAACATGTGACATGCAAAGTAAAAAGCATCATGGACTCAGCCCAATCCAAACCTACTAGCACACAAGCATAGTTCACATATCTAAATGCATAGAAATACCATTTTAATGCAAATGTGATGCAATGCATGAAATTTTGAATACATTTAAATGAAAACCCATCCCAAAATTTCAAGAAAAACTCATCAATTTTAAAAAACCCCAAAAATTTTCAAAAACCCCAAAACCTAAGATTCAAAACATGAAATGCATGAATGATGAAGGAAAAAGAGATCTTACCATGTGATTTGAAATAAGGAAGGGCCGAAAATCACATAGGTTGAGGACTTTGAGTGAGAAAAAGGGTTTAAGGAGATGAACAGCTGTGGATAGATCGAGAGAGATCGAGGAAATGTGAACCGAATCGCGACAAGAGCTTATATAGAACCTTCAATAATTCTTGACAAATGAGGTATCGAGAGGTGTCGAGATAGCTGTCGAGGTAGGTGTCGAGAAAATGAACGCCAATAGATGAAGGTGTCGAGAGGTATCGAGATTCAAGAGTCACTTTCAAAGAATAGAAGCTCGATCAATCGACAATGTATCGAGAAGATAGAAACTTTCTTGATCGATCCACAAGGTGTCAAGGATGTGTCGAGATTGCGATAAGAAAAAGGCTTGAAAAGCTCGACAGATGACAAGGTATCAAGGAGGTGTCGAGGAGGTGTCGAGCCAGCTTTTAAAACTAGTTTTTCGAGAAGAGAAAAACACAGACATGAATGCAATTCATCAAGCATCTCAACCAAAGATCCAAACAACATAGTAAGCTCTTAAAATCATTTCTCAACAAAAATTTTAAGCACATAGATCCTAAAAAACACACACATACACTAAACAAGTCTAACCAATTTTACATTTCAAAAACGAGTTAAGATAGTTTAGTGAGCATATATTAGCACATGTAAACACTTGTGATGGCCAAATCACATTGTACCTGCACATGTATCAAAAGTAGCAAAGAATATTATGTGTTGTGTATGAAAAATATCGCAAGATTGCATATGTGTATACATGCTATGACGATCTAAGATATGAGAAAATAACTTTAACTCACATGCAATCATAACTGTTTGATGGGGACTATCACCTTCGAGGTACATCCTATAACTCCTACATCTCCTAGAAAACACGCTTGCAATCATATTTAAAGCAATGTAGTTAATTTCGTACCGTATCGGCTGATACAACCGATATTTTTCGTACCGGTGCTTGGAACGGTACAAAAAGGTTCTCATTTCATACCGGTTAAAATACCGGTAATACCGGGAGCATTCCAGCTATACCGGCTGAAATACCGGATTTCGGCCGAAAAATGGGTACCGGCCCGAAACAGAAGGAACAAAAATTTCTTTGTTATTTTTCACTCACCTGAGATAGTTTCTCAACAAATTTCACAATCTGATGCATCTTTCTCCTATCTTAGTCTCTTTTCTGCTTAGCTTTCCATTTTCCTTCGTAGTCTCTGCAATGTCTGTGTGAATCTTCTTCTTCTTCGTTTTTTTTTTTTTTTTTTTTTTTTTATTTTATGTCTTTACTGCTTCTCAAAGATTTTGAGTTTTGCTTTGGGAGCCCATGTGATGACTGACGTCTTTGACCAAAGGTAAGGAGATGACTTGCCTTTTGAAATTTGAAATGGGATAAGACTTAGTAGATGTAAACATGTGGAGGAGATAAAACCAAGATAAAAATAAAGAAAGATAAATTGTAAAAGTAAAAGAGGATGAGTGGAGGTGAAAAAAAAGGTGAGTTATTAACAATTTTTTGGCAGGTGGTCCTTGAAAAGTGAGATACGTGTACTAAAATAATAGTAAAAATATTATATTCACAATATTTTTATAATATTTTTATAACAGATTTTAAATTTTAGGTTGTTGTTATTTTTTTTTTTTTAAATATTCTGTTTATCTATATATATTAAATATATAAAATAGCAGTAAATCCAAAACGGTACACCGGTATTGACTGGTACCGAAATATATCGTTCCGCTGGCCAAATCGGTATAGCCTCCGGTACGAAATTGACTCCCTTGATTTAAAGCATTTTTTATCTTTTTGTTTTTGTTTTATTTTTCTTTGCATATTTTCTTTTATTTTTAGCATATCATGCATGGGCATAAAAAGAGAGAAAAGAAATACTCAAGATGTTAAGTATTTGATATCGCACTTTTGCTATGCCGAAGCATACGAATGTCTTTGACACTGCACTTTTGCTATGCTGAAGCATACATGTGTCATATTATGATTGGCGAGCAACAGTGGTGAGATGGTTATTTATGCCTTTCTCTTAGGATTTTCTAGTCTTATCCGTAAAAAAGAGTGATACAAGTGTTAAGTTTAAGAAATAACTTAATCTTATTCATCAAAAATAGGAGCCACAAAATTCACTTGCTTAGTTGTGCATAGAGATGTTCATCTAAGTTACACAAGATACAAAGTTTAGAAACTTTGTTTCAATGGCCATCCAAGGTATACAAGTACCAAAGTACACAAAACACACACTGTTTTTGTATTTTTTTTATTTTTCAATTTTTTAAATTTTTTTATATCAAAAACTAAATAAACAAAACTAAAAATAAACACAAAAAAACATGCTGAACAAAGTAAAGCATAAAACTAGATGCAAAAGCAAAAAGGAGAAGAACGAGAAAAGAGGATCAATCCATGGAGATGACACCAATGTTTTGACGAAGGAATTCAAAACGTTTGCTGTCAAAAGATTTGGTGAACAAGTTAGCCTTTTGATCATCAATGTGGATAAACTGAAGAGTGAGAGTACCATCTTCGACAAACTTCCTAATGAAGTGATGTCGGATCTCTATGTGTTTGGTTCGAGAATGTTGAACCGGGTTCTTAGAGATATTGATGGAACTGGTATTGTCACAGTAAATGATGAGATGCTCTTGACAAATACCATAATCATGAAAGAGTTTTTGCATCCAAAGGAGTTTGGTGCAACAGCTATCAGCGGCAATGTACTCAGCTTCTATAGTAGATAAAGAGATGGAGTTCTGCTTTTTGCTCATCTAGGAGACAAGATTGTTATCCACATAAAAACAATCCCCTAAAGTACTCTTTCTATCATCAGCATTGCCAGCCCAATCAGCATCTCAGTACCCAGCTAAGATATCATTTATGTCCTTACTATACCACACACCAAAGTCAGCAGTGGTCTTGACATACTTTATAATTCGTTTTAAAGCAGTCATATGTAATTCTTTGGGATTAGCCTAATATCTAGCACACACTCTAACACTGTAACTAATGTCAGGTCTACTAGCAGTAAGGTAAAGTAGATTAACTATCATGCTTCTATAAAGAGAGGGATCAACACTCTTGCCTAACAAGTCTACAGTGAGTTTAACATTTGGGCTTATAGGGGTTTTAACAGAACTAGCAGATTCCAAACCAAACTTTTTCACAAGATTCTTAGCATATTTAGATTGAGATAGAAATATACCTGAATTTTGTTGGTGAATCTGCAATCCAAGGAAGTGAGTTAGTTCTCTAATCATGCTTATCTCGAACTTAACTTGCATGAGTTTTGAGAAGCCATGAGTGAGTTCATCCTTAGTTGAACCAAAGATGATATCGTCAACATACACTTGTGCAACAATCAACTCGCTATCTTCCTTTTTGATGAAGAGTGTTTGATTAGTCTTTCCTCTTGTGAACCCATGTGACATCAGATATTGTGTAAGTATATCATACCAAGCTCTAAGGACTTGCTTCAACCATAAAGTGTCTTCTTGAGGTACAACACATGATTTGGAAAGTGTGGATCAACAAATCCTTTTGGTTGAGCCACATAAACATCCTCTTTAAGCAGCCTATTCAAGAAAGCAGTCTTCACATCTATCTGATAAAGTTTGAAATTCAGATGACATGCTAAGGCAAGGAGAATTCTGATGGACTTCATTCGGGCAACTAGGGCAAATGTTTCATCATAGGCTATTCCTTCCATTTGTGAGTATCCTTGAGTTTCAAGTCGAGCCTTGTTGCAGATCACATTGCCTTCTTCATCAGTCTTATTGCGAAATATCCACTTTATTCCGATGATGTGCTCACCTTCTAGTCTAGGTACTAGAGTCCAAACATCATTCTTCTGAAACTAAAGTAGTTCATCATGCATTGCTTCGACTCAACTTTCATCTTGTAGTGCTTCCTCAACTTTCTTGGGTTCAACTTGTGACAAGTAACAAGAATAAGACACAAAGTTAGCAACACATTTATCAACTGTACGTTTCCTTAATGTGAGTTCATTCATGTTTCCCACAATAACTTCCGGAGGATGATTTAATTTGATTCTAGAGGAAAGTCCTTTTTCTTCATGAGACTCAGAATCTAGTGAAGTAAGAATGTCTGCAGAGTCTTCCACAATACTAGGAGTACTTGGGGACACAGGTTCTTGTTTAACAATATTTTGAACTTCCCCAGGCTCAGGATGAAGAATTTCTTTAGAGAGTTCCTCAATGCCTTTCTCAGAATTGGAATTTGAAGACTCATCAATGATGACATTTACTATCTCCATTACCTTCATAGTTCTCTTGTTGTATACCTGATAAGCCTTGTTTGTAGATGAGTAACCTAGAAATATACCTTTATCGCTTCGAGAGTCAAACTTTCCCAAATTCTCTCTATCCTTGAGAATGAAGCAAGTACTTCTAAAGATCTTGAAATACTTCACATTTGGCATCCTTCCTTTCCATAACTCATGGGGAGTCTTTTCGGTACCGGGTCTGAAGTACACCTTATTAACCGTATGACATACAGTGTTTATGACTTCTCCCCACAAGTTTCTAGCCACATCTTAGTTATGCAACATGGCTCTAGCCATCTCTTGAATAACTCTATTTTTTCTTTCAACCACCCCATTCGGCTGAGGCCTAATAGAAGCAGAGAATTCTTGAGATATACTTGATCTTGTGCAGAAAAACTCCATGTATGAGTTCTCGAACTCTTTACCATGGTCACTTCGAATTCGATCAATCTTTAGGCTCTTTTCATTATGCAGTCTTGTGCACAAAGCCTCAATGTACTTTAGAGCATCAGACTTGGATCGAAATAGAATGACCCAAGTGTATCTAGTAAAGTCATCTGTCATAACCATGATGTATCTCTTACCACCAAGAGACTCTGTTTTGGTTGGACCCATAAGATCTAGATGTAAAAGTTTCAATGGTCTGGATGTAGCTGATGTCTGAGTGCTTGGATGCTTAGCTTTCGTCTGTTTCCTAAGCTGACATGGTCCACACACCACATTGCTCATTCTACTAAGCTTTGGTATCCCCAAGACTGATTCATGCTTAGATATAATAGATAGATGCTTGTAACTAGCATGTCCCATTTGTTGATGCCATAGATCTTCATTAGGAAAATGAATGCTATTACACACAATATCAGCATCAAGAACCAATCCATAATTGTTGTCCAAAGTGCGAACCCTACTAATGAGCTTCTTTCCAAACTCATCCATGACAAGACACTTTTCCTTTAAGAATAGCACCATGAAGTCTTAATCACATATCTGACTTATGTTCAATAGGTTCACCCTTAGACCTTCTACATAAAGAACATTTGCAATGTCCAGCAGTCTTGGTAGAGATATGATTCCTTTCCCTTCAATTTGTGACTTGCTTCCATCACCAAAAGTAACATTGCCACCTTTCTTAGACTCGAAGACCTTAAAGAGAGATCGGTCTCCAGTCATGTGTCTTGAACAACCACTGTCAAAATACCATAGACATGTGTCTATCACTTTGAATGCAGACTTCATCATGAAACACACTTCATGCTTAGATGACAAATCAGAGGGAATGGTTCTTTCTCTCAACTGCCTTTTATGACCTAAGCCTTTAACTTTCACTCTTCTCAGATGAGCTCCTTTGCATATTTTTATTCTGAGACAGTCTAGTTTCTTCTTAGCCAAATTGAGATCTTTTCCAATAGTCATCATAAAAGAATTCAAATAAATTTTAGACTTGTATTTTCTGAGACACTCAAGCAAATAGTGATTAGAAAAACAAGATGTATTTGAAAACAAAGATCTCTTCAAGCTAGTTTTAGCCATGACAACAGAGGTCAATGGATCAACACAACAAAGATTAAACTTAATCAGAGTGTGCCTACTTTGATACCACTTGATAGGCCACAAACTGAATTAACCCCTTGTGATAGAAATTTAATTAATTAATTAGCTAAGTTATTAATCAATCAATTTATCATGCAAACACGTGGTAGCACAAACAAATCACCAAATAACTAAATATACATCGGAAATTAAATAACATGGTGATTTATTTACAAATGGAGAAAAATCTCGCGGTAAAAACCCCACTGGGTGATTTTTAGGTCACCACTCCCGAAACTCTACTATTATCAAATCAAGTGGTTACAAGTAAAGGAATCTCAAGTACCTTACTGTGGGGCCCGTGGGCCTGGAATCCCCGACCCACCTTTAGGTTGGCCCAAGGCCCAAGCCGAGGAGGGGCAATTGTCCCAGACAGTCGTCTAAAGGGTTTTTCAGCCCTTTTCGGATCCATGCCGAGGACACACCCTTCCTCGACATACCTAATCTAATTCTAGGTAGGGGGTAAACCCAGAATAAGTGGTCACATCCACACTTAATGTATTTGCCTGACCCCCCAGGCTGCATTAATGAAGACAAGACCCTTGAACAGGGCAACCTTGGAGGCTGCAACCCACAGTATGGGGAAGAGCGTGTCTGATGGGACAAGTTCTGAAGCAGTAGCCTGAATGACCAACAGCTGCAAGGCCAGGATCAACAAAGGGGAGTATATAAGGTGAAGAGCCCCTCTCGTGAAAGGGGGGCCTCCTCGGATGCCTGCCGAGAAGCAACCCCAAGTGAAGAAAAGCCAAGGAAAATGTCCTGGAGGACCGGCGAGAAGCCGGCCGGAGCCAAGCCCTTCGCCCCACTCTCTACAAATGTATTGTCGGGGGTGCCCTCCAAAAAATGGAGCCCCTACAATTGGCGCCGTCTGTGGGAAGGGTTAGTGCGCTGGCCGGCGCAACTAGCGGTCGTTCTAGAGTAGTCATTACGCAAAAGTTGGCGGTGTATAAAAAAAAAAAAAAAGAAGAGAAGAATTGCAGTAGAAAAGAAGACTCAACAACAAATAAAAAGAGGAGTTCTTTATTATTTCATAAAAGAAAATTACAAATACAATCAGAGGCTCAGGCAAGCATGCTTTACAAAAAATCCTACAAACTAATCCTACAATCAGAGGCCCAAGCGGACCGAATCTAGAACTAGCTGGAGGAGAGGGAAGTGTCAACCCGTGCTTTTATTGGCATCAAGAGAATGGGAGAACTTGACAGTAAAAGCACAGGAAGGGGGCTGGGGGCTGGCTCGCCTCGAGGGAGAAGCTTGAACAAAGCGAGGAGCCGACGCAGGGGCCCCGGAACACCCTCCCCCGTGATGCTTCCTCGACCCTCTCCAAACTGCACGAGCGTTGGCCATCGGAGACGGCAACACTCGGGCACCAGCCATGACGAGAGTTCGCGTGTCTCCTTCGTCGGAGGTGCGCTCTGGAGAGAAACGTTAGGTACTTCAATGACGTCCCTCCTGGCCACCGTACAAAGCACTGCCAGTGTTACGCCTAAACTCTGCCGCACCGGAAGCCCAGTAGGGGCTACGGCCACGGCGGCCCTTAACCCCATATCTCCTAACTTTGGTCACAATCCTGGCGGTGGTGTCAAAGGGGCTCAGGGAGGTGAAAGCATGTGTTTCTGGTTGTGGTGGAAGATCCATGGAATGAGGAGAAACATTCTCCCCAGAACGCCTTTTATAGAAGGCAAAAACTGGTGGGAGTTAAGCCACGCAGAATTCGAAGGGAGGATTGTCAAAAGGAATTAATTCTCACCCAATTCCAAGGGGATTGCCAATCGCCGGATTTGTGTTAATTCACGAGGGCATTAATGAAGACGCGTCACGCGCACTGAAGCGTTAAGCGCGGAGCGCGAAAGGCCAAGCGACACCTCGTAAACCAAAAAGATGGGGAACACGAACTAGAGGCGAGGTTAACTTCACGTGTGAGGTCACAATCCAACCTGAGGAAAAACAGCTCCCAGTAAACGGCCCGTGGACATCGTTACACTAAAAGCAAGGCTCTCGGATCCGAGAATGAACTCCTACTGAAGGCAGCAACTGTACCTAGGTCTTGCATGGTCCTCGGACTCAAGCCTATAGGGAGCTAGCCATTTATCTTGAAGGCAGCAACTGTACCTAGGTCTTGCATGGTCCTCGGACTCAAGCCTATGGGGAGCTAGCCATTTACCTTGAAGGCAGCAACTGTACCTAGGTCTTGCATGGTCCTCGGACTCAAGCCTATAGGGAGCTAGCCATTTACCTTGAAGGCAGCAACTGTACCTAGGTCTTGCATGGTCCTCGGATTCAAGCCTATGGGGAGCTAGCCATTTACCTTGAAGGCAGTAACTGTACCTAGGTCTTGCATGGTCTTCGGACTCAAGTCTATGGGGAGCTGGCCATTTACCTTAAAGGCAGCAATTGTACCTAGGTCTTGCATGGTCCTCGGACTCAAGCCTATGGGGAGCTAGCCATTTACCTTGAAGGCAGCAACTGTACCTAGGTCTTGCATGGTCCACGGATTCAAGCCTATGGGGAGCTAGCCATTTACCTTGAAGGCAGCAACTGTACCTAGGTCTTGCATGGTCCTCGGACTCAAGCCTATGGGGAGCTGGCCATTTACCTTGAAGGCAGCAACTGTACCTAGGTCTTGCATGGTCCTCGGACTCAAGCCTATGGGGAGCTAGCCATTTACCTTGAAGGCAGCAACTGTACCTAGGTCTTGCATGGTCTTCGGACTCAAGCCTATGGGGAGTTAGCCATTTACGTTGAAGGCAGCAACTGTACCTAGGTCTTGCATGGTCCTCGGACTCAAGCCTATGGGGAGCTGGCCATTTACCTTGAAGGCAGCAACTGTACTTAGGTCTTGCATGGTCCTCGGACTCAAGCCTATGGGGAGCTAGCCATTTACCTTGAAGGCAACAACTGTACCTAGGTCTTGCATGGTCCTCGGACTCAAGCCTATGGGGAACTAGCCATTTACCTTGAAGGCAGCAACTGTACCTAGGTCTTGCATGGTCCTCGGACTCAAGCCTATGGGGAGCTAGCCATTTACCTTGAAGACAGCGATTGTACCTAGGTCTTGCATGGTCCTCGGACTCAAACCTATGTGGAGCTAACCATTTATGACAGAACCAAGGTATTGCATGGTCCAAGAACTCAGTCCTATAGGGAAACTGACTACTTACTGAAGAATCTGAGTGTCGATCCAGCCATTCGAGGAAGGACCAGCCAGCGGAAGGCCTTTCAGAACATGATTTTGGGGGCTATTGTGGGGCCCGTGGGCCTGGAATCCCCAACCCACCTTTAGGCTAGCCCAAGGCCCAAACCGAGGAGAGACAATTGTCCCAGACAGTCGTCTAAAGGGTTTTTCAGCCCTTTTCGAATCCATGCCGAGGACACACTCTTTTTCGGCATACCTAGTCTAATTCTGGGTAGGGGGCAAACCCAGAATAGGTGGTCACATCCACACTTAATGTATTTGCCTGACCCCCCAGGCTGCATTAATGAAGACAAGACCCCTGAACAGGGTAACCTTGGAGGCTGCAACCCACAGTATGGGGAAGAGCGTGTCTGATGGGACAAGTTTTGAAGCAGTAGCCTGAATGACCAACAGCTGCAAGGCCAGGATCAACAAAGGGGAGTATATAAGGTGAAGAGCCCCTCTCGTGAAAGGGGGGCCTCCTCAGAATCCTGCCGAGGAGCAACCCCAAGTGAAGAAAAGCCAAGGAAAATGTCCTGGAGGACCGGCGAGAAGCCGGCCAGAGCCAAGCCCTTCGCCCCACTCTCTACAAATGTATTGTCGGGGGTGCCCTCCAAAAAACGGAGCCCCTACACTTACCAACCTACAGTTGAACCCTTACCCCAATACCTAATTGGATTTGATCTATAGTGACAGTTCCCATCTTTGATGCACAGCTCTCAAGTACGTGACTAACTAATGCGCGGATCCCAGTACGTGACTTCAACACCAACTTGAAGTAGAGGTTGGCTGCAAAGTTCTTCAGTTTATCCTACATAATGAAGATCAAGAAGATGCTTGGTCACAAAAACCTTTGATGCAAATACACAGCAACTTCTTCAGAGAAGATGAATTAGGTTAGGTCAAGAACTTTGTTTTTGATCACAAATTGCTTGAACAGAGCTTGCTCAATACTTGTGCAACTTGTGTACAATTTGACGGCTCTTAAAATAATCCTTTTATTTGTTTAGGGTTATGAGAAAAGAAAGCCCAAAGACACATTCACGAATCCCAAGAAATCAGATCAGAAAATCTGATTTTATAAATCTTGACAGATAGCAAGCGTTGAGGAGCTATTGAGAAAGTGTCGAGTTTTAATGAAATTGCGCTTCAGCTTATTTTTCTTGAACAGACTTGATGATTTCAATAGTTGATCTTGAAACCTTATTTCTTGAAGTATTAAAAACACCTAGAACTACCAAATTACAAGTAAAGTGTGTTTTGTCAAAGGATTAGCAAATTTACATAAACAAATGACATATGTTCTTAACAAGTGAAAACATATATATCCTAACATTGTCCATGCCATATCAGTATGGGTAACTTTTTAATAAATTATAACTTATTTATGTCTCTAGAAGCCATGATTTGCTTTTTCTTTTTAAAAATTTATTTTATAGAAATAAAAGAGGTTATTGATATTCATTATTTTTAGCTAGATCTCGTCATGCTCTTGTCGATTTTGGTGGTTGGCAAACTCATAAATTGCACGGAAAAGCATACAAACCTGAATGGGGATAACTGAACAATTTTGACAATTTAAAAAAAAAAAAAAAGGAAGCCTATGAGTAGATTTAAACTATGATGGAACACTATTGTTTGTATAAAATTGTCTTTTTAAATCTTGATAGATTTTTTATTTTTTATGATGGAATAGATTAGAATATTTAAAACTACTCCTAAATTAAATTTTAAAGCCATAAAAGCAAATTTCATTTAAGAATTCTTTTAAAAAATTGATAAATTTCTTTCACAAAATTTAAACCTCATCACTTCTCACTTTCCACTACATTCTTATATCTTATCATTCTTCAAATTGAAAAAATTCTTATATCTTATCATTCTTCAAATTGAAAAAACCAGATTCCCTCATGTTCTCTTCGCTCTTAAAATTAGCCTATATGTTTTACATTACCAAAAATTTTGGGATACTATCCTAAAATTAAACCATTACAAATTTCTCATTTATCTCAAATCTATGTCTATATCTATATAATAATGATAAAGATGTGAAACATTTAATTTTTTATTGACCATTCTTTATTGTGCCATGTGTCTATATAAATTTATGCCACATATTCATTTAAAAACACTGAGTAGTTGTATCTTTTCATTTTGTCCGTTAAGTTTCAGTATCTACTCACCGTTTTAGATAATATGTATATATTAAGACAAAAAATTGTCATTGAAAAGAAAAGCATCAGCAGGGCATAGGGAAGAGAATGAGAAATTTGAGAAGAAAAACATTCTTAAGATGTTTAAAGATATCATTTAGTACTATTGTTGCTACTGTTGGTGTGGCATGGTTCCTAGACCTTTTCACTATTAAAAGAAAAGAAAAAAAAAAAAAAAAAAAAACCGACTCACAAAAAAATCAACTGTCCAGATTGTTGGGAATTTAGAAGAGTAATATAATGAAATAACAAAATGATCTAGTACATAAACTGAAAATTTGATTGATTTGGAGGTATAATTGAATGTTATTCTTAGACAATATTTTCCACTCACACAAGAGTTGCTAAAGGGTTACTACAAAATTTTCCCTAGGACACAAACAAATTTATTAGATTCTACGAATAGCAATTTTGGAGAAGACCCATATGTTTTTTGTGTTTTTAAGAAAGATGAAAGAGAAGAAGTTGAGAAAAGGTTATCAAATGAATATGAACCACTATTTATACCCAAATGATTATGATCATTCAATATGCACATTTTCATTTAATATGTACATTTTAGGTTAATAGACACATATTCATGTAATAGGTACATTTTTAGTCAATAGGTATGTGGTGCCTGAAAGTCTGATAGCCTCGGCCTATTTTATACCTGGCCCAAGGCCCATGCCGAGGATGAAGAATCGCCCGAGGACATTGTATAGAGGCCTTAGCTGTAAGGACCCCGCCGAGGATGACCCTGTCCTCGGTGGACCGAGGACAACACCAAGTGGGGGAACAAGCCCAGGATAGGTTGTCACCTCCATAATAAATGTGCTCACCTAATCCTCTAACCGCACTAATGGAGATGTGACTCCTAAATAGGGCAACCTTGGCCACTACGAATCACATGATTACTGATAACACAGCTGATGGGACGGTCGGTCAGAAGGGAAGCACATGGATGATCAACAGGTGGAAGAAAGAGATGGTGAGAAGAAGGTTATATAAGGGGAACCAACAAAACAGTGGGAGCTCCTGGAGGAGGATCCTCGGATCAACGTCGAGGAGAAACCTTGATGAGTAACCTTAGGGTGCCGGCCTACAACGGGTGGAAGTCCTATTTTAGGCGTTGTTCGTTTGTTAGGGTTTAGTTCTTGAACCCACTCTCTAAAAATGTATTGTTTGGGCTAATGAGATGAATTTCCTTTTGATTTATAAGGGCTTCTCCAAATTGAGTCCCCACAATTGGTGCCATCTGTGGGAAGGAACTAGGGCGTTAGCAGGTGCAACGGCTAGCAATTTCCAACTTTGGGGGCTTGCGCAAGGTACCCCGATTTCAAAAAGAAAAAAGGGAACGAAATAACAACCAACAATAACGCTTTTGCACAAGATATGATCGTTGTAGGAAAATAAAAGATTCAGAGAATAGGGGAAGGAAACAAACATCACAACATTTTATTAATCGAAAAGTAAATACAAGATACAAACAGAGGCTCAGACAGGCATGTTTTAAAGCTAATGCTACAAATAGAGGCCCAGACGGGCCTATTTTAAAACTAACTTTAAGGAAGGGGGCTGAGACAGGCTTGTTTTAAGGCTGCTAACAACCCTCGGGCCGGTGCAGATGGTGCAGGCAAGAAGAAAGGAGCAGATGCATGGGCACCTAACGACCCCTCCCTATGACATTCCCTTGATTCTTTCCCAGCCCAACGTTGGTTGGCCGTTAGAGATGGCAACACCCGAGCATCGGACATGACGTAATCTTGCGAGCCTCCACCGATGGATAGGCCAGACGCGAGTCGCTGCCAGTCTGAAGGGCAGGCATGGGTGCGCCTCGGAGAAGGGCGCTACGTACTTTAGGGACTTCCCGCTTGACCGCCATGCACGACACCATCGAGATGACACCCAAACTCTGTCGCGTTGAAAGTCTGGTGCGGACTACAACCATAACGACTCTCGGTCGAGGAAGGAGGCCCTTTGGCCTATGTGCCCTCACTCCCATCCAAGGCTGCCCCGTTTCTTCAAACTCTTGTCACAATCCTGGCAGGGTTGTTGAAGGGGCTCAGAGAGCTAGAAGGATGTGTTTCCTGTTTTGTTAGAGGATTCATGGAGTGTGGAAGGACGTTTCTCCCCCCAGAGAGCCTTATATAGAATATGGAGGTTGGTGGGAATTGATCCACACAGAATTCGAAAAAGGGGTTATCTGCGGCATTAATCCTGACCAAATTCCAAGGAGGTCGTAAACCGTTGGATCTGCATCAGTCCACGAGGATATTAATGAGGGCGCGTCCCGTGCATCGAAACGTTAGGCGCGGAATGCGAGTAGTCAGGGGACGCCTCGTAATTAAGGAGGGTGGAGGCTTGAACTAAAGGCGGGGTTACTGCCACGCGTAAAGTTAGAAGTCCGAATCACCCCTGCCTGGGACATCGCGGGGTCAAGGATCCGGCCCGAGGATGACCCACTTCCAGTGAAGCAGGGTCGAGGCCGGCATCATGCCAAAAATAAGATTCCAAGCGCTGAGGACAAACTCCTTCATCCCATACAGAAGTGTTAGACAGAACCAAGGCCTTGCATGGTCCTCGGACTCAAGCCTATGGGAAAACTAACCACTCAAATATACCTAGGTACTAGACTGAACCAAGGTATTGCATGGTCCAAGGACTCAAACCTGTGGGGAAACTAGCTACTTACAGTAGAACAGAAGTGTTAAACAGAACCAAGGCCGTGCATAGTCCTCGAGCTCAAACCTATGGGAAAACTAACCACTCAAATATACCTGGGTACTAGACTGAACCAAGGTATTGCATGGTCCAAGGACTCAAACTTATGGGGAAACTAGCTACTTATAGAAGAACAGAAGTGTTAGACAGAACTAAGGCTTTGCATGGTCTTCGGACTCAAGCGAATGGGAAAACTAACCATTCAAATATACATGGGTACTAGACTGAACCAAGGTATTGCATGGTCCAAAGACTCAAACCTATGGGGAAACTAGCTACTTACAGAAGAACAGAAGTGTTAGACAGAATCAAGGCTTTGCATGGTCGTCGAACTCAAGCCTATAGGGAAACTAACTACTTCTAAAAGATTCTAAGTGTTAGACAGAACCAAGGCCTTGCATGGTTCTCGGACTCAAGCCTATAGGGAAACTAACTACTTCTAAAAAAAAAAAAAAAGATTCTAAATGTTAGACAAAACCAAGGCCTTGCATGGTCCTTGGACTCAAGCCTATGGAGAAACTAACTAGTTCAAAAAGATCCTTAGTGTTAGACAGAACCAAAGCCTTGCATGGTCCTCGGACTCAAGCCTATGGGAAAACTAACTACTTCAAAAAAAAAAAAAAAAGATTCTAAATGTTAGACAGAACCAAGGCCTTGCATGGTCCTCGGACTTAAGCCTATGGGAAAACTAACTACATCAAAAAGATTTTAAGTGTTAGACAGAACCAAGGCCTTGCATGATCCTCGGACTCAAGCCTATGGGGAAACTAACTACTTCAAAAAGGTTTTAAGCATCAGATAAAACCGAGTTGTGGTATGGTCCAAGGACTCAAACTTGAGGGAGAGCTAAATGCCTCATGAGACTAAGTCTAGAACAGAACCAGGGTACTAAGAGAAACATTAAAGTATAACAAGTAAAAGGGAGTATCAATCAAAGAACTAAAAGTGAACTACTGAATATGTATTTCAAATAGAAAGTATGTAATTCTATTACAATGTCGCCAAGGCAAAAAGCGAAATGAAATGAAAAATAAAACAAATAGGAGCGTCCACGCCATCAGAACAGGGTAGTCCAACGAGATGGCTTACTCCCCTAAATCGGTGGACAGCTTGCCTTGAAGAACCTGTCGGACGACTTTGACTCACACCTCGGGACCCTGCCTCCAAGGGGCTACTTCAGAGGATCCTTCCACGGCAAGAGGGATCTGAGGGGCAACGAGTGTGGCTTGAGGATCAACAGGAGGCTTCACCACAACTTGGGGCACTTCTTTACCGTCGATTCCCAACCTATCCAACGCTCTATGGAGCTTAGCTCCTTCAACAGGTTTATCAACTGAAGGTGTGCCCTCAGCAATTTTAGTCTGACTTTCTCCTACCGCCGGCAAAGCGGACTCTGCCTCTGAAGTAACGGGGATGACCTCGCGAATTGCAGGGGGGTAATACACTTTCTTCGCTCTCCTGAGGTCAGATAAGGCATCAACCCCTGCTTGGTTGAGGGCTTCATTCCAGGTCTGGGAACAGAAGCGCCTACACACTTCAGGAATTTGAGCCTTAAAGGTAGCTTCAGTTTTAGCCACCCCCTCAGCAAAGGCCTGTTCCTCCACTTATTCTACGGAACGCTCGGCGTCTATTCTCGCAAACACAGCTTCATCTTTAGCCCTCACGGCCTTATCCCTAGCGTACTCGGCAATACCTTTTGCCCCAACTACCTTGGCCAACTTTTGCTTTAGGTTCGCGATGTCCTCTTGAGTAGCCTGTAATTGGCCCTCAACGTCCTGCAAACGCTTCGTCTGATCCTCAGCTTGCTTCATAGCAGCAACTAGGTTAGAGGCCACGCTATCTTTAGCCCTTGTCCAACCTGAAAACAGCCTGAATAGCCTGCCAACCAAAACAAGTACGCCATTAAGGGGAAGGGAGGTGCTAGGCAATAAAATTCAAACAAAATAGACAAGTACCAAAGGTCCTACCATGCCCAAGTATCTCTTAACGTCGTAGGCAACCTCTTGCCCCCTCATGCTCCCAAGCTCAGCCATGTAGATAGGGAGGAGAAGGGACCTCTCAAGGGCATTGGCTACGCGAGCCCCCTCGCCTCCTCAAAAATCCCAGAGAGTAGCGTCATCCATCAAAGGTTGCCCATGGAGCATGGCAGCGGGCAGCCAGGCCTGGGGCTCGGACTGCTGAACAATTTCTTATCCTTTATGCTGACCATCAAGCCTCAATTGTTTAGAAGGTCGGCAGGCTTCACCTTCCTCGAGAGAAGAATGGGATTGGCCCCCATCTACTAGGTCCTTGCCCTTAGAAGGCCTTTTTCTTTTTGGATCAGAGGACTCAGGCCAAGAATCCGAGATTGGAGGGATGGAGGACGACTTGGTCTGCGCAGGTGGAGGCTTGAGCAGAGGTAGAGGGGGTTTGGGCTATGACTCCCTCGGCACACCTTTCCCAGACTTGCCCTCTAGTAGGTCAAGAAGGCTGGTTTGGGGCTGTCTCTTGGAACCTATCTTTGTCTGAATACCAACCCTTGGGGGCTAAAAATCGGCTTCAGACAAATGGGGATCTCCTAAATCACCAGAGGGATCCTCAGACTGATCCGCTCGGTCAAATATACCAAATTCGTCTTCAGATGAGCTTAGTTTGGCCATTTCTTCCCCCTTCTCCGAGCTCCCCTCTTCGGCCTGTGCTGCTTGGTGGGGTGAGGAAGAACCTGCCAACAGGATGCCCTCCGGAATAGAAGTTCCTTCGGAAAATGAAAACCCGTCCTCTACCACGGTGATTTGCCTAAGCCGAGGATCACGAGCCCTAATAACTTGCTTTGGGACCGGAAACGACTTCTGGGCCGGATTACATCCGAGGATTTTATAGGCAGCTCTAACCTGATTATCGGTCTTGTTCAGAAAGAGCTCCGCCCTAAGAACGGCTTCCAGGTCCTGCTTGTTGACCAGGTGAAAATGACGCGCGAAGGCGTGCGGATCTGCAAAAAGAGGAACAAAACTCCTATGATTAATCAAACAAAGAAGATATACGACAAAGAAAAAAGAAAAGAAGTTAGACCATCTCCTACTTCAAGTACCCTACCTGGCTCTTCCTCTACTGTCGGGCAGTGGAGACCGTCGTGCCATTCCCCTGACACAATGAGAAAATCTTGAGTCAACCTCTTACTAGAATCGGGGAGGCACTGGATAAGCCGAACCCTATTGTCCTTTGTCTTCATATAGTATGACTTACCCTCAGGTGCTGAAGATTGTAGCACCAGTTCACATCATGGTGGGTAGGAGCTAGCCGAAAATGCCTAAGATAACTGCTCATCACTGGCCCTATAAGGATTCTCATGCCTTCTTCTACGAAGGCTACTATGGGAATCACAACTTTGACCTCGTTCCTTTTAGTGTACCACTTTCCTTCCTCGCAATACCTCAAGCCGACATTACGGGGTATCCCATAATCAGCAATGAATTTCTCTATCATCTCTTAAGACTCAACTAACTTCTTAAATTTACCCATCCTTAGTAATGACTTAAAGACCCAAAAGAGAGTGAACAAAAAGAGAAAAAAGAATTAGAGAGAAGTTTCTACTACAAAGAGAAGGAGACTTACAGAAATGGGGAGATTCTCTTCGGACAGACTCTTTATGCTAAAAAGGGGGCACTAGTCAGTGTGGAGATTGGACTAGATTCAGAGTGTGCGCATCGAAGTTCTTGAATGTACAAATAAGGAGACCTAGCGGTTCAAATGAGTATTTATATTCCCAATTAAAATTAATCAGGCGGAACTTCCCGCCCATAAAGGCAGGAAATCCCCACCGATTGATTGCCATCACACCGTTGGACGTGGGGAACGTGGAGCCGCAGAAAATTTAATGCAAATGCGCGTCGAATATCGAGGCGCCAGAAACATCCATTGGGCAGGCAAAAAGACTCCAACACTGACGTCGATCAATATTGGACGAATCATGAAAAAGGCCCAGGGATATCAAAACCCTCATCCTTGTCCGAGGATACGGGTAGTAGGATTTTGAGGGGCTATTGTGGGGCTTGAAAGTCTGATAGCCTCGACCCATTTTATACCCAGCCTAAGGCCCATGCTGAGGATGAAGAATCGCCCGAGGACGTTGTATAGAGGCCTTAGTTGTAAGGACCCCGCCGAGGATGACCTTGTCCTCGGTGGACCGAGGACAACGTTGTATAGAGGCCTTAGCTGGGGGAACAAGCCCAGGATAGGTTGTCACCTCCACAATAAATGAGCTCACCTAATTCTCTAACCGCACTAATGGAGATGTGACTCCTGAACAGGGCAACCTTGGCCACTACGAATCACATGATTACTGATAACACAACTGATGGGACGGCTGGTCAGAAGGGAAGCACATGGATGATCAATAGGTGGAAGAAAGAGATGATGAGAAGAGGGCTATATAAGGGGAACCAACAGAACAGTGGGAGCTCCTAGAGAAGGATCCTCGAATCAACATCGAGGTGAAACCTTGATAAGTAACCTTAGGGTGCCGGCCTTCAATGGGTGGAAGTCCTGTTTTGGGCGTTGTCCGTTTGTTAGGGCCTAGTTCTTGAACCCACCTTCTAAAAATGTATTGTTTGGGCTAATGGGATGAATTTCCTTTTGATTTATAAGGGCTTCTCCAAATTGAGTCCCCACAAGGTACATTTTCATTTAATAGTTTTTGGTCATTAGACACCTTTTTGCTCAATATGCACATTTAATATATATCCAATATGAAGGGTTATGACCTTTCAATATGCACATTTTGTATATCCAATATGCAGAGTTATGACCTTTCAATTGGCATCTTTTGGTATATATATTATAACCTATCTTGTATATACCTATATATAGAACACAAACTAAACTAGAGATGCAACATTCTGTGTTTTATTCTTTCCTAAAAAAAACTAATAAATAAAACAACATTGATTTCTGCATAACTAATAAAACTTTGTGCTATTTCTTTCAATTTCTTTTATTTATTTATTTTTAATTTCATGCATTTTTGCTTACTACTCCAACTCAAAAATAATAGTTTTTTTTTTTTTTTTTTTGGTTTCTTTTTTCTTGAAACTCATCCAATAGCTATTCTGTGCATTGCATAGGTTAACGACTAGTATAATATAAAAATGAAACGTTTGAATTTTTTATTGGCCACTATTTATTGCGTCACGTTGCTATAAATTTATACTACATATACATTTAAAAATACCAAACAGTTGTGCATTTTCATTTTGCCTATTAAGTTTCAGTATTTACTCATTGTTTCACTTAAGATGTATATATTAAAACAAAAAACTGTCATTGAGAAGAAAAGTGCTATGGTCACCATGACCACGTTCTCTTCCGCATTTGCCTTGAGGTGCTATGGTGGTCGAAAAAATAGAACAACACATGCACACAGTAAACTTACTCAACACAATGGGTTTGTTTCGAGGACAACCCAACCTCCACAATGTTTTAGCTTAAAATTTACGTGCCCATTCTTTATTCATTCAGCCATATATAAAGGCTTACATCAAAACATGATAACTTCTGTTCCTAAAAGATAACAACGATAACAAATGTCTTATCACAAAATTCAAACAACCAAATGATAAATCCAACAATCCTAAGTGATAAACCTCACTAGATGAGGTAGTTTATTTGATAAGATAATCCCAAGAGATATAGATGATAAAAGAGATAATTATAAAGTGGAGTCCCAAGCAAGTCATACCACTTTAAGCTTATCCTGTTGATGGTTTCGAGCTGACTCACTGAGTTGACTCAGCAAACTTGGTTCACTACCCATGCATGAGTTAAGTGCAGTGTTACGTAACAAAAAGCATCAGTAAGTAGTAGGGAAGAGAATGAGAAATTTGAGAAGAAAATCATCCATTTGGCGTTTAAATAAATCATTCAATATTATTGTTGCTACTGTTGGTGTGGCTTGATTCTTGGACTTTTTTAGTATTTAACCCCCACCCCCAAAAAAAAAAAAAAAAAAAAAACTGACTTACAAAAAAATCAATTGCCCAAATTGTTGGGAATTTAGAGGAGTAATATAATGAAATAATAAAATGATCCAATAGAAAAACATAAAATTTGATTTACTTGGAGGCATAATTGAATGTTATCTTTGAACAATTTTTGCCCCCACATAAGAGTTGCTAAAGGGTTACTACAAATTTGTTCCAAGAATATAACCAAGTTTATTGGGTTTTACAAATAGCAATTTTGGAGAAGACTCACAAGTTTCTTGTGTTCTAAGAAAGATGAAAAAGAAGAAATTGAAAAGAAGTTACCAAATGAATATGAACATTATTTATACTAAAAGGATTATAACCCTTCAATAGGCACATTTTCATTCAATATGCACATTTTCGGTCAATAGGAACCTTCAATACATATCCAATATGAAATGTTATGATTTTTCAATAGACACATTTGGCATATCCATTTTTAAGGGTTATGACATTTCAATAAGTACTTTTTGGTGAATATATTATAACCTATTTTGTATATACCTATATATACAACATAAGCTAAAATAGAGACACAACATTCTCTTTTATTCCTTTCCACAAAAAACTAATAAATAAGACAATATTGCTTTCTTCTTTATATGCTCTTCTCTCCCTCTCTCGGAAATTTATTTCCTGTGCACAACTCTGAAATAATTTCTCCATAAAAGTTTTCTCCTATTTGTTGAAAAAACTTAGAAACACGATTTCTCTTTTCAGTAACACAGGCTAGCAAAGCGCCAAATCAAGTTTCAAGGTTAGATACATTTCCTCAAATGTCTTCCTCATTATACATAGCCTCATACAACCCTATAATGACAACTAAAGTAGAACTTGAACAAGCAAAATATCTAATAATAATAAAAATTCAATTAATTCTAATTTTTGAAGTAAGGAACAACTCCCCTAGATGGAATTTCCAAATTATATCCATCATAAACCTAAATCGACAGGGATAGAACTGCTTTAACTTTCTCAGTTACTCTCTGTTTACAACTTTCTTAGTTACTCTTTGTTTACGGACTCCAGATACTGACAGTGTGTGTATTGTGTTGCCTAGTGTTGCCCAATTTGGAAGTTTCATTGGAAAATCTAAAAAAAGTGAGTTCAGTAAGAGAGAGGAAAAGAACATGGCATTAAAACTCTAAAAGAACTGTAAATTAAAATCAAAGGTTCACCAGAGAGAGAGAGAGAGAGAGAGAGAGAGAGAGAGAGAGAGAGAGAGAGAGAGAGAGAGAGAGAGAGAGAGAGAGAGAGAGAGAGAGAGAGAGAGAGAGAGAGAGAGAGAGAGAGAGAGTAATAGTAACCTTTCATACTGAAGAAGAATTTGATATCAATCCATTGTTTCATTTTAATAATAATATCTCTATTTGAGGAGACATCATATACAAAACATTTTTTTCCTTTGATAAATAGTGGATGGTAGCATTACAGAAAATGTCTATCATAACATTAGAGTAAGGAATTAATCCTAAAAAAAAAAATAGGGCTTTCAATTTAGTTAGTGATTCTAGTGAGATTAGAGTCCTTAACAAATGATCTTCCATTTCATTAAAGGACGCATTATAAATAACTAGTTTGTAACCTCATGCATACGTATGGATACACCTAAAAAAATATATATACAAGGTAGAAATTCTATTCTAGCCTAATTTAAGTGTATGTATATGTGAAACTCTCTCATGAAGACTTGAACCTCGACCTTTACCCCCCACATCCCATAAACACTTATACTTATGGAGTGACTATCAAACCAAAAGTATGCATGATGTAATAAGATGCACCAAGGGGATACACTTAAAAGAATATATTAAGATGCATAATATAATTATTATATATATATATATATATAATTTAAATACTATTGCTTGCATTAATAATGTATTAAGATGCATATGTATGGATATACTTAAAGATATACAATAAGATGTATAATATAATTCCTATATATAATGTAAATACTATTGATAGTCATTTTTATATTTTGTTAACTCTTTAAAAATTTTTGTAAGGATATTATTATGTATAAAATGTAAATTGTCCATATATATATATATATATATATATACATTTTTTTTAATTATTGTAAAGTACTTTTATTTTTATTTTTTATGATTCATTTATTCTAAACTGTTTGGTTTTTGTACTTAATAACTCATTTGGATGAATATTTATGATATGGTTCCACATTTGATTTTAAAATTAAGAAATAAAACTCTTTAAAATAAATAATTTAGGACATGTGGCGCAAAATTAAAACTTTAATTTGAGTTTATCTCAGCTTCACCTATTATTATATATATAGATATATAGATTTCTTTCCAAAAAATTAAAAATGCATAGGTTCACAATATGGAAAACTAGCATAATGACAAAAAAATGCCATATTAAATATAACAAAGTCATTATCATATATTTTGCATCTCCAAATTAATTCATACCAAAAAAAAAAAAAAAAAAAAAGTCCTATAGCTGCGTTTTTAAAACATGGCTATAGCTCATAAAAACGTGGCTATAGGATGATTTGGCCTATAGCCGCGTTTGCAACCATGGCCTAAAACCTGTGACTATAGGATTGAGGGCTCTATGGCTGCGTTTTTGCAATCGCGGCTATAGGCTAGGACCAATGGCTGCATTTTTATAAACGTGGCCATAGGACATACTGTAGCCGCATTTTTCAAACGCGGCTATAGGTGACATCTATAGCTGCATTTTTAAATGTGGCTATAGGGGACATCTATAGCTGTGTTTAAAAACATGTGGTTCAAAAAAACGCAACTTAAGACCTGCGTATTTTGTAGTGATAGTTTTCTGCACTTTCTGTTCATGCTCATTCTCGAGAAAAGAATGAAGAAACGAAATTTGTTTTAGTCTTTGGTTCCATGCATGAATTAAATAATTGTGGTTTAAAATGGGATTTTGAAAGTGAATTACAAATCCACTAACTTTGCCATCGGAGGACTTTTGACCGGCCTCCACTGATCCCCTCTGATTTTGTATTCATCTTTTCAGGACTCAGCCTCAAGATCATAAATGCTCCGAGATTTTAGCCTACTGATTTCAAGTGGAATTATAATTATGAGCACTTATTTAGTTATTTCGTAAGAGCAAATGGTCATTTTACGAGACTAAAACACCTATGATGGTATTTTATTGTCTAAGAGGAATCGCATTTTTGCCTTGAGGAGATTTATGTGACTTACGCACAACTTGGTTCGTAATCAGCTCCCATTTAGCTGCGGTGAACCAAGCCCAGTACACCAAACAACAAATATTTGGCCTGGGATCCTTGTCTCTACTTGGGCCTGTGCTAAGAAAAAAGGCATTCTCACAAAGTCTTACAAAATGAATTTATCATCTATAAACCAAATGAAGTTAAATTTGTTTCCCTACGTACCCTTTAATTAAATAATGAATCTTCTTATCAGCGGGCCATTCTATTATTAATTTTAGTTCACTTGTTTCTTTTCTCTCTTTTTTCTTCTTTTATTTTTATTATTATTATTATTTTTTTATGGGATTTCAGTTCACTTTTGATGTCGCTGTTTTGTCCATATTTGGTGACTTGGATTCTCCAATCAAAGAAAAGTTGAGGAAAAATTACTGCATATTAGACAAAGGTTACAATTCTTTTCCATTAAGCTTACCTGGTACTTCATACAATACATCAGTCTCGGTAGGCATGATTGATAGTGCCTTCTTTTTCTTTTCTTTTGTTGTTTGTCAAAATACAAGGTGCGAGGCCTTTAACTTTAACCTAAGATGTTTTTATTTTATTTTTTTGGGGCGGGGTTGTGTTTAATATTTTGAAGGCAAGGAAAAGGATAGGCCAAATTCTTTTTGAAATAATCAGAGTGAGGAAAGAAATGAACTCGGTGCAAAACGATTTCTTGGGAAGTCTATTGAATTTCATAGACGAAAAAGGAGAAATATTAATAAGAGATGATCAAATTCTTGACAACATCATTGGTGTATTATTTGCTGCACAAGATACTACTGCTAGCATTCTAACATGGATTCTCAAATACATTCATGATGACCCAAAACTCCTAGAAGCTATTAAGGTCAGAACTTTGTATTGCCTCATTCACTTCATTTCTTCTCCAAATTAATTTACAAATAGCTATTGACTGTTCTAAACTATATATGTATGATGCCTAATAACAATTTGCTGTTACAGAAAGAACAAAAGCCATTTTTTGAAGCAAACGATGGAGGAAACCTGCTCTTGACATGGGCTCAGACCAGAAATATGCCTCTTACCAATAGGGTATGCACAATGCACATAAGTATAAATTTCATTGTATATATCACACAAAATATTTAGGAAATTCATACTATAAGAACTAAGTGGTAGTGTCGAATATTAACTTCAGGTTATAATGGAGAGCTTGAGGATGGCAAGCATCATATCTTTCACCTTTAGGGAAGCTGTTACTGGTGTCGAATATAATGGTAAGTCATAAACGCAATGGAAAAAGCTTAGTTCAATCGGTTGGTTTCAGTTTATATTCAACCTTCTGTTTAAGAGCATCTATAGAGCTAAAAATTTAGCTATTTAGCACCACAAAAAGTTACTTTATCTATTTTACCTACTCACTTTACAAAACATGCTGCAGCCGTGGATTTATTTTAGCTTTTAACAAAATAAAATAATATAAATATCATAATAAAATAATATATCTACTACAATAAACAACAATTACAACCACCTGCTACCGCTACCACTACCACTACCGCCGTCGCCACCGTTGCCGCCACCAACTCTTCCACTTCCATCGCAATCGCTACCCAAAAAATTTATCAACTGTGAACCGTGAGTTTGAGGATACAGAACAGAAAATTAATATTTTATTCTCACTCTCTCTCTCTCTCTCAATAAAAAAAAATTAAAAAAAAAACCCTATTCTCTTTCCTCTCTCTCTCTCTCTCTCTCTCTCTCTCTCTCCAATCATCGATGTCAACTGTCAATCTTTCTCCCTCTCTTAGATCAGCTCTCTCTTTCTCCCTCTCTCAAATTAGCTCTCTTAAACCTTGCTTTGTGCAGATCAGCAATGGCTAAGAATGGTGGGTCTGTGGAGGTGACCTTGCTCCTTGTAGATCGACAGTGGCTGAGCATGGTGGGTCCGTAGAGGTGCTGTGGTTTGGGTTTGTGTGTTTGGGTCCGTGGATTTTGTCTGTGGAATGGGTCTAGGTCCGTGTAGATCGATGGTGGTGGTGGGTTTGCTCATCGGTGGGTTTTTTTTTTTTTTTTTTTTTTTTTTTTTTTTTTTTTTTTTTCTCTCTCTCTCTCTCTCTCTCTCTCTCTATTTTTGAGATGGATTTGGTGATTGGTGGTAGTGGGTTGATGGTGTTGGTTTTGGTTTTGGTTGTGTTGATGGTGGTGTGGGTTTAATGGGTTTTGGGGTTGCTTTGGTTGTTGTTGGTGATGGTTCATGGTGGATTTATGGGTTTAGTAGTGGTGGATTTGTGGGTTTTTAGGTGTTGGAGGTGGTGGTGGTGGTGTAAGTATGGTGTTGGAGAGGTTGCTGATTTTTTTTTTTTTTTGGTGATTGTTGGGGTGTGTGTGGTGGTGAGGTGGTGGGTGGCTGAGCTTCTCTTTCTCATGTGGTGGTTGCTGAAGAGATAGAGACAAAGAAAGGAGGAAAGAGAAAGATGGGAGAAGATGTGGTGGTGGTGTTGGTGGTGGTGGGAGTTGCTGTGGTCAGAGCTGGGTCTGTGGTAGCGTGGGTCGGCGGTGTGGGTCAGGGGGTCGGCGGTTTGGGTCAGGGGGGGGGGGGGCGGCATAAGAGGTCTGAAAGTTGAGAGAGAGAGAGTTAAGAGATTGTGAGAGTTCTAAGAAGAAAAGAAAAAGAAAAAAAAAAAGGAAAAAATAATATTATAATCGAGCTGGGAATAAAAAATTATTTTTATTTTTTAGTTATCAGCTGCAGTGCACATCTATAGTGCACTATAGATGTGCACTATAGATGTTCATTGTAGCAATGAAGCTAAAAAAAATATCTTTAGCTCCATTGTTGCAGGGCTATTTTTGGTGTTTTGGTAGAGTTAAAATAATTATATAGCTATTTAACTCTACTACTACAAGTGCTCTAATAACTTGTTAAAAAAATAAATAAAATTTGCCAAATTATATGAAATTTTGCTTTCAATATTGGCAACATCACATCTAGCTTAACGCAACTAGCCAAGGTAACCATGCACGTACAACATATATCATGGCTTCAATGTTAGAGGACAGTCCAAGAACTTCGGTGCCTAGGACCACACCGATTGGTTTCCTTTTATTTTTTATTTTTTCTTCAACTAGCTAGATAGGTTTGTCATGCACAGTATCTTCCATAGCCCAATTATGGCTGTATTTATAGACCACTTGCAGGCTTGTACACCGTAAGAGATTAGTGCATTGCATTGGGTGCAATTCACTAACTTTGTCTCATAAAGTTTTTTCACTTTTTATTTTTTTACTTTTTACTTTTTATAAATTTTTCTTATGAATGGTTGAGATTGAAAATTACTTTTTGTAACTATCAATCTTAACCATTCATAAAATATTGCACCTAATTTAAATCCTATCATAAGAGACACATGCATCCAAAACGAAGTTTAATGTAAAAGTTTCAATTTTTTTATTTAAATATTTGATCTCTACAACACTACTATAATTTCACAGATTTTTTGGGTAAATTTTATATAATATATATATATATATACATTGATAGGGGGTAAATTATATTTTGAATCTTATAGATTAGCTATAATTTCAAATTAACCAAATGATTTTAAAATTTTCAAATTAAACCATACATTTTCAATATCATTTCAATTCAAACCATATATGTACCCATTTTAGGCGTGGTCGTTAAATAAAACATGCTTAAACAAAATGACACTGTATGGTTTTTTAACACGTGTCTATAATATATGGATATTATTTCACTCTAAGTCATAAGATGCCTTTTTATTCAAGTTTTTTCCATTGGCATTAGTCATTATTGATTTTTGTTTGAATTGACCTATTTTCCAAAGGGTAGGATTTAATTAGAAAATTTTGAAAATGTGATATATAATTTGAAATAGTCCTTAAATTAGGAGGTTTGAAATGTAATTTACCCAATTTGTTTTAAGCTAAAATTTATAAATATTCATCTTCATCCTTTTTATTCTATTAAATTTGTCAAATACAAAAATAAATTTTGAAATCAACAAAGATCAGATTATAGGCGAATGGTTTATGAAAAAATGTTGTGAAAATAAATTTATATTAAAAATGTTTTAAATAGACTTGACGATATTTTTATTTGAAATGTTTGTGACTTACTCGTAAAAAGAGACTCACCTAGCGTCGAGGATACTCTTCAGGATACCTAATTCCAAAGGGATGGAAGGTATTGCCTCTGTTTCGCAATATCCATCACAATCCAAATTTCTTTACCGAGCCGCAAACATTTAATACTTCAAGGTTTGAGGTATGAGACGGTTTATATATATTTATATCCTAAGTAAAGATTATTGATCTGTATAATTAGGTTTTTGAATGTGTATATAGCTATATTATAGTTCCAGTTACTATTTTTAAATTGTTGATTTAAGTCTTTGCGTGTCTTTGTTTTGTTTTTTTTTTGGCATGAAGGTTGGACGTCCAAAACACAATACATTCATGCCATTTGGGATTGGAGTTCATGCATGTCCTGGAAATGAAGTCGCCAAGCTAGAAATGCTCATTCTGATCCACCACTTGGTCAACAAGTTCAGGTATATAAGGAATGAAATAAGAAATTCAGCCAAAGAAAAGAAGAGTAACGAAATAAGATATAGACATCAAATCATAAAAACTTAATTAGAAATTAAAGTAAAAAAAACTTATTTGTGACAAGATTTGTGAACATGAATGATTAATTGTTATCCTTAATAGTACGCACATCTTGGTCTCCTCAATATATGGCAAACAAAAATTTAATTATTTCTTTCTGCCACATGTGTCATTCATTAATCTTCACACCTAAGTGTGCGTTTGTATTAGGATTAAAAATTAAGATTATTTCGCTATTTAACTTATTTTTATTATTATTCATTCGCTCCACTACACTTTTTGGCACTGTTCATCGGTCTTATTATACTATTTTAACTAACTTTTATCTTTATCTATAGTACTTTTAGTAATAATTTTTTAGTTTCAACAAATTAAGCGGTATCCAAACACACTATAAATTGCTAAATCTCACTACAAGTTCATAAAAAATAAAATAAAAAATAAAAAAATCCCTACTGCGATACACTTGTAAGTTGCAAGTGAAAGTAAAAAATTTTATGGAAATTTTCTGGTGTACATAGAGCGTTTTGGATATTTCAATATCAAGACAATAATCCACACATGATGACTCTTGTATTCTCGTACAATACAATTGTATTATTTATATATATTTGGTCCATTTAATTAGACGTTTTGAGAACTTAAAGAGTGCTTTTAACACTCGAAACTCCATTTTGCAATAACGACTCTTTATAACTTTTTTTATAAATGCTCATTTTAAAACTAAAATACCATCATCTTACAATAACTTATCCAAACGCACCTTGTCTCTAATTTTGATGGTCTTACTTGCAGGTGGGAAGTAGTGGTGTCTAGCGGTGGAGTACAATATGCCCCATTTCCAGTACCTGAGCAAGGACTTCCCGCAAAGTTTTGGAAAGAATCTTCGGCCAATATGCTTGGCCAAGACTAAACATAAAAAACTATATTGTACACCATGACCCCTCTAATTCAGTTGATCATATTGATATATATCTAGGGGTCCAACAATGCTACTGTCTCTTTTACTACAGCTCATCGATCTAGTTTCTAGCTATCTGTTCCTCAAAAAAAAGTTTCTAGCTATCTTCCAACAAACAGTGATTGATCATTGATTTCCTTTTTTTGCAGGTAACAAGCAGTGAGTTTGTGTCTTTATAACGACTCACTGTACATATGATGGTTAAGTAATAAGTATGCCTAGCTAGTAGATGGTTTTAAATAGGTATTCATTTTGTACACTTAAATATTTTTTTTATTGGAAAATGTTAGAGGTTTAACTCCTTCAATACAAATTCTCTGTATTATTTTTTGTGTATCACTCTATATTTCACCAATAATTTTATGCCATGTTTTAATTTTACTTTCCTCAAAAACTAACTAAAGTTTGAAATAGAAAGTGATCATATACATAATAAATAATGATTAATAGAATATAGAGTGGTATACAAAAAGTGGTATAGAAGATTTACATTCCTCATCCCTATCTTTTCAACCATTTTCATATTTCTCAACCATATTATTTGTGAAACTCTTAGGCTGAGTTGGCGGAATCCATCCTCCTCTCACATCACATGACGTCATGGACATCATGGTCAAAGTCTCAATTGGACGTAATAATCTATTAGAAAAATTACATTAAAAAAAAAAAAAAAACAATTAGTTTATACTATATTTCAAATTATGGGTCAATTTAGATATAACTTATTGTTACTGAAAACTGATTGTTACTGAAAATACTGTAGCAAAATAATTTTTAAATGTATGAATAGTATTGTGAGACCCATTTTTAATATTTTTTAATGCGTAAACAGTGTATAAACAATGCGTAAACTGTATATACACTGTTCATGAACAGTATTTTTTGTCCTTCAAAGCCAATAAATGCGGGCAAAAAAATAAATAAAAGGAGAAACCACGCAGAAAACAAAACGCAACTTTAAGCACAATCCAAACCAATACTATGTTCCAACTTTTAATTTTGTTAATTAAAGTCTCAAATTCATGTTGTTCTTAGCAATATTAAAATTGAGAAAAAGAGGAAAATAAAGATCAAATTCTGCGTTTGGCTTTGCTTGTTAACAAATCAATCTGGTAACCATTTGAACAAAGAAGATTTAGGGAGAAAAAACTTCATTTATAGTGGGAAAGTAATTGCAAAAACAAAAACAAAATCCAAAAAAAAAAAAAAAACAGAAAACAAAAAAGAAGAAGAAGAAGTTGATTACCTAAGTGAAACATCAAGTTTTACCGCTGGTTTTTTGGTTTTCTCTATTGCATTATTGCCTAGAATAACGAAAATAAGTAACAACAATGAGCATATACGTCAAATAGAAATTGTTTCGTAAGTTTAAGACTTAAGTTAACAAAAGTAAAAGTCTAAGACCTAATCTGATATATAGTATAAACATATAACTTAATTTTCCCTAAATTTTCTATTAATTAAATTGATTCACTAAAATTTTTTTGGTGATAAAACTCAAAAGTGATTTATTTATTTTGTCAACAACTATTACCAAATTGTGTTGAACATTAGACTTAAAGGCAGGGTACAATTGTGGAGGCCTAGAGGGAGTTGAGCCTAGCATGCCCAAGACTGGGTCCCAAGGAGCTTTAGGGGCAGTAACTATACCCAATTCTTGGGTCCCCATGGGACAGGCCTGATGAGGCACACCAAGTTGAAGTAAATACCAACCTAAACCCTAGGGGACCTCCAAGGTCATCACCATGGTCCATGGTATATAGTGGCTAGACATTGTTTGATCATCTGTCTACGTTACTTTCTCTTTGACTGACATTCATGCGGTATATATAGGTATATACATGGATAGATTATAATAATGATGTTTGAGTTTGAGGAATATTATTTCATAAAATGAAATTCAAGTTCTAGAATTTTTTAAGTGAGAATTTGAAATTCAGAATTTTTGACCAGTCGAAATTTTTACTCAATTGATCGAAATGATGAAGAAAATAATCTTGGAGTCTCTGGATGATTCGATTGCTATCCGATTCTTGTTCAATTGATCAAAAAGAGAATTTGATTGATTGAAAAGAACTCTTGACCGATCGAAATTTGAAAAAACTGAATTTTCTAGTTACTGTTTTGAAAATTTGAAGAGGTTTTGAGACTTGTGAACGGTTTTATGAAAATATTTGACTCTCTATACGTATCTTTTGATAAAATATAACCCTATGCGTATAAATAGAGGCTTATGTTCACTTGAAAATAGTAAGTTAGAAATCATGTAATTAGAGAGAAACACAAGAAATCCTGGGGTTATTCTCCAGAATTGCTATTTGTAGAACCCAATAACTTGGTTGTATCCTAGAGACAAATTTGCGATAACTCTTTAGCAATAAGAGTGTGGAGGCAAATATTGTCTAAGAATAATAATTTTGTGCCTTCAAGTTATCTATTTCTATTTGTCTTTTGTGTTATCCTTGTTTTTTCTCTTTTTTGTTTTTGTTTTTTTTTTTTTTTTTTGGGTTTCCTATTTGGGTTCGTGATTTTTTTTTT
This sequence comes from Quercus variabilis, assembly GCA_030445155.1. Lineage (NCBI taxonomy): Eukaryota > Viridiplantae > Streptophyta > Magnoliopsida > Fagales > Fagaceae > Quercus > Quercus variabilis. The sequence continues at coordinate 178,142 of CP129448.1, read as the reverse complement.
TTTTTTTTGGCTCTATGATTTGAATTTTTGGTTGTTGGTGGTTGTTTTTTGGGTGGTTAGTGGTTGTTTGGTGGTTGGTGCTGTTTTGGTGGTTGTTTTTTCTTCTGGTGTAAAGTTTTGGGTGGTGGTGGTGGTGGTGGTCTGTATATCTGTGCTTTTGGAGAAAATACACCCTATTTCTAATGTATGTTTCTTCCTTCTCATAGCTGATGTGACCTATAGTTGATGAGTCCCACCAGCTTGTGAGGAGGAGAAAGTATATCATGTTAAAGCAACTGCATAGTTAGCGTAAAACTTTCCTTCTATTTTACACTAAAAGCTCATTTTTTCTGTTTTACACACTCATTTTTATAAACCTCCACATCAGTTTATTTATTCTATCATCGATTTTATTTAAATAATCATTTTCTCACTTTTTATTATTATTTTATCTCAAACTCTCTCTCTCCACTAACGAGACTTTATTTTAGGATCCGTTTGGATACAGCTGAAAACTGAATATTGCAACTGAAAATTGAAAAACATTGTAACAAAATAATTTTTAAATGTATGAATAGTATTGCAAGATCCATTTTTAATAAAAAAAATTAGTTAAAAGTAAAATTTAAAGGTTTGTGAATAGTGAACGATGTGTACTATTCACAAAAAAAGTCAAACATTTCGGCAAAAAAAAAAAAAAAGAGAGCTTAAACGCAATATGTGCGTTTGGGAAGCGCATTTCAAACGCACACCTAGTGTGCGTTTGGGAAGCACAAACGCGCTTCCCAAATGCACATTTTGCGTTTAAGCTTCTTTTTTTTTTTTTTTTTTTTTTTTTTTTTTGGGTTTTATCAGTTTTGAGCCGAAATGTTTGACTTTTCTCGTAAACATGGCATACTATTTACACATTTAAAAATTATTTTGTTATAATGTTTTTCAGTTTTCAATTGTATCCAAATGAACCCTAGAGCCCGTTTAGATAGGCTGTTTATAAAACATTAACAGGCATTTTAGACAAAATGTGATTTGTTAATTCGTTTAGCTCCACAAAATCAGCACGTTTGCATTTTCAAAATCTAGATTTTTCACGTTTACAAAACACTACGAAGCTTTGCTTTTTCAAAAAAGCAAATGAGCTAACCACTATTTTTTCTTCAGAAAGTCAAAATAATGCCAATACGATAGGAAATACCAGCTTTATCCCTTCCCCCATGTATATCTCCTCCTCTATTTTCTCCTCTATTTTCTCAGTAAGTCTATACTCCTCCATGCAGTAGCAACGCCACGTTCAGTCTAAGGTGTTTGAAACACCCTGACCTGAAAAAAGAAATTATATGTAATAATTAAAAAAAATTTATTTGTTTACTCTTAAAAAAAATTAGGAACACTCTCAACTAAAATTAGGAACACCCTCAAATAAAAATTATTTAAAAAAAAAAAAAAAAAAACTCAAACCTCACGGTTCTCACAGCTCCTCCCACAAAAATCTTCACTGAAAATGGTCGGTGGCTAGGCTCGTTCATCTTCACCAAAAGCTCAAACCGTAGATAGATGTTAGATCTACCATTGATAGATCAATTTGCTTAGGAAGAAAGGTTATAGAGGAAGAGATGTGTGCTTTGATTTACTTGTTGTATGAGAGACTAATAAGAGGTGAGATTCTCAAAAAAGGAGAAAAGAAACAGAGACAGAGAGGATGGGAGAAAGACAGGTTGAGAAGGGATCAACGTGTTTGTGTTTTTTATTGTGTGGGGATGAGATAGAGATGAGATCTTTTATATTTTTTAAACAAAAAAAATTCCACAGCCACACACTTGTTTTCATGTTACTTTGACATGTATTTTAGTTTTGAAAAACGTGTTTCAGACTAGTTGAATACCTGCTACAATTTCAAACTTTAATACATGTAGTTTTTTTTAATGAAATAAACTTTACTTTTTTAAGGCCTTTGAATGTATATAAATACAATATGTGTAATGTTATTAATAGTTTCAACTCTGTGCTATGGACGAATAGAATATCTTATTGTGGGGTCTAAGAATTTGGCAACCCTAGCCTACTTTATATTAAATCTAAGGCCCACACCGAGGAGGAAGAAACGTTCGAGAATGAATGTAGAAAGCCCAAGTTGCCAAGAAATATCACCGAGGACGATTCTGTTCTTGGCCAGCCGAGATCATAGAAGGGAAGAGCAACATGCCACCAAAGCCAACCTCCCAAAGCATCCCAAGAAAAAGACAAGCACAATGGGTCAGCCATGGAAGCATGGTGGATGAGCAATTTAAGAAGAAACTATCACCTCCACATTAAATGCCCAAAACTAACATTCTAGCCGCATTAATGAAGAAATGACCCCTGAACAGTATTGCCTAGGTTGCTGCAGCTCACAGAGAGTTGAGGAAGGTGGCTGATGGGACAAACACTCAGGTAATAACTTGCATAATCAATAGATGGAGGGCCAAGATCAAATAAGAGGGAGTATATAATGTAAGAAGTCCTCGAGAATAAGGGATGGAAAATTAGAAGCAGAGAGAATACTGTAACAATTGGTATAATCTTTGAAACCTTTGTAACCAAACGCCGAAGTAATAATAAGAACTACTAGTTTCTCAGGCTAGGGCAGAGGAACAGAATTTCCCACTTTAGTCCATGCCTTTGTTATTCAATCTACTCGTAACTATGTCTAGTTGTTGTAATCCTCATTAAGGCCTAGTTGTTAAACATATTATCTATAAATTTATTGTATTGGGCTAGTTAGGCCTAAGCTCATTCATCCAATAGCAGAAGTGCTCAAACCTGAACCCTACAATTATATATTAGTAGTTTGGTTAATACATTAATAGTTTGGCAAATTATATTAGTAAATTACAAATTTAACAGAATATCTTAAATAATTAGACGATATTTATTAATCTTTGTAGTAAATTATAAGAAATATCTTCTAATCTTCAATCAAGATATATTTTTAACATCTTTAAATATTGTTTTTGTTAAAATTGTTAAAATTTATGTAATTATTTTATTTATTTTCATATTAATTAATTATTAAATTAATTATGATATAATCACGGTTTGACTCTTATGAAGAACAAAATTTTCTTTTTATTAGATTGTGTAAGCTATACTTATTAAGAAACACTCTAAAAAAATTTCTAAAACCACCACTACCTCCATGTATATTTTATTAAATTGTGTAATTAAAAGAACACTTATTAAAGGAAAAATGACAAAACATCCTTAACAAAATAGTTAAGTCGTTTTTTAGAATTTACGGTCTAAATAACTATTTTTAAAACAGCTTATCTAAATGCTTAAGGTTATCCAAAACAGGCCCTAGAGTCTTCTCTGAAACTCTTCTCTAAGCGCGTTTCAAACGCACACCTACTACAACATTTTCACTCCTCTCTGAAACTCCTCTCTTTTCCAAACTTCTCTCTGAAATTTCGATTCAAGCACGGAGACGATCTATTCCATCTGAAATTCCGATCCAAGCACGCCGATTTAAGCACTCCGATCCAAGCACGCCGATCCGGCACAAGCGCCGATCTACAAGTGCCGATCCACTCTCTCTGTCTCTGTTGGTGTGTCCGTGTGTGGGTGTGTTTGGTTTTGTGTTGTCTGTGGTTGATTTTGTTTTTGATTTTGTGGTTGATTTTGTTGTTGATTTTGTAGTTGATTTTTGATTTTATGTCTGTGGGAGTGTGTGTATCAGAGGAAGAAGCAGATGATGAGAGCGTTGGTTTTGCAGATGGAGGAGAGAGAGAAAAAAAGGAGCGAAATTATAAATTTTAGGGTTTTTTTTTTTTTATATGTTTTATGGAGAAATCAAATGGGGGGTTTTGGAAATATTTTTCCCCTTTTTTTAAATTCCCCCTTTTTGAGTAGTGGCCTTATCAATATTTGACCAGTTAGCTAAGTAATGGTTGATTTTAATCCTGTGTTGTTTCATGATGGCTTAGGCTCTGTTGATTCCAAGTCTTTTGTCATCTTAGAGGAGTGAGAACTATGAAAAAAATTTCATTTTACAGTGAACATCGTTCATCTATTTAAATCTCCTACCGAACCGAGAGTCTAGGACAAGCCAGTGCCCATGACCTAAGTCCACAAACACTTTGAGCCCACTTGTCTAAGGCCACGTTCAAATCAACACCTTCTTTTTATTTATTTTTATTTTTTTTTTTATAAATTTTATAAAAAGTTGGTACACATTTATATTTGATTCCAAATATATAAAAACTTTAAAGCGAAAAAGAATGTATTGACATTTGACATATTTTTGGATTTCTCAGGTTTCTTCGAGGGTTATCATTGACAACCTTAACGCATTGCAAACTCACCGAGCCAAATTATGGTTAGTTGTCTTTGCGAAACCCCTAGTTTAATTTCCCAATTTAATGATTTTGTCTTTGATAATGTAAAATTTCGAGATTGAAAGTTTTGATCTTTCCGAACTTTATTCCTTACTCGATGTGAATCTTAATGATTCTAATATTTCTTGAGCTAGATTTTGGTTTCTGATCGTGGGTAATTACTTGATAGATTAATATTTTTGAAGTGATATTTTATAGGGTCATATGTGTAGCAGTGTAATTAACTGATATAATTATCAATTGGGATTAGTTAACAAAAAATTATCAATTGGAATTTTTTTCTTAGAGTTAAAGACAAGGGAAACAAGGATTAATTAGAAGAAAGAAGGTAGGGTTAGTTTAATTTCATAGGAAATCCTTAAGGTCATGATATATTAAGTTTAATTTCATAGGAAATCCATAAGGTCATGATATATTAAGAAATTGGCTGTTTTTTTAATATGTTTAGAATATTTTAAGGGACATTGAGTTGCTAATTGATTGGCAGGAGATTAATGTTGAGAAATATTTTTGAAAACATGGTGTCACTATGGATCATGTGTGACATACATACATTACACTTGCTATTAAAATGTTAATAAAGCCATATACCTTGTTCTTGATCTATTTAGAGACCTATACATGGTTAATGATACTCTTTTTTTCCTAAAAATTCTATCTCCTCGTCAGTCAACTCACTATAGAGGGCCATCTAGGAAAGATAAACCCAGAGGACGCCATCATGGGTTATCTCAGCAGAAAAGGCAAGAGATCAAGGAAGCGTTTGAGTTATTTGACACTGATGGCTCAGGTATTGAAATTATCTGTGTCGTGTTTGTAATTTTTTTTTTTTTTTAAATTTTAAATTTCTAATAATTTTTTTGTATGACCTTCTTGTTTAGGCACTATTGATGCCAAGGAGCTGAATGTTGCCATGAGGTAAGAAGTTCATGTCAAATTTACTAAGAATTTTCAAGTTGATTCCTCATGAAACATTACAACAGAGATGTTTACTTTTGACAGGGCTCTTGGTTTTGAAATGACAGAAGAGGTAGTTTCTTTGCACCATTTTATTCCCTTGTTATTTTTATTTTTTATTTTTTTCCTGTGTGGTCAAGTGCATATGTCTGTGTACAAGTCTGCACGTGTTTTTGAAGAGTGTGGTTTGTTTATATCTGAAGGACAGTTCTAGAAGAAAAGAAAATGGGTGTTGGTGATTAGAAATGGAAACATAGAAACTCTCTCTCTTTGTGGCAGTGGTGCTTGTATGTTGTGTTATTTGCTCTTTTTTGATAAATTTTGGTTGCAGCAGTAAGTCTGCTTGATTAAGACGGGGGCACATGCTGGACTTCCTTCTTTAGGGTGATTCTTAGTAGCAAATGTGATGTATCTAGTTCTCCTTAGGTTGTCCTAGGAGAATCTCCGCATGTTGCTTGAGGGGTTCTTGACTTATATTGAGAACTATATAGTCTTCTCTCACATATAATCTTAGCCAAAAGGCCCATAAAATTATAGCCATATAGTGCATCTTTCTATCTAATTTTGATTTTTTAGTTTTGACTACATGGCTAACATAATGCTGTATTGTGTCATTCTAGCAAATCAATCAAATGATTGCAGATGTGGACAAGGATGGCAGTGGAGCAATTGATTTTGATGAATTTGTGCACATGATGACAGCCAAAATTGGAGAAAGGGACACTAAGGAGGAGCTCATGAAAGCATTCCACATTATTGACCAAGATAAAAATGTAATGTTTTGTTCTGTATGTATATATAGATATATAATTTTTTTCTCTGTTTCTTCTTGTCATTAACTTATTCTTTTTCCCATTTGCATGCAGGGGAAGATATCTATCTCAGACATTAAGCACATGGTAAAGGAGCTAGATGAGAACTTCACTGACGATGATATAAAAGAGATGATTGATACAGCTGACCGTGATCGTAAGTTTGCATACTTATATTTTGGATGTAGATTTTATTGGTTACTAGTTACCACTTTGCTTTACTGTTTGTACGGTCTAGATAAAGTTACACTTGATGTAACTCTTTGATAATGCTACACTCTTTACATGCTTTTTTTGTTATTAACATGCATGTTATACTTAGTATTAATCAGTTGTTATTTACTATCCGAACTATAAATTTATTTTTTTTACGTGTAATTTAAAGTACCAAAAAAAAAAAAATATATATATATATATATATATATATATAAATATTTTATAGATGAGATAGTTATTAAATTTTGATCATTTTGATATTTTGCAAAAATGGATGGCATAAGGAAACAATATCAAACAATGGATTTGACACTTTCAATATAATTTTATAAGGAATGTAATATTGGCAAAAGTTACACTAGGTATAGCTTCTTTTTAAATTTTATTTTTATTTTTATTTTTTAATTAACATAAAGATTTTATTAAAAAATAACACAGCCCAGTACATAGGAACAGTAGGTATAACTTGAACCTCTCTCTTTATAAAAGATGATCTTCTAGTTTTGTGTAAATATCATTTGGGGGCCCCTGGATTTTCATGTGAGTGTTGTCATGCAAATTTAGTCCATGCATTTCAATTTGAGCAATAACTCCTTGGACTTTATGTTTGAACTTCAATTTAGTCCTTGCATCTTCCCATGGGCACTTTTTTGTAAATTAATTTCCCCAAGTGGCACCAATTATTGTATTTTTTTTCCCCTCAAATTATCTGGTTCACATCCCTAGTTTAGTCAACATGTTGACTCAATCTTGTAAGCGCCATCTCCTCACCCCCCCCCCCCCCCCCCCCCCCCCCCCTCTTCTTCTTTTTTGGGTACTTAAAAATGTGTTTTATAATGAGAATATAACTTCATGTAGGAAGTATGAGTGATATGTCGGTTAATGCTCTTAAGATTTAGGGGCACTTACTCCCTTGTACAATGGAATGGAAGGGAAGGTTGTAGATTCTAGATCCATTAGGTGTGTGTTACTTGCCAATTGAGAAAAAGAAAGGAAAATTGTTGCAACCATAATCTCCAAGGGGTGAATTATTCTAATTGAAAATGCAAGAACCAACTCTACACTTACACATTAAAAGCTAAGGGTGAAATTTGTCTTTTCAAGAGCTTGAAGTGTGGAGCAGTAAGCTAGACTGTGAAATTTTGTAGATTTAACAATGTAATTTTTTTTTTCAAGAATTTGTTATTAAATGCTGATTTTGGATGTGATGGCCTTTAAAATGTACAGGTGATGGAGAAGTTAATGTTGAGGAGTTTATGCGGATTATGAGGAGAACTACATATGGGTTTTAGAACTCAAGAATATTATTGGGAGATGGTGTTGAGAGTTTGATCCTTTGCAGAAAGGTTGTTTCTGGACAATGCTGTTGCTGTTTATGTACTGTAGCGCCGCCCGCCCGCCCCCCCCAAAAAAAAAAAAGGGAAAAAAAAGAAAAAAAGAAGAAGAAGGTTTATTAGCCTTATTATGGGTACGGGAGACTATTATACTTACAACCGCGTGTAATTTATTTTAGCAATATGAAGTTCCTTACGGGACATTTGTTATATTAGCAATGTCAGGTAATTCAAGTCTTTGTTTTTTTTTTTTGACAGTTTGTTTGTCTTTATTCTTGAATGAATGAATGATTTTAACAAAAGACAGGATATGGTAATTAGCTTAGTACTTATGCATTATAATTTTAGAGTTTAAGAGAACCTTCTAGATCATGCATATATTGTGTGTGTGTGTGTGTGTGATTTTTTTTTTTTTTTTTTTTAAATTTGATTTAATACCTATGAAATTCATAAAAATGGAGCAAGCAATGATATATGTTTCACTAGAGCGATTGGTTTTGGGTGAGGTCTCATTCCTCACTTGTTTGATGCAAAGTTGACACTGGCGTTGTCTTTGTGACAGCCAACGACAACCAAAAGCTCAAATATTGGTTGAAGCTCGGGAAAACTACAGCGTTTGCATGCTCTCTCTCTCTCACTCTCTCTCTCTCTCTCCGAATACACACACACATAAAATTGCATGCGGGTTTCTCCTAAAAATATGGAGTCTCTTATGGTCTTTAGTGTAGCATTTGTATAAAACTTATCTCCCAAGGTTTTTGAGCAGAACACAAACATGTGTAATATTGTTTTATGTGAAAATGTAGGTCCAAATTTTCACATAAGCAAAAATGTAAGGAGTTTTTGTCCTGTTTTACACTCTAACCTTAATAGAGTTATGTGCAACACAATTAACAATTTACACAAAACAAGACATATGGGGTTTAGAGTTATGTCCAAAATTTAAGGGGTTTTTATTTTTTTAATTATATATATATATATATATATATATATATGTTTTAAGGAGAAATCAAATGGGGGGTTATGGAATTTTTTTTCCCCTTTTTTAAATTCCCCCTTTTTGAGTAGAGGCCTTATCAATATTTGAGAAGTTAGCTAAGTAATGGTTGATTTAAATCCAGTGTTGTGTCATGATGGTTTAGGCTCTCTTGATTCCAAGTCTTTTGTCGTCTTAGAGGAGTGAGAACTATGAAAAAAATTTCATTTTACAGTGAACACCGTTCATCTATTTAAATCTCCTATTGAACCTAGAGTCTAGGACAAGCTAGTACACCAACCCGGCTAGGCCCGATTCCAGAACTTACTAAACCCAGTTACTCAAAAAACAAAAAAGACTTACTAAACCCAGGCCTAGTCCATGACCCAAGTCCACAAACACTTTGAGCCCGCTTGTCGAAGGTAACGTTAAAATCATCACCTTTTTTTTTTAATTTTTTTTTAATTTTTTTTTTAATTTTAATTTTTATAAATTCTATAAAAAAGTTGGAACACATTTATATTTGATCCCAAATATACAAAAACTTTAAAGCGAAAAAGAACGTATTGACATTTGACATATTTTTAAATTTCCCAGGTTTCTTTGAGGACTATCATTGACAACCTTAATGTGTTTCAAAATCACCGAACCAAACTATGGTAAGTTGTCCTTATGAAACCCCTAGTTTAATTTCCCAATTTAATGATTTTGTCTTTGATAATGTCAAATGTCAAGATTAAAAGTTTTGATCTTTCCGAACTTTATTCCTTACTCACTGTGAATCTTAATGATTCTAATATTTCTTGAGCTAGATTTTGGTTTTTGATCGTTAGTAATTACTTGATAGATTAATATTTTTGAACTGATATTTTATAGGGTTAGATATGTAGCAGTGTAATTAACTGATATAATTATTAATTGGGATTAGTTAGCAAAAAATTATCAATTGAGATTTTTTTCTTATAGCTAAAGACAAAGGAAACAAGGATTAATTAGAAGAAAGAAGGTAGGGTTAGTTTAATTTCAATGGAAATCCTTAAGGTCATGATATTTTAAGGTTAATTTCATAGGAAATCCATAAGGTCATGATATATTAAGAAATTGGCTGTTTTTTGAATATGTTTAGAATATTTTAAGGGACATTGAGTTTCTAATTGACAGGTATTTCTGTGTTCTGCTTGGTTTTCAGTTTACTGCGTTTGTATTAGTTAGTTGTGGAGGATCACATGAAGGCAGGAGATTAATGTTGAGAAATATTTTGAAAACATGGTGTCACTATGGATCATGTGTGATGTACATACATTACACCTGCTATTAAAATGTTAAAAAAGCCACATACCTTGTTCCTGATCTATTTAGAGACCTATGGATCATGTTCTTGATCTATCATGGGTTAACTCAGCAGAAAAGGCAAGAGATCAAGGAAGACATCTTCCCATGGACTATTGTATTTACAACTATGTGTAATTTATATTAGCAATATGAAGTTCCATCTGGGACGTTTGGTATATTAGCAATGTCAGGTAATTCAAGCTATTTTTTTTTTTTTTTTTTGGCTGTTGTTAAACAGCCATTTTATTTGATTGTCTAACAGGTTTGCCTTTCTTCTTGAATGAATGAATGATTTTAATGAAAGACAGGATATGTTAATTAGTTTAGTACTTATGCATTATAATTTGAGAGTTTAAGAGAACCTTTGAGATCATGCATTATATATATATATATATATTTTAAATTTGATTTAATACCTATGAAATCCATAAAAATGGAGCAAGCAATGTGATATATGTGTCACTAGAGCGATTGGTTTTGGGTATGGTCTCAATCCTTACTTGTTTGATGCAAAGTTGACACTAGCATTGTCTTTGTGACAGGGAAAGACAACCAAAAGCTCAAATATTGGTTGAAGCTCCGGAAAAATCCCGTGTTTGCAAGCTCTCTTGCTCTCTCTCTCTCTCTACACACACACAATATTGCAAGTGGTTTTTTCCTAAAATATGTAGCCTCTTAAGGTCTTTAGTGTAACACTTGTATAAAAAATATTTCTCCTAGGGTTTTTGAGTAGAACACAAACACCTAGGTGATATTGTTTTTTTTGTGAAAATGTAGGTCCAAATTTTCACATAAACAAAAATGTAAGGAGTTTTTGTCTTGTTTTACACTCAATAACCTTAATAGAGTTAAGTGCAACACAATTAATAATTTTACACATAAAACAAGAAATATGGGGTTTAGAGTTACGTCCAAAATTTTAGGGTTTTTTTTTTTAAATATGTTTTATGGAGAAATCAAATGGGGGGTTTTGGAAAAAAATTTCCCCTTTTTTAAATTCCCCTGTTTTGAGTAGAGGCCTTATCAATATTTGACAAGTTAGCTAAGTAATGGTTGATGTAAATCCTGTGTTGTGTCATGATGGCTTGGGCTCTCTTGATTCCAAGTCTTTTCACGTCTTAGAGGAGTGAGAACTATGAAAAAAATTTCATTTTACAGTGAATATCGTTCATCTATTTAAATCTCCTACCGAACCTAGAGTCTAGGACAAGCTAGTGCACCAACCCGGCTAGGCCTGAGTCCAGAACTTATTAAACCCAGTTACTCAAAAAACAAAAAAGACTTACTAAACGCAGGCCCAGCCCATGACCCAAGTCCACAAACATTTTGAGCCCACTTGTCGATGGTCACGTTCAAATCAACACCATTTTTTTTTTTTTTTAAATTTTAAAAAATGTTGGAAAACATTTATATTTAATCCCAAATATACAAAAACTTTAAAGCGAAAAAGAACGTATTGACATTTGACATATTTTTGGATTTGCAAGGTTTCTTTGAGGACTATCCTTGACAACCTTAACGCGTTGCGAACTCATTTGGCCAAACTATGGTAAGTTGTCCTTACGAAACCCCTAGTTTAATTTCCCAATTTAATGATTTTGTCTTTGATAATGTCAAATTTCGAGATTAAAAGTTTTGATCTTTTCGAACTTTATTCCTTAATCGCTGTTAATCTTAATGATTCTAATATTTCTTGAGCTAGATTTTGGTTTTTGATCGTTGGTAATTACTTGATAGATTAATATTGAAAATTTAGACCCCTTAAAACACAACCAGATTGAGTAGCCTAGTTAATTAGCCAAGTCGTTACTTAGTCAAATTAAGCAATTCTAGGTTAAAACAATCAAACAATCATATCAATAAAATATAGCAGTGGAATAATAAATAACACATGATATGATCACTCAGGAAAACCAAACCGGTAAAAAACCTGGGGAGGATTTTACCCACCGATCCTTAAGGCAAACCTGAATTCACTATGAAAGAATCGAAGTTCATACAAAAGGACTTACAAGCTCCCCGCTCGACTTCCTAATGCTACCTACCAGTAGAACTTACTGACACGACCCCGTGCAAGCTCCAAATCCACAGACTCCTTCTTTCTTGAATTCTTCAATCAGCTACAAGCAACCACCCTTGATATTCTTTAAGTTTCAATTGTAGCAACCAAGTTGATCATCAAGATGTTGAAGTAATCTCAATCTTGAAAACCCTAAGTTTATGTGAAGGAAAGCTCCTCAAAGATCTCACAAGAGATTCACATAAATAGCAATATGAGCAACAAAGACTTAGAGAGGTTTGGGTACAAAACCCTAAAAATAAAAGGAGGCACAATAGGCACTCTAATCTCTCTCTCCAAAAGTCCTCAAAAACGTTCTAGGGTTTTCCTTATATATAGGAGTGTTTTACTTGAACCCCAAGACATTTAAATAGAGTTTGGGCTGAACTGAAACTCTGTAGAAAAATAAATCTGTACGTGGTTCGATCAATCGAGTCTAATTTTCGATTGATCGAGCCTTACAGATTTAGTCCAATAAATCTGCAATCACTCGATTCCAGTTTTACAAATAAACATACTTTGAGCAAGCCTAAACAAAACTAAACATATTGTTTTGATCATGGTTTGCCAACATTATACATTAAAGTTCTAAATACATAAATTCCTAAATTTTTAGAACCTGACAAACTCCCCCTTTGACAACCTGTGACAAAACACAAACTAAAAGCTCAAAGTTTACAAAGTAAAAAGCCCATTACAAAAATAATGCTCATAACAACAAATCCAATCTTAACTACTATCCATCAATTGCAAGTGTAGACAGTAGCTCAATTGAATCAACTTGTATATTTCCTGAAACACTAAACAAACGCATAAACGCATGTGTGACAGAAAAATAGTAAATCAACAAATATGCAAACTAACTCTCCCCCTAAGTTAGATACATCAAAAACAAAGTTAATTCCACCTAAACATAACATTCTTGTATTTTCCACACATATTCCCACATATCAACTATTTCTCCCCTTTTTGTCACGTATTGACAAAGACTACCTAAACAGAAGGTAAACGGAAAATATACGCAACAGAGTAAGAGAAAATAGAGACAACTCCCCCTAAGAAGAGCAACAACTTCCCCTAAGAACCACAAAGGTTAAAAAAAAAAAAGTTTTTGGAAAAAAACAGTTTGGAAAGAAAAATGAGGTGGGGGAAAATCAACAGCAGCAGCATCACCAACAGGATCAGGAACATCCTCACCAGTAGGACCAAAGTTAAAAACACACAAACTAAAGTTAAAAACTAAGGTGAGGATACACATGAAGAAAAAATATTCTCTCTTTCAATAAAATGCAAACATGGCACTATGTGACCCATAAACAGTTGCATGAGTAGAGAAAATATTTGTACATTGATTATCCATCATATCTCTTAAGAAAAATATTTTCTACAATTCACATATAAGAAATAACATATATTAGAATGTATAAAACTTAAAAATTAATCAATCAATTTTTAAATCAAGTTGAGTACCCAATTTAGGAAAGTGTATGCATGCTATGTGTGAAAACAATGAGAGATATGACTGCAAAATTGCAAGATGGATAATCAATGCAATGCATCCTAAACAAAAATGATGCACGAAAAATTTTGGTCAAAAACATAGAAACTGAAAATTTTTCAGTTTCGATCGATCGAACATCAATCGAGTCAAGCAGACTCAAACCAAAAAATTTAATCGCAATTTCGATTGATCGAAAAACAGGTTCGATTGATCGAAAGTCTGGAAAAATAAGATTTTTGAAAAACAGAGCATTTTAATGTAGAAACTCCTCAAAACACATTGTTTTATAAAAAATGCATGAGTATGAGATGAAATTTTTTTCAAAAACACTTGAATTTAACCCAGATATTCCAAAATCAAGATTTTCAATCAATTTGACCTTAAAGCGCAAACATTAAACACATTTTGCATTAACATCAAGGAATTTTTAATCTTGGAAGGCCACAACAAGATCACACACAATAAGATGTTCCAAGTTTAACAAAGAGTAACTTGTGTAGTATGTGCAACTAGCAAAAACTTGAGATACATGTGAGGTGATATGTGAATAGCAATTAATCACAAAGTCTACACAATCCAACACATAGAATTTAAAAGAGACTATCACCTAAAGAGTTACATCCTATAACTCCCATATCTCCTAAAACAAAAACTTGCAATCATGTAAGTTTCTTGTATTTTTGCCTCATTTTTTTTTTGTTTGTGAGATGGCATCAAGCCTAATAGTACACACCAATTTTATTTATTAAGCAATTAAGCCAAGGCAACACCTTATGTTCTTTTTGTGCATGTGCTACACTTTTTCGAGCACAGAATCTTATGATATGCACTAAGGTGTTCATGATTGGCTAGAGAACAGTGGTGAAATGATTATTTATGCCTTTCTTAAAAGGATCAAGTCCGACAGTCAGATAACATATGACTTCAAGATTAAGACAAAGTGATAAATACCATAAACATTTTTCCTACACAACATGCACTACAAAGTTTCAACTAGTAAAGTGCAATAAATAAGCTTATCAAATCTAAACAAGGTACATAAACTTGTTATGTAAAGATAATATGGCCAGTCCTTGATTATAAACCGAAGATGTGAAATACAAATCACAAAAATATTTTTGGTTTTAAAAGATGTATGACCAAAAACAAAAAAAACACATATTATGCTAAATGAACAATGCAAATGCAATGCATGACAATGCTTGACTAAGCTAAAGAGGGTACACAAACAAGAAATATCAATTTCTTAATTAACCTTTGAGTACATGTACAAACTAGTACATACTCACACAAAATCAGAAATAACTTAGCACAAACTATTCAAGTTTCTCCACAATGTCAAGCATATTTTAAATCAAGAGAGAAATATCATAACCCATGTAATCCTCAAGAACAATAAAACAAGACACAAAAAAAAAATATTTTTGTCTTTTTGAAAATTTTCAATGTTTTTGGATTTTTAAAAAAAAAAAAAATAAAAACAACCTAAAAAACAAAACAACCAAAAACAAAAACAAAACATGTCCACAAATAATTGAAAGAATTAAATCAGGGACAGGTTAGCAACACTCACCTTGGAGAATCTTTTCTCACTCATTTAGCACGAATCTTCGGCTTTGTAGGTGAAAATCCACGAGAAGCAGAGTGTATTTAAGGGATTACACTAATCTTCTGAGAGAGACTGAAATCCTGCAAATTCCTTTCACAAGCCAACAAGCTCAAATTTTTCAAAAGAATATGAAACAATTTATATGGACTTATGGTAGGAGAAATATCATCACATATCCTAGATTGACAAATAGAATGTTTAAATTTCAATTTATGACAATTAGGATGAATGTGACCACGAACACCACAAAAGTGACAAACAGGAACAAATTTAGGAACATCAGTATTCCTAACAGCAAATTTAGTCTTAGATTTAGGTTTTTGCCTCAACAAAGAACAGTTTGGTCTAATATGACCAACAACACCACAAAGGTGACAGGTAGGCATAAAAACAGATTTATTATGCTCTCTAACAGTAGGTTTAGATTTAGGTGTAGAAATTTCAGCGTCTACATCAGAACTTTTATCTTTGTCTAACCTAGCAAAATAAGCCTTTTTCTTTATTATTCCTCTTAAAAGGAGGGATATATACTTTCTTAGTTTTAAGCTTAAGAGAAACAGAAACACTTCTGCTATCAACAGCAGGCTTGACACTAGTCAAATCTTTAATTTTAGCTTTAGATTCAACTAACTCTTGTTCCAAGCTTTTCATCTTCTTATCTTGAGAGGAAATTTGATTTCTTAAAAATTCATTCTTTTTATTAGACTCATCTAATCTCATAATTAAATCCTCATTTTCAAGATTAGCCAATTTTAACTCTTCTCTAAATTTCTTAGCAATTTTCAAAGATTTAAATAATTCTTTACGAAGAGTTTCAAAAACATCAAAAAAATCAACAGAAACAATAGTGTCCTTTTTATTCATGATAACAGGGGTTAAGGATTAGCTCAGAGATCAAAAGATCAACAACAGAAGAGCTACCCGCTCTGATACCACTTGTTGAAAATTTAGACCCCTTAAAACACAACCAGATTGAGTAGCTTAGTTAATTAGCTAAGTTGTTATTTAATCAAATTAAGCAATTTTAGGTTAAAACAATCAAACAATCATATCAAGAAAATATAGCAACAGAATAATAAATAACACATGATATGATCACCTAGGAAAACCAAATCGGTAAAAAACCTGGGGAGGATTTTACCCACCGATCCTCAAGGCAAACCTAAATTCACTATGAAAGAATCGAAGTTCATATAAAAGGACTTACAAGCTCCCTACTCGGCTTCCTAATGCTACCTACCAGTAGAACTTACTGACACGACCCCGTGTAAACTTCGAATCCATGAAAGAATCGAAGTTCATACAAAAGGACTTACAAGCTCCCTACTCGGCTTCCTAATGCTACCTACCAGTAGAACTTACTGACACGACCCCGTGCAAGCTTCGAATCCATGGACTCCTTCTTTCTTGAATTCTTCAATTAGCTACTATCATCCACGCTTGATATTCTTTAAATTTCAATGGTAGCAACCAAGTTGATCATCAAGATGTTAAAGTAATCTCAATCTTGAAAACCTTAAGTTTATGTGAAAGAAAGCTCCTCAAAGATCTCACAAGAGATTCACATAAACAGCAATATGAGCAACAAAGACTTAGAGAGGTTTGGGTACAAAACCCTAAAAATAAAAGGAGGCACAAGAGGCACTCTAATCTCTCTCTCCAAAAGTCCTCAAAAACGTTCTAGGATTTTCCTTATATATAGGAGTGTTTTACTTGAACCCCAAGACGTTTAAATAGAGTTTGGGCTGAACTGAAACTCTGCAGAAAAATAAATCTGTATGTGGTTCGATCGATCGAGTCTAATTTTCGATCGATCGAGCCTTACAGATTTAGTCCAATAAATCTGCAATCACTCGATTCCAGTTTTACAAATAAACATACTTTGAGCAAGCCTAAACAAAACTAAATATATTGTTTTGATCATGGTTTGTCAACATTACACATTAAAGTTCTAAATACATAAATTCCTAAATCTTTAGAACCTAATAATTAATATTTTTGAAGTGATATTTTTTAGGGTCATATGTGTAGCAATGTAATTAACTAATATAATTATCAATTTGGATTAGTTAGCAAAAAATTATCAATTGAGATTTTGAATATGTTTTTTGAATATGTTTAGAATATTTTAAGGGACATTGATTTGCTAATTGATTGGTATTTCTGTGTTCTGCTTGAATTTCAGTTTATTGCGTTTGTATTAGTTAGTTGTGGAGGATCACATGAAGGGAGGAGATTAATGTTGAGAAATATTTTTGAAAACATGGTGTCACTATGGATTATGTGTGATATACATACATTACACCTGCTATTAAAATGTTAATAAAGCCATATACCTTGTTCTTGATCTATTTAGAGATCTATACTTGGTTAATGATTGACATAGGACAACTAGAACAAAAACTAAACAATAGAAAAATAAAGGGATATGACCTAGGAGCCAGCACTTAGGCCTTGCTTGGAGTCAGCACCAAGTGGGAAAATCACTAGAAGTCAGTACCTAGGGTAGACCTGGAGTCAGCACCAGACCAAAGAAAGACGAAACGACCATTGTTTTCATTCATCAAAATATCAACTAACTCCTCAAGGAGTACAATAGGTTGCTTATAAAAGATTGCTAAACCCTAGTTCTAATTGGATAGGAAACTCTAATTGCCTTATTACAAAAATAACCTTACTTCTAAATTAAAATATTAAAAGCCCAATAAACTAATAAGACTTAAAACATAAAAATACAATTGGCTTGCAAACATAAATAATACTAAATAATAATCTTCTTGCGTTTTCTGCATCAATGATACTCTTTTTTACCCAAAAATTCTATCTCCTCGTCAGTCAATTCACTATAGAGGGGCATCTAGGAAAGATAAACCCAGAGGACGCCATCATGGGTTAACTCAGCAGAAAAGGCAAGCGATCAAGGAAGCATTTGAGTTATTTGACACTAATGGCTCAGGTATATTGAAATTTCCAATAATTTTTTTTGTTGGTCTTCTTGTTTAGGCACTATTGATGCCAAGGAGCTGAATGTCGCCATGAGGTAAGAAGTTCATGTCAACTTTACTAATAATTGTCAAGTTGATTCCTCATGAAACATTACAACAGAGATGTTTTCTTTTGACAAGGCTCTTGGTTTTGAAATGACAGAAAGGTAGTTTCTTTGCACCATTTTATTCCCTTCCTTTTTTTTTTTTTTTTTTTTTTTTTTTTTTTTCCTTGTGTGGTCAAGTGCATATGTCTGTGTACAAGTGTGTCTGCACGTGTTTTTGAAGAGTGTGGTTTGTTTATATCTGAGGGACAGTTATAGAAGAAAAGAAAACGGGTGTTGGTGATTAGAAATGGAAACATAGAAACTCTCTCTCTTTGTGGCAGTGGTGCTTCTATGTTGTGTTGTTTGCTCTTTTTTGATAAATTTTGGTTGCAGCAGTAAGTCTACTTGATTAGGACGGGGGCACATGCTGGACTTCCTTCAGTGATTCTTAGCAGCAAATGTGATGTATCTAGTTCTCCTTAGGTTGTCCTAGGAGAATCTCCGCATGTTGCTTGAGGGGTTCTTGACTTAAATTGAGAACTATATAGTTTTCTCTCACATTTGGTCTTAGCCAAAAGGCCCATAAAATTATAGCCACATAGTGCATCTTTCTATCTAATTTTGATATTTTTAGTTTTGATTGCATGGCTTACATAATGCTGTATTTTTTCATTCTAGCAAATCAATCAAATGATTGCAGATGTGGACAAGGATGGCAGTGGAGCAATTTATTTTGATGAATTTGTGCACATGATGACAGCCGAAATTGGAGAAAAGGACATTAAGGAGGAGCTCATGAATGCATTCCACATTATTGACCAAGATAACAATGTAATGTTATGTTCTGTTTATATATATATATATATATAGATATATAATTTTTTTCTCTTTTTCATCTTGTCATTAACTTATTCTTTTTCCCATTTGCATGTAGGGAAAGATATCTATCTCAGACATTAAGTGCATAGTAAAGGAGCTGGATGAGAACTTCATTGACGATGATATAAAAGAGACGATTGATGAAGCGGACCGTGATAGTAAGTTTGCATACTTATATTTTGGATGTAGATTTTATTGGTTAGCAGTCACCACTTTGCTTTACTATTTGTAGGGTCTAGATAAAGTTACACTTGATGTAACTCTTTGATAATGCTACAACCTTTACATGCTCTTTATGTTATTAACATGTATGTCATACTTAGTATTAATCAGTTGTTATTTACTATCCGAACTATAAATTTATTTTTTTATGTATAATTTAAAGTATAAAAAAAAATATAAATATAAATATTTTATAGATGAGATAGTTATTAAATTTTGATCATTTTGATATTTTGCAAAAATGGATGGCATAAGGAAACAGTATCAAATAGTGGATTTGACACCTTCAATATAATTTTATAATGGATGTAATATTGGCAAAAGTTAAACTAGGTATAGCTTTTTTTTTTTTTTTTTTTAATAAGTAACATAAAGATTTTATTAAAAAATAACACAGCCCAATACATAGAAACAGTAGGTATAACTTGAACCTCTCTATATATAAAAGATGATCTTCTAGTTTGTGTAAATATCATTTGGGGTAAGGATGGCGTTCAGTACACTATTCCTGCAGGACCAAAGTGCTTTGGGTATCATGGATTCGGACACATGAAACATGAGTGTCCTACATATCTCAAGAGCATTGGGAAAAGTAAGGCACTTGTTGCAACTCTAAGTGACACTAAGCCTGAATATGATTTCGACAATGAGGATAATGGAATCTTAAATACCTTTACTGCCACAGTCAATCCTACTGAAGGGATTGTTGAAGAAGTGGATGAAGAAGAAGAACTGGTAGAGTCAAAATTTGAGAAGATGGATGATCAAGATGATATCCATTCAGCCTATGAGAAGCTATACAAGCTCTCTGAAAAGCATGAGAAATTATATAGGTTGGCCACCAAGAAGCTCAGTGATGTGGAACTTGATCGTAAAGAGTTGTCCATAAAGTTTGATAAGGCGAATCAAACTATTGGAGCATTGAGATTTGAAAACAACTTTTTGGCTGAGAAGACCAAGAAGCTTGAAGCGGAGCTGGTTCAAGTAAGAGCTCAACTAGAGAGGACTTCAAATGCAAAGCTTGATGAGATGCTTAGCAATCAGAAATCTGCTTCGGATCGAACTGGTTTGGGGTATGGTCTTTCTTTCTCTGATACTGCTTCTACTAGCAATACTGTTTTTGTTCCTCCTGCTAATAACATTGAAATTGAGAATATTGATGTTAAAACTGAATTAGCGAGTGAAAACTTAGATAAGGGTAAATCTATCTTAGGAGCACCCCCTAAGCAAGATAAGAAAGATGCTAAAAACCCTAGGGCTAAGAAGGCTAACTTTCAAAAACCTAAACAAAAGAAGCAGCATCTTTGTCATCATTGTGGAGCTGCCGGTCATACTAGACCAAATTGCTATAAGTGGTTAGCCACCGAACAGAGCAATAGCATGATAGCATC
Source organism: Quercus variabilis (assembly GCA_030445155.1). NCBI lineage: Eukaryota > Viridiplantae > Streptophyta > Magnoliopsida > Fagales > Fagaceae > Quercus > Quercus variabilis. The sequence continues at coordinate 157,474 of CP129448.1, read as the reverse complement.
TAGAAGCCAAAAACAGCTTCAATCCTCTCTTGCTCCTCTTGGAGATCTTCTGAAAGCCCTCATGTTCCTTTCGAACTTGAACGGTTTAAATTCTTCTCCTTCACCACCGGTTCAAGGATTCAATCAAAGGAAAGGCTCTTCCAAGGTGTGGAGGAAAAAGGACTTTAAGTGATTTCATCACTTTCTTTTCCCTTCTTGTTTTTCTGTTTGTTGCATTGCTTATGTGTTTTGCTTTTCTGCTGAGTCAGTCTAGTTTTTGCTTTGCTTTGTTAACATGTTTTGTGTGTTTACTTTCAGTTTTGTTTATTTTGTTTTTGAAATATAAAAAAAAAAATTGAAAAATCAGAAAAATACAAAAACAGTGTGTGATTTGTGTACTTTGCTATTTGTGTATCTTGGATGGCCAATGAAACAAAGTTTTCTAAACTTTGTATCACTTGTAGCTTAGATGAGCATCTCTATGCACAACTAAGCAAGTGAGCTTTGTGGCTCTTGTTTGTGATGAGTAAGATTAGGTTATCTCTTAAAACTTAACACTCATATCACTCTTTTTGACGGGTAGGACTAGAAAATCCTAAGAGAAAGGTATAAATAACCATCTCACCATTATTATCCGCCAATCATAATATGACATCTGTATGCTTCGGCATAGCAAAAGTGCAGTGTCAAAGACATTCGTATGCTTCGGCATACCAAAAGTGTGATGTCAAATGCTTAACATCTTGGGTATTTTTTCTCTCTCTTTTATATGCCCATGTATGATATGCTAAAATAAAAGAAAATATGTAAAGAAAATAAAAAGCAAAAAGATTAAAAATACTTTAAATATGATTGCAAGCATGTATTCTAGGAGATGTGAGAGTTATAGGATGTACCTCGAAGGTGATAGTCCCCATCAAACAGTTATGATTATGTGTGAGTTAAAGTTATTTTCTCATATCTCAAATCGTCATAACATATATACACATATGCAATCTTGCAATGTTTTTCACACACAACACGCAATATTCTTTGCTACTTTTGATACATGTGCAAGTACAATGTGATTTGGCCATCACAAAGGTTTTACATGTGCTAATGTATGCTCACTAAACTGTCATAACTTGTTTTTGAAAAATAAAATTGTTTAGACTTGTTTAGTGTGTGTGTGTGTGTGTTTTGGAGGATCCATGTGCTTAAATTTTTGTTGAGAGATGTTTTTGAGAGCTTTATATGTTGAGTGGATCTTTGGTTGAGATGCGTGTTGGATTGCATTCATGTTTGTGTTTTTCCCTTCTTGAAAAACTGCTTTTTACTGCTGGCTCGACACCTCCTCGACACCTCCTCGATACCTCGTCATCTGTCTAGCTTCTCAAGCCGTTTCTTATTGCAATCTCGACACCTCTTCGACACCTGATGGATCGATTGAGAAAGTTTCTGTCCCCTCGATAGATTCTTGACACTTGATGGATCAATCGAGATTCGCTTGTTGTGTTTGTGTCTTCTTTCTCGACACCTGTCTCGACACCTTGTGGATCGATTGAGAAATCTTCTGTCTCCTCGATACCTCCTTAACACCTGTGCGATCGATCGAGCATTGCTTATCTGAAATTCATCTTGCATCTCGACACCTCTCGATACCTCCATCTATCGACGGCCAAATTCTTGATAGCTTTCTCGACAGCTTCCTCAATACCTCTCAACACTTCAGCTGTCAAGAATTACTGAGGTGTCTATTTAAGGTCTGATTGCGATTTCTCTCATTTCTCACTCGATCTCTCTCGATCTCTCCGTGGCTCTTTCTCTCCCAAACACATTTCTCTCACCCAAATCTTCCAATCCACTTGGATCTTGACCATTCCTTGCTTTAATCACTTGGTAAGATCACTTTTCCCTACCTCTTTCATGCATTGCATGTTTTAAAACCTAGGTTTTGGGATTTCTTTTTGAAATTTTGGGGGTTTTTTTTTTTTTTAAATTGATGAGTGTTTCTTGATATTTTGGGTTGGGTTTTCACTTAAATGCTTTTAAAATGTCATACATTGCATTTCATGTGCATTATAATGATATTTACATGCATCTAGATGTGTGCTATATGCTGTGTGCTGATAGGATTGGATTGGGCTGAGGCCATGATGCAATTTTTGTTTTGCATGTCACATGCTCATGCATTCTCATGCATACGTACTTGTTGTTCAATATATTTGTTATATTTGAACTGTTTTGGAAACTTTTCTGAGTGTTTTCCTCTCTCTCCCTCTTATTCTTTTACGTTAGTAGTGTTTATGGCACCCAAACGTAAATCCACTCCTGCTCGGAACCCTCTGCGTCTGGAGCTTCTACTTCTTCTGATTCTACTCTCCTTAACCTTCGGTTCCATGATGGAGATGCCCATAAGGCATTTTCAGAGAACTTTTCTAGACGAGGTGTTCATTCGGAATGCCAAGTCATTTTGGTGGATTTTGTTGATACTGACCTTCCCTCTATCATTCATAGTAGGGGATGGGGGTCACTGTGTGACATCCCGGTCACTTGCCCTCTTGTGCTGATACAGGAGTTCTACTCCAACATGCACGGGATAGATCGTTCAGTACCTCTCTTTTTCACTCGCGGTCAATCTACGCGCATCCTTGTCATACCGCAGCTAGTTACGGATGTGCTTAAGGTTCCTAGAATAGAGTTTCCTGACTATCCTTCTTGTGAGAGTTTGAGGACTGTGTCCAAAGATGAGCTCATCTCTGCCTTTTGTCAGCGCCCTACTGATTAGGGTGAGCATTAGTTCACATCATGTAGGCCTTTTGCTAAAGGTCCTAGATTTATCAACATGGTGATGATTTTTGTTCTCCATCCTCTTTCTCATTATAACTCTATCATAGAGCCTCGTGCTTGATTTTTGCTATCACTTCTAGAGCATTTTACCATAGACTTTCCTTCTCACTTCATCCTATCTATTATAGATGTTTATCTTGATTCGGCGTCCCGTGATAAGCTTGTCTTTCCTTCCGCTATCACGAGGATCCTATGCCATTTTTCCATTCCCTTTCCTGTGTCCGACCACTTCACACACATATCTGCCATAGATGCTGCTACCGTAAAACGTAGTGAGGTGCAGTTCATGTCGAGACAGCCAGATGCCACTCCTTCCTCCCGTTCGGCTCCATCCAGATCAGCTTCATCTACATCTGCTCCTTCTTCCTCTTCGAGCGATGTATCTCTAGGAGATATTATGGCGCAGCTGCAACGTATGGACACTCGCCTTGATACACTCTCTGCTGAGTTGTATTAGGTGAATGTTTGTGTTGGTCGTATTGCATGACGGCAGGCGACCATGGGTGGATTTGCTCCAGAGGCTACTCCTTCACCACCTACTCCAGCAGCTTTAGATTCTGATGATGATGATGATGATGATGGGGATGCTACCTCTGCTGATGAGATGTCTACATGATACTCTACCCTTTGTCACTCGTGACAAAAAGGGGGAGTAGTTTTGGGTTATGAGAGTAGTCATCTTAGGGGGAGAGTTAGTATAGGACATTTTTGATAGGGAGAGTGTTGACTTTTCTGAGGGATGTAGTGAGGCTTTATATGTATCTTTTCTTTTCTTACCTTTTAGATACATTGATCATGTATATGAGGTCCTTTGACTATTTTACATACATTGTACTTATTTTCTATATATGTGGATGTATGTTTCTTTCACCTCTCTCTTCATGTGTTGTTTCTTTTCTATCTTTATACACATGTTCTTTATACTTGTATGCAATTTATTTATTTTTGTTTCACACAAGATGCCTTGATGAGTTTTGTTTAAAGTGTTTCAGAAATACAGGTTGTCAAAGTCTACTTGCCATAAACTCTCTTCTTGCAAAGTTTTTCAAAAGTTTGTGTTAGGATAGATTTTATTGTATTCAAACAAGTGAATATGAGTTGAGTGATTTATAACTTCTCTCATATGCTCATTTGTTTGTTGTGATTTTGTCACAGATTGCCAAAGGGAGAGATTGTTAGGACATATATGTTTTCTCTTGTTAAGAACATATGTGACTTATTTATGTAAATTGGCTAATTCTTTGATAAAACGCATTTTACTTGTAATTGGGTAGTTCTAAGTGTTTTTAATACTTCAAGAAACAAGGTTTCAAGGTTAAGTGTTGAAGTCATCAAGTTTGTCTAAGAAAAAGCAAGCTGAAGTGCAAAGTTTTTAAAGCTCGACACCTTCTCGACAGCTACCTCGACACCTGCTATTTGTCGAGATTTAAAATTTTAGATTTCCAATATGATTTTCTTGGGATCCATGAATATGTTTTTGGGCCTTTTTTTCTTCTAACCCTAAACATATAAAAAGATTGTTTTAAGAGCCGTCAAGTGTGACACAAGTTGCAAAATCATTGAGCAATCTCTGTTCAAGCAAATTGTGACCAAAAGACGAAGTTCTTGACCTAGTTCATCTTCCTTCAAGAAGTTGCTGTGTATTTGCACTGTAGGGTTTTGTAACCAAGCATCTTCCTGCTATTCATCATAAAGGATGAATTGAAGAACTTTGTAGCTAACATTTCTTCCTTAGTTGGTGTTATGAAGTTGCATACTGGGATCCGCGCATTGGTTAGTCACGTACTTGGGAGCCGTGCATCAAAAGTGGGAACTGTCGCTACAGATCAAGTCCAATTGGGTATTGGGGTAAGGGCTCAACTGTAGGTTGGTAAGGTACTTGGGATTCTTTTACTTGTAACCGCTTGATTTGATAATAGTGGAGTTTCGGGAGTGGTGACCTGAAAATCACCCGGTGGGGTTTTTGTTGCGAGGTTTTTCCCCATTCGTAAACAAATCACCGTGTTATTTAATTTCTGTTGCATATTTAGTTTTTGGTGATTTGTTTATGCTTCCACGCAATTACATGATAAATTGATTAATTAAAAACTTGGCTAATTAATTAATTGGTTTTATCACAATGGGTCATTTAGTTTGTGACCTATTACAATGTTTACACTCTAGCTACACAATATCATGTGTACTTTGTTTATTTTGGTATGTTGTTTCAAAATAGCACACATTAATAAAATTATGAAATATAATTAATGTGGATGTATCTTTTTTTTTTTTTTTTTTTTGCAGGAATGGATGAATTTTCTGTGGAAGTTTATCATGGTGGGAAACTTCTAAACAATCCAATTAGGTATGAGGAGGTTGCTATAAATTATTTTCATGGCAATGAATGTGATTGTTGGTCTGCCCAAGAATTGAGAAATATGATTGGGAAGTTGGGGTATATGAGTTATGGTAAATTGTGATATAGGATGCCTATGGTGAGCTTGGAGGATGGTGGGCTTAGGCCTATAATTACTGGCAATGATGATTTGGCTATAGGTATGGCAGATGTTGTTCAGGGCCATAAGGTTATAGAGTTGTATGTAGAGCATTGTGTGGACGTGCCTAACATAATTGATGATGTAAGAGATTTCACTCAATCTGTTGTAGCTATTGGTGGGGTTGGTTGTGATGTGGATGATGGTGATTATATAAACATTTCTAACAATTCTAAAGACTCATTCTCCCTCACTCCCTCCCTCACTCTCCCTCACACTTCGTCGACCTTGCCTTCTACCACCAACACCACCACCACCAACAACACAGCCACCGCGGCCATCCTCGGACTCCTTCCCTCCCTCACACTGTCTTTTCATTCAGTTGGTACAGTTCCCTTTTATTTTATTTATTTATTTTTTTTTGTGATTTCTTTTTCATAAAATGAATTTATTTTTGTTTGTTTTTTAATCTAAAATTTCAAACTTTTTTGGAAATAACATTTGTGGGTTTTTTTTTTTTTTTTTTTTTAATTTTTTTTTTGCCCTCTATAAATTTGAATTGGTTTGGTTCTAATGAATAATCGTTTTCTGGGTTCTACAGATTTGAATCTCTCTTTTAGTGTTGGGCTTAAAATTTTGAATTTTGACAGTGTAAGTCATTCTTTCTTTCTAATGCTTCTTTCCAATTATTTGTTAATTTTCTCATCTGGGTATACTTTGTTATATATTAAATTTGATTCAATTGTTGTTGGTCTTTCTAGGTAAATGTGGGAACTGGAATGTGTTTGAATCTAATTTCTCTGTGTCTGTAATAGTGATAGTGATAGTGATAGTGATAGTGATAGTGATAGAGGAATGATTGTTTTGATCCAAAGAGACATATGGTCATTTAATTTTGATATTGCTCTAATCAGAATCATCTTTGATGAGCATGTTGGTCAAGAAAGGAACAAAAATTCAAAAGAGAGTTTGTTAAAATATGGCTCTAATAAAATTTTTTACAGGTAAAAGAATATTAGAATATGTTATACTTTGAGTTATTTTTTTATTTTACCATGGTAATAAGAAAAATACCCTTATTAACAAGCTAATATAAAAAAAATAATTCAAAGTAACTCTAAGAGTTTAGTTTTACACCAATGTAAATGGCTAGTTTGTTGACATTTCATTCTTTTGTGTTTTATTGTAATTTGATGCAACTTGGTGTTTTAATAGATACTGAAGACATACCCATACCCGCAGTTGGAGCGGTTGTTGTGCCCAATAAGTGTGGGCCTAACCGATTTTATGATATATGGAATATGCCATCGGGTAAAAAATTAATCTTGGAAATAAATAAAGCAGGCCAGCTAGTTTGGGAGAATGCTGGACCTTGGGCAAAGTGGCTAGGAATAGTGGCAAGAAAGCTTGATATGTGCCCAATCAATTACCGCTAATGGCACTGGATGCCACTACAATACAAGAATCGGTGTTGGGAAGCAATTCAGGTATTAGGCAAAAAGCAATGGTAAAAGAAATGGCCATGAATTACCTTTAAACATACATCAATTTCTTCAATAGTCATGATTTTCTTCTTCTTCTTCTTTTTTCTTTTATCTTTTGGTTCAAAATAGAATTCAATCTTTCTAAATAAAGTTATATGAGGTTATGCAAACTACAAGAATAGGTTCTATATCTCTTTCAATGGTAGGACTTTATTTAAAGTTTGAAGTTAATTATATTTAATTTGGAAACCCCTATTTGTTCATTTGGCTAGTAAGGACTGTTGATAATTTGTTTTTGTTGAGTTTGCAGGGCGTTTAATGTAGGAGACATGTACTAACTGAGGAGATTTTGTCAATTGCTAGAAATGATCTTTGTTAATGCATCTTCAAGTTACAAATGTCATTGGTTGTGGAAAAATTGTGTGACTTATGGCTTGATAATGGTGTATTGGATCTTTGATAGAATCAAAGTACTAAGTCCATTTGTATATATGTATTTGTAGATATGTGCTTCATTTGGGCTTACTGAGTATTTGAAATGTCTTATAATATTTTCTTTTGCAAACTACAAGAATAGGTTTTATCTCTCTTTCAAAACTACATCATTTTGGTATCAAATTCTCTCTCTTTCAAATTCTTCACTCTTTATTACTTGTTTAAAGCTTTATGTCAGTTTGCTATTATGTTAAAAATGTGACATTTTAAAGTTAATTTAACATTACACATGGTAGGCACGATGGGTAATTCCTACAACCCGCATCCCACTTGCCGAGCAAAGGAAATGGGCACTCTCACGGATTGGGAAGTTGTGGAGGGGCCATAAATCAAAGTTAAAGGAGAAGCACTGCAACACAAACACAACTAAGGAATATTTACTTCAGCTATCACTGCCGAAAGTTGATGACACTCAATTTCATGACTTGGTGGAGTACTGGTTCTCCGACAATTTTAATGTAGTAATAGTTACAGTAGTATAGATGTTTTGCTTTTTTAGGTTCCATGCTTAAGAGTATTATATACTAGCTTGTTATTGTAATTGGAAGTGACTTTCTTGAAATGTTTGTAGGAGTTGTCAAAAGATAACAAAGAGCGGCATGGGAAGCAAACCGAGTTGCACATGCTTGGATCCAGAAGCCTGGCCCGGATGGTGGATATCATTGTAAGAACAATATTATATATATTAATAACATGCTTAAAATAACAAAGCTAATATTATTCTGCGTTCTAAAGTAGGAATAAATGTGATTCGATGCCATCAAATCGACACCCTCGCTTTAATATGCCGAATGTACTAACCATGTTGTAGGCAAAAAAGAAAGGCAGGCAAGTAGAGAGAGGTGAGATGTGTGAAGTGGCGTATTCCAACCGTGATGGTGCTGCTGTGAATGCCACTACGGGAGCGAACATTGTAAGTTTGTAATAAATTATATTAGTAATTTGAATATATTGTATTTTGAGTTGGAAAGAAGTTCTTTGATTATCGTCACATGGTAGGAACTTCAATTAAAGGGGAGACTGGTTTCTCATTGCCCAACCTTATCCTTGATTAGGTTGGCATTATTAGATTAAATTAGATTAGGGTCGTACAATGTTAGAAACTTTTGTTTATAACATTATTATTTTTATTTATTAAAAGATCCTTTACTCTTTTATGATTAAGATTGCAAAGAGGGTCACAGGTTTGAATACTTTACCTAACTTTACTCTTTTACGATTAAGATTGTAGGTTTTCATTTTCATGGTGAATATTTCTTGACTTAGCCCCCAATGTTTGAATAGTTTTATGGTGCGGCTATATTATTTCTTTAGGATTGGAAATGTAGTTTGTCCTACAATTTTGACTTAAAGTTTAATGATTACAGTAAGCAATCTTAAAGACTGGAGGCAATAATTTAATGTTGTTGGATTTGGGAAGTGCCTTACTAAGCTTAATAAGCCTAGAGTCACATGTTTAACTTTGTTGCAACTTATAATATGATGCCTTGATACTTCATTATTTCTAGATATTATGGTGAAAGGGGCTTTGAGGTTGATAATGAGTTTCATTTCTACAATAATGACTACAATTTTTAAATTTTCATGTCTATTAATCCCCCTTTATAAATATTGCTGCTTGTTTGAATTTGCTTGGTTGTTTTGGACAAAGCGCTCCTAGTCATAAGTTGCTTTATTACTTTTAGTTCTTTCTCAATGATTACTTAAGTGCAAGTAAAAGCAACAAGTGCAAGTAAAAGCATATTACTTGTTGCTAATATGTTGTTTTGTTTATTTGTGATTACTAGGCAAAGATGAAAGAGCTTATGACAAAGAGGTCACAGTTGCAAGGAAACGACATTGAGGCTGGCATACTTTGGCAGCCCGACGATGCATTTAGATAGGTCATCGGTGCAGAGAGAGGTGGCTGTGTCAGAGGGGTAGGCTTTGGTCCAACCCCCTCTGGCAATCGTGCGAGGTCAATGGATGATAGTACGCCACCTCCAACATCTACTACAACTGACCAAAGGGTTATCGAGTTGTCCACTCAAGTAGAAGAAATGAAGGAGAAATGCAATCGTTATGAAGCTGAAATGAGGTTAATGCGGAGGGTGTTGACTTCACTGTGCCCATCATTTCCCATTATGTCTATGGTAAGAAGTTTGAATAGAAAGTATGTGCATTTTTGTTCATGTTTGTATGGTGATTGGTGAGTTGTCATGAAGTTTCTGTGATGCAAAATAATCAGATGAAATTTTGTTTGGAAATGGTTTATGGGTAATTTATGAAGTTAATGGGATATTGGATAGTATATGATTTTGTGTGTGTGTGTATGTGTAGGTGATTGGTGAGTTTTGATATGATGAATTTTGCTGTAAAATGGGTTAATTAGTTAGCCATGTCTTTGGAGAACTTTTTTAGTTTTCTAAATATTGTTGGTCACCTGCTCTATCCAAATAAAGATTCTTTTTAGTTATTTTACCAAAAAATAATAGTAATAAAGATTCGTTTTGTTTATCATTTATAATTACTTCTAAAAATGTCCTAATTTAGATTGGATTAGTGTTTATTTATCTATTAGTGGGAGGGTGTCATGTCAGGTCAGGTCTATTTTGCTTGATGTGTTATGACTTTGTGGACTAATTAGTAGTGTGATTGAAGATGAGAATCAAGAGCTGTAATGAGGTGTAGGAATATACCAATGTTGTAAGTAAATGAGTGATTAGAGAGAGGGCAATATGCCCAAGTAGTGGCCCAGAATTCGACAAGAACTTGTAAAGAGAAAATATCTGTATAGCAAACGGGAACAACCAAGTTACCCATTGAGTTAATTTAGTAATTTTCAGGTTCATATGACCAAATGTCCTGAGTTTAAGTCTTTTAACCGATACTTTAAATCATCCCAAAACAAAACTTTCTTGTAATTACCCCATGTTTATAAGTATATTAAAAAAAAAAAAAGGTTTAACAGCCAAATAATCAACTGATCATTCAGGCGGTCTTATAGCGCTTGATTATTACAACCACCTTAAATAGAGGAAAAACAAAATTATTTGTCCTTGAATTATTGCAAGCAGCAAAGTGGGGTAAACTCATTCAATTCAAAAATGAAATTAAGCTTGTTTAGAGTTTAGACTCAGGCTTATTAATACAATAAGGTAAATGTATGGGGTTTTAGAAGTTATCTTGAATTTAAAGTCACCCCATAAGTATTTTTTTTAAAATATTTTTTTATGTTTATTAAATCCTCATTTTAACTTATTTTAGTTATTACTTGTATTGTGGTTTTGTGACTGGGAGCTTTGAAAACATTTTCCTTTTCTTTGTATTGATGGTTGTTTCTAGGTTATTTGTAAGTAATCACTTATTGAACCTTTTGCATAAATTGCTTACTAATCACTTTTTGAGAAATTTATTGAGACTAATACCCAATTGATATGCTTAACTGAAATCAGTCATTTTGAGTGTGTTTTAATTGCTAATGTGGCACTTGGTAGTAATACTAGTGATATTGTGTCATTCAGCTACTAACTCTGTTGTTTAGTACACTAATCCATTGTGTGTTTCTTAATTCGTAGGATGATAATGGTGATTTTGCAATGGATATCTAGTCTCCTGGTGCTCAGCACTTATCATTTGATGATACACAATAGGCGATACTCTGGGCACCTATTTTGGAGTAGTTACTATGATATTTTGATATTTATAATAAAGTTTCAAACTTTGATATATATGTTCACATCATAGTTGGAAACTTTATTATAACATTCTAGACAATTAGAAAGTATTCTTTTGTGCAGGACATTCGATATAGTTAAAATGTATTCTTTTGTGTAGGACATTGTACATAGTTGTTTATAATGTATTATTTTGTTCATAACATTCTAGACACTTGGGAGGTATTATTTTGTGTATAAAATTCTAGACATTTGGGATGTACTTATTGATATTGTGTAATTAAATATATTTAGTTTCTTGGTTTAATGTGGTATGGTATTTGCTATTAGAAAATATGAATTGTAGTTCATTACAGTTGCTATAAAATAGGTATTGGAAAATATATATTTTAGGTACATTACAGGTGCTAAATTTTTTTTTAAAAAAAAGGACCTATGCCAGCGCTTTTGAAAGCGCTGGCATAGGTCCTTTTGAATTATATTGATTCAAGACCTATACCAGCACTTTTGAAAGCGCTGGAATAGGTCAGGCCTATACCACACATGGATGATTGAAGAGAAAGAAGAAGAGAAAGTGGAAGCCCTGGAAACGGTGATGCTAACCGAAGGAGAAGAAGCCAGGATGACCAGAATAGGGATGACAATGAGTCCCAAGATGAGATTAAAGCTCATCTAGTTCCTTAAATAAAATCTAGACGTCTTTGCATGGAGCCATGAGGATATGCCAAGCATACCTCCAGAAGTCATTCAGCATACATTAAATGTAGATCTAGAAAAAAAACCCGTCCAGTAGAGACAAAGGGTCTTCGCGCCTGAACGGAACCAAGTGGTCATTGATGAGGTTAAAAAATTACTGACGGCTACATTTATTTGGGAAGTGTACTACCTTGATTGGCTAGCAAACGTCATCCTGGTGAAGAAATCGAATAGGAAGTGGTGAATGTGCGTGGAATTTACAGACCTGAACAAGGCATGCCAGAAGGATAGTTTCCCTTTTCCAAGGATAGATTAACTTGTGGATTCCACAATCGGACATAAGTTGCTGACATTCATGGACGCCTTCTCAGGGTACAACCAGATCAAAATGGCTAACGAGGATTGGGAGAAAACTGCTTTCATCACTAGTCAAGGGCTTTTTTGCTATAAGGTAATGCCCTTTGGATTAAAAAAAGCAAGAGCTACTTATCAGAGGCTAGTGAACAAGATGTTCAGCAAACAGATCGGCAGAAATATGGAAGTATACATGGATGATATGCTCGTTAAGAGTAAAGAAGAACTTGCCCATCTGGACGACCTAAAGGAGGCATTTGCAACCTTCAAGCAGTACCAGATGAAGTTGAATCCTAGTAAATGTGTTTTTGGCGTAGCTTTAGGAAAATTCCTAGGATTCATGGTGTCCTAGAGAGGAATAGAAGCAAACCTGGAGAAATTGCGAGCCATAATCAACATGGCGTCTCCCAAGACCATCAAAGAAGTCCAGAAGTTTACAAGAAGGGTTGCAGCACTGAACATGTTCGTCTCTAGAGCAACGGACAAATGCTTGCCCTTCTTCAAAACCCTAAAGCAGGCTTTCGAATGGACCGACGAATGTGAAACAACGTTCCAAGAGCTCAAATGCTACTTGAGTAATCCACCCCTCTTAAGTCCCTTCAAAGAAGGTGAGACCCTATATTTGTATTTGGCAGTTTCAGCTACACCCGTGAGTGCAGCCCTGATTTGAGAAGAAGAAAGAAAACAATTCTCAGTTTATTATGTCAACCAAGCTTTTCAAGGAGCTGAGTCCAAGTATCCAAATATTGAAAAAATTACGTTTGCATTAATAGTAGCCTCATGCAAACTAAGATAGTATTTTCAGGCCAATCCTATCTTAGTGATTACTGACCAGCCTATCAAGAAGTCCATGAACAAACCTGAGGTAGCTAGGAGAATGGTCCAGTGGGCAATTGAACTCAGTCAATTTGATATCGAGTACTAGCCCAGAACAGCCATTAAAGCATAAGCTTTGGTGGACTTCATTGCTGAGTTCACCCCTCCTGACGAAGACGACATTACTGATGAGGTCGAGTAGTGGATAGTATAGACTGATGGTTCGTCAGCCCAAAAGAGGGGGGGAGTAGGGGTCGTCATAACCGCCCCTGATGGAGAATTACTAAAGTATGAAGTTCAACTAAAGTTTCTGGCCACCAACAACAAGGTAGAGTACGAAGGGATTCTGAAGGGATTGAGACTCAAAAAGGTATTTGGAGCCAAGAATCTGTTAGTCCAAAATGATTCGAAACTGGTAATTGGGCAAATCACGGGAGTGTATGAAGCAAAAAAAGAGAGAATGCAGAGATACCTTAGGCTGACGAAGCATCTAGCTCAGGAATTTGATAAAGTGGAATTTGTACAGATCCCTAAAGACCATAACATGGTAGTGGATGAAGTATTGAAGATGGTATCGTCAGAAGAAGGGACGACGAACGTAGGCTTGATGATGGAAGTTCAGAAAAACCCCAGCATTGAAGAAGTTTCAACATTCGCAATCCAAAGCACAAACAACTGGATGACGCCCATCGTATCTTTCCTCCAGGATGGGCACCTTCCTCAGAATGCAGACGAGGCCAGGAAGATCAGGAAGATGGCAGCCAGATTTACGATCCTTAATGACACCTTATACAAGAGAGGATTCTCCATGCCCTACTTAAAGTGTGTTGAAGAAGGAGAAGCCGAGTACATCCTAAGAGAGATTCATGAAGGAATTTGTAGGGATCATGTTGGCCCTAGATCCCTGGTGAGCAAGATTACACGAACATGTTATTTCTGGCCTACTATGCAGGTAGACGTAGTAGAGTTCGTCGAGAAGTACGATAAGTGCTAGAGGTTTAGGAATGTCCAGTAACTTTCAGTAGAAAAACTGACGATGATAGCATCTCTGTGGCCGTTCGCTCAATGGGAAATCAACATCATCGGCCCGCTGCCCCTAGGTAAAGGACAGGTACAATTCTTACTAGTTGCTATTGATTACTTTATGAAATGGGTCGAAGTAGAGGCACTGGCAACCATCACTGAAGCAAGAATCCAGAGCTTTGTGTGGAAGAATATAATTTGCAAGTTTGGGATCCCACGGACGATTATATCTGATAATGGTTGGCAGTTTGACATCGAAGGTTTTATAGATTTTTTTTTGGGCCTAGGCATCAAGAATCAGTTCTCATCCCTAGGGCATCCCCAGGCAAATGGACAGATAGAAGTGACAAATCGAACATTACTCAAGATTATAAAGACCAAGTTGGATGACGCGAAAGGCGCGTGGCCCGAGGAGTTGCCCAATGTCTTATGGGCTTGTCGGACCACAACAAGGACCCCAACGGGAGAGACCCCTTTTAGACTTACCTACGGCACGGAGGCAGTAATCCCGGTTAAGGTAGGAATAACTAGCAACATCCGACGAGAAGTATTCAACGAAGAAGACAATGATGATCATCTGCGAGTCAACTTGGATTGTCTGGACGAAATAAGAGACAAAGCTTGCAACAGAATGATGGAGTACCAACAGAAGATGGCTGACTATTACAACAAGAGGGTGAAGCTTAGACGACTTAGCATAGGTGATCTCGTCTTGCATAAGCTCACCACGGCCACTAGAGATTTTGCCCAAGGAAATCTTAACCTTACTTGGGAAGGACCTTACCAAGTCGTCCACTACTTCAGACAAGGCAGCTATCACTTAAAGACCCTAAATGGGCAAAGACTATCAAGGCCATGGAACATTGAGCATTTGAAGAAATACTATCAACGGATGTAACAGATAAATGTATTCGTTATTGAAATTAATAAATGAATTATTCAGCTAATGTCTCCGTGCAAATAGGTCTGGTCAACTGTAAGTCACCAAAGTTGAAAATGGCTAAGTAACAAGATTTTGCCTTGACGGATATAAGTTACTAACGAATCAAAAGAATGACAAGATCTTTAAAAGGGTGGAAGTCACAAACGCCAAAAATGGCTAAGTAATAAGATTTCTCCTTGACAGATGTAAGTTATTGACGACGAAAGTGACAAGATCCCTTAAATGGGTGTAAGTCATAAAATAGCCAGGTAACAAGATTTTGCCTTGACGGATGTAAGTTACTGACGAGACCCCTTGAAAGGGTTCAAGTCACAAGAAAACAACTAAGTAATAGAGCTTGCGCAGAAAGCCAGCAAGACCATTTGTGAAGAAGAAAGGGACAACTAGTGGATAGGTGTAAGATCGCACAAGCATATCAGGAACCAACAAAACAAGTAAGTCTGTAGTAAAATTAATTGAAGCCTATAAACTAAGGGTAATTACCATTGTTTTTACATCTAAAAGACCCATAAACACTGGGCTACAAATATAGTTCTCAAGACAGAATAAAAAGTAATTGTTTTGAAATTAGATTTACAAAACAACCCAAAACATAATGGCATCCAAAAAAGAAAAGATAGAAAATTTTCAAAAGTATCAGGTTCGGGCAACATCATCAACAACGTCATCACCAGGAGTGTCATCACCAAGAGCGTCACTAGTAGGGGCATTCTCGGGGGCGTCAGGCTCAGTGGCAGAGGATTGGGCAGCCTCGTCAATAGCCATCTCTTAGTCTACCTCTTCCAAATCCAGCTTCTCCATATCCATGCCAGAAGGATGCTTCACGAGATATCTCCTCAGGAGTTCAAAACCTTTGAAATACCAACTGAACAAGACGGTGTTATACTCGTCAGTTGTCTGAAAAACCTCGATAGATCTAGTGGCAATGGTCTTGATCTTCTCCTTGGCTCCCAAAAGCTGCTCATCCTTCTCCATTGTCAATAGACGCACTGCTCTAAGATCGTCGTTTAAGGTCTTCACTGTTTCCTTCAAGGAGGTAGCTTCACCTATGGACTCAATGAGTTCCTTCTTCAGTTCTGAAATCTCCACCTCCAAAGCCTCCATTTTGGATGTGAGAGATGCCGCCTTTCTCCCAACACCTAGAAAATAGTACAAAGTTGTCAGTAAAATGAGAAGAAAAAAGAAATTACAAGTTACACAAAAAATTTACCTGGACAAGCTTATGGATGTGATGAGCAGCAATGTCATTAAAAGGAACGTAGGATAAAATCTTCAGATCCGCAGTAGTCACGACCTCATGAGCCCTGTCCACTGCCAGCTTCTCATCATTCCAAAGTGTGGATGAATGAGCATCGACCTTCTCATTCTCCTTCTCTTTCTCGAACAGCCGTGGTCTCTTGGAGACGGTAGTAACACCAAGCTCTTCCAGAGAAGTCGTGGGAAAGGCCATCCTCATCGTCTCAGCCTCGGAAACGATTGGAGTGACGGAGCTACCCTTCCCAGTGACACAGACCATTTCCTTCCCGATGTTAGACTACGGCTCGTCCTTCTTGGACCCCATCTTCGCATACATATCTTTGTTAAACTTGGTCGTCATTTCTACAAAAAAGGAAACACTTGTAAATGATAAAAAAAAAAGGGGTGTGTGAATGGAAAAGTTTGTACTGGCTAACCAAACACTTACTTTTTTTCCCTTCAATTTCAAGATTTCGTAGGACGAAGGAGAAGGTTCTAGTCCGAGGCAGTAAAAAGCATGAGTCCTCGGATCCACAAGATCGTCCCAGCTTTTGATCATCTACGTGTACTCAATAGCCTTCTATATTCGCTCCTTGTACCTGCTTTTAAGTTTGGGCCGTCTCTTAATTGCGCAAAACGAGAAGTAAAGGGATTAGTGGCAGTGATGATAAACATAGTGAACCTTAAGTAATGAGAAGAAATGTGGACGCACCTAAGGCCGGGGTTCCCCACCGATGACGCAACCTCGGGAGATCACCCCAAACCTCGCCAGAAGAAGTCTCAAAATCGTCCCCAGACACAAAAAAAAACCTGAACTTCTAATACCTGAAAGACGACGGTAAACCCTTGACGATCCTAGTTCTTCTTTCCTAGGGCACCAATTTGTAGTACCCATGCTCCCTAGACACTTTTAAGCGATATAAATAGACGAGCTCATTAATCATGAGCATATCGCCGTCATTTGTAGCCAACCAAATTCCCATACAACTAACCAAGATCCTCCACGAGTTGGGCATAAGTTGCCTAGGAGCAATACCAAAGCGACCTAGTAGCTCCATGAAAGAAGGATGAACTGGAAACCTCAACTCACAGACGAAGGCAGATTCATAGAAACATACCTCCCTAGAGAAGAAGTGACAAGCCCGATCTTCTTCGCTAGGCAGATGAACCCTAACTCGTTCTAGAAATTGGAACCTATCCTTGAATCTCCCTAGTGTGTCAGCATCTAATCCACACCTCTCGTCAAGAGCGTGAAATGCCCTAACTTCCTGTAGAGTAGAGACGACAGTATCCCTCTCTACTGGGTCACCATTGGACGATAGCCCAGTCTCGAGCTCGCTAGATCTAACCTCAGACATTATATTTTGCCCCCTCCTGACTCTCGAGCCAATCAATTGATTGACGAAGCAAGGGCAACAAATCAGCCAATGCAACGCTTAAACAATTACCCTTAAAAACGAAATCCCCTAAATGTGGAGAAACACCCAAAGACCCCCCTAAGCACACAAAAAGGAAGGAAATTGATGGGCAAACTATCCTAACCTTGGAGCTGCTAACCATAGAAGCACTGAGAAAGTGCAAAGAGAGATGACGCAAAGCTAATTTCCCAAGAAATCAAAGACAAGGAAAAAGAAGAAGAGAAGAAGAAAATTAAACGCTATATCGCAATAAGACAAAAAGGAGAAGTAAAACATGAAAGAGAAAAGAAATGTACCTTAATAATGGCGAGTAAAGGAAGCCCCAATATGCAGCACACCAGTTTGAAGAAGAAGTGTGAAGTGAGATCGCCAGAGAAGATGCTCAGAACAATGATTGGGAGATTTTGAAAAAAGTGAAAAGGAAAAAGTGAGAAGGGGAGAAGTTTAAAACCAAGGCTTAGAAAACTGAAAAACCAGCGGGAAACCCAATAGTCCTATCAGTTGAAGCATTAACTCCCCCATTTAGAATGTGCCACGTAGGCCACCATCTAAGGAGCACCGCCACGACGCATTTAATACGGAGCGAAATCCCAAGAGGCATTTATGATTTATAACCTTTCACATTCTATGGTCGTCAAGACACGTCTCGACGACCACAGAATTGGGGGACAACTGACAGGATTAATGAATTTCTCTGCCATGGATGAGCTCAACGAGACATACTTGGACGAGCGAACCCAACACCCACATCATTGACGAGGATAAACAAGCCATTCAATGCAACCAATTATACATGGAGCGGTTACAGAACCAGCTGTATGAGCCGTTGGGGCATATTGAAGCCCCATTATAAGGCGAGAACCGTTACTAAGAAGAGCATTAAGATCACCATAACTGCCCTAATGGCTAGGAGCTGTGACAACATATATAAAGCCTTCACATTGCCAAGTACAAGGTACAAACATGCTTACATAGACGCTAAGAGATTTCTTTTGTCCCATTACATTACATTATTCATTCCCTAAAGTTTCTTATACTAACTTTGGCATTAGAGGCGCTATGGCAGGCACTACACTGGTGACCATACTTGAAGATACATTCATACGGACTGGAGATTGATTCCATCTGATTGACGAACTTACGATTCATCAATGGTAAGTCATAAACACAATGGAAAAAGCTTAGTTCAATCGCTTGGTTATAGTAACCGTGTATATCTCTACATCAATACTTCTAAAATTGTGTAAAAATGTGTATATCTCTACACGAGCTATAGTAACTGTGTAAATATACATGGTTATTGTAGCTCGTCCATTTATTATTTTATTTATTTTCCGTTCGCTCCTTTTTTTTTCTCTCTCTTCTCCGTGCTCAACAAACTTAGTAACTTCTCCTCTCCTCATCTTCTTCTTTTTCCTCAGATGCATACAAACACAACCACACAGACAAATCAACACATAGATACACTTGCTCAAAACAAACAAAAAAACACAAAGATACACAAGCACACCCAAAAACTAACAAACCCAAATGGACAAACAACAAAGAGATAGATCGGTGCTTATTGGAATGATTGGTGCTTGACTGGAACGATTAGAGCTCGTGGGTCTCGCTTGTTCGGAGCTTGTGGGTATGGGTCTTGCCTGATCGGAGCTTGATTGAAGCCTGGGAGATACACTAACTGACTGGTGCTTATGGATTGGAGTTAGGGAAATCTTAGTCAAATCTGATTTGGTTGGATCTAATTAGTGCTTGTGAACGAGAAGGAGATGGGTATAGAGAGAGAGAGAGAGAGAGTAACAAATCAGAAAAAAATGGGTAGAGAGAGAGAGAGCGTGTGTATTTAAAGGGGTTAGTTGAGGGAAATAATAAATTACCATCCTCCTACAATAGACAAAAAAATATTCAACAAACAATATATTAGTACCAAATACAAAACCAACTAGTAAGGAAACCAAGTTAATAATAGTAGGGGGCTGAAGGCAGAATCATACCAAGTCAGTGATTAATCATCAATGTTGAGTAAGGGTCACTTGCCTGAAGTGGAGCCCTTGCTTGAGTTGGTATTTGCTGTTGCATTTGTTGTTGGTTGTTGATTTAAAGCTAAAAAAGAATAGGAAATAAACACAACAGATTAAATTTTGCTTGAATACATGAAACATTCAATAAAATTAATAGACTAAGTTTCAAAATTTAAACATATTACCTAAGTCAAGTAACTCCTCCTCCAATGCCTCCACATTATCCCTTGACTGGCGATGAGAAATTGGAACTATGGCTTGAAGCCAATTTTGTGAACATACAAGGTTTTGAACCATTAGAGGAGATAGTGAACTTCGAAATGGATCAACAATTCGACCTCTAGTGCTAAATGCTGCCTCAGATGCAACAGTGGAAACTGGTATAGCCAGCACATCCTTAGCAACTTTAGATAACACTTGGTACCTATTACAATTGTTCCTCCGCCACTCCAATATTTCAAAATTCACATCCTTTCTACCATCATAGTTTTCAGCCAAATACTTCTCAAGCTCATTACTACAACCTACAGATTGCTCAACTTGCAAAAAATGTTCATATCGTGAGTGAACCATCACATATGGATCACTAGCATCACTTTCCAATTCTGCCCTCTCACTCCCACTTTGTTCTTGCACATTTGGTGAATGAATAGAAGTGTAAAAATTATACAACTTATACAAAAGATCTTTCACCTTATCAACCATAACTTCTGCAACTGCATTCCCATAAATTTCAGAAAATGAAAACTTCAAAAACCTCAAATTTTTTTTTTTTTGGTGGATCAAGAACTACAGCCACATACAAAAGAGGATTAATTTTCTCCCCTTCCCCCCCAATACTTGTCAAATTTAGTTTGCATGTTTGTGGTTGTGCTTTTGAAGAGAGTGTTTTAGGATTTAACTAAATTGGAAATACTCTCCTAAATAACAAAGATCTCATCATAGAAGGCATTTGAAGTAACGTACAAAGAACCAGAAAATTTCTTTGTTGCATTATAAAAAAGCCTTAAGAAAGTCACAAATGCCCTACAATTTTGAAAATCAGTCATACACGGAGACCCCAAACCACTACTATCTTCCTTGGTCCTAAAGTACAACGAATAACCATCATCTTCAAAATCCATTCGAAGGAACACTTTCTCAAAATTTTCAGCAGTTTCTAATGTGATATAGGTTGAGTTCCACCTAGTTGGTACATCTAGACTAAGAAGACTCTTGGACTCCATACCTAACCTCTCCATAAAACTCCTAAAAGTTTGACTTCTATTGGGTGAGGACTTCACATACCTCACAGCTTCACGCACCTTAGCAATAGATGCATCTATCTCTTTCAAACCCTCCCCCACAATAAGATTTAGTATATGGGCACAACACCTCATGTGGATGTACTCATTTCCTAAAACTGTCCCATTCCAATCTTTAGTCACCCTTTGCAAAAATTTAATTGTTGTTAAATTTGAGCTAGCATTATCCACTGTCAAGGTGAATATCCCATCAATATCCCACTCATGCAATGACATCTCAATCTTTCTACCTATAGTCTCCCCCTTGTGGTCTTCAACTTGACAAAAATTTAAAATTCTCTTATGCAATTTCCAAGCATTATCAATAAAGTGACATGTGAGACACATATAATTTAGATTTTGAATAGAAGTCCATGTGTTCGTAGTGAGACACACCCTACAACCCTTCAAGGATTTCCTTAGCTTCTCTCTTTCACTATTATAAATGCCTATCACATCTCTAGCCGCAGTTTGACGAGATGGGTTATCCTTTAATCGAAGCTTAGATTGTAAAGTAGTTACTTATTTCTTAAACCCATACCACTCAACATACCTAAAAGGCAACTTATCAATTATAATCATTTCGGCCAATTCCTTTCTAGAAGCCTCAACAGAAAAGGATGTTGACACAAGGTAGAATCCGTCTTGTCCATCCTTTTTGGGTTCAAAAGCTAATGTTTTCTTCCCTTTAACTAGATCAGCTCTATTTGGGTTCTTGGGACATATTGGCACATGGGCTAAAAAATTAATAGTACTAGAAGTCTTACTACCAGCATTATACGTTTTTTTGACAATAATTAAAAATAGCCTTAGTTTTACTAGTATCACCCTCACCTATCTTTACTTTTTCAAAGTGACTCCAAACAACAGACTTTTTCCTACCACTATAAGTACCACTAATAGGGGCTGTCATACTCACTTGGCATGGTGGAATTGGGGGCAACTCAGAAGCAGCAACTGCTTCAGATTGGGTAGCAGCAGAAGCTTGGGTAGCAGCAGAAGCTTCAACTTGGGTGGGAATAGCACTATCATCTTCTGTAGCAGCTGGTGTTTGGATAGAGGGTTCATTAGTGGGGGTTTCCATGACTTAAAGAAACAAAGATACGTATTAGCAAACTAGGGTAACAAGTATAATTCATAGCTCTAATAATAAATAATAACCACACAAACCAAAAAGGAAAACCAGTATCTTGCAAGATCACAGATATAATCAGAAGAGATTATTAGAAAGAAAGATCACAGAATATCATGAAATTATTATTTTTTTTTTAAATTCTACAATCACACTCTGCCTCCATTGAATTCTTTGTACAAACTAATAGAAAAGCAAAATCAAAAGCATCTGCAAGCCACATTAATGAACCCCTCATGAATTACATTCAATAGTTTCCCTTTCAACAATCTTATATTTATCATTTAAATTACTCTGCCCCTTTTTGTAAAAGAAACATCAAATAATCACCAGAGTCCCTACATATTATTATTATTATTATTTACTAAACACAAATGGCATATAATATCAGTGAATGAGTTGGCACCTCAACCACATAAACCAAACATTAATAACATTAACACAAACCATAGGTAACGAGTAAAACACACATGACACAAATAGAGATAAGTCAGCATACAAGGGTGAATGTCAACCACGGCAACCAAAAATGACAATATTTAAAAACTTAAACTAGAACCTATCAAAAAAAAAAAAAAAAAATGTAGGACACCATACCATAAACCTTAAACCCAACCATTTGAATTTCCAATAAAACAAGAGGAGGTTACATTTATGATTTTGAATTATAAAAAACTTACAAAAGCCAAAGAAAATTGCAACACAACTAAACTAGGCCCAACATGTGAGTTGACATTTCTATCTAAAGGTTTAAAAAAAATGCATCAATAGAACTAGTGGTGAAAAGTAAACTTCTTGCTGCCATGTGAATTTCTTTCACTAATAAGCACAAATAATGAGGAACAACATGGCTTGTTTCAAACAAAAGATCTGTTTCCTCAACAATATAGCCACAAACATACTCATGATAGAAGGATCAAGTACATGGTCAACCATGATTCTCAACATATTAACACAAAATATTTATCAGGATCAACCAAATGTGTTCAAGGACCTTAAACCCAGAAAACCCAACCATTTGAATTTCCATTACAACTAAACCACAAAAAACCCAGAAAACCCAACTCTCATTTCAACTAAATCCTTCCATATAAACCAAAACCCAGAATAAAAAAACACTAAAAACCCATTTTCATACACTCGAAACAAAGATCTAAAAACCCATTTTCATCATCAAATGAAAAACAAATACAAATATACAAATATAACTACAAGAATATACATATAAACGTATTCAAAAAGTACCTTTAAGAAAACCGGGTTTCAAACTTGAGGCAGATAATGATATTCAGCTTTCAATCCTGTATAAAATTAAAATAGGATCAAAATTGATTAAAGAAAAGAACAAAGAATAGAAGTAAAATAGTTAAGGTTTCTAAGTTTTTTGTAGTTAGGGTTTCATAGTATGAATCTTTGGGTTTATTTGATTTTAACATTTGATTTCCATAACAAATGAAATCAACGAGACTAACAAAAAAGAAAGATGAGAAACAAAGAAAATTACCTTACTGACTCAGTGAAGAGTACATAGTGGCTGGGTGAGGACTAAACACCGGCGGTAGCTATGGAGAGAGTGGACAACGGCGGCGGCGCTAGGCATTGGAGGCGGAGAGGGGAGTGGGTAACGGCATTGGAGGCGGTTAGGGATTGTAATTTGGATTTGGAGTAACGGTTTAGACTTTATAAAGTGTGAGATTGTGAGAGTATGAGAGAGTTTGAGAGAGCCAAGTAAAGAGGTGAGAGTCTGAGATTGAAGAAATGAAGATTGAAGAGGTGAGGAAGACTAAAAAAGGGGGGAGGAGACGTGAATGGGAAGCCATGAGTCCATGCCTGAACTCTGTCTCTGAAGTGAAAACTGAAGAGTGAAGAGACTCATGAAAGGAAGGGAGAGATATCAGATCTTTCCCATTTCATTCGCACCATTAGATTGGCTTTTAATCTTGAATTATAACCGTTGATTTAGAATGGATTATTGTGCCACTGTTACCGGTCATATCATGCTCAGTTAATCAGTTTTACTCTCATCATCAACACCGTTAGTTTTAAATTTTAATTTAAGATGGACAGTTGATATTCATTGGGATGGTGTGTGTTTTGAATCTCGGGCTGAGTAGGCATGGGCTGTCTTGGCATGTGTCAAATTAGTATAGGATTTTTTTTTTGTTTATAAATAATTCGGTCGGTTCAGTTTGTACGGGTAAAAAATATTGAAATCTGAATCCAAACCGAATTATTTGGGTTTTCTACTTGCCAACCTGTGACTGACTGTAGAGTGTATTCGGAGCTGCCCGTGGACCTTCGGTTCTGGCGGGTTCGGTCGGGTGGGTCGGTTGATCTGGGTCAATGGACACCCCTACTTCCTGCGTTTCACACGTCTTTCCCCATATTTACTTGGGACGAGCTTCTCACTCAGCATAAAGCGCTAAGGTCAGTTCCCAAGGGCGATTATGGAGAATAACCCAAATAAGGTAATGTCCATGGTAATTGTGGAAGTTACCTCCGAGTCTTTCGAGGTCCTCAATGATAGGGGTAGTTACTAAACGAGTAACTGTCCCAAAGTGTGTGCTATATAAGCATTTACTCTTGAAAAGGTAATTCATTATGACACTTCCACACAAATTGGAATTTCAAAAATACTGACTTTACTATTGGAGGATTCTTGGCCGGTCTTCCTCAGTCTCCTCTGATCTTGTATTTATTTTTCAGGACATTCCAAATAACCTTGAGATCAACGCCTGAGACATTCAACCTACTAATTTCCTTGTGTTCATCATATTTATTTTTAATTTCATGCATTTTTGCTTACTAATTCAACTAAATAATAATAGTTTTTTTTTTTTTTTGGTTTCTTTTTTCCTGAAACTCATCTAGTAATATAATGAAATAATAAAATGATCCAATAGAAAAACATAAAATTTGATTGACTTAGAGGAACAATTGAATGTTATTCTTAAACAATTTTTGCTCCCACACAAGAGTTGCTAAAGGATTACTACAAATTTGTTCCAAGAATACAATCAAGTTTATTGGGTTTTACAAATAGCAATTTTGGAGAAGACTCACAAGTTTCTTGTGTTTTTAGGAAAGATGAAAAGGAAGAAATTGAAAAGAAGTTACCAAATGAATATGAACATTATTTATACTTGAACAATTATGACCCTTCAATAGGCACATTTTTATTCAATATGCACAATTTTGGTCAATAGGAACCTTCAATACATATCCAATATGAATGGTTATGATTTCTCAATAGACACATTTTGGCATATCCAATATGAAAGATTATGACATTTCAATAGGAACCTTTTGGTATATCCATTTTTAAGAGTTATGACATTTCAATAGAACCTATTTTGTATATACCTATATATACAACATAAGCTAAACTAGAGACACAACATTCTCTTTTATTCTTTTCCACAGAAAACTAATAAATAAAACAATATTGCTTTCTTATTTATATGCTCTTCTCTCCCTCTCTTTGAAATTTATTTCCTGTGCACAACTTTGAAATAATTTCTCCACAAAGTTTTCTCCTATTTGTTGAAAAAACTTAGAAACACGATTTCTCTTTTCAATAACACAGGCCAGCAAAGCACCAAAGCAAGTTTCAAGGTTAGATACATTTCCTCAAATGTCTTCCTTATTTTACATAGCCTCATACAACCTTATAATTACAACTAAAGTAGAACTTGAACAAGACAAAATATCTAATAAAAAAAATTCAATTAATTATAATTTTTGAAGTAAGGAGCAACTCCCCTAAATGGAATTTCCAAATTATATCCATCATAAACCTAAATCGATAAGGATAGAACAGCACCTTCTCAGTTACTCTTTGTTTACAACTTTCTCAGTTACTCTCTGTTTATGGACTCCATGTACTGACAATGTGTGTACTATGTTTCTTCGTGTTGCCCAATTTGAAAGTTTCATTGGCAAATCTAAAAAAAGTGAGTTCAGTAAGTGAGAGGAAAAGAACATGGCGTTAGAACTTAAAAAAGAATTGTAAATTAAAATCAAAGGTTCACGAGAGAGAGAGAGAGAGAAGAAGAAGAAGAAGAAGAAGAAGAAGAAGAAGAAGAAGAAGAAGAAGAAGAAGAATTGTAACCTTTCATACTGAAGAAGAATTAGATATCAATCCACTGTTCCATTTTAATAATAATATCTCTATTTGAGGAGACATCATATACAAAGCATTTTTTTCCTTTCATAAATAGTGGATGGTAGCATTACAGAAGATGTATATCATAACATTACAGTAAGGAATCCTAAAAAAAATAGAGCCTTCAATTTAGTTAGTGATTCTAATGAGATTAGAGTCCTTAACAAATGATCTTGCATTTCATTAAAGGATGCATTATAAATAATTAACTTGTAACCTCATGCATATGCATGTGTAGGGTCCAGGTTCAGGCCTCCCTGTGTATTACGGGAATGGACCTAAGCCCAGCTAGACCTGTAATTAATTTGTAGAGAGTGGGGCTAAGAACTAGGCCCTAGTAAGGGGTGCAACGACCACGCATGGTAGTTCTCAGGTGGGCGTGAACAATGATGTTCCTCGACCTTTCTCCGGCGAACTTCCTGTTCTTATGACTTCCTCCCCTTTTTCTTTCTTCCTTCCAAAAGAAAAGAACCTCCCCACCTTAAGAGGGATCCCTTACATTATATACTCTTTTCCCCATTGATCACAGCCTTACATTTGTTGAGTAACCAGGCCACCACTTGAGTACCTGTCCCATCAGCCACCTTCCCATTCTTCTAGTGGGTTGCGGTAACCAAGGCAACACTGTTCTGTAATCCCATCCTCATTAATGCGGCCAAGACTTTAGTTGAGGGCATTTAATGTGGAGGTGACAGCTCGCCTTAGACTTGCTCCTTCACCGTGCTCCCGTTGTCGACGCGTGGTGCTTGCCCTTTCCTCCTCGGATATTTAAGAAGATTCCTCTTTGGTAGTGGGGTACTCGTGTATTTCTGAGGTCTTGAATGTTCGAGGACGGGGTCGTCCTCGAACTTGTTCCTTGGGGGCCGGACATCGTACTTTTATCCTCGGACCCCACATGCATGCTCGGCGTGGGCCTCTGGGCCTGGTTTGAAGTGGGCCGAGGCTGCCTGACTTTCTGGCCTCACAATAGCCCCTCAAAATCTTGCTGCCTACATCCTCGGGCGGGGAGAAGGATTTTGACACCCTCGGGCCTGTTCCGTGTCCAACTGAGTCTTATCCCCCTGTCAGTGCAGGGGTCTATTCATCTGCCCAGGGCATGTTGCTGACGTTTTGAAGCGCATAACATGCCCTTCATTAAATTCAGGCGGCTCTGTGCTCCCTACGTTCAACGAGGTGTTACCAATCTAACGGTGGAGGTTCGACTTGCATTTATGGGCGGGAAAACCCGCATGGCTCCTCGATTTAGGGTATAAATACCCATTCAAACTGCTTTTTCCTGTTTCTTATTTGTAATCAAGAATTCTTGCGCGTCTATCCTGAGTTCAACCAGACTCTTACTTACATCTCTAGCATAAAAAGTCTGTCCGAGGAACTCCTCCTTATTCTTGTAAGTCGCTTTATCCCTCTCTAAGCTCTCTTCCTCTTTACCCCTTCTTCTCTTTCATTTTTTCTTTGTTAGTTCCTTTAGGCATCACTTGCGATGGATAGATTTAAGAAATATGTCTACACTGAGGAGGCGATGGAGAAATTCATCGCCGACTATAGGATACATAGCAATGTAGGCTTGAGGTATTGTGAGGATTGGGAGTGGCTCTTTCAAAGAGAGGAGGGCGAAGTGGTGATTCCCATTATCGCTTTCCTCGAAGGGGGTATGAGGATCCCCATGGGGCCGGTGATGAGAGGCTACCTTACGCACTTCCGACTAGCCCCCACCTAGTGCGCAACAAATGTTTTCAAGATTTTGGGCTGTGTGGATGCCCTGAACGAGAAGATGGGGCTGAGGTTGACCCATCACGACGTGAACTGGTGTTACAACCTTTAACTCCTTAAGGGCAAGTCGTATTACCTGAAGACAATGGATGACAGGGTACGGCTCATCCAGTGCCTCCCTGAGTCTAGCAAGGGGCTGAACGAGGATTTCCTCATCGTGCCCAGAGAGTGGCATGATGGCCTTCACTGCCCAACGATGGAGGGAATACCAGGTGGGGTAGTGGGAATAGGAGGGGGTTCAAGTTCCTTTTTTTTTTTTTTTTTTTTTTTTTTTTTTTTTTTTTTTTTTGCTGGTGCAATTTGCTTCGTTTGGTTACTAACGTGAATGTGTTTTCTTCTTGCAGACCCGCACGCCTTCGAGCACCACTTCCACTTGGTCAATAAGGAGGATTTGCAGAATGTACTAAGGGCATCAGTTTTTGTAAACGAAGACGGCCATCAAGTTAGAGCCACCCACAAAATCTTGGGGTACACTTCTATTTAGAAATCATTCCTGGTTCCGAAGCATGTGATCCAAGCGAACGACCCTCGGCTACAGAAAATCACTGTGATCGAGGACGGGTTTCTGATCCCCGAGGATCCCTCTATTCCAGAAGTTGTCACCTTGGCCATCCCCTCTTCCTCCTACAGATTCCCCAAGGCTATAGAGGAGGACCTAGAGTGGGAAGAGAAAGAAGCCGATTTTGGCCCCGTCGAGGAAGAGTTTGACATTTTTGATCAATTCGATCAGTCTAAGGATCCTCCCGGAGACTTAGGCGACCCCTGTCTGACCGAAGCGAACCTTTTAGCTTCAAAAACCTCTTTTCAGCTAACGATGGGTTACAAGAGGAAACCCTTCACCAGCCTGTTGGATCTGATTAAAGGCCAATCGGGGAAGTCCCAACAAAAGCTTCCCTTTCCTCCTCCCAAGACTCAGCCTGTTCAGACTAGGTCAACTTCTGCCCAGCAGAAGCTTCCCCCTCCTCCTCCTCCTCAGATGAGCCTGCCTTCTGGGTTCGTGCCCGCCGATCCCAAGAAAAAGAAGGACAAGGGTAAAAGGCTCATGGAGGATAAGCCGGTGTCCTCGCAAGATGAGGATAGTACTTTACGGCCTTCCAAGCAGATAAGTATTGACGGCAGAAGCCAAGATAGGCAGGTTGTCACCACCTCGTCCGTGGCTCAAGCTTGGCTCCCCGCCCTAATGCTCTATGGGGAGCCTTTAAGGGATGACGCCTTCCTCAAAGACTTTAATGAGGGTGAAGGTGCGCACATGGCCGATGCGCTGGAGAGATGCTTGCTGCTCTGGGCGGATATGGCTGAGCTGGATTCTTTGAGGAGCAAGTAGGTTTTCCTCAGCCTCAAGCGTTACCTGGGAATGGTAAAAACCCTAGAACTTGTGATTTTCTTGATTTCAACTCTTCTCCTTTTTCCTTTTTTTTTTTTTGAGTTGGGCTTATAATGCATTGGTTACTCTGGCAGGCTGTCCAGGTTACTTATAGGTTGGAGGCAACGGCCAACGACCAGGGGAAGGCCCTCGACCTAGAGCGTGAGAGGCGCCTTCAGGCCACCCGAACCCTCAAAACCTCCGAGGCTGACCTCGCCATGGCCAGGGAGGAGTTGAAGGCGATGACCCGAGCTCAAGACAGTGTGGAGTTGGGTCTCGCTGGTGCCCAGAACCAGGCCAGGGAGCAGACGAGGCATTTAGGCGAGGCGGAAGAGCAACTGAAGATCGCGAAGGAGCTGATCTTGGATCTAAAAGCTAAGGTAGCTGCTACCGATGGGGCCCAAAGGGAGGCGGAGTGGGCCAAAGACGAGGCCTTGCGGGCTAGGGCCGAGGCAGATTTTGGCAGGGAGGAGGCCCTGGCTGCTAAGGACGAAGTCGAGGCTACAGCTTATGCTGAAGGGGTGGCCGAGATAGAAGCCGCTTACAAAGCTCAAGTTCCTGGGGTATGTAGGCGTTATTGCTCCCCGGTCTGGGCTAAGGCCCTCAAACAAGTCGGGGTGGAGGCCTCGTCCGACCTGTGGAAGGCGGAGAGCGTATACTACCCTCCTGCCTTCTGCGAGGCTGATTCTAATGGCGCCAAGGTTGGGGAGGTTGTTGAGGAGGTAGGGGCTACTCTAGGTGAGGGGGCTTCAGTTGTTGAATCAAGGGAAAACCCGAGCGAGGAGGCGCCCCAACAGGTTGCGAACATCCCTTTCGATGCCCAGATCCTGGCCACTAAGGAAGCAGCCATACTTGCCGTACCTCTGCAGACTATCCCTTTAGGCCAGAGCTCAGAGGACCCTGAGGTTGCCTCTATCCAACCATCTACCGGGGGTGAGATTGAGCAGAAGGAATAGATCCTTTGGCGCCTCGGTCTAATCTGCCTTTGCCATTTGTTTTATCTTTTCCTCTTTTTTTTTATTTTATTTTATTTTATTTTATTTTATTTTATTTATGTAATGCGGCTCTTGCCATGCAATCTTTATGGACTTATTGTAATGTGAGTTTAATTTCCCTTTTTATCTATTCTGGCTATTTATTTGCTTGCATACTACCCGTTTCCTCTCTTTTCTTTTTACTTGCATAATTTTGACTTGAATTGTATCTTGGCCAATCACGTCAGTAACAATAATAATGGGAGGGAATGTATGCTTGGGCAGTCCCTTTATGTCTCAAGGGCTAGGTAGGGTTTTGGTCCTTCCTAACATAGGTCCCCCGTGGGGTAGTTGTTCTTTCGTGGGCTTTGGTTCGAGCCCCATGCAAGGCCTCGGTCATATCTGACACTTAGGACCCCCTTCTTTCTTTGCAGTGGTTAGTTTTTCCCGTTGGCTCGAGTCTGAAGACCATGCAAGGCCTTGGTCCTTGTCTAACACTTAGGATATGTTTAAAGTAGTTAGTTTCCCCACAGGCTTGAGTCCGAGGACCATGCAACCTTGGTTCTATCTAACACTTAGGATATTTTTGAAGTAATTAGTTTCTCCATAAGCTTGAGTCCGAGGACCATGCAAGACCTTGATTCTGTCTAATACTTAGGATATTTCTGAAGTAGTTAGTTTCCCCATAGGTTTGAGCCCGAGGACCATGCAAGGCATTGGTTCTGTTTAACACTTAGGATATTTCTAAAGTAATTAGTTTCCCCATAGGCCCCCAAGAGACATCATATACAAAGCATTTTTTTCCTTTCATAAATAGTGGATGGTAGCATTACAGAAGATGTATATCATAACATTACAGTAAGGAATCCTAAAAAAAATAGAGCCTTCAATTTAGTTAGTGATTCTAATGAGATTAGATTCCTTAACAAATGATCTTGCATTTCATTAAAGGATGCATTATAAAGAATTAACTTGTAACCTCATGCATACGCATGTGTAGGGTCCAGGTTCAGGCCTCCCTGTGTATTACGGGAATGGACCCAAGCCCAGCTAGACCTGTAATTAATTTGTAGAGAGTAGGGTTAAGAACTAGGTCCTAGTAAGGAGTGCAACAACCACGCGTGGTAGTTCTCAGGTGGGCCTGAACAATGATGCTCCTCGACCTTTCTCCGATGAACTTCCTGTTCTTATGACTTCCTCCCCTTTTTCTTTCTTCCTTCCAAAAGAAAAGAACCTTCCCACCTTAAGAGGGATCCCTTACATTATATACTCCTTTCCCCATTGATCACGGCCCTACATTTTTTGAGTAACCAGGCCACCATTTGAGTACCTATCCCATCAGCCACCTTCCCGTTCTTCTAGTGGGTTGCGGCAATCAAGGCAACACTGTTCTGTAATCCTCTCCTCATTAATGCGGTCAGGACGTTAGTTGAGGGCATTTAATGTGGAGGTGACAGCTCGCCTTAGACTTGCTCCTTCACTGTGCTCCTGTTGTCGACACGTGGCGCTTGCCCTTTTCTCCTCGGATATTTAAAAAGACTCCTCTTTGGTGATGGGGTACTCATGCATTTCTGAGGTCTCGAATGTCCGAGGATAGGGTCGTCCTCGGGCCTGTTCCTTGGGGGCTAGACATCGTACTTTTATCCTCGGACCCCACATGCATCCTCGGCATGGGCCTTTGGGCCTGGTTTGAAGTGGGCTGAGGCTGCCTGACTTTTTGGCCCCACAGCATGGATATATTTTTTTTTTTTTAAATTTTTTTTAATACAAGATAAAAATTCTATTATAGCATAATCTAAGTATATATGTATGTGAAGCTTTCTCTTGAAGACTTAAATTTCGGCTCTTACCCCCTTACACCTCATAAGCATTTATACTTATGGAGTGACCATCGCACCAAAAGTATACATGATATAATAAGATGCACCAAGAGGATACACTTAAAAACATACATTGAGATGCATAATATAATTATTATATATATATATATATATATAATTTGAATACTATTGATAGTCATTTTTATATTTTCTTAATTCTTTAAAATTTTTTGTAAGGATATTATTAGGTATAAAATGTAAATTGTCCATGTTAATATATATATATATATATATATATATATATTGTGAAGAACTTTTTATTTTATTTTATTTTTACAATGCATTTATTTTAGACTCTTTGGTTTTTGTACTTAATAACTCACTTGAATGAATACTTATGACGTGGTCCAACATTTGATTCTAAAATTAAGAAATAAAACTCTTTAAGAATAAATAATTTAAGACATATGGCGCAAAATTTGAACTTTAATTTGGAATTCTAATTTGAGTTTCTCTCAATTTCACCTATTATTATATACTAGCTTGTAACCTCATGCATATGCATAGATACGCTTATAGATGTGTAATAAAATGCATAATATAATTCTTATATATATAATTTAAATACTATTGATAGTCATTTTTATATTTTATTAACTCTTTAAAAAAATTTGTAAGGATATTATTATATATAAAATGTAAATTGTCCATATATATTTTTTAATTATTGTATGTAAAGCACTTTTTATTTATTTTTTATAATTCATTTATTCTAGACTCTTTGGTTTTTATATTTAATAGCTTATTTGGATGAATATTTATGATGTGGTCTCACGTTTGATTTTAAAATTAAAAACTAAAGCTCTTTAGAATAAATAATTTAGGACATGTGGCGCAAAATTAGAACTCTAATTTGGAATTCTAATTTAAGTTTTTTTCAACTTTACCTATTATTATATATATATATATATATATATATATATATATAGATATATAGATTTCTTCCCAAAAAATTAAAAACGCATAGGTTCACAATATGGAAAACTAGCATAATGACAAAAAAATGCCATATTAAATATAACAAAGTCTTATCATATATTTTGCATCCCCAAATTAATTCATAGTTTTCTGTACTTTTTGTCCACGCTCATTCTTGAGAAAAGAATGAAGAATTGTGGTTTAAAATGAGATTTTGAGTTTCGGTAGTACGTCGGTAACTTGCCTCCTATCAAGTTGCTTCGTATGAGATATTGTTTTAGCTACATGATTATGACTTATTTATCTCATAGGACCCATGTGGCATATCTAAATTTGATCTTTTTTTTTTTCTTTTTTTTTCTTTTTTTTTTTATATATAGTTTCTTACCAAAACAAGTTAAAAGATAAATTTAAAGCCGACAGTGGTAGTTCTAAGAATTTTTTTCTAAGTGGTTATTAAAAAAATTATATTAAACAAAATTTAATAAAAATAAAACTCAAATATATTGACATAAAAAAAACAATCTCAAATACATGAAGTTTAAAAATTTCCTTCTATGAGTTTTTCATTTTTGAAATTGTTATATGATAGTTTCATTATTAACACACACACATATAGCAATTTAAAAATACGTCTTTTGAAATTTTTTTATTAAAATATCTCAATTAAACATTTGATTTGGACTTTTGGCTAATTTATTTGTTTGAACAATAGTTGAGAAATGTTATTCTACAAAATTTTCACTACAAATCCTAGTTGGCAATTGTTATTGGTTCTAATTTACATATCACTAATTTTTTTTTTTTGTTCATCGGTAATAACCTACTACTTAGGAATTTGTTATGAAAATATTGTGAATATATCATTTTTCGCAAATTTTTAGTTCAATCTTTAATGGACAAAATTTTAGAGAGGTCAAATTTTATTTCTAATGGGCTCAAATTTTTATTTAGAATGTTCAAGTTTTTATTTATTTAATTATTTTTTTTAAGGTGGTAAAGTTTTTTTTTAGGTAGTCAACAACTCATATTAATTTAAAATTCATTTTTAAGGTATAAAAAAAATTCCCAAGTTCGGGGTGGTTCTGTGACCACCCTGAATCTGACATAGCGCTGCCCCTTAAAGTTGAACATAGAGTTTGGATTAATATATTCCTTTCTCTTCTCTTATTCTACAACCATTTGTTAAACAATACACACACAGTATAAGACCATTACTGAAAACAATGTATTTAAAGTTACTTAAAACACAAGTTGCTTGAAGCTAAAATGCTATTTGGTGACCAAACTTGCTACAGGGCAGTTGTTGCTCTTTAAAAGATAAAACTCAGACAAAGAGGCCGTAAAAAACCTTTCTTCTGCCTAACGAATAAAATTTTGTGCTATTTCTTTTAATATCAATTTTTTTTTTTTTTTTATAAATTTCATGCATTTTTACTTACTACAACTCAAAAATAAAGGTTTTTTTTTTTTTTTTTTTTTGAAACTCAACTAGTAGTTATTCCCATGTATCGCACAGGTTAGCAATTAGTTCTCTAGTATAAGTAAAACTTGAATTATCCGATTTCCTAAAAATTTAAAATGTTGAACAGTTCAAAGAGGATGAACAATGTTGCTTAAGTAGTTTATTACTGTTGAATTTTAACCAATCCTAAAAAATGACAAAGAAACAAAAGAATGGCAGTAGTCAATATGAAATCAAGCAAGGCCAAAAATAGGGTGATATATATATATATATATATATATATATATATATATATAGAGAGAGAGAGAGAGAGAGAGAGAGCACGTGGAACGGTTCAAAGAGGACGACCAATTTGTTGGGAAAAATTCTATATAATTGTGAATAAATTTCAGCAAGCACAGTGGAAATACAACCACATAATAAGAATATAAAGATTTACGTGTAAACCCTTTCTCCTTGAAGGGAAAAATCACGGGATAAATTCTAAATAATTTCATTATATTAAATAGAGATTACAACATTTAGAGATACAATTTGAGCAAAAAAACTCTCTTTTTCCTTATCACTCACTACCCTCTTTCTCACTGTATATCTCTCACAATTTTCTCTTACCCTCCCTATTTTTCTCTTCTCTTTTGCTTGCTCTCACTCATGCAGTTCTTCTTTACTTCCTTTCACACTCTTCACACTGAGTCACAATAAATGCAAGCCAACTTATCTTCACTTTGTTTCAACCAATTTCTTTTCTTCAGCTCTTCCTTAGCCGAATGACCCTCGCCTTTTGCTTCTTTCTGTTCTTTCTTCCTTCAACGTGTCCAGCACGCCTAAGCCAACCCACCCAAATAACTCATGCTAACTTTTGTACGTAACGAAGAAAAGTTAAGAAACATGAAAGACATACTCATTAAATGAGCATGCCAATTACAAGTGGGCTGGACTCATGGTGCAGTGCACCCAACACAAATGCAGTTTTAAGTAATGTGAAAGGGACGACAAAAGCTAGCTATGACATCTTCGTACACCACAAACCTAGCACTTTGTTTGAGTATTAGTCACTCATAGCTCCGCCTTGTGTCGGCGGAAGGAGGTGGTTGAGGGTTGTAAAGATGACCTAGTGCTTATGCTTTCTCGTACAAATGGCAGCAGCTGGAATTAGAATCACTAATAAGAAACAAAAACTATAAGTTCAGAAACATGCCTGCTGCTAAATCCATCAAGGTTATTAACATGCTTCTTAATTTTATATATTCCCACCTTTTTGGTCTGCTTTTTAGCTCTCTCTTTTTTCATTGCAATATTTGACTTTTTACGGGGTCTTTGCGGGGCAAGCGAAGCTTGTGTTCTATATAGTATTTTTAGCATTAGTCTTAGAATCATTCACTTTTGTGGGTTGTGGTGTCTCCATGACTGCTCCCATGTACTACTTTTATTATAATCTCAGCATGCCCAATAGCAGTGTAATATTAAGGGCAAGCTCTGCAGCAACTTATGAAAGGAGTAACCACACTGATGCCACCAGTAAAAGTTCCCGTGAGGTGCAACTTAATTTTTAACCAGTAATAGGTTTAAGCTCAATGATATATACTACTAATTACGGACTCAAGTCGACACTCACAACCTTTAGTTTTTGGTGGAGTTTCTAGCATGCAAATGTTTTTGTGAGAGAAGATAATAAGTATCGTCGAGCAAAGGCAACCATGAACCTGTGGAACCCCATGTAAAGGAACCTAACGAGTTCAGCTCGTCTCAAGTCTTACTCCAAGGTACCATATTTTCTTCAGATCTAAGTACCATTGTAGCTGGATGGAAGGTACATATATTATTTAATTTCATCATTACCTTTTCTCTTAGGTGCATGTAAAACATTGAATTACTAATAATTTTCATTTTTACAAAATTATCTGTGTGGAGAAACAGGTCCACTATGAACTATATGAAGATTACAACTTTAGAATCTTCACTTTTTGGAGTAATGTACGAGTTTTAGTTTTTGACTTCCCCGCTAGCACCAGCCTATTTCTTGTTTCTTTTTACTGGTTTTTGAAATGAGTCTTTTATAATGCCTGCAGACTTCTCCAAATAATAACACCTGTTGCTACAAAATGCTGTGCTCAGGCTATTTTCAATCTAACAAGGAACTTGTGTTGGGTGGATCCCTCAGCCCTATTTCCGACTATGGTGGTGACCAACAGATGCTCAGAATCCTTATCTGGAAGGTAGTGCAATATTTCAATTTAATTACTTCATCAAATACTTTAATTTTTGGTCTCACTTATGGCCCAAGACCAAGTCCTAATGCATTATATTGTTCTAGTTTTAGTTGTAACTGTGTATGTTTGAAATTCTTATTTCTTGGTTTATATATTATTAAATAAAACTTTTTAAATTTAAAGTTTCAATTTTTTCTATATGTGGACGTCCTAAAAAATCTGGTTTTTGGGTGTATTGCACGTTGGGTCCTTAGCGATGTGACTCTTTATGTGCATGTGTTTCTAGGGTGTGTGTGTGAGTTCATTTTTTCTTATTTTTATTTTAGGTACTGCCAACAACCATTGGTTTTGTGTTAGGTGTGATTGGTCACTTATTTGTCTAATTCATTTTAAGTTACTTAATTAACTAAACCAATTTTAGGGGTTTATTAATTAAGGCAAACCATAAATCTTGAATCAAAGATTTTGGACTTGAAGGTTTGATTACGTGTGGAGAAGGTGTTAGGCACTCCATACCGTCTATCCAATAGATAGTACCTTATTTTAATTTATTTCTAACGTTATCTTTTTCAGTGAAGAAATAAAATACTTGGAATTTTGTTTTTTATTTTTGAGAAAGGGTTTTGTACAAACAATACATATAGATATACATGTGAGTATTTATTTATTTATAACATAGCACATGAATATTTATCTCAAGAATTTATTAACAAGCAAAACATGTGAGGTACATATATTTAGCATGTGAGAAACATTTACCATGTAGCAAGAAATAATATATACAATAGCATGTGAATATTTATTTATTATATAGCTAGCATATTAATATTATGTACTATGTATATATACATGCATATCACAATTTAAAAAAAGAGGGGGTTGAGAGTGTAACACCCTGTTGTCATCCACCACATTTCCTTACTTTATCATGCAAAAAAGGAACATAATAGAAAGACATTAGTGCCAAGAAGAAGAGGGACTATGTAAGCTTGATTGGTGCCTATGGGCTCAATGAGATTGAAAAATAGGCACAAATCTATAAAGATGTAATCCTAAGAAAAAGTTTTAAATGACAATACTAAAAAGGAAATGCATGAATTATTTTGAAAAGGACTTTTCTTTGAAAAGTTTGTACATTTTGTAAAAAGAGTTTTTCATTACTTTTGAAGACATTATTTTATTTATTTATTTTTTTTCAGAAAAGAAAGTTTTGGGAAAATCATATTTTTGAGGGGGAAAGATTTTGACAAAAGAGAAAAAGCTTTAAAATAAAAACTATTTCCATAATTTTTTTTGAAAAGAACAATCTCCTTTGAATGAGAAAAATTTGAAAATAGGAAAACAAGTTTTTTATTATTTATTTGAAAAAGGTTTATGAGAGGAATTTATTTAGAGAAAAGAAATGCCAATGTTTTTTTTATTTTTTTTATTTTTTATTTTTTTTTATTTTTAAAGGGAACCCGAAAATTTTATTTTAAAATTTATTTTGAAAACCATTTTGTAAACAATATTTATTCTAAGAAAAAAAGGGAAGGGAATTTTGGGAAAAAAGTTGATAGAAAAGAAATTTCATGGGGTTTTTAAAGGAGTGTTTAGCTTTTAAAAGAATCCCATTTTTTTTTTTTTTTTTGAATGATAAGATTTTAAAGAAAGGAATTTTGTTTTGAAATTTATTTTTTCTTGTAAAGAAAGAGGAGATTTCGGAAATAAGGCTGGAGGAAATATTTTTTTGTTTAAAAAGAAGTTAAAGTAAAGAAAAGTTTTCATGGATTTTTACTTTTGAGAAGGAGAAAAGATTAAAAAAAGAAAGAAAATCCCATGATCTTTTTTAGTAAAAGGAAGTTTATATTGAAAACACTTTTATAAGGAAAACTTTTTTTTTTTTTTTGAACTAAAAAGAAGTTGAGTAAAGAAAAGTTTCAGGGGTTTTTTTTATTTCAAAAGGTTTGGGTAACAAAAAATCCCATGATTTTTTAGAAAGAATTTCCTCCTTTAGAAACTTTTCTTATTCAAAAGATTTTTTTTATTACCTTAAAAAAAAAAAAAAGAATTTCCAATGTGGTAAAAGAAAATCATTTTTCTCCTTGAAAGAAGAAAGATTTTTATGTTTCTAAAAGAAAAAGGGAAGGAAAAGTTAAAAAATAAAAAAAAAAAAGAAAAGAAAAGAAAAGGTTTTTGTTTTTGAAAACAATTCTTTGAAATAAAGTAAAGTTTATGAAAAATCATTTTCTTCTAGAAAAGCATGCTTTAGAGATTTATTTACCCAAGCTATTAATTTAAAGCAACAGTGTATATGAGAAAGGATAAAGAGTAACAATAATAAACAAGTGCTATAAATTAAATTACAAGAAAGTAAATAAAGTAAAGGAAAGGAAATAAAGTTGCTTTGAATTTAAATGATAAGGAAAAGTAAATTTATAGGAATTTAAATGACAAGAAAAGTAAATAATTTGAAATTTAAATGACAACTTGAAATTTTAATGACAAGAAAAGTAAAGGCTTATTGGAAAAATTACATGTTTTTTTAAGGATTTCTCCTAAATAAGCTCTAATCTCGTTCAAGCCTTATACGTCTTTTGCCAAAGAAGAAATCAGAGTTCAAATCTATCAACCATTTTTTATGGCAACATACCCATATTGTGCTTTAAACAAGGTTTTAAACCTATGTAGGAATAGATAGAAAATCTTTTTAAGTGATGAGAGAGCAATATATAGCATAACATACATACATACATACATACATACATATATATATATAGAACAATAGAAATAAAGAACAGTAAATAAAGGGAATGGGGATGAACATAGATGTAAATGGGATAACAAATAAATAAAGGGATGGGGATGAGCATAGATATAAATGGGATAACAAGTAAATAAAGGGGATGAGGATGAACATAAATGTAAATTGGATAACAAATAAATAAAGGGGATGTGAATGAACATAAATGTAAATGGGTAATAAATAAATGAAAGGGATGGAGATGAACATAAATGTAAATGGGTAACAATATATAATAATGTAAATAAATAAACAATAAGGTAAATGGAACAACAAAAATGTTCCTAGATTCCTAGAAGAGATGAGACTTCTTCCCCCAGGGGTACTTCTCACATAATGTCAAGGTGAAGGTCCAATACCCATCTAGAAAACCCACAATAATGATAAAAATCACCCACAAATAAAATATGAATAAGGAAATAGAGAGATAAATACAAACAACAACACAAATAAAGAACTAGGAGCTTAAAGCAAGATATTAAAGAGACAACAAGTAAAAAGAACCATTTCGTATATGGAATGTATGATATTACAAAGGAAAAGAGGAGATAGGGGATGGGTGTAGTTACATGGAAGCTACCATATCCCTATAAAACTTACCCACTTACCAAAAAGATTACAAAAAAGAAAAGAGCTGAAATTTTGGAAGGGGGCTGTCATATTTGGATGCATTTTTGAATTCTTCTTTGTACTTCCCACCTTCTGGGTACCTACTGGGAATATTTGGAATATATATATATATATATTAACTAAACTACACATAGTTTAGGGGGGATGCCTAAACTATATGTAGTTTAGCCATCTGGTTCCTTCCCTCCTCTTCATATTTTTTCAACGGTTACCGAACGTTCTTTTTCTTCTTATTCTTCTTCATATTCTTCACCCTTTCATTTTCTACCTACCTCCTCAACTTCCACATTTCCTCTCTACAAATACTCTCTACCTTGCTTTCGTTTCCTCACCTTTCTCACAATTTGAAACTCTCTTTCTCTCCCAAACTCTCTCATCTTCTTCAATGGCACCTAAGTCCAAGAAAACCACCTATGTGATTTCTAGTGATGTGTTCAACCTCACTTGCTGGAATGGGGCTGTATGGTTAAACAAGTCCCCTCCACTGACTCACAAGCCATATGATCATCTTTCAGAGAGGGCAATGGCCGTATTGGTAAGTTTTTCAAACTTTTCTCATTTTTCAAGTTTTGCTCTAATCTTCCATTTTAATTTATTTTTTTGGACACGTAAATGCTTGGGTTTTGCTATGGGATGGGTTTCGATGAAAAATTGATACCTTAGGAAGGGTAGGAGCATGTTTAGGATGAGTTTTGATCAAAATATGACTGAAGTTGTCAAAGAACACTTTTTGTCTATGTTCATGTGCGCTCATGTATCGAGCCTGCGTATGCAGTTTGTATTCATGCATATGCATGCTTACTCCTGTGTATGTGGGCTGTGTTCATGCATATGCGTCCATGTTATTTTGTTCACAAAAATGTATGATTCAACCTACATACACATGTAGAGTCCCTACGTATGCATATGCAGGCCTGCGTGTGCATGTTGGCACTCAGAAACCCTTATATGATTATTTTAACTCCTTTTTCACTTGTTTTCCCATCCACATTGCTTTGTGGTATAGGGTCTTAACTGATGATATGAAGGCCTTCATACGTGTAGCGGGCTTTGAGCTTGTTATCCATCTACTGTCGGAGAGCCATGCTTGTGCCATTTTGGTGCAGTCTTTAGCTGAAAGGTGGTGGGACATTACCCACACCTTCCACATTACTGATAGCGAGATGATGGTGACTCCCTATGACTTC
Source organism: Quercus variabilis (assembly GCA_030445155.1). Lineage (NCBI taxonomy): Eukaryota > Viridiplantae > Streptophyta > Magnoliopsida > Fagales > Fagaceae > Quercus > Quercus variabilis. The sequence continues at coordinate 116,291 of CP129448.1, read as the reverse complement.
CATCAGATGACTAGCCTTTGATGTGACAGGTTACTTATTGCTCTATAGGGCGAGTTGGTAATATAGTTGGGCATAGACCTACTCAGAAGGAGGTACATGACGAATACAATCCACTATTTCGACATCGAGATGGATTATAGACCTTTCCCAGAGGTGACGCCCAAGGATTATGCTTGAATGGCTAGGGCATTTCTATTGTACATACTAAAGGCGTATCTCTTCACCAATGGAGGGAAAACAGTGTCTTTGAGGTGGTTGGCCCTTTTTTGTGACTTCAGGGAGGTTCGGGAGGCCAACTGCGGTTAGACTTGCCTTGCCAATCTTTACTTCTCCTTGGACATACTTAGCCGTGGGACCTTGCGTCAACTAGTGGGGCCTTGAAAGCTCCTTGAGTTTAGACCTTTCTTCCCTTTTCTCTTGTAGTTTCTTACAAACATGTATTTCCTACTCTTTTAGTTGTGTTTATTTATATGTCAGCTAGGCTTAACAAAATTATACCTCATGCTTATGCAAGCTGTAGTCATATCTATACCTTGCAAACTATCATCTTGCAAACTACATTTATATATGTACCTTGCAAACTATACCTACTTTTCTTGCAAACTATCATCTTGCAAACTATCATCTTACAACTATGTTTCCTTTTTTCAGCACTGGGCTAAGACATATGGACTCATTGCTTGTGGAACGAATGTGGACCTGAAGAACTTTTCCTCAGTTAGGGCTTACTTCGATGGACTTTCTTCTGATGAGGTAAATTGAAGTTCACTTTTTCTTGTTACTTCTACTTGCATATTTCTTAGGACTTTTCTTTTAAACCTATGTGTTGTCACAGGTCATTTGGAGTCGATGGGCGGGTCTTCCTTTTGTTGCAGACCCAAACTTGGAGGCGGTTGCCATCATTGATTTCGGGATCACCTAGCCTTTAAAGGGTGCTAGTTTGAGGGTCCTCTACTTGGTGAAAAGGGTATGCTACCAATTAGTGGGTGAGGATGTGCCACGGGTTACGATGGATCCTTCATAGTTCATTCTTGCCCCACTTTCCATGACTGATGTTTACTAGCTATAGAGGAGTGGCATTTCCCACATCGAGCATCTCACGGATGAGATAGGCTATGATGAGTTTAGCGAGACCCGTCTTAAGCCTTCTCTTATTTTGGAGGTATGCATCATTTTCTTTTCCTTTCCTTTCTTTTCGTATTTTCTTGTACACGGTAATACTCAAGTGTGATGATTATGTTAGGCTGGTCTTGTTGCTGGTGGCCTTGTTAACCCCCCTCATCTTCCCTTGTCAGTTTATACTTATGGCCTTGATGGCTTTGCTTAAGAGCTTCCTGTGGGACGTAACAAATATGTCATGGGCTACCCTTTTCCAAAGAGTACACAAGCAGTGAGCTTTCTTTCATCCTTATCTTGTCCTTTTTTTTTTTTTTTTTTTTTTTTTTGTTATTATCTCTCAACACTTGTTTTAACATTGTCTTCTTTTCAAATTTAACCCGTTGTAGAGGAGCATGAGGAACTTGTTTGACTTATCGGGAACCTCAAGCTAGAGTTTACCTAGTATTCCAGTTAGATCTATGGTCCTAGAGGGTTTGCCCACTTGGATGATGATGATTATGATGATGATGATAATGGTGGTTCAGAGACCACTCCCAGCTACTAGTCGAGGAAGAGGCGTTACTGGTGACCCTACAGTTCAGAAAGATAGACAGATAGACATATAACATATTTCTTTTTCTTTTATTAGCATGTATTTTTGCACTTTATTTCTTATTTGAGACATTAGGTTGTATTTAAGAACATCTTTTTACATTTCTGCTTTTATCTAGTACATGTACTTATTTTTCAACTCATGGGAACTGTTTTGCTTTTCTCCTTTCATTTATGCTTGAAAATCTGAGTTTGGGTTATGGCTTGAATAATCCTGTAGGTCATAGGAATCACGTGAGAAACCTTGGTGGAGGAACCATAATCCAAAATAGGAAAAGGAATTTGAATCTGTATGGCTTCTTGCATGCGCATATGCGCGCTTGCATATGCTGGTGTTGACCATGCGTATGCAACTTTGACCATGTGTGTGCATGCTGCCAGATAGAAAAACCCTAGTCCGCTTTCTTTAGTATAAAATAGCTGAAGAAGGCCTCCAAACCTTTATAAAATGTGTTCTAAACTCAGGAAACACTCAGTAAGGTCCCCGAATGGCTGAATCTCTCATTCCTTTAGTCTCTCTTGCATTTCATCTTATCAACAAATTAAGAAGAATGAGCCTTTTCTTCATGCTGCTACTGAGTTTTGGATCCCTATTTGGCATTATACCCCAATTCAGTGGTGTGGAATTATACCCCACCCTTGAAGAGTTTGGTGCTATCATGGGTGAGCCTAAACTTACTATTATCACTTCCACTCTTGAAGAAGATCTTTCTAACATGGCTCATCAACTTTTGGGGGTTCCTCTAGCTATGGCCAAAAGATGGTGCACACTTAATAAGTTGAATGTTCAAATGTTCAAGTATTTTTCTCAACGGAATGTCCCTTTGGCCAGGGTGGAGCGCTTTTATTATCTTAATGCCTATTGTATTTGTATTCTTGTAAGGTATTTCTTGGTGTATGAGACACCTCATGTGGACCCAAGGATTCTTTTGGTGGTCAACAATTTAGGGAAGGGAAGCCCAATCATGCTTATCTTAGTTGAAACCCTCAATGGCTTAAATGTAGTCTATAGGGAGGAAGCAATGTTCTTTGCAGGGAGTCTTCTCCTCTTTTAGGTATAATCTGTTAGGTTCTAAAGGTTTAGGAATTTATGTATTTAGAACTCTAATTTGTAATATTGGCAAACCATGATCAAAACAATATGTTTAGTCTTGTTAAAGTGTGATAAAAGTTGTTTAATTATTGTAAAGTTGGAATCGAGAGACTGTAGATGCATTGGAGCATTTCGGTCTGGCTCGATCGATTGAAGAATAGATTGATCGATCAAAAATCGATCAGATTGCGTTTTTCTGCAGTTTTCCAACTCAGCCCTAGCTCATTAAACGTTTAGGGTTTTATGTTTTTGCCCTAGGTATATAAGGCAAAACCTTAGCCACGTTTTTAGAGTTGCTCTAGTTGTATTATTGCTCATACATTGCTGTTTTGTGTAAATCTCTTGTGAGATCTAGAGGAGCTTTCCTTTACACAAAACTTAGGGTTTTCAAGATTGAGATTACTTCAACATCTTGATGATCAACTTGGTTGCTACCATTGAAACTTAAAGAATATCAAGCGTGGGTGCTTGTAGCTGATTGAAGAATCCAAGAAAGAAGGAGTTCGTGGATTCGAAGCTTGCATGGGGTCGTGTCAGTAAGTTCTACGGGTAGGTAGCATTAGGAAGTCGAGCGGGGAGCTTGTAAGTCCTGTTGTATGAACTTCGATTCTTTCATAGTGAATTCAGTTTTGCCTTGAGGATCGGTGGGTAAAATCCTCCCCAGGTTTTTTACCGGTTTGATTTTCAAAATTATTGTGCTAACTTGCAGTCTGCCCTTGGTTTGTTCTATTCTGTTCTTTTGGTTTTCTCTTTGTGTCTCTGTCCTTTCCTTAGTATCATGCCTAGGAAGACTAGAGCTCATAGGACTATTTTCTCCTCTTCTCCATCCCCTCCTTCTTTTAATCGTGAGAAGTTTTCGAGTGAGAAAAACCAAGAGATTTTTGAGAAGCTAAACCTTAAGAGAAAGATTTGGGCTGAGCATTCTGTTCTCTTAGATGAACTTGATTATGCCATCAAAGCAAACTTTGAGCGTCGGGGTTGGTTACCCTTGGTGGATATTTCTGATCCTCCTCCATCTTCTGCCTTGATTAGAGAGTTCTTTTCGAACATCTTTATCCACATCTATGATTCCAACACTTTGGTAAAGAGTTGGATACGAGGCGTAGAGTACACCATTACTTCCCGGGTAGTGGCTGATACCCTAGGGGTACCTTTGGTCCAGAATCCTGTCTATCCTTATGATGAGTCTCCCGAGTTGAGTAATGTCTTATTTTACATTACTAGGACTTCTGTCCAGTGGGGTTCTGATCCTAGGATCATTTCTGCTAAGCTCTCTGGGTTGCACTATCTGTTCTTTAGGATCACCTGTCATTCTATCTAGCCCATCTCTCATGTTCACACCATTCCTCTTGAGAGGTGTGTATTTTTGTACGCCCTAGTTATTGATGCTCCTATTAGTTTTCCTCATCTCTTTCTTCGTTCTTTGAACGATGTTTATAGGAGTTCATCTACTACTCATGCTCTTGTGCATCCTATTTTTATCCATAGGATTTTGCTTTATCTTGATCTTAGTGGCTTCCCTTCCTCTGAGCTCGTTCATGTGAAAGCTCCCATTGGTGCGTCTTTTCTTAGACAGAGGGCCGCTTATCTTCGAGCTGGTTCTAAACACCCTAGGTCTAAGCCGTCTGGTAGCACACCACCTCCTTCTTCTTCTATAGGTCTTACTAGTGAAGATGTTCCTGATTCAGTCGGTGATGATGCTGTTGCTGCTGATGTTCCTTTACCTCCTTCGACCGACTTTGATGTTCGTCGTACCCTAGAGACTGTCATGACCGTTCAGGTGGCTCATGGTCAGATTTTGGTGGACTTGATAGATGAGATTCATGCTCTGCGAGCCGACTTTGCATGTCTTCATTCACCCTCACTACCTCCTTTTGATGGTGACTTGTGATTGCCTTTTGGCATTCCGTCACAAAAAGGGGGGTGGAGTTTTTTACTTGTAGAGGAGTTTTTGTAGTTAGGGGGAGTTTTTTTTTTTTTTTTTTTTAATTTTTTTTATTATTTTTTTTTTTGAGGAGCTTGTGGAGTTTTTAGATTGTATTTTGGTGCTTCACTTTGTATATCATTTTTGGGAATATTCATGTTAGGGGGAGTAACTTTGATTGATATACATATTATATTCATTGATTCTTGTTGCTTTGTGATTCACTGCTTATTGATTTATATTTATGAGTTGTTCATTCATATATGTCTTTATTTTGTGTTGTGTGAATCTTATAAGAATGTTATACCTGTTATTTTACTTTTTTCTGTCACATATGCGTTTATGTGTTTGTTGAGTATTGCAGGAATATACAGGTTGATTCAACAAAGCTGCTGTCTACACTTGCAACCGATAGATAGTAGTTAGGGTTGAATTTGAGTTTATAAGCATTATTTTTGTAAAGGGCTTTTTACTTGTAAACTTTGAGCTTTTAATTAGGGTTTTCTCACAGATTGCCAAAGGGGGAGTTTGTTAGGTTCTAAAGGTTTAGGAATTTATGTATTTAGAACTTTAATTTGTAATATTGGCAAACCATGATCAAAACAATATGTTTAGAAGTGTGCTCAAAGTTGTTTAATTATTGTAAAGTTGGAATCGAGAGACTGTAGATGCATTGGAGCATTTTGGTCTGGCTCGATCGATTGAAGAATAGATTGATTGATCGAAAATCGATCAGATTGCATTTTTCTATAGTTTTCCAACTCAGCCCTAACTCATTAAACGTTTAGGGTTTTATGTTTTTACCCTAGGTATATAAGGCAAAACACTAGCCACGTTTTTAGAGTTGCTCCAGTTGTATTGTTGCTCATACATTGTTGTTCTGTGTAAATCTCTTGTGAGATCTAGAGGAGCTTTCCTTTACACAAAACTTAGGGTTTTCAAGATTGAGATTACTTCAACATCTTGATGATCAACTTGGTTGCTACCATTGAAACTTAAAGAATATCAGGTGTGGGTGCTTGTAGCTGATTGAAGAATTCAAGAAAGAAGGAGTCTGTGGATTCGGAGCTTGCATGGGGTCGTGTCAGTAAGTTCTACTGGTAGGTAGCATTAGGAAGTTGAGCGGGGAGCTTGTAAGTCCTTTTGTATGAACTTCGATTCTTTCATAGTGAATTCAGTTTTGACTTGAGGATCGGTGGATAAAATTCTCCCCAGGTTTTTTACCAGTTTGGTTTTCCTGGGTGATCATATCTTATGTTATTTATTATTCCGCTGCTATATTTTCTTGATATGATTGTTTGATTTTTTTAACCTAGAATTACTTAATTTGACTAAGTAACAACTTGGCTAATTAACTAGGCTACTTAATCTGGTTGTGTATTAAGGGGTCTAAATTTCCATCATAATCCTTAATTTTTGCCTAGGTTCTTAGCCTAGCAGGTTCCTCTAATTTTCACACTCATTTTTTTTTTTTAACTTTTTATCTCTCATTTTTCCATTCAATGCTCACGCTCTCTTTTTCTCTCCTTTAGATATGTCTATATAAGAGGCTTTAGTTGCTTCATCCTCCCACTATTTTTCCTAATCAATATTTGCCAATGTGTTATTGTGATTGTATGCTCAAAAATGGGGAGATGGATCTTGTTGAGTTCACTGAATTTCTGAAGCGTCTGTCTCCTTTAGGTGTCCAATGGGTGCTGGAATGGTGTCGCATCATAGGCATGGTCAACTATAGCTTTAAGGATAACTGTGTTCCTTTGGTTGGGTTTTGTCATTGCTCTTAATACTCTACATGTGGCATTGTGAGGCAGTTTGGCGACCGCCAAGGAGCTCCTGGTGATGATTGTTCCTTCCATACCTTGGCATTTACTGAGAGGATCTTAGGTAGAATTCGTGAGACTTGGTCACGAAGGGTGATAGCTAAGGACATTCGCTTTCCACGATTTCTTCATCCAACTTCAGGGTACAAGGCTTGGCTAATTGCTGACATAAGGTGGGTTCATAGGGACTAAAAAGCTTACAAGAAGTCCAACAAAAGAAAGAGGACCGATTGACTACCTTGATATGCCCCAAATTTTACTTGCCTACACTTTATGATTCTCATGTCTTTTATATTTGAATTCAATAAAAGATTGGAATGTTCCAAATCCCTTATGCAAACAATTTAGTATTTTTTTTTTTTTAATTTGAGCAATAAGAGAATCAACCATTTATCTTCGCTTATTGTCTTCATTTTTCTTTTTCTTTTCTTTTTTCTTTTCCATGTAACTTTTGCCCATGACGTCCTTGTGGGAATTTTCACCATACCCATGGTCTTTTCCTCTATCTTTTGCCTAGATCACCCTTTCAGGTTTTCAACCTAATGGGGTTCTTTCGCCTTAGCTTTTGCTTAGGCCTCCCTTTCAGGTTTTCAACCTAGCATGCTTTTTCCTTTTCTTTTCCAAATGTTATATTTTTGAGGTCTATTTAGGTTGATAGGGCGAAGCATCTCTCCTCCATCCAAATTTGTGATTCTTATAGCATCTCCTGACATGATCTTTTTGATAAAAAAGGCTAAGACTATCTTAGCTTCATCTTTTCTCTTGGATCGAAGGTCTCATCTTTAAGCACCTTTAGGACTAGATCTCCTTCCTTAAGGTTCCTATGTTTCACTTTCTTGTTAAATGCGCTAGCAATCCTCTTTTGATAACCCTTTGAATGGTATTGTACTTTAGTCCTCTTTTCATCTATCAAAGCTAGCTATACATATCTTTCTCTCATCCAGTCTTCTTCTAGGACCTTGTTTTCTACTAGCACCTTTAAAGATTGTATCTCCATCTCAATGGGAAGTATCGCTTCACTCCCATTTACTAAAGAGTAGGGGGTTGCCCCAGGCAAACAGAAGCTTTTCAGCCCAATCCTTGTATTTCACTACCATTTTGGCTAGGATATTCCTGACGTTCTTGTTGGCTACTTCTATGGCTCCATTAATTTGCAGTCGATATGGCGAAGACTTGTGATGCTCAATGATGTACAACTCCATTATCTTTTAAACCTCCCCCTCAAAGTGGGAACCATTGTCTAAGATGATCTCTTGTGGTATCTCAAACTAATGGATTATGTTGTTTTTTATGAATCGAGTCATATGCTTGGCTTTCAATATCGAGTAGGAGGTTGCCTTTACCCACTTAGTGAAATAGTCAATTGCCACTAGGATGTATTCATGTCCATTTGAGCCTTTAAGGGTATCCTTCCAATCACATCTATGCCTCATACTGAGAAAGACCATGGAGAGGTCATGCTGTTTAGCTCATTGGGTGGTACATGGTTCAAATTTGCATGTGTTTGGCAGTTGTGGCAACTCTTTGTGAAGTTCACACAATCAGTTTCCATCATTTTCCAATAGTATCCTATCCTTAGGATCTTCTTAGTTAACATTCTCCAATTCATGTGAGGACTATAAACTCCTTGATGGACTTCTTCCATGACTCTTTTGGTTTCTTCATTCTTCAAGAAACGAAGGTGTACACCATCATAGGACCTCCTATAAAGCTGACCTCCACATAGGATTTATTGCATTGCCATCATCATAATAAAATGATGTTCCCTCTTATTGGCACCGTTAGGGTATATTCCCAATTTCAAGAATCTCACGATGTATTATACCATGGAACTCCTTCTTTTTGTATAGTTAAGACTGAAGACTTCGCCTTTCTTTTGTGTACCAACTCATAACTCTGTTTGATCTATAAGGGTTGTGTCCATACTCCCTTGGGTATTTCAATCAAGGAGGCTAAAGTAGCCAAGGCATCCGCAAACTAATTCTAAGCTCTAGGGATGATGGTGTATTTGATCTTATCAAAGGTTTTGGTCAAATCCTCTAAGTATTGTTGATAACGTTTCAAGTGTTCTTCTTTCACTTTCCACAATTTTCGCACTTAGGCTGTGACCAAAGTTGAATCTCCAAAGGCCTTTGCTTCTTTTATTCCTAACTCTCAAAGAGCTTCTATTTCGGTAACACAAGCCTCACATTCTACCATGTTGTTGGTTTCCTTGATGTTCAACTTTATCGATCGAAGGTATATGGGATCCATCAGGGGTGATCAAAAGTACTCCTATCCTATTTCCATATTGGTTCACAGCTCCATCGAAATACATCTTCCATGCCCCTAGTTTGATGTCCAAAATATCCTTATTTAGGAAATCCTCTTTACCATTTTTTACCTTCTATGGGGTTCTTAGCACAAAATTCCGACACAGTGCTTCATTTGTTGGTTTTTCTAGCCATATGCTTCAAGTCAACTTGTGCCAAGAGGATTAACCACCTTGATAACCTTCCACTTAAGGTAGGCTTCTTAAACTAATACTTCAATAGGTCCATTCTGGCTACTATCCATATTTTGAATGGTAGAATGATGTGTCTTAGTTTCTACAAGGCCTACACAAGAGTAAAGCATGACTTTTCTATAGGTGTGTGTTTAGTGTCATAATCATGGAATCTCTTGCTTAGGTAATAAACGGCTTTCTCATATTTCCGATTGCATCTTCTATGATTGAGAGATAAAGGAGTAGTGGTTTTCCATTCTTTAAGGGTACTAGGATAGGTGGATGGAGAAGGTATTCTTTAATGAGCTTGAAGGCTTTCTAACACTCGTCATTCCATGCATGGGGTTCATTCTTTCTTGACAGCTTAAAGATGGTTCACAAGTAGAGGTGAGCTTGGTTATGAATTGGCTGATGTATTGTAGCTGGCCTAAAAATCCTCTTATTTCTTTCTCACTCTTAGGTGAAGGCATGTCTAATATGGCTTTAATATTTGACGGGTCAACCTCTGACGAGTTATCCTTTATCCAACTACTGGAGAGGAACTCTGACCAGCATTGGCAAAGAGCGTGGCCCTTACCACATGAAGCAAGAAAGCTTTAGCCATCTAAGCTCCATCCTCGGGAGTTGCTTGAGAATGAGAAGCAAAGTCCCTAGAAAGGAGGTAATACTAAACAGTCTCGTTTGGATAAGCACAACCCAGTAGCTCCACTGCAAGAGCCCTCCCAAATGTGTCCCCAAGATGGAAAGCTAGACCACGAGACCTGAAACTCGTCAGCTTGTTGAAGTCGTAGATATTTATGGACATCTCCCTACCAATAATGTGAAAGGTGTGGGTAGTGTCCCACCACCTTTAAACAAGAGCATGCACCAGTATATAGAAATCGTACCAAACTCGGATAGAAGTTATAAAACCCTTACCCGTGAAAGGTGGAATATTTGGAAAACCGAAGTGAAAGAAAAGCATTGAATTCATGAAGGCTTAAAACTGTGTCTGCAACCCCAAACATGCGTACGCATGTATGAGACTGCATATGCACAAATGAACCTAGAATGTGTTCATTGCTGTTCTTTGGCCCCCTTGGATCAAGACTTTTGGAACCCCTGGAATAGAAGAGATTGAGATAAAGATGAAAGCCATCTAGAATAGAAGAGATTGAGACAAAGGCAAGAGCCACCTAAAGGCCAAAGCCACTTGGAGAAGTTTGAGGCAAGAGCCATAGATTGACACTACAAATATGTTCCATTTCTAGATCGTAAAAGCACCTTGTTTGTTTGATTAATGATTAAGGCCATTGGCCATATTAGTTTTTCTTTTTTGGTGACTCTAGGATAGTGAGTTACTTGGCTTTTGCTTGAAAATTGGCAAAACAGGCTCTTGGATAGTGAGACTGTCGCTACTCATTTCCCGAGTAGCACTGATGGGACTTTAGACGTACGAATCCCATGCAACTTTTGGAGTTGCACCCTACCCCATATGTGCATGTTGTTTGCCATGTGCATGGGTTAGGCTTGAGCTATATGTCAAAAAAAATGAAGATGATACTAGGTAGGTCTAGGACTAGTCTAGGGCCTATCCAAAGAAACTCTTTAGTTAAAGGATGTTTTTGGAAGAAGGAAATTGTTACAGGAACCCTAAGGGTTGCATACGTAGCCTTGAGCATGCATACACATTAGGGTTTTAAAAGAGATATGTAAGACAAGTTTGTGTGGAAAATGCGGCAAAACTAATCCCACATCACTTGGGGAGAGCTCTGGCCCTTCTTTTTGAACACTATAAAAAGGCTCCACGTCCCTTTTCCTAATCAACAAAATCTTCTCCAAAAAAGTGATTCAAGAGAAGCATACTTCCCATGAGGAAACCGCTCATCGTGGATGCTTATGCCCGCATGTCTCCTTCATATCCTCTTTAGAGTAAAGTTGGTACACTTTCAAACAAATTCAAACATGCCCAACAAAGATAGACATGATCTTCTCCCATTGTCTTTAGTCTTACCTAATATAGATTCCTGTACATTTACATTAGTTTCGTTGCACATATCCTATCTATATGGGTAAATACATCTTGTAATATTTTTCTATATAAGTAAATGAAAGATATCTCTATGATTCACCATGAGACAGAGTTTCTCAAAATTCTTTAATATGCACATATGAGAATACAAATTATTTGTCCTACCTTTTGTCTTCGACTTTATGGTGCACTAATCATAGCTTGCCATGTATTTATTTGACTTTCCTTATAAAATAAATGTAAAGTTGTGATTTGCAACTATGTCTTATGTTGGATTTATTTCATGACAAAAAGTGTTGTAAGTGTAGTAAATTTTCCTTGTATTTCATGAGATTTTATTGTATTGGGTTTAGTATTAAGTTGGTGAAGAATCAAGCATGAAATGAAGATTAGTGCAGTTTCGTGACTAGCTCGCAAGAAGTTCTCGAGAAAGGTTCCTATAAAAATGGCATATGAGAAGCATATGCTGGAAGCTGAAGAGTCAAGTGTTAGGTTGTATTTCTCGGGTACTTTGTGAGACAGGTCATCTCATGAGGTACCCTCGAAACTCTCTACCTGGAGGATTTTAAGTGTGACTTTCTAACCCTTCACCTATACTATATATACCTTCAATACCTACAAAAGAAAAAGAGACTATTCAGAGAGAAAACCATAGATAAGTTTCTACAACATAACACACCCACCTTTAGAGAGAGAGATACTCATCCTTTAGAGAGAAATCATTGTAGTTTCTTCTCCTTCCTTCTCTCATTGTCATACCTTGAGAGGAGATTTGTACCCAAACACAACCCACACATATTCAAAGTGTAGAGAGTGTTTTGAAACTTGGGAAGTTTTTGGGATTTGCCAAAAGAAGCCAATGAGGCTTGGTGGATGCAATTGGGCGGTATTGCGAAGGAAAGTTAGAGAAGACATGACTCTGAGAAGTTCGTTAGTAGCAAGAGCTTGAAGAAATCATTGTAGTTTCTTCTCCTTCCCTCTCTCATTGTCATACCTTGAGAGGAGATTTGTATCCAAACACAACCCACACCTATTCAAAGTGTAGAGAGTGTTTTGAAACTTGGGAAGTTTTTGGGATTTGCCAAAAGAAGCCGGTGAGGCTTGGTGGATGCAATTGGGCGGTATTGCGAAGGAAAGTTAGAGAAGACATGACTCTGAGAAGTTCGTTAGTAGCAAGAGCTTGGAGGATTCAAGTACATGGGGTAAACTAAGCTTAGGAGGTCTTTTGTTATTTGTATACTCCAACTTATTCACTAATGGATCGATTTCGACTTGGAGGGTTGCGAAGAGGTTTTTCACCGAATTCTTTAGTTTTATCTTCGATAATACATCTTAGTGTTATCTTGTGTTTGCATCTCTCTTCCCTTACTCTTATACTTTAAATTTATTGTTTATTGTTCATGTTTGTGTACTGGAGTAGTTTCAGTGATTGCGCTTCATTTACTCTTGTTTCACATTTAGATAATTTAGAGTAAAAGCAATCTAGCCATTATTTTAAAATTGGGGTCTAAACAAGCTCGTGTGCTTTCACACAAATCTGAGCTTTTAATAAATAAAATTTAAAATGGAAAAAAATCAAACACTTGACATACCATAATTGCTAGAGCATAAAGTGATATATAGAAAGTGAGATAAAGAATTTGTATTTTACGTATGGTGCTCCCAAAGAAACATTAGTGAGAACCAGTAGGATTCTTTCTACTCCAAGCTTTTTGCGGAGTGTTTTTTCTGGTACAATCCTTATGTGGGACAACAATTGGACAAATAGGCTGCATTAACAAGTTCAACCCAAAGTGCTTTGGACATTCTCATGCTCTTTAATTAACATTCTTTTTGGCCATGTTATCACTATCTACCTTGCATATTGGGATCTAAGTAATACCTTCCAAATGAACAACGCCATTTTCACCACGAATCTACTAGCTCTAGTACCACTTTTTGGAAGTTTGTGGGTCTTTACACAATCACATTCCTACTAAACACTGATACACCACTAAAATATGTGGAAGAGACTCACTTACAAGGCACACCAAGGTAAGTAGAATGAAGGTAGAAGAAGATGAGAACTCTTGGTTTGGAATGGAGGAAAGCATGAGCATATTTACTACACCATGCAATCTTAAATTCCACTATATTAAATTACGCAATTTGAAAAATTTACTACTCCATACAATAACTCCTTATTTCATTAATGAAACGGAGAGTTTCATAATCTAAATTAAGCATAACTCACAACAATAGGGCTAGGGAAATTTAACACCTACTCTCCAACAAATTATATGGAGAGCATAAAAGGGAGTCAAATCTCTTAATCCAGAAGAAGAACGAGAAAAAGATGTACAAAAGAGTGACAATTCGCAACTCACTAACCTAAACTATGTGTACATTAAAGAAGATAAGGGCATATGGCTTCTAGGTATATTTTTTGTGACATGAAAAGATGAAGAAAATAATTCTTCTTTTTCTTCTTTTGCCTTCTTTCTCCTTAATTTTGAAAGAATAATCTAAATGATCATAGACAATTGGGGTTTTTACCAGGACCACCATAATAAAAGTAGTTTCCCCAATTATCGCTGCTTTTCCTATTTTGGACATCATAGCAATTGGGTTGCTCAGTGAAAGTGGCAATGTCCTTGGGAGGCCTAAGATTGTTGGAGCCATCAACAATTTGGATATTCTTGAAGTAACTAGCTCTGCCAAACCCTTCTCCAGAGAAATGACCACTGCCCATTTGGGTTGAGGTGTGCTGCCCATCAGGCTGTGAGTTTACCACCTCTCCTCCCCATTCGACCATTGAAGCACTGTCAGATAAGTATGAGAACAGGAAGGCTGGCCAATATCCCAATACATGCTCATTCCCAAATTGCATCCACCAGTTTCCCTCTTTTGGGTCCTGTATATACCTCATTAATATGCCAATTAGTTTGTAATATTTTGAATAACAATTAAAGTTATAAAGCCTAAATATTTTGTAATATTTGTTACTATGAATGTTCTTTAGAGAAAAAAAAAAACATATGATATGCTCACATATCTGTACCCAAAAATTAGAAGTATTTCATATAAATGGAAATATTGTACTACCTTCCAGACAAGTATGCTAATATCATATTGGGAACCACCATAGCCGGAAACAGGGTAGATGCTTGCACCCATTGCAATTTGGTTGTTGATTTGAATAAAGCCAGAGCACAGCAAATTGTAGCAACCAGTGGCTTGATACGCATCACTCTGCAGCCATGATCAAAGACTTTTTTCAAAAACCAGTAAAAATAAACAATAAACAGGCTGGTGCTGATGGGGAAGTCAAATTAGAACACGGAAACTTACAGTCCAATAAGTGAAGAGTCTAGAGTTGCTATCTCCATATAGATCAGGGCTGACCTATTTTTCCCCACAAATAGTTTTGTGAATGAATATTATTAGTAAAGAAAATATTATAGAAAATAATTTTTTTTTTTTTTTTGAGAAAGAGAAAATAATATTAATAGTAAAGAAAATAATATAGGATGAAATTAAATAATATATGCACCTGCCAGCCAGCTTCAATGCTATTAAGATCTTCACCAAAAGAACCACCTAGGATCCAGATTTGAGACAAGCTAAACTCATTAGGTTCTTGGATTTGGGGTCTCCACACGTTTATAGTTGCCTTAGCTCCGTAATACTTATCTCCTTCCACATAGACTATTGCATGCTAGAAAATCAACCGAAAGAAAAAAAGTTGAGTGTTGAGTTCCTAATATAATCAGTTGTAGATATCATTGAGCTCAAACCTATTATTGGTTAAAAATTAAGTTGTACCTGATGGCCACCTTGATCGATGAGATCAGGCTGAGCGGAACTTGGTTTAGGGATGGTAAGGTGTTTTTTCCTTCCATAACTTTTGATAGAGCTTGCCCTCAATAAATCATCTTCTTTAGTTCTTCTAACCGGAATCGTTCCTTCCGGGCACCTTCCATTCAAGTGCCATAGCTGATTAATGGACTTGGACTTCGAAGACACCTTGCTCTCATCGAATAAACGCCCTTCTGGGTGGAAACTTGGTCTCATCTACGACATGACAATGCAAAACCCCATACATAGTTGATATCAAATTATTATCGATACCAAATTAATGAAAGTTAATTAAAGACAAAAACTAAGATATATATATATATATATATATGTATGTATGTATGTATGTATTATGTATATAGCCACCTGGATTGTATGATTTTTGAAGAGAGGATGATCAAAAGCTGGCTGGTTGTTGATATGTATGCAGTCGATTATATCTCCATCCGAGCTCTGTTTTGGACATTTTCTCACACACAGAGACATCAGTCCGAATTCTCAGTTCTATTATAAAATTACACTAGTACTGGGCATGCTGAGATATAGTAGTACATGGGAGTCATGGAGACACCATTGCCCACAAAAGCGACTAATTCTAAGACTCAAGCAGCTGATAATCCTATAATACCCAAATGAGGTATATATAGGTAGAACACAAACTTTACTTAAAGCAAAATGTTAATCACTGTTATGTAAAAAAGAGAGAACAAAAGGAAAAGATGTTTTGGGTATTTTCTCGCACACAGAGATATCAGTCCGAATTCTCAGTTGTACCATAAAATTACACTACTACTGGGCATGCTGAGATATAGTAGTACATGGGAGTCATGGAGACACCAAAGCCCACAAAAGTGAATAATTACAAGACTGAAACAGCTGATAATCCTATAGTACCCAAATAAGGTATATATAGATAGAACACAAGCTTTAATTAAAGCAAAAGGTTAATCATTGTTATGTAAAAAGAGAGCAAAACGTAAAGATGGGAAATCTATAAATTAAATTGAGGTAGTATGTTAAGTAATAACCTTGATAGATTTATGAGCAGGCTTGTTCAAGAGCTTCAACTGCTGGTGCACCTCCATTTTAAGTTTCTGATCACCAAAGATGCTGTTATTATTATTTCTAATTCCAGCTGCTGCCATTGGTATGAGAAAGCACAAGCACAAGCCCAGGGCCATCTTTACCGCCCTCCACCACCTCCTCCCGCTTCCACAAGGCAGTGCCATGAGTGACTAACTCCAACCCAGTGGCGGGTTTAATTTTTTTGGAGAAGAAGTGGCGGGTTTAATTAAAGATGTATAATAGCTACTAGCTACAGGTTAAAACCAATACTTTGGTGGGTGGCTATTGAGTGCGTGACCTTTTATTTTTAAGTCTTCCTACCTTATCTTATGCACCCCACCACCAAACCAACCCTTCCCTACAAGCTACAACTACATAATACAAACAAAGGAGCTTGGACATTTTTATCTTTTTTTTACAGGGCCTAGCCTTTTGAAAACGCCAAAAAAAAAAAAAACAAAAAATTTCTGGTTACTGCAACAAACCAACAAATTGAACTGCCGACGCTTCCCTCTTCCCTTTGTATGAGGCTAGAAGAAAAAGAATATGAGAAATCCGTGGTTCATTCTTGATTCTTCCGCTGTTCCCTTTGCAATACTTAAACAGCATTTGTTCCTCCTCTTTGGACTGTTCCACATGCTATATTTCTTTCTATACGTATGCACAAACAAACTTCTACAAGGATCACCTTTTCTAAATCCTCTCGTTCGAAGTTTGAAACTGACAGATTACACATAATTACTCAATTGCTCCTCAACTAACATAACCCTATTGTTGGCCATGTCTAAATGGGACTTTGAATTAGCTTTTTTACTTTAAAAAATCCAAACACAATTAACAAACTTGCATAACGATTGCGAATTTAGAAAGAACGCCGAGGAAGTAGTAAATGAAATTATGGAGGTTTTTTTTTGTCTTTTTTGGATGCGTAGAAGAGAAAAGAGAACCTATTTTGTTTTGTTATTGCACCCTTTGATTCTTTGATTGGTTTAAGAAGGTCATTAATTACCTTCAGGAAACCTATTCAAATCTAGTCCTTTGAAATTGCAGTTTTGAACATGTAAGCACCAAAAGATAGCTAACCTAAAGGAGTTTGCAAAAATAAATGTAACTTTTGGGGCTTTTAGATTATAGTGGGATAAAATATTTATATTACTTAAAGATATTGACAAATATATCTTATCAGTTTCCGAGATAATTTCACCGGTTTCGCTGATTTTTAAGTACACTGATTTAGAAAAAAAATTGACTTTTAAAATTTGTTTTTCTAATTATTTTTCTCGTTAAAATATTATTAAAATTTTTCAAAAATAAGCTATTAAAAAATTACAAAGCGCAATATTGATAATTTAATAAATTTATTGCAATCATTTACCTCTGGCTACCGAGTCCGATATTTTTCTGTCATCTCAGAATGCACTGTGGATCCTAACTTTCACATGCATACATTGTCGCGGTCATGAATTGATTGGCTAATAGGCCTTCATGACCAATAAAATTACGTGATTTTGAATGGCTGGCCTAGGTATTGTGGCCGATAGTTTGTCCTGTTAGCAACATGTCGACAATGATAATAAGTGCACTTGTCATCAAGTAATTGGACGCAGACAAAACCAGATGGTATCACTGAGAGGCCAATAGTTTTTCTTTTCTTTTCTTTTTTTCTTAATCAAATAGGTTTGTAAATAAACCAACAATATTGAATTAGACTCCAGAAAAAACTTGTTCATATTAGTTAGCTTAGAAAATAAGCCAAGTTCAAGTTTTTAAGTTTATGTTTGATTTTTAAATGAGTTAAGTTCAAATATAATAATTGTGTTTATGAACAAGCCCGTAAACATAAAGGTTAAATTTAAATATATATGATATTATATATATATATATATATATATTTGTCTAAAAATATATTTAGATAAACTTGAAATTGAATTGTATAAGTTTAACAATCAGTTCATAAGATTTTTAATTATTATTTGTAATTTATTGATGATACAAACAGTTTATTAGTAGTAAAAATTCATATAGCTCATGATTTTACAGTATATGAAAAAAGAATAATTTAATCATATAGCTCATGAACAAATTCAGGCTCGTTTGACAAGAAAATGAACCACACTTGAATATAAAATTTTATTTGGAAATGAATTCGAGTTTGACTCATGTTTGAAAAAAATTTTAATGAACAAATTTAAACTTTTAACACTTAGCTCAACTCAGCTCGTTTATATGAAACAAGATACAACTACAAATATATTTGGCCTTTGGATATTTTCCCGAGATGCTAAAAGTGCAAATGGTTGTTGCATCCAATTTGATCTAGTCCCCATTCCCCACTATTATCTTTTCGTATTCAAATATACCTTAAATTCCCCAGGAAATTCCAGAAACTATTACACAAATTCTTTTATCCACTCAATGGCGCTCATCATATGGTTCGTATCATTACTCATAAATATTCTTCATTAAAATAATTAGGAACCTTTTTTTTAATCCCATACAAATATTAGTGTGACATGACAAGATTCCCAGAAAAATTGTCTGTACTGCTACTAATCATTACTTTTCCGGATCAATTTGCAAGGCCATAATTAAAACAAGTCATAGAGGTGCATGAATATTGTAAGTACAACAACCACGATAAGTCAAAAAAAAAAAAAAAGGGATAAAAAATTACAGTTGTCCACCACTATTGTAGTGTGGGTTTTCGAATATAATGGTCGAAGTGATGAGTGTATCATTCCCTGTGGAATCACAAGCTCGAAGTCTCATCTTGAAAAGTAGTGAGGACAGCAGCCCTTGCTACTGAAACCCATCATCAGGCATTTTCCCGTCACAAAAAAGTATACAGTTTGAAAGTGATATAATCCAAGAACATAACCGAAAGTCTTCCATGTGATTCAAAATTGTCCCCACCTACCTTATCGTTGATCTTCAACATTAATTATTTAATTATATTTATATATATATATATACTAGTTGCTAACTTGTAAGATACATAAGATTAACTATTTGATAAATTTCAGGAGGAAAAAAAATAATCATTTTTGAGTAGAAGTAGTACTCAAAAATGTATGAAATTTATAATAAAAAATAATATTAAAAAAAATAGCACAAAATGTTATTAGTTAGGCAAAAGAAAAGAATGTTGTTTTATTTATTAGTTTTTTGTGGGAATAAATAAGAGAAAGAATATTGCATCTCTAGTTTCATTTTTGTTATATATATATATATATATATATATATAAGTATATATAAGATAAGTTGTAATATATATACCAAAAGATGCTTGTTGAAAAGCCATAACCATTCAAATTAAATATACCAAAAGTTGCCTATTGAAAAATCATAACCCTTCATATTGAATATACCAAAAATGTGCATATTGACCGAAAATGTTCCTATTGAATGAAAAGGTGTCTATTGACCTAAAATGTGCATATAAAAAAAATGTGTCTATTGATAAAAAATGTGCCTATTAAAAAATGAAAATACACAAGTGTACAGTGTTTTTAAATATATACATAGTATAAATTTATATAGTCATATGTTGCAATAAGGAGTGGTCAACAGAAAGTCTAACGTTTTACTTTTATATTATACAAGCTCCATTAGTGTGGAATCCACCATTTTTTTTTTTTATATATATTTTTTCAAATTCGACACATCCAAATATTGGGCTTATGCTCCTTTTTTTTTTTTTTTTTTTGAAATTATTAACAATAGCTCTTATAATGCTGTTTTAATTATCAATTAATAATGAGTCCTGATAGTGAACAGAATCAGTAGGCTAGACAATTCGGCTTCAATGGGCTAGATGCAGTAGCGAAGGCCTGAAAAATGAACAAAATATCAAAGGAGATCAGAGTGGACTGGTTTAAGACCCTCCGATGACTAAGTTAGTATCTTCCCACGAATGGAGTTCTAACTGTATTGGAGTAATGTCAGAATGCTCTCATACCTTTGCTTGATTCAGATCGGCCCTTATATAGGGAACTTTAGGGCAGTTATTGGATCAATAACTTCCTCAGGATTCGTAGAATCTGGATATAACTTCCTCAACGACTACAGAAGTTACAACCGTTGGTGGAAGTTACATAACTGGGAGGAATTTTAGGCGATGAGCATGGGTTGTGTAACTGTTTTCAGGATCTTACGGTTCGAGCCTTTCATACACGAATGAGTACACGTGAGGATTTCCCAAGTGTTCTGTGGTCGTCCATGTGCTTTGCTCATGGACGACCCTTTTTCATGGTCGTGGGATCGTCCATGTGCCTTGTGCATGGACGATTCCCTTCATCCTAGTCTAACTGAACTCAGCAATTTCCCTGGATGACTACTATGGACAAAATAAAGATGGTCATTAAGTTGGACGACCACTGTGGACGAAACAGAGATGGTCATTTTGGCTATCCCATCAGTTGCCTCTTTGTTCAGGGGTTGTCCAAGGATATTGTGGGGATTTAATCCACGCCTTTATGTAGCCACGTGTCATGATTTAATTCGTTGACCTGTTGCGTTGATTACATTTACCTAAGTGATTGCCACGTGTCATCTTCTTAATGGATGGTGTCGCTTCGCTGACCCTACTTCTGGGCCCTATAAATAGGCACATTCTCTTTCTTACCCTTCACCTTTCTCATAATCTCCTTTCTGCCATCTCGTCCAAGATCCTCATGTAGCCCTCGTCCTAGTTCTTTCAGGTATTTCCTCTTCCATTTTAGGTTTTCATTTTGATCTTTATTTTAGCTATGTCTTCGTCTAGTAGTACAAAGAGAGAAATAGACAAGTATCAGGACATCTTGTCTAGGAGTTACGAGAGTGGTGAGGGTAGCACAAGTTATAGTAGTAGTAGTTCCTCGGACGAGCGTTATTCGTCCAGGGTTCCTAGCATTTCTATAGAAGAATTTTAGGAAATGCAATGTAGGACGGCCTTTGGAGGTGGGACTAGTTCGTCCAAAGCGCCACCTAGCCCTTCTCAAGACGAGGAGGACGAAGAGGAAAACGTAATACACAACTGTGCCCTTAAAGTAGCGTCCACCCTAGACGCCCCTAAGTTAAAAACTTTAGTAGATAGATACCAAATCCCTAGGGAGTTCGAACCTCGTCTACCCAAGGAAGGAGAGTGGTGTTGTTCTCCTTCTTCTGGTTTGGGAGTATACACATCTTACCTCTTAGCTAGTCTTAGGTTTCCCTTAAATTCTTTTTGTAGAGGTCTTCTTCATAGGTTGGGCATTGGTCCTAACCAGCTCAACCCCAATAGTTGGAGAACGATAGTTGTCATACAAGTGCTATGGCGTGAGGCACTAGAAGGAGAATGTCCTATAACAATGGATGAGTTCCTCTATTGTTATAAGCCCTCGTAAATAAAAAAAGTCTACTGGTTTTTACCAATTCTCGTCCAGAGGCTCTCACTATAGCTTAATAAAGGGCCGCAACTTATCTAACAGGCTTTGAAAAAAGGAGTTTTTTATTATTTCTGGAAATTGGGCTAGGGACCTAATAGATGTGGATAATGCCCCCTTCCCTCCTTTTACCAACCCCATAGGTCACCTTCATCCTGAGGGTATGTTTTCTTTCCATGTTATTTCCTTTAATTCTTACACATTTTTTGAACTTTCAGTCATCTAGCCACCTTTCTTTTTATTGGTGTAGCTGTTGTTCGTCCACGTTTGGACAAATTTTACTTGGATCGAATTGACCAAGTACGTGCCTTCCCTAGAAGGACTTTCCATAGTCTAGTGACTTTTTGCAATTTAGCTACATGGGGGCTTGGTCCAGAACCTACTACTAAGAACCTAGGCCATGAAGAAACTACTCGTAGAAGTAAGTATCTTCCATCTCTACTTCATTTCCTTTCCTTTTCCTTTTTTTTTTTAACTGATTTCCCTTGTCGTAGAAATAATTACAATGAGGAAAATAAGGAGAAAACAATAACTAGTGGGGACAAGGATGCTCTTGTGCCATCAGTCATCCAGAAGGCTTCCATCCAAACTGGGAAGGGAAAATCTAAAAAGATTTCTAGTGCTATGGATTTGGACGACCTTCCTAGTTGTCGAGGCTCCAAAAAAGAAAAATCTAACCAGACTTCATCTCTTCCCAAGGTCCCTAAGTTTACACCTCCAACGGTAAATCTGGACGACCCTCCTGTCAATGTGGATTTCGTCCAAATAATTCATCCTGTTCAAACTGATCCTACTCCCCCTCCAGCTAAGCTCGTCGTAAGCCTTATCTGTTAGAACCATCTGATCGTCTTTTCAACTTGGTGCTGGATGAGAGCTACGCATGGAGGACGTTCAAAGGAATCGTCACTGACAATGAAGTTAACGAATGTTACAATATGCCAGTGAAGGAATTTGAACATTCTGGCATTCATGACCTTTTTAGGGTAGGACCTTCATTTGTCCTTGTGTATTTTCAATAAGTTTTTCAAAAATAGAATTTCTAACTTTCCTTCATCCACGTGTAAACTATGTCAAAGTTTTATATAGCGACGTGCCAAGCCAAGGAATAATGAAGTTATATTGAAAAAGGGGGAAGTGATCAGATTGACTGAGGATCTCAATCGCATGCAAGGAATAGAGATAAAGTTGAAGGATGAGGTTAAGGAGCCTAAAGCAGATGCTGTTGAGAAGGATACTTGCATTGCTTATTTGGAGGGACAATTCTCAGAATTTCCTTCGTCCTTGGAGAAAGCACGTGAGGAAGCCATATCAGCCTTTAAGAAGTCTAACAAATACAAGAATCGTCTAGATAGCCATTATGCTACTAGGTATGAGGATTTCCGTGCTAATGTCGAGGATGCATTTCCTAACTAGAACTTTGATACATTTAAGATCCCCCTCGTTACAGAGAGCTCCTTTCTTGTGACGAGCTTTGAGGAAGTCAATGTGGAGGACGATGCTAATAACGAGGTGATCTAGGACGATCCGAAGACCAATCCATCAAAGTGATTTCAGCTTTACTTTTTAGAAATTTTTTATATTTTTACTTTTGTTTGGAAGTGCCCTAGTGTTTTGGGCTTTTATCTCTTTTAAAATTTACCCAAGTACAATTCCCTTATCCAAATTTGTGGACGAGTTTTATGTACTATTACTCTACTTTCAAGGGTTTTTGGACAGTAGTCGTCTACCCTTAGAATTTTATGAATGAATGAATGCTTTTTACTTTTATTATTTTTATCATGTTTGAATATGTTTTAAGGACTTAAGCACATACTTTATTGGTATCATCCACTCCATTAGGAAGACATTTTATCTCGTCTTAAATTTATGGACGAAGTTCTTCCTTCGTCACAAAGCTGGAGTACGAATGATCCTTAAACTCGTTTATGTGCAATTTGTCTATGAACATCGTCTTTTGGCTGGCTCTATCACTTACTCAAACTTGGGGCGAATATTTATTCATCCTTAACGAAGGTAATTTCAGCGAATGCTCGTCCATATGCTGGATTGCTTGGCTATTTAGGTTTGTCTAGGGGCTTATGGTGTTCTTTCAAGCATATTATTCGTCCATGGTTTAGACGATCATACCACAGGTTTTATCTTGTCTTGAGCTTGGACGGATATACCTCAATTTTATCTCGTCTTGAACTTTAGATAGATACCTTAGGTTTTATCTCGTCTTGAGCTTAGACGAACATACCTTGGGTTTTATTTTTCCTGATTTATCCTTATTTGAAGGAAAGCTTATAGACAGTACATCCTTGCGTCCAAGGATTTTATTTGTCTTTGGTTGTCTTGCCTTCTGTAGATTATTTTGAATAAAATCACAAAAATGAAGGATTTCTATACAATCGCACATATACTTGAAAATACATCACACACACACACACACATATATATATATATATTTGGAAATCCACACTATGTAATCATTTGTCCACAGGCATGGCACATGCTTAAGAGCTAGTGCTTTTAGGGAATTAAAAATACTTATACAACAAAGATTCATCCATGAGTAACACAAAATACTTACACATCTAAAACACATAGTAGTAGTAATAAGCAAACACAAGAAAATAACATTTCAATAAATTACTTCAAATCGATCATGGCGTTCATCCTGTGGCAATGTTCGTCCATGGTTACCCTTTATTGATAGTACCTTCTTAGGTGTTCAACATTCCAAGGGTGTTCCAGCTTCCTTCCATCTAGAGCTTCCAAGTAGTAGGATCCTTGCCTTTTGCAGTTGATAACCCTATAAGGTCCTTCCCAATTTGGTCCCAGCTTCCGGTGGGCTGAGTTTTTGGTGGTCAAAGAAACCTTCTTTAGGACGAGATCGCCAATGTTGAAGCACCTAAGTTTCACCATGGCATCATGCTGCCTTGCCATGGAATTTTTGTATCTTGTAGTTCTTTGCTTTGCGTCCATCCTTAACTCATCTATAAGATCGAGGTTAAGACAAATTTGCTCCTCATTTTCTTCTTCTTGATACTTCATCACCCTATGGCTGGCCATGTGCACTTTTGTAGGTATGGCTGCTTAACTCCTATAAGCTAGTTTGAAAGTAGTTTCCCTAATGGGGGTTCTCACCATTGTTCTGTAAGCCCACAAAACACCTGGTAGTTCATCTGGACATACTCCCTTTGCCTCCTCAAGCCGAGTCTTGATAATCTTCAACAAGAATCGATTTGTTACTTCTGCTTGTCCATTGGCCTGTGGGTGGAAGGGTGAAGAATAATGATTTTTGATTCCTAGTTGCTCACAAAATTCCCTAAAGGGTGTGTTGTCAAACTGTCGCCCATTGTCAGACACTGGCACCCTAAGTACTCCAAATCTGCATACAATGCTCTTCCAGACGAAGTTTTTGACATTCTGTTGTGTAATTTTCACTAAGAGTTCAGCTTCCACCCATTTAGTGAAATAATCTATTCCTACCACCAAAAACTTCATATGTCTAGTTCCAGTTGGGAAAGGGCCTAATATATCCAAACCCCACTGTGTAAAAGGCCAGGACCATCATTGGAGTAAGGTATTCTGACGACTGTCTAGGAATATTACTGAAACGTTGACATTGATCACATACCTTAACATATGCCTTAGCATCAGCTTAGATGGTTGGCTAATAGTACCCTGCAAGAATGACCTTGCGGACAAGTGATCTGGCCCCTGAATGGTTACCACACGCTCTTTCATGAATTTCTCTCAGCACGTAATTTGCCTCGTTTGGGGCTAAACACCTTAGGTATGGTTGTGAAAAACCTCTTTTGTACAGCACTTCCTCCACAAGGACGTATTTGGCTGATTTAACTCTGAGCTTCTTGGCTTTGTCCTTCCCTTCTGGAAGCCTTCCATCCTTCAGATATGATACTATCGGGGTCATCCAATTCTCCTCACCTTCTATCTACAATATTTTTGGGAGGTTTATGCTTGGCATGTTAAATTTATTTCTTAAACATTGGTCTAATAGGTTCCCACATATGAAGACCATGCTTTTAAGGATAGTTTAATTTCATGGTGAGTGATTCTTGGACTTCTCAACCAGTAAGAATTCATTTAACAAGGTTTGCTTGGAGAGTTCCGTTACCTAATATTGAAGGCATTTGGCATTCTTTTCATGTATGGATTAATTTTGTAAGGTTGCTTGGCATACCATAGAGTTATATTAGAGATATGACACCTGTGAAATATCACATAAATCTAGCACCTTGTTGGAATTTTTTGTTTAGTGCTCTGTCTGATAGGTTCAAGCTTGCTGGTGTATTTGTATTACTGTTGTAGAGTACTAAAGTGTCATTCTTTTGTGGTCTTGAGTTGTAATTGTCTTAGTGCTGTGTCCGCTGGTTCAGACTTGCTATTATATTTGTGTTACTGGTTTTCAGCTTGGTTTCAATGAAATTTTTGCCTAATTATCCAATAATAAAATAAAATCTAGCACCTTCTATTCTTATAAATATTCCTATATGTTATCGAAACAGCAAACTACTATATTTTTCTCACTATCAATTTTTGTATTATAGGTTGCTTGGAAAAGAAAAAGAAAACAAAAACAAAATCTCTGGCATATGTTTCATAACACTAATTATCATATATTATAAAACTAAAGATCCAAAAATCTTTTAATTATTGGTGTTGCAATGACAGACTAAGTAATATAGTTAGCACTATTTTTTTGTGAAGCAATCCTTTCTATAGAGATTTTAGCAACAGAACTTGATGCATCATTTTAATGTGTGCGCTTTCATGCTTTTATCATGTACATTTATGTTCGCAGTTTCTCACAACAATCCATAGCTTCCTTTAGTGAACCATCCAAAGAGGCAACTCATACAATATCCTAATTTATCTCTCTAGAGTCTTTTTTGTCATTTCCCCCTTGTTTCTTCTTTCACCTCTATAAGACCTGATTTACTTGTAGATTGTTTTTCATTCCATATGACCTCTTGTTTTCAATTTATGTACTAATATCTATTCTTGATTTGTTCCATTTCACGTGCTAATATGATGAGAAGTGTAGAGTAAATGATAACCCATGTATAAGTTGATGTAGTGCTTTCTAATTCCATACTTACATTGAGATACATGATAATTGCTTCGACAAAGTGCGTAAATAAACTCATGACTCCTGTGGGAGGTGGCCTACGTATCTGAATTAGTAATGGTTGAACAGTTGCTTTTGTATTCCAGTACATTAAGTTTGTAAATTTTTGCTTGTCATGCTTGTATCTATTTCTAAGTATTATTATGCATGCATCAGAATTGTTATTTGAAGATATTTCCCCATGGTCTTGGTGCTCATTGATGAAGACAAAAGGTGTTGGAAGGTTGATTTTGTTAGAAGAACCTTCCTACCTTTGAAGCAGACATCATCCTAAACATCCATCTCAGCTATTCCCTCCCAGATGATCAAATCATATGAATTGGAAGCAAGAAAGGTGAATTCTCTGTCAAAAGAGCTTACTATGTAGCACTTCCAATTATTCATCCATCTAATAAGGGTGAAAGCTCAAGAGATGATCCTCGCTTCCCTCTCTAGAAAAGGATGTGGCACCTCAACATCCTAGCAAAGATCAGAATCTTCGCTTGGGGTGCCTGCATGAATGCCCTCGCTACTATGCATTGCTTAAGAACCATAGGTGTAAGCACATATGGTATTTGCCCTGTTTGTGACTTGTGCCTTGAAAGTACTTGCATGCCCTCATGCAGTGTGACACTCCCAAAGAGGTATGGAGTAATTGTCTAAACTGTCCAGTGGATTAGGAGACAAATTCTGGGGATTTTACTGATCTAGCATATCAGTTCATCACAGGGGCGTAGCCAAGAATATATACATAGAGGGCCCGGGTTGTAACATAAATATACTAAACGCCAAAAAAAAAAAAAAAAACAATCATACACACAAGACAGTATTTATGTGGTTCGGCAATTTGCCTACGTCCATAGAGTTGTAGGAATTTCACTATCATCAAAGAAAATTACAATGTGCTACTACAGTGTTTTTCTTTCTCAAAAACAACAAGAAGAAAAATCCCTAATAACAAAAAAAAAAAAAAAATGCTTTTATATCCTGGGCACAGGATTCACAATAGGCTACAAAACGGGCCAAAATTTTTTTGTCTACCCAAGCCTCTGCTCCATGGACTAAGCTTCAGTAAATCTCCCATTAAAAACCATGCAACATTATTCAGGTCAGGTCGGGTCATCAACCAGATCAAATCATGCCCGATGATGATTTTTCATGGAATAAAATTCATCCATTATCATCTCTATAGTGAAATTCCCTGCAATTTCCTTCTCTATATAAACTATCATATTATCTGCCAAAAACTCATCCTCCATTCTATTGCGAAGTCTTGTTTTTAACAA
This sequence comes from Quercus variabilis, assembly GCA_030445155.1. Taxonomy (NCBI): domain Eukaryota; kingdom Viridiplantae; phylum Streptophyta; class Magnoliopsida; order Fagales; family Fagaceae; genus Quercus; species Quercus variabilis. The sequence continues at coordinate 88,542 of CP129448.1, read as the reverse complement.
CTTCATAGCCGAGAAAGCTCGTTTTGTAGTTGCTGTAGAAACTGGAAAGGTCAACACAAGACAAATAAGTCTATCAATCAAAAAATAGAAATTAGACTTTCCTGAAATTTTTAATCCCCTACATAGCTTGGAAATTGTACTCATATTTTAAAAATTTGGGTGTTTTATCACATCAAACTCATAATGTTGCAATTGAGACTCCAAAAGTTCTTGTTCATGTTCAGTAAAATCTTGAGGATAATATTTCTTAACTAAATTGCATATATGAACAATTTTGAATAATCTAAAAGCATCTTTGGGATTTAAAGCTGAACTAAGAATGACAAGTTCTATTGTTAACTGACCAAATCTACTTTTCAATTCTTGCAATTGAAAGTCTATTGCAACTGTAAATATGCAAATTATAAAATGATGTTCCATTGTTAAATCTTCATCTTGATGACGATATCTACCTCGACCTTTAGTGTAACGAGCATTCATATCAAGAATATCAATTTCATATTGCTCACAAAATGCTATAACACTAGCAAGTAAAGGCTCCCATCCATCATCTCTCAACTTTTGAATAAGTGATTTTGTAGTTGAAACTAAATGCATGGCATTTAAAAGGTCTTGTGAACGTTGTTGCAAAGGTTGACAAAGAACATTAGTAATTCCCATTATCTCTTTCATCAAATGCAAGATTAAAATAAATTCAAATGATGTTAATACCTGAGAAGCTCCATCGGCATCATCGCGTTGTTTATAGTTAGCCCCTTCCTCAGAGATAGTTTTGATAACTTTGCAAGTAACATCAAACATGTTAATCAAACTACAAATAGATTGAAAATGAGATCCCCACATAGTATCTCCAGCTCGTTGCAAAGTACTAATCTGGTTTGCACCTTTTCTAGTCTCAATTTCATTAGAAACAATCATATTCTCAACTTGTTCTGATTGAGCATGTTGTAATTCATCATTATGCTTACTAGAACCAACAACAATATTGATAATATTAACCAAATGATCAAATAACTGATGAACATCTTTTACTTCTCTAGATGCTGTAACTAGAGCTAATTGCAACCTATGAGCCATACAGTGTACATAATAAGCATATGGACAATCTTTAAGAAAAAGAGCTTGTAATCCATTCCATTCACCATGCATGTTACTAGGCCCATCATATCCTTGACCTCGAATATTTTCAATGTGGAGGTTGTAATGAGAAAGGACAGCACATATCTCATTCTTAAATTCAATGCAGTAGTGTCTCTAACATGCACAACATGAAAGAAACGCTCTTTAATGAATCCTTCTTTATCAACAAACCTCAAAATGATGGTCATTTTTTCTCTCTTCGACTCATCCCGAGCTTTATCAACAAGAATGCAAAATTTTGCATCCCCAATTTCTTCATGTGGGTACTCGACTCCACACAAAGGATTTTGTTCGCTTTAGGGAGCCAGGCCTTCACGAATTTGTCCCCCGACTGAGTGCAGGCATTCACCCCTTGAGGCAACTTAGTCCCACATCGAAAGGAGAACCCTCCCACTAGCGCTTTATATGCTTCTGGAGTTTGCACTAGTGTACCACTACTACACTCCCCCGACTGAGTGTAGGCGTTCACCCCTTGAGGCAATTTAGTCCCACATCGAAAGGAGAACTCTCCCACTAGCGCTTTATATGCTTCTGGAGCTTGCACTAGTGTACCACTACTACACATGTGTAGTAGTGGTACACTAGTGCAAGCTCTAGAAGCATATAAAGCGCTAGTGAGATGGTTCTCCTTTCGATGTGGGACTAAGTTGCCTCAAGGGGTGAACGCTTGCACTCGGTCGGGGGACAAATTCGTGAGGGCCTGGCTCCCAAAAGCGAACAAAATCCTTTGTGTGGAGTTAAATACCCACATTAAAAGGGCATGTGTAGTAGTGGTACACTAGTGCAAGCTCCAAAAGCATATAAAGCGCTAGTGGGAAGGTTCTCCTTCCGATGTGAGACTAAGTTGCCTCAAGGGGTGAACGCCTGCACTTGGTCGGGGGACAAATTCGTGAGGGTCTGGCTCCCCAAAGCAAACAAAATCCTTTGTGTGAAGTCAAGTACCCACAGTTAGTGTTTATTGTTATGTATTTTTTTTTCTCATATCATTTTATTTAACATTTAAATTCACCCACATCCCCCACATATCTCATTAAATTATTTAGATTTCCTCTCCTTTTTTATTTTAAAAATTTAAAATATAATATTTTTCCTAAGTTAAATAAATAGAATTGTTACATTAAGTGGAGTAATGCTAGGAAAACACTCATTCTCACACCCAACAAACACTCATTCTCACACTCAATGCATCAAAGGAAGAATGAAATACAAAACAAATCAAGTTAGAAACACTAAATAAAAAATAAAATAAAAATAAAAAACCTAATAATCCATATTTAATGTCATAGAATCATCATCAAATTTTGGAAAATGATAGGTTGCCAATGGAGAGAGAGAGAGATGGTATAGAAAAAATCAATACAAATTAATAAAGAGTAGATAAATAGGAAAAAAAAAAAAACCGTCAATTAGTAATCATTGATTGGAAAACAAAGAGGTTGTAAGGAGAAGTAAAAAAATAAAACAGAGATTACCGTGTAGAGAACATTAAAAACTTTATAGTGTAATAACATAAACCGTTAAATTCACTTAAAAAATTAAATCAACAATCAACAATTAAATACAATCATAGTACTAAATATAAATTTAAAACTAATCAAACTTTAACTATGGAAATCATATTAATCATAACTAAAAAAGAGATGTTCTCTGATAGTAGTAGAAATTACATAAGAAATAAAGTTAGAAAATTTAAAAATCGATTTTTTGACATTTCATTTAACCTTATTTATAATATATATATATATATATATATATTATTTTCATACACTATTACCTTCGAAAATCTAATGAACAATGCTACCTCTCATTTATTGTCTTTGTTATGCAATTCATCAGTTAGTAAATATATGATAATGGTAAGAAGCGTTACAAATGAGATTACTAAAAAGTATGTATAAAATTAATTAGCCACTATCATTATAGAGCAATAGTCTATAATTTTACGCATCCAAAAAAGTGGAATAAATAGAGTTTTCTTAAAAGCATGTGTAAAGATTCATTATATATATATATATATATATATTGTGTGTGTGTGTGTGTGTATAAAGGTAAAAAAAGGTATATTTAAGGTTTTTATTAACTCAAAAACTAATGAAAAACTAATGGTTAATAACTAAAATTATAGTATTAATAAAATATTTAATGAGACCATCCTAAAAAAATTATCACGCGCAACGCACGGGTATGCGACTAGTTTTTTTTATAAAAATTATGTCAAAAAATTTAAACAAAAAATGAAAATAAATTTAAAAAAAATTTCAAAAAAAAAAATCTAATTAGAAACAGAATTAAAAACCAAAATTTACATTAATTGAGATCTAAGTGTGTCTTGAATAAGAATAACAAGAACACAAACCCAAATCTAAGAATACAAATCCAAATCTAAGAACACATACCCAAAAATTAAAAATATCAAAATCACAATTTTCTCAAACCCAGCAAAATTATCAAATTCTAAAGTTACAAACTATCAGATCAATCCAAAAATACAACACAACCAATCCAAACAAAAAAAATCTCAAACCTAGAAAAACCCATCTCAAGCAAACCCAGATCTGGTGGCCATGCTCCCCACGGCAATGTTGGTGTCGGTGTCGGCATTGGCGAGTTTTGTCTCTCAGTGTCGCCAGGGCTTTGATCTTTGTCACCACCACCCAAGAGGTCCACGCGAAGGAGCCATCATCATCGGAACTCGTTCCCAAGGATGTGGTTCTTTACCAGTACGAAGCTTGCCTCTTCTGCAATAAAGTTAAAGTTATGGATCTCTTTCTTCTTTAATTCTTTGAAATAAGTTTTTGTATAAAGTTTATAGAGATGCTACGTTTAAAACAATTTTACAAAAAATCACAGGTGGTTAGTTGTTATTGGTTTAAATTTGAAACTAACACTAAGATTACTTTTTTGCCCCAAAAATAACAACCAGTAACAACCTGCCACTTAGGATTTGTTGTAAAAATGTTGTAGAAATATCATTTCTCTAAAGTTTATTGCTTCCAAATTTAACTTCCTATTCTTATTGGCTGAATTGGTGATTTTTTTTGCTTTGAATTGGTAATTTAATCTTTTGGATCTAGGTTTGCTTAAGGTGGGTTTGCTGGGTTCAACTTGCATGAGATGGGTTTTTCTGAGTTTGAAATTTTTTTTATTTGTATTGGTTGTGTTGTATTTTTGGATTGATTTGGTACTTTGGGGTTTCAGGATTTGATGATTTTGCTGGGTTTGAGAAAATGATGATTTTGAGATTTTTAATTTTTGGATTTTAATTTTGGGTTTGTGTTCTTAGATCTGGGTTTCTGTTCTTGTTGTTCTTGTTCAAGACACACTTATATCTCAATTCATGTAAATTTTGGTTTTTAATTCTGTTTCTAATTAGATTTTTTTTTTTTTTGAAAACGTTTTGTAATTAGATTTAAGTTTTGTTTTTTAATTTATTTTCTTTTTTGGTCTAAATTTTCTGACATGACTTTTTATAAAAAAAAAAAAAAATTTAAAATGCTGCATGGCATATAAAAATTCCAAATAATATTTTAATCGTCACATCAGTGCCATATTAGCGCCACGTCAGCTAATAGGGTGTTCCGTTTGCCACCTAGGACGTTGCCGTTAGGGCACCAACGGTAGGGACAAAAACGAGGTTACCTTTTTCATTTTAGGGACTAAAAGCGGTGAAAATAAAAAATGGGACCAAAGTGGGAATCGCATGAAAATGTAGGGAGGAAAATGAGTTTTTCGCCTAAATAAAATTTAAAATTGACCTTAATCATTACTATTTTTTCACGGCAAGCACTTGCCTTACACATGCTGCCTTAACTAGTCTATATAAAAAGGTAGAGTTGGCTGGTTTCTATTTGACAAAATGACGTCAAAATGTTAAAATGGCATGAGGGTGTTTCATTTTGCTTTTATTTTTTGTTCGATAATTGTAATTACCTTTTACCCTTGATATACGAGTAAGTTGAGAACTTGTGAGGGTTTGTTTTGTCTTTTTGTTCACAAGGAAAGGGGTTTGCTTTACCAATTACTCCACTGATTGATAGAGAGCAGCCATGAGAAAATCAAAAACGAGAGAGAGAGAGAGAGAGAGAGAGAGAGAGAGAGAGAGAGAGGAAAAAACGCAGCAATGAAAGGGAATTTGTGAAAATGTAGGGAAGTAAGAGAGTGAGAGAAGAAAATGATAAAATTGGGGATTCTATTTAGTTTTGGTATTTCAAGATTTCTTTCTCTTTTCTTCCCAACTACTTGTGAGTCCTGATATAGCATATAGGGGAGAAAGAAAAGCTTGGAACTTATTTCTACGGTCAAATATAACTTTAAGTTTTTAGGAGAAAAATTGAAACAATTGAAAGGAATTGTATCTAGAAGGAACAATGATAAATCTTTTTAGGCCCAAGAGCCATAGAAACAATCATTAAAAAGAAAGTTCAATTGGGCTCTCTTTGAATCAAATTCATATTTGTGAATAATAGATGATAAGGCCAAATTCCAGCCCAAGAAAAAGGGGACCAAATTCTAGCCCAAAAAAAGGAATTGAATTATGTATGTGCAAGTTAGATTTGAGCTTATTTATGAGAGTGAAATAAATTATCTAGAAATACATTTACATGAGAAAGCTCAATAAGATGCAAGCTTGGCATGACACTCAATAAAATAAAGAAAGTGATAGTAGGACATGAAAAAGACGCACATTTAGAGAAGAAAAATAAGCTACCTATCAAAATAACACAAGATGTACGTGGAAAACCATAGAGAAGGGATAAAAAACCACGATTTGAGCATGAACACAAAATTCTTACTTGGCTTAGCTTGTATTATGTATCAGAAGGAGATTACTTTACAAAGAACTTGCCCTTTTCTTTCTACCAACTCTCAACTTTCATCTCAAAATATCTAGTTGGGTTCTTACCCTAGAAGTTCAGCTGCATGTTCCTTTTATACTCTAAGGAACATGGTTGAGTATAAGGACAGACGTCAAGTTATTATAATCTCTCTCTCAAGATCTTTTTATAGCTGTGAAGTTATCTGCTGACTAAGGGATAAGGATTGTGCCAATGTCGCATTGAGACTTGTAGGTAGGTAGCTTTGCCACTGTTTGGGAGACAAGTCTTGGTCATCAAGAGGGACATCAGGAATACTGTGATTGGTACATGTGTCTCGAAGGTGACTCACCATGCATTCAACCAATAAGGGATGTCCTCAAAGCCTTTAGCTTTGAAAAGTCACTATGTCCCTTTTTTGGTAACACTTGAGTAACGTGTCAGGTGTAAATCTCACTTCCTTCCCAAGGCAGTCGCGCCATTAACCTTGACCAAGACAAAGTCTCTTAGCCATCAACTGCTCTCCCTTATCTTACAGCTACTCCATATGTAAAGTCCAGATTCAACCACTTATGCATTCTCCCATGCCTTAGTGGTGTTATGTACAAATTCCGGCCCAAATCGTAAAGATTAGGCACTAAAATTAATTTATACTAACATTTTAATTTTATAAAAAAAAAACCAAAATTTCAAGCTTTTCTACATAATCAAGAACAAGTCACCCTTAATGGTTTGAGTTCTTGAATTTCATTCATATTTCAAAGAATTATTGAATTTCACTGATATTCTAACTTTATACCCTAAATCCCAAAAACTCTAAACTCTAAACCCCAAACCCCAAAAACTCTAAATCCTAAACCCCCTAAAACCCTAAACCCTAAACTCTAAACTCTAGTTTGGGTTCATACTTTTTGGTGTTGTATTTTTTAGTTCCTAGTCACAAGTAGTCTCTTTCTTACTATAATAAAATTTAGAGAATAAATTATACATATTCAGTCTAAATTTGAAATGAGTTTTGTTTATCATGATGATCTCTTTTAAGAGAATGAATAATTTGAATAATTTCTTTAAATACAAATTATACATACTTACATTGATAAAAATATTTATCAATTTTGCCTAAATATATAATCAACCTCATGCAATTCATTTAAAAGTGTTAGGTTGGAGAAAGGCAATCTCATTTGCAGTAAATCTCGGCTTGGAGAATGTGGTCTTCGAAGGCAACTCAGAAACAATCATCAAAGCCCTCAACTCTGACTCTACGTGTCTTACTTCTTTTGGTCATATTATTGACGATGCCAGAACCTTGGCTTTGTGTTTTGACACCTTTTCTTTTATGCATGTTAAAAGAAGTGGGAATGTTGTAGCTGACAAATTTGCAAAGCTAGCCAAGTACTCCCATAGTCAGGTTTGGTATGATGACATACCCTATTATGTGCAACAACTTGTACTGATGGACAATAGTTTCCATTAAGTTTGAATGAAGTTTTTTCTTGTTTCTCAAAAAAAAAAAAAAAAAAAGTGTTAGGGGTATTTTTGGATTGCCCATAATGATGTTTAGGAAGCCAAGACCGAGACTTGACTTTGGGCTAGAAATATGGCCCAAATGCTATCAATGAAATGTGAAAGACCAATTTTTACTCAATGTCTAGTTTGCATCCAACAAAAATTATAATAAGGCCCCAAAAATACCTCTTGTAAAGATAAACTAGCACGAAGGATAGCCCACCATAATAAGTGCTTAAATAATAGTCTAATAGTAAAAAAGAGACGCATCCAACGGTAGATGTTTGGAAAATTGATAAATGTATTTGCATAGTAAAAATTATGTATTTCCTCTATAGTCAGTTAATATAAAAGTGGGCCCATTATAATAAGTACACGAGAGAAAAATGGTCTAGCAATGAATATAACAAACCTCCAATAGTAACGTCTAATTAGTTAATAAACATGTTTACATGATGAAAATCATATAGTTTCCTCATTATTCTTAAGTCAACACAAAGGCAAACTTTCATAGTATCCAAGACATTATGGCCTTCATTATAATAGCAATAAACAAGGATTAAAGGATAAAATTACAAGTAAAAGAGGAAAAATTAGGATGGAATGAAAGGAGAGAAAGAGTGTCCATCTAGTGTAGCAAACGTTTAATTAAGATCTCTGTGTGCCAGATTATGCCCATAATGATGAATGTATGTATATAATAAGTGATGGGAATGACTTTATAGAAAGTATGAGTGAATATATGGAAATAGGAAAGAGAGATGAAGTAGTGTTTAGCCATTTTCGGGTATAGTGTAAAGAGAGACCGTTTATGGCTATTTTAAGGTGTTGGGACTTCCTAAGAAGATGGAATGTGATGTTTAGTGGTAGGTGTACATTGGTATTTATGAGCTAAAAGCTGATTTATGAACTAAAGAGCTAACTAATGAACTGAAAATGACTTGATAGATAAGAAATTTTGTGAGAAGATGTTGCTTTAATGAGTTGATAGTAGTTCCTTTTATAGTGAAGCTTAAGGGATAGAATAGAAAATTTTAGAGAGGACCAAGTTTGATAGTAGCAAAATCCCAAAATATCTCTCTTGAGATTTGGCTTGTGAGACTTGCTTTTAGAGAGTTTTGCTTATTTGGGTAATGCAACTGGAGGCTGAGATGTTCCTAATCTAAGCATTAAATTTTGAGATTTGGAGATTAATTTCGTCCAATAGATTAGAGCATGTATGAGGATTAGAGATCTTGCTTGTTGCAACTAGGATCAGAGCTCAAGGGGGTTTAGGAGCTTGTTGCTCCTTGAGATGCTCTCCAACAAAAGGCAGAACTAAAGGGAGTTCTCCAGTTGGATTAGTTTGCACACATGAGTTGTTTTGGTTGAGATTTCATGTTGGGCTTGGTTATGAGGGCTAAGTATTTTGGTGGGCCTCTAAGTTAGTGGTTCTCTCCACTGGGGCCTATCGTTTTGCTTTCTTATTATGAGCCCTATAAAATGGACAAAACTACTATATATTGCCATGGATTTTTATTCCACATGGGCTTTAGTTATTAGTAAAAATGGAATGTATTCATGAGCTTTAATAAATATTTATGATAGGTTTTGGGTATTAATTTCCATGGCTTTAAATAATAGTTCGTGTAGTTTACTATTTTTTATAAGTTTAATTATTTCTATAGATAATCATAATGAGCTTGTAAGGTGAATAATTACCATGAGTTTTGGAAATAAACATTATGATTGTTGTGATATAAGATAAATAGTGACCATGGGTTCTTATATAGATTCCTTGGGTTTATAATATGGTATGAAATAAATAAATGGCATGGGTTTAAAATAAATAATCATAACTTTTCAAATGGCACTATCCTAGATGCTATGGAAGGTAATGGGTCCTTCGCATGGAAGAGTATTCTTAGAGGCAAGGATGTGATTCGAAAGGGAGCACAATGGAGAGTGGGCTGTGGTTCAACCATTCGGATTTACCATGACAACTAGCTCCCTGACTCCCATCTGAAAAATGTTATGTTGGATTCAGGAGGTGGTTGACAACATTTTCCTCCCTCATGAAGCCACTTTGATCAAATCGATCCTCCTAAGCCTTGGCAAATGTGATGACAAACTATGTACTCAATGGGCCATATTCAAATGACAATAAGTCTCTTGATTTGGGTTGATAAAATTCAAAATTTGTGTTCAAATTAAAGCTTGGGATGTCTACTTTCTAAAAGATTCAAACCATGTCTGCAAATTTCCTTTCAAAGCGATTAAGTCTCATGAATAACTAGCTACTAACATATATTTTACAAAAAAATTTGATTTTTTGTGGATTTATCTCGCAATATATGAAAAATATTTTAAAATCGAATTTGTCAATGGAACGTTAGACTTCTAGTTTAATGCCCTTCTATCTTCACACAGGTGGAATCTAAATTTCAAGTAACACGATGAGCCATATTCAAATGACAATAACTCTCTTGATTTTTGTCAAAAAAATTCAAAATTTGTGTTCAAATGCAAGCTCGGGATGTCAACTTTCTAAAAGATTCAGACCGCGTTTGCGAATTCTTTATCATTCAAAAGTTATTGTCAAAATGATGAACAATGGCCACTTTTCAGCACATTTTCAAAGCGATTAAGTCTTGTGAATAACTACTTACTAACATATATTTTACCAAAAATTTGATTTTTTGTGGATTAATCTCGTGATATAGGAAAAATATTTTAAGACTGAATTTGTCTACGGAACATTAGATTTCCAGTTTTACACCTTTCTATCGGCACATAGGTGGAATCCAAATTTCAGGTAACTCAATGGGCCATATTCAAACGACAATAACTCTCTTGATTTATGTCAAAAAAAAAAAAAAAATTCAAAATTTGTGTTCAATTTCAAGCTTGGGATGTCTACTTTCTAAAAGATTCAGACCGCATCTGTGAATTTCTTACTGTTCTAATGTTATTGTCCAAACGGTAAATAAAGCTCACTTTTTAACACATTTTCAAAGCAATTAGGTCTCATGAATAACTAGCTACTAACACATATTTTTACACAAAATTTGATTTTTTATGGATTGAACTCATGCTATAGGAAAAATATTTTCAAACCAAATTTGTGAACGGAACATTCAACTTCCAAATTTACGCACTTCTATCAGCGCATAGGTGGAATCCGAATTTTAGATAGCTAGATGTGACATATTCAAACGACAATAATTCTCTTGATTTTTTGTCAAAAAATTCAAAATTTGTGTTCAAATTCAAGCTCAGGATGTCTACTATCTAAAAGATTAAGACTACATCTATGAATTCCTTATCATTCAAAGTTTATTGTCAAAACAATGAACAAGACACCCAATTTTACACTCTTCTATCGGCACATCAATGGAATCCGAATTTCAGGTAGCTAGATGGGCCATATTCAAACGACAATAACTTTCTTGATTTATGTCAAAAAAATTCACAATTTGTGTTTGAATTCAAGCTCAAGATGTCTACTTTCTAAAAGATTTAGTCTGCATCCACGAACTCCTTATTGTTCAATGTTTATTGTCAAAAAAACGTTGAACAAATGTCAGTTTTCAGCACATTTTTAAATTGATTAAGTCTTGATTTGAAAACTCTATCATACATCTAAAACAAGACAGCGAGAATATCATTAAACACAACACATATCATAATCCATGTATTAGCACATTAGAAACCCTAACCATGAATCGTGAACCATGAACCTTGAATCGTGAATCGTGAACCATAAACCATGAACCTTGAATCGTGAACCGTGAACCATGAACCGTGAACCATTAATTGTGAACCCTAGACCCTGAATTGTAAACTGTAAACTGTGAACCGTGAACTGTGAATCATGAACCTTAAACTCTAAACCGTGAACCGTGAATCCTGAATCATGAACCTTAAACCATGAATTGTGAGCCGTGAATTGTGAATTGTGAACCCTGAACCTTAAACCCTAAACCATAAATCCTAAACCCTAAACCCTAAACCCATGCACAAAAATATTTTTATCAAGACATAGAATTTTCAATTTCCCCATTCTCATAGCCACAACATAGAATAAGATACCACATAACTTCAAAAAGATATCTCAAAACCTTTACAATTTTTTTTTTCCTACACCTATAGTGGCATTTATAAAACACTACTATAGGCCTTTGTAAGACTTGGGACTTATAGTGGTATTTTCTAAATGCTAGTATAGGCCCTTGCAAACGTTGCTATAGGTCTAGTGTTTTAAAACGCTACTATAAAGCTCTTAGAATGCTGCTATAGATAAGGCTATAGTAGCATTTTTAGAAAATGCCGTTATAGACTACCTATATTGGCCTTTTTTTATGAACGGCACTAAAAATAATGGGACTATAATCTGAATTTTTTTGGTGTGTGAACAGTATTTTGTTATGTGCATGTATCAACAACCCGCAAATGCATAATAATAGAGGAAAAACATATAAATCTCATATTAATATGAATAAAAAATTATGATGCTAACTAAAAAAAGAAAAAAAAAATAACACATCTGCAATATATACTAACCTCTAAGTATGAGCTCATGCATGTACTTTGAGGCTCTTCTAAATATTTTTTTCTTCTACATGTTAATAATTTTCATTCATCATAATTTGGAACTGCTACATTTTCTTATCACAAAATTACCTAAGGGTGTGCTGAAATTTATGCATTTATGTGTGAAAATAATTTTTCGTATAAATCTCAACACTCCTAGGTAATTTTGTGATAAGAAAGTGTAACAATTCCAAATTATACGATGACTAAAAACCTTTAGAAGAAGAAGAAAAAACATGGCTCGTGCTTACTATTAACTTGGTTTGTATTCATATAAACTATATATGAACTACTTATTCTCTTAACTCAGTTTGGATATTACAACACTTAAAATGCCCTCCCAATATACAATCCCATTAGCAAGGAATAGACGATTAGTACGTAGTTCACTTTATTTTGGTGTGTGAACAGTATTTTGTTATGAGAGGACGAGAGAGTACAACTTTGTAATTGCTAATATGGCTTAAGCAGCTGAACAAAGGCTAACCAGCCAGTTAATATATTGCAGCAGTAGTTGCCCAGTTATACGCTTGCTTTACTCCACCAGTTAATATATTCAATAATAACGTGCAAGGTTGAGATATCAATTCATGGGACCAACAGCATATGTTCTAAGGAAAGCAATCCTATCATCCAAATCTATTAGCTAGATAGCCAGCTATACAGCTGTATTTACTTTGTATGACACTCTATGTTTAGTCTCTGATTTGGTTCCTATTTCATTTGTCAATCCTACCTAACTTTGGCCTCTGAACCTAATGAAAGAAGAAATAAAGGGAAATCAAAATGACTTATTTATTCCCTTTCTTGCACTCAATAATGTCTCAATAATAATCAAAGTGACAATTAATTTCTTTCCTTTTGATTTTCACACCTTTCTTGTAATCTTGAGCTTCTTCTGAATTTCTTATAAAGGTGAAATTGTTAAAACATCAAACATCAAGAGCAAGCTCTATAGTTTCTCTCTCCTAAATCTCTCTAACTATGAAACACCCCAAAGTTGCAACTAATCAACCCACAGCCGCAGTTGTGCTGCTTCTGATGTTATTACTAGCCCCAGGTTCAGAGGCCACAATTGCATGTAGCGACGTAGTTAAGTATCTGAGACCATGTGTGAGCTACCTAGAGAAGGGCTCTGGGAAGCCACCAGCTGCATGTTGCTCTGGAGTCTCAGGTCTTGCATCTGCGGCGTCAACCTCTGCTGATAAGAAGGCTGCTTGTGAGTGCATTAAGACAGCAGCCCAAAAGATAAACCCAAATGCCCAAGCAGCCCAGACTCTTCCTAGCGACTGTGGAATCAGTTTGCCATTCACTGTTTCACCAAACGTCGATTGTTCCAAGTGCTTACTCCCACCTCTTTCATCTTAATTAAATAATACCTTCTTTCTTTCTTTGGTGTTTTCGTTCCTTTTTCATCAGTACAAACTTCCTGTTTAATTTCGTACTGACTAATTCCATTCTTTTGTTTCTTTGTCATTTGCAGGATTGGTTGAAATTCGAGGGAATTATAAACTGCTTCCAACTCCCACTAAAGAATAAGCTATTTCATCAGTTGTAAATTAAACGTCTTTCTTTCTTTCTTGTTTATGATGTTGGAAAGTGGGTGTTTACTTTCTAAAAATAAAAGCAATTACTCTATCTCTTACTGTTAGAGTGGATCTTGATCCTAGCATTGCGTACGTACAACACATATGTATATCATTAATCATAATAAAAGTCAAATTTTAGTATGATAATTGGAGAAATTTCTTATAGGGTCACTCTATAATATTCGGGTACCGTACCATGCATACTAACATATTTCTAACCCCACCATCTCTGTTAAGAACTGGTTATGTATTTACTGTTTTTGTAAACAACGTTTGGAAATTTCTGACCATATTAATGGATTTCATAAAAAGAGTTATTTCAACTATAGTTAATGATCCATTCACACCAATGTACAGATAAATTTAACTTGATACTGCATTTTACCTGTCTCGTTTTGCATGCTAAAATCTCATATTTTTCACAAAATTACAAAAAAAATTACCATTTTAATCACGAGGTCAGAAGAATATTTAAAATTGTTGGAATTTATCCCGATCAGACCTCAAATTATCCACGTTTTTCACGTTTAACTTCTAAATGACCAAAATGCCTATGTTGACCAATCTTTGTCTTTGTTCACTAGCAGTCACACTAAGTCAAAATTTCACTCAAATACTAATATTTTTATGTCAAAATTAATATTTTCAAGCATTTTTCAAAAAGTTTGACCATAATCAACCCATATTTGACCAAAATCGATCTAACCATATGATTGGGATAATTTATAGTCCATGTCGCAAATAATTTAATTCTCTTCAATTTTATAGTTGAAGGCCTAAATGGGATTTAAAATGAACAAGATATCATTGTAAACACGAAATCTCATGTTTGGGAATCAAACAATTGAAATAGTTTCATAAACTAATTTTGTATTAATTTGTAGTTACAATCCTTTGATTCGATTTACTTGGAAAAGTCTTTAATTCAAGTATTGTGTTAATTCAAACACAAATTGTCTTTACTTTCATTGGAAAATGGGTTGAAAGATCTTTGGAAGGTAATTTTAATGAATCTATGATTATGAGCTTGTTAGATATTCTTTACTCTTCATGTGTGTAAATACCTCATTTTGTACCATATACAACTCAAGCCCCGTTCCCTAATGACGGTATCACTAAAAGGGTCCATGACTAGTCTAGAGCCTAACTATAGAAAATCTTTAATTTTGAGGATGTTTTCTTAAAAGAAAAACCTATAGAAACCCTATGCATGCATCGATCATGCATGCACATATAGTGTTGTAGAATGCCCTGTAAGAAAAGTTTTAATGATAAAAAGCATGCAAAGCTAATCTTATATCGGCTAGAAAGATACCTTCACCCTCTCTGATCACTATAAAAAGGCCCCATGACCCTTTCCCAAAACACACTAAATTCACTAAAAAGTAGTAATCAAAGAGAGTTTTTATTCTAAAATATCCTCTAGTTAAAGTTTTCTTGGTTGGGACCAATTTCAGTCTAAACCCGATAGTAAAAGCTTACTAACCTTCTAGTTTTTGTCTTGATAGATTGACTAAGGGGAACCGTTAAAATCAAAGCTCGAAGAGCTCTTTGTTTGAGGTATATCTCTTACCTTTTCTTTTCCTTTCTTTTATGTTTTTACTACTTTAATGTCTTGTTTTGTGGCTTAGGTTTATTGCTTTATTAGTCAAAAGCATGCTAGGTTAGAAAATGTTTGGTTTAGATGTAGTTCTTGCGTGCTACCTGCTGGCAAGGGATGTGCATGCATCTCCATGACCATGCATATGCATGCTTCTACATGCGTTCACATGGTCCTCCCAGAAAACCTAGAAAGGCAAGATGTCGGGCAACATAAATTGAGGCTTTAGTTGCGACCAATTATTTTGCAATATGTTCTAAGGTGAAATGATTGATCACCTTTTGTAAATGCTACGATTGATTCATCAAATCCTTACACATTTTCTCTGCTACTCTATGAACCAAGTTAGGATCTTTCCCTGTATGACTTTGAAAATAACAATTTTTACCCCAACTTTTTTCCAATTTCTAAATCCACCAACAGTGAATTATATTTTTCCCACAACCCCATTTGGCTTATGAAAGATAAAGCAGGGTAGACAATAAGCTGCATCTTTTATTGTAGAATATTCAAGCCATGTTGATTGGTATTCAAAGCAAGAAGCTTGAAAGCTACAATTGTGTTCTTTGCTTTTTTTGTGTGTATCTTGACAAGGTTGGTGTGGACAATTTTTAATGTAAGCCCGTCGAATATCATCATGTCGATTAACATGATATTCCCATATTTGTTTGTGTTCCGGGATCATAATCCAAAGAATCAAAATCAACTTTTTGAAATTTTGTTTAAGGGTTATGGTAATTTTTTGGAATTGGGATATCAACATTTTATGGAATTGGAACATCGATATTTTCTATAATTTGGGAATGAACATTTTATAGAATTGGAACATTGACATTTTTTGGAATTGGGATAGCAGCATTAGTTGTTGGCAATACTATATAAACTAATTTGAATATTTTCTTTTGAAAAAATCAAACATTTTAGTTGATTTTCTTATGATCTACAAATAAAATAAGAATTATATATATATATATATATATATATATTATCTCACAAATGGACTAATTGTTGTTACTAAGTAAAGACAAATACTACAATCTAGGTAACATGCATGATGCATTTAATTATAAATTTAGTATTTCTCACTAGTTTTCAATTTATAGAGATATCTAATTTCAAATTACTAGTTACAACATTATGAGTTAACAATAGACACAAGGTGGCAATTTTATTTTCTTAAATTTGTGTGACATTTTATTATTTGTCATTGTCTTTTGTCTTTATCTCTGTATCTTTGCCTTTATCTCTGTATAGTTATCCGCCCATGATTGATAGGCCTATGGGAGATTGTACGGTTATTGGTCCATTATTGATAGGCTCACGGGCTATAGGTCGGATAATAATTTCCCCGGTGGGCCCAATCCATGGTGCTTGGCAAATTGGGTCATGGACTGGTTAGTTCGGGGTCCACTTTGGGGTATCTCGGTAATGTCTTGGGCGATATTGCCGTCAAGCAACATCCGGTGTCTGTTGCAAGTCCCAAAGGCTAAAATACTTGTTTCCAAAGTGGGGCCCTGCTTGTCAGTAATAATCCTAAAGGGTCCCACCTACACGAAAAATACTAAAATCAATCATTGCTGACCCACTAAAGATGGTTATAAGTAGGAAAAGAGTGGGAGAGAAAGGGGTTAGACACAAGAGGGTAAGGAACCAGAAAGATATAAAGAGAGAGAGAAACTGAGAGCAAATGACCTTAGGAAGAAGGAAGGCAATTGCATCCTAAGTACTAACTTTTGTTTTTAGGAACTTCCCATTGTAGGATATCCATATACCCATTACAACAAGTAAATTGTGAGCCCAATAAGACAGTTAGCACATTAACCAAGTTACTAGCATGCACAGTCTCCATATTTCTGTCACTCACCCAGTCACACTACCAATACTATGAATTTATTATGCACTACCAACAAACACTTTTCCTAACTTTACCATTTTTATCCCTTGAAAGTTGAATAATTGTTCCTCTTTCTGTCACTTGTCCTTATTATTGTCTAACTACCAAACAATAAACAGTCGAACGCTAATATATTCTCTAATCTCTATCTGTGTGTGTGTGTGTGTGTGTCTATATAATATAACTTTACTCACAAACCCAAATACCAACAAAAAGCCAAACAAAAAAAGAAGAAAACTCTTTGAAACAGAGAGCACAAACACAATCATAGATTCATATGTTCAATTCACAATCACCATCACTCATTAATAAAAACACAAACACCATAAGCACAGATTCTTTGGGGGGGGGGGGGGGGGGAGAGGAGGGTTGGGCCCCTTTGGGCCCCCACCTAGGTCTATCCCTGTCTAGAAGGATGATTTGAATGATTTCGCTTCGAATGTTTTACATATTCAAAGGTTGAAGTTCTTTAAAGGTTTTAAAGCTTCTTCTGGAAAAGGTTCAAGATTTGTAAATGTGTCTAAATGTCCTCCATAGGACTGAGGGGAGTCTCTATTTATAAGAGTCTTAAAGAGATTTGAAGACACATGATTGGTTCTCATTCCTGACACATGTAATAATTCAAATGGATGGACTTTATGTCTTATTCTTCAAAGGGCATATAGAATTATTTGATTAGCTAAAGTGTTTTAATTTAAAATAACACATGACAGTATTCAATTAAGCTACTTATGTCATTTTAAATTAAATACCAACATGTGTGTCATACCCATGTCACCTCACCAAACTTATAGCTATAGATATGCAAGCATCATCAAAATTCCAAGAAAATAAAGCAGGCATGAGAGATAATATAGGCATAGCTAAAGGAATAAGAACAACATGTGACACAAGCATTATTATAAAGGAGTAATTCTTAGGTACTCCTGGAATACGGAAAATGATGTTTTCTTCTCTCACATTCATGATGGAGTCTGCTCATTATATTCATGGCAAGGCCCACTATGAATGTGAGAGAATAGAGCACAATTTCTCAATACTCCAGAAGTACTTAAGAATTTTCTATTATAAAGAGAAACCTTGAACATGGAATTAAAAAGTAAAGGAGGAAAATTTATGATAAAGTTTTAAATTTTGAGTTGTAAGAATTACATCTTTTTAGGAAAGATGTAATCTTCAAGCCAAAGGTAGAAACTCAACTCTAAAGACTAAACTTCCCTAACTAGACGCAGGCATATATACACAAAGATTAATATGCTACATACCAAAAACATAAAACAAAGGGTGAAAGAACAAAATTTCATGCCAAGACTTAAAATTTAATCAAAGAACATGCCTTAAATCCTTAAAAATCCAAGCTTTGGTTTAAAGGTGCAACCTTTCATGCATATACGGCAAGAACATACCAAAGTTGCAACCTTTTATGGACAGGGAAGAATAAAAAGATTAGGAGAGAAATAAAAATGAAAGCTTGAAACAAAAATGTTTCCATGTTATAACACGAATTCCAATCATTCAAGAGCAAAGATTGAAGTTTTTATATCAAAGGGAATTATTAATGGAAAAAGGCCTGAAATTTCATGAAGTTTAGTGCTTATTGATATAAAAAATGCATCTTTGATATCCAAAGTATTAAATAAAACATAGAGCTGGAAACTTATAAAAAAGGGAATGAATTTAGACAATAAAAATGGAAAGTTTTAAGTTCAAAAAGCATTTTTCATCCAAAGTTTCAAGCTTTGTCCTTGGACGAATTTGGTATCTAGGCATAGGAAGCTTAACATAGTAGCATGGACTCAACATGGAAAATAGCAAACAATATTAGAATAGCAGAGTCATGTAGTAAACACATAAATATCAAACTAAACATATCATAAAAATAAGGTTCAATATCCAAGAGCATAAAAGATGGTAGCTTTCTTTCAAATAAGTAAACTTTTCAATCAAAGGTTCCATTTTTATTATCCAACATCCAGAAGATTAAAGATTTAGCCTCAAGATGACATATTTAATGAAAAAGGGTCAAGCTTTATGGCGAAGATTGATATCTCAAGCCCAAAATGAAGTTTCAATACCAAAGATGCATACTTTCATGCAAAACTAGAAGTCTTCTATCCCAAAAGGTAAATCTTGATAATAAAAATCGAAACTTTCGTGTCAAAACAAGGTTTTAAGGACAAAGGGTCGGCTTTCAACACAAAGGCATGGCATCTACGCATAGAAGCTTCAAACAACATGTATTTGGCATGGATAACAAAATGGGTATGGCACTTAAGAAAATATACGTATACACATCATGGAAACACCTAAATATTAAGCTAGTTATGGTGGAAATCAAAACTCAATCTAATAGAGATAAAAGATGAAGTTTTGAATCAATAGACATGCCAACATACCATTCAAACTAAACAAAGTATGGAACTTAACAAAGATTGAGAAAGTTCAAAGATTTTCTCATACAAGATAAAAATTCTACTCTAACCTAATCTAAATGTATATATATGTGAAAGTTCAGAGATTTTACCCCTAGAAGCTTTGATTTAAGTGTAATATCCAGAAAAAATAAATAAATAAAAAGGACTAAAAAGGTGGGGTATTTAAGTAAATCTTTCGTGGGGTTTATTTTAGAATTAATATTACTAAGGGAGTTCTTAGAAAATAAGGTTGAAATCCTAGCTATTTATAAGCTAATTAAGTCAGCATATAATTATAAATATTTTGAGAGAGGTGATTATCCAAAATATTCAAGTAGAGGAAGACTGACAACATACTTGAGGTAAGAATCTAAGAAATCTCATCATTCATCAAACCTAAGTTTTATATGAAATTTAAATATTTTTATTTGGGTATTTTTGGCTAGTAGAGAGACTATCGAAATATCCAATAAGTTTTATGACGTAAACAAAGAAGGGATTAAATTATATTTTTGGTAATTTAGATGCCACACGTGCATTTGGATTGGGATTATAAATGAAAATTATTTCACTACTCAGCTTATTTTTTGCTATTATTCATGGTCTTACTGCACTTTTTGATACTATTCATAGGTCTTACTGTACTATTTCAACTAACTTTTACCTTTATCTATAATACTTTCAATAATAATTTTTAGTTTCAGTAAAATAAGCAGTATCTAAACACACTCGCAATACCTGTACTATCTCAATAATTAATTATTTTTTTCCTATGCCCACTATTTCGTCATGCGTGCAAGTGCAGATAGTTTCCGCTTTAAGAAGTTGTACCAAAGTGTTGGATTTAGTGAATAGTAAAATTCAAATAGTGTAGACTTGAAGTTTGACAAGCTATCAGGATCAACAAAAATGACAACCAAAAAAAAAAAAAAAAAGGAAAAAGAAGGTACACACATATAGAAGAAGATGAGTCTAGATGCTGTCCTTTACAAATTGACTTTTGACCCTATATGGCTATATGTATAATGTATTATATAGGCATTGTTCTTAGAGTATTCGCACTGGGCATGCTAAATGGCATATGTAAGGAAACTTTACCATTTTCACACAAAAAGCAAGCTACATCCGGGCTACTAAAATTCAACTATTGCAAAATTTTTTGCAATAGTGCTATAGTGCAATTCTACCTTTAGAATTGCACTGTAGCACAATTCTAAAAAAAAATATTGGTTTTTTATTCCTTCTGTCTTTTTCTATCTCTTTATTTTCTGTTTTTCAGTCCTTTCTCCTCGTTCGGTCCTCTTTCCCTCACTCCCACTCTATCTCTCTATCTCCCATTCCTTGTTTCTCCCCATCAAACTCCACTCCCACACCCACACCCACACCCACACCTTCCCCCCACCATCGCCTTAATTACATCCCCAATTACATCTTTGTCCCCAACTACATTCGCATCTTCAACACCTTTCTCTGTAACGACGAGCAATCCCCCGACGCCTATCTAACCTCCAAGGAAAAACTCGACATAGCCTGGCAGCTCACCAAGCTTAGCGTCGACATCATCAAGGCCAGCCATGGTTGTGGCTAGGTATTGATCTTGTGTGGGTCGTGGTTATGGAAGACAATGCTGATGGAGGCGTGGAGATTAGCTTCTGATGGGTTTTGATAGGGGTTCTAAATGGATTTTTCTTTTATTTTTTGTGGGTTTCTTTGCATGGTGGTGGTGGGTGTGTTGTTGCTGTGGTGGTGTCTTTGGTTGTGGTGGCAAAGGTGGGTTTCATGGTGGCAGATGAGGGTGATTTTTGCCGTGGGGTGGTGGCATGGCGATGGGTTTCGATTTGGGTATGTTCTTCGTGGTGGTGGTGGTGATAGCAAGTGGTTGGGTGATTTGGGTTTTTGTTTTTGTTTTTATTTGGGTTTTGGGATATATTATTTCATTATGTAGATATATTATTTTAACGAGTAGAATAGGAAAATAAAAGTTGGGGTGTTGGATGTATTGTAAAATGGTATTATATAATTGATAAAGATGCTTTTTGAGATAGTAAAATAGGATAGAGTAGAATTTTCTGATGTGAATGCTCTTAGGGAACTATTAGTGGCAAAAAGTAAAGAAAAAAAAATATATTATGACTATGTGGATTTTTTGGAGTGAGAAATAGTGGACTATTTGTTAGGCGACAAAATTTATATAAATATAAATATATATATATATATATATATATATATATATGTTGGGAAATTTAGACCTCGGTTGATAGAATTAACAAGTTTTAAACTCAAGTTGTTAATTAGATTTATTATGAATCAAACTTGTTAAAACAAACAAACATCAATATCATGTCAAAATCATGCAGCGGAAAAAAAATAAATAAGACAAGATATGATGACTCAGGAAAACCAATGAAACCAACCAGTTTCACAGTAAAAAACCTGGGGGGAAACCTTCCCGAAAAGCAATCCACTATAGAAAAGAGAAGTTTCAGATCTAGTACAAAACCTTTGTCCCTAGACTCTACAATCCCCGTAGATGAACTCACAGCAGAAACCTTCTACCGCTTCAGAACCTCTGAACTCTTCAATATATGAACGCCACCCTTTTTGTTGCACGGATCCCAATACGTGACTAACTCCTTTGCACGAATCCTAGTACGTGACTCACTCACCAACTTAAGGAAGAAGAATGTTGGCTGCAACGTTCTTCACTTCATCAACAATGAAGATCAAGAAGCACTTGGTTACAAAACCCTAAGGCGCAAAGACGCAGTAGCTTCTTTCAGAGAGAATAAGGCATCTATCACCTTTTGCATATGTTCTCCTTGTATTCTCTCATGTGACGGCCTTTAAAATAAGGCTTATATAAGTCTAGGGTTGTGAGAAAAGAAACCCTACTCAAATACATAAGCCTGACCCAAAAATTAAAAAGCTGAAAATTCTGATTTCTCGTAACCTCGATCGATTGAGAGGTGTCGAGAAGGTGTCGAGGGGACAGAAACTTTCTCGATCGATCGACCAGCTATCGAGAAACTATCGAGATTGCGATAAGAATCAGCTGAAGATCTCGACAGATAGCCAGGTGTCGAGGTAGCTATCGAGAGGTGTCGAGCTTTATAAATTTTGCACTTCAACTTGCTTTCTCTTGGACAAACTTGATGACTTCAACACTTGATCTTGAAACATTGTTTCTTGAAGTATTAAAAACACCTAGAACTACCCAATTACAAGCAAAGTGCGTTTTGTCAAAGGATTAGCCAATTTACATAACTAAGTGACATATGTTCTTAAACAAGTTAAAACATATATGTCCTAACAATATATATATAAATTAATAATGGTTCTGAAATATAGGATAAGTTTCCTATGATGTTATTTTTGTCCTTTGTGAGGAGAGTTAATAATGGGAAATTATTGGATATTTTTAGCATTTTCTCTTCTAGCCAGGTATTGTTATAAGTTTTTTTTTTTTTTTTTAGTTATTTTATTATTGAGTAAATGGTACCAATAAAATTGTTTTAGGTGATATTTAAGGATTTAAGAGGAAGTGTTAGGGAGAAGTTCTTTTGTGGTGAGCTAATTGAGGTTAGTAACCTTATCCTAATTGGTTTTATTTTACTTGTACTACTATATTTTAACCACTGAAAATTGTTTATAATTGTTACAATTTTATTTCAATTGTATTTTTGAATTAAAGTAAAGAATAAAGAATTATTACAAATATATTTGATTACTGAATATATGATTTTATATATGTATTTGGATGAGATATATTTTTGTTTGAACTCTTATTTGATATATATGATTTTGGACAATATGGCTATGTTTTGACTTTGTTACCTAGCCAATGAGGGTTATTCATTGGTACCGAAACTAGTTCTATCTGGGGCATCATGAGCCTATCATGTTTCTAGACCCAACTAGTGGAGGATATACATTAGCACGAAACTAGTTTCTTCTGAATCTAGTGCTTAGTTATGGGGATATAGCATGACCATAGTCATAAATATAAAAGATTGTTGAGAATGTGAATGTGTTTGAATTTTTGAATTATTTTAAGACTATGAAACTTCTTTAGTTTATTTTTGAAAACCCATAGTATATTATAACTTTTGTCATATGTGAAAAATTTTGATCTCATAAATCTATATTATTTGGTCAATCTAAGATGTTGTAGAAGCCTAAAGAAAGCACACACTATACTCTCTTTGATGAAATAGAAGCTAATAGTTAATTTTCTGGTAGTAAACCTCAAAACTGCGAGAGGTTTCCCTAAATCCACATGGAGATAAACTGAGACCTACCAAAGAAAAATTTGACAAAAGTTTGTATTTATTGATAATAATCTAATCTACCTCTGATGACGACAAAATATATAAATATTAATATAAACATTTGAAACCCTATTTCACGCTAATTATGCAATTAGGTGACAAAATAATGAATTTTACAAAAAATGGCAAAATTGAGTTAATAGCAAAATCATAAACTATTGACCTTAAGGGCCATCCTAAAACAAGTTAAACCTTATTTTGACTTTTAAGTAAAAAGTTATTAATGAAACAAAAATTACTATAAACGGTAAGATCATAATTTTTTGGGCCTAAATGAAGGAATTTGTCATTTTCAGAGGGTGCCTTGTGGCAAAGTGTCGACTATTTCTTAGAAAGCTTTCGCTTCAGTTTGCCAAATTTCATGCAATTCTGACTCCGAGGCCTATGATTTTTACTAGTGCCTTTTTGCCTTGTGCAATGATTTTAGGCACACGTAAGAGTCTAGGAAGGCCATGACAGTCTGTTCTATATCAACCTATATGTTTTTTTTTTTTTTTTTTTTTTTTTTTTTTTTTTAAATAGTTTGGTAGATGGTTACTTATTGAGTTGTCAACTCACCCCCCCCCCCCCGTCCCCCCCACCCCCGCGTCCTCTTTCCCCTTTCAAATTTTGATTAAGAAGAGTAGCATGTGTTTGGGCTTTCGATGGGATGTGCATATGAGTGAAGTTTAGGAATCATTGGAATAAAATTTGGACTTTTATGTTTAAAATTATCTTTTGTTTAGACTTTTAGTCTTAAAAGATTTAGTCTATTTTTCTTTGTGATGTTGGAAGATTATTATTATAGATGGACTTTTGTACTTAATTGGATTTGACCTAATATGTCAATTGTTGAGGTTTATTTATGCTCTTTGAAGGCCTTGCATGCTTGTAAGGTGGAAACCTTGTAAGTATGCGGCTATTGTTATGTGCTTAAACCTCTTGGTTGGTTTTGGGGCATGACAATATTTATGGTATCAGAGCACCATGTTGGATCCTTAGGCATTGATTTATGAAATAAAATGGTGAGAGGGGTAGAAATTAGGCATTTAGGGATATGTTGTATGATATATATACAAGATGAGTTTCTGGTCTTTTTTAAATTATTTTTTTATAATTAAATTAGAAATTTGATAACATGCTAGTGTGTCATGTGCATAATGGATAGAGGTTAGGATGCTACCTTGCAACAAAAATGCGGGGAACACTCCTAAGAACTCTGGCAATGGTAGGAATCAAAAAAATGGGAATCGAGAACCTAGGCATAACCGAGGCTAGCTAGTAGAGATGATTCAGATGATGCAGACCTTGTGGTCCAACAATAGGACATTACTGGAGATAACCTCACTAGGATGATGGAGCAACACCGAGTTCATCATGGTGGAATGATTGAATTCAAGAGGTTGTCTCCTCCAGCTTTTAAGGGGACTACTAAGCCTATAAGCAGAAAAATGGATCATTGATATGGAGAAAGTATTTAGAGTTCTTGAATGCTCTGAGGGTGAGGAAGTGGGTAATGTCACCTATATGTTGCGTGGAGATACTTATGACTGATGGTGGCTGGAAAAAGTTAAACATAGCCAAGAGACTGAGCTTTGGACTTAGGAGCTGTTTAAGTTTGTATTCTATGAGAAATATTTTCCTAAGAGCATCCGTTTTCAAAAGAAAAAAGAGTTTATCAAGCTAACATAAGGTAATATAATAGTTGCTCAGTATGAAGCCAAAGTTTCCAGGTTAGCCAAATTTGCTCCTACAATGGTGGTGGATGAAGAAAGTAAGGCTCAAAAGTTTGAGAATGGATTAAGGTCCCGAATCAAGCAAAGGGTTGTGCCTTTGAGTTGACTACCTTTAGGGTAGTTGAGTAAGGCTTTATTGGTGGAGATGAGGCTTAATAAGACTCAAGCAGAGAGAGATAACAACCTAGACAAGGTGAGCAAAGCTCTAGCTTTCAAGCCAAGAAACAAGGAGCACAATGTGCTGATAGCAAGGCACTGCCGAAATGCTCTCGATGTGGTAGATCTTATGCAGAAAATGATTGCACAGGATTGCTGAGTGTTCCTAATGGAAAGAGGTTTAGACCATTTCAAAACCAACAACAGGACAGAATTAGGAAGCAAGCCAAAAGCCCAAGATCCAAGGATGGGTTTATGCACTCACACAATAGGATACTAAGACTTCTAACGCTATGGCAATAGGTATTATTCCAATGTCCATAACTTATGCTTATGCATTGTTTGATCCTAGTGTCACTCACTCCTTCATATCTACTAATTTTTGCAAAGAAACATAATTTAAAATTTGAACTTATGGAGTTTGAATTATGTGTGTAGTGCTTACTGATAGTGTTTGCAAGTCTTGTATTGTCAAAATAGCAAATAATGAGTTATTAGTAAATCTAACATTGTTGGAAATGCGGGATTTTGACATAATCTTGGGGATGGATTGGTTGGCTGCCTAATGTGCCATAGTTGATTGTCACAAGAAGAAGGTAATTTTCCAAGTACCTGGTGAGATTGAGTTTTGTTTTCTGGGAGGTAAGGCATATACTTCTCATTGGGTGATTTCAGCTTTACAAGCTACAAATATGTTGAAGAAAGGGTGTAACGGATATTTGGTCACCATGCAAGAGCTACTTGATAAAGGCTTCATCAAGCTTAGTGTTTCCCCTTGGGGTGCCCCTGTCATGCCCCAAACCTAAAAGGGTCCAAAGCATGAGAAAAGAAATATTAGGAGAGATACTGCAAGAGATTTTTCTTTTCTTTTCCACAAGATAAGAATATATAACCATACTAAAATCTACACATTACAAGTTGGAGCTCTATAACACATTTACGGACAATAACTAAAAATCATATGCCTCCACATAATAAATGAATATATTACAAAACTCCAATTGGATTACAAAAAGTCAGAATCTTACCAAAAATAAGTAACCTTAACATCGATTCTAGGCCTACCACGCCCAAGGCTAACAAACCTCAAGCGACCCACCTCCAATAGAATTAATTAAGTTCTCGTTGAACATATCAAGATTGAGTCACCAACCATTTACAACAAAAGTCTCCAAATTTAACATAGTACTCTAATCATCACCAAATAAGTAAACTCCATACCCAAGGTATAGTTAATTGATCTGAAAAACTGTTAGAGGGTGGGATGAGATAAAGTCTAGTATGTAGCATAATTAATGAGGGTGAGACAAATGCAAGTTTCATTTTCAATAATAATAATGTGTCAAAAATGATTGAGCAATCTCCATCTTCATGTTGTTCCACTAAAACATTTCCTTCAAATCCCTATACATCTTGGTACCTCCTGGGTGTATTGTGTAACCCATGTTATGAGCTTCTTTTAGAATTTTTGCCTTAAAAGTTTGGATCATTTGGTACACAAAGACAATTACCAAATCTCAAGGATCCATCCTCATGAATGCAAAAATCATATTGAGAGTCTAGATTTATCAAATCTCTTATCTTCTGCAATTGTGGATTTTTACTTTGTGCAACCTTTATCCTTTCAATCAAGGTAGGCTAAACTTTGAGGTTTGCTAGTTTTGTTTTTGTTTCATGAAACCATACTTCTATCCTCATCTTCCTTAAATCTTCCAAGATGTTTTTTTGTGTCAACAATGCTGCCAAATTTTCTAGGATGGTAACTAATAGTCATGTCATAGTTCTTTAATAGATCCAACCATCTTCTTTATCTCATATTCAATTATTTTTAGTAAAGAGATACTTGAGGCTCTTGTGGTTAGTGAATATCACACACTGTTCTCCATACAAATAATGCCTCCAAATTTTTAGAGCAAAAATCACCTGCTAACTCCAAGTCTCGTGTGTAATAATTTTACTCATAAGTGAGAAAATCCCTCAACAAACCTCCTATAATATCCAGCCAGTCCCAAAAAGCTACAAATCTTTGTCACACTGTTCAGTCTGTTCTATTCTACTACTAGCTCCACTCTGTTAGGGTCAACAGAAATAACATCTTTAGATATAACATGCCCAAGGAATGCAACACTTTCTAACCAAAATTCACATTTGTTTAGCTTTGCATACGACTTCTTCTCTTGCAATAGTTGCAGTACAAGCCTCAAATGATTCTCATGCTCCTCCACACACTTGGATTATATCAAGATATCAACAATAAAACCATAACAAATTTATCTAAGAAGGCTTTAAACACCCTATTCATCAAATTCGGAAAGGTTATTGATGCATTGGTTAAGCCAAAAAGCATCACCAAAAATTCATAATGGCCATATCTTGTACGAAAGGTTATCTTGGGCACATCAGCAGTTTTAATCTTCAATTGATGGTAACACAAGTGAAGATCAATCTTTGAGAAAACTTGTGCTTCTTGAAGTTGGTAAAATAAATCGTCTATCCTTGGTAAAGGGTACGTATTTTGCACTATCACCTTATTCAGCTCCTTATAATCAATGCAAAGTCATATGCTCCCTTCCTTTTTGGTGTTGTAACGTCCCAACTTTTTGAAAAAAAAGGGGGGGGGGGGGTGGGCATGGCTAGATTTTTTTATTTAAGTCCCATGTGCTCCCACCTACCCCACCCTTCCCTACCACCTACCCCACCCTTCCCTACCACTCATTTTCACATTATCTCTTTATTTCTTAGACTGGCCATTCCTTTTCTTCCTCATTTGGTTTCTTTTCTTTTTTCTTTTTCTTTTTCTTTTTTTTTTTCCTCACAAACACACAAACACTCCCTCACAGTCTCCCATTGGCACACTCCACACCACAATCTCCACCACCATTTTTTTGGCAAGATCACTAGAAAATCCTTAAGAACCTCTAAGCATCTTCACAACTTTTTTTGAGGTAAAAGTTTCTAATTTTTTTAGTAGGATTTTATACTTTTGCTTGAGGTTATTTTTATCTAAGCTTTGATAATGATACTCATATGATTTATGAGTTTTGGAAGTGAGATTCATGTGTTAACATGTATGGGTTTTGTATTGGTAATTATTTGATGAGTGATTTTAAAGTTTTTACAATGGTGGTTATCTAAGTGGTGAAGATTTGGGAATTTTGGCTTTTAAATGTGAGATAAATGGTGAATGTGATTTTTATTGATTATTTGGAGCTAGTCAAAGATTTAGATTGTTTGTTTTGGAGGATATTATGATTTTTGGTATCATGGGTCTCTTGTTGATGTAGTGCAAATATTGTGGGAAGTACTTATAAATGTTTGAGGTTTTGATGTTAGAGATAATACTTTCAATGATTCATGAGTATTATGGGAGTCTATGCATTTTAATTTAATTGGTTGAGAAAATTTGGAAGTAAAAAATATTATTTGTGAGGCTAAATACTAAGCTTGCCTAATTAAGTGCTTATTTGACAATTCCTAATTTGTAGCTAGATACAATTTCAAGGTTTATGCTTATTGTGATAGGTTTGCTTGATATTGTTTAGAATCTAACTAATCTCCATTGGAGCATGGAGAATTAGGCTTTTCGCAAGTTGAAAGGTAAATAGCTTTTTAATGGGATTTTTGAAAAATAACAATGTTGCATAAACGTTGTTTTTGGGTTAGACATGTTTTTGGAAACGACTTATGAAAACTATATTTTTCTAAAAACTATTATGTCCTAACCTTAAATGTATATGACTATTTATGAAAAGTGCATCATATTTGGTATTGCATATGGGGAAATGCATGAATTGTTGACATGAAAAATATGAGCATCTTTGATTTAATCTTTGATAATAAACTCATGGATTTTATGGCATATTGAAAAATTTAAAGGTGCTATTTATCTTGTCCTGTATTATTTGGGAAATTGATAGAAAATCTTTTTAGACAAAGAATGAATTTGAAAACCTTACAAACTTTGTAGAAGTTTTGCTTATTTAAGGTTTTCCTAAAATTATCTGAATATAAACTATTTATTTCAAAGTACATATAACCTGTGATGTTTATGTGGTTTTAACCCTATGCCATGTGTGATTTTCCAGTGATCACCCAATTTGGTTTCCACAGTCTTTGGGACAACAAAATCAAATCCAAATCAGTGCCTTTTCACTTTGGATTACTCATTCTTTCTTACTGCCCATAGGGGGAAGATGTTCTTTGATTGTAAATGGGTGAGGCTGCTGCCCATAAGGCAAAAAGACTACATGCAAAAGAGATCCTATTTGACGTGTTCTTCCTGCTGCCCATGGGGAGAGAGTCAAAACCTTGAGGGTATGGGTAAGAGTGCTGTCCATGAGGCTAAGAGACTACATACCAAAGAGGACAATATCATGCCAGTTGTAAATGGGTGAATCCCCTGACCAGTCTATATGGTAGTGTGGTATATTTGTGATAAATTACCTTATGTTAGATTTTATAGCTTTGGAATTATAATGTTAGTGCTCACAAATTATTGTATGTAGTTTCAAGGTATTTACTTTGAGAAACTTTGTGTTTCATTATTCAATTATTTTTGACACATTATTATTATTGAAAATGAAACTTGCATTTGTCTCACCCTCTTTAATTATGCTACTCACTAGACTTTATCTTATCCCACCCTTTAACAATTTTTCAGATCAATTAACTATACCTTGGGTATGGAGTTTACTTATTTGGTGATGATTAGAGTGCTATGTTAAATTTGGAGACTTTTGTTGTAGATGGTTGGTGACTCAATCTAAATATGTTCAACGAGACCTTAATTAATTCTATTGGAGGTGGGTTGCTTGAGGTTTGGTAGCCTTGGGCATGGTAGGCCTAGAATCGATGTTAAGGTTACTCATTTTTGGTAAGATTCTGACTTTTTATAATCCAATTGGAGTTTTGTAATATATTCATGTATTATGTGGAGGCATATGATTTTTAGTTATTGTCCGTAAATGTTTTATAGAGCTCCAACTTGTAATGTGCAGATTTTAGTATGGTTGTATATTCTTATCTTGTGGAAAAGAAAAGAAAAATCTCTTGTAGTATCTCTCCTAATATTTCTTTTCTCATGCTTTGGACCCTTTTGGGTTTGGGGCATGACAAGTGCACCCCAAGGGGAAACACTAAGCCTGATGAAGCCTTTGTCAAGTAGCTCTAGCAACTATACTTTTACTTCCCTTAACTCAGCAATTGTTATTTGGTATAGGGCCGTAGAAATTGGGCCAGAACCTGTTAATAAGTCAATAGAAAACTCTATCTCCCTATTTGGTGTCAACCTTGGCAAGTCTTCTAGAAATACATCTAGAAACTCTCTCACTATAGGAATGTCCTCAAGCTTCAACTCACCTTGTTGTGTGTCTCTCATGGTGACCAAATATCCTTTACACACTTTCTTCAACATATTTGTAGCTTGTAAAGCTGAAATCACCCAATGAGAAGTATATGCCTTACCTCCCAGAAAACAAAACTCAATCTCACCAGGTACTTGGAAAATTACCTTCTTCCTGTGGCAATCAACTATGGCATATTAGGCAGCCAACCAATCCATCCCAAAGATTATGTCAAAATCCTGCATTTCCAACAATGTTAGATTTGCTAATAACTCTCTATTTTTCTATTTTGACAATACAAGACTTGCAAACACTATTAGTAAGCACTATCCTCATAATTCAAACTCCATAAGTTCAAATTTTAAATTATGTTTCTGCAAAAATTAGTAGAGACGAAGGAGTGAGTGACACTAGGATCAAACAATGCACAAGCATAAGTTATGGACATTGGAATAATACCTATTGCCATAGCATTAGAAGTATTAATATCCTATTGTGTGAGTGCATAAACCCATCCTTGGATTTTGGGCTTTTGGCTTGCTTCCTAATTTTGTCTTGTTGTTGGTTTTGAAATGGTCTAAACCTCCTTCCATTAGGAACACTCAGCAATCCTGTGCAATCATTGTCTGCATAAGACCTGCCACATCGAGAGTATTTCGGCAATGCCTTGCTATTAGCACATTGTGTTCCTTGTTTCTTGGCTTGAAAGCTAGAGCTTTGCTCACCTTGTGTAGTTTGTTATCTCTCTCTGCTTGAGTCTTATTAAGCCTCATCTCCACCAATAAAGCCTTACTCACCACTGCCCTAAAGGTAGTCAACTCAAAGGCACAACCCTTTGCTTGATTTGGGACCTTAATCCATCCTCAAACCTTCGAGCCTTACTTTCTTCATCCACCACCATTGTAGGAGCAAATTTGGCTAACCTAGAAAATTTGGCTTCATATTGAGCAACTATTATATTACCTTATGTTAGCTTGATAAAATCTTTTTTCTTTTGAAAACGGATGCTCTTAGGAAAATATTTCTCATAGAATACAGACTTAAACAGCTCCTATGTCCAAAGCTCAATCTCTTGGCCATGTTTAACTTTTTCCAGCTGCCATCAGTGATAAGTATCTCCACGCAACATATAGGTGACATTACCCACTTTCTCACCCTCAAAGCATTCAAGAACTCTAAATACTTTCTCCATATCAATGATCCATTTTTCAGCTTATAGGCTTAGTAGTCCCCTCAAAAGCTAGAGGAGACAACCTCTTGAATTCAATCATCCTGATGACCTCGGTGTTGCTCCATCATCCTATTTAGGTTATCTTCAGTAATGGCCTATTGTTGAACCACTCCAACCAAGGTCTGCATCATCTAAATCATCTCTGCTGGCTAGCCTCGGTTATGCCTAGGTTCTCGATTCCCATTTTTTTGATTCCTACCATTGCCAGAGTTCTTAGGAGTGTTCCCCGCATTTTTGTTGCGAGGTGGCATCCTAACCTCTATCCATTATGCACATGACACACTAGCATGTTATCAAATTTCTAATTTAGTTATAAAAAAAAATAATAAAAAAAAGACCAGAAACTCATCTTGTATATATATCATACAAAATATCCCTAAATGCCTAATTTCTACCCCTCTCACCATTTTATTTCATAAATCAATGCCTAAGGATCCAACATGGAGCTCTGATACCATAAATATTGTCTTGCCCTAAAACCAACCAAGAGGTTTATGCACATAACAATAGCTGCATACTTACAAGGTTTCCACCTTATAGGCATGCAAGGCCTTCAAAGAGCATAAATAAACCTCAACAATTGACATATTAGATCAAATCCAATTAAGTACAAAAGTCCAACTATAATAATAATCTTCCAACATCACAAAGAAAAATAGACTAAATCTTTTAAGACTAAAAGTCTAAACAAAAGATAATTTTAAACATAAAAGTCCAAATTTTATTCCAATGATTTCTAAACTTCACTCATATGCACATCCCAACGAGAGCCCAAACACATGCTACTTTTCTTAATCAGAATTTGAAAGTGGAAAGAGGGAGGGGGGGGGGGGGGGAGTGAGTTGACAACTCAATAAGTAACCAACTACCAAACTATTTAAAAAAAGCATATAGATTGATATAGAACAGACTGTCATGGCCATCCTGGACTCTTACGCGTGCCTAAAATCATTGTGCAAGGCAAAAAGGCACTAGTAAAAATCATGGGCCTTGGAGTCGAAATTACATGAAATTTGGCAAGCTGAAGCGAAACGGTTTTCTAAGAAATAGTCGACACTTTGCCACAAGGTACCCCCTGAAAATGACAAATTCCTTCATTTAGGCCCAAAAATTATGATCTTACCGTTTATAGTAATTTTTGTTTCATTAATAACTTTTTACTCAAAAGTCAGAATAAGGTTTAACTTGTTTTAGGATGACCTTTATGGTCAATAGTTTATGATTTTGCTATCAACTCAATTTTTCCATTTTTTGTAAAATTCATTATTTTGTCACCTAATTGCATAATTAGCGTGAAATAGGGTTTCAGATGTTTATATTAGTATTTATATATTTTGTAGTCATCAGAGGCAGATTAGATTATTATCAATAAACACAAAATTTTGTCAAATTTTTCTTTGGTAGATTTCAGTTTATCTCCACGTGGATTTAGGGAAACCCCTCGCAATTTCGATGCTTACTACCAGAAACTAAACTATTAGTTTTTGTTTTTATCAAAGAAAGTATAGTGTGTGCTTTCTTCAGGCTTCTACAACATCTTAGATTGACCAAATAATATAGATTTATGAGATCAAAATTTTTCACATATGACAAAAGTTATATTATACTATGGGTTTTCAAAAATAAACTAAGAAGAAACTAGTTCTGTGCTAATGTATATCCTCCATTAGTTGGGTCTAGAAACATGATAGGCTCGTTTAGGGTTTAGGGTTCAGGGTTTTAGGGGTTTAGGGTTTAGGGTTTAAGGGTTAAGGGTTTAGGGTTTAGGGTTAAGGGTTAAGGTTTAGGGTTTGGGGTTTGGGGTTTGGGTTTTAGGGTTTAGTGTTTAGGGTTTAGGGTTTGGACCCTTTTGGGTTTGGGGCATGACAGGTGCACCCCAAGGGGAAACACTAAGCCTGATGAAGCCTTTGTCAAGTAGCTCTTGCAACTATACTTTTACTTCCCTTAACTCAGCAATTGTTATTTGGTATAGAGCCTTAGAAATTGGGCTAGAACCTGGTAATAAGTCAATAGAAAACTCTATCTCCCTATTTGGTGTCAACCTTGGCAATTCTTCTAGAAATACATCTAGAAACTCTCTCACTATAGGAATGTCCTCAAGCTTCAACTCACCTTGTTGTGTGTCTCTCATGGTGACCAAATATCCTTTACACCCTTTCTTCAACATATTTGTAGCTTGTAAAGCTGAAATCACCCAATTAGAAGTATATGCCTTACCTCCCAGAAATCAAAACTCAATCTCACCAGGTACTTGGAAAATTACCTTCTTATGGCATATTAGGCAGCCAGCCAATCCATCCCAAAGATTATGCAGACCTTAGAAAACGGAAATTAGAACTCTAAGTGGGTGATCATGTGTTCTTGAAGATTTCACCTACTAAAGGAGTTACGAGGTTTGGTTTTCGAGGTAAGTTGAGACCTCATTTTTTATGACCTTTTGATGTCTTGGAAAGGATGGGTAAAGTTGCTTATAGACTTGCTTTAGCAGGGCTACATAATGTTTTCCATGTCTCAATGATGAGGAAATATGTTTGAGACCCTTGTCATGTAGTGGATCGTGAGCCTCTAGATTTGAGAGATGGTTTAACTTATGAAGAACAACTAGTTAAAATTATGGACAAGAAGGGGCAAGAGCTGAAGTGTTGGACCATACATTACGTCAAGGTTCAATGGAGGAATTAATCTATGAGAGAGGCTAGATGGAGTTAGAAGATTAAATGAAGGAGAAATACCCATATCTCTTTGAGGACTCAAGTATGTTAAGTTTAGAGGACTAAACTTTTTTAAAAGGGGGGGGGGGGGGGGAATGTAATACCCAAAATAATGAAAAAAATAAAGGGCTTAAAAGGTGGAATATTTAAGTAAATCTTTTGTGGGGTCAATTTTAGAATTAACATTATTAAGAGAGTTCTTAGAAAATAAAGTTGTAACCTTGGCTATTTATAAGCTAATTAAGTCAGCGTATAATTAGAGATATTTTGAGAGAGGAAATTACACGAAATATTCAAATAAAGAAAGACTAGCGGCATACTTGAGTCAAAAGTCTAAGAAATCTCATCATTCGTCAAATCTAAGTTTTATATGAAACTAGCCACGAACCCATGCATTGCAGGTGATAATTATTTTTATGATGGTTTTATTTTTATTTTTACAATTTAAACTAACTTAATAAAGAGTAATGTATTTCGTAATCATATTTATATTTATTATAGGTACAATTATAAATGTAATATACAAACGATCATAAATCATAAATATAAATTTTATTGTACAAAAATGAAAATAATACAATTTTCTTAGAATTTCAAAAGGCAAGTTAACGAAAATATTCATTTTTTAATAAAAGTTATTTATAACATTTTGTAAATCATTAAAAAGAATATAAATTTGAAAATTATTCTTTTTGTTTTGAACAAACTTTCTCAAAACTTATTTTTTCTACCTACAATTCAAAATACCAAAAAATGTAAGTAAAAAAAATAATAAAAATTAACGATGATTAATTGGACTAATTAGGAAAACAATTTGCTGTTAATAATCTATTAAAGTTATTTTCTTTATAGAAATTGTAATTTTGTCCACACAAATATATTATCAAATAAACAATTATTAGTAAAATCTAAGAATTTAATTTCTATATATGCATTGTTATAAAATAATAATAATAATAATAAATAAAAAATTGCAAAGATAAAATTTGATACCCAACCTATTATTTTCATTTGGCTAATTTTTGTTTTTCTCTAAATAAATCGCATTGTAGAGTACATCTAATACAACTGTTAAGAGTACTTTGTCCACCGCAAATGATTAAAAAATAAACAAAAATTAGTAAAGTCTCATAGTTTAACATCTAAATTGAGCACTATAAAAAAAATCATGCTATGTAATATAATAAATACCAAATTACAATAAATACCAAATTATCCAAATTATGTTATGTAATAGAATAATATTATATTTTTATATGCTATATTTAATTTTTTATAACACAATAGGATAACATTTAATAATCAAAGAGAACCAAAATAATAATAATAATGACAATTTAAAAAACAAAACAAAATTGCATTAATGCAAAGTAGAGTTTTAAAGAATATAAAAAATTGTCAACCTAAAGCAGAGATACAAGAAAAATAAGAAATCCACAGAGAGAGAGAGAGAGAGAGAGAGAGAGAGAGAGAGAGAGAGAGAGAGAGAGAGAGAGAGAGAGAGAGAGAGAGAGAGAGAGAGAGCCTTTTTATTGTAAGGGAAAACTATTCATAGAATGGAAGAGATAGTGACAAATTTATAGTATGAAGATATGAATAAGAAGAGACAAAATTTGTAAAAATTTGTAATTACATTTGGATTGTCACTTGAGCCTAAAAAGTTCTTATTTCACAATTTGAATAAATTTTGATTTCCATGGTATATTTGAAAATAAGAATTAAAATATTTAAAGGTCTCTCATTTTTTGTTTACTTTACAACACTTACAATACATTTTGTCAAATTTTTAACCACAATATTTGTTGAAACATATATACAATTTCATAAAGGCAATAGATCGCAAAAGTAATACATATAAAATTTCATAAACTTAGAAGAGTGGAAGTTATCCTTTGCATCAACATAGGTTGAACATTTCTTTTATGAACACTTCATGGCAAATCTACTATTGCATCGACCACCCTCAAGTATATAGACATCAGTCCATTCCTTCCACCATTAATGGCAATCTACTTCTCCATATACATGTAGGATTCACTACTTCATACTGTTAAGGTCATATTTTCTATGTAATTAGCTAATTCTTTGACAAAATACATGAGGAACTATATATATCCTAGAAATAAACGTCACACAGGTTCACTATCTGTGTTGTAACTTATAGCGACAAGGTAGGAAATGGAATGGTTAGGTTGAAAAGAGATAAGGAGAGATAGTAGTGTGATGTGGCACAGGAGGCCAACCAAATCAATGGTTAAGGAACAAATGAATGGTACCAAATGCATCAACGATTTTGTCCAATCAATATTTAATTATAATGTAAAAGAGAGAGAAAATATAAAGAAAAGAGAGTTAAAAAAAAATGATGTGACCACTAATATGGCTTAACTAAAGCATAACAATAATAAATACTGCACTTCAGTTTTTAGATATATATAAATATAGATTTGTAACTTCCGTACGTACATAAAACAACATAAAAGAGCGAAAAGAGATAATGGATAATGCTAGGTTTTTTTATTTATTTATTTATTTTTTTTTGGGATAATAACTGATAATGCTAGGTTATCAGTTATCAACAACAAATACACCCTTATTCAATACCAAAGTATCACATAAACATATTAATTGATTACTATCCACAAAAATTAAAAATGATATTTTATTCTTATTTTCAAAAAGTGGATAAAAGAAAGAGTTTTAAAATTAAGGTAGAAGTGAAAGGGTTTTTTTTTTTTTTTTTCCTTGTAGAAAAGAGAGAAATAGTTGATAAGAACAAATAAGTTGTTGTTTTTATCTAAAAAATTCATGTAATTTGGTGCAACCATTACTTCAAAACCCAATTTTTATTATGTAGTATATGATATGATATGATATTATATGGAGGAGTGGACGCGGCCAATTGATACTCCTTTGTGTGTTTGAAGTTCTATTAATTGTGTGAACTTTATCCATGCCATATTAGTATGGGTTAGTTTTTAATAAATTACTACAACTTAGGTGAAAACACTGTTTTAGTCCCTACATTTTGGGGGTACAATCAATTTAGTTCTATATTTTAGGGACCAAAATAGTGTTTTCACCGACAACTTATTTATGTCTTTAGAAGCAATGATTTGTTTTTTCCTTTTTAAAATTTTTCTATAGATATAAAAGAGGTTATTGATGTTCATTTTTTTTAGCTAAATTTCATCACACTCCTGCCAATTTTGGTGATTAGGAAATCATAAATTGCACTGAAAAACATACAAACATGAATGGGGATAAATGAAATTTTTTGACAATAAAAAGCAAAAAAAAAAAAAAAAAAAAAAAAAAGTCTTACACCACCAAATTTTTGGGATGCTACCCTAAAATTAAACCATTACACATTTCTCATTTATCTAAGCTTCCCTAATTTTAAGGTTTTTTTTTTTTTTTTTTTTATTTATTTTTTATTTATTTTTTTTTTAAGAAAAACTTGAATCAACAAACTTCCCAAATTTTTAGCATTTGGAAAAGTTCAAATTGGATGAACAAATGCTATTTAAGTAGTTTATTTCCCTCGAATTTTAACTAATCCTGCAAAATGACAACAAAACACAAAAGGAAGACCAAAGCTAGTGTGATCCTTATTATAGAAGTTTTTTGCGTATATATATAGATAAATAGCATGTGGAACAGTTCTAAGAGGATGAACAGATGTAGATTTAAACTCTACACCCCAAACCAGTTACTCATGGCGCCACCTTGTGGTAACAGGAGGTGGTGGTCAAGGGCAATAAAGATGACCTTGTGCTTGTGCTTTCTCATACCAATGGCAGCTGGAATTAGAAACGCTAATACCAGCTTTGATCAGGAACAAAAACTCGATGTTCAACAGAAGTTGAAATTCCTCAACAAGCTTGCTCTTAAATCCATCAAGGTTATTAATTGCTTCATATAACATGCTTCTTAATTTTATATATTCCCACATATTTTCTCTTCTCTTTAGTTCTATCCTTTTTACATTACAATAATTGACTTTTTGCTAGTCCCATGTACTACTTTTATGATCTCAACATGCCCAATAGTAGTGTAATTTTATTACGACATTGAGAAGCCGGACTGATATCTATCTATGTGTGATGAGAAAATGCATTTGATATAGAGCCCGGATGGAGATATAATTGATTGTGTACATATCAACAAACAGCCAGCTTTTGATCATCCTTTCTTAAAAAATTATACAATTCAGGTGATTAGTTTAATATATTAACTAATTTCATTTGGTATCATTAATAATTTGATATAACTATATATTGTATGTATGGTATGATGTTGGCGTTGGCATATGTCATAGATGAGACCAAGTTTTCACCCAGAAGGGCTTTCATTTTATGAGAGCAAGGACGTCTCTTCAAAGTCCGAGTCCAAAATTACTCAGCTATGGCACTTGAATGGAAGGTGCCCAGAAGGAACCATTCCCATCAAAAGAACTAAAGAAGAAGATTTATTAAGGGCAAGCTCTGTAGCGACTTATGGAAGGAAAAAACACCTTCGGTTTAACACTGACGTCACCGTTAAAGGTGATGGCCGTGAGGTACAACTTAATTTTTTGACCAATAACAGCTTGGAGCTCAAGTTGAGACTCACAACCTTTCTTTTATGGTTGAGTTTCTAGCATGCATTAGTTTATGTGGAAGGAGATAAGTATTATGGAGCTAAGGCAACCATAAACGCATGGAAACCCCAAATCCAGGAACATGATGAGTTCAGCTCGTCTCAAATCTTGATCCTAGGTGATGTTTCTGGTGTAGGTGTTAATACCATTGAAGCTGGCTGGCAGGTATATGTATTATTTAATTTCAACATCACTTTTTCTTTTAGACATGAGAAACATTAAATTACTAATAATTTTCATTTTCACAAAATAATTTTTTGAAACAGGTCAACTATGAACTATATGGAGATACCAACACTAGACTCTTCATTTTCTGGAGTAATGTATGTGTTAATTTTTATATTTGATTTCCCCGCCAGCACTTATTGTTTCTTTTTGTTGGTTTTTGAAAAGAGTCTTTTATCATGCCTGTAGACTAATGCAAATCAAACCACCGGTTGCTACAATCTGTTGTGCTCTGGCTTTGTTCAAACCAACAACCAAATTGGGCTGGGTGGAACCCTTGTGCCTCTTTCCGACTATGCTGGTTCCCAATATGAACTCAACTTCCTTGTCTGGAAGGTAGCACAATATTTCAATTTTATTATTTTATTAAATACTTCTAATTTTTGGATACACATATATGATCATATCATATGTAACTTTGTTTTATCAAAAAACATTCATCGTAAAAAATGTTACAGATATGGCTTAAGGCCCAAGCTAGACTATACTATATTAATTCTTCTAGTTTTAGTTGTAACGGTGTATGTTTAAAATTCTTATTTCTCGGTTTATTTAATATATAACTTTTTAAATTTTAAGTTTCAATATTTTCTATACCTGATTTATTTTAACCCAACTTATTTTTTAAGACCGCAAATTTAAGTGTCCAGTTGTTTTGCACAAAAAAGTCAATTTGTTTTTTCTCTACCAATAGAAATATATGACACCAAAAAATATAATGCTTTTATAATAGGGTTTTATAATGCTTAATATATGACACCAGAAACTATTCTCTCACATATACTTTTTACATTCATTTTTTTGTATTTATTTTTATGTGCTACATATAGATATTTTTTTCTTTTTTTTAAATGTGTATTTTTTTTTTTGGATCAATTAGGCATATATGTGTGTAAAATACACATAAACAAGTGAGAATATAGTTAGCTTTTATACCTTCATTTATCATTCGAAATAATACAAACTGATTCACATGGCATGTACAATGAGTTAGGATCCAGAAGGAGGAAATTGGTGGTTGCAAGTTGGGGATAAATATCTATTGGGATATTGGCCAGCCTCCCTATTCTTGTCCCTGTTTGACAGTGCTTCGGAAATCAACTGGGGAGGAGAGGTGATGAACTCACAGCAAGGTGGTGAGCACACCTCAACACAAATGGGAAGTGGCCATTTCCCTGATGAAGGGTACAGCAGGGCTAGTTTTTTCAAAAAATTCCAAATTGTTGATAGGTCAAACATTCTCAGGGCTCCCAAAAATAGTTCCACTTTGGTTGAGAAACCCAAATGCTATAATGTCATAAATTTGGGAAGTATCTTTTATTATGGTGGTCCTGGTAGAAACCCCAATTGTCCATGATCGTTTAGATTATTGTTTTAGAATTAGGGGGAAAGATGGAAAAACAAGAATAGCAGAATTATTTTCCTTCCTCTTCATGTCACACCAAATGTACCTACAAGCCATATGTGATATGAATCTCTTTGATTCATTAATAAAAATAAAGTTATTTTATGGAGTAGTAAAATTTTGAAATTATGTAATTTAATATAGTGGAAGTTAAGATTACATGGAGTAGTATATATACCCATGCTTTCATCCATTCCAAACCAAGATTTCTCATCCTCTTCTCCATTCATTCTATCTTCCTTGGTGTGCTTTGAGATTGTTTGTCTTTTCTATTAAATAGTGCGTGGCTCTTCTATTAACTTTGGTGTATCAATGTTTGGAAATGTGATTATGCAAAGGCCAACCAGCATTTAAAAAAAAAAAAAAAAGAGTGGTACCAGAGCTAGTAGATTCGTGGTAAGAATCGCATCTTCAAACTAGATGGTGTCCTTTAAATTTTCATGGATTATCAAAGAACATTAAATTTTGATAATTAGAATATCTGAATGAAGGTATTACCCAAATCCCAACATGTACGGTAGATAGTGGCAACACCCAAAAGAATATTAAAGAACATCCAAATGTCCAAAGAAGTTTGGGTTGAACTTGTTGATGTAGTCTATTTGTCCAATATTTGTCCCACATAAGGATTGTATGAGGAAAAACCCCACGTAGCAAGCTTGGAGCATAAATATTCCTATAGTTTCTCACTTACTTTTGTTTGGGACAAATATTGGACAAATATTGATCCAAGCTCTTTGGACTGTAAGTTGTGAAATCCAAACACCAGAAATTAGTTGTGACGTGGAATATGATGAAGAATGCTCATGGAATTGGAGCACCAAATATATATATATATATATATGTGTGTGTGTGTGTATAATTTATCCCTTTATTTAATGAAGATGAGCAGGTGAACAAAATTCTAGAAGAGCTTCATTGTACACCTTCATCACTAGCATCTCTTATTCATGAAAGACTAAGAAAATTGTGAATTTTTAAGGATATCTATGTGTCAGTAGAGAATATAGATGATCTCTATCTCTTTGTTTTTAATCTATTGTAAAGAGTGAACCAATAGGATTTATATAAGTTGCCCAATATTTGAAATGGAAATAGGGTAAAAAAAATTATAAAAGGTTACCAGAGGTTTATTAGATGTGAGTAGTGTTGTTAGTTTCAAGGTGTGAGCGCAAGTGCCTGCAACAGGCCTCCTCTAAGATGAATGGGGAGTACACCTCCGCCGATTGGACTGGGTGGAGGGGTAAATAAATGGAGTCACCACCTAGATTAGGTCTAGGAACCATATGCATAGTGCCCTTATGGGAAGGACTGATCTTACCAGAGCATATGTTCGGAGTTTAGGTATGGAGATGAGAAGGTGTTAAGCACCCAACCTCACCCAACCCGTGGGTTGGCCTCCATTCATTGTGTGCCACATCCTAATTTCATCAAAGGGTGATAGGCTTTTCTATACACACACACACACACACATACTAAGCCTACCCTAACATGCATCTAGCACCTAACATGACATCTCATGACTAACCTCACTTACCTTATTATATCATCATCATAGCACCTATGCATCAATGCATGTTCATATCATTCATCAAAGCACATAAACCCTAATTATTAATCTAACAAAATAAACATTTTATTTTATTGACCCTAAAGCTAAACATGTGAAATATAAGCTACATGGAATATAAACATATGATAAAAGCAAAGAAAAATAGCAGAACAACAAAAACCCTAAAACTTGGGTTTCTGAGAACGAGTATATGTGCGCATACATGAAGTATACGTACGCATGCCTCAAGAATGCGTACACATGCATGAAGCATGCACACACATACCTGCTTAGAAACATAGTTCTTAAAGTAGCAACAAAACAACAACTTAAACACAACCTATCATGCTTCTAAGACAAAAGATATAAAACCTAACTACAAGGTAAAGATGTAATCAAAGCAATAAACAACAAAATATGAAAGAGACAAAGTTATGGCCCAATCTTGAAAGTCTTTAGCTTGGAGAATGTTTTGGAGAAATAAAAGCATACGGAAAATCCTAAGTATGTGCACACATGCTATAAGCATGTGAACACATACTTTGAGCACATGCACACATACTTAGAGTGTGTGCACGCATGTAGGGTTTCAAAACACCTACATGGAAAGTTTTTTTTTTTTTATGTAAAATCGTGTAGAGCTAATCTCATATCAGCTAGGAGCTACCCTACACCCCTCTCTAATCACCATAAAAGGCCTCAAAGGTTCTTTTACAAAAACACACTAAATTGACTAGAAAATAGAGAATCAAAGAGAGGGTTTTTATTCTAAAACATCCTCAAGTTAAACTTTACTTGGTTGAGACCTATATTGGTCTTGACCTTTGAGTTTTAAGCTTACTAACCTTTTGGTTTTGTTTTGATTAGATTAACTGAAGGGAACGATCAAATTAAAGCTCAAAGAGTTCTTGTGTTTGAGGTAAGGGTCTAACCTTGCCTCTCTCATTTTTATTTGTATTTTGCTTGTTTATTGCCTTGTTTCCTGCTTTGATATCTCTATTCTAGTTATTGGTTTTATAGCTTTCATATTAGAAGCATGCTAGGTTAAGTTTAGTTGTAGCTTTAAAAGTTGCGTTTTTGGGCAGCCATGTGTGCATATGCTTTATGCATGTTGTTGATATCGTATTTTGTCTGCTCTTGATTTGTGTGCCAAACCCCAAAACCATAATTTTCTCACTAGGAGAATGTGGGAACGTCTAGATCATCGTGGTTTAACTTGTTCGGGCATTAGGGCACTCAAAATGTTGTTTCAGTTCAAAACGACCAAAATGCCCTAGTTAACCGAGAGTTGACCAAACGTCAAAATTGGTCAAAATTTCATCAAAATGACATTTTCCATGTTTTTACATCAAAACCAAGAATATTGAAACTTTTTACCAAATTTAACCTAAAGTTGACCCTTAATGGCGATTGAAAATCGATTTTTGATCTGACCGTTTGATCAGCATAAACACAAAACAATTATGAAGAATATGGAATTTCCTTTCAAGTGACTACTTATGGGTCGAAATCAAAGTTAAAATGGTTAAGATATCTTGAAAACCGTGCTAGGCATGTTATGCTTCTCGAGGCCATAACTTTTTATCCAACTATCTGAATTTTAAAAAGTCAGATGATTTGGAAACTAGAAAATCGTATCTTTCCAA
Organism: Quercus variabilis; assembly: GCA_030445155.1. Taxonomy (NCBI): domain Eukaryota; kingdom Viridiplantae; phylum Streptophyta; class Magnoliopsida; order Fagales; family Fagaceae; genus Quercus; species Quercus variabilis. The sequence goes on along the minus strand of CP129448.1, from coordinate 44,057 downwards.
TTCCCCTAGAATCGGGTTAATTGCAGTCTAGGAAGGCCTTCAAACAAGCGACCAAAGTTAGAGCTGGAAAAGCTAGAAAAAAAGATGAGAATATTGATGTCAACAAGGTGAGCTGGCACACACTTAGAGTCCATTTGGATACAACTTATTTTGTTGAAAACTGAAAACACTATAGCAATTTTTTTTAATGTGTGAATAGTGTCGTGGGACCCATTTTTATTATATTCTTTTTCTAAATAAAGTAGTTGTGGGTCTCATAAACAGTGCATGAATAGTAACTTTGTCTCCTGCACAGTGTAACCACATGCATGAACAGTACTAGCTACTGTTCATATACTTTAATTTAAAAAAAAAAAAAAAAAAAAAAAAAAGAAGAAAACGCAAAACATGCAAACGTAGCCGTGGATCCAAACAAATACTTAATATGTGCTGGAGTGAACCGGCATGCACTAAGTGTGGGCCGAAAGCCAAAACATCACAAAATGCCTATATGTACCTCCCCCCCCCCCCCCCCCACAACTCCCAGGTTTAAAATATATATATATATATATATATGGGTACTCAGAGTATTTTTCTAGAGCATTTCTCTCTCCCTTTTCAACTAAATTCTCTCCCAAACACACCAGCATAAATCCTCGATTCTCACATCTTCCATACATCAGAAGGTAGCGTTCTTGCTTCCACTTCCTCTTCCTTGGTTTTGAAGTTTGAAGGGTGTAGATGTAGCTTTTTAGTTACAATCTACACCCAATTTTATAGAAAATTTGGCCAAAACCCAAGCTCTTATCTTTATGTCATTTACATTTCAAGTTTTTACATTTCAAATCTTTATTTATCTTGCAATTTAAATTCCAAGTCTTTACATTTCAAGTTCTTTACTTTTCAAGCTTTCTTTTTATGCACTTCATCTTGTTGTTGTCTCGTTATCTTTTACTTGTTGATGTTGTGTCATAAAGAAAAGACTTGGGTATACATCTCCCTACACCTCTATTCTAAGAAAATGTTTGTTAAAAAAAAAAAAAAAAAAAATCTCTTTCCACCCCTTTCTAAAAAATAAAGTCTTCTTCAAAAAGGTTTGTTTTGTTTTTTTAAAAAAATTTCTTTTGTCTTTTAAAAGTTTTTCAGAACAAAATCTTTTCTTTATGTTTCTCCCTCCCGTAAATTAAAAAATAAAATAAAAAGAAAACTTTTTTAAAGGGAAAATTGGAACCCTAAAAATAATGATACACTTGCTTTCAAAATGTTTTTCCAACGTGCTTTGAAAAATGTTTCTCTTGAAATCCTTTTTCAAAGGTGTTTTTAAATTGATAATCCTTTTTAGGGGGAGCCCGAAATTTCAAAACGAAAAAAAATCTTTTTTACAAAACTTAAAAAAAAAAGAAAAGAAAAATTGTTTCCTAAAAAATTTTGTTTTAATAAAAAAAGAAAAAAGAAAAAACTGTTCTATGAAGTAAATTGTTTTTTTTTCAAAACTGTTTTCAGCACTGTATAACAAATGTTTTCTACACTGTATAAAAAATTGTTTTCTGCATTAAATCAAAACTGTTTTCTGGAGTAAATAAAATCTGTTTTCTGAAAACAGTTTTTTGAAAGGAAAATCTGTTTCAAATGAAACTAAAATCAGTTTTTCTAGGAGGGCCAAAACTCTAAAATAGGAAAAAAAAAAAAAAAAAAAGGTGTTTTCAAAGTTGTTTTAAAAATGTTCTCCAAAGTGTTTTCAAAAACATTTTTCTAAAAAAGGATTTTTTTGAAGTATTTCTTTTAAAATACATTCTTTCGAAAAAGAATATGTTTTTCATTAACCCTTTTACCACATAAAAGAAAATGTTTTTCAAGAAAAAAAGTGCTTTTCTAAAATGATAACTGTAACATTATAACCCTTTCTTTCAAGCCTTTTCCTTAGAATAGTGGTAGTTTGTAGATTTGTTCTCAAGACTCACTTTCTTCAGTCTTTGAACATGCCCTAATCATACATTGTTTCTAATAAATTTGGCACTAACAACTTTCTTTTTGTCATTCTTTTTGCATGAACACAAAATGAGAAAATGGTGGATGTCAACAAGGTGCTATTCTTCCAACCCTTTCTTTTCATTTCATGGAGTTTTTCCTTGTATAGTTGTAGTGTTCACATGCTAGCTATTTAATAGATACTCACATGTTATTGTATAATATACTTGTATGCTTTTTTCACACGTTACCTATGTATATACTTTACATGTTTCGGTTGTATATTTTGATGGAGTTATTATTCACATGATAATTATTACGTAATTATTTACTTACATGTAAATATATATGTATATTGTTTGTAAAAACCTTTTCAAAAAACACAAAAAAATCAAAATGTCATGTATCTACTCTTTTTACCAAAAGATAACATTTGGGGTTTAATTAAAATAAGATACTATCTTTGGATAGGCGTTGTGGATTGCCTAACACCTTCCCCACACGTAACCAAACTTCTAAGTCTTAGATTTTCGGTTCAAAGACTTTTAGTTGATCTCAATTAAAGAACCTTTAAAATTTGGTTTATTTAATTAGGTAACTAAAAATAAATTACACCTAATACAAAACTAATGGTTAGTAGTTGTTGGGAAATTTAGACTCCAGTTGATAGAATTAACAAGTTTTAAACTCAAGTTGTTAATTAGATTTATTATGAATAAACCTTGTTAAAACAAACAAACATTAATATCATGAAGTGGAAAAAATAAATAAGACAAGATATGATGACCTAGGAAAACCAATGAAACAAACTAGTTTCATAGTAAAAAATATGGGAGAAAACCTTCCTAAAAAGCAATTCACAATAGTAAAGAGAAGATTCAAACCTAGTACAAAACTTTTGTCTCTAGACTCTATAATCCTTGTAAATGAACTTACAGTAGAAACCTTTTACCGCTTCAGAACCTCTGAACTCTTCAATATATGAACACCACCCTTTTGCACGGATCCCAGTACGTGACTAACCAATCGATGCATGGCTTTCAGTACGTGACTAACAAAGTTCTTCACTTCATCAACAATGAAGATCAAGAAGCACTTGGTTACAAAACCCTTTGGTGCAAAGACGCAGTAGCTTCTTTTAGAGAGAATAAGGCACTCAGTCACTTTTTGCATGTATTGTCGTTGTATTCTTTCATGTTGGGAAATTTAGACCCCAGTTGATAGAATTAACAAGTTTTTAATCAAAGTTTTTAATTAAATTTACTATGAATAAAACTTGTTAAAACATACAAACATCAATATCATGTCAAAATCATGCAGCGGAAATAATAAATAAGACAAGATATGATGATTCAGGAAAACCAATGAAACCAACTAGTTTCACAGTAAAAAACCTGGGGAGAAACCTTCCCGAAAAGCAATCCACTATAGTAAAGAGAAGTTTAAGATCTAGTACAAAACCTTTGTCCCTAGACTTTACAATCCCCGTAGATGAACTCACAACAGAAACCTTCTATTGCTTCAGAACCTCTGAACTCTTCAATATATGAAAGCACCCTTTGATATTGCATGGATCCCAATACGTGACTAACTCCTTTGCACGAATCTCAATACGTGACTCACTCACCAACTTAAGGAAGAAGAATGTTGGCTACAAATTTTTTTACTTCATCAACAATGAAGATTAAGAAGTACTTGGTTACAAAACCCTAAGGCACAAAGGCACAGTAACTTCTTTCAGGGAGAATAAGACATCGGTCACCTTTTGCATATGTTCTCCTTGTATTCTTTTATGTGACGACCTCTAAAATAAGCCTTATATAGGTATAGGGGTGTGAGAAAAGAAAATTTACACAAATACAAAAGCCTGGCCCAAAAATCAAATCCAAAAATTCTGATTTCCCGTAAACTCAATTGATCGGGAGGTGTCAATGAGGTGTCAAGTTTTAAACCTCGATAGATAGCTAAGTGTCGAGAAGCTGTTGAAGGGACATAAACTTTCTTGATTGATCCACTAGCTATCGAAAATATGTCGAGATTGCGATAAGAAACACCTTAAGAGCTTAATAAATAGCCAGTTGTTGAGAGGTGTCAAACAGTTGTCGAGATATCTATCTACAGGTGTCGAGCTATCTGTCGAGCTTTAATGAACACATTTTCTTCACTTGTTTCTTGGTCAAATCTTCATAGCTTAAATACTAGACTTGAACAACATACTTCTTTAAGTATTAAACACATCCTAGATCTACCCAAATACAAGTAAAGTGCGTTTTGTTAAAGGATTAGCCAACTACATAAAAGAATGACATATGTCCCAACAATCTCCCTCTTTGGCAATCTTTAACAAAACCACAACTAGCAAATAAACATATGAGAGAAGTCATAAATCACTCAACTCATATTCAGTTGTTTAATACAATAATATATATCCTAACACAAACTCTTGAAAAACTTTGCAAGAAAAGAGTTGTACAAATATTGTGGTTTAAAATGTGACAAAATGTATTGTAAGTGTTGTAAATTAAACAACAAATGAGAGACCTTTAAATATTTGAATTCTTATTTTCAAATATACCATGGAAATTGAAATTTATTCAAATTGTGAAATAAGAATGTTTTAGGCTCGAGTGACAATCCAGATGTAATTACAAATTTTTACAAATTTTGTCTCTTCTTATTCATATCTTCTTACTATAAATTTGTCATTATCTCTTCCATTCTATGGATAGTTTTCCCTTACAATAAAAAGGCTCTCTCTCTCTCTCTCTCTTTTGGTGGATTTCTTATTTTTCTTGTATCTTTGTTTTAGATTGACAATTTTTTATATTCTTTAAAACTCTACTTTGCGTTAATGCAATTTTGTTTTGTTTTTTAAATTGTTATTATTATTATTATTATTATTATTATTATTATTTTGGTTCTCTTTGATTATTAAATGTTATCTTATTGTGTTATAAAAAATTAAATATAGCATATAAAAATATAATATTATTCTATTACATAACATGATTTGGATAATTTGGTATTTATTGTAATTTGGTATATTTTATATTACATAGTATGATTTTTTTTTTTATAGTGCGCAATTTAGATGTTAAACTATAAGACTTTACTAATTTTTGTTTATTTTTTAATTCTTTGTGGTGGACAAAGTACTCTTAACAGTTGTATTAGATGTACTCTACAATGCCATTTATTTAGAGAAAAACAAAAGTTAGCCAAATGAAAATAATCAGATGGGTAACAAATTTTATCTTTGAAACTTTTTATTTATTATTATTATTATTATTATTATTATTATTATTTTATAACAATGCATATATAGAAATTTAATTCTTAGATTTTACTAATAGTTGTTTATTTGATAATATGTTTGTGTGGACAAAATTACAATTTCTATAAAGAAAATAACTTTAATAGATTATTAACAGCAAATTGTTTTCCTAATTGGTCCAATTAATCATCGTTAAGTTTTATTTATTTTTTTTTTACTTACGTTTTTTGGTATTTTGGATTGTAGGTAGAAAAAATAAGTTTTAAGAAAGTTTGTTCAGAACAAAAAGAATAATTTTCAAATTTATATTCTTTTTAATGATTTAAAAAATGTTATAAATAACTTTTATTAAAAAATGAATAGTTTCGTTAACTTGGCTTTTGAAATTCTGAGAAAATTGTATTACATTCATTTTTGTACAATAAAATTTATATTTATGATTTATGATCGTTCGTATATTACATTTATAATTGTACCTATAATAAATATAAATATGATTACTGTAGGGTTAGGATTTATGGCCCAAACCCAAAATAATAAATTTGTAGAGTATGGGTGAAAGAGCTAGGTTAAGTATTGGGTTGACAATAACGAATCACAACTTTCAAACACAAGCTAACATGAATTTACACGTGAAACCTGAAAATTCGAGGAGCTATATTATTGTTTATCTGATGAACAAAGGTCTTAGGGTTATAGTCAAGTTTTCTCTCTCTCTCTCTTTTGTTCTTTTTTTTTTCTCCCCCCTTCTCGTTAGGAACCTCCTTTCTTTATATAGTCACCTTTCTCCTCATCTCCATCGTCCACTTGTTCCTCATCCATGAGTTTGCTTGAGTACATGTCACGTCAAGCATCTTCTTTTAGCTCTGTGTGAGTGGCGATAGGTTAGGATGCACTGTTCAGAGGTCTTTTCCACATAAATGCGGCCCAAAAAGTTGCTGCAGTGTATTAAATACGATGGTAGCAGTTTTCCCCTTAGATATTTCTCCATCCTTATCGTTTCACAACATACTTAGAACTTATCTTGATCAGGTGGAGTCTTCGGAAGGTCATTTTGGCCTTTGACACACTCAATTGATTTATAATATTTGTGTTAGAGGATTATAACATCGTCGGACAGGAGATATCCTCTTCGGATTGTAATAATTCTCCCTTCTGAGAGTCCCACTTCCAGATGGGCCCTGCCTTTTCCATCTTTTTCTTCTCGGTCGCAAAATAGCTCTTCTATGGGCTTTCGGCCCATTATGTTAGGCTGGGCCCTTTTTACCCAACAATAGCCCCTCAAAATTATAATTTTTCCTTCGTATCTGAGGAGAAAAAGTAAGATTTTAATTTGCCACGCAAGGAAAAAGAGATAAAAATAAGTAAAAATAAAGAAATTTAAAAGGGGGAAGTCATAAATACCCCCGTTTACACGCGTGCAGGCATAGAGACGAGCGCTTCATTATTCCCGCTGTCAGTCCTATATTCCCAAAGCGACGTATTAATTACTCCAGACGGCTTTTTGTTCTTTGCATCCAACAGTGGGTTGTTGATCAAACGGCCAGGGCTCTTCTTCGAGATTTGGACGGAATGAATGCCATTGTTTCATCTGTCTCCGTATATAAACCCTTAGAAGAGGTTATTTTTTCTTTACTTTACACATTCTCAAAGTACCCAGAGCATTCTCAGAGCATCCAGAAAGTCCTTTCCTTCAAAAGCCTTTCACACCTCTTTGGATTTCTGTATTCTTTGCCTCCAGAATCTACAAAGAGTTCATTTCGAGTTTAGGGATTTTACTCCAATCTTGTTTGTGTAAGTTTTGGCGCCTCCTAATTCTTTATTTTCTTCTTGGCTAATGTTTTCTTCTCTTAAAACCCTTCTTCTGTTCATCGCTTCAGTCATTCTCTTAGAAATGGGCAAATTCCAACATCTCGTCGATAGTCCGGCATTGATAGAGGAATTCAAGCGAAATTATGGTATCTCGCGGGGGGTAAATCTGAGGTATTGCCCTCCGGAGAGGATATTAACGGCCTAAAGAGAAGGAGAGGCCGTAATTCCAATGATAGCCTTCATTGAAGGGGGAATGACCCTCCCAATGGGCTCAATCACTTTAAATTATCTTCGCAACCACAGGCTCTCTCCTGAGCAATGCGCGCCCAACACCTTTAGGATATTAGGGACCATTGATGCCTTGAACAAACAGTTAGGACTAGGGCTGACCTGGCATGACTTAGCATTCATGTATGAATGTCATAGCCAAAAAGGGGCAGGATACTATCTCAAATCCCGATTCGACGTCGTTAGACTGTTCTCCTGCCTTCCCAAATCGAATAAAGGGATGAAAGACGACTACTTGATTGTCTCGGGCACATGGCATGACGGTCTACATTGTCCGACCGAGCCAGGAAAGCTAGGTGTGACTCCTTAGACTTAGGGTCTCTAACAATAGTCTTCGGGCCTTCATTCTCCATAGCTTCTTCTTTTTTATATCATCCTGTTTTAGTTTTTTGACACGACCTGTTTGTTTGTTTTACAGATAAGGCACATACTGCTCCTCGGCTCAGCCTTATTAATGCCCCCGCCCTCAATTACCTACTACGCTCGGAGATATTCATAAGTGAGGACGGACAGCTGCGGTCCATCCCACTCATACTTGGCTACATGCCCAAGAAAGCAGACTTTCAGCCAGTTGGCAATGCCATCACGCAAGGTGATCACCACTAAGGCGAATAGACGTTGCTCGGAAAAACGTTTTGGCCCCATATGACCTCACACCTGTTCCACACCCCAACCCCCACGGCGTTCCTTTGCTAATCCGACCAGTTCAACAGGTCCTCCTTGAACCGGTGGCCGTAGGCGAAAGGGTCGGCTCCTCATCCATCTCATTAGAGGAGCAGATCGACAAGTTTAGATTTGAAGGGGACACTCAAGGGGGGGTTTAGATAATACCCTCTTCAGATTCCGAGGAGGAACCTGACAGGTAATCCTGCATCCACCCACCCCTGCTGTTGACTATAGTCCCTGAGGACTCTTTAGAGGAAGAAGAAGAAATGTCTGACTTGAAACTCCTTCTGAAAAAAAAGGGCAATAAAGCTGAGTCCAAGGGGATGGGGACCTCTCGGGCAGCGGTGAATCTACCTCCACCTCCACCCTCACCCCAGGTCTCTAATCTGGCTCTAAAACCGATACCGAATTTGAAAGAAAAGAGACCAATTGAGCCCGAGGAGCGGGAGGTGGTGTTACCACCAAAGGTTAAGCAGCAGAAGGTGGGAAAGGACCATCGCACCAAGAGGGCCTCTTCTGTGGAGAACAGGGAAGAGCCCCTAGTGGCCGATGTGCGTTGAGGGCAACACATGTGGTCTCCCAAGCTGGAACTTGATGGTGTTCCTTTTTCCTAGGAGACCTCTATCAGGAATTATGATGGGGGTAGAGCTGGACTTATAGCTGAAGCGATGGAGCAACCACTGCTCCTCTCTCGAGACATGGAGTTATACAGGCGCTTCAGCCAGTATGATCTCTTTATGTCCCTGAAGAGGGACTTGGCCATGGTAAGCATACTCATTCGACTCCTTGGTCACAGTATCAATTTCCTATATTTTTATGCTAACACTATTATCTTTTTTGTTTAGATCACCCAGCAGGTCTTCGTGGCCGAAGAATGGAATCGAAAGGCTTATATGGAAGCCCAAGCAGAGGTCTTAGTTAGGTCCGAGGCAGAAAGGGCATTGGGCAACCTAAAGGATGAGGTCTCTCAAATCTCGGACCAGCTAAAGGGAGTGACCCAAGAAAGGGATAGCTTCCATGTTGGTCTTAGAAATGCTGAGACCTATGTCGAAGCCCAACGCAAGCTGCTGAATGAAGCTTAGAGAAATTTGGCAACTAAGAAGGAGCTTGTGAAGGAGCTTTGCGTTGAGCTCCTGAAGGCTAAAGAGGCTGCCAAGGAGGCTCGGAGGGATGCTCAGCTAGCCAAGAAGGCGATCGAGGTCGAAAAGAAAGCGTCTTATCAACTGGGAGTGGAGACGACAGAGAAAGGTCTTACCGAGCAATTTGCTTTAGTCGCTCGGGACTACTGTGATATGACCTGGGGCAAAGCGTTGGATTCTGCTAGAGTGCCTGCTGATTCAGAGCTGAGGCTGCTTGAGAATATCTTTTATGACGCAGACATCTAACAGCTTCCAGAGGCTGACGCCCGTCCTCCAACACAACTCTTAGAGGTCTCGGAGCAGCCTTTGGTTGACCAACCTCCCCCAGTCATCCTTGAGCCTACCAAGGATTCCAACCAGCTAGGTGATCAGGGTCCCCCTGCTGAGCCACAATAGGAAAAGGGCGAGGTCTTGGAAGGAAAGAAAACACCCTTAGATCCCCAAGACCAAGCCCCAACAAAAACTTAGGCTTTTGTTGTTTTGTTGTTGTTGTTGTTGTTGTTGTTTTTTTTTTTTTTTTTTTTTTTTGTTCTCCCTTTTTGCAAGGAGTTGTAAACTGTTTTATTTTGATTAATGAAATAGTTTTTCTTTTAGCTTTTGTGTATTTGTTGCATACTGTATGGTTTTCTTTTGTTACAAGTAACTTCAATTTATAGCAATAGAGACAAACATAATTACTCTGTCTTGCTGACAATATATGCAATTAAAATTGGTTTCGAAGAAGGCAATACATAGAGGTTACTATTAAAGGATGGCCGTAACAAATATTATAAGAGTGGACAAATCCTTTTGCATGTATGCTTAGGAATGTTAACACAAGTTTAAAGTTGACACTAAACACAGTCAGTAATGCCAGCCAAGATTTATTCTAAAAATAACTCAGTATTAATAACAGCACAACAGTATTAACTAACTAAAAATCACCTGGTCTGAAAATCACAAACACGATTGGGTTTAAGCATAAGTATTTAGGGAACCAATAGGGAGTGTTAACTAACCTAAAATCATCTAGTCTGAGGACTACATGCATGATTGGGTTTAAGTTAAACACTTTAGAGAACCAATAAGGAGTGTTAACTAACCCAAAATTATCTAGTTCGAAGACTACAGACATGATTGAGTTTAAGTTTAAACACTTAGAGAACCAATAAGGAGTGTTAACTAACCCAAAATCATCTGATCCGAGGACTACAGACATGATTGGGTTTAAGTTTAAACACTTAGAGCACCAATAAGGAGTGTTAACTAACCTAAAATCATCTGGTCTAAGGACTACAGGCATGATTAGGTTTAAGTTTAAGCACTTAGAGCACCAATAATGAGTGTTAACTAACCAAAAATCATCTGGTTCGAGGACTACAGGCATGATTAGGTTTAAGTTTAAACACTTAGAGCACTAATAAGGAGTGTTAACTAAACCAAAATCATCTGGTCCGAGGACTACAGGCATGACTGGGTTTAAGTTTAAACACTTAGAGCACCAATAAGGAGTGTTAACTAACCTAAAATCATCTGGTCCAAGGACTACAAGCATGACTGGGTCTAAGTTTAAACACTTAGAGAACCAATAAGGAGTGTTAACTAACCCAAAATCATCTGGTCCGAGGACTACAGGCATGATTGGGTTTAAGTTTAAACACTTAGAGAACCAATAAGGAGTGACAAGTTATCATAATGAACAAAGAAACAATTCGATTAATAATAGTACCTTTTGAGATTATTTACATTCCAAGGGCGTGGTATTACATGACTATCCAAGTCCTCTAGGAAATATGCCCCAATGCCAGCACATGAAGTAATACGATATGGTCCCTCCCAGTTTGGTCCTAATTTTCCCTAGGCTGGGTTTTTCGCAGTGCTGACGACTTTCCTGAGTACCAAATCACCAGGTTCTAAGAGTCTTAGCTTGACGTTGGCATCATAGCTCTGCCTAAGTTTCTGCTGGTAATGCGCCAGCCGAACAATTGCACTTTCTCTTCTTTCTTCGATCAAATCCAAGCCTGCTTCTAAGAGCTCATCATTGCTGGCCGGACTGAACAAGCTAGTTCTTAAAGTTGGGAAACTTGTTTCCAAAGGAATGAAAGCTTCAGCCCTATAAGTCCTTGAAAAAGGAGTCTCTCCAGTAGATCTGCGAGGTGTAGTTCTATAAGCCCAGAGCACGTGTGGCAACTCTTTAACCCATTTACCCTTTGCGTCGTCCAGCCTTTTCTTTAACCCATTAACTATGACTTTATTAACTGCTTCAGCTTGCCCATTCCCCTGAGGATAGGAAGGAGTAGAGTATCTGTTTGTGATTCCTAGTTCGCTACAATAACTCCGAAATGCATTACTGTCGAACTGTAAGCCGTTGTCCGAAATGAGAGTATGAGGAACTCCGAAACGAGTGACAATACTCTTCCACACAAATTTTTGCACATCCACGTCTCAGATATTGGCCAGAGGCTCGGCTTCAACCCATTTCGTGAAATAGTCGGTGTCGACCAGAATGTACTTCCTGTTTCCTACAGCCTTGGGGAATGGACCCATTATGTCCAAACCCTATTGGGCAAACGACGACGGGCTAGATAGTGGGTTAAGGACTCCACCTGGTTGGTGTATGTTCGGTGCGAATCATTGACATTGATCACACTTCTTCACATAGTTATGGGTTTCTTTTTGCATGTTCGGCCACCAATAACCTTGAGTAAGGGCTCGGTAGGCTAATGACCTGCCTCTAGTGTGACTCCCACAAATTCTTTCATGTAATTCCTTTAGTAGCAACTCAGCCGCCTTTGGGTGAATACACAATAGGTATGGTCCTGAGTAGGAACGTTTGTATAACTTTTGATCTTCGGATAGCCAAAACCTGGTAGCCTTCCTTCGGATCTTGTCAGCCTTTCCCCGCTCTTCTGGCAAGGTGTCATCTTTCAAGAATTTGATTAGGGGATCCATCCAGCAGGAACTTTCTCGAATCTGGTGAACTTAGACTGCATCCCCTCCTGCTTCGGTGGGCTCATGGAGATCCTCGACGAGGATAACTCTCGGCAAGTCTTGCTCCGAAGAGGTAGCTAGTGTGGCCAAAGAATCTGCGTGTGCGTTGCTACTTCTATAAACATGTAGCAAGCCAAAAAATTCGAATTCCACCTGCAGACGTTTGACTCAATTCAAGTATCCTTGCATCCTTTCATCCCTTGCTTCAAACTCTCCTTGTACTTGGCCCACAACTAATCTTGAATCCGAGAACAATTCCACGGCCCTTTCCTCCCATTCTTCGGACCATAGCCATTCCCATTAATAGGGCTTCATACTTTGCCTCATTATTAGTCGCGCCGAAATCCAGCCTTAGTAACTTTTCAATGATGATTCCTTCTGGAGATATCAAGACTAGCCCCACTCCAGAACCTTTTCGATTCGCAGCGCCATCTATGTACACTTCCCATCGGGTAGGATCTTGTTGAGAAATCATGCCGACCGATTTTCCATCCATGTCTCTCTTTATTGTTACTTCTTCTAAACTAGGCTCCATGAACTTGGCCACCAAATCTGCAAGGATCTGCCCTTTGATTGAAGTGCGAGGCATATACTTGATATCAAAAGCTCCTAGAATAGTGCCCCACTTGGCTATCCTCCCCGTGTAATCGACACTTCGAAGTACTATTTTAAGTGGGAGTTACGTGAGCACAACAACGGTATGTGCTTGGAAGTAGTGGGGCAATTTTCGTGTTCCAAGTACTACGGCCAAAATGGCTTTTTCCAATGGCAAGTATCTGATCTCGGCTCCATGTAGAGACTTACTTACATAGTAGACTGGCCTTTGTATACCTTGATCCACTCTTATCAGTACTAAACTTACAGCATGAGGGACCACTGCGATATAGGCAAATAAGACCTTATCTGGTTCAAGACTAGACATAATTGGTGGCCGAGACAAGTAGTCTTTAGAGTTGTTGGAAAGCCGAGGCACATTCTTTAGTCCATTTGAATCCCTTCCACTTGTTGATTAGCAAGAAGAAGGGTTTACATCTATCCGCGGACCTAAAGATGAATCGGTTCAAAGCAGCTGTCATCCCCGTTAACTTATGGACCTCTTTTGGATTCCGAGGGGGCTGCAGGTTTTGAATAGCCTTTATCTGATTAGGATTGACCTCAATTCCCCTGTGCGTTACCATGTAACCCAAAGATTTGCCTGATCCACACCAAATGAGCACTTCAACACATTCAAGCGTAACTTATGTCTCCTTAGGGTCTCAAAAACGTTACCAAGATCCTTCAAATGCTCAGAAATAACCTTGTTTTTAACCACCATGTCATCTATATAGACCTTAATGCTTTTGCCCAATTGTGATTCAAACATCTTAGTCATCATTCATTGATAAGTAGAACCTGCATTTTTTAGGCCAAATGACATCACTTTATAGTGGTAATTACCAATGGGGGTAACAAAAGCAGTTTTCTCCTAATCATTTGAGGCTAGTGATATCTGATGATAACCTTGGAAAGCATCCAAGAAAGTCATCCGAGGATGGCTAACAGTAGCATCTACTAATTGATCAATCTTCAGCATAGGGAAAGGATCCTTACGACAAGCTTTATTCAAGTCTGTGAAGTCCACACAAACTCGCCATTTTTCACTTTTCTTTTTTACCACCACAGTATTTGCCAACCATTCGGGGTAAAAAACTTCTTTAATAGCCCTAGCTTGTTTGAGCTTCATCATCTCTTCCTTGACTGCCTTAGCATGCTCTTTGGATGGCCGCCGAGGAGGTTGCTTCTTTGGTACACTCAGAGGGTTAACCCTCAAATGATGGCAAATGAACTCCGGGTCCACTCTTGGGGCTTCATAAGTACTCCAGACGAATACATCAATATTTCTTTTAAGGAAGTCAATTAGCTCTTCTTTCTCTGGTTGAGGTATCTGAGATTCGATTTGAAAATATCTTTCAGGATTGGTCCTAATTAAAACCTGTATTAAGTCCTCGCATTTTACGCCTTCATCCTGACCCTTGACGTGACAACCGACCCTTTAACTGCTATAGGTCTCCCTGTGCCCTAGCCAAGGATTCAATCTCAGGTTCATGTCGTATGGCAGTCACCAAACATTGCCTAGCCGAGGATTGATCTCCGCGGATCTCACAAACGCGCCCTTCGGAAGGATATTTAACTTTTTGATGCAGAGTGGAGTAAACAGCCCCTAGCGTATGTAACTAAGGCCTGGCTACAATCGCCATATAAAGGGAATAGACATTTACCACAATGAAGTCCACCTCAGCTATTTCTGAGCCATTCTGTACAGGCAGCCGTATATGTCCTTTCGGAGTAACGATCCTTCCCTCGAAACTGACCAGGGGAGAACAGTATGGAGTCAAGTCATCAAGCGTGAGATTCATCCCCTTGAAGAGGTCAGGATACATGATCTCCACTGCGCTGCCCTGGTCCACCATCACCTTCTTCACATTATATCCCCCGATCCTCAGTATGACTACCAAAGCGTCATCGTGAGGCTGAATGGTCCTAGCTTTATCTTCATCCGAAAAGCCTAAAACGGGCGATGCAGCCTGTCTAGGGCTCTTCGGATCTCGGCCAATATCCCCTACTGGCAGCCGAGCCACAGACATAACCTTGGTCGGCCAGGATCCTGTTCTTTCTGGCGCTACAAAAATGACGTTAATAATACCTAATGGGGGTTTCGTAGAATCTCTCTTTTCAGACTCAAAATTCACTTGACCTCCTCGACCACTAGAGTGGTGCAAAAGTTGCCTCAATCTGCCTTCACAGACCAGCTGGTTCAAATGATCCCATAAGCTTCTGCAGTCTTTAGTGGCATGCCTATAGTCTTGGTGGTATTGACAATAGAGATTGTGGTTGCGTCTTTCAGGGTTCCCTACCATTTTACTCGGCTACCTAAAGAATGACTCGTTCTTGATCTTTTCTAGGACTTGATGAACGGGCTCTTTGAACACTGTATTAACTGCTTGAGCATTTGTTGAGTCTGACTGCCCGGCGAAATCTCTCCTCAGCTTACTATTGTTATAACGATCCGACCTGAAGTCCTTCCTGTCTTGGGGGGTAACTTTATCCTTACCTTTCCCTTGCTTCTTATCTTCTTCAACCCTTTTGTATTTCTCAATACGGTCTATAAGCTGACGCATGTTAGTGACAAGCTTGCTGGACAAGGATGTTCTTAAACCATGATCAGTGGGGAGACCCAGCTTAAACATCTCTAAGGCCATTGCATCAAAGTTGCCCTCCATATCATTAAACATCTCCTAATATCTATCCGAATATGCCTTAAGTGACTCGCCTTCGCGTATGCTTAAGGATAGCAGAGAAGACAAGGGCCTGGACACCTTTTGGCATGTGACAAAATGTGAACCAAAAGCTTGAGTGAGCTTTTGATAAGAATTGATGGAGTCTGCTTTCAGGTTATCAAACCACCTCATGGCCACGGGTCTAAGACTAGAAGGGAATACCTTGCACATCAGAGCTTCATCTCTGGAGTAGACAACCATTCTTTGGTTAAAATGGCTCACATGCTCCACAGGGTCAGTTTTACCATTGTAAATAGTAAAGGTTGGCTGGTTGAAACGCTGAGGAAGCTTCGCTTCTTCAATCCTACGCGTGAAAGGTGACTTGGAGATTTGATTCAAAGCCTTGCTCATGGCATCATTGCACACCCCTCCATGTGGTGGCCCTTGAGGTTGCTTCTTACAAGGGTGCTCATCCTCGTATGAAAAAGATTCACTGATTGGAATTCGAGACCTCTGCTCATAGGTGATGTCCTGTCCGTCATCCGAGTCGTTATCAGAATGCAAGGCAACACGTTTTCTTTTCGCATGACGCAGCTCCCTTCTTAACCTTTCAATCTCCATCTGCATGCTGTTTTTCTCTGCATGAGAAACATGACTTCCGCCACGAGGTTGAGTTCGTTCAGTGTGTGTAGTATGCACACTGCTTTCGCGGTCTTGCCTCCGCTCCAAATTGAGAAAATGATCAATATGTTGGGACGCCCCAGACTCTGCAGGTTGTTGCCATGGTTCAGCCATGATCAACCGCTGCCACCTCTCCTTACACTCAAGCTCTTCCCACAGATGGCACCAATTGTAGGGTTAGGATTTGTGGCCCAAGCCTAAAACAATAAATTTGTAGAGTATGGGTGAAAGAGTTAGGTTAAGTATTGGGTTGACAACAACGAATCACAACTTTCAAACACAAGCCAATATGAATTTACACGTGAAATCCGAAAATCCGAGGAGCTATATGATTGCTTATCTGATGAACAAAGGTCTTAGGGTTACAGTCAAGTTCTCTCTCTCTCTCTCTCTCTCTCTCTCTCTCTCTTGTTCTTTTTTTTCTCCCCCTTTCTCGTTAGGAGCCTCCTTCCTTTATATAGTCACCCTTCTCCTCATCTCTATCGTCCACTTGTTCCTCATCCATGAGTTTGCTTGAGTACATGTCATGTCAAGCATCTTCTTTTAGCTCTGTGTGAGTGGCGATAGGTTATGATGCACTGTTCAGGGGTCTTCTCCACATAAATGCGACTAGAAAAGTTGCTGCAGTGTATTAAATACAGTGGTAGCAGCTTTCCCCTTAGATATTTCTCCATCCTTATCGTTTCACAGCATACAGAGCTTATCTTGATCAGGTAGAGTCTTCGGAATGTCATTTTGGCTTTTCACACACTTAATTGATTTATAATATTTGCATCAGAGGATTACAACCTCTTCAGACGAGAGATATCCTCTTCGGATTGTAATAATTCTCCCTTCTGAGGGTCCTACTTCCAGATGGGCCCTGCCTTTTCCATCTTCTTCTTCTCGGTCGCAAAATAGCTCTTCTATGGGCTTTCGGCCCATTATGTTGGGCTGGACCCTTTTCCCTCCACAATTACGAAATACATTACATTTTATTAAATAAGTTTAAATTGTAAAATAAAAATAAAACCACCATAAAAATAAGGCATAAATGCACTTTTAGTCCCTACATTTTGAAGTTTTTCTATTTTAATCCCTAAATTTTATGTTTTCCACATTTAGTCCCTAAAATCAATTTACGCTTTTTATTTTAGTCCTTCAAGCCCCATTCCGTCACCAATTAACGGGGAAACAGACGGGATCTATAAAATATTATTATTTTTTAACCCTGGTGAATAAAATAAGGAAGAAATCAGATTAAGCTCACGTGATAAATCACGTGAAGCACTTTTAGTGCACTTATCACCTACCTTTGGCGCGCAGGTAACGAGCTTCCCCAAATCAGACTGAAATCCCTAGCTCCCTTTCTCTGCCTCACAACCAACAAGCACCATCATCAACCTAAAGAAAATCCCACTTCTCTCTCTAACCACTACCATCATCATCAACCATCTCAAGATCTTTAACCATTTCGAAGCCCCTGATTAGATGGAAGGAAGCTCTTCAACCAGTTCAAGCTTGAGGAGGAGAGCTCCATTTAGGTGCTACTGTGATGAAAAACCAGTGTTAGTCGTTTCGTGGACACTGGACAACCCTGGTAGAAGGTTTTATGGCTGTCCAAACTACTGGGTATTTCAATATTTGAGTGTTTTTTTAATTAATCATGTTTTTTCTACTGGGTAGTTCAAGCTTTTGATTTTGAATCATGGGGTTTTCGTGTTTTTATTTTTATTTCATTGGGGTTAAGGGAGGAGGGACTTTTTGCATTTAGTTCGTTTTCTTGGGTTTGGAAGCAATAATTTTGGGTTTTTTTTTTTTTTTTTTTTTTTTTTTCTTGTTTTACTAAGCTGTTTGATGGTGTAAAATATGCTGCTAGTAGTTTTTGACACCTTGTTCAAGAGGTAGGATTTGTGCATATAAGGGTATTGTTCAACTGTGACATGCATTATGTGAGCATATGAGGTTAAGTCTCTGGTTTATTGATTGCATTCACTTGTGAGTCGTTATGGATGCATATGGCTTGGGTTTGCGAAATTTAAACTCAATTTGTTGACTGGGGAATATTTTCCTTTTGTTGGTTAGGTTAGTTTATTGATCTTCAATGGTAATGTTTGCTTAAAAACTGGATTGCTGTAGTTATATATAAACAACAATGTTTTTTCAATTTCATGTTAATTATACAGTCCTTATTGGTCATTAAGTAGCTTCATGGATAAAGAAATTGGTTTGCATTTCAGGTTGGGCGAAAGTGTAAATTCTTCCAATGGCGTGATGATGAGATATGTGATCGTGGTAAGGTGCTCATCCCAGAGCAAAGGCAACAAATTATCAGACTAGAGCCTGAGGTTGCAAGATGCCACAGGAGAGAGAAGTTTTACAATGTGGCTTTGGCATTCTTAATGGTGATATGTGGGATTTGTCTCGTTAATTGTATGGGTAGTTAGACAGGTAGTGGAAGTTTGATTAGGCTGGGAAGTGTGGAAGTGTTTATGTTTGGTTAGGTGGGTGGTGGAAGTGTGTGTTTAGTTAGCATGTTTCATAGATGGGGGAGTTTCAATATCCTGTAATTGCTAATGCAAAGGGCTAGCAGTGTGTACATTTTGTGGTTAAGCAGTTAGTATGGATACACCTGCTGGTTTTTTTTTTTTTTTTTTTTGTACCATTCTTGGAATGAAATGAATACCCCTGTTTTCTAACTGTGTTGTTCAATGTGGGGCTGCTGAAATGTGTTTACGAACTGTATTCATACTGGTTTCAGTTTAATAAAAAATAAAAATTTAAATAACCAATTTGAAAAAAGAGATGTGGATGTGAATATGAAATTTGTTAGTAAGTCTCAATTTCAAAGTCAAAGAGAGTAAATGATGACAATTCAGGGCATGTTGACACAGACAGGCTACTTAAGTTGTTCAGAAATTCCTATAGTCATATTATTAATAGTGTACAAACTTCTAAATTCTTAACTGGTCTAAAATTATGTACACTTTTTAGTCATATTATTCCCTCTTATGCAGTTCAGCCACATCTTCAAAAATATCTATTAAACTTGTCCAAAAATATCTATTAAACATGTCCAACTTTGCATGTAACTAAGGTTTACTTAAAAGATCTACTTGAAATATCTATTTGGCATGACTTAAAAGATCTACTTGAAATATCTACAGCATATTGACAGATTGACAACAAAAATCCCAGTCAACAAAAAACCAAATTTGAACCAAACTTTTTGAGCTTGATTGACAGATTGACAAAGGCACAGTTTGATAAAGGCACACTATCTGCTGCAATACAAATCTCTACATCAACACACAACTGGAATACACATTTCTGCTGCAATACAAATTTTTGCAAATTTCTGTTGCAATCCAGATTTCTACAATACAAATTGCTGCTGCAAATTTCTGATGCAATACAAATTTTCTACAATACAAATTTTCTGCAATTCAATTTTTTGCAACACAAATTTTCTGCAATACAAATTTTTTGCAATTCAATTGTCTGCAACACAAATTTCCTGCAATACAAATTTTCTGCAATACAAATAGTCAAAGTACAAAAGATGAGTCATAACTCACTTTATATCAAACCAATACAAACACTTCCAACAACACTACATGGTCAGACTTGTGACTCAACACCAAATATCAGAACACAGCCACAGTTGTACAAATATCATAACATAGTCATGGTTCTACAAATATCATAACACATTCACAATTCTACAAATATCATAACTAGAACACAGTCATAGTTCTACAAAACAAAGGGCAATGTTCCATGTTTAACCCTACCACCATAAATACACAAAACAAAAGGCAATGTTCCATGTTTAACCCTACCACCATAAATACACAAAACAGTTAAGTCATCAGTTTCTACAAAACACATGGCATTGTTCCATGCACAGATGAACTTGTGCTCTCTTCACTTCCTTGGACCATGCACAGATGATTGACTCCCACCATGTCTGATTGATTCCATGTATCTGGATGCGTTCTTAGAAGCCTTTAGAGTCTCTGATGTGACCACCCTTCTTTTCTTCTGCCTTGGCTTTGGGTTGCTGCTGCTGGAGTTATGTGTGGTGCTGCCTGACTGATGTGGTGCAGCTTCAGTGGAGGTGTGCTGCTGTGAATGGATAAATGTGCTTCTGGTCCTTGCATGAGGTGTTACAGTTGGACTGGATTGGTGCATCATGGTTTGAGATGGTGCAAATTGAGTGGCTGAGCTTGTCTTGCCTTGAGATGGTGCAGTTGGAGTGGAGCTAGACTGAGTTGGTGCACTTGGAGTGGAGCTGGACTGAAGTGGTGCACTTGGAGTGGAGCTGAAGCTATGCATGTGGGCCTACAAACAAGAAATGCACACAAATTATTAGATGTACTTGAAAGCAACTAATACAATTGCATTTCATACATGTCCATATATTACCTTACTAGATGCACTGGTTCTGTTTGTGGTGTCTGGCAGTGAGGAGTTCCCTCCAATCTCACCCTTACAACTTCTTTTATTATGCCCTAACTTACCACAAGTCTTGCATTGCTTAGAGATGCCACCTCTCCCTGTTGGCTCATTAGGTTCCTTTGCCCTCTTCTTCTTTGGTTTGCCAGGTGGTTTTCTTTTGATGGAAGGCTGAACTGGGGCCACATCACTAGATCTCCACATATTTTGTCCATTGATTGGTGCTATGATTGGTTCATAGCAGGCCTTGTATGTAGAGACATGGTAACATGGGTGAACATACTGCTCAGCATCTTGTCTGTTGAAAAATATGCACGAGATAGCATGAGCACAGGGTATGCCACTTATGTCCCACTTCCTGCAACTGCAGTGTGCTGTGGCCAAGTCAACAGTGAAACTTTGCAGACCATTTTTTACTTCAAACTGGGTCTGCCCTGCCCAACAAGCTATCCATCTATTGGTTGCCAGTTTTTCCTTGTGCAACCTTTTTAGAACCTTGGCACAAATAGCTGACTCTACTCTCAGAATCTTCACTCTGTTTTCTTGAAACCTAGTTATGAGATATAGTCTGATGTACTCAAGCTGCAAGCACATACATGTCATCATTAGACATTAATTGCAAAACCTACTAAAAACAGTACGACATAATTAACCTAATTAATTGTAGGTGATCACAAAGACTCATACCATGCTAATTAAAGGCTTAGACCTGAATTTAAGAATCCTACTGTTGAAACTCTCACACATGTTGTTTACTATAGTGTCGGTCAAGGCATCCTCACTAAACATGTGTTTGGCCCATTTTGTTGTTGAATGACCATCTAACCAACTGTGTGCACCAGCATCAATGCCCTTCAGCTCATCCATCACCCTGTCAAACTCTTCTTTATAACTTGTCTTGGCTGCCCTCCAAAACAGTTCTCTGAGTAGAACACCAGGATGGTTCTTCCTAAAGTTGTTGTAGAGGTGCCTGCAGCAAATCCTATGTTCATACTGTGGCCAGTTATCAATGAAAGTTTGCACCAACCCTTGTCTCAAACAGCATGAAAAGAAAATATGGCTTAGAGATAGATACAATGAGTAAATGAAGAAAAAACAACCAAGTAGAGAATAAAGTACACACCTTCTGCTGGTCTGACATAAACACCCATCTCTTATTTTGACCTATGTCTGCAAGTAACAAATTGATGAACCAAGTCCAAGAATCCTTGGTTTCAGCCTTTACCACTGCATATGCAAGTGGGAAATACTCCTCATTAGGATCTCTGCAGACTGCAGTAATCAATTGCCCCCCTACCTTGGTCTTCAAATGGCAGGCATCCAAACCAATGAATGGCCTACATCCAGCCAAAAACCCCTTCTTGCAGCCCTCCAAACATATGTATAGCCTCTCAAAATAAGGCATCCCACACACCAAATCCATCTCAGCTGCTAAATCACCATCATGGAAGGTATGTACCTTCATAAGTATGGTACTACCAAGACTAGCCCTCCTTAATTCCCCACAGTACTCCCACAACTGGTTGTACTGTTGTGTATACACCTCATCCACATATTCTTGAGCCTTATCCCTAGCCCTACCTGCTTTTCCTACACTTATATTTACGGTGTACTTGTCATGGACAGCTTCTTAGATGTCCTTCAGCTTCATATTAGGTTGTCTTTTCACCTTCTTCATCAACTTCTTCCCAATGTATGATGAAGTACACCTAGGGTTCTTATAACTTCTACAGCAGGTGTGTTCCAATGTCAATGTCCTTAATTGGTAACTCCTCTCCCTTGGCACCTTTGCTAGATAGGCAACAAACTTGCACCCTTCTTGGTAGACAGCTCTTACCCTTTGCAAATTATTTTTAACAAATTTGATCCCCCATCCACCAGAAACTGCATAATCTGTTATAGCTTCCTTGAATTGCTTAGGTGTAGTAAACAACATATCTTTCTCAAAATAAATTTGCTTAGCCTTAGCCACTGGCTTAAACACAGGGAACTTCCTCACTTGCTCTTTTTTCGGTTCCCTTTCATCTCCCACATGTGTCCTGTTATCATCCTCAGACCGATCATCACTATCACACCCAAGCTCATCATTAGATGATGATTCAACAAGACTATGCAATTCCTCACTCTCATAATCAGAGTTCATTACACCAGCACCCATTTGCCTAGGGTCATTAACTTCAGCATCATCCTTACCATCCCAACTGTCACTTCTATCTTCAACAAAGTCCTTAACACCATGGGTCAACTCTACATCATCTTCTAGGCCACTTCCCCACCATCACTTCCCACACTATCGCTGCTATCATTTATATGAAAGACCTCAGGTGGGTGCTCAGGTTCTTTACCTACTCTCCTAGAACCCATTTGAGAAGCAGCCACCTCAGTAGGAACATTAGCATTAACCTCAACCTCATCCTCATTGTTAAAGGTTTGATCATTAGCATACATGTCATCATTCTCATAAAAACTATAAAACTCATCCCCATCATCATCATCATCATCATCATCATCATCATCATCATGTTCACTCTTATTATCATTGTCATAATAACCTGTAAAGTCTTGCTCTAATGCTAATGGCTGCACACCCTCACCAGCATCCTCTCCTTCATCAACTAATATAGGCTCATGTATTGGGTGCTCTACATACACATGAATATCTTGATGACCCTTCACTAAGTCTGTTAGAAACATGGCATCACTATCATCAACAATCAAATGGAAGTTTGCCAGTTCTTGGTCCACTCCAGGCATTTTATACCACAGCCTACTAACAAATGTGTATCCAAAGTCCTTACATATACTTTCTATCTCAACCTTGGACCACCTGTCAGGGTCACAATTATCAACTATATCTACTGCACCTCCCACATATTTTCGGTCATTTTCAGTAAAATTGCCACCATGATGCACAAATAAACTAAATAGACCATCCATTTTGCATGCAACATAACACCAAAACCAATTACACAATGCTAGCTACAGGACAAAATATATATTATTTACAACAAAATATATATTATATTTAACAAAACAACACTTATACCTAATAAAATTTTCTATTCTGCATGCAGACAATACAACACTCATACCTAATAAAATTTTCTATTCTGCATGCAGACCATACAACACTTAATAAAGTATTAGGTGATTACAGCACTTAATCAAATATTTAAGTAAGAATACAACACTTACTTCAATAGTTTTGTCATACTAAAAGAAACAGAGAAAGTACTTTTGTCATACACGGGGAACACATGGACCACAATGTAAACCACAACCAAACACATGCAGACAAGGACCAACAAACAGTCAAAAAGCCAAAATATACAAAAACATTGTGGCCCTACTAGGAAAAAGTCACCAACCTTCTTGTAAAGCTATAAATAAGGACAGAGAGAAGAGAGAGAAGACCCTTTCACAAATACAGAAGTCTCCCAGCTTTCATTTTCTCCACTCCATGAATAGTGTGGGTATCAAGTGATAGAGATTGACGAAGTGGGGATTTTTCTTTAGGTTGTGTTCTTATGGCTGTTTGGCAGAGGCAGAGAGCTTCACTGGGGATTAAGTCTGATTTGGGAAAGGTCACTACCTGCGCGCCAGAGGTAGGCGAGGATCTTGAGATGGTTGATGATGATGGTGGTGGTTAGAGAGAGAAGTGGGATTTTCTTTAGGTTGATGATGGTGCCTGTTGGTTGTGAGGCAGAGGAAGAGAGCTAGGGATTTCAGTCTGATTTGGGGAAGCTCGTCACCTGCGCGCCAGAGGTAGGTGGTAAGTGCACTAAAAGTGCTTCACGTGATTTATCACGTGAGCTTAATCTGATTTCTTCCTTATTTTATTCACCAGGGTTAAAAAATAATAATATTTTATAGATCCCGTCTATTTCCCCGTTAATTGGTGACGGAATGGGGCTTGAAGGACTAAAATAAAAAGTGTAAATTGATTTTAGGGACTAAATGTGGAAAAAATAAAATTTAGGGACTAAAATGGAAAAACTTCAAAATGTAGGGACTAAAAGTGCATTTACACCTAAAAATAATTATCGCCATAAAAATACTACCTTTTTGATGAATGATGAGATTTCTTAGACTCTTGCCTCAAGTATGCCGCCAGTCTTTCTTTATTTGAATATTTTGTGTAATTTCCTCTCTCAAAATATCTCTAATTATACGCTGACTTAATTAGCTTATAAATAGCTAGGGTTTCAATATTATTTTCTAAGAACTCTCTTAATAATGTTAATTCTAAAATTGACCCCACAAAAGATTTACTTAAATCTTCCACCTTTTAAGCCCTTTATTTATTCATTATTCTGGGCATTACATTCTCCCCCCTTTAAAAAAGTTTAGTCCTCTAAACTTAACATACTTGAGTCCTCAAAGAGATATGGGTATTTCTCCCCATTGCCTTGTGCAAGCTCTCCTAAAATTGAGACACAAATCTTCGGTCTCTATCAGACATAATGGACACAAGAGTACCATGCAATCTCACTATTTCATTGATATACAATCTAGCTAACATTTCAAGTGAGGAATCCATCTTGATGGCCAAAAAGTGTGCAGATCTTGTCAATCGATCTACAATCACCCAAATTGCAGTTTTACTAGTAGGGGTCCTTGGCAGCCTCATCACAAAGTCCATAATGATGTCCTCCCACTTTTGTTCTAGAATGGGAAGAGGTTGCAACAATCCAATTGGTTTTTTATGTTCAATCTTGACTTGTTGACACACTAAACATTGAACAACATATTGAGCAATCTCCATCTTCATGTTGTTCCACTGAAACGTTTCCTTCAAATCCTTACACATCTTGGTACCTCCTGGGTGTATTGTGTAACCCATGTTATGAGCTTCCTTTAGAATTTTTTCCTTAAAGTTTGGATCATTTGGTACACAAAGACAATTACCAAATCTCAAGGATCCATCCTCATGAATGCAAAAATCATATTGAGAGTCTAGATTTATCAAATCTCTTATCTTCTACAATTGTGGATCTTTACTTTGTGCAACCTTTATCCTTTCAATCAAGGTAAGTTGAACTTTGAGGTTTGCTAGTTGTGTCTTTGTTTCATGAAACCATT
Organism: Quercus variabilis; assembly: GCA_030445155.1. NCBI lineage: Eukaryota > Viridiplantae > Streptophyta > Magnoliopsida > Fagales > Fagaceae > Quercus > Quercus variabilis. Next base: position 18,504 of record CP129448.1, on the reverse strand, counting down.
CTTCTATCCTCATCTTCCTCAAATCTTCCAAGATGTCTTTTTGTGTCAATAATGCTGCCAAATTTCCTGCTGATTTTCTGCTAAAGGCATCAATTACCACATTGGCTTTTCTAGGATGGTAACTAATAGTCAAGTCATAGTCCTTTAATAGCTCCAACCATATTCTTTATCTCATATTCAATTCTTTTTTAGTAAAGAGATACTTGAGGCTCTTGTGGTTAGTGAATATGACACACTGTTCTCCATACAAATAATGCCTCCAAATTTTTAGAGCAAAAATCACCTGCTAACTCCAAGTCTTATGTGGGATAATTTTACTCATAAGTGAGAAAATCCCTCACCAAACCTCCTGTAATATCCAACTAGTCCCAAAAAGCTGCAAATCTTTGTCACATTGTTCAGTCTATTCTATTCTACTACTGCTTCCACTTTGTTAGGGTCAATAGAAATATCATCTTTAGATATAACATGCCCAAGAAATGCAACACTTTCTAACCAAAATTCACATTTGTTTAGCTTTGAATACAACTTCTTCTCCTGTAATAGTTGCAATACAAGCCTCAAATGATTCTCATGCTCCTCCGCACACTTGGATTATATCAAGATATCAACAATAAAAACACAACAAATTTATCTAAGAAGGCTTTAAACACCTTATTCATCAAACCCAGAAAGGCTATTGATGCATCAGTTAAGCCAAAAGGCATCACCAAAAATTCATAATGGCCATATCTTGTACGAAAGGCTGTCTTGGGCACATCAACAGTTTTAATCTTCAATTAATGGTAACCAAAGTGAAGATCAATTTTTGAGAAAACTTGTGCTTCTTGAAGTTGGTAAAATAAATCGTCTATCCTTAGTAAAAGGGTACTTATTTCGCACTGTCACCTTGTTTAGCTCCGTATAATCAATGCAAAGTCACATGCTCCCTTCCTTTTTCTTTACAAACAACATAGGTGTTGTAACGTCCCATGTGCTCCCACCTAACCCACCCTTCCCCACCACTCATTTTCACATTATCTCTTTATCTCTTTGACTGACCATTCCTTTTCTTCCTCATTTGGTTTCTTTTTTTTTTTTCTTTTTTTTTTTCCTCACAAACACACAAACACTACCTCAGAGTCTCCCACTGGTACACTCCACACCACAATCTCCACCATCATTTTTTTGGCAAGATCACTAGAAAATCCTTAGGAACCTCTAAGCATCTTCACAACTTTTTTTGAGGTAAAAGTTTCTAATTTTTTTAGTAGGATTTTATACTTTTGCTTGAGATTATTTTTATCTAACCTTTGATAATGATACCCATATGATTTATGAGTTTTGGAAGTGAGATTCATGTGTTAATATGTATGGGTTTTGTATTGGTAATTATTTGATGAATGATTTTAAAGTTTTTACAATGGTGGTTATCTAAGTGGTGAAGATTTGGGAATTTTGGCTTTTAAATGTGAGGTAAATGGTGAATGTGATTTTTATTGATTATTTGGAGCTAGTCAAAGATTTAGATTGTTTGTTTTGGAGGATGTTGTGATTTTTGGTATCATGGGCCTCTTGTTGATGTAGTGTAAATATTGTGGGAAGTACTTATAAATTGTTGAGGTTTTGATGTTAGAGATAATACTTTGAATGATTCATGAGTATTATGGGAGTCCATGCCTTTTAAATTAATTGGTTGAGAAAATTTGGAAGTGAAAAATATTATTTGTGAGGGTAAATACTAAGCTTGCCTCATTAAGTGCTTATTTGAAAATTCCTAATTTGTAGCTAGATACAATTTCAAGGTTTATGCTTATTGTGATAGGTTTGCTTGATATTGTTTAGGTTCTAACTAATCTCCATTGGAGCATGGAGAATTAGGCTTTTTGCAAGTTGAAAGGTAAATAACTTTTTAATGGGATTTTTGGAAAATAACTATGTTGCATAAACGTTATTTTTGGGTTAGACATGTTTTTGGAAACTACTTATGAAAACTATATTTTCCTGAAAACTATTATGTCCTAACCTTAAAATGTATATGACAATTTATGAAAAGTGCATCATATTTGGTATTGCATATGGGGAAATGCAGAAATTGTTGACATGGAAAATATGAGCATCTTTGATTTAATCTTTGATAACAAACTCATGGATTTTATGGCATATTGAAAATTTAAAGGTGCTTATTTATCTTGTCCAGTATTATTTGGGAAATTGATAGAAAATCTTTTTGGACAAAGAATGAATTTGAAAACCTTACAAACTTTGTAGAAGTTTTGCTTATTAAAGTTTTTCCTAAAATTATCTGAATATAAACTATGTATTTCAAAGTACATATAACCTGTGAGGTTTAACCCTATGCCATGTGTGATATTCCAGTGATCACCCAATTTGGTTTCCACAGTCTTTGTGACAACAGAATCAAATCCAGATTAGTACCCTTTCACTTTAGATTACGCATTCTTTCTTACTACCCATAGGGGGAAGATGTTCTTTGATTTTAAATGGGTGAGGCTGCTGCCCATAAGACAAAAAGACTACATGCAAAAGAAGTCCTATTTGACGTGTTCTTCTTGTTGCCCATGGTGAGAAAGTCAAAACCTTGAGGGTATAGGTAAGGGTGTTGCCCATGGGGCTAAAAGACTACATACCAAAGAGGACAATATCATGCAAGTTGTAAATGGGTGGATCCCCTGACCAGTCTATATGGTAGTGTGGTATATTTGTGATTAATTACCGTATGTTAGACTTTATGGCTTTAGAATTATAATGTTAGTGCTCACAAATTATTGTATGTAGTTTCAAGGTATTTACTTTGGGAAACTTTGTGTTTTATTATTCAATCATATTTGACACAATATTATTATTGAAAATGAAACTTGCATTTGTCTCACCTTCATTAATTATGCTACTTACTAGACTTTATCTCATCCCACCCTCTAACAATTTTTCAGATCAATTAACTATACCTTGGGTATGGAGTTTACTTATTTGGTGATGATTAGAGCGCTATGTTAAATTTGGAGGCTGTTGTTGTAAATGGTTGGTGACTCAATCTCGATATGTTCAACAAGACCTTAATTAATTCTATCGGAGGTCGGTAGCTTGAGGTTTGTTAGCCTTGGGCGTGGTAGGCCTAGAATCAATGTTAAGGTTACTTATTTGTGGTAAGATTCTGACTTTTGGTAATCCAATTGGAGTTTTGTAATATATTCAAGTATTATGTGGAAGCATATGATATTTAGTTATTGTCAGTAAATGTGTTATAGTGCTCCAACTTGTAATGGGCAGATTTTAGTATGGTTATACATTCTTATCTTGTGGAAAAGAAAAGAAAAATCTCTTGTAGTATCTCTCATAATATTTCTTTTCTCATGCTTTGGACCCTTTTTGGTTTGGGGCATGATAGGTGCACCCCAAGGGGAAACGCTAAGCCTGATGAAGCCTTTGTCAAGTAGCCTTTGCAACTATACTTTTACTTCCCTTAACTCAGCAATTGCTATTTGGTAAAGGAATAGAAAACTC